>OX463224.1:18670000-21170000 GCA_949820135.1 Sylvilagus floridanus | reverse complement strand
CAACCCCTGCTGAGATCCCTACAGCTATTCAAAGCCTGAAAAAAATAGTCCACAGTGCTCAGACTGGTAGCTTCAAACAGCTCACAGTTAAGGTAACCATGGGCTAAATGAAAACGTATGTGCCTAACAGAAAATGTGTTCCCTTGGGAGTTTTCTGATTGTTTTGATTACTATATGCGTTTTCCAGTGACACTGAATCCAGCATAATGAGAGATAATCTCTTCTTGACTGCTGAGCAAGAGACTCTGTTTTCTAATTTTGCCATCCTGGGTCGAAATAATTGGGCTATTTTATGCCTTCGTTTCCTGGTTGTCTTATACCATAGCACGAAAGTAAGCGTCTTTCTGCTCTGACTGTAGCAGTGTGGTAAAGTCAGACAGCTCACTTTGCTGGAGCTGCGCTTTCATTCTTCTGTAGTCCCCTGCAGCCACAAGATCTCAAACTGTATCACCGTCAGAAAGTTAAAGGACAAAAAATACCAAAACCAGGGTTACTGAATTTCATGAGGATAAAATCTAAAGACTGTAAGGATTGGTGCATAGCTTTTATGTTTACTTAGTGCAAGTACAGGATACAAAAGAGTCTAATAAGTTCTGGTCTAATTTGGAAGGGAAAATCTACTTCCAGAAGTGCTAAAAGAAGGCCTACAATAAATAAATGCATACATACATAGAAAAAGGCCTGGTTTTGTTGCAGAAAGATCTTTCTTCGACTAGAATTTCAATATTCTAAATTGTGCTTACATGAGATAATGCTTCCTGGAATCATATGTGTATTTTTTTGTCTTAAGGGCAGTAACATGTCAAGCACTGAGTACTTGGAAAGAGTTAAGCTAAATTGTAAGTGGATAAAAATTATGTTGAAAGGGGAAGATAGTGCCCTATGTCTTTCAACAGATTCTCCTTGGCCAGACAAAACTGCCTATACTGAGACTTGGCCTCCCTACAGCCATCCTTTCATACGAAGCCCTGTCTAAATCTGTCAGCTATTTCCAGGATGTGGGTTGTTTTAGGGCCTATAAAGTGTCTCATAAACTATAATGAAAGGGTTAAGTCAGTTCAGGGCTTTAAAGAATGCTTTGAAAGAATTTATAAGCTCTGGACTACTTACCTTACAAAATTGAAAGTTGAAAGTATTCTCAGCAGTTGAACAGAGTTAACTTTAGTAAATCTTGACTGACTGCAACTGTCCTCTGGTTTTGAATAGCAGCTCTGTCACTTAATCCTGGAAAAGAATAATCTTAAATATAGAAGAAGAAAAGGGGCCCTTAAGCATTGTACTTCTTGTTTTTCAGGAAGCTGTGCTGAATGGTTTGGTGGCCACTGAGGTGTGGATGTGGTTTTATATCGGAGAGATCATAGGCAAGCGTGGCATCGTGGGCTATAATGTTTAAAGACCAGTGTTCGACATCGGATCGTATTTGATTTATTATTTGAGTGGTTTTGGACCATGTGTGTTGAGACTGTTATCTGAATAAAATATGTCAAAAATAAATGTTTCTCTCAGATGTTAATGAAAGTCTGAATTTTTCCTAACATTGAATTGAGTTATTTTGCTTTGATACATTAATATAGCTCCAAATGCATGTCTGATTAGCTGAAATTAGAAAGAATATGTGTGAATCTATGAAACTTGATATATGAATTTATGGGGATAACATTTCAGTTTGGAAGCTTGCAATATATGCTATTTCAGGTTTTTTCCAATAAAGTCAAGAGAAGGGCGTTCAGAAAAATCAAAATTTGATATAGATAAGACCCCTTGAACAACAACCATGTAAATGTTGGGATGCTTCGTGTCAAATTGAAAATCATCCTCCCTAGAGAGTAGCAGAGTGGTGTTCTGTGAACGTGTGTTTGTAACATCTTCACCAGCGGGAACTGTAGATGACAGCCATGATCTGCATTTTACATCTCATTTTGGTGCATTATTAACCTACCTAGTTTACCTATCTTTGTAAAAATAAAATAGCCTGTAGCTATTTAAACAGGGCTATAACTGAGTGTCATCCATGGATCTGAATTGTTAGGTCCTGAAATAAATGGAAGTGTTTAATTCCAGTCTGTCTTCCTGAAACTCTTTTGAGGATAAAGGAGACTGATCATTCACTTTTCCTGAGAATCTTAGAATCCTTGGCTGGGTTATTGGTACTTTTTTGGGGGGCGGGGCGGGGGGAGAGGTAGAGTTACAGATAGAGGGAGAGACTGAAAGAGAGCTCTTCTATCGCTGGTTCACTCCCCAAATGGCAGCAAATGGCCAGAGCTGCATGGATCGGAAGCCAAGAGCCAGGAACTCCTGGGTCTCCCACGTGGGTGGAGGAGTCCAAGCACTTGGGCCATCTTCCACTGCTCTCCCAGGCCATAGCAGAGAGCTGGATCGGAAGAGGAGCAGCTGGGACTAGAATTGGCGCCTATATGGGATGCCAGCACTGCAAGCAGAGGATTAACCTACTATGCCACAGTGCTCGTCCCACCATTGACACATAACTTCAACAAAACATGTAACCAGTTGATAAACCAAGATGGTCTGGTGCCTTTTGATTGTAAATGAACTATAACAAAATATAGTATTAATCCTTGAATAAGTTTGAACCTTTATCAGTCCCAAACTTACCTTGTACATGTATATAATACTGCTGCTTTATTGTGTTATTTAAGAAATGGACAAAAAGAGATTTCCATCTGCCTGTTCACTCTTCAAATGCCTGCAGTGGCCAGGATGGGGCTGGGCTCCAGCGGGACCTGGAAACTCAGTCCCAGTCTCCCAGATGAAAGGAAGAACATAGTTACTGGGCCAGAGCCAGGAATTGAGCCTAGGGACCTGCTGCTCTTCCATAACAGAGGGCCCAGCTTTTCTAATGGGCAGGGAAGTCTCCCAGAGACTGCTTCTCTTCTGAAACATAAAGAAATGCCCAACTCGGCCAGCAAATGCTCCGCCTTGCGGCGCCAGCACACCGGGTTCTAGTCCCAGTCGGGGCACTGGATTCTGTCCTGGTTGCCCCTCTTCCAGGCCAGCTCTCTGCTGTGGCCCGGGAGTGCAGTGGAGGATGGCCCAAGTGCTTGGGTCCTGCACCCCATGGGAGACCAGGAAAAGCACCTGGCACCTGGCTCCTGCCATCGGATCAGCGCTGTGCACTGGCCGCAGCGCACCGTCCGCGGCGGCCATTGGAGGGTGAACCAACGGCAAAAGGAAGACCTTTCTCTCTGTCTCTCTCACTGTCCACTCTGCCTGTCAAAAATTAAAAAAAAATAAAATTTAAAAAATGCCCAACTTACTGCTTCTGCAATACATACCAGTGATCAAAACTGGAGCTCCACCTTTTCAAGGAGTTGTTTGGTAACTTAAGAACGTGAGTAGCATCACTGCAAAGATATTGGCTTCTATGATAATGGTGATCTGTATGAGTCTCTCATACAATGCATGAATATTAAAACTAACCAGAAGAAAGAAAAAAAAAGGTGTGAGGTTAGACTGCACTAGTTAGAACCTGTGGAAGAATATGTGATGTGAGTTTTGTAAACCACATGGTCACACCAGAAAGTGCTACAGTAAACATTTACTACTCACCTGACTGCTACTTCCTCCTTTACCATACAACACGTGTCTGGTCTTCCGTGTGGCTAATAGTGCATGTACAGAATTTTCGTAGGTTAAAATAGCAGTGGGCTGCATGAAGTGGCCACTTGACTTCACCAGGCTTGTTTCTGCCTGAGCCAACCCCAAATGGTCTGTTTCCTAGCAGAGAACTGAGGAGGCCATATTTCACTGAATTCCAGGGTGCCCGTGTTTGCCATTGGCTCCGTCAATAAAAGTCAGATGTCTCTCGTGCACCTCAGTTCCTATTCACTGTGGTAGAAACACGAACAAGACTGCCGGCCACTTCACAGACCTTTGTCTTGTGAGACAGGTCATTGTGCAGTTGCCGTTATGTGAGGAGGGCTGTACTGAAGGAGGAGGCTAACCCAGACTTGAGAAGGAGATGGTCAGGAGAGGTAATACCTAAAGAAAGACAGGCAAGGTACATCAGGCTGACAGCACAGCCTGGGTGAAACCTGTTGACTCAGGAAATGGTTGGCACGAGGGAGATCCTGAAAGAACCTAAGTGTGGCTGGACCCCTGGGTAGAGAACCGTGAGATGACACAGGCAAAGTCAGAAACAGCACCAGATCCTGAGGTGCCCTTCCCACTGTCAAGGATTGGGCCGTCTTACAGCCAGCAAGTGTAACCCACTGAAAGGTTTTGACAAGGTCTTCCAACAGTTTGCCTAGTCTAACATCAGTCAAGTCCATGTAACAGGTGCTAGGATGGAAACGTGCACAGGGTGCAGGTTAGTGCATATGGTCCTGCGTTCTCAGGGTGAAAGTACAGACACTGAGTAGTAGGCATCATAAGGAGAGGGGAGATTACACTTGCTAAAGTCCAAGTGAGTGAGAATGATCAGTCACTATGGTCCAAGGGTGTGATCCCTAAGGAAATCACTGCTATGGAAGTAAGTTCTAGGGTAGGCATTGTGGTGCCTTGGGTAAGCAGCCACGTGGGACGCACACATCCCGTAGTGAAGTGCCTGGGTTTGAGTCCAACCTCCACTTCTGATTCAGCTTTCTGCTAATGCCGTCCTGGGAGGCAGCAAGTGATTGGCTTAGGCATTTGGGTCCCTGCCACCTACGTAGGAGAACCGTATGGAGTTCCTGGCCCATGGCTTCCATCTGGCCCAGCCCCAGATCTTGCAGGCATTTCGGAAATGAATTGCTGGATGAAAGATCTCCCTCCTTCCCCACCTTGCTTACTGTGCCTGTCAAGTAAGTGAAAATAAATAAAAGTTACTCAACAGAAATGTCAAACAGTGAAGATTTGTTGAGCTTTCATCACTTGCAGACCAATATGAAACTCCACTTGCACGTTCAGTCTTCTGTACATTCAGCATTGCTTTCCTCGGAGCAAGGTTTCTCCTTTCTTTTCCAGTCATCTCCTAGCACTTCTGAGTATGTCTTCTGCCCAGATTTCCAAGAATAACTCAATATGTTTTAAAATATTCCACGTTTGTATAGCAATTTACATTTTCAGAGCACTTGCTGTCTCACTTAGCCTGCAGCTGGTAGGAATGATCTACCCATTTAATAAGTTGAAAACTGAGCAGCAGAAACATGAAGTGACTTGGCTGGGATCCCATCAGCAACCAGTGGTGGAAGTACATGCTGGGCCCAGGTAATGATCACGCGCCGTGTTCTGTGCCCTGCTGTCATCCATCACCACCTTGCACACCTCCCTGCTTCAAATTTCCATGGTTCATTCAATACTAATAGTCTCAGTCCTGCTTTGCAGTACTCTCAAGTCATTTGAGATTTATTGTCGCTCTGGATGTCAGCCTCCCTAATTTTATGTAAGGTGATGTGCAGCTTTGTAGGACTCTTTAATGATGCTTCCTAATTAGTGTGGTTTTTATTTACCAGGACATAAATGGTATGCTTGTGATCACTGTATTAGGGAATACTGTAGCAGTTTCACCAGAGATAACACATTAGTTAGGGAACTTAACACTAGACCTGCTTATCAAACAGAGGCCCTGATGCTAACAAAATCCTGGCACAGCAGGTTGAGCCACTGCCTGGGGCACCCTCATCCCACAGTGGAGCGCTGATTTGAGTCCTGGCTATTCCACTTCAGATCCGGCTTCCTGCTAATGCACCTGGGAAGGCAACAGATGGTGGCTCAAGTACTTAGGCCCTGCAACCACCCACATGAGAGACCCAGATGGAGTTCCAGGCTCCTGGCTTTGGCTCAGCCCTAGCTATTGTGGCCATTTTGGGAGTGAAACAGCAGATGGAAGATATTCTCTCTCTGCTTTCAAGCAGATGAAAAACTAATCTTAATCTCATTTGGTATTAACTGTTTCAGCCACACCATTTCTAACCAGTGCCTATATAAAAACCCAGCCTTAAATTTCATGTAATTAGACTTCCATCTGCTGGTTCACTCCCCAGATGGCCTCAACAGTCAGGGCTGGGCCAGGTAGAATCCAGGATCCAGGAGCTTCTTCCAGGTCTCCCACGTGGGTGCAGGGACCCAAACACTTGGCTGTCCTTCAGAGACCCATCAGCAGGGAGCTGGATCTGAAGTAGAGCAGAGCAGCTGGGACTCCGCGGGCACCATGGGCAGTGGTCTAACCTGTGCCACAGCACTGCCCCGATTTTGTTGCAGTTATCTACTGGCCACCAGCTCACTCCCCTTTATTTCTTGATAATTTTGTCTCCTGGCTCGCTGCCTTGCTACTGCACTGTATCTTAATTCTTGGCAATTTCAAAATGCACAAGGTTGTGTTGTTTCCAGAATACAGGCCCCTGAGTGAGATCTTGCAACCTGTGTTTTATTTGGCTCTCATAATTCTGATGCACACTAAAGTGATGAGAATTATTGACATAAATGATCCTTCCAGGTACTTGGCCTCTCAGTTCCCCTAGAAACGCCAAAGATTAGATTGTGTCTTTCCTCTGTCTTGGGCGTGGATTCCCATGTTATGACCAAAAATTTCAGCCACTCTGTAGTTTCAGTTTCATGCACTCCTTTCTCTGGCCATTTTCCTTTCCAGTCCATTCCCTCATCTTCTCCCTCTTTACACAATTAATATCTCTCCATTTAAAAAGTATTTATTTACATATTTATTTACTTATTTGGAAGGCAAAGAGAAAAGGAGATCTTCCATCCACTGATTCACTCCCCAAATAGCTGCAAAGGCCAGGCCAAAGCCAGGAGCCAGGAGCTTCTTTCCAGGTCTCTCACATCGGTGCAGGGGCCCAAGCACTTGGGCCAGCATCTGCTGCTTTCCCAGGCATGTTAGCAGGGAGCTGGATCAGAAGTGGAGCAGCCAGAACTTGAACAGCCAGTCAGATGGGATGCCAGCATCACGGGTGAGGGCTTAACCCACTGCACCGCAGTGCCAGTCCCCCGATTCATATTTCATAGTCAATCAAGATCATTCCCCTGAATGCACTTGAACTTACTTGGCTCTCACTTTGCTGTAATCATTTGCCAAAACCACATCCTTGCTTAATACAACTGTGTACCTGCTCTGCACTTGCACCCACATGGCTGAGTATAGCTGGAGCAAACAAGGTGACTAGTCTTGCTTTTATATTCAGGATCACAGTCTTAAAAGAGCACTACTACTACCTGCCACTTATACTGTGTTTCCATGGGTCATGATTATTTCCATCAACAGATAACCGTACTTCCTACTTGACTAGGAAGATATAAGCCATTATTCCCACATCATCTACTAACCTACCACTATTTTTGCGTGCATGCACACACACACACACACACACACACACGCATTCTACCTTGCCTGTGCTAGATGGTTCCTAACTTAAGTTCTAGGCACATAGAAGTCACTCAATACAAATGTGAATAAAACTAATCTAGCCATAATGAATCTATACTTTCATAAATATTGTCCCCTCTACCTTCATTCTGGCCCTTTCTACCAGGCAGCCCTTCCTTCCTTCCCTTCCTTCCCTTCCTTCCTTCCTTCCTTCCTTCCTTCCTTCCTTCCTTCCTTCCTTCCTTCTTTCCTCCCTCCCTCCCTCCCTCCCTTCTTTCCTCTCTCTCTCTCTTTCTTTCTTTTAAGATTTTCTATCTGATGGTTCACTCCTCAAATGGCCACAGTGGCTAGAGCTGAGCCAGGCTAAAGCCAGGAGCCTCATCCAGGTCTCCCACCTGAGTAGCAGGGGCCTAAGCACTTGGATCATCTTCCATTGCCATCCCAGGCACATTAGCAGGGAGGTGAATCGGAAGCAGAGTAGCCAGGACTTGAACTGGTTGCCCATATAGGATGCCAGCATTGCAGGTGGCAGCTCCTGGAACAACTTTCTTTTTTTTTATTTAATGAATTAATTTTTTCATAGATACAACTTTAGTTGTATACATAGATACACTGGTTCTTTCCCCCATACCCACCTTCCCCACCTCCAACTCCCATCCCACCTCCCTCTTCCTCTCCCATCTCCTTCTTCATTATGGTTCATTTTCAGTTTGACTTCATATCCAGAGGACCAACTCCATGCTAAGCATAGACTTCAACAATTTGCACCCATGCATACACACACCATGTAGAGTACGGTTTGGAAACAAAATTTACAGTCAGTTCTCATAGTACAACTCATGAGGGATGGAGGTCCTATATGGGGAGTAAGTGCACAGTGACTTCTGTTGTTCCTCTAACATTGACACTCTTATTTATGACGTCGGTGATCACCCGAGGCTCCTGCCACGGGCTGCCAAGGCTATGGAAGCCTTCTGTGACCATAGACTCCATCGGTGTTTGGACACGGCCATCAGCAAAGTGGATGTTCTCTCCTCCCTTCAGAGAAGAGTGCATCCTTCTTTGATGGCCCTTTCTTTCCACTGAGGTCTCACAGAGATCCTCTGCCTGGCACTTTCAAAGCCCACTCATCCCGTCTTTGGAGAAGTCTTCTGATGTCTCACTCTGCCCTTCCCGTAATGCCTCTCCCAGCACACATCACTGTAGTCCAGTGCTGCATTTACATTTATTTCCCTTGCTAAACTGTGAGCTTCGTAAAGGAAGGTACTGTTTCTCATTTGCCTGTGTAACCCTAGCCCATCACATTCTCTGCCTGTCTCCGGTCAGTTTTCAAACACTGAAACAGTCTCCTCTGCCTCTGTTTGATACTGAGGTGATACACGGCACAGGTGAGTGGCAGCTTGCCACAGAGGGAGACGCAGGCCTGGGGGACTGGCTGCCTGCAGGCCTGTAGGCTCTGACTGCTACAAAGCCGATGCCAGCGGAGTCACCGCTGCATCTCACCCTCCAGCTCTGAGACAGAGATCTGGATCCCCAATCCGCTTCCCTTCAGTATGGAGCACGGGCAGCACAGCGCTGCTTTTGCCCAAGAGCTAAGAAGGAGGAACCGAAGGTGGGCAGCACAAGATTCTGTTATGAAAGACGTAGTCTGAAATTGGAAAGTCTCAAAATCCCTTACGAACTCATCATCTTCACTCCCTCTTTCTTTGCCAAGCCTGCATTTCAGGATTAATAGCCCTGGTACAGGGGCCAGCGCTGTGGCAGATGGCAACATAAGGGTGCCAGTTCAAGTCCTAGCAGCTCCACTTGCGACCCAGCTCTCTGCTATGCCTGGGAAAGCAGTAGAAGATGGCCCAAGTGCTTGGGCCCCTGCACCTGCATAGGAGACCAGGAAGAAGCTCCTGGCTGCTGGCTTGGGATTGGCACATCTTCAGCTGTTGTGGCCAACTGGGGAGTGAACCAGCGGATGGAAGACCTCTCTCTCTCTCTCTCTCTCTCTCTCTCTCTCTCTCTCTCTGCCTCTCCTCTCTGTGTGTAACTCTTTCAGATAAATAAATAAATCTTTTTAAAAATATCCCTGGTACAGCTGAAAGAAGCACATCATAGATGGCTCTGTAGCACCTCACTTTTCCTTCAAGGATTTTATACATGTAACCTATGGATGGGTTTTCCTAAAAAAAATTTATCTTGGACTTCTTTTTAAAGATAGATTTATTTGTTTGTTTATTTGTTTGTTTAAGAGGCAGAGTCAGAAAGAGAAATGGATCTTCTATCTGCTAGTTCACTCCTCAAATGGCCACAACAGCCAGTGCTGGACCAGGCTGCAGCCAGGAGCCAGGAACTCCATCTGGGTCCCCCACGTGGGTGCCGTGGCCCAAGCATATTCTCCACCTTCTGCTGCTCTCCCAGGCACATTAGCAGGGAGCTGATTGGGTAGTGGAACAGCCAGGACTTAAAACTGTGCCCATATGGGATGCTAGTGCCACAGGCAGTGCTTTATTGCTTGCATCATAATGCCAGCCCCTATCTTGGACTTCTTACATGAAGTAAGAAATTATCTTCAGAGGCTTCATTTTGATGGATTCCAGTGTTGTCAAATCCAAAAGCAATTAAAATGCTGTTGTGTGGTTTTGAATGATAGCCTACTTGTTAAAATAACTATTGTTTCCCCAAGGGACAGTCTGATTTTTACCTTGATGTTATCTCACTCTGGGTCTCAAGAGGGTAGGAAACTTGGGGCCGGCGCTGTGGCATAGCAGGTAAAGCTGCCGCCTGTAACACCGGAACCTCACATGGGCACTGGTTCGCATCCCGGCTGCTCCGCTTCTGATCCAGCAACCTGCTCATAGCCTGGGAAAAGCAGCATAAGATGGTAGCCGTGTGGGAAACCCAGATGAAGCTCCTGGCTCCAGCTTGGCCCTCTAGGGAGTGAACCAGCAGATAGAAGATTCTCTCTCTCTCTCCCCCTCTCCCCCTCTACCCCACTCCCCCTCTCCCCCCCTCTCCCCCTCTCCCTTCCTCTCTTTCCCTCTCCCTCCCTCTTTCTCTCTCTGTAACTCTGACTTTCAAATGAATAAACAAAAAGAGGGCAGAGAACTCAGTAGAACAAGTGAATACATGTGGTTGGCTCCCAGAGAATTACAGGTGACGGCGCAAGAGTGGCTGCCAGTTTTCATGACCTTCAAGTAGAGAAATGGAAACAAAGTCACCTGAACGCAGGCTTGGTGAAAAAAGAGTGAAAGTGATGACGACCCAGTTAACACTAAGTCAAGAACGATCTGTCGTTCATCATTGCTTTGCCCGGAGCCCTGTCCAGGTTTCATGTGCCTGGAACATGCTGGCAGAACCGTGGTAGGCTGTGTAATACCTAAGTTACTGCTAGAGCCTGCCACAGGGAAACTGGTCTCCACTCCACCCTGGGCTCTGAGTGTCACCCCCATTGGGCAGAACCCCAAGTTCATATGCGCCACCCTCACCATGTGGCCCCACCCACACAGCCTCCCAGGCCAGCACCAACTAGTACAGCTCTCCACAGGCACGCAGAGAAAGGCCCTAAGGACCCAAGTCAGCAACAGCATCCTTCTCTCCTCTCGTGGAACACCGTCCTCAGTGGCACGTTTCCCTGTTTGTGCATCTCAACTGCAGCAAAGGCCTCTTTCTGGGTAGCAGATGCCACGCATCTAAGAAGACTGGCAGCAAAACATGACTGTCCTCACTCTTCAGTGCAAGATGAAACGGAGTGAAACCACTTGCCCGAGGTGCGTGAGTCAGGGGCAGAGGACTGGAATGCAGGCCCGGGATCCTGTTCCCTGACTCTAACCACATCCTCTCTGCTCGGGGAGACTTCAGTTGGTGATTGCCCTCTGAGGGGCAGGAGTGGGGCAAGGGGCCATGTGCCTTTCATGTTTTCATTCAGACTTCGATGTGAACCCCAGCCCACATGTGAGCCATGCCATACCCGCAGCAGCGGGAGCCAGTGATGACTCAACTAGGATTTGCGTCACAGCCTTCGCTGCCATGGCATTTCCTAGGGCTTGAGCAATCTGATTGGCTGTATGTTGATGGGGACCGCTCCGACTAGAGAAGAAACTGGGGCCAAAGAGTGGAGGGTAGGGTCGAATATGAAACACAATAAAAGTTAAATTAACTGGTGATCATTGAACTACCTGGCCTCTACCTATAATGCTGCAAAAATAAGTTTTCCATTTTTAAGCTCAATATCAGAAGCTCATGTAACTTCACATATGACAAACATCAAGAAAGGCTGCTTTCGGGGCCGGCACTGTGGCGCAGCGGGTGTTAAAGCCCTGTCCTGAAGTGCCGGTATCCCATATGGGCGCTGGTTCTAGTCCCGGCTGCTCCACTTCTGATCCAGCTCTCTGCTGTGGCCTGGGAAAGCAGTAGAAGATGGCCCAAGTCCTTGGACCCCTGCACCTGTGTGGGAGACCAAGAAGAAGCTCCTGGCTCCTGGTTTCACATCAGTGCAGCTCCGGCCTTTGCAGCCATCTGGGGAGTGAACCAGCGGATGGAAGACCTCTCTCTCTGTCTACATCTCTCTGTAACTCTGTCTTTCAAATAAATAAAATAAATCTTTAGAAAAAGAAAAAGAAAAAAAGAAAGGCTGCTTTCCAGCTTGGCATCTTTGTTTCAGGGAGCATGAGGTCTCCTCATGCCATGCTGGTCGTGTTCTCACTGTTCTGTATTTTTTTCTCAGCTGTCTACTAAAAGGTAGTATTTTTTTTTTCAAATCTAAGACTAAACAACTAAAAACAATAACTACATTATAATGTATACTCAAAAAATATGCAAAAACAGCCTGATGCAATGGGTCTAAAAAAAAAAAAAAAAAAGACAACCGCAGAGAACTCTTTCAGGCTAGCCACGATCGCTGGAGAGAAATAGCCAAATGCCTACTCAAGTGACATGCTTCCAAGTGACATATTTCTCTGAGGATTTCTAGTCTTTCAATACTGACACCTTCACTTGTGGAAATTCATCTCAGAATCCGGGAGCTGGTGGCTTCCAGCTCCTCTGAGAATATTCTTCAATCAACAAGTTGTCCACCTAGCTAAGGGACAGCTTCCTGGAATTAAGACGGCAGAACCTAGGTTATAATTAACTCAGACTTCCTCCTCCTCTTGTACCTTGGCCATGACCTTAATCCTCACCTAGATTTTCCATCCCTTCTACGGATAAAAATTTGTTCTAAATTAGATCAACTGAACTCTAGTCCTGTTGGCCTAAGATAAGTTGGCATTGGTGGCTGAAAGGAATCCTAAACCAATTTTAGAACATATAGTTAGACTTAAGCATGATTTCAAAAAAAAAAAAAAAAAAGCCAGACATTGCAGGAGGGGGGTAGTGTTCCTCAGTTTCATCATTTTTCTCCCTGTAATAAAAAAAATTACTTGGTAATGGTAGGTCTAGTGAATTTCTTTCAAAGTAATTTGGAGGCAAACAAAATGTTTCTAATTCTGGGAACTGCAGAATTGACAACACAGGAAAGAATTAAAAGGCATTAAAAGGAGGGGCTTTGGGATTCAGTAACTTTTTTTTTTTAAGATTTATTTATTTATTTGGAAGTCAGAGTTACACAGAGAGAGGAGAGGCAGAAAGAGAGGTCTTCCATCTGCTGGTTTACTCCCCAGATGGCCGCAATGGCTGGAGCTGCACTGATCCGAAGCCAGGAGCCAGGAGCTTCTTCTGGGTTTCCCATGCGGGTGCACAGGCCCAAGGACTTGGGCCATCCTCCACTGCCCTCCCAGGCCATAGCAGAGAGCTGGACTGGAAGAGAAGCAGCCAGGACTAGAACCGGTGCCCATATGGGATGCAGGCGCCCCAGGCCAAGGCATTAACCCGCTGCACCACAGTGCCAGCCCCAACTTTCTTTTTTTTTTTTTTTAACATTTATTTATTTTATCTGAAATACAGAGTTACAGGGAGGCAGAAGCAGAGAGAGAGAGAGAAAGTCTTCCGACCAATGGTTTACTCCCCAATTGGCTGCAATGGCCGGAGCTAAGCCAATCCGAAGCCAGGAGCCAGGAGCTTCTTCCAGGTCTCCCATGCAGGTGCGGGGGTCCAAGGACTTGGGCCATCTTCTACTGCTTTTCCAGGCCATAGCAGAGAGCTGGACTGGAAGTGGAGCAGCCAGGACTTGAACTGACACCTACGTGGGATGCCGGCATGGCAGGCAGAGGCTTTACCCACCATGCCACAGTACCAGCCCCTAGCAACTGCTAACGGCATGGATTTGCAGTCAGACTTGAGCAATGATCAGGTTCATTGCTACTTATCTGAAGAGTTCCGAGCCCTTTCCTGTATGATCTCCTTGGTTCTCACAACTTGGCAAGATGCGAAGTTGGCAGTTAGTAGAATTAAGAATTGGGGTGGGGGGCAGGCATTAGCACACATCAGCTAAGCCACTGTGTGGAATGCCCACATCCCGTATGAGAGTGCTTGGGATAGAGTCCCTGCTCCCCTTCTGATCCAGCTCCCTGCTAGCACATCCTGAGAGACAGCAGATGACAGCTTGAGTCCCTGCCACTCACCTGGGAGACCTGGATGAAGTTCCTTGTCCTGGCTTCAGCCTGGCCCAGACCCTGTTATTGTGGGCATTTGGAGGAGCAAATCAGTGGGTGGAAAAGTCATTCTCTGTGAGTCTGCCCTTCAAATAAATAAAGAAGTCTTAAAAAGAAAAAAGTTTGAAGGTGCGAAAGTGGAGCTTCAGGTCAGCTTATGCGCAGTGTTCGCTGCATTAGGAGAGAAAGCAGAAGCTGTCCAGCATGATCTCTCCTACTCTCTCCTTCTCCTGTCCTTCCCTCCTTTCTTCTACCCCAGCGGAAAACCAACAGTCTCTCCAAGACTGTCCCTTTTCTTTTAAAATTTATTTTATTTTATTTATTTGAAAGACAGAGTTACAGAGAGAGAGGTAGAGACAGAGAGGTCTTCCATCTGCTGGTTCACTCCCCAGATGGCCGCAACGGCCGGAGCTGCGCCGATCCAAAGCCAGGAGCCAGGAGCCAGGAGCCAGGAGCCAGGAGCCAGGAGCCTGCACCTTAGGAGAGGGTTCGGAAGGCTGGAGAGGAGAGGATGACTCCGGAGCTGGAGCCAAGAATTAAGGGCATTTAAGACAAAGGAAGCCTGCATGAAAGCCTGCTCATATAAGAGAATTCAAGGAACAACATAAAATGTGTTCGATAAGGCAAGAACACAGGAACAGGGGCAAAGCATAAGGAAGAGTTAGACCAAATGGGGGCCGGCATTGACTCATAGCAGATTGAGCTGCTGCCCGCAAAGCCGCATCCCATATGGGTGCCGGTTCATGTCCTGCCATGTGGGAGTCCGGGATGAAGCTCATGGCTCCTGCTTTGGACTGGCCCAGCCCTTGCCCTTGCAACCATCTGGGGAATGAACCAGCCAATGGTTCTGTCTATCTGTCTCTCTGTCTCTGACTCTCTCTCTCTCTCTCTCTCTCTCTCTCTCTCTCTCTCATTCTGCCTTTTAAGTAAATAAGTAAATCCTTTTAAAAACAGGCCAAATAATAAGGGATTTTAACGTGATAGGAATATTGAAGTATTTTAAGAATGGAAGTGGGGGCTGGCACTGTGGCACAGCAGGTAAAGCTGCACCTGTAGTGCCAGCATCCCATATGGGCGCCGGTTCTAGTCCCAGCTGCTCCTCTTCCAATCCAGCTCTCTGCTATGGCCTGGAAAAGCAGTAGAAGATGGCCCAAGTTCTTGGGCCTCTGCACCCACATGGGAGACCTAGAAGAAGCTCCTGGCTCCTGGCTTCAGACAGACTCAGCTCTGGCCATTTTAGCCATTTGGGGAGTGAACCAGCAGATGGAGGACCTCTCCCCCAACCCCTTCCGTCTCTCTCACTCCCTCTCCCTCTCTGTAACTCTGCCTTTCAAATAAATAGAGAGAGAGAAGGAGAGGCAGAGAGAGAGAGAGGTCTTCCATCCGCTAGTTCACTTCCCAATCGGCCGCAATAGCTGGAGTTGTGCCAGTCCAAAGCCAGGAGCCAGGAGCTTCTTCTGGGTCTCCCACACGGGTGCAGGGGCCCAAGAACTTGGGCCATCTTCCACTGCTATCCAAGGCCATAGAAGAAAGCTGGATGGCAAGTGGAGCAGCCAGGTCTTGAACCGGTGCCCATATGGGATGCCAGCACTGGAGGCGTCAGCTTTACCTGCTACGCCACAGCACCAGCCCCAAAATAAATAAATCTTAAAAAGAAAGAATGGAAGTGATATGAACATATTTGCAATTTAGGAAGTCCTCTCCTGCATCAGAAGATGAAACAGAGCTATTGCAACAATCCTGTAGAGAAGGAGGCAAATGGGATAAAGGTGGCATAATTAGAGAGGGAATACAGAGAGGTTGGTGCTGTGGCACAGCAGGTTCAGTCACCCCAGGGGACCACTGCATCCCATATCAGAGTGCTGGGTTAGGTCCTGGCTACTCTGCTTCCATTCCAACTCCCTGATTATATGTCTGGTAAGGTATTAGAAGATGGCCCAAGTGCTTAGGCCCCTGCTATCTGCAAGGGAGACCTGAATCAAGCTCCTGGCTCCTGGCTTCTGTGTGGTCCAGCCCTTGCTGTTGCAGCCATTCGAGAAGTGAACCAGAGGATGGAAATTTTCTCTCTCTCTCCCTCTCTCTCTCTTCCTCCCTCCCTCCCACTCTACCACTCTTCCTTTCAAATAACTAAGTAAATCCTTAAGGAAAAAAGGGGAATACTCCCCTGTAAAAAATCACTTTAAGAACACACAAAGATGCCCAATGGAGTATTAGTAACATGTGTTTGAAATTCAGAGGCATGGGGCCAGTGCTGTGGCATAGTGGGTAAAGCTGCCACTGGCAGTGCTGGCATCCCATATGGGCACTGATCTAATCCAGCTCTATGCTATGGTACTGAGAAAGCAGCAGAAGACAGCCCCAGTGCTTGGGCCCCTGCACCTGTGTGGGGGACCTGGAAGAAGTTCCTGGCTGCTGGTTTTGGATCAGCTCAGCTCTGGCCATGTGGCCATCTGGAGAGTGAACCAGCAGATGGAGGACCTCCCCCACTCTCTTTGCCTCTGCCTCTCTGTAACTCTGCCTTTCAAAATAATAAATAAATCAAAAAAAAAAAAAAAAAGAAAGAAAGAAAAGAAAGAAACTCGAAGGTGTGATTAGTGCTAGAGAAGTAAGTGTGGAAGTCACCTGCACCTTGAGCCAAAGGAGCGAGGGGACAGCTCCCTGGGGGGAAGGCAGGCATCTTTGTAGGTTTTGTTTATCACCCTGTCTCCTGAGACTGTCTGGCGTGTACTAAACAGTCAGTGTTTGAATGAATTGGTGGAATTATGAAAAGGGGTGAAGGATAAGAACATGACTCTGAGAAACAACCTCATTTAAGGACAGACACAGGAAAAGAAGCCAATGCCGGGGACTGGCAAGACCACGGACGGCGACAGAGCGAGGCCGCAGACACCAAGGGAGGAGAACCTCCAGGAGGCCAGCGGTGCTATAAAAATGCAAACACAGGAAGCCCTAAAAGGCACCCATTCCTTTTGGCAAATAGAAAGTCACTGGTGTGTTCAGAGCAGTGAAGTAGTGACAAAGGCTCAGAAAGAGTAAGGAACCGGAGGCTGCGAGCAGAGGTGACTCTTGAGAGACTGGGCTACATCTTCACCAGCCAATTGTTCTTTCTGTTCTACACTTGGTCTTAGCCAAAAGGCGGAGAAGCGATTGTCCTTTCTCTTCTTACTGGTCCTTCCGCTCGGGCGATAGGTAGGCTGATGGCTCCCTACCTTTAATTCTAAAGCGCCTTCCCTTCCCGATCAGGTTACTGATCTCCCCTTCGTTACCCTCCGTCCTACAGGAGTGGAAATGTGGGGGGCCTTTAGGGTCCTCTTCTGCTCCCGATCCTTCCATCCTTCCGTTTTGTTCCCATCCTGGCCCAAGGGGCCACGGATGCATCACGACAGGATCAAGACAGCTCCTGTTGGCTGGAGCCGTCCTCCCTTCCCCCGTACCCTCCATTCGCCAACCCGCCTCCTCTCTCTCACATCCTACACTTGACACATCAGCAAACCTGAGTCTCACAGTTTCTCCTCCCTTCCCCACGGCCACCCAGGGCCAGGTCACCATGATCCCTCCCCTGGACACTTCCACCTGGTCTTCTCACTGTCGTCCTTGCCTTTCTAGCGTCTCTTATTGAGCCAGAGCTGCAGTGACCTTTTCAAACATTCTCATCTTCTGTCAGTCTTCAGAACCTTCCAAAAATTGCTTCTTGGCCTTTTGGCTAAGATCAAGTGTGGAACCTTCCAATGGCTCATTTTTTTTATTTACTTATTTATTTTATTTATTTGAAAGGCAGAGTGACCGAGAGAGAGGGAGAGACAGAAAGAGATCTTCCTGGGCCAGCGCTGTGGCTTAAACGCGTAAAGCTGTTGCCTATAATGCCAGCATCCCACATGGGCGCTGGTTTGAGTCCCGGCTGCTCCACTTCTGATCCAGCTCTCTGCTATGGCCTGGGAAAGCAGAAGAAGATGGTCCAAGTCCTTGGGCCCCTGCACCCATGTGGGAGACCTGGAAGAAGCTCCTGGCTTCAGGTGGGCACAGCTCCTACCATTGAGGCCTTTTGGGGAGTGAACCAGTGGATGGAAGACATCTCTCTCTCTCTAACTCTGCCTTTCAAATAAATAAAATAAATCTTAAAGAGAAAGAGAGAGAGAGAGATCTTCCATCCACTGGTTCACTCCCTAGATGCTGTGATGGTCAGAGATGGATCAGGAACTCCATCCGGGTCTCCCCCATGAATGGCAAGGACCCAAGTGCTTCCATCTTCTGCTGCCTTCTCTGGCGCCTTAGCAGGTAGCTGGCTCAGAAGCTGAGTGGCCAGGACTTGAACTAGCGCTCCAATATGGGATGAGTGTTGTAGGCGATGCTTCAGCTGCCGTGCCCACAAAGCTGCCCCCCAAGTGGAACATCTTTAAGTCCCTATATGATCTGAAACCGCCGCCGCTGCCACCCCCAAACCTGACGCACCTCATCTCCTCCCACCGTTCTCATCCTTTACGTTCTCCAGGTGCTCTGGCTTCTCTGCTGCCCCAGACACCCCGCAGCTCAGGGCGTGTGTGTGTGTGTGTGTGTGTGTGCTGGTGCTTTACGCTCTGCCCTGGGGCCTCCTGTGCTTTCTGCTCCTCTCCTTCAGGGCTCAGTTCAGACGGCCCCTGGAGCCTGAGCCTGTGCTTCCTCCACCAGCTGGTACACCCCTGCCTCTCCTAGCTCTCCGCTCTCCTTGTCCTACGTACACAGCACTGACCACCACTCGCCCTGTTCTGGTTAGTCCTTTGTTGCCTGTCTCCCTGCTGGACTGTGAGCACCCACAAGGCACACCTACCCCTAGGAGCAGAGATAAAGACAACCAAGAGGCCAGCGCCGCGGCTCACTAGGTGAATCCTCCACCTGCGGCGCCGGCACACCGGGTTCTAGTCCCGGTCGGGGCGCCGGATTCTGTCCCGGTTGCTCCTCTTCCAGGCCAGCTCTCTGCTGTGGCCTGGGAAGGCAGTGGAGGATGGCCCAGGTGCTTGGGCCCTGCACCCGCATAGGAGACCAGGAAGAAGCACCTGGCTCCTGGCTTCAGATTGGCACAGTGCGCAGGCCGTAGCAGCCATTTGGGGGGTTAACCAACGGAAGGAATACCTTTCTCTCTGTCTCTCTCTGTCACTGCCATCATCTTCCTTGCCAGGACTGCAGCCAGGCGCTCTGATATAGGACGTGGGCTTCCCAACCAGAGGCTTATCCCACTGAGCCGCCATGCCCGTCCCAGTCCACCACGTCTGCTAATGGCTGCGACGGTGCTGCCGTGACGTGTGTGTTCTTCCCGGCATCACTCTGCTCAGCCCTGTCAGCTGCCACCAAGCCACCTCTTGTCATGTACTTGATTAATGCTTTTTTTTTTTCTTCCTCCTCCAACCACTTCTTCCAGAAATGGCCCGGGATCTAACTCTGCCTGTCAAAAAAAAAAAAAAAAAAAAAAAAAGAGAGAGAGAGAGAGAGAGAGACAACCAAGAAACTGCCAGCGTCAAAGATGTACTTTTTTCAAAGGGAGGCGAGAACTTCCACTTTGCTTACAGCCTTTTTTTTTTTTTTTTGGACAGGCAGAGTGAACAGTGAGGGAGAGAGAGACAGAGAGAAAGGTCTTCCTTTGCCGTTGGTTCACCCCCCAATGGCCGCTGCGGCCAACGCACCATGCTGATCCAAAGCCAGGAGCCAGGTGCTTCCTCCTGGTCTCCCATGCGGGTGCCATCCTCCACTGCACTCCCTGGCCACAGCAGAGAGCTGGCCTGGAAGAGGGGCAACCGGGACAGAATCCGGCGCCCTGACCGGGACTAGATCCTGGTGTGCTGGCGCCGCAGGTGGAAGATTAGCCTATTGAGCCGAGGCGCCGGCCAGCCTTTTCCAAATACTGACGGAGACTGTGGATTCAAAAGGCTTCCATAGCCTTGGCAGTTCATGTCAAGAGCCTCAGGTGGTCACGGACGTCATATATAAGAGTGTTAATTGTTAAAATGACAACAGGAGTCACTGAGCACTAACTTCCCACGCAGGACCTCTGTCCTTAATGAGTTGTATTATGAGAGCTAACTGTAAGACTTGTTCTCAAACAGTTTGTGTGCGTGTGTGTGGAGGGGGCAAATTGTTGAAATCTTACTTAGTATAATGTTAGTCTTCTGTGTATAAAGTTAATTGAAAATGAATCTTAATGGAGAATGGGACTGGGAATGGGAGAGGGAGGAGGAGCTGGGGTGGGAGTGGGGGTAGGAAGGCAGGTAATGGTAGAAAGAATCACTATATTCCTAAAATTGTACTTATGAAATTTGTACTCATTAAATAAAAGGTTTCTTTGGGAAAAAAGAAAGAAAGAAACCGCCGGCCCTGGAGAAGCCCACTCTTCAGGGAGTCATGTCACCCAAGAAGCCATTAGCCTGGCGGTGCTCACAGCCGCTGGATGCAAGAGTCAGAGGCCCCAGGGACTGGTTGTTGGGGCAGCCGTGAAGGCGCTCTGCAGCCCGGGTGCAGTTAAAGCCGTGAGCTTGCGGAAGAAAATGCGAGGAGCGAGCAGCACTCAGGAGGCACCAGTGTTTCAGGGTGAAGGACAGAGAAAGACGGCAGGAAAGAACTAGTGCCAGGGGCCCGGAGCAGCTGGGGAAGAGAAGCCATTGATGGCAGAGCTGCTCGATGCCTCTCGGAAAGCCACCAGCGACGCTGATAACACTTCTTACTGAGGACTGCCTACAGCTCAGCCACTGCCCCACACAGGTCGCGTGCACCTGTTAATCCTCCCAACAGCCCCACTGTACGGATACGGAGAATCGTCCACTTACCCACGTGCACACTCCTACTGAGAAACCCAAGTGCTTTGAGCTTTCACTCTTTTTTTTTTGTTCCTGTAGAAACTGGTGTTTATTTTCCGTCTACCTCATTTCTATGTTTGCTTCAGAGACCGTGAAGAGCAGCCTGAGACCACTCAGGGGTTGTTCCCAGCTGCTCGGTGGCCTGAGCAGCGGGAGCTGCAGGCCAGGCTCCAGTGGGGAACTGCTGAGGAGGCGCCCAAGGGCACCTGCACACCCTTTAGAATGGTCTGCGACCTCCGGGTGAGCAGCAGTGAACTCAGGCGCTGGGGCCGTCCCTTCACCTTGGTCACAGCTTTCTCAGCAGCAGCCTGCTCTTCTTTTTCAGTCTCTTCAGGATCTCTGTAGAAGCAGAGACCAGGCATGACCTCCCAGGGGTGTTCACAGGAGATGGTACCAGAACCTCCCGGGCCAGCATCTCGCACATCAGACCCACTGAGTGGGCTCCCTTGCTGTTGCACAGAGGAGAGTGTGTGTTACACAGAGCAATGATCAGCAGGTTCACATAAGATGCCTCTGTGAGAGTCTGGTGGTCAGCCCTGGGATCAGTGACCACCAGAAGCCGTGGCTCCCGGAAGGCTTCCTGGATCCGGTTAGTGAAGGTCCCAGGTACCACACGACCAGCGATAGGAGTGGCTCCAGTTGGGGCGGCAAACTTCAGCACAGCCTGTGGCCAGTGTTTCTGGAAGGTATCACAATGACGTCAGCAGAGTGTTGCAATGGCAGCAATGGCAGGAGACAACAAAAATTTCTCCAGGTTGATGAGTACATGCAGCACTTTTCCTTCTGTAGCTGTACTGCTCCAGTTGGAAGCCACCTGGGGGGGTTCCTGCTGCAAGGAACTTGAGGACGTCCTCCTCCTTCATTTGCAGGACATCAAGGGCTCCGGACATCATGACAGCTTCCCTTGAAGTTCCGCTGTGAATCAAGAACGACGCGGTGTGGACCTCTCGCCAGGCAGCGCGGAACAGCGTGCACTCTTACCCACCGTGTTGTCACTATGAGACCAGACCAGGCCTGCTCTCTGTGCTTGTTCACATTCTGCTGGGTACCTACTAAGGGTCATGTGCTGTTCTGGGCTCTGGGTGGTGGGGGGCAGTGAAGCAGACAAAGCCCCTCCATTCTGGGAGAGTGGATGCTTGTGGGGAGACTGACATTAAACAAGTAAACACATCCGTGGTGCTAAGTGCTGTGAAGAAAACGACGTGGCATAAGATATCAGGCATGATCAGTGGTGGCTCTAAAGAGGTGACATTTAAGCAGAGATCTGAAGGAAGTGAGAGAGTGTGCCAAGAGGATATCTGGAGGAAGAATGTTCCAGGCCGGGGGAACAGCAAGTGCAAAAGCCCGTGAGTGTGACTGGCAGGTTCCAGGAACTGCAGGGCGTCAGAGCAGTAGGGATACGGTGGAGCAGGGAGAAGGAGGTCAGGGAGAGGTGGAAGGGCTTCTAGGGATGCCTTGGTGAATGGAAAGGGTTAAGGGGCCAAGCAGAGTGGTGTGTGTGCCAGAATCAAGTTGAGGGAGACGGTGTGTGGCCGGCCTGAGGTACAGCAGTTAAAACACCACTTGGGATGCCCACCTCCCAGACTGGAGCGCCTGGGTCCCAGCTCCAGCTCTACTCCCAAGTCCAGCTCCCACTGAGGTGCACCCTGGGAGGCAGCAGGTGATGTGGCTCAGGGACTTGGGTCCCTGCCCCAGCTATCACAGGCATTTGGGGAGTGAATCTCTCTCTCTCTCAAATAAATGTTTACAGATATATATATATATATATATATATATATACACACACACACATATATATACACATATACATATATATACATATACATACATATATATACATATACACGTGTGTGTGTATGTGCAAACTTGTCTAGGTATTCTGAAATATCAGACATTAAACTTAACAATGACTACCTTTTGAGAGGAACATATATTTAGACTTTTTATTTTATGTTCTTCCATAATCTTTGAAATTTCATACCTTGCATATCTTTTTTAAAAAATTATTTATTTAGTTGAAAGAGTTACAGAGAGAGAGGGAGGGAGACACACACACACACACACACGGATCTTCAATCTGCTGGTTCACTCCCCTGCATCAGCCAGGGCTGGGGACACAAGGGCCCAAGCACTTGGACCTTCTTCTGTTGCTTTTCCCAGGTGCATTAGCAGGGAGCTGGATTGGAAGCGGAGCAGCCGGGACTGTAACCAGCGCCCATATGAGATGCCGGCATCACAAGTGGCAGCTTTACCTGCTACATCACAACGCCCGCTGCCGTATCTTACTTTTATAATAACAAAAAATAGTGTTAAGAAATTAACTCTCAGGGGCCAGTGCCTGAGATAAACAAATAAATAAGAATAAATCTTTTGAAAAGAAGAATTCGGGCTTGAAGTGAGAAAGAGCAGTGAGGATATTTTCAACCATTTTGCAGGGCATCAGACTCAGATCCACGTGTCAAGAATGATGAAGGTGGGGCCGGCACCATGGCTCATTAGGTTAATCCTCTGCCTGCAGCACTGGCATCTCATATGGGTGCCGGGTTCTGGTCCCGGTTGCTCCTCTTCCAGTCCAGCTCTCTGCTGTGGCCCGGGAAGGCAGTGGAGGATGGCCCAAGTGCTTGTGCCCTGCACCCGCATGGGAGACCAGGAAGAAGCACCTGGCTCCTGGCTTCGGATCAGCGCAGCGCACCAGCCATAGCGGCCATTTGGGGGGTGAACCAACGGAAGGAAGACCTTTCTCTCTCTCTCTCACTAACTCTGCCTGTCAAAAAAAAAAAAAAAAAACTCAATTTTTTTCCTTACCATTCTAAGTCCAAACTCCTTAATATGACCTAGACAGTCACCTTCCGACACCTATCCACACGTATCGTACATTCTAATAACACTGAATACTTCTTTGGTTCTCAAGACTCCAGGCTTTTTTGTGTTTCTGGGAAAGTTTGTGGCATAGCACCTTTGGATCTCCAGCTCTAAGGGGGCACCTGTTACAAAGTAGGTGCTGGCTAAACAATTAAAGGACAAAAAATCCGAAAGCATGGAGGTTGCATGTAAGGACACCAGCCAGAAGACTACTATGAGAACACAGCTTAGAGGTAATGAGAAGAGAAGGAACGAAAATATTTTAGTGCACTATTTCCTCCAAGCCTTACTTTGAAACAATCACAACCAGATAATAATGATCCCCATCTGTTTTTTTCTCTTTGAAAAATACGAACTTTTGGTCACTGGTACAATTTCAAATGGAGACAACTGATTTTAACTAAAGTGTTATAAAATAAAATAAAAGCACTGCACACGGCATTGTCAGAATCCTCTGACATACTCAACCCCCTGGGTAGGAATCCCAAGGTTCAACAGTGCAGCCAGGAAGGGTCATTTATTCTTCAAACATCCCCTGGGCTGGTGTGCATACTGCTGGCCCAGAGGACGCAGAGATAAGTGATCCTCAGTTCCTGTCCTCAAAGGCCCATGGTCCAAAAAGCACCCACCACTTGCCCTTGAGCAGAACTACACCAAAGCCTTTATTGAAAGCCTATGCTAGAGTTAGTATTTAAAGTGCTTGCAGGAGCCTGCACTGTGGCATAGCAGATTAAGCCTCCACTTGCGACGCCTGCATCCCATACCGGCAATGGTTCAAGTCCCAGCTGCTCCACTTCTGATCCAGCTCTCTGCTGATGCACCTGGAAAAAGCAGAGGAAGATGGCCTAAGTGCTTGGGACCCTGCACTCCCCTGGGAGACCTGGAAGAAGCTCCTGGCTCCTGGCTTTGGCCTGGCCTAGCCCTGGCCATTGTAGCCCTTTGGGAAGTGAACTAACAGATGGAAGACCTCTCTCTCTCTCTCTCTCTCTAGCTCTGTTTTTCAAATAAATAAATAAATAAGTACATAAGTCAAGTGTTTGTAGTCACAGATCTGGCTCACAATACCGAATTCTTTTGAACACCATCAACTCTTAGTTTGAGGACACTGTTTTTCGTTGTTGTTTTGTTTTGTTTTGTTTTGTTTTGTTTTTTGACAGGCAGAGTTAGACAGAGAGAGAGAGAAAAGTCTTCCTTCCATTGGTTCAACCCCCAAAATGGCCGCTACGACCGGCGCGCTGCACCAATCCAAAGCCAGGAGCCAGGTGCTTCCTCCTGGTCTCCCATGAGGTACAGGGCCCAAGCACTTGGGCCATCCTCCACTGCCTTCCAGGGCCACAGCAGAGAGCTGGACGGGAAGAGGAGCAATCGGGACAGAACCTGGCGCCTCAACTGGGACTAGAACCCGGGGTACCGGCATCGCAGGCAGGGGATTAGCCAAGTAAGCTGCGGCACCGGCCAAGGACACTGTTCTTTGGGACAGTGTTCTAATGCAGGATATTCACTTGGAGCCCCTTTTGGAGAAAGGAATTTGAGAGGTGGCATTTTTGCCTACTGAATAAGGGAATTCCTGGGCGGAAAATGCTTCCATCAGAATGAGAGAGAAGACACTTCATTTAGATCATGTACTCTTCATAAAGGTTCTACAAAGCTGCAATTAATATCTTTATATTAAAATTTGTTTATTTGAGGAGCTGGTGTTGTGGCATAGAGGGTTAAGTTGATACCGCAATGCCAGCATCCCATATGGGAGCCAGTTTGTGCCCTGCCGCTCCACTTCAGATCAAGGTCCCTGCTAATGGCCTGGGGAAAAGCAGCGGAAGATGGCCCAAGTGCTTGGGGCTGACTCCTGGCTTTGGCCTGGCCCAGCCTGGCTGTTGCAGCCATCTGGGGAGTGAACCAGTGGATAGAAGATCTCTGTCTCTCTCAGCACTTTCAAGTAAATAAGTAAATCTTTTTAAAAATTATTTATTTGAATTGCAGAGAGAGACAGAGAGAGAGAGAGCTGCCATTTACTGGTTTACTCCCTAAATGGCTGCAATATCCAAGGTACTATGTGATAGGCTAAAGCTAGGACCCTGGAACTCAGTCTGGGTCTCCCACATGGGTGGCAGGGACCAAAGTAATTGAGTCATCACCTGCTGCCTCCCAGGGTGCACATAAGCAGGAAGCTGGAGTGGAAAGTGAAATCAGGACTTGAACCTAGGTGCTCCACACAAGATACGGGCATCCCAAGTACCATCTTAACCACAGCACCAAATGCCCACCCCTAATTTCCTTATTTTGGCAAATTAGGGAACTGAGGCATAATGGGGCGAGGTGTCTGATTCAAAGTCAGATAGCCAAAATTATTGGACCTGCAAATCAAGCCCTGCTTTGACTCTGAGCCCATGTTCGTTCCACCACAATGTTGGTTTGCAACAAGGAATCTTTCCAGAGGAGAGGAAAAGGGAGCAAACACCTAGAAGTCTCTTTAAATTAGAAATAATATATGAATTTGCAGAAATGGGCAAAACTTAAGGTTCCCTTCTTCAAAGTTTCCTGTGTCATTTGGAAAAAAAATAAAATATGTGCAATTTGTATTAGGTTGGCAAAGTTCAAGAAAGTTTAAAACTCCTCTTTGGAAGGGTGTGCAGAAAAAGGCACTCTGAATGGCCACACTGGGCACAGTTCGGCAACATGTATCATAACTACAAATGTGCGTGTTGTGTACCTTTTGACTCAGCAACTGCACTTCTAGAAATCTATACTACAGGTATATTTGCACTTTTGCAAAATGATATGCATTCAAGGTTATGCATCGCAGCGTTATTTGAAACACAATAGGCTGGGAGCAAATCAAGTGCCTATCAAGAGAGAACTAGTTAAATTCCACCACACTTGTTCCACACAGACCCAAGAATAAGGAAACCATCTACCAAAAGGAGTGTTCTCCAAGGTGTACTAAGTGAAACGAGAGCAATCCGGATAATGGGTTTGATGTGCCTTCACTCATGGGAAAACTTCTAGATGACTTTCTTGCTTAGCCATGGACTGTCCTTGGAAACATACACAACAGACCTCAGGCCCATCTTTAGGAAAAGGGAAGGTACAACTGGGAGAGAGTCATATTAGACACTCAGGAAAACCACACTGATGTAAAAAGCAAAACCCCAAATAAAGAGAGTGTATGCAGTTTCAGGCACCGCATAAGTATGGCACAGATTGTCTGGAAGTTCACCAGCGTGGTCAGTGGATCCCCGTGGCAGACCCTAATGAGTTCTGGTCCTGCTCAGTACTGGCTGTGAGGACTTGGACATTTCTCTCAGCCTCAGTTTCCCCATCCACACAATCAGAATGATCCCAGAGGACTGGTGGAAATTAAGTGCGCGAAAGGCCCTTAGGCTCACAGAAAGCACACAGCAAATGTTAGTTGTGACGGCTATTCCTGCCCTAAAAGCTCCCACGATAAGCCAAACTCTGACTTGCTCTGGACCCGTTTGGAGGAAAAGGAACAAACCAGAGGATGACTCAAGTTGTTTTTCTACCCACGAGACTGCACCTGGGGACTGCGACAGCCTCCAAAGACATTCTGCCTTCTCGCCGCTGCCACCCGACCTGCTCCCACCTGTGCTCAACAAAGTGTGCTTGAAGTGAGGGGGTTACTCCGAACCCGGCCGCTGTCCTCTGGGGTGGAGGGCGGGAAGAAATTCTGTTGACACAGTTACATAAAGCCTGTCACTCAGTCCCCTGCCCATTACCTCCGCAGACCGTTATGCATATTAAAGGGGGGGGCGGCAAATACAAAAGAAAAATAGCCGAGAGAGAGTGAGAGAGGGAGCAAATCACGATGCTGGAGGGAATCCACGTGGTCGCCAATCTGTAACTGATCAGGGCAGCTACACTGGAGTCCAAGCCCCAGCGCCTCGCGCTCCGTACGCTGCAATGGAGAAATCGTCCACATCGAGGTGCCTCTGTCCTTCGCGGAGTCTCGGGGCTGCCGACACTCCCACCCTTTCTGCACCTAGTAAACCACGCCATGTAACAACGGAATCTGGTTCTTGTGCGCGTCGTGCGTGCGCTTTGCAAGCCATCTGGGCCCCATCCTGCGCGGTTGGAACGATGATCGATCTGGGACGAGTTGGGGGAGTTGGGGCTGGCTTGCCTGCGTCTCCTCCCTTCCTCCGCTGCCCTCCACCTCCCACCCCACCGTCCGCCCTGCGCGACCGTTTCGCCGGTGGAGAGACGCAGGCTTTCAGCACCCGGAGGCCGTGGACCTTCTCTAGAGGCGTGCACTGCCCCCTCCGGAGGGCCAGAGCCGAGTGCAACCTGCTCACCACGACCCTCCCCCCTCCTTCGCAAACTCGCCGCCCCGGGGCTGTAACATCACAGGCAGTGCGTTGTACCGGTGCGGGAGTCCGGGGAGGCTGCGTGACCTTCCAGCGAACTCCACCTCGGCTGGAGAGGGGCGGGGGGTGGGGAGGGGGACGAAGGCTGCCCCGGGGCCTGCAGGCTGAGTATCGATCCCCCAGCCTCAGTCAACCCAAGTTCTCCTGGCAAAAACGCCTCCCTCCCCTCTCCGCTCTCCCAGCCTTGCAGGCTTCCAGCGCCTCGCTGGAGGAGCCCTCCCCTCTCTCCCGCAATAAAGTAAACCCGGTGGATATTCAGTCCCCTCCCGAGCCCTCCTCCTTGCTTCCCCCTCCCCCTCCCTCCGCGGGCTAACCCCGCGCGCAGAGCTCGCCGCCGGCGGGCCTCTTCCACCCAGTGTATCATAATGCCCAGCGCGCTCCTCCCTCCCCCTCTCTTAATCAGAAACGTGCTCGCGAGCCCCCTCCCTCTGCGCGCATACATTAGGGTCTGCTTTGCATGCAGCGGCAGGCCGCGACCGGAGGCAGAAGGGGCGGGGGCGCTTTTGCCCGCCTCTTCCCTCCAGGCCCCGTTAGCCACCCAGCTTCAGCTTCGTTGTAACGCTGCGTCGTTAGCGGAGCACGCCGCGGCCCCTGTGCCCGGGCCGGAGAAGCGCAACCCACCTCTCTGCAGAAGGGCACGAAAGCCAGAGGCCCCCTCGGCCCCGAGCGCACAGTAGGGCGAGGAGGTGGCGGGAGACCTGCCACTCGGGGTGTGCGTTTCGGAGGAGAGCTCCAGCATGAAAATGGGAGGGGCCCCTCCTTTATTTTTTAAAGCGCGTTCCTTGAGGGCCTTTCTATTTTGCATATAGTAAACTGGGCAACGCTTCTGTTTTGCATGTAGTACAATAAGGGCTCTTTTATTCTAGAGGCGTTCGATCCGGGCTAGACCCGCTCGTATCCGCGCCCCGAGGCGGAGAAGAAGGCTCGCTCCTCCCCGACCCAGCAGCCGCCTCGTACTGGAAGCCGCTCTCCTGGGCGGTTCGATTCCCAGCGCGTCCCGGGAACGTGTGTAATCGGCCTCCGGGCTCTCGAGGTTGCAGGCGGCCCGGCTCCCTCCGCCTCCATCCTCCCCGTAGCCCTCGCCCCCTCCCCCTCTCCCCGGAACCCGCGCTCCTCTCCCGGCTCCTGGGCTTCCTTCCCCCCTCCTTTTCCCTAGCAATGCCGCTCCCGGAGGGCGGGGCATGCAGTTATCCAGGTTGCGGGGCGGGCGAGCGGGCGGGCGGCCGCGGCCCGGGCCTCTGGATGCAGTAGCAGCGGCCCGGCGTCAGAGGCGTAGGCCCGAGGCCTGTATACAGATTGCGGGGCCGGCGGGCGCGGCCCGGCGCTCTGCATAGCGGCCGGCCGGGCGCAGGCCGCCGGGCGGCGCCGAGCGGGTTAGGCAGGTTCCGGGGCCCTCCGCCCCCCCTCCGCCTCCCCGCCCCCCTGTGTTGTCGCCTCTCCCTCTCGCTGCTTCACTTCACGGGGCGAACATGGCGCACAGCTGTCGGTGGCGCTTCCCCGCCCGACCCGGGACCACCGGGGGCGGCGGCGGCGGGGGGCGCCGGGGCCTAGGGGGCGCCCCGCGGCAACGCGTCCCGGCCCTGCTGCTTCCCCCCGGGCCCCCGGTCGGCGGCGGCGGCCCCGGGGCGCCCCCCTCCCCCCCGGCTGTGGCGGCCGCGGCGGCGGCGGCGGGAAGCAGCGGGGCTGGGGTTCCAGGGGGAGCGGCCGCCGCCTCAGCAGCCTCTTCGTCGTCCGCCTCGTCTTCGTCTTCGTCATCGTCTTCAGCCTCCTCAGGGCCGGCCCTGCTCCGGGTGGGCCCGGGCTTCGACGCGGCGCTGCAGGTCTCGGCCGCCATCGGCACCAACCTGCGCCGGTTCCGGGCGGTGTTTGGGGAGAGCGGCGGGGGAGGCGGCAGCGGAGAGGTAAGGGGGCGAGGAACCCCCAGGTCCGGGGTCTCGACCCTCCGCGGAGCCCCCCTCCCCTCCCCCATCCGGGCTTGAGGAGCATCCCGATTCTGGGACCATCCTGAGGTCCCTGACCCGGGGCAAATGGCCCTCCCATCTTGGGACCCTCCTCCCCCCACCCCTCCGTACGGGGCTGCAGACCCCCCCCCGCGACCCCTCCCCGGGGTTTGGACCCATCTGGCGAAGGGCGTTCGGACCCCCTCCCCCTGACCCTTCCCCAGACCCCTTGGCACAGACCCCCTCGCCGGGGTTTCCCATCCCGGGACTGAACCCCTCCTCCCTTTCACAGATTACCTCATCCGAGCAAGATTCCTCCCTCCCTCCCTGCTAGAGACCTGATCCCGCCACATCCCCGCCTCCCTCCCTGGGCAGATGTGTTACTCCTGGGGCAGTTTCCCTGTCGGGCATCCCTCGGGTGATGGCCTCTTCCAGGGCCACGTTCTTGGCCTGGCCCTTGGGGACCGATGTCCTTTCCGGTACCTTGCTGGCGCACACCTGACGACCCCTCCGCGGCCCGTCCCCGGGGCCGGGTCCCTACCTTGCCGGCCACTCCCCCTTCCTCCACCCCCGCCCCCAGCCCACCCCGCACCCCGGCCCGCCCTGCCCCACCGGGGGAAGTCGCCTTTCCGCTCCACCTGGCCTCCCCTCACCTCCTCTCCCTCTCTAGATAACGGCGATCTCGCACAGCAGTCTCCCCCCACCCCACCCCCGGCCTGCAGGGCTGCAGTTCCTAGCCTGTGGGTAGCAGGACTTCTGTACCTTCGCTCCAGCCTGTCCCTCTTTAGAGAGAAGGGTTAGTGGCTTCTCGGAGGGGGGAACAGCCCACGGTCCCCGAGGTGTAGAGGAGAGCAGCTTTCCACCCGTGCCCTGGAGGGGAGGCAGGCGTCCCCGCCAGCCCCGGGGAGGGGGCCCCTGAGCGGGGAGGTGTTTGTGGGGGGACCTGGGCAGGGTCCTCCCAGGGGAAGCAGCTGCTCTGCTACCCCACCCACTGCGCCGGAGAGCACGCAGTGTCCAGCCCCGGCTCCCTCCTTCTCCTCTCGTCATCTCTCTATTGATCCACCTTTTCCTAGGCCAATCCTGGGGCGGGGGGCGGGAGGGGAAGCTGGGTTGGGGGTGAGGAGTAGACAGGGACAGTTTTACTTTAGTGTGGCGGTGGCGGCGGCGGCGGCGGCGGCGGTGGTGGTGGTGGCATTGGCGGCGGCGGCGGCGGTGGTGGTGGTTGCTTTGGGTTGGAAGCAAAAGGAGGATTATGAGGCAAAGTTATTCCTTAGAAGGAGGAGCTGGGGTTCTCGCCCCGATTCTTAGAAGGGGACCCAAGGTGGGTGAAGGGTCAGAGCTTTGCCCTTCCCCACTAGTACTGGGGCGACAACCGGGATGCTTTGATGAGCACCCCTCAGCCCCCTTCAGCCAAAAGCAAAGTTGCCCTGGGAAGGGAACTTGAGTTCAGGTTCAGCCGTGGCGTTGCGCATTTGTTTTCCATTGGACGCAGAAGGGGGAGCCTGAATCCCGGGGGAGGGGGTGAGGCTGGAATGGGGGGATGCTAGGAGGAGGAAGAGCAGCTGCTAGGGGCTGAAGCGGAGGGGGGTAAGGGGTTGCAGCTCTGGAGTGCTCTTGATTGAAACAGAAAGGGAAAGATAACAACCAGCCGTTTCCTGCGTGCTCTGCCGTTGGTGCACACAAAATATCCTGGGCAAACCCCTTGTCCCCTATTGTGCCCCACACCCCTTTAGATTTACCCAAAGATCCTGGGAAGATGGGGAGGGAGGAGATCCCAGGGACCCTGGCCCCTCCTCTCAAGGAGCTGGCATTTTTGAGTTGTTAGTCTTCCTGCCTCCCCCCCACCCCTTTTTTTTAAATGGTTTCTAAGGCAGCCTGATCAGGAGACTGACAACAACCCGCCTTCTGACAGAGCAAGGAGGACATGATGGGGGCGTGTTCCCTGCTAGATAGCTAGCTGCAGCGGCCCCTTTCCCTGCCTCTCTGCTCTCTCTCCACCTCCTTTTCCCAGCCTTCAGAAGGCAGCTGCAGTCAGCAGGGTTGTTTGAGACTATTTTGTTGGTTGCTGTAGATTGTTATTTTTTTTTGAAAGGCCAATTCTGTATTTTTTAAGCTAACAACACAGATCCCATGTAGTTGGAGAACCAAAGGCCTCATACATGACAAAAAGACTGAACCGTTCAGGTTACTTGCATGGAGTTGGTGCTTAAATGTGAGTTGATTTTGCTTTTTTAAAAGATACAGCAGCAAAAAAAAATAATAAAATAAAATAAGTAGACTTACTGACATTTCATTTACCTGCTTATTTTCAAAATTGAGACTTGCCTGGTTATATGTAGAATTTTGGTCCCATGTATATTTGAGTATGATAAAGTCTATTAGGAGAAGTTCGTCTATGTTAAGGGGATTCTAAGAAGCATTCTCTTCCTGTTCAGCATGCTTATGTGTTTTGTGTTAAAGGACCAAGGGTTCATGTGTCAAATGTTGTTATCACATATTCAGAAGCAAAGTTTTATCCTGAGAGCTTCCAATCACAGCTTTTCAAGAGACTGGTTAGAAAGAGAGCCACCTGGGTTCAGGGACCTAATGTCTGGGCACCAGAATATTTAATCTGTTGGTCTTTGACAAATCACCTTTAACGTTGCAATCAGGTGCTAACATTTTCTTAACCTGCTGGCACTATGAGAGGATTGTAAATTAGTGTTTGATTTTGCTCAACAGTAATCTATAATGTCAGGGAGTTGCAGTTATTTGAAATAAGACCACATTAATAATAAGAGTTAGCTTTTTTTCCTTTAAAACTTCTGCCTAAACAGTCATTGCTATTTCATTATGAGAAGAGTAGTTGACGCCTTCCATTTAACTTCAGTATTTTTGAATTGGGCTTGAACCAGTTGTTGTTCCTTTGGTAACTTTCTAGTCCATGGTAGTTTGAAGCAGTCTAGTATGGATTGATGGTATGCTATTGTTAGTGCTAAACTGGAGCAATAATCTCATCTAACTTGGTTGTTTTCAGTGTAGAAACCAAGCATTTTTGTTACCAAGGCTTACAAATCAGTGATAAAGTTTCAAGAGGAAGTTTAGGGCTCACCCCAAACAGACACAGAACTCTAGGGGTTGCTTCTTAGAACTCGCAGCTCTGTATCAGGTCTTGTCTGGATCCATGGAGCAGGCTTAGATGACCCAGAGTGATTCTGACTTTTTGGAATTCTGGCTTCCTTTAAGTGAATGACAGTCAGTTCTCCATAGCAGAAACCTAAGTTAATCCTTTTAAAACTAGGTGACAGAACTTCCAGATCATGTCCGTTTGAGCTCAGTTATCCATAGGAAGTTTTTCATTACTGTTGGTTCCTAACTTCCCTTGTCTGAGTAAAAACTACATGTAAGAGTTCTTCGTGACTTTGTAGGGATGAGACTATTTTAGAACATACATAGGTGTTGGTGGGCTCTCATTTGGGCTTTCTGTTGGACGAGAAGAATTGAAGCTTTGTTGTGTTGCACTGTATCAGGAATCACAACAGCCCGGTTTTTACCTACCTCTCGCCTTCACTCCTGAGTTGTCACTTTCCCGTTTTTCTGGGGATTGCCTTGAAGAATTTCCTGCTGCTATACTTTGTACTCTAAACATAACAGAGCAGCATCTTTGTTGACTAGAATCTGGACTATTTTAGCATAAACCCCAGAAGCAGTTCATTTATCAGCAATTAGACTGTTTATTAATTTCATTATCCAGTTACCTTCCCTATTCCCTCACAAAATGTTAAAAGCAAAATTTCCATCCCAGTCCTAACATAGCAGATTTCAATTAGGTCTAGATTGAAGCTGAATTAAAACATTGCTGTGTGTGTGTTTTCATTTGAAATTGCAGTGTTGTTGATAGGTTCTGAGGCAAGCATTTGAGTTGGGTTTAGAAAAGATGTTAGTCTGAAGCTGAAAAGAAGGTGGACAATGTCTGTGATCTTTTTTTTTCCTGGTGCTCACTGGGCAGCCCGATCAGGAGACTGATCAGACTGATCCAGAGAGTGGGAGTTGCTCCATCACTGTCTTCACAGCTGATCCTCAGCTTGGCAGGAGGAGAGTGCAGTGGAGTGTAAGAAGCCTTGGAGTAGAAGTCTACAGGCATGGGCTCTTAACTTTGTCACTTAGGAGACCTCGGGCAATTCACTTTTTTCTTTTTTTTATAAACATTTATTTATTTGAAAGGCAAAGGCAGAGAGAGAGAGAGAGAGAGAGAGAGAGAGAGAGAGAGAGGACCTCCATCCGCTAGTTCACTCTATAAATAGCTGCAACAGTGGAGTTGGGCCGATCCAAAGCCAGGAGCTTCTTCCAGGTCTCCCACGTGGGTGCAGGGGCCCAAGCACTTGGGCCATCTTCTACTGCTTTCCCAGGCCATAGCAGAGAGCTAGATCGGAAGTGGAGAAGCCAGGACTCGAACCAGCGCCCACATGGGATGATGCCGGCACACAGGTGGCAGCTTTACCTGCCACCCACAGTGCTGGCCCAGGCAATTCGCTTTTAACCTTACATTTCTGATCTGTAAAACACAGAGTGGACTAAATAGCTCATGAATCTTTTCTGTCCTAGTACTCCTGATTCCTGTCTATGACATTAATATTTTGGTTGGGGTCATAATTTCTTATTCTTAGTTCAAGAGTCAGGGTCAGTGAACCTATTTGGTGGTTGAGAGTTGGTGGGGAGGAAGCAGGGAGACCCAGTGAAAGAGACACAAAGAGAGTTCCCATCCTTTGAGTCACTCCCCAAATAACTACAACACCCCATCCGGCTCAAACTGGCAACCAGAAACTCAGTCCAGGTCTCCCACAGAGATAGCAGGAACCCATCCCTGCTGCATTAGAGTCAGGAGGGGAGCCAGGTGTCAAACCCAGGCCAGCCAGTGTGGGATGCAGCTCTCTGATAGTCATGCTAAATGCTGCTGCCTAATGATTTTTTTATACAGTTGCCCATTTAACTACATTATTATTAGGAGGAGGATTTTTAACTTGGTGGGAAAGTTTTCATTGTGTGTGTGTGTGTGTGTGTGTGGCGAAAGGAGTTTGTTGAGATAATTCATTTGCAAGAAAAATGGAGATAAAATTGTAAACATACTTCTGAGAACTTGTAGAACCCAAGCATTAGCATTACCTGGTGTTCAGAGGCTGTCTTTTTTTTTTTTTTTTTTTAAGATTTATTTACTTATTTGAAAGGCAGAGGTACAGAGAGAGCAAGCGAGTGAAAGAGCTCGAGAGAGTGCAGAAGCACTTCCATCTGCTGGTTCACTCCCCAAATGGCCAGAGCTGAGTCAATCAGAAGCCAGGAGTTTCTTCCCGGTCTCTCACGGGTCTCTATGTGGGTGCAGGGGCCCGAGCGTTTTGGGCCATCTACTACTGTTTTCCTACTGCTTTTTCCTAGGCATAGTAGCAGGGAGCTGGGTTAGAAGTAGAGCAGCCAGGACTCCAAGGGATGCCCATGTGGGATGCCGGCAGTGAAGGCAGCAGCTTAACCCGCTATGCCACAGCGCTGGGCCCCCAGATGTTGTCTTGTTTGGATAAATTTGTTTTCATTGTAGTGGATTCCTGATTATCCAAAAGTCAGTATAGGTGGTATATTCCTTTAGGTGTGTGAGCTTATAAGTAAGAAGAAAAATTCAATATACCAGTGTATCTGTAAGTCCAAAGTGATAGTACCTACTTTGCAGGAAATAGTATGTTCTGGCATGAATTTTGGTTTGTGCTGAGTATTAGAAATCCAATCTCCAGAACTTTTTTCATCTCTCACTGGAAATCATTGACATGTCTCCATCTTCCTCTTCATTTAATTATCTTAAGGCACTTGTTCTTGGAAGAAGTCATCATTCACAGAATAGTGGTTTACCTTCTGATTGAAACTTGAAAGAAAATACTCCCTTCTTGACTTAATTCCCATCTCTTTGCTCCTTGGCACTGCCCTTCCATTGAGCAGCTGTGCAGACTCTATACGGATTGCGTCTCTTGCCCTGTGGCTGGAGGGGGTGGCAATGGAGCTTTGCTTGCTCTGAGGCATAACAGGCTGCAATGCCTCTTTTGGAGACTGGCTGTGTCTTAATTGTAGGTCTCCTAATTAAGATCTCTTTGTGCCTGCCCACATTCCACTAGTGTTGGCACAGAACTTCAGCTTCCTTCTAGCACTTAACTGAAGGCCTTCAGTCAGGCCTTTTGTGAATATCTTGTCTCTTTCCATTCTTCCTCTGCCAAGGTAGAGAGCCCAGTGGCACAGTCCTTTGAGCAACTGGGAAGCTTTGTGACTGTCATTACTTTGGGAGGAATTTACTTGAGGGTTGCCTGCATGGGACCTTCCTTTGTTTGCATATGTTATTTTCAGGGATTAAGAAAGGTTAAATTACTAATGAGCCTGGCATGATGTACCTACATTTTAATCAGATTCTTAACCCTGTAGGCACTACTAAGAAAGAGGATGCTAAAGAGTTCACTGTTACAAGGCATTTGGTTGGATCTTATCTAGACTGGCTTATGAAGCTTGATGAGTACCATCTTATCTTGGAGTAAATCACAGTCGTGATTTTTGTGTACTGGTAGGTTGCAAAGATAAAAAATCAAGTGGAATTATTGATTATTCCTAAGTTGTTTCTGATTTCCAAGCAAACTGAATGAAATTTAGTTTTGGGATTAGAATTTCTTGATTAGAAAAGACTTCAGGGCCGGCGCCGTGGCTCAACAGGCTAATCCTCCGCCTTGCGGCGCCGGCACACCGGGTTCTAGTCCCGGTCGGGGCACCGGATTCTGTCCCGGTTGCCCCTCTTCCAGGCCAGCCCTCTGCTGTGGCCCAGGAGTGCAGTGGAGGATGGCCCAGGTGCTTGGGCCCTGCACCCCATGGGGAGACCAGGAAAAGCACCTAGCACCTGGCTCCTGCCATCGGACGAGCGTGGTGCGCCGGCCGCAGCGCGCCGACTGCGGCGGCCATTGGAGGGTGAACCAACGGCAAAGGAAGACCTTTCTCTCTGTCTCTCTCTCTCACTGTCCACTCTGCCTGTAAAAAAAAAAAAAAAGAAAGAAAAAAGAAAAGACTTCAGAAGTTTCTAGAAATTGTTAATTAAGAATACTCTTGTAGGCTCCAGTATTTCTCGAGAAGTTCAGGAATTGGTTAGGCTTCTACAGTAGTGTCAGAACAAGATAGGATAATTTTTCAGGCAAAAGTAGTTAGGCTTTAGTTTCCACTGTGTAAGTCCTCAGAAGGTAGCCTGGCCTTTAACAGGGCTCCGGGTGGCCTCTGAGAGGGAGTTTGGGCTTTCATGAAGAAGAACCTTCACCTGGTCCCCGATGGTTTCATTGATCACATCAGTGTGAGGCAGGCCAACAAAGGGCTATTTTTGGTTGTTGTTATTGTCATTTCATTGTTGTGAAGAAGGCCTGAAAGAAGGAAGTACAGGATCTTTTATGGCACGCATTAAATAAAGCTGCAGGCCTGCGCTCTCATACCTGAGTGGGTGGTTTTATGGCCTAATTCTCTAATTGCTGGCATTTATGACAGTGTGGATGCTACTGGCCCTGTGGCTGAGGTAGATGATGCTGGGAAGAGAGAGAGAGAAAGAGAGTCCTTTTGTTAGCCTTTTCATTTTCCCCCTCAATAAGGTCTCTGGGAATGCCCTAAAGAAAAGCACAGACACTTGGATGACAGGAATGGCTTCCCATAAAATGGTTCTTTATGTTTTTAAAAAAGAGGAGCTCCTTTTCTTGACCTGTCCAAAGAAATCCATACCACCACTGTTAAATATTTCAATGAGCTTTTTACCTTGTCAGGTTACACACCAGGGGAAGCCAGCCATGAGGCTATAGCTGCTGCCAGATGCTTCTAAAGACCAAGACACTGGAAAGAAGAATTTTGTTGTGTGATTTGTAGTCGTTGTGGATGACATAAATCCCCTTGTAGGATTAGTACGAAACCGGGAGGCGCAACTTGATCTGACTTTTTAGATGTTGAATATTCCACCCCGATGAGTGTTAGGTTTAAGGAAACAGTTAACAAAGATATAAATGTAAGAGTTAGTTGGCAATTTTCTGTGCAGCTTATCAAAATTCCCCTTTCTTTGAAATGAGTAGTTGTTTTTCTATTTGACAAAAAGACTGAAGGGATTTCCCCAGCTATCTTACCTTTAATTATCACCACAGCAATACCTTGTGAGGTACCAGTGGGTAGGATATATTCCATTGGCATTTACTTCAGGAGCTGGAGTTTCTTACATATGTTTTATGTATTTTCTTGTGTTTCTGTCTTTGTGTTTTGTTGGCATGTTTGAGTGTAGATGTTTTGATGTCATTCAGCTGTGACCCTTTCTAGCTTTCACACTGTTAGAGAGAGAGAGAGGGAGAGAGATCCAACCCTTATTATCCATGCTTTGCTGAAGCTTCGTTGTTTCATTCTCGTTTTACAACATCAAAGTAATTGTGGCTTTCTGTCTTGAATTAGAAGAGTAATATTCCTTGTGAGGGGTGCTTTTGGAGATTTTTTATTAGACTCTCCTTTATACTATTTCAGTTCTAAAAATTAGGGAGAAGTTAAGCACTTGTCCATAATAAATATCTTATTCCTAGAGGAAGAAATATTTACATCTGCCTATTTTCAACTATTTGTTGTTCATCCATGAGTATTGACTGATTTTTAGATCAAGCACAACATTGTCCCTAGATTATTGCCTTTAATTATAAGCAGTAAAACCTTGTGAGTAACATCTCTTTAAAGCTTAGCTAATGAGGAAATCCTCTTGTAATCTCTCCAGCTAGGCTCTTTTATTTGTGCATTTATAAATGCCTTCACAGACGAGAAGGAGAATCTGGTAATCTAATCTATGATAGTGTGAGATGGTAGAGCAGCGCAATGAAGGGCTGTAAGACCGTGAGCTCTGAATTTAGACTGTTTGGGTTTAGTTTTTAGCTCAGCCGTTTATTAGTTAACTGATTTTAGAAAAGTTTTTTAACCTCTCCATGCCTCAGGTTCTTCATTTGTAAATTAAGGGTAATCATGCTTCAAAAGATTATTGTGGGGCCAGGGTTGTGGCATAGCTGGGGTAAAGCCAGTATCCCATTTGAGCTCAGGTTCAAGTCCTGGCCACTCCACTTCCAATCCAGCTTTCTATTAATGCTCCTGGGAAAGCAGTGGGAGATGGCCCAAGGACATGGGCCTCTGCTACCCATGTAGGAGACCCAGATGAAGTTCCTGGCTCCTGGCTTCAGTTTGGCCCAGGCTGGGACCTTGTGGCCATTTTGGGTGTGAACCAAAAGATGGAAGATCTCTGTCCCTTTATATATATATATATATATATATATATATATATATATATCTTTCAAATAAACAAATCTTTAAAAAGATTATTGTGAGGCTTGAGATCATGCGTACATAGTGCTTAACACTTAGCCTGGCACACGGGTAGAAGCCTTGATTGCTATTAGAACTGAGAAATTGAAAGGGCACATGTGCTGTAATCTTTTCTTTCTCATCACTAAGATAACAGTGTTTTTATTATTACTTTGAGATATGTGTGTATGCTTTTGCACATGTATTTCAGAATGTTCTTGATTTTGGTCTGGGCATCAAGTTCATCAGTAGGCTAAATGGAACCAAACTGAAGGCCAAATACCTATCTTGGTAACTATGGATACCAGTGGCATCCAACTAAAACATGATTAGAGGTGAGGCAAAAAAGGGCTAAAAATCTCCTTAAATAGGACAATAAATAGGCAGGTAGGGAACCAAGAAATCCAGTGCCACCATGAGTCAGATAATTATCAGGTTAAGGCAGTTAGCTATATTGGGGTTACTACCCTTGGTCTCTATGCCTAATGGTCCTAATCTTTTTATTTTAATCTTTACATTTTTTAAAAAGATTTATTTATTTGAAAGGCAGTTACACAGAGAGAAGGAGAAGGAGAGGCAGAGGCAGAAGCAGAGAGAGAGAGAGAGAGAGAGAGAGAGGTCTTCCATCTGCTGGTTCACTCCCCAATTGGCCACAATGGCTAGAGCTGTGCTGATCTGCAGCCAGGAGCCAGGAGCTTCCTCCAGGTCTTCCCACATGGGTGCAGGGGCCCAAGCACTTGGCCCATCTTCTGCTGTTTTTCCAGGTCATAGCAGAGAGCTGGATTGGAAGCAGAGCAGCCAGGATTTGAACCCATACCCATATGGGATGCTAGCATTGCAGGTGGCAGCTTTACCTGCTGCGCCACAGTGCTGGCACCTAACCTTTACATTTTTAAAAAAATTATTTTGATTTTACTCGAAAGAGAAATGGAGAGAGAGTCCACATCCACTAGTTCACTCCCCCAAAACCAGGAGCCCAGAACAATCTGGTCTACTCTCTGGCAGGGACTCAAGTACTGGAGCCATCATCTGCTGCCTTCCGGGGTGGGCATCAGCAGAAGGCTGGATGGGAAGCAGACCAGCTGGGACTCTGGCATTCTGAAACGGGATACGGGCATCCCAAGGGGCAATGTAACCACTGTGCCAGGTGCCCACCCCTTCGATTTGTGTAAGTGTAAGTGCTTGGTGATGCCTTAAAGCAACTTGGAGGCTCTTCAGGATTCTTGGCCTCCAGGTTCAGATCCATTCATCTATACTTGGTAACCATTTGACATTTGTTCTCAAGTTTCAGCTTGGACTGAATAAGTGTTGGTCTACAGAAACCAGTGCAATTAACAATATAATTATAGAAGAAATGCTAAGTTGCACGCTGCAAGTTCTGGGGTTTTGAACTTAACTTGAGAAATAAAATAACCACAAATAGAATGGTCACAGACAGAAATTTAAGAATAAATAATGGAGGGCAGTATGCTTAAGGAGGAAAACTACAAATCTGCTTACGTTTTTTAAAAGAGATTTATTTATTTATTTTAAAAGCAGAGTTACAAAGAGAGAGAGGAAGAGACACACACACAGAGGTCTTCCATCCACTGGTTCACCCCCCAAATGGCCAGGGCAGCTGGAGCTGGGCCAGTCTGAAGCCAGGAGCCAGAAATTTCTTCTGGGTCTTTTTGAAAACAAGGTTTGTTGCTGCCAGCATTGTGGCATAGCAGGTAAAGCTGCTGCCTTCAATGCCAGCATACTATGTGGGTGCCAGTTCGAGTCCTGGCTGCTTCCTGCTAATGTACCTAGGAAAGCAGTGGAAGATGGCCTAAGTGATTGGGCCCCTGCACCCACGTGGGAGACCCGGATAAAGCTCCTGGCTCCTGGCTTCAGACTGGCCCAGCCCTGGCTGTTGTGCCCGACTAGGGAGTGAAACAGTGGATGGAGGATCTTTGTCTCTCTCTCCCTTCTCTCTCTAGCTCTGCCTTTCAAATAAATAAATAAATCTTAAAAAAATAAATTAAAAGCAAGGTTTGTTAAAATACTCAACACTTCATGTTTTGCAGATGAAAAACTGAGACATGGACGAGTTAGTTTTCCCTAAGCCATATGGCTATTGAGTGGTAGAGCTAGTATTCAAATCTGAACCACCATCTGTTGGAAAATTCATTCTTACCCTCTGTACTGTGTTATCTTTTTTTTTTGACAGGCAAGGTGGACAGTGAGAGAGAGAGACAGAGAGGAAGGTCTTCCTTTTTTTCGTTGGTTCACCCCTCAATGGCTGCTGCAGCCAGTGCACCACGCTGATCCGAAGGCAGGAGCCAGGTGCTTCCTCCTGGTCTCCCATGTGGGTACAGGGCCCAAGTACTTGGGCCATCCTCCACTGCCTTCCCAGGCCACAGCAGAGAGCTGAACCGGAAGAGGAGCAACTGGGACAGAATCCGGCACCCCGACCGGGACTAGAACCCGGGGTGCCGGTGCCACAGGCAGAAGATTAGCCTATTGAGCCGTGGCGCCAGCCTCTGTTATCTTTCAATCCTTTCTCCTCCTACTCCCATCCAGTTGATTTCTGAGTCTCATCCACTATACTGTTGTAACGTGTCTTTAATCTGTCCCTGCTTTTCTATTTCTACCATCCAAGTTTAAATGTTCATTGCCTTCACATGTATTCTTTTTTTTTTTTTTTTGACAGGCAGAGTGGACAGTGAGAGAGAGAGACAGAGAGAAAGGTCTTCCTTTGCCATTGGTTCACCCTCCAATGGCTGCTGTGGCCGGCGTGCTGCGGCCGGCACACCGCGCTGATCCGAAGGCAGGAGCCAGGTGCTTTTCCTGGTCTCTCATGGGGTGCAGGGCCCAAGCACTTGGGCCACCCTCCACTGTACTCCTTGGCAACAGCAGAGAGCTGGCCTGGAAGAGGGGCAACCGGGACAGAATCCGGCGCCCTGACCGGGACTAGAACCCAGTGTGCCAGCACTGCTAGGTGGAGGATTAGCCTATTGAGCCGTGGATCCGGCCCGCATGTATTCTTACAGTAATCTGCTAACAGATCTCCCCACCTTCCTCTTCACCCTACGGTGTTGCCAATGGCTTTCTTACATGTAGATGTGATTCTGTGACTGTATATTCCTAAAAACCTTTGGTTTCTCACTGATATGAAGACATAAAATTCTCAGTTCTTCATAATCTAGTGGGCCTACATTTCTATGTTTTGAACCTTATCTCCTGAATGTATAGTCTCACTTACGTTCTTTAGCCACATTGGACTGTTGAACTGTTAGGTATTCTCCATAGTCTTTGTGGACCTGCCTTCTTTACGTGGCTCAGGCTTTCTCATTTTCCATAGCTCAGTTCAGATCCCCAGCTCTCAACTCTTCACAAATCTTTCACAGATAACTACTATTATTTGAAACTCAACTTCTCTCCTGTTTCTTACTGTACTTTATACTTTATCCTTAAAGAACTTACCCCAGGATACTTTTGCTGTATTTTTAATATCTCTCCCTCATTTGGTTCTGTTTCCCTAAAGACATGGGCTGTTTCTAAGTCATTTTTTTTAACAAAAAAAATATTATTTATTTATTTGAAAGACAGATTTAGAGAGAGAAGAAAAGACAGAAATCTTCCATCTGCTGATTCACTCCACAAATGGCCAGGGGCCAGGAACCCTATCCGGGTTTCCCACGTGGATGGCAGGAGCCAAAGCATTTGTGCCATCTTCTGTTGCTTTTCCAGGCACGTTAGCAGGGAGCTGGGTTGAAAGTTGAGCAGTTGGGACCCTCAAATCTGTGCTCGTGAGATTTTGGCATTCAAGGCAGTGGCTTAACCCCTTGTGCCAAAACAGTGGTCCCCACCATTTTTTTTCGTTTGTTTGTTTTTAAGGATTTGTTTGTTTGAAAGGCAGAGTAACAGAGAAGCAGAGGCAGGGGGTGGGGCGTCTTCCATCCAGTGGCTGACTCCCCAGATGCCGCAACAGCTGGAACCACACCAATCTGAAGCCAGGAGCTTCTTCTGGGTCTCCCACGTGTATGCAGGGGCCCAAGGACTTGGGCCATCTTCCACTGCTTTCCCAGGCCATAGCAGAGAGCTGGATCCAAAGTGGAACCACTGGGACCAGAATTGGCACCCACATGGGATGCTGGCAATTCAGGCAGTGGCTTTACCTGCAACGCCACAGCGCCGGCTCCGTCACCATTTATTGTTACATGGACTTTTCTTGTAGAAGGGGATTAGTGAATGTTTGGTGAATTGAAAATTTGATATATATACCGCTTTTAGGAATAGTCTGCAAAAACATTGTGTAAGTTATGAGAACCTATACAATACTAATAGCAGGATAATTTTGACAATTATTTTTCTTTAAATTTTGAGAGGCAAGGAGAGAGAGCAAGACTAAGAGAGAGAGAGCGAGAGAGAGAGAGAGAGCGAGCGCTCCCATCCACTGGTTCACTTTCAAAATACCTATTATAGCCAGGGCTGGGTCCAGCTAAAGCTGGGAGTCAAGAGCTCAATATAGGTCTCTGTTGTGGTAGCAGGGGACCCAGCCACTTCAGCCTTCACCTGCTGTCCCCCAGAATGCACATTACCAGGAAGCAGAGCCAGGACTTGAATCCAGCCACTCTGATGTAATACACAGGCATTTTACTTATTTATTATTTAGTTTTATTTATTTATTTGAAAGGCAGAGTTACAGAGACAGAGACAGAGTGCTGGTTCACTCCCCAGATGGCTACCATGGCCATTTCTGAGCCAATGCAAAACCAGGAGTCAGGAGCTTCTTTCAAGTCTCCACATGAGTGCAGGGGCCCAGATACTTGGGCCATCATCTGCTGCTTTCCCAGGTGCATTAGCAAGGAGCTGGCTTGGAAGTGAAGCAGCTGGGACTTGAACCACTGCCCAATGTGGGCTGTTGCACTGGCTTTACCCGTTATGCCACAGCACTCTTCAAATGCCTGTAATAGCTAGGGCTGGACCAGGATAACACCAGGAGCCAGTGACTTCATCTGGATTTCCCGCATAGATGGCAGGGGCCCAGTCACTTGAGCTGCCTCCCATGATGCAGGTTAGCAGGAAGTTGGAATCAGGAACAGAACTGGCGCTTGAACCAGGCACTCAGTTATGGAATATAGACAGTATCTTCACTCGCCACCCTAATTCATTTTTTAAAAATACTAAGCTAAATTAAGTGTGGCAAAGGAAAGTCTTAAGAGCCAGCACCAGGAGTTTTTGTAAAGGTACTGATTATGGTTGTGAACGTGACATTAAGAGAGATGCTGATGGGATTATCTTTTGTGTGGGTGATGTTTAGCTCTGATCATCCCCTTCCTTGAATGTTGTTTCCATTTCCAGGTTCCTCAGCTTAAAAGGGGTGAGGAGGCCCTGGAGGCGGTTCTGAGGAGATTGAAAGGATGGTTGTGTGACTGGAAGTCAGTCCCATGAGGAAAGGTTGGGAATGAAAGATTAAGAGACAACTTAGAACTCTTCAGAAACCGTGAATGGATCCATGATTAGGAATGGTGACCAGCTGTTCTCCAAAGCGCCACTGATAACTGGAGTAAGAGCAGACAGGTTTAAACTGCAGTATGGGGTAGTTGTGTAAGGAACTTGTTGCTACTGATGGTTGTCATTATACTCATGGTATAGTTACCAAAGTAATTTTATCATCTTCTGTGGATGTGAATTTTTGAAGTCCAGCCCTGCCTGTGTATGTGTAGAGAGACCTCTCAAGCTGCCCTCCCCTTCCTAATTAATAAACACAGTCTTACCCAGTTCCTTCAGGGGGTAGATCATCTCTCGTACTTTTTACTATTTCCCAAGGGATCCTAGGGCCACGCTGGCTCCTTAAGAAGTATTTGGTTTTAATTTTCAATTTATGGCAATCATTAATTTTTAGTTGTAAGCTTCCAGAGAAGTGTCTATGAAATCATCATTTTTGTAGTGGTTTTATAGGAGAATAAAAATGTAAGTGGAGCTAAGAGAGAAATCTTAAATAGCAAAACAAGGGAAAACTGTAGATGTGGTCTCAATATAGGAAGCAAATCAATATAGATAGCTTTTATGCTCATTTTCAGTTGTAAAGTAAAGATGGACACTTCAGAATGTCCCTTACATGTGCATGCGTTATAACAAGTGCTTATAATTTCACAATCTAAGTTTGCTTCATGTGAATTAGTATTAGGAAGGCTCTGACCCTTGGCTTTTGAGGCTGTGTGGAGGGCTTGCATCACTCAGAATGAAACTTTTTTAGATATGTTGGGTTGCAGAAAGCATTTCCTGTACAGTCATAATGAGAACTGTGAATTGGGATTATTCATATAGATTACCAAAAGTCTGGGCAGAGTTGATACTAACATCAGCCAGTTTTCCTACCAGCGCTTAGCTCCAAAACCTTGATTGGGTTATTCTGAAGCATTAGGACTTGAATTTAGTGCTAGAATTGTGAATTCGCTCTTTTGAATCACTAAGTATGTTTATTTAAGGTTGGTTACATATATTGAATACTTTCTGAGTTTCATATAGTAAGTGGTGTCCACTTTTAACCAAACAGTCTCAGAAAATGGCTGGAGTTCATCAGTGAAGCTGGATTGCTGATGGAATTCTGCTGGTGGTGGCAAAGTGAAGGGCAGTTTGACTCCCTGATTGTAAAATTGGTGTCATTTGAGAAACTGGGAATTCGACATAGAACAGACTCATACTTTTCCTGTAACTTTTAATTGCTAGTCATTGAGGTATAAATTCATAAAGCAGGAGATTATAAAAGTAAAAAATAATTATCTTATGATTCTTTATTCTACTTGAGAGACTCTAATGATAGAGTAATAAAAAAATACCAGGGACTTTTTTAAAAAACAAAATAGGTTAATGCCACCTAATGTGGGCTTCTCAGAATGTGATGGCAAACTTCCAGATATGATGTGATAGTCAGAAGAGACCAATTAGTTTTTCAGAGGATTAACATAAAATTTCCCAACTCATGTGTCTGGAAATTAATCCCTAAAAAATAATAGGTGAGAATTGTGTAGGCTGAGTTGGTAACTTTGTTGTTTTTGCCAAGGAGAATGTTTGCTTTTGCCACCTAACTTCATGTTGCTCCTTCAGAAAACTTACATTATGGAGAGGAACCCTGGTTACTTTTCGAGGGCGGAAGCTGGATTCCTCAGTGTTGCTGCAGTTGCTGTTGGTCATGCAGCAGCCCAGCTCCCCAGAAGGAAGGACACGGACTGACTTGCACCAGGATAAGAACAAGCTGGAAGAGAAAAACCAAAGTTTCCTGTAGAGATGTGTAGTTGAAAGAGTGCATAGCTCAGAATTAAGTTGTCTGCTTAAAGTTGGCATCTAGGGGGCCAACACCTCTTGTAATAAAAAGAATCATCTCTGAAAACAAAGTGAGCATTTCATTTTTCTAGCCTAGTCAAATAGATCTGGTCATCTTGTGACCCTTTCTTGTTAGGCAAAGAATAACCCTGTGATTGCCGGGATTAACTTAGTTTTCTACAATTGTATCAGTTAAATGGGTTTATTGCTTCGGCGTCAGCAAGTAGATAATCCAGGCCACACTTGGACCTGAGGAGTCTGGAAATACACCTTTCCTGATTTTTTTTTAAAAGATTTTCTTTTATTTGGGGAACTGCCAAGAATCTGAGCAGCTTGCTATCAGATGTAGTACACTTGGTTTGGCTGCTTTGTTTTGTTTTAAAGACTCATGAGCTGCCTCGTGTTTTGACCTCTTTTTCTGAGGCAGGATGGGTGGAGCTCACCTGTCTCGATTGCTTAGTTGTTTTGCGAATCTTTAGCTTCTTGGCGGAGTGGGGATGAGGGACACTACATGTCATTACAAAGTGAGTAGCATTTGTGTTTCTTAGGTGACAGTTGCTAGGGAGAATTGACTTAAATATTTGAAAACTGTACTTCATTCTTTGAGTGAAAACTTTTACCTTCTGTTGGTATTCCGGAACATTGTGTTATTTATTGTCTCTGCACACTTTAATCCTAGGTGACCTTTTTCTGTTAACATTTCTCAATATCACACAGGGCTCATACTTATTTATTTTTTTAAGATTTTATTTTTTATTTATTTGAAAGGCAGAGTTAGAGAGAGAGAGGGGTCTTTCATCCATTGTTTCACTGCCCAGATAGTCACAATGGCTGGAACTGTGCTGATCCAAAGCCAGGAGCCAGGAGCTTCCTCCAGGTCTCCCATGAGGGTGCAGGGAGGGACCCAAGGACTTGGGCCATCTTCCACTGCTTTGCCAGGTCACAGCAGAGAGCTGGATCAGAAGTGGAGCAGCCAGGACTCAAACCGGCACCCATATAGGATGCTGGCACTGCAGACAGTGGCCTTACCCACTATGCCACATTGCCAGCTCTAGAGGGCTTAAATCTCTTCCTATCTGTTATACACTCAAACAACCATTGTTCTCTTCAATGCACCAGTAACCAAAAGAGAATCTGCCCTTGCCCTTGCCCTGACAAACACAAGAGAATATGATGTCAGTTCAATAACTGAATACATCTCCTTTATTTTTTTAAAAAAACGATTTATTTGAAAGAGTTACACAGAGAGTGAAGGAGAGGCAGAGAGAGAGAGAAAGAGAGAGAGACAGAGAAGTCTTCCATCTGCTGATTCACTCCCCAATTGGCCACAACAACTGGAGCTGTGCGCATCCAGAGCCAGGAGCTTCATCCGTGTCTCCCACATGGGTTGTCTTTCCCAGACCATAGGAGAGAGCTGGATCCTAAGTGGAGAGGTTGGGACTCGAACCTGCGCTAGAGGTGGCTGCTTTACCTGCTGCTCCACAGCATCGGCCCCAGTACATCTCCTTTTTAAAAAAGGATTTTATTGTTACTATATTCTCCATTATGAACTCTTTTTATTATGTTTGCTTTAATTTTCACCTACTTTAAAGGCAGAGTGATAGAGAGGAGAAAAGAGAGAAAGATCTTAAACATCCACAGTGGTCAGGGCTGGGCCGAGCTAAAGCCAGGAGCCAGGAACTCCATCCATGTTTCCTATGTGGGTGGCAGGGGTCCAAACACTTGAGTCATCAACTGCTGCCTTCCAGAATGCATTAGCGGGAAGCTGGATCAGATGCAGAGTAGCCAGGACTCAATCCCAGGCACTCCAACATGCAGGTGTCCCAGATGCTGGCTGAGCCCACTGTGCCACAATGTCCAGCCCTTAACACTTTTCTGGACTGACTGGATTTCAGTAGTCCTCTTGGTTTAGTGTCTTTTATTTGACTATGCTTGAGTATGTTTTTTTCTTATTGATACTACAACATCATGTGTTTTTAAAGATTTATTTATTTGAAAGGCTTAGAGAGAGAAATCTTTGATCTGCTGGTTCACTTCCCCAAATGACCATAACAGCCAGATCTGGGCTAGGCGGAGACCTAGAGCCTGGAACTCCAACCTGGTTTCCAACATGGGTGGCAGAGGCACAAGCACTTGGCCCATCTTCCACTCATTCCCAGGCTCATTAGGACTACAGCTGGCACTCTGAGATGGGAACCTGCTGAGCCACAATACCGGCCCCCAACAGCATTATTTTTATATTCCACTTTTAGAAACGATTTACAGATATTGCTATGCTCTCTTTTATTACAAATGATGAAAAAGTGCCTGCAAAAAGGCTCATCTTCCTAAATGGTAATGATAAATATAGCACTCTATAAAGTAAGAGATCAACAGAGATTATGAAATCTTAATTCATTTCTCAAAGAATATCTTTTATGTTCCAGTCTGATGTCCAAGTGCTGGAGCTTTAGCATTGGACACATCCCTTCCCTCTAGGTACTTACTATCTAATTTCTTTTTAATGAGCTTAGCTTAAATTGTAGTGTAAGTAAAAGAACTACAATTATAGTACTTTGCAAGATACTTTGGAAATTGATAATTTGAAGTTTGAAACTATCAAAACTAATAGTAACAGAATCATCCTTGGGAATAATTCAACTACTATTCTTCATTTACTGATACACAAATTCTTGAGAGTCAATTGTATTATACCAAGTATAATAAATGATTCAGGAGAATTTAAATATGCTCCAAGTACTTAATTCCCTTCCTGTTAAAAGGGAACTTGGGTACTATTATGTCCTGTGCCATATTCCACAGTCAAGGAAGCGCCCCTCTCCTGTTTAAGGTTGGCCTCTATCTGAGCTCTGGTACTCATCCCTCTTCTACTCAAGACTGTACCTGTGGTTATCCGCTCTCTCATCCCTGCTGGGTCAGCAGATTCCCACAACTGGATTGGCCTTTCATATAAAACTGTCTATCTTCATATGACCTTTTTTTTTTTTAAAAAAATAAAGATGTTTTGTGTTTTTTAAAGATTTATTTATTTGAAAGGCAGAGTTATAGAGAGAGAGAAAAAAGGAGAAACACGTCTTCTATCTACTGATTCATTCCCCAAATGGCCACAACAGCCAGGAGGTGGGCCAAGCCAATGCCAGGTGCCAGGAACTTCATGTGGGTCTCTGACATGGGTGGCATGTGCTTGGGTCATCCTCCACTGCTTTCCTAGGCACACCAGAAGGGAGCTGGATTGGAAGTGGAGTAGCCAGAACTTGAACTGCTGCCCATATGGGATGCTGAAATTGAAGGTGGCAGTTTTACCAGTATGCCACAATGCTGGCTTCATAAATTTTTTTTTTTAAATCTTTTTTTCAAGATTACTTTTTTATTTATTTGAAAGGCAGAGTTACGGAGAAAGAGGGATCTTCAATCCAGTGGTTCACTCTTCAAATGTCCGCAAACAGCCAGGGCTGTGCCAGGCCAAAGCCAGAAGCCTAGAGCTTCTTCCAAGTCTCCAACATGGGTGGCAGGGGCCTGAGCACTTGGGCCATCCTCCACTGCTTTCCCAGGTGCATTAGTAGGGACCTGGATCTGAAGTGGAGCAGCTGGGATTCGAACTGGCACCCATGTGGGATACCAGCATTACAGCTGGCAGTTTAACCTGCTTTGTCACAGTACTAGCCCCATGAACTTTCTTTTATAAAACCCTTAACCCCATGTTCTCCTCCAGCTAACTGATATGTTGCTCCCTTTCACAACAAAACCCCTGGAAGGTGCTGTATGTAATTGCTGCCTCCACTTTCTTACTTCTTCTCTCTTCAACCACTGCAACTGGGCTTTTATCTTGAGAACCCCACTGAACTACCTCTCATCAAGGTCTTCAAGGAGCTCTGTCTGGCCAGAGTGAATATATAATTCTCAATCTTCATCCTCTTAAACTGTTTGACAGCATTTCAACTAGATGACCACTCCATTCCTAAGCACTCTTTCCTTGGATTCTCTAACACTGCTCACCTGTTTTTCTCAATTCATTGGTTATTAATTTTCAGTATTCCATATGACCTCCCTCTGCACAACTCTCCTAAATGTAGGGGCCACTCAGGATGGCTGCCTTCTCTTTCCACGTACTCTTCTGAGGTGATCTCATCTAGGTCACATCTGTATGCTGGGGACTAAATTTTTGACTGTTACAAAACCCTTCTTGGGGTTCTAGATTTCTGTAACTAACTGCCTACCTGACATTTCCATTTGGATAGTCCTGAAAGTGGTAACATTTGTTGGATGTTATTGAGGACCAGGGTGTTTTGAGCACTTCATATATATATATTCTCACCTAATCTTCATGACCACCTTTTGAGGTATCACTACGGTTCCTATTCTATAGGCAAGGAAATAGATATGCATTGAAGCAGTTGGCTAACCAATAAATACCCCGCATTTAACCATGTCCAAAAAGTCAAGCTTTTCCCCCTCAATCCTTTTCTATTCCTGGTTTATTTCAGAATGATTCTACCATGTTTCCAGTTGTACAGGGATACAATTTAAGAGTTACCCTTCATTTTTCTTTTTTTTCCCCACATCCCAAATCATATCCATCAGCAAATTATGTCTGTGTCTGATCCAAAATATGCACTAAATCCAACTTCCTCTCAATAACTGCTCCATCAAAACCCCTCAGTAATCCATTATAATCTCGTGGCTGGACTACTCTCTCCCTTTCGCTGTGCTCTTACCTCACTAAAGTTTCTTCTTCACATAGCAACTCTGAATTCTTCACTTTATGCCATCAGTGTCTGCCCCTCCTGCTGCACGTCCAGACCTTTTATTGTGGCCACAAAGGCAGCTTGGCCCCTGGTCATACCTGCTTTTTTAGCATCACCTCTTCCCACTTTTGTTCATTCTGCTACAGAGCTAAGCTGGCCTTGCTCTGTCACACACACTGTGCTTGTGGTGTCTCTAGGCCTGTGCACTCCTTGTCAGGCTAGGACACTAGTCCACCATGGTCTTTATATATATGGCTTTTTCTCAGTTAAGTCTAGCCATGTTTATCAAGTTTTTTTCTACGAGGGGCCAGATGGTCTCTGTTGCAACTGCTTGACTCTGTTGCAGAGTGCAAAGCAAGCACGGATAATAGGCAAACTAATGAGTGTGGCTGTGTTCCAATAAAACTTTATTCTGGATGCTGAGTTTCGAATTCCATATACTTTTTAAAATATTATTATTTATTTATTTGAAAGTGAATGAGAATGCTCCCATCCTCTGGCCCACTCCCCAAGTACATACAGTACTCCACAGCTGGATCCAAAGCCAGAGTTGTGAAGTCAATCCAGGTCTCCCTGTGTGGCAGAAACCCAGTTACTCAAGGCATCACTGCTGCTTCGCAGTGTCTACGTCAGCAGGAAGCTGGAGTCGGGAAGGGAGCCAAGCATCAAATCCAGGTACTCCAGAGTGGGACATAGGCATCTAAACTGCTAACCAATTTTTCAATCATTTAAAAATGGCAAGAACTATTTTTATCTTAACTCATGAACCAAACAAAACAGGTGATGGACCAGATTTGTCCTGTGGCCCTAAGTTTGCCAATACTTTGTAAACTGTCTCCTCAGAGAAGCCTTTCCTGACCCTAATGAATGCATCCCCACAGCTAACCCCCAGGGACCCTTACTGGCCGTGTGACTTTTTATCATGTGTTCATTTTCTAATCTCTTTTCACTAGATCCCTCATGGGTCAGGAATTTTGTCAGTTTTTTTTTTAAGATTTATTTTGTTTTTTTGAAAGTCAAGAGTTACAGAGAGAGAAGGAGAGGCAGAGAGAGGGAGAAAGGTCTTCCATCCACTGGTTCATTCCCCAACTGGCCGCAAGGGCCAAAGTTGCACTGATCTGAAGCCAGGAGTCAGGAGTTTCTTCCAGGTCTCCCACACGGGTGCAAGGGTCCAAGGACTTGGGCCATCTTCCACTGCTTTCCCAGGCCCTAGCAGAGAGCTGGATCGGAAGTTGAACAGCCCGGTCTCAAACTGACACCCATATGGATGTCGGCATTGCAAGCAGCAGCTTTACCTGTTACGCCACAACACCAGCCCCTCTGCTGTCCACTTTTTCAGTCTCTTTCCTATATGCTATTTCCAGGATAAACTTCAAACATAATTATGCCTTATCCACATTTGAGAATCAATGGTAGCTACCTGATGTTGATTAAATCAGCTTTGGGATAGATGTTAGCTTCACCTGGGAACACCCACATCCCATATCAGAGTGCCTGGTTTGAGTCCTGGCTGTTCCACTTTCCATCCAGCTTCCTGCTAATGCATCCTGGTGATTGTTCGAGTATTTGAGTCCCTGTCGCCCAAGTGGGAGACCTGGACTGAATTCTAGACTTCTGGCTTTGCCCTGGCCCAGTCCCAGCTGTTGTGGGCATTTGGGGTTTGAGCCAGTAGATAGATGATATCTTTCCATCTTTCAGATAAAGTGAAAATAAATAAATAAATAAATATTTGTGAAATATTAACAAAGTTCTGATGTTGCATCTGTCTTCCGTTTGTGTCCTGCTATGGTTACCCCTTTTCTATTAAATCAGTTCTTACTAAACCTGGTAGCTGATTTTGAGAGGCAGAAAGAACTGTCTTCCTGTGGCTCACTCTCAAATGCCTGCGACAGCTGGTACTATGCCAAACTGAAGCCAGGATCTAGAACCCAGTCTAGATCTCTTACCCAACCTTGTGCCATCATCTGTTGCCTCCCAAGGTGCTCATTAGCAAGAAGATAGAATCAGCAGTGGAGCCAGGACTCAAATCCAGGCACCTCCTATATGTGGTGCTGGCATCCCAAGTGATGTCTTAACATCTGTGCCAAATGCCTTCCCAGGGAGCCAGTGTTGTGGCATACTGGGTAAAGCTGCTGCCTGTGATGTTGGCATGCCATGTGGGCACTGGTGCAAGTCCCGGCTGCTCCACTTCTGATCCAGCTCCTTGCTAATGGCCTGGGAAAAGCAGCAGAAGATGGCCCAAGTACTTGGGCCCCTGCCACCATGTGGGAAATCCAGAAGAAGCTCCTGGCTCCTGGATATAGCCTGGCCTAGCCCTGGCCATTATGGCCATCTGGGAAATGAACCAGCAGTTGGAAGATATCTTTCTCTGTATCTCCCTCCCTGTGTAATTCTGACTTGAAAAGTAAACAAACAATCTTTAAAAAATGCATTCCCTGTGTTTCTCCTCATTATTAATGAGCCACTGTTCATTACCTTCTTCATTATTATTTCCTTCAGAGCTGTGTTATTTTATTTTAAAAATGTTTTAAGCTTTATTTATTGGAAAGAAGAGAGAAAGAGAGAATTCCTCCATCCACTAGTTCACTCCCAAAAGGCCTGTAAGAGCTGGGGCTGGGCATGGCCAATGCCAGGAACCAAGAACTCCACCAAATCCCCTATGCGGGTGACAGAGCCCCAGGACCCATGAGCCATCACCTCTGCCTCCCAGGGTGTGCACAGCAGGAAGCTGGAACTGGGAGCAGAGCTGGGACTGAAGCCAGGCCCTGCAGGACGGAATGCGGTTGTTTCAGGTTTCATCTTGACTGCCCATTCCCAGAGAACTTTCTGAGCCTACTCCGCCTGTAAGCTTTTCTACAGCTAAATCCGTGCTTAGCCCCTTTTGCCCAGAGAATTCCTTTCCATTGTGCTTTGTTTTCATTTCCTCCCACTGCAGTCCTCACCACCACCACCACCACCCCACCCCTTTTCCATTTATCACCCCTTTGATTTTTAGGAGTTTTAGTTTCTTCTACTCTCCTGTTATATTCCCCTTCAGCATAAAAAAAAGTCAACTCCAAAAATAATCCTTCCAAACTGGTATTTTCCTGCCTTGTGCCCTATCTTTCCTTCCTCGTATAACTTTTTCTGAAGAGTACTCCAGACATATATTTTCATTTTCCCACTTTTTTTTAAAAGATGTATTTATTTATTTGAAAGGATACACGCAGAGAGAAGGAGAAGTAGAGAGAGAGAGAGGTCTTCCATCCACTGGTTCACTACCTAATTGGCCGCAACTGCCAGAGCTGCTCCGATCCGAAGCCAGGAGCCAGGAACTTCTGGGTCTCACACACGGGTGCAGGGGCCCAAGGACTCAGGCCGTCTTCTACTGCTTTCCCAGGCTATAGCAGAGAGCTGGATCAGAAGTAGAACAGCCAGGACTTCAACCGGCGCCCATATGGGATGCTGGCACTGCAGACGACGGCTTCACCTTCTACCCCACAGCGCCAGCCCCCTTTTCCCACTTTCTTATCACACCTCAGTTTGGCTCCTCCTGCGTCCAACACTGGATTGAAATTAGCCTTGGTAATGGCATAGGTGGCTAAGTTTGAGGCCACTCTTGGATGTTTCGTCTTCTCTAGACTGGTTTGTGCTGTCCATGCATGATCTTGCTCTGGCCGTTCCACTGCCAGCTCCTTCCTTGGCTTCGCCTTCCCCTGTACTTTGCTAAGTGTAGGTATTCCTCAGCGCTGTGCCATCAGCCTTCCTGTTTTATTTGTATTCTCTCCCAGGGTGATTGCGTTCATATATTCACAGAATCAGATGTGTTTTCTCCAGATCATTCTATGGACAACTTGGATAGACATTTTCAATTGAAATGTCTAAAGTGATCTCCCTTCCTGCTCCTACAAACCTGTGTGCTTTCTGTATCCCCCGTCTTAGTAAATACCATCATGAACGAAATCAGCCCAAGCCAGATACCTGCAAGTGATTGATTGGATCCACTCACTTAACCCTTAATATCCAAACCTTGTCTGTGTTGTCCCCTAAGTGTCTGTGGAATCTACCCCTTTCGCTTAATCCCTACAGCCACCTGAGTCATTTCACAATGGTCTTCTAGTTTTAAAGGTATCTCTGCTTCACTGCTGTCACAGGGATCTTTAGAAAAGCCCAATCTAGTCATGCCTGTCTCCACCCTCCAAGGGTCATGTTGCACTGTAGCCTTCGGGATCAGGTCTGCACTTGCTTAGAGATGAACTTCCAACCTAGGAAGGCATGGTGGTCTTTCCCAAGCAGCCAGGGCCTCAGCCCTTCAGAACTGTGTGTAGTCTCCCTCCGTGCCGTGTCCTGTGCCTGTGTTCTCTCTGCCTGCACCCCGACACCCAGCTTTACCATCCTTCAAAAGCCAGCTCCAGTTTTCAGGCCGTCTGCAGTGCTCTCCTGGCTCTCTCTTTGACTGTGATAGTTGCCTTTCCACATTCCTCACGTGTGTTCCCCTGGGTTCTCCGTCAGTCTACTCATCTGTTTTGACAGACCAGCAGCCATTGAAGAAAGACATTGCTTTTTGTATCTGTCTTCATCTCTTAACCCGGTAATAGCCTCACTTGTATTTTAATGAATGAGTGAATTGGTTTAGTCTGAATCTCTCAACCTGTAGCATTCTCCTGAAGCATTTTTCTGAAATCTTTTTAAGAAGTATTTTTGCCAGCGCCGCTGCTCACTTGGCTAATCCTCCACCTGCAGCGCCAGCACCCCGGGGTTCTAGTCCTGGTTGGGGGCGCTGGATTCTGTCCCAGTTGCTCCTCTTCCAGTCCAGCTCTCTGCTGTGGCCCAGAAGGGCAGCGGAGGATGGCCCAAGTGCTTGGGCCCTGCACCTGCATGGGAGACCTGGAGGAAGCACCCAGCTCCTGGCTTTGGATTGGCGCAGCGCCAGCCGTAGCAGCATTAGGGGAGTGAACCAACGGAAGGAAGACCTTTCTTGTCTCTCTCACTGTCTATAATTCTCTCTCTCTCTCTCTCTCTCTCTCTCTTTCACTGTCTGACTGCCTGGCAAAAAATTTAAAAAAGAAGTATTTTTTTTTTTTTTTTTTTTTTTACAGGCAGAGTGGACAGTGAGAGAGAGAGACAGAGAGAAAGGTCTTCCTTTTGCCGTTGGTTCACCCTCCAATGGCCGCCGCGGACGGCGCAGGATGGCAGGAGCCAGGTGCCAGGTGCTTTTCCTGGTCTCCCCATGGGGTGCAGGGCCCAAGCACCTGGGCCATCCTCCACTGCACTCCTGGGCCACAGCAGAGGGCTGGCCTGGAAGAGGGGCAACCGGGACAGAATCCGGTGCCCCGACCGGGACTAGAACCCGGTGTGCCGGCGCCGCAAGGCGGAGGATTAGCCTGTTGAGCCACGGCGCCGGCTTAAAAAAAGAAGTATTTTTAATTGACAGATGATAATTGTGCATATTTCTGGGGCTCAGTGTGATGTTTTGGTGTATACACTGTAGAAGGATTCAATCAAGCTAATTAACACATCTATCACCTTGCCAACTTACCATTTTTTGGTGCTGAGAATGTTAAAAATTTATTTTTAGCAGTCTTATTAAAGTTTTCAAGAAGATTTATTTATTTATTTGAAAGAGTCACACAGAGAGAGAAGGAGAGGCAGAGAGAGGTCTTCCATCTGCTGGTTTACTCCTCAACTGGCTGCAATAGCCAGAGCCGTGCTGATCCAAAACCAGGAGCCAGGAGCTTCCTCCAGGTCTCCCACACAGATGCAGGGGCCCAAGGACTTGGGCCATCTTCTACTGCTTTCCCAGGCCATAGCAGAGAGCTGGATAGGAAGGGGAGCAGCCAGGACTCTAACTGGCGCCCATATGGGATGCCGGCACCACAAGCGGCGGCTTTACCAGCTACAACACAGCACCAGCCCCCAGTTGTTGTTTTTTTTTTTTAAGATTTTTTTTTTTTTTTTTTGGAAAGGCAGAGTTACAAAAAGAGGAGGAGGAGAGAGAATAAGAGAGATCTTCCATCTGCTAGTTCATTCCCCAGATGGCCACAATGACCAGGATTGTGCTAGGCTGAAGCCAGGAACCAGGAGCTTCATCTAGGTCTCCTACACGGGTGAAGGGGTCCACTTGGGCCATCTTCCACTGCTTTCCCAGTTGCATTAGCAGGGAGCTGGATTAGAATTAGAACAGCCAAGACATGAACCAGAACCCATGTGGGATGTTGGCATTGCAGGCATCAGCGTCACCCACTAGGTCACAACGATGGCCCCAACATTCATGTTTTTGATGATATCCATTCTTTTTTTTTAAGATTTATTTATTTATTTGAAAGTCAGAATTACACAGAGAGAGGAGAGGCAGAGAGAGAGGTATTCCATCTGATGACTGACTCCCTAATTGGCCACAACAGCCAGAGCTGCGCTGATCTGAAGCCAGGAGTCAGGAGTTTCTTCCAGTCTCCCACACAGGTGCAGGAGCCCAAACACTTGGGCCATCTTCTACTGCTTTCCCAGGCCATAGCAGAGAGCTGGATTGGAAGTGGAACAGCCGGGTCTCAAACTGGCACCCTTATGGGATGCCGGCGGCGCTTCAGGCCAGGGTGTTAACCCACTGTGCCATAGCGCTGGCTTCCCTTTTTTTTTTTTTTTTTTTTTAATTTTTATTTGTTTGAAAGGCAGAGTCAGAGAGAGAGAGGTCTTTCATCTGCTGGTTCACTCCCCAAATGGCTGCAACAGCCGTAGCTGCGCTGTTCAGAAGCCAGACGCTAGGAACTTCCTCCAGGTCTCCCACGTGGGTGCAGGGGCCCAACGATATGGGCCATCTTCCACTGCTTTTCCAGGCTTATTAGCAGGGAATTGGATCAGAAGCAGAGCAACCAGGACTTGAACAGGGACGTGTATGGGATGCCGGCACTGCAGGCGGCGGCTTTATGGTAGCTATGCCACAGTGCCGACTGCTGATAATAGTATTCTAACAGGTGTAAGGTGTTATCTTGTAGTGGTTTTAGTTTGCTCTCCCTAAGTGTTCTTAAAAGGAAGAATCGTTTTGCCTCATTCTTTGGAATCTACTAGTATTTGCTACTACATTGCTATTACAATAGGTATTTAATATTTTTAAGTAGTTAGTGTATTACATTCCCTTTATTTTCATTATACAGACATTTATTGCATGCCAATTTATGCCAGATACTAGGAATACAAATATGAATAAGGGAACTGTCTCTATCTTCAAACAGTACACATGTAAGGAAGGAAACAACCGTGTAAATACATTTTTTAAAAAAATCTCTTAGGCTAATTATGTGTGCCTGTCTTTAGAATGCAACATCAAGACCTTGGTAGCTTAGACTTTGTTGCAGTAGACACAAAGGGAAATGTGCCAGCAGAAGTGATGGATAACTGGAATAAATTCTCAAAGGGGATGTGTCACGTTTTTTTAACTTTAGTTGCCAAGGTGCACAATTTGCTTCCTGGGTGTTTCTTTGACTTTAACTCTCAAGACTTAAGGTTTTAGAGGCAGAGGCATGCTAAGATACAGTTGCTAAAGGGTATTGTTGAGTTACCTACCACTTAATTAAGTACTCTGAAGAGCTTCGGAGTCTCTTACTAGAAGAGAAAAGAGAAGGACCTGGGCAGTCATCCTAGGCCTTGTTCATCTAAGGCCAGCAGTTAATAGAAGTGGCTTCGAAGTAGTTTTGAGCTCCCACCTTGGCATGACAGTTGAAGAACACTATGTGGGTGAGTTTTCCTCTGACTATGATAAATTGGGAAGGATCTAAGGGAGGAACTAAAAGCTGTGCATCTCATTTATTGTTTCTTTGAAAAGCTGAGAGGCCAGGCCGTGGCTCACTTGGTTAATCCCCCGCCTGCAGTGCCAGCATCCCATATGGGCGCTGGGTTCTGGTTCTGGTTGCTCCTCTTCCAGTCCAGCTCTCTGCTGTGGCCCGGGAGGGCAGTGGAGGATGGCGCAGATGCTTGGGACGCTGCACCCGCATGGGAGACCAGGAGGAAGCACCTGGCTCCTGGCTTTGGATTGCATAGCTCCGGCTGTAGCAGCCATTTGGGGGGTGAACCAATGGAAGGAAGACCTTTCTCTCTGTCTCTCTCTCACTAACTCTGTCAAATAAATTAAAAAAAAAAAGTTGAGAGACAAAGAGAGAAAGATATGCCATCCACTGGCTCACTCCTCAAATACCTGGAACAGCTGGGGCTAGGCCAAGCCAAAGCCAGAAGCCAGGAACTCAATTCAGGTCTTCCATGTGGGTAGCCGGGATCCAAATACTGAGCCATCACCTGTTGCCTCCCAAAGTGCACACTAGCAGGAAACTTGAATTGGGAGCAGAGCCAGGACTTGAATCTAGACACTCCAATATGGTATGTGGGTGTCTTAACCCCTGTGCCCAACCCCAGACCTGTGTATTTTACCTGGAGTAGGGAGGAAAGAGTGCAGAGGTTTATCAGCTGAAAATGTATCAGATCAGTGGTATAGGAACTGTTGGCACATCTAATCACTGCAGATGAGTTAGATCTCAGGTACCTAAATTTCTGATTTCTAACCCTAGAATGGTATCTGATGACAATAAAGAGGGGTGGAAAAATATATTGCCATCCTTTGGAGCTTGGAAATTTTTTTGAATATTTCTCCATGAATCAAATAATAATGTAGAAAGAAAAAGGAACTATTCTAAAATTTAAGCAAATTTTTAATTGTAAATTATGAATTATATAGTATTTTATCCTTTAGTGACTTTTTCATGAGAGTGTTGGTTTTTGAAAGGAGGACTGGGGGCTGGCACTATGGCACAGTGGGTTAACACCTGGTCTGAAGCACTGGCATCCCACATGGGTGCCAGTTCTACCCCCGGCTGCTCCACTTCCCGTCCAGCTCCCTGCCATGGCCTGGGAAAGCAGTAGAAGATGGCCCAAGTCCTTGGGCCCCTGCACCCATGTGGGAGACCCGGAGGAAGCTCCTGGCTCCTGGCTTCGGATCGGCGCAGCTCTGGCCAACTGGGGAGTGGACCATCAGATGGAGGACCTCTCTCTCTCTCTCTCTCTCTCTCTCTCTCTCTCTCTCTGCCTCTCCTCTCTATGTAACTCTGACTTTCATATAAATAAATAAATAAATCTTAAAAAAAAAAAAGGCCAATTTCACAGCCCTGTCTCTTCTCTTGAAGGACAGTGTTTAAAAAAAAAAAAAAAAGGAAAGAAAGAAAAAAGAGAGAAAGGAAGGCTGAAGTTGTGCACCTGCCTGCCTTTGCCTTAGACTCTTAGGAGCAGAAATCATATCTTTCTCCACTTTGCATCTGAACCATATAGCCCTGGACAAGCATGTGAATGTTTTTTGAATGAACAACTAAATGAAACATTGCTGTGTTTAAAAGTTGTTGTAGCACATAGTTTGCAATATAGAATTTCATATTTTTTCTAAAATGTTTTCATTATCTTTTATTTGTAACATTATTGTTTTTAATGCTTATTTTGGGTTCATTTAGTTCTCTTGTGAGAAAATATTCCTATTGCTTCAACACTTACAAATATAATTAGCCGCTAAGAAAATAAAATTCTGCCACTAAAGTAAAAATTCAGGGTGCCGTGTTGTGGTGCAGCAGGATAAGCCAGCACTTGTGCCAGCACCGGTGTTGGAGTGCTGCTGCTCCACTTCCGATCTAGCTCCTCCTGGTGCAGCTGGGAGGGCAGTGGATGATGCCACAAGTGCTTGGGCCCCTGCCACCCACATAGTTCAGCCCTGGCCTAGCCTCTGCTGTTGTGACCATCTGGGGAGTGAGCCAGCCAATGGAAGACCTCTCTCTCTCTCTTTCTTTGTCATTCTTTCAGATAAATAAGTAAACAAATCTTTTAAAAATAAAACAAATTCTATATGTTAAGATATTTATGAATAAATTAAATTTACTAAAGGTATGCTTAGACGTTTTCAAAATATTTGTTACCCTAGAGTTATGGGTAGGGGTAATAAAGAAATTCTGCATGTTTATTATTTTGCAATTAGATTTCACTTAAGAATTGACGTTAAGTAGCTTAATTTGCTGTCTTTATCACTGGAAGCCAAATATAACTTAAAACTGTTTTACAGAGCTTCACTTGGCAAAGGTATTTTCTTATCTTTGGAGGTAAGGAAATGCTCAAATCTTGGCAGTCTAGTCTCCAGGACATCGTTGTGTGGAAGGAGCAGCCTTCATGGCTCTTGCCCATGCTCTTCCTTGGAGTGCTGCACTCACCAGAAAAGGCCATGTGATGAATGACTGTCTGGGCCCAGTTCCCAGGAGTCTTGGGTCATGTGTGTCATGTCTTCTGTACTGCCTCTCTTCAGGGCTGTCCAGGCTTATGATGCCACGGTGCCAAACATGGATTTAATTGCAGTTCCTTTTGTTGTCTTTTTGTAGACATATTGCTTCCATCTTTTGATTTCGAGGCAAGTCTGAATCCTTGTGAAGTCAGCACAGTTACCCTGTTTGCATCCTCTAAGGACCCCATGTATTTAAAGAGCTGATGGGGCCAGCTGAGGAGCCTGTAGCTGATGATGGTGCAGTGTGTAGATGACAGTGCAATGTGTAGATGACGGTGCAGTGTGTAGATGGTAGTGCAGTGTGTAGATGACGGTGCAGTGTGTGGATGACGGTGCAGTGTGTGGATGACGGTGCAGTGTGTGGATGACGGAGCAGTGTGTGGATGACGGTGCAGTGTGTGGATGACGGAGCAGTGTGTGGATGACGGTGCAGTGTGTGGATGACGGTGCAGTGTGTGGATGACGGAGCAGTGTGTGGATGACGGTGCAGTGTGTGGATGATGGAGCAGTGTGTGGATGACGGTGCAGTGTGTGGATGACGGAGCAGTGTGTGGATGACGGTGCAGTGTGTGGATGACGGTGCAGTGTGTGGATGACGGTGCAGTGTGTAGATGGTGGTGCAGTGTGTAGATGACGGTGCAGTGTGTAGATGACAGTGCAGTGTGTAGATGGTGGTGCAGTGTGTAGATGACGGTGCAGTGTGTAGATGACGGTGCAGTGTGTGGATGACGGAGCAGTGTGTAGATGACGGTGCAGTGTGTGGATGACGGAGCAGTGTGTAGATGACGGAGCAGTGTGTGGATGACGGTGCAGTGTGTGGATGACGGTGCAGTGTGTAGATGGTGGTGCAGTGTGTAGATGGTGGTGCAGTGTGTAGATGACCATGCAGTGTGTAGATGACGGTGCAGTGTGTAGATGGTGGTGCAGTGTGTAGATGACGGTGCAGTGTGTAGATGACAGTGCAGTGTGTGAAACAAGCAGGGCTTTTCCTGCAGCTCACTCAACAGTATTCTCTTCCACTGCTTTCTTGACTTGGCTTCCCTTAGACTTTTTTTTTCTACATCTCTTTCATAGAATTAGAAATTCAGAGTTAGAAGACTAGAGCCCTGTAATAGAACAATGACATCTTTTGTTTCTGGCTAAGCTGTCTGGGTCTTTAAACAATGGGAACTTATATTTTAAAGCGTCCTTCAATAAGTCAACCCATATCTCAAGTGAAAAGAAACACGTTGGGTGGAAGTGTAATCCTCATTGACCACCAATTGTTTTTCTTTCTTTATTCCAAAAGAGCAGAAGAAAAGCAAGTTCGTACTTCCTGTCCCCTGGGAAAGTACTTGACTCTACGTTGCTGCTGGACAGCTCAGTGCTGCTGTGCTGTTTTGAAGTATACTGCAGTAAGGAGTGTATGCACAGTGATGTTCTGTGAAAGTTTGAGAGTAGAAAGCAACCTATTAAGGTTGCTGATAATGAACAAAGTGGTGTGGGTCTCATATTTCTTTTGAAGATCAATAACTTTTCTTCATCTATTGGTTACCTGTTAGTTATTGTAAGTATAGTTGGTTTGAACTGTCTGTTACCACAACACCTGGAGCACAAGTTCGTGCATTTAATAATGCAGTCCCCTGATAAGTGCTGGAAAATCTCCAGATGTCTTCATAAAAAGTATAGATTAGCCAGTTGTTCAGTGCAGATAATACAAGAAGAGAATGAATTAGAAACTTGAAGGATCTGAAAATGACCATCATGTTGCCCTAATAGTGGCTGAAAGAATGGCAATTTTTCTACGATAAATGATTTATTTGGTTCTTTCACGTATTTCTTTATAGTTTTAAGTTACAGCTGTTAAGATAGGAAGAACATTTGGCCTTTCGGAGCTCAGTCTCTTCAACCACAACAGTAAGATCCACTGGGTGTGTGTTGCCTAATAGTTTTCCAAGTGATTCTGCATAAATCACTTCATTTACTCTTCACGATGTTCCAGTAAATAAGCAGAGAAATAAATGACCCAAGTTATATAGCCCGAGAGTGCTGGGCAGAACTGAAACCCTACGTGAGCTCTTCTACCCGCTGCTGGTGTCACTGACATCACAGCTGACAAATGACAGGAATGGACTGTGCCCCCCCAATTCTAAAATTCTATGATTTTTGGGATTTGGGTGTTTTGTTTTTCTTTCAGCACTTGAGGTAATTAGGCAATGGCCTAATTTATTTCTCAAAATATGTTTTTGAATTACTTTTTTAAACATTTTTTGGCTGAAAGTATATTTTTTAAATTTACAATATGGAATTTCCATTATTGTGTAAGATTTGGGATTAATTTGGCTCTTGTAAGTTTTGGTTTCTTTTTTGGTAATGTTGCAGTCTACAAGTGTCAAGCTTGAGATTCATTTCAGAAATGTATTCTGGGTCAAGTTTCACAATGTCCTAGGCTATGTTCTGACTTAAGATGAAGAGAGCAGTTTTTCTTTTCTTTTTAAGAACTATTTATTTATTTGAAAGGCAGAGTGACAGAAGAGACAGAGAGATCTTCCATCTCCTGGTCACTGACCAAATGGCCCCAACAACTGGGGCTGGTCCAGGCTGAAGCCAGGAGCCAAGAACTCCATCCAGGTCTCCACATGGGTAATAGGGGCCCAAGCTTTTGAGCCACCTTCTGCTGCTTTCTCAGACACATTAGCTGGATCAGAAGCAGAGCACCCAGGACTCGAACCACACTCCAGTAATGCCAATTTTGCAAGCAGAGGCTTAAACTACTGTACCAAAATGCCGTGCCTCCCCCCTTTTAAATGTTTTCATATTTTATTTATTTGATAGGCTGAGCAACAGATAGTTATGTTCATAATAAGGATTTTAATTTTTTAAGGTAAAATAATTTAAAGTTTTATTTTAAACTTGGTGATTTTGGGGCCCACACTGTGTGGCACACAGCAGGTTAAGCTGCCAACTGCAATGCCAGCGTCCCATATGGGTGCCGGATCGTGTCCCAGCTGCTCCACTTCTGATCCAGCTCCCTGCTAATGTGCCTGGGAAAATAGTGAAAGGTAGCCAAATACCTGGGCCCCTGCACTCATGTGGGAGACCTGGAAGAAGCTCCCGGCTTCTGACTTCGGCCTAGCCATTTGGGGAGTGAACCAGTAGATGGAAGATCTCTTGCTCTCTGTCTCTCTCTCTCTGTAACTCTACCTTTCAAATAAAATAACTAAATATTTTTTAAAAATAGTAAATTTAGTGTTGAAAGAAGAAACTGTAAAAAGTTTACATCCTTTAGTTTATATTCCTTAAACTTAGATTTAACACATTCTTAGAATTGTAATCCATTTTTTGATAAATCTCTTTAAAGTAAATTTCAGCTTTTTCTTAAGTAGTTTAGCATTTCAATCTTAATAATGTCAGAGCAGAAATTTTTTTAGATTTTAGTAAGAAGTATCAGTTGCATAGCTTGCCAAGGCTCGAACCCAAAATTGTGCTCCTTAAAGACATTCACATTTAGGAGATGATGTTACCAATTTGTCTACATCATGACTTGTATCATTTAATATATTCCTGGTTGTAAGTGGCTAAATGTTTGATAGCCAAGTGACTGGGCAGACAGCTCTGTAGCAGAGAAGCCACCGTTTTGTCCGCTCCGTGCGCTGTTAGATCATGAGAGGAAAGTCTGTGGGCTGTGATCATGGGACCTTAATTCGAGACTTTTCAGTGGAAGCTGGAGATACAGGAAGGTCTGTTCATCACTCCTGGCTTTGTTTTTGTTTTCTGTGGAGTTTGTTTCTGACATCTGAAATTCTCTCGCTATATCTCTCTGGGAAGAATTCAGCCTCAGGAATCAGTGAATGTCTCGTAGTCAGTCTGTTTCATAGATGGTCTAGCTTGAGAACTTGAGCAAAGTAGATTCAGTGACTCCTTAGCATATTTTTAAAGGGCAGGTTAAAAGTTAGAGGTAAGGAGAAGCCTGGCTTTTTGTCTCTTGCAAGTGTAAATGAAAATGAGATGTTGCTGTAAGTTCCTAGTGACAGGATGTCCCCCTGCATGTGGTCAGTCCTTGGTCCCTCTCACAAATGCTGCTGCCCACCATTAAGTCTCTTATCACAGGGCGTTTTAAAACGATGCCATAAAATGCACGTTGAGAATCTCTGGATCTCAAATGTACAGAAATCACACCTAAATGTCAATTCCTGAGTTAAGGAACTGACGATTATGGCACTTTCAGTCTCTGTTAATATTTAGTAGGTAAGAGATTACGATGTTATTTATGTTATTCCTTATGTGTCTGTAGAGTGAAATTCTTACTGAAAAGCATTTGTTTTGTTTTATTGGGGCTGTATATTTCTATCATTATACTGATTGCTTACCTGAATTAAAGTCACCCTTTAATTGTTTTGGGCTGTATCTATCGTTTGAGATTCAGGACTGTCCCCTGGGTGTTATACACCAAAGATGACTTTTCAGTGCATTGTCCAGTGACTGCCAGCTCCTGTTTGTCTGAAATGAAGCTGCATGGCTGGGCCCATTTCATTTAATTATTGGTTATTTTCTAGTATCCATTTGAATGATTAATAAAATAGAGGTTAATTTTCAAAATTCATTTGTGCCTCCTCTGGGTGTTTCTTTGGGATATGTTCACATTCATGTTTTTGCTTCTGATTTTAAAATAATTTTCCTTTGTTGTAGGATGAGCAGTTCTTAGGTTTTGGCTCAGATGAAGAAGTCAGAGTGCGAAGCCCCACAAGGTCTCCTTCAGGTATGGCCGATTAAGCACACGGTGCCTTTCAGTTTTGTTTGTTAGGAGAGTGTGGCTTCCCCGTGCCGTCTTTGCATGTCAAGGGTGACCTACAATACTGGAGACAGGAGATGGCTTGTGACCTAGATGTCTTTATGTGACACTTCTCTGTCAGGCCACATTTGCTTTATTCTTTAGTATGCTTCTTCTGGGAGGTACCTGGGGCATGGGAGGTAAGTTTCCAAGAAATGATTTGGAAACCAGGCAGGCAAACTGAAGACCACCTGCTTGGAGCATCCTCAGATTCATGTATGCCTTTGGGAATAATTTAGCTTTTGTTTCTCACAGATGAAATTTAATCTACTGTTATCAAAGAACTAAAGACAAAGTATTAGCACTATATGAAACCATTTCACCTGATCCTTGAAAGGCTGTGCTAAAGAACAAAAAACATTACATGGCATATTTCTATTTACTAGCAATAGTTGTCATTGTTCCCACAACAAAATATCTAAAAATTCTAGATTTTTAAGGAAGATTTATTTATTTATTTGAAAGTCAGAGTTTTTTGGGGGGGATCTTCCTCCTGCTGTTTTACTCCCCAGATGGCCGCAATGGCCAGGGCTGAGCCAGGCAGGAGCCAAGAGCCAGGAACTTTATCTGAGTCTCTCACACAGATGGCAGGGACCTACATATACTTGGGTTATATTCTATTGCTTTTCCCAAGCCATTATCAAGGAGCTGGATCAGAAGTTTGAAGCAGCCAGGACATGAACCAGTGTCCCTATGGGATGTTAGCATCGCTGGTGGCAGCTTTACCCATTATGTCAGAGTGCCAGCCCTTAGAAATTCTAGACTTATAAGCAGTTTCCTAAGAGTTGTTCTTGGGACTGGCACTGTGGCATAGCTGACAAAGCTGCCACCTGCTGTGCCAGCATCCCATAAGGGTGCCAGTTTGAGTCCTGACTGCTCCACTTCACATCCTGCTAATGTGCCTGGGAAAACAGCAGAAGATGGCCCAAGTCCTTGAGCCACTACACTCACGTAGGGGACCCAGAAGAAGCTCCAGGCTCCTGGCTTTGGATCAGCTCACCTCTGGCCATTGTGGCCATTTGGGGAGTGAACCAGTATGGATGAAAGATCTCTCTCTCTACCTCTCTGTAACTCTGCCTTTCAAATAAATAAATAATCTTATTTTTTAAAGAGAAGACTCTCAGCAGAAATAATATTTAGTGGCTTGCAGAAATCAGTACTCTGTAGGAGAAGGCTAAAGACCCTTGGATGGGAAATACATTCCCCATCTTCACTGCCATTCTGACTTCTGATACAGTTTTTGGCTTCATGTGGATGCTAGCATCTGGGTCTCATTTAAGAGTCAGCATATGTTGTACAGTAATCTAATTCAAACAACCAAGTTGACAGTTTTCTCAAGTGGTGGTGGCATTGCCATTTCAGTGGGAAGGTAGTATCCAGTGGTTATCCAGTTATCAGTATTATTTACACAGTAGCAATATTTTCTCTTTCTCTCTCTTTTTAAGATTATGTATTTGAAAGTCAGAGTTACACAGAGGGAGGGTGAGAGAGAGAGAGAGATCTTACATCCTCTGGTTTACTCCCCAGGTGGCTACAACGGCCAAGACTGGGCCAGGCCAAAGCCAGGAGCTTTATCCACATGTCCCACATGGGTGGTAGAGGTCCAAGCACTTGGGCCATATTCTGCTGCTTTTCTCAGGTCATTAACAGGAAGCTGGATCACAAGTGGAGAAGCTAGGAAGCAAATCAGCACCCATGTGGGATGCCAATGCCGTAGGAAGTGGCTTCACATGCTACACCACAACGCCAGCCCCAGGAGCAATATTCTCTTTAAGATGTGATGAAATGTTAAAAATTCATATTAGGATAGGGATTTGGGGCATCATCTGGTCTAGTCCTCCATTTACAGTTGACAGAGTAGGCCTAGAAAGTACATGACGAACAACTATTTATAACCAGTTGGTGAGTCCTTTGGATGTGCTGTGGATTAGGGAAGTCAGCGGCAGAGCGGACAGTACTCTCTGCTGAGCTGTTTCTATTTTTCTACTTATCTATGTAAAGCTTCTTTGGAAAGTAAGATAGACGAGAGTTTCAGAATTGATAAAGCTTTCTGAGTGGTCAGGTTCAAGTCTACCACATTTATATAGAATCTTATGTACTTCCGGGCAGGAGTTTTATTTTGTTAATCCACAACTCTTTCATGATGGTTTCCTCTTTTCTCTTGGCTGTCAGTCTACCTTGAATGTTGTCTTGTTTTCTAAAAAGCTATCTGGATATGACTCATTATTTAGGAAATGAAAGTTTCTCTCATGTCTGTTAATCCATTATCTTTGTTTTGGTTAACATGCTTGTATATTGAGAATGGACTTGAGAATCCTTAACTTCAGGGAAATCTCATAAGTTAATTTGTGAGGAATGCATTTATATTTAGAAAACTCAACAGTAAGACCTTTGTTGATTTCTGTTCTGTTAGAAAGTGGTTCTATAGTGAAAGTGTTCATTATAATGGCATAAATCTCTTTTGGTGCCTATTATGGGAAGTTTTAGACTTAGAAGAATGTTGTCATATAAAACATGCAAAGTCAAGAAGGAAGAGGAGATATGATAAAATTGGCAACTCTTAGTACATTTTAAGAATACAGGTTTATGTAAGTATTAGAGATACTCTCTTTCTCATAAATCCCTTGGTAAGTAGCAAATTGAGCTAATTTATGAATCAGCAAATTCTTTTTATTCAGAATGAAAGAAATCTGATTTAATAAGTTATTGGTTTGCTGTTGACGTTAGTTAAGGTTAAATCTTTTTGTAACTTGTGACTAACTAGTTAAAGAACTCCAAATAGGAGAGTAGATTAATAGACACCTCCTTATGTCTCTTCATTGGTTTGTTTTCAAATGCCTCAGAGTTCAGACCTTATTCTGACATCTCGTGAGTGAATGTTTTTTATTCAGTAAAACTTTACTGGTTTACCTTGGCAAAATAGACAGCAAATATAGGACGCTGAGTACCCAGGGGCTTTTTCCTGTGAAAGTGCACTGTTGATTGACAAACACCTTGTTCAGATTCATTTGAAACCAAAATTCTGAATTGAAAAGATGGTTTGACTCCTTAGAAATGTGTTCTTTAATGTTGGGCTTAGTGGCTAGGACATGGAGAGGTGTTACACATTTCTTTTTTCCTTACAATTCTTTTAAATTTAGGGGGGAAAATATGTCTTGCTCTCCTAAAGTTGTAGGAAAATCAGTTTTATAGATTAATTGTTCAATTGAAAACCTCTCATTATTATCTTGATGTTTGCATCAAAAAATAATTAAATGTTCTTTCAGGTGAAATGTTATTTTTTTTTATTTCTTTGAGGCAGCTTTTTTTGGTGAAAAGAAACTAAGCACAATTAAGGTATTTGATTGGCTCAATAGACCCAAGTTGAGTTCAGTACAAAATGGCCTGTACTAAATGATATTCAGCTTAGTTAAGACCTGCACTGCACGGCTAAATATATGCTCTTCATTGTTTAATCTCTACACGCAGTTAAAACTAGTCCTCGAAAACCTCGCGGGAGACCCAGAAGTGGCTCTGACCGAAATTCAGCTGTCCTCTCAGACTCATCTGTGTTTTCCCCTCTCAATAAACCAGAGACCAAATCTGGAGATAAGAGCAAGAAGAAAGATTCAAAAAGCATAGAAAAGAAGCGAGGAAGACCTCCCACTTTCACTGGAGTAAAAATCAAAATAACACACGGAAAGGACATTGCAGAGTTACCAAAGGAAAGCAAAGAAGAGAGCCTGAAAACAATCAAACGGACGCCTTCTGCCACATTTCAGCAAGCCACAAAGATAAAAAAATTAAGAGCAGGTAAACTCTCTCCTCTCAAGTCTAAGTTTAAGACAGGGAAGCTTCAAATAGGAAGGAAGGGGGTCCAAATTGTCCGGCGGCGAGGAAGGCCCCCGTCAACAGAAAGGATAAAGACCCCTTCGGGTCTCCTCATTAATTCTGAACTGGAAAAGCCCCAGAAGGTCCGCAAAGACAAAGAAGGAACACCTCCGCTCGCCAGAGAGGACAAGGCGGTGGTCAGGCAGAGCCCTCGAAGGATTAAGCCAGTCAGGATTATTCCTTCTTCCAAAAGGACAGATGCAACAATTGCTAAGCAACTCCTGCAGAGGGCAAAAAAAGGGGCTCAAAAGAAAATTGAAAAAGAAGCAGCTCAGCTGCAGGGAAGAAAGGTGAAGACGCAGGTCAAGAACATTCGGCAGTTCATCATGCCGGTCGTCAGCGCCATCTCCTCACGCATCATCAAGACGCCTCGGCGGTTCATCGAGGACGAGGATTACGACCCTCCAATTAAAATCGCCCGACTGGAGTCTACACCCAACAGCAGGTTCAGCGCCACGTCCTGCGGCTCTTCTGAGAAATCCAGCGCAGCTTCCCAGCTCTCCTCTCAGGTGTCGTCAGACTCCTCCCGATCCAGCAGCCCCAGCGTCGATACCTCCACGGATTCTCAGGCCTCTGAGGAGATCCAGGGTCTTCCCGAAGAGCGGAGTGAGACCCCCGAAGTCCATACTCCACTGCCCATTTCCCAGTCCCCGGAAACCGAGAGCAACGACAGGAGGAGCAGAAGGTATTCGGTCTCAGAGAGGAGCTTCGGATCTAGAGCGACTAAAAAGCTGTCAACTCTACAAAGTGCCCCCCAGCAGCAGACCTCCTCCTCGCCCCCTCCCCCGCTGCTTACTCCACCCCCGCCACTGCAGCCGGCCCCCAGCATCTCTGACCACACGCCGTGGCTCATGCCTCCAACAATCCCCTTAGCCTCACCGTTTTTGCCTGCTTCTGCTGCACCCATGCAAGGGAAGCGAAAATCTATTTTGCGAGAACCGACATTTAGGTGGACTTCTTTGAAGCATTCTAGGTCAGAGCCGCAGTACTTTTCCTCAGCAAAGTATGCCAAAGAAGGTCTTATCCGCAAACCAATATTTGATAACTTCCGGCCCCCTCCACTCACTCCTGAGGATGTCGGCTTCGCGTCTGGTTTTTCTGCATCTGGTACTGCTGCCTCCGCCCGACTGTTTTCGCCACTCCATTCCGGAACAAGGTTTGATATGCACAAAAGGAGCCCTCTTCTGAGAGCTCCAAGATTTACTCCAAGCGAGGCTCACTCTAGAATATTTGAGTCTGTAACCTTGCCTAGTAATCGACCTTCTGCTGGAACATCTTCTTCAGGAGTATCTAATAGAAAAAGGAAAAGAAAAGTGTTTAGTCCTATTCGATCTGAACCAAGATCTCCTTCTCACTCCATGAGGACAAGAAGTGGAAGGCTTAGCACTTCTGAGCTGTCACCTCTCACTCCCCCATCTTCTGTCTCTTCCTCGTTGAGCATTTCTGTTAGTCCTCTTGCCACTAGTGCCTTAAACCCGACTTTTACTTTTCCTTCTCATTCCCTGACTCAGTCTGGGGAATCTGCAGAGAAAAACCAGAGACCAAGGAAGCAGACTAGTGCTCCAGCAGAGCCATTCTCGTCAAGTAGTCCCACTCCTCTCTTCCCTTGGTTCACCCCAGGCTCTCAGACTGAAAGAGGGAGGAATAAAGACAAGGCCCCCGAGGAGCTGTCCAAAGATCGAGACGCTGACAAGAGCGTGGAGAAGGACAAGAGTAGAGAGAGAGACCGGGAGAGAGAAAAAGAGAATAAGCGGGAGTCAAGGAAAGAGAAGAGGAAGAAGGGGTCCGAGATCCAGAGTAGCTCTGCTTTGTATGCAGTGGGCAGGGTTTCCAAAGAGAAGGCTGCTGGTGAAGATGTTGGCACCTCCTCTTCTGCCAAAAAGGCCACAGGGAGGAAGAAGTCTTCATCACTCGATTCTGGGACTGATATTGCTGCTGTGACTCTTGGGGATACAACAGCTGTCAAAACCAAAATACTTATAAAGAAAGGGAGAGGAAATCTGGAAAAAAACAACTTGGACCTCGGCCCAACTGCCCCATCCCTGGAGAAGGAGAAAACCCTCTGCCTTTCCACTCCTTCCTCTAGCACTGTTAAACATTCCACTTCCTCCATAGGCTCCATGTTGGCTCAGGCAGACAAGCTTCCAATGACTGACAAGAGGGTTGCCAGCCTGCTAAAAAAGGCCAAGGCCCAGCTCTGCAAGATCGAGAAGAGTAAGAGTCTTAAGCAAACTGACCAGCCCAAAGCACAGGTACTCTCTTCCAACTTGCCTGTTAAAACCAACAGCTTATCAAACTCCTTCGATGAGCAAGTTTTAGGCTAAGCGTTTCAGTTACACTCAGTTATGGGAATCAGGAGAAGCCTGGTGGAGGTGGTGCTATTAGCAGTGAGCCCTCAAGGACCGCTAGGGTTTTGTTGGATACATGTGAGTAAAGGGACCAGTGTGGCTGGAGATAGGAAAACATGAGCGTATGTAAGGAACAGTAGATAGCTGGACTGACCCATATGAGAGTGGTGAACCAAGGCCAAAAGGTGGACTGGGACCTTACTTACAGAGAATGCCAAGTAGTTTGAACCTCATGGCTTTGGAGTAGTGGAGTCTGACTTCATTTTGAAGATACATTTTTATAGTCAAATCATTTTTCTATCCCTGATGAAACAGAAAACTGGAGGGGAGCATTCTCTTACTCCTCCGAGTAGTGAGTGATCAGAGAGCAACAGATGCTAGTAGTTTGAAGAATACAGATGAGAAGCACTTAACCTTAAGCAGAACAGAAAAGCTATAAAATTGAGTTTGTTACAATGATGCCAGAGAGTTACACAGAGAGAGACAGACAGACAGAGATCTTCCATTCCCTGGTTTACTCCCCAGATGGCTGCAATGACTGGTGCTGGGCCAAGCTGAAGCCAGGAATCAGGAGCTTCTTCCAGGTCTCCAGCGTGGGTGCAGGGGCCCACACACTTGGGCTATCAGCCACTGCTTTCCCAGGTGCATTAGCAAGGAGCTGGATTGGACGTGGAGCAGCCAGGATGCAAACCTGCACCCATATGGGATGCTGGCATTTCAAGCAGTGGCTTTACCTGCTACTCCATGACAATGGCCCCTTGAATTTTTAAAAAAGATTAATTTCTTTACTTGAAAGGCAGCATTACAGAGAGAGGGAGAGACAGACAGATCTTCCATCCGCTGATTCACTCCCCAAGTGGCCACAACTGCCAAGGCTGAGATAGGATGAATTCAGGAGCCAGTAGCTTCACACGGGCCTTCCACGTAGGTGCAGGGGCTGAAGTACTTGGACCATCCTCTGCTACTTTCCCAGGCACATTAGCAGGGAGCTGGATCCGAGGTGGTCAGCTAGGACTCTGACTGATGCCTATATGGGATGCTGGTGTTGGAGACAGTAAATTAACCTGCTACGCCACAACACAGGCCCCTGCAGCTTGAATTTTGAGGGGAATTTTAAAAAGTAGTGTAATTAAGAATAGAAGTTTAGTTGATTCTGTTTTTTGACTAGAGGGCTTTTTTGCTGCCAATTTTAAGGCACAGAAGTAACTGACTTCTGTGTTATCGATCTGACTTATGATTCTAGATCGTGAGAATTGACCAAGTATACCTTGGTTTCATTCAATCATATTTCTAACATATGTGATTGTTATTGTTTGCTTTTTGGCTTGCCTGGTATGCAGGGTCAAGAGAGTGATTCATCAGAGACCTCTGTGCGAGGTCCCCGTATTAAACACGTATGCAGAAGAGCTGCTGTTGCCCTTGGCCGAAAACGAGCTGTGTTTCCTGACGACATGCCCACCCTGAGTGCCTTACCTTGGGAAGAACGGGAGAAGATTTTGTCTTCCATGGGGAATGATGGTAGGTCGGGGGTCAGCCTTGGAGTCTGAGCAGACCTCTGGTTTGTTTGATCATTCTGGAGGTGCCAACTAGGCACTTAATGGTTCGTCCAGGACTTCCATAAAACGTGGTGAGAGAGGATTAAATGCCTGAGGACTTTATTAGAGGAAATGCCTGAGAATGAAAACAGGGACATGGCCGGGGAAGACTGGGGAGCTGTGGGACTGGGGTGTGAGTCCGGTGACTCCCGTGAAGGGGAGTAGGAAGGAAGGTTGGGGGAAGCCTTCCTTAGACTGCCATGAGGTGTATCAGAGGAGCCTTGTGTCTCCTGGGGTCAGCCTACCTTACTGTTCCTGCCACACTGACTCGCTGCCCGAGGACAGCCCGTGGTAAGAATGGCCTGTCTGCATTGCTGGGTTTCAGAGCACAGCAGCGAGATCCTTGGTCAGTCGCACTTCCTGGAGTTGGACTGCTGTGAGGCACATTTTCATGGCTGCCATGTAGTTCTTTTTCTTTTTTCTTTTCTTTATCTCTCTCTCTCTCTTTCTAAGATTTATCTTATTTATTTGAAAGGCAGGGTTACAGAGAGAGAGAGGGAGAGACAGAGGAAGAGACAGTGAACCACCTGCTGGTTCACTCCCCAGGTGGTTGCAATGGCAAGGGCTGGGCCAGGCTGAAGCCTGGAGCTTCTTCCAGGTCTCCCGCATGGTTAACAGGGGCCCAAGCACTTGGGCCCTCCTACACTGCCTTCTCAGGCACGTTAGCAAGGAGCTGGATCAGAAGTGGGGCAGCCAGGCCTCCAGCCAGTATCCATATGGGATGCCAGCATTACAGATGGAAGCTTAACCTGTTTTGCCACGGCACTGGCCCCTGCCATGTAGTTCTTAAATGCTAGGTCACTACTCATGATGAATTGAGAGATTTACAAGCTTTAAATTCATATTCTTGAACTGGGTTTATGCTGTTTGGTTTTCAAATTTGGATTTGAGCTTTCATCACAATTGAGGTTATAGGCATTTTTTAAACATTTAAATAGTTCTTTGAAACATATGCTGAATTCCACATATAAATATTTTCATTATAATGTATTCCATTTGTGGAGTCCCAATTAAAACGAGGTTTGGATGAATCTAGTGCTGTGAAGGGATTAGCTGCTCCTTCAGAACTAATGGCACCTTTCCCTGACAGACAAGTCATCGATTGCTGGCTCAGAAGATGCTGAACCTCTTGCTCCCCCCATCAAACCGATTAAGCCTGTCACCAGAAACAAGGCACCTCAGGAACCTCCGGTAAAGAAAGGACGGCGATCGAGGCGGTGTGGGCAGTGTCCTGGCTGCCAGGTGCCTGAGGACTGTGGTGTTTGCACTAATTGCTTAGACAAGCCCAAGTTTGGTGGCCGTAACATAAAGAAGCAGTGCTGCAAGTGAGTGGTGTTGACCTCTCAACCTGGAGGTTGCTTATTTACCCCTGGTCTGTTGCAGAGATGCATCAGGAAGTTGAATGTGGTTGTATCAGATCGCCTTTGAGTTGCACAATCAGCTGCAGGGTTGGATTCCATGATGTGATTGGATGTGGGTTGTGCTGAAGTAAGAATTGCTCTTGGGCAGCACTCTCTAATAGAACATTCTGTGATCATGAACATGCACTGTGTGTGCCCAGTTTAGTATGGCAGCCGTTAGCCACATGTGGCACGTGGTTAGTGCAACTAAGGAACTACCCCTGTGCTTAATTTTAATTAAATAACCACAGGTGACTAGTGACTACCATGTCAGTGCCATTCTGAAGCAGTCCTCCCTAAAATGTGACCAGTGTGGGCATCACATTTCTTTACTCCTGCCTTTATGGCACTCAGGAGTCATTTGAGCCTGTCTTATGTAAATCTCCATGTTCTCTGACTTCTTAGAATATTTTCATGCTTATGGAATTTTTGATATGAAATTTTTTTATTGCTCTACATTTTCCCCCTTTTTTAATCAGTTTGTGAGCAGGCTTTTTTAAAGATTTATTTATTTGAAAGGCAGAGTTACAGAGAGACAGAGAGAGATCTTCTATCCTCTGGGTCACTCCTCAAATGAACACAATAGCCAGAGCTGGGCAGACGCAAAGCCAGGAACCAGGAGCTTCCTGCAGGTCTTCCACTTGGGTGGCAGGGGTCCAAGCACTTGAGCCATCTTCTGCTGCTTTCCCAGGCCATTAGCAGGGAGCTGGATTAGAGGTAGAGCAGCTGGGACTCCAATTGGCACCCATATGGGATGCCCACATTGAAGGTGGCAGCTTTACCCACTATGCCATAGTGCCGGCTCCAAACATGCTTTTTTTAAAAAAATAGTTTATGAATTTTTTATTTGAAATACAGAAAGAGAGCAAAAGAGAGACATATAGACAGACAGAGATCTTCCATCTGTTGGTTCATTTCCCAAATGTCTGCAATAGCAGGGGCCAGGCCAAACCAAAGCCAGGAGCCTGGAACTCAGTCTGGATCTTCCATATGGGTGACAGTGACCCAAGTACACAGGTCTTTATCTGCAGCCTCCCGAGGTGCACATTCGCAGGAAACTAGAATCAGAAGTGGAGCCAGGACTTGAACTAGACACTCCAGTTTGGGATGTTGGTGTCCCAAGTGGCGTCTTAACCACTGCCTCAAACACTTACCCTCTATGGGTGTAGTTTCTGCCATATGGAAAGATTTGTATAAAATGGATCAGGAGACTTACAGAAACAGAAATTTTGGTGGCTGAGCATCTTGCAAAGTGCTGGCACAAGGAATAGATATTATCCATGGATATCTGCTGAATGAATGAATGAATAAATGATGCTGGTTATTAAAAAGCTTAATTGGGAGAAGTACTGAATTATTTACTTCAGTGGAGACAGTTTCCAGGAGATGATAAGTAGTTCTGTGCTTTGTTTTGACTGGGCCTTAAGCAAGAATCTTATTATCCCATATAGGTACGTGATGGCAAGCTAAAATTGCATTAAGTGTAAGGGTTGATGTGGTGAAATTTAGACTTCAAAGTAAATGTGAGTTTCACTAAATTTAAATTAAGGGGTGAAGTATTCGTGTATCAGAGCCATGAGACCCACCTACCTGTAGCATTATATTGATAGACAAATGCCTTACTGGCTAATTGTAGTCTATTTTATGATTATAAATGTCATAAGGACCACAAGATTTATTGAGTGATCATTTTGTGTGCAGTTCTAGTCAGTATTAGGTTATAAGAAATTTGAGTCCCATTTCAAAATAATGTGATATTTGTTCCTTCTAGATCCTCAGGGTGGGTAAAATTGCTGCTTTCAGGATCTGAAGGTTCAGATTTAACCTGAGTAATGAGCAGACTTTTTCAGCTGTCAAAATGAACCTGAATAAAAAATTCAATGATTCTTGCAGACAAATGACCACTTGTTTCAATTGCTTCTCTTGCAAATGTAACTTACGTGGCTTATTCTTTGTTGTCATAGGATGCGGAAATGTCAGAATCTACAATGGATGCCTTCCAAAGCCTACCTTCAAAAGCAAGCTAAAGGTAGTGTTGCTAAAAAGGGTCTCACTCCAAATGTTCCCTGTGTTAATGCAGTATGGTCGCAAACATAGTAAAGAGAATACTAGTTTTTTAAGTATTGCTGTTTCCGGCGAGTTTGTGGTGGTTGAAGCTGAGTGATAGGTGCATAAGTGTTCATTTGACTACTCCCTGTATTTTGGGTTATGTTTTAAAATTTATGTAATAATTAAAATGTATTTAAGAATTATAGTCTATGGTCCACTCCCCAGAGCAATAAAAGTGTGCGTGTTTCCTCTGACCAACTTAACATTAACTCTTTTGAGCCTTTCAATGCCAACTTTAACTGCAGGAAACTGAGAATAAGGTTATGTTACATTTCTATACATCTATTTTATTTTACTTTTTAAAGATTTATTTATTTGTTTGAAAGGCAGAGTGCTTTCTGCTGGTTCACTCCCCAAATAGCCACAGCAGCCAGGATTGGGCCAGGCTGAAGCAAGGAACTCCATCTGGGTCTCCCAAGTACTGGAACCATCATTCCCTGCCTTCCCAGGCACGTTAGCGAGAAGCTGGATCAGAAGTGGTGTAGCTGCAACTCGACCTGGTGCTCCAAACAGGATGCCACTGTTGTAGGTGGCAGTTTACCTCGCAGTGCCACAATGCCAGCCCCAAACATCTATTTTATTTTTTTTTATTTTTTAAAAAATATTTATTTATTTATTTGAAAGAGTTACACAGAGAGAGGAGAGGCAGAGAGAGAGAGGTATTCCATCCGATGGTTCACTCCCCAGATGGCTACAACGGCCGGAGCTGCGCCGATCTGAAGCCAGGAGCCAGGAGTTTCTTCTGGGTTTCCCAAGTAGGTGCAGGGGCCTAGGGGCTTGGGCCATCTTCTACTGCTTTCCCAGGCCATAGCAGAGAGCTGGATAGGAAGTGGAGCAGCCGGGACTCGAACCATCACCCATATGGGATGCTGGCGCTTCAGGCCAGGGCGTTAACCGCTGTGCCACAGCATCGGCCCCCAAACATCTATTTTAAATTAAAAAAAAAATTGTCCTCCCTAATAGAAGACCTTGTTTTCTTCCTCCTAGCTGTGAAAAAGAAAGAGAAAAAGTCCAAGACCAGTGAAAAGAAAGAGAGCAAAGAGAGCAGTGTTGTGAAGAGCGTGGTGGACTCTAGTCAGAAGCCTACCCCACCAGCAAGAGAGGATCCTGCCCCAAAGAAAAGCAGCAGTGAGCCCGCTCCACGGAAGCCGGTCGAGGAGAAGAGTGAAGAAGGGAATGCCTCGGCGCCAGGGCCCGAATCCAAACAAGGCACCACTCCAGCTTCCAGAAAGTCCAGCAAACAGGTCTCCCAGCCAGCACCCGTCATCCCTCCTCAGCCACCCAGCACAGGACCACCGAGAAAAGAAGTTCCCAAGACCACTCCAAGTGAGCCCAAGAAGAAGCAACCTCCACCACCAGAATCAGGTGAGTAGCAAGGAAGACACGGAGGAGCGGCTGAACCACGAGTGCTAGCAAAGAGGCGCTGATGGCTCGGATGGTGTTTGGAAACCAGAACTGGGGGATCTTAAGTCTTCAGTTCCAGAAATTAGCTGCCTTTTGTATAATAATAAAGAAATGGAAGATTTTTTAGAACCAGTTACATTGGCGAGATTGTCTTGATTTTTCCTTTGAAATCCAGGGTGTCTCTCATAGGCTCGTTACTCCTAACGTAGCAGTTGCCAGCATCTGACTGCAGTCTGCTTTGAATTCTTTAGGTCCAGAGCAAAGCAAGCAGAAAAAAGTGGCTCCCCGCCCCAGCATCCCTGTGAAACAGAAACCAAAAGAAAAGGTGAGGACAGATTTGTTTCTCTGCCGTCTCTCGGGCAAGTGTGCTATTCCGTCCTTGACGTGGATGTGACTGAGTAAAGCTGCATTCCTTCTTCTACGTAGATAGCAGTGGGATTTCTTAAAATGAATAAACTTTAGGGTTAGCTTTTAGCCCTTTTTTTTTTTTTTGTCTCTTTCCCTTGTTGCCCCACAGGTTCTAGCCTAGGAATCTGCTTGTTCTGCAGGCCCTTTGGCATAGTTGGTTTCTGTCTTACCTCACAGTATTTGTAAAAATTGCCTTTCCCTGTGTCCACTATTTTATTTGTCATGGATAGAAGCAGAGAGCGGATGTAAGGATCTCCTGGAGATGACTGTTCTGTTTCCATGGGCTACTTACATTGGAAACAAGGTTTTCGGGTCTATTAATGAGATTTGTCCTTTGCATTACACATTGCAAATGTGACGGCGTGTCGGCTGTGCTTTGTTCTGTAACCGTCTTATGTCTCCTTAGGAAAAACCGCCTCCCATCAGTAAGCAGGAGAGTGCCAGCACTTTGAACATCCTCAGCGCTCTGTCCAACGGCACTAGTTCTAAGCAGAAAGTCCCAGCAGATGGAGTCCACAGGATCAGGGTGGACTTTAAGGTAAAGGTGTTCAGTGATCAATCACATGGTGCGAGGGAAAATGGAATCAAAAGATGAGCTCATTTTACTACAAATACACTTTGAAATCCTCCCATAGTTTTTCCATAATATAAACTTTCCATGAACTTTTTGAAGACCTTTTTTACATGGACTTTAAATAAGGAAAATGCTGTGACCAAAGGTGTTGAAGGAAGAAGTCAGCACCAGCCGGGTCGTGTCTAAGGGCGATGGCAGCAGGTGGGTTCAGGCCAGGAGAGCCTCTGCCAGGGCTGTGAAGTCAGTGAGTGTGAGTGGCTGGAGCCACAGCTCTGCCGGCCACCGCGTGCACGATCTGAGGAAATTATTCTTTCACGTGGGAGCAATCAAACCAGGATGGCGGGAAACTCAATCTCAGTATCTGCAATATATGTAATAGGAACTGAACCCGTCTCTGAACCTCTCGATAGTTTGTGTCTGAGTTTAAAATTTTTAGAAGCAGTTTTTTCTGGTTTCATTGACATTCTGGTGTTACTCTAATTTTATACTTTCCATCCTTATTTTCAGTCCAAGGTTGTGTCGTTTTAAAACTTGCCTGAGTGACCTCTCTCTCTCCCCGCAGGAGGATTGTGAAGCAGACAACGTGTGGGAGATGGGAGGCTTGGGAATCCTGACCTCTGTTCCGATAACACCCAGGGTGGTTTGCTTTCTCTGTGCCAGTAGTGGGCATGTAGAGGTAAGGCATCCTGCATCTCCGTACCCAAGGAGGGCTAGTGATGGATTCCTTTGTTGAGGAGGAAATAAATTACTATGTTCTGTTGGTATTTAGCAGATACTATCCCGTTTAAACCAGCTAAGGAAATGTTTTTGACGTTTTAGAGATTTCAGGAAGAAGTCTGCTTCTTGGAGTAGCAAAGCTATTGCATGAGGAAAGGGTGATAGTCTGGGGCTGTGTTGAGGTGCAGCAGGTTAAGCCACCACCTACACATGGGCATCCATGTGAGTGCTGTGGGAGTCCCGACTGCTCCACTTCCGATCCAACTCCCTGCTATGGCCTGGGAAAGCAGCAGAGGAGCACAAGTGCTTGGGCCCCTGCACCCATGTGGAAGACCCAGATGGAGTTCCTGGCTCCTGGCTTCAGCCTGGTCCAGTCCCAACCAATGTGGCCATTTGGGAAGTGAACCAGGAGACGGAAGATCTCTCTCTTTCTCTGTCTGTAACTCTACCTTTCAAATAAGTCAAATACATCTTTAAAAAAAGAAAGGTTTAGTAGTCTTACCTCTTAAGGTCAGTCTTTATTAAAGACGTGACTTTTCTGTTAGCTGTCTGGTCACAGGAAGAGTGAGAGTGTTCTGCAATAAGAGATACTACGCATGGTCTGTAAAGAGCTCTTGGCAATTAATGAGAAAGAAAGAAATGATTGGCAGTAAAAAAAATTTAAAAAGCAGAGGACAGAAGTAGATAATCCACAAAATGAGAAATAAAAGCATAGCAGTGGGGGCAGGGGCTATAAAGCCCGCAATTGACAGAAAACTAGAAATTAAATCATGATAAAAGGGATTGTTCAGAAATGAGGACTTTCTGTTGCCTGAAATATCAATTAGTTACAATCTTTCTTTCTGAGGGGGTGGTTTGAAAATATGTGCTTTCCTTTAACATGGGTATAACCCCTACCTCAACAGTGACACTCCAGGTGTTTATTTAAGTATATTATTAGATACATTGGTATATATTTGTATCTAAAAAAGGTTTATTTCCATATTGTTCATGATAATAGAAAATAGGAAACAACAAAAAGTCCAATCAGAAGGAGGTCTTGCTTAAAATAATACAAGAAATAACTATAATGACAAATATGAAGTCCTAAATATAATATACATGATATCAACATGGAGCGATGTCTGTAATATAGCACCGAGTGAAAAAGCAGGTTACAAAGTAGTCTATAGAGGTAAGCGTTGAAGCAGCAGGTTAAGCCCCTCCTTGGGATGCTCACATCCCTTTGAGTCCCTGAGTTCAGGTGCCCCTCGCTTCACTACAGCCTTGTCCTCATGCATACTCTGGAAGGCAGCAGATCATAGTTCAAGTACTTGAGTCCTTGCCATCCGTGTGGGAGACCCAGAATGAGTTCTGGGCTCCTGTCTTCTGCCTGGCCCCACTCTGGCTGTCGGAGGTATTTGAGGAGTGATCTCTGTCTCTCTCTTTCTTTCCTTATCATTGTATCTTTCAAATAAAAGTAAATAAATAAAAATTTAAAAATATTTTATAAAGCCAAAATAATATATAAAACAGAATCTCATTTTTTGTTTAAATACATGTTTTAAAATATAATGTAGAGAAAACATGGAAGGAGTCACAGTAAAATATGAAGAGTGTGATTAGAATATGAGTGACTTTTGTTTTCTCTGTTTATCTTTTTTATTTTTTGAAGTATGGGCCACCTTATCAATGAGAAAAAAAAAGGTAGCACAATTTTAAATAGGAAGCAGCAATTTGCCAATTTTGAGGAATGTATCCAAAGACTTTTGTAATTCTCAAATCCCTGAGTACTTCCTTAGCTTATTATTTATATGGAGAATACCCAAGGTTGGGTTGAAATCATGTTAATCAGTGAGACTCACGTACTTGTTGATTTAAATTATGCATTAGCAAAATTACAAATTACTACTTGGTATTTATTCTTTGAGCAACTATTTTCCATTTTAAAATGTTTGTTTGTTTATTCAAGAGATGACAGATCTCCCATCCAGTGGCCCACTCCCCAAATGCCTGAATGTCCAGGGCTGGGCCAGGCCAAAGCCAGGAGCCCTAAACACAAGCCAGGTCTCTCTCACGAGTGTCAGGAAATCAGCTACTTGAGCAGTCATCATTGCCTCTCGGGGTCTGCACATCAGCAGGAAACTGGAGTCAGGAGCTGGAGTAGTCATTGATCCCAGGCATTCCGATATGGGACAGGGGCATCCCAACCAGTGACCCGACACTAGGCTAAACACTCACCCCAAAAGTATGTTCTTAGTGCCTTAAAGTTTTTTGTGTTTTGATACATTATTATTGTTTGAATGAAAAGAGCAGGTTACAAAAATGGTATCTAGGGGCAAGTATTGTGAAGCAGCAGGTTACACCGTGACTTGGGATGCTCACATCCTTTATCAGAGTACCCGGGTTCAAGTCCCACCTCCGTTTCCAATCCTTATGGAGCTTCCTTAGGATTGGCCAATTGTCCCAATGATATCTTTATGACATAAGAAATCTCTGGGTTGTCTTCTTGTGTCTTTGAAAATCCTGTATTAACATGAAAATATTTTTAAAACCATCACTTACAGGGATTGACATTTGGTGCAGCAGTTAAGACACTGCTTGGGCTCTCCACACCCCCTGTCATAGGCCAAGGTTTGAGTACCGGCCCTGTGTCCAGTTCCAGCCTCCTGCTAATGCTGCCCTGGGAGGCAGCAGGTGATTACGCAGGTGTATGGGTCCCTGACATCCACATGGGAGACCCAGATTGAGTTCCAGACTCTTGGCTTTGGCCTGACCCAGCCCTGGATATCACAGGTATTTGGGGGTAAGCCAGAAGATGAAAAAAAATCTCTGTCTCCCTTTCAAATAGGTAAAAGGCAAATAAATAAAAAATTTTTTTAAATCAGAGCTTAGAGTTGTTTAGCAAATTGTAGAAAACTTTTACAGTTCTCCCTTATTTGCATCTTCTGTTTCACTCCCCAAATGCCCACAATAGCTGGGTTTTGGCCAGGCTGAAACCAGGACTGATCCAGGCCTCCCACATGGGTCTCCATAGGGAGACTGGGACCTACGCATTTGAGTATCACCTCCTTCCTCCCCGTATGTACATCAGCAAGAACCTGGAACTGGAAGCAGAACCGGGAGTCCAACCCAGGCAGGTGTCCCAAGTGGCATCCTAACCACTGCACTAAACGCCTGCCTTCCTGGATATCTAGTGAATCAAATGTGTACCTGCGAACTCCTAAAACACAAGGTGTATAACTAGGGTAGAGTTGATAGTTCCTTCTACACATCGTGTGATGCACTTCTCCACTCCCATCTTTTCACTTCAGTTTGTGTATTGCCAAGTCTGTTGTGAGCCCTTCCACAAGTTCTGTTTAGAGGAGAACGAGCGCCCTCTGGAGGACCAGCTGGAAAATTGGTGTTGTCGCCGCTGCAAGTTCTGTCACGTCTGTGGGAGGCAGCATCAGGCTACCAAGGTACCAGCCACCTGGCGCATTAGTCTGCATCTCCATTTCTGACTGCAGTTTAGAGTTTTGCATCTCTATTCTTTTCTCTATTGACTTAGTCTCTTTTCACTACTTGCGTGTAATCAGCTGCCTACTTTTGTGCTTTAATTTTGGGAATACAAGCAGAAAACATGACATGAGACAAACTTGCAGGTCTGCGTGGTAAGAATACTTGCCACTGAGTGCCTTGCCTTTGGAGGCTCTGTGCTTTGACTGGGGCTGCACAGCCTAACAGGAAATGTGAACTGCTATAGGGGTTGCTGTTCTTCCTTGAAGAGAAACATGACTGCGTACAGAGTAGCTGGTGTGGAGCAGGGTGAAGTGGTACCAACCTGTTTGCCATTGTATTTTCTTGCAGCAGCTGCTGGAGTGTAACAAGTGCCGAAACAGCTATCACCCTGAGTGCCTGGGACCAAACTACCCCACCAAACCCACCAAGAAAAAGAAAGTTTGGGTGAGTGACTTGAAGACGATGGTCCTGAGAGGCTGGGCTGGTGTATGTGGCCCTAGGGATAGCCTTGCTTTCCGACGTCAGAGGAACAGCTTCTTTGTCTCATTGTGAGGAAAATTCACCACATTAAAGAAGTCAAATCCAGAACTGCATTGTGGTTGAGACCTTTTTAAAAATAAGAGAAGATACCAAAAGCAGATTCCTATTGAGTTTTTCTCCTCTCCCAGATCTGTACCAAATGTGTGCGCTGCAAGAGCTGTGGATCCACAACTCCAGGCAAAGGGTGGGACGCACAGTGGTCTCATGATTTCTCACTGTGCCACGACTGTGCCAAACTCTTCGCTAAAGGTACTCCCCAAAGCCATTTGGATCGGTTGACAGAGGTTGCCGTGGTACTGCGAGGGTGAACTGTGCAGTGCAGTAGAATGAAGGAGAAAGACTCACTCACTGTCCGAGAACGCCGTTTCAACGCGTTTACTATGTGCCTGCTCTTTTCTCTGCACAGAAAACTTTGCAAATAGAAATAAAGATTTGTTTTTATTAGCTTGTGGGAAGAACTAAGGGATCTTCTTTAGTACGGATCCTTGCAAAGAAATGCCGTGGGCGAGTAGAGGCGGAGTGTGGCACACACACACTTGGCTGTTCCAGGAATGATTTCACATGCTACTCCAGCTTCTTACGTTATGCTAGAAAGAGGATGATAGCTAATACATTAAACCGCTATTTTATTGACATAAGATACAATCATATCTTAAGATTTTTAAAAATCTCTTTTGAATGTTCTCAAAGATAGAGTTCGCTCCTCCATCCTTTTCCCACTATGTTTATAATCTGCTTCGTGACCTTTTCTAAGTGGGTCTGAAGAGGAGAGCTAGTGGCCCAGCAGAATCTCTTCAGGGAGGATGCTAGGAGCTCAGCATAATCTTTACACTTGGCTGCACCACTGTGAACATTCCTTAGTAGACTGGTGCTGGCGTTCATGAGTCCAGGAGAGTGTAAAGTCTGGATCAGACTGGTGCATGCGCAGAAGTCAGGGGTTCGGAAAACATTGGTGTGTGAGCCAAGCGCTGCTGCAAGCTTTGCTTTGCTTCCAGGAAACTTCTGCCCACTCTGTGACAAGTGCTACGATGACGATGACTATGAGAGTAAGATGATGCAATGTGGCAAGTGTGATCGCTGGGTCCATTCCAAATGTGAGAATCTTTCAGGTACAGAAGGTTGGAGTCTTTTTATTACAGTTTCTTTCTCCCTTGCTACTCCTGCTTTGATAGCCCCTAGAGCACTAGAAACCTAACACGATGGAAGTCTTTTCAAATGTTTTCTTGGCCTGTAGAATCAGTGACATTGAGTTATGTGCATGCTCACTTATCCAGAATACATCCTTTTATTTATTTTGCTGTCCCTTATTGGTACTGTAACCTATCAGTTCTCCAATAGCCAAATCCTGCATTAGTATTTAATAGTGTCCCTTTTGAAGATCAGTATGTGTGATATCCTGCAGGATATTAGAAGCTTAATATGGTTCTTAGCATGCAGCTTCTTATAGTGATTGAATGGAGTAGTTACCTCCTATCCCCCCCCCCCCTTCTTGGAGGCCCTCCTCATGGTAGATTTTTCTTGTCTTAGATGAGATGTATGAGATTTTATCCAACCTGCCGGAAAGCGTGGCCTACACTTGTGTGAACTGTACCGAGCGGCACCCTGCAGAGTGGCGGCTGGCCCTGGAGAAGGAGCTGCAGCTCTCTCTGAAGCAGGTTCTGACGGCCTTGTTAAACTCTCGGACCACCAGTCACTTGCTCCGCTATCGGCAGGTAGGCCGCGTCACACCTTGTTTCCTGAGAGCTTGTCCCTGGGTGTTTTTTACCAGATATTGGGGTTGGGGAGGGAAGCGTTTGTCTCATTTTGCTTCCTTCTTCTTTGAGTTTCGTAGAGTCATTTTGGCCATAACCACTAGGGAAATATTTACAGGCAAGAATGGAACCTTCTTTGGAATAAGAAAGCTAAGAAAGGAAGGGCTAGTGTCTTTAAAGGCCCAGCTGTTACAAGAAACTTGGACTTTATGTTCTGAAGGTGAAGGGAGCCAGTGCAGAGAATAAGATGGTCCGAGTTGCTTTTTTAGCACCCCCCCCCCCCAAATTATTCTGATCTCAGTGGAGAGGAAGGTTCAGAGAGACTTGAGCCTAGAAGCCAGAGCAACAGTTAGGAGGCCATTACAGTAACCAACTTGAAACCACTAGTTGCTGTCTGTAAGTTGTGAGCTGTGTACCCCTGACGTACACACTGGGAATATAAAGTATGGTGCTGGAATGGCCACTTGATAGCTTCATCTCAAAGCCAGGCTGCTGTTTTATCTTCGCAGAGCTGCATTTTGTGAATAGGAAAACTAGCTGCTATCTCTGTTGTACTCAAAAGCAACCGGACACAGTGCCAATTCCCTCATATCAGGTTTGGAAGTCGCAAGAACTCCTAAGTTAGCCTGGCCAAGCTACTAGAGGACAGACTCGTTGGACTCTCCTTTTCTATTGGATAAATGTCTATTATTTTCATATTCTTTGAGTGTTATGCATTGAATACTACACAATTAATTTTCATAGAATTTGCATGGAATCCTCATTTTCAGTGTTAGATAAAAGAAACGTATCTTTCCTGGCGACAGGCTGCCAAGCCTCCGGACTTAAATCCTGAGACGGAGGAGAGTATTCCTTCCCGCAGCTCCCCTGAAGGACCTGACCCACCAGTTCTCACGGAGGTCAGCAAGCAGGATGAGCAGCAGCCTTTAGATCTGGAAGGGGTCAAGAGGAAAATGGACCAGGGCAACTACATGTCTGTGGTATGTCCCCGTAGCGTATGCCAGCGTTTCGAGCACCAAGTTAGCTTCCTTGGATCTTTGGAGAATGAAGTTGGGTAGAAGTCAGCTGAGAAATGATTTGCATGAAATGCCATGTGCCTTCAGATATCTAGAAATATGTGTTATGCTCCATGTTTCTGAAGAAGGGTTATGATATGGTAATTTCTTAAAATGATTCTTTTATTTAGATTTCATCTGAGTTCTCTGAAAATTATTTTATATTAAGAGGAAGCACAGAAAAATTGCTTATGGGTTAATTGGTTTCCCCTTGTGCAATCAGATCTGAATAATTATTCATAGGCAAATGGATGCTTTTTTAATTTTATGATTTTGAGAATGTAAAGGAAATGCTCCTATATTAATGCTCTCATGGTCCATAGTTGCTATTTAGTTGTTTATTCATTTTAATTCAAATAAAAAATTGTGAGCCTAATTGGGTAGCTTACCATGATACAGCTAATTTGTTTGCATTCTTGCCTTGTTAGCCTAGCATCTCTTGATTGCCACAAGTTAATTGTGAACTGAATCCCAAAGGCCTCAGCCAAAGCGAAATTATACTGTATTAAAATAGAGTGTAAGTTTTCTATTAGATCTGTGTGCCGAATGATTGAGGAAGAAAGAGGAAGTAGTTTTGAGAGCATTCTGCTTCATGAATAATTAATGTTTTATTTTTTATATAGTTGGAGTTCAGTGATGATATTGTGAAGATCATTCAAGCAGCCATTAATTCAGATGGAGGGCAGCCAGAGATTAAAAAAGCCAACAGCATGGTCAAGTCCTTCTTTATTCGGGTGAATACTATTAATAGCTCATGTCTTTAATGCTTACCTGTGGATAGTTAACCTCTGAATGCAACAGATTTGTTCTCTTCTGCTTTTGCTTTGCCCTATGTATAACAAACACATGATTAATTTGTTCCTCCAGTTTTTTGGCGGGAAGTTGATGAGGTTGCCAGAGTGGATTTCTATGTGGTTTCCAAATGAGTGTTCACATGTTGACATTTTATTTTTTATTTGTTTGTTTTTCTTTTAGCAAATGGAACGTGTTTTCCCTTGGTTCAGTGTCAAAAAGTCCAGGTTTTGGGAGCCAAATAAAGTATCAAGCAAGTAAGTAAATTCAGTATTATTATTTTTTCCTTCTTGTTGACTGGAAATATGAGAGGTTTCCTATTTCTAGATGGAGATTTTCTGAGAGATTTTAATATAAAAAATGAATCCATTGAAACTGCTTTTCAGTGCTAGTTTAGACACAACACATAGTGTTGCTGAAGGCTGTTGCCTTTTTTCCCCTTATCTGTTTGCTATGTTTCAGAGAACCTGGTTTTAACTTGTGGCAAGTATGTAAGACTTGTGATGTAGCTGTGTGGCAGTCTTTTTGTAGTTGGTTTATATTTTACTTAGTTCAAGTGATGCTTTCTACTGCTCTTGATTCTCCATATTTAACCTTTAATTTATCTCCCAGTCAATTCTTTTGAGTTTTAATAGTTATTTTTTGTTTCTGGAAGTTTAACCTAGACTCCAATGAGATTATATATTTTTTAAATATTAAAGTCCTGTGTACTTAGGCAGTTTTCAGATGTTGTGATTTGTTCTTACATTCTGTGAATGGCCTGTGCATGGGATCCAGACATGATGACATCAAGAATTTGATTGTTTTGTGCAGTTCTAGGTATATTGTAGGAGTCCAATAAATACTTGTTGAATCGATTGTTTCCAGCAGTGGGATGTTACCAAACGCAGTGCTTCCACCTTCACTTGACCATAATTATGCTCAGTGGCAGGAGCGAGAGGAGAACAGCCACACTGAGCAGCCTCCTTTAATGAAGAAAATCATTCCAGCTCCTAAACCCAAAGGGCCGGGAGAGCCAGACTCACCGACGCCGCTGCATCCTCCGACACCTCCGACTCTGAGTAAGGCACCAAGCTGAAAGACTCGTTCTCCGTTTTCCTCTAGATGCAAATGATTGGCCTTGTGAATCTAAATTTAATACACTTGGACAGTAAAAAGAAATTTCCAAGTCATCCTAAAATGTAATGAAGTCATTATTTTTGCTTCCCTGGGGATATTAAGAAAGACTTGATATAAATACCCCTGAGGATTATAACATAGATGTTGAGATAACTTTGAGCACTTTTTGTAAGAGTTTGTCTTATAGGCTATAGGCTATTTCCTCTTGGAAATCAGACATAATACTGCCAGTTTTAACAGTATATCTTTTGGGTTCCAAGGTGCCGATAGGAGTCGAGAAGATAGTCCAGAGCTGAACCCACCCCCAGGCATAGAAGATAATAGACAGTGTGCATTATGTTTGATGTATGGTGATGACAGTGCTAATGTAAGTACTTGGGGATACGGGACCCAGTTACCAGATGTCTCAGCTGAACTGTTTGTCCTTTGTGTCTCTGCATGATGACTGGTAGTCATTTATTTAGCAAATTGTCACTTTGTTTATGACACTTGAAGGTTATTATAAATGGTTTCATTTATTTAAAAGGTGACCTGTTGGGAGCAGGTATTTAGCCTAGCAGGTAAGACATTCTCATCCCACATCAGAATACCTGGGGTTGACATGAGAGTTTCTCAGGCATGGAAAGCCAGACACTGTGGCAAAAAAAAAAAAAAAAAAAAGACCTAAATGAAAGATCTCTGTGAGTGAGATCCCAGCGGAAAGAAGGGGCCATCAAAGAAGGAGGTACCTTTCTCTGAAGGGAGGAGAGAACCTCCACTTTGATTATGGCCTTGTCTAAATCAGGTCGGAGTTTGTGAACTCAAGAGGCTTCCATAGCCTTGGCAGCTCATGACAAGAGCCTTTAGGTGATCACTGATGTCATAAATAAGAGTGTCAATTGTTAAATCAACAACAGGAGTCACTGTGTACTGCTCCCCATGTCGGACCTTTGTCCTTAATGTGTTGTACAATACGAATTAACAGTAAAACTAGTCTTCAAACATTGCTTTATACTTTGTGTATCTGTGTGGGTGCAAACTGTTGAAATGTTTACTCAGTATATGCTAAGTTGATCTTCTATATATAAAGATAATTAAAAATGAATCTTGATGAAGAATGGGATGGGAGAGGGAGTAGAAGATGGGATGGTTTGTGGGTGGGAGGGAGGTTATGGGGAGGAAAACCGCTATAATCCAAAAGTTGTACTTTTGAAATTTATATTTATTAAATAAAAGTTTTTAAAAAATAGCTGGGGTTGAGTCCCAGGTCCAACTTCCTGCTAATGCAGACCCTGAGAGGCAGCAGTTAATGGCCCAAGTAATTGTGTTCCTGCTTGCATTCCTGACTCCCAGCCCTGGCCATTGGGAGCGTTTGGGGAGTGAACCAGTGGATAAAGCTATCTCTGTCTCTCAAATGATAAGGAAAAAAATTTTTAAGTGATATATCTGAAATTAACCTAGTGATATGTAACAATTTTTACTCGAAGTTCCTCTAAAAAATTTGGTGAAAGTCAGCAAAATATAAGTCATGTATTAGGTAGCTTGTGTTTAATGGAGGAGAGCAGAATGGTTAGAAGCCCCAGGCTGACAGGCTGCCTGGATTCATTTCTCTGCTTTATTGCCTTGACCTTGGCAAGTAACTTCACCTCCCTGACCCGCAGTCTCGCCTTTGAAATGAAGATACTACTTCAGGGTGGTATGAAGATTAAATGAAATGATGCATGTAAAGCTTTGGGTTAGTGCCTGGCACATAGTAAGCTCACAATGTTTTTTTTAAAGTTTCTAAATGAACCTGACAGAGTTAGCTTTGAAATACAGTTTTGAGGAAGCAAGTATGCATTTTTAGGAACTTAACACATATTTTTTATTGCCTAGACTTATAAAATATTCCCAATTAATGGAAAAAGTAGTCAAGAAAAGATGGAAGTGGAAACTAAATTTAAAAATAAATTGTGCTTTGTATGTGTATTGCTAAATCAAAGAATTATGGTTGCTTTCTTGCGGTCTTTTTTTTTTTTTTTTTTTTTCAAAGTAATATAGTTTTACTGGGGATAGAGCAAATGGCAGAATGGAAGGGACAGATAGAGAGCATCCAGTCACTTGGACTGGGGAAAGCAAGGTTCATGGTTAAATGGAGAGAATCCACCTGGCTGGCCCGGCAGGCGGCTCAGCGGAGAGCCGAGAGCTGAGCACCTTGAGATTGTTTTGACTGAGGTAAACTAATACTGAGGAAAACCTCCTTTGGTGTTAAATTCTGTCAAGAAACAGAATCTCCTTATTGCCTAGGATGCTGGCCGTTTGCTATACATTGGCCAAAATGAGTGGACACATGTCAATTGTGCTCTGTGGTCGGCGGAAGTGTTTGAAGATGACGATGGATCCTTAAAGAATGTGCACATGGCTGTGATCAGGGGCAAGCAGCTGGTAAGCACCCCAGGCTGGTGTGAGAGCAAGACACACTAGGTTCTCAGGCACAGAGCCAGCGCGCCACTCACAGGCAGATGGCCCTCTGACTCTCGGAGGAGGGTTGCAAAAGAAACAGAAGCAAGGTGTTACGTGATCTAGGAGCTAACTCACGTGTGTGAGAACAGTGTTCACTTATTCGGGGACTTGGAGTGTGCCGTCTCCGAGGTCTCGGTGTAGTCCACACCCTGAGGTTCCCCAGGGTGAACACATGTGGTTCTTTACCTGAAGAGGGAGTGTGGAGAGTGGCAGCTGAGAGGAATCAGGAAAGGCAGGAAAGAGAGAATTTTGAAAACTACAAAGCGGGGGAAAGCGATAGCACAAGAAACAAAAAAGTGGCATAGACTGAGCAATGGAAGAAAGTTGTATGGAGAGCAGTCATGCGGGGGGAACTGAGGGAGACATGAATCGCGACAGGTGTGTCATCAGTCGAGTCTATTAACTCGAGAACCTCGCCATTTCAGCTAGAACAGAGTTGTTTCTGGATGTGACAACTTCCTCTCAAGGCGATATTTTTAACCATTTCTAGATTGTACAGCTTAAGGGAAAAATGTTTGGTACGTTTTAGATCAACTTGTAATAGTTAAGTTTGATAGTTCCAGGGCCCTGTGGATAATGGAAAAGGAGGCTTTGTGGCTCCAAGCGTTTCTCTGGAATTCAGCAGATTACCAATTAACAAATGAACTGCAGGAAACCAAAGTGGGGTGATTCTGTAGAGGAAGAGGTGAATGTCTTACAGCACATAAAAGTCTGAATGGAACTGCTCTCTCTGGGTTCTTAGAGATGTGAATTCTGCCAGAAGCCAGGAGCCACCGTGGGTTGCTGTCTCACATCTTGCACCAGCAACTATCATTTCATGTGCTCCCGAGCCAAGAACTGTGTCTTTCTGGATGATAAAAAAGTGTATTGCCAACGACATCGGGATCTGATCAAAGGCGAGGTAAGAGAGCTTTAGTTGTCTTTTTTTTTCCCCTTTAATAATAGACTAATTTTTTTAGAGCAGTTTTAGGTTCACAGCAAAATTAAGAGGGAAGGTATAGAGATTTCCCATTTACCCTCCTCCCCAGGATGTACACATCCTTCCCCCGTATCAGCATCCCCTTCTGGTAACAACCACATGGGTGCATCTTTATCACCAGAGTCTATGGTGTAGATTAGGGTTCACTCTTGCGGTTGTGTATTGTTGTGTTGCGTAACAGCCTGTGTCCGCCATGGCAGCATCCTTATGAGTATTTTCATTGCCCTGGATGTCCTCGGTGTGGACAGAAGGCATCTCTCAGTGTTCTACCCATTCATTCTCCCCAACCCTGGGCAACTGCTGGTCCTGTTGCTGTCTTCACAGTCTTGCCATCTCCAAGATTTCTGAGTCCTTGAAGTCATGCAGTACATAGTCTTTTTGGACTTGCTTCACCTACCCAGAAATACACATTTATGTTTACCTCCAAGTCTTTCCATGCTTTGTTTATTAGCTTTTTGAGTTTTCTGGGAATTTAGGAGACAAAAGACTGAATAATAGCAAGATGGTAAACTGTGTTTTGCCTTCCTACTAGGTGTTCCTAGAATCACTTCCTCTAGTGAGAAATTAAAACAAAATGGTAATTTTAAGATATGCCCTGTGCTTTTCCTCTGAGAGCCAGTACCGTGAACATAATGTACAAAGCAACAGCCTGTTGACAGCTGTCTTGGGTTTTTATTTAAGGTGGTTCCTGAGAATGGATTTGAAGTTTTTAGAAGAGTGTTTGTGGACTTTGAAGGAATCAGCTTGAGAAGGAAGTTTCTCAATGGCTTGGAACCAGAAAATATCCACATGATGATTGGTATGCTGTAGGCGCGGGGCATGGCACAGGCTGTCTGTATCACCGGGCCCCTCTCTAGCCCTCGGCTATCAAATAACTCCTCGTAGTCTCCTCTGATCACTTCTTCTTTCCTTGGTCAGGCTCTATGACGATTGACTGCTTGGGACTTCTGAATGATCTCTCTGACTGTGAAGATAAGCTCTTTCCTATTGGATATCAGTAAGTAGCAAGACAGCAGCCCCTGCTGCATGCGCACCCTAAAGCAATGTGCAGATCAGTAATGTAGAGGCACCCTTGTTAGCTACTTTGAACTGCTAAAATAGTAAAATAAAAGTAATAAGCAGTAGTTTTTGCTAGTCCCCTGGTTCATCAGCTTGTAGATTGGGACTAACTCAGCATTTTTGTATCAAGTAAATCCTGTTATAAAAGAAAAGTGTACCTGGCATAATTTCAGAATCATTTCCAAATAAAATCTAAATAGAAAACACACTCTCTTAAAATGTCTTTCAATTCCATTCATCTGGATACAAAAGTCCAGATTTCTTTTCTTTTCTCTTCTTTTAAGATTTATTGATTGATTTGAAAAGCAGAGTTGCAGAGAGAGAGACAGAATCTTCCATCCACCCATTCACTCCTAGATGGCTGTAATGGCCAAGGCTGGGCTGGGAAAGAGCTAGGAGTCTGGAAATGCATCCAGATCTCCCATGTGAGTGACAGGGAGGGGCCCAGGTACTTCCACTGCTTTCACAGGCACATTAGCAGGAGGGGTAGATCTGAAGTGGAACAACCAGGACTCGAACCAGTGCTCATACGGTTCTCCGGCATTGCAGGTGGCAACTTAACCTGCTGTCCCACCACACCAGCCTCCAAATTGTTTTCATGGCTCAAACACCTCATGCCCTGTCCTCAGTTTTACATCTTAAAGCTACTTCTGAAAATATGAATCCCCATAATAATAATCAGATTCTCCAGTCAGAATCTGATTATGAAAAAAACTTTAAAATGTCTGAAATGCATGGGCCAGCATTGTGGCCTAGCAGGTTAAACCACTACCTGCAATGTCAGCATCTCATGGGTGCTGGTTTGAGACCTGGCTGCTCCACTTCTGATCCAGCTCCCTACTGATGCACCTGGGAAAGCAGCAGAAGATGGCCCAAGTCCTTGGGCCCCTGCACGCACATGGGAGACCTGGAAGAAGCTCTAGATTCCTGGTTTTGGCCTGGCATTGCCCTGGCCATTGTGGCTATTTGGGGAGTGGACCAACAGATAGAAGACCTTTCTCTCTCTCTCTTTCTCTCTCTTTCTCTCCTTCTCTCTCTGTAACTCTGCCTTTCAAATAAAAGTGAATCCTTTTTAAAAAAAAATCTAAAAAGCTGACAAAAAAAGTAAAAATTCTCCTCCCTCTCCCTCTTTGCAGTATATACCCTGAGTACTTCTGCATGCCATCTTTGATGTCGCAGTCTGTGCTGCGCCTTTAACCAGTAGCCCTTTGCACGCCATAGGTTCCACAGCATTTGGCAGATTCAAAGCAGTTGCACTTCCCTTGTCTCCTGGGGCTTTTCTCCCAAAGGAAACAGCTCAGGTTTGCCCTTTCCTTTATGTTAGGGCCTCATTTTGCACAGGGCAGTCCCTTTCTGAAGGCCAATTTCTTGTAGCAGTTAGTATCTTTTTTCTTTAGGTTTTAGGATATTTTGCTATTTTTTGCATTTTACTCTGTTTGCATATGATGCAGGATTTTTTTTTTTATCTTTTTTTTTTTTTTTTTTGACAGGCAGAGTGGACAGTGAGAGAGAGATACAGAGAGAAAGGTCTTCCGTTGCCGTTGGTTCACCCTCCAATGGCCGCCGCTGACAGCGCGCTGCGGCCGGCGCACCGCGCTCGTCTGATGGCAGGAGCCAGGAGCCAGGTGCTTTTTCCTGGTCTCCCCATGGGGTGCAGGGCCCAAGCACCTGGGCCATGCTCCACTGCACTTCCGGGCCACAGCAGAGGGCTGGCCTGGAAGAGGGGCAACCGGGACAGAATCCGGCGCCCCAACCGGGACTAGAACCCGGTGTGCCGGCACCGCAAGGCGGAGGATTAGCCTGTTGAGCCACGGTGCCGGCCCAGGATTTTTTTTAAAGGCTAGGAAAAATCAAGGACTTCAGAAAGGTTGGAGCACATTCTCTAAATCAAAGAGACCAGGGAACCCAGGATGAGACCAGATTTTGGTGAACTTTAGTTTCTGTGTCCTCTCACTTGTAGTGATGTTGTCCGATCTGTGTGCAGGTGTTCCAGGGTGTACTGGAGCACCACGGATGCCCGCAAGCGCTGTGTGTACACGTGCAAGATAGTGGAGTGCCGCCCCCCGCTCGTGGAACCAGACATCAACAGCACTGTTGAGCACGATGAAAACAGGACCATAGCCCACAGCCCCGCATCGTCTACAGGTTAGTCTGCACTAAGGTGGGACCGGAATTCAATCTTTGGAAGGACACTGGATTGAAAGATGGGAGAAAAGTCATTTACTTGAAAGGTTTTGAGTCTAGTTTGGCATTTACCTAATAGCTGGCTTTTTATTGGTTCTTTGGTTTGATTTTACTTGGACTATTTTGGTGAAGAGTTTTTATTCCCTACCACAGAAAGTTCATCTAAAGAGAGTCAAAACACAGCAGAAATTATAAGTCCTCCGTCACCAGACCGACCTCCACATTCGCAAGCCTCCAGCTCCTGTTATTATCATGTAATCTCAAAAGTCCCCAGGATTCGAGCACCCAGTTACTCTCCAACACAGAGATCCCCCGGCTGCCGGCCGTTGCCTTCTGCAGGTAAAGGACGTCATTCCCCTACTTGACCCAAGAAAGGCAGCCTAAAGGTTAATATGTAATTCTTTCAGTCAACTTTATCTCTTGCTAACTCGAAAGCATAGATTTTCAGTTATCTGTAAATATCTGTAGTTAAGGCATTGAAACCAATGACTTCCACGCATTTGTTTCATCTGCGATAGACTTGATTCTGTTCTCTCTCTCGTTCAGGAAGTCCTACCCCAACAACTCATGAAATCGTCACGGTGGGTGATCCTTTACTCTCCTCTGGACTTCGAAGCATTGGCTCCAGGCGTCACAGCACTTCCTCCTTGTCACCCCAGCGATCCAAACTCCGCATCATGTCTCCCCTGCGAGCCGGGAACACTTACTGCAGGAATAGTGTTTCCTCGGGCTCCAGCACGGGGGCCGCTGCGGACCCCGAGTCCAGTGCCAAGGCCGCTGATCATGTCTTAGGGTCGCTGAACTCAAGTACTAATTTGGGGCCAAACACACCCTCTTCAAATTCTCAAAGGACAATGGTTACTGTGGGTACTAAAACCAGTCCCTTGGATGGAGCTTCACCATTAGAAGTGAAGCATTCCAGTGCTTCAGACGTGACGTCCAAGAGCTCCTCTTTAAAAGGAGAGAAGACCAAAGTGCTGAGTTCCAAGAATTCAGAGGGATGTGCGTACAACATGGCTTACCCAGGGATTCCTAAACTGGCCCCGCAGGTTCATAACACCATATCTGGAGAATTAAATGTTAACAAAGTCAGCACTTTTGCCGAACCCTCTTCAGTGCCGTTTTCTTCTAAAGAGGCCCTTTCCTTCTCACAGCTACATTCAAGAGGGCAAAGGAATGATAGAGACCAACACGCAGATTCTACTCAGTCAGCAAACCCCTCCCCAGATGACAGTAATGATGTCAAAACCTTGAAGCTTTCTGGAGTGGGCAACAGATCATCTGTTTCCAGTGAACATGTGGGGTCCAGTTCCAGAGACAGGAGACAGAAAGGGAAAAAATCTTGCAAAGAAACTTTCAAAGAAAAGCACTCCAGTAAGTCGTTTTTGGAACCTGGTCAGGTGACAACTGATGAGGAAGGAAATCTAAAGCCAGAGTTTGCGGATGAGGTTTTGACTCCTGAGTTTATGGGGCCTCGACCATGTAACAATGTTTCTGCCGAGAAGATTGGCGAGAAAGTCCTTTCTGTTCCAGGAGTTCCCAAAGCTCCATCCATGCAAGCTGAAGGACCTGCCAAAGAGTTACAGGCACCCCGGAAACGCACAGTCAAAGTAACACTGACACCTCTGAAAATGGAAAGTGAGAATCAGTCCAAAAACGCCTTGAAAGACGGTAGTCCTGCTTCCCCTTTGCAAAGAGAGTCAGCATCTCCCACAGAGCCACTTGCAGCCTCTGAAAGTCCAGGAGATGGCCCAGTGGCCCAGCCAAGCCCCAACAATACCTTATCTCAGGATTCTCAGAGTAACAACTATCAGAATCTTCCAGTACAGGACAGAAACCTCATGCTTCCAGACGGCCCCAAGCCTCAGGAGGATGGCTCCTTCAAGAGGAGGTACCCCCGCCGCAGTGCCCGCGCCCGATCTAACATGTTCTTTGGGCTCACTCCACTCTATGGAGTAAGATCCTATGGTGAGGAAGACATTCCGTTCTACAGCAGCTCGGTGGGGAAGAAACGAGGCAAGAGATCAGCCGAAGGACAGGTGGACGGGGCCGATGACCTAAGCACTTCAGATGAGGACGACTTATACTATTACAACTTCACCAGGACGGTGATTTCCTCAGGTGGAGAGGAGCGGCTGGCGTCCCATAATTTATTCCGAGAGGAGGAGCAGTGCGATCTTCCAAAGATTTCACAGTTGGATGGTGTTGATGACGGGACGGAGAGTGATACTAGTGTTACAGCCACGACAAGGAAAAGCAGCCAGATTCCGAAAAGAAGCGGGAAAGAAAATGGAACCGAGAACTTAAAGATTGACCGACCTGAAGATGCTGGAGAAAAAGAACATGTCATCAAGGGTTCCGTTGGCCACAAAAATGAGCCCAAGATGGATAACTGCCACTCAGTCAGCCGAGTTAAAACCCAGGGCCAGGATTCCTTGGAAGCCCAGCTCAGCTCACTGGAGTCAAGCCGCAGAGTCCACACAAGCACCCCGTCAGACAAAAATTTACTGGACACCTATAATACTGAGCTGCTCAAGTCTGACTCGGACAATAACAACAGCGACGACTGCGGTAACATCCTGCCTTCAGACATCATGGACTTTGTGCTGAAGAACACTCCGTCCATGCAGGCTCTGGGGGAGAGCCCAGAGTCGTCTTCGTCAGAACTCCTGAATCTTGGCGAAGGGCTGGGCCTCGACAGTAATCGCGAAAAGGACATGGGTCTTTTTGAAGTCTTTTCTCAGCAGCTGCCAACGACAGAACCCGTGGACAGTAGTGTCTCCTCCTCCATCTCAGCAGAGGAGCAGTTTGAGTTGCCTTTGGAGTTACCATCTGACCTCTCTGTCCTGACCACCCGGAGTCCCACTGTCCCTAGCCAGAATCCCAGTAGGCTAGCGGTGATCTCAGACTCAGGGGAGAAGCGAGTGACCATCACAGAAAAGTCTGTAGCCTCCTCTGAAGGTGACCCAGCACTGCTGAGTCCGGGGGTAGAGCCGGCTCCCGAAGGCCACATGACTCCTGATCACTTTATCCAAGGACACATGGATGCAGACCACATCTCCAGCCCCCCTTGCGGTTCTGTGGAGCAAGGTCATGGCAACAATCAGGATTTAACTAGAAACAGTAGCACCCCTGGCCTACAGGTACCTGTTTCCCCCACTGTTCCCATCCAGAACCAGAAGTATGTGCCCAATTCTACTGATAGTCCTGGCCCATCTCAGATTTCTAACGCAGCTGTCCAGACCACTCCACCCCACCTGAAACCAGCCACTGAGAAACTCATTGTTGTTAACCAGAACATGCAACCACTTTATGTTCTCCAAACTCTTCCAAATGGAGTGACCCAAAAGATTCAGTTGACCTCTTCTGTTAGTTCTACACCCAGTGTGATGGAGACAAATACTTCAGTACTGGGGCCCATGGGAAGTGGTCTCACCCTAACCACAGGACTAAATCCAAGCTTGTCAACTTCTCAATCTCTGTTCCCTCCTCCTAGCAAAGGATTGCTCCCCATGCCTCATCACCAGCACTTACATTCCTTCCCTGCAGCTACTCAAAGTAGTTTCCCACCCAACATCAGCAGTTCTCCTTCAGGCCTCCTCATTGGGGTTCAGCCTCCTCCAGATCCCCAACTTTTGGTTTCAGAAGCCAGCCAGAGGACAGACCTCAGTACCACAGTAGCCACTCCATCCTCTGGACTCAAGAAAAGACCCATATCTCGTCTGCAGACCCGAAAGAATAAAAAACTTGCACCCTCTAGTACCCCTTCAAACATTGCCCCCTCCGATGTGGTTTCTAATATGACACTGATTAACTTCACACCCTCCCAGCTTTCAAATCATCCCAATCTGTTAGATTTGGGCTCACTTAATACTTCATCTCACCGAACCGTCCCCAACATCATAAAAAGGTCTAAATCTGGCATCATGTATTTTGAACAGGCACCCCTGTTACCACAGAGTGTGGGAGGAACTGCTGCCACGGCGGCGGGCACATCAACCATAAGCCAGGATGCCGGCCACCTCACGTCGGGGCCTGCGTCTGGCTTGGCCTCCAGTTCCCCCGTCTTGAACGTTGTATCCATGCAAACCACAACTGCCCCTACAAGTAGCACATCAGTTCCAGGACACGTCACCTTAACCAATCCCAGGTTGCTTGGGACCCCCGATATTGGCTCAATAAGCAATCTTTTAATCAAAGCTAGCCAGCAGAACCTGGGAAGTCAGGACCAGCCTGTGACTTTACCACCGAATTCAGGAATATTTTCCCAACTGGGGACGTCACAGACTCCCTCTAGTGCTGCAATGCCAGCAGCATCTAGCATCTGTGTGCTCCCCTCTACTCAGACCACAGGCATAACAGCTGCTTCACCTTCTGGGGACGCCGAAGAACACTATCAGCTTCAGCACGTGAACCAGCTCCTTGCCAGCAAAGCAGGGCTTCTCTCTTCCCAGCGTGACCTTGATTCTGCTTCAGGGACCCAGGCGTCCAACTTCACCCAGACAGCGGATGCTCCCAGCAGTGTGGGACTGGAGCAGAACAAGGCTCTGTCCTCAGCTATGCAAGCCAGCTCAGCCAGCTCAGCCTCTCCCGGAGGCTCTCCACCCTCTGGACAGCAGTCAGCAAGCCCCTCAGGGCCAGCTCCCACTAAACCCAAACCAAAAATCAAACGGATTCAGCTGCCTCTGGACAAAGGGACTGGCAAGAAGCACAAAGTTTCCCATTTGCGGACCAGTTCTTCTGAAGCACACATTCCAGACCAAGAAGCCAACACAGCACCCCTGGCCTCTGTCACAGGGTGAGCAAGGCAGACGGGAGCTCTGCTGGGGCAGGGGGCTGCGGGCTCTGCTTGAGAGGCTGCTGTCCTTTTTGGGAGGGACAATCCTCTGTTCAGGTTGCGTTACTTAGGGATTTGGGGGGAGGGTTGACTTTGATTTTTCTTTTTTTTCCTTCCAGTGGTGATCTATGAAGCAACATTTAGTTCCATCCATGAGCAGGTTATCTCAGAACCACACTTAAAAAAAAAAATTATTCACTTGAAAGAATTACAGAGAGAGAGAGATATGTTCCATCTGTTGGTTCCCTCCCCAAATGGCCACAATGGCTGGGGCTGGACCAAGCCAAAACCAGGCACCTGGATCCATCCAGGTCTCCCACGTGGGTTGTGGGGGCCCGAGGACTTGGAGCGGTTCTCCGCTTCTTTCCCAGATGCATTAGCAAGGAGCTGGGTTGGAAGTAGATTGACCAGGACTTGAACCAGCGCTCATATGGGATGCTGGCATTGCAGGCAGCAGCTTAACCCACTGTGCCACAACACTGGCCCCAGAACCACACTTCTAATTACTCTTTGCTCTAATTTCAAACGGTGCTGCTGTTTGCTCCTTTTGTTTATTTGTGGAGGTTTTATTGTTGAGCCTCAGGATCCCAGGGAGTGACTGTTTCCATTTGGAGGGCAAAGCTCCTTGTTGTGAATCCCTTTGAGTCCTTTTTCAAACACTTTGACATTGAAGTATAACATGCATGAAGTATAACACTTAAAACACACCAGTGAATCTTTGCAGATATATGCACTCATGTAACCACTGTTCGGATCAAAACACAGAAACGTTTCTGGCAGTACAGTAGGCTCCTTGTGCTTTCTACCATTATTCTGGCTTTTATGACTGTCGGTTAGTTTGACAGCTCACGGATTTGATCAGGTCCTGTAGGCCGACCTGCGCATGCACGTGGCACTGAGTTTCTGTTGAAACGACACAAATGACTGTGTTGTAGGACTCCAGGAGCCGAGGCCGAGCAGCAGGGCACAGCCAGTGTGGAGGAGCCATCACAAAAGGAGTGTGGGCAGCCCACAGGGTAAGCTGGAGGATTAGCTCTCTGAGAGGAAGCCCTCACTTGCATCCACCTCATATACAAAACCCTTCCTGACTTGCAGTGATTTTTGTTGCATTGCCAAAGCTTTCTAAATGGAAGTCATACAGGCTTTGGGGGGAACTAGCACAGAGCTCTTCAAATAATAGGTAATGGCTCCCCGTTGGTCTCGCTCTGCCCCCCACAGGTAGCTTGCTCAGAGTGTATTGGACTTGTACAGATAGACATTAAAAGAAACACCACTGCATGCACTGTTCTGCACTTGGCTTTTTCACCTATTGTGTTCTCTTGGGAGCATCTTCCTATGCCAGTGCCTGGAGATGCCTGCACTTTGAGTGGCTGCCTGCAGGATTATGGTGTGGGTCTGTAGGAATTTATTTAACTAGTTGGTTTGATGTCAGTCGGTACACATTCGGGTTGTTTTAGCATTTAAGTGAAAATTGATGGTGACTTTACAGGTTCAAGCAATTAACTTTTATTTAATAAAACCACCTCACTTCCATAAGGAACTGTGTAGAACTGCTTTTGACAAATGTCCTTTCATTCTCTCCCAATACTAAGGGTATGAGGGCACAGTCTACAGCTTCAGGAGCAGAAACTTAAGTGTCACTTATATGAGAAAGAATTGCATAAAGATGGCTTTATTTTATACGCCATAGTACAGTAGTGTGGTGGTGGCCATCCAGCAGGTGCTGCACAAAGCACCGTGTGGCCACAGTCTGGCGCTGGTTTTATGTAAGTGGCACAGCTGCATGGCAGATCCCAGGGAGGTTCAAGGTCTGAGTGGGAGAACCAGCTGGTGCCGCATCTCACACTTGGGTTTTTGTTTGTTTCATTCAGGCAAGTGGCTGCTCTTCCAGAGGCTCAGGCAGCACAAAATCCAGCAGCAAATGAGCAAGAAAATACAGGTATGTGAGTGAGTAACGGGTTCAAATCAGAGAATTTCAAAGCTAAAAGTGCTATCAGATTCACCAGCTTCACCTTACACACACACTCACACACGCACGCGCATGCACGCGCGCTTACACACAGTCTGAGCTCCAAGGAAGTCGAGTGGCTATTGAGACTCGGGGCTCCTCTCTGCTGTTGTGGTGCTTGCCCGCTGTGTGCCTGCCAGTTGAAGGACAGAACAGTGCCGTTACATACTCTGCTGTTCTAATGGCAGCGAGACTGAAATAGCAGTGACAGCCTGGCTTCATCCGTCAGTTTCACTAAAAGAAACCAAGAATCGTTTTCATTTTCATCAGGTACTCAGAGTTTGGTTACAACACCAAAATCTCCAGGGCACTTTCTGTCTCTCCTAATAAACCTGATCAGGAAACAGCTGATGACTCCAAAATGAAGAGAGCTCTGGATAAAAGCCTTGCCCAGCTCTGTAGAGGGGACATCCCAAAAGCGAGTACTCAGGTGAAGAAGTGCTTCGGCCTAGGATCTGGGATGTTCCCACAGGTGCTGAGCTGCCAGCTCCTCGGAGGGTTGGCATGTCTGCTTATGTAAGACAGCAGTGAAGGACGGTGATTGGTAGTGCCGGCTCTGGAGCCAGATGGCTTGGAACCCTCTAGCATCACATGTATTGGCTGAATGAACTTGGCCTGAGTTACCTCTGTCTGTCTCAGTTTTCTTATCTTTAGAACAGAGATTAAGGGGCAGGCATTTGGCCTAGTTGTTAAGTCGCCATTAGGATGGATGCCTGTGTCCCAGCTGCTAACTCTGGCTTTCTGCTAATGCAGACCCTGGGAGGCAGAGGTGATGGCTCAAGTAATTGGGTTCCCACCCGTGTGGGAGACCTGGATTGAGTTCCCAGCTCCTGGCTTCAGCCTGGCCGATTCCTGGCCATTGCAGTATTTGGGGAGTAAACCAGTGGATGGGAGTTCTCTCCATCTCTCTCTCTCTGCCTTTCAAATAAGAATTTGAAAAATAGATTATGCTAATCCACGGTTCAGCCAACTTAAAAATTTTTAATAAATAAAATGGAGATAATAACTACTACACTGGCTTGTTGTAAGGTTTATAGGAGTTAATTTATCTGAAGTTCCTATGAGAGTGTCTCATAGACATACTAAGTGCTTCATAAAAATTAACTACTCTCCCACCCACCCCCAACCTGTTGAGGGCCTTTATTTATTGAAAAACTACCAAATTGTTATAACAGAAACTGCCATAGACACAGCCTAACTTTGTGTGAAAGGAAATGCCCTGTGAGTCTTCAACTATGGCTTAGAGCAGGCTCTGTGAGCCTCAGTTTGGCTCTGTCAATGGAATAAAAATGCGGGCTGCGGAATGGCCTGGGGCATGGTGACGGTAAACACAGAGGACTGTGCTTACAGGTGCTCGAGAAGCTTTTGTTAGTGCAACCACTTTGGCCCTGGTTTTCTCCCTTACAGAGCCTAAAGCAGCGGAAGAAGAAGAAAGCAATTTCAGCTCTCCACTGATGCTGTGGCTCCAGCAAGAACAAAAGCGGAAGGAAAGCATTGCTGAGAAAAAGCCCAAGAAAGGCCTCGTTTTTGAAATTTCCAGTGATGATGGCTTTCAGATCTGTGCAGAGAGTATAGAAGGTGAGTGGGTTCGAGTGGGCTGACCACCCGCGGAAGCCCCGCTCCAGCTCCACGGCGCTCTCCCTCAGGCTGATCGAGCTGGCCAGTTTTCTGAAGCTGGACACACGGAGGGTACTTGGGAAGAATATACATTTTCCTATCCCTGAGACATTTGTCTTGTTGGAGAACCATCCATCTCTTGTGTGAAACATTAGTCAAGCATCGTAGGTTTTAGATTGCACACGTCTTAGCAGAGCTCATGTGAACTCTGCTAAGTTCTCCCTCCAGCCTTGTCTCTGCCACTTCCCTGTGTCCCATCAGGTCCGTGCTCTCCCTCCTGGGTGCCTTCACCCACATTCCTCCCTCTCCCTGCCCCCGGCCCGCACCTCCAACCTGGGAACCTCCAGCAGCCCCTTCAAGATCCAGCTAAGAGAGGCTGTTGCTGTGGCGCAGTAGGCTAAGCCTCCACCTGCAGCACTGACATCCCATTTGGGCACCAGTTTGAGTCCTGGGTGCTCAAAGGCCAATCCAGCTCCCTGCTAATGGCCTGGGAAAGCAGTGGAAGATGACCCAAGTACTTAGACCCACGTGGGAGACCCGGAAGAAGTTCCTGGCTTCTGGTTCTGGATCACCCCAGCTCTGGCCATCCAGAAGATGGAAGATTCTCTGTCTCTGTCTCTCCCTCTCTCTGTAACTCTGCTTCGCAAGTTAAAAAATAAGTCTTTAAAAAACAAAATGGCAGCCCAGAAGAATTTCCTGACCTTCTGAGGCAGAGGAGCACTCCCCTCCCCTCTTTCAAATCTTCCTTCTTTCAGGTGTTCTGCATAGCTCACAATTTGCTTTAGGAATGTTTTGACTTCTATGTCCCACTCAATAGTGGACTCTTTAAGGGCTGGCATTGTACTCTCTTGTTCATCTTTGTATCCCAAGCTTGCTGGTGTTCATTAATCCTTGAAGGACTAGTCCATGTTCTCCAGGCTGTAGTTACTGTACAGTCAGCAGAAAGAAAGGTCACTGTGGCTGCATCATGGATGTCCAAAAAACCTCCGAAGATTAACAGTGTAGACATCCTATCAAAGGAGATATGAGAAGTTGAGTTGGGCAGAGAGGAATAGGGAAGGCTTTCTAAAAAGAAGGAATAAGCAAGGTTAGAAAGGCTGGATTACGTTTGCTAAGGTTTAGAATAATGTCAGGTGGGAAGGTGAAATCCTCATCAGACAGTAATGAAAGAAAAAATTGGAAAGGTGGGTTAGGCATAGACTTTGAAGGACTTTCAGGGCCGAGCCACAGGCCTTTCAGAATCTGGAGGGGTAGAATAAAAGCAGGATGTTAAGGGCCGCATTCTGGTGCAACAGGTTAGGCTGCAGCTTGTGACACCAGCATCCCATACGTGTGCCAGTTCAAGTTCCAGCTGCCACACTTCCAGTGGAAGATGGCCCTCGAGCTTGGGACCTGCCCCCCTGGGAGACCTGAATGGTGTTCCAGGCTCCTGGCTTCAGCCTGGCCCAGCTCCAGCTGTTGCAGCCATATGAGGAATCAACCAGTCAGTGGAAGATCTCTCTGTTTCTCTCTCCATGTCTCCCTCTCTCTCTGTAACTCTGACTTTCAAATAAATAAATAAAATCTTAAAAACACACATACACACACAGAGAGAATTTCAGGAAGCTTAATGTAGTAGTACCCTCTAAGAAAAATTGAACTAGGGCCAGTTCTGCGGCATAGCGGGCTAAGCCTCTGCCTGCAGTACCGGCATCCCATGTGGGCTCTGGTTCTTGTCCCAGCGACTCGTCTTCCGATCCAGCTCCCTGCTAATGCTAGAAGATGTCCGAACTGCTTGGGCACTTGTACCCATGTGGGAGACCCAAAAGAAGCTCCTGACTCCTGGCTTTTACTTGGCCAAGCTCCAGCCATTGTGGCCACTTAGAGAGTGAACCAGCGGATGGAAGATGTCTCTCTGTCTCTCCTTCTCTCTCTTTGTAACTCTGCCTTTCAAATAAATAAATATTTTTAAATGAAGATTTATTTTTTTATTTGAAAGGCAGAGTTAGAGAAAGAAAGAAAGAGATTTTCTATCTGCTGATCACTTCCCAAATGGGCACAACAGCTGGGACCGGGCCAGGCCAAAGCCAGGATCCAAGAGCTTCATCTGGATCTCCCATGTGGGTGGCAGGGGCCCAATTACTTGGGCCATTTTGGCTGCTTTCCCAGATGTATTAGCAGAGAGCTGGATAGGAAGTGGAGCAGCTGGGACTCGAACAGGAGCCCAGATGGGATGTGGTGTTGCAGGCAGCAGTTCAACCTGCTGCCTACAATTCCAGTCACATGTCTTCCTCTCTTTTAAAGGGACTATAAAAATCTCCTAGCCCCGTTCCTTACTTTTAAGGACCTCAGAGGTTACAATCTCCCCCAGAGTCCTTGGCTAAATCGATAACACAAGTACCGTTTGGGTTAGGAGTACAGGGTGTAGGTTTGTGGCCCAGACCCCCAGCAGGGGATGGGAGTGTTTCAGGGTTTCAGGGGCACAAATCTCCTTACTGCTCCTGTCTCCTCCAACAGCCTTGTGCCTTCCAGACTCTTGCTTATGCCCTGAATTGATGACACTGAGGAAAACAACACAGCCTTGTCGGAGGGTGTGTGTTTGCGCATGGGGATTCCAAGCACAGTGCTTCTGCACACTGGGTTTGAGAGATGTCTGCACAAAAGTTTTCCTGCCCACATTTTCTCTTCTCCCCTTACAGATGCCTGGAAGTCACTGACAGATAAAGTCCAGGAAGCGCGATCCAATGCCCGCCTCAAGCAGCTCTCATTTGCAGGTAAAGGCTGGAGCTGTGATTTTGCACTGCCTCGGGATGTTAGGGTAACTTGTTAGTCTAAGCCACAGAGAAGACTCTACCAAAAAAAAGTTCTTTCTAAAAATAATAGTATTATCAGAGCTTTGATTCATAATTCGTATACCATATAGTCCATGATTTGAAACACAATTCAGGGGTTTTTAATAACTTCGCAGAGTTGTGCCACCCACCTTATAATTCCAGAGCAGTTTTTGTATTTGTTACCCCTAAAAGAAGCCCACACGCATTACTAGTCATTCCCCATCCCTAGCTCCTTGCAACTACAAATCTACTTTCTTTGTGGGTTTGCCTATCCTGGACATTCCTTATAAATCATACAGTATGTGGCCTTTTGTAACTGGCTTCTTTCACTCAACCTAATGTTTTCAAGGTTACTTGAAAATTGTAAAATTGCATTAATTCTTTATTCCTTTGTATTGCCAAACATTACTCCATTGTGTCAACATACCACCTACTGCTTGTGCATTCACCAGCTGATCAGTTTTGGTTTTTTCTAGTCTCTGTTACCAATAATTGCTGTGAAGTTGCGGTAGACATGGCTTCGTTGCTCTCGGGTGTATGTCTAAGAGTGCAAATGCTGTGTCGCTTGGTAACTCTGTTCAACCTTTCCAGGAACTGCCAGAGTGTTTTTAGTTCAAAGTGGCTGTGCCCTTTCACATTCCCAGCAATGTATGAAGGTTCCAGTTTCTCCATATTCTTGCCAACACTTCTTACTGTCTTTTTTACTACGGACATCTTAGTGAATGTGAAATAGTGTCTCGCTGTGGTTTTGTTATACCTTCTTCTTCTATTTTCATTTATTTATTTGAGAGACAGAGAGCTCCCATCTAGTGGTTCTCTCCCCATCTACCCTCAAGGACTGGAGGTCAGGCAGGTACATAAATCACTACTACAACCTTCTCGGAGAGCAATGGAGCTATAGCTCTCGGAATTTTCAGATCACATGCCTTTCTGCTCAACAGTTACACTTTTAAAATAGTATCCTATAGGTAGTCACAAAGTCATACACTGAACAAAGTTCATTACAACATGTGGTAACAAAAATCCTGGAGCAACCCAAATGCTCCTCACTAGGGGAATTTAGTGGATCAGTACAAAGTCAGGAGCTTCTTCCAGTCTCCCATGCAGGTGCAGGGGCCCAAGCACTTGGGCCATTTTCTACTGCTTTCCCAGGCCATAGGCAAAGTGCTGGATCGGAAGAGTAGCCAGGACATGAATCAGCACCCATATAGGATGCCGGCGCTGCAGGCAGAGGCTTAGCCTACTACACCACAGCACCAGCCCCAATATATTCAATTTTTAGCAGAACAGTTGGCAAATGCATTTTTTTCTAAAGCTAGTGGCTAGTGTTCTCTGGGCTTCCCTGCCTCTTCCCCTCTCGTGCTGCCCAATCCCTGGGCTTGCACAGCCCCCCCCATGTGCTCACATCACACACAGTGGTTCATCCCCAACTGCTCTCCTACCAGAGTTCAGGGCAAACCAACTCCAGAACCCTCATTATTCACATCCTATTGATTCAACACCCAAAGTATGAGTTCTATCCCCTTCTCTTTTCTTCCTCAGGCCTAGCCCTGTACTATTAAAAAGCCACTTAAGTAGTCCTAGCGTATCTCCTGGGTCGCCAGAGATACCCAGGAGCTTCTTAGTATTGCCTACTAGTTGTGGAAGAAAGTCTCAGCCCTTAAGTGCTTATTGTTGATAAATGTTTATTGAACACCTGTAATATGCCTGACACCATGTTAAACACTCAGCATGGAGTGGGCATTTGGCACAGTGGTGAAGGTGATGCCTGGGTTCAAGTCCCAGTTTTACTTCTGATTCCAACTTTCTGCTAATATGCACCCTGGGAGGCAGCAAATGATGGCTTAAATACCCGGATCCCTGCCACCTGTGTGGAAGACTGAGCTTGAGTTCCTGGCTTATGGATTTAGCCTGGCACGACCTGGCCTTTGTGGGCATTTTGGGAGTGAATCAGTGGATGGACGATACCTCCCTCCCTTCCTCCCTCCCTCTCTCTGTGTGTGTGTGTGTGTGTGTGTGTGTCTCCGTCTCTCCCTCTGTCTGCCTTTCAAAATAACAAAGCATTCAGGATATACTCACTGAGTAGAAGCAGACTGGACCCTGCATCTCTGAGGTTTCCAGCAGTTGGATCTTTTTCCAGGACCAGATCATATTTAGCCTGACTTCATCTATCTGGCCCAGCGCTCACCACTTTCCTCAAGATTGCTTTTTTCTGCAGCTGCCGAGCACTATTTATTATTCCAGATCCAAGTCCGAGAGTGCCGTCCACAAATATGAACTGAGATCTCTGGGTTTAGGGGAAGAAAGGTGAATTTTAGCGTGCACCACCGAGTAAGCGTCTTCACTTATTTCACACGTGTGTCCACATTAGCATCCCGTGGTTCACACAGGAACCGTGTCTTCTCTCAGAATCCCGAATTCCCTTTCTAGACCCTGCTTAATATCACCTCTTTTCTTCAGTGCTTGTGATTGAAATTCTCCCCCGTGTCTACAGAAACCCCAAGCTTAACAGGTTTAAACTGAGATAATTCATCATTTAGCATGACAGGAAGTCCAGAGGTAGGACAGACACCTGGATTGATTTATGTGGGAATTCTCAGTGTCCTCAAAGACCTGAATTCTTTCCCTCTTTCCCCTCTATTCTCCACGAGATAGCTTCACGTTCAAGCTAATAGCAAATGGCTGCCGTACTCCCCAGGGTCACATTCTGCCACCGCGTTGTGCAGAGAACAGGCAGGGCTTTTATCAGGCACAATTGGATGCCTCACATATTGTAGACCAGATGAAGCGCCATGTCCATTTTAAGCTAGTCACCAGCAAGGGGACTAGAATCCCCAGGAATGGCTGAGACTGATCCGGGATGGAAGGGGTGTTAGAAGTTAAAGACAACGACCTTCATGTTCCCCAGTCCAAAGCAGGTCAGTATCCATCTCCAGTGCTTCCTTGTCCTTGCCCGCACAACCTTGTATTCATATGGGTATTATGAGGAAGGTAACATGGGGAAGTGACAGAGAGAGTGATAATGGTAGGTTGCTCATGGCGGGGAACCTCTTTTAGATGAGGCAATCCAGAAGGGGAGCCTCCTGATGCGGTGACATCGGAGCTTCGACTTGAGTGATGGTGAGAAGCCTCGTGTACAGACCTAGAGCGGAAGTTCCCCCGTGCAGAGGAAACAGCCCCAAGTGGGCATGCCTTTGTTGTGCTGGTTCAGTCTGTCTCTTCCATGGAACGGAAATTCCGTAAACACAGGAGCCTTGGGGTGGGTGCCGTGAGCTCAGCTTTGTGAGCTTTGCCTTCCCGTTAGCAACACAACACCTCATCTCACTGTAAGCCCTTCAGTGAACGTAGAACATTCAGCCCGCATATTGAGATGAACCGGGAGAATATACTTGATAGTTCCTATGTTTTGCAGTGTTTTCCTACCCAAGAATCCACAACAGTGTAGAAAATTCTTAGAGAAAAATCACTGTTCTTTAGAAAAAAAAGTTATTGCTATTGCCTTGCGCAGCTTCAGCTCGTACATTGTAGACTGATGTTAAGACTGTAGTGTTCTAATTGTACCAAAAGTTATGCTCCTAAGAATGTTGCCTATGTAAAGACTTAACATTACTGTTTGCCATTGAAACCAAATTATCTCTTAGAAATTCTCTAAATGAAACAAAAACTCAGCATCTAATTGCAACTTTTCTCCTTTAACAAAAAAAATTAGCCAAGACAAACAAAAACTTAAAATATGGACAAGCAGCCACCCTGGAGCGGCAGAAGTCCCACCCCCTCGACGCAGCTGCTGATGATGCTGAACCGCAGCACTGCGCCACTCCCCGCTGGCGGCCATGCCTCACTACCCAGGTGCCTTTGCTCCCACAGGTGTCAATGGTTTGAGGATGCTGGGGATTCTCCACGATGCAGTTGTGTTCCTGATTGAGCAGCTCTCTGGTGCCAAGCACTGTCGGAATTACAAATTCCGTTTCCACAAACCAGAGGAGGCCAATGAACCTCCCTTGAACCCTCATGGCTCAGCCAGGGCTGAAGTCCACCTGAGGCAAGTTGCATTCTTTTCTGTATGCAGTTCGGGGCTCTGGTTTTATTATTTAATGTTAGTTATTTTTCCCACATAACCATTGAGATTTCTAATGCTAATGCCATCATTCTTTACTGCCTTAAAGCATTTCGCTAAATGGGTTTTAATCTTTTGGCTCCAGGAAGTCAGCATTTGACATGTTTAACTTCCTGGCTTCCAAACATCGGCAGCCTCCTGAATACAACCCCAATGATGAGGAAGAGGAGGAAGTGCAGCTGAAGTCAGCCCGGTGAGTCTGCCGTGGGTGGGACCATTTCCTCGGGAACCAGGCTTTCCTAACACTGTACAAGACCAACATACAGTCTAAGTAAGCAGCAGTGGCCAGCTGGTAAAGAGAGGAATAGAAGTTAGAGAGGAAAAGTTCAAGTAACTAGAAAATGCATATTTTCTTTAATACTCTTTGGGCTTTGGGCATACCACCAGAGTCGTCACAGGCAGAGAGCACTAGACAGATAAACTCGCATATTAAAACTGGGCCGTGGGGCCAGTGCTGTGGCGCAATGGGTTAATGCCCTGGCCTGAAGCACCAGCATCCCATATGGGCGCCAGCTCAAGACCTAGCTGCTCTGCTTCCAATCCAGCTCTCTGCTATGGCCTGGGAAAGCAGTAGAGGATGGCCCAAGTCCTTGGGACCCTGCACCCATGTGGGAGACCCAGAGGAAGCTCCTGGCTCCTGGCTTCGGATCAGCGCAACTCCAGTTGTTGCGGCTATCTGGGGAGTGAACCAGCAGGTGGAAGACCTTTCTCTCTGTCTCTCTCTGTGTAACTCTTAACTTTGAAATAAACAAATAAATCTTAGGAAAAAAAAAAAGAAAAAACTGGGCCGTGGAGCAGGCATCATGGCACAGCAGCAAGTTAAGCCACTGTTTGGGATGCCTGGGGCCAAGCTCCACCTCCACTTCCAATCCAGCTTCCTCCTATTGTGCCTGGGAGGTAGCAGATGATGGCCTAAGTACTTGGGTCCCTGTTGTCCGTGTGGAAACCCAGGTTGAATTCTTGGTTCCTAGCTTGGGAGTGGACTAGCAGAAAGACAATCTCTCTCTTTCTCTGTCTATTCCCCTTTCTCTGTCACTGCCTCTCAAATAAGTAATAATTAATGAATAAAACTTTTTTAAAATGGGCCTCACTGTATAAGGTACTTGTTATGATTGGTATTGAACAAAGATTGTATTCATATTCCCTGGAAGCCTTCAATCCAAGACTCAAAGCTTTATTTCCTGAATGGAATTCATCAATACTATGTTTTGTCTCTTAGGAGGGCAACTAGCATGGATCTGCCAATGCCCATGCGTTTCCGGCACTTAAAAAAGACTTCTAAGGAAGCGGTTGGTGTCTACAGGTATGACTAAAATTCTAGAAAGAATTCTAGAAAGTTAATGCATTTCCAAAATAACGTGGAACCATATGCTGGAGTGACCTCCGTCAGTCACTCAGGCTTTTATAGAAGTTACTCCTTAAACCTGATATCTCGGGACTCTTCCAACTCCTTATGTTGAACAAGTAAACATTAAATATTGGTAATTCTTGTGAGCTACAGAGGGAAGAAATCTTCTGTCTTTGGCCATCTGTTAGAACAATGAATATATACAAGCCAGGTGTGTCCAAGTTTTTTTTCCCCCTCAGTAGTCTGTCCATCTGGGAAACCAGCAGACTTGGGGAATGTGTCGCTTACTCTGTATTCACACAGTTGCACTTGCCAAGTGTACGCCTCATCCCGCTTCCGTCTTTACATCCCAGGTCTCCCATTCACGGCCGCGGGCTTTTCTGTAAGAGAAACATTGATGCAGGAGAAATGGTGATTGAGTATGCCGGCAACGTCATCCGCTCCATCCAGACCGACAAGCGAGAGAAGTATTACGACAGCAAGGTGGGCCTCCCGCTGCCGCTCTCCCAGCTCTTCTGTTCGCTGTAGAAAGGGACCATCAACCCTCAGTATGAGTCCCAGATCCGAAAGAAATAGCCTGTGCATCGATGCAAAGACTTCCTGGCTTTTTTTTTTTTTTTTTTTTACATCTTGACATTTTTAATGGGACCAGTGAAAGTATGGAATCCAGTCGAAGGATTAGTACACAAAGATACCCTTGGAAGGTTTGTCTGAGTGATTCCCAGGAGCAGAAGTGCACAGCTCCCGTGTTGTAGGTGTCTCTTTCCTGCAGAGCCATTAAGGAACTACAGTCTAGTGCTTGTACTCTGGGCATTCCTCATGGAGACGTCCTGAGAGATGGGAAGTGGGAGAAACCTGGAGATTTTACTGGAAGAAACTTTGTTCACCCGTGGTCAGAGGTGGCATCAGGAGGAGGCTGGGACTCGGGCTCACTAGGCCTGGGCTCTGAGAAGTAACCAGTTCTTGTTTCTGTGCAGGGCATCGGCTGCTACATGTTCCGCATTGACGACTCGGAGGTGGTGGACGCCACCATGCACGGAAACGCTGCCCGCTTCATCAACCACTCATGCGAACCCAACTGCTACTCTCGGGTCATCAACATCGACGGGCAGAAGCACATTGTCATCTTCGCCATGCGCAAGATCTACCGAGGGGAGGAGCTCACCTACGACTACAAGTTCCCCATTGAGGACGCCAGCAACAAGCTGCCCTGCAACTGTGGCGCCAAGAAATGCCGCAAGTTCCTCAACTGAGGCTGCTCCGCCAGAGCGCCAGGACCTACAGCCAGCCGCGGCAGCGGGAGCTCCAGGATGGATTGAGTGGGCACCACCAAGGGGCCGGAGCACCCTGCCGCCCCATCGTCGCGCTGTACGAGAGGTGGCAGTCCTGGAGAGAGAGGAGGTGTCCAAGAAAAGATCCACGATCAGCCTTCTCCTGGGGCCCCTCTGGGAGATGGGGTCCCGAGCAGACTCGCCTGGGAGGAGCCTAGGGAGGGGTAGTTACTTGGGGAGCCTGGGCCCACGCTCTCCCTGGAGAGAAATGGCTAGCCTCGCCTTGGCCCTTTCCCACACTGCAAGGGGGCTAGGCTCTGTTGGACGCCTGCTGGTCCGCCAGCCAGGCACGGCCCTGGGGCCGCCTGGGAGCAAGCAGAGAAGCTCTGGTGGTTTTCCCTGCCCTCTTCTGGTTGGGAAGCAGAATTCCTAGCACCTCTGGTGTCTTTAAAAGGCTGTCTTGGGGTTGTTGCCAATTCCTTTGCAAACACTGAGCCCCTGAGCTGTAAGTGGGAGTGTCATCCCCAGCGCCTTGTCTCAGCCAATCACTCTCCCTGACAGCAGGAGCCGCTTCCCTCTCCCGGTCCTCCCTTCACTCCGCCTCCTTCCTCTGCCCTGTCCTCCATCCCACTGCTTTCCCATTCTCCTTTCTGGGCGGTAGGGGATGGGCTCTCTGCTCAAGGGCACTGCCTGCTGGGCACAGGATGTGCGGTCAGAAAGTCCCCTGACCTTGGGAGCACTCCAGGTGGGGAGGTGGACAGGAGCCAGTGGCCATAACCAGGCAGAGTTTGGAGTCGTGTCCGTGAAGCTCCTGTGAGAGTTCTGGAGAAGTATATGTAGCATGATTTTTTTTTAGAAGAAGAAAAAGATTATTTAAATAGGATTTGAATCATGCCACAACCAGAATATCACCACCGGGACGCGCCCTGGACCCCGTTCCTAGGCCAGGTTCCTTTCTTTGCCCCTTGCCAAGACATAGGAAGTCTCCATTCATAAACGGTCAGTGTCCGGTTGAAGGCAGAACACTAATCTGATTTCAAGGCCCTAAACTTGGGGACTAGACCACCCTGTGTGGAGGGGACTCTGCCGCCTGTGCGCGATCCATGGATAAAGTCAATTCAATGACACTACTGCCCTGGTGACTCCTTGGGACGCCGTCAGAACAGCAGCAAACAGTTCTTCTCTCCCTTCCCCCGAGACAGTGTCCTGAACCTGTTAAATTAAGTCATTGGATTTTACTCTGTTCTGTTTACAGTTTACTATTTAAGGTTTTATAAATGTAAATATATTTTGTATATTTTTCTATGAGAAGCACTTCATAGGGAGAAGCACTTATGACAAGGCTATTTTTTAAAACCGCGGTATTATCCTAATTTAAAAGAAGATCGGTTTTTAATAATTTTTTATTTTCATAGGATGAAGTTAGAGAAAATACTCAGCTGTACACACAAAGTCTGGTTTCCCTGCCCGACCCCTCCCCCGGAAGGTGTCCTCTCTGTTGTTTCACGTGTAGCTAGTCGGTGCCGGTCCGCTCTTTGACAATACACGGAGAAGGAAGGCCACCAGCTGCACTGGGCCACTCCCCTCCTTCCCCGTGGAGGCTCCTCCCAAGGCTGCAGTAGGACCCAGCTACAGCACTTCCTGCTCCTCCTCCCTCCCCTCCTCCTCCTCCTTCCAGAACTGTCTCCCTCCTCTCCGCTCGGCCCCAGAGCAGCGGGAGGCGATGCTCGATGCTCAGCGCACCTTCCTCAGCTCTCCTCCGGCAGAGTCCGCAGCCGACCCGTGGACGGCACCTGCCAGCCTCCATCGCCATCTGCCTCATTAGGTCGCCTCCTTTCTGTCCCCTCCGCCCACCACGCCCTCCTTCCTGCAGAGCACCCGCTGACCCCCGCGTGCCCTCTTTGGGGCAGCCCGTTGAAACTGAAGCACAGTCTGACCACTCACGATAAAGCAGATCTGCCTCCGCCTCCGCCACAGGGCTCAGAGCAGGGTAGTCCAAGGAGAGGGTGGGGCGCCCTTTCCTCGCCGCAGGAAGTCATTCCTAGGGAAGTCTAGCAAAGCAATACGACTCGGCCCTGCACTCTCTGCCCCCAGGACTCGTGGCTCTGCTGTGCCTTCCATCCTGGGCTCCTTTGCTTCTGTGACCTTAAGAACTTTCGCCTGGTGGCTTTGCTGGAACATTGTCACTGTTTCCACTGTCATGCAGGGAGCCCAGCACTGTGGCCAGGATGGCAGAGACTTCCTTGTCATCATGGAGAAGTGCCAGCAGGGGACTGGGGAAAGCACTCGACCCAGACCTCCCCTCCCCCTCCTGTTGCCCGTGAACAAGACGCAGTGGCCCGAGGGGCTCCACTCGTGTCTGCTTTCCTTTATTATTGCACTGTGTGAGGTTTTTTTGTAAATCCTTGTATTCCTATTTTTTTTAAAGAAAAAAAAAACTTAAGCTGCGTTTGTTACTGAAACGATTAATGCACTGATGGGTCATGAATTCACCTTGAGAAAGACCCAAGGCCAGTCAGGGGTGGGGGGAACTCAGCTAAATAGACCTAGTGACTGCCCTCCTAGGCCGCGCTGTACTGTGAGCCCCCCCTCGTTCTCTTCCTCCAACCCCGAACCCCGAGGACAGGGGAGGAACCACGTCTGTCCTCCGGCCAGCAGCAGCTGGTTTGCCTTGCCTTTCCACCCCCGACCATCAACCACAGAAATGAGAAATTGCTCTTTCAGCTCAGCCTTGAGTCCGTTGCCAAAAATTTCAGCACACCTGCCAGCAACTTGGGGGATGAGCTAAGGCTTCCCCCCGCAGAGGGGAAGAAGGCAAGGACGGCGTAGCTGTCTTCAGAACGCGTCTGAGTCTTTGGAAAGTGACCGAGGAATCCCCGCACAAAAGTGCAGACGGAGGAATCGCGGTGGGTCGTTCCCAAGAATCCCCCAAGGGGCATCCCAGATCCCTAAGGAGTAACAGCTGCAAACCTGGTCAGTTCTCAGTGAGAGCCAGCTCACGTTCGCTTTGCTGCTAGAACCTGTTGTGGCTGCATTTCCTGGTGGCCAGTGACAACTGCGTGACCAGAAGAGCTGCGTGGCGCCGGTCCCTTGGCTCCCTCCGTGGCTGCCCACCACCCCCAGCACAGCCCCTCCTGTTTTTAGACCAATAACAAGAGTTAAGGGGGAAGCCTTGGCAGCTAGAAGTTCTCTACCAAGACTCCTTGGCCGGGACCCAGTCCACCACCCTGCTCACCTCCATCTCACCCCCGGCCAATGCAGTGAGCACCATGCAGCAACCTTGATTCAAAAACAAACAAACAAAAAAAAAGGAAAAAAAAAAGAAAAAAGAAAAGAAAAAAATGCAACAACACACAAAAAACAAAAAAAAAATCTTTTAATGAATGTATCTTTCTAAAGGACTGGCGTTCAATCAAGTATCTGAAAATACTAAAGGTCAAAACCTTGTCAGATGTTAACTTTTAAGTTTGATTTGGGATTTTTCTTTTTAATCGAGATCAAGTTGTCCTTGTTTTTGTTTTAAAGGAAAAGCGGGTCATCGCAAAGGGCTGGGTGTCATTCTGTGTTTCATTCCCTTCATTTTAAAGCAATACAAGGGTATTGAGCAGATGGTTCTGATACCAGTCAAGTCTCTCACTCTGAAAACTTGCAACCTTTTTTGTTTGTTTTGGTTTTCAAATAAATATAAATATGATATATATAGGAACTAATATAGTAATGTACCATGTAACAAAGCCTAGTTCAGTCCATGGCTTCTAATTCTCTTAACACTATAGATAAGGATTGTGTTCCAGTTGCTAGTAGCGGCAGGAAAATATCAGACTAGCCTTCCTCTGGTCCCCGAAACGGGGGACTCAGACCACAGGGGGATGGGAAGCGAGGCCGTCCCCGGGACCAGAGAGAGATGCAGAAATGGTGTCACCTGGATTTTTTTCTGCCCTTGAATGTTGCCAGTCGGTACCTGTACTCCTTGTTTCTCTATTTCTGCCATGAATGTCGGGGTTTCCACCTGCACTTAGGGGACAGTTGTGTTCTGTGCTTTCCTGGTGTCCTGCTCTGAGGTACTCTATTCTGTCTCAACCAAGAAAACAGACTCGTGCTGTTTCTTTTATTGAACTTTAACAGTCTCTTTAGTAAACACAGGTAGTTGAATAATCGTTTCAAGAGCTCAACAGATGACAAGCTTCTTTTCTAGAAATAAGACATTTCTTGACAACTTTATCATGTATAACAGATCTTTTGTTTTGTTATTTTTTTCCTTGTGTTCTTCCAAGCTTCTGGTTAGAGAAAAAGAGAAAAAAAAAAGGGCAAATGTGTCTAAAGTCCATCAGTGTTAACTCCCTGTGACAGGGACGAAGGAGAATACTTTAATAGTTCAAAAATAATAATGCTGAAAGCTCTCTACGAAAGACTGAATGTAAAAGTAAAACGTGTACATACTTGTAAAAAAAAAGGAGTTTTTAAACATGTTTATTTTCTATGCACTTTTTTTTATTTAAGTGATAGTTTAATTAATAAACATGTCAAGTTTATTGCTGCACAAGGTTGAGCTTCCTTTTGGCTTGGGGGGCGTGGCCGGTGACCTGGTTACTCAAACACCTTCCCGTTCTTTTAAGATGGTAACTCCAGGCTGGCTGTTCTGGCCCTATTCTGTCCCTTTACCCACCAGAGAGTGGACCTAACAAGCTTAGGTCTGAAGAAGACAAAGGAATGGCTCCCTTCCCTTCCACCCTGGCCCCCTCTTTTCCCCAGGGGGCGGGGGTTCAGCAGTGGGGGGCTCACGGTGTTCTCAACTGTGAATACTTAATGCATAATCAAACCAAATCATTCGGGCTGGGTGACAGGCCGGAGCGTGCTGTGCTCTGCCCCACCTTAAGGCTGGAGCCGGATTTGTTTATTCTGTGTTGGGAAAGGAAGGCAGTGGAGAAAGAACTGTAAATATTCTGCCTAGCCAGGGTCGCTGACCCCAGGCCCGAGGGGTTGAGCTTAAGCCACAAAGAGGTTGTCCCAGGAAAGCCGCTGCCTGCGCCTGCGCCTGCTGCCGGCTCCGCCCCAGCCCGGCTTCTCTCCCCCCCTGGGACTTTGGAGTTGAGCACCATGGCGACTCCGAATGATCGGGCAGTGTTGCAGGCCATCTTCAACCCCAACACCCCGTTTGGAGATGTTGTGGGGTTGGACCCGGAAGAAGACACAGAGGAGGAGGAAGCCAATGAAGGTGAGCATTTAGCCTTGGACAGTGGCTCTGCACATAGGCTAGTGGCACTGAGATTACAGCTGAGCTTGAAATCTGAGGGCTCGGCTGATCCTTAGTATGCCTGGTGACAAGGAAATGACAAAGACCGCCAGTCCGTCCGGCCCACTCCACGGACTGTGCTAATACCTCTGCTGTAACAGAGAACATGACCCCCTATAGAACGGCCGATGGAAACAGGGCAGGGGGTGGCTGAGCGGACATGCGGGCAGACGCATTTGCCACGCACTGAGTGGACTTGGCTCGCTGGCTTTTCCACCGCCCCTCCTGGAGTTTTGATGCCCTTTGTTTCCGGAGGGAAGTCAAGCTTTACGGGGACTTCAGGCTGAAAGGCTCAGGGGTAGATCCGAGCTGATCCTCAGGCCCTGGCGGGGCGGTCACAGTGCCCCCCCCCCCCTTTAAGATTTTATTTGAGAGGTAGAGTGCAGAGAGAGAGAGAGACAGATCTTCCATCTGCTGGCTCACTCCCCAAATGGCTGCAACAGTTGGGGCTGGGCCGGGCCGGGCCCAAGCCAGGAGCTTCTTCTGGGTCTCCCACATGGGGGCAGAAGCTGTGTGTAGGACAAGTAGGAGAGTGAAACAAGCTAAAGAGCCAGAGACCTGCGTTCAGACCCAAGCTATGCAACTTAGGGCTGTGCGACCTTGAGTTCTTAAACTACAAGTTAAGGAACTGGGAATGGGAGCCCCTTGGCAATGAATCGGGGGCCAATAAGACCTGTCCCCAGGTTTCTTTGGAACTTGGGCAATGCCAGCTCCCAACCATGATGACCTCAGCTCTCCAAACTGCAACTGACCCCTTCTGTGACCCACACCCAGACAGCCTGGGCTCAGGTCGCCCTGAGATGGCATTTTCTTCTTGGTCCTGATCGCACCTGTCCCCTCTGGGCAGACGGAGGTTTCCCTCAAGCACAGCTGGAGCAGTCCAAGGCCCTGGAGCTGCAGGGGGTGATGGCAGCCGAGGCTGGTGACCTGGGCACAGCCCTGGAGAGGTTTGACCAAGCCATCCACCTGCTGCCTGAGAGGGCCTCAGCCTACAACAACCGAGCCCAGGCCCGGCGACTCCAAGGAGACGTGGCAGGTGAGCAGTGGTGAAGCCTGGAGCTCCTGCAGAAGGGGTCCCCAGAGGGCACTGCCCAGAGACTCGGGGGAGGGGGGCTGGGCTTGGGGGTGTGGGAAGCTCCCAGAGCCCCCCAGGGCCTGTGTTCTTTGCTAAGAAGGATGAGCTATGGAACAGGTCCTGCTGATCTCACGCTCTTGTGAGAGTGGTGTGCATGCAGCATTCCAGGAGCAGTGAGCGCCAACTGTGTGGCACTAGGGCAGGCACTGAGGTCACAGAGAGAAAAGATGCACTGCTGATACCTACCAGCAGCAGCATATATACAGTATACAGCAGTCCCTAAGTGACAGAAGCTGTGGGAACTCGGGCAATCTCCACAACCCCTCAACAATCTCCAGTGTGGCCATCCCCGTGTCATTCATAAAGACACCAAGGCCCAGGGAGGGGAAATACCCTGCCTGCGGTCATCCGACTGAGCCCAGGCAGCAGGTGGCAGGCCAGCGGGCAGAGCGGACACTGGGACAGCAGCGCAGCAGGCTCGGGAGGGGTCAGCAGGGGCCCTGTCCCTGAAAGGCAGGTTTGGAAGGATGAGGAGTTGGCTGGGTCAGCAGGAGAAAGTAGAGTCTGCAGAGGACCAGAAGGCGGGCACAGGGGCAGGGTGGCTGGAGCAGGCAGTGTGGACGGACGCCCGAGCTGCGCCTGCAGAAGGACTGACTAGGGAGTGCCAACCCTTTGACTGTCCTGTGTCTTGTTGAAACCAGGGGCATCACGAGGGTTTTACAGGGAGTAGCGGGATCGCACCTGCTGTACTCAGGCCACTCGGGCTGAAGTAGGGACACGGAGACACAGGGGACTGTGCTGGGGACCCGAGTCCAGGCTGATGCAAGGTGTTACCACAGAAGCCTGGGAGGGAACGGCAGGATGCGTAGGACTAGCAGTGGTGGTGGGACTCCAGGCTGGAGTTCACGCTCCTTTCTGGGAATAATGGAGACCCGAGGCCCTTCTGCAGGCGCCACTGTTCCAGGCAGCCGGGGACAAGCCGCTGTCTGAAACCCCGTGGAGGAGCACGGTGATTCCTCCTGCAGAGGCCCTGGGCTCCTCCAGTCCAGCAATCCGGGAGCTTCTCGGCAGTGTGGGTGGGGCGGGGAGCACAGCTCCTGCTGGGGGAAGAGGGCCTTGCTCCAGGATGGCGCTGGAGCTCCCCAAGGGATCCAGACCGGAAGTGAACCGGAGGAAGCAGTCTGGGGATCTTCCCGAAGACCCCCGCAGAGGCCCACCTCAAGTACTGTACAGGAAATACAGAAGATCCAGGAGGCGATGGGAGAATGAGGAGAGGCCATCAGTGCAGACCACAGGGAACAGGGAACTTCCAAGGCATGGAAGGGGAAAAAAAAAAAAAAAAAAACCCTGAAAAGGAAAAGAATGAAAAGCTGACTTTACTGCACTTGCAAGGACTGTGCAGCTAAGCATAATTTAAAAAAAAATTTACTTATTTATTTGAAAGGCAGAGTTGGAGTGAGAGATCTTTCATCTGCCCGTTTCAGCTTCCCGGATGGCCTTAATCAGAATCAGGAACGCCACCAGTCTCCACGTGGGTGCAGGGTCACAAGCCCTTGGGCCATCCTCCCTTGCTTTCCCAGGCGCATTGGCAGGGAGCTGGACTGGAAGAGGAGCAGGCAGGACCTGTACCCATAGAGGCTACTAGCGACCCAAGCAGCGGCTTAACCCGCTGTGCCCCAGCCCTAAGTATAACTTGGTTAACTGAGATTCAGGATGAGTCACGTACACAGTAAAAGCCTAACTATTAAGGGGAATGGCCTGCCGCGACCTGCAGGGGCAGCGGGGCAGGGTGCTTCCCGCAGCCTGCGTGTCTCGGTGTGTTCGCGGTGGACAGTCAGCGGAGCGCGGCGAGGCCTGACCTTTGGTCCCAGCTCCGCCTCTAAGCGGCTGGGCAGCCCAGTCTGCATCCGTGCAAGGGGAACCACAGCCCGCACCTCCATGGGCAAACCCTTGCGTGCAAATGGCCCGGCCCGGCGCCTCAGGGACCCGCACGGCCTGCGGCGCCGGGCTTAGCCGCAGAGGCGCGGGGGACCGGGCACCGGCACCGCCGCGCGCCGCTGACCCCGCCCGCCCGGCCCTCTCCCGCAGGCGCCCTGGACGACCTGGAGCGCGCCTTGGCGCTGAGCGGCGGCCGGGGCCGCGCCGCCCGCCAGGGCTTCGTGCAGCGCGGGCTGCTGGCGCGACTGCAGGGCCGGGACGACGACGCCCGCGGGGACTTCGAGCGGGCGGCGCGGCTGGGCAGCCCCTTCGCGCGGCGCCAGCTGGTGCTGCTCAACCCCTACGCCGCTCTGTGCAACCGCATGCTGGCCGACATGATGGGGCAGCTGCGCGGCGCCCCGAACCAATAAAGCTGCCGGGCTCACCGACTCCGCCTGCTTCTGCGTCGGGGCCACGCGCCACGCACAGGGGCAGGGACGCTCGGGGGAGCGCGGCAAGGAGGCCCGCCCGGGGCCGGCCACCACCTGCCTGGGGAGGGAGGGCCCGTGGCGCCCGCGGTCGGGCATTGATTGGCCCTGCCTGGCGCGGCCCCTCCCTTGCCGCGGACTGCGGCGCCCTTCAGACCTGAGCAGTCGCTCAGGCTGCGCTCGGGGCGGCAGCCAGGTGAGCTGTCCGGGAGTGGGCGGGGCGGAGGGAGCACGCTGCGGCGACCCCCGCGCATGCGATTTTCCCAGCTCGGCTCAAATCCATCCCAGCAACCAGGATTGGGAAAGGTGGGATGGGGAATGGGGCAGGAGGGAGGTCAGGGCCGGGGGGAAGGCGAGTCCTCGGGGGTTGACGTTCGTGTGCGCGTGTGTGCGTCCGGTTGCTCTCGCTGCTTCTGTAAGCTTGCGGGTGTGTGCGGTTTGTACCCCTGGAGTCAGTGCTGAATTCTGCTCCCACGCGCGACTGGGCACCTGCTGGGTGTGTGTGTGCGTGTGTGAGTGCGTTGTGGCTTCGGGCTCTACTGTGGGCTATTCTGCATTTGTGTTTCCATGCGTGGTTCTTGGAGAGTGAATTCCTGGAGGAACTGCCGGGCCCGTCAGCTCCCACCTGGCTCACACCGCGGCTCGCCCCTTCTCTCAGCAGTCTGGGGCTCTGGCAGGGCCATGGCGCTGCCCCCAGGCCCAGCTGCCCTCCTGCACTCACTGCTGCTCATGCCAGGCCTCCTGAGCTCAGGTACTCACCCTGTTCATTCTTTAGCAGAGCGCTTCTGGGGGCCAGAGCCCCCTCGCTGCGTGCGCGATGCCCTGGGTGCCCACTCCCTCTCCCACCTGCCATGAGTCCAGCCAGTCCCTGGTGAGAGAACCCTGGTGCCCTGTCCCCCAGCCTGCAGTCCCTCTGTAACTGGACTCTGTCTGGTCAAAGAACAGTGTGGAGCCTCCCTAGAGGCCCCTGCTTTGTTCCAGGTCGGGGGGAGCTGGCACCACAGATCGATGGTCAGACCTGGGCGGAGCGGGCACTTCGGGAGAATGAGCGCCACTCCTTCACCTGCCGGGTGGCAGGGGGCCCTGGCACGCCACAGCTGGCTTGGTACCTGGATGGGCAGCTGCAGGAGGCCAGCACGTCAAGACTGCTGAGCGTGGGCGGGGAGGCCTTCTCCGGAGGGACCAGCACTTTCACTGTCACTGCCCAGCGGGCCCAGCATGAGCTCAACTGCTCCCTGCAGGACCCAGGCAGCGGCCGGCCAGCCAACGCCTCTGTCATCCTCAACGTGCAGTGTGAGTGCCCCCGGGGTGGGGTGCGTCCTCTGCCCGGGGACCTCCAGCAGCCCCCAGCAAGACACTTAACAAATGCTGCAGCACTTTGCAAGGATTAACTCACTTTGTCCTCGTGGTCGCCTAAGAAGTGAGGCACCAAGGGGTTAAGCAGTGAGCCCAAGTCACCCCCCTGGTGAGAAGCAGAGCCACGATTCAAATCCACTAGGAGATGCTGCTGCCCCTGCTTCTCAGTGTCCCCCTGAGGAGAGTCCAGGGGAGAAAGGGCTGGGAAGATGAGGGGCCGTGGTGACACCTTGTTGTTCTCTGCTTCACCCCAGTTAAGCCAGAGATCGCCCAGGTTGGGGCCAAGTACCCGGAAAATGAGGGCCCAGGCCTCTTAGTTGTCCTGTTTGCCCTGGTGCGTGCCAACCCACCTGCCAATGTCACCTGGATCGACCAGGATGGGCCGGTGACTGTCAACACCTCCGACTTCCTGGTGCTAGACGCCCAGAACTACCCCTGGCTTACCAACCACACCGTGCAGCTGCAGCTCCGCAGCCTGCCACACAACCTCTCGGTGGTGGCCAGCAACGATGTGGGAGTCACCAGCGCCTCGCTTCCGGCGCCAGGTGAGCATTGCCAGCAACTGGCCCAGCGTAGCCTCAGGTGGGCGCAGGGACCACAGCACAGACATGGGAGGACTTGTTGCCCTTTGGGGAGGTTAGAGGGTGAGCTGTCCCTGGCCACCTTGGGCAAGGAGTGGGCAGAGAAATATTGAGGGCATCTTGGGGGTGGGGGCACTGCCTACTTGGAACCTAACCTGGACACAACCTGCAGGGCTCCTGGCCACCCGGGTGGAAGTGCCACTGCTGGGCATTGTCGTGGCTGGAGGGCTTGCCCTGGGCACCCTAGTGGGGTTCAGCACCTTGGTGGCGTGCCTGGTCTGCAGGAAAGAGAAGACCAAAGGTAGGACCGGGGGCCCTGGGGGCCAGAGGGTGGCTGTGGGTGGCAGCCAGAGCTGCAAGTGGGGCTGGGCAGGGCTCTTCCAGAGTGTGGCCGGGTAGGACAGCATGCACCCCTGCGCACCAGGTGGCAGGGGCAGGCACTGGGAGCCCCATCTCTGCTGGGCATTTGAGGCCTCTGTTCTGAGGTCCCAGCTCTGAAAGGGCAGGGGTGGGGCCCGGCGTCGGGGGGTGCACTGGCAGTCACGGCCTGGTTTCTTTCTCCTCAGGCCCCTCCCGGCGCCCATCTCTGATCTCTAGGTAACTCTCCCTGGGGCTGGGTGGACAGATGGTTTGGACCTGGAGGCAGGTGGGGATCGGAGCCCAGGCTGCTGGTGCCAGCACGCACTGAAGCCTCCATCCGCCCTGTAGTGACTCCAACAACCTGAAACTCAACAACGTGCGCCTGCCGCGGGAGAACATGTCCCTCCCGTCCAACCTGCAGCTCAACGACCTCACTCCGGATTGCAGAGGTACGCCCAGCCCTCCTCTCCCCCTGCCCCCCGCTGCCCCTGCTTTAAAAGCATCAGAAGTGCTTGGGAGACAGAGGGAGAGCCTGCTGCCCATCAGGCACGCGCCTCGTCCTGGCACCACCCTCTCTGTCATCCAGCAGGGAAACCAGCAGACCAGCAGATGGCTCAGAATAGCAGCCGGCCAGAGCTTCTGGACCCAGAGCCCGGCGGCCTCCTCACCAGCAGAGGTACTGGGGAGGGAGGGGCCTGCTGCTGCCTCTCTGCTCCCCTCCCGTGCTTGTCCTGAGTGCCAGGGGCAGAGAGGCCCCCAAGGATCGAGGGTCCCTGATTGTCCCCCCTCCCCAGGCTTCATCCGCCTCCCAATGCTGGGCTACATCTATCGAGTGTCCAGCGTGAGCAGCGATGAGATCTGGCTCTGAGCTGAGGATGGGACAAGTGCCCTCCTGGCCCCGCTGCACCCTCCCACTCCGGTTCCAAGGCATTCTGAGCCTGGCCACGCCACCGCCACTTGGCTGCCTCCTGGCTGCTGTGCCCTCTGATGCGTTTCACTGGGCCCTGACGCACAGGGGCACAGATGTCCTCTTGCCTGAGCGCCTTGTGCTGACTCAGGCTGGGGACCACACGAGATGGTTGGGCCCAGGCAGGGGGAGCTCTTCCGTCAGGTGGGTTCCCTCGTCACCCGGCATCCAGGTGTGGCGTGGCCTGCAAGGCCCCTGTCCCTGCACCTGTACAGTAGGCATGGGGCTGCCTGCGTGGGGGGACAGGGAGGGCCCTGCACGTCCTGGATCTTCCTATGCTATGCAGCTTTGTTTTGTTCCCTCAGGGAAATGTAGGACCCCCCCCCATCTGCCCAGCCCATCTGCCCTCCACACAGGAGCCGGCCCCTGGCCCCGGGGCCCTGGCCAAGCACAGCCTAGTCCCTTTTGCTGCACACCTCTCTGTCCTCTGTCCCCTTGCCCTGCCTCCTCCCGGGCATCAAAGATTATACACTGGACTTACTCCACGGGGCCCTGGATGACCCCAAAGGCCTGGCCCCTGGCAGTGCCAGTGCCTGGTGTTAGCACAAGTCAGGGTAGAAGGAGGAGGTGACAAGTCTGTGGCACTCAGGACAGCATGTAGCTATGCATCACTTTTACAGTGTTGGCACTTTAAGCACAGCCCCCAGGGAAGGGGGTGAGCAAGGGCCCCAGAGCCCCGAGTTTGACCTCTCTGGCATTCACTGTGCATGACCAAGGCTCAGGATCGATGGTGGCTTTCTCTCTCTGCATGTCTTCCCCTTGGTGGGACCCCGGCCCCGACCACGCCCTGGCTGCCCCACCCTCTGCACTTTAGGGGCTGGTCCCCACAGGCACAGAACACAGTGGTGCCAGCAGTTCCGGGGGTTGTGGAGAGAGAGGGAGCCCACAAACCCCCAAAGCAACCTAAGAATGCTGTAAAAAGCAACGTGGCGACGACAGGAGAGCACCAGGTGCAGTGTGTTTATCCCCGTTGAGGTCTTATTTTAGAATTTTTCTCATGTTACTGCCTAGGACAGTGCGAAGCACAAGTAAATTCAATAAACTTGACTGAATGGAGTTCCATGTCTTTGCTTCATTTCTTCAAATGCCTTCTTTTTTTTTATTTTATTTTTTATTTTTGACAGGCAGAGTGGACAGTGAGAGAGAGAGAGACAGAGAGAAAGGTCTTGCTTTGCCGTTGGTTCACCCTCCAATGGCCGGCACGGCCAGCACGCTGCAGCCGGCGCACTGCGCTGATCCGAAGGCAGGAGCCAGGTGCTTCTCCTGGTCTCCCATGGGGTGCAGCACGCAAGCACTTGGGCCATCCTCCACTGCACTCCTGGGCCACAGCAGAGAGCTGGCCTGGAAGGGGGCAACCAGGACAGTATCCGGCGCCCCAACCAGGACTAGAACCCAGTGTGCTGGCGCCGCAAGGCGGAGGATTAGCCTGTTGAGCCATGGCGCCAGCTTCAAATGCCTTCTAAATGAAATCTCTGAATCACACAGTGGAGAAAATAAATAGCGAGCACCCACGCACCCGCCGCTCGGCTCTGTTCCATCAACCCGCACCCATGTGGGACGCTGTCACCGTGGGCGGAGGATCAGCCTACTGCCACAGCGCCGGCCCCACAATCCTTATTTTAAATATGGCCCCTTACTTCTGTCCTCAGAGTTGCTCCTGCCCAGAGCCTCCGCGGTCAAAGCTGTCCATCTTCTGTTGGGGCAAGGAGGTAGGTGGGGAAGTTTCTGGGGCCCCACTCCGTCCACAGCCCTTCCACCAGTCCTGCTCTCAGCCACACACTGCACACCTGCCCTCAGACATGCCTGGCACTTTCCATTCCTGGCACTCTTTAGGGTTCCAGTGTCCAACAGCTTGCATTCTGGGCTCTCTCCTCCACCAGTTTCAGAGTTCTTCTCTGCCTCCCCACCCTGCCCACCCCAAATCAGTTATCCTTGTCTACATTCCAGAATTATGTTGCTTATATAGTCAGTGGTCATTTTCTTCTGTTATGTGTCCTAAAACTGGTTTATTTTATTTTATTTTTTTTTTAATTCCTGAGACTGGCATAATGGCACAGCAGGTTAAGCTGCTGCTTGAAATGTTGGCATTTAATATCTGAGTGCCAGTTCAAGTCACAGCTGCTCTGGTTCCAATCCACTTCCCTGCTAATGTGCCTGGAAAAGCAGCAGAGGATGGCCCAAGTGCTTGAATCCCTGCCACCCACTTGGGAGACTTTAGCCAAGTTCCAGGTCCCTGGCTTTGGCCTGACCCAGCCCTGGCTGTTGTATTCACTTGGGGAGTAAACCAGCAGATGAAAAAGCTTTCTCTATTTTTTTAAAAAATATTCATTCTTAAAAGAGTCACAGAGATAGAGGGAGAGACCCTTCATCCTCTAGTTCACTCCTCAGATGGCCACAACAGCCAGCCATGGGCCAGGCCGAAGCCAGAAGCTTCTTCCAGGTCTCCCACATAGATGCAGGGGCCCAAGCACTTGGGCTATTTCACACTGCTTTCCCAGGCACATTAGCAGGGAGCTGGATCGGAAGTGGAGCAGCCGGGATTCGAACTGGTGCCCATGTGGGATGCCAGTGTCGCAGGTGGTGTATGCCACAGTGCCAGCCCCGGGACAGCTCTTTCTCAAATTCTCCTCTGTTACTCTGCCTTTCAAAAAATTAAAACTCTTATGTGTCTTTTTTCTTTTTTTTTTTTTAAGTAAGATTAAAGGAAGGTGTAAAGATGTAACTACTTAGACTTGACTTTTGTTGTAGAAGTGTTAAGGACCTCGGATCAGCAGAGACGGGGAGGGACATTTCCAACAAGAAAAACAGCCTCCATAAAGGCTGAGGCAGAAGAGAACTCGCGAGCCCTGTTTGGAGTGTGGCAAGTGGCTGGGTTTGGTGGGCCACATCCGGGAACTGTGAACGTGAGGGTCTTGGGGTGGAGACAGAGCAGCCAAATGGAAAATCTAAAAAGCCAAGCTGCAGATTTACGCTTGGTGGCACTTTATCTTCTCACGTATCTGTTACCCTCGAAAGAGCCGAAGAGGTGAGCTCCTGTTCATTCTGTTTTACAGCTGGGTTAACGAGGCAGAGAAGGTAACTGACCTCTCCCAGGGCGCAGGGCAGGCAGCCAGGAGGGAGCAGCTGGAGACGGGGGACAGCGGAGATGAAGCAGGGGCTCAGGACAGGGTGGAGAGCAGAAGGGATGCTCAAAAGCCCAGGCACAGCCAGGAGCTCAGACCGGAAGTACAGCTCACCCACGCTATTCCCAGCCTCTGGGTGAGGATTAAGCCATGTAAAACTTCACGGAATCCCCAGATCACCACTTGCAGGGTTTGGGATGAGCTTCAGAGCAGGGAGAACTTGGAGTCACCAGGGGCCGGCACTGCGGGGGGCAGGTAAAGCCACTGCTTGTGACGCTGGCATCCCACATGGGGGTCGGTTCAATCCCTAGCTCTCCCTCCCTCTCTCTGTAACTGTACTTTTCAAATAAATAAATTAAAAAAAAAAATCAAAAAAGCAGTAGTGCAGTTTCAGATTTCCCGACCAGAGTTCGCTCTAACTCCAAAACATTCCCCAAATCCATCGGTCTCTCCAACTTCCGCCCTGACCCCAGCCACAGCCACAGCGAGGCGGGGAGAGCACAGTCAGTCGGGCCTGCGGAGGCCGGCATTCTCTGGACAGGGACCCCGAGCAAAACGGGTCCCTCCACACCCGCTCTGGGGCGGCCTCCGTGGGCAAAGCTGGTTGACGACACTGCCCTGCACATGACCTCATTATTACCAGGCCACCTTCTTTGCCTCCGCCTTCTGCTCCAACAGCCTTTTCTCTTTCATTTCAAAGAAAAGCAGGAAAAAACAACAGGTAGGGTATTTTATTTAGAAAATCTTTGTCAATAAACTTGAAGGTGATTGCATTCCTATCCCAGACAAAGTATCTTTTTAAGCTTTCCTCCCAACCCGAGCTCCATGGATACCTCAGCAAATTCCAGTTCTCATTCCAGTCTCCGCAGTGGTGAAGCTGCACGCCTCCCCGGCAAGGCAGTCTGCGAGCCAGCCATGCCCTCGCTGCCTCTCGGCCTCGCCGGGTGGCTGATACCCATCTCTCCGTCTCAGCGAGGGCAGAGCCGCCAGCTCAGCCCGAAGCGGCTCAGCTGAAGGCCAGTGTCTCGGCATCCCCGGCTTGGGAGGTGGAGTTGGATGGAGGGGTGAATGCTTTCTTGCCCTCAGCGAGAGCCTTAAAATGCTGTGAGGAAAGAGAGGGAAGTTAGGGTGCGCATATAGTTGCTGCATGTTAGCAAGAACCAACCTCTGGAAAACCCGTCAGCTCCTATTGTCTCCTAATTCTGCTTCCAGAACAGCATCCTGCTGGTGGCTGTGTAAAGACCTCGAGGGCGAGCGCCTGGCGCAGCAGCTGTCCAGCCACAGTCTGGGACATGCGCACCCCAGATCAGGCAGTCTGCGGTCCAGTCCCAGCTTCCTGCTGGTGAGCCCTGTGGGCAGCAGCGATGGTTCAAGTGCTTAGGTCCCCGCCACCGCCATGGGAGACCTGGCTAGGATTCTGAGTTCCCGACTTTGGCCTGGTCCATGCCTGACCGTTATGGTTATGTGGGGAGTAACCCAGCAGATAGAAGATCTCCATCAGTGAATCTGTCTCTCGGCTTCTCCAGTGAAAATAAATAAATACAGATTCACAGACGAGGCCTCTTTTACCTCCTCCCTGCTTCCACTCATGAGGCCCTTAGTTCTGCTGTGAGAACACAGTCCTCCAGAGACCCTCCCCCAGCTTCCCGAGGCATACACCCTCCTACCCTCTCCCTCCCCCGCTGCTCTTAGGAGGGCAGTGGGAACTGCAGACAGAGCCCTGGGACACGGCCACAGTGAGTAGCCCAGGGGAACCACGGTGAGCTCCATGTCTGGCCCACCTGTGAATTCTTGAACTCCGAGTAGAGGGAAAAGAGCAGGTGCAGGGACTGAATCCGGCTCTTGTAGACAGGGATGTCCAGGATGGCTAAAACAAACAAACACACAAACACACTTCCTAGAAACAGAAGCAAACAAACTCGGGGGTGACAAGGCACTTGCGTGTGTCCCTCAACTGGAGGCGGTACCCACACCCACGGCCTCTCAGAAGCCTGGCCCGGGTCTGTGCAGGGGCGGGGAGCGGGGGGGCACTCACCACAGATCATGTCGATGTACTCCGCCAGGCTGCAGTCGATCTCGGCCGTGGGCAGGCTCACCTGCACGGGGCGCGGTTCAATCAGAAGTCAAAAGGCTCAAGCCCCAGGGCTCCCAGCCTGAACCGTGTCCCCCCACCCCGGCCCCCCGATTCTGTGTTGATTGCACCACAGAATGTATGTGTATGTGGAGAGGTCACTGAGTGACCCTGAGACGATCAGTGCTGTCCGAGCGGTGGTCTCACCGCAAGCAGTGACCAGGGCAGACACACACCGAGGGCGACCACGTGAAGAAGGGAAATGGCCAAGCAGAGAGGCCTCAGGGAACTAGCCCTGCCCACAAATTGACCTTGCACTCCCGGCCTGTGGCGCTTCACACAGCAGCCATGGCAAACTCATTCCACACGCTTCCCCCACCCCCAGGGAGGCAGAACTGGTCACACTCAGTGACTACCGAAGTGGCAGGTGACCTATCAGACCAAAGGGTTTGGTAACTAAACTAGACGGCCGTGTTGTCTTCCTGTGTGGATGTGAAGAAGTGGCTAGCTAAGGGCAAGGATTTACTTGGTGTTGTAATCCCTAACAGTCCTGAGACCCCATGGGGACAGAGAAAACGGACATGGCATCGTACCCGGTGACAGGCGCTGGATCAAAACAAGTCACATGGCAAGTTTAAAAGTACAGCCTTCTTAAAACTTTCTCCACCAAAAACAGTGCATACAGTTCTGAAATTTGCTTATCTGCTTTGTTTCCAATTTAACAATGTACCACTGCTGTCTGTAATACTGCCAAAATAATCCCTGCCAGGGTTCCCTGGCACAGTATTCACTGAGGGATGTCCTGTAATCTAGCTGTCCAGTCCCCTAGTCACACTGTTAAAGTGTCATGAAGAAAGACATTGTTTCTTCAAGAAACTACTAAAAACTCTGTCTTCATGGAGCCTACATTTTAGCAGGGAGAAAAAAGCCACTGAGGTATAGATAGCATATTAGAACATAAGGACTGGGGCCAGCACTGTGGCGTAGTGGTAAAGCCACCACCTATGGTGCCAGCCTCCCATATGGGTGCTGGTTCGAGTCCCAACTGCTCCACTTCTGATCCAGCTCTCTGCTATGGCCTGGGAAAGCAATTCAAGATGGCCCAAGTGCTTGGGCCCTGCACCCACATGGGAGACCTGGAGGAGGCTCCTGGCTTTGGATCAGCCCAGCCCCGGTCATTGTGGCATTTGGGGAGTGAACCAACAGATGGTTCTGCGTCTGCCTCTGCCTCTCTTTAACTCTACCTTCCAAATAAATAAATAAATCTTTAAAAAATAAAATATAAATTAATTAATAAAATAAAAGAAGTACATATGTTCACCAAAAGATATGTTAGAATGTTCCTGGGGCTGGTGCTGTGACATAGCAGGTAAAGCCGCCGCCTGCACTGCCAGTATCCTATATGGGCGCTGGTTCAAGTCCCGGCTGCTCCACTTCCAATCCAGCTCTCTGCTATGGCCTGGGAAAGCAGTAGAAGATGGCCCAAGTCCTTGGGCCCCTGCACCCAGATGGGAGACCTGGAAGAAGCTCCTGGCTCCTGCCTTCAGATCAGCGCAGCTACAGCCATTGCAACTAATTGGGAAGTGAACCAGTGGATGGAAGACCCCTCTCTCTCTCTCTGTTTCTTTGCCTCTCCTTCTCTCTATGTGTAACTCTTTCAAGTAAATAAATAAATCTTAAAAAAAAAAAAAAAAGAATGTTCCTAGTTGCATTATTGTTACAAACAAAAACTAGAAACTTCTCACACCCCATCACAGTATGGATAAATTGTTATGTATTCAAATGATGAAATGCTATACAGAAACAAGAACAAATGAACAATTACACAGAACAATATAGACAAATATCCCAAAATATTGGGCTAAAGAAGACACCAAAGTGTGATTAAGTTGAAATAATATAAGGGTTGGCATTGTGGCATAGCAAGTTAAACTGTCACTTGCGATACCTGCAGACCATACAGGAGCCCTGGTTCAAATCTCAGCTGCTCCACTTCTGAGCCAGCTCCCTGCTGATAGCCATGGGAAGGCAGCAGAAGATGGTCTGAGGGCTTGGGCCCCTGCCAGCACTGGTTGTTGTGGGCATCTGGGGAGTGGGCCAGCAGATGGGAGATTTCCTTCCCTCTCTCTCTGTTACTCTGCCTTACATATAAACAAATAAATCCTTAGAAACAAAACCCAAAACAACAAAAATCCTGAAAAAAATTTAGAAAAAGTACAAAACACCTGCAGGCAAACCTCATGTATGCCATCAGAAATCAGGATGGTGGCTGCCTTGGGAGGCAGGGGCGTGAGGCCTTCCAAGGAAGCGGGCAGCGTTCTACACACTGACCTCACGCGCACAGCGGGCTCAGTGGCCAAAGCAGCACCACTACTCACCGCACGTGCACACTTCTGACTTCCATTTTTCTTTTATTTTAAAAAATGATTTATTTGAAAGTCAGAGTTGCAGAGAGAGATCTTCCATCTGTTGGCCACAATGGCTGGGGCTGGGCCAGGCCAATGCCAGGAGCCAGGAGCTTCATCCCGGTCTCCCACACAGGTCGCAGGGGCCCAAGCACTTGGACCATCTTCCGCTGCTTTCCCCAGGTCATTAGCAGAGAGCTGGATCGGAAGTGGAGCAGCCAGAACAGGAACTGGCTTTACCTGCTAAGCCACACCGCCAGCCCCCATACTTCCATTTCTAAAATGTTAATAATACCGCAAGGGACAAAACACTGGACCGTGGCATGAGGGCCACATCTCTCTTACTTCTTGCTCCTTTCCACTCACCTTGCCCAAAAGTTCCTCAAATTCTGGGGACCATTCCTGCATCAGGGTGTCGATGTCGGGCATGGGCCTGGAATACAGAGGTAACAGTGATCAGAAAGCTGGATCGAGGGCGGCAGCAGCCCCCGGACTGGGACGTGCCTAGAGGGAGGAGACAGCCTCACTCTGGCCCATGAGGAATGCAGGAGAACCTAGACTGTGCCAACCAAATCCCCCCAGGGCCTGGGGCTCAGGGGAGCTGGTCCCATAATGACACCAGAGAAATCAGTGTCCTTCTGTCTGCAATGCCAGCCAGCAGCTGACCAAACTGGTCCCCAGGCTTCGGGCCTCTTCTCGGGAGCAGAGGGTCGAAGGTGGCGAAGGTGGCGAGGGTGACTGAAGCATGCCACAGCATGCGCTCTTACCTGGTGTAGTGCACAGTGGCGGGAGGCTTGGACCGGTGTAACTCGCAGATACTCTCGATCCACGTGTCGATGGCTTTGGGATTCTTTTCCGCGTCTTCCACGCTCTTTACTTTCACGTGTTGCTGGGAAGACAAGGAGAGAACCTGGCTGACAGCCCTGAAGCGGCGCTCTGGTTTTTAACGGGGCGACTCCCACATACAAGGGAGCCGAGGAAAAGGGCAGCCTAACCACGGCCCAGCGAAGGCTCCGGGCAAGCCCACAGGCAGGACTGACCACAGTGAGACACCACTTCGCACCTACAGGAGGGCCAGAACTGCAAGACTGCTGAGAGCAAGTGCTGGTGAGGCTGTGGAGAAACCGAGACCCTCCGTTACCGCTGTGGGACTGCACAGTGGTGCGGCCACTGCGGACAACGTTAGCAACAGCCTGTGGCCCGGCAGTCCCACTCTTACACAGGGATCTAAGAGAAAGAACAGCACCTGCCCATGCAAGACTGCTACCCGGACAGTCACCGCAGCATCGCTCATCAAAGTGGAAAGGAGTGGTGAGTGGGTGAACAAGACGTGGTGAACCCATACAACTCAACACTAGGCCACCCCAGAAGAGGGCTGAAGTGGCTGCCGGCATCTGGGCAGGAGGGGGGAGAGAATGAGGAGTGACTGTATGTGCGTGGTGTTTCTATTTGGAACGATGAGAATGTGTCTAAATTAGAAGGGGACCATGGCTGTACAACTCTGTGAACCCACCCAGCACCAATGAGTGGGACAGTGGAAAGGGTCAGCTACACGATATGTAGATGATGTCCCAAGTAAACTGTCGCTACGAAAGCAGAGCTGGCCCAAGCCACAGCTACTCCTTTCGACAGGAAGCGGTACAAATGGCACCACTGGCCCTCTGCAGCAGGGCCTGGGATGTGCCAGTCTCTTACCGTGACGTTGTGCTGCTTGGAATTCTCCGTTAGCCACAGGGAGAGCACTGTAGGGTCAGACTGCTTTGTAGAAGGTTCATCCAACACCAACAGCCCAAGGTTGTCAGGCTTTCCGTCAGGACGTGGGACCTGGATAAGAACAAGGGAAGGAAGCAGAGAGGAAAGTGGGAGGGCCACAACAGCGTCCTTAAAAACAAAATCAAAAACAACAAAAATCCTGATAAAATAAGCTGCAAAGGAAGAACTCTCTGGCTCACCATTATTCCCAGTATTAGAAAGCATGCTGGGATGGGGCCAGAGTTCTCGTGGAGGGAGGGGTTTAAGCCACTGCCTACGATGCCAGCATCCCATATGGGAATTGGTTCAAGACCTAGCTGCTCCACTTCCAATCTAGCTCCCTGCTAATGCACCTGGGAAGGCAGTGGAAGACTGTCCAAGTATTTGGGCCCTGCATCCATGTGGGAGATCCAGATGAAGCTCTGGGCTCCTAGCTTTGGCCTGGAACAGCTCCTGCTATTGAGACCATTTGGGGAGTGAACCAGCGCATGGAAGATCTCTGTCTCTCTGTGTCTCTCCCTTTTCTCTGTAACTTTGCCTTTCAAGTAAAATAAAAATAAATCTTTAAAAAAAATAATAAAGCATGCTGGGGCCGGCATGGTGGTGCAGTGAACTGAGCCGCCGCTTGTGACACCAGCATCCCCTATCATCCCATATGGGAGCGCCAGCTGGAATCTTGGTTGCTCCATTTGTAATCAGCTCCCTGCAAATGCACCTTGGAAAGCAATGGATGATGGCCCAGGTACTTGGGCCCCTGCCACCCACGTAGGAGATTCAGATGTAGCTCTATACTCCTGGCTTCAGCCTGGCCCTGCCCTAGCTGTTATGGCCATTGTTGTGGGGAGTGAACCAGCAAATGGAAGATATTTCTTTCTCTCTCTCTCCCTTTCTGATGCTCTACCTTTCAAATAAATAAATCTTTAAAAAAAAAAAAAAGCATGATTGTTATTATGATGTACTAAATATACTACCTAGACAAAAAATATATTATCAGAGTCGGTGTTGTAGTGTAGCAGGTAAAGCCACAACCTACAGCGCCAGCATCCCATATGGGCGCCGTTTTGAGTCCCGGCTGTTCCAATTCCAATCCAGCTCCTTGTTAAATGGCCTGGGAAAGCAAGGAAGATGGCCCAAGTGCTTGGGCTCCTGCCACCCATGTTGGAGACCCAGAAGAAGCTCCTGGCTTTGGTCTGACCCAGCTCTGGCTGTTGTGGCCATTTGGGGAGTGAACCAGTGGATAGAAGTTCTCTGTCTCTCCCTCTTATTCTGTAACTCTGCCTTTCAAATAAAAATAAATACATCTTTTTTTAAAAAAAAAAGAATATATGATCAATAGGACCCTAAATATAAATCTTGGATTCATAATTAGGATGACATATATGACAAAGTTTTCATTTATAATGAGATAATAAAGTATTACTTAATAGCAATGAGTATAATTTGGAACGGAGAGCAAGGTTAAGGGTTCTGGTGAAATGAATATGTTATCACAGTAGCCAATGCAACTCTAGGAAATTACTGGAATTGTTAGAGGGAAGGCAGGCAGTCGGGAAAAACATCTAAGGAGCCAGTTGTAGGATGGACTGCCTGTACCTTTAAGAATGCATCGATGTCCCCGACAGCTGGGATAAAATCCGGAATGAAGGGTTTCAGTTTGTGATCCAGCTCAATCAACTGAGGTGTGTACCTAGGGGATTGTCAAGGCCAAGTGGAGATAGTCAGAGAAAGCCACTCTACTGTTTAGGCTTGAAACACAGGAGGAGAACGGCCCCTTTGAGACTAGAGGTAGGCAAGGTCTGGGGTGGGGCAGCAAGGGCGGGGTAGGGGCGAGGTCCTAGCGCTCACCTGCTGATGTACCGGAAGAGCTCCTTAATCTCAGCAGAGACCGGCAGGTGCTCGTAGTCTGCAGGATCATAGGCCCTGGGGAAGGGGGACACCACTTGGTCAAGGTGCCCAGAGAAGAGCGAGGCGGCAGAACATGTGTCCCCTGACCACGGGGACGGGCCCTGACCCAGGGCTGTGCAAAGGTGGCTTTAAAGCTGATTATAATTACTTCTCAATTATCTGACAGTGAAGGAGGACGCAACTGCAGAAAATCCAAAACAGAATTCTTTTTATGTCAAACCGTAACAAAAATCGTCTTCCCTTTTTGTGAATGGAAGGAATTATGAGAGAATGTGGAATAAGAGATTTTGATTTCTGACATGGAAATACTTCATGCCAAGAAAAAAATGTTTGGCCGGCGCCGTGGCTCAACAGGCTAATCCTCCGCCTTGCGGCGCCGGCTCACCGGGTTCTAGTCCCGGTCGGGGCGCCAGATTCTGTCCCGGTTGCCCCTCTTCCAGGCCAGCCCTCTGCTGTGGCCCGGGAGTGCAGTGGAGGATGGCCCATGGTGCTTGGGCCCTGCACCCCATGGGGAGACCAGGAAAAGCACCTGGCTCCTGGCTCCTGCCATTGGAGGAGCGCGGTGCGCCGGCCGCAGCGCGCCGTCCGCGGCGGCCATTGGAGGGTGAACCAACGGCAAAAGGAAGACCTTTCTGTTTGTCTCTCTCTCTCTCACTGTCCACTCTGCCTGTCAAAAATTAAAAAAAAAAAAAGTTTTAGAGATGATGGTTTTGACGATGTTTATAAAAGTAAAATCATTGGAACCAAATGAAACATCCAAACTTCAGAAGATGGTTGGGTTTGTCAGACTGCATTTTACAGTTAATACAAAGTCTTCGTGTGGGGCAGGCATTTGGCCTAATGGGTAAGACCAGTTTGGGCGCCTACATTCTGTGTCAGAGTGCCCGGGCTCCTGTCCCAGCTCCACTGCTGACTCCAGTTTCCTGCCGAGTGTATACCCTGGGGGGTAGCAGGTGGTGGTCTAACTACTCATCCCCACCACCCCTTGGCTCCCAGCTTCAGCCCTGGTCATCAGGACATTTGAAGGATGAACTAGTAGATGGGGATTCTCTGTTTCACTGCCTTTCAAATAAATTAATTAAAAAAAGAAGTACTGATTTATGACAATGTATATAGTAAAAAACCAGTAGCACATATAGTATTAATCATAGTAAAGTAAAACAAAATAAACATTGGCAAATATTAAGTGGGTTATAAGGTGTTTCTGGTGAGACTTACTTTAAAAAATTAAACATATTAATGACTTAAAATTTACATTTCCCGGGGCTAGTGCTGTGTGTGACACAGCAGGTTAACTGCCACTTGCAACACTGTCCCTGGCAACCTACATCAGAGTGTTAGTTCACACCCTGGCTGCTCCACTTCTGATCCAGCATCCTACGAATGCTCCTGGAAGGCAGCAGCAGAAGGCCAAGTACTTGGGCTCCAGGCTCCCAGCTTTGGCCTGACCCAGCCCAGGGCCAAAGTGAACCAGCGGATGAGAGATCTCTCTCCCTCTCTCCCTCTCTCTGTAACTCTGCCCTTCAAATAAATAGATCTCTTTTTAAGTCTACATTCCCTAGAATATGACTTATAGAATATGATCACGAAACACAGTGGGAACAGTGGACGTCAGTACAGGGTTAAACAACCGCTTAATTTACTTCGTCCCTACCTGCAGGTGGAAAACCCAGGGTTCACTGTTTTTATTTTTATTTTATTTTATTTTTTTTATTTTTGACAGGCAGAGTGGACAGTGAGAGAGAGAGACAGAGAGAAAGGTCTTCCTTTGCCGTTGGTTCACCCTCCAATGGCTGCCGCGGACGGCGCGCTGCGGCCGGCACACCGCGCTCATCCGATGGCAGGAGCCAGGTGCTAGGTGCTTATCCTGGTCTCCCATGGGGTGCAGGGCCCAAGCACCTGGGCCATCCTCCACTGCACTCCCGGGCCACAGCAGAGGGCTGGCCTGGAAGAGGGGCAACCGGGACAGAATCCGGCGCCCCGACCGGGACTAGAACCCGGTGAGCCGGCGCCGCAAGGCGGAGGATTAGCCTGTTGAGCCACGGCGCCGGCCTCACTGTTTTTATAGTTACTAAACTACGTTACTGGCCAGGGCCGAGGCTCAACAGGCTAATCCTCTGCCTTGCGGCGCCGGCTCACCGGGTTCTAGTCCCGGTCGGGGCGCCGGATTCTGTCCCGGTTGCCCCTCTTCCAGGCCAGCCCTCTGCTGTGGCCCGGGAGTGCAGTGGAGGATGGCCCAGGTGCTTGGGCCCTGCACCCCATGGGAGACCAGGATAAGCACTTGGCTCCTGCCATTGGATCAGCGCAGTGCGCCGGCCATGCCGGCCATTGGAGGGTGAACCAATGGCTAAGGAAGACCTTTCTCTCTGTCTCTCTCTCTCTCACTGTGCACTCTGCCTGTCAAAAAATTAAATAAACAAACAAATAAATAAATAAACTACGTTACTATGACACATGCCCCTGGTAAAAAATACAAAGTAAATACAGTGAAGAGTTACGGCTTACTCCTACCTGTCCCCTTGCCACCAGCGGTTCCTCACCCCAACTGACCATTATTACCAGTTCCTAGAGTGTCCTCCAAAGACAGTCCATGTGACATTCGTGTTAGACACAGGCTAGCACAGCACAAACATGCTTTCATACCTTTTAAAAATTGAGCAGTGCCTCCTGGCAACTGCTCCTTGCCGGTGCATGTAAAGTGGCCACCTAGCTTCTAACGGCTAGGTAGAATTCTACTGACCGACTGTGCCATCATTTATTGAACCCGTAATTGCACTGTCCATCGATGGGACTTAGAATCCACTTCACAAGGGCTGACGCACAGGGCCCGTTTCGCTCCGCGCACACATGCATTTTCTCGGGCTCAGAACATGAGCTACCTTCATCTCATCCTCGAGAATCAGAGAGAGCAAGGGAGAGCACAGGGCTGGGAGAGGCGGCGCTGGGTTTGAGCCATCTGAGACTCCTGAACACAAGCGCTCAGGAGAGCCGGGGGCACATTGCTGCCCCGAAGCCCTCCCGGCCCGGGTTTGCACAGGGAGTCTCCTCCTGCCTGGGCGCGCCAGGCGGCCTCCCTCACCCTTCCGGAGGGGCCCCGTGCTCTTCGTCAGAGTCGGTGTCAGAGTCGCTCTCGGAGTCGTCGTCGTCGTCGTCGTCCTCGTCGTCCTCGTCGTCGTTCTCACTGAAGCCCCGCTGGGGGGTCATCTGGGAGGTCTTCTTCCTCTCCTGGGACAGGGCAGGGTGGGCGGAGGGGGCCACGTGAGAGAGGGGCAGCACGCCACGCCCCGGCCCGCACTGCTCCCCGCGCCGCCTCCTGCTCCTGTCCAGCCACAGACCGGGCACGTGCCAGTCCTCCGCCCGAGGCTGCGGTAGGACGCTGCTCTGTGCTCCCTCCCGTACCTGCTCCGGGGCCACCCTGAGAGCTGTGCGTGGACATGACCCCGTCTGCGTCAACCCCAAAGCTGAGCGGCACCTCTCTCAGTAATGACTCGGGGAGGAAACGGGGCCAGAAGGGGCAGGGAAGACTTTCGAGGATCTTAATACTCAAAGATCAGCTAGTCTCCAATCTGCAAGGCTCCCAGGGCGAGGTGCTTGCCACCATCAAGAGAGGAGAGCTCGGGAAGGAGCCCGCGCCTGACTTCCGGCCAGTGGTTCCAGAGACCCTGGGTGTTCCGTCTGCATTCAGTGACATTTCTCCTCCTGCCCCGCTCCCCAAGGTAGATGCAAGGCGCAGCTTCTGCCTCACGAGGGTCTCGTGTTCTTGGCATTACAACCTACCTTTCTGAGTTTCTGGCTCTCTAGGTACCACCCCACTCTCTCCAGTCCATGAGAGGAGCTCTGGTGGCGCTTGGGACTTGCAGGGGCGGTAGGGATGGGGTCCGTGTCTTTGTCTCTGTGGCCTGGAGCCTGTGTCATGCCCTCCCTTAGGACCTGAGGAATGACCAATTGGCCCCCTTTAAGAGGTTTTGAAAGCTTACAGCGTATGGCTTATATTGACAGATGCTTGGCTCCAGTTTTTAAAAATCATTTTAATGCTTCTCTTATGGTAAAGCCACTACTGGCACATAACACTGTGACACATTACAGGATATAAAAAACTGGTTTTGGTTGCATTTTCCTCTAAGCATATCAGATTCATTATCTAGAGATAGAAATATATTTTAGCTTATCCATAATTTATGACAGATATGATATACACTTGCATAATTTATTCTGGGACTATGCCTTATTGCTGTGCAATTGATAAGAACCTTTTAGAGTATTCTTTCTCAAGACATGCCAAAATTACCCCCTTGGTCACCTAGGAAACAGCTTTCACAATTGGGACTTTTAAGAAAATATATTTTCAACTTGAAGATGATTCAAAAGTCGATCATTTCTGCTGATTCTCGATGCTTTACAAATTGGAAAGATACATAAGCCCCGATCCTGACTAGACGTTGAAACTAGAAGGATTTAGTGTAGACACAAAATTCAGAGGTCAGCTTAGGAAAACTGCACTTTTATTTTGTCCACTGCTTCAAAGTTGTGCTTTGCAACAGCTTTGATATAAAGGCAGAGGGTTTTATAGACCAGAGACAAACACCTACAAGATGACCTTGTGTATAAGATATTAAAACAGCACCCTAGTCACAGAGTGAAGCCACCTCGAAAGGTCCCCTTAGGCACAGCATCTCTGTCACTTAGATATTCCTCTTCACTGAGTTTCCAAGACTCCTGTCCTTAAAGGCCAACAAAACATAACCCCTGAATCATGTGCTGGGGTGGAACACACGCGGCTGTGGCGCGAAGCAGGTGTGTGGCCCAAGCTCCACCTGGCCAGGCAGGCAGGCATCTCACCGACTTTTTTTCAAAATGGCATGACTCTCCAGACTCACAGAACCACATCAAAGGGACACCTGTGTCTTACAGACTTCAACATTGAAATCTCTCTCCTAGGCAGTATTGTAAGTGCCGACACTGAAAAAAAATGCCTAGACCAACTAGTCACAAACTCACTTCAGCAGGACTGGACTGCGTGCTGAACCTATACATTGCCCTGCTTTTTCTTCTAGATTCTGGGTGGGGAGTGGGGATATGTAATTTTTAAAATAAATAGCCCAGGTAATTCTTATGATCAGTAAAGTCTGGGAAACACTGACCCACATTACATGAAACTCGTCACCAAAAAGTCTGCTGAGTGACAGGCTTCATTCCTGACGAGCAGTAGAAACCACAAAGCTCTCTACTCCCGCACGAGCTCAAAGGCACCCAAGTACTGGAGACGAGCGCTCAAGAACACCTGCACTGTTGACCTGGTGTCATCTCAAACTAGCTACTAAGACCCCCAGGCAGAAACCCCGCAGGAACCCGCAGGTTATAACGTACCTTATTATTTTCCTCTTCGTACTCGTCACTGCTATTATCAGCCATAGTCTTGCTGTGAAGGCAGGCAGAATGAAGGAGTCCTTAGAAGAAAAGGCTTCCCTTTAGGTTGTTGTTGTGACGATGACTTGTAAGGAGGACTACTTCTGGTTTATAATATTTTATGCCCTAGCCCTTTTATGGAACAGCGTTTATAAGTCCATCTAGCTAAAGGACCGGAGACTGACTTCTAGTCATGGCTGCCACCTGTGACACCAGCACCCATATGAGCTCGTTTTTGAATCCCAGCTGCTGTACTTCCATGCTTCTGATCCGGCTTCCTGCTAACGTGCTGGCAGACAGCAAATGATGGCCCACATATTTGCGTTCTTGCTACCCATATGGGAGACCTGGATGAATTTTCTGGCTCCTGGCTTCAGCCTGGCCCAGCCCCAGCTGTTACAGGCATTTGGAGTGTAACAACAGATGGAAGACACCTCTCCATGTCTCTCTCTCTCTCTCTCTCTCTCTGACACTCTGCCTTTCGAGTAAATAATTTTTTAACTTATTTTATTTATTTGAAAGAGTTACAGAGAGAGGTAGGGACAGAGAGAGGTCTTCCATCTGCTGGTTCACTCCCTAGATGGCCGCAATGGCCAGAGCTGCGCTGATCTGAAGCCAGGAGCCAGGAGCTTCTTCCAGGTCTCCCACGCAGGTACAGGGGCCCATGGACTTGGGCCATCTTCCACTGCTTTCCCAGGCCATAGCAGAGAGCTGGATCAGAAGAGGAGCAGCCAGGACTTGAACCGGTGCCCATATGAGATGCCAGCACTTCAGGCCATGGCGTTAACCCGCTGCGCCACAGTGCCGGCCCCATCGAGTAAATAAACATTTAAAGAAACCATATCTGGTAGCAAGGTGTACACGCCAAAGAAATGAAACCAGGGACTCAGACGCTCGTGCACCTGTTTACAGCAGCACTATTCACGCAGCCAAGAGGTGCAAACAACCCAAGCGTCCACCAAGCAACGAGTGGCGAGGGGCTGGCGTTGTGGCGCAGCAGGTTAAGCTGCCGCCTGCGACACCTGCATCCCATACGGAGCCTCGCCATTCTGTCAAAAATAGGTCTCCCTCCCCACCATTGTTTTCCATAACAGCAAACAATTTTTGTCTCTATCAATGCACTGATCACATCTGCCATTATCTTTTTTTTTTTTTTATTTGTCATCTGTCTCCCATGATTCCAAGCAACAGGACGGCAGGGACAATGTGTCTTTTGTCTAAGATGTTGTATTCCCAGTGCCAGGCAAAAGGCTGGGACATAGCAGATATCCAAAGATGTCTGTTGAATAAGTGACCCGTACCGAGTCCTCCAAAGACATCCATTGAGCTCTTGGTTGGGGACGCAAGCTCTGAAGCATCTTCAAAGCTGAGCAAAGCACAGTTTTGGTAAAAATAAAAACCAGCAACAATAACCACTAAGAGAGTGAACTCCTGGCCGCCTCTGAACACAGCAGCAACACCAAGTAACTGGTGATGGGGAGGTGAGCACTGTAGCTGCCTGGGATGCCCACCTCCCATATCGGATTGCCAGTTCAAGTCCTGGCTGCTCCACTGAGGATCCAGCTCCCTGCTCACGCAACCTGGGAGCCAGATGATGGCTCAAGTGCTTGGGCTCCTGTCACCCATGGGGGAGACCTGAATGGAGTTCTGGGCTCCCGGCTTCAGCCTCGCTCAGCCCTGGCTGTTGCTGGCATTTGGAGAGTGAACCAGTGGGTAGAAGAGGGTGCTCTCTCTCTCTCTCTCAGCCTTTCAAGTAGTAGGTGAAAATACATAAAACCATTAAGAATTTTTGGGGGGGTAAAAATGGTGATAGGGTTGGGTTGGAGGAAGAATCTGCCATGATTTCTCTTTCTTAACTACTGAGAAAACACACAGTGGCAAGTGAAGTGACGTAACTCTGAAAGTCAGAATTTGCATTATAAAATAGGAACTTTTTAAAAAAGATGTATTTATTTATCTATTAGAGAGGCAGAGAGAGAGGTCTTCCATCCACTGGTTCACTCTACAGATGGCCACAACAGCCGGAGCTGGGCCATTCCAAAGCCAGGAGCCAGAACCTTCTTCCAGGTCTCCCACACGGGTGCAGGGGCCCAAGGACTTGGGCGATCTCCCACTGCCTTCCCAGGCCATAGCAGAGAGCTGGGTCGGAAGTGGAGCAGCAGGGACTCGCCATGAATCCATCTCGCTCTTTGAAGATCATTTGTTTTCTCTTCCTTCCTCTTACCTTGGTATCTTGGGGTTGGAGCATAAACACTTGCGACCTCTTCCGAGTCGTTAATCTCTAGCCGCTCATCGTACGTCTGGTTCTCAACAATCTCGGTCTAAGCAAAAGGAGACCTGCTCACACGACTCATCGTGGGACACGGGCGCTCCGCCGGGAGACGCACTGGTCCGCCTTCCTACCAGATACCAATCCTCCTCCTCCACCCACACCGCGGTTAACGCAGTCACTCTGCTGCAGGAGCTGTCGGCAGCGAGAGGGCAAGGCGTTGGGACAGTCACCTTTGGGGGCAGCTCCCCAGGGCTGTCAGATCCGCGCAAGGACACCGCAGGATTCGTCTGCAGCTTCCCCGAGGCTGCTGGGGAAGACCCCAGAGGTTCTGGGAAAAGCTCTGTCCCGGCGCCAGCCCTGGGGCGGCATCCTGCAGAGGGGCGAACCCCAGTGTCCAGGTCCCATCCAGGAGTACCCGGGAGCATCAGCCCCTGTCCACCCCGGCCCGCGGGCCGGATCCCGGTTAAGGGGAGTCACGGGGGGAAGGGGCGCAGAAACGGCCCGTTGTCATGGAGATGGGGGCAGCGGGAAGCGGCGACCCCTCAAACGCCTCTCGGGAGGGAGGAAGGCTGTTCCCTTCCTCAGATGAGCACGAATTACCTGTAGCCCCTCTGAATCCGTCTCCTCTATGAGAGAAGAACCCCAGCCTAGGGCTAGGGGCTCACTCCAACCAGCTCTGGCCACTTTAGGGGTTCTACTTGGAGCAACCGGCCTGTGCGTCGCTAGGCAAAAAGGAAGCGAGTCGCGAGATCTGCGTTCATTCTCGTGAGACCTCCACTCGCCCGGCTCTCCGGGCGCAGGAAGGAGGTCCAGAGGCTTCGGGGAAAGCCTCTCTGGGCCGCCGAGCCGCTGGTTTGTCTATGATTTAAATAAATGCAGCTCTTGCGCCCTCTAGCGGCCGTGTCTGGCAACGCGGACTGACTCATTTCGGCTCCAGGAGAGTTAGCCCTCCAATTTAGAAGCAAGGCTATATGTATGTCTTTCCACCCTCCCAGGACAAGGATTGCCGGGCATGCGACTCCTCCTAGGTCGGTCTAATCAGAATTCACACGTGCTCTCCAGAGAATATTCCACAATGCCTTGTATGTCCTTCTGTAGGACTTATATTACATTATATAAATCTCTATATCCCCCTCCACGATGTCCCATTGCATGAGGCATACTGATACTAATAAGTTATTCCCTGCTTATCTGGGATTCAACTTAACTTTATGTTCTATATGTTTCTTTGCTAAAGACTGTGCGCTTCCTTAAGGCAGAGTATGTGGTATGTGTCTGATTTTCTATAGGCATGCTAGCATGTTTCCTAAATTAGGCACTTTAAAAATGGTCATTGAGGGGCAAGCGTGAAGCCTCATGGTTAAGATGCCTGCGTTCCGCGTAGAAGTAGCTGGGTTTGTGTGTCCTGGGGAGCAGCAGCGATGGCTCAAGTAGCTGTGCTCTTGGCCACACTTGGGAGACCACGCTGGGTTCCTGGCTACTGACACCAGCAAGGCATCTGCAGAGGGAACCAGCAGCTGGGAGCTCTCTGTCTCTCAAGTAAATTTTTTAAAAAGTAGACACTGAGTGGATGAATCAAGAAATGAGTAAGAGGCAAATATTTTACTTTTTAAATGCTTGTTCATTCTCATTTTAATTGAAAGGCAGAACTATATGGAGAGAACGATCCATTAGTTCATGCCCCAGATTCTCACTGTAGCCAGGGCTGGGCCAGACAGGAGTCAGGAGCCTAGAACTCCGTCCAAATCTCCCATGCGGGTGGCAGAGGCCCAAGTTCTTGAGCCATCATCTTCCTCTTCCCAGGAAGCTTATTGGCAGGAAGTGGAGTAGCCGGAACAAGAATGGGGCACTCCCATATGTGATGTGGGTGTCCGGAGCAGCAGGTAAACCTGCTGAGCTACAATGCCCACCCAGGTCCCTGCCTTCAACCACACCGACACACGGCCTCCAAGGCACTCCTCTCGCAGCATGCTTGCAGGAATGCAGCTCCTTTTGCAGTTTAATTCAGGGAATGTCCTATTTTCAAGGAATCAGTATCAGTTGATATTTGTGAGTTTCTGAGGCCCATACTGGAGACCCTGGAGGCTGGCACAAGAAGGCAATAATTCCAAACAGAATTTCTATCTTAGGCCGGCGCCGTGGCTCAACAGGCTAATCCTCCGCCTTGCGGCGCCGGCACACCGGGTTCTAGTCCCGGTCGGGGCACCGGATTCTGTCCCGGTTGCCCCTCTTCCAGGCCAGCTCTCTGCTGTGGCCCAGGAGTGCAGTGGAGGATGGCCCAGGTGCTTGGGCCCTGCACCCCATGGGGAGACCAGGAAAAGCACCTGGCTCCTGGCTCCTGCCATCGGACGAGCGCGGTGCGCCGGCCGCAGCCATTGGAGGGTGAACCAACGGCAAAGGAAGACCTTTCTCTCTGTCTCTCTCTCTCACTGTCCACTCTGCCTGTAAAAAAATAAAAATAAAAAAAATAAAAAAAAATAAAAAAAAAAAAGAATTTCTATCTTGTAGGAAAAAAAAAAAGACTGTTCTTTCATAAAGTCTGTGTGCTTTTTATAACAAAAATAAAAATTACAGTTTGACATATGTCCTTTCAGACATGAAAATCTGTGTGCCTTCTAAAGATGTTATTAGGAAGCCACTGGAAATGGAATTGATATGGGTAAGAATGAGATGTCTGCAATGCAACGCTCAAAGCTATAGGTTCTGAAGTTGGGAGAAGGCTTTCTTTGATGACTGGCTTTTCCACTTTCTAGCCAGGAGGCCTTTGATAGAATAGGTCTCCTCTCTGTTGCTTGATTTCCTCATGGGTGAAATGAAGATAATCATTTCCCTGCCTCTGAGGATTCTTTTGCTGATTAAATGAGATACTTGGTGTGAAGAAGTAACAGTAACGCCGGGGACATCGTAAGTATTCAGTACATGTTAAGGAACACATAGGCCATAAGGAGAGCCATTGCCTTGCAATGGGAAAAGCTGAGTTTGAGTCCTGGCTCTCCCACTTACTGACCGTGAGTTTGGGCAGGTGCTTAATTTCTTTGATCTTTAGTGCCCTTATCTGGATTGCTGTAAAGGATTAGAGGTAACATGTAAGACACCAGACACAAAATGAGTGCTGCATAAGAAAAACAGTTGTTATTTTTATCGCAGACATGTAGGGTTTTTTTTATTAAGATTTATTTATTTGAAAGGTAGAGTTGTAGAGAGAGAGGAGAGAAAGAGAAAGAGAGAGAGAGAAAGAGAGAGAGAGAGAGAGAGAGAGAGATCTTCCATCCACTGTTCATTCCCCAAATGGCTACAACAGCCAGGACTAGGCCAGGCTGAAGCCAGGAGCCAGGTGCTTCTTCTGGGTCTCCCCTGTGGGTGCAGGGGCCCAAGCACTGGGGCCATCCTCCACTGCTTTCCCAGGTGCATTAGCAGAGAGCTGGATTGTACGTGGAGCAGCCAGGACTAGAACTGACGCCCATATGGGACACTGGCGCTCCAGGCCAGGGCATTAACCCGCTGCACCGCAGTGCTGGCCCCCTTGGGTTCATCTCTTAAACTTGCCATCATTTTACTCATGCACCAAATGGACCTAAACTCAATAACCGCTTTGCTTCCTGCACATAGGCTTTCCTAAAAGACTAAAAATGCGCTCCTTGAAAGTACACGGTTCAGTTCTTCTGGAGCATTCGAAAAAAATGATTTATTCATTTGAAAGGCAGAGTGACAGAAAGAGAGGGAGCGAATGATCTTCCATTTTCTGATTCACTCCCCCAGATGGCTGCAACAGCCAGGGTTGGGCCAGGACAAAGCCAGGAGCCTAGAACTCCAACAGGATCTCCCACATAGGTGGCGGGGCCCAAGCACTTGGGCCGTCTTCTGGTGCCTTCCAAGAGCACTGGCAGGGAGCTGGCTCAGAAGCTGAGTAGCAGGGATTCAAACGGGCACTCCAGCATGGGATGCCAGCATCGCAAGCAGCAGCTTAGCCTGCTGCCCCACAATGCAGCCCCCCCAACCCCAAGCATTTTAATTACTTCAAAAACATACCTCACACCCGTTAGCAGTCACTCGCCAATCCTCATCTTCCTGAGCCCCCAGAAACCACTAATATTCCTTCTGCCTCTATGGATTTGCCTATTTGGGACATTTCATACCAGTGGGGTCATAAGATAAGGCCTGCTGTATTTGGCTTCCTTTACCTAATATGATATTTCCAAGGCTCATCCATGCTGTAGCATGTACCAGCTCTTTTTTCCTTTATATATCTTGTTTCTTTGGGTACTATAAATAATGCTGCTATGAACACTAGGTTACAAATTTTTGTGTTAGGTTTTCTTTTTTTTTAAAAAAAAAAGATTTATTTATTTTACTTGCAAGTCACAGTTACACAGAGAGAGAAGAAAAGGCAGAGAGAGAGAGAGAGAGAGAGAGAGGGAGAGAGGGAGGGAGAGAGGTCTCCCATCTGCTGGTTCACTCTCCAGATGGCTGCAATGGCCGGAGCTGCACTGATCCAAAGCCAGGAGCCAGGAGCTTCTTCCAAGTCTCCCAAGTGGGAGCAGGGGTCCAAGGACTTGGGCCATCTTCTACTGCTTTCCCAGGCCACAGCAGAGAGCTGGATCAGAAGTGAAGCAGCTGGGACTCGAACCGTTGCCCATATGGGATGTTGGCACTGAAGGCAGTGGCTTCACCCGCTATGCCACAGCGACGGCCCCAGATTTTCTTTTAAGAAATTATTTGTTTACTTAAGAGACAGAAAGAGAGAAACACAGAGAGAAGAGAGACCCCATCTCCCCAACTTCCAGTTCATTCCCCACACGCTTGCGAAGGCTGGGGCTGGGCCATGTGGAAGCAAGGAGCCGGGAATGCAATCCAGGTCTCCCATGTGAATGGTGCTGACACAACTACTTGAACCACCACATGCTACCTCCAGGGTGCCCATTAGCAGGAAGCTGGGGTCAGGAGCAGAGGCGGATCCCAACTCAGGCACTCAAACATGGGATGTCCTTGTCTTAACTGCTAAGCCCAATGCCACCCCGCCTATATTTTCAGTTCTCTTGAGTGTGAACCTAGGAGTGGAACTGCTGGGTCATATGCTAACTTCGTTTAACTTTTTGAGAATTGCAAGCTTTTCAAAAGGAGCTGCACTACCGGCAAAGCATGAGGCTTTACATTCTCCACATCCTAACACTGATTACTTTTCTTAATCTCAAACATTTATTTATTTTTACTTACTTGAAGGGCAGAGAGACAGAGACAGATGGAGAGAGATCTTCCATCGAGTATTTCAGAACCAAATGCCTGTCTGCAACAGCCAGAGCTGGACCAGGCTGAAGCCAGGAGCCTGGAATTCCGCCCCCATCCACCAAGTGGGTTAGAGGAATCCGCGAACTTGAGCCATCAGCAGCTGCCTCCCAGGATGTGCGTTAGCAGGAAGCCTGTTTGGAAGTGGAGGAGCTGGGACCCAAACCCAGGCACCCCAGTATGGAACGCAGGTGTCCCACGTGGTGCCATAGCTGTTGAGCCAAAGGCATGCCCAACTGACTGTTTTATAGCCGCCACCCTAGCGGGGGTGTACAAGCTCACTGTAGCATCGACTCGCATTTCCCTATGTCTAAACATTTTGTAGCGTTCTCATCAGCCGTCTTTACTTCTTCTTTGGAGAAATGTCCACTCCTATCCTTTCCTTTGTCAATTTTTAGATTGGAATATTCGTGTACTACCGAGTTGTGACAGTTCTTTATATATTCTGGATACTAGTCCCTTTCCCGCACAGGTTATTTAAAATGTTGAACGACCCAGGGGTTGCGAGAGGGGCTTTATGTACTGCAAAGCTGGATGCAACACACACAAAAGAAGGCGGTGCCGGGTAGTAGAAGGGCTGCAGTCCGAGGCTCCCCGGCCGGGCAGAGCCCCCCACCCGACCGGCGCAAAGCCAGCGCCCCAGCCCCGCACCCACAATTCCGGCCCCCCACGGCCCGCCCTCCGCCCTTTGACCCGCGCTGTTTCCGGTTGGAGACGTGGCTCGGGGCCGCCATCTTGGCTAGAGGCGAAGCGGCTGCGGCTCCTGTCAGGGGGGCGGCAGGTCCGGAGAGGCCGGTGCTCGCCTTCCTCTCTCCTCAGCCCTAGGCCCAGTGGAACCGGAGCGCGGGAGCGCCCCACCACCGTCCTCGCCATGGTAAGATCCCAGCCAGGTTTCGAACTCCGGGGGGCCGGGCCTGGCTTGCCCGCTGTCCTGCCGGCTGGCGCGGAGCTGGAGCCGGCGGAGCCCAGCCTCGGGGGTCTGGAGCCGGCTGCTTCTCTCGGGGGCGGGGGAGCCTCACGGCCTCCCCAGCTCCGTGCCTGGCTTCCGGGGGGATCCGAAGGAGCTGACCGCCGCCCCTCTGTCGTCGTGTCCCCACCCCACCCCCCAACCAGCTGGACTCCTTCCTCCGCTGGGACGGGCCGGGGGTTTCTGCACTTGCCAGAGCCTTGTCGTGGTTGTCGCGAGGGCCTCAGGCTGCGGAGCTCGGCGCTGCGGTGCAGCGGGTCCCGCAGGCGCAGAGGCTCGGCCGGCCGGGCCCGTTTCCGCAGGTTCCCGTCCCGCTCGTCTCCGGTCTCCCACCCCCGGTGTTCGAGATCCAGATCCCTTGGGGTCCGGACTCTGTCTTTTGTTTGTTCAGAAGAGGGAGACGGAGGCCTAGACGGCGGCGGAGTGACTTGTAACCCCGTAACCGGCAGGACCTGAGCGTCCCGAAACCTTCCACTACTTGGGTAGAACTTAGGCGTGTCAGTGTGTCAGTGAGTGTACGCCGTGTGTACAGGAGGTGGGGAAACAGGAGCGAGTTAGGGGGAACACGGTTCCTGTGGCCGAGGAACCCGCTGTGGAGGGGAACCCGAACGTGTGGTGTGTATGTGGCAAGTGGTCGGTCATGCGCTGCCCCGCAGGAGGACCGAGAGGGGTGGGCGGTGCCTGGGACCTGTTACTCGCCCTCTGACGCCTTATCTCCGTGTGCTCAGCTGTTAAGAGCGAGAAAAACTTAATGTGGGTGAGGATGGGAGAAAACAGAACTGCTGACTCTGCTTGCCCTATCGCTGCGATCTGTCGATTTTCATGAAGTAGAAGAAAGTCTTGGGTTTCAAACGAGCTCGTAGTTTGTTTTTCAGCGCACCTTGTACCCTTTAGTTTTTTGAAGTGTTCTTTTTTTAAAAAAAGAATTTTTTTGTCAACGGATAATTGATTTAAAGCATCTTCCTATGTACATGAGAGATGACAGAATGTCATCGGGTTTATACATTGCATCAGACAGATTTGCCTTCTGGAACTTGTGTGTTACACATAAAAATTCCAAAAATTCATTTTTCAGTTTCACTAGGAGGCTCAGTATTTGTATGGTGATATTTTTAATTAATAAATTTTAATAGCTATATATTAATTGTATATATGGGCTACAGAGTGATATTTCAGTATATATATACAGTGTGTAATCATCATGGAGAGTGATTTTAGTTTTTTATTAAATATTTTTTTAGTTAAAGAGAGAATCTTCCCTCTGCAGGTTCACTCCCCAAATGGCTGCAGCAGCCAGGTCTGGGCCAGGCCAAAGCCAGGAGCCAGGAACTCCGTTCTGGTGTCCCACATGGTAGCAGGGGCATAAATGCTTGGACCATCATCTGCTCCTTTCCCAGGTGCATTAACAAGAAGCTGGATCCAAAGTGGAGTAGCTGGAACATGAATCAGGCACTCTGATACGGGATGTGGGTGCCCCAGTGTCTTAGACTCAAACATTTATCATTTTAATAACAGAGCCTTGTAAATATGGGTAATTTTCACAAAAATCTTGTTTGTTGAAAGGTTCTTGGAAGTTAGTACTTTTAATTGGTAAGTAAAAGATGGTAAAGTTCTAGATGTTGAGTGATGTGTGTAAATTTTGAGTGTCATTTTAACATGTGTGCACATGCATACAGTTGTGTCATACGTTTCTGGACTGTTGGAGACTTGGTGTGATCTAGATTCTCACAGATTTGCGTACCCTGGAGAACAACTTATCCAGGTACATTCTGCCCTGTATAAGCTTAAGACATTGGTCTTATTTCGTGTAATGTTTTTGGATATTACCCCTTTACAGCGTAAACCCTAGATGATAGAAATGTCCAAATGAGATGAAATTGTGATCTAACGGTTGTATCAAAACTCCTAAAAGTTGGGATAGGTGTTAGGCCTAGCAGTTAGGATGATACTTAGGATCCTGACTTCCATATCCGAGTGCTTGGGTTCGAGTTCTGCCTCTGCTCCCAGTTCCAGTTTCCTGCTAATGTGCACGTTAGTAAGCAGCACACGTGATGGCTCAAGTAGTTGGGTGCCTGGCGTCCATGCCACCTACATGGGAACCCAGATTAAGTTCCCTGCTTCAGCCTAGCCCAGCCCAGCTGTTGCAGGCTTTTGGGGAGTGAGCTAGCAGATGGGAAGTCTCTCTCTGCCTTTCAAAGAAATAAATTAATTAAAATTTTTAAGTCCCGGAAAGTCGATTAATTTTTCCTCAACATTTTATTGCAGAATTTTCAAATGTCTGAAAAAGTTGAAAATACACTGAATACCCATAGAACTACTAGCTAGATTAACATTTTACTTTGATACTTAAAGTATCATCCCTCTAATCATCCATCTTTGTCTTCATCTCTTTTTCTCTCTCTCTCTTTTTTTTTTTTTGTTTAAAGATTTATTTATTTATTTTAAAGCCAGATTTACACAGAGAGAAGGAAAGGCAGAGAGAGAAAGGTCTTCCATCCACTGGTTCACCCCCTGACTGGCTGTACCGGCTGAAGCTGCGCTGATCCAAAACCAGGAGCCAGGAGCTTCTTCCGGGTCTCCCACGCGGGTGCAGGGGCCCAAGGACTTGGGCCATCTTCTGCTATCCCAGACCGTAGCAGAGAGCTGAAGTGAAGCAGCCAGGACTTGAACTGGCGCCTGTATAGGATCCACAGGCAGCGGCTTTCCCCGCTATGCCACAGCCCCGGCCCCCAAATGTTTGTCTTTTTTCATCTGCTTGAAAGGCAGAGCAACAAAAGATCTTCCATCTGCTGGTTCACACCCAAATGCCGGCAACAGCCAGGGCTGGGCCAGGCTGGAGCCGGGGGCTGGGAACTCAATTCTAGTCTTTTAGCTGGCTTCCAGGAAGCTTTTTTTTTTTTTTTTTTTTTTGACAGGTAGAGTGGACAGTGAGAGAGAGAGAGACAGAGGGAAAGGTCTTCCTTTTGCCATTGGTTCACCCTCCAATGGCCGCCGTGGCTGGTGCGCTGCGGTCAGCGCACCACGCTGACCCGAAGCCAGGAGCCAGGTGCTTCTCCTGGTCTCCCTCCCATGGGTGCAGGGCCCAAGCACTTGGGCCATCCTCCACTGCACTCCCTGGCCACAGCAGAGAGCTGGCCTGGAAGAGGGGCAATCGGGACAGAATCCAGTGCCCCGACCGGGACTTCAAACAAATAAAATAATAAAATCTGGGGCTGGCATTGTGGCGTAGTAGGTAAAGTCACAGCCTGTGACGCCAACATCCCAAACGAACGCCACTTCCAATCCAGCTCCCTGCTAATGCTGGCCCCCAACACATAGATTTTTTTTGTAATACACATTTCCCATTAACTTTTTTTTTTTTTTTTTAAGATTTATTTTGTTTATCTGAAAGGCAGAGCTACTGAGAGTGAGAGAGACCTTTTATCTGCTAGTTCACTTCCCAAGTGGCCACAGTGGCTAGGGCTGGCTAAGACAGAAGTAGGAACCAGGAGCTCTTTCTGGGTTTCCCACATGGGTGGCAGGGACCCAAGCACTTGGGCCATCTTCTGCTGCTTTCCCAGGCATGTCAGCAGGGAGGTGGATCGAACCCATGTTTGAGTAGGTGTGAAGTTTTGATCTTTTCTAGATATCTGTTTGATTTATTTCTACTTATTCCTCTAAGTTCCAAAAATTCAATATAGGGGATCATAACTTTTTTTTTTTAAGATTTATATATTTATTTGAAAGGCAGAGTTACAGAGAAGCTGAGGCAGAGAGAGAGAGGTCTTTCATCCACTGGTTCACTCCCCAAGTGGCTTCAAGGGCTGGAGCTGGGCTGGTACGAAGCCAGGAGTTAGGAGCTTCTTCCAGGTCTCTCACATGGGTGCAGGGGCCCAAGGACTTGGACCATCTTCCACTGCTTTCCCAGACCACAGCAGAGAGCTGGATCGGAAGTGGAGCAGCTGGGACTCGAACCTGCGCCCATATGGGATGCTGGCAGTGCAGACAGCGGCTTTACCTGCTACGCCACAGCCTGACCCAAAGGGGATCATAACTTTTTAGGGATATGATTTTCAACTTCTTGTTGGGGGATGGACTCTACAGGAATTACAGTTACCATATACTCCTACTTGTTAGTATTATTTTCAGTGCATGAAGTGATTCTCTGTGGGCCATTTGAGAATTATTGCTGTAGAGGATCTATGAATTTCTTTAAATTATTAGTAAAATTTTTTAGAGAGTTGATACCATTTGAACGTCAAAATATTGACGGACTCGGGTCAATGTGTAGCATAGTTGCAGCTTGGGACACCCACCAACATCCCTTATAGGAGTGCCTGGGCTTATGTCCTCATCTCCCTGCTTCCAGTCCAGCTTCCTGCTAACGCATGCACTGGGAAGCAGCATACGGCTCAAGTACTTGGGTCCCTGGGGCTACTCATGTGAGTTTCTGGCTTTGGTCTGGTCTAGCTCTAGCTGTTGCTTTCATTTAGGGAGTGAACTAGCCTTTCTGTGTGGGGGTGGGGATGGGGGTGTGGGGGTGGGGGTGTGGGTGTGGTGTGTGTGTGTCTGCCTTTCAAATAAAAATGAAAAAAAAATTAAGTTTTTAATATGGAAAAAAGTTGACAAACCCATAAGGCTAAAATCCATTACCTTGAAGTGACATAAATTTCTTTTATGAAATGCATTAATACTGATATTGTTTTTTACATATCAAATATATGTGGCATAAATCCCATAGTGTTTTGGCTTACTGTTTTACAATAGTCATTTGGCCCTCATAGTAGCTTGTGAGGTAATCAAATGATGGTCCATTTGATAGGAAAAGAAACTGAGGCTAAGCAAAGTTGAGTAACTTAAATTCAGACATATAGTAAATAGAAGAACAGAAGGTAAAATACAGAATTTTTTTAAGTATTTATTTAATTACATATTTGAAAGGTAGCGTTACCTCAGAAAGGGAGAGGGAGGCAGGGAGGGAGGAAGGGAAGGAGGGAGGGAGGGAGAGAGAAAGAGAGAGAGAAAGAGGTCTTCCATCCGCTGGTTCACTCCCCAATTGGCCGCAATGGCTGGAGCTGTGCTGATCCCAAGGCAGGAGCCAGGAGCTTCTCCTGGGTCTTCCACGCAGGTGCAGGGGCCCAAGGAGTTGGGCCATATTACATTGCTTTCCCAGGCTGTAGCAGAGAGCTAGATCGGAATTGGAGTAGCCAGGACACAAACTGGTGCCCTTTGGGATACTGGCATGCAGACAGCGACTTTACCTGCTACATTACAGCGCCAGCCTCAGAATACAGATTGTCTTGTTCTCAGTTAATTGTTTTTCTGGTATATCTACTTGGTTCTTTGCAAATTTATGACACTGTTTCTTAGTCTTTGGGAAAAGGAGAAATCAGTGTGAGGTGGTCCAAATAGAACATTTCGGCCGGCACCGCGGCTCACTAGGCTAATCCTCTGCCTTGCGGCGCCGGCACACTGGGTTCTAGTCCTGGTCAGGGCGCCGGATTCTGTCCCAGTTGCCCCTCTTCCAGGCCAGCTCTCTGCTATGGCTCAGGAGGGCAGTGGAGGATGGCCCATGTGCTTGGGCCCTGCACCCACGTGGGAGACCAGGAGAAGCACATTTCCCATTTTCTTGATGAGAATATTAAGAAGAAAAGTTTTGTGTCAACTGGGATATATATCAACTTTTTTAAAAGATTTATTATTTTGCCAGCATTGTAATGTGGGTTAGCCGCTGCCTGCAGTACTGGCATCCTGTATGGGAGCCAGTTTAAGTCCCAGCTGTTCCACTATCCAATCCAGCTCCCTGCTAATGCCCCTGCGGAAGCAGTGGAAGAGGGCCCAACGGCTTCAGCCCCTGCACTCATATTGGAGACCCAGATGAAGCTCCTGCCTTCTGGCTTCAGCCTAACCCAACCCTAGCCATTGTGACCATTTGGGGAGTGAACCAGCAGATGGAAGATCTTTCTTCCTCTCTCCTTCTCTCCCTCTGTATTGGTATCTTTCTTTTTTAAAAAAATTTATTTATTTCTTTGAAAGGCGAAATTACAAAGAGAGAGAGGGAGAGACACAGAGAAAGATCTTCCATCCACTGGTTTATATCCCGAATGGCCAGAGCAGACCAAGCCAAAGCCAGGAGCCAGGAATTCCATCCTGGTCTCCCATGTGGGTGCAGGGACCCAAGCACTTGGGCCATCTTCTGCTGCTTTCCCAGGCTCATTTACAGGGAACTGAATTGAAAGTGGAGGAGTCCAGAAACAAACCAGCACCCATATGGGATGCAGGTGCTACAGAAGGTAACACAGCACCTGCCTAGAATATATAAACGTTTACAAATGTAACAAAAATGTTCAAATGTGTTCTTAAAATACTTAATCATTTATATATAGGTGTTTAGAGTTACAGAACTAAGATTTTAATGTAGAAATAACTTTTTTCCATTCTTACATTCATGAAACAATTTTATCCAGATTCTTCACAAATATCATCATCACTAGATGTTTAACACTTCTGAATCTGTGTGTAGTATTGGTGCTTTTGGAAAGTTTTTCCAGCTTATAAAAACCCATTTATATACCATAAGGACAGTTGATTTTAAAAGGGGTATTTATAACTGACATCTGACACATGAAATGTGAGATGTGATCCCCAGAATAATTACTAAATAAGATGACCTTTTATAAGTAAACACTGAACTAGCATAGTTGGAGATTGAAGATAATGTCTACCCCAGACAACTCATTTGGTTGTTTGATATAAAGTAATCAAAGGACACCTTTATTATGGGGGATCACAGAAGGATTAGAATCTCTATAACTTAAAAAAAAGTAGTCTCTGGGCCGGCACTGTGGCACAGCAGGTTAACACCCTGGCCTGAAGCACCGGCATCCTATGTGGGTGCTGGTTCAAGACCCGGCTGCTCCACTTCTATCCAGTTCTCTGCTGTGGCCTGGGAAAGCAGCGGAAGATGACCCAAGTCCTTGGGCCCCTGAACCTGCATGGGAGACCTGGAGGAAACTCCTGGCTCCTGGCTTCAGATCAGCCCAGCTCCAGTCATTGCAGCCAACTGGGGAGTGAACCATCGAATGGAAGACCTCTCTCTCTCTCTCTCTCTCTCTCTCTCTCTCTGCCCCTCTCCTCTCTCTCTGTAACTCTTTCAAATAAATAAAATAAAGTAGTCTCTATTATAAAAATGTTTAGATGATACATTATCATATTTTTACGTCTAAAAATTACCAGTAACTCCTTAATACCAACAGTTCTTAACTGTTCACATTTGATTAACACATTGTGGTTGGTTCATATGTCTAAGTCTCATTTAAAATATGGACTTGTTCTCCATTCCTTTTTAAAATTATTATTGAGATACAATTAACATACCACAAAGCATAGCCTTTTAAAGTACACAATTAAGTGACTTTTAGTATCCACAGTGTTGTGCAACCAACCACATTCTAAACTTAGGACACTATATCACCCTAAAAAGAAACTTCATACACTACCAAATTCCCCTCTTCCCAGCCTCTGGCAACCACAAGTCTGCCTCTGACTGGATCTGTCTGTTCTAGATATTTCATAGAAATAGATTCATGCAAGATATCTGGGTTGTTTTAAAATTTTTTACTTATATTAAAGGCAGAGTTATAGAGAGAGGGGGAGAGACAGATCTTCCATCTGCTGGTTCACTCTCCAGACAGCCACAATGGTCAGGGCTGGGCCGGGCCAAAGCCAGGAGCCTGGAACTCCATCCAGGTCCCCTGTGTGGGCGCAGGTGCCCAAAGACTTGGGCAGTCCTTTGCCATCAGCAAGGAGCTGGATCAGAAGCCTAGCAAATGGGACTCAAACCAGTACCCGTATGAGTACAGGCAGCTCAGGTGGAAGCTTTACCCTCTGTGCCACCATGCTGGCCCCAACTTCTGGTTTATTTCATTCAGTATTTTCATCATATATCAGTACTTCATTCCTTCTTACGATTAAATATTCCATTATATGGTATACCACATTTTGTTATCCAATCTTCAGTTGATGATAGACAGTTGAGTTTTCAGTTTTTAGCTATTATGAATAATGCTACTATGACCTTTCATGTACAAGTTTTATGTGGCATACTTCTTCTGAAGGATAATCTTGGGGCAGAAGTCTTCCCTTATATCTTACCCTATGATCAGACAGATACGGCATGTAGTGAATCATCAAAAAGTTACCTGCTAGTCATCGGTAATTGGAAAACCGAATCAGCAACAACACTTAAGCCTTTTTCCGTTTTTTTCTTTTATTGTTGTTGGATGCATGTAGATGATAGAAACATGAACCTCCTATGATAAAAATTTGTGAAAACAAGTTTCTTAGTGATTAATATGCTAATTAGGACACCCATATCCATATTTGAGTGCCTGGATGTGAGCCCTGGCTTTGCTCCCAATTCCAGCTTCCTGCTACTGGGTACCCTGGGAGATAGCAGTTGATGGCTCAAATACTTGAATCCCTGCTGCCCACGTAGGAGACCTGCACTGAATTCCTGGCTTTGGCTTGGCCCATCTCTGGTCATTGCAGCCATTTGAGGAGTGTGCCAGTGAATGGGTGCTCTCTTTATGTGTCCCTCTGTCTGTCTCTCTTTCTGCCTGTCCTAAATAAATAAAATTTTCAATACTTCGGGGCCAGCGCTGTGGCATAGCAGGTTAAACCACCACCTGCAGTCCAGCATCCCATATGGGCACCAGTTTGTCGCGGCTGCTCCACTTCCGATCCAGCTCTCTGCTGTGGCCTGGGAAAGCAGTAGAAGATGGCCCAAGTCCTTAGGCCCCTGTACCCACATGGGAGACCTGGAAGAAGCTCCTGGCTTCAGATCAGCACAGCTCCAGCCATTACAGCCACTTGGGGAGTGAACCAGCGGATGGAAGACCTCTCTCTCTCTCTGCCTCTCCTTCTATCTCTATGTAACTCTGACTTTTAAATAAATAAATAAATCTTTAAAAAATTTTAAAAATACTTCTAAGTCAATTTCTTCTCCTGGGGGGTTAAGGTATTAGAATTATTTGTGTACCAAAAACTATAGGGCCCCTTGACTTTATGTAAAGAAATATCTCACACTGTTATTTCAGGATAAACAGCTGGATAGATATAAATCATGACTTTTTTATACTTTTATTGTTTTCCTTGGGTCATTTCCTGCCCTCAATATATACCTTCTTGCTTAATTCCTGGGTAATATCAGAAACCTCCAAATAGTGAGGATAAAAGAAAATATTTCTCAAATATTAAAACTTTATTTATTTAAAGAATTATAAATATATAAAAGAAGTATTTAATTATTTGCTAATCTTAAAAGTAACCAACTGGTAATTTTATTTTTTATAAAGAAGGAAAATCCCCCTTTTTTCATTTTTTTTTTAAAGATTTATTTATTTGAAAGGCAGAATGACACAAAGAGAGAGATCTTTCATCTACTGGCTTACTCCCCAAATGTCCATAATAGCGAGGGTTATGCCAGGTTGAAACCAGGAGCCAATAACTCTATCCAGGTCTCCATGCCAGTGGCAGGAACCCAAGCACTTAGGCCATCATCCACTGCCTTCCAGGCACATTAGTAAGAAGCTGGGTTGGAAGCAGAGGTGAGACTCAGTCCTAGGCACTCCTGTATAGGATATAGATATCCCAGGTAGCAGGTTAACATGCTGTACCACAATGTTGACCACTTTCCTCACTTTTTTGGGGGGGGAGGGGGACAGGCAGGGTTAGACAATGAGAGAGCAAGAGAGAAAGGTCTTCCTTTTTCCATTGGTTCACCCCCCAAAATGGCCACCATGGCAGGCGCACAGTGCTGATCCGAAGCCAGGAGCCAGGTGCTTTCTCCTGGTCTCCCATTCAGGTACAGGGCCCATGCACTTGGGCCATCTTCCACTGCCCTCCCGGGCCACAGCAGAGAGCTGGACTGGAAGAGGGGCAACCGGGACAGAACTGGCGCCCCAACTGGGACTAGAACCTGGGGTGCCAGTGCCTCAGGTGGAGGATTAGCCAAGTGAGCCGCAGCGCCAGCCTACTCTCCTCACTTTTTAAAAATATGTATGTATTTGAGAGTCAGAGAGAGCTCCTATCCACTGGTTCACGCCCCAAATACTGCTATAGCTGGGGCTGGGCTAGGTTAAGTTCAAGACCTGGGAACTCAGTCCGGTCTCCCACAAGGGTGGGAAGAACCCAGTTATTTGACAATGGTGCTGTTGCTTCCTATGTTAGTAGGAAGTCTTAACGTCTGGGGTCTTGGCTGGCGCTGCAGCTCACTTGGCCGAGTGTGCTGGCTGTGGCGGCCATTTCGGGGTGAACCAATGGAAAAAGGAAGGCTTTTCTCTCTGTCTCTCTCTCTCACTGTCTAACTCTGCCTGGCTAAATAAATAAATAAAAACATCTGGAGTCTTAACTCCAACCCAGGCATTCTAGACATTCTAGTGTTTGATATAGGCATCTTAACTGGTGTCTTAATAATTAGAATTGGTAATTTTTTTTGTTCTGTTCTTCTCTATATGCCTAATATATGTTCTTATCCTTTAAAAAAAAAAAAGATTTATTTATCTGAAAGAGTTACACAGAGAGGCAGAGAGAGAGGTCTTTCATCCACTGGTTCACTCCCCAATTGGCTGCAATGGCTGGAGCTGTGCCAGTCCAAAGCCAGGAGCCAGGAGCTTCTTCCAGGTCTCCCACACGGGTGCAGGGGCCTAAGGACTTGGGCCATCTTCTGCTGCTTTCCCATACCACAGCAGAGCTGGATCGCAAGTCGAGCAACCAGGACTTGAACCATACCCCTAGGGAATGCTGGCACTGCAGGCGGTGGCTTTACCAGCCACACCACAATGCTGGCCCCTTCTGATCTTTTTAAAGGGAACTGATTATACAAAAACAAGTGTCTTCATGAGAGTATTTATGATTTAGGCCTGCTTTTAAAGAAATTTTTATTTATTTTTAAGATTTATTTATTTGAAAGAGTTACAGAGAGTTAGAGCCAGAGAGAGAGAGAGAGAGAGAGAGAGAGAAGTCTTCCATTCCACTGGTTCACTCCCCACATGACCACAACAGCCAGAGCTGAGCTGATCAGAAGCCAGGAGCTTCTTTTGGGTCTCTCACATGAGTGCAGGGGCCCAAGGAGTTGGGCCATCTTGTACTGCTTTCCCAGGCCATAACACAGAGCTGGATCAGAACTAGAACAGCTGAGACTCCAACCAGCGCCCATATGGGATGCTGGCGCTGCAGGCTGGGACTTTAACCTGCTATGCCATAGCACTGCCACCACTCCCCCATATGCCTTTAATTTGTATAATCAGACCTCTGTAGATACAGACTTGGGACAAAAACTACAAACTTCTCTTTAGGTACATTATTGAAAAATAGGAAGAATAGATTTATTTTCCTCTACTTCTGTTTTGCTTTATGAACTGAAATGAAGTGATGGAGTCTGAAGGTCAGCACTCTGCTAGTAGTCATGTCACTAACAATTGTGTCATGCCGTGGAAGATGATGAGAAGCTGAGAAAGCAAATGTGAAGAAATGATTAACTAGTGCTTATTTATGTGTGTTCCTGGCAGGTGCTGTTGGCGGCAGCAGTGTGCACAAAAGCAGGAAAAGCTATTGTTTCTCGACAGTTTGTGGAAATGACTCGAACTCGGATCGAGGGTTTATTAGCCGCTTTTCCAAAGCTGATGAACACTGGGAAGCAACATACATTTGTTGAGACAGAGAGTGTGAGATATGTCTACCAGCCCATGGAGAAACTGTACATGGTACTGATCACTACCAAAAACAGCAACATTTTAGAAGATTTGGAGACTTTAAGGCTCTTCTCGAGAGTGGTAAGAGTCCTGTAATTTTCATTTCCAATTTTTATCTGACAGTTTTTGTGTGAAACTTTCTTCCCCTAAAACGGATGATTTTTATGAATTTGCAGCTTTCTGCAGCAGCTCCTTATTCATTTAGCAGACATTTATTGCATATCCTCTAGTCTGTAAATATCCCAGAGGAGAATATGGGAGCTACTGCTTCATTTCTCCCTTCTTAAGCAGTTATCTTAATCTGACACATTTGGCATAGTTTTTAATGTTTTTTAGATGCAACTTACTGATATACACAGAAACACAAAGACTGTATGCCAAAATCTTGCTTTAAATAAAGACTAGAAAGGAGCTAAGAAAGGAATTCAGGATTATTGGAATTTATATATTTAAAGGGCTAAGATTTGGAAACACAGATGCTGATGAATTCTAATTCTTTTCCATTGCTCTCCATGATTAGATCCCTGAATATTGCCGAGCCTTAGAGGAGAATGAAATATCTGAACACTGTTTTGATTTGATTTTTGCTTTTGATGAAATTGTTGCTCTGGGATATCGGGAGAATGTTAACCTGGCACAGATCAGAACCTTCACAGAAATGGATTCTCATGAGGAGAAGGTTTTCAGAGCAGTCAGAGAGGTAAATCTTGGGGCTGCTGGGTTGAATGTCTGTCTCTTAGCCTTCTCTAATCTAGGTTTCTTGTTTTTACTTGCTAATACAGATTGTGCTTAAAACTACATCCATGTATGTCTCTTTCCATAGACTCAAGAACGTGAAGCTAAGGCTGAGATGCGGCGTAAAGCAAAGGAGTTACAACAGGCCCGGAGAGACGCAGAGAGACTGGGCAAAAAAGCTCCAGGATTTGGGGGATTTGGCAGCTCTGCAGTGTCTGGAGGCAGCACAGCTGCCATGATCACAGAGACCATCATTGAAACTGATAAACCAAAGGTGGCACCTGCACCAGCCAGGTATAACCCAGTGTATTACCAGTATCCCTAGATGCCGGGTGACGGTATGTGTGTGTCTGCAATGATACCTGATTTCTAAGCAAGCTGTAAATAATGAGAGTTGATGAAATCAGGTGCAGTGTTAAATTTGACTACACAAAATATAAGGAGAAAAGAGAAATATAAATATCATGTTTTTCCTTTTGTGTAGAAGAAGATCTTTTACAGATTATCCTGTGACCTCAGTTTCCTATGAGACATATCTTACTTTGGAAGGGGAAAGGGTATTTAACTTGTTTCTGGGATGAGTTTTAATTTTGATGTTCAAGGATTGATTACAGGGGGAATGTGTGAACTACTTAAAATTATATGCATAATTTTGTTTGTGTACAGGTACATTTATCTGGATGGAAGGTAAAGAATTTTCTTCAGATCCTATGTAATTATAGAAATATGCCGTTGGTCCTTGAGTACTCAAAGCTTGAATGTTAATGGTGACTGTCAGCTGGCAGTTTGAACAGATTTATAAGTCAGAACATGAATAGGCTAGTTTCCTACCAACACTAAAAGCTTGGGTTTTTCCCTTGAGATGTTTACATTCCTCTTAAAGTAGAGAAATTCACTGATATGGGGTTGTTAATTAATGTTTTGGGTTTTTAAATTTTTTTTTTTTGTATTCTTCCACTTAGGCCTTCAGGCCCCAGCAAAGCTTTGAAACTTGGAGCCAAAGGAAAGGAAGTAGATAATTTTGTGGACAAATTAAAATCTGAAGGGGAAACTATCATGTCCTCCAATATGGGCAAACGTACCTCTGAAGCAACCAAAGTGCATGCTCCACCTATTAATATGGAAAGGTAAGCAGTAACTTTTTCAGTAAGGACAGACCATGTTATTTTATTTTTTAAAGATTTATTTATTTGAAAGAGTTAGAGGGAGAGACAGAGAGAGACAGAGACATTACCTATCTGCTGGTTCACTCCCCAAATGTTTGTAACAGCCTGGGTTGGGCTAGACCAAAGCCAGGAGCCAAGAGCTTCATCTGAGTCTCCCACATGGGTGCAGGGGCCCAAGCACTTGGGCCATCCTCTGCTGCCTTCCCAGGCACATTACCAGGGAGTTGGGTCAGAAATGGAACAGCCAGTACTCAAACTGGTACCCATATGGGATGCCAGCATCCCAGGTGGAGGCTTAACCTCCTGCACCACAAGCCCCAGTGGCTTATCTTAAGATGGACTTGAATCAGGGAGCTAAAGCTGTGTTCACTCCATACTATATTTTGGTGTGTTTTTCTCTTTTTTTGTGTGTATGTTTTTCTCTTTTAGTGAATGTGTTTATTTGAAAGATAGAACAACGTAGAAGGAGAGACAGAAAGAGAGACAGACAGACAGACTGACTTCTTCTATAGCCGCAACAGCCAGATCTGGTCAGGCTGAAGCCAGGAACCAGGAACTCCATCCTGGTCTTTCATATCGGTGGCAAGGTCCCAAGAACTTGGACTGTGACGCACTGCCTTTCCAGGGGTATTAGCAGGAAGACTGGAAGCAGAGGAGCCAGGAATTGAACTGGCACTCCAACATGGAATGTCACTAATCCCTAGCATATCTTTTTGTTTTTTTGTTAAGATTTATTTTTTTTTTTATTTGAAAGAGTTACAGAGAGGGATAGTGACAGAGAGAGGTCTTCCATCTGCTGGTTCACTCCCCAGATGGCCGCAACAGCCGGAACTGTGCTGATCCAAAGCCAGGAACCAGGAGCTGCTTCCAAGTCTCCCACATGGGTGCAGAGGCCCAAGGACGTGGGCCATCTTCTGCTGCGTTCCCAGGCCATAGCAGAGAGCAGAATCGGAATAGGAGCAGCCAAGACTAGAATCAGTGCCCATATGGAATGCTGGCGCTTAAGGCTAGGGCTTTAACCTGCTGTGCCACAGCACCAGCCCCAAGCATATCTTTTTTTATTTAAACTATAAGGAGTTCAAATTAAGCCTTTAATCTAAAATTTATAAATGTCTTGAACCAAAAATTAACATATTAGGCTTCCCTTTTTAAATATTTGAACTTGGTATGGAATAGTTTGTCTTTTATCTCTGGACTGTGGTATTGACTGGTGACATTTTTAGGTGGTAGTTATCAAATTCACATATTTATGACTCAGATTTGTTTACTTTTTTAAGATTTATATATTTATTTGAAAGCCAGAGTTATAGCAAGAGAGAGAGATCTTTAATTGATTCATTCCCCAAATTCTATAACCGCCTGAGTTGGGCCAGGCTGAAGCCAAGAGCCAAGAGCTTCATCTGAGTCTCCCACGTGGGTGCAGGGGCCTAAGCACTAGGACCATCCTTTGCTGCTTTCCTGGGCACATTAGCAGAGAGTTGGATCAGAAGTGGAACAGCCAGGACTCGAACCAGTACCCATAAGGGATGTTGGTGCTGCAAGGGGTAGCTTAACCTGCTGCACCACACTCCCCACCCCAGTGACTCAGATTTCTTTTTTTTTTTTTTTGACAGGCAGAGTGGACAGTGAGAGAGAGAGAGACAGAGGGAAAGGTCTTCCTTTGCCATTGGTTCACCCTCCAATGGCTGCCGCGGATGGCACGCTGCGGCCGGCGCACCGCGCTCATCCGATGGCAGGAGCCAGGTGCTAGGTGCTTTTTCCTGGTCTCCCATGGGGTGCAGGGCCCAAGCACTTGGGCCATCCTCCACTGCACTCCTGGGCCACAGCAGAGGGCTGGCCTGGAAGAGGGGCAACCGGGACAGAATCCGGCGCCCCGACCGGGACTAGAACCCGGTGTGCCGGCCCCGCAAGGCGGAGGATTAGCCTGTTGAGCCACGGCGCCGGCCTTCTCAGATTTCTTGACTTAAAGCCCAGGTGTTCTACTGTGGTTGTTGGTTTTGAGGTCAAGTGAAAGATGAATCTGGAAAGATACCTTTAGCAGGTGTGCATAAAAGAGGAGTTATTCTTTATATGTCCTGCTCTTCATGAAATGAACAGGGTTACATCACGATAAGTCTCTTGATTCGCTAAAGCTCTGTGCTATTCTGCTTATGCATTGAATGAAACAAAGCCTTCACACTTAAAAAAGATGTTGGAGACCATTGTGTATTAGAGTTGGGACTTCTGAATAATGAAATACCTCTTGTGCATAGTAAACTGGAGTGGAGTAAAATGGGACCTTGTGTTGTCTTGTGATACAGTCCTCTGTGTTTTTTTGTTCGTTTGTTTTTAAGAATTATTTATTTGAAAGACAGAGTTATAAAGAAAAGTAGAGCTAGAGGGAGAGAGTTGGTTCACTCTCGAAATGACCGCAACGGCCAGAGCTGAGCTGAGCCGAAGCCAGGAGCCAGGTGCTTCTTCCTGGTCTCCCACGCAGGTGCAGAGGCCCAAGGACTTGGGCCATCTTCTAATGCTTTCCCAAGCCCTAGCAGAGAGCTGGATTAGAAGAGGAACAGCCAGAACTTGAACCGGCACCCATATGGGATGCAGGTGCTGCAGGCTGGGGCTTTAACCCGCTGCGCCACAGTGCTGGCCCTCCCCTCCCCCTTTTTAAAGAATTGTGTGGTTTTAACTTTGGTTCCTTTGTTTCTAGTTTTTTTATACTGAATTGTTTTGGAGATAAAGATTTCCTTTTTTGAAGCTGTGGAGATATGATATCTAAATGCAGTGCCCTACCCTAGCTGGATCTATCCTGTACTACCATAAAAGAGTAGGTCAGCTGATAAAATTGGCATGTGGATGGTAGATTAGCTAAAAGTATTACATCAATGTAAATTTATGAAGGTGATGATGTACTGTGGTTGTTATTTTTTTAACTTTATGTTCTCTTCTGTTATTTTGTTCATCTTCCTTTAGCTATAGTTTGTTTGTTTGTTTCTAAGATTTATTTATTTGTTTGAAAGGCGAGTTACAGAGAGGCAGAGACAGAGAGAGAGAGAGAGAGAGAGAGAGAATCTTCCATCCACTGGTTCACTCCCCAAAGGATGCAACAGCTAGAGCTGAGCTGATCCAGAGCCAGGAGCCAGAAGCTTCTTCCAGGTCTCTCACATGGGTACAGGGGCCCAAGGACTTGGACCATCTTCTACTGCTTTCCTAGGCCATAGCAGAGAGCTGGATTGGAAGTGGAGCAGCAGGGACTCAAACTGGTGCCCATATGGGATGCTGGCACTGCAGCACTGGCCCCTGTGGTTGTTATTAAGAAGTATCTTTATTCTTACTAATGTTCACTGAAATATTTAAGTGTGAAGGGACAGGGCCAGCGCTGTGGCACAGCAGGTAATACTGCCTCCTGCAGTGCTGGCATCCCATATGAGTTCAGTTCAAGTCCTGGCTGCTCCACTTCCGATCCAGCTCTCTGCTATGGCCTGGGAAAACAATGAAAGATGGCCCAAGTCCTAAGGCCCCTGTGCCCATGTGGGAGACCCAGAAGAAGAAGCTCCTGGCTCCTGGCTCTCGATCAGCTCAACTCTGGCTGTTGCAGCCTTTGGGGAGTGAACCAGCGGATGGAAGATTCTCTCTCTCTGTCTCTGTCTCTGTCTCTGCCTCTCTGTAACTCCACCTTTCAAATAAATAAATAAATCTTGAAAAAAAAAGAATAAAGGGATATGATTTACAAGTATATAACCTGCATCTTAATGGTTCTGGGAGAGGGAAACAGTCAGATATATGCACATGTATGTAATGTATAGAGAGAATATACAGATGTGAGTAATAAAACAAATGGGTAACTGGTAAATTCTAGTGAAGGATATGTGTGTGTTCTTGGAAAGTTTATATTTTTTAAAGTTTGAAGTTGTCTTCAAATAGAAGGTTGTTTTAACTATCTTTCCTCACAATTCTCTACTATTCATTGTATGGATATACCTTTTTTTTTTTTTTTTTTTTTGACAGGCAGAGTTAGACAGTAAGAGAGAGACAAAGAGAAAGGTCTTCCTTCTGTTGGTTCACCCCCCAAGTGGCCGCTACGGCTGGCGCGCTATGCCGATCCGAAGCCAGGAGCCAGGTGCTTCCTCCTCATCTCCCATGCGGGTGCAGGGCCCAAGCACTTGGGCCATCCTCCACTGCCCTCCCAGGCCACAGCAGAGAGCTGGACTTGGAAGAGGAGCAACCGGGACAGAACCGGCGCCCCAACTGGGACTAGAACTCCCTGTGCCGGCACCGCAGGCAGAGGATTAGCCTAGTGAGCCACAGCACCAGCCTGGATATACCCTTTAAAAAAAAAAAAGATTTACTTATTTATTTGAAAGTCAGAGTTACACAGAGAGTGAAGGAGAGGCAGAGAGAGAGGTCTTCTGTCTGCTGGGTCAGTCCCCAGATGGCGACAATGGCCGGAGCTGCGCCCATCTGAAGCCAGGAGCCATGAGCTTCTTCTGGGTCTCCCAGGAGGGTGCAGGGGCCCAAGGATTTGGGCCATCTTCTACTGCCTTCCCAGGCCATAGCAGAGAGCTGGATCAGTAATAGAGCACTGCTGGCACCACCGTGCTGATCCCAGATATACCTTTATTAATTTAAGCAGCCCTCATTAACAGGTCTTCAAGTTGTTTCTAAACTTTTGCTATTACAAAACAATTATTCAGTGAATAACCTAGTACATTGTTGTACATAGGTGAAAAGTTATCCATAGGATAAATTCTAGAGAAGGACCACTGGATCAAAGGGTATAATGTTTTTTGATTTGGATAGATATAATAGCATTTAAAATTAAAAGTTGTGGGAGTGGGCATTTGGTCTAGTGGTTAAGCTGCAGGTTTGAATGCCTTTGTTCCATGTTTGGAACGCCTGGGTTCAGTTCCTATCTCTGGCTCCTGACTCCAGCTTCCTGGTAATACAGACCCTGGGAAGCAACTGTGATGGCTCAAGTAGTTGAGTTTTTGCCACCCATGTGGGACACCTGGATTGAGTTCCTGGCTCCTGGCTTTGAACCTGGCCTAGCTCTGGCTGTTTTGGAAATTTGGGAAGTAAACTAACAGATGGGAGCTCTCTCTCTTTCTGTCTGTCTCTTGAATAAGTAAAATTAAAAAAGTTTTTAGGGACAGGTGTTTCACCTATCAGTTAAACCTTTAGCAGGGATGCTCACATCCCATTTCAAGTGCCTGAGTTCAAGTCTTTGCTGAACTCTGAACTCTAGCTTCCTTTTGATGGACACCTCAGGAGGCAACAGGTGATGGGATCCCTGTCACCCCTATAGAAGGCCTGGATTGAGTTCCTTGCTCCCAGATTTTACCTGGCCCAGCCCTGGCTGATGTGAATATTAGAGACTGAACCAGCAAATAAGAACTCTTCTTATGTCTTTTTCTTTGTCTCCCTGCCTCTCAAACAAAAAGAAGATAAATATTGAGACCTTACCCCTCCACATGTCCCTAAAATTCATAACCAAAAAAATGCTTTAAAATTCTGATACATGTGTGGTGCAGCAGTTGGGTTGCCATTTGGGATTCCTGCATCTCATGTTACAGTGCTTGGTTTGAGTCCCAGCTAACCCACTTTTTTTTTTTTTTTTTTTTTTTTTGATAGGCAGAGTGGACAGTGAGAGAGAGAGACAGAGAGAAAGGTCTTCCTTATTGCCGTTGGTTCACCCTCCAATGGCTGCCTCGGCCTGCGCACCACGCTGATCCAAAGCCAGGAGCCAGGTGTTTCTCCTGGTTTCCCATGGGGTGCAGGGCCCAAGCACTTGGGTCATCCTCCACTGCACTCCCGGGCCATAGCAGAGAGCTGGCCTGGAAGAGGGGCAACCGGGACAGAATCCGGCGCCCTGACCAGGACTAGAACCCAGTGTGCTGGCGCCGCAAGGCGGAGGATTAGCCTAGTGAGCCACAGCGCCGACTCCAGCTAACTCACTTTCCATCCAGCTTCCTGCTGTTACACACCCTGGGAGGCAGTAAATGATGACTCAAGTGGTTGAGTCCCTGCCACCCATGTTGGAGATCCGGATGGAGTTGTAGCTCTTTGCTTTGGCCTGGCCCAGCCCATTTGGTGAATGAACCAGCAAATGGAAGATCACTCTCCATCTGTCTCTACCTTCCAAATTAAAAAAATAATATTTTTTTTTATGGCTATTGACTGTTAATCCTTGAAGAAAGAGAGTTTGTTCTGACTTCTACCTTTCTGAACAAATTTATCACATTTTCTTTATAGTGTACATATGAAGATTGAAGAAAAGATCACACTAACCTGTGGACGAGATGGAGGATTACAGAATATGGAGTTGCATGGAATGATCATGCTTAGGATCTCAGATGACAAATTTGGCCGAATTCGTCTTCATGTAGAAAATGAAGATAAGAAAGGGGTACAACTGCAGGTGTGTGGAGTCTTCTGGTTGAGAGTATTAAGACTTAGCTAGTGAAAGACCTAGCATAGTCTCAACTAGCATTTCTTACATTTACCATAGAACACATAAAATTATTTGTATGATGTAACTAGTGCCATTCTGCCGCCCACTTGGGAGACTCAGATGACGCCTGGCCCAGCCCTGGCCATCTCAGCCATTGAGGGAGTGAATTAGTGAATAGACGATCTCTCTCTTTCCCTCGTCCCCTTTCTCTTCCTCTTCCTCTCTCAGCCCTTCTCTCTCTCACCCTGCCTTTCAAATAAATTAATAAATTTAAGATAAAAAGTTGGAGTAGGTGCTGTGGCGCAGCAAATCAAACCATCACTTGGGATGTCTGTATCCCATTTCAGTGTGCCTGATTCAAGTCATGGCTACTATGTGCTTTTGATTGAGCTTCCTGCTAATGTACCTGGGAAGCAACAGGTACTGCCCAGGTACTTGGGTCCCTGCCACCTGGATGGAGTTCCTGGCTCCTGGCTTTGGCCTGGCCCAACTCTAGCTGTTGGAGTCTCCGAGCAGCATTTTTTTTTAAAGTAGCGCTTCTATCTTTTTTTCATCTTCTTCTTCTTCTTCTTTTTTATTTTTTTAAGATTTATTTATTTATTTGAAAGAGTTACACAGAGAGAAGAGAGGCAGAAAGAGAGAGATCCTCCATCCGCTGGTCCACTCCACTCCCCAATTGGCCACAATGGCCAGAGCTGTGCTGATCCGAAGCCAGGAGCCAGACACCTCTTCTGGGTCTCCCATGCGGGTGTAGGGGTCCAAGGACCTGGGCCATCCTCTACTGCTTTCCCAGGCCATAGCAGGGAGCTGGATTGGAAGCGGAGCAGCCAGGTCTCCAACCAGTGCCCATATGGGATGCTGATGCTTCAGGCCAGGGCCTTAACCTGCTGCGCCACAGCGCTGGCCCCCTCAACCAGCATTTTAACTGCTGTACCCACAGTTTGTTTCCTGTCTGCTGTGTCTGAACCTCAGTTTGCCTTGTCATTCCAGACCCATCCGAATGTGGATAAAAAACTTTTCACTGCAGAGTCTCTAATTGGCTTGAAGAATCCAGAGAAGTCATTTCCAGTCAACAGTGATGTAGGGGTGCTAAAGTGGAGACTACAAACCACAGAAGAATCTTTTATTCCACTGACAAGTAAGTGCCTCTGGCCTGTTTGACTAAGCTGCTCTGCATTGAGATCTAAAAAAAGCTCTGGCTTATACCCTCTTATCTTCATTGCCATAGTGAAGTTCTTTTTGACAAAATGATCTTTTATCAAAATCAAAAGAATTAGGATTTCATTAGGTAGGGGCAGGCATTGTGGCATAGCAGGTAAAGCTGCCATCGTGTCACCAGCATCCCGTATGGTTCATATCCCAGCTGCTCTACTTCCATCAGCCCAACTCCCTGCTAATGGCCTGGGATATGACCTAAGGGTTTGGGCCCCTGCCACCCATGTGGGAGAAGCTCCTGGCTTCAGCCTGGCTCAGTGCTGGCCATTGCAGCCATCAGGGAAGTGAACCAGAGATTGGAAGATATCTCTCTCTCCCTCTCTCTGTAATTCTGACTTTGAAAATAAATGATGAAATTCAGTACCCTATTTTAACTTCAGATTGTGGGCCATGGAAGCCTTGAAGGATTTTCAAAATGGATTTGGTGTTTAATCATATTCTCTAATTTTTAATTTTAAAACTTGTTTTAAGTATAATTTACATTAAAATTTTTTAGATGTGAGCCTGTTGATAAGATTTCATTTGCTTTCTTTTCTATACTCTTTGTAATAATTATGGAATGATGGCTTTGCTTTTCTCCTCAGTTAATTGCTGGCCTTCAGAAAGTGGAAGTGGCTGTGATGTCAATATAGAATATGAACTACAAGAAGATAATTTAGAACTGAATGACGTGGTTATCACCATCCCACTTCCGTAAGTGGTGTCTTCAGTGTAGTTGTGTTCCCTACAGTGGGCTTACAGAAATGGTTTTGAAACTCCTTTTGCCTCTTAAAAATGCCAATTGTGAAAGAAGGCAGACACAAAAGGTTACCCACTATGTGATTCTCTCCCTATGACTAACAGAAGTCAGGTGGTAGAGAGGAAGGTACTTGATTGCCACAGGACACAGGGATGATAGAAATGTTTTATGACTTGATTTTGATAATGTCTGCAAGACTGCATACCCTAGTCAAAATGCATTGGGCTGTACACTTTGGAAAGGGTAAGTTTCTATTGACTTTCAAGCCAAACCAAAATATTGTAAGTTCTGCGTCTCTGTTTTCAGATTTTGGTCCTCAGCATGTTTATGTAGTAATGAAGATGTCCAGAAGGAGGAGCCACTTGTCAGTCAAACTTGCTCTATTTGGTTTAGCAACTTTTAGAGAAATTAAGTCTGTTAGATTTAATTTCCCTTTTTAGTTATTCTGTAAACTTTCATTAAAGATAAGAGTATGTGGTTAAGGGAACTGTTGATTCGTATAGGAACAAGATATTTACATTTGTTTCAGTAAATTTTCTAACAGCTTTATTGAAGTATAATTGACATACAGTAAATGATACAAATTGTATCTTGGTAAGTATTGATATACACAGATCTGTAAAACCATCAGTACAATCATGCTAATAAAAATGTCTTATCATCCTAAAAAATGTAGTTCCAATTAGTTTTGTTGTACACTTAAATGGCCTACTTTCTAGGATCATAGGGAAATCTCCCTGTCTTGGGCTTATCTTCTCAGTACTGTTTCCAGTAAGTGTACACTGTTGTTCATCAGTGAGTTCCCACTCCACTCATCATCTCTCAGCCCCCACAAGATTAAGCAATTGTGGGCACCTGCAAGTGTATTCTTAATGCATCTTTACTATTACATTGCTCTGCAGAAAAAAATTTTATGTTGCAGGAACAAAAAGGGTAATAATTTAATTTGTAGTTTTGTTCCCTTAAAATTTAAGAATTTTTTTTTTAAGATTTAATTATTTGGTGCTAGTGCTGTGACATAGTAGGCTAAGCCTTTACCTATGGCACCAACATCCCATATGGGTATCAGTTTGAGTCCAGATGCTCCTTTTCCGAATCAGCTCTTTACTATTACCTGGGGAAGCAGTATACAATAGCCCAAGTGCGTGGGCCCCTGAACCCGTGTGGGAGACCTGGAAGAAGCACCTGGCTTCTGGCTTCAGGTCACCTCAGCTTTGGCCGTTGGTGGCCATTTAGGGAGTAAACCAGCAGATGGAAAACCATTATCTCTGTCTCTTCCTCTCTCTCTGTAACTCTGCCTCTCAAATAAATAAATAAAGGGTCAGCACCGTGGCATAGTGGGTAAAGCCGCTGCCTACACTGCCAGCATCCCGTATGGGCATGGGTTAGAGACCCAGCTGCTCCGTTTCTTTTCTTTCTTTCTTTCTTTTTTTTTTTTTTTTTTTTGACAGGCAGAGTGGACAGTGAGAGAGAGAGAGACAGAGAGAAAGGTCTTCCTTTTGCTGTTGATTCACCCTCCAATGGCCACCGCGGCCGGCGCGCTGATCCGATGGCAGGAGCCAGGTGCTTCTCCTGGTCCCCATGGGGTTCAGGGCCCAAGCACTTGTGCCATCCTCCACTGCACTCCCGGGCCACAGCAGAGAGTTGGCCTGGAAGAGGGGCAACCGGGACAGAATCCGCTGCCCCAACCGGGGCTAGAACCCAGTGTGCGGAGGATTAGCCTATTGAGCCGCGGCTCCGGCCCACTATGCCGCAACGCTGAACCCTTAAATTACTTTCAAAAATAATTAATCTGAAAGCAGAGTGACTGAGAAAGAGTGAGAGACAGATCTTTCATCTATAGGTTCACTCCCCAAATGCCCGCAATAGCCACAGCTGGGCCAGGCCCAAGCCAGGAACCCAGAACTCCATCCGGGTCTCCCACATGAATGGCAGGGGCCCAAGTACTTGCGCCATCTTCTGCTGCCTCCCAGGGGTAATAGCAGGAAACTGGATTGAAGCAGAGTATCTGAGACTGGATCCCAAGAACTTTATAAGATGTGGGTGTCCCAAGCAGTGGCTTGACCTGCTGTACCAGATGTCTGCCCCTTTCTTCCTTTTTTAATAATTCAAGCACATTTATTTATTTGTGTGAAAGGCAGAGTTACACACAGAGAGAGATATCTGCCGTTCAGGGATTCACATGCCAAATGGCCACAACGGCCAGAGCTGGGCCAATCCAGAGCCAGGAGCCAGGAGCTTCTTCTGGGTCTCGCACTTGGGGGCATCTTCCAATGCTTTTCCAGGCGTATTAGCAGGGAATTGTGTCAGAAGTGGTGCAGCCAGGACTTGAACTGGGCCCGTATGGAGGGCCATATGCCACAGCACCAGCTCCACCAGTTTTCCTTTAATGGCGTAACCATCTTCGTCTGCACAGCTCAGTTGTTCTTTCAGAAGAATAGAAGGCTGCCTTGAACTACTGTAGGATTTGGGTGTTGGTGACAGGTGGGGTTTTGTTTGTCAAGATTTATTTTACCAGACTATTTTTAGGATTCCACAATTTTTAGGCTTCTCCATCTACCCCATAATTGTGGTTATGGTGGTTTCCTGTGTCTTAGTTCAGTTTTGCAGTAGTCACCAGAAGAGACTGTAAGACGTTTACTATTGTCTAAGACGTATCAGAATGAGAAATTTGAGCAAGGACAAAAAGGACCAGAAAAAAAAAAAAAAAAAGGACATTAAAATCTATAAGGAAGAGTTAATTTTCTTATGCCAACCTTAACATTTTGTCTCCCTTATTTACTCTGCCCCTAAACAAGCATTGAGTGTCACTAGTGAATTAAAAGTTGGTAAATTTAGAATGTGTAGGAGTAGGTGACACTGCCTCTCAGCCCCACATGGGGGTGCAAAGTACATCTTAACTAGCCCTGGTTCTTTTGCAGATTGAGGACAACTTATGTATCTCTCTCCCGACATGTTTCTATTTTGCCCAGGGGTAATTAATTGTGCTTTCATTTACTGCAGTCCACTTACTAGATTGTAAATCACATAAGCCCACTGGCGTGGACTTCATTCAGTCAGTTTGAAAACATTCTAAAATATATTGAAAACACATCCTCCTAAAGACATAAATTGATCTTTATTGGTACTTAAGTTTTCCCTTAATATATTTTTTTTTTTTTTGACAGGCAGAGTGGACAGTGAGAGAGAGAGACAGAGAGAAAGGTCTTCCTTTGCCGTTGGTTTACCCTCCAATGGCTGCCGCGGTCGGCGCGCTGCGGCCGGCGCACTGCGCTCATCCGATGGCAGGAGCCAGGTGCTGGGTGCTTTTTCCTGGTCTCCCATGGGGTGCAGGGCCCAAGCACCTGGGCCATCCTCCACTGCACTCCTGGGCCACAGCAGAGAGCTGGCCTGGAAGAGGGGCAACCGGGACAGAATCCGGCGCCCCGACCGGGACTAGAACCCGGTGTGCCGGCGCCGCAAGGCGGAGGATTAGCCTGTTGAGCCACGGCGCCGGCCAAAGTTTTCCCTTAATATTATCAACCTGCTTTTTCTTCAACCATCTTTATGAAGTGAACTGAATTTCTTAAAAAGGCGGCAAACTGTTGATGCAGGGTTTTTGGAAATATACCGCAGTTCACACATTTGTCAACCTCAGTCCCCTGCCAGCTCCCAGATCTAGTCTAAATTGGAACAACCCACAAGCATACCTGCTGTTGCCTGTATCTGCTGTGTACAAAGGGAATTGAGTGGAACCCTTAGTCAAAGTGCCAGGTCTTTGATCTTTGAAGTTATTAGGAAGCCTATTTTTTTCTAGAACTGTACAAAAATTGCAGTTCTAGAGGACAGAATTTCAGGAGCATAATCAAATTTGGGATTGATTTTCCTTGGTGTGGAGTTCTAGCTCCGGACGGTTAACTTGCTGTTTCTTGTGACAGGTCTGGTGTTGGTGCACCTGTGATTGGTGAGATCGATGGGGAATATCGACATGACAGTCGACGAAATACCTTGGAGTGGTGCCTGCCAGTGATTGATGCCAAAAATAAGAGTGGCAGCCTGGAGTTTAGCATTGCTGGACAGCCCAATGACTTCTTCCCTGTTCAAGTTTCCTTCATCTCCAAAAAAAATTACTGCAATATACAGGTAACCCATTTTAATAGAGTGCATATATGGGGAAAGCACTAAGGTAGCTGCTGGATAGATAGCATGGCTTAGCAGTACAAAATCCTATGCATATATCCCCATCGTATGCTGTTTCTGACTTGTATGATCGTGTTCAATTCCCTACTTACCTCAGTTTTCCTCTCAAAGAATTCAATCTGCATATGTATAAAAGTACTTATGGATTATATAATGTTCAAGATTTATTTATTTGAAAGGCAGAGTTACAAAGGAGAGATGTTGGGCCGGCACCGTGGCTCACTTGGTTAATCCTCTGCCTGTAGCGCCAGCATCCCATGTGGTTGCCGAATTCTAGTCCTGGTTGCTCCTCTTCCAGTCCAGCTCTCTGCTGTGGCCCAGGAAAGCAGTGCAGGATAGTCCAAGTGCTTGGGCCCCTGCACCCGCATGGGAGACCAAGAGGAAGCACCTGGCTCCTGGCTTCGGATCGGCGTAGCTCCAGCTGTAGCGGCCATTTTGGGGGGTGAACCAACGGAAGGAAGACCTTTCTCTCGGTCTCTCACTGTCTAACTCTGTCAAATAAATTAAAAAAAAAAAAAAAGGAGAGATCTTCCATTCACTGTTTCACTTTTCAAATGCCTACAATAGCCCAGGCTGGGCTAGGCTGAAGCTAGGAGCCTTGAACTCCATCCTGGTTGCCACATGGAGTTAGGGGGTCAAGGACTTGGACCAGCTTTTGCTACTTTCCCAGGTGCTTAACAGGGAGCTAGATCAGACTCAAAATGGTACTCATTTGGGATGCTGGCATTGCAGGTAACAGCTGAACCCACTGCCACAAATACCAGCCCCAGTTGCCTGTTTTTTTTAACCTCTTTTTTAAAAAAAGATTTATATATTTGAAGGAGCTACACAAAGAGAGAGAGGAGAGACAGATCTTCCATCCACTGATTCACTCCCCAAATGGCTGCAATAGTTGGGGCTGGGCCAAGCTGAAACCAGGAGAGCCAGGAGCTTCTTCCAGGTCTCCCAAGTGGGCAGGGGGCCAAAGACTTGGGCCATCCTCCACTGCTCTCCCAGGCTACTAGCAGGGAGCTGAATTGGAAGTGGAACAGCTGGGACTCAAACCGGCACCCATTTGGGATGCCAGTGCTACAAACAGTGGCTTAACCTGCTGCACAACAGCGTGGCCACAACTTCTGATATTTAAAAATTCTTTTGCCAAAAAACTTGGTTTGTTCACAAGAAATGAACAAAAATTTTTTATTTGGAAGGCAAATTATTATAAAAGGTAAATATAGGTAAGTAGAAGCGATATGTTCAATTAATTATATCAATTACATCATAGTTCCCTTCATCATTTCAAATAACCATGAGCCAGTTCTGTCACAGACACTGCCGTTCGGGTGGGCAAGCATGAAGTAAATGTGTGAACTGTTCCGTTAGATAATTTTTAACTCAGTATTCCTCTAGATTTTGTTCTCATTTTAATTTATTTGAAAGGTAGAAAAAAAGAAATCTCCCATCTGCTGGTGTATTCTCCAAATTCCTACAACAACCAGGGCTTGGCTAGACCAAACTCAGGAACCTGGAATTCAGTTTGGGTCTTCCATATGAGTAGCAGGAATCCAGCTGCGTAAGCCATCATGCCATCCACAGTGTGCTTTAGCAGGAAGCTGGAATTGGGAACGGAGCCAGGGCTCAAACCCAGGCAGCCATCTGATATGGGATGGGGGCATCCTGTCAGTGTTGTAACTGCTGTGCCAAACACCTGCCTCTGTTCCTCCAGTTTTAGAATTGTGTTACTGGAACCCATTTTTTGTTACTGTTTTCCCCTCCTTTTTTTTTTTTTTTTTTTTTTGAAGATTTACTTATTGAGGCCAGCACAGTGGGTTAAAGCCATTGCCTGTAGTGCCAGTATCCATATGGGTGCCGGTTGAGTAGGCTGTTCCACTTCCAGTCCAGCTCCCTGCTAATGCACCTGGGAAGGCAGTGGAAGATAGCCCAACTGCTTTGGTCTCTGTACCCATGTGGTAGACACAGAAGAAGCTCCTGGCTCCTGGCTTTTACCTGGCCCAGCTCCAGCCATTGTGGCCATTTAGGGAGTGAACCAGTGGATAGAAGATGTTTCTGTATCTCCTTCTCTCTGTGTAACTCTGCCTGTCAAATTAATATATAAAAATCTTTTTCTTTTTTAAGAATGAAGATTTATTTATTTGAAAGGCAGAGTTAGAGAAGGAAAGACAAAGAGATTTTCCATCTGCTGATCACTTCCCAAATGGGCAAACAGCTGGGGCTGGGCCAGGCCAAATCCAGGAGCCACAAGCTTCTTCCAGGTCTCCCTATGGATGACAAGGGCCCAAGTACTTGGGCCATGTTCTGTTGCTATCCCAGGTGCATTAGCAGGGAGCTGGATAGGAAGTGGAACAGCTGGGATTCGAACAGGTGCCCAAATGGGATCAGGTGTTGTAGGCAGCAGCTTAACCTGCTACATCACAATACCAGTCTCATGCCCCCCCCCTTTTAAAGATTTATTTATTTATTTTAAGATTTATTTATTTATTTGAAAGTCAGAGTAAGGGGGGGGGGTCTTCCATCCACTGGTTCATTCGCCAGATAGCCGCAACAGCCGGAGCTGCACCAATCTGGAGCCAGGAGCTTCTTCCAGGTCTCCCACGTGGGTGCAGGGGCCCAAGCACTTGGGCCATCTTCCACTGCTTTCCCAGGCCATAGCAGAGAACTGGATCGGAAGTGGAGCAGCCAGGTCTCAAACTGGCGCCCATATGGGATGCTGGCACTTCAGGCCAGGGTGTTAACCCGCTGCACCACAGCACCGGCCCCTAAAGATTTATTTATTGTATTTGAAAGTTAGAGTTACACAGAGAGAGGAGAGCCGGAGAGAGAGAGAAAGAGGTCTTTCATCCACTGATTCACTCCCCAATTGACCACAGTGACTAAAGCTGTGCTGATCTGAAGCCAGGAGCTTCCTGTGGCTCTCCCACACTGTTTCAGGGGCCCAAGGACTTGGGCCATCTTCTACTGCTTTCCCGGGCCATAGCAGAGAGCTGGATCGGAAGTGGAGCAGCCAGGACTCCAACCAGTGTCCATATGGGATGCCAGCACTGTAGGCGGCAGCTTGGAAGTTATAGCTTCAGAGCAAGCTATTGGAAGCTATTAGAGGATTGCAAAGAACAGTTCTCTCTCTGTTAGTGGCAATGACACCATTAATATTGGGACCCATTCATCAAACTTAAGACATTAGATAGAAATGGGTACATTTTTTTTGTTTGGGAACATTCAAAGATTAAGATAACATAATTGCTCTCTCAAAACCTCATTAGAGGGGCCAGCACTGGGGTGTAGTGGGTAAAGCCACCACCTGCAGTGCCGGCATCCCATATGGGGCCAGTTTGAGTCCCAGCTGCTCCACTCCCAATCCAGCTCTCTGCCATGGCCTGGAAAAGTAGTAGAAGATGGCCCAAGGCCTTGGGCCCCTGCACCCACGTGGTTAAACTCGGAGGAAGCTCCTGGCTCCTGGCTTTGTATCGATGCAGCTCCAGTCCTTGTGGCTAATTGGGGGAGTAAACTGGCAGATGAAAGACCTCTCTCTCTCTCTCTTTTTTTTCTTTCTTTCCTTTTTTTTTTTTTTTTTTTTTTTTTACAGTCAGATTGGACAGTGAGAGAGAGAGAGACAGAGAGAAAGGTCTTCCTTTGCCATTGGTTCACCCTCCAATGGCCACTGCGGCCAGTGCACTGTGCTGATCCTAAGGCAGGAGCCAGGTGCTTCTCCTGGTCTCCCATGAGGGTGCAGGGCCCAAGCACTTGGGCCATCCTCCACTGCACTCCCTGGCCACAGCAGAGAGCTGGCCTGGAAGAGGGGCAACCGGGACAGAATCCGGCGCCCCAACCGGGACTAGAACCTGGTGTGCCGGTGCCGCAAGGCGGAGGATTAGCCTGTTGAGCCACGGCACCGGCCTCTCTCTCTCTCTCTCTCTCTCTCTCTCTCTCTCTCTCTCTCTCTCCTCTCTCTCTCTCTCTCTCTCTCTCTCTCTCCTTCTCTCTCTCTCTCTCTCCTTCTCTCTCTCCTTCTCTCTCTCTCTCTCTCTCTCCTTCTCTCTCTCCTTCTCTCTCTCTCTCTCCTTCTCTCTCTCTCTCTCTCTCCTTCTCTCTCTCTCTCTCTCCTTCTCTCTCTCTCTCTCCTTCTCTCTCTCTCTCTCTCTCCTTCTCTCTCTCTCTCTCTCTCCTTCTCTCTCTCTCTCTCTCTCTCCTTCTCTCTCTAACTCTGACTTTCAAATAAATAAATCTTAAAAATAAATTATTTTTTAAAAACTCATTAGGAATGCAGCATTTGGGGCTGCTACTGTGCTGCAGGCTAAGCCACTGCCTGTGACACTGGCATCCTGTTTCAGAGCACTGGTTCCAACCCCAGCTGATCTGCTTCTGATCTAACTCCCTGCTAATGTGCCTAGGAAAACAGTAGAAGATAGCCCAAATCCTTGGACCCCTGCCACCCATGTAGGACACTCAGATGGAACTCCTGGCTTTGGCCTGGCCCAGCTCTGATCATAATGGCCATTTGGGGAGGAAACCAGTAGATGAAAGAGAGTTCTCTGCCTTTCCCTCTCTCTGTGTTACTTGCCTTTCATAAACATAAATTTAAGAAAGAAGGGCAGGCATTTGGTCTAGCAGTGAAGACACCTACATCACATGTTTGAGTAACTGAGTTTGCTGTTTGGTTCCACTTTTTTTTTTTTTTATTTGAAAGGTAGAATTATAGAGAGATAATGAAGGACAGAGAGAGAGAGGGAGACTATCCAATGCCAGGAGCTTCTTCTAGTCTCCCACATGGGTGCAGGAGTCCTTGGGCTATCCTCTGATGCATTAGCAGAGAGCTGGATGAGAAGTGGAGCAGCCAGGATTCAAACAAACCAGCACCTATATGGGATGCCAGCAGTAGAAGATGGCCCAGGTCCTTGGGGTCCTGCGTGCACACGGACGACCCGGAAAAAACTCCTGGCTTTGGCCTGGCCGAGCCCCTGTCCTTGTGGCCATAAGTTGGTTCACTCCCCAGATGGCCTCAAAGGCTAGAGCTGGACAGACTGAAGCCAAGAGCCAGGAGCTTCTTCTGGGTCTCCCATGTGGGTAGCAGGGACCCAAGTACTTGGGCAATCTTCAGCTGCTTTTTATAAGCCATTAGCAGGGAGCTGGATCAGAAGTGGAGCAGCCAAGACAGAAACCAACGACCATATGAGATGTCAGCATTGCAGATGGAGGCTTTAGCCACTACACAACAATGCAGGCCCCTCTGTCTTTTTAAAAAGAAAAAAAAATCCTCATTAGAAAATATGAAGTAATGATTTTCTTTTTTTAATATTTTATTTGAGTGGTAGAGTTACAGAGAGAGGGAGAGACAGAGAGAAAGGTCCTCCATCTGCTTGTTTACTCCCTAAATGACCACAACGGCCAGAGTTGGTCTGATCCAGGAGCTTCTTCCAGGTCTCCCACATGGGTGCAGGGGCCCAAGGACTTGGGCCGTCTTCTTTATTTTTTTAAAGATTTATTTATTTTGCTTGAAAGTCAGAGTTACAGAGAGGAGAGGCAGAGAGAGAGGTCTTCCATCCGATGGTTCACTCCGCAATTGGCCTCAACGGCCAGAACTGCACCAGTCCGGAGCCAGGAGCTTCTTCCAAGTTTCCCATGCAGGTGCAGGGGCCCAAGGACTTGGGCCATCTTCTACTGCTATCCCAGGCCATAACAGAGAGCTGGATGTGAAGTGGAGCAGCCGGGTCTCGAACTGGCGCCCATATGGGATGCGGGTGCTTCAGGCCAGGGCGTTAACCCGCTGCACCACACACCATTGGGCCATCTTCTACTGCTTTCCCAGGCCATAGCAGAGAGCTGGATTGGAAGTGCAACAACCAGGACTCACTACGCCACAGCAGCAGTCCCTTTTTTAAAATTATTTTTAAAAAGAAAAAAACTCATAGAAGGCCTAGCCATGCATGTAAAATGAGTATGATGAGCAGCTTATTGTGGCTTTGAACCAGGAAACTTCTAAATGTAGATCAGATTAATAATGTTAGAGGACTGTAGCATTACATTTAATTATTTTATTTAATTGATTTAAATAACTATTTATTTGTTTAATGTTAATGGATCACCAGGGTAGACTGTCTGTGAATTTCATAGATTTCAAAGGGCATGACTGGGCTGTGGCTGGTAACGTGGGCCTTTCCCTTAATATCAACAGAGCTCTACATCTCATCCCACCACTACCCTTTCTCTCTCTATAGAGCAGATTGACTGTGTTGGAAAGTGATACCATGAGCTGCAGTTGTGAATAGAACACTTTTTAGTATTTCTGAATTGTTTTTAAATCCTGCTTTTAAGGAATCTGTAATGGGAATGTAATCAGCATCTTGGAAACTCAACCTCCTTCTTTACCTAACTCTTTTTTCTGTTTTCCTAGGTTACCAAAGTGACCCAGGTAGATGGAAACAGCCCCGTCAGATTTTCCACAGAGACCACTTTCCTAGTGGATAGGTATGAAATTCTGTAATATGAAGAAGAGGGAACCGAAAAGGAAAATTTCGAAATTAATAAAGAAGAAGCTGACAGTGGCTGAAGAGTTTTTCCAAATTTAAAGCCATCGGAGACCCCTTTTTTCTGATACAGTGCACAGTTCTGTGCATGCAAGGACCCTCAACTCGCCCCCAGTGTTTCAGTGTCATAGAGACATTCTTTGACAGAGAAATGACACAGACATAAAGGGAAAGGCTGCTGATTTCTTTGGCAGATGTTACTGGCCAGCAAACTCCAGAGAATGCCCCCAATTAAATACCTCCTCTGCATTTGCCTAAGTTGCTCCTTTATTTTAATTCCTAAATATAGTTATATTTCATACTTTGTTTTAAAAAAGATTTTTTGTAGAAGATTTTAATCTTTCATTCTCCTTTCCTGTACCTTCAGTTTTTTTCTTTGCATACATTCAATCAAGCACTGGGATCATCTGTATATAGACATTGTAATTGTTTGGCACTCCTAGAACAAGTTTAACCCATTCTTGATTTTTGAACTTTGCAAATGAACTGCTTTTAAGGAGAATGAGGTGTAGAAATTCAAAGTTGTGTTTCGTCATTTCCCCTTATCCATTCATCCCTCCATTTCTTTGACAGGTATTCCATTCAAGGCCTGTCCCTCCAGTTTAGAATAGTACTGTGTCTCCCACTGTGTCAATATTCAAGATAGCTGAAAAGTAGCTTTCAAATGACACAGCCCTCTCTTCAAGATGTATTAAAGAAGAATGGTTATGTCCATATAGGGACTTCACACACATCTGCAATCATGTCTTCTGCTAATGCTACCCAGGCTTCCAGTTCTCCACATTTTGAACACTTAAGCTAAAACATAATAGCTCACATTCTTTGTAACCCATTCACATTCCTGAAGTTCACCACCTGCCTCTTCCTGGCTTTTCTGTCATCAGTCCCATCCTTGCTGGCAGAACTGAGGTTATAATTTTGGAGGCTGCGGTTCAGTGAGTTTCTGTAACCAATCCCACTGGCCCTTTGAACTATCAAAGAAACTCCATTTCTACCACTAGATTTGTAGTATTTCAAGAGGCAGCTGGTGATATTGCTATGTAGGGATTACCCATATATATCCCATTTTCTTCTACACTGCCTGACAATTTCTACCTGTCTTGCTAGCTCTGAACTCCTTTCTTTTCCTCCCCACTGAGTATTGTGTAGTGGTTGCTTGTCAGCTCCATCTCATCCATTACTTTTTCAAGCAGCCAGCCCAGCCTTGACTTTTAACCCAGCATTGACTGACGAGAGTGAGTGAAGCATTGCTGCGAGGCTGCGGGCACTGGCAGCGGGAAGACGGATGGTGCAGGTGACCTGCTGCACCCTCGCCTGCTGGAGGGTACCACTCCCGCCTGAGGGAGGGCATCTGTACTGGGAGCAGAGCAGCCTCACACAGATGGCCATGGATGGAATCGCTTGCCAAAGAAATTTCTGGCCTTTCCCTTTCCCTGATTGCATCAGGTAGAATCCTTATCTCTAGCTTGGTTTCCACATGAGGTTTTTCTGAAGGAGGGGACTAGGAGAAGAAGTCTGTCATGTAGCGAAGTAGGCAAGAAATCTTATTAATCCAGTTTTGTTGAGAGTTCCTTGTCCATTTGATTTTTTAAAGTCAAGTTTAATTTCACAAAAACTTTTTTTTTTCTGAAATTACTTTTGGGGTAATATTTAAACTGAGAGACATTTTGTAACCCTGTAAAATACATAGGGAATATAACATTCCAGTGTACACAGAGAAGGCAAATTCTTTAATCAAATAAAGAGTATTATAAAATGAGATGTTTATTGGACTCTTGACTCACACATAGGTGTCTGCTTGCTGATAGAGGACGCTGTAATGGGATCCAAGATTAAAAATTAATGATACAGGTTTTGTTTTTTTAAGTAATCTCTGTCTAACAGTATTACTTCTCCCTGATGCGGTACCTCCTCGTATTTTTTTCTGCATTTAAACACACACATCATACACTGGTGCTCTTGACTGCACAGCTTTTGAGTTGAATGTTACTTATGGCCTTTTGCGGGGTTGCAGTCTTAATTCATCAGGGGCAGTGGTAGAGTCAATAAAATGAGGTTTCCTCTGCAGTGTAATGTCCTGGAGCCTTCTCCGCGTCTGAGACGGTGGTAAGAGTAAGTGATCCAAGGATGAGATGACCTAGGAATCATTTTCCTCAGAAAAGCCTCCTTTGGATCTCTCTCTCTCTCTTTTAACTTAGAGAAGCTACTGAGTATCAACAAATTGGAAGGCAAATCACTCTCCCTGATGAATAATATGTAGAATGAAAAAGTTTGTTTTAATAGTGAAACCCTGGTCTAATGATACTTGGCTCTCTGAAACTACCTTCAGTGACAGGAAGAGCACTAAAACCAGGCCACTGTCCTGACTGGCTGCTGATCCCTCCGCGGTATCCAGGCTGACTAGCAAAAGAATTAGGTCCTACTTAGCATTCTGTTCCACGGAGGAGGCTGTGGCTCTTCCTCTGGATTCGTTCATTCCATGTAGAGGATGTAGGGAACACGCCTCTGGATAGGAGGTCCTTTTAAAAAAGATGTTTCATTTACTCAGTAGCTTCAAGCCCCACATCTCAACTCATGCATCTGACCAAGGAAACTTTGTCCTCCAGTTAGTTTAAAGTTGTTCATAGTGGGTAGGATCTAAGATTTCCAGGGTTGATATAGAATAGCCTTTAATAAAGTTCACATTTGACAGGAGTCAGGTAGGAAACTAGATGCAGTGACTACCTAGTTAACAAAACTTTAATTTTAAAATATGTTATTTGAAAGAGAGGGAAAGCCAGGGAGCTGGATGGAAGGCAGAGCAGCCAGGTCTTGAACCCTGTGTTCATGGGATACCAGCATCGTAGGCAGCAGCTTTACCCACTGCACACTACACCAGCCCCCACAGAGCTGTCTTTCCCTAAGGTGGACAAGTGCGATAGAACTAGCGGTCCTTGGGTCTCAGGGAGAGGGAACTAGGGCTTGTTTTGTAGGCCTTAGAGGAATCGAAGCAGAAGTTCTGATTTGACTCCCTTTTACTGTCTTACTGCAACCACTCTCCCCATCCCCATTCCTGTTTCTTGACACCTTTGGTAAGTTTATTTGTGACTCAGTTTCTCTGGGGGCGCTGGATTCTGTCCTGGTTGCTCCTCTTCCAGTCCAGTTCTCTGCTGTGTCCCAGAAAGTCAGTGGAGGATGGCCCAAGTGCTTGGGCCCTGCACCCGCATAGGAGAACAGGAGAAGTGCCTGGCTCTTGGCTTCAGATCAGCGCAGTGCGCCGGCCATACCAGCCATTTGGTGAGTGAACCAATGGAAAAAGGAAGACCTTTCTCTCTGTCTCTCTCTCTCTCACACACACACACTGTCTAACTCTGCCTGTCAAAAAATTAAAAAAAAAAAAAAAGTTTCTCTGAGAGCCGGCATGAAATTCTTATATAAAGACCCACAGGTAGTATGTTGTGATTACCCAGGGCAAACAGCATCTCTTCAGGTGGCAGTCTGACATCTTACCCTGGAGAGTTAATGACTGGTAAGAAGCCAAGTCTTTTTTTTTTTTTTTTTTTAATTGACAGAGTGGACAGTGAGAGAGACAGACAGAGGACAGAGGGAAAGATCTTCCTTAGCCATTGGTTCACCCTCCAATGGCCGCCGCGGCCGGCGCACCGCGCTGATCCGATAGCAGGAGCCAGGTACTTATCCTGGTCTCCCATGAGGTGCAGGGCCCAAGCACTTGGGCCATCCTCCACTGCACTCCTGGGCCACAGCAGAGAGCTGGCTTGGAAGAGGGGCAACCGGGACAGAATCCGGCGCTCCAACCGGGACTAGAACCCGGTGTGCCGGCACCGCAGGCGGAGGATTAGCTTATTGAGTCTCGGCGCTGCCCTAGAAGCCAAGTCTTGAAGAAAATTGGATGTCCTGACAAACAGGAAGTCGAGCTACCAGAGTTCTCAGAGGCTTGGGTCACTCCTCATCCCCACTATAAAGGGAGTTTTCTGCCTGCAGTTCCTAGGTCAGTGACCACATGGCTTAGTCTTATTCTGGAAGCCTCCCCTGGGTGCACTTTGTGATAAGGTGGATTATCAAATCAGGAGAGGGGCTGGCACAGCGGGCTAGCTGCTATTTATGATGCTGGTGTCCCAAATTGGAGGACCAGTTGGTTCATGTCCCGCTGCTCCGCTTCTCATCCACCCCCTGCTGTTGGCAACTGGGAAGGTAGCAGTGATGCCTGAGTGCTTGGGCCCCTACCACCCATGGGGGAGACCCAGATGGAGTTCCAGGATCCTGGCTTTGGCCTGGATCAACCCTGGCTGTTGTGGACATTTGGGGAGTGAGCCAGCAGATGGAAGATCTCTGTCCCTATCTGCCAGTCTGCCTTTAAAACAAAATGAATCTTTAAAAGAAAAAAAAAGGCATGACAAACTCAAGGCAATAAGAAAAATTTAAATAAGTCTTGTTTCCCATTCTGCTCAAATAAATGCATGTTCTTTCTAGCTCGTAAGACGGTGCTGAGCCAATGTAGGTGGACAAGACCAGTCTGCCCAAATTTCTCACTCAGCTTGGGTACGTGCTAGCTTTGGGTGGAAGTGTGGATTGTGCAATTGCGAAGGCCAGCTGAGAAGAGAACGTCTCTGCTCACTTGCAGCTAGGGAAGGAAAGTTTGAACTCTCCCAAATTGGAAGCAGTGGGGAGTTACTTGGCGTCATTGCTGCCACCACACCTACACTAACGATGCCTCAGTTTAAGATCCAAAGTCAGAAAGGGAGAGCTTTGGAGGAGGGTGTGTATCTAGGGGAGTTGCTGGCTGAGTGATCAGTAATCACCTCTCTGGAGTACAACTTGAGGGATGAGTGGGAAGTACGCCAAAGCCAGGAGTGTGGAAATCCACTCCTGAGATTCAGAGCCAAGTGCAGAAGCCTCCAAAAAAATCCACCCTTCCACACCCAGCCTCTGCCCTCTCCCCCTGCTTCCATTCCGGAAAGTCTGAAGCATGCCTGGAAAGCTGTTTGCTGCTCTCTTCTCTCCTCCTCCCCCTTTCCTGAGCTCCCAGCTGCTCGACCTCTTGCGTAACTGCAAGAGCACTGCGTTTTTGATGGGCTCCAGATGTGAGTGGGGTGAGGGTGGAGGGTGGGGGCGGTAGGTCTCCAGTCCCTTGAGTGCTGTAACTGTGGGAACACGGAGGCTGGACACCGCGGGAGAGAGGACACATTGCACTGAGCCTTGAGCGTTGGGGTCAGCTGGCCCCTGGGTTGGGAGGACAGTGAGAAAGGTTAGGTGTTATTTCAACCCCCTGCCTCAATGGGCTTGATTATTCCTTCAAATGCCTTCTGACCAAGACAGCAAAGAGGAGCTGGGGTTGGTGAAGCAGAATTAACAGTTTGAGGTGCCCCAGTCTAAGCTTTTCTCCTCACATGCTGCACCCTGGCATACAGGATACAACAGTTTTTTTTTTTTTTAAACACCAGAATAGCCTGAAAATTACTGTTGTGATCTTCTCATGGAGGTGCCCCAGGGTTAAGATACTTTCATGAGCCTCAAACTGCATGGAGAGGAAGAAAAGAGGCTTTGCCACCCAAATCCTTGGGTTTCCTGTGTACCCGTAGTGTCCCACCTCTCATTGCAGGTGGCAGCAAAGGGTGCCCTGCCCCTCCCCCCTCTATTCACTGCATGGCTGTGGTCAACCCAGCCATGGGGGGCCCACCTGTTAATGCCAGCCCTGTCAATGAGTGACCAGAGATCCCTGCAGTTCAGCCTCCTGCCGTTGCTGGGTTAGAGAGAGGGCACAAGCTAGAGCCACTGAGTCAGAACAGGACGTGTTCATCCCAAACGGGACGCAGTATTTTCTGCTATCAGGCCAGATGCCCCTCTTTCAGAGGAAGTCTCCCAGGTCCCACCAGTGCAGGTTTGAAAGGCCCGGTCTCACTGGTGTAGCCCCCTTGGCCCTCCCCAGTCAGCCTCCCGGGGCCAGAGCTGGCTTTGCAAGGTAAGGATTCACCGTCAGTGTTGGGTTTCCTGGTGGCGGCTGAGGTACAGGATGACTTCAGCTGGGCTCAGTTTCTAGGCTGAGGGATGCAGTGCCCCCTTTCCTGCCTTGTTAACCCCTCTCCCTGCTGTGGGATGGTCTGTGCAATGCCTGCCTCCCAGGTGCCTCTGATAGCCCAGCAGGTGGGAGGGAGGTACTGGCTCCTTGGGGCAAAAGGAGAGTCTGTGATGTTGCAGAGACTCCAACCCCATTTGCAACTCTTCGTGGTGGGGCTTGGGACAGGAGAAGGAAGGAATAGGGCAAGACCAGGGTGCCCTGCGCAGATGTTCCGGAGGCTGTGTTGCCAGCGCGCGTTGGCAGGGGCTACCACTAGGAGGTTCCCTGGGAGCCATGGAGGGTTCAGGCATCTAAGGTTGAAAAGTAAATAAACAAAGGAAGGGGTGGGAGGGAACTGTCAAAAACAGCCCGGGAGAAGGGCCTTAAAGCCTTGGGTGGAGGGTGGTCTAGGAGTGTCCGAGCCCGGGGGCCCGGGGGGGGCTGTTGGGGATGTGTGCGGGGCAGTGGAGAGCCCAGCTGTGGGGACGAACAAAGCGGGCGCTGTGCAGGCGGGGGGGGGAGGTGCTGCTGTGGGAAAGGGTGGGTGGGGGGACCTTGGACTCCAGCCCCACAAGGGCGTCTTCTCTGGCTGGCCAGGCGGACGGGACGGGGGTGGAGGCGGGGACTGGGGGGGGGGGCGGGCCAGGCTCGCTCTCCTCCTACTCAGCGGGCTCCCAGGGAAAAGCAACAGTGTCCTCCTGATACCCCAGGCCGCCGCGGCCAAGCCGGGCAAAGGGACCGGTGTCTGCCTCCACCCACCCACCCCAGGTAAGAGCGCCCCCTCCCATTGCCTCTTCGGGTCCTATTCACTGCACCGCCACGACCGGGCAAGGGGAAGTCCCAGGGCCTGGCCAGAGGCCTCGGATCAGCGCTGGGCTGGGGGGCTCAGAAGAAATCCATGGGGGAGGAGGGCCACCCCAGGTGAGTGCGTACGGGGCCGGGGGCTTGGTGCGAAGTCGGCCAGCCGCTTTCCTGGGAGCTGCTCGTTTTTTGCCCTCTTGAGCTGCCGCCAGCATCGCCGCCAGAGGGGGCCCTCGCGCCCTCCCCCGGCAGGGCCACTGCCAGGGTCTCGGGTGTCGTGCGCGCGCGTGTCCTCGTCCTTCAGCGTCCCACCCCTCCCCCCTCCGCCGACAGCAGGACCGGCGGGCCGGGGGCTCCCCTGCCGGCCGCCTAGATGGACAAGAAAGGGATGGGGGTCCGGCCCGGAGGCATGAGTGTCCGATAGGGACCCTCGGGGGTGTGCAGGAGGTGGGAGGCACGTCTGGGGCCTGCCAGGCACTCCTCCAGGGTCCACGTCTTCAGGGCGCGGAGGCCGCAAGGGGCACGTTGGGAAAGTGAGTCGTAGGCTCGCCCCACGCCCGCGCGGTCTGCATTTGAATCCCCAGCGGAGTTCCCCAGCGCGGAGGCTCAGCCAAGTCATCGGGCTCCCCCGGGATGGGGAAGTGCGGGCGGGCGGCCGGGTGGGGCCGCCGGGTGCAGGGTTGCCGAGGAGCTCGCGACGCTTCCGGCGAGGCGGGCGCGAGCGGGGACTTGGCCCGGCGGCCGCGGCCGGCTGGGGGACCAGGACGCCGGGGCGGGGCCGCATTCTGGGCCCGTTAGCTCAGCCGTCGCGGAGGCTCCCGGGGCTGACTCACCCCCGGCGGTCCCACAAACAAGCTCCCCACTGCGCCGGCCCCCGCCCCGACGCCGGCCGCTCCGGCCTCGGCGCGCCCCCCAGCGCCGGATCGCCGCGCGGTGCCCGAGCCGAGCCCGGGCGACCACCACGCGCCTCCCGCCCGGGGAACCCGTGCCCGCGCTCGCGCTCCCGGGTCTGACACGCAGCCGCCCGGCCGCAAGCGGGCGGTGTGTGAGGGGCCGCCCCCTCTGCCCGTGGAGCAAACAAGCGGCGCCTTCTCCCCGCGGGCCCCGAAGAAAGGCCGCTTGTCCGGCCGGCAGGGGCGGGCGGGGCGGCCACGGCAGGCGGCCCAACACTGCGGCCTTGTCCCACCCGGGCGGCCCGCGGAGGGGCCGGCCGAGGGGGAGCAGGGCCTCCAGCCGGCGGAAGGCGCACCCGCCCGCCCGCGGCCGAGAGGCGCACCCTTTCGGCACCCCTAGACGCCGCACAACGCCAGAACCCCGGCCGGACTCGCGCCTCCGCAGGGTCCTCGGCCCTCATGCTGCGGCCGCCTCGCCTCCCTCGCCGCCTCTGGGGCTTCTGGTCGGCCCGTCGCCCCTCTCCCCTCAGCGACGCCGCGGTCTTCCCCCGGCGGTCACCCCCTCCACCCGAGGACCCCTGCCCTCAGCCTCTGCTCCCAAACTTCCCTTTTCCCGTCCGCTTCCCCGCCCTGCACCCCCTCCTCAGGCCCCCTTTCCCCCACAGCCTTGAGTTCTCTCCGCCCCCTGGGCCCTCGGCGCCCCGCTCGGACGTCCCGCCCGCTCGGCTCCCAGCCTCAGTTTCCTTCCCTTCCTGCCTCCTTCCTCGAGGGCGGATGTGCGCCGGGAAGGCGAAGGCGGCGGGCGGCCGAGAGGATCCCGGCTCGGCCCCGCAGGCCGCGGGTCGCAGCCATGCGACGCCCGGGGCGAGGCCGCGGCTGGCCCCCCAAGACGCAGGTGAGGGCCCGAGGGGGCAGCCGAGCAGTGGGGCTGCGGGGGCTGGGGCCTTTCATCTTAGGCCCCATGGGAGCCCGGGCCTCTTTTAGTGCCAGGGCTTGTGGGCCCTTCCTGGACCTCCCTCCACCCTCACTCGGGCGCCCCGCTCGCGGGAGAGGGCTGGGGACTGCTGCTCGGTGTGGCGCAGGTGCGGGCGTGGAGGCCGGGCACCCCAGGGTCACGGTCACAGCCCCGGCCTGGCCGCACTCGGGGGGTGGGGGGAGCTCCGTGTCGCCCGCCTGTCCAGTCCAGACAGAGACCTCTGCCACTCTGCTCCCGAGATAGCTGGGTGCTGCCGCCCGACTTCTTGCTGCAGAGCTGGGGCCTGTTTTTGGCAGTTGAGCTGGGTGAGGTTTCTCAAAAAGACCGTGGTGGCGGGCAGGGTGGGTAATTACAGACCCTGGAGGGGGCGGGAGGTTGGGGGGGGGGGGACGCCGGATGCCCACCGGTCAGTCAGCGCCCTCACCCCGCGCTCAGGCCAGGACTGGGGGTCAGAGGAGGGCGCGCCTCCAAGTGGCGGCTCTGAGCCGCGGCGATGGCCGCCTGCATGCGGACACCGGCTGGTCAGGTGCCTCCACTTCGCAGGGATTAGGTTTCCTGGCTGGGGCCAGAGGCTCGCACCTCCCTATCTCTCCATCTTTTCTTATCTTCTCCCCACACCTCTCTCCTTATCTCTCCTTCTCCTTTCACCTCCTCATTCCCTTCTCTGTTCTCCTCTAGCACTCTTGTTCCCCATCAACCTTATTCCTTTACAATCTTTATCTCCACTTGAAGTTCTTTGCCAAATAATTGAGCACGCCCACGGCTGCCCCTCACTCCGCTTTGACAGGTGAAGGAACTGAGGCCTGCACCTGTGAATTGCTTCGCTCAATGTCATGCAGCTGGTCTTAACTGGCGTTTTTATAGTGTTTTGCACTTCGAGGGGTGTCACTGAAGACCTGAATCTTCAGACAGCCTTTAAAAAAAAGTAGCTTTATTAAGGTATAATTTATATACCATAAAATTTAATTTTAAATCCAATTTAAAGCCGGCACTGTGGCTCACTAGGCTAATCCTCCACCTGCGGTGCAAGCACCCTGGGGTTCTAGTCCCAGCTGGGGCTCCGGGTTCTGTCCCAGTTGCTCCTCTTCCAGTCCAGCTCTCTGCTGTGGCCCTGGAGTGCAGTGGAGGATGGTCCAAGTGCTTGGGCCCTGCACCCGCATGGGAGACCCAGAAGAAGCACCTGACTCCTGGCTTCGGATGGGTGTAACTCCGGCCATATCGGCCATTGGGGGGGGGGGGTGAACCAATGGAAGGAAGACCTTTCTCCCTGTCTCTCTCCTCTCTCTCTCTCACTAACTCTGCCTGTCAAAAAAAAAAAAATCCAATTTAAGTGTGCAGTTCAATGATTCTTACTATATTTACAGGGCTAAGCAACTCTCTTTACAATCTAATTTTTAAAATGTCTTAACTGTTTCACTTATTTTCATTTCATCTGAAAGGCAGAGAGATCTTGCTTCCCCTGGTTCACTCCCTAAGTGGCCACTGCATCCAGGGCTAGGCCAGCTGGAATCCATGAGCCTAGAACTCAATGTACCCATGTGGGTGGCAGAGGTACTTGGGCCATGATCTGCCACCCTTAGGGTGTGCTGTAGCAAGCAGCTGGAACCGGGAGCGGAGCCAGGGCCTCTAACTGTAGAACATTTTTGTCACCCCCCCCCAAAAAAAAAGAATCTTGTTCTCGGTTAGTCACTCCCCATCCTATCCCCAGCCCCAAGCAAGCACTGATCAATCTTTTTTCTCTCTCCCAGTTTTATGGAAGAATCTCTTGATAATCAGAGGTTAAATAACTTGCCCAAATCTTGTGGCTAGTAAATAAAGTCAGGATAGAATTTTTTTTTTTTTTTTTGACAGGTAGAGTGGACAGTGAGAGAGAGAGACAGAGAGAAAGGTCTTCCTTTTGCCGTTGGTTCACCCTCCAATGGCCGCCGCGGTCGGCGCGCTGCGGCCGGCGCACCGCGCTTGTCCGATGGCAGGAGCCAGGAGCCAGGTGCTTTTCCTAGTCTCCCCATGGGGTGCAGGGCCCAAGCACCTGGGCCATCCTCCACTGCACTCCCGGGCCACTGCAGAGGGCTGGCCTGGAAGAGGGGCAACTGGGACAGAATCCGGCGCCCCGACCGGGACTAGAACCCGGTGTGCCGGCGCCGCAAGGCGGAGGATTAGCCTGTTGAGCCACGGCGCCGGCCAAGGATAGAATTTAAGGTTATTGCGTCCTAGCTCACTCTTTCTGTGAAAGCATGATGTCTTTCCCTCTCCATTATTTTGTTTTTATCACCCCCGCTTTTGCATAAATTTCCCATTCCCAACCCTCTGTCCATCTCTCCTCCCTCAGAAAGTGAGTCTAAGGAAGCCGTACAGTGATCTCCATCCCTGGAAATTCTTTCCCCATGGCCAGATCTCCCGGGGAGGAGCTAGGCCAACTTGGGACTTGGTGTTAAGTGAATGGCTTTTGCCTTCCCTTTTCCTAGGCGGCCTTTGGGTGGGCCCCAGGCCTATTCCGGACTCTCTTCCGCTAGCTTGGGTGGAAATGGTGACAGAGGTGATGCAGTCCAAGCAGGAAGGGTGGATGCCGGGAGGGTAAATTTAGTAACTCCATGACCGAGGCCTTTAAGGCCCACTGCCAGAGTTAGACTCTCCTTGGAATGCTGGCTGTGCCCCCACTTCCTCTCCAGGTCACCTCGTAGGCAGCTGGAAGAGCGAGAGGAGGGAAGCCCCGCTGTCCTGAGTCTACCTCCCTCACCCTCACCACTCTCTTCTCGGCTTTCCCCAGCAACACTTCAGTAGCAAGCTGGCCAAGGGATGGGCACATGGGTGCACATTAGCAGACAGAGGTCATTCTTCACGTTCCTCAGGTGCGGAAATGTGAGCCGGGGAGAGACAAGGTGCATGGCTGGGATTCGAGTTCTGGCTCTGAAGCCTGCCTTCCCCTGCTTCTAAGAGCCTGAGCTTCCAAGAGCACTGAGCCAGCTCAGAACCCAGAGAGGCTTCTAGCTGGCTGTGTAGGGGTGGGGTTGCTTTCTAGGGAAGAAAGGATGCAGGGGTGGAGATATACAGAGATGGTAGACTGACTGTCTCCTGTGAGGAGACACCCTGATGACACCCCTGGGGGAAAGAAGGAAAAGTTGACAGAGTCCCTGTTGCACTCTGCCACTCCCCTGGGGGGCCTCTGGCTCCCAGGGTTCTTAGAGGGGCTTCCCTGGACTCTGCTTTTCCCGCTAAGGTAGATTTCCCCCTCCCTACTTAAGGCTCCATGAGGCTGAGGTCCTTTGGCTGCCAGGGTTTGGGTTCTGGGTAGCCTAAGAAAGCACAGAGGTGCAGATTAGGCCTAAGGGTGTTGATTGGACCTATGGTGACAAGGGCCAGGACTGGCATGGTGTGGTATCCATGCCATGGCTGTGGGTGAGGCATCTTCTGTGCCCTGGGCCCCCAAGCTCCTTGGCTGCCTCCAGTTTTCCTTCAGCATGAGCTTGCTGGCAATGATGATGCCCAGCCCTGAGGACAGTGCTGCAGAACCCACTTCTTTCTAATTTGAGAGATAGAGTAGTTCCTCTTGGTTCCCTCCTCAAATGCCCCCAGTAGCCTTGACTGGATCTGGCTCAAACCAGGAGTCAGGAACTCAATCCAGGTCTCCCACGTGGGTGGCAGGGCCCCAGGTACTTGAGCCATTGCATCTTAGAGTCTGCATTCACGAGAAGCTGGACTCAGGAGCTGGACCCAGAGCCAGAGATCAAACCCACACACTCAGATGTGGGATCCGGGTGTCTTAACCAGCATCCTTACTGTGGGGCCAAACACCCCAAGAACATACTTCTTTTCCTCTTTTGCCCTGACCTCCCAACTCCCCCTGCTCTGCTGTGTCCCTAGGAGCTCTGGAGCCCCAGGACCATGGATGCTCTCAACAGGAGCCAGGGAGGCCCTGGATGCAAGACCCAGGCCATGGTGCAGGTGAGTAGGGTCGGGGCTGCAGGGCGAGCATGGGTTCGGCTCTTCTACCTACTTACGGTCCCAGCCCGAGGAGGAGAGCAGCAGTTCTGGCTTTTGTGGCCTTCCCCAGGCGCCAAGCCTATTAACAGCTCACTCTATCTGAATCAGGTTAATTGGTCCACTCAGAAACTCCTCTTTGAAAGTCGGAAAACAGTTTGTGTCCCTGAGTTGTATCACTCTTGCCCCCTGCCTGTGCCCTCCCTGGTAGTGTGGCCAGGGCAAGCAACGGGCCGGCCGAGCGGATGGAGAGCCAGGGAGCTCCACTGGAACCTCCTCTAAGACCCTCCCCATCCCCTGCCTCTACCCCTTTCTCCCTGTTTCTGTTTTAGTAGACAAAAGGGGCAGCTGAGCCAAGACTTGAGATAAATCCAGTGGGACGAGTTAGTGGCCTAGATTCAGATCTAATTAGAATTTCAGGGACTGATGCTCTGTATGAGGTTTGTGCTAAGCCTTTCGGCACCCTCAGAGCCCTGTGGAGAGAGTGCTGGTGTGACCAGGACTAAGGTGGTCTCTGATGGTGCTCATCCCCCGCCCCCACTCCCTGCAGAAGGGACCTTTGGACCTGATCGAGACAGGCAAAGGGCTGAAGGTGCAAACGGACAAACCCCATCTGGTGAGCCTGGGCAGTGGGCGACTCAGCACGGCTGTTACCCTCCTGCCGCTGGAGGAAGGTGAGTGTGGGCAAGGGCGTCCCGCCTGCCACCTGCCACCCCCTCCCCACCACAGGCATTCCTGCCTGGGAGACCAGGCCCCTGCATGTGTGGTGCCCTGCTGCTGTCTGCCGGCCATCCTAGTGCTCCCTCCCTCCCAGCTTGCCCCCCTAGTCTCAGCCTCCATGGACAGCCTGCCTTCTCTGGTAGCTGGGATTAAAGATCAGTTTAGAAATGAGGAGGACAGCGCTGCTGAAACAGGAGAGCACGTGCTGTTGGCAACCGGTACGGCCAAGAAGAAGGAGGCCCCATCCAGGGGATGGGGGCCTGGACGGTGGAGAATAGAGACAGGAGTGGGGGGGGCAAGATCTCCCGTGATAAGACCCTGGCATGGCCCCCTTTGCACTCAGCTTCTGCTCTCCCTCCAACCTCTCCTGGCTGCACTTGTTGCCAGGGTGATAGTGCATTCCCCACATTCTCCAAATACCAGTCCCAGGGGCTCTGCCATGGGGAGGGAAGGAGGCAGGGGAGGGGGTGCAGGTGGCAGAAGGAAGGAGAGAAGGAGACTGGAGATTTAGAAGAAGAGGGGGAAGAGTAGGAAGCAAGGGAAACAAGACAAAGACACAGGGAGGGGCAGTTGGGGGGAAAAGGGAAGGTCTGCAGAGCCAGGCGCCTTCTCTCCCTCACAGCAGAGCTTTCTCTGCCATCTCCCCAGACCCCGGGGCCAAAGAGGGGCAGCAGTGGTGGGCAGAGAGGAGGTAGAAATGCATCTCCCCCACCTCCGTGGTCCCCTTTGCTCTGCTCCTGCTCAGCCTGACAGCCCCTCTGACTCAGTTTGCCTCTTGTCTCCAGGGAGGACGGTGATTGGCTCTGCAGCCAGGGACATCTCGCTGCAGGGCCCGGGCCTGGCTCCAGAACACTGCTACATCGAGAATCTTCAGGGCACCCTCACCCTCTACCCTTGTGGCAATGCCTGTAGTATTGATGGGCTCCCTGTCCGGCAGCCTACCCGGCTCACTCAGGGTAAGGTCTGGTGCCCCCAAACCGATGGGGGTCTCCATTTAAAAGCTTGTATATGTTAGGCGCCAGGGAAGCCTTCTGTGATGGTCACCATGGTAACCGCGAGAGTGGTTTCAGGGGACAGGATGCTCAGGTGCACCTGGATGTGCCTTAACAACATCTCAAACCCCTCCAGCACCCAGACGTGTCTTTAACCCACTGTCTTCTCTGGTCACCCACACCTGCCTCCCCACACAATGGGGAGAGAAGAGGTTCCAGTGCCTACTGTCAGAGGCCCTGGGCTCTGCTGTGGTGGTTGTTGGGGGGTGAGCAATGGCAGTGAGAGAGTATCAGTGTCTTTGTTTCATAATGCCTAGAGGGAGGCTTTTTAAAAAATTGTTTATTAACATATTTATTCAAAAGGCAGACAGACAAAGGTCTTCCATTGGCTGGTTCACTTACCAAATGCTTGCAACAGCTGGAGATAGCAGGGACCCGAGTCCCTGAGCCCTCACCTGCTACCTCCCACAGCACGCATCAGCAGGAAGGTGGACGAGGGAAGGAGGCCAGGACTCACCTTGACCACTGGGCCGAACACCTGTCCCATTCCTTTTTCCTTTTTAAAGTTTTATTTACAGAATGAGTTGTTTGAGAAGCTGTAGAGGACAAAACTCACTCTGGGAATGGGCCAAGGGCAAAATCTGATGACAGAATCTGAGGATATGGCCACTCCTGGTACAAGGCTGTTGGTAGCAGCTTTGGGGTCATGAATATAGTTACAGCTTAGTTTCCCAAAGCAATGGGCCTTTTTGTTAGAGAAGCTGGCTCTAAAAAACAGGCCCTAAGTGCTATGGTTACAGACAGGTAAAAGGTCAGCCCACACAGCACTTTTAAATATACATATATATGTATGTGTGTTTGAAGCGGAGTGATGGAAACACAGATGGGGGAGAGAGCAAGATCTTCTGGCTACTGGTTAATTTCCCAACTGCCTGCAACAACCAGGGCTAGACCAGGCCAAAGTCAGGAGCCAGGAACTTCATCCAGATCTCCCTTCCCAGGCACATTCGCAGGGAGCTGGACTGGAAGCAGAGCAGCCAGGATATGGGATGCTGGTATTGCAAGTGGAAGTTTAACCCACTGGGCCACAGCATTGGTTCCCCAAGTAGCACTTTGACAGCCCAGGTGTGGTCACTGTGGAAACGGGGGTCTGAGAGCAATCCCTACTGTGAATCATCCAAGCAGGGGATTGAGAAAAGTGGATTTGGGTGGCAATGAGAGGGGAGGTTGCCATGAGGATGGGTGTTTCAGGCTAAGTCTGGCTCTGAGCAGGAGGACTGATGGCCTGGCATTGTTTTCTGAGAATTCTCACTGGCTGGAAGCCCCTTTCCAGGAGAGCACCCTCTTGCTCCAGGGTCTCCCACCCTCCTCCTGTGCACACCCCTTGGGGGGTCTTTAAATGCTACTCCCTTCACAGCAGACTCAGGAAACCCTTGGGTCATCAGGAGAGCTGAATTTGCCCTACTCCTTTGCTCCCGCCCTTGGGTGGGCACGGGTATGGACATCTGACTGCAAGGAGGCAGCTGTGTGAGTGATGGGAGGCAGGCCCTTGCTTCCTCTGGGGTTTTGGGTCTCTGAGTCTGGAGGAGAGCAAGGGGCCCCAGAGACTGGGGCTTTGGCTATGAAGCCATCTGGTTCCTGAGAGTCCTGTTTGGTTTCAGAGAGGGCATTGTCACGGAGACTTATGTGCACAGAGGTGAGGCCACGGAGCAAAGCTGAGAGGCAGCCAGTGCTCCCCCAAAGAACTGTCTTGCCCTGTGTGTTGGGAGCAGGGCAGGGTGGGGGTAGGAACCAGGCCCTGCGTGTCTCTCGTCTAGTCTTCACAGGGCATCGTTCAGTTCCCTGGGAAGAGGGAGGGCCTGGGGCCACGATGAAACTTTCAAGCATTTCCTGTGACCCTAGTGACCAACCCCCCCTTTCCCAGCAAGATGCCCACCCTGCCAAGTATGTGCCCTCCCACTCTCTCTGACCCTAACCCCCTTCCCTACCCACCCTCCCACCCCCACCCCATAGCCTTCTTGTCTGGGCCCGCCTGTCTCAGCAGCCTGGCAGCCTGTGCAGGGGTAGGCAGAGGCACAAAGGAATGGGTGTTCTTCTCCCCAGCCCTCCCCTCCCCTGGGCTCCAGGAGCTGAGGGTTCCTTGTCTCATCTCTGGAGCAAGGCACCAAGCCCAGCCCTGCCTGGCCCCACTCCGGACATTCTTGGGAGTGCGTTTCCTTGGAAACTGGGTGGCTCGGGGGTGCATGTGCTATCTCTGTGTGTCTGTGTAACTGGAGTGTGTTTATGCATCTCCGGATGTGTTTGTGACTCTCGGCTTGTGTTGCTTCTCGTGTTTATGGATCAGCATGTTCAAGTGGGCAGCAGGGGTAGACGCGGGCCCAAGGGTACGGAAATGTCCGCTTGTGCTCCTTGTGTCCATGCAGACTCACTGGCTATATGCCGGTCCGTGGGCGTGTGTACAAGGGGATCGTTTTCCCATCATCTGGCCTTGTGGAGGGGATTCGCCTCTTTGCACAGACGAAGATCTACCCTGGGAATGACAAGGAGCCTGCTCTGGCTGCGACAGGCTTTAGATGCATCACTCTGGGCCCTGTGCCCAGCCATAGGCTGCGGGGAGAGACGTAGTCCACGACAAGCAGAGACGGCAGTGACAGGCACTTCCAGCAGGAATACGCTTGGGCCAGGGAAGGGGGAGGCAGGCAGAAAACAGATGCCAGCCTTCAGCGTGGAGCTGTGAGTACGGGAGCATGAAGTGAGGAGTCAGGAAGATCCTCATTCTGCGCCTTGTAGCCAGGCATCTTGGCACATCCCACGCTACCACTACCCTCTTCTCTACCCAGCCAGGGGTGGAGCTGGGAATGGGACCAAGGAAGCGAGGAGGAATCTCAGTCTGGGTCTAGGCTGCCCCACCCTGGGACCACGGCCACATGAAAGCCCTGGGAGGGGACTAAGAAAGAGAGGACTCAGAAGGCCACACAGCTCAGGGCCCAGGCTGTGTAGCCAGCAGGTCCCCATCCACTCCTAGCATGCATCCCTAGCCCTTGTCTCCAAGTCTGCTTCACTCCCTGAAGCCCTCATTGGGGTGTTGGAGTCTTGTGCAGGCCAGCAGGGGGTGTGGCTCGGGAGCCAGGACTCCTGGGTTAGCCAGCTGCCTCTCTGGGATCTCCTCTCCCACCCAGCTATCGGTTGCTCCTTCTGTGAACTGGGGGGCAAAGCCTCCAAGCTTGCTCTGTTCTGAAACTCATAAATAAAGCTCAAAAGAAGAAAAAAGCAGAAGCCAGGGCCTCAGCTCCCCAGCGCCCGTGGCTGCCTCCTGCCCTATTTCTTGCTGGGTTTGTCCAGCTGGCCATCATAGTTTCCAGACCGATGAATCACTCTTCCTGAGGAGGTTTTGTTTTTTAAGCCTCCCCTCATTTTGCATTTGACCCTAAATGGTTCTTCCTTTTCCTTTAGGAGGGGGAATAAAGTGCTTTGCACATGCGAGTGTGTGGATGTGTGTGTGTCTGGAGCAGGAGTGGGGCAGGGTGGGCCATTTGGTGAGGGTGAAAGTATGCCTGATGGGTTCCCCAAGGCACTGACTTTTTATTTTGCAGTCTCTTCAGGGACTGAGGGAAAGGGTGGCTGTGCCAGAGTGTGTAAACATCAGGAGGGCTATGTGTACTGAGGGTGTTGGGGGGCTCAGAGTGTGTGTGTGTGTGAGAGGCAGCGAGTCAGACTGTGTGAGTGGTTGCACACACACAGTGGATTTGGAAGGAGGCAGGCTGGATGTCCTGTGAGCTTCTGGGGTCCAGTGCTAGGTCCCTGGAACAAGAGCAATTATCTAGGGGCCTTGGCTGGTTCCTGCCTGGCTCAAAATCAGCCTGACCCTGGGGGCACCGGGACACTGTTTCCCAGATAGGAAAAGTGCTTTGTGGGGCTGGGGACAGCACGACTGGAGGCCTGGAGGTGGGATAGGAAGGAGAGGAGGTGGCTTCTGGGAACTCAGCACGCAGACTGCCTCTGGAAGGCCAGTGCCTTGGTCCAGCCTGGGTCATGGGTAAGCTGTGGAGAGTGGGGTCCACAGGAAGAGGTGTTTACACTGAGCTGGGCTCAGTGCTGCCTGCATGGCACAGGGCACTGCCCTGGCCTGATCACCCAGCCCAGGGTGACCTTGTCTCAGTGGCAGGCTGAGGGCCAATGCTGGACCTAGGGACCCATTTGGGTTCCATGGGGCCCCTGCTCTCCTCTTCCTCATATATGGACCCATGGAATGTTCTCTGAGGTCACTGAGGCCAGCCACCTCATTCCATAGATAAGGAAGCCCAGGCCAGCATGACTGGCCCTGGGTGACACTGGCTGAGACCCCAGCCTTTGCCACTGGCTTCCTACCCTGCGGGGCGCTGAGTGAGACTCCGCGCTGCGCCTGCGCACTCTCACCTTTGCGTGGCCAGGCCAGCGTGGCCTCCCTAGGACCTCTCCTCTCAGCCCACGTCCCCGCCCTGGTGCGGATCCCCGCATCCTCCAGCCGCCCCGCCCTCTGCATCCCGCTCCCCTCTCTCCTCCATCACTTCCTCTTCCCCTCCTCCCTCCTTTGTCCCTCCCTCTCTGGCTCCCTTCCCCCGCCGCCGCCGGGTGGCCGGCCCGCCCCTCCCCGGGCATTGGCGGCTGCTGGCTGCCTGGCTGCGTGCTCCGAGCCTGGAGCCGGCGGCGCGGAGCTCGGCCCGCCCCCTCAAAGGCCCGGGGCAGCCGGGGGCCCGGCGGGCTGCACTGGCCGGGGCCGGCGATCTGGAGGTCCGGGTTCAGCGGTGAGTCCTCAGCCCCGGCCACCACCAGCCCCAGCCACCGAGCGTGGAGGAGCTTGAGCTGGGAGGCGCCCTGAAGGGTGGGCACCAGGAGGGGGATGGGTCTTCAGCCCCCTGTGTGAGCCTGAGGCTGAGACTGGGTGGTCTGTGCCCTGAACATTTTGGAGTTGGAGTCTGGGCTTGGATGCATGGCTCAGCCGGCCAGACCCCATCTTCCAAAGCGCCTGCAGCCCCCTCCTGGAGGACAGCCTGCAGATGGGCTTGAGGGATCCTTGATAGGATGAGGGCAGCCTCGGCAGGGATCTGATGGAAAGGGGCAAGCGTCTCCTGCTGGCGGGTCCATTCTGTTTGTGTGGCCAGCAGGGCTGGGGCTGGGGCTCTGTGCCTAATGAACATGTGTGCTCTCTGAGTGTGTGTGTGGTGTTCCCCCTCTGCATGGCAGACATGGGATCCACCCTCTGCTTGGATCGGTTTATTTCTCTCCAGATGTGCAGCTCCTCCAGCCACCTGCACACAGCTGCTCTGGGCATGGGGGGCGGGGACCATGACTGAGACTGGATGGGCAGGGCTCCTGGGCGTCCCGGGAGGGCTGGCCTCTGGATGTGTGGGGCAAGAGTGGGCATCAAGGGGGTTTCTTCCAGAAACAGGCTGGCCAGGCCCCTGTAGGCAATAGGGGCCAGAGTTGGGGCAAAGCCTATGGCCCCTGTGTGCAAATAGAAAGTTAATTTGGGCAGGAGCTGGGCTGCTCCCATCCTCCTGCCCTCTTGCCTGCTCTATTAATACAGATCCAGCTCTGCTGCCTGGCATCACTATTTATAGCACAGAGACAGCATGGCCACACCCCCTGGTGGGGTAGGGGGAAAAGGGGACAGCTCTAGGGGCTAAGGAGGAGGGGGTCCTTAGATGCTCACAGCTTCCTTGGGTGGGCCTTCCATTGCTGGACTGGAAGCCATGCAGAATCCTCACCTTCTTTCCAGCTTGGACCATGTGGTCAGGCTCCCCATCCCCCAACTTCCCCACCCCATCAACATAGGTTGAGTGGGTCTGTCTAGACCCTGTGAACTCATTAATTAGCTAGTTAAACGGCTGCAAGAAGGGGGAAGGGCCTGGCCAAGCTCTTTCTGAAACAGCTGTGGTTGTGATTAGGTGGACAGTGTGGTTGGCTGTGTTGTTTATTCTGGTTATGATTACTCTAGGATCAGCTCCTCTGATTGGTAGCTTGGCAAGGAAGGCTCCCCCCTCTCCCAACCTCCCATTTAGTATTGTTGGTGCCTGCTTGCGTGGGAGAGCCTATGGGTGTGCCAAGGTAGTAAGTGGCTTTGTCCACTATGGTTGTCTGCCACGGGCTTTCCAGCCTGCAGGGCCCTCACCTCTCCTACAGCAATGTCTGGGGTTCCAGGAACAGGCTCCCAAGCGTCTCATGAGGGGGCCTGCCAAGGTGCCCACGTGGCCTGGGATAGCCTTTGCCCTTGCAGCCTGGCTGAGCCGAACTGTCTCAGCGTCCAGGAATGTAGACTTCCCTGCCAGTCTTAGCTCAGACTGGCATGAAGCTTGAAGCACCAAGTGGCATCAGACTGGGCCAAGGACCGGGGGTGTAGACAAATCAGAAAGGTGGGTGGTAGAGAGCACCAGGGCTCTGGCTTCTCCGAACGTAGCATCTTCTCAGGAGCCCTGGCACAGCTGGTGTAGCCGGCAGGCAGAATTCCGCCAGCTTGGCTTAGGGTGCCTGTGGGCACACCTGTTGCTGTGCACACTCCTGAGCCCCTGGCTACATTTTCTGGCTCCCACACACCCTCCTTCTTCCACACACTCGCACTTCCTGGGCAGGACTGGGCTTGTGTCTTCTGCCTGGGAACACGCTTGGCTGAGGCCGGCCCCGCGGCCCAGGCTTGGCTAGTTTCCAAGGAGACCAGGGAGTAGCCAGATGGTGCTTTTTCAGAAGGAAGGTGAGGGTGGCCCCCTAGACTCTGAAAGGGTGGCAGCTCTCCTGAGGTCATAGAGCAAGAGGGAGTACAAGCAAATTCTAGGCCTGCTAGGACATCTCACTGATCCCTGTTTTTTCCCCTTGTCCTCTGTCTCAGAACTGCAAGTTTCTGCTCTCAAAGCTAACCCTTCTACCCAAGGGGCAGATCAGTAGATCATGGCTTGGTGGGTGGGATGCAGGCATCCATGTTCCTTGACAGATTACGTTTACAAACGCCGTCTTACTAACCCTGCAGGGTCAGTGGTCTTGTCCCCATTTTCTGGTGAGAGAACTGGATTTGGAGGTGGAATGATTCCACCAGAGATCTCACAGCTAGTGTGAAGAGAAGTTAGGCAAGGGCTTAGGTCTTAGGAGACACCCACCTGTGCCCTTTCCACTCTGCCTTGCCTGGTGGGGTTGCCTGTCTCAGGTGTCATTGTGTGGGCCTGAGCGTGCAGGTGGGGCTGCCTCTTTGGAGCTCAAGGGAAACCAGCTAGTGCTGAATAGCATAGTGGGGTCCTCAGCCCTGCTCGCACCCCTAAGTGTTTGCTTTCTCCACAGGCTGCATGTTGTGCCTGGGTCAGTCCACCTTTCTCCGCTTTAACCACCCTGCTGAAGCCAAGTGGATGAAGAGCATGATCCCAGCAGGGGGCCGGGTCCCTGGGCCCCCCTACAGCCCTGGTCCTGGTAAGTGCCCAGCTGGGTCAAGGACTCAGGCTGGTAGTACCACTTGGACAGTCTTTTTCCTTGCCCACTGCAGCCACACTTGGGATGTGAGGGCAGGACAGCGTCCGTGGCATGGGCTCGCTGCCACCCACCTTGGACTGGTAAAGGCGGCCAGGCAGTGGGGCTGCTGAGAGGGATCCAAGGCAGTGGGGGAATCTTGTGCCTTGAGCGATGGAGGACTCTGCCGGCTTAGACCCCACTGCTTGGGGTCCTGGCCTTCTCGTGTCACCATGACAGTGTCACCCTTGAGAGTGGCCTGAAGGAAGCAGGAAGCATGGGAAGCTCTGGTGGGCCCACCTACTGGTGATCCTGCTCTTGGACCCTGCCCAACCCTCCAGCCGTGCCATGCCTGCCGCTGACTCAGTGGAGCAGCTGCAGTTCATGTGTGAATTATTGATCCCCAGAGGAGAATTGGTGATTGTTCTAGGAACCCACTCTGGCTCCCTCAGCCCAGCTGCCTAGGGGGTGGGTACACATCAGAGGGTCTGCCACCCTACACTCTGCACTGGCATTCAGATGACACACACCCTTTGCCCAGCCCTGGGGACCTGAGGAAAGGTCATTGGATCACCAGTATCCAAGGCAACCTCTTCGTGCGCTGCATCATCCCCATAATTTAGAACCCAAATTCCATCTTAAAAAGGCTTTGCCTTTTCTACTCCCTTAGCCGCAGTTGTTTTATACTCACCTGGGTCTCAGCATCCTAGGTTATTCATCCACTTCCTAGTTAAATTTTTTTTTTTGACAGGCAGAGTGGACAGTGAGAGAGTGAGAGAGAGAGAGAGAGAGAGAAAGGTCTTCCTTTTGCCATTGGTTCACCCTCCAATGGCCGCCACGGCCGGCGCACCACGCTGATCCAATGGCAGGAGCCAGGTGCTTCTCCTGGTCTCCCGTGGGGTGCAGGGCCCAAGCACTTGGGCCATCCTCCACTGCACTCCCTGGCCACAGCAGAGAGCTGGCCTGGAAGAGGGGCAACCGGGACAGAATCCGGCGACCCGACCGAGACTAGAACCTGGTGTGCCGTCGCCGTAAGGCGGAGGATTAGCCTATTGAGTCTCGGCGCTGGCCCCTAGTTAATTTTTTTTAAGATTTATTTTAGGAGCTGTCACTGTGGCATAATGGGTTAAGCCGCCACCTGCAGGCCGGCATCCCGGTTTGAGTCTAAGCTACTCCACTTCTGATCCAGATCTGTGCTAATGCACCTGAGAAAACAAATGGAAGATGACCCAAATCTTTGGGCCGCTGTACCCACCTGGGAGACCTGGAGAAAGCTTCAGGCTCCTGGCTTTGTATCATCCCAGTTCCAGCTCTTGCAGTGATTTGGGGAGTGAACCGGCAGATGGAAGACCTCTCTCCCTCTTTCTCTTTCTCTCTTTCTCTCTCTCTCTCTCTCTGCCTCTGACTCTGCCTCTGTAATTCTGCCTTTCAAATAAATAAATCTTTAAAAATTATTTTAAAAAAAGATTTATTTGTTTGAACAGCAGAGTTAAAGAGGAGAGAGAGAGAGAAAGAGAATGATAACAATCTTCTATACCCTGGTTCACTCCTCAAATGGCTACAATGGCTGGGGCTGGGCCAGACTGAAGCCAGGAGCCCAGGGCCCAAGAACTCCCAAGCACATTAGCGGGAAGCTGGAATGGAAGTGGAGCAGCTGGGAATTCAAAATTGTGCCCATATGGAATCCCGGCATTGCAGGCCAGGGCTTTACCCACTACACCACAATGCTGTGAGTCTTTTCCACTCATCTGAGATCTCAGCAGCCTGGTCCCTGGTTCCTGGTCCACTCCGTAGTTAATTTTTTTAGCTGCTCCTACTTGAGCCTTGCCAAGCCCTCACTAGGCTGTTGGAACAGTGATTCTGGGGACTCCTGGTTGGCTGACAAGGGCTGGGGCAGACTCTCACTGGCTGGCTTCATGGGGTAATTGGAGGCCCTGAGCTGCCCTTAGCTGCTGGCCAGCAGGGCTTCCAGGAACAGGCTGTTAGTACCAGATCCCTCCTCTGCTTCTTCCTGGATGAAGCTGTATAGCCCCCACCACCTGCCCAGCCCTGGCGGCTTTGTTTTCCTCCCCAACCTCTGGCTGGCTGTGTTGGAAGGCCCTGATATTCTTGCTGCTAGACCAGGAGCCTTTGGGACCACATTCAGCCCCCATCTCCTTTGTACACTGCCCACCTGCCCTTCCTGAAGGAGAAGTACAGGAAGCTGGGGAAACCAAGGCAGGGGAGAGCCAGGTTTTGGGGTGGGAAGTGCCTGGCCCTGTTGCTAGCACTGCCCTAGGTACAGTTAGAGCCAGGAGGATCCTGCCCATCCCCTTTCTTTCCAGAAAGGGAACCTGAGGGCCATTGACTTGGCTTGGGTTGCCCAGTGGGTCGGGGCAGAGCTGGCTGGTGCCAGAGCCCAGACCTCCCAGCTGCTTGTGCGGAGCCTTTGAAGCCCTGCTGCGCCAGGAGGAGGTGGGGCGCGGACCTCGCTCTTGTGCGCAGGCAGCTCGTCGAGTTGAAGGCCAAGGCCTCAGGCCTCTTTACATTTCCCCTCAGCGGAACCAGACAGCCTGGTGAATGGGAACCACACCCCACAGCCTTCAACCCGGGGACCCTCAGCCTGTGCCAGCCACAGTTCCCTGGTGAGCTCTATTGAGAAGGACCTGCAGGAAATCATGGACTCACTGGTGCTAGAGGATCCTGGAGCTGCTGGCAAGAAGCCCACTGCAGTGTCCCCACTGTCGCCGCTGGCTAATGGTGGGCGCTACCTGCTGTCCCCCCCAACTAGCCCTGGTGCCATGTCTGTGGGCTCCAGCTATGAGAACACCTCTCCAGCCTTCTCACCACTCTCCTCGCCAGCCAGCAGTGGGAGCTGTGCCAGCCACTCACCCAGTGGGCAGGAGCCAGGACCTTCCGTGCCCCCGCTGGTGCCTGCCCGCTCTTCCAGCTACCATCTGGCCCTGCAACCCCCACAGTCCCGCCCTAGTGGTGCCCGTTCCTCTGAGAGCCCCCGGCTGGGCAGGAAAGGGGGTCATGAGAGGCCTCCCAGCCCTGGCCTCCGGGGTCTGCTGACAGACAGCCCAGCCGCCACGGTGTTGGCAGAGGCCCGCAGAGCCACTGAGAGCCCCCGGCTGGGTGGGCAGCTGCCCGTGGTGGCCATCAGCCTGAGTGAATACCCAGCCTCCGGTGCCCGCAGCCAACCCACCAGCATTCCTGGCAGTCCCAAGTTCCAGCCTCCAGTCCCGGCTCCCCGCAACAAGATCGGCACACTCCAGGACCGCCCTCCCAGCCCCTTCCGTGAGCCCCCAGGCCCTGAGCGGGCCTTGACTGCCAGCCCCTCACGCCAGCTGGTGGGGCGAACATTCTCGGATGGGTCAGCTGCCCGCACCCTGCAGCCTCCTGAGAGCCCACGCCTGGGCCGGCGCGGTCTGGATAGCATGCGCGAGCTCCCTCCCTTGAGCCCATCTCTGTCCCGAAGAGCTCTCTCTCCGCTGCCCACCCGGACCGCCCCAGACCCCAAGCTAACCAGGGAAGTGTCAGAGAGTCCACGGCCCCGGCGCTGGGCAGCCCATGGGACATCACCAGAGGACTTCTCCCTGACGCTGGGGGCCCGCGGGCGGAGGACACGGAGCCCCTCGCCCACTCTGGGCGAGTCCCTGGCACCCCGCAAGGGCAGCTTCAGTGGCAGGCTGAGCCCGGCCTACAGTCTGGGCTCCCTCACTGGGGCTTCCCCCCGCCAGAGCCCCCGTGCACAGAGGAAGCTCTCCAGTGGGGACCTGCGGGTGCCTGTCACACGGGAGCGGAAGAACAGCATCACGGAGATCAGTGACAATGAGGATGACCTCCTGGAGTACCACCGGCGGCAGCGCCAGGAGCGGCTCCGGGAACAGGAGATGGAGAGGCTGGTGAGCACTGCTGGGGTCTCTGGGCATGGACTGGCCAGCCCATCGGGTGGGAGGGGCCCGGGCTTCTCAAGCGTCCCCTCTAGGCTGCACCTTCGTGACCAGAATCTCATGGCTCTGGTGCCTTTTACTTCCCAGTTTGAGAAGCAGGTGATGGCAATATGAAGGCTGGGTCCAGAGAAGGGAATGAATTTGCTACTATGTCTGAGGCTTGTTGGTCCATCCGCCCTCCCTCCCTCCCTCCCTCTCTCCTTCCCTTCCTTTTTTTTTTTTTTTTTTTTTTTTTTTAAGATTTTACTGAGTTATGGTGAGAGGGAGAGACAGAGAGAGGTCTTCTACCCACTGGTTTACTCCCCAAATGGCCACAATGGCCAGAGCTGGGATGATCAGGAGCCAGGAGCTTCTTCCGGGTCTCCCACACGGGTGCAGGGGCCCAAGGACTTGGGCCATCTTCTGCTTTCCCAGGCCATAGCAGAGAGCTGGATTGGAAGAGGAGCAGCTGGGACTAGAACCAGTGTCCATATGGGATGCTGGCGCCACAGGCAGAGGATTAACCTACTGCCTCACAGCACCAGCCCCGAGGCTTGTTCTTTCTTTAAGATTTACTTATTTATTTGAAAGGCAAAGTGGTGCTGGTGGTGGTGTTAGGCAGAGACAGAGAGATCTTCCATCTGTTTGTTCACTTCCCAAATGGCCGCAAAAGCCAGAGCTGGGCCAGGCCAGAGCCAGGAGCTTCTTCCAGGTCTCTCATGCAGGTGCAGGGGCCCGAGCACTTGGGCTATGTTCTGCTGCTTTTGCAGGTGTATTAGGAAGCTGGATTGCAGGTGGAACAGCTGGAACCCAAACCCGTGCTCATAAGCTTAACCTGCTGCGCCACAACGCTGGCCCCTTTAGGCTTTTTAAATTTTCTTTTCTTTAGATAAGTGCCTGGTCCATCTTTCTTGGCTCTCTTTGGCTTCTACAATTGGATGGGGGCCGTTTACCTTGGGCCAGGCAGGGTCATCTGGGAGGGTGGGAGCAGGGAAAAGGAGAGAGCAGGGTGGGCAGCCCCCAGCCTGACCCTGGGCCGCCCTATGTGATAATGCCCGTGTGCACCCTTTGCACTCACATGTGTGGGTGTGTGCAGAGGCTGGGTGTGGCTCTGGGCAGCTGTCTTGGAGTTGGCATCTGAGCTGGGCGGGGGCCGGGATTCCCCGGATAGCGCGGGGAGCTCCAGGGGCTCTGGCTGGGATGTACCACATGCCGGAGGACGGGTTCTGCTCACTTCTCACTGAGAGCAGAGGAACAGAGTTCTGGGGGGGAGGGGAGGGCTGGGACTGGTTGGAGAAGGTTTCTCTGGAGCCCCTTTGGGAAGAGGTTGGGACCATCTGGGTGGGGCATAGGGCAGTTGCCCAGCTGAGAGCTGAGGCAGGATCCTGTGGTTTCCTTCTCATCTTGGCCTAGGAGAAAATGCTGGGCCTCCCTGGGCGCTCATCCTGAGAGGGGGCAGTGAGGCTGGCATAGGCACAGGTTTGGGCCCAGCTCACAGCTCCTCTGTGTGTGCAGCCTTCCCACCCCACCCCATACAAGCACACACCTCCCCACCAGCCCCAGCCTGCCCCACCTGCCACTTTAAGTCTGGGCTGCTGCCTGCCCTGCCCCTCCCACCTCAACCCGGCTGCTTATCTGGGTCCTGGGGCAGGGGTGGGGCTGGGCCCTGCCCCGCCTCCTGGGTGCTGAAGCTTGGTTCCTGGTTTATTTATATTTTTGCCATGGATCAGGAGGGAAGCTGTGTAAGTGTCTGGGAAGAGAGGGGACCGCGGCCAAACCTTCGGTGGTGAGAGACACCTGAGGAGGTGCAGGGTCCCCAGAGAGCTAGGGAGGCTGTGGTGCTACGAATGGGAGAGGGAGACACAGCCCAAGGGCCTGATTGTTCCATCCCTCCTATGCCTCCTAGGCCCGGAGGGGTGAGTGTCTAGGCGGGCTGTGGGATGGGAACAGGTCGAACACTCCAAGGCCTGAGTGTTCAAAGACTGGCAGCAGCCGAAGCTGCTGGGGAGGAGTCCAGGGCTGCCTGAGGGTGGGGGCTGGGAGGACTGTGTCCTGGCCCTGCCTCTCTTTCTGTGTGTCTGTGGCCGGGTGTCAGGTATCTGTAGACCTGTGCATCCGTTTTCCAGCCCCGTGTGTCTGGACGTGTTTGTGTAAGTGTGCATTTGTGCTAGTTAGGGGCTGTCTGTTAACAGGGCCAGTGCACACATTCTGTCCTTATGTGCCAGTGTGTCGGCACTGGGGTGTCCCTGTGTCCACACATCTGTGGTTCCCTGTCAGAAGGGATATGTCTCATTGTAGTCCTTGTGTGTTTGGGTGTGTCCATGAGGAAGCCTTGGCCCAGGAAGCAGGAAGATAGGAGGGGATGGCCACGTGGGCAGGTGCCACAAGAGCCTGGTTCTTCCTGCCCACTTCCGTGGTGCCCTGCCTTGCCTCCTGCAGATCTTAGGGTTAGGGCTCTCCTGCCTTGACATTGAACCCTGAGCCCTTAGTGCCCGAGGTCTCCCTCCTGACAGGACACCAAGTGTCGTTCTAGCACCAACCCATGCCCCACCCCCAAGCATGTGCGGGCTCATGCTTGCTCTGTCACTCTCCCTAGGAACGGCAGCGCCTGGAGACCATCCTGAACCTGTGTGCTGAGTACAGCCGGGCTGACGGGGGCCCCGAGGCTGGGGAGCTGCCCAGCATCGGCGAAGCTGCTGCAGCACTGGCACTGGCAGGCCGGAGGCCCTCACGAGGCCTTGCAGGGGCTATGGGGACCTCTGGGCGGAACAGTGAGGAGCCTGGAGCTGCCGCCCAGCGCCTCTGGGACAGCGTGGACCGCTCAGATGAGGAGAACCTCAAGGAGGAGTGCAGCAGCACTGAGAGCACCCAGCAGGAGGTGGGGCGCAAGGGAGGGCGCTGGGGCAGAGGAGGCTGGCGTGCTGAACGCTGAGAGCCGGGGGGTGGGGATAATGGAAGGATCCACCTCGGGAAGAGACTGAAAAACCAGAGGGGTGGCCGTGAGGAGGCGCGGAAGGTGTGGAGGTTCCAGGCTATAAATAAGCTTCATGACCTGCCTCTCCTTGGGGCCCCACCCTGGCCTGGCACCCAGTGGTAAATCTTTATTCCTTTTAGCTTCGGCCTTTTTGCTCCCCTCACAGGGAGGGGAATCAGCCTCCACATCTTAGTCTATCCCCACCCTGCCCAGCATCCCCAGGGAAAGGGGGTCCGTTCTCCAAGCCCCAGCTTCCCCATCTGACGGCTTGCCTCCCTTCCAGCATGAAGATGCACCTAGTGCCAAGCTGCAGGGAGAGGTGCTAGCCCTGGAGGAGGAGCGGGCTCAGGTGCTGGGGCGTGTGGAGCAGCTCAAGATCCGTGTGAAGGAGCTGGAACAGCAGCTGCAGGAGTCGGCACGCGAGGTGAGCCGGCGGCTGCTGGCTGGGCCCCTCCCCGGCTGAGCGAAGGCCCTGGCTGCCTTCATGGATCCTGGTGTCTGCCCTAGGCGGAAATGGAACGGGCCCTGCTGCAGGGGGAGCGGGAGGCAGAGCGGACGCTGCTGCAGAAGGAGCAGAAGGCGGTGGACCAGCTGCAGGAGAAGCTGGTGGCCCTGGAGACGGGCATCCAGCAGGAGAGGGACAAGGTAACCCACACCTGGCCGGCCCAGGGCTGGGACCAGTGCCCTGAGAGAGCAGGAGACGTGCCTCCTCTGGGGCCCTGTACCCCTCACCTCGTCATCCATCCTGCTGACCAGGTGGTCTCTGTGGCCTCTTCAGGACAGGGGCCCTTGTCCTCCACGGAAGGTACAAGCTTGGGGGGTGCTGCCAGGGGCTCGGCTGGTGTCTGAGGTCTCCTCTGTCTGGGTCTCTGTGCTACATGTGGGTGCCTGGGTGCCTGCCATTCTGGGCTCTTCTGGGAAGTGCCAAAACCCCTCTCTGGGGCAGTGAGCACAGCCCAGGGGACTGATGCTGAGGAGTGAGTCAGCTGGGGGTCCCAGCACATGCAGGACATCTCCCTCCAGCATGCTCAGGAGCTGGTCTTTGGGAGACGGCCCTTAGGCCTCTGCTTCCTTCGAGCCTTCAGGGTCTGCAGCCTCCCATCCCAGATAGTCCCAGCTCCCGCCCCTACCCCTTTCAGATTTCGTGCCAGCCTGCAGGGGCTACTCCATCCCACAGGGGCCGTGCCAGCCACATTCGAGGCCCAACAATGTGCCAAAAGCTCCGACGTGGAGAGGGGTCGTCTCTTTCTGGACTTTGACAGTATTTTTCTAAGAATTAAAATTTCCTTTTGGATTTTTTGAGAATATCTTCCTCCTGCCCTCAATTTTGACGATCCTAAACATTCTTTGACCCTTTATTTATTTATTTTTGGAGCTTCAACTCTGGCCCCCAAAACCACACTCCCAAATTCTGTGCCAGATTAACTCCATGCTTACCCACCAGGCCTCCACTAACGCGCAGTCTAATCACTGTCCTGCGCTCTCGCATGCCCCTAACTGCCAGGCCACCCAGGCAGGGCTGAGCCGTGCCCGCTTACGCACTAACTCCAGGGTGCCTTCATGCCCCTGGCCTCTCCCCTCTAATAACTACCTCCTCCTCTCTTGGTGTGGGACCCCAGAGTTTTGCTCAAAAAGGAGCCGGCAGGAGGGCGCAGCTGAACTTGACTCAATGGGATAGCGGCAGGAGGGGCATAAGGGTAGGGAAAGGCCCAGCTGAGGAACAGCCCAACCTAGGAGCTCCTCCCACTGAGAGGCCTGGGCTGCTGGCTCCACGTTGGCAGCTTCCCGCACGACAGGGGGAGGCAGATCGTCTTCTGTCCATCCCTCTGCCTACCTGCTGGAGCTGAGGGGTAAGGGGGTCCAGGGGAGGGTGTGGCCCCTGGGGAAGGTCTCTCTGTTAAGCCCTTTCCAGCTTCCCTGAGGGCTCCCAGATTTAGATACTCCAGTCAGAGGGTGGGAATGGGTGTCTCCTCCCCCAAGCCACCCCGAAGCTAGGGTATTCTAATAGTAGAGCCCAGAGGGTAGGGAGGTACCTGGTGGCCAGGAACTAGCCTGCTGCAGGCCTCTTCTGTGGGGATGGGTAAGTGATAGGGGTAGAAGGCCAGGGGGTGGGGGCCAGCACTCAGCACAGGGGCTACTCTTGGGGTGCAGCTTAGCGTGTCTCGTTGGCCTGGAATTGCTGTAGGCTTGGATTTTGCCATCTCTGGGCCCAGTTATTTGAGTGGTGGTGATGGTGGTGGTGGTAGTGGTGGTGGTGGCGGTGGCGGCAGCGGCTGCGGTGGTCGGGAAGGTTCCCTTGCTTCCCTACCCAGCCCCCAGTCCATGGCCTGACTCTGGCTGTGGAATCCGTAATCACAGCTTCTCTTCTGCCTGTCCTTCGGAGGGGTGACTCACCAGCTCCTCCCCTCGTCCCCTTTCCCGCCCTCGGAGGTGTCATCTCGCCCCAGACAGAGCCGTCCACCTCCTCTCTGTACCCACTCCCAGGGCTCTTATTACCATGGCAACGGCCGAACTAATTGCAACTCTCGTCCCCACTGAAGTTCAGCGTGCAGTGCCGGCACTCCACCCCAGTCCTGGGCTGGGGTTGGGGGAAGGGGGACCCAGAGGGTTGGACGGGGTCTGCTCCACTGCACTGCTGTAGCTTTAACCTCCTCAGCTCCTGATTTGCATCCCACCCCTGGATTTAACCCTCGCCTCCACTACCCTTTCCCCTGGGGGTAAATTTTGGTCTCTGGGCGATGGTGGAGCCCTGGGCTCCCAACTGTGATGTGGAAGCAGTTCTGGCCTCTGCTGCTGCCAGGAGAAAGCTGAGGCCTTTTCCTAGGGCCTGCCCGAAGGTTACTCGTCCCCAGACCTGCAGGAGACCAACATTTCTGCCCCGCACCCGCATCCTGCCTGTGCTGGCTGTCCCTGCACCTCTTGCCCTGTCTCACGTTCTGTACCCTACCGCTATGTGTGCCTTCTTCACCTCCTTCTTCCCTCACTCCTCTTTTCGCCCTCCTCTCTGCTCTGACTCCTGATGTCTCCTCCCTTGCCCGCCACCGCATCCCTGCCCACCCTACCCTGCCGCCCAGAGTTGAGGAGTGTGTGTTCTGTTTCTCCCCTGTGCCTGCCCTCCCCCCCCCTCCCGCCACCAGGAGAGGGCGGAGCTGGCCGCGGGACGGAGGCACCTGGAGGCCCGCCAGGCGCTCTACGCCGAGCTCCAGACGCAGCTCGATAACTGCCCCGAGTCAGTGCGGGAACAGTTACAGGAGCAGCTGAGAAGGGTCAGTTCCACCAGCCCCCCTCCCCCAGCCCCCGCGGGCCACCCGCCCAGACAGAAGACAGGAGAGCGGTGGGACGGGACCACCTGGGCCTGCAGTACCTGCCGGACACCAGGGTCGGTGCTGTGGCTTGGAGGGGTCCGGGAAGGTTGGGGGGATCAGCGCTCCAGGCCGTGATGCCCAGGAACGGGACGAAGCCAAGCAGAGCAGAGGGGGATGGGTGGGGGCAGGTCTTTCTCCAGTGTCCCCGGGTCCAGCCCCCACAACTCACCTCTGTGGCCTGGCCTTCCAGGCCCAGAGTGGTGTCATGAGCACCATCCAACCTCTGTTGTCACTGTTGTTGAAGGAGGCAGAGGCCCTGGAGACGGAGACCAAGCTCTTTGAGGACCTGGAGTTCCAGCAGCTGGAGCGGGAGAGCCGCGCAGAGGAGGAGCGTGAGCTGGCCGGCCAGGGGCTGCTGCGCAGCAAGGCCGAGCTGCTGCGCAGCGTGGCCAAGAGGAAGGTGTGCCTGGGCCCCGGCTCCCGGCGCGCTACAGGTGGAGGGGGGCTGCTGACCTGCGTTTCAGTTGCATTCGGTGACTTCACGGGTGATAACGTCGCCTTCCTGTGCTACGCTCTGCTGATGTGTGGATTGAGACCCACAGTAGACTGATGTGGGAGTTAGACAAGCGGTGAAGACAGACCAGGAGCAACCGTAGAGGAGCTCTAGTGTTAAGCCCTGACTCTCCTCTGATGCTCGGTGGGAAGCAGATTCCACTGGCACTCGGAGCTGGGTACTGGCTGGGCAGGTGGAGATGCAGGGGAGGCCGGCTTCTGCCCTGTCCAGCTCTGTCTGATGGACACGTTGGCACCCACGTGGAGACCTTAGCTCTGATGTTAGAGACAGCTGAGGTAGGGGCGTCCCACGAAGGGCAGCTATTTGGGAGCCAGCCCTGGTGTGGCTGAACTCTTTTTTTTTTTTTTTAATTAATTAACTTATTTGAAAGGCAGAAAAGAGAGGTCTTCCATCTTCTCATCTGTTGGTTCACTCCCCAAATGGCTACAAAGGCCAGAGCTGGACCACTCTGGAGCCAGGAGCCAGGAGCTTTTTCTAGGTTTCCCACATGGGTTCAGGGTCCCAAGGACTTGGGCCATCTTCTACTGCTTTCCCAGGCCAAAGCAGAGAGCTGGATAGGAAGTGAGGCATCCAGGATTCGAATGGGAACCCATGTGGGAAGCCAGCATTGCAGGCAGTGGCTTTACCTGCTCCGCCACTGAACTCTTAAGCAAGGGGATTGGGCACTGTGTCCTGGTGGGCAGTGATGTGCTAGATGCTATGAACATCTGCTGATCTCAGCCAGACCTGGCTGGGAAAGTGGCAGGATGGTGGGGCAGGGGTGTGTGTGTGTGTGTGTGTGTGTGTGTGAGAGAGAGAGAGAGAGAGAGAGAGAGAGAAAGCTAGGCTTAGCAAGGGTGGGGGAGGGGAATTGGAAGCCCTGGGTGGCTCACACCTATAGACTCAGGTGTGGCTGAGGCTTGTGTCCCTCTATACATGTGCAATGGGCTCGACGGGCGTGAACATGTGAGAGGTGAGGGCAGTGAGCTGGGGGAGGAGTGTCCAGAAGTGGTGAGCAGGGCTAGGGCTGAGGTTTGCTGGCAAGCCTGGGTTTGGTGGTCAGTGGGGAGCTGTGGCCCTCCCCTGAGTCCAGCTCCCTTGCTTCCCTCCCCGAGCTGCTCTGCCTTATATGTGCACCCACTTTCTGGATGTGAGGCTGATGAAAGGAAGTAAGAGAACTCACATTTCCTAAGCCCTTGGGCATAGGCCAGGCACGCTAGCAGGAGGCCACGTTGGGTTATCTCCTGCTGTCCTTGGGATTGTCTTATAAGGCAAGCTCGCTTATCCCCATTTTATAGACAAGGCAACTGGGGTTCAGAGGAGGGGTGTGTGTGTGTGTGTGTGTCTGTCTGTCTGTCTGTCTACTCAAAGCCTAGCATGTAAGTGTCACTCAGATTTGAAACTTGGGCCTGCCTGAACCCAAAGCCCATGTTCCTTCCACTGTGATACACAAGGGCTAGGGCTGGCTCTTCTCCATCTTCCTCTTTTCTTCTGGAGGGAATGCAGCAGGGGCCCTTAGATCAGCTCAGCTCATCCACTTGAAGTTCTAGGCTGCCTAAGCTCCTGGGAGTTGTGGGAGGGTCAGCAGCAGTAGATGCTGCTTCCCTCTCACAGCTACCCTGGCCCCTGGGCAGCTGCAGCCATGCTGCCAGGACCCAGAGGTTACATTCTCTCTGTGCTGCTCCTTGTGAGCTCTGCCCAGCTTCCATCCCTCAGCTCCCAGGGTCTGTCCCAGGCCCTGTTCCCTGGTGCCCTGTGCTGCTCAGTCCTCTGGTTCAGAGTGGTTGAGAGCACTGGCCTTGGAGTCCAACAGATCTGATCCTAATCCTATCTCTGTCACCCACTACCTTAGAGACTTTAGCTCCCAAGTGTCAGTGCCATCACCTCTAAAATGGACATAAAGGTACCTGCGTGATACGGGAGTTACCTGAGATGTGGTAGAGCTCCTGGCCCCTAAGAGGTAACCGGCAGCCCTCCTGTGAGGGTCACTGCCTGGCCTGCTGCAGTCCTCTGGGTTGACCCCAGGTTCAGGTGCAGGACAGCTCCCTTCTTCATGCTTTCCTCTCCCAGCTCTTGCTCCTGACTATGGCTGCCTCTCCCAGGAAGCCCTCTTAGCATTCATCTGACCTATTCCAACCCCCACCCCACCCCAGGTCCTCATCCTTCCTCCTGACTTCTTATTGCGTTTTCTTGAAATCAGCACATGATAGTTGAGCCAGGCACTGTGCTGAGCCCTGTTGGGGATGTGGAAACAGAAGAGACCATGTGCATTGGCTGTTAACATGTGGGGCAGGTGGTGGTGGTAGTGGCAGCAACAGTATGTTCACAGATGACAGTGACATGAGAGAGGCCTAAGGTGATACAGAACAGTGAGAGAACGGGGGAGGAGGGCGAAGGAGCAAAGAAACCGAGTGGCAGTCAAGGAAGGCTTTGGAGGGGAAGTAGCATCCAGGGAGGTCTTGGAGGCCAAGCCTGGGGTGTGTGGAGAAAACGGACAGCTGTCTTGGCTAAGGGGGGTGGGAGGCCGCTGCAGAGGCAGGACAAGGGCTAGGCACCCTTGCGTGCCAGGTCAGGGATTTGTGCTTTATCCTATGGGTGATGAGAAGCCACTGAAAGATTCTGAGGAGAGGATTGACCTGGCCTTACTTTTTTTTTTTTTAATTTTAGCAATATATTTATTAATCTATGTGAAAGGCAGAGAAACAGATCTTCTACCCACTGGTTTACCCTCGAATGCCTGCAACAGTCAAGGCTGGGCCAGGCTGAAGTCAGGAGCCAGGAACTCCATCCAGTTCTCCTGCATGAGTGGCAGGAACCCAAGTCCTTGAGCCATCATCTGCTGCCTCCTATTTTGCACATTAGGAAACTACGGAAGTGGAGGAGCTGGGACTCGAACCAAGCACTCCCATATGGAATGCAGGCATCCCAAGGGGTGGCTTAATGCCTGCCCCAGTGTGGATTTTTTTAAGAGTTACTTATTTATTTGAAACAGTTACAGAGAGGGAAGGAGAAATGGGGAGAGAGCGAGCTTCTATCCCCTGGTCCACTCTCCAAATGGCTGCAGCAGTCAGGGCTGGGCCAGGCCAAAGCCAGGAACCAGGAGCTTCATCTGCGTCTCCCATTTGGGTGGCAGGGGCCCAGATGCTTGGGCCATCTTCTACTGCTTTTCTTAAGCCATTAGCAGGGAGCTGGATGGGACAAGAACCAGCGCCCATATGGATGTAGGCATTGCAGACAGCAGCTTTACCCACTGTGCCACGACACCAGCTCCCCAGTGTGCATCCTAATAAAAATTAAGAACCGGGTTCTAGTCCTGGTCGGGGCGCCGGATTCTGTCCCGGTTGCTCCCCTTCCAGGCCAGCTCTCTGCTGTGGCCCGGGAGTGCAGTGGAGGATGGCCCAAGTGCTTGGGCCCTGCACCCCATGGGAGACCAGGGAAAAGCACCTGGCTCCTGCCATCGGATGAGCGCGGTGTGCAGGCCGCAGCGCGCCAACCGCGGCAGCCATTGGAGGGTGAACCAACGGCAAAGGAAGACCTTTCTCTCTGTCTCTCTCTCTCACTGTCCACTCTGCCTGTCAAAAATATAGAAAAAAAAAGAAGAAGAAATATGTATTTTCTTTAGAAAGACTAGAAAGAGGCCCTTTTAGGGGCTGTTTTGTGGTAGCGTGGAGTGGATAAGAAAGTTGAGCGTGGAAGCAGATGGCTGGTGAGACGACTCAGACTGAGGCCAGGGGGCAGAGGCCTGGATTTGAGTGGCAGCCATGGGGTGGGGTGGGTGAACTATACAGTGTCCTGGGCTCCGGGACCCACCGACTGTGGGGGTAGGGAAAGGCAGATTTAGGGATTTGGTTCCGGCTAGTGTGTCTGGTAGCACAAGAGTTACAGGCTAGGGGAGGGAGGGAGGAGAGGAAAGGGGGCTGACCACTGCAGCCTGGGTTTTCCTGGCCTGCAGTATGGTGGGCCAAGTGAAAGAGCTGGTTCCCTTCACTGGCGCCCTGGGTATCTGGGCAGAAGAGTCGCACTTTAGGTTCAGTTCACCCAGGCCTGACTGACCACCCCATGTCCTCCAGGAGCGCCTGGCAGTTCTGGACAGTCAGGCCGGGCAGATCCGGGCGCAGGCTGTGCAGGAGTCAGAGCGCCTGGCCCGCGACAAGAATGCCTCGCTGCAGCTGCTGCAGAAGGTAATGCCTGGCAGGTGGGGCTGGGGGGGGGTGCACAGGAGCCGGGGTGCAGATGGCTGCTACCTCCTCCCCTGCCTTCACCCTCGCGTCCCTCATTCTCTGACTCTGGCCCTTGGTGCGGCTTGCAGGAGAAGGAGAAACTGACCATGCTGGAGAGGAGATACCACGCACTCACGGGGGGCAGGCCTTTCCCGAAAACCACCTCCACTCTCAAAGAGGTAACAGGGTTGGGTCAGCCCGCAGGGTGTCCTGGGGCTCCGTGGCTGCGGCTGCACTCGGGGCTGCTTTCCCGAACTGCAGAGATTGAGGAGAGAGGGTCTGAGGTCTGAGACTTGACCCTCCCTGGCTGCCGGCTGCTTCCTCTGAGTTGCTGTTCATGCTCCATGGAGCCCACTGATCTCACCATTTGAGACTGGAGTGTAGGTGGGATGGGGGCAGGGCCATGCAGGCTCATCTGGTGGGCGTCATAGAGATCTGGGACTCTCCATGCTTCCAACTGGAGGACAGTCTTGGCTCACCAGTGGGCACCGAAGCCTCCTCGGCAATTGCTTCCCAAGTCTGTGTGTCTGGTGTGTGAGGTCCGACTGGGATGCACCTAGTTTGCTGACCTCTTCCCCTCCCTCCCTGCCTCACTGCACAGCAGTTTAGGCCTGGGATAAGGGGAGGGCAGGCTGGGTGTGAGTGCTGAGGCCCCTCACCATCCCCCCTCTCCATAGGCTGAGCTGCTCATCCCCCAGTCCTCAGACCTGGGCCTGGGGACTAAGGCTCTGAGCCTGTTACCAGGGGCTTCTCAGGCTGGGGCCTCCTCTGTCCCCTTAACTCCATCTGCTTCCACTCTGCTCTGCCCCAAAGCACAAGAGGTAATCACAGCTAATGGTGTGCTCTGCTTTGCCCACTGCCTGCCTGCCTGCTGAGCTCCTGCCTACAGCCCTTGCCAGGCCTGGCTGGCCAGAGGTTGGGGGACCTGGTGTGAGTGCTGCTCTGCTGCCACAGGGCACGCCAACAGCCCGAGCAGCAGCGGGGCACTGATTCGCATCCTACTTTGCATGTATTCTGCATGCCACTCCTCAACTCTCTGGCTCACTTGTTCCTTTTTCATGAGCACCACAGGACAGCCTGGCTGTGGACTCAGGCCCAGCTGAGCCACTGACTGGGTGGGTTTAGGATCCTGGGCTTTGCCCCGGCACCTGGATGGGCCTGGGTTCTGAGGATGAGTGTGACAGTCCCTGCCTTCACAACCACAGCTGATTGTGCTGGCGTCTTTCCCAGTGGGCACTGGGCCCATTTTCCTGCCAGGCTTTTTAACCGTTCCCTGCTGTGGCTTCTTGCTCAGGCCCTCATGGTATCACTGCCAGTTTCAGGTGCCTTCCCCAGTGGAGAGGATGTGAGGGTCCCTGGCCAGTGGTGTGGCGGGTGCCTGAGACTGCATGCGTGTGCCCCCTGGAGCTGCCCAGGGTGTGGGAGACAGGTTAGGTCTCTGAAAACTGGGCCCTGACCCTCAGTGGGCTCTTGGGAGGCCTTCCTGGGCTTTTTCACCTGCCCTGGGTCTGAGATAAACCCAGCGAAGGGCCTTTGAGGTCTCCTGGGGGCAGGGATCAGATGCCAAGGTGGCCCCGAGAGGGGAGCTGTGGGGAACCTCCCAGCACTCAGTTCTACTTCCACTTTGGTGGCTCCCCCGCCTGCAGCCACAGAAGGCAGCCGAGTGTCCCACTTCGGCCTCTGGTTTTGTATTGACATGGAGTGATGGCCCTGTGATGTGGCCTGGCATGGAGTGTGGGGTGCTAAGTACCTGGTCAAGCCCCATTAACCTTTTCTCCGCCCATCTTCCCCTCCCATGGGCGCCCCAGGAGTATGTGAGCCTGGCAGAGGTTCTCCAGCTGTGCTCCCGCTTGGACCCCTATGCTTCTGCCATCTCCCCCAGCGCGCCCACCCAGCCCCTGCCTGACAGTGAGGTACCAGCCACTGCGTGTGCCCACCTATGCCTAGGGGCCTTCTTGTGGGTACCCTAGACTGCCCCTCGGTGGGGGTGGGGTAGCAGAGTCTGTCTGCAACAGTGAGGGAGAAGGGTAGCTGGTGTGAGGGACGTTGAGCGTGCCCTGTGGGCTGCAGAGGGGCAGGTGCTGCTCTCAAATGAGTCCCCTGCTGCCAGGACTCTGACCCTGCCTGGCTCTGCAAGCCGCCTCTGCTCTGTGCTCCCACCCTCTCCTGTGGACACAGCCCTCTCTTCAGTTCCAGTCCTGTTAACCTCTTATATTCCCTCCTCTGGCTGGTCTTCCCCCAAGTACGTGACGCTTGAGCAGCTAAAGGTGATGTGGGGCAGCTCATCCGTGGCCCCAGCACCTGCGCCAGGCCTGCCTCCCTGGGCCTCTTCCTCTCGGGACCTCGTTCCCACCAGCAGCTTTGCTCCCGTGCCGCCCTCCTCCTCCTCCTCTGCTTCCATCACGCCTTCCCCCAAGGTTGGTGATCTGTGTGTCTTGCCATCCCCTCCCTGTGACTGGCGTGGCTCTGTCTGTTACCCCTGCCGGGCAGCCCCGGGGGAGTGCTTGGCGCTGCGGGCCCTGGCTGGCTGGCGTCTGATGATGCTTCCGTGGTCTGGAGCTGTCCGTGCACTGCTTCTCTTTGCCTTCAGCACTCACGGGGCACCTGTAGTCTCACTGTGTTCTCTTCTCTCTTTGTGTGTGCTCCTTTCTCCCGCCTCCCTCCTGCCCCTCTCCCTGGCCTGGCCTCCCTTCCCCTTCCTCTTTCTCCCTTCTCCTGCCTTTTCCTATCCCTGTGTCCTGGCATCCTTCCCCTCTTCCGTCCCTGTGTCCCTCCTCGTGACCCCTCCAGATGGAGAAGCTGCTGCTCCCTGCTGTAGACTTAGAGCAGTGGTACCAGGAGCTGATGGCGGGGCTGGGGACTGGCCCTGCAGCGGCCTCCCCTCGGTCCTCCCCCCCGCCTCTGCCTGCCAAAGCTTCCCGTCAGCTGCAGGTAACCCCCCCCCCCACCCCGGTTCTGCATCCTCCCAGGCTTGCTCTGCCACTCCACCTGCCGCACAGGGTCACTGGGGGTGGGGTGGGGTGGGGGCAGCCCTCCAGGGCAGTGAAGTTCTCTGCATTGGCAGCAACTGGAGGGCCAGCCTCCTGAGCCAAGGGTGATGTGACTGTCCAGTGGAAGGGGGTTGTGGAGCTGTGGTCACGTTGGGATCTGTGCTGGATGAGGCTGTGGTTTTCCTGGCCTAGGTGGCCCCAACCCCAGGGCTTCTCGCTCACTCTGGGGCCTGTGGCAGCTGCAAGTGGTGTGTCCTAGGAAAGCTGCCAGTATTTTGTCACCTGGTCTCCCCAGGGGTGACATTTGGAGCCAGAAAAGAAGGGGACAACTCCTCCTTGGAGTTGCCATGGAGGGCTTGAGCCTGCAGAAGCTCCTGCTGCAGGCGGGGGGAGGGTCCTTGGACAGTCTCCTCCCAGGTTTCACCCCCTGACCTGCGGCAGCATCTGAAGTTTGAGCTTCCAGGAGTTATCCTTGCGTGGCCTCTGCCGGGGTTGACTCCTGTAACGTGGGCGGCGCCTCTCCTGCGTGCCTGGATCCTGACTTCTGCATGTTTTGTTTCGTTTCATCATTGTTGCAGGCTTTTGGGGTGGGCAATGTTAGCTCTCATGTGACCCAACACACACACACGGGCAGGGGAGATAAGGGAACTCCCCCACTCACCAAGCTGGGGGGAGCCCTTGACTCCGAAGAAGGAATTCACATTTGGGTAGTTCCACCAGAAGCTTGGCAAAGACTGAGTCTGGTCCCGCCCCCTCCTTCTGCAGATAAGGAAGCAAAGGCCTTGAGCTGGGAGGTGTGTGGCTCAAGGCCACATAACCTGTTAGTGGCGGAGCTGGGACCAGCAGGAACACAGCCTCCAGTTGTCTCCCAAGTAGATCTGTCCGTCTGGCATGAACTCCTTGTGTGGGTCGGTTTCAGGACCTTTCTCTGACCCAGGAGGACTAGGGATTTGGCCTAGGGAGGAGCAGCCTGGAAAGGAGGCCTGGCAGCTGCTAACAGCGTCTGCCCGTTGGGTTGGCCCCAGAGGCTCCAGGCCTGATGCCAGAGTAGAACCTTGGATCTACACCAGCCTAGGTGATGCAAGGGTGGTGGCCCGTTCGAGAGCCTGACGTCACTGGCCAGTGTCTCTTCCCTGCAGGTTTACCGCTCTAAAATGGATGGTGAGGCCACCAGCCCCCTGCCCCGGACCCGCAGCGGCCCCCTTCCTTCCTCCTCTGGCTCCTCCTCTTCCTCCTCCCAGCTCAGCGTGGCTACCCTGGGCCGTAGCCCTTCCCCGAAGGTCTGAAGACAGTGGGCGGGGCGCGCATGCGTGTAAGGGGGCCTGGAGTCGCTGCCCGTGGAGGGTGGGGGTGTATTGAGCCCCAGGCCCAGCACTCCCTTCCCTCTGCAGAGCGCCCTCCTCGCCCAGAATGGCACAGGCAGCCTTCCTCGCAACCTGGCTGCCACGCTGCAGGACATCGAAGCCAAGCGCCAGCTGGCGCTGCAGCAGAAGGGTGAGTGGCGGCAAGGCTCCCGGCCTCCTCCGTGCCCTGCCTTTCACGGGATGCTTTCCCTTTAAGTGGGGCATGCGCAGGAGCAGAAAGGTTTAGACGCCTACAGCAGCGCTTCCTGATGTTTAGCTGACGGGGCTCCGGGTCAGGGGCCAGGGCCCTGAGATGTGACAGCCTCCCAGGAGCCGAGCAGCTAAGGAAGCACTTGTTGACCTCAGGAGGGGTAGACATCTCTGGGTCTGGAGACAGGGGGCCAGATTTGATGACGTTCAGAAAGGGCTCCTTGAGGTGTTGGCTCTGGGGACTCAGGGGTCCTGTGGCTTGTGTGTATTTTGGTTGTTTTGAAAGTCCACGTATATGTCTCTCTCTCCTCATCCCCTCTGTGTGTCTCTCCCTTACCCTCTCCCCGGGGGGCCCCCCACGCCAGTTGAGTCACTTCCTGCCGAGCCCCTCCCAACTGATGACCCAGCAGGTAGAGCGTTGACCCCTGGGGCCGTTGCTTTGGCCAGGCCGCCCTCAAGTGGTCAGCATGCTGTGTGCAGGCCCCTGCTGTGTGCAGGCTGGCTCCCTCCCAGCTGACTTCTCTCCTGCCCTGAGCTGTGCTCCACCTGTCTGCCCTGCCCAGGCTCCTCTCTTGCTGCTCTTGCTTCTGCATTGCAGGGGTCTGCACGGGCGCCCTGACTGCTCACGGCGCTGCCTCTCCTTGTCCCTGTCCCAGCAGGCAGGGCGGGTGCATGTGTTCTGCCCACCAGTTCAGGCCTTGGTTGTAAGCTGGAAGTAGCCGACCATCTCACTGCCAGGGCACCTCCTGGGCAGTGGGCTTGGGATGCAGTGAGAGCACTGTTGCCAGGCAGTGCTCTGGGGTCAGTTGTATGGGGCAGCCGGCCTGGAGCTATGGGAGGGAGAGGGGGCTGCCTATGTTAAGTTCTCCTGCTCGCCGCCTCCCTCGGTGATGTGTCCCTCTCCACGGGTGGGAGCCGCCGCGACTCCCAGGTGTTCCTCCTGCAGGGCAGCAGGTGATCGAGGAACAGCGGCGGCGACTGGCCGAGCTGAAGCAGAAGGCGGCAGCCGAGGCGCAGTGCCAGTGGGATGCGCTGCACGGGGCGGCGCCCTTCCCCCCGCTCATGCACCACTCCATCCTGCACCACCTGCCGGCAGGCCGGGAGCGTGGGGAGGAGGGCGAGCATGCTTACGACACGCTGAGCCTGGAGAGCTCGGACAGCATGGAGACGAGCATCTCCACCGGGGGCAACTCGGCCTGCTCCCCCGACAACATGTCCAGGTACCTGGCCGTGCCCAGCCCACTGCCTCTGCCCGAGGTCCTGTTGGCTCCTTGATGCACGCCCCCGTCCTCCTTGCCTCCCCAGTGCCAGTGGTCTGGACATGGGGAAGATTGAGGAGATGGAGAAGATGCTGAAAGAGGCCCACGCGGAGAAGAGCCGGCTCATAGAGTCAAGGGTGAGGCTGGCCTGGGCCCGGGAGGCAGAAGGTGGAGGGGCCCGTCCTGCTGAGGCCTGGGCTGCAGCCCAGGCCCTGCCACCCACACTAGCCACACAGCATCCCGGTGGGGGCAGATGTGCTTTAGAGGTTGTGTTGCTCACGAGGGCATAGGAGGCTAGGTGAGGGTGCAGCCTCATAGCTCTGGACAATGAAGGTTCCCTTAGGGACTGTGCAACCGTGAATTTCCTATATGGTTCAGCACATTCAGTCTGGGTGCTTGCTTCTGTGAACTTTTTTCTTTTTTTTAAAGATTTGTTTGTTTATTTGAAAGGCAGAGTTACAGAGAGAAGAGAGAATCTTCCATCCATTGGTTCACCCCTCAGATGGTCACAATAGTCAGGGCTGGGCCAGGCCAAAGCCAGGATCCAGAAACTCCATCTGGGTCTCCCATGTGGGGTCAGGGGCCTAAGTACTTGAGCCATCACCTGCTGCTTTCCCAGGTGCATTGTCAGGGAGCTGGCTCAGGGGCAGAGCAGCCAGGACTCAAACCAGCATTCATATGGGATGTTGGTGTTGGAGGAAACCCGCTGTGCCACAACCCTGATCCCGCTGTGGGCTTTTTGATCTCTGCATGTCATTCTTCTTGGGGATGGTTAGGAAGAGCTGGAGCTGGGCGTTGAGGTATAGGACAGAAGGGGCTGCAGGTGTCCAAGCCAGAGCAGAGGTGCCGCCTGCGGAGCTGAGGGTGCTCGGGAAAGTCACATCCTCTTCACGTGGGCGTGGAGCTGGGACTCAACAGAGAGAGGCCAGGGTGTATCCTGGCCATAGATGGGCCCAGGAAACCAGGGCCTGAGAAGGAGGTTAATTAAGCCAAAGACCTGACAAAGCATCCGTCTCCCTGGGAGAGGCTTGCAGCATCTCTTGAGAGTGGCAGCAGCAGCTGAAAGGATTAGAAAGATAAGCACAGACCATGTGGATGTGGGATCAGCCAGCAACACATGCCTCTTGGTCTTGCATCAGAGTTGGGCTGATGTGCAAGCATCTCTCAGCAAGTGAAGTTCTGAGCCAACAGAGGCGGCAGTGGGAGCTGATGGTGGCCAGGTCTTTGTTGTTTTCAGATGCAAAGAGCATCATGGAATGCTCCGTTCCTTTTTAATATTTATTGTTTTAAACATTTATGTATTGTTCTTTTACTTGAAAAGCAGAGAGAAAAAGATCTTCCAGCCACTGGTTCACTCCCCAAATGCCCACAGAAAGTGGGGACATGCAGTGCCAGAGCCAGGGGCTCGGAACTCTGTCCAGTCTCCCATGTGGGTGGCAGAGATCCACACACTTGGGCCATCATTTGCTACTTCCCAGGCACATGAACAGAAAGCTGGGTTGAAAGTGGAGGCAGGACTTGATCCTAGACACTCTGATTTGGGATGCAGCATCCCAAGAGGCAGCTTAGCGTGCTGCCCCACTTAAAGACCTTTGAACTGCTTCTGTAATGGCTTTTATAAGTTCAGTTGTGACCCTAGGCTCCAATCATATTTTTCCCCCCATAAAGTTTAAAGTTCAATGACGGGCCAGTGCTGTGGCGCAGCGGGTTAACACCCTGGCCTGAAGCGCCAGCACCCCATATGGGTGCCGGTTGGAGACCCGGCTGCTCCACTTCCAATCCGCTCTCTGCTATGGCCTGGGATAGCAGTGGAAGTGGCCCAAGTCCTTGGGCCCCTGCCCCTGTGTGGGAAACCCAGAGGAGACTCCTGGCTTCAGATCAGCACAGCTCTGGCCGTTGGCCAATTGGGGAGTGAAGCAGCAGATGGAAGACATTTCTCTCTCTCTCTCTCTGCCTCTCCTCTGTGTAATTCTTTCAAATAGATAAATCAATCTCAAAAAGTTTAAGGCCGGCGCTGTGGCTCAACAGGCTAATCCTCCACCTATTGGCACAGGCACACCAGGTTCTAGTCCCGGTTGGGGCGCCGGATTCTGTCCCGGTTGCCCCTCTTCCAGGCCAGCTCTCTGCTGTGGCCAGGGAGTGCAGTGGAGGATGGCCCAAGTGCTTGGGCCCTGCACCCCATGGGAGACCAGGAAAAGCACCTGGCACCTGGCTCCTGCCATCGGATGAGCGCGGTGCGCCGGCCGCAGCGCGCCGGCTGCGGTGGCCATTGGAGGGTGAACCAACAGCAAAGGAAGACCTTTCTCTCTGTCTCTCTCACTGTCCACTCTGCCTGTCAAAAATAAATAAATAAATAAATTTATCAAAAAGTTTAATGATAAATATTTTTCTTTTTAAAGATTTATTTGAAAGGCAGAGTTTCAGAGGGAGAGGCTGCATCAGAAGTCTTCTGAAGGCTAGAAGGCTGGAGCCAGGAGCTTCCTCCGGGTCTCCCATGCGGTGCAGGGGCCCAAGCACTTGGGCCATCCTCCACTGCTTTCCCAGGCACATTATCAGGGAGCTGGATCAGAAGTGGAGCAGCTGGGACTCGAACCAGCACCCACGTGGGATGCTGGCACTGCAGGTGGTGGCTTTATCTGCTACACCACAGCGCTGGCCCCATGGAGTAGCCAGTCTTAACCCCAGTTTACAGATGAGGCAGTCGAGGCTTAGAAAGTTTAATTTTTTTGGCCGGCGCCGTGGCTCAACAGGCTAATCCTCCGCCTTGCGGCGCCGGCACACCGGGTTCTAGTCCCGGTCGGGGCACCGGATTCTATCCCGGTTGCCCCTCTTCCAGGCCAGCCCTCTGCTGTGGCCCCGGAGTGCAGTGGAGGATGGCCCAGGTGCTTGGGCCCTGCACTCCATGGGAGACCAGGAAAAGCACCTAGCACCTGGCTCCTGCCATCAGATGAGCGCGGTGCGCCGGCAGCAGCGCGCCGTCCGCGGCAGCCATTGGAGGGTGAACCAACGGCAAAAGGAAGACCTTTCTCTCTGTCTCTCTCTCACTGTCCACTCTGCCTGTCAAAAAATAAAAAAAATAAAGTTTAATTTTTTTAAAAGATTTATTTACTTGAAAGTCAGAGTTACACAGAGAGAAAGAGAGGCAGAGAGAGGGAGAGACAGAGGTCTTCATCCACTGGGTCACTTCCCCAGATGACCGCAATGGCCAGAGCTGCGACGATCCAATGCCAGGAGCCTGCAAGGTGCAGGGGCCCAAGGACTTGGGCCATCTTCCGCTTTCCCAGGCCACAGCAGAGAGGTGGATTGGAAGTGGAGCACGGGACTCGAACCAGTGCCCATATGGAATGCCAGCACTGCAGGCAGTGGCTTTGCCCGCTACACCACAGCACTGGCCCCAAGAGTTTAAATTACTTTGTCAGGGTCCTAGAGCCCCATGGTGGTGGCAGGGCTAGGTTTTGAAACCAGGACATGTGCTTCCAAGCATTTATCCTTCCTACATAGGGCTCTGAGAGGGTGGGCTGTGAGGTGGGGCCCGCTGAGGAGGCCCAGCCCAGGGGGCAGAGGACAGGTATGAGCGCTGAGTCCTGACTCTGGGGCAGGAACGGGAGATGGAGCTGCGGCGGCAGGCCCTGGAGGAAGAGCGTCGCAGGCGGGAGCAGGTGGAACGGCGGCTGCAGAGCGAGAGTGCCCGGAGGCAGCAGCTGGTGGAGAAGGAGGTCAAGATGCGGGAGAAGCAGTTTTCCCAGGTGAGGGAGGAGCCTGCCTCCGCTGGGCCTTAAAAGCCACCTGCTCCAGAAACGCCCGTTGCTGTCGGCCTTAGCACAGGCAGAATGCTGCCAGGGACGCGCCGGCCCCCAGGGCTCGTTCAAGCCAGCCTGTGTGTGTGGCTGCTGGGGGTTGGAATACAGCCGGCCACCTTGCAGACCCCTGGGGCAGAGAAGAGGGTCTGGACAGGCCTCCCAGAGACAGAGCGGAGAAGGATGAGGGTGGCCCTCTTTGGGCTCCTGGGTGCTTATGAGTCTGCGCTGCACCTCCCTCCTGCTTGTGGCACTCCACGGCCATCCCGGCCCTGCCCCACAGGGCCTTCCAGTTCCTGTCCCCACTATTGGTGGCCTCACTTTTCTTTGGGACAGAAATCCATCCCTCTATGGCACAAAACCGTCCTGCCCTCAGGTGACACAGGACGGTTGAGCCAGTTGAGGATGGAAGGAGAAATGGGTCTGAGGGAGGAATCTTTCATCTCCTGGCCAGGCTGTGGGCTCAGGACTGCAGCTAAGGGGTCGGGTGGGGAACCACAGCAGAGAGGAGGCTATGCTGACTCCGCCACCTGCTCCCAGGCCCGACCCCTGACCCGCTACCTGCCGATCCGGAAGGAGGACTTTGACCTGAAGACCCACATCGAGTCCTCAGGCCATGGTGTGGACACCTGTCTACACGTGGTGCTCAGCAGCAAGGTACCAGGACTGGGCAGGTGCTGGGAGGGGCCCCCTGACCCAAGGCATTTCCTGCCCCAAAGCGATGTTGGGGACAGCCCCCACTGCAGGAGGCAGGGCTGAGGGGCCCTCGCTGGCTCCCTACCGACTCCTTCCCACCAGGTCTGCCGTGGCTACTTGGTCAAGATGGGTGGCAAGATTAAGTCTTGGAAGAAGCGCTGGTTTGTCTTCGACCGGCTCAAGCGCACCCTGTCTTACTATGTGGGTGAGTGTCCACAGGTCTGCTCTGCGTGTCAGGAAGGACACCATGCTTCCATGGAGGGGCCGGAGGCCTGGGATGATTTGTCATCCTGACCACAGAAGTAAATAGAGTGTACCTGACTCACGTCCATTTCTGGGCTGGTTCACTCCCCAAATGGCTGCAACTGCTGGAGCTGCGCCAGGTTGAAGCCAGGAGCTTTTCCCACACGGGTTCTAAGATCCCAGGGAAGTAGTAGGTTCTTCTCACTTCTTATGCCCGACATGTGTTGGCCGGGCACTGGTGCATAGCCGTGCTGTTTCAGAGCACGCCTTTCTGGAACGTGGCTGGCCACAGTGGGGAAAGAGGGAAAAGAAAGGCTTCAATGGGCCCTGAATAGGCATTCAGTTTGTCAGCTGGGAGTGACACCTGTCACAGCTGTCTACAAATCACACAGCCGTCTACAAATCACACAGCCTGTGCCGTGCTGGGAACAGTGGTCCCTCGAGGAGCCTGGAGCGGGGAGGGCTACAGGCTCTGGCACCAGTGATGCCCAGGCCCTGAGTGTCCCCTGATCACAAGCCCCGTGTGTGGAGAGCCAGAGGCGTCCTCGTTTTCCCACCTGGGCTGGAGAGGGAGAAGCCAGCCGTGAGAGGGAGCTCCATTGTGAGCATGTGGGGCCGAGCTGCCCTGGGCCCTCCAGGTTGGGGAGGAAGGCGAGTGACAGTGGAATCTGTTGGAAGAGAGAGAGCCAGTCTCCACAGAGTGCACATACATCATCTGATTTAATCTTTGCAAAACTCTGTGGGGAGAGCACTGTAGTTGCACCCATTTTACCCATGAGAAGAATGCAGCTCAGAGAGGTTAACTAGATCCCCCAAGGTCTAGCAGCTCCTGAGGCAGAGCAGAACTGACCCTGAGCAATTAGAGGGTGAAGGGGGCCGGCGCCGTGGCTCAACAGGCTAATCCTCCGCCTTGCGGCGCCGGCACACCGGGTTCTAGTCCCGGTCGGGGCGCCGGATTCTGTCCCGGTTGCCCCTCTTCCAGGCCAGCCCTCTGCTGTGGCCCGGGAGTGCAGTGGAGGATGGCCCAGGTGCTTGGGCCCTGCACCCCATGGGGAGACCAGGAAAAAGCACCTGGCTCCTGGCTCCTGCCATCGGAGGAGCGCGGTGCGCCGGCCGCAGCGCGCCGGCCATTGGAGGGTGAACCAACGGCAAAAGGAAGACCTTTCTGTCTGTCTCTCTCTCTCTCACTGTCCACTCTGCCTGTCAAAAAATAAAATAAAATAAAAAATAGAGGGCGAAGGGGCAGGAGGCCAGCACTGAGCACGTACCAGACCCGACTTAATGCCTAGAAAACAAAAGGAGACCAAGTTCAGACGGAAACAAGGCAGGAAGCCGGCCAGCGGAGCAGACATTGGTGAGCAGCAGGTGGCACTAGCGCTGACGGATGCTGTGGAAAGACCAAGAATGGTGTGGCCCAAAGGCTGTTAGAGTCAGGGCTGGGAGTGTGGAGATGGCTTCCGCTGTGCCCGGGGGCAGGAGCCGGATTGCACAAGGCCGAGGAGAGGGGGGTGGTAAGGAAGTGGAGGCAGGTGTATGTTACTGTTTCCAGTGGGGGAAGGGGCAGGCCTGGAGCCAGGGTGGGGCCAGGTCCTTGTCCTGAGGCAGGAATGCTGGATCAGGGCCTGGTGCAGCCCGCCTGTCCTGCCTGGACTCTCCTCCTGCTGGATGGAAGGGTCTGGGTCAGATACCACCTCTGGGTGGCCTCACTGGGCACGGTCCCTCTGCCAGAGGCGTGATGGTGCAGTGACAGCTTCATGTCACCTAGCTGGTGTACCTGTGCCATCCCAGGAGTGAGGGAAGGGGTTGTGCCCGCACCTCCTTCCACACTCTGGGTCGCAGGTTCTCAGAGAAGTGTTTCTGGGTTCTCTGGCCTCAGCGTTTACAGCTCATGCACTCATCACTGACTGTGCACCCACTGTGTGCCAGCATGGTTGCTGGTGTCTGGGGAGTCAGGCATAACAGTGGGTAAAGGAGGGTTCAGATTCAGCCCGGTAAGTTGTGGGCAGAGCACAGCTGTGCCCTAGGTGGGACACACTCGGGTGTGTGCCCGGGGCACGGACCAGAGAAGACCACCGTGGTGTGCGCAGAACGGACTTTGAAGGGAACAGTGAGCAGCTCAGCCTGGCTGGGAGGCCGCAGTGGAGAGGCTGTGAGCTGCAGCAACAGGACGGGGTCTGCTTTGGGGAGTTCTCAGGTGCATGCCTCTGTATCATGAGTGAACGGGGGATCCGTGGGAGGCAAGGCCCATCAGCCCCACCCTCCAGAGCCCTGCCCTTCTTACCTTCGCAGACAAGCATGAGACGAAGCTGAAGGGCGTCATCTACTTCCAGGCCATCGAGGAAGTGTACTATGACCACCTGCGCAGTGCAGCCAAGGTCAGGGGTGGGGGGCACCGGAGGGAGGCCGCGGGGCAGGGGCTGCCCCCGTTCTGTTGGTCACTTTCTCTTCCTTTCTCCTCTCCCAGAAGAGGTTTTTCCGCTTCACTATGGTGACCGAGGTACCCCTCCCACACTCCTGTAACCAAAAACCCTCACACATTAACACTCTGTGCCCACTGACTCAGACCCCTCCTCCCTGCCCCTAACTGCCCCAGGCCTGATGGAGGAGCAGAAGCAGGAGGCCCCTGGGGCGTGCATGTGGCCTGCAGCTCCCTCCCGGGAGACAGCAGCAGGATGTCCCTGCTCAGGGCTGGGTAAAGAGGGGGTGGGGCTCGAGTCTGGGTCTGAGAGGGAACGGCAGCCTGGCCCTGACCTCTGTCCCTCTGGGGGTCTGGGGCCCAGCTCCCTGCCTGTCGCCCCGTGCTCCTTTGTGTCTGAATCACCCGCTACTCACTCAAGAACAGCACCCATCTCCCTGGGCAGTGTGCGGTCCTGCCAGCCCCACAGCACCCAGGGAGGCCCGCACTGCTGCTGGGCAGAGGAGACGTCAGCCTGGGCCCCCAGGGCCTGCTGGGCCCCAGCCCTCAGCTCAGCTGCAGGTTGTCAGCGGCATGAGGACCATGTGCTGGATGGCGTTGTGACCCGCCCCCTTCCCTCGGCAGAGCCCGAACCCAGCGCTCACCTTCTGTGTGAAGACCCACGACCGGCTCTACTACATGGTGGCCCCGTCCGCAGAGGCCATGCGCATCTGGATGGACGTCATCGTCACGGGGGCCGAGGGCTACACTCAGTTCATGAACTGACTGCCACGGCTCCCAGAGACCGTCGCGCTGGGCGCGGGAGCAAGCGGAGCCGAGCGCAGCCAGCGGCCAGGTTCTGAGAGCTGGGCCCTGGGAGTGCCTGGGCCCTGGCCCCTGAAGAACCAACCAGAAGATGGGGGTGGGGAGAGGAGCCCAGAACTCCTCGGGGTCCCACCCCAGGCCCAGCCAGGGCTGAGGAGCTGTCACCAAGTGGGCCTCCAGCCCTGGCCTGGCACCTGCCGCCCTGTCCTCTTTCGTAAAGGATACATACGGTACCAGAGTCTGCCAAAGATCCCCCCACCCCTGTCCAATGCCAGGGCCGTGGGGGCTGGGCAGAGCCACGTGCAGAGTGGGGTGACAGCTCGGGCGGCGTGTGTCTCAACCCTGGTTCTGCCCGGAAGCTCTCCCCTTTCTACTTTTTATAACTTTGTTCAGGGGGCCCGAGGCCTGGAGCATCACCCTGGAGGTCCCAGTCCCATCCTGTCAGGGCAGGACCAGCACCCTGGGCTGCACAGTGAGCGTGCTGTCGCCATGGTAACATGCTAACTGCCTTGCCCTGGGCCCCCCCGAGGGTCCCTGCCATCATCTCTCCTGCCGGGGGCGGGGGCCTGGCCCTAGACACTGCTCCTCTGCCTGTGTCTCTGAACCCTGAGGCACAGCTTGGCCCTATCAGCCCTCGCCCTCCCACTCGTGCCTTGCTTAGAGCCAGAGGGGGTGCAGAGACCCTGAGCCCCCGAAGTAAGGGCCGGCCCGGTCCTGACAGGGAAAATTGGTTGCTCAGAGCTGGCAGAGTAGAGGCCTGGGCAAGGAGGGGAGGCCTGGAACTGCGGCTGGCCTCCCGGCAGCCTCCCCAGACAATGGAGGAGAGTGATGGCCGGGCCTCCGACTGTCTGGCCTCAGCCCTTTGCGCCTTAACACTAAGCCCACCTCCCGCCGTCTCCCCAGCCCCGGGCCCTCGGCTGCCAGGCCCGGCTGCGGGTTCTCAGTATTTCTAAGTGTTTCTGCGGAACAATAAAGCATTTGAGCTAGGGGTGTGTGTGTGTGAGAAGCCGGGTGGGTGGGGACCCAGACCCCCCCCCCAGTGGGAGGTACCAGCAGGGACCCCGGCCCACCGTGACATCCGGGTCCCTGCTCTGTAGACAGGCTGGGAGGCGGCAGGGCAGAAAGAGGCAGGAGAAGGCAGTGAGAGGTTTAATGAACACAGAGGTGCAGGGGCTCAGGGCAGGGAGGCCGCCCTGTGGTCACCGTGTTAGGAAGCTGAGCAGGAGGGCAGCGGCCAGGCAGTGGGGCTCCAGGAGCGCCAGCTGGGTCCCCGAGCTCAGCCGGTCACCATAGCGGTCCAGGAGCATCAGGGCCACTCCGTTGGTCCAGCCAAACCCCTCCTGGAGAGAGGCGAGGCCGGTGGAGCCACAGCTGTGGGGGCACCCGCAAGCCCAGATCTGGGGGTGTGGGGTCTCTACTCTGGGCCCTGGCCCCACCCACCCCAGGCAACCAAGGAGCACTCAGCTGCTCCCTGGGGTCCCCATGCAGGTGAGCACCCTGCGGCCTGGAGGGTCCCGTCAGTGGTGGGGGCAGCACGGCCCACTCACCTGAACTTCATACTCCCCTCCGCCACCCGGCTGTCCACCGTTGCTGATGTCATACTGAGGACAAGAGGTCGGGTGAAAGGTCAGGCACTGGTCCTACTCCCACCAAGCCCGCCCTAGAGGAGAAGCAGTTCTGAACACAGCCCCGGCCCCTGCAGTGGCCAGATGTGGCCACTGGGTGCCGCCACTGTCCTGGCTGCGCTGCCCTGGGCCTTATGGAATCAGCTTCCCTCACTTGGGGGAGGAGCCCCTGGTGGGATGGTGGAGCTCACCTTCTCATACATGGCTGATCTTTGGGAGTAGACATCAAAGTTGGTCCGGATCCAGTTCTGAGCCAGCTGGAAAGCCACTTCCTGTGTCCGAGCTGAAGGCGACTTGGCCAGGCCTAGACCCCCACCCCAGGCAGGACCCTGAATCTCCATAGCTCCAGGCCCCAGCGAGGGAGAGCCCTGGGCCCCAAGGCCTCCTCTCTGGCACCGACCTGCCCTTAGCCCAGTGCAGGCTGGGGAGGCAGAGGAGGGCTGATCCTATGGGGCGGTGGGAGTGGGGCATTTGCCGAGTGGGAGGCCAGAACAGACACAGGGGAAGGGGCCTGCCTCCACGGCCCACACTTCCCTAGCACCAGGACCGCCCACCCCCTGCAGCCTGAGGCCGGGCCCCCCTACCTCCGATGACCAGGTCCTGAAGGGGGGCCCAGGCATTGGGAAAGTCCCACTGCTGGCCTGTGTTCTGGAGAGAGGTCGGGATTCCATGGCGGTGGTTCAGGATCTGGCTGTCCTACAAGGTTCCAGATGTTACTGGGGCTGTGGGTGGGGGCTGCAGGGGAAGCCAGGGTGCAGCTGCAGGACCCTCCTAGGCCCCAGGTGCGCCTTCCCTGGCCGCCTCTTCTTGGCTCGCTGCTGCCCCCTGGTGGCCGCCCCAGGACCTGCAGGCTAAGGCCCAGGAGCAGACAGGAGGCAGTGGCTGCCACCTACCAGGTCCCTGCTCCCAAGAGCCAGGAGGGGACAGTGCTGCTCCCTGTGGGCCCGACCCCGCTGTTGTCCCCTCACCTCCAGGTACTGCAGAGCCTTGTCTGCGGTGGCAGGGTCAGAGAAGCAGCCGGCCCAGAGTGGAGCGAGGTTGGACGGGTAAAACTCGTGGTTCTTCTTCTGGTTCTCAAGGTCGTAGTCGAACCAGGCGCCCTTGTCCTCATCCCATAGGAGGGCCGTCAGGGCTGTCATGCGCTGTGCCCGCAGATTTCTGTACTTCGTAGCCTGGGATTCATTCCCTGGGCGGCATTGCCTTTAGGTGGAGTTCCCCGGACTGTCCCCAGAAGCCTATACCCTGGACAGCTCTACTCTGCCTCTTCCAGGGGCTGGAACCTTAGCAACCGGAGGCCAGCGGACACCCACCACATCTCCAGCATCTAGGGCCTGCGGTTCCCTTAGCAGATGGCCCTGCACCACCTCCAGAGCCAGCATGGGTTGTTCCCAGGGTCACCCTCCGAAGACAGGCTACCCAGGTCCCCTAGCTTGGGGGATGGGGGGACCAGGTGGCTCCAGGGAGAGGAGTGGATGAAGTTGGGTTGTGTGGATGATGTGTCCGTCACAGGTCCTGGGCGCCCTTGCACTAAGGGGTCAGAAGCCCAGGACAGCTCCATGTTCCGGACCCAGCCAGACAGCCCTTGCTCCCGGGACGCTCACCGAGCCTGCTGTAGAAGCCACTCAGCAGCCCTTCGGCCTGGCACAGGAAGGCATTCAGGTCGACGGGCACCAGCTTGCTCGTTCGGATGCTGCCGAGCGAGTCCGGGTTCGGGCTGCCAACCAGCCAGCGCGAAGAGAAGTCCCAGCCAGACTCGGCGCCGGCCTTGAGCTCTGCCCACAAGGTTTCCCAGCTCCCTGCGAGCACAGAGCAGGGTGGCCAGGCCGGGCCAGGCTGCAGCAGCCCAGGGGCCGGCGCCAGGGCCTGGGGCACACTGCGGCCACGCAGCCGCCCACGCCCGGTGTCCCCTCCCCTCTCGTTGCTCACCTTCCGGCAAGGTGTGTGCCAGCTCTGCGTCTTTGCTGTAGGACTCGGGCCTGGCAGAGAGGAGGGGTGGGCAGCCTGGCTCGAGCAGGAGGCCGCGCTCAGCCGCCCCCCCCACACACACACCCGCTGAGGGCTCTGAGGCCTCATGCAGGGCCAGGCTGGGTCAGCCTCTCTCCACCACAGCAGACAAGCAAGAGGTTGAGGGGGGCCGGGCAGTTCCTCACCTGGGCCCCCCATAAGGGACGTGATAGCGGTTCAGGGTGTAGCTGTTTCCCCCCGAGCTCACAGAGACGGTCCTGTTCTCAGCCCAGAAGTCCAGCTCCAAGGCCAAGGTCTCAATGTTCTCCCTGGGGTGGGAATGAGCAGAGCCCATGGCTTCAGCCCAGGCACTCCCCACCGCCCCCTGCCCAGGGAGATCTGTGGTGTGGGGTTCCCACCGTAGGAAGGCGAGGTCACCGGTGTGCGTCACGTATCGGTCCATCATGAGCGTCAGGAGCGGGGGCTGGCTGCGCTGCAAGTAGTACACTCGCCCGCCATTGGGGATGTGCCCATAGCTGCCGAGAGCGAGACCCGTGCGATGCCCTCTGCCCAGCCACACCTGCCCTGCCCCCAGCCCCGGTCTGGCGGTGCCCCGCCCCTCTTACGTCGTCACCAGGTCCAGGAAGTTCTGCAGCATGCCCTTCACCGTCTCGGCCATCTCAGACAGGAGCAGGCCCTCCATGACCCAGTAGGAGTCCCTGGGGGACGGTGCCGGCCTCAGCCCAGCGCCGCCCTCCGCCTGGCACATGCAGACCAGCAGAGGGCGCTCGGCCTGCGTCCCCCACCACAGCTGGCCCCTGAAACCTGGGGCCTCTCCGGCCTGGGCACTCACCAGTAGTAGAACTCCACAAAGCGCCCGCCAGGCACAATGAAGGGATGTTGGGAGTAGATCAGAGAGAACCGCTCAGGCTGGCTCAGCACCTCTGGCTTTATCTGTGTCAGAAGAGAATCCCCACGGAGCGGCATCGGCTCAGGTGCTGTGCTGCCAGCTGTGGGGCCAAGGCCTGGCCGCTGGGAGCCCTGGTGTCTGGACTGCCACATGCAGGCCTCTGGGGCCCAGCTCAGTGCATCTGTGTGTAGAGCCCCTGACCTCTCAGCCTGGCACCTGCCAGTCAGGAGATGACCTGGGAGTGGGGGTGCCAGGCCCCGTCCCCCTCCACCCGGCATCCCTGCTGTCACCACCACTCCAGGCCCAAGGAGCAGCCCACCCACCCCATTCTCTGGCCCAGGGGAGGCAGATGTGAATGAAGGGGGAGGAACCAGAGGGGCTGCTAGGGGCTGTCAGGTCTCTCTGGTGCCCCCTCTGTTTCTGCGGAGCTGGCTTTAGTGGGGAGCAGTAGAAACGGGCTCACATTCATTCTGGCTGGGCTCAGCTGCCGAGGGGGCAGAGGCACTGACAGCTGCCCTGAGCTGCTCTCGGGCCAGCGAGTGCCAGACCATGGGGCGAATGGGAGGAAGAGCTGGGTGCGCCCAGGGGATTTGGACAAAGGCGCTGCCCTGAGCCTCCCAGCAGAGGAGAGAAAGTTGTTCAGGTCAGTGCTGCACACAGGGCAGGCCACAGACGCTGCCCAGGGAGGGGAGGGGAGGGGAGGGGAGGGGAGGGGAGGGGAGGGGAAGAAAGGGAGGGGAGGGGAAGGAGGGGAGGGGAGGAGAGGGGAGGGGAAGGAAGGGAGGGGAGGGGAAGGAGGGGAGGGGAGGGGAGGGGAAGGGAGGGGAGGGGAAGGAGGGGAGGGGAGGGGAAGGAGGGGAGGAGAGGGGAAGGAGGGGAGGAGAGGGGAAGGAGGGGAGGGGAAGGAGGGGAGGGGAGGGGAGGGGAGGGGAGGGGAAGGAAGGGAGGGGAGGGGAGGGGAGGGGAGGGGAAGGAGGGGAAGGAGGGGAGGGGAAGGAGGAGAGGGGAGGGGAGGGGAGGGGAAGGAGGGGAGGGGAGGGGAAGGAGGGGAGGGGAGGGGAAGGAGGGGAAGGAGGGGAGGGGAAGGAGGAGAGGGGAGGGGAGGGGAGGGGAAGGAGGGGAGGGGAGGGGAGGGGAGGGGAAGGAGGAGAGGGGAGGGGAGGGGAGGGGAAGGAGGGGAGGGGAGGGGAGGGGAGGGGAAGGAGGGGAGGGGAAGGAGGGGAGGGGAGGGGAGGGGAAGGAGGGGAGGGGAGGGGAGGGGAGGGGAGGGGAAGGAGGGGAGGGGAAGGAGGGGAGGGGAGGGGAGGGGAGGGGAAGGAGGGGAGGAGAGGGGAGGGGAGGGGAAGGAGGGGAGGGGAAGGAGGGGAGGGGAGGGGAGGGGAGGGGAAGGAGGGGAGGGGAGGGGAAGGGAGGGGAGGGGAGGGGAACGAGGGGGAGGGGAGGGGAGGGGAGGGGAGGGGAGGGGAGGGGAGGGGAGGGGAGGGGAAGGAGGGGAGGGGAGGGGAGGGGAGGGGGCAGCAGTTCCCGTTTTGACTTCAGAGGTTCTTCCTGGAGGGTTTCTGTGTTGCTATGGGGGAGGGGGGAGGTGGAGGGCAGGGAGGGGGGCTGCATTCTCAGGGAAGGAGACTTCATGTGTGCTCAGGAGGGCCTTGGCCCCCACCGCGTGCCCCCCCCCCCCCCGAGCCTTGCCCCCGCCACGCACAGCCCCCTCCCCGCCCCGGGCCGGCCCCCCACACTGCTACCTTCTTTCCCAGCTTCTTCCAGAGCAGGTGCAGCTGCTCTGCCCAGGCTCGCAGCTTGGGGTCTGAGATCTTCTGCAGGAACTGGGGGCTGGAGAGGCACCGGCCCCACAGGGTTCAGGGAGGCGGCCCCGTGCAGGTGACCCTCTCCTGTCCCCCATGCAGAGTCCCACCTCTCTTTCCAGTCCCCGGGGGTCCATGATTGCAGCTCCTGCCCCACCGCCTGGAAGTGCTCCTGGACAAACTTCTCCAGCTGCTCCCTGGGGATGGTGTTGTTGTAGGTCGCGGCCAGCTCGGCGAAGCTCTGCAGAACCTGGTCTGGGGAGCAGGCGGCCGCGAGGGGTCAGCAGGGTGCCCTGAGCCCCTCCCTGGTCAGAAGTGCTGCTCGGCCTAGTCTCGCCCATACAGGAACAAGGCGGGCCCCCCGTGCTCACCTGGAGCCGCGGACAGCGGCATGTCCACAAACTGCTTATCGTCCGGATAGAGCTTGGCCATCTGGACCTGGTGCAGGAGCTCCCCGTGGCAGTAAATCTGGCTGCAGAGAACACGGGGGGGGGGGGGGGGAGGTGGATGCCAGCGTGGGGTGGCGTCCGAGGCAGACGGCTCAGGGCACGTTCCCCGGGCTGGAGTCGAGTGTGCCTGCCCGTGTTTGTGTTGGTGGCACAAGTGCGTGGTGCTGAGAGAACAAGCCGGGTCTTGGTGCAACAGAGGCCCCGTGCAGTGGCCAGAGCCCATGCTGCTGGTGACCTGGTAGACAACAGCTTAGCACTTTTACTCCATGACACACACGATGCCGGAGCGCTGGTGGGGCCCCGCTCTGTGTGCCTCAGCCCCGCGTGGGTCCCAGCAGAAGGGCCCGGGGCAAACCCTGTGAGTTACGCCCAGTGGCCATGGCTGAGGCTTAGCCCCAGAAAGCCTTGCAACACGCAGCGTCCCACCTGCAAGGTCTTCACTGTGTGCCAAACGCCTCCCCCTAAACAGGTTTTGCCTGACCTACAGAAAGTCGCTGGGCTCCCTGGTGGACAGGTGCACCCGGTCAGAGAGCCATTGCCCTCTGAAGAAGGTAAGAACAAGTTGGCTCCATGGAGTGACCGCACGCTGCTCTCCCCGCGGCGCATGGAACGGAGCCACCAAAGCCCCTGTATTTGGGTTTTTACAAAGTCAAGAGCAGTGGCCAAGGCTTGGTGGTTGAGCAGTAAGAAACTGAACCCAGAGAGGGGGGCCCACCTGGGACAGGTGGAAACCCCCTGGAACAGTCAAGGGCGCACTCGGGCAGCTCTGCAAACCCCTGGTGGAACCAGGTACTTGAACACCAGCCAACTTTGTGGGAGCGCAGAGCGTCCCGCCCGGGCTGCACGGCTGGGTTCCATTTCCCCACGTTGGGAAACAGTGTCCAACCCCAGCCCAGGCAGCAGTGTCTCAGGGGTTGGCAGGAACACGCCTGCACATGTGTGTGTCCAGACATAGCATGGGAAGGCAGGGCAGCGGCCCCACTGCAGGCTACTCTGCTCTCCTGGGGACTCTGAGAAGGGGGAAGCTGTTGATTTACTATAGGGGCTGCCCCCCCGCCCCGCCCCCTCACTGGTGCCAGGAGCGAGGCTGTACCTTTGGGCATCAGGGGCAGGGATGGTTCCTAGGCACGAAACAGTGACTGTGCCTCCCAGCTGGTTTTGAGGATTCCCCATGGCCCCGATGGGCTCGGTGTGCTGCACCTCATCCAGACACACTGGGGCTGTGGGAAAGTGCAGCTGGACCGCCCTCTGGCTCTGCACGTGCCATAGCCGGAAGGGCGTGGCCTGAGGGGGAGGGGCTTGCTGGACCACCTGCTTCCCCCGAAAGTTGGAAAAGTTGTGTGCAGATCAGCAACAAAGGCAGAGGAGACAGAGGACCTGAGGGGGTAGGAATGACCCCGCGGGTTCAGCAATGAGGGAAATCCAACACCACCTGGTGCCGGGAGAGGGACTCAGAGCCACAGAACACATCGTTCCTAGCATGATGCCCAAAACAGGGGAACCCCCCCCACCCTGTTTGCCAAGACACGCCCACTTCTGGAAGCTGACCAGGCCGAGACAACCTGAGCAGCCTTGCCCGACCCACTGCTGCACCGAGTCTGATGCGGGAACAGCGGGGAACAGGTCGTATCCACGACCAATGGTAGCATCTGGGAAGGAACTGCTCCCTCCCAGGCCTTTGGGCCACATGATTCCCAAGTCCTGGTCGGCAAATCACCGGCAAGCGCCACAGCCGAATGCTTAGAAGCTCCCGGTGATAACGGCACGGAGTAGCAGCAGCATAGCAGACAAGCCACCATGTCCCCTGCACAAGCGCACACTGCCTGTGCTTCTGCGGATAGACGGCTACAAAGCAGGGCAGGGGAAAGTGGGATTCTTACGGGACGAAAGCACCGGGCATCCCTCAGTCTGGGGACAGCCCTGTCCCGAGACAAGGGAGGCACAGCAGGCTGTGGTCAGTTTTCCATTATGCCGACAAAATCCCCACAAACTGCCTAAAGAGAAGGTTGTTTGCCTCACTGTGGTGCACACTCCAGCCTAACGCTGGGCGGCCCCACTGGCTGGTAGCTGGCATCGGTGGGGGCACGCAAAGGAGAGATCTTGTGATGAGCTGGGGGGCAGACAGAAGACCAGCCCTCTGGTGGGAGCTACCTCCCCAAGGCAGGCGCCGGGAACCAAAATCTCCCATTCAGTCACACATTAGTCGCTTATTGAAAGTGATCCCTGGGGGCCCGCACTGTGGTATAGCGGGTAAAGCCGCCGCCTGCAGTGCCAGCATCCCATATGGGCACCAGTTCCAGTCCCCGCTGCTCCACTTCTGATCTAGCTCTCTGCTATGGCCTGGGAAAGCAGTGGAGGACAGCCCAGGTGCTTGGGCCCCTGCACCCACGTGGGAGACCAGGAGGAGGCTCCTGGCTTTGGCCTGTCCTAGACTGTTGCTGGCATTTGGGGAGTGAACCAGAGGATGGAAGATATATATATATTTTTTTAATTTGCCAGGCAGAGTTAAACAGTGAGAGAGAGAGAGTTATAAACAGAGAGACAGAGAGAAAGGTCTTCCTTCCATTGGTTCACCCCCCAAATGGCTGCTACAGCTAGCGCACTGTGCCAGTCTGAAGCCAGGAGCCAGGTGCTTCCTCCTGGTCTCCCATGCAGATGCAGGGCCCAAGCACCTGGGCCATCCTCCACTGCCATCCTGGGCCACAACAGAGAGCTGGACTGGAAGAGGGACAACCGGGACAGAATCCGGCGAGTCGACCAGGACTAGAACCCAGGGTGCCCACGATGCAGGCAGAGGATTAGCCTAGTGAGCCATGGCGCCAACCTAAAAAAGTCTTCAAAAAAAAAAAAAAAAAAAAGATGGCAAATCAGTCCCATGTCATTGACTGGTCTAGTCCGTCATCAGAGCACACGACAAAAGGTCTCCCAGGTCAGGGCTTCGCAGGTTGGCAGGCTTCCATCTAACCTTGTCGGCTTGCAGAGCAGGAGTGACCCCATCACTATCTCAGTATCTGCTTCTCAGTTTCTTGCGCATCGTTTACATAAAAGTGAATTTCCCTCCGTGCACTTCTGATCAACCCTTCTATTTATCCAATTTTTAAAAATTTATTTATTTTTGCCAGGCAGAGGTAAACAGTGAGAGAGAGAGAGTTATAAACAGAGACAGAGAGAAGGCTCTTCCTTCCGTTGGTTCACCCCCCAAATGGCCACTGCAGAATCTGGCACCCCGACAGGGACTAGAACCCGGGGTGCCGGTGCTGCAGGCAGAGGATTAGCCTAGTGAGCCGCGGCACTGGCCTATCCAATATTTTAACCAATGCTTCTGCCTTTGAGAAGGACCGCTGTGTGCGGTCCAGGTTAGGCAGCAAGACTGGCAAGGGCCCCTCCCATCCACACAGGGCAGGGGTCACCGGTGCTGAGCTGGGTGGGCAGTATCTCAACCAGCAGGGGGCAGAGCTGAGTCGCTCCATTTTTGCCATCCGGGATGAAGGCACACCCCGGCCGGTTCTGTCAGGCACCCTGAAATTCTCACCCGGCTGATGGGCGTGGCTACACTGCCCTGCTGGGGGGCCGTCCCCCAACTCGTGCACTTGTCCTAGGATGGGGACTGCTGCATCAGGTGAGAAACAGGAGGTCACATGACAGGGGAAGAAAAGCGGCACAGGTCATACAGGCACCTTCCCCGGGCCCCCAGGGAAGCAGCGGGGGTCCCAGGACTCTGTCTGGGAGAAGGGGAGACTTCCACCACCCGTCCGATTCCCTAGCGACCCCCGGGGACCCTGCCTACAGCCACCTGCAGCCTCTGGCTCTTGCGGGCAGACACAGTAGCTCACGTCAGCACTTGTGTCTCTGAGGGATCAGGGGCATGGCGGCAGTACTGCCATGTCACTTGTCCTGGGGGTCATCTCAAGTGAACACACATGGATACCCAATTCCTGCCCCCAGAACCTTCCGATGTAGGCAAGGGCATCTGGTGGACGTCACAGCGTCCTCACGAGTGATTAAGGCCACCGCTTTCATCCACAGGGCTTCCCCTGCCCCCTGACCTAATGGCCTGGCCATTGGCACGGCCCAAGGCTCAGCAGAAAACCCAGGGCTGCGGCTAACAGCGCGCACACAGGACTTGGTCTTGCCGTCTTCAGGCAGAGGCAGACTTCCCAACAGCACGCTGTCTGCATTCACCTGGAACCGCCCCACACAGACCCACCGGCTCTTCGTTGCTCAATCAAAAGCTGCTTACAGTGCGCTGCCCAAGTGACCAACCCAGCAGCCCCTGGGGGTCATTCCAGAGTCAGTCCCAGGGAAAAGAGATGCCCACTCCTGGGTGCCTGGAGCAAGGCGGCATTCCCCCAGCAGCAGGGTCCACCTTTGTTTTCCTTTTTAAATTCGAGACAGAGCAAGCGTGCCCACAACATCCAGCCTCAAAGGCGGAACTGGGAATGCAATCGATTGAGCCATCGCTGCTGCCTCCCAGGGTCTGCGTTAGCAGGAAGACGGAGCTGGAACCAAACCCAGGCACTCCAGCGTGGGATGTGCAATGCTTAACCCACGTTATTGAACGGTTTACCTATTATCTGAAAGGCAGAGAGAGACACAGATCTTCCATTCACTGGTTCACGCCCTAGATGGCTGGGCCAGCCAAAACCAGACACCAGGAACTCCATCCTGGTCTCCTATGTAAGTGGCAGGAACCCAAGTACTTGAGCTGTCTCCTGCTGCTTCCTGGGTATATTAGCATGGAGCTGGATCAAGGTCGAGTATCCAGGACTTGAACCAGGAACACTGACGTGGGATGCAGACATCTCAAGTGGTGGCTTAACTGGTTGGGTCACAAAAGCACCGTAGCCCCACCGTGCACATGCAAGATAATCTTGAGCGGCTGGCACTGTGGCGCAGTGGGTTAACGCCCTGGCCTGAAGGGCTGGCATCCCATATGGGCGCCAGTTCGAGACCCAGCTGCTCCACTTCCTGTCCAGCTCTCTGCTATGGCCTGGGAAAACAGTAAGAAGATGGCTCAAGTCCTTGGGCTCCTGTACCCATGTGGGAGACTGGAAGAAGCTCCTGGCTCCTGGCTGCGGTCTGGCCCAGCCCTGGATGTTGGGGCCATTTAGGGAATGAATCAGCTGATGGCATATGTCTGTCTCGCTCTGACTCAGCCTTTTAGGTAAATAAAAAATAAATTAAAAAAAAATTATCTTACCTCCTTCAGTCTTAGGGGCAATCTTAGGTGACATCTGATACCAAGCTAATAATTACCCCTTGGAGGGAAATTCTCTGGTCCAAAGTCCCAGCCATTGTGCGGGGAGGAGGTCAAAGGTCAGCCAGGAGGTCCAGCCTGTGCTCCATGCACTGCTGACCCGCTGCACGGACTCCTGGAGAACTCCCGTGCCCTCCATTCCACAACACGGGACAGGAGCAATGGTCTCCCCACAGGCACGGGATCCATCCCGGGATCCGTCCAGGAAGAAACGGGCCACTCATGCAAACTGAACTCCTAAGTTCACCCGAACTCCTTCCCCAGTGGTGGCCCTGCTGGGCTAACAGGAACGGGTTTTGGCGATGCAGTTACGAGGGGAAGAACTCCCCAGTCAGAGGTAACATCCATTCCCACCAAACGGGAAGGAGAAACGACTTTGCCGAAAGCCTGTGTAGACACCCCACCTTTCACCCAGACACCCACCACAGTCCCACCAGTCAGCACTTCCGGGTTCTCTGCGTCTACTGTGGCACCTGCTCTGCCTTCTCCAGGGCTTCGTCGAAGCACCGGCCCCGGGGCTCCTGGGCCGTGGCCTGGAGGCTGTGGTCCCACAAGCTGGGCCTCTTACCTGCACCTTGGCTGCTACAGAGGGGTGGTGCATTTTCCTTGTTTTCTTAGGAGTCTGCACTTCCTTATGCTCCCTGGGCCCGGCGCCCACCCTCCCTAGGTTTCTTCCTTAAGCAACACTGCTCTTCCTCACCAGGGACCCTTGTTCCTGCCCTTGGGTCCCTTCTCCCCCAAACCATATGTTTCAGTGAGTCTGCGTCCTGGCGAACCGCACACTTGCCGATCCTGACTGCAACACGGGAATTTAATGCTGGCGCTAACCATCTGAAGTGAGCGCTGAGCACGCGGGGCCCCAGGACACCTGCAGTCTCACTACCCACTGCAGATGTGGGGGCCTTCCCAGGGCCCCCTGGGATTCGGCGAGTTGCTGGAACCCAGGCAAGCACTGAGCTCCTGCAAGGATGCAACTCAGGAGCGTCACAGGCTGCGGGCTGGGAGCAAGGGCAGGCTCTAAACAGGACCCAGGAGCTCACGCGCTTCCGACCCAAACACGGAACCATCTCGGGCCTCAGGTTGCTGTCCACCTCCGAACCAGGGAGGCAGGAGGAGCGACCTCACCCTAACCACAGAAGGCCCCACTGCTGGTGCATGGCTGGAGTAGCCCTGTGTGGCCGACACGTGCCTTCCGGCGCTCACAGCAGTGAGCAACAGGGCCATTCTCAGTGTTTCTTGGGCAAGAGAAACAGCCGTGCTGGCGCAGACCACTGGGCCGGGTGCATCCAAAGTGGCGTGTGCAGGACAGGCATGGCCATGTCCCACCAAGCAACAAAAAACCCTTGCCGTCTCCCCTCACTGAGCCGACGGTGCGACCTCTGCCATCATGCTGTCCCCACTGTGCTCCAGCTCAAGTCCCTGGCAAACCTTGCCTGGGTTGCACGGTGGCCCTCGCCAATTTCCACTGCTAGGGAGTCAACAAAACCCGGGCTTGTAACAGCAGGGTCCTGGAGGCAGGGCCTGTCCCTTCCCCGGGGAGCCGGGGTACCTCACCCTCCTCTCTCGTCCACATGCTTCCCAACCCGGATGCTCCACCGAGCTTGGGGGTCCAGGGCTTTTACCGGGGTTGCATTATGTAGGCACAGTTAAGTGCCTCATTGGTCACATGATGGAACTCACTGGCCCTCCCCATTCCCCGCCCTGAAGGTCAAGAGGTTGGACAGAGGTCACGTGATTCAAAGTGCCAACCCTCTAAACACATGGAGGGTCTCCCGGCATGGTCTGCCCCCATCTCCTTAGCAGCGGCTATTGAGGGGTCACGGCTGGCATGGCGCATCGGGGCCCGGCGTGAACCACAGAGACCTTCCTGTCACTGGGGACATTCGGAGGACCCAGAGGTCCCCGCCCAGGAACCAAAGCCAAAGGCCGGCCAGATTCTTCCTTATACAAGTGGTTTGTGCTGAGAAGCGCTGACACAGCAGGACCGCCATGTTCAACCCCTGCCCCCTGCAAAGTTCTGGCCCTGATAAACCCCGTAAAGCTACCGCATCCTGCTGCCTGGTCGTCTTTGCTTATCTGGGACGGTGCAGCACGCTGGATATCTTAAGCTGATAATGTGATTCCTGCTGGCTTTCACCACCTGGGATCAGATTGATCTCTGCAGACCTGGAGAGCTCACCTGAATCGCTAAGGTGAGCCACACGGCCACTCTGGGCCTCCGTGACTGAGCCCAAACTCTGCACACGGCGCCCCTGGTGGCTTCCCCAGTGGCCGATGCTTCACGGCGCTGCCACCGACGCTGCAGGGGGAATAAAGTGCTGGCCGCAGAAACCCCACAGCAGACAGGGGCTGGGGGACAGAGCTTGGTTTCTGCTATCATTCTGCCCCTGATGGCCATTCATGTGTCCTTGCACTGAACCAGCCATCGCCATGTGTGAATGACTACAGGGTCACCGGGCCACCAACACAGTCCCCTTCCAGGCACCGGCGCCAGCCCGACGCTTGATAAAACCCCTGGTCCCGCAGCTTCTTGAAAGTCATCGCAAGTGCTCAGGATAAAACCCATTTCTCATCCCAGATATTCCGTGCTTGACCATGAGCGAGCCCTAAGACCTCAGTCTCCCACCCACCTGGCCGCGGCCCCGGTCCTAGCACTGGAGCAATAGCCCTGCTCCCCTCCTCTCCGGAGCCCCCTCGCTCCCCAGGCCAGTCCTATTTCCATCCCAGCCACACAGCCTTCTCCAGGATCAGTGCCCCAGGGCCTTTGCACTGCAGTGCCCCCCCACCGTCCTCTCCAGATCAGCTCAGCAACCGATCTGCTCAAACATCACCAGCTCAGAGGCATTCCCCCCCCACCCTCTCTCAGCCCCACCTCCACTTTACTGAACCAAAGTGAAGGGGTGGGGGAGGGGAGAGCGCCACAGACCCCCTGGGGGCTGAGGGGTGGGCCTTGCCCTGGGCCCCCAGGCAGGCAGGGCTGCCTCATCCCTGTTGCTTGGCCATGGAATCTGAGTCAGCACAGAGGTTAGAGTCAGGCCTCGGCTTGAACCCGGGGGCTCTGGCCAGGCCCGTGGACCCTCCCTCGCCCAGGTGAGGCAGTCTGCTGGAACAGTCCAGAGAACAGCCTCGTGCAGTTCAAAGAGCAGTGTGAACGCAGGCGGGGCAGTGAGCAGCAAGGCGGCCAGCAGCCTCCTGGAGGGCGGGCCTGTCCCGCAGCCCTGTCCTGCCCCGGCTGGAGGCCCAGTGCCCGGCACAGTGCCTGCTACACAGAGAAACCAACATTTCCTCCCTTCCTTTCCCTTCCCTCTGAAGGGCTGACCCCAGAGCCCAGGGCCTCACTCAGCCTTCCAGCCTCCCCCGCACACCTACCTCTCACAGGGTGGGGGGAGGGCCTGCTCGGACCCCAGCCCCAGCCCCAGCAGCAGCAGCAGGTGCAGCTCCCAGGTGCTCCCGGGCATGGTGGCAATGGCTGTGACTCCACGAGCATCCGCTTGCTGGGCACAGCTCGGCTGGCCCGCCTCTCCGAGTCAGCCAAAGTCCAGGATTTGAGGCGCGGCCGCCTGCAGGTCTCGTGCCTGGTCTACACGTGCCCAGCTGCCCCTCCTGGGCTCGGGCAAAACCCGCATACGGGTTTTTAAGATCACTTAGGAGTTCGCCAAAGGACCAGCCAAAGAAAACCATTGCCGTGTGCACAGAGCGGACTTTGAAGGGAACGGCGAGCCCAGCTGGGAGACTGCAGCATTGGTGGGGGGCAGTTGTGAGACAAGGTGGGAGCGGTGCGTGGCGCAGCCTTTGCCAAACCGAGCAGGCAGCTGCTTCCCCGGGACGACCGTGAGCTGCAGGAGCAAGACAGCCTGCTTCTGAGAGCTCACCCCCCACCCCGGGCGTGATGAGGAGGAGGGCAGGGGGCGGAGGGTGGAGCAGGGTGAACGAGCCCAGCGTGGGTCGTGGGTCGGGGAGGAGCCACGGGGAGCAGCTCCCCACAGCTGTGGCCACTGAGTCTGCCGGTCTCAGCCTGCTGTTGTGGCGCCTGCGCAGTGTTTGCCACTGTTAGAGAAAAACTTTTGGCAAATTGAGCAGCAATGCTTGATAATTTAGGCAGCATCCTGAACTAGCAAAGGCTCAGAGAGCGCCACTCGGAAGCCCAGCCCTAGCGTTTATAGACGAAAAAGGAAGTGAGAGACAGAGCTGATTGGTTTCAGCTTGGCATCTGCCTAATTCGGAATGTCTGAGCAGTTCGCTCACAGTTTAGCTGCTGTGGCTGGCTGAGACTTAGCCGCTTGCTACAAAGTAGGCTGCCGTGTTTACGAATTGAGTTTGGTTACAGTTTGCAACTATTCAGAGTCAGCTTGGGCTAAATGTAATTTAAAATTTTTGAGCACCAAAACTTTTTTAAATACAAGTCTAGTTTCTTTTGAAAGTTGGGGTGCAGGAGAGAGAAGGAGAGAGAGGGAGAGAGGGGGGGAGAGGGGGGGAGAGGGGGGAGAGGGGGGGGAGAGGGGGGGAGAGGGGGGGAGAGGGGGGGAGAGGGGGAGAGGGGGGGAGAGGGGGAGAGGGGGAGAGAGGGAGAGAGGGAGAGAGGGAGAGAGAGAGAGAGAGAGAGAGAGAGAGAGAGAGAGAGAGAGAGAGAGAGAGAGAGAGAGAGAGAGAGAGAGAGAGAGAGAGAGAGAGAGAGACCTATCCACTGGTTCACTCCCCAAATGCCTCAATAGCTAGGGTCAGGCCAGGTGAAACCAATGAGCTCCAAACTTAATCAGAGGCCCCCAGGTGGCCGCAGGACGCAGGTCCTGGAATCGGCACCTGCGGCCTCCCAGGGTGAGCATTAGCAGGACTCCGGCAGAAGCAGGTGTCCCAGGCCGGGGTTTTAGCTGCTCCAGGTACCCGCCTCCATCACAGCAGACCCGTTTCCGTTTGGTGTGGGAGTGAAATCCACAATTCACATCACTGAGTTAGGTGGGTGGCTCTTAGGCTTTCTCCCTGTCGTTGTTAGGCTAACTGGAGAGAGAACTTTGATATACACAAGAAGCCCGAGTAGGAGCAGGTAGGTCTCCTGAGGAGACAGCACAGGGGCCCTGTTAGCATGGCCCCGGGGAGAAGAGCACCAAGCATCCCAAGGACTCCTTTTTTTTTTTTTTTTTGGACAGGCAGAGTGGACAGTGAGAGAGAGAGAGAGAGAGAAAGGTCTTCTTTTGCCATTGGTTCACCCTCCAATGGCCGCCGCGGCGGTCGCACCGCGCTGATCCGAAACCAGGAGCCAGGTGCTTAGCCTGGTCTCCCATGGGGTGCAGGGCCCAAGCACTTGGGCCATCCTCCACTGCACTCCCGGGCCACAGCAGAGAGCTGGCCTGGAAGAGGGGCAACCAGGACAGAATCCAGCGCCCTGACCGGGACTAGAACCTGGTGTGCCGGCGGAGGATTAGCCTATTGAGCCACGGCGTCGGCCCCCAGGGCTCCTTAACAGGAGTCTCTGTAGAACCAACAGGTGGAAACAAATCAGTGCATAGCTTAGGCAAAGAGGCTCTCTCACTTGTATTGATTCTAGGCGGTCAGTCTTGGTTTGGGGCATGATGACTTGGGATCATGATTCACTGTGAAGCAGCCTGGTTTAAAGAAGTTTTAAATTTCTTTCTTCCTTCAAAAGGCAGAGCAATAGAGGGAGGTGTTGAGAAATAGGTTTATTCCTTCCATTCGTGGGTTCACTCCTCAAACGGCCACAACATCCAGGTCTGGGCCAGGCTGAAGCCAGGAGCCAGGGACTCCACGCAGGGACCTAAGCACTTAGGCCAGCTTCCGCTGCCTTCCCAGATGCATTACAGGGAGCTGGATCAGAAGTGGAGTAGGGGTTGGCATTGCAGTATAGTGGATAAAGCCGCCACCTATGACACCGGCATCTCTATGAGCACCGGTTCGAGTCCTGGCTGCTCCACTTCCAATCCGGTTCCCTGCTAATGTGCCTAGAAAAGCAGTGGAGGATGGCCCAAGTCCTGGGGCCCCTGCTCATTTTTTTCAAATAACTTAATTCATCATCTTTATTGTTTTTTTAGAAAAGTTTTGCTTGGATCGCTTATAGAGATAAGACACGGGGCCGGCACTATGGTGTAGTGGGTGAGGCTGCTGCCTGTGATGCCAGCATCCATACGGATGCTGGTTCGGGTCCCAGCTGCTCCACTTCCCATCCGGCTCTCTGCTGTGGCCTGGGAGGGCAGTGGAAGATGGCTCCGGTTCTTGGACCCCTGTGCCCACTTCGGGAACCCAGGGCAGGCTCCTGGTTCCTGATTTTGGATCAGCACAGCTCCGGCTATTGCAAGCCATCTGGGGAGTGAACCAGTGGATGGAAGACTTTCTCTCTCTCTCTCTCTCTCTCTCTGCTTCTGCCTCTCTGTAACTCCTACTTTCAAGTAAATAAATAAAACCTTAAAAAAAAAAAGGTGAACACCACCACCTCAAATCTACTGTAAAGAAAAAAAACACACAAAATAGCTAGCTGTCATCTTAGCTATTTTGCTTGCTGACAAATTTTGTAATATAGACACACTTATGCTTATGTTACCAGAAAGCCCAGGTCTCCTATCTCCTACATGGTTGGAAAGGCCCAGGTACTTGGGCCATGCTCTGCTGCTTTCCCAGGTGCATTAGCAGGGAGCTGGATTGGAAGTAGAGCAGCTAAGTGGGAAGCCAGTGTCACCACTGCAGTTTAACCCTCTATGCCACAGTGCTGGCCCTGACATGTTTGTTTTAATTAAACCAACAATATTCTGACTTACCAAGATTACCTAATTCAAGTGAACTTGAAAATAACTTAGATTACCTCTTAATTTTGTGAGAGAATACCTCATTTATATAAGCACTTCTTTTTCTTTCTTTTTTTTTTTTTAAAGATTTACTTATTTACTTGAAAGTCAGAGTTACACAGAGAGAGGAGAGGCAGAGAGAGAGAGAGAGAGAGAGAAAGGTCTTCCATCTGCTGGTTCATTGCCCAGTTGGCTACAATGGCTGGATCTATGCTGATCTGAAACCAGGAGCCAGGAACTTCTTCCGGGTCTCTCACATGGGTGCAGGGGCCCAAGGACTTGGGCCATCTTCTACTGCTTTCCCAGACCATAGCAGAGAGCTGTATAGAAAGAGGAGCAGCTGAGACTAGAACCGGTGCCTATATGGGATGCAGGTACTTCAGGCCAGGGCTTTAACCCGCTGTACCACAGTGCTGGCCCCATCTTTTTAAATTTATTTTTAAATTTATTTGTTTATTTGAAGCCACAGTTATGGAGAAAGAGTGTGCTTCCATCTACTGGTTCATTCCCCAAATGGCCACAACAGCTGGGGCTGGGCCAGTATGAAGCCAGGAGCCAGGAACTTCTTCTGGGTCTCCCACATGGGTGCAGGGGCTGAAGTGGTTGGACCATCTTCTGCTGCTTCCCCAGGTATTTAGCAGGGAGCTGGAGCCAGGAAATGAACTTGCACCTATATGGGATGCCAGCGCTGCAGGCAGCAACTTAGCCCAATATACCACAGTGCCAGCCCCACATTTATTTTTCTTTTTAAAGATTTATTTATTTATATGAAAGTCAGAGTTATACAAGAGGCATACAGAGAGGTCTTTCATCCACTGGTTCACTCCCCAGTTGGCCATAACGGCCAGAGCTCAGCCAATCTGAAGCCAGGAGCCAGGAGCCTCCTCTGGGTCTCCCACACAAGTGTAGAGGCCCATGGACTTGGGCCATCCTCTACTGCTTTCCCAGGCCATAGCAGAGAGCTGGATCGGAAGTGGAGCAGCGGGACTCGAACTGATGCCATAGGTGGCGGCTTTCCCTGCTACACCACAGCGCCGGCCCCATCCCACATTTCTTTTTCTTAAACTCAATTACTAGGGGCTGGCACTGTGGCACAGCAGGTAAAAACCCCAGCCTGTGGTGCCAGCATCCCATATGGATGCTGGTTTGAGTCCCGGCTGCTCCCCTTCCAATCCAGCTGTCTGCTAATGGGCTTGGAAGACGGTCCAAGTCCTTGGGCCCCTGCACCCATGTGGGAGACCCGAAAGAAGCTCCTGGCTCCAGGTTTCAGAGCAGCCCAGCTCCGGCTATTATGGCCATTTGGGTAGTGAACCAGCAGATGGAAGACCTCTCTCTGTCTCTGTTTCTACCTCTCTCTCTAACTCTACTTTTCTAATAAATAAAATAAATCTGTAAAAAAAAAATTTAGGGGCTGGTGCTGTGGCATTTCGATGAAAACTGCCGCCTGCAGTGCCAATATCCCACATGGGCTCTGGTTAAATCCCAGCTGCTCCACTTCTGATCCAGCTCTCTCCTATGTCCTGGAAAAGCAGTGGAGGATGGCCCAGGTCCTTGGGTCTCTGTGCCCACATGGGAGACCCAGAGGAAGCTCCTGACTTTGGATTGGTCCAACTCTTGCCATTGTGGCCATTTGGGGATGAACCAGCAGATGGAAGACCTTTCTCTCTCTCTCTGCCTCTGCCTCTCTGTAACTCTACCTTTAAAACAAAAATAAATTAAACAATTTTTAAATAAAAAAGTCAATTACTAGAGCTCTTTTACAATTTAACTTGGCAATATCATAAGATAAAAAATCACATACAACTTACAGACATAAACATGAATAGTTCTTACAGCTTTTATTTAAAAATTTTAGCCATGTAGTAAGTACAGCATATTACAAAACTCACTAGGTTATTAATGACTACCTGCATCCACAGTTTTTCTGCCAACAAAGCAAAATCTCTCACCTGGATAACTAAAGCTTTTGAATAATATTTGTGAAAAAAATGATTTTGAAGTTTTTTTTTTTTTTTTGACAGGCAGAGTGGACAGTGAGAGAGAGAGACAGAGAGAAAGGTCTTCCTTTGCCGTTGGTTCACCCTCCAATGGCCGCCGCGGACGGTGCGCTGCGGCCGGCGCACCGCGCTCATCTGATGGCAGGAGCCAGGTACCAGGTGCTTTTCCTGGTCTCCCATGGGGTGCAGGGCCCAAGCACCTGGGCCATCCTCCACTGCACTCCCGGGCTACAGCAGAGGGCTGGCCTGGAAGAGGGGCAACCGGGACAGAATCCAGTGCCCCGACCGGGACTAGAACCCGGTGTGCCTGTGCCGCAAGGCAGAGGATTAGCCTGTTGAGCCACGGCGCCGGCCTGAAGATTTTTTTTTTCATTTGTCTTCGGTGAGGAACCTTATAAAGAGGTCCCCCCTGATTCCTTTAATCTTCCAGATTCTCTGTGTTTCAGTGGCAGAATGTGTTCCATGGCTGCTGTGAAGTTTTGGACCTTTTGTTTTCTCGTGCACTTCACCATTGCACCATTTTATCTGGATTCAAGCTTCCCCTGTGGGCCACTGTGATTTTAAGTGGGCTTTATAAAGTTAATCCATTTTTCCAAAGCTACTTAGGTTTTGGGCCCCATACTTTTTGTACATAAAGTTAGCCAATGTCCCAGCCTCCTTCTGTTTGGAAAAAAACTCATTTTCTTTTTTTTTTTTTTTTTTTTTTGACAGGCAGAGTGGACAGTGAGAGAGAGAGACAGACAGAAAGGTCTTCCTTTTGCCGTTGGTTCACCCTCCAATGGCCGCCGCGGACGGCGCGCTGCGGCCGGCGCACCGCGCTCCTCCGATGGCAGGAGCCAGGAGCCAGGTGCTTTTCCTGGTCTCCCCATGGGGTGCAGGGCCCAAGCACCTGGGCCATCCTCCACTGCACTCCCGGGCCACAGCAGAGGGCTGGCCTGGAAGAGGGGCAACCGGGACAGAATCCGGCGCCCCGACCGGGACTAGAACCCGGTGTGCCGGCGCCGCAAGGCGGAGGATTAGCCTGTTGAGCCACGGCGCCGGCCAAAAAACTCATTTTCAAAGGTACCTATCCGAGGTCTCTAACAGGAGCCAACCCCAGACCCAGTCCAAAAGCAGAATTTGAGAGCTCAAACCCAGGAGAGCTCATCCGAGACCCTGGCCGCGGGGGCCATCCGTGGGCACAACGGCCCTGGCAGGACCTTCGCTCCCTCACCTGGTGCCGCTGGGATCCCTCGCGGTGGACTCTGGATTCTACCTTCCACGCCAACCTGATTAAAGAAACATGTGAACGAATTAATCAGCGACTGTATCGGAGCCTTTCGTGAGCCAGGCAGCACCGGAACCCGGCAGGATTCAGAGCCCCGCCCAGCAGACAGCGAAGCAGCGATCAAGGACGGCGGCGGGACGCGCGGGATCGGATTGGCCACAGCAGCGGGCCCTGCACGTGTCCGAGTGGTCCTCAGCCTGGAAGCTGGCCCGCACCGGGACTGAGGCTCAGCCGCCTGCTACAGGCAAACACTCCCCGCTCAGCTGCAGCGGGGTCGTGGGTTCAGTTAGGTTGCAGCCCGCTGTGGCCGAGGCAGCTCTGGCCTAACTGCACTGAACGCTGCAGACCTGGGGGGGTGGGGGGTGGGGGGTGGGGGTGGGGTGTCAGGCCCTGTGCTCTCCCTCGGCAGAGCTCCGGCCCTCCGCACCAGAGGGTCACCTCGGCCCCAGCCTGCCACCCAGACCACAGCCACAGTGCCCTTCCTTTCTTCTGGGGGGTGGTTCTTGCTTTGTTTGACATTTCTATGGTGGTTAAATATATCAAATTGGGTGTTTTAACCATATTGAAGTGTGCAACTACTTGAACATACATTGCATGCACAATGTCGTGCACCCGCGCTTGCATTCCTGGGATGGTTCTCACTTGGTCATTGTATTACTCAGGCCTTCATGGCCACGCAGGCCAAACGCCATTCTCGAACGTTCTTTGAATGCTCCTAGCGAGGCAAGTCTTCTGAAAATTCCTTCAATTTTTGTTTGTGAAAGTCTCATTTCTCCTTCACTTTTGAAGGATGATTTTTTTTTTTTTTTGACAGGCAGAGTGGACAGTGAGAGAGAGAGAGAGAGAGAGAGAGAAAGGTCTTCCTTTGCCATTGGTTCACCCTCCAATGGCCGCCGCAGCCAGCACACTGCGCTAATCCAAAGGCAGGAGCCAGGTGCTTCTCCTGGTCTCCCATGGGGTGCAGGGCCCAAGCACTTGGGCCATCCTCCACTGCACTCCTGGGCCAGAGCAGAGAGCTGGCCTGGAAGAGGGGCAACCGGGACAGAATCCAGCGCCCCGACCGGGACTAGAACCCAGTGTGCTGGTGCCGCAAGGTGGAGGATTAGCCTATTGAGCCGCAGCACCGGCCTGAGGATAATTTAAAAAAAAAAAAAATTATTTATTTATTTATTTGAAAGGCAGAGAGAGAAAGAGAGAGAGAGAAAGTCTTCCAGCCACTGGCTCACTCCCCAAATGACCACAATGGCCGGAGTTGGGCTGATCTGAAGCCAGGAGCCAGGGGCTTCTTCCGGGTCTCCCACTCTGGTGCAGGAGCCCAAAGTCCTAGGCCATCCTCCAGTGCTTTCCCAGGCCACAGTAGAGAGCTGGATCGGAAGTGGAGCAGCTGGTTCATGAGCCAGCGTCCATATGGGATGCCGGCACTGCAGGCGCTGGGCCCCTTGAAGGATAATTTTTTAGGGCACAGAATGCTAAATTGATGTTTCTCTCCCAACAACTTTAATATTTTATTCTGCTCTTGAGTTTAGATAGAAAAACCACTTCTGATTCAAATTCCTTTTCTCTTACCACGTGTGAAGCCAGACAGGTAGGGGCCGGCACTATGGCGCAGTGGGTAAAGCCGCTGCCTGCAGTGCCGGCATCTTCTATGGGCACCAGTTCAAGTCCCGGCTGCTCCACTTCTGATCCAGCTCTCTGCTTGTGGCCTGGGAAAGCAGAAGATGGCCCAAGTCCTTTGGGCCCCTGCAGCCACATGGGAGACCTGGAAGAAACTCCTGGCTCCTGGCTTCGGATTGATGCGGCTCTGGCTGTTGTGGCCAATTGGGGAGTGAATCAACAGATGGAAGCTTGCTGTCTCTGTCTCTGTCTCTCTCTCTCTCTGCCTCTCCTTCTCTCTCTGTAACTCTTTCAAATAAATCTTTAAAAAGCAAGCAAACAGGTAGAAGGTTCTACTCCACACAGCTGCTGGCCTCTGATCCAATTTGATTCACTTTCTACAAAAGATTATTTACTTACTTAGAAAGAGTTAGCGAGGGAGAGACAGAGAGAGAATCCTCCAATCACTGGTTCATTTCCCCAGATGGCCGCAATCGCTGGTGCTGGGCCAGGCCAAAGCCAGGAGTCTCATCTGGATCTCCCCGCCAGATGCAGGGGCCTAAACCCTTGGGCCGTCTTCCAGTGCTTTCCCAGGTGCACTAGCAGGGAGCTGGATCAGAAGTGGAGAAGGCACTGGGGCTGGCGCTATGGCATAGCAGGTCAAGTCGCCGCCTGCAATGTCGGTATCCCATAGGGGACCCATATGGGTGCCAGTTTGTCCTGGCTGCTCCACTTCCGTTCCAGCTCTCTGCTGTGGCCTGGGATAACAGTGGAAGTTGGCCTAAGTCCTTGGGCCCCTGCACCCACGTGGGAGACCCGGAAGAAGCTCCTGGCTCCTGGCTTTGGATCAGCACAGCTCCAGCCATGTGGCCAATTGGGGAGTGAACCTCTCTCTCTGTGTAACTCTGACTTTCAAATAAATAAATAAATCTTTAGAAAAAAAATAAGAAGAAGAAGAACCAGAGAAGGCGGAACTTGTCTGGCGCTCCTATAGGATGCCGGCGCTGCAAGCAGTGGCTTGACCTGCTGCGCCACAGCGCCCGCACTGAGGTCTGCAGGGTGCCTCGATGCATGGCGTTACTGCTAACACAGTGGGGCTGCTCAGGCCCTCAGCACCCCTTCCTGCCCTCTGAGGAGCCACAGCTTGCCATCTGCTGTCAGAGAGAAGCGTCAGGGAAGACAGGGATGGCTGACGTTTCTACGGTCTACACTGGGAGGGAAGTGTGGACAAAACCCACATGCACATGTCATCATGTCCCAGCTCTCTCTGTGCCTGGATGGTTTCCGAGGTGTTTCTTTCCCTTGCTTTTTTTTGTGGGTAAGCTGGTTTTTTCCTCTAGCTTCTTTCAAGATTGTTCTGTTTATCATTGCACTTCTTTGACTTGCCTATGATACACATGGGTGTGGATTATCTCGCGGGGTGGTCTCAGAGCTTCCTGGACCTGTAGGTTGGTGTCTGACGTTGATTCTGGGAACTTCTCACCCATGGTCGATCCTACGTGCTCTTCTTTCTTCCGTATTCCTGCTAACACATATGTTGCCCCTCCCTGGTCACCCACACGTTTTCAGATATTCTATTCTGCTGTTTGTCTTTGTTCTCTTAGCTTTTGAGTCTTGGAAGTTTCTGTAGATGCATCCTCAAGTCTGCTAATTCTGCAGCAGGTGCACTACAGAGCCCAGGGAGGGCATCGGCGGTTTCTCTTGGCATCTGTGATTTGTATCTTCCCTGGCATTCTCATCTCTGTACCTCAATACCCACCCGTGTTGTGTACTCTCTCATTAGAGCTCTTGGCATGCCCATCATAGCTGCTTCAAGTCCCTGGCTGAGAATCCAGCATCCCTGTTAGGTTTGAGTTGGCTCTGGCATTTCTCTGTGCCCTCACACTGTTCTGTCTTGTCTTGCCTTTTAGTATGCCTTGTAATTTCTGATCGAAAGCCAGACGTGATGTGCTGCACACTAGAACACAGCACTGGTTCCTGCAGAGGTTTCTGCTCTGGAAAGTTGTGATTCTCTGCGTCTGTCTGTCTGTCTGTCTCTCCATCTCTGGAGGCACTGGTTGTCGGTGCCCTCATTCTCTGACAGGTCTGAGAAGAGCTGGCGGCTTGCTAGGATGGAGTGATGCCATCCACTGCCCTCATCAGAAACAAGAACCCTCATCCGGTTCTTTTTTGCATTTTCTCTCTCTCCATTGATCATCTTTATTTGAAATAATATGGTCATCATACTTTACTTCTTTAGCACAGTTGCTTTGGTTAGAATACATTCACAGCGGTCACTTTCAAGTTCTTTCCTGTAAGTCCAACATTCGGACACTCTCCTGGACGGTTCCCCTGCTTCCTTCTGCGTGTGGACATCTGTGTGTACACACAGGGGTCATACTTTCCTGTTTCTTTGAGTGGGCCATGATATTTTTGTTGGAAAGAGCACACTTTAGGCAACACAGCAAGCTTATCACTATTATCATTATTTACTGGGGAAGTGACCGGCTGGGTGACATTGGGGTTAGTCGGCTTTTCACAACTGTAATGAAACACCTGAGGCAGGCCACGTGGGATCAGGGTTCTGGAGGTGCAAGGTCAAGGGCGCCTCCTGGACGTGGCCTGCTGCTCACACCACACAGCAAAAGGGGGCATGCGTGCGCGGTGTCTGGACGGAGAGCTGGGAGCACCTTCGCGACCTTATCCAACCCTAACCACTTCCCACAGGCCCCGGGCTAAACCCCACAGCCAGATGGCTCCTGCCTCTTGCTACCATCCGCAGGGGACTGTGCAACTCCCCCACGAGCCAGAGCTGGGAGATGAACCGTATTCAGCCACAGCATGTCAGAGGCCTCCCGGGGGGCACGGCTCTGGGTGACAGTGATCTTGGCTGGGGACTCTGCCCCGCTGGCCCAGCAGCACGCTCAGCTGTTATCCGCTGCTAATGGCCAGCTGACTGTACAATTGCTGTACGCACTGTTCTGGGACATGGCTGATCGGGAGAGGGATCCACTCCAATCCAGACTCTTCTGAGGGAAAGTTCACGAGGGGGGCCCTCCTCCCCAGCCCCGGGCCCTCAGCTGGGCTGCAGGTTCTCAGTATTTGCAAGTGTTTCTGTGGCACAATAAAGCATTTGAGCTAGGTGTGTGTGTGTGTGTGTGTGTGTGTGTGTGTGTGTGAGAAGCCGGGTGGGTGGGGGCCCGGACCCCCCCCCCCCAGTGGGAGGTACCAGCAGGGACCTCAGCCCACTGTGACCTCCGGGTCCCTGCTCTGTCAGACAGGCTGGGAGGTGGCAGGGCAGAAAGAGGCAGGAGAAGGCAGGGGCGGTGAGAGGTTTAATGAACACAGAGGTGCAGGGGCTCAGGGCAGGGAGGCCGCCCTGTGGTCACCGTGTTAGGAAGCTGAGCAGGAGGGCAGCGGCCAGGCAGTGGGGCTCCAGGAGCGCCAGCTGGGTCCCCGAGCTCAGCCGGTCACCATAGCGGTCCAGGAGCATCAGGGCCACTCCGTTGGTCCAGCCAAGCCCCACCCGGAGAGAGGCGAGGCCGGTGGAGCCACAGCTGTGGGGGCACCCGCAAGCCCAGATCTGGGGGTGTGGGGTCTCTACTCTGGGCCCTGGCTCCACCCACCCCAGGCAACCAAGGAGCACTCAGCTGCTCCCTGGGGTCCCCATGCAGGTGAGCACCCTGCGACCTGGAGGGTCCCGTCAGTGGTGGGGGCAGCACGGCCCACTCACCTGAACTTCATACTCCCCTCCGCCACCCGGCTGTCCACCGTTGCTGATGTCATACTGGGGACAAGAGGTCAGGTGAAAGGTCAGGCGCTGGTCCTACCCCCACCAAGCCCACCCTAGGGGAGAAGCAGTTCTGAACACAGCCCCGGCCCCTGCAGTGGCCAGATGTGGCCACTGGGTGCCGCCACTGTCCTGGCTGCGCTGCCCTGGGCCTTATGGAATCTGAGCTTCCCTCACTTGGGGGAGGAGCCCCTGGTGGGATGGTGGAGCTCACCTTCTCATACATGGCTGATCTTTGGGAGTAGACATCAAAGTTGGTCCGGATCCAGTTCTGAGCCAGCTGGAAAGCCACTTCCTGTGTCCGAGCTGAAGGCGACTTGGCCAGGCCTAGACCCCACCCCAGGCAGGACCCTGAATCTCCATAGCTCCAGGCCCCAGCGAGGGAGAGCCCTGGGCCCCAAGGCCTTCTCTCTGGCACCGACCTGCCCTTAGCCCAGTGCAGGCTGGGGAGGCAGAGGAGGGCTGATCCCACGGGGCGGTGGGAGTGGGGCGTTTGCCGAGTGGGAGGCCAGAACAGACACAGGGGAAGGGGCCTGCCTCCACGGCCCACACCTCCCTAGCACCAGGACCGCCCACCCCCTGCAGCCTGAGGCCGGGCCTCCCTACCTCCGATGACCAGGTCCTGAAGGGGGGCCCAGGCATTGGGAAAGTCCCACTGCTGGCCTGTGTTCTGGAGAGAGGTCGGGATTCCATGGCGGTGGTTCAGGATCTGGCTGTCCTACAAGGTTCCAGATGTTACTGAGGCTGTGGGTGGGGGCTGCAGGGGAAGCCAGGGTGCAGCTGCAGGACCCTCTTAGGCCCCAGGTGCGCCTTCCCTGGCTGCCTCCTCTCGGCTCGCTGCTGCCCCCTGGTGGCCGCCCCAGGACCTGCGCGCAGGCTAAGGCCCAGGAGCAGACAGGAGGCAGTGGCTGCCACCTACCAGGTCCCTGCTCCCAAGAGCCAGGAGGGGAGAGTGCTGCTCCCTGTGGGCCCGACCCCGCTGTTGTCCCCTCACCTCCAGGTACTGCAGAGCCTTGTCTGCGGTGGCAGGGTCAGAGAAGCAGCCGGCCCAGAGTGGAGCGAGGTTGGACGGGTAAAACTCGTGGTTCTTCTTCTGGTTCTCAAGGTCGTAGTCGAACCAGGCGCCCTTGTCCTCATCCCACAGGAGGGCCGTCAGGGCCGCCATGCGCTGTGCCCGCAGATTTCTGTACTTCATAGCCTGGGATTCATTCCCTGGGCGGCATTGCCTTCAGCTGGAGCTCACGGAGCCCTGCCTGGGGCTCTACAGAAACTCCTGGAAAGAATCCCTCCTCTCTGGCTCCTGGCCCAGGCTCTCGCCCCCGCTGGGCTCTCCCTTCCCTGAGCTTTGGGAATGGCAGCCGCTGAGGCTGCTGTGGCTGTGCCCCATGCCAGCACCCACTGGAGGGGCTTCTCTCTGCTCGGAGGCTAAGAGAGAACAGCACTTTGCGTGACCGCCCAGGCCCTCCCAGCTGCTCCCCCTGCGTGGCCCCTCTGCCTGTACCACCGCCTAACTCAGCAGGAACTAACAGGAGGCATTTCTGCTGCCCCCCCCCCCCCCGACGGATGCCTAAGCTGGCCAGGAACCCCCCCCCACACACACACCTTGAAAGCCCGACCACGGAAACAGAGGGGGCACCGGACAGCTCCCAGCAGCCCCTCTGGTCCCGCCCTCACCCTGCCCCGCCCCCTTCATCCACATCCGCCTCACCTGGGGAAGCTGTTTAGCTTTTGGCCCCACCTGGGCCAGAGAATGGGGTGGGTGGGCTGCTCCTTGGGCCTGGCTTGGTGGTGGCAGCAGGGGTGCAGGGTGGAGGGGGTGGAGCCTGGCACCCCCACACCCAGCCGCACCCAGGTCATCTCATGACTGATGCTCCGTGGGCACCTGGCAGGTGCCGGGCTGAGGTGAGACCCTGAGCCAGGCCCAGAGGCCTTGTGCCACAGTTTCAGACACCAGGGCTCCCAGCGGCCTGGCCTTGGCCACACAGGCTGCGCCGCAGGGTCCAGCAGTGCTGGGGAGCCCAGGGCGAGTGGGGTATCTTGAGCAGCGCAGGCCCCTGGGACTGGACAGGGCCTGGGGCTTGTGTGTGTTTCCCCTGGGGACTCGGGGGTAGTCTGTGATACACACACTGGGAGAAGGATCAGAGCCCCTTCCAGGCCCGACGCTGGACGAAACCCTTGGTGGCGCAGCCTCTCCGAAGTCGTCACCGCAAGTGCCCGGGACTAAAGCCACGACTCCCCCAGGTGCATCCTTAGCCCTCACACGCCAGCCAGTCACGGACACGCCCTAACAGCTCAGTCTTCCACCCACCCAGGACCTGTCCTGCTCCCCTCTGCCCGGGAGCCCCCTCTCTCTGAGGCCTGTCCCAGTCCCACCCCAGCCACATGGGCCTTCTTCCTGTCCTTTAGAAAAAGGATTTATTTATGTATTTGAAAGGTGGAGTTAGAACCTTCTATCCACTGGTTCGCTCCCCAAGTGACCATAATGGCCAGACCAAAGCCAGGAGCCAGGAACTCCATCAGGACTCCTGCATGGGTTGCCAGGGCCCAAGGACTTGGGCCACTTTCCACTGCTTTCCCGGGCGCATTAGCAGGGAGCCAAATAGGTAGTGAAGTAGCTGGGACTCAAACTGGCACCAATGTGGGATGCTGGCATCTTCGTAGGCAGTGGCTTAACCTGCTTTGTCATAATGCTGGCCCCAGCCTTCCCACTCCCGGATCAGTGCCCCAGGGCCTTTGCACTGCAGTGCCCCCCCACCGTCCTCTCCAGATCAGCTCAGCAACCGATTTGCTCAAACATCACCAGCTCAGGGCGTTGCCCCCCACCCTCTCTCAGCCACACCTCCACTTTACTGAACCAAAGTGAAGGGGTGGGGGAGGGGAGAGCGCCACAGACCCCCCCTGGGGGCTGAGGGGTGGGCCTTGCCCTGGGCCCCCAGGCAGGCAGGGCTGCCTCATCCCTGTTGCTTGGCCATGGAATCTGAGTCAGCACAGAGGTTAGAGTCAGGCCTCGGCTTGAACCCGGGGGCTCTGGCCAGGCCCGTGGGCCCTCCCTCGCCCAGGTGAGGCAGTCTGCTGGAACAGTCCAGAGAACAGCCTTGCGCAGTTCAAAGAGCAGTGTGAACGCAGGCGGGGCAGTGTGCAGCAAGGCGGCCAGCAGCCTCCTGGAGGGCGGGCCTGTCCCGCAGCCCTGTCCTGCCCCGGCTGGAGGCCCAGTGCGGCCCCCGGTTCACTCTGGCCAAGTCCTTCCTCGTCCAGGAAGCCGCACGAGGCTACAGGGGAGGGTTTGCCCAGGGTGGTTAACTCGGTGGGGGAGGCAGGCTCACCTGCCCAGCCTGGGGCAGGGGAGACCCCGCAAGGCAGAGGGGGCCAGGGCTGCAGGAGGGGGCGCAGCAGAGCTCTCCAGGGACCAGAGGAGAGGAGGAGGCAGCTGAGCAGTGGTGAGAGCGGAGCCCCGCAGCCCTGCCCCCTAAGGAAGACTCAGCTCCCCTCCCCCGCCCCTACCCAAACCACAGCCACCTGTGGATCAAAAACACCTCTTCACAAGTTTTTTATTTTTGTTTAACTCTCGGTTGTCTCAAAGCTGTGGGCGGGTGGGTGTGGGGCTGAGTCACCGGGGCTGCGGAGCTGGGAGCCTCTGCACGTCTCCCGTTTCTGCACGTGGCAGCAGTTTTGCACAAAGGGTGTGGCAGGTGCGTGCGGGCCAGGCGCCCGAGCGCTGCAGCTGCCTGTGGTCGCCTCTGCCCACCCAGGCTACCAGCCTCCTGTTCTCACCTCAACCGCTGCGGCTTCCTCTCCGCCCGTGGGAACAAGGCCTGGGGTCAAGGGCCCCCTCCGGGCCTCCGCACAAGTGGGCATCTCCCTGCTGGGCCACAGCTGTTCGCAGCAAAGCCAGGTGCGAGCAGGTGACCTCCGCGCGGCCTCTGTCTCCCATGCAGTCCCTGCAGCCCGTGGGATTTCAGCCGGGCGTTCGTGGGACGGCTTACATCACAGCGGGGGCCCAGCAGCGCTGCACGGAGCACCCGGCTGCTCTGCGCTGGCTTCGGTCGTGGGTCCTTTCACGTGAACGGGAGGATTCGCTCTCCATTTTGGCAACCTCAGAAGCTGGGGACTCGAGTGTGCAAGACAGACAGGTTGTGCGGAACGGAGCCGGCAGTGCAGCGAGGGACAAAGCAGGGTGGCGGGGACCCGGGTGGCCGGGAAGCACACTCCTCCGTCACGAGGCAGAGAAGGGAGCAGTGGGCCAGGCGGCTCCTTCCCTATCCGGGCCCCTGATTCATCAGGGGAGGGTGGAAGTCCATCCACCTGTGTTCGAGAAACCTCCAGTGTTTCTGTGTGTCTGTAATTCTTTTTTTTTTTTTTTTTACAGGCAGAGTGGACAGTGAGAGAGAGAGACAGAGAGAAAGGTCTTCCGTTGCCGTTGGTTCACCCTCCAATGGCCGCCGCGGCCGGCGCACTGCGCTCGTCCGATGGCAGGAGCCAGGAGCCAGGTGCTTTTCCTGGTCTCCCCATGGGGTGCAGGGCCCAAGCACCTGGGCCATCCTCCACTGCACTCCTGGGCCACAGCAGAGGGCTGGCCTGGAAGAGGGGCAACCGGGACAGAATCCGGTGCCCCGACCGGGACTAGAACCCGGTGTGCCGGCGCCGCAAGGCGGAGGATTAGCCTGTTGAGCCACGGCGCCGGCCTGTGTGTCTGTAATTCTGACAGCGAGTCCTGTGTGTGTGTGTGTGTGTGTGTGTGTGTGTGTGTGTAGGAGGGGGCCTGACGGCCTGCTGGGTCCCTCCCCCCCCCCCCCGGATGCCCACACGACCCCACCCTCGGCTGCAGCATCGGCCTGGACTGTGGACTCAATCATCGGTGCCCCTTCTAGGCTGCGTGGACGCTGCCAGCCCCCATGTGTGGCGATCACTTACAGTCTGAAAGGAAAGCCAGGCCCAACCGCTCGGCCCGGTGGTGAAGGCGCCTGCACCCCATAGGAGAGCGCCGGGGTCAAGTCCCAGCTCCACTTCCCATCCCAGGTCCCTGCTGATGTGCACCCCGGGAGGCAGCCGGCGACGGCTCAAGTTCATGGGTCCCTGCCAGGCACGTGGGAGACCCGGATGGAGTTCCCATTCCTGCTTCCGTCTGGCCAGCCCTTGCCACAGTGGACATTTGGGAAGTGAACCAGGGAACAGGAGCTCTCTTTGTCTGTTTCTGCTTCTCAAATAACCTAAAAATAAAATAAAATAAAAGTAATATCCTCACACCTGGGGGAAGCCTACAGAATAAATACGATGGTTCTAGTTTAAGGTTCTCTGGATCTGCCCTGGGCCTCAGCCCACACGGACACAGCCCTGGGCCCCCCTTATTTCCTCGGTGCCCAGATGTTCCTGGCTGTCCTCACCCAACTCTCCCCACTTAGCTCACCTGATCATTTATTATTTGAAAGGCAGAGCAACAGAGGGAGAGGCACAAAGAGAGAGAGACAGAGAGCTTCCACCCACTGGTTCACTCCCCAAATGGCCACATGGCCAGGGCTGGGCCAGACCGAGGCCAGGAGCCAGGAGCTTCTTCCACTGCCTCCCCAGGTCCCCAGGTGCGTTAGAGGGAGCTGGGTGGGAAGCCCAGTAGCCGGGACCCGAACCGTTGCTCCGATGTAGGATGGCAGGGTTGCAGGCCGGGCCCGAGCTGCCGCCTTTGCCCCAGCAGTGGGGATCTGGAGCGCGTCAAGAGCCTGCTCGGCTTCACCTGAAGGTGGCGCTGCAGGCAGGGTGGACGGGGCAGAGAAGGGGACCTTCGTCCTCAGCGCTCAGCTCTGACCCCAGGGAGCAAAGGTCTGGGCTGCTCCCGGCCCACCGTCCTTGGAAGACAGCTCATTGCCCCCCGCCCCCCACTCCTAAGTATTGGCCACCGGCTTCCTTTCCACTGTCTGCTCCCAGAGTGCCGCTGTGCCCAGCTTAAGAAAACTGTTGATTTTCCAGGTTCCTGTGTTTGGGGCGGCCAGGGACCCCGCTCTCACAGGGAGGATTGAATTCCGGTCTGAAGGCTTCAGGGGCCCAGCCCCAGCTGTTGCAGGCATTCGGGGGATGAACCAGGAGGAGGCAGATCTCTGCATGTCTGTCTCTTTCTCTGTGCCTCTGTTTCTTTGCCTATCAAATAAATAAAACAAAAAATGATACAAGGAGGGACTCGGTTGGCTTCTGTTTGACCCTTTGCCATTCCCCTCTCCCTCCTTCATGCTTGGAGTGCAGATGAGGTGTGTGGAGCAGCAGAAGCCTCCTTGCAACCAGGAGGCATTGAAACGGAGCTCACGGCCACCCACTCCGGCTGGCAGAGCAGGAGGGTGGAGAGGGCCTGGCTTTCAACAGCACCTTTGAGTCAAAGAGCCCCGCACTTCCGTAACACCAGGAAAACAAAGCCACCGGTGTCACTTACAAATGCCTAACGAATCCCAACAGACCTTTCTGAGTGTCCACTGCTCCCCTGCCCAGGGGCCTCTGGGGAGGGCGTCTCCTTCTTCCCCGAGACCTGTCCAGCCAGGAGCAATGTCGCTGTGACCCTGTGGCGCCCCCTGCTGCTTGGCCAACCTCCAGCTAGCCGTGGGCCTGCAGGGTGGGGTGCAGCGAGGATGGGGATCCCTCTTAGCCTGTGACCACGGAAGGGCTGACCCCCTGACCAAGCCTGCATGCACACATCCGGGTGTCTGTGATGGCAGGCCGCCTTCCTCACACCCCAACCCAACCCACGTGCAAGCCACTTCTGGACGCCCAGAGTTCGCTCTCGTGCACACGGCCCCCAGGAGGGGACGGCACGGCTGGCGTGACGGGACACCACCGTGACACCGCACTCTCCCACATCTGGGTCCCCGGCCCCGTGACCAAGTGCTTGCTTGGCGACGGCCTGTTAACCTGCCACCTGCGTTTCCTGCGCCTTCCTGCTCGAGATGTCATAAAGCCGCTTGAAAACTTGCAAGATGAGTACAGTCATCCGCTTGCCATGGCCCTGTTTGGACAGGAGGAAGTGGGGGCCTGAGTGACCACAGGCTGCCCGGACAGCGGCCCCCAGGCATTTGGGGTCAGGGGAGACGGCAGCCTCGAGGGGCAGGGAGCTGGGCTCTGATTGATCCCTGGAACCCTCATTGTCTTAGAATAGCTGTGCACCTGCAGAGACCCAGTTTCTGTTGTGGTGAGAAATAGTTACGATGATAAATAAAAAGGCAGGCAAGAAAGAAGCTCGTCTTTGCTGTGCTGGTCCTTCGCGGCCATGCAACTACCACGGTCTAACACCTCCCACTCACTTTCCTCCGGCAGCGCCGTCTGCCTGCATTGGCAGGAACTCGGGGCCAGCGGGGCACCTGCACCAAGCCGCAGAGACCACAGGCGCGGGCCCCTGAGGCCGAAGCTGCCTTGCAGGGCAGACCCGGAGACACTTGGTCGCCAAGTGTAGACAAGTGTAGACAAGTCACGTGACTTCTTCGAGCCTCAGCAAAGTGGGGATACCGGTAACTCTTCAAAGGCTGTTGTGAGAATTGGAATCCACGTGCTTTGGGAACACACAGATTGTCAACCGTGGGTAGAGCCTGTTACTATTTTTCTTTCTTGTTTTTGGAAAGGCAGACAGAGAGAGAGAGAGGGAGAGAGACTCTTCCATCTTTCCAACTTCCTACTGCTGGCTCCCTCCCCAATGCCAGAACTCAATCTAAGTTTCCCGCATGGGAAGACATGTTAGGTTTTAGGATTTTGGGGTCCAAAGAAGGCACAGAGATGATTGATTAAGGGAGAAAGTATTTTTTTAAAATAAGAGATTTATTTATTTATTTGAAAGACAAAGTTACTGAGAGGGAGAGTCAGAGATTTTCGATCCACTGGTTCACTCCCCAAATGGCCACAATGGCTGCGGCTGGGCCAGGCTGAAACCAGAGACCAGGAGGAGCCTGGCACTTCATCCGGGTCTCCCACATGGGTGGCAGAGGCCCAAGCACTTGGGCCATCTTCTGCTGCTGGATTGGAAGTGGAGCAGCCGGGGCACAAATCTGCATCCACATGGGATGCTGGTGCTGCAGGCAGTGGCTTAACCCACTGTGCCCCAGCGCCGGCCTGAGAAAGGAATCTTATCGCAGGAAGGACACATGAGAGGGGGAAGTAAGGTTTCGGCCCTCCCTGACGGTGGCCTGGGATCTGCAGTGAGCCTTTAGCCAGACAGCTGGTGGCGGCCACATTTTAAGCTACTTGTTGAGGGAGGGCTATGAGGACGTGCACAATACCACATTGTCCATGATGAGGTGGGCTTGAATCGCGCAGGAAGTCCCATTGGTAGCTGTGTATTGAAGCAGATGATTTACAAAAATGGTTCTGTCAGTTTGGTTGTCCCAGGAGAGGCGCTTGTACAAGCGAGTGCTTGGCAGGCAAAATATCCTGTGGAGAAATAACACCAAGATGCAAGGCTATCTATCTGTGCCCAATTTCACCACATTTTTGGAATTAACTACTAGCAGATCCTAACAGGGCCGTCACCTGCTGCCTCCTAAGGGTGCCCATTAGCAGGAAGCTGGAATGGGGAGTGGAGCCAGGACTTGAACCCAGGACTCTGGTTGCAGGACAGTGAAGATGATCTTGGTTCTTGTCTCAGGCTGAAGAAGTTTCCATACACAGAGGGGCAGTGAGCAAAGCGAGATTTATTGAAGCCTGCACTCAGGAGGGGGCTCCAAGGGAGGAGTTGCCAACGAAGCTTGCCAGTGCTGGCTCTTTTGGTGTGTTTGTTTAGGTTTATTTATTTATTTATTTGAAAGGTAGAGTTACAGAGAGGGAAGACAGAGAGAGAAGAGACAGAGACAGAGAGAGAGATCCATCTTCTACCTGCTGGCTCACCCCCAAATGATTGCAACAGCCAGGGCCGGCCAGGCCAAAGCCAGGAGCTTCTTCCAAATCTCCCATGTGGGTGCAGGGGCCCAAGTATTTGGGTCATCTGCTGCTGCTTTCCCAGGCCATCACCTGGATCGGAAGTAGAGCAGCTGGGTCTCAAACCAGCACCCATGTGGGATGCTGGTGTCGCAGGCAGTGGCTTTAACCCACTGCACCACAATGGGGCCCCCAGTGCTGGCTTTTTTATACACAAAGTGGATCTCTCTGATGGGCCCCTGTCTGAGAAGTGAGTGAGTTAGTGAGTTAGTTAGTGAGATCTAACCACTCAAGGGGAGGGGTGAATAACAAGAAGGCAGGAATAATAATCAATCAAGAGGCCAGAATAGCAAACGATTGGCAGGGATAGCAACCAGTCAGGGCACCAGAATAACAACCAGTCAGGAAACTAAAAGTTTATGCTAATGAGGCATGCTACATGAACCAATCAGGGAACGAACATTGGAGTAGCCTGTTTTGCACAGAAGAGTGCGGAGTGCTGGCTCAAGTCACTAAGCCGACTCAGAAACATCTGAAGATCATGTTTCTTCCCTCTCCTGTCTCCCCGCTCCCTCAGGGCTCCTGCAGAGTTACACCATGTGTTTTTTTCTTTCCTTTCCAGGAGCCTAGGAATCCCTGTCACTCTGATACAGGATGTAGATATCCCAAGTGGTGTCTCAACCTTTGCTCCAAATGCCCACGCTGGCACCTGTTCTGTCTTGGGTAGAGACGCCCCAGTTGACTGCATTTCAGCGGCTGAGGGGCCAGGAGGGACTGTTCCCTCCATCCCACTGTGCAGGCCTCCGATGCGTGGCTGACAAATATCCAGGGAGCTTGCGTTGAAGGTGCAGTCGGGTCTTGGAGGGAGAACTTTCATGATGCAAATCTGTGGCCTGAGGTTGGGGAGCAGGGGTCCACCTGGGCTTACCATGGTTGCAGGCTCAGACCAAACCTGTTGGTCAAATAAACCAAGACCAATCCAACCAACCACATTCAGGCCCTGCTGACTCCCTGATTGGCTTATGTAGAATACCTCATTAGCATACACCTCGACCAATCAGGCAAACTTCCTCTTTTAGAACTGCATAAAAGTCTGAGCCAGGCGGCTGGAGCAGGAACTCAGGGCAAGCAGTACTTTAGACATCTCCCTCTGCTTTCCCAGGTGCATTAGGAGGGAGCTGGATCGGAAGTGGAGCAGCCGGGACTCGAACCAGCACTCTTATGAGAGTGGCTTACCCTTCTGCGCCACAGTGCGGGCCCCTTAACCACTGTTAAGTGTGCAGCGGAGGGGCCCTGAGTGCGTTCCCGCCACTGCGCAGCCGACACCACCAACCATAGCCACAGCTTTTCATCTTCCCTAACCGAAACTGCAGGGGATTCAGCACTCGCTCCCCAGCTGCCTCCCGCCCCCCAGTCACCACGCTGCTGTCTCCATGAACCCACTGCTCCGGTTACTTCATATAAATGGAATCATGAAGAATTTGTCTGGATTATTTCACATAGCATGCGGTTTCCAAGCCTCAGCCACTCCGTAGCATGCACCAGAATATTCTTCCTTATTAAGGCTGACTTATAGTCCACTGGATGGATAGATCACATTTGTTTATTCATTCATTTAAAAATTATTGTATTGTATTTATTTAAAAGGCCGAGAAACAGAAACACACAGAGATCTCTCACCCACTGGTCCACTCCCCCAAGGCCTGTAACAGTTGGGCCTGGCTGAGAACCAGGAGCATGATACTCAGCCCCGGTCTCGCACTGTGGGTGGCAGGAGCCCATCTAACCTGAGCCACCATGGCTCCCCTCAGGGTCTGGGTTAGCTGGAACAGAGGCAGAGGCGGACTCAAATCCGGGCACTGATATGGGGTGCGTGTCCCGGGAGGCGTCTCCCTCAGGGAGGCCAGCGCTCACCCGATTATCCCTCTGTCCTTCATGCAGTCAGCTTGGGTTTCCCCAGCTCTCGCGAGTCCTGCCACTACGCACACAGGTGCACAGATGTCGCCCCAGCTGCTGCCAGCCGTTCTTTCAGGTATGTAACCAGAAGTAGAATCGCGGGCTCATATCATAATTCTAGGGGCAATTTTCTTGAGGAACCACTGTACTACTTTGCATATTTAAAAATCTTACTCAGAAGATATTTGATTGCATCTTTTGGCAACCTGCTGCATTTTTTCTTTTTTCTTTTTTTTTTTAGTACTAGTTATTTCTGAGATTTAGCCATGACAATACACAATTCTAATCTAAGAGTCAATGTCTTGGAGGCCGGCCCCGTGGCTCACTTGGTTAATCCTCCACCTGCACCGCCTGATCCCATATGGGCCCCGGGTTCTAGTCCTGGTTGCTCCTCTTTCAGTCCAGCTCTCTGCTGTGGCCCCGGGAGTGCAGTGGAAGATGGCCCAAGTGCTTGGGCCCTGCACCTGCATGAGAGACCAGGAAGAAGTACCTGGCTCCTGGATTTGAATCAGCATAGTGCTGGCCGTAGTGGCCATTTGGGGAGTGAACCAACAGAAGGAAGACCTTTATCTTTCTCTCTCACTGTCTAACTCTGTCAAATAAATAAATAAATAAATAGAAATAATCAATGTCTTTTAACTCACAAATTAAAGTAAGTTTAGGTTGGTTATTGTTATTATTTAAGCTCATTTTTTAAAAAGATTTATTTTATTGAAAGACAGAGTTACAGAAAGAGGTAGATGGGGTCGGTGCCATGGCTCACTTGGCTAATCCTCCGTTTGCGGTGCTAGCATCCTATATGGGCACCAGGTTCTAGTTCCGGCTGCTCCTCTTCCAGTCCAGCTCTCTGCTGTGGCTCGGGAGAACAGTGGAGGATGGCCCAAGTGCTTGGACTCCTGCACCCACATGGGAGACCAGAAGGAAGCACCTGGCTCCTGGCTTCGGATCGGCATAGTTCCGGTTGTAGCGGCCATTTGGGGGGTGAACCAATAGAAGGAAGACTTTTCTGTTTCTCTCTCTCACTGTCTGTAACTCTATACCTCTCAAATAAATAAATAAATATTTTAAAAAAATTTGTTTTAAAAAGAAAGAGGTAGAGACAGAGAGAGAGGTTTTCCATCTGCTGATTCACTCCCCAGATGGCCTCAACGGCCAATCCGAAGCCAGGAGCTTCTTCCAGGTCTCCCACACGGTGCAGGGGCCAAAGGACTTGGGCCATCTTCTACTGCTTTCCCAGGCCACAGCAGGGAGCTGGATCAGAAGTGGAGCAGCCGGGACCAGAGCTGGCATCCATATGGGATGCTGGCGCTGCAGGCCAGGGCGTTAACCCGCTGCACCACAGTGCCGGCTCCTATTTAAGCTCATTTTTACCATCTATTTTGTGTTCCTTCATCTTCTGGGTTTTTCTTTTTCATTCATTTTCCTTGCCTTGCTTCCCACCCCTGCCAAGTTGACTGTTCCTTCCTCATTGTATTCGCCTGTTTCGGGGGCACGAGCCAGGCTTCCACGCCGGCTACAGGAGCCGGGCCCTCTCCAGGTTGGCTTCCTTCTGCTTTTCCCATGAACTACAGCCTGAGCCCGTGGGGATGGGGAGTTTCTCTGGTTTGGTTTGATTGTTAAGATCTGTAGTATTTATTTCTTTGAAAGCCAGAGTGAGACACACACACACACACACAGATGTTCTGTCCGCTGGTTCACGCCCCAAATGGCCACAATGGCCAGGGCTGGGTCGGGCTGAAGCCAGGAGCTTCATCCAGGTCTCCCACGTGGGTGGCAGTGGTCCACGGACTTGGGCCATCCCCTGCTGCCTTACCGGGTGCAAGCCGCTGGTTCGTTCTCTTGGCTGGGAACTGACAGGTTTCCCTCCCGTCCTCCGGGGTTTACCACTGTGTTTTCCTTTCCACACCGACTTACCAGGTCTAAGGCTGGAGGGAGACCGGTGTCCCCTGGAGAAGAAAGGCCTTTAGCCCTGCCCACTCCTCCCGCCTCGCAGTTGCCAGCCAGCATTTCAGGCTCCCCTGGTTCTCACAGCCTCACTTCGCAGGCCTTGCTGTGGCTGGCCCCAGTCAGCACTCGTACCCCTTGGCCTGTTTGCAGCTCTGTCCACTTCCACGGTGGAGGGGAACTGGCAACACACATGGGCGTGTGCACACTCCTCCAGCCTCCCGGAACCTGGGCTGGTCTCTGCACTTGCCTTGACTAGCAGGATATGGAAGGGGCACAAGGCTCGCTCTAGGCCTTGGGCTCAACAGATCTGGAAGGTTCCACATTCTCCCTGCTGGCCACCATGAGGCAGTGAGCAAGGGTTGGCGGCATAGCAGGTTAAGCTGCCGCTTGCCACGTTGGCAGCCCATATGGGAGCTGGTTCAAGTCCCGGCTACTCCACTTCCATTACGGCCATTTGGGAAGTAACCAGTGGATGTCTCTGTAACTTTCTTTTTTCCTTCTTCTTCTTTTAAGATTTGTTTGTTTATTTGAGAGGCAGAGTGACAGAGACAGAGAGAGAGAGAGAGAGAAAGAGGTCTTCCATCTGCTGGTTCATTCCCCAAATGGCCACAGTGGCCAGAGCTGGGCCAGGCTGAAGCCAGGAGCAGGAACTGCATCCAGGTCTCCCATGCAGATGGTAGGGACTCAAATTCTTGAGCCGCCATCTGCCACCTCCCAGGCACAGTAGCAGAGAGCTGAATCGGAAGTGGAGCAGCTCAGACTTGAACTGTCACTCCAGTGCAGGCAATCCCCAGTGTTGGCCCCACCAGCTATGCCATAGAGACCCTCCCTGTCCAGTCCTTTTGTGCCTATTCATATGACTTACTCTTTCCTTAGGCTTCCTGTCCTTATGTGCATATCAATGCTTCCATCAGACCTATTTTATAATAACTTTGCAGTCTATTTAACAGCTGTGTTTTGGTATTTATTCCCCCAGGTGTTTCTCTAAGCATAAATCAAGATCCTATTTCCAAGTCAAAAATGGGGTCATGCTATGTTTATTATTAAATAACCTGCTTTTTTATGCAACAAATGAACATGCGTGTTTTCAGTTAGTGTTTAGTGGCCCTAGCGTCACAGCTTGAAATGACACGCATGACCTCTTTCTGTGGCTCAGAAACCTGCACCCTGCTCACCTGGTTCTCTGCTTCAGGGCCTCGGCAGCTGCTCTGCAGGTGCTGGCTGGGGCTGTGGTCTTCCCAGGGCTCCGTGAAGAAACACACGTTCCCAGGCTACCCTCCCAACGTGGGCCGAATTCAGAGCCAGAGCGGGCCCTCGGTAGCCGGAGACTGCGGGTAGGTCCTTGCCTGGCCCCCTTCCACACGGAGCCTACGACAGAGCTAGCATGGAGCAGGCAGGGTCTCTGGGCCTTGGAGAAGGCCGGACCCTCTTTCAAAGCCTCCCCCTGACTTAGGCCCACCGGTTATACTGGCTCTGGTGATTGCTTCAAAATCAGCTGACTTGGGATCTTAATTGCATTTGCAAAACTCCTTCACCCAATAGGCTAGTTGTTGGCCAGAAACCGGTCCGAGGGTCAAGCCGAGGGGGAGGGGGAGCCAGCGGGCCAGGAACATCAGGGCCACCACCTGTGCCAGCTGTAATAAGACGGGAAAGACAGCAATCAGCCTGTGTGTGAGAGAGAGGGGCCTAAGGGAAGCGGAGCAGGCTCGGAAGCAGCCCAGGAGTTCCCAGTACAAGGTCCCGCCCACACCCACATCACGTTACAGGTGATCAGGGCCTCTCCCCCAAGGAAGGCACCCCAGGAGGATCCTCTGCCCAGTGCCGAGGGGCTGCTCAGTCTGACAGTATTGGGCAATAAAACATTGGGAAGAATTTCACCTATTTCACACCCGGCAAACCCTTTGGGGTGGCTTGGAGGGGGCAGAAACTGCGGAAGGACAGCGACCCTCTGCGTTATGAGCCCTGATCTGAGTGCAGACCGAGCTCTCGGCTCCCAGCCCTCTGCAGTCCGCCAGGCCTGCCAGGGGCATCTCTCTCTCTCTCCCTCTCTCTCTAATGATTTATTTTATTTATTTGAAAAACAGAGTTACAAAGATAGATAGAGCCAGAGAGAGAGAGAGGTCTTTCATCCACTGGTTCATTCCCCAAGTGCCCAAAACAGAGCTGAGCCGATCTGAAGCCAGGAGCTTCTTCCAGGTTTTCCACACAGGTGCAGGGACCCAAGGACTTGGGCCATCATCCACTGCTTTCCCAGGCCATAGCAGAGAGCTGGATCGGAAGTGGGGTAGCCGGGAATAGAACCGGCGCTCATATGGGATGCCATTGCTTCAGGCCAGGGCTTTAACCCCCTGCGCCACAGCGCCAGCCCCCTAAATAAAATTTTTTAAATTAAAAAAAAAAAAAACTGAGCAGCCATCTCTGCTGACACTACCCTCTAACACTGTTAAAGCCTCCCCCACCCCGCGTTCTGTGAAATAGACGCATCATTATTTATTTACCCGGTTACTTACCAACGGACACTGAAGACACAAAGATATTTGACTATTCCTTTTCTTCTGCTACTGTGAAGAGTGCTGGAGAGAATGTCTTGGTTCCTTTGTCATTGTTTTTAAAGATTGATTTATCTGAAAGGCAGATAAACACACACACACACACACACACACACACACACACACACACAGCAAGCTTCCATCCTCTGGTTCACTCCCCAAATGGCCGCAACAGCCGGAGCTGCGCCGATCTGAAGCCGGGAGCCAGGTGCTCCTTCCTGGTCTCCCTTGTGGGTGCAGGGGCCCAAGGATTCGGGCCATTCTCCATGGCTTTCCCTGTAACTCTACCTCTCAAATAAATAAATAAAATCTCTCTTTAAAAAAATTCCCTTTCCTCCCTGCCCCAGAAGGCATGTGCTGGTGGTCGGTTGCCCTGCCCCTATGCAAAATGGAGGAGGGGCTCTGTCTGTGGACCCTAGCGTCCTGCGTGCTGACCTGGAGTGGAGCCCAGAGACTGAGAGCTCTCACTGGGGCAAAGCCCGTGTCCTCGGCACTGCCGCCCAGCGCAGCCCGCGTCTCCTGAAGCCCTGGCTCCGTGTGCATCCTGATGGTGTGAGCCAGTGGACCAAGGTCTCTCACATGCCTCAACCAGAATCTTGTTGTGTCCAGAGCCGAGGCCAACGCCAAAACCTTGCCAGAGTGTGGATGGTGATTTCCTCGGGGCTGGAGGCTTAAATGGTTTGGGAGGGTGACTTTAAGAAAAAGAATCAAATTAAAAGACAAAATTAAGTGTGTGGGGTCTTTGAAGGGCGCTGAGGCTGAGACTCCGTCAGCTTTGCGGTAAACCTGCTCTGCTGCCCAGGGGCTGGGATCGTCCGCCTGCAGTCCAGTTCTGTTTTTCCCACACTGATTACGCATTTCTGCTTCTTTCCTCTGTCATGCACCTTACAATGGATCAGGGGCCAGCACTGTGGCATGGCAAGTAAAGCCACTGCCTGCAGCGCCAGCATCCCATGTGGGCGCTGGTTCAAGTCCAGCTGCTCCACTTCCGATCCAGCTCTCTGCTATGGCCCGGGAAAGCAGTGGAAGATGGCCCAAGTGCTTGGGATGTCCGTGTGGGGGAACTGGAAGAGGTTCCTGGCTCCTGGCTTTGGATTGGTCCAGCTCTGACTGTTTTGGCCACTTGGGGAGTGAACCAGTGGATAGAAGACTCTCTCTCTCTCTCTGTGTTTCTCTCTCTCCCCGCCTTTGCCTCTCTATAACTCTGCCTTTCAGTTAAATAAATAAATCTTTAAAAAAATTGATCAGACTCTCAAAAACAGTCTGCTTTGTTTTGTTTTGTTTTCCAGTACTACTCTGGTTTAACCTCTCCCTACTCAAACCCCGATTGCACGTTAGCCAGCTGAGACGCTGTCAGTCCCACTGGCAGCCTGCCCCGGGGCACTGCGGAGGGTGATGTGGAGAGGGAGGGCTCTGCAGGTGTGGGCTGGGCGGCGGGGGTCAGCCTTTCCCCGCTTTCACTGATACCCACGAGGAGCTTCTTGGGGAAGACAAGGTTTATTTCAACGCACAGTCTGGAGGGGACGGTTCAGGGCTGGCCAGCCCCATAGCACAGCCTCGGCGGAGGCTGGTCACGGCAGGCGTGGGGAGCCAGGAAGGAGAGTGAGCAGCTAGGCAGAACTTGAACTTGCATAATCAACCCTGTGTGTGAACCGCTGTCCGAGGGCACGCTACCAGTGACCTAAAGACCTCCCACCAGATGCCACAATTAGAACGAGTCTCCACCCTCAATCCAGCCAGCATGAAGACACCGGAGTTTAAGCAGCCGCGTGAGTCTAGGGGAGCCAAGTCCTACTGCTCCCCTGGCACCGCGGGGGTTGGGGGCTGTGCTGGGTGAACACCTTGCCTTACTTCACCCTGGTGGCTGGAGGGAGGGCCAGGTGCTCCCTGGGGTCTCCTCCAAACAGTTCCCATTTTAGGAGGGGAAAAAAAACCCCAGGACACCACAAGTTGAAATGCAAACTTGAAACCATTTGCAGCGTAACTTTGGCATAAAACCCACTGTATCAGCCAATCTCCCAACAGGAAGCAGATGGCGCATTGAAAATGGGATGGTTCGAGGAGGATTTCTCTGCCAAGATGTGTGTCAGGAAACCACAAGGGATGATGCAGGAGCTCAGAGGTCAGTAGCAGCCAAGCACGGCCACCAGCAGGCTTAAAGGGGTGAGGACATGCTAGCGGCGATGGGTGGGGTAGGTTTGTGTCTTTTTTTTTTTTTTTTTAAAGATTGATTTTATTCATTTGAAAGACAGAGTTACAGAGAGAGGTAGAGCCAGAGAGGTCTTCCATTCCACTGGTTCACTCCCCAAATGACTGCAACAGCCAGAGCTATACTGATCTGAAGCCAGGAGCTTCTTCTGGGTCTCCCACACAGGTGCAGGGGCCCAAGGACTTGGGCCATCTTCTACTGCTTTCCCAGGCCATAACAGAGCTGGATCAGAAGTGGAGCAGCCGGGACTCGAACCATTACCGATACCAGATGCTGGCACTGCAGGCGGTGGGTGGCTTTACCTGCTATGCCACAGCGCTGGCCCTGGTACAAACTTTCATAAATAAATAGCCAATGCTTCTGAGAACTAACTACCTTCAAGGCCAGTCCCAACAGGCCACACCTCCCAGCCACTGGAGTTACACAGGCCTCCACCCCAACCCGACCACCATTAGCACTACTCCATGCACATGAGCCTTGAGTTAAACATCTGCGTGAGTCCAGGTAGCCCAGACCTGCTCAGTCCACAACGCTTCTCCGCAAGACGCTCCCTGGAGGCAGCAGGTGTGGACGCAGAAGGAGCAGATTCAGAATAGTCTGGGTCCTGGCTGGCACTGTTTGTGTCTGCAGACAAAGAGCTGGACACAGTCTTCTACACAGCACTTTTTTTTTTTTAAGATTATTTATTTATTTGAAAGGCAGAATTACAGAAAGGCAGAGAGAGAGACAGAGAGACAGAGAGACATAGAGACAGAGAGATTGTTCTTCAGTCCGCTGCTTCACTCCCCAATTGGCTGCAACAGCCGGAGCTGTGCCGATCTGCTGATCCAAAGACAGGAGCCAGGAGCTTCTTCTGGGTCTCCCATGTGGGTGCAGGGGCCCAAGGACTTGTGCCATCCTCCACTGCTTTCCCAGGCCATAGCAGAGAGCCGGATCGGAAGTGGAGCAGCCGGGACTAGAACCTGGTGCCCATATGGGATACCGGCACTGCAGGTGGCAGCTTTACCCACTGTGCCACAGTGCCGCCCCCGAGGCTATCTATCTATTTATGATAGATATGAAGTGACTATGTTGACTGCATAGTATTAAAATCTGAAAACAGGCCGGCGCCGTGGCTCAACAGGCTAATCCTCCGCCTTGCGGCGCTGGCACACCGGGTTCTAGTCCCGGTCGGGGCACCGGATTCTGTCCCGGTTGCCCCTCTTCCAGGCCAGCTCTCTGCTGTGGCCCGGGAGTGCAGTGGAGGATGGTCCAAGTGCTTGGGCCCTGCACCCCATGGGAGACCAGGAGAAGCACCTGGCTCCTGGCTTCGGATCAGCGTGGTATGCCAGCCACGGCGGCCATTGGAGGGTGAACCAACGGCAAAGGGAGACCTTTCTCTCTGTCTCTCTCTCTCTCTCACTGTCCACTCTGCCTGTCAAAAAAAAAAAAAAAAATCTGAAAACAGGCTCTGGGCCCCAGCTAATTCCAGGAAAGAAGCATCTCCATAGTGTTTTCTTCTATTTTTTTTAAATAAACTTTTAATTTTAGAATAGTTTTAGACTTAAAGAAAAAGTTCCAAACATAGCACAGAGAATTTCCATATAACTCACGCCCGGCTTCCTCTATTGTTAACAATTGAACTAATACTGACCCCAACTTAGTCACTGCAATATGTACATACTTCACTCATACTTTGTTTCTGTTTTTGTTTTTAAAGATTTATTTATTTGAAAGGCAGAGTTACAGAGAGGCAGAGGCAGGGAGAGAAAGAGAGAGAGAGGTTTTCTATCCGCTGATTCACTCCCCAAATGACCACAACAGCCAGGGCTGTGCTGAACCAAAGCCAGGAGCCAGGAGGTTCTTCTGGGTCTTCCACATGTGTGCAGGGGCTCAAGGACTCCAGCCATCCTCCACTGCTTTCCCAGACCATTGGCAGAGAGCTGGATCAGAAGTGGAGCAGCCGGGACTCAAACTGGTGCCCACACTGGACGTCGACGTCGACTTCGCAGGTGGCAGCTTTACCCACTGCACCACAGCAGTGGGCCTGAACCAGCGCCCACATGGCATGCCAGCACTGCAGGTGGTGGCATTACCCGCTGCGCCGGCCCCTCACTCCTTTTTAGTTCTCAACATTTCCTTGTCTGGGTGTAGCAGTTTATCCACTCACCTGCTGAAGGACAACTTGTTTGCTTCTGGGTTTCAGCAACGAAGCTGCTCTAGTTGTCAGTGCACAAGTTTCCGTGTGAACACGTCTTCAAGGCATCTGCGTAAACACCAAGGGCTGTGGCTGCTGGATCACCTGGCAAGCATATGTTTAGTTTTATAAGAAACTGCCAATATGGCAGGTGGTGTGCCGTACAGGTAAAGCCACTTCTGTGACAGCAGTATCCCACATGGGTGCCGGTTTGGATCCTGGCTGCTCTGCTATCCAGCTCCCTGCTAACGGCCTAGGAAAGCAGTGGAGGATGGCCCAAGTGCTTGGGTCCCTTCCCTCCACGTGGGAGACTAGGATGAAGCTCCTGGCTTTGGTCTGGCTCAGCCCTGACCGCTGCGGCCACTTGGGGAGTGAACCAGTGGATGGAAGACATCTCTCTCTTTATCTCTCCCTCTCCTTCTCTCTCTGTAACTCTGCCATACAAATAAATAAATCTCGGGGTAAAAAGAAGGAACTGCCAAACTGTGCTGCACCATTTTGCATTCCCGCCAGCAGGGGGTGCGGCTTCCTGCGTCTTCGCATCCTCAGCAGCCTTTGGTGTGGTCACTCCAGTAGCTACGTAGTGGAGTCTCACCAGTGATTTCATTTGAATTTCCCCATGATACAGTAAGTAGAGGATTTTTAAGAAAAAATTTATTTTTATTTTTTTGAAGGGCAGAGTGACCGAGGAGAGAGACACAGAGAAAGAGATCTTTCACCTGTTGGTTCTCTCTCCAAACGGCCATGACAGTCAGGCAGTTAAAGAGAGGCAGAAGCAGAGAGAGAGAGAGAGAGAGAGAGAGAGAGAGAGGTCTTCCATCCACTGGTTCACTCCCCAGTTGGCTGTGACAGCTGGAACTGCCAGAAGCCAGGAGTTTCTTCCGGGTCTCCCACATGGTTGCAGGGGCCCAAGCACTTGGGCCATCTTCTACTTTCCCAGGCCACAGCAGGGAGCTGGATGGGAAGTGGAGCAGCTGGGACTGGAACTGGTGCCCATATGGGATGCTGGCACCACAGGCAGAGGATTAACCTACTGCACCACAGCGCTGGCCCCTGGAAATTGTTTGTAAAGGTATATTTATTTGGAAGGCAGAGTGACCATGACGGGAGTGGGGAGGGGGGAGGAACTCCCAAATACTGGTTTGTCAAATGTCTACAATGCCCAGAGCTGGGCTGGGCTAAAGTCAGGAGCTGGGAGTGCAGCCCAGGTCTCCCATGAGGGTGGCAGGCACCCATTTTATTGAATTATCGATGCTGCCTCCCAGGGTCTGCACTGACAGGAAGCCGGAGTCAGGTGTCAGAGTCGGGATCTCCTGGTACTTGGCTGTGGGACATATGCATTTTGAGCGGCATCTTCATGGCAAGGTTCACCTGCCCTGCGTGGATTCTTTGTATCACTCTAAATATTATGAACTTCCTTCACTAATCAGCTCAGTGCTTTCAGGGAAATCTGGGAGGGCGGCCCATGCAGCTGCTGTAATGGACCCACAGGGCTGAGGTAGAGAAACAGGGCAGGCTGTTGTGTCTTTGTATCTCCCAGTCTCCCGGGTCTGGGCTGCTACTGGTCAGCAGAGCTAGCAATAAGGAAGAAGAGCTGGAGAGGAAGCAAGGGTGAAGACGCAGAACAGACAGAACAGGGAGAAATGGAAGCTGCTGGCGGCTCAGCGCGTGCGTCTCTCGTCTCTGCAATGCGACTTCAGCTTGGAAGGAAGCTCTTCATCGTGAGGTTCATCGGTGGGAGCCCTGCGAATGAGACTGTACCAAGACAGATTAATGAGAAAAAGTTTAACACAGCAGTACACATCCCAGAGAGAAAGCTCAGGGCCGAGCAGCTCAAAGGGGTGGTTAGAACATGAGCACGTGTAGCATCTTAGCAAAGGGCGCAGGGCACGGCCATCAATTTGCTAACGATGAAGACAACTGCATACCAGGAACCTTCTTCAAAACTCCCCAGGAGGACCTCTCACTCTTTGTGAATGTTAATTGCATGTTCATAATTTTTCTTACTCTTCTGTGTGCAATCGAGAGTCTAGTGTTACCGTAAGTCACTTCAGCACATAGCACCACCAGATAGACGTGAACGGAGACGTCGCCATGTGCCATGGATGGCTCCCCTCCCTGCTCCCCTTGCTAACTCCCATAAGGATGTCCTCACTGAGCTCATCAAATATGGCTATTTCAATCCCAGAGCCTCATTTTAACAATTTCCTGGGGCCACGTCTGGTACCAATTACTCTATCAGTCTGGATCCCAACAAGAAACACATGGCACACTGGTAATAAGACAATCTGAGGAGGACTTACTACACAGGGGCTATTACGAAAGTGTGGGTGTCAGGCAATCTAACACGGGGAGAGGGCAGTGACAGAAAATGGAGGGAAAAGTCAGGGACAGGAGTTCCCCAGCTGAGGGACAAGGCTAGCGAAGGCAACCTTGCAGGAAAGGAATGCAGAACAAGCCAGTTAGGGAATAGAGGGCCTTCCTCTCCCCCAGGCTCTGATTTCCTGCGGGGGAATCCCTGGTGAGCAAATTAAGCTAAAGAGCAGAAGAAATGCTAATGTGGTTCCTGCTGGCCCATCTCTGGAGACAGAGGAGACACCTGGCCCAATTCTCTGTGAGTAGACTAATGGAAGCACAATGGAGAACCTAGGAATCAATACCCTCATGCAGCATTTGATCAGACTGTCATCTTTAAAACATTTCTCCCAAAGGGATGGCAGGAAGCCAAACACTAAACCCATTGCCTGTTGCCTCCCAAGATACACACTAGCAGGAAGTTGGGATTGGAGGTGTGACTCAGACTTGGGATCTGTGTTATGGGATGCAGGTGTCCAAGCAGCATCTTAACTGCTGAGCCAAACACCAGTTCCAACACAGCAAGCTTTTAAGTCCATGCTTTGGTCCTTAGAGGCACTGATGTCATATCCCTAAATTTTCACACAGAGCATACTGAAATCAAAGGATTGGGAGGCTCTCCCTAAATGCTGAATTGAAGTGAAGTCCGACTCCTAAGGCAGTACCTCCTCTGTCTTCCCTTTCCTCTCCTTCTGAAAAAAGCTCATCATCAACCTACCCCATTCACAATAGCATGTTCAGGTTTTTGCCACACACAACAGATCACAGGTTTTGCTTTCTCTGAATTTTGGTATTGTACCTTTGGGGCTATAATCCATTTTTGGGTTATTTGAAAGGCAAGGAGTCAATGACAGAAACAGATCTCCCAACAGCTGGTTCACTCCCCAGATGCTCTCAAAACCAGAGCCAGAAGCTGGAAACTCACTCAGTCTGGGTCTCCCATGTGGGTGCAGGGACCTAAGTACTTGGGCTACCACCTGCTGCCTCCCGGTGCACAATTAGCACAGTGCTCCAACAGAAGTGGAGCTAGGACTCCAACATGGGACGCAGGTGGCCCGAATACCTGTCCATGCTTAGTACAAGGCACAAGATATGGGTACATTTTTTACAATACGGGTGTCCTATTGTCCCAACACCGTTTGTTTACTTTCCCCATTGAGTTGTCTTTGCATCGTCAAAACTGCACTAGAGCAAATGTACTCTTGGGCTCTCTATTCGCCTACTATCTTATCTATATCTGCATCTCTACATAGAATCTATCCTCTTGCCAGTAATGCAACATACCTTTCACTACTGTAGCTTCACACTGCATTTCCAAATTGGGTCAAGTTCTCCATTTCCCCCCCCAATGTTGAGTTGTTACCATGTATCTTTCCTATGGAACTTTCAGAACCTTTAGCTGTAGGTGTCTTGGCAAAAGCTGAGATTGACTGCAAATGTATTCAACCTATAGATGAAATTCACAAGACTCCCAAACCATGAACCTCTCCTCTCTTACTTAGGTCTCATTTGTCTCACTAGCCTGTTTTTTTAACTCTCAACATACATACAGGCACTCTATTTCGTTAGCTGGATCTACGTATTTTTGTTGGGAGAGGTAGTGACAGTGACACACTGGCTTTAGGTGTCAAAATTTCTTCAGCAATCTGAAGCTTAGCCGTTCCTGTGGCTGTGTTCAGCTTTATACTTGAGAACTATATTCCTCTCAGTATGACGACTGCTGAAGTCTTTCTCCTCCCTAGTCCATTATCTCCCTTCTCTGTGGGCCATGAAGATGCTCAGGGCATGGTCTAGGTGGACAAAGGTACTCTCAAGTTTTATTCTACTAGGCTAACAGGAACAATGCTCAACTCAGATTTCTAAACCCATAACCTGCTAAGGACATATGACACACACACACTTGGGAGTTCCAGTGGGCTTTTATTGAGATAAAGGAACAAAAATCCAGATTTTACCACTCATCTTTTCTGAACCTTGTAACCTCAGCAGACTCTGGTCCATAAATGTGTACATACAACATAACGCATCCCAACAAAAACGGAGACCCACTGGAACATTTGCCAATTAACAGAAAGCCAATTTTCCCTTTCCCCAATTGTTTTCAAAGTTTTGAGTTCCCACTGCTCATTTCTCAGTGGAAGTGGTCCCTTGTGGCTAGGGACGTTAGAATTTTCTCCCATTTTTACCAAACAAAAATAATAATTTCAAGTTTCAAAACAGGGAAGTCACTTTGTTTTCTCCAGGCACCCCTCCCCAAACCATTGGTTAAAATACAGCAGCCTGCATCTTAATAACCCAGCCCTACCCCCGCCCTTGCCTTACCCAGCGCTGTCTACTGGAGAATTTAAATACACTTCTGTTGGAATCTGTCAGTGGAGGGGCAGAGTCCAGGTACCAGGCTAGCTCCCTCTGACCTCATGAACTGTTATAACCTTTGGACACTTAACTCTTTACCCCAAAGATGAGTTATTAGATCAGAGGAGAGATATTTCTTTGGGAGTTTTAAAAAACTATCTTTAGGGATATAAAGAACTATAAGCTCACCAAAGTCCACTTAAGTTTACCAAAAAGCTGACTCACTTCAGCTCCCACCAGGCCAATAATTTTGTTTGACAAAAGTATTTGGCAAGAAAATGATTCCACAATAACAATTTTAAAGATACATAGAACGTTGAAAAAAATAGCAAATTAAAATAACATGGCTTAATTCCCAAGAACTTATTTCATCTTTTTGTTACTCATCTAGCAGGTCAGGAGTGTGGCTAAAGGCAGTTTCTGATGAGGCTATGAGCTCCCAAAGTGTTTCTAAATCCTTAGTGCAGACACCCTCCCTGTAGGGGCACAGAACCCTCCCCCCCACCCCTATTAAAAAAAAAAATAGGAAAAGAAAAAAACAGGTGATCAGAATGAGATGTTTTGAATCCAACAATTTATCCTAAAGGCTTTGTGCTAAGTTGTCTTGTTCTAACCACGCCTGATGGTATCAAACACAAAGCAAGAGTCCAAGGAAAGATGCTCCCATCTCATTCTGAAAACATAAACTGGTGACCATCCCACCCCCCACCCCCAACTTTTTGGGCCGACCCATGTTATGATGCTGGGACCAGACTGAAAATAAGCTATATTTAGGTTTTCCTTTCCCTTACTTCTTTCCAGGAAGATCTTAGAATGAACTTGCTGCATTCCTGAGGGAAAGGCAAGAAAGCTGTTTTCCCCATCAGAACACACGGGGAGACAAAAACCAAAAACATAGGCTCGAGGCAGCATGGTGTGTAACAATCCATAATCTATTACACAGCTACACAACCATAAGCCAAACCATGAATTGGATGCAGTTTTAGTATTAAAAATAGGGACTAGTTCTCACTCAAATGAACCACACTGGAAAAATATAACCATTACTGAAAACAAACAAAAACAATATTGGAAACAATCTGAAAATAATTCCAATAACAATATTGAAGGATCCCCAAATAAAAAAATTTTAAAAAGAAAAAATAAAAAGGAAAAAGACTAGGCTTTGACCCAGTCGTTAGAGCATCTTTCCATTTAACAATTTCTATTCCAGAGTCAAGCACCAAAACTGGACAGCTGCTTCTGTAAGACTGTGTCCAATAGTGGTGTCCCAGACAGTCTAAGTGCCACTCCTCCTCAGAGGCTGTACTTCAGTAATACTTTCCATTTTAAATCTGTGCTTTAAGAGGGACCCACAGGCACGTGGCACCAGGCATAGCAGTCAGAAGTTGGCAAAGGAGACTGCACTTCTTTTAAAAGTCACCCACATGCCCTCTAGCGAGATAAAAAAACTGCATTTATACTGCTGTCTTGCTTTTGCTCTAATGAAATGATCCCTCTTATCTCGCCAGAGGTGGGGGAGAACGAGAGCTGCATCAGTACAGGGGCAAGATTTTTTGGTCAAAAGTTAACACCTTTTCAATCCCCTCCCGCATCCCTTCCTGGGAACAGGTTAGCTCCTTAATTAGGGTTTGCATTTAGTAACCAGTGTTGACTGGATAGACAGTGAGTAACTTGGAGCTTGCTCTTTTTTGGGTTTGTACTGTGCAGCTCTTGCTACAGTTGTTACAGAGTTAGGGCTATGTCTGATCAGGAGGCATCTGCAGGATTTTTATCCCCAGGGAATTTCTGGATGAATCACAAAATAGTCTCTTAGAATTAGGCAGAGTTTAAAAAAAAAAAAGCAACCTCAAATAATTGATTTCTTTATCCAGATGTGTTAAGCATGAAGGCATATGCAGGACTTATCTTGCAATATTATTGTTAAGGTTTTGAAAAATAGAATATGGAAATTAATTTTAATTTGCTTTTTGCTTTTTTCCCCCCAGATGCCTCCTGATTGACCTAGTACACTGGGTTAAAGGGAATTAAAAACATTTAAAAAAAAAAGTTCACTGGTTTTGATTCATCTCACTCCTTTTGCCTGGAGATCAGGCCAAACATCAAGCATGTTGGGAGGGGCACAATTTAAAGCAACACTATTGACTGTAAAGCATCTGCCAGCAATTTACAATGCAAAATGACAGGACAATTCTTGTCACAACGCGCAAGATGGCAAGCAGCTTTCTGTTGCGTGGAAGTTAACAGCTCTCAGGGGTTGCCCATTCCTGCAAAAGTTTATGGATTAAGGTGGGCAGAGGGCAACACATTTACACACTTAAGGAGATGATCCATTGAAAATAAAGCTCCTGAACTGCTAACATTACCAAAGCTGGTACTGGCTACTACTCAGAAATGCAAGTCCATGCTTTGTACATATATGGTTCAAGGACACTGCCACCCCATAGAATTCCCACACTGCAAAATCATTCATCTTTGCCCCTTTCGCAGAGTCTGAGCTTCCCCTCAAAATTCTAAAGAGAAAAGAAGCAAAATCAGAGAGCTTCTCAAAAAATCATCTTGAATTATAGATTTTTGAAGCTTCCTTGCTCTCTCTGATAAGCCTGCTAAAAAGGTACCAGATGAGGCAGTGTGGCATCATAGAGTGCATCCCAGACTTACGGGCCCCTCTTCTAACACAGGGTCCCATTGATGCCTTTCTATATTAAGAGGCCAAGAACTTTTTAGAATTTAGTGTTGCGGAAAACTGAGCCCCTCTCATCTTTAGCTGCTCCCATAATCACTCTAATCCCCTTAATCCCAGCAACCTTCATCCAGAAAAAAAATAATATATATATATGTATATATATATATATGAACCCAGAAAAAACTTATTTACAAAGTTTATACAAGTATACACACCCAATTTTCTATGGGACACGCTTTGCCACAGAGGAAAGAGGGTCAAGGCTCTGACATGTCTACACATCAAGTGCCATACTGCTAATGGAGGCGTATGTAAACCAGTCTTTAGTGTTCTGCTATAGAGCACAAAGGCTTGTCATATGGCTCCTGCAATGATTGACTGCTCTTTCCTTTGGGAGCGATGATGTTGGATCTACTCAGCCCAGAAGATATTTTTACTTGGGATTGTTTTTTTTTTAAATACATGTATTTACAGTGCGGATGAACTGCAGTTGCATATCAACTCCTCCACATAAAGAAAGAAAATGGTGTTAAACATTACTAATAAGCTTCATCTTCCAGCCCTGGGCTTGAGTAGAAAGGGAAGAGAAAGATTTCAATTTGAAACCAAAATAAAAAGACGTAAATTTCAAAATAAAAAGCAAGTAGAAAGGAAAGAAAGAATTACTATTGTTGATTCCTTGGGCTGTGTCTAAGATGATATTCTGAATGGTCTCATAGCATAAGGCACTTCGCACAAATAAGTAATAAGCTCTTCAGGCTTAAAAAACGGATGAGTAATCAGGGAGAAGTTGAAATGCACGAGAGTCAGCTGTTGGAGAAATTTGAAATCGTAGACAAGCTTGTGTGTTCACTGAGATTCTTCTCTTTTTAGGGTTTCTCCCCTTCTCTTCTTTCTCCTCCTTCCTTGTCCCCTTTCCCCAGAAAACATTTTTTTTAAAACCAGCAGTTAGTGCAACTAATGTTCAGTCAGCACACAGTGCAAACAAGTGGAACAAAAAAGGTGTATCCCTTCTTTTCAGCTTTTTTTCTCTTCACCAGTTAAAAAAAGAAAAAAATGTCTGAGATCTTTTATGTCTTCATAGTTCCAAAATAAAAGAAGATGAAAAACCCACAAAGAGAAGAGCATCCCCCCAAAAAATGATGTGTCACAGATCCAAACGAGCCTTCTGTGGTTTGTCAAAGCCTATAGAAAGAGGGAAAAACTAAAATCAACATTTGGGCAATCAGCACACAGCAGGACACACAGGTTTTCACAATCCTCAGCTCTACCAGTTTCTATTGAAGCCTTTACCTGTAGAATCCACTGGTTACAACTAAGGCATTTTGTCTCGAGAAAGAATGGGAAGCTGAATGTTCATTTACAACAATTGAATCAAGGAGTAAAAAACTTATTTTACATAAACTGAAACAGTCTGCCAAAGTACTAGCAAACATTGGCTAGCTAAGCTAATGGTTTTGTGTTTGTTTATTATAATTTGCAAACTGCCTTGTCAAATTAAATGAGATTTTCTTTAGGAAATATACTATATAGTTTTTAAAATTTGAGCCTTGTTTTTTCACATGTTTCTAATCATAGCCCAATAAATAAACAGAAATTTTTAAAGATGAACAAAGAGAGTGTGCAAAAATCAAAGTGGACATTTTAAAAAGGCAGTCATCCCTCATAACCTGACTACAAATTTGGAAATAAGGACTACAAGCATTTTTAACTGATTTTTTAATACATTCATTAGAAATTAAGAGTGCTAAAAGCCGAGGGATGACTTTGAAAAAGGAAAAAAGATGAGTGAAAAATATTTTCATATTCAAAATGGCAGAGAAAGATTCTTTTTTGCTTTCATTATTTTGGGAGTCTAAAATTGTCCTAAGTACTGGTTCACCTATCACATTACTCAGAGGCCTGCATTGCAGGACACCATTTATAGATTCTCTAATGAGAGTATAATCTCACCCAAGAGATATTTGCTATTTATTGTAATTTATGCCAACAGTGTTTCACCCTGTATTGCCATTACATATGGTGTGGTATCAAATTCCTCCTGGAAGGGAATTGTGTCAGCTAAAGATGGCCGAGCCTGGCGTTGGTGCCGGATCACACTGCCCTTCTGAAGTCAACATCCCCTATGAGAGCACCCGATACAATCGTGCCGTTTGACCCCCAGCTGCTCTGCTCCTAAGTAGCTTCCTGCCACTGCAGCTGGAAAGGCAGTGGCAAGTGGCTCAAGTACTTGGGCCCTGCCAGCTGTATTGTAGGGAGACCAGGATGGAGTTTCCAGGTTTAATCTAACCTAGACCTGGCTACTGCAGCCATCTGGGAGGTGAACCAGCAGGCATGAACATTTGTCTCTCCCTCTGCCACTGTCATGCTGCTTTTCAAATAAATAAATCTTAACGGGGAAAAAACCAGATGGATGTGTATGAGCAAGTGGAGCACATGTCTGCTTGCTGCTGACTCACCAATGGCAGGGACCCCACTGTTGACAGCACACGCTTACATTTTCCTTTGAGTACAAGAGATCTGAATTGTGTGGACTGGTTAGTCTTGTTTTTGGTGGTCTGTACCTTGTTTCCCTGGCCTAGCTGCTGGGTAAGAATCAATTCTGCTGTTAGAAAAAAAACCTTAATTTGCTGAGCTGGAATTTTAAAGCCTGTCTTTGGTATCTCCCTCTGCTGCAGACTCTGATGGCAGCACACTCCCCCTCTGAGGTTCTGTCAGGTACTCACATGCTTGTTAAGGTTTCTCGTCTTCTACAGGCTCGCTGTGGTATTCTGCCACATATAGGCTCTTGTCAATGTTGCTTGGGATAGGTTTAATTTCTGTTCCCAGCTGCTCCTCAATACTTTTCAGATTGAAACGATCATCATATGTGATCAAATTGATGGCTAAGCCAAGATGACCAAAGCGACCTAACAAACAAAAAATTTACATTCATTTTTTTTTTCTCTCAACAAAGTTCTTTTTACTGCCTCTGTCCAGTGTTTCCATATCACCTCTCAAGGTCTGACCAGTTCTCAACAACAAATGTACATACACGTGTGTGCCTGTGTGTATACACCAATGCGCAGGAAAGGCCACCAGGAGCCCAACGCCTCTTTCAAACACGGGGGAACTAGCAGAAAAAGGCAGGGCTCCCTAATGTCCACTGTTACATTTCTGTTCTGAATAAATCCATTTTTAAAAACTAAGTATAAAAATCAATGTGCCTATGTGCCAGTCTATAATGTGGCAAAAAAAAAAAACCCATACAAGACTAATTTATGTTCAGTACCATTCTGAATATGATACTTCTTATGGGTCTTATCAAACACGTATTATGCTAAAACTTCAGGTTTCACACTCCAAAGTAGAAGAGTGAGACCTTTACAATACCTATGCATTCAACCAACCACAAAACAAAAATATTTGGGGAAAAAATATTTTGTGCGTACTGACCATGTACAGACCTTTCCTGGTCATTATTCCTTAAACAATACAGTGGAGGGACTATATAAGTATTTTACACTATTTTAGGTATATTATAGGCTAGAGGTGATTCAAAGTATTGGGAGGATATAGATAGGTTTATACAAATACTATGCCATTTTTTTTTTACAGGCAGAGTGGACAGTGAGACAGAGAGACAGAGAGAAAGGTCTTCCTTTTGCCATTGGTTCACCCTCCAATGGCCGCCGCGGACAGCGCGCTGCAGCCGGCGCACCGCGCTCATCCGATGGCAGGAGCCAGGAGCCAGGTGCTTTTCCTGGTCTCCCCATGGGGTGCAGGGCCCAAGCACCTGGGCCATCCTCCACTGCACTCCTGGGCCACAGCAGAGGGCTGGCCTGGAAGAGGGGCAACCGGGACAGAATCCGGTGCCCCGACCGGGACCAGAACCCGGTGTGCCGGCGCCGCAAGGCGGAGGATTAGCCTGTTGAGCCACGGCGCCGGCCAATACTATGCCATTTTATGTTAAGACTTGAACATGTACAGATTTTGAATCCACAGGGGGTCCTTGGAAACCACCCTCCATAGATACTGAAGGATGGTTACACTGTATTTTACCTTTTCAAATAAAAAAGTAGCTGCCCATTTGAGTCAGAAGATACAGAATACAGTACAGATTATTAATGAGAAAAGAAATGTTCATGTGTTAATTTTATCTTAAATTCGGTATAGGGTAATTATAGTTTTCTTAATATTCTAAAAATAGGAGAACTTAATTATTCTTAAACATCAAACAACTGAATTACTATTAATTCACTATCTCATAAGTAACACACTCTACAAAGGGTGCTCAAAAAGTCTGTGGGAAAAGGCCCATTATAACATCATTTTTCCATTAAGGAACAAAATGTCCCTTAGTGAATCTCAAAACATAATTTCCAGCAAGAATACTCCCTTCCTTCTTACCTGATCTTCCAATACGATGAAGATAGGTCTCTGCTAGCTTTGGAAAGTCAAAGTTTATTACCACATTCACAGCTTGTATATCAATACCTCGGGTAAAAAGATCTTAAAAAAAAAAAAAAAAAAAGAGAGAGATCAAGTTCATTAAGTCTTTCAACCGAAACACCTCCTGGTATCACAATTCTCTTTAACACTTTGATCTAATGTAACCCAACTTAATTAATTTCGATCAAATGCACCACCTTTCCTGATTGCAGTATCCTAAGCAACTTTCTGCTCACAAGTTACCTTTTCTCAGTACTGTGGACAAGTTTTAAAAAACAGTCTAAGATAACTGTAAAAGCAAGAAGGGATTACTGCTATAAACGCAAGGGATCAGGAGTAACCAGTAATTCTCTTTAGACTGTTTTCTGGTATGTAATCAGAGGTTTACAAATCTAGAGAACCGAAAAGGAAGATACAGGAAGCTGTCTGGTCTAGCAGCTAAGATGCCCAAATTCCACATCAGAGGGCCCAGGTTCCACTCCTGGCTCCGGATTCTAGATTCCCATCAGTGCAGATACTTGGGGGCAACAGATGATGCCCTGGCCCTTACGGACTTTTGGGAGGGGTCCACCAGCCAATGGGAGCTCTCTCTCGCTTTCTCAGCTACAAATCTGAAAAGCTAAGTTAGTTTTTTTTTGACAGGTGGGAGTTAAGACAGTGAAAGGTCTTCCTTCTGTTGGTTCACCCCCTAAATGGCCACTATGGCCGGCGCGCTATGCTGATCCGAAGCCAGGAGCCAGGTGCTTCTCCTGGTCTCCCATGTGGGTTCAGGGGTCCAAGCACTTGGGCCATCCTCCACTGTCTTCCCGGGCCACAGCAGAGAGCTGGACTGGAAGAGGAGCAACCGGGACAGAACTGGCGCCCCAACTGGGACTAGAACACGGAGTGCCAGTGCCGCAGGTGGAGAATTAGCCTAGTGAGCCGCAGCACCAGCCAAGCTAAAAGTTATTCAATTAGCAGTTAACCATGCTTTGTTTAGAATTAATTCATCCTATTTTAAATGATTTGCAACAGATAAGCTAATATTCAAAATTCCCAGCGCCAGCATTGTAGCCTAGCAAGTTAAGTTGCAGCCTACAATGCTGGCATCTGATATGGGCACCTGTTCGTGTACCAGCTGCTCCATGCCACATCCAGCTCCCTGCTAATGTACCTGGGAAAGCAGTGGAGCAAGGCCCAAATAGTTGAGCCTCCTGTACCCACACGGGAGAAATGAAAGAAGCTACTAGCTACTAGCTCCCACCAGGCCCAGCCGAACCCACCCTGGCCAGCGCAGCCAATTGGGAGAGAACCAACAATGAAGAGTTCTCCCTCTTTCTCTGTAACTCTGCCTTTCAAACAAATAAATAAAACCTTTAAAAAACTCCCCTATAATTTTTCCTACTCTCACAATAATATGCTATTTCAAGTATGAAAAAATTGTAAGCAAAAACAAAATCTTTGGAAGCTATGTACATACATGAAAGTTAAAGAATTTACTCCTGAACAACCAACAGACCAAGAAAGAAATTAAGGAGGAAATTTAGAGAAATGATGAAAACAGAAACACAATGTACAAAACATTTGGGATACAGCAAGAGCGGTAGACTAGGAGGGACGTTTATAGATAGCACTCAATGCCTACATCAAAAAAGCAGAAAAATTTAAAATAAACAACTTATCACTGTAGCTCAAGAAAGTAACAAAGCTAACCCAAAATTAATAAAAGGAAAGAAATAATACTAAGAACAATAAATGACAGACTTGAAGAAATGGACAAGTTCCAGGACACAAACACCTCACCAAGACTGAATCATGGGAGCTAGCACCATGGCTTAGTAGGTTAAACCACCATGGGTGATGCCAGCACTCCTTATCACACTGTCAGTTTAATTCCTGGCTGCTCTGATTCTGATCCATCTCTCCGATAATGAGCCTGGGAAAGTAGATGATGGCCACCCACATGGGCCACCAGGAGAGTTCCTAGCTTTTGGCTCTGACTTGGCCCAGTCCTGTCTGTTGCAGCCATCTGCAGGAGTGAACCAGTGACGGATGGATCTCTCTTTCTATATCTTTCAAAATAAATATACCTCAAGGAGTGTGGGGCAAAAAAGATTGAATCATGAAGTAATAAAACATCTAAAAGACTACTAATGTCGTAGTAGCAAGACTGAATCAGTAATAAGTGGATCATAAATGAAAAGTCTAGGATCAGATGGCTTCACGGCTGAAGAATTAACAGCAATGTTCCTTTTGAATTATTCCAAAAGAAGGATTTTTTTCCAAACTTATTCTGAGGCCAGCATTATCTTGATACCAAAAACACACAAGGACACAACAGAAAAAGTTGCAGTCTGATATCCTTGATGAAAATATGAAAGAAAAGTCCTCAAAATCATATTGCTGGGGCCGGCACTGTGACTTAGAGGGTTACAGCTGCTGCCCATGGTGCTGGCATCCCATAGTGGGGCCAATTTAAGTCCTGGCTGCTCCACTTCTAACCCAGTTTCCTGCTAATGGCCTGGGAAAGCAGCAGATGGGCCAAGTCCCTGGGCCCCCGTACCAATGTGGGAGACCCAGAGGAAGCTCCTGGCTTTGGCCTGGCCAGCCCTAATCACTGCAGCCATTTGGGGAATTAACAAGTGGATAGAAGATCTCTGTCTCTCCTTTTCTGTATAACTGTATCTTTCAAATAAATAATTTTTTTTTATTTTTAAAAGATTTACTTACTATTTACTTGAAAGTCAGAGTTACACAGAGATAAGAGAGGCAGAGAGACCGAGAGACCGAGAGACCGAGAGAAAGAAAGAGGTCCTCCATATGCTGGCACACTCCCCAACTGGCCACAATGGCTGGAGCTGCACTGATCTGAAGCTAGGAGCCAGGAGCTTCTTCCGGGTCTCCCATGTGGGTGCAGGGCCCCAAGGACTTCAGCCATCTTCTACCACTTTCCCACTCTACAGCAGAGAGCTGAATCAGAAGCGGAGCAGCTAGGACTCAAATTGGCACCCATATGGGATGCCGGCACTGCAGGAGGCAGCTTTACCTGCTATGCCACTGTGCTGGCCCCTCAAACCAAATCCAACAACAAATTAAAATGATCTGGGATTCATCCCAGAGATACATGAATGGTTCAACATATGCATATCAATCAACATGATATACCACACATACACAGAATGAAGGACAAAAATCGTATGATCCTTTCAATAGTCACAGAAAAGGCATTTGCTAAAATCTGACATCACTTCATGATTAAAAATGCAGAACAGGCTGGCACCGGGGCTCAATAGGCTAATCCTCCGCCTTGCAGTGCTGGCACACTGGGTTCTAGTCCCGGTTGGGGCGCTGGATTCTGTCCCGGTTGCCCCTCTTCCAGGCCAGCTCTCTGCTGTGGCCCGGGAGTGCAGTGGAGGATGGCCCAAGTGCTTGGGCCCTGCACCCCATGGGAGACCAGGAGAAGCACCTGGCTCCTGCCATCGGATCAGCTGTGCCGGCCACTGGAGGGTAAACCAACAGCAAAAAGGAAGACCTTTCTCTCTGTCTCTCACTGTCCACTCTGCCTGTCCAAAAAAAAAAAAAAAAAAATTAAGTGTAAGTAACACAACTAAACATAATAAAGGCCATACATGACAAGCCAATAGCCAGCATCATACTGAATGGTGAAACCTTTCTCTTCAGATCTGAACAGGACAAGGATGTCCACTTTTCTCACTTTTATTCAATTAATAAAAACTGAAGTACTAGCCAGAAAAATTAGAATAAAGAAGGGGTTCAAATTGGAAAGGAAAAATCAAATTGTCACCATTTGCACATGACATGATCTTATACAAAACACCCTAAGACTTCACCCAAATGCTATTAGAATAAACAAGTTTAGCAAAGTTGCAGGATGCAAAGTCAGTGTACAAAAATCAGCAGCCTGTTATATACCAATAGCAAGTGGCCTGAAAAAGAAATCAAAGTAATCTTATTTCTAATACCTACCAAAAAGTTAAAATACCTAGGAAGAGATTTAACCAGAGAGATGAGAGATATCTACAATGAAAACTACAGATCATTGATGAATACAACTAAAGAGGATACAAAGAAATGGAAAGACATCCTGTGTTCACAACTGGGAATAATCATCACCAATTCCATACTAATCAAAGCAATTTACAGATTCAGTGCAATCCCTATCAAAATTCCAATAGCATTTTCTGCAGATCTAAAAGAACTACAAAAGACCCTGAACAACCATAGCAGTTTTGAACAAAATGAACAAGATAGAAAGCATTACCTTAAAACACATTAAGAGGAGCAGGGGTCACCTGGGACCCCTGTATCTCATATCCAAGTACCTGGGATGGACTCACACCCCCACTTCCCATCCAATTTCCTGCTAATGGGCCTGGGAAGCAGCAGATGACAGCCCAAGTACTTGGATTCTTACCACCCACACAAGAGATCCACAAGGAGTTCCTGGCTCCTGGATTCAGTCTGGCACAGCCCTAGCTGGGGCAGGGGCAGGTGCTTGGGGAGTGAAACAGCAGGTAGAAGATCTGACGCTAATATTCTGCCTTTCAAATAAATACATTTTAAAATAAAACAAACACAAGTAAAATATATTATAAAGCTATACATTTAAAAAGCATGGTATTGGTATAAATATAGCTACATAGACCAATGGAAGAGATCCTAAAAGCAAAACTATGCATCTACACAGCCAACTAATCTTCGACCAAGGTGCTAAGAACATGCACTGAAAAAAGGCAGCCTTTCTAATAAATGGTGTTCAGAAAACTGGATATTCACTTGCTTAAGAATGAAGCTAGGGGGCCAGCGTTGTGACAGTGGCTAAAAGCCCCGGCCTAAAGTGCTGGCATCCTGTATGGGCGCCAGTTCTAGTCCCAACTGCTTCTCTTATAATCCAGCTCTCTGCTTTGGCCTGGGAAGGCAGTGGAGGATGGCCCAAGTCCTCGGGCCCCTGTACCCACATAGGAGATCCGGGGAGGCTCTTGGCTCCTGACTTTGGATTGACTCAGCTCTGGCCATTGCGGCCATCTGGGAAGTGAACCAGTGGATGGAAGACCTCTCTCTGTCTCGACCTTTCTCTAACTCTTTCAAATAAATAAAATAAACACCTTTAAAAAAAAAAAAATAAAGAATGAAGCTAGACCCCTCCTACCATGTACAAAAATCAAGCTTAAAAATGGATTAAAGACATAGAAGTGGGGTCGGCATTGTTGTGCATTGCCACCTGTGACACCTGCATGCAAGTGGAGTCCTGGCTACTCCACTTCTGATTCAGCTCCCTGCACCTGGGAAAGCAGCAGGGACCCCTGCCACTCATATGGGAGAGCTGGGCAGAGTTCTAGGCTCCTGGCTTCAGACTGGCTCTGTCTCAGCCAATTGGGGAGTGAATCAGCAAATGGAAATCTAACTCTGCCTTTCAAATACATAAAATGAATCTTAAAAAAAAAAAAAAAGACCAGGGGCCAGCACTGTGGTGTAGTAGGTAGGTGAGGCCGCTGCTGCTGCTTGCTGTACCAGCATCCCATATTGGTGCAGGTTCTAGTCCTGGCTGCTCCATTTCCAATCCAGCTTCCTGCTAGTGTGCCTGGGAAAGCAGTGGAGGATGGTCCAAGTGCTTGGGCCCCTGCACCCACGTGGAAGACATGGAAGAAGCTCCTGGTTCTTGATCAGCCCAGATCTGGCTGTTGCGGCCATTTGCAAAGTGAACCAGTGGATTGGTATCTTTTTCTGTCTCTCCTTTTGTGTGGCTCTTTCAAATAAATAAATAAATTTTAAAAAATCTAAATCTAAGATACAAAAATTTGAAGTTACTAGAAGAAAACAGGGAAAAGACTTTAGGAAATAAGAACAAATTCAACTTTTGTCAAATTAAAAAAGCTTCTGCACAGAAATGGAAAACAAACATGTGAAGAGATGATCTACAGGGGAAAATATTTCAAGTCCCGGCTGCTTCACTTCCAACCCAGCTCCTGTTAGTGGCCCAAGTGCAACAGGCCCCTGCACCATGTGGGAGACCCCGAAGAAGCTCCTTGGCTTCAGATCAGCCCAGCTCTGTGTTTGTTGCAGCCATCTGGGGAGTGAACCAGGGGCTGGAAGACCTTGTCTCTCCCGCTGTCTGCTACATGGCTTCTCAAATAAATAAATACATATATAAATCTTTAAAAAAAAAAAAAGGGCCCAGCACTGTGACTCAAGAGTCCCATCACTCCACTTCTGATCCAGCTCCCTGGTAATGCTCTTGGGAAAGCAGAAGATGGCTCAAGTCTCAGGGCAATCCCCATTACTGGGTATATATCTAAAAGAAATTGAAATCAGTCTGTCAAAAAGACAGCTAAATGTCTATGCTTACTGCAGCACCATTCACAATTGCCAAGAAACAGACACAACCTAAGTATCCAACCAGTGATAGGTGGATAAACAACATGTGGGGCAAGCCTGTGTGCAACAGTTAGGACATCACTGGATGTCAGCCACCTGCGCCAGAGTGCCTATATCTGAGCTCTGGGTTCAATTCCAATTCTAGCTTCCTGCTAATGAGCACCTTGGAAGGCAAAAGGTTTTGATGGCTCTAGTACATGGGCTGCTGTCAGTCTTGTGGGGGACCCAGACTCCTGGCTTTGGTTTGACCCAAACGCATTTATTTTTTTTTGTTTTGTTTTTATTTATTTTTGACAGGCAGAGTGGACAGTGAGAGAGAGAGACATAGAGAAAGGTCTCTTCCTTTGCCGTTGGTTCACCCTCCAATGGCTGCCGCGGTCGGCACGCTGCGGCCGGCGCACCGCGCTCATCCGATGGCAGGAGCCAGGTGCTAGGTGCTTATCCTGGTCTCCCATGGGGTGCAGGGCCCAAGCACCTGGGCCATCCTTCACTGCACTCCTGGGCCACAGCAGAGGGCTGGCCTGGAAGAGGGGCAACCGGGACAGAATCCGGCGCCCCAACCGGGACTAGAACCCGGTGTGCCAGCACCACAAGGCGGAGGATTAGCCTGTTGAGCCACGGCGCCAGCCGACCCAAACGCATTTGGGAAGTGAACAGGAATATAGCAGAAAGCTCTAAGAAATACATTTTTAATAAATGTTTAATGTTTATAAATGTGTTTAATGCTTGAATAAATAAATTAAAAAATATATATATACACACACGTTAAAGATTTATTTATTTATTTTTATTTTCAAAGTCAGAGACAGAAAGGAGACAGATATATTTGCTCTGACTGGTAAATTTATGTTTAACAATGTATATGCACTGAAACGCATGGTACCCCATAAATACATATAAATATTTAAAAACCCACTTGATTTGTATTACTATTGGATGGGGGAGGGTGATGGAATTAAACTAAACCATATAAATGTACAACCGTCATCAGGAATAACTTCTTTTTCTTAAAAAATAAAAAATGTTAGTTCTCTAACAGGGAATGTCTGATGAAAAACAGACCTGTTTGCCTATAAATTCTGAATTTGCCTAATGAATAAAGTATTTCACTGATGAACTATTTCTTCTTCTAGATTACAGGCTTCTTACTACAAGGAAATACACATATAATAAAAATATATACAAGATACATGTATATATAGTTATTTTATCACAATTTGAAACCTGAGTCTTTAAAAATTTCATGGAAAATGTGTATTATGAAAAAACTGCAAATCTCAAAATTTCTTTGCACTAAAAGTTACCATTTAATTCCATCTTCCATAAACTTTTTAAAAGTACCCCTACAGATACACACACACACACAGACACAGGTATACCCAAGTGTGCACACATAGCTCATACCATAAACACACATTTTAAAAACTGGTGGTAAGGTCAGTGCTGTGGCATAGTGGGTAAAGCTGCCACCTGCAGCGCCAGCATCCCATATGGGCACTAGTTCTAGTCCCGGCTGCTCCACTGCTCCCTGCTAATGTGCTTGGAAAGCAGCGTAAGATGGCCCAAGCGCTTGGGCCCCTGCACCTATGTGGGAGAAGAAGCTCTAGCCTCCTAGCTTTGGACAGGCCCAGCTCTGGCCATTGCAGTCATCTGGGGAGTGAACCAGCAGATGGGAAGACCTCTCCTCTTTCTGCCTCTCTGTAATTCTACCTTTCAAATAAATAAATAAATCTTTTTAAAAAATAAAATTTTTAAAAAAATAAAAATCAAAAAATTGGTGGTGGGGCCAGTGTTGTGATGTAGTGGTTAAAGCTGCCACCTGCAATGCCAGCATCCCACATGAGTCCCAGTTCATATCTCAGCTGCCACTTCCGACCCAGCTTTCTGCTAATTATCTGGAAAAAGCAGAAGATGGCCCAAGGGTTTGGGCTGCTGCCACCCATGTTGGAGATCCAGATAAAGCTCCCGGTTCCTCTACTGCTTTCCCAGGCCATAGCAGAGAGCTGGATCAGAAATGATCAGCTGGAATTCGAACTGGTGCCTGTTTGGGATGCCGGCACTGCAGGTGGTAGCTTTACTTGCTACACCACAGAGCCAGCCCCATAAATAAATCTTAAAAAAAAAAAAAAAAAAAAAAAAAAAAGACAGATAAACCACAACAGAAGTAGGGAGAAAAACATGGGTGAAAACAATACAAAATACATACCAGTGCAAACAAGATTGCGGCATAAGCCATTTCGGAAATCATGAAATACACGATTTCTATGTTCCTAGGAGAAAAGCAACAGGTTCTGTTTGATTAAAATTCATACACAGCCCCAAACTGTAATCATTTCTCCTTTATACCTTTATATATTTTCTTTATATTTTTATATTTATATAAAATTTCTATATTTATATAAATATTTATATTAAAGGAAATATATATATCTCCTTTATATATTTTCTTTATACCCAAAACATTTATACAAATGATCCCATGACGTTAAGCTTTTAAAAGCAAATGTGAACTGATTCTTATGTTGAGTTTATAGAAATTTCACAACAGTATAGTTTAGCATAAAAACGTCTTGCTATAGTTGTGAATTATTTGTCAAATTAAGCAAAGGAAAAAAATATCAGTTTAAGTGTGATACACAATACTCCTCCCTTTAGTTTCATTTTCTGTGGTTTCAAGTTACCTATGGTCCAAAATTAGTAAAGGGAAAATTTCAGAAATAAACAATTCATACTCTTTAAGTTACATGCTATTATAAATAGTGTGATGAAATCTGCCCTCCCTTCCCCGGGATGTGAATCCCTTTGTCCTATACAGCCACCCTCCGTACACTGTCTATGCCATTTAACAGAAGTCGCAGTTCTCAAACTGACCAATGCAGCATCACTGCTTGTATTCAAGTCACCATTTTGCAGTATGTAACACAACATCAGATGCCTATGTGATTCCCCGCATTTCATTGCAAGGATGAATACAGAATATTGTGAGACATGTATCACATTCACATAACTTCTATTATAGTATGTTGCTACAATTTTCCTATTTTATTATTGTTAATCTCTTGCTGTGCCTAATCCATAACTTTATCTAGAGATGTATGTACAGCAAAAACCATACCACATATGTAGTTTAGTATCATCCAGTTACAGGCATCCACTGTAGGGTGGGGCAGGGGTCTTAGAAAGCACCCTTGGGACCAGCACTGTGGTATAGCAGATTAAGCCACTACCTACAACACTAGCATCCTATATGGGCACCGATTTGCATCTCAGCTGCTCAACTTCCAATCTAATTCCCTGTTAAAGCAGTGGAAGACAGCCTAAGTCCCTGGGCACCTGTACCCATGTAGGAAACCTGGATGAAGCTTCTGGTTCCTGGCCTCAGCCTGGCCCAGTCCCAGCTGTTCATTTGGAAAATGAACCAGCAGATGGATGATCTCTGTGTGTGTACGTATCTCCCTCTAACTCTGGCTTTCAAACACGATAAATAAATTAAAAAAAAAAAAAAAAAAAAGTATGCCCCACAGAGGTGCAGTGCAGTGGTTGACACACTCACATCCCATATCATAGTATCTGGGTTAGAGTCCTGCCTCCACTTCCACTTCCAGCTCCCTGATAATGCACACCTGAAAGGCAGCACTTGGATGTCCGCATCCACATGGGAGACTCAGACTGAGTTCCTGGCACCTGGCTCAGCTTGGCCCAGCTTAGCCAGTTAATGGCATTTGGGGAGTAAAACAGTGGATGGAACATCTCTTTCAAATAAATAAAAACAAATGGATCTTTTAAAATTAAGTATCCCCACAGATAAGGTGTAATACTAAATTAACAATCGGGAGCAGTGCTGTCCAACAGAACTTTCTGTAATAAAGGAATGTTCTAGCCTGCACTTTCCAATAAAGCAGCCACAAAATATATTCATGTTCCTCCATTTTAACTAATTTAAATGGCCAGACAGGGGTTATTATACTCAACAGTGCAAATCGAGATGTATGACAGCTTACAAAGTACTTACTCATGCATTATTTCAATCTAACAACCTTATAAAGTATGAATATGTACTATTACAAAACGGAACATCAGAGAGTTACTTAGAAGGGCTCTTTGGCTAATAAGGGATACTTTGTTCTTAATCTCAGAGCATTGAGAGAAGCATTAAAACAAAATCATGAAATGCTTAAAGTTCTTTTTGTTCAATCTGTACAAATTCTAGTTTTATACTCACCTGCCTCATTTTAGCATGAATATAGAAGCAAGAATAACCCAGTTGAGAAATCTTCTTGGCTAGCAATTCAACTCTCTGAGAGGAATTACAGAAAATGATTGACTGGTTTATCTGAAGCTATAGGGATGAAAAGGAAAAACAAAAATCTTAAGTTGCTTTGCCAAGTTTTGAAAATACTGATTAGTAAAAAAGAAATGTTAATAACATGGTCTAAAATTCAGAATCTCAAAATACAAGAGACAGAAGTTGTACAAATTGTAAATATGGAGCATGCATTTAGTATACCACTTGGGACATCTACACCCTGCATCAGAGTGCCTGGGTTAGTGTCCTAGCTCAGTTCCTACCTAGCATCCTCCTAATGTGTACTCTAAGGAGACAACAAGAGGTTCAAGAATTTGGGTCCCTCCTACCCACATGGGAGACCTGGACTGAATTCTGGACTCCCTAGCTTTGGTGTGGTCCAGCCCCAGCTATTATGGGCATTTGGCATGTGAACCAGCAGATGGAAGATCTGTCTCTCTGCCTTTCAAATAACATCAGAGACAAAGGTATAAAGAAACTTTTAAGTTCTTATCCAACTTAACAGCATCAGAAAATTTGTTTTATTATAGAACAGTGTATTTCACAAGGATCACGTAAGTGCCAATGTGCAAGATATAGCCAATTTTTATTCACGCTACTCATTTTCTATAAAATCACTGCAAACACTGATTTAGAAAAAATACAATCAGTGCTATTAGGAAAATGCAGTACTAGGCTTCTGATCATAACTTTTTCATTAATACAGCAGTATGTAACTTTGTTTTATACATATTTCTGTTTAAGGATGTCTCATAGTCACATGAAAACCAATACCATTATAACTCATGTTTGCAAAAAACTTACCTAACACACATTTTCTCTGCAAGGCACATCCCATCATCAATATTTTGAGACTGAGGAATACCAAGCAACACCTTAGCACTATGTGTTAAGGGTCATTTTAAACAGTGAAATAATCAACTTTTAAAAATCATAAAAAATGGGGCACTAAACAGACTATGAAAAGGACATCTGTTCATAGTGTGACAGCTAAAACTAAAGGCAGTGTTGCCTGGAGCAAGTGTTGTGGTAAGGTGGGTTAAACTACCATTTGCAATGCCTGTATCCATATTAGAGTACCACTTTGAGTCCTGACTACTCTGTACTTCTAACCCAGCTCCTTGCTAAGGTGCTTTGGAGGCAGAGGATGATGGCTCAAGTGGCTGGGTTCATGTTATCCTCATGGGAGATCCAGATGGAATTGTTGGCTCCTGATTCCAGCAGGCCTACCCCTGGCTGTTTTAGCCATTTGGGGAGTGGACACTGGATGGAAGATATCTGTCACTCTGCCTTCCAAATTTAAAAAAAAAAAAAAGGGCAGGGCCTGGTGGCATAGCGGGTAAAGCCAATGCCTACAGTGCTGGCATACCATATGGTCATATGGTGCTGGTTTGAGTCCTGGTTGCTCCACTTCTGATCCAGCTCTCTGTTATGGCCTGAGAAAGCAGTAGAAGATGGCCCAAGTCCTTGGACCCCCGCACCCGCTTGGGAGACCTGGAAGAAGCTCCTGGCTTCGGACAGCCACGGCTCCGGTCGTTGCGGCCAATTGGGGAGTGAACCAGTGGGATGGAAGACACCCCCCCCCCCCCCGACTCTCCTTCTCTGTATAACTCTGACTTTCAAATAAATAAATAAATAAAAATAAAAGCAGTACTGCCATTTTAGACCTTAAATGAGAATGTGTGTTGTCAACTGACTCAATTTTTTTGCCACATTGTAAATATCCACAAACAATTGTGAAAGGGTATCAAGTATTGAACTGGGAATTATAAAAAATCTGCAAAGGGGCCAGTGCTGTGGCGTAGCAGGTAAAGCCATCGCCTTCAATGCCGGCATCCTATATTGGTGCTGGTTCCAGTCCTGGCTGCTCCACTTCTGATCCAGCTCTTTGCTATGGCCTGGGAAAGATGGTCCAAGTCCTTGGGCCCCTGCCCCCATGTATGAGACCCAGAGGAAGCTCCTGGCTCCTGGCTTCAGATCAGCACAGCTCCAGCCATTGTGGCCATTTGGGAAGTGAACCAGTGGATGGAAGACCTCTCTCTCTGCCTCTCCTTCTCTGTGTAACTCTTTCAAGTAAATAAATAAATCTTAAAAAAATCTGCAAGTAGGCAGATTCACAAATACAATTTTTGAGTAATGAGGATCAACTGTATTAATATCAAGCTATTTTAAAATAAAAGTACTATATCAATCAAACAACATCAATTTGAGATCAACACATGAAACTGTAAGGAAACACAAGATTTTTTTACAGTGAAGATAGTAGAAAAACTGCTGCAACTGTCATTCAGAAAGGGAAGCTACTACTGACCCTGGAGAAAAGTGTGTTGAGGCAGTGTACTTTTTGGCGCTCAGTTACATATGCGTAGTACTGGGTTACTCCCTTCAGAGTTAGTTCCTCCATCAGGTTAATCTCATAGGGTTTCTGTAAATGGGAATTCTGAAAAATAAAGAAAAAAAGACATGCTTAAATGAAAGCAGATTTTCTATTAAACTCAAAACATATACTAACATTTCTGTCAAACACTTGCTTTAAGGGATCTCTCTTCAAAACAAGAATACATGACATCTCATGGAAGAAACATATTACCACAAGATGTGGTATCTCAGATTCAGAAATGTAGCAAAGTTATTATGTTTTATTTTGAATACAGGATAATGCAATCAATCTACTTATTAGAATCAATGACTATGTCAGCCTGAGAAAAGCAAGATAAAACATGAAGAACTTAACCAAGCAACTACTTATTAATAGCTTTTTAAAAAAATGTTAACTTATATACAACAAAATCTTAACAGAGCAGCTGAAGGGCAAAAAGTTGAAATAATCAGCATACACAGATACACCAATAAAAGATGTAATTATGGACATATCACAGTCACATGCAGAAGGATGACACTGCAGAAGTTTATACTCACCATGAATTTTTGTACACTAAGAGGGAACGTAGCGGAATATAGTAAAATTTGCCTGTTTTTAGGTAGCGTGAGAATAATATCCTCCATTATCTGCACAAAATCCTGTGACAGCAACTTATCTGCCTGTTGACCAAAGAAAAGACATTTTTTGAAAAAAATGTAAAATGTCAAAGAATAAGCATTGAATAAAAGCATCCATGTAATATTCCTAGTTGTAAGTAGGAAGTTCACTCCAAGACACAAAGTTCAATGGTAACAAACTTCCAGTGATTCAAATGAGAAGTCTATATAACCTCCATCTTTTACGAAAAAAACTCCAGACCAATTAAACCCTGTTTTCCATGGCAGAATTTTAATGTGATTCTCTTTAAAGAGGTAGTTATGTACAGTGGTTAATAGTACAAGTTCTGAAGTCAAACTATCTAGGGTTGAAATCTTATCTCCTTTATTTAATTAGCTATGTTAAGATGCTACTTAACTACTCCATACTTCAGTTTCCACAACTGTAAAGCTGTTCACATACTGTAGTTAGCTACATTATAGAATACCTACCTTACAGGGTTATAAAAATTAAATGAACAACAAAGTAGTTAGTGCTGACACACAGTGACTAATATTTTGCCTATTACCCAAAGACTGACCAAATTAGACCATAATCAATGAACTGCTTTTCTAAAACACAAACACAATAGGATAATCCTCCACCTTGCGGTGCCGGCACCCCGGGTTCTAGTCCCGGTCGGGGTGCCGGATTCTGTCCCGGTTGCCCCTCTTCCAGGCCAGCTCTCTGCTGTGGCCAGGGAATGCAGTGGAGGATGGCCCAAGTGCTTGGACCCCTGAACCCGCATGGGACACCAGGAGAAGCACCTGGCTCCTGCCATCGGATCAGCGCGGTGCATCGGCCGCAGTGCGCCAACTGCAGGCGGCCATTGGAGGGTGAACCAACGGCAAAGGAAGACCTTTCTCTCTGTCTCTCTCACTATCCACTCTGCCTGTCAAAAAATTTTTTAAAAAATTTTAAAAAAAGGTTAACATCTCTGACATGTTACATGTATAAAACACTGCTAGAGGGGCCAGCATTGTGGTACAGTGGGTTAAGCCACCGCATATAATAATAGCATTCAATATAAGCACCAGTTTTAGTCCCAGCTTCTCCACTTCCAATCCAGCTCCCTATTAATGCACCTGGGAAAGAAGATGATCTGAGTTTTTGGGCCCCTGCCACACATGCAAGAGACCCAAATGGAATTCCAGGCTCATAGCTTCAGCATGACCCAGCCCTGGCCATTTGGAGAGTAAACCAGCAGATGGAGGAGCTCTGTAATTCTCTGCCTTCCAAATAAATTTTAAAAACAAAAACAAAAAAACAGGGGCTGGCAATGGGGTATAGTGAGTACAGCCACCGCCTGGAAGACTGGCATCCCATATGGGCACAGGTTCAAGTCCCAGCTGCTCCACTTACGGTCCAGCTCCCCACTAATGCATGAGGCAAAGCAGAAGATGGCAAGCATTTGGGTCTCTGCCACCCCCATGGGAGACCCAGAGGAAAGTTCTGGCTCCTGGCTTTAGACCAGCCCAGATCCGGCCATTGCGGACATTTGGGGAATGAATCAGTAATTCTGCCTTTCAAATCAATCAATCAATCAATCAATAAATCTTTAAAAAAAATCTTGGGATACACATTCAATGTGTTCTTAAAAAAGCACTTTTAGGGGCCAGCATCATGGTACACTGGGTTAAGGTGCTGCCTGTAACACCAGCATCCCATGTGAGTGCTGGTTTGAGTCCTGGCTCCTCCACTTCCAATCCAGCTCCCTGCTAATGTGCCTAGGAAAGCAACAGAAAATGGCCCAAGTACTTTAGCACCATGTACCCACGTGGGAGACCAAGGGGAGTTCTAGGCTCCTGGCTTCAGTCTGGCTCAGTCCTGGTGATTGAGGCCATTTGAGGAGTGAACCAGTGGATGGAAAATCTCTTTCTCTGCAACTCTGCCTTTCAAATAAGTAAGTCTTTATATATTATAACCTGGGACATACTTCATGTAACAAAAAACAAAAACCAAATATACAAAGTAGTAGACACAGGCTGGCGCCGTGGCTCACTTGGTTAATCCTCCACCTGCAGTGCCAGCATCCCATATGGGTACCGGGTTCTAGTCCTAGCTGCTCCTCTTTCAGTCCAGCTCTCTGCTGTGGCCCAGGAGGGCAGTGGAGGATGGTCCAAGTGCTTGGGCCCCTGCACCTGCATGGGAGACCAGGAAGAACCACCTGGCTCCTGGATTCTGATCGGCGCAGTGCCAGCCATAGCAGCATTCAGGGGGTGAACCAGCGGAAGGAAGACCTTTCTCTAACTACCTGTCAAATAAGGGGGGGGGGGCAGTGCTGTGGCACAGAGGGTTAACACCCTGGCCTGAAGCACCGGCATCCCATACGGGCACCGGTTCTAGTCCCAGCTGCTCCATTTCCAATCCAGCTCTCTGCTATTGCCTGGGAAAGCAGAAGATGGCCCAAGTCCTTGGGCCCTTGCACCCACGTGGGAGACCCAGAAGAAGCTCCTGAATGGTGCAGCTCCAGCCATTGTGGCCAACTGAGGAGTGAACTATCAGATGAAAGATCTCTCTCTCTCTGCCTCTCCTCTGACTTTAAAATATTTTTTTAAAAAAAGTAGTAGACAGAAAATGAGAGGCCAGAGATATTATATCCCATTTAAAAAGCATTACTGAATAGAAAGACTACTGGAATGAGCCTGGCTTTGAGGTTACTAGTCACTCCTGTTGCAAAATACTTAAACCATCTGGCATCCTTTACAATGATACAGGCTGAACAACTACGAATGTCTATTATCTATTGCTTTTGAAAAGTCACACATGCAAGTAATTTTAAACCAATCAATTAGTTGCAAACTTACTAGGTTATAAACACAAAAAGCTTTGCTTCATTCACTGGCAGCTATAAGCAAAGCATAGAAAAGCACAGAATACTATTTTTCCATATGAAAAGACATTACCTCATCCAGTACTATCATCTGGACATGATCAACCTTTGCTACTCCTTTCTTGATAAGATCCAGGATTCTCCCAGGGGTAGCAATCACCACATGCACTACATAAAATTTAGAAAACATATACTCATTAATTTTACACTTGACTTTAGACAAAAGGCAGGAAAACAATACACTCCTTAATTTTACCTTGGGCAATAGGGATAAATGTTTATACATTTTTAGCAGAAACACTACTGCAAAAACAAGAATACAAAAGGAACATGTATTTTAAGATATGGATGTCCCTTTCACCTCAGGATGACTAGAGAACACCTGTTTGCTTCACCCCCTACATCGCATGAGTCAGCTACAGCTTTCCAAATCACAAATCAGCTACGGTGCATACTTCCTTGTTTTAGGACAATTCCCAAATGAGTAACAGAAGGCTACCAGGCTCCTGACAAACTACCAATGCCTTTAATCTAGAAAGAGTGTTCAAAAGATTGTTAGACAACCTTTTAAGGATCTGTACAGTGCAAAGTATGTATCAAGGTCAGTCTCTGTGGCACCAGTTACCATATTGTTATGTTGGTTTAAGTCTCACTCCTTCACTTCCAATCCAGCTCTCTGCTAATGTGTCTGGGAAACAGTGGATGGCTCAGTACTTAAATCCCTGAACCCACAGGGGAGACCCAGATGTCCCTGGATCCTGGCTCCAGCCTGGCCCAACTCCAGCTGTTTTGGCCATTTGGAGAGTGAATCAGTTGATGGAAGATCTCTCTGTCACTCTGCCTTTCAAATAAATCTTTAACAAAAGTATACATCAATTATATAAGCAATCTCATTCTTGATATTTTGTTTCATTTTTTTTTCTCCCAGTAATATATCATGGAAATCTGTTCATAAAAATGAACAGATCAGTTTCTCTTAATGGCTACATGGAATTTCATTCAGATTATACTATGTATTTAGCCAATCTCCTTTGACATTTAAGTTGAACTAATTTTTCAGTACTACAAACCAAACTGCAAACACTGTATATACAGTCTTGCATTTATCCAATTACTTCTTCAGTAGAGAGTTTTGGGGAAATACTCATTTGTAGTTTTGAAATAGTCTATCAAGTTGTACATGACAGAGAACCTACGAATTTAAATTTCCATGTTGTAATACAAGCTATTTTTACATTAAGTCACATTATTGGTTACTTTTTTTTAGTTTCATCAAGTGCAAAGGTACAATGAATATAAATTGCTGTTTTGACTTACATTTTAAAGTTATTAGTGTAAAGTTGCATTTCCTTTCGATTATTATCAATCTATCTTACTTGATCATTTTAAAATTCACATTCTTAAAAATGATTTACTGAAAGGGCAAATGGGAGCATCTATGACTAAAATTACCAGAGAGCTACACTACCTTGTATCATTCATTTCCTACCTGTGTCGTCAAGCCTCATTATGTCATCCCGTAAATTGGTTCCTCCTGTGGTTGCCATCACTTTGGCCCCTCCCATGTGTTTGCTGACCTGGATGCAAATTTGACTGACCTGTAGAGCAAGTTCTCTAGTGGGAACAATCACCATTGCTGGAAAATATCAAGAAAGAGAAAATAAAGAAATAGAACATGTCACATTTTAATATCAGAAATAATAACCCTTGTAATCTAAATACTAAGATATATTAAAAGTCTAACTTTAGGGGCTGGTATTATGGCTTAGTGGGTAAAACTGCGTCCTTGGACACCAGCATCCCATATGGGCACTGGTTCATATCCCAGCTGCTCCACTTCCAATCCAGTTCTCTGCAAATGGCCTGGGAAAAGAACTGGTAGATGGTCCAAGTGTTTGGGCTCCTGCCACCCACATGTGAGACCCAGATGAACCTCCTGGTTCCTGACTTTGGCCTGGCACTCACGGCCATCTAGGAGAGTGAATGAGTGGACTGAAGATCTCTCCCCCACCCACAACTTTAAAAAAAAAATAATCTTAGTTAAAAAGGTAACTTTAATAGGCCTAACAGATACATCAACTTTTAATACAAGGAACTTCAAAAGGTCTGTGAAAAATGGAATTAAAGATAAATTTATTTTGGTGCAAAAAAAAATTAAACCTCATGAAATTTTTTTCAAAATAAACATTTTCCATGAACTTTCTGAAGATCCCAAATATTTTAAGAGTCCAAGTTACATCTGACAGTCAGACATTCAATAGTTTCAACAACCAAGTAAGATTCTGTTTACATCATGTGGAATTAGGAAGAAATAACAATTACAAATAAATAAAAATTAACTTTGGGAGACCGGCACTGTGGCACAGTGACACTTGTGCTACTTGTGACACTGGCATCCTCTACTGGAGCGCCGGTTCAAGTTCCCAGAGCTCCACTTCTAATTAGACTCCCTGCTTGCTAATGAGCCCAGGAAAGCAGAAGATGGCCCACGTGCTTGGGTCCCTGTGACCCAGATGGAGTTCCTGCCTCCTGGCTTAACCCTGGCCCAGCCTAGCTGTTGATGCTATTTGGGGAGGAGACCAAGGGAAGGAAGATTTTCTGTCTCTTCCTGTGTCACTCTGCCTTTCAAATAAATAACATCTTAAAAGCTTCAGAAGTGAAATCCCAATTGTATTAGCTTGTCTGGGTACAACTACAGAAATTTGTTTCTTCCCCTCTCCCTAAAATTCTTAAAATCCACAAACCACAAGCCTTTAAAAGTGAAGTTCATGTTTCTACAAGGAACTCTGCAGACACACAACTACCACAAAATAACAATTCAGTTTCATAGTTTACAAGAAGCTTGCCAACTAGTTCTCATAATCTTAGCTCTCCTACCTATAGGGCAATAATACTTATTTTGCCTATTTCACTGCAATGCTCTCAAAACTGTGAATTATGTAAAAATACTTTGAAAATTAGAAATCTCTTTTAAAAGTTGAGAATCATTTCTACAAAATAATTAGGCCAAAAGTTGTCAAAAGAAAGAGAATACTAATTCTAGAATATATAAATTGTTTTTATAGTTTAAAACACAAATTTTTCCAACTAACCTTGTATATTGTCCTTCTTCAGGTCTAGCCGTTCAAGTAAGGGAATGAGGTAGGCACCGCTCTTGCCTGTTCCATTTTTTGCTCTAGCTAAGATATCCCTACCAGATAAAGCAATGGGAATGCTCTCCTCCTAAAAGAGGCAAGACAATACAAAAGTACTTGTGAACAATAATAGCACATAAGCCAATTCCTCCCTCAAATACACTAAAGGATTATTTTTCTTGGTACTGTTTCGAAGTGCCCAATATTTGCATTTTACATGAATAGCAGTGACCCAAGCAAACTAGCAGGACTACTCAACACCACCACCATTATTAACCAATATTTAGCATAAGTTCCCACAGAATACACTTTAAATTGTATCTTAATAAAAACTGTGTATGTGTGTACAAAGAAAATGGAGAAATACAGGCTGGCCTATAAGCAGGGCATAAACAAACAGCAAAAAAGATATCTCAATATTTAACTGGAAATAATACCAGAAACAGTTCTAAGCAAAGACCATACAGCAATGAAATCTTGCAACTATTTTTGACCACAATGAAAAATATGTATAAAACTACACAGCTTACCCTTGCACAAAATAGGTGAAGTCTAACCTTTGGTCTTACTTGGCTTTTATTTATACATTACACAAATTTCCAATGTCTCACAGCATAATTCTATGTCCTGAAATGTGTTCAACTGAGGGCTCAAATTCCATTTCAGTTATCTTGTTCCATGGTCACATCAATGAGAGTGACTTACTCTCCTATTTAGCTTACTTTGTCATTGTGCATTTTGCAAAAGGTAATGATATTTCCTATTAAATACTTAGAACAAATTTCTGAAACAACGGTAAAGGATTCCCAACCATATTGAAAATTAAATACACACACCAAAAGAGAAGTTAAAAGGGCATAAAACAATGAAGTAGAGCAACAGACAATGGTCAGTTTATAAATCTCCACAAATAATAGTACAATCTGGTACAAAAGACACTCGAGTTACTTAACAATGGGCTCTATTAGGGCAGTGCAAGACAAAATGAGACATTTTTCAAAAAGCTCATGGAAAATGTATATTATGAAAAACTATGCATGGATTTCAAAATTTTTTATACCGAAGTACGTGCATCTTTTAACTTAATTTTCCATTAACTTTTCACAGTACTCTCATTTACGCTGGGAAGAAATTTCCTTTGAAAAGAATTAAGGTCCCAGGAGCCAGCATTGTGGCGTAGCAGATAAAGCGAATGCCTTCAACATCGGCATCCCATATGGGCACCATTCGTGTCCCAGCTGCTCTACTTTCCATCTAGCCACCTGCTAATGGCCTGGGTAAAGCAGTGGAAGATGGCCCAAGTGTTTGTGCCTCTCATAATTGTTTCTAAAAGGCCTCTATGATTCTCTACCTAAAGGCAAACACCAAATTTTAAAAAAAATTATGACCGGCCAGTTAGACAAAATCTGTTTTGGGACTGGTGTTGTGGTACAGCAGGTTAGGCAGTCACTTTGCAATGCCAGCATCCCACACTGGAATGCTGATTCAAGTTCTAGATGCTGTGCTTCTGATCCAGCCTCCTAATGACCCTGGGATATCTGGAAGATGGACCACGTGACTGGGGCCTTGCACCCGTTTGAGACAGATATAGTTTCTTGGCCCAGACCTGGCTGCTGTGGTCAACTGGGGAGTGAAACAGTTGATGGAAGATCTCTGTCTCTCGCTTTCCGCGATTCTGCCTTTCAAATAAAAATAAATCTAAAACAAAACAAATAATCTTGCCTCTTCAATTCTGAAACCCAATTTAAAAATTCAATCACATCATATTTCAGAGATAAACAGAGTAACTAACAGACTCTAGGTAACTCAGGTTTTATTAATTGGCTCCAAATCTAAGAGTGGTAATAATACCCAACTCAAACACGCTTGTTCGTGTTATTATAAATACTGGACTCTAATCCAAACTAGTCATTTTGAAAGACATGTCTTAGTCATAAAAGACTAGAAAAGACAATGTCAGTAAGTTGGCATAAACAGCAGTAACAGAAACTGCTACTACTACTATCACTATATCTAACATATTGAGACCTAGAAACTATTCTTCACAGATTTTTGGGGAAAGAAACCAGCTTTCTCTTATAAGGTCTTTCCTTCCTCCTCATCTTAAAAACTGAAAGCGTGCAAAACATTTAAGATTTTGATTCTGGGGCCACTGTTGTTGTACTATGGATTAAGCTGCCCCTTACAAGGTCAGCACCCCATGTAAGAGTGCTGGTTCATGACCTGGTTGGCTCTACTTCCAATTCAACTTCCTGCTAATGAGCCAGGGAGAACAGCAGATGACACACTAAAGTACTTGGGGCCCCATTACCCATTTGGGAGGACAGCATGGACTTCCTTTTTTTTTTTTTTAATTTAAAAAAAATTTTTTTTGACAGGCAGAGTTAGACAGTGAGAGAGGGAGACAGAGAGAAAGGTCTTCCTTCCGTTGGTTCACCTCCTAAATGGCTGCCACGGCCGGTGCGCTGCGCCAATCCGAAGCCAAGAGCCAGGTGCCTCCTCCTAGTCTCCCATGTGGGCGCAGGGCCTAAGCACTTGGGCCATCCTCCACTGCACTCCCGGGACACAGCAGAGAGCTGGACCAGAAGAGGAGCAACCAGGACAGAACCAGCGCCCTGACTGGAACTAGAACCCAGAGTGCCGGCGCCACAGGCGGAGGATTAGCCTAGTGAGCCACAACGCTGGCCAGACTTCCTAACTTCTGCCTGTAGCCTATAGCGGTTGCCACCCATTTGAAGGGTGAACCGGCAGATAGATATCTTTCAAATAAATACATCTTAAAAAAAAAAAAAAAGTGATTTTGAGTATTGGGTATTTATTTTAGAACGAGTGTTCATATACTGTTTCAGAGCCCTTACCAAATAAATTCTTGAAAGTAATACAATGAAGGTTTTGTATTATTAAAGGTTGTTAATTAGGGATTCCTATGTAATAAGGACAAAGTCAATGTGATTATCAGGTGAAAGAATTAAACAATTCCTGCTCCAAGAAGTATTATTACTTTCCACCATAAAACATGGAAAGTTAAGGCCTACCCTGCCATGGCTTTTGTTATGATGGATACATTCCAGACCAACATAAAAGGACTGGGATATGACTGGAAGTCATGCTAGTAGTCAAGCATCTAGCAAAGAGTGTATTTCACTGATTAATTTAAAAACTCACAAATGTAGTCAAGGAATATGGAACTGGTTTTTGATTCTAGAGACTTTGATTTCAAATGTAATTAAACCTTTTTATAAATAAAAGATCATATATAATTCAGTAATTATAAATAAGTACATTTGATATATCAAAATTTAAAGATTATTATCTATTTGTAAAGGTTATTTTAAAAATCTTTTTTTAAAAATTTATTTATTATTAGAAAGGCAGAGTTACAGAGAGGCAGAGACCAAAGTCTGCTGATAAACTCCCGCAATGGTTGCAATGGCCAAGACCAGGCTGACCTTAAGCCAGAGCCTGGAGATTCTTCCAGGTCTCCCATGCAGGTGCAGGGGCCCGAGGACTTGGGCCATCTTCCACTGCTTTCCCAGGCCATAGCAGAGAGCTGGATCGGAAGTGGAGCAACTGGGACTCAAACCAGTGCCCACATGGCATGCCAGCCCTGCAGGTGGCATCTTTACCCGCTATGCACAGGGCTGACCTCATTTTTAAAATCTTTGAAGTATTTTTAAAATGTTATTTTTCTCCAAAATCCCCCATGTAAGGCCAGCGGTATGGCATAATGGGTAAAGCCACTGCCAGCAACACTGGCATCCCATATGGGCACCAGTTTGAGGCCCAGCTGCTCCACTTTCAATCCAGCTCCCTGCTAATGTGCCTGAGAAAGCAGCAGAAGATGGTTCCTGCCTGGCCTAGCCCCAGCCATTGTAGCCATTTTGGAAGTGAACCAGTGGATGGAAGATTTTTCTCTCTCTCTCTCTCCTCCTCTATGTAATTCTCTTTCAAACAAAGAAATAAATCTTAAAAAATAGTAAAATAAAATCCTTCATGTAATTCATATTTAAAAAGAGAAGACAAACATCTTTTCCTTTATCTTCAGCTTCAAAGCAGTTTTGCAACTCATTACTAATAAATACAATGAAAGCCAGCATCCTCGGGGCCAGAGCAGGGATGCTGTAGGTTAAGCCTCCACCTGCAGGCGCCAGCATCTCATATGGACATGAGTTCGCATCCTGGCTACTTCTCTTCTGACACAGCTCTCTGCTAATGGCCTGGGAAAGCAATGGAAGATAACCCTGCACCCATGTGGTAGACCTGGAAGAAGCCCCTGGCTTTGGATGCCCAGCTCTGGCCATTGCAGCCATTTGGGGAGTAACCAGTGGATGGAAGACCTCTCTGTCTCCTGAACTTTTCTCTGTAACTTTGTCTCTCAAATAAACAAATCTTTAAAAAAAAAAAAAAAAAAGAAGAAGAAGCCAAAACCAGCATCCCTTATCATGCCACATTCGTGCTTTAGTCTGGCACTTATAAAAAAAAAAAATCACTTGTGGGGACCAGTACTGTGGCATAGCGGGTAAAGCCACTGCCTAAGTGCCAGCATCCCACATGGGTGCTAGTTCCAGTCCCAGCTGCTCTACTTCCAATCCAGCTCTGTTATTTCTTGGGAAAGCAGTAGACGGCCCAAGTCACTGGGCCCCTGCACCCGTGTGGGAGACCCAGAAGTTGTTCCTGGCTCCTATCTGAAATTGGCCCAGCTCTGGCCGTTGCGGCCATTTGGAGAGTGAAACCAGCAGATGGAAGATCTCTCTCTTTTTTTAAAAAGTCACATGTGTTATAATTTGGCAAAACATGGCATGTTACTATAAAAATGGAACTTCCACAGTAACAGTTATATAACCAGAATAGTCAATTTTTTAAAAAAGATTTATTTATTGAAAGTCAGAGTTACACACAGAGAGACAGAGACAGAGAGGGAGAGGTCTTCCATCTGCTGGTTCACTCCTCAATTGTCCACAATGGCTGGAGCTGCGCCAATCTGAAGCCAGGAGCAAGGAGCTTCTTCTGGGTCTCCCACACGGGTGGCAGGGGCCCAAGGACTTAAGCCATCTTCTACTGCTTTCCCAGGCCATAGCAGAGCTGGATGGGAAGTGGAGCAGCTGGGTCTTGAACCAGCATCCATATGGGATGCTGGCACTTCAGGCCAGAGTGTTAACCTGCTGTGTCACAGTGCTGGCCCCAAAAATATTCAATCTTAATAAGCCTTCTTAAAAGCTAAAACATGGTACCAGCGTTGTGGAGCAGCAGGTTAAGCTGCTGCCTGCAATGCTGGCATCCCATATGGGATGGGCAAAGGTTAAAGTCCTGACTGCTCCACTTCTGATCCAGGTTCCTGGTAACAGGCCTAGGAAAGCAGTGCCAAGGTGGCCCAAGTACTTGGGGCCCTGCACCCAAGTGGGAGACCTGGATGAAGCTCCTAGCTTCGGCCTGGCCCATCCCTGGCCATTGCAGCCATCTGGGGAGTTAACCAGCAGATGGAAGGTTATCTCTCCCTTTTCTTCTATTTCTGTTTTTCAAATAAATAAATCTTAAAAAAAAAAAAAAAGACTGAAACCTCTCTAGCACTTTGTTAGTACAGAAATGTCCTAAGCAGTGTGACTTTCACCTCCTACCATGACCTCATTTCTCTAGAAATGTCCCAAGCACAGGGTCAGACGATCAGAAATAATATGTGCCAGGAGCACTGTGAAAATGGTCTAGTGACAATCCTGCTGTTTTACAGCCAGTACTGAACAGTCTGCTTATTATAGTAAAGCAGTCTTCTCTGACTTGAATCACTCTGTTCATCTTCAACCATTCCGGAGGCTTCCACTACCCCTTACAAATGCATTATCTTCTATGGTTCTTGGGGCCTACAGACTTTTTATTAGGCTATCTACACATTACTGTGTTCTACACAGCTTTACAAAAGGCAACATGGGTGGTTCTGGAAGTCTCCCAATGGTTTGCGGGGTCAAATTCGTTAAAGATAAGATTTATGAATGAAGTGAAGCACGGTAGAATTAGAGTGGGGGTATCTTAATTCCCATTTTTAGTTCACCTTTTGACTGACTTCAATTAAAGCCACTAATTTCTATTACTATGCCTTCTGTGACAGAGCTTCTACCCTATAGAAACTGATTAAGGATAAAGCTTTATGGGCCGGCGCTGTGGAGTAGCAGGTAAAGCTGCCACCTGCAGTGCCGGCATCCCATATGGGCACCAGTTCAAGTCCTGGCTGCTCCACTTCTGATCCAGCTCTCTGCTATAGCCTGGGAAAGCAGTGGAAGATGGCCCAAGTCCTTGGGTCCCTGCACCCATATAGGAGATCCAGAAAAAGTTTCTAGCTCCTGGCTTTGGATCAGATCAGCTCTGGCTTTTGCAGCCATTTGGGGAGTGAACCAGTGATGGAACACCTCTCTCTGTCTCTCCCTCTCTGTAACTATGCCTCTAACGTAAATAAATAAATCTTTCCAAAAAAAGTTAAAATACACTAATGTTTTGCACCATATGATAGCCACTATGATTAGCAGTCAAAAAACTGAGCACATCCACACTGTTGCTTACCACTAGTTTCCTAAGATTAGGTAATATGAAGCAAAAGAATCTGAGGTCAGTGTTGTGGCACAGAGGATTAAGCCACCTCCTGCGATGCTGACATTCCGTAAGACTGCCAGGCTGAGTCCCTGTTACTCCACTCCTGATCCAGCTTCCTGCTCTTGTGCCTGAGAAAGCAGCAGAAGAGGTCCAGGTGCTGGGTGCTAGCTACCCATGCAGGACACCTTGATGGGAATTCCAAGTTCCTGGCTTTGGTCTAGCCCAGCCCCAGCTGTTGTAACCATTCAGGGAGTAAACCAGCAAATGAAGATTTTATCTACCTCTGCCTTTCAGATAAATAAATAAATTTTAATAAAAAAAGAAAGAGTTTAACCCTGGTTCATATAGCTATGAAACCCAAGATGAAAATCATAAAGACCTGTCAGAAGGAAAGAAAAGGAAAAAGGAAACTAAAAATTGTTTTAAAATTTGTTATGTGCATAGTGCTAGGTACTTATTACCTTATATTATTTATATCCTTACAATTTGGATAATTTTCATTTGTTTTACAACTACAAAAGGGATCTTTTCAAGGAGATAGGTTTCTTTGCCCGAAGTCCCAAAGCAACACTAGAACCAGAATCCAAATACTTATCTGCAAACAACCACCCATGGGAACAAGGATGTGGAGAAGGTGGAACCCTTACACACTATTAGTGGGAAAGTACAGCCACTTTGCAAAACAGTATGGCAGTTCCTCCAGAAGTTAAACACAGAGTTACCATGTAAGACAGCATTCTTGGCATATATGCAAGAGAAACAAAAATATCTCTACACAAAAACTTGCACATCAATGTTCACAGCAGCATTACTCTTAGCTCGAGGTAGAAACAGTCCAAATATCCACAAACTGATGAATGAATAAACCAAAAGTGGTATAACCAACCATGTAATGAAATATTATTTGGCAAAAGAAGGAATGCAAGGGGCAGGTATTTGGTACAGAGGTTATTGAGGGTCTGGTTTGAGTCCTAACTACTCTGCATCTGAGCCAGCTTCCTGCTAGTGTGAACCATGGGAGGCAACAGATAATGGCTCAAGTTCTTGGGTCTCTGACGCCCAAGTGGTAGACCTGCACTGAGTTCTAGGTTGCTGGCTTCAACCTGATCTAGAACTGACTGCTGTGGGTATTTGGGGAGTGAATCAGCAGATGGAAGATCTCTATCTGTATCCCTACCTTTCAAATTAAAATTAAACTGTGCATAGAAAAAGAAATAGAGTACTGGATTCACTGGATTCCATGAATATGCTCAGTGAGAGAAGCCAGTCACAAAAGACCAGATACTGTATGATTTCACTTATATGCATCGTCCAGAGCAGGCAAATCAACAAAGAAGGAGATTAGTAGTTACCTAGGGCTGGACGATGATAAAGGGTGACTGCTGAAGGGATTTCATCTTGGAGGGAGATGAAAACGTTCTACAATTGATTGTGGTAATCGCTGTACAACTCTAAATGTAATAAAACCCACTAAACTGCACCATTTTAAAATCTGTCAATTGTATGATATGTGACTTATATTCCAATAAAATTACCTCTCCCAAATTCCATCTACCACCTTAGGTCTCCCAAGTCATTGCTCCACTGTAAAGTTTAGGGACCAATTTAACATGTATCTGCTGTGTGGTTACTTAGCACCCCTTTCCTAGTTGCACGCCCACATCCTTCTAAGGAATTACATCCCACCTCCCGTTTGCCCCCTAAAAGGTCAAATCTGGTCAACCTTCTAAGAAAGTGGTAAACAAGCAACTACTGAACTGTTAATAGTGCAACCATTACAGCTTCCTAAGCTCTTCAGAGCCACCTCTGTTCTTGGTCATTTCCAAGTATATTTCTCAAAACTTTTCTGAGATTTTGTGAATTAAGTATTTTTTAAAAAAATTTAAAGATTTACTGAAAGGCAGAAGCACAGAGACTACTTCTTCTGACCACTGGTTTATCCCCCAATTGGCCACATTGGCTGGAGATGAGCTGATCTGAAGCCAGGAGCTTCTACCAGGTCCCCCACGCAGGTGAGGAGCCCAAGAACTTGGGCCTTCTTTTACTGCTTTCCCAGGCCACAGCAGAGAGCTGGATTGGAAGTGGAACAGCCGGGTCTTGAACCAGTGCCCGTATGCGATGCCAGCGCTGCAGGTGGCGGCTTTACCCACTATGCCCCAGCGCTGGCCATCAATATTCTTGCAATAAATTCTTAGAATAAGTTTGTTTCTGTTGCCCACAACCAAATGGCACAATTTCCAATTTCCTAATACTGAAGGGCATTTTATAAAAGTGTGCTATTTATAAAAAATTCTCAACTAGCTGTATTTCAGCTGCTTCCTCTTACTCCCTTTAAAGCCAGTTAAGCATAAAAACTAATTTCAAGAGGAAAAATAATTATGGAGGTGGTAGACAGGGCTTTAGCCTAATGGTATGAGCTACCACTTGGGGGGCCTGTATCTCATATTGGGGTACGAAGATCCATTTCCAGTTCCAGCTTCTGCTAATGCACAGCTTGAGAGGCAGCACCGGTGAGGACTCAAATACTTGGGGTCTCTGCCACCTGCGTGGAAGACCCAGCTTGAGTTCTTGGCTCCTGCTTCACAAAGGCCCAGTCCCAGCTCTTGCAGGCATTTGAGAAGTGAATGAGCAAGTGGGAGATCTCTATTTCTGATTTTCAAATAAAATTTTTTAAATTTAAAAGCAAAACTAAGGGGTCAGCGCTGTAGTGTAGTGGGTGAAGCTGCTGCCTGCAGTACCAGTATCCCATATAGCCGCCAGTTTGAGTCCTGGCTGCTCCACTTCTGATCCAGCTCTCTGCTATGAATGGCCTGGGAAAGCAGTAGAAGATGGCCCAAGTCCTTGGGACCCTGCACCAGCATCGGAGACCCGGAAGAAGCTCCTGGCTCCTGACATCCTATCAGTGTGGCTCTGGCCGCTGCAGCCAATTGGAGTGTTAACCAGCAGATGGAAAACCTCTCTCTTTGCTTCTCTTTCTTTTTTTGTATAACTCTTTCAAAATAAGTAATGAATCTTAAAAAAAAAAAAAAAACAGTACTGTGAAGGACATAACAGGACATGCTCTCTGCTATCCAGAACAAAGGGAGACAGAAGACAGCAATTTCCAAAAATCTGTAATTTAAGAAAATCTGTAATTTTACAGTGGTAATCAGTAGAGAAATGCTGCATTTAAAGACATAGAGAAAACAATTCTTTTAGCTACCAAAAAAATTCATTGATAGCAGGAGGATTACTTATTAAAGGATCCAGAACGCTGTAATTCTTAACTATAAGTTGTAGACCAAGCTGACAAAATAATCTGAAGTTCCTGATCTGGTATAAAATTTTGCTAACACAAAGGGGATTCCAGGTTTCCCTCAATAATGGAGTACCTTCATTTCTTCGTTTTCTTAGATTATCTAAAAAGTCTTTAAGAGTGCCTAGGGTCTGGAAGCAGCAAAGGCTGCCATCTTTTAATCACGTAACGCATTATGGAAAAAACAGACTACCAGACCCTCCAAAGGAGACTGTATTCCTATAAAGCTTTAGTTTTAGAATGGCATAGTTATTCTATTGGACACCACAGTTAGACCTACACCTAAAGTCAGAGATAGCTACACTAAAAGAAGATGTGTGCAAGCAACCTGCAGTATATCTAGCTCCAGCCTGTCAGTGTCAAGCCTCTTGAAAGCATATAATTTTAAGTGCCTCATTCCCCAATACTATAGCCAAATTGCAACTAAATTCTACCTCCTACGAAGACTCAAATGCAGAACAGTCACCATCTAATCAAGAAGGCTTTAATATTTAGGGTAAAAAAAATGCCTGGGGGGTTGTTGCTGTGGTGTAATGGGTTAAGCTGCCACCTGCAATGATGGCATCCCATATGGGCTCCAGTTCAAGTCCTGGCTGCTCCACTTCCAATGCAGCTCTCTGCTGTGGCCTGGGAAAGCAGCAGAAGATGGCCCAAGTCCTTGGCCCCAGCACCATGTGAGAGACCCAGAAGAAGCTCTTCCTCCTAGCTTCAGATCAGCACAGCTCTGGCGTTGTGGCCATTTGGGGAGTGAACTAGCAGATGGAAGACCTCCCTCTCTGCCTTTCAAATAAAATAAATAAATCTTTTTAAAAAAAAAGCAATCTTATTAAAATAGACAACAGGTTTCAAGAAGAAAGAAAGAAAACAAGAAAAAGGTAAGAGAAGCAGATATGAATGGAAAGCTATAGTAGAGGGAAGCTCACCAGGAGGTTGAATTTTACTTGGAGATTTGTAAATTTCAGGTCTAAAATCCCAGCATTTATGACTATTTGCTTTGTAGGAGTCTAAGAAACGTTAGCTTGTCCTTGATTCTCAAGATAAGAGGGAAGAAAAAGGCAGCAAGAATAGTGGTCTTGGGGCCGGTGCTGTGGCACAGTGGATAAATCCGCTGCCTGCAGTGCTGGCAAACCATGTAGGCACCGAATGAGTCCTGGCTGTTCCTCCTCTGCCTCTCTATAACCCTGCCTTTCAAATAAATAAATAAATAAATATTTTTAAAAAACAGTGATCTTACTTACCTAAAATAATATATTCTTTAAAAAAAAAAGACTTAATTTATTTATTTGAAAGGCGGAGTTACAGAGAGAAAAAGATAGAGATCTTTCAGCTGCTGGTTCACTCCCCAAAGCCAGATCAGGCCTGATCTGAAGCCAGGGGCCTGGAGCTTCTTCTGGGTCTCCCACACAGGTGCAGGGGACCAAGAACTTGGGCCATCTTCTGCTGCTTTCCTAGGTTCATTAGCAGGGGGCTGGATCAGAAGTGGAGCAGCCAGGACTTGAACCGGTGCCCAAATGGGATGTGGGCACTGCAGGAAGCAGTTTTACCTGCTACATCACAGTACTGGTCCCGATCATCTTAATTTTATCACTCTAAATGCTTTGTACTGTGCTAAGCACTGGAAATAACAGTTGAATGTGGGGCTGGCGCTGTGGCATAGCAAATAAAGTTGCAGTGTTGGCATCCCATATGGGCACCAGTTTGAATCCAGCCACTCCACTTCCAATCCAGCTCTCTGCTATGGCCTGGAAAAGCAGAAGACAGCCCAAGTCCTTGGGCCCTGGCACCCCCATGGGAGACCTAGAAGAAGGTCCTGGTTCCTGGCTTTGATCAGTGCAGCTCCAGCTGTTGTGGCCATCTGGGGAGAGAACCAGTAGATGGAAGACCTCTTTTTCTCTCTCACTGCCTCTGCCTTTCAAATAAATATTTCTTAAAAATAAAAATAAAAAATTAATAAAAGTTGATTGGTATTGGGGCCAGCGTTGTGGTGTAGTGGGTTAGGCTACCACATGCAATGCCAGCATCCCACATGGGTGCCAGAGTCCTGGCTGCTGCACTTCCAAACCAGCTCCCTGCTAATACACCTGGGAAAGCAGTGGAAGATGGCCAGGGCCAGCCCCAGCTGTTGTGGTCATCTGGGAGTGAACCAGCAAATAAAGATCCCTCCTAACTCTGACTTTCAAATAAATTAAAAATTATATCTTTTTATTTATTTTATTTCTTATTTTTGACAGGCAGAGTGGACAGTGAGAGAGAGAGAGAGAAAGGTCTTCCTTTTGCCGTTGGTTCACCCTCCAATGGCTGCCGTGGCCGGTGCGCTGCGGCTGGCGCATTGCGCTGATCCGCAGGCAGGAGCCAGGTGCTTCTCCTGGTCTCCCATGGGGTGCAGGGCCCAAGCACTTGGACCATCCTCCACTGCCTTCCCGGGCCACAGCAGAGAGCTGGCCTGGAAGAGGGGCAACCAGGACAGAATCCAGTGCCCTGACGGGGACTAGAACCCGGTGTGCCAGCACCGCAAGGCGGAGGATTAGCCCATTGAGCCATGGCGCCAGCCTTAAAAATTATATTTTAAAAAAAGTTGAATGATAGTACAGTAAGAGCTAACTCAAGCATTCTGTGCTTGGAACAGGGTTCACTTTTTTCAGCTGCCCATCTTCTTCTAACAGGTACATTCATATGCAATTCCAACTAAAAAAGTGCTCAACATAGTACACTGACTTTATTTGTACAATTGGTTGTCCTTCCACCAGATTGCAGGACAGGAACCTTTCCTGTTTTGCTCATTCAGAATCCTGTCTAATCCTTTATGGGTCATTCAATACATGTTCAATAAAAAAGCAGTCAGTGATGTCACAGGGTTTCTCCTTAGCACAGCCCTGATCCAACAATTTGAACAACTTAAACACGTGTCTGTTGCCTTCAATTATAAAACTAGCATGTTTATACATTTATGTGTACTATGCATGTATGTACATTATCTGTATACGTACATATATTCCTTGTTTTTTTCACAGATAAGGTCAAGTAGCAAAGAATGTACCCAATGCTCAGATTCTGATCCCTAATTATACTTCCCACTAAAAAGAATTAGGGCTCCTTGGATTCCAAGGCTGGAACATGACAGGTAAGATAATCCTCATGGGGCTGGTATTGTGGCACAGTGCATCAGCTTTGACCTGCAACACTGGCATCCCATATTGGAGCACAGGCTTGAGTCTCAGCTGCTCTGTTTCCAATCCAGCTCCCTGCTAATGTGCCTGAAAAAGCAGTAGAGGATGCTTTACAGTACACCCACGTGGGAGACCTGGATGGAGTTCCTGGCTCTTGGCTTTGGCCTGGACCAGCCATGGCTTTTGTACCCATTTGGGGAGTGAACAAGTAGATGAGATCTCTCTCTGTGTCTCCCTCTGTCACTCTGCCTTTTGAATAAAATCTGAAGAAAAGAAAATAATCCTTACATGATGTTATGCGAAAAAGGAAGTGCTTAAATACTGGAAGGAGCTTACGTTAGTTGTGGACAATCTGGTTACAAAAACACCATTAAAGAAAAATAGGAATTCATAAATCCAAAGACAAGTAAAGAGGAAGTAAGGTCTTCATAGGGAACAAATATGGAGGCAGTGCTAGAGTTAGAAACTCATCATAAGCCATCAGAGTAAATTTGAGATCAAGGGGTTGGTGCTGTGGCCTAGAAGGTTAAGCCTCTGCCTGTGGTGCCATCATCCAATATGGGCATGGTTAGAATCCTGGCTGCTCTACATCCAATCCAGCTCGCTGCTAATGGCCTGGGAAAGCAGTGGAAGAGGGCCAAGTGCTTGGACCCCTAGCTCTGTGGGGAAGACTCAGAAGAAGCTCTGGGCTCTGGGCTTCGGATTGGCCCAGCTCTGACTGCTGCAGTCATCTGGGCAGTGAACCAGCAGATGAAGGACCTCTCTCTTTCTGCCTCTGCCTCTCTCTCTATAACTCTCCCTTCCAAATAAATAATTCTTTAAAAATAAATGAAATAGAACTTTATTTATTTGGAAGGCAGAGTCGCACAGAGAGGGAAGTAAAGCAGTGGACGAATGACTCCTCCTCTCAGTGTATAACTATGCCTCTAGAATAAATCTTAAAAAAAAAAAAAAGGTGAAATCAAACATGAATCATTCATCAATGAATACTAAAATATGGTGGAAATTCTGATGAACAGGGTATCTTCACAGTCTTAAAATGTTTCTCATGGGGCCAGCACTGTAGTGTGGCGGGTAAAGCCACCATCTGCAATGTTGGCAGCCCATATGGGTGCCAGTTAGTGATCTGGCTGCTCCACTTCTGATCCAGCTCTCTGCTATGGCCTGGGAAAGTAGTAGAGATGGTCCAAGTCCCTGGACCCCTCCATCTGCATGGGAGATCCAGAGGAAGCTCCTGGCTCATAGCTTTGGACTGGTCCAGCTCTGGCCATTGCAGCCATCTGTGGAAGTGAATCAGCGAATGGAAGACCTCTCTTTCTGCTTCTGCCTCTCTGTACCCCTGCCTTTCAAATAAATAAGTAAATCTTAACAACAACAAAAAAAACCTCAGTGTTCTTATTAGTTTCAAGAGAAGGGGTAAAGAACAGTAATCACACTGAACAATCAGACAACTTAAAAGGGTAACCGCAGGGCCAGCACGGTGTCATAGGGGGTAAAGCCAACACCTGCAGTGCCAGCATCCCATATGGGCACCAGTTCGAGATCCAGCTGCTCCACTCCCCCCTGCCTTTTTTAAGATTTATTTATTTATTTTAAAGTCAAAGTTACACACAGAGAGGAGAGACAGAGAGAGAGAGAGAGGTGTCTTCCATCTGTTGGTTCACTCCTCAGTTGGCTGCAAAGGCCAGAGCTGGGCTAGTCCGAAGCCAGGAGCCAGGAGCTTCTTCCAGGTCTCCCACAAGAGTGTAAGGGCCCAAGCACTTGGGCCATCTTCCACTGCTTTCCCAGGTCAGGGCAGAGACCTGGATCAGAAGTGGAGCAGCTGGGACTCGAACTGGTGCTTATATGGGATGCTGGCCCTGCAGGCCACGCTTTACCCACTATGCCACAGTGCTGGCCTCTGCTCCACTTGAGACCCAGCTCTCTGGTATGGCCTGGGAAAAGCAGTGGAAGATGGCCCAAGTCCCTGCACCTATGTGGGAGACCTGGAATAAGCACCTGGCTCCCAGCTTCAGATTGGCCCAACTCCGGCCATTGCAGCCATTTGGGGAATGAACCAGCGGATGGAAGACCTCTCTCTCTCTCTCTTTCTGCCTCTCTATAACTCCATCTTTCAAATAAATAAATCTTAAAAAGGGGGAGCTGTAAATCACCAATGAGGAAGAGATGGACACCAGGTACACCTTCAAATGTGGTAGCCCTGAGCTGTAACAAGACATTCGCAGTATTCTGGCTGAGAAAGCATAACTTGAAACTAACCACACGGAAACAAACTCAAAATGAATGCTCTATTAAAAATAAGGAGAAGCCTGAATTTTGATATGTTAATAAGACATTAAAAAAAAAAAAAAGAGGAAAATCTGTTGAGTAAGATAGGTTAAAGAGACATAATAACTACATGCAATACCTGATCTAGACCAGATTCTGTACAGAGGGAAATGCTATAAAGAATATTTTGGGGGGCTGGTGCTGTGGCATAGCGGGTAAAGCCACCACCTGCACTGCTGGCATCCCATATTCGCACCAGTTTGAGTCCCAGCTGCTCCACTTCCAATCCAGCTCTCTGCTATGGCCTAGGAAAGCAATAGAGGATGGCCCAAGTCCTTGGGCCTCTGCACCCACGTGGGAAACCCGAAGAAGCTTCTGGCTTCAGATTGGCACAGTTCTGGCCGTTGTGGCCATGTGGGGAGTGAACCAGTGGAGGGAAGACCTCTCTGCCTCTCCTGTTCTCTGTGTGAAACTCTGACTTTCAAATAAATAAATCTTTAAAAAAATATATTTTTGGATAAATTAATGATTAGGATACAAATGACAAGACAAAAGTATTATGATCAATGTTAACTGATTCAAGATAATTGTATTTTGACTATAAAAGGATATTCCTAATTCTTGGGAAATTCATAATGAACTATTCAGGAGGGACACAATTTTGTAACAATTTTTTTTTTTTTTTTACAGGCAGAGTGGACAGTGAGAGAGAGAGAGACAGAGAGAAAGGTCTTCCTTTTGCCGTTGGTTCACCCTCCAATGGCCGCCGCGGTCGGCGCGCTGCGGCCGGCGCACCGCGCTCGTCCGATGGCAGGAGCCAGGAGCTAGGTGCTTTTCCTGGTCTCCCCATGGGGTGCAGGGCCCAAGCACCTGGGCCATCCTCCACTGCACTCCCGGGCCACAGCAGAGGGCTGGCCTGGAAGAGGGGCAACCGGGACAGAATCCGGTGCCCTGAACGGGACTAGAACCGGTGTGCCGGCGCCGCAAGGCGGAGGATTAGCCTGTTGAGCCACGGCGCCGGCAGTTTTGTAACAATTTTTACTCTTTAAAGTTCAGAAGTGTACATATGCATACATTAGAAATTTTAAACCATCCCCACAGATTAAAAAGCTATCAAAAATCATGTAACGTATGACATGTAACCTTTTATATGTGATTATATGTGATAAAAAGTTACACATACCTGAATAGGAGATGGCTTTTCCCAGCCCATTTCAAAAATTCCCATCAATAACTCCCGTTTCAAACAATAATCTTCAAACTCATTTCCTTTCGTGGAGGTCACATCCTAGTCAAACAAAACAAGAATTATTAAACTACAACTGTGTTCTTTAGTGGTTAGCATGCTTAGGAAAATTTGCAAAAATAATTCCTTAACCAATCTTAAATATAAACTTAAGCAAATTAAATAGTTTTATTCTATACTTCAACTATTCCTGGAGAATAAACATGTTGGGCATTGCCTAAAATCTCCATTACAATATGACGCCTGGTGGATGTTCTAGGGGCATGTCTTCGGCTGCTGTAGTTAAGCTACGTAAGGTCAAACCACTGGCAGGGATAGGTCCGGACACGTGGACAGTGCATGATCCCTATACTTTGCTTAAGATGCCTCTGTGCGTGGTCCACCGTGCCTGCGTGACCTTTGCGCTGATTGGCTCCCCTACTGCGCATGTCCTTCATAAGCTTTATAAGCCTATATGCTTCCTCAATAAAGTAGTTCCTGCTTCAACAGAACTCACGGGTGCTTGTGGTATGTTCTTGACCCGTCGACCTTACCTTTTCCATTTGCCTTGTTGGGGAGTGCTTGCGCTGCCCCTGCTGGTCAGGGGCTAGCATCAGGCTTGAGACCCCAACAAGTGGCACCCAGCGTGGGTCACGACAGACTCGAACATGTACAATCACTTAAAAACTGTTCTGGGGAATAATCACTCTTTAGTCATAGTCTACTAAGGACTTGTGGAATACTGTACCCTGCTATGAATTGCTAATCACAAGATATACAGTCAAACACTACCTCTACCACTCATGAGCTAGAAATATCTTCTGGCTAAGTCAGAGTTTCTCAAACTCAACACTACTGACATTTTGGACCAGAAAATTCTTTGCTGTTAAGAGGCTATCTTACAGAGCTGGCGCCGCGATTCAATAGGCTAATCCTCCGCCTTGCGGTGCTGGCACACCGGGTTCTAGTTCCGGTCAGGGCACCGGATTCTGTCCCGGTTGCCCTTCTGCCAGGCCAGCTCTCTGCTGTGGCCCGGGAAGGCAGTGGAGGATGGTCCAAGTGCTTGGGCCCTGCACCCCATGGGAGACCAGGAGAAACACCTGGCTCCTGCCATCGGATCAGCGTGGTGCACCAGCTGCGGCAGCCACTGGAGGGTGAACCAACGGCAAAAGAAAGACCTTTCTCTCTCTCTCTCACTGTCCACTCTGCCCGTCCAAAAAAAAAAGAGGCTATCTTACAGCATACCCCAGCTGTAATGAGAAAAAAAAATCTAACAATTACCAATGCTGACTAGGAGGAAAAAAGTACCCCCTTGGTTGAGAACCCTGGGCTAAGAGAAATAACTTTTGTGAACTTCTGTTTTCTCATCTGCAAAATAAGGATACTCCTTACCTGAATAACTTAAAAGCAAAAGACATTTTTGACAAAATTACCTAAGACATGTGGATGTATGGACATATTATTTAACAGACACACCCAACCATGAAATGGAGGAAAATTCTGCCCAATCCAATATATACGACCTACACAATTTCAATGATTCCAACCAAGAACACATGTCTGTTGTTATTACAAGTAACCATGTGATTTCCAGAGATTCCCCACCGTTTTTCCCACTTGAAATTCATAACCAACCTACCGAAGTCTTGATTCTTAGATCCTTTGGAGGGAGTTTTAAAGTCTTTTTCCAGTCGTCACCAGGTCTAGAGAAAATATAGTAAACTTTAAGTATCAAAATTCAGTGTCCTACCTAATAATATCTAACAATCATAGTAAGTTTAATATATTGCCACGTACATAAAAACATAGTTTTAAAAAGTGTTACACAACTTTAGAAAAGTGTTATGAAAAATAATCCAGGATGGCTGGCGCCACAGCTCACTAGGCTAATCCTCAGCCTGCAGCGCTGGCACCCCAGGTTCTAGTCCCAGTTGGGGCACCTGATTCTGTCCCGTTTGCTCCTCTTCCAGGCCAGCTCTCTGCTGTGGCCTGGGAAGGCAGTGGAGGATGGTCCAAGTGCTTGGGCCCTGCACCCATGGGAGACCAGGAAGAAGCTCCTGGCTCCTGGCTTCAGATCGGCACAGCAAGCTGGCTATAGCGGCCATTTCGGGGTGAACCAACGGAAAAGGAAGACCTCTCTCTCTGTCTCTAACACTGCCTGTCAAAAAAAAAAAAAAAAAAAAACAAACAGAAAAATACTCTAGGGCAGATCATAAATCAAAACAGAAGGAACAGTGGGTATCCACTCCCTTAAAAGCAGTATAGTATATGGTACAGCTGCCAAAACATGTTTTTTGTTTTACTTTGTTTTGTTTTAACCTATACAGTACGTGCTTTAATTTAAAGCAGTTGACATTTAAAATTAGGAGGTTTCACATAAAGTTCACATTCTGGCTTTTCTTAAACAGCAAGCTTTAGCAACATTGCTCCAAATTTTTCTTTTTTTTTTTTTTAAAGAATTATTTTACAGGGCCAGCGCTGTGATGCAGCGGGTTAACGCCATGGCCTGAAGCGCCGGCATCCCATATGGGCGTCAGTTCAAGTCCCAGCTGCTCCACTTCCAATCCAGCTCTCTACTATGGCTTGGGAAAGTAGTAGAAGATGGCCCAAGTCCTTTGGCCCCTGCACCCATGTGGGAGACCTAGAAGAAGCTCCTAGCTCCTGGCTTTGGATCGGCGCAGCTCCAGCCATTGTGGCCAGTTGGGGAGTGAGCCATCGGATGGAAGACCTCTCTCTCTCTCTCTCTCTCTGCCTCTCCTCTGTGTAACTCTTTCAAATAAAATAAAACAACTCTTTAAAAAAAAAAAAGAATTATTTTATTCATTTGAAAGACAGTTACAGAGAGAGGTAGAGACACAGAGAGATCTTCCATCAGCTGGTTTATTCTTTCTCTCTTTTTTTTTGATAGGCAGAGTGGACAGTGAGTGAGTGAGAGTGAGAGAGAGAGAGAGAGAGAGAGAAAGGTCTTCCTTTTGCCGTTGGTTCACCCTCCAATGGCCGCCGCAGCCACCGCGCTGTGGCTGGCACACCGCACTGATCCGAAGGCAGGAGCCAGGTGCTTCTCCTGGTCTCCCATGGGGTGCAGGGCCCAAGCACTTGGACCATCCTCCACTGCCTTCCCGGGCCACAGCAGAGAGCTGGCCTGGAAGAGGGGTAACCGGGACAGAATCCGGTGCCCTGACGGGGACTAGAACCCGGAGTGCCGGTGCCGATAGGCGGAGGATTACCCTATAGAGCCTCGGCACTGGCCGGTTCATTATTGTTCACTCCCCAAATGGCCGCAACAGCTATAGCTGAGCTAATCTGAAGCCAGGAGCCTGCAACTTCTTCCAGGGCTCCCACGTGGGTACAGGGGCCCAAGGACTTGGGTCATCTTTCACTGCTTTCCCAGGCACATTAGCAGAGAGCTGGACTGGAAGTGGAACAGCCGGGACTTGAACTTGTGCCCTCAAGGGAGTGCTAGTGCTAGTGCTGCAGGCCGGGGCTTTAACCCGCTCTACCACAGAACCAAACCCTGCCCTAAATTTCTATATGGTAACAGCTTGATGGAGCTTAGTAATTTCAAGGAGTTTAAAATCAAACAGGTGCCCCCTTTGAACAAGGAAAATATACATTCTCTTTTTACAAGATTTGTATTTGAAAAGCAGAGTAATAAAGATTGAGCTCTTCCATCCACTTGTTCACTCTGCCTAATGGCTCCAACAGCTGGGACTAGTCCAGCTGAAGCCAGGAGCCTGGAGCTTCATCTGTGTTTCCCACATGTGAGGCACGGCCCAACACTTGGACCATCCTCTACTGCCTTCGCAGGCATGCTAGTGAGCTCAATCAGAAGCTGAGCTGCAGGGACTTGAATAGGTGCTCCGATATGGGATGCTGGCATGTCGGCAACAGCTTAGCTCACTGCACCACAACACCAGCCACCTTCTAATCGGGCACAACACCAAGTTCGCACGTGAGTTTTTAACTTCTCAGGGCTAAAGTCAAGGGCTCTGAAATTTCAGACTGAATCAATTCTTTGTTCTACTGCTTATTAGTTCTGTATCTTTTTACCAGTTACTTTACTTTAAAGATTTATTTTGTTTATTTATTTTAAAGACAGTAAGCTATCCACTGGTTTACTCTCCAAATTGCCCCAACAGCTGGGGCTGGAACAGGCGGAAGCTAGGAAACCCATTCAAGTCTCTTATGCAAGTGGCAGGGGCCCAAGTACTTGAGACATCATCTGCTGCTTCCCAAGCACACTAGCAAGAAGCTGGGTTGGAAGGGAAACATCTAGGACTTGGAACCAGCACTCCCGTATGGAATGCAAGAATCTTCAAGCAGGAGCTTAATGTGGTGCAACACAAAGCCTGCCCAGGACAGGTTATTCTTCTAATCCTTTAGTATCCCATTTTATATATGTGAGACTAACAACTATACCAAATAACTTACATAAAGCACACAGCATGGTGCCTAGCAAAATAGGAACTCAATATTAACTGTTAGTGAACACTGCCCTTAAAGCTTTTTACAGGGCCTAGCACTGTGATGTAGCAGGCTAAGCCTCCACCTGCGGTGCTGGCATCCCATATAGGCACCAGTTCATGTCTCGGCTGCTCTTCTTCCAACCCACTCTCTCTCAAGGCCTGGGAAACAGTGCAAGGTGGCCCAAATGCTTGGGCCCCTGCACCCATTTGGGAGAGCCAGAAGAAGCTCCTGGCTCCTGGTTTTGGATCGGCGCAGCTCCAGCTGTTGCGGCCAATTGGGGAGTGAACCAGCAAATGGAAGACCTCTCTCACTGTGTAACTCTTTCAAATAATCAATAAATAAATTAAAAAAAAAAAAAGAAGAGAAAAAGCAATTCACCATTGTCTCTCATCATAATTTCTGAAAAATCCACACTTACAACAAAGCAACAATGCTTTCTACATATCTATCCTTAAGAATGGGGGCTGGCATTATAGCTGGTAGAGCTGCTGCCTGCAACATTCCACACGGGAGCCTGTTCAAGACCTGGCTGCTCCACTTCTGATTCAGCTCCCTGTTAACGAGACTGGGAAAGCAGAAGATGGTCCTAGTGCTTCGGTCCCTGCCACCCACATGGGAGACCCAAATGGACTTCCAGCTCCTGGCTTCCGTCCGGCCCAGGCCCAGCTGTTGCAGTCATTTGGACAGTCAACCAGTAGATGAAAGGGCTCACTCCCTGTTCCTGTTCCTCTCCCTTTAACTCTGCCTTTCAAATAAGTCTTTCTTAAAAAGTAGCTAAATTTTGCTAACCTATCCATAATTTGTCAAGACAAGCCACAATTTAGAAAATATAAGAATACTTCAAAAATTCTGAGGGGCCAGCATTGTGGCATAATGGGTTAAGCTGCCTGCGATGCCAGATGTTCCTTATGGGTGCCACCTCTGATCTAGCTCCCTGTTAATGTGCCTGAGAAAGCAGCCAAGGATGGCCTAAGTCCTTGGGCCCCTGCACCCACATGGGAGACCCAGATGAAGCTCCTGGCTCCAGCCTGGCCAGTGCAGCCATTTGAGAAATAAGCCAGAGAATGGAAGACCCTCTTTCTCTCAGAATAAAATAAATCTTTAAAAAAAGTTTGTGGAAAATTTAACTAAAAGGTAAGTTTATTTTGGTGCAAAGTATGTAAAATCCAAAAGTTTTTCCTAATATACATTTTCCATGAAATTTCTGAATACTTTTCATATCTTCATTCCTATACTAATTAAAGCATTCATTTAAAAATGTGAAACATACTACTGCAAATTTTCCCACTGAACATACCAATTTTGTTGGAAATTTAATTCTTAACCACATGGCAATAATCACCTACATGATATCCTGGTAGCTTATAAAGGGCTATTTTTCTGTAGGAAGCAAAAAGAACTAGTTTGTAATAAAACATTCATTTTAGGTCAATAAACTAAATCATCATCATCTTATGAAGAGTTCTAGAGGCTGAATCATTTTATATGGCTAGATTCTCAACAAAAGCCAAACTGTAATTGGGGTCAAAAGTCTTAAATGTTAACTTCCTGCAACTCAATCTCTAAAGTGACAGTTACTATTGAAATAACATAAAGGACGCACTTAAAGAGATGACAACACATAAGCTTTCAGCTCTAAGAGAAAATATTCTGCAGACACATTAGGCTACCTTAAATTATTTATTAATAGACAGGCAGTCAGGCAGAGAGAGAGGTCTTCCATATGGGTAGCAGTGACCCACACACTGGGGCTATCTTTTGCTTTCCCAGAAGCATTAGCAGGGAGCTGGATCAAAAACTAAAACGTGTTATGGATACATTTCCTATGAGTAAATACACTTGGAGTTCAGAAAACTGGTGGAAGTTTTAAATGTAAAAAACTTTTAAAAATTGAAATTGGCTTTAACTATCACTTAAACTAGCATATGAGGGTGGGCACTGTGGTGCAATAGGTTAACTAGGGCTTGGAATGCCCAAATCCTGTATTGGAGTGCCAATTCAAGCCTCAGCTACTCAGCTTCTGATCCTGCTCCCTGTTAATGTGCCCTGAAAACAGTGGATGATGGAACAAGTACTTGAGTACCTGACACCCACATGAGAGACCCAGATGCAGGGCATGGCTGTTGTGGACATGTAGGGAGTGAACCAGCAGATCAAAGATCTCTGTCAGGGCCAGGCCTGTGGCGTAGCGGGTAAAGCTGTCGCCTGCAGTGCCGGCTTCCCATATGGGCGCTGGTTCAAGTCCCGGCTGCTCCACTTCCAATCCAGCTCTCTGCTATGGCCTGAGAAAGCAGCAGAACATGGCCCAAGTGCTTGGTCCCCTGCGCCCATGTGGGAGACTCAGATGAAGCTCCTGGCTTCAGATCGTCCCAGCTCCAGCCATTGTGGGTAGGCTATTTGGGGAGTGAACCAGCGGATGGAAGACTTCTTTTTTTCTCTCTGCCTCTCCTTCTCTGAGTACCTCTTTCAAATAAATAAATCTTTAAAGAAAAAAGGAACTCTGTCACTTTGCCTTTCAGATAAATATATCTTAAAAAAAAAATCGTTATACCACCACAAATAACAACACTGACAAAACAAGATGAATCTATTTCATTGATTTAAAACAAAGTCACTGATAACTTCTACACTGAACTAATTAGGAAAACCAGGTCTGTTTCAAAAAATAATCTTTATGGGGCTAGTGTCATGTGGCACAGCAGGGTAAGCTGCCACTTGCAATGCCAATATCCCATGTTGGAGTATCAGTTCCAGTTCAGGATACTCTACTTCCAATGCAGCTTCCTGTTGGGAAGGTAGCAGTGGACAGCCTAAGTGCTTAGGCACCCTGCCCCCTCATGTGGGAGACCAGCCCTGGCAGTTGCAGCCCTGGGGAGTGAACCAGCAGATGGAAGACCTCTGTCTGTCTCTCCCTCTTTCTGTCACTGTGCCTTTGAAACAAACAAATCTTCAGGAAAAAAAATAATTTACAAAATTTGTATTACCTGTGATTTATGTCAGAAATACCTTATTGTATTACAATATCTACAATCAAAAGGTTAAATTAAGGTAAACAGGTACAGGCAACAAAAAGAAGTCTTGGTTCCCCAAGTGTATTTATTATTTATTGCAACACTTACTTAATAGTGGTGGTCAAACTCTGTGCTTGCTGCTGAGTGCCATTATTGATTGTGTTGGTGGTTTTCAGCTGGTTCATCTGTTGCTGTGTCTGTGTGCCCCCTCCTCCAGGGCCACCACTGGGCTTCACAGGGCCCCTCAGCTGACCATTCTGACTGGACAGACCCATTATAACAGGGTTCTCTGTTCTGGCCGTGCTCATGCTGTGTTAATTGCAAAGGTGTCTCTTTCAAACTTCAAAACTTTTCAAAGTCAGTAGAGAAACTGTAATAACAGTTTATTAGGCTCTCCAAAACGAAGAGATAAATATAAGTCTTGCTCAATATATGAGTCCTTTATTGCAATGCAGGCAAGCACCTGTAAGTCTCTGAACAGCAAGCAGCAGTTAACTTGCTCTCACGCACCGCATCAACTTTTTATTTTAAAAAGCCCTCTAACAAGGTTGAGTTATATCTGAATTCACTCAGTTCAATCTGAAACAAAGAAAAAATTAAATTAGAAAAGAGTGGAATGCAAGGGAAAAACTTTTTTGTTTCCCTCTTTAAAAGAACTCCTTTAGAAGAACTCTCATCTTGTAAACTGAACAATTAAAAATATTGGCACACTTTGACCAAATCACTATCCAAGCCAGGAAAGATGCAATGATGCACTGTCTCTTAAACCAAACCAGTGAGATCAATCTCAAACATTTAAATTATGAATTCAAAACAACTCAGGACAAACTAGGTAGAAAGACACAAAACTATGATTAAATTAGCGTTAGCTGTCCGACAGCCAGCTCTTTAGTTTTTCCCATGAATTCTCTAAATGTCAATTAATCATTATACTCAATTGCATGATAACTCAGTCAAGCATCACTCAATTTAACTGATGTAAATCTAGATTTGAACAAAAAGTTTCTATTTCTGACAGCAACAGAGTCCTTGAAGAGCTGAGTTTTTGACTTGAGCTTTGCTCTTTCAGGAAAAATCTTTGTGCCCTTATGAAATTCACCTACAGAAATTATTTATCAAGAAATATGTATTTTCTTCCTACCTATAACCTTTGTCCCTTAAATAATGAAACAACCAAGGAATATGAACACATCTACATGTTAAAATCTTTCACTTCAAGAAAAATCTTTACCTTAATAAAACTTGAATACTAAAAACTATTAGCTACCTTTCAATATAAACTTTCCAAAGTATATCCTAATTTAAAGTAGCATCATTACTTCCTTTAAAAAAAAAAAAAAGAGCAGCAAAAAAAATTTCCTTGGGGGACTATGTAGAGACTTCCGTAAACTTCCGAAAAAATCCCAGAATACAACGCCTAGAGTTGTCTCCAAAAAAAAAAAAAAAAAAAGTTAACCTCCTCCCCAAATCAAATTATTTTAAAATTCAGTAAGTAAAAATGCAATTTACAAAGACCAGAAAACAAAGCCTACTCTGATCACTTTTAACCCCTAACATTTCTCACCAAAAATAACTAGTTTATTAAACAGTGGTTATTTTTGCCATACACCAAGGCATCTCAAACTCAAAATTTTAAAGTCAAAGACATCTTAAAAATCAGAAAATGCTTTTTTGATTACATACTTTGAAAAGAAAAAAAAGGAACATCAAGTTGCTCATAAGCAAATCTTGATTATCACATACACAAAGCTGTTTATTTTTAAAGTCTTCCTGAATCAGAACACTTAGAGGAGGTTGTGAACCTTTCCCGTATTGACAGCTTTAGATTATGATCAACCATATCACATAGTTCATATAGGGAGACTTATTTGTTTGCAAAACATTAGGAGGATGAACACGGCAATCTCTTAAAAACTACACCGTATCTTCATTACTGCCAATCACACACACTAAGACCTCGCATCTCCCTAAATCCAAAATAAGACTATGTGCTAACTGCTCCCCTGTTAAACTGAAACCTGCACTGCAGCTTTATGTCTCAGAGAGGAAATATTCCTCCTACCCCTTCCCAATTTAGATGTGCAGGTTATAGTTCTACGTTAAGAAAAAAAAAAAACAGACAGACAAAACGTAGACTATCTGGGAGGAGCCCCTGGTGGAGTTAATTACAGCACTTCCCAGATCGTAGTTAGCAACTGACAGTTTCACACCCAAAACAGTACCGTCACCTCCAACGAGAGCTTTTGTTTGCAAATGCAGCGCAGTTTCTCCAAGCTCTGGCTGCTAGTTGGAGTGACTGGGTTTTATTCCGAAGGGAGGGAGCGGGGGATCGCGGAAAAGGAGTCCAGCCGGTGACGGGAGCCCCGCAACTGTAGGGCACTCATTTCTTCCCCGGCCTCCCCCCAGCCGCACACTTCGAATCAGCTCCTTCTGACCACAAAAACAAAACGGTTGGGGCCCGCAATCCTATCTGCGCCACAAGGGCCAAAACTCAGCTCCGCGGCAGCAAACAATAGGGACTGCTCCACTAAAGGGCCCGAAGAGAGACCCCTGCAACCCAGGACGCCCCTCCTTCCCTCCGCGACCCGGGGGCTCCACCAACACCCTCTGTTTATCGACCTACAAGGCCTATTGCAATCAGGCAGCAGCCGGTCCTCCAACACGGCAGATCCGTGCCGCCCCCTGTAGGGCTGCCTCGTACCCCATAACCTCCAACATCATCTCCCCCCCACAGCCCTTACCGCCCCTTGGGTCCCCACAGCCCCCCGTCTTCCACGAAACTCGGAGCGCTCGGCCCGCTCCTCCTCCTGACCCCGCCGCGCACTGCATTCCCACATCCGACTCCTCGGAGGCGCCCCCACCCCACACAGCTGCCGCCCGCCCTTCCTCCCCCAGGCCCGGCCAGGCCTTGGGCCTCCGCCCGGCGCGAACCCCTCGCCGGCCCGAGGGGCTCCCCGAAGCCCCCACGGCACCGCCGCCCTCGACCCCGCCGCCTCACCCCCGCGCCCCGCGGCTCTGGCCCGAGTCCTACCACCGAGGCCACTCCCGCTCGGCACCCTCGCTCCTTTATTGTTGACTCGAAGCTCCCAAAATGGCGGCGGCTCCTTCCTCCTCGGAAACCTCCGCCCGCCCCCGCCCGGCCCGGCTGCGGCCGCCCCCGCCCCGCCCCCGCCCCACGCCCGGGGCCGCGCCGCCGGCCGCCCGCGCCGCCGGCCGCCGGGCCGAGCAGCCTACCTCCGCCGCTGCCCGCTCTCCCGGCGCCGCCGAAGTCGCCGCCGAGCTGAGCTGACTCGGTGTCTGCCCCCTCCCTCGCCCGCCCGCCGCCGCCGCCCGCCCTCCCTCTTTCCCTGCCTCTCCGCATGGCGGCGGCCGCGGCTCCTCCTCCACCCAAGATGGCGAGAGCTCGGCTGTCGCGGCCGCACGGCTGCCTTCTGGGCGGCGAGGGGAAGCCCGGCCGGAGAAGCTCCCTGAGGAGGGGGGAAGGAAAAAGACAAAAGAGCGCCGTCCTCTCACACCGACGAGTGGAAAGCGGCAGGGGGGAAGCCCGGCTCCTGTCTGAGGGGACAGGAAGGCCGAGGAGAGCTGCTCGGGGAATGGTGGCTGCGCAGAGTCGCCGGCCTCCACCCGGGGTTGTGGCCCGCGGCGGATCTGCTGGTTCCGGCCCCCAGACGGGTCCCCAGCACTGCCTGGCCGCAGGCCGGAGGCTGACCTGGCTCCCCCCGCGGGCCGGGGGCCGCGTCCGAGCCCCTCGCGCCGCGTCTCCGCCCGGGAGCGCGCGGAACCGGAGGCCCCCACGCGCCGCCGCGCGCCCGGGGCGGGAGGGAAGCGGCCCGGGACCCGCGGCGCGGAGGGCGGGGAGGGAGCCGGGGCCCCGCTGGTGGGGTGGGGGTTGCAGGGACCGGGCCGGGCGCCTGGAAGGGGGAGCTGCGGAGAGCACGCGGGGGCTGGGCGGCGCGACCCCCGCTGCTGCCCGAGATGCTCCAGGGAGGGGCCGAGCCCCCCCAGAGGGGAGCAGTACTGAGGAGTCCCGGTGGAAACGGGCAGTCGGTAAAGATCTGGGCACCCGAAGGCGGAGAGAGTTTTCTCTCCCGCCCGCCCCTCACTGTAAAGATTTTTAGGCATTTCTTCCCACGATTACTTCTCAGACCCCGTCTATCCCCAACAGAATAACAGAAATGCTGTGGTGTCTCAAGTGAGAAAAAAAAAAATTGGCTAGGCCGAGGGAAAGTAAAATCCTAGGTCGCACCCGGCTGGGAAGCGGAATATACAAACGGACAATGGCCAAAGCGTATGTGACAATAGGCCTCCGACCCACCTCCGCAGCAGCGGGCCCAGGACGGTCAGCACTTGCTCACTGACTGGCAGCTTCCATGTTTTTTTGCCGCTGTGCCGCTGTCCCCAACTCGGAGCCAATCAGAGAAAGCCAAATGTGCCGCCGCGACCAATCACGTCAGCCCTGCTTCTCGCTCGCCCTCCTCCCGCTTCCCGGAGCCCGCACGCGCCAATCGCGGCCGACCTGACGCCTTCCCCATTTTTCACCCAGAAGCTCTCCGACTCCCCCGCACGCCTGGTCCCCACCGCACCGAGGGGTCGAGGCTGCGGATCCTACGGCACGCGCTGAACGCAAAGCCTGGTCTCGTTCGGCGGTCTGGAAAGGCTGTCGAGAGCAGTGAAAAGACTACACTTGACGTTTAAAAAAAAAAAAAAACCTTTTTTTTTTTTTTAATTCTAGGTTTAGAGCATGCCATCTCCCACCCAGATTTTAAAGCACCTAGTCGTGAAGAGAGAAACCCTGCACCCTATTCCATCCTGTAGAGAAGACGGCTGGGTGATACCGTGTGAGATCCTCTTTGCCTCACTCTCTTCCCACGTATCAGGTGTGTGAAGGGTTGGGAAAGGGGCTTCAGGATTTACACCAGGTCTCTTCCCCTACACTGCTCAAGGAAAGGGTCCACAAATAAACTGTAGCTTGGATGAGGTCATGACAAAAATGGGCAATATGAAATGACCACCCATCTCACCTAGGAGTCCTTCCGAGGCGAAGACCTTTCGACATTCTATATAATGATCTTTTAAGATGGGTAAATACTCTCACATTGTTGGCCCTTTTCAGTTTTCTGATGGGATACGTAGATGGTTTAAAATTAAGCTACGAATCCTGTATCTTTTATTCTAGATTCAGCTTTAGTGGTTGATAGGTCAAACCATTTCAAACCATTTTGTCCTTGCTGTTTTCAAACAGATTAGCAAGAATTGTGAAATATGACACTTTAGGAAAAAAGATGATTTGAGGCTGCACAGGGTATCATTTGTAAAATGTATTTAAAGGGGGTTGAAGAGAGGATAGCTAATGGGTCCAGGGGTGCAGTTGGGCAGGATAACTCTGATTGGCAAGAATTAATCGAATATTTCAAAATAGCCACCTAGCTGCTTTCTCTCTAGGGTGAACACGAGGAACAGAGTTCCTCCCTTCTGTGTAATGAGGTATTTTAAAATCTGGGAGATGGTATGCTAGAAACAGAATTTGAAGAGGATTTTGAATGTTCCTAGCACAAGGAAAGTATGTGTGTCTGAGGTGACAGGTATGCCTGATCATTACATGTTGTACATATGTATTGAAAATGTCACATTGGACTCTTAAATTATCATAATTACTATGTTGGTTTGAAAAATTATTTTTTAAGAAGAATGTAATATAAATCAAATCCTTTGGTCTTTTAGTTAACATGGAGTGGAATAATTGTGGGTGCTCTGTAGCAAATATGATTTCTGATGGATGTGCCAGCTCCAGTGAGGCCACCTGTTGTCATCAGAGTTTTCCAAGAGACAGCGGCCATTTTCTTTTTAAAAATTTTTATGTATTTATTTGAGAGGCAGACACAAAGAGCTCCCATCCCTGGTTCGCTCTCCCAAATGCCTGCAATAGCCAGGAGCTGAAGACTCAATCCAGGTTTCCCGTATAGCTCGCAGTGACCCAACCATCTGCCTTCCCCAGGGTGCACACTAGCAGGCAGCTGGAAGCAGGAGCTGCCCGGAGCCAGGATTCAAACCCAGGCACTCCCATACAGAACGCACGCATCTTAACCACTGTGTATTGGCCATTGTCATGTTGTTTGTAGTCACTCTAACTTTACCTCTCCCCATCCCCCGCCCCTCTTTTAGACTGAACTCTGAACTGGTGAGCTAAAGTGTCAGGCCTTGATTGTTGGAGAGCTCCTAGGGAATGCTTGTAGGAAGGGCATATTTAAAAAGAAAGATTCACAAATAAATTGGAGGTTTTTAAATCATTTTTTAAAAAAAAAGATTTATTTGTTTATTTATTTGAAAGAGTTACACAGAGAGAGAAGGAGAGGCAGAGAGAGAGAGGTCGTCTATCTGCTGGTTCACTCCCCAATTGGCTGCAACGGCAGGAGCTGTGCCAATCTGAAGCCAGGAGCCAGGAGCTTCCTCGAGTTCTCCCACGTGGGTACAGGGGCCCAAGGACTTGGGCCATCTTCTACTGCTTTCCCAGGCCATAGCAGAGAGCTGGATCAGAAGTGGAACAGCCAGGACTCAAACTGGTGCCCATATGGGATGCTGGCACTGCAGGCGGTGGCTTTACCCACTATGCCACAGTACTGGCCCCTGTAAATCTGTTTAAAACACAACAGGAGGGCCAGGTGTCGTGGGGGCAGTGGATTATGCTTCTGGCTGAGATAGTCGCATCCCATATCGGAGTGCCTGGTTCAAATTCTGACTCCTCCCCTTCCAATCTAGTTTCCTGCTAATGTGCCTGGGAGGTTGCACACACAACAGCAACCCTGTATATTCTCATTGACAGATAGTACCCCATAGTACCAGGGCCCCCAGATCAGCTAGCCACTTGGCTCACCAGATGTCTTTAGGCCTCGTTTGGTCTCAACATAGTATGTATGTGATAGTCACACAGGGAATTATAGATATTCATTTTGTCTTTTTGGCTTTCCCCAAATTACTGTGTATTAGCAATTTTGACTTATTTATTAATTTGAAAATAATATGTGGCTGAAAGACACTGAAATCAGGAAAGTAGGCATAAATTTACTTTGGTCCACTCAGATCAAGAAAGAACTGGGTCTGTCTTCACCTAAGATGCCTTGGCCCCTTGGGAACTTCCCCATTTAGTTCAGGGGCAGTTGCTGATGAGTAACCTAGATGGGGGTCCGTATTCTGGTGATTTTGTTGAATTGCCATGGCGTTGATGTGTGCACCATGCTACCTTTTTACTCGAGTCCTGTGGCACGATTCTATTTCTGAGTATTCTTCTCTACCAGGGTAGCAAGAAGAGCCTCAACAATCAAGAAAAGTGCCCAGCCCGGTTTCTTGCTAATAGTCAATCGGCAGATTGTTGGTCCTTGAAAATACATCTGTGGCCTTAAGTGTGAGCCCTGGGAGGTAGCTTATAGCTAAAATGTTGGCAGTTCTCTTCTGTCTGGGTGTTCTGGTTGGCTTTACCATCTGTAGCTATCGGGACAAGGTGTGAAACAGAGAGCAGTACTTCAGGGCAGAGATCTCCTAGTTAACTTCCTAATCTTTATCTGATGAGTTTTAAAGACTACTGTTTATCATAACATGTGCCCATAAGTAGCCACCCTCAGTAGCTCCCAGCTTCTGTTTGCTGTACTGGGACTACCTTCCATTGACAGGTTGGGACTGCCAATATGCCTGCCTAATCTGATTCCCACCCTTCCTTCCCAATACCTTTTCTGCTCTGATCTTCTCATAGGACACATAACCTCACCTTCCATTGTTACCCTTGTTAGGAAAACCTGCTCATCTCCTTTCCTTTGGGTCTATCTGAATCCCACTCAAAGCCCCGCCAATATATTCCCACAAACTCTGTCACCCCACCTTCCCTTTGCTTCCTGCCCAAGTAGAGTCAGACAAATCTGGTTTCTGCCACTTACTGATTCCATTAACACGTTTCTTAATTTCAAGCCTCAATTTCTCCATTGAGCAAATCCAAGTCAGATCATGGCTACGACTGAGCTTTGCTGCCCCATCCCAAATGCTCCTTTGAGTTCTTTCATTGCTAAGGTAAAAAAACCAGGTTTGGTCAGAACAGTCTGGGTTTTTCCAGGATAATCAACAGCATTCTTATTTATTGTCAAAAGGATCCCAATTTGGGCAATAAATTATGTAACCACTGTATTTATAGCCTTGTACTAGCCAATTGTAAACATGTGTTATTTCTAGTTCATTTAGGACCCTTGTCATTCAATTTTCAAAGTCGTTCAATTTTCTTTTACCAATAGTAAAATATTTTATATACATATAATAGAAGTCCAAGAGGCCTTTTTTGATTGGGATTGTATAATCGATTAAAATAAGATAGTGTATGTGATAAGATATCTAACATTGTAAATGTTAAATTTTATTAAAAGTTCAGTAAATGTTACCTTCCCTCCCCTCAGATGGCTCCTACTGTGGTGTCTCCCATAGTCTTTATGGAATATGCTACACAATCTAGTACTCACATATGTACTGGCTTGTTTGCCTTTATTCAAGTTTTTGTTTTGTTTTGGTTTGGTCTTGTGTACCTTAGATTAGAAGCTCCTTTAAGCAGGTATCATGTGTTATAAGTCCCCATTACATATAGTAGAACTAGTTCTTATTTGTAATTGGTTGATATAGAGATGTTCAATACATTTTAGCTGGTTAATTTGTAGGAAAGAATAAACCGATGACAGTGATACCAGGTTAGGTATAGTCATGGCACAATGTCAAAGATCACTTTCCCTATTTGGAAATATTTTTCCAGCCAGAAAAAAAAAAATAGGAACTTCAGACATCTGCATTCCTAATATTTTCAGCAACTACAAGAATGCAAGTTCCAATGACATTTTCAGCAACTAAAAGGATACAGGTTTACAGGTCTTGCTATTCCATAGTCATTCTTCCCCTACTCCAAAATTGAATTCCTAAGCCCTTTAAACCCCCAAGTAAGCCTGCTTTCTCATCTGTAAAAGGAGGATGAGACATTGGCCTCTGGGGACGTTGTAAGAAGAGTAAATGAGAATTATATGATAAATGCATAGCCTAGGGCTGACTCATTGCAAGCCTCAATAAACAATAGCTATTTTTATAGTGGGCAATGTGACTAGTTCTCAAGCCTGTTTACATGCTAAAGGTGAAACTAGTTAATAGACTTAAGTTTTCAAATTCTTAGGGAAATCTTGTTTCTAGTGTCAATGACAAACTACAGTTCTTTACTTGTTCTTTTATGCATTATTCATTCATGTATCCTATTCCAGGTATACAATAAATGCTTATTACATGTTATTGAATGAATACTAGAGTAATAAGAAGTAACAGGAATTAAGACTTTTGGGCCTATGCCATCAATGATACCTCTGCATAATCATAAAGTGCCCTGACACCAGGACCAGGACACCATGCTGGATGCTAAAGGTGCAAATGCAGCCGTGTCGTCGACCTGGAACACAGCCAAGATCCAGCATTCTTTCAGTCCTCTAACCTGTCACATACTCACCACAGAAGACTGGCTCACACTTCCTGGAATCAATCAAGGTCATGAACTCAGAGCTCTCAGTTTCCGTTCTCCACCTCTAGACTTGTCTTCTACAGAATCTAGCCTTACCTCCTTCCATATTCTTTCCTCTAGTACCCCAAGAACAGTTAATCACTCTCCCCTCTGTGCCACCTTTGTACAAATTTCTCTTACTGTATTGGAGTTAATTTGATTGCAGGCTTACCTCCATGAGGATTGGGTGGGTCTATCTATGCCTTCTTTGTACATCCAGCACCTGGCATGTGGCCTGGCCTGTGGTAGGTGCTCAGTGCACGCTTACTGAAAGGGCTCTTGATTCAGGCTCTCCTCCTCAAAAAATAACCCTTTGGGACAGGTGCTGTGGCACTTGTTTGGGACTCTCATATCCCGTATCAGGGTACCAGGGTACTTGACTATTCTGTGTTTCCGATCCAGTTTCCTGCTAATTTGCCTGGGAAGCAGGCCCGTATGCTTGAGTTCCTGTTACCCACATGGGAGACCTGGATGGAATTCATGACTCCTGGCCTTGGCCTGATCTAGACCTGGCTATGGTGAGCATTTAGGGAGTGAACCAGTGGATGAACGATCTATCTGTCTCTATTACTCCACCACTCTGTCTTTCAAATAAATAAATAAATCTTAAATAAAATTGTTTTAAAAGTAACTTCCTGGGGCAGGTATTTGGCACAGTGGTTGGGACACCTGCACCCCATAACCTGGGTTTGAGTCCTGACTCTGTCCCAATTCCAGTACTTCATCCTGTTTTCTATCTCAGGACCTGGTTTATTTTCTTTAGAATTCATTACAGACTCTAATTATTTTATTTCTTCATTTACTGATGTTTGTTTGTCTTCCCTGTTGGAATATATATTTCAAGAGAGCAAGGACCAAGTACAGTTTTTAGCAGAGATGGGTGCAATAGAGGTTCTTGTCTTTGTGTAAGAACCTCTATTTCAGCCATCTCCACTAACATATTGTGCCCCTCAATGTGTCCCAAGTGCCTCATGCAGCCCTGAGAATAAAGAATACAGTAATACAGGAATGAGTGCCCTCGTTGTCTTTTTTTTTTTTTAAGATTTATTTATTTATTTATTTATTTGAAAGGCAGAGCAACAGAGAGAAAGACCTCTTCCATCTGCTGCATCACTCCCCAGATGGCCACAACAGCCAGATCTGGGCCAGGCCAAAACCAGGAACTCCATGCTGACCTCCCACGTGGATGACAGGGGCCCAAGCACTGGATTTGAATTAACAGGAAGCTGGATCCCGAGTGGCATAGCCATGACTCAAACCAGCACTCCAATGAGGAATGCCAATTTTAGAAGCTGGGGCTTAATCTACCGTAGCAAGTGGGCCCCACACCCATCCCACAGTTATTGTCTTTAATTGCAAATTATCTAGCTTTTAAAAATATATATTTATTTATTTTTGAATGTCAGAGTTAGAGAGAGAGAGGAAGAGACAGAGAAAGAGAGATCTTCCATCTGCTGGTTCACTCCCCAGATGGATACAATGGCCTCATTGGGCTGAAGGCAGAAGCCAGGGTCTTCATCTGGATCTCCCCTGTGGGTGCAGGGGTCCAAACACTTGGGCCATCTTCTACTGCTTTCCCAGGCCATTAGCAGGGAGCTGGATCAGAAGTGGAACATGCAGGACACGAACTGGCACCCATATGGGATGCCAGCATTGCATACAGTGGCTTAGCCTGTGATGCCACAATGCTGGTCCCTGCCTAGCTTTCTTATTTCTTCATTTTAACTTGCAATGGCTGTGCTTTCCTGGACTGAAGACATCCTTCCTTACATGTTGTTTTCCACCCTCAAAGCTCCTGCTCTGTTTCTTCCCCTACTGCCAAAAAGAAGCAGATCTCTCCTGTATTTCATCAACTCTCACACTAGGAAACGCTCACATAGTACCATCAGAGACCTTTTCATTGTTCAATTCGAAGGCACATGCTCCAATGCTTGGCCTACTTGACCTTCCACGGCCGTATTTCCTAAATTTTGGGGTGCAGACACTGTATCAGCCGCTCTGGTATGAAAGTATGTTCTAGTTCCTCCTATTTGGTAATATCCTTTGCTTCAACGCTGTTGCATTGAGCACAACTGCAGTTCATTCTTGTGAGTAATTAGTTTATATTTGACTTACCAGGAAACTGTACGTTCTTTTATTCATTTATTTATGTATTTTATTTATTTGAAGGGGAGAGAGACAGAGAAATCTTCCATCCACTGGTTAACTCCCCAGATGCCAGCAACAGTCCAGGCTAGGCCAGGCTAAAGTCAGGAGCCAGGAACTCATTCTGGGTCTCCCACCTGGGTGGCAGGATCCAAGTACTTGAGTCACCACGTGCTGTCTCACAGCGTGTAGTCAGCAGGACACTGGACTGGAAGTGGAGTTGGGACTCATAGGCAGGCACGCTCCCCGCTCCACCTGGGCCCCTGTGTCCTAAGCAGCAACAGTCACTGCACCAGCTGTGCACGCTGAGAAATGAAGTTCTTAAGGGCAGGGCCCTGTCTGTCTGCTACTATAATAGCCCAGAACACCAGGGACTACAAGATGCCTAATATTTGTTAAACTGAATGAATGACTGTTTCCCTCAGGCAAATTCACGATGTTAATTAATATGTTAAATGTAAATTCCTGGGCCAATGCTGTGGCATAGCAGGTTAAACCAGCACCCCACATGGGCACTAGTTCAAGTCCCAGCTGCTCCACTTCTGATCCAGCTCCCTGAAAATGCGCCTGGAAAAGCAGCAGAGGATGGCTCAAGTGCTTGGGCCCTTGTACCCACGTGGGAGACCCAGAAGAAGCTCCTGGCTTCAGATAGGCTCAGCTCCAGCTGTTGCAGCCATTTAGGGAGTGACCCAGCAGACGGAATACCTCTCTCTGTGTCTCTCCCCCTCTCTCTTCTCTCTGTAACTACCTTTCAAATAAATAAATTTTTAAAATTTAAATTCCTATGTGATGAAATATGGTTAATTCAGGCTGGCGCCGTGGCTTACTTGGTTAATCTTCTGCCTGCGGCGCCAGCATCCCATATGGGCACCGGGTTCTAGTCCCAGTTGCTCCTCTTCCAGTCCAGATCTCTGCTGTAGCCCGGGAGGGCAGTGGAGGATGGCCCAAGAGCTTGGGCCTCTGCACCTGCATGGGAGACCAGGAGGAAGCACCTGGCTCTTGGCTTTGGATCAGCACAGTACCGGCTGTAGCGGCCATTTGGGGAATGAACCAACGGAAGGAAGACCTTTCTCTCTGTCTCTCTCTCACTGTCTGTAACTCTACCTGTCAAATAAATTAAAAAAAAAATATATGATTAACCCAGGTTAATCATATCCCTCACCCCTAGTGAAATACCACTAACCCTCCTGAGACGTGCTCACTTCGGCAACACATATATACTAACCCTCCTGAGAGATTTTACAATACAAATTACACATACTCATCTCCAGCATTGGATTTTTTTGAAAAGCCACTCTTTCTTCCTATTTCCCTCTCTTGGCTCCCAGAATCCCACTTTTCCTGTTTCTTTCTGACTTTCTTCTCACATCTAATCATAGGGGTCCTCAGTCATTAGTGTGTTAGAAGCCACCAACTCTCATCACACCCATCTTGGGGCAGGGGCAGCCAAAGCCAGGAGCCTGGAACTCCATCTGGAACTCCTACATGAGGGCAGGGGTCTAGGTACTTGGGCCATCATTCACTGCTTTCCCAGACATATTACAGAGCGCTGGATCAGCAGAGCAGCTGAGACTCAAACTGGTGTTCCCCTGTGGGATGCTGACACCACAGACAGCAACTTAACCCACTGTGTCACAAAGCCAGCCCTGCATTCCCGTTTTGTGGCTTTATGTATGGAAAATAAAAATAATAGGAGCCCATTATTTTTGGAATAGATTCCAGCACTTGCGTCCCAACAGACGAGACTAAAAATCAAAATGGAGGCACTTACGCTAAAGTTCCATGTCACCAAGCTGAAACTAAGTTGTTGTGTAATCCTCCAAGAAATCAAGATCACAAAGATGACAGCAAAACTTCCCAAACAGGCCAGTGTCAACTGACGTGATAATAAAGTGCCCTCTGTTTCAATCCTTACGAAAAAGTAACTTGAAGCAACTTGATGTTAACCAGTTATTTTTCTTTCTTTTACAAAGATTTATTTTATGTAATTTTTTTTTAAGTATTTATAAGTCAGAATTACAGGGAGGGAAGGAGGCAAGGAGGGAGGCAGGGAGGGAGGGAGAGAGAGTGAGAGAGAGACACCTTCCATCCACTGGATCACTCCCCAAATGGCAACAATGGCCAGAGATGAGCCAGGCTGAAACCAGGAGCCAGGAGCCAGGAGCTTCAACCTGGCTAGTGAGAGAGAAATGCATTCAGATCCCCCACATGGGAGTATTTCGGTCAGCTTCTGCTGCCTTCCCAGGTACATTAGCAGGAAGCTGGATTGGAACCAGGAGCTTCATTCCAGTCTCCCACATGGGTGCACAGGCCCAGGCACTTGGGCCATCCTCCACTGCTTTACAGGTGCCTTAGTAAGGAGCTGGATCAAAAGTGAAGCATGGGCTGGTGTTATGGTATAGCAGGTAAAGCTGCTGCCTGTGGCTCCAGCGTCCTATATGGAAGCGGGTGTGAGTCCTGGCTGCTCCTCTCTCTCTCTGTAACTCTACCTTTCAAATAAACGAATGAATCTTTAAAAAAATGAAGCAACCAGGACTTGAACTGGCACCCATATGGGATGCCAGCGATGCAATTGGCAGTTTAACCCACTGCACCACAGCACAAGCCCCCAGTTATTTTTCTATCATTCTGTCTTTCTGTCCTCACGCTACAAGAAAAGTGACTTTGAAATGACCAGTCTGCTTTTTGCTCTTTGTTTCTGCTTTTTTCTCCAGTACTTTTCTGTTTATAAAGTCAACCTCTTCTGCTTAGCTCATTAGAACACTTTCTGAAATGAAATGTTGCTGAATTCCAGAATGTCAAATAAAACTAAGATCTTTAAACTGTGGTTGTTGTAATTTTGTCTCTTCCCAGGTGTATTTATTCTATCTAACTAGCCCTTCATTCTGACCATGAGCACCCCTCCCCCAACACTCTGTTCTTGTTCATCCTGGTTAATAGTATCACCACCCACCCAAGCCAGAAATCTGGATGTGTCATCCTTAGTTCCTGTCATAATCTTAATCCTCTGAATTAGTCTGATAAATTTTATTTTGGAAATATTATAATATTACAACTTAGCTCTTTTGTCTATATCCACTGCCATTATATTTTTAAAATTTATTTATCATTTATTTATTTCAAAAGCATAAAGATAGAAAGAGATCTCCCATCTTCTGGTTCACTCCCTCAATGCCTACAGCAGCCAGAGTTAGGCCAGGCAGAGGCCAAGAGCCAGGAACTCAATCTGGTCCTCCCAAGTATGTGGCCAAGTCTCAACTTCTTACCTATAAACTGCTGGCCTATAACCTATAACAGAAAGCTGGAATCAGGCACAGGGCAGGGACTTGAACCCAGGCAGCCAGATATGGGATGAAAGTGTCCCAAGCTGTGTCTTACTAGGCCAAATACCTTCTTGGGGTTAAGACGTTGGTTGGGGATGCCCTCATCCCACATCAGAGTACCTGCGTTTGAGTCCTGGCTTTACTTCTGATTATAGCTTCCTGCTAATGCACACCCTGGGAGCCAGCGGGTGGTAGCTCAAGTGGTTAGGCCGTGCCACCCCTGTAGGAGACTTGGATTGAGTTCCTGGCTCCTGATTTGGGCCCAGTTGCAGGCACTTGGGAAGTGAACCAGAAGATAGGAGCTCTATCATTCTCTCTGTTTCATCAATAAAAAAAAGTAAGTGGAAAATGCAATTAGGCCAGTGCCGCGGCTCACTAGGCTAATCCTCCACCTGTGGCACCAGCACACTGGGTTCTAGTCCCGGTCGGGGCTCCGGATTCTGTCCCGGTTGCCCCTCTTCCAGTCCAGCTCTCTGCTGTGGCCCGGGAAGGCAGTGGAGGATGGCCCAAGTGCTTGGGCCCTGCACCCCATGGGAGACCAGGAGGAAGCACCTGGCTCCTGCCTTCGGATCAATGCAGCGCACTGGCTGCAGTGCACCGGCCGTAGTGGCCATTTGGGGGGTGAACCAATGGGAAAGGAAGACCTTTCTCTCTGTCTCTCTCTCTCACTGTCTAACTCTGCCTGTCAAAAAAAATTATTTATTTATATGAAAGGGTTACAGAGAAAGAGAGAGTGAGACAGAGACAGAGATAGCTACCATCCACTGTTTCACTCCCCAAGGGGCCACACCAGCCAGGGTTCAGCCAGGCCAAAGCTAGGAGCTAAAGACTCAGTCCAGGTCTCCCGTACAGGCAGGAAGCACAGGTTTTGTGGGAAAGGTAAATAATGCTTTTAATTTAAAAAATATTACGTTACTTATTTGAAAGGCAGACAGAGAGAGCCTCCATCCACTGACTCACTCCCCAAATGGCTGCAATGGCTGGAACTGGAACTGGGCCAGGTTGAAGTGAGGAGCTCAGAACTGCATTCAGGTCTCCCACATGGGAGGACTTGGGTCAGCTTCTGCTGCCTTCCCAGGCACGTTAGCAGGAAGCTGGACGGGGAGCAGAGAAGCTGGGACTCCAGCTGGCACTGTGATGAGGAATGCGGACATCACAGCAGCAGTTTAATTGGTTTAATCACAGTTTAATTGGCCGGCCCCAGTAAATACTACTTTCAGGAGAGGGACAGTGGAGTTCTGAGTTTGAGATGTGTCTCAGGAGATCGGGACAGGTGTCAGAGATGAGGTGGGAGGATGTCGAGAGGATGTGATCTTCCAGGGAAGATGAGTGCAGCCAGAACAGGGGGACCTCGGGGAAACACAGCATGAGGTTCAGTCAATCAGAGGAAGAGGATCTGGCAAAGGAGGCTGAGAAGAGGAGACAGGCAGGGTTCAGGCAGAGCGGCGTTCCAGCAGTCAGAGTGAGAGGGGGCTTCAGGACCGTCCAGCAGGGGCCACAGCCACCTTTGGAAGTGACAAGTGGAACAGCACTGATAATCCTGGCAAGAGCATTTTTAGTAGAGCACTGGAGCGGTAGACAGATTTTAGAAGGATAATGGATGCTGGTGATCGCACCTAATGTGTGTTGACTGCTTACCATGTGCTGGGGGTTTTATATGAACCATCTCATTTAATGTTCACAATAACCCTCCAAAGAAATATAGGCACAGTTATTATTCCTTTTTTAAAAAAATATTTTGTTTATTTGAAAATCAGAATTACACAGAGAGAGAAACAAAGACAGAAAAGTCTTTCATCCACTAGTTCACTCCCCAAATGGCCATAACAGTCAGAGCTGGGCCAGGCTGAAGCCAGGAGCTAGGAGCTTCTTCCAGGTCTTCCACGTGGGTGCAGGGGCCATCCTTGGGCGACTCTCCATTGCTTTCCCAGGCACATTAGCAGGGTTGGAAGTGGAGCAGCCAGGACTCGAACCAGTGCCTGAATGGGATGCCAGCACTGCAGCTGGTGGCTTCTCTGCTATGCCACAATGCTGACCCCCTAGTATCTCTTTTTACTGGGAAGGAAACTGATGCTTAAAGTGGCCAACACTCTAGTAGTATTGGTAGTAACAGTAACATTTTGGTAGTATTGGTAGTAACAGCCAAGTGAAATATGAACCCAGGTATATCTGATAGCAAAATGCATACTCCTGCAGTGGGCGTTGAGGGGCAGTGGTTAACTTGCCGCTTGGACACCAGCATCCTGTGACAGACAGAGTGCTGGTTCGAGTCCCAACTGCTCTATTTCTGATCCAGCTCCCTGCTAATGTGCCTGGAAAGGCAGTGGAAGATGGCCCCATTGCTGGGACCCCTGCTACTCATATGGGAGGCCAGGGTGGAATTCCTAGCTACAGGCTTCAGCTTGTCCCAGACCTGGCTGTTGCAGCCATTGGGAAATTGAATCAGTAGATGGAAGATCTCCTCTCTCTCTCTCTCTCTCTCTCTCTCTGTATCTCTGCATTTCAAATAAATAAATAAATAAATAAATACATCTTCTTTAAAAAAGCAAAGCAGGTTGTCAAAACCATAGATGCCTTCAGGGACAAAGAAGTGACACAAGAAGGAGTGAGGGGGTGCTGTGGCATAATGGGTAAAGCCACTGCCTGCAACATCGCCTGGGAAAGCAGCAGAGGATGGTACAAGTGCCTGGGCCCTGCACCCATGTGGGACACCTGGAAGAAGCTCCTGGCTCCTGGCTTTGGCCCAGGGCCATTATGGCCATTTGGAGAATGAACCAGTGGATGGAAGATCTCTCTCTCTCTCTCTTTCTCTGTCACTCTATCTTTCAGATAAATAAAATAAATCTTTGGAAGAAAAAGAGAAGGGGTGGTGGGAAATGCAAAAATTTCTGAGCATTTCCTCACTTGGGTTCAGGGGCCGGCACTGTGGCATAGCCAGTAAAGCTGCCGCCTGCGGTGCCAGCATCCATATGGGCATCAGTTCAAGTCCCAGCTACTCCACTTCCGACCCAGCTCTCTTCTATGGCCTAGGAAAGCAGCAGAAGATGGCCCAAGTCCTTGGACCCCTGCACCCATGTGGCAGACCCAGAAGAATCTTTTGGCTCCTGGCTTCAGATCGGTGCAGTTCCGGCCATTGCAGCCATCTGGGGAGTGAACCAGCAGATGGAAGACCTCTCTCTCTCTCTCTCTCTCTCTCTCTCTCTCTCTCTCTCTCTTTTCTGCCTCTCCTTCTCCCTGTGTAACTGACTTTCAAATAAAATAAATAAATGTTTTTAAAAAAGGAAAATATTGAAATCCAAAATTTGAAACCATAACCTTCAGAAACAGTTTTAAGCAGTGGGTTGCCACAATCAAGTTTATATTTTCAAAGCAGAAATGAGGAGTGGGCATTTGACCTAGTGGTTACGATACTGCTTGGGATGCCTGTGTCCCAGAAAGGGTGCTTGGGTTCAGGTCTCCTCTGCTCCTGATTCTAGTGTCCTGCTAATACACACTCTGGGAGGCAGCAGGTGACAGTTCAAGAGGCTGGGCCCCTGTCACCAGCATGAGAAACCTGGGTTGAGTTCTAGGCTCCTGGGTTTGACCTGAATCGGCCCCAACCTTTGCAGGCATTTGGGGAGTAAACCAGTAGATTGGGAGTTCCTTGCCTGTCTGTCTTTCTCACTCTCTTTCTCTGTCTGACTCTATCAAATAAAATAAATACATATTTTTTTAAAAAAAGAACTTAGAATGCATAGAAATGGAGCAATGAAACCAGGTGATTCAGGTGAACAATGAGGATTTTTTTTTAAGTAAAGTAGGATTTATTCAAGTTGAAAACCTTCCAGAGCTGCAAAGAAGGGGGTTCCAAGAGAGGAAGACCCAAAGTGCTGGCAGCAGTGAGGTTTTTAAGCACAATCTTGTGGACAAAACTGTCAATCAATAGGTGAGGTCAAACCCAGCAAAAGACCTGATTTACAAACCTTTACCCAACAATGAGGATTTGAACTAGAGTCAAGTCTGACACAAGAGAAACAGCAGACTCTGAAGATATATGTTTAGGAGGAACAGCCAACAGGCCCTGGGGATCAATTTGAGGCGAGACTAAGGGAGAAACCAAGGTTTCCTTATTACCATTGGGGTTGTGACTTTTGCAACGGGGACCCTATAGAACACAGTGAAAGGACCCTATAGAACACAGGACTCAATGGTTGGAGAAGCCAAAGGGGAAGAAATACAAACAAGGGAAGGAATGAAGGACTAAGAGATTCTGAGACTCAGAAGATTTGTCTATGCATCTTGGACCCAGGATGCTGGAGAATCATGGCGGCAATGAACTGAGAGTTCAAATCAGAGTTCTGGATTAAACACGCATTTAATTCCACTCCCTTCCAAAACCCCCCACTAAAACGGGAGCAAAGGGATTTTTCAAAACTACCTAAGGGCAAAGAGGGCAGGAAATGGCGTGAGTAACTGAGCTGGCAGACCAGGAAGGTTGCATCCTCAGCCGACAAAGAGCAAGCCACAAAGCAACCTGATTTTCACCACGGCGGAAAAAGGGGGGGGGGGGCAGAAAGTGACGGCGCAGGTACCTCTGGAACCCGGGGTGAGAGGAAACCACAAAGAGCAGGCGGGTTGGAAGTCCGTGTGCCCCAGTAAGGCCCCCAGACCCTTCCCTGGCTGCAAGCAGCACCTCCCTCAGCCCTCCGCCCTCAGCCCGGCAAGAGTTGGAGGCCTGGTTTCTGGAGCAGGCGAAACAGACAGGACCTGAAGACAGCCTGTGGATGCTGGAGGAGCCCAGCCAGGTCGGAAAGCGCCCAGTGATAAGCAGCCCCCGCCCACACATACACACAACAGCCAGTACGCAGGTGGAGGAACGCCTATGCCAAACGGGCACCGACATAAAGGGAAAAGACCCGAAACAGACGAGGCAAAGCCTGCTCCGTCTTCCTCCTTCCCTTCGCCTGACAGTCACTAAGCCATCAGGTGGGCATGAGCAAGGCAGATCTCCACGGAGGCCTCGACGCAGGTATCAGAGCCTGAGCAGGCTGAGAAGGGCTCGTGTGGGCTGTAGCAGGATGGGTGGTGACAGGGACAGGCAGAGAGGGGCGTTGGAGCTGAGGGAGGATGCGGGAGCCATGTAGGCACAGAGCCCAGAAAGAGTGAGGAGGGCACGTGCACGGGGCCAGGGCGGCAGCAGCAGCCTGCCAGGGTAATAGCATCCAAGTGAGTGAGAGAGAGCAGCCGAGGGACAGGTGCATGGCACAGTGAAGGAGCTACCACCTGGGACACCCGCATCCCATTTCTCAGGGCCTGGTTGAGTCGTAGCGACTCCAGCTTCCTGCTGGGGCGCACCCTGGGAGGCAGCAGACGGTTGGCTCAAGTGGGGGAAGTGGAATTGCAAGCTGAGTCAGGGACTCAGATGTGGAATGCAGGCAACTCGAGCCATCACACCAAACACCTGCTCTAGGAGTGAAAGTTTGTAGAGCAACAGGACAGCTGTGTAGCTTCAGAGTGCCTCGCCATAAAACGTGAGTGTCAAAAGAGCAGAAGAGAAACCATTGCAGTTTTGCGATGGATTGAAATCAGGGACCATCTGATGAGAAGAGCACAGCATCACTTCTGTATTCTCCCTGGCAAGAATGGCACACCCTGCATTGAATCACCGTGCAACTCAATCCAAGGGACAGTCTGCAAAATAACTGGCCTGTGAAGAAACTCGAGATCGGCAAAATCAAGAAAGACAGGACCATAATGCAACATCGAGTCCTGGACACATCCCTTACTATGAAGGATGGAAAGGTGGCAGTTGGAGAATTTTGACTGGGGTCTGAGGATTAGACGGCAGTCATCTATCAGAACTAATTTGTTGGGGCTGACGTCGCAGTGCAGTAGGTTAAACCACTGCCTGCAACACTAGCATCCCGTATCAGAGTGTCAGTTTGAGACCCGGCTGCTCCACTTCCGATCCAGTTCCCTGCCAATGTGCCTGAGAAAGCAGAGGAAGGTGGCCCAAGTGCTTGAGCCACAGCCACCCACATAAGTGACCCAGATGGAGCTTCCAGATCCTGGCTTTTCCTGACCCTGGCCCCAGACGTTGTGGCCATCTGGGGAGTGAATTAGCAGATGCAAACCTCGTTTACTCTGCGTTTCAAATAAATAAAATAAATCTCTTTTCTTCCCCTGTACTTGAGCCATATGGGATGCTGGTGCTGCAGTTGGTGGCTTTACCTGCCATACCACAATGCCAGTCCCAAAATAAGTCTTTTTGAAACGGAAATAATGTGTTGACTTCAATGATTGTATTGTTAGGTAGAAGAATGTCCCTATTTGAGAAAATACTGGTATTAGTTCTGATGGGTATCATCTTGGAAATTTACTCTTAGATAGTTCAGGGAAAAAATCATTATTTTAATTTTATGGAATTTTAAAATTCTTTCAAAATGAAATAAAAAATTTAAAAATTAGAAATCTACCCGTAATATCCTTGGAGAAACTACTGATTGAGTAATTGTACACTATAAAGAGAAACATTCATGGACAAGAAAGGAATCTTGGAAATTAAAAATATGATAGCAATTTAAAAGCATTCAACAGAAAACTTGCAAGATAGAATTGAGGACATTTTATAGAGATAAAAGACAAAACCAGGAAATAGCAGGGTGGGCATTGTGGAACAATGGGCTAAGTCATTGCTTGCAACACCATATCCACCATCAGATCACTGGTTCAAATCCAAATCCCAGCTACTCCTCTTCTGATCCAGCATTTTTACACCCAGGAAGGCAGTGGATGATGGCTTAAGTACCTGGATTCTTGCCACCCATGTAGGAAACCTGGATGCAGTTCCATGCTCCTGGCTTTGGCCTGGCCTAGCCTCAGCTGTTATGGGCATTTGCTAAGTGAATAAGCAGATGAAAGATGTGTGTGTGTGTGTGTGTGTGTGTGTGTGTTTGTGTGTGTGTAGGTCCCTTTTGTCCCCCTTATGCTCTGCCTTTCAAATAAATCTTTTTTTTTTTTTTTAAGAAAAAGATTATTTATTTGAGAGGCAGAGTTACAGACAGAGAGAGGGAAAGACAGAGAGATCTTCCACTTGCTGGTTCACTTTCCAAATGGCCGCAACAGCTGTGACTGAGCCGATCTGGAACTAGGAGCTTCTTCCAAGTCTCCCATGTAGGCACAGGGGCCCAAGCACCTGGGCCATACTCCAGTGCCCTCACAGGCCATTAGTAGGGAGCTGGATTGGAAGTAGAAGAGCCAGGACTCAAACCAGCGCCCAAACGGGATGCTGGTGCTGCAGGCAGAGGCTTAGCCACTACACCACAGCTCTGGCCCCGTGAATCTTCCTTTAAAAAATAAAAAGTGGAGGAGGTGGACAGGTGCTTGGCCTAGTGATTAAAAGGCCCAAGTTCTGTATTGCAGGACCTGGGTTTGATTCCCTGTTTTGGCTCCTGATTCCAGTTTCCTGTTAATACAGATCCTGGGACACAGCAGGAGACAAGTAGTTCAGCCTCTGAAACCTCTTTTGGAAGACCTGAGCTATGTTTCTGTTCCTCACTCTAGCCCTATCCCAGGTCCAGCCCAGCCCCGCCATTATAGGCATTTGGGGAATGAAACAGTGGATGGGAGTTCGTCTTCCTGTCTGTCTGGGTTTTTTCTCCCTCTCTCTGCCTCTCAAATAAATAAATACATAAATAAAATATAAGGAGGAGGTTGAGTGTTGTGGCACAACAGATTAGGCTACCACCTGGTTCCATAAAGGAGTTCTGCTTTGGATACACAGCAGACTCATAGAATGGCAAATGCCCTAAACAGCACTCTGGCCTCAGAATCAGCCCTTAAGGCATTCGGATCTGGCTAAAAAAAGCCCATAAGCGTTTCACAGGCATGGAAAGCCAAGTCACTGTGGAGAAAAAAAAATGACCTGAATGAAAGATCTCTGTAAGTGAAATACCAGCGGAAAGAATGGACTATCAAAGAAGGAGGTACCTTTTCTGCAGGGAGGAGAGAACTTCCACTTTGAATATGGCCTTGTCTAAAAAGGATCAGAGTTGGTGAACTCAAGAGGCTTCCATAGCCTTGGCAGCTCATGACAAAAGCCTCGGGTGATCCCTGACATCATAAATAAGAGTGTCAATTGTTAAATCAACAACGGGAGTCACTGTGTACCTGCTCCCCATGTAGGACCTCTGTCCTTAATGTGTTGTGCTATGAGAATTAATGGTAAAACTACTACTCAAACAATACTCTATACTTTGTGTGTCTGTGTGGGTGCAGTCTGTTGAAATCTTTACTTAGTATATACTAAGTTGATCTTCTATATATAAGGATAATTGAAAATGAATCTTGATGAAGAATGGGATGGGAGAAGGAGTGGGAGATGGGATGGTTAGGGGTGGGAGGGAGGTTATGGGGGGAAAGCTGCTATAATTCAAAAGTTGTACTTTGGAAATTTATATTTATTAAATAAAAGTTGGGGGGAAAAAAAGGAGTTCTGCTTTGAGTCTCAACTTCTCTGTTTCCAGCAGCAAATGAACTAGCTGGGTTCCTACTGCCTACAGGAGAGACGCTGGCACAGCCCAAGATGCTGTGTTCTGAGTATTTGGGGAATGAGCCAGTAGATGGAGGATCTCTCCATCTCTCCATATCTCTCTCTCTCTCTCCCTCCCCCATTTTGTGTGTCACTCTGCCTTTCAAATACATACATAAATAAATCAATCTTTTTAAAAGACAGAAGCAGACACACAAAATAAGCCCAGAATGATTAGATTAGGCCAGGAGCTCCAGAAGTTAACCACCTGGTCTCAAGAGAAAGGGAACAAGGGAATCCAGGCACAGAGCAGGAGGACCGCAAACAAATAATTAGAGAGTTGAATTGAAGGACATGAGTTTCTGGATTGGAACATTCCATCTGGGGCCAGCACAGTGACTGAAAACAGACACATAACAAGACATATCCCCAAAGAATACCGGGAAGTAAAGGATAAAAAGATCCAGAAAGGAAAAACCTAACCTAAACTAAAATAGGTTGCATACAAAAGCTTAGGAGTCAAAATGACTCAGACCTATTAAAAGCCACACTGAGAGCTAGAAGGCAGTGAAGAGATGCCCTGAAATCCCAAGGGAGGGGCTAGTGTTGAGGTACAGCCGGTTAAGCTGCTGTTTGCAAGGCAGGCATCTCATATGGGCACCGGTTCAAGTCCCAGATGCTCCACTTCCAATCCAGCTCCCCACTGAAGCATCTAGGAAGGCAGCAGAAGATGACCCGAGTGTTTGGGCCCCTGCACCCATGTGAGAGACCAGGGTAGGGCTCCCAGCTCCCGGCTGCAGCCTGGCCCAATCCCAGCTGTGGCAGCCATTCGGGGAGTGAACCAGCAGATGAATGATCTCTTTCTCTCTCACTCTGCTTTCAAATAAATAAAAATAATTTTTTTAAAAAGACAATTTTTTTTGCCAGGCAGAGTGGACAGTAAGAGAGAGAGACAGAGAGAAAGGTCTTCCTTTTGCCGTTGGTTCACCCTCCAATGGCCGCCGCGGCCGGCGCGCTGTGACTGGCGCACCGCGCTGATCCGAAGGCAGGAGCTAGGTGCTTATCCTGGTCTCCCATGGGGTGCAGGGCCCAAGCACTTGGGCCATCCTCCACTGCACTCCCGGGCTACAGCAGAGAGCTGGACTGGAAGAGGGGCAACCGGGACAGAATCCGGAGCCCCGACTGGGACTAGAACCCTGTGTGCCAGCGCCGCAAGGTGGAGGATTAGCCTGTTGAGCTGCGGCGCCGGCTAAAAAAGACAATTTTAAGGGAAAATTATTTACAACCTAGATCCCAAATAGAGCCAAACTTTCAATGAAGGGTAAAAGCGAAGACACTGTCAAGCATACAGCAAGTCCCAAAATTTATTTCTCATCTAGACTTCATTCAAAGAGTTCCTGAGGGATATTCTTCCCCAAAATGAAGCGATAAACCCTGGAGGAATACACGAGTGACAAGCAGAACCAGAGAAAGGTCAAGAGCATCTCCAGAACAGGGCGAGACTGTCTCCGGGGACGCGCCAGTGCAGCCACCTCCACTGCAGTGGGCCCAAGGCTCCCACAGAGACATTCCCGGAATGAACGCCGTGGAAGACCCCAAGCATGTGTTGAGTGAGTTCACAGTGGGCAGAGAGTTTGGGGCTGAATTAATTAAAAAATAGAAAGCTGAGCATTTAAACAAATGAACTGGATAATTAGTAACTTCTGGAAAGCAAAACATTTTGCAGGAAATGAAAATTCATCATAGTACACTATATAAAACACTTGTGAATGGCATTTACATAGTCATTGATAATCTCAGTAAGACTTTGTTAAATTGGTAAGCTTGGCTGAAGTCTGTTTCTGTACCTGGGTGATAAAATTGGCTCCAAATCTGCCGCTGTATGTAATTAACTACAAACTAACTTAAGGGCTTTTTTTTTTTTTTTTTTTTTAATTTGAGAAACAGAGAGAGAGAAACAGACAGACAGACAGACAGGCACCCTCAGTTCAGGGACCCAGCACTTAAACTTATCACCTGCTGTTTCCCAGGTGCATTATCGGGGAAGCTAGAATCAGGAACTCAGATGGGAAGTGAACCCAGGTGCTCAAATATGACGCTTGGGCATCCTAGCTGGCAGGCCAAACACCTACTCTTTAAGGGTATACTTTTTTTTTTTTTTTTTAAGGAAGAGTTAAAGAGAGAGGGAGAGGTGGAGAGAGAGTTAGAGAAACGGAATCTTCTATCTACTGGTTCACTGCCCAAATGGCCACAGTGTCCAGTGTTGGACCTGACTGAAGCCAGGATATCCTGGAACTCCATCTGAATATCCCATGTGGATGCAGGGGCCTAAGCACCAGGGCCATCTTCCACTGCTTTCCCAGAGGCACTAGCAGGGAGCTGGATCTGAAGTGGAGCTGCTGGGACTCCAACCAGGCTCATACAGGATGCAGTTGCCTTGGGCAGTGGCTGACCCACTGGGCCACAATGCCACCCTAAGGGTATATTTGTGTAACAGTTTGCTGAGTCTCGGTGAATCACAGCAGATGAGCTTCAGCCAGTCACAGGCTGCCGACTGATCAGACTATGTCCATATCAGGCAAACGCCTCGTCACACCGTGTCTATAGGAGGCAGATAAATGCTGACTGTGGCCAATCGGGTTGTTTGTGTATGTCACTTCCTTTTCTCAACTGTAAGGACAACTTGCATTCGTGGCTGCATGGGGCATTCTGAGCCCACGATCACAGAAGCTTCCCTTGCTCAAACAGCCTTTGTTAAATTTAAGTCCTCTCTGATTTCTCTGTAACAACTTACCCAGAATTGTGACATAATTCTATTGGGGAGCAGGTGGATGAGACATAGAAACATGTGATGGTGACGGAGTGTGAGAGAGAGACAGGGAAATCCTCATCTTCCACAATGGGGAAGAAAATGTTGAAGACAGAAAAACCAGTTAACAATTGCAATCATGTGATTTAAAAGATGCTGCAAACCCCAAAGATTAGGAAGTGCTGCCTCCGGGAAGCAAGAAAGTGGGTGGAGGAAGCAAGGGCGTGCTCTTTTGGTTTTATTGTAATAAGTCTTGTAGACTCTTGAAACATAGAAAGAAAAACAAAATTTTAAAAAACTTCGTCCACTGGGAAAAAGACATGCAAATTGAAACTGATGAAAACCCGTTTTGAGAGTCTTTGCTTTAGAAAATCTGTCTTCTGGGTCCCAGGCCCCCGTCAGGCTGGTATCTGTCCTTGAGTGTGGAACAGTGCAGACCAAGCAGCCCGGCTTCAGCATTTCTGCTGCCCACGTGCTCATGAAACATTAAACACTTAGATCCCCTGACAGCGTACCTGTGGCCCCTCTCTCAGAACATATTTCCTCTAGTTGTATATGCAAATTTAATACATTTGATTATTTGAAAAGCAATGTTTACAGTAAAATAAATAAATAAAATGTTATAGAATAAGAAATGTGGGACCTGAGTTGAAAATCTTTCTCAGAGCCAAGGTTGTTGTATAGCAGGTTAAGCTACAGCCTGTGGCACCAGCATCCCAAATGGGCACTAATTCATGTCCTAGCTGTTCCACTTGTGATCCAGCTCTTTAAAAAAAATAAAAGAAAATAAAAGCTGAGTGGAAAACTAGAAAGAAGCATTTCCTTTTTTAAAATGATTTATTTTATTTATTTGAAAGAGTTACAGAGAGCAGTAGAGACAGAGAGAGAGGTCTTCCATCTGCTGGTTCACTCCCCAGATGGCCGCAATAGCTGGAGCTGCACCAGTCTGAAGCCAGGAGCCTGGAGCTTCTTCCAGGTCTCTCATGGGCATGCAGGAGCCCAAGGACTTGGGCTGTCTCCCACTGCTATCCCAGGCCATAACAGAGAGCTGGATGGAAAGAGGAGCAGCCGAGGCTAGAACTGGCATCCATATGGGAAGCCGGCACTGCAGGCTTTAACACACTGCGCCACAGCACCAGCCCCAAGAAACATTTCTTTAAAAATAAAAAGAAATAAAATTTTGTTCTGTTGACAATGAACTATATTCATTTGTGTGATAAGTCCCTAGTTTCTCCAGCCATAAAACAATCATATTTCTACTAGTTCAATGTGTTGATGTAAAGTTCGTGTTTGTCAGAATTCTTTTGGTTCAAACAATAGAAAGCTAACTCAAAGTAGTATAAACAAAATAAAAATGAAACAAAAAAATTGATGCCTGGGGTGAGGTTGGGGGCAGTCAGAGCTTCACATGACGTTACTAGGCCTGTCTCTCTCCCCTCCCCAGCGTTTTTCCTGGATGTTTGATGCTTCTCTTGTGGGCAGCTGGATGGACCCTGGTGGCTCAGCCTTGCCTGCTTGTTATGCAGTGAGACAAGAAATCTCAGGGTGGATTCATACAGGCCCAGCTTGGGTCATAGATCCATCGCTAAACCAGTCTTTAGGAAGAAAGAGGGAATATTATGATTGGCCAGGCCGGGAGCAAGTTCCTAGCCATAGGGCTATGACCCAGCAGCTGAGCACAAAGATCAGAAGAGCAAGTGTGCTGCCAATGTAAATAACAACTGTCCTCTGCCTAGAGCAGATCAGGAAGAGAGCCTGTGAGAAGTCAGCTCCATCCTGAGAGCAAAGGGGAGTGGGGATGGACAGCACGGAGAGTGACGGAAAAGCTGTAGAAGTCCTACATGAGAACAGTAGGAATGCAGCCTCCTGGGACATTCGACCTACAGACTAGTGGTTCTTTTTTTTCTTTTTTCTTTTTTTAAGACTTATTTATTTCTTTGAAAGTCAGAGTTACACAGAGAGAGAAGGAGAGGCAGAGAGAGAGAGGTCTTCTGTCCAATGGTTCACTCCCCAGATGGCTGCCGGAGCTGCTCTGATCCGAAGCCAGGAGCTTCTTCCAGGTCTCCCACATGGGTGCAGGAGCCCAAGGACTTAGGCCATCTTCTACTGCTTTCCCAGGCCATAGCAGAGAACTGGGTTGGAAGAGGAGTAGCCAGGACTAGAACCGGCGCCCATATGAAATGCCAGCACTTCAGGCCAGGGCATTAACCCGCTGCGCACAGCGCCAGCCCCGACAAGTGCTTCTAAAAGCTTTATTCCACTTCATTCCTTATTTACGAAAGGTTTACATGCATTGAAAAATTAGTTCTTAGAGAAGAACTTGTGCTTAACTTGTCTACCCAGAAAGACACTTCCCAAAGCTTCCAAGTAGCCAGTGATTTAGCAGGGAATGTCTCGCACTGTCGGTTTGTCTGGAAGATGGAGCAGGTTTATTACGGGACAGTGCATCACGGGAACCAGACTGGCCACTTACACAGGGAACTCTACACACTGACAATGTTTTTGCTTCCACTCTCAAAGACAAAATATTGAATTGGGTGGGTCTATTGATGTAGAGCCATTCTCGTGTTTTCATGTTAAGCTTGCTTGGCCAGAACCTGCTACCCTAAAAATACACCCGCTGTACTGTCTTCTAGGATGTAAACACACCCCTCCCTGTAGGTCTGTGTTCATTTCTTGAGTTCTCTCTGCAGTTTCTTCAGTGGCAGGGTGTGTGCCCGTGGAATGTGCTCCTAGCAGCCCAAAGCACAGGCAGGTGTTTAACTCATGGGCTTTCGAGCTGCCGTGGGAGTTTATCCCAGAGCAGGAAATGCCACACCTTCGCTCTTATCTTATGGACAGCGCTGCCAGTCGGTCACCTTCTGCTGCAGGACGACCCTGGGCGTCTGTCCAGAGAGGAAAACCTCCTCCCCAGACCATCTGTGTACATCCCATTGAGAATGTCACCAGACTTCACAACATGTGCACAGTCCCATTCTTTCCCGAGCTGTGACTATGTTAGGAAGAAGAGAAAAGAGGGGAGAAAGAGGAGGGGGAGAGAGACAAGAGTTTATGCACAGTTCGTGAAATTCCTAGACTTGGATTGTTCCCCCAATCCTTTTCCTTTGTATTTGGGCCACAAGATAACCTAATTCTTGATTTCACCCAGATCAACCTTTATTTTGGATGACCATTTTATATTAATTTGTGTACATTTAATTACTTCCTTGATGCTCTGTGCTACTAACAAAAAAATTCTTGGGGCCAGCACTGTGGCATAGTGGGCAAAATCACTGCCTGCAGTGCCTGCATCCCATATGGGCACTGGTTCAAGTCCCAGATCGGCTCAGCTCTGGCTGTTGCAGCCAACTAGGAGCAAACCAGCAGATGGAAGACCTCTCTCTCTCTCTCGCTCGCTCTCTCTCTCTGCCTATCCTTCTCTCCCTATGTAACTCTGACTTTCCAATAAATATATAGATCTTTAAAAAAATTCTTTGCTATTGTTTAAGATATTTTATCTATTTATTTAAGAGGTAGAGTTACAGACAGAGAGAAGGAGAGACAAAGAGAAAGGTGCCTTCTATCTGCTGGTTGACTCCTTAGATGGCTGGAATGTCCAGAGCTGGGCTGATCCAAAGCCAGGAGCCAGGAGTTCTTCCAGGTCTCCCATATGGGTGCAGGGGCCCAAGCACTTGGGTCATCTTCTACTGCTTTCCCAGGCTATAAGCAGAAAGCTGGATTGGAAGTGGAGCAGTGGGGACTCGAACTGGTGCCCATATGGGATGCCGGCACTGCAGGCGGAGGATTAACCTACAGCATCACAGCATTACCACCTACTGTTTTCTTATACAGCTGTTTCTCAGGAAACAAAATGGCAATACCCCCACAAACCCCTAATTCCAATGACCACAAAAAAAAAAAAAAAAAAACACACAAGACTTGGGACACTTAGCCTAGCAGTTAAGACATCACTGGTAAAGACGCCACATCTAACATGGGGTACCTAGGTTCAACCACCAGCTCTGACCCCAGCTTCCTGCCAAGGCAGCCCCTGGGAAGCAGAAGTGATAGCTCAAGTAATTGAGTTCCTGTCACCACATGGGAGACCTGGATTGAGTTCCCAGCTCCTGACTTCAGCCTAGTCCAGTTCCAGCCTATGTGAGCATTTGGAGAATGAAACCAGAAGATGGGAGCTCTCTATCCATCTTGCTCTCTGCCTCTCAACTTAATTCATTTTTAAAAAAGATTTATGTATTTGAAAGGCAGAATTAGAGACAGAGGAGAGAAAGAAAGATCAATCTTCCATCCACTGGTTTACTCCCCAAATGGCCACAATGGCTGGGGCTGGGCCAGGCCAAAGCCAGAAACCAGGAGCTTCTTCCTCGTCTCCCACATGGGCGCAGGGGACCAAGGATATTGGTAATCTTCTGCTGCTGTCCCAGGCCTTTAGGAGGGAGCTGGATCAGAAGCAGAGCAGCTGGGACTAGAACCGGCACCTGTATGGGATGCCGGCACTGCAGATGGCAAAAAACAAGTCTTTGCAGGAGTCATTGCTACTGGTGAGAGGCTGGTTGGCTCACAGAACGTATAAATTGGGAGATGAACATGTACAGGTATTCACACATCCAAAAGTGTAACCACACCAGAAGAGGGAGCTTGGAAGAGAAAGCTGGGGTGGGGTGGGCTTAGGGGAGGTAGATATCTTAGTGGGAAGAGGCTGTAGCCATGAGATAGAAACCAGAGGGTAGGGCTAAGGGTGGAGCAGTCCAAGCCTGAGGAAACTGGTTGTGTTTGTTGTTTCCATGGCAATACAGTACCTTAGAAACAGGAAATAGACCAGGTGGAGAAATAAAGAGAAGTGTGAAACCCCAAATTATAATATCCTTAACTGGACCTTAGAAGAGTTGGTTGCAATGTTTTCCTTTTCAAATTTTATTTTAATTATTTATTTGAGATGCACAGAGACAGATATATAGACTGTTAGGTTTAGGATTTTTGGGTATGAATAAGGCATGGTAAAAATTCCACCAGGCTTTTTATGGTTAGCTATTTGCACTCAGTGGCCTGACAGATTATAATACAGGGGTCTCCCATCTGCTGGTTTACTCCTCAAATGCCCGCAACAGCCAGGTCTGGGCCAAGCTGAAGTTGAGAGCCAGGAACTCAGCTCAGGTCTCCCAAGCACACAGCAGGAACCCAGCCATCTCACTGCTGCCTCCTCGGGTGTGCACTAACAGAAAGCTGGAATCAGAAGCAGAGCAGGGAGACACAGGCATCCTAACTGCCTGACCAAATAAATGCCCGCCTCATGTTGCAGAGTTCTGATGAATTAATCCTTGTAGACTAACTGGTTTTGGAGCCAGTGCTGTGGCATAGTAGGTTAACCCTCTACCTGTGGTGCGGGCATCCCATATAGGCACTGGTTAGAATCCTGGCTGCTCCTCTTCTGCTCCAGCTCCCTGCTAATGGCCTGATAAAGCAGTGGGAGATGGTACAAGTGCTTGGACCCCTGCCCCTGTGTGGGAGACTCAGAAGAAGCTCCAGGCTCCTGGCTTCTGATCAGTCCAGTGCTGGCCATTGCGGCAATCTGGGGAGTGAACCAGCCGATGGAAGACCTCTCTCTCTCTCTCTCTGCCTCTCCTTCTCTCTGTGTGTAACTCTTTCAAATAAATCTTTTTAATAATAAAATATAAATAAATAATATAAATATAATATTTATTTATTTATTTGGGAGGAAGAGTTACAGAGAGAGAGACACACACACACACACACAAAGATGTTCCATCTGCTGGTTCACTCCCCACCTGGTCGAAACCATCACCCCTATGGGATGCCAGCGTTGCAGGCAGTGGCTTAACCCACTACACCACAACACAGACCTCATCTTCTTTATCTCCTTCTTGCAGCAAGTCAGGATTTACTTCCTCTACAAAGTCTGTTTATGATACCAGAGATAGGTGGAATAGAGGTTCTTGTTTTTGTGCAAGAAAGAATTCAGGCGTGAGACAGAGAGTAGTGGTAAGAAGGTGGCAAGGTTTAAGCCATGCCGTTGCTGACATGCTGAAGCAAATACACCCAGCTATGGTTGAATGTGACCCCGGACTTCATGTGTTAGTGACTTGGTCCCCAGTGCAGTGGGGCTGAGGGGTGAGGACTTTGGAAAGTGAAAGCAGGATCACTCCATGGACTGAGAACTAACGGGTGATTGTGGGAGTGACCCGGCTGTAACTGCAGCTCCCTGGCATCCCTGCTCTGTCCTGCCTGGTGGTGCCCTCTGCCATGTTGTGTTGCAGCCAGAAAGCCCTCACCGACGGCTGAGCAGATGCCGGCATCATGCTCATGGACTTCCCAGCCTGCAGAACCCTGAACCAAGTAGACATCTTCATAAATCACGCAGCCACAGGCATGCTGTTGTAGCAGCAGAAAACGGACTAAGAAAATTAGTACCAAGACATAAGGCTGCTGCCAACCACAAATAACTGAAATGGAGGAAGTAGCTAGCTCTACAACTGGGGAATAGGCAGAGGAAGAATCTGCAGGAACAAGATTGAAAAAAAAAATGTCTGTATTGCCAAGAATGGAGCATTAAGGGCGATTCTGGTGAGGACTCAGAAGAAAACTAGGCAAAGTCTGGAAACTTCTTAGGGCCCACTGAAGCGACTGAGACTAGGTCACAGATGGGAGTATGGACAGTGCAGCCATCTCAGGAGGTCTCAGGTAGAACTGAGGGACAGGCATTGGAAGCTGGAGGGAGGGCCATCCTCACTGTACTGTGCCAAGGACCTGGCTGACCGGTGTCCCCGCCCAAGGTTAGAGGTTAAGGGTGATGAAACAGATTACCTGGCAGAAGAAATTTCTAAGCAGCAAAACACTCAGGCTGTTACGTGGTAAAATGAGAGAACAAAGAGATGGCTTGACGTGTACTGACTACATGGGAACCGAACAGAAATATTTGGAAAACTCACAGCCTGACTGTGTAATGAGTGTAAAAGTCCATTCAGGTGAGCAAAGGGAAGGCGGGGCCCAGCAACCTTTGCTAAGGGGATTAGTACAAAGGGAAGACAATGGGAGAAAGACCTGAAGGCTTAGAGCCGGCTGCGAATTGGCCCTTCCCAGCCTAGGCAGAGCTCTGGGAGGGCAGAAGGGTTTTGGGGGATGGTTCCAGCGTTCACTGCCCAGAGCCACTGTGGGGCACGGCTGTCCGCATTCCAGCCCAGCAAGGGCTTCTCTCTCTGTAACTCTGCCTTTCACGTAAATAAAATAAATCTTAAAAAAAAAAAAAAAGAAAATTTTCTTGAGTATCTATTATGTGCCAGAGACTACTTTAGATACTGAGGCTATGCTAGCCATGAGTGAAATAAAATACAGCAGTTAATAGAACAAAATCCTGCTCTCAGGGAGCTTGTATTGCCAAGAAGGGATAACTTATTAAAGTCTTGGAGTAGAGGGAGCAATGACTATTGTCTTGTTGAAGTGTTATTTTATTTTGGGAACATAGCCATTCTTAGATACTAGGAGTGAGGATCTTACCCAAAGCATATGGCTGTTCACTGAATGTTCACCATGGTGCCACCAATCTCTCCGGGACTGGACAATCTCTCGGCTGGGGGTAAGAACTGGTTGGGAGACCCAGGAGATGGTGAGCTAAGCCACCTGGGGAACAGGGCTGTCAGGACATTAGCTCTTGTGTGGTAGAAAATGAGCCACATCGGCTCCCAACAAGGACGGAGGGGACCAAGACGGCAGGAACATCAGAAAAAGGCTCAGGGAGCCGCAGTGTTGTACCACCTGCGAGGCTGGCATCCTGGGTGGAATGCTAGTTGGTATTCTTATTGACGTACGCTATGCTTATAGAAAAGTACACTAATCGTAAGTGCACTGCTCAGTAAACTTTCCCCCATGTCACCAGCACTTGAATCAAAGAAGCAGAACACCGCATTCCACAGAAGTCCCCAGGCTGGAGCAGAAGACAATCACGGACAATCACAGACTTCAGGCACCACAGTTAGTTGTGCCTGCTTGGGAACCGTGGAAACATAAAATCATACGCTAGCTCCCCTTTTACTTATTTCTTTTTTATTTATTTATTTGACAGGTAGAGTTATAGACAGTGAGAGAGAGAGACAGAGAGAAAGGTCTTCCTTCCGTAGGTTCACTCCCCAAATGGCCGCCACAGCTGGCTCTGTGCCCATCTGAAGCCAGAAGCCAGGTGCTGCTTCCTGGTCTCCCACGCAGGTGCAGGGGCCTAAGCACTTGGGCCATCCTCCACTGCCTTCCCAGGCCACAGCAGAGAGCTGGACTGGAAGAGGAGCAGCCGGGACTAGAACCTGGTGCCCATATGGGATGTCGGCGCCACAGGCAGAGGATTAACCAAGTGAGCTACAGCAGCGGCCCCTCTCCCCTTTTATTTCTGCTTCCCTCCACTCAACATCATGTTGGTGACATCCACCTGTTGGTTGCATGTAGTCGTGGCTTGTCCATTCTAACACTATGTGGTTATTCCATCAGGGGAAGTCACCCTAAATCATCCAGTCTAATCCACATGGACATCCAGATTGTTTCTCATACTTGGTTATTATAAACAATGCTGTTACTAACATTCTCAAACATGGTTTTAGTGAAAAACATACAGGGACAGGCTAAGCTCCAGCCTGGGAACCTTCATCCCCATGCAGTTTTTGGTTCCAGTCACCGCTGCTCTGTTTCCTGAGAATGGACACCTGGCTCAAGCTTTGGATTCCTGCTAGCCCTGCGGGAGACTTGGACTGAGTTCGTAGCTCCTGGCTTCAGCCTGGCCCACCCCTGGCAATTGTGGGGAGTGAATGAGTAGATATACGATAGATTATTGTCTGTGTATCTGTCTCTGCCTTTCTCTCTCTCTGACTTTCAAGTAAATGAATACATTTTTTTAAAGTACACATTGTGTATATCCCTAAGAATGAAATTGCTGGGTCCTGGCTTTATCAGACATCACCCCGTACAATCTTCCAAAATCACATCAGTGTTTCCTACAGTTTTCACAAATGGCATTTTGCTCTCCCTTAATAAAGTAAAATAATTTGTTGAGGACTTGAACTCACTTTATCTACAAGAAAAGTTTCAAAATGTATGCTTGGACCAGAGGGTTGGAGAGGGAACCCAGGAGAGGGGGAGCTAGGACAGACTAGGACAAGGGTTAGCCAGTTCTCTCTGGACATCCCTTTCAAGAGCTAACTGGAAGTGCTGGCTTTGTTTTAATAAAATGCAATGTTCCCTTGTATCGGTGAACTGTTCTCCAATGACTGGATTAAATTACCTCATTATTTCTTTAGGCTAAATAATTAAAATGTGAGCTTAGGTAGAAAAGGAACTGATGTGTTTTTCAGCGCTTTAGCCTCAGACATAACAGGTATTTGGTAAATATTTGGGAAAATGAATGAATAGGGGCCTCACTGTGGCTTAGCATATTAAATCTCCACCTGCAGCGTTGGCATCCCATATGGGCACCAGTTCGAGTCCCCGCTGCTCCACTTCCGATCCAGCTGCCTGCTAATGTGACTAGGAAAGCAGTAGCAGATGATCCAAGTGCTTGGGCCCCTGCACCCACATGGGACACCTGGAAGAAGCTCCTGGCTCCTGATTTCACTCTGGCCCAGCCCTGACTTTTGTGGTCATTTGGAGAGTGAACCAGTGGATGGAAGACTTTCTCTCTCTCTCTCTTTCTCTCCCCCCCCCCCCCCACACACACCTCTGTGTCTCTCTTTAACTCTCCCTTTCAAGTAAATAAATAAAAAAAAAAAACCTTGGCCGGCGCCGTGGCTCAACAGGCTAATCCTCCGCCTTGCGGCGCCGGCACACCGGGTTCTAGTCCCGGTCGGGGTGCCAGATTCTGTCCCGGTTGCCCCTCTTCCAGGCCAGATCTCTGCTGTGGCCCGGGAGTGCAGTGGAGGATGGCCCAAGTGCTTGGGCCCTGTACCCCATGGGAGACCAGAAGAAGCACCTGGCTCCTGCCTTCGGATCAGCGTGGTGTGCTGGCCGCAGCGCGCTGGCCACGGCGGCCATTGGAGGGTGAACCAACGGCAAAAAGGAAGATCTTTCTCTCTGTCTCTCTCTCTCACTGTCCACTCTGCCTGTCAAAAATAAATAAATAAATAAATATTAAAAAAATAAAAATAGAAAAAAAAGAAAAAAAACATTGAAAGAAAGAAAGAAGAAAAGGAAGAAAGAAATGAATGGATAAATAAATGACTGGGTTTCCCAAACTTAACAATATGTAGCACGATTTGCTGTAGCAGGTTTGGTTCATTATACAAATACGAAGCCTAAGTTTCAATATCAATGCCCCAGGCCCCTCTCTAAGCACACCCCGAACGCTGTAAGGCTCTATCCGCGCTCTCTTGGGGTTGTGCGTGTACAGGGAGTCAGCCTGGCACCACCCTCGTGGTGAGAAAGCGGAGGTGGGCCGAGGAAGGCCACAACGACTGTGTGTGCACGGAGAATGCAGCTGTTGCCGCACTGTTCCCGAGGGTGGCCGAGTGGCTCGTGTCCATAGAGTATCCATCTGACCGCCCAGAAACTTATCTGCAGCTTCCTCTGTAGATAGATAAGGCTGTTCAGAGAAGTGAAGTGACTTGTACAACGTCACAACCAATGATTGCAAAGCCTAGATTTAAACATAGGCCTGTCTGAATCGAGAGCCTGAGATTTTTTAATTATGTGGACATAAATAATTTAAAAACGAAGTGTTCCTGGGCCCTCAAGTACACGTAGTGCCTTTGCATTTGATTTTAATTAAGTTAAATACGTTCAGTGCCAACTGCGTACATTTGTGTGACTTGAGCTGGTATCAAAGTAATTTAGTTTCTCTGAATACTCTTTCCGCTTCCTCGGTTACCAGGCAGTTGGGTCTCTGATGATCACTGGAGGGAGGAACAGGAGCCTGAGTGTCAAGGCCAAGGTTAAGGGGGGTGGGGGTTCACGAAGGAGAGATGAGCCAGCATATGCCCGAGAGAGGAAAACGACTCAGCAAGAAACAGCCAGGAAAGGCACTTCAAGCCTGAGAAGTCTTTCCATTAGCGCTTTCTGCGATCTGTGACAAGGCCAGCTCTCCAGTTCCCAAAAGCCAAAGAAAGCAGAATGAACCAGACCAGGATTGTTGGCAGGTGCTCGCCAAGCCGGCCGCAGAGCACATGGGCGGCTCAGAGTCACAGACGTGGCTGGCCACCACCCCAGGCACAGCCCTGCCCTCCGGGGTGGGCGATGCCAGCTCCTTGGCTGGGGCAGGGGCGGGGGAGGGGCCGGACGCCAGGTGGCAACCTGGCAGTGAGCCTCGAGGCTTTGTGGAGAGACCATGTCCTACAGTCCTTTGGCAGGCGAGGGGACTGCAGCATTCCTGGGGAAGGGGTGGGGAGTGAGGAGGAGAGGATCATGGTTGCAGGGCTCCAGCAGGGAAGGAAAAGCTGTAAACCTCTGATGCCTGGCCCGGCTCCCAGCACAGCTCTGCCTGGCACCGTGCAGTTGCCTGGGCAGTTTCCCCTCTTCCTCCTGTGAACCCCGGGCCTCCACGTTGGGCGTTCTACTCCTGGGCTCAGACAGCCCTCTGTGGCCCACCGGCCCCCAGCTCATGATTCAGACTGAAATAGCGGCCGCTTTGCATGCCACTGCAGGCTGCATTTCACTTCCTGTTTCTGTGAAAAGGACCTGTCAGGAGAGCAATACAAAATGTCAAGTTCCGGTCTGGCATTCCCCACTCACCTTGAATCTTGTAGCTTGACTTTTGCGGGGTTCCCACCCATGCCCAGAGTCCCCGCATGCTGATCGGCTTGTCTGGTTCAGAGAGAGCTGGGCGTGATGATGTCACAGCGCTGTGCGATCACACTGTGCACCTCACAGCTCCTTCCAGGGGCTGGCCAGAGGCCGGGTTAGTCACCCCGTTCCATTCTTGCTCAGGACTCCCCTATTAAGAAAAGGTGCTATAAAGGAGATACCAGTTTCCTCCTCCTACAAAGCTCGTGATGAGGCCTGGACATATTTTTGCAACTGTCTGTTCTGGAGACTCAAACTTACAAAAGTTGGCTGGTCCTTGTTAGTGTCTCTCACACACACACACACCTGTCTTAAGATAGCTTAGCTTTTTTTTTTTCCTGTCTTAGACAGAAATAGATAATGACTTCACATCACCTTTTGCGGTTACCTCCTCTTGAAGACGTTCCTGAATTCAGAACCACTGAGATTTTTCTCACAGTCCTGAGGAGCTGAAGCTCAAGAATGTCTGTAAGACACAGGGAACTTGAACTTGGGTATTTTTAAGTAAGGAAATTGTCACTGTCTACAGCTTTTCCCACCAAGGGATGCGTGCGTGTATCAGCATTTCCAGCTGTTGGGGCTGCTTAGAGGGGGCTAATATTCCTTGCAGACATGGATCAGTTTCTCTGACCCATTATCCAGCCCTTCACTTCCTGAGGAAAAGTTCCTTGCCAGATATCTATACAGGCTTTCACATCCCTTTAGTCAGAAAGTCTCGTTCCATCCGTGGTGAGAGTGGAGGAGTTGGGGCAGTCATTCCTAGCGGCGAAGATGCCACCTGGGATATGCACATCCCACATCAAAGAGCCTGGGTTCAAGGCCCAGCTGTGTTTCCGATCCAGCTTCCCGCTAATGCTCACCCTGGGAGGCAGCAGGAGAGGGCTCAAGCACTTGGACCTCACGTGGGAGACCTGAGAGTCCCAGGCTCCTGGCTTCAGCCTAGCCTAGTCCTGACTGTTGCAGGAATTTGGGGCGTGAACCAGATGGATGAACTCCCTCTGTGTCACTCCTTCTCTCTCTCTCTTCCTGTATCTCTGCATTTCAAATAAATGAAAATAAATTGTCTTCAAAAATTGTAGAAAAAAATCTGGGGAATGATAGGAAAGCTAGGATCCAAGTAATTGGAATTGATCAAGGACCAAGTTGAAAAATAAATGAACTTGAAGAGTTCACAGAAGAGGAAATATAGTGAGCTGAAAGACACATGGGAACATCCCCAACTTCACTGGTAACAAACAAAACAAATTCTAAAAACCAGGTACCATTTTCATCTTTAAAACTCTCAAAAGTTATAAAAAGAAAGAAAAGAAAAGAATACCAGTGCTGGCAAGCACGCAGCGCCACGGGCATCCTCACGCCCTGCTGGCGGCGTGGAAGTGGGCATCATTCTGGGACCACGTCAGTTATGTTCCCGTTAAACATCCCTGAGAAGGCGTGAGCGCCGGCCTGGGGGTTACCCTGCCCACCTCTCACTTCAGGGTGCCTGAGCGTCACACAGACTCCTGTCTCTTGTTTTTGACAGGCAGAGTGGACAGTGAGAGAGAGAGACAGAGAGAAAGGTCTTCCTTTTGCCGTTGGTTCACCCTCCAATGGCCACTGCGGATGGCGCACTGCGGCCGGCACACCGCGTTCGTCCGATGGCAGGAGCCAGGTGCCAGGTGCTTTTCCTGGTCTCCCATGGGGTGCAGGGCCCAAGCACCTGGGCCATCCTCCACTGCCTTCCTGGGCCACAGCAGAGGGCTGGCCTGGAAGAGGGGCAACCGGGACAGAATCCAGCGCCCCGACGGGGACTAGAACCCGGGGTGCCGGCGCCGCAAGGCGGAGGATTAGCCTGTTGAGCCACGGCGCCGGCCACAGACTCCTGCTCTTGACCTGAGCTTCCTGCTAATGTGCACCCTGGGAGGCAGCACTGATGACGCAAGCAGTTGGGTCCCTGCCACCTGGGTTGGGTTTCTGGCTTCTGGCTTCAGTCCCACCCAGCTCCAGACATGGCCAGCATTTGGAGAGTGAGTTAGCACGTGGATGATCTCTCTCTCCCCTCTTTCAAATAAATAAATAAAATTGGATGAAAGAGGTCTTCCATCAGGTGGTTCACTTGCTAAAAAGCTACAATGGCTAGAGCTGAGCCAGATTGAAGCCAAGAGCCTGGAACTCCATCCAGGTCTCCCATGTGGGTAGCAGGGGCCCAAGCATTGGGGCCCTCTTCTGCTGCTTTCCTAGGCACATTAGCAAGAAGCTGGATCAGAAGGGGAGCAGCTGAAACTCAAACCAATATGGGACACTGGCACCACAGGTGGTGGCTTAACCCACTGCACAACACTGGCCCAGATAAGCCTTTTTTAAACAAAGATAAACGTTAGAGCAGGTATCTACCAGTCACAAGAACATTCCCAGGGAACCTAAAGCCCTCCTTAGTCTGAGATTCAGGAAAGCCAGCTAAGGACAGTAATAAAAACACTTCCAAAGTATCATTAAGGGGGCCAGCACTGTGGTGTAGAAAGTTAATCTTCCACCTGTAGTGCTGGCATCCCATATGGCCGCTGGTTCAAGTCCCAGCTGCTCCTTTTCTGATTGAGCGCCCTGCTAATGCACCTGGGAAAGCAGCAGAGGATGCCCTAAGTCCTTGGGCCCCTGCACCCAAGTGGGAGACCCGAAAGAAGCCCCTGGCTCCTGGCTTCGGATCCGCCCAGCCCCAGCCATTGTGGCCATCTAGGGAGTGAACCAGCAGATGGAAAATCTCTTTCTCTCTCTCTCCTTCTCTCTCTGTATGTCTGGCTTTCAAGTAAATAACTAAATCTTTAAAAAGAATAAGAAAGTATATTTAGGATTGACAGCTAATGGAATTTCTTTAAGGGGGCATGAAAATTTTCTAACATTAGATAATATTGTTGTGTGACCCTATAAATATATAGAAAACACTCAATTGTACAGATTATTTTTAAAAAAGATTTTATTTATTTATTTGAGAGACAGAGAGAGGAAGAGACAGAGAGAAAGGTTTCCAATGCCAGCATCCCATGTGGGCGCCGGTTTGAGTCCTGGCTGTTCCACTTCCGATCCAGCTCTCTGCTATGGCCTGAGAAAGCAGTGGAAGATGGCCCAAGTCCTTGGACCCCTGCACCCACGTGGGAGACCTGGAAGAAGCTCCTGGCTTTGGATTGGTGCTGCTCCGGCCATTGTGGCCATCTAGGAAGTGAACCAGCAGTCAGAAGACTTTCTCTCTCTCTCTCTCTCTCTCTCTCTCTCCCCCCTCCCTCCCTCTTTCTGTCTCTGCCTCTCTGTAACTCTGTCTTTCAAATAAATAAGTAAATCTTTTTAAAAATGTCTAGGGGCGGTGCCAGCGCCGTGGCTCAGTTGGTTAATCCTCCACCTGCGGTACCAGCATCCCACTTTTGGATGTGTGAATACCTGTACATGTTCATCTCCCAATTTATACGTTCTGTGAGCCAACCAGCCTCTCACCAGTAGCAATGACTCCTGCAAAACTTGTTTTTTGCCATCTGCAGTGCCGGCATCCCATACAGGTGCCGGTTCTAGTCCCATCCCTCTTCCAGTCCAGCTCTCTGCTGTGGCCTGGGAAAGCAGTAGAAAATGGCCCAAGTCCTTGGGTCCCTGCACCCACGTGGGAGACCAGGAAGCAGCTTCTGGCTCCTGGCTTCGGACCTGTGCAGCTCCTGCCATTGCAGCATTTGGGGAGTGAACCAACGGAAGGAAGACCTTTCTCTCTGTCTCTCCCTTTCATTGTCTGTAACTCTAACTCTCAAATAAAATAAATAAAATCTTAAAAAAAAAAAAAAAAGTCTAGGGGCTGGTGCAAAAGCCTGCACCCCATATCAGAGTTCTTGATCCGAGTCTAGCCTGTGCTTCAAATTCCAGCTTCCTGTTGCTCTACAGGTGATGGCTCAAGTAGTTGGGTCCCTGCCACCCAGAGACCCAGACTGAGACTCAGATTGGGTTCCTGGCTCCTGGCTTTTGCCTGGCATGGTCCCAGCTGCTGCAGGCCTTTGAGGAGTAAACCAGTGTATGGGAGATCTCTGTGTGTCTGTCCTTCTCTGTCTCTCTGCTTATCAAATAAATAGAAATAAATTAATTCATTAAATAGGTATTTACTTTGAATGACATGTGAATTACATTTCAATGAAGCTTTTTTTTTTTTTTAACTTTTTTAATGTTTGGGGCAAGAACAGGTATTAATGTAGTGCATGGGCCCATGGAGCCGGGTCTACAAGTAACAGAGAAAGCAGCACCGTTACCACTTAGTGATCCAGGAAGGAGAACGCGGTTAAACGTGAATCAAAGCCCAGCGTGTGGGGAAGATGAAGGAGGAGCCCAGACTGTGGCCGGGTAAGTTGCCTCCCAGGGCTCTGAAGAACTTGCAGGTGCAGTTACTATTTAATCAGAGAGAGGTGGGGAGGCAAGAGAAGGCCTGGAGACGGCACACAGCAGAGGTCTCGGAAAGCAGCAGGGGTGGAGTGAAATCAGAAGGAATGGTCCAGGCGCCTTAACGAGCTCAAGCATTTTTGCAAACTCTGAGCTCTGTAAGGCAGAGGCCTGCTCGGCTCAGCCACACCTGTATCCTCAGCTCCTAGACCCCTGCCTGGTCCATGACAGGCCTGCAAATACTGGTTTAAGATTGAGTGCGGCCTCCCCCTGAGTTGGCCTGGGAGGGAGGCCCTGAGGCCAGAAGGGGACACAGTGACTTCTGGACGGAAAAGCAGCGAGAGTTTGAGGAGCTGTTCTCTGGTATTCGGTATGTTTGTTTTTGTTTGTCATTTTTGGTTAAAATTTCGGTTCTAAATTTGGCTAATTGCTTTTCCTGCATCCATTGAGATAATCATATATCTCCTCTCCTTCATTCATTTAATTTGGTGGGTTTCATTTATTTCTTCTTCTTTTTTTTTTTTTTTTTTTTTTAGGTTTTATTTATTGGGGCCGGCGCTGTGGTGCAGTAGGTTAATCCTCCTCCTGCGGCACCAGCATCCCATATGGGCACCAGTTCTAGTCCCGGCTGCTCCACTTCCCATCCAGCTCTCTACTATGGCCTGGGAAAGCAGTGGAGGATGGCCCAGGTGCATGGGCCCCTGCACACACATGGGGGACACAGAAGAGTCTCCTGGCTCCTGGCTGCAGATCAGCCGAGCTCCAGCTGTTGTGGCCATCTGGGGAGTGAACGCAGCAGATGGAAGATCTCTCTCTCTCTGTCTCCCTCTCTGTCTGTAACTCTGCCTCTCAAAAAAATAAATAAAATCTTTTTTAAAAAAAGTTTTATTGATTTATTTATTTATCTGAAAGGCAAAATGACTGAGGAGAGAGAAAGAGAGAGAGAGATCTTCCATCTGCTGGTTCACTCCCCAGATGCCTGCAACAGCTGGCACCGGGCCAAGATAAAAGCAGCAGCCAGAAACTGCAGCCAGGTCTCTCCCACGGTTGGCAGGGACCCGAGCACTTGGGCCGTCACTGCTGCCTCCCAGAGTGTGCATCAGCAGGAGGATGAACGAGAAGTGGAGGAGGGGCTCCGTTACAAGCTCTCCGCCGGTGAGGTGCAGGCGTCCCACAGGCAATGCAAGCTGCTCGCCACAGCAGCAGCTCCAGTTCACTGATCTTGAAACTTGAATTCTTAGGAAAAACCCACAGTGGAATGCTGCGTGATCCATATTGCATATTGCTGGATTCAGTTTCTTAATACTTTGTTGACAGTTAAGCCTCCTGGCCCCAAGGGAAGATTTTTAATTACAAAGCCAATTACTTTAATAAACATAGGACTATTCAGGTATTTTATTTCTTTTTGCATCCGTGTGGTCACTTGTGTCTTTCAAGAAATGTATCCATTTTAAAGTTTTTTAAAAAGCTCATTTATTTGAAAGGCAGAGGAGAGAAAGAAAGAAAGATCTTTTACTACTTTATTCCCCAAATGGCTGCAACAGCTAGGTCTGAACCAGGCCAAAAATCCGGGAGCTAGGAACTCCATCGTGATCCCCCACATGGGTGGCAGGGGTCCAAACAGTCGGGCTCTCTCCCACTGCCCGTCCAGGTGCATTAGCAGGAAGCTGGATTGGAAGCTGATAGCTAGGACTCGAACCTGCTCTCTGATACAGGATGCCAACGTACAGGAAACCACCCGCTGTTTGTTTTTTAAGAACTTTGGAAGACAGTCTCTTAATTTTTTTAATTTTTCATTTTATTTATGAGACCAACACACACACACACACACACAGAGAAACAGAGAGATAGACTGGGAGAGATCTCCCATCTGTTAGTTCATCACACGAATGCTTGCAACAGCCACGTCGGGCCAGGCTGAAGCCAGAAGCCCAGAACTCAACCTGGGTTTCCCACGTGGGTGGCAGGGACCCAGGTACATGTGTCATTGCTGCTACCTCCTAGGATGCACCTTAGCAGGGAGCTGGATCAGAAGTGACGTAGGCAGAACCAGGCGCTCGGGTATGGGACGCAGGCAACCCAAGCCGTGACTCAGCCGCTGTATCAAACACCATCCTTCGTCTAAGCTGTTCAATCCTTACTGGTATAAAGGCTTGTGATAATGTTCTATCGTTATCCTTTAAAAGGACACGTTTAAGGGAAGCCTCTAGGAGGAGTTCCCACGGAAGGATGGGAGGGAGTCAGCCAGGGAAATCAGGGAGGGAAGAGGACTCGAAGCGCAGGGAGCAGCAAGGTCAAGACCGTGGCTCGGGAAAGCAGTGAGTTTGAGGAACTGAAAGGAGGCTGATGCCGCTGGAGACGAGTGGGAGAGGTGCCCGCCGGGCTGGAGGGTGAAAAGGTCAGGTTATGCAAGCTCTAAAGGGCATGGTGGTTTCTCCGTGAGTGTTCACGCTGCCTGGGTTCAGATTCCACCTCCACTCCGCACACAGCTGAGCCCTGCGCTTGCTGGCAGCACAGCGAACCAACTGTGGCCTTTTCTGTGCACCGTGAGGAGCGACTGTGCAGGCTAGGCGGAAGCACAACAGGGGCAAGGCAGAGGTCCGAGCGCACGGCCAACCAACGGCGTGGAAATGAGCCCTGCTGGGGGCCGGGGCGGCGGCACAAGCTGTTGGAGTGCACACTGCTACTTAGGACCAGCTCTCCGCAGATGGAGAACGTCCACCACCTCCCGGCCACAAGGCCGCCTTCCGGAGACCACCCGGCTCACAGCAAACCGTCCCTGCGGGTGCCTGGCCCCAGGCCTCTGACAACCTTGACAATCTGTTCTCAGTTGTGGCCAAAGGCACAGTGTGTGCAGCAAGCCACCCTTGTGCTGCCTTTAGAAAGAAGGTAGGGGCCGGCGCTGTGGCTGCTGTGGCATAGCAGGTAAAGCCGCCACCTTCAGTGCCCCCATCCCATATGAGCGCCGGTTCGAGACCCGGCTGCTCCACTTCCTATCCCGCTCCCTGCTATGGCCTGGGAAAGCAGTGGAAGATGGCCCAACTCCTTGGGCCCCTGCACCTATGTGGGAGACCTGGAGGAAGCTCCTGGCTCCTGGCTTCTGATCAGCGAAGCTCCGGCCATTGCGGCCATTTGGGAAGTGAACCAGTGGATGGAAGACCTCTCTCTCTCTCTCTCTCTCTCTCTCTCTCTCTATCCCCTCCCTCACTCCCTCCCTCGATCGATCTCTCTCTCTCTGTAACTCTGCCTTTCAAATATATGAGGAGGGCATGGCAGCGAGCTTGGCTGTCATCCTACGACTGCTGGAAAGGCACTGAAGGAGCTGGGTCAGGAGCCAGCATGATCCGGTTCTGGTTGTTTTTCTTATGGAAATATTATTTTATTATGGAAATATTCAAGTAAATTTGACAACAAACAAATATTTTGCCCTTCCAACATGTGGCCCATTACCAACTTAAGAAATATTCAGGATTTAAGAATAAAACAGGCTTGACGGCCGGCTCAGCGGCTCAACAGGCTAATCCTCAGCCTTGTGGCGCCGGCACCCCGGGTTCTAGTCCCAGTCAGGGTGCCGGATTCTGTCCCGATTGCCCCTCTTCCAGGCCAGCCCTCTGCTGTGGCCAGGGAGTGCAGTGGAGGATGGCCCAAGTGCTTGGGCCCTGTACCCCATGGGAGACCGGGAGGAAGTACCTGGCTCCTGGCTTCGGATCGGCGCAGCACGCTGGCTATAGCGGCCATTTGGGGGATGAACCAACAGAAGGAAGACCTTTCTCTCTGTCTCCCTCTCTCTCTCTCTCACTGTCTGAAACTCTACCTCTCAAATAAATAAAATCTTTAAAAAAATAGAATCCTGAGTGGAGAAAGCATACCACAACTTTAATAAAATAATAAAACAGAAATTATTGATATTATAAGCTATTTTGCATCCTCATAACATATCATTTACATGTTTTAAACAATGATGAGTGGCCACAATAATAATAAACAACATATCTGCTTCCTTTGATAGGTTATAAGTTTCAGAGGTTTGCTATAAGAAAGCAATACAATAATATATGCACATTTAGTATTATCCTAAACCAGCATATTGTGACAAGAAGTCTTTCAATAATATGTAAACATGATCTCCACCTGACACACATACATAATAATAGAAAACGTGAAAAGACGTTAGTTAAACAACATTAAGAGGCGTGGACATTGTGATACAGTGAGTTGAGCTGCCACTTGCGACACCTGCATCCATATTGGAGTGGAGGTTCAAATCCCAGCTGCTCTGCTTCAGATCCAGCTTCCTGTTAATGCACCTGGGCAGATCGATGGTGGCGGCACAACGACTTGGGCCCTTGCCTCTCACGTGGGAGACTCAGATGAAGTTCTGGGCTCCTGGCTTTGTCCTGGCCCAACCCTGGGTGTTACGAGCATTTAGGAACCAAACCAGCAGATAAATAATCTCTTTCTCTGCCTCTCCTTCTCTCTGCCTTTCAAATAAATCAGTAAATAAATGTTTATTAAAAAGCAACACAAAATAAATGCCAGTTTAAAAATTGAAAGAACGTGCTACAAATATTAAGTATTTAAAAGATAGTATTCTTGGGGCCGGTGCTGTGGCACAGTGGGTTAACGCCCTGGCCTGCAGTGCCGGCATCCCATATGGGCACCGGTTCTAGTCCCTGCTGCTCCACTTCCAATCCAACTCTCTGCTGTGGCCTGGGAAAGCAGTAGAAGATGGCCCAAGTCCTTGGGCCCCTGCACCCACGTGGGAGAACTCGAGGAAGCTCCTGGCTCCTGGCTTCAGATTGGCGCAGCTCCGGCCGTTGCGGCCATCTGGGGAGTGAACCAGCAGATGGAAGACCCCTCTCTCTCTGTCTCTACCTCTCTCTATAACTCTTTCAAATAATTAAAATAAAATTTTTTTCAAAATTAGTATTATTTTTCAGAAAAAGATGTTTTGTTTATTTGTAAGGTGGACTGACAGAGAGAAAGGAAAAGACAAGAAGAGACATCTTCCATGCTCTGGTTCTCTCTCCAAATGGCTGCAACAGCCAGGGCTGGGCCAGGTGGAAGCCAGAAACTCCATCTGAGTCTCCAGACCCAAGTACCTGGGCAGCTCCACTGCCTTCCTAGGTGACTTAGCAGGAAACTGCACTGGAAGCACAGAGCTTCTTAGTATTCGTCATCTTTGTTTCGTGACAACTATTCCAGATATAAAAGAAAACTCTTGGGGCTGATGCAGTGGTGTAGAAGATAAAGCCACTGCCTACAACACCGGCTTCCCATATGGGCACCAGTTTGAGTCCCGGCTGCTCCACTTCCAATCCAGGTCTCTGTTATGGCCTAGGAAAACAGTAAAGATGGCTCAAGTCCTTGGGCTCCTGTACCCACATGGGAGACCTAGAAGAAGCTCCTGGCTCCTGACTCTGGCCTGGCCCAGCCCTGGCTGTCACAGCCATTTGGGAAATGAACCAGCAAATGGAAGATCTCTCTCTCTCCCTCCTATCTATCTCTGTGACTCTGTCTTTCGAATAAATAAAAAGCCTATGTAAGAGTACATGATACCTCATATGAGCTCACTGCCTTTTTTTTTTTTTTTTTTTTTTTATGGAGCCAGCACTGTAGCATAGTGGGTAAAGCCGTGGCCTGCAGTGCCAGCATCCCATATGGATGCCAGTTCGAGTCCCGGCTACTCCATTTCCAACCCAACTGCCTGCTATTGTGCCTGGGAAAGCAGCGGAGGATGATCCAAGTCCCTGAGCCCCTGCACCCATGTGGGAGTCCCAGATGAAGCTCCTGGCTCCTGGCTTCAGCCTGGTCCGGCTTCAGCTACTGCAGCCATTTGGGGAGTGAATCAGCATATGAAAGACCTTTCTCTCTGTGTGTCTCCCTCTCTCTGTCTGTAACTCTGCCTCTCAAATAAATAAATAGAAATTTCCACTTAAGAACTTACTTTGCCTCCCAAGCCTGTTATGTCTTTGTTTACCACTCATCGGATTTATACAAAGTCAACTGTGCCTATGAAGTCATTACTATTTTATCTTCAAAAATACTTGCCTTTAGCCACAAACAGGCCACAGATACAGAGCCCTGAGCTGGCAGGGAAGGAAAACTGACATGGGTGGGTTCACGCTACGCTCTGGCTAGCTAAACAGCGCCAAGACGTCGCAATCAATTCGACAGTCCCAAGGCAGACTTTGTCAACGCAGGGACAAGTCCGCACAGAGCGCAGATGAGCACCAGCAACTCAGAGGGAAACGAGCGTGGAAAGTGGGGGTGGATGAGGACGGAGAAAGCAGGGAGCCTCCAGGCTGAAGAGCCGTGGTTTTCTGCATGGGGAAAGTGAAAGGGTGGGGGTGCCGTGGTGAGCCTGGCCCACCTAGAAACATGGGTGGGATTTCACCAGCCCTTGCTTGGCTGAGTTTCTGTTGTCACTGGAAAGCCGGTGGGACTTTCTCCTCCGAGGCCAGCCAGGCCTTTGCGACAACGACTTCCGCTTCTCCCCTAGAGGCCACAGCTCACAGCTGCTGTGGGCCGCCTTGGGGGCCCGGGGTCTCCGTGCACGTGGACCGGGTCCTCATCGGGTCTCAGCTGTCCTCAGCTTCAGGCCTGGCTCTTCCTCTTCCATGTTCTCTGCTCTGATCCTCGAGTGGGCCAAGGCGTCCCGAGAGCCGGAGGCTCAGTGAAGTCCCTCCGTGGCTGACGTGGTTTGCGTTGACGTCGTGCCCACAGTTTAAGGCCACGCTCTCCTCGCACCTGTGAGTGCTGGAATTGCCAAATCCTTTTTTGTCTGGGCCCTGGTTTCATGTAGAGGCAGCTTCTCTACCCACATGCTCATCCAAGTGTAGTAGTCTGTCCACGCAACAGGTTACTCCACAGCCTGTGTGAAGAGTGAGGTAGATTAACTCACATACTGATCTGGTAAACTCCATCAATACATAGATATGACCGATCTGGTAAACTCCGTGTGAGTGTGTGTGTATAATTGATTATTTGAAAGGCAGAGCATCAGAAGGAGAGACAGCAAAGACAGAAAAAAAAGACCTTCCACCCAAGGGTTCACTGCCCAAGTGGCTGCGGGGGCAGGGCTGGGCAAGGCTGAAGCCAGGAGCCTGGAACTCCATCAGATCTCCCAAGGGCTCAGGTCACTCCTGCTGCTTTCCCAAGCACTCTACCAGGGAGCTGGGTCAGAAGCAGAGCAGGCAGAACTTGAACTGGTCTCTGATATGGGATGCGGGCATCGCAAGCAGCGGCTTAACCCACATCACCAGAATGCCAGATGTTATTAGGTTTAAAAAGGCAATGAATAATGTCTGCAGTATTGAGTGTGTGTCTCTTCATAATTGCGGAGAAATCATGCTGAAAGGATATACATTAAACTTTTAAAAAATATCTATTTATTTATTTGAAAGTCAAAATTACTGAAAGAGAGGGAAAGATACAGAGAGGTCTTCCATCTGCTGGTTCACTCCCCAGATGGCTGCAATGGCCAGAGCTGGGCCGGGCAGAAGCCAGGAGCCAGGAGCTCCATCTAGGTCTCCCATGTGGGTGGCAGGAGCCCAAGGACTTGGGCCATCTTCCACTGCTTTCCCAGGCCATAGCAGAGAGCTGGATCAAAAGTGGAGCAGCCAGGGCTTAAACTAGAGCCCATATGAGATGTGGCGATTTTACCTGCTACAACACAACACTAACCTCCCCCCCCCCCCCCATTAAACTCCTGACTCCAGTTGGAGCATGTATATGGCAGAAAAGAAATGATAATTTCAGGGGCCGGCACTGCGGAGCAGCAGGTTAACCCTCTGGCCTAAAGCGCCGGCATCCCATATGGGTGCCAGTTCTAGTCCCAACTGCTCCACTTCCAATCCAGCTCTCTGCTATGGCCTGGGAAAGCAGTAAGAAGGTGACCCAAGTCCTTGGGCCCCTGCACCCGCTTGGGAGACCCGGAAGAAGCTCCGGCCTTTGCGGCCAATTGGAGAGTGAACCATGGGATGGAATTCTCTCTTCTCTCTCTCTCTCTGCTTCTCCTCTTTCTGTATAACTCTGACTTTCAAATAAATAAATAAATCTTTTAAAAAAAGAAATGATAATTTCATTTTTTATTTTATTTTAAATTATTTTAATTTATATGTGCTAGGTTTTAAACCTTTTTTAGATTTATATATTTACTTGAAAAACAGTTTACATAGAGAGGAGACAGAGAGAGAGAGAGAGGTCTTTCATCGGCTGGTTCACTCCCCAGAGGGCAGCAACAGCTGGAGCTGTGCAGAGGAAAAGGAGCAGCATGAACTTTGAAGGGTGACAGAGCTGGCAGGAAAGTCCCCCACAGAGGCAGTCTCAAGGCGTCTTTTAGTATCTACCTTATTATCATAAAAAACACCAGGGGCAGGCATTCGGCAGAGCAGTGGACTTGGGATACCCGGCACCCCACACTGGAGCGCCTGGGCTTGGCTCCCAGCTCTGCGTCTGACTCCAGCTTCCTGCCGGTGCAGCCCTCGAGGCAGTGGTGATGGTTCCTGTAGTCGGGTCCCTGCCACCCACATGAGACCTGGATGGAGTTCCCAGCCTTTCAAATAAACAATTCTGAAAATAATTTCAAAACAGGGACGGGCACTGTGGCGCAGCAAGCTAAGCCACAGCCTGCAGCACAGGCAACCCATATTGGAGTGCCTGTTGGAGTCCCGGCTGCCCCAGCTAATGCACTTGGGAAAGCAGTGGAGGATGATACAGGCAGGCACCTGGGCCCCTGGCACCCAGGTGGGAGACCCAGAGAGAGTTCCAGGCTCTTAGCTTCAGCCTGGCCCAGTCCTGGTCATTGTGGCTGTTTGGGGAGTAAACCAGAAAACAGAGGCTCTCTCTGCCTCTGTCTCTATATCACATTGCCTTCCAGATAGACAGATAAACAAATAAACATGTAAATAAATAACAAAAAATTGAAACATAAAGAAAAGTTAAACTATCTGCAGACCCATCACTTAGATTCAACAATTATTGATGTTGGTCAAGTCACTTAATTTGTAACACAAATAAATGAATGCTAAACCATTTGAAAGTTCACCCCTAAGTATTTAAGGACTTAACTCCTCAGAATGATGTTTTCTTTTTAGAAAAAAAAATATTTTATTTATTTACTTGAGAGGTAGAATTACAGACAGTGAGAGGGAGAGACAGAGAGAGAGGTCTTCCATCTGCTGATTTACTCCCCAGTTGGCTGCAATGGCTGGAGCTGCACCGATCTGAAGTCAAGAGCCAGGAGCTTCTTCCTGGTCTCCCATGCAGGTGCAGGGGCCCAAGGACTTGGGCCATCTTCCACTGCTTTCCCAGGCCATAAGAGAGAGCTGGATCAGAAGAGAAACAGCCAGGACTACAGCCAGCGCCCATATGGGATGCTGGCACTGCAGGCAGAGGCTTAGCCCACTACGCCACAGTGCTGGCCCCAGAATGACATTCTCTTACATAGCCACACTGTTATTATCAAACACTAAAGTCAACATTAATTCCTTTTAATTACCTAATGTGGAAAATGATCCCCCACTCCTAGTGCATTTAACCCAGACTCTCAAGCCCTATTCTCTCCTTAGCTTGCAATTCCTCAGGATTCCCCATGATGGCTACAAGTCAGCTCCTTGCTGAAGAGTAACTCGCTAAATTAGGCAGTGGTGCAAGGGTCCAGTGAGCCCCACAAGGCCGGCGCTGTGGTGTAGCAGGTTAAACCACTGCCTGTGGCGCTGCAGCCCCCATGGATGCTGGTTCAAGTCCCACTGCTCCACTTCCCATCCAAGATCTATCTCTACCTCGACTTGGTCTCTCCCTCCGTAATTCTGCCTTTCAATTAAATAAATCTTTTTTTTTTTTTGACAGGCAGAGTGGACAGTGAGAGAGAGAGACAGAGAGAAAGGTCTTCCTTTTGCCGTTGGTTCACCCTCCAATGGCCGCCGCGGCTGGCGCGCTGCGGCCGGCGCACCGCGCTTGTCCGATGGCAGGAGCCAGGAGCCAGGTGCTTTTCCTGGTCTCCCCATGGGGTGCAGGGCCCAAGCACCTGGGCCATCCTCCACTGCACTCCCGGGCTACAGCAGAGGGCTGGCCTGGAAGAGGGGCAACCGGGACAGAATCCGGTGCCCCGACCGGGACTAGAACCCCGTGTGCCGGCGCCGCAAGGCGGAGGATTAGCCTGTTGAGCCACGGCGCCGGCCAATTAAATAAATCTTAAAACAGTGGGTGCCTCAAGACCCCAGATTTCAAGATGCAGAATTCAGTTTTCTCCTCTGTAGTTCACGCCCCACACTGGACTCCATACTGCGATGCTTCACAAGTCACAGCGCTCTCAGAAGAGCACACCAGCCTCCTGTCACTGATAGCAGAGGACGGCCACGAGCAGATGGACAAGAGACCACACACGAGCTCACCACACACTGCTCCATCCCAGCTTTCATCTCTAAGAGCAGCCATCAGGGCCCGCACTGTGGTGCGGTGGGTTAAGCTGCTGCCTGTGACTTTTTTTTAAAGATTTATTTATTTATTTGAAAGGCAGAGTCACAGAGCAGAGAGAGAGAGAGAGAGAGAGAGAGAGAGAGAGAAAGAGATGTCTTCCATCCGCTAGTTCACTCCCCAGATAGCCACAACGGCCAGGGCTGCACTGATCCGAAGCCAGGAGCCAGGAGCTTCTTCCACATCTCCCACATGGGTGCAGGGGCCCAAGGACTCGGGCCATCTTCTACTGCTTTCCCAGGCCATGGCAGAGAGCTGGATCAGAAGTGGAGCAGCTGGGTCTTGAACTGGTGCTCATATGGGATGCCTGCCCCGCAGGCGGTGGCTTTACCTGCTACACCACAGCGCCGGCCCCAGTAAATAAATCTTAAAAATGAGACTCGCCACTGCTCCTGCCTCTAGGAGTCTGGGAATGGGCGACAGCCACCTGACTCCTTGTCCTCGTCCTGGCTGTGAGGAAATCCACCCCCACCCCCCCACCCCGCTTTCCCCACCATCTCAGTGTCCGTGTCGCTGTGCATTAGACAGTAGCACAATTCTACAGCAACAGCTAGTCCGAATAAAAGTCATCTCCAGTTCCCTAAAATGCCCTTTTTAAACAAAAATCAGATGGGTAAATGCCAAGGTGAGGGAGACACATCTCATAGGAGAACGTGAAAACCCCAGTCACCACCCATGCTTCTGTACCGCAAAAGAATCCCAAAAGGTCTTCAAAGGGTTGTCGTTCTCACAATTCAGGATGCAACCCAGGTCACACGCTGTATCTCAGTGTGGTTTGCGTTATGTGATCTTGATTGAGTTGGGCCTGTGTTTCCCGGAACCCCCTCCCCTGAACGGTTTCGGGTCAGAATTGAGCAAACGAAGAATTTGCATGCGATTTGGAAGGCAGAAATGAAGCAGCGAGCCACATTCCCTGAAGGTCCCTGTGGGCAGACGTGGCGACAGAAATGTCAGCGAGCTCCAGCTTGTCCTTGCTTTGCTCTGATCATGTCCACTGCCGAGCCCCCGTGCCTCCAGACCTGCGGAGGTGGCGGCCACACAGACCCCCAGCAAACCCTCCTGTCAAGCCTCCGGTGAGCTGTGATGCCCACGTGGGAGGCTCCTCCTGCTCCTCTGACTGTTGTCTGGGTCCTCCACCTCTGCGCCTCCTTCCACAGCTACAGCAGGTCCAACGCCCGTAACACACATCTCGCCGTGGAGTAGCTCTCATTCCTGGCCAGCAGGATTACTGGTACTGGCAATGGTTTCAGGGACAGACTCCTGCGGAGTAGAATCTGGAACTTTCTGAACTCGGGGCTTCGTGTCCCATCTCGGGTCTGGGACAGGGACCGAAACGCCTGCAAGGAAACTCTTCCCTTCTGTAGCTTCAGGGGCAAGATTCTGATAACCAGACCTAAACCTCCACCTGCAGAGGGTTGACTGCCAATGTGAATTGAATCTGAAATCCAGCCGGGTCTCGTATGTCAAAAATAAGACAATGATTGGAAAAGAGTGAGACTTGGAATTTTAGGATGGGAACGTGTGGTTGGATTCCAAAGACGCCAAAGACCAACAACCCTGAATCCAGCTGAGCTTCCCTCAGTGAAAAATGTGACCCTTCCTCTCCATCTGAAGTTAATTTTCCCTTACCTGCACAACAAGCATGGGCCTCCCTGGAGGAGGTGGCCTTGCACCTCTCTGCTGGTCGTCCCCTAGGAACTAACCCTACCGCCTCTTCTGGATCTGAGACTAGATTCAAGCCACTGCAGGCCCCGACGTGACCAGTGAGGAAATACACGGTTTGCCAGGAGAATGCTGAGTCTTCAGTTCACACATTGTTTCACTTTTTGTTCTGACATAATTTCATACTTAACAGAGGGAGGAAAGAGAGAGAGAGAGGGAGGGGGAGGGGGAGGTGAGGGAGAAGGAGAGGGAGAGGGAGATCTTGCATCTTCTGGTTCATGCTTCAGATGGCTTCAACAACGGGTCCTCAGTCAAAGCCAGGAACCTGGAACTCCATCTGCGTCTCCCCCGGGGGTGGCGGGGGCCTAAGCCCTTGGGCCATTTTCCACTGTCTTCCCAGGTGCATCAGCAGGGAGCTGGCAGCTGGATGGGAAGTGGAGCGGCTGGGACTTGAACCTGGGCTCACATAGGATGCCGGCATCACAGGCAGCGGCTTGACTGGCTGTTTCACCAGGCTGGCCCATCCTCTTTACTTTTTATCAAGATTCCTCCAATAGGGGCCAGTGTTGCCATGCAGCGTACGAAGCCGCCACTTAGAATGTTAGCATCCCTGGCCCAAGTGCTTGGGCCCTGCACCCCATGGGAGACCAGGAAAAAGCACCTAGTACCTGGCTCCTGCCATCGGATGAGCGCGGTGCGCCGGCCGCAGCACGCCGGCCGCGGCAGCCATTGGAGGGTGAACCAACGGCAACAGAAGACCTTTCTCTCTGTCTCTCTCTCTCACTGTCCACTCTGTCAATAAATAAAGAAAGAAAGAAAGAATGTTAGCATCCCACATCAGAGTGCCAATGCAAGTCTGAGCTCCTAGCTGCCAACTGAGCTCACTGCTCACTGCCTGCGAAGGCACCAGAAGATGGCCCAAGTGCTTGGCCACCCGTATGTGGGAGACCAGGATGGAGTTCCTGGCTCTTGGCTTGGGCCTGGCCCAGACCTGGCTGTTGCAGCTATTTGAGGAGTGAACCAATGGGTGGAAGATATCTCTCTCTCTCTCTCTCTCTCTCTCTCTCTCTCCCCCCCCCCTCTCTCGTTCTGCCTTTCAAATAAATAAATCTTAAAAAAACAAAAAATGTGGGGCTGGCGCTGTGGAATAGCAGGTAAAGCCGCCGCCTGCAGTGCTGGCATCCCATATGGGCACCAGTTCGTGTCCCAGATGCTCCACTTCTGATCCAGCTCTCTGCTGTGGCCTGGGAAGGCAGTGGAAAATGGCCCAAGTCCTTGGGCCCCTGCACCCGCGTGGGAGACACAGAGGAAGCTCCTGGCTCCCAGCTTCGGATCGGCACAGCTCCAGTTGTTGCGGCTATCTGGGGAGTAAACCAGCAGGTGGAAGACCTTTCTCTCTGCCTCTCTCTCTCTCTCTCTCTCTCTCTCTGCCTCTCCTTCTCTATGTAACTCTGGCTTTCAAAATAAATAAATCTTTAAAAGAAAAAAAAAAGTATTCCTCAAATGTCAGTTATGTTGAAGGAAGCCTAGGGAATGGATCTTAAAGTATTGGATCGGGAGAGGAAGAACATCATTTTGGATCTGGCTGGATCTATTGAAGCGGGTGCTGTGTTCTGACTTCTGCTCTAAACATCAGGATGTGTTGACTTTGTGAGCCCGCCCCTTCCTGGGCTAGCCCCTTCTCCCAGGCAGCAAGGAGCCCTGCCCTTGGTCCTCAAACAACGCAGGGCCAGGCCTCCTCGCGGCTCCCACACCCCAGCAGGCCAGGCTCCTCTGCCCCATCCCAGGCCAGGTTCCATTCTAGGAACCACCCCCAAAACCACCACAATCATTCAAACCAGCCTGCCCAGCCCCGTCCTGCCCTGCCTTGCCCACTGAAGCGCCTCTGGAGGCAGTAACATACACCTTCCCCTCCACCCTGCCTTCCGCCTCCTCCCACGTTCCCGGTGGCCTGGCCTGCCTCCTGCTTCTCAGACCCGAGATGGTAATAAACTTGGCTTTCCTGAGCTTCTCCTCTGCCTCCTCTCGCGGCCATACCTGGCTGGCCATCTGCTAAAAGGAGGTAAAAGACGAACACTAGCAGATTCTGGAGTTCCTATAGGAAGGGCTCTCGCAGTTCGTTTCCCATTAAACTCCCTGGGGGGTTGCACTGATTGAAGCTGGGGTGTCTGTGCTCCACACAGCAAGGAGGGAAGCATCCAGGATGCGGAGTAGACTTCCCAGCGGAAGCCTCGCTCACTGTATTCCTGGGTAGGGCCCAGAAGACACCTGTGGGTGAGAGGCGCGCCAGCATTTTAAAGAGCTCCATAGCGATTATTCTTTGAAGGGAAGTCGTGGAAGCAAGAAATGCAGCCACCAAATGGGTCCTGGAATTCATGCTAAGCGAATGATGAGCTATCCGGACGTCAGGAGTCAACTGGAGGCGCTCAGACACCGACTGCATTTGTGTAGCTGCGGCAATGGGCAGCAGAGCCGAAGCAGGAATCAAAGCGGTCTCGCGTGGGTGATGGGTGGTAACATCCCCGGGACACAAGTGAACAGGCAGCCGCCTGGAGACCTGCTGGATTTGAGCAAATGGAGAGGCCCTGGTGTGGTGAGCAGAAGTCTGGCTTCTGACAGTAGGGAGTCGGAGCCCTTTGGGCAATTCTTCAGTTGGAGACCTATTCACAGACCTCTCCCCTTGAAACAGGGCTGGGACCTGCTATATATCCAGAGTGTTACAGGTGGTACAGTGACTCTCCCTCCCACTGTGGCCCACAGAGATCTGCAGTCATTGTACAGGGTGACAAAGCACCGAGAAGAGGGAACCCTGAACCCAGACTCTCAACGGCTATGTTCTGTCATCCGCGCGTGGGCTTCTGGGGTCAGACACCTATGGAGCTGCAGCCTGGCTCGGTGTCCCCAGAACCCAGCCCACATTACTGCCCCAGCTCCAGAATGCACCCGTGGATGCAGACTGTAGCTTCCACGTACTCAGCACACTCATTCTCTGACCCATAGAATGAAGGCTCACGTGACGGAAAAGGCCAAGTGGAAGCCTCCAGAACTGTGTCTATGCAGCCCAGAAGCAGACGGCAGGCAGTATCCCATCCCAAGAGGACTGACGAGGTGAGTGCCACCAACAAGGTCTTGAAGGGCACAGAGGCAGTGACCTCCACCGTACTCCCTCAGTGCCTGCCAGCAGACTCATGGGCCTTGGAGAATGACAATGGCTTATCCGAAACGTGGTGACCCCAAATACAGCTGCCGTCCTGGGTATGGTTTGTTTGCTAAAGCAAGCCCACACACCCCATGTCACTTGGGTCTGCAGCTAACACGGTGACAGCTTTTAGTTCCATACCTTTTAGGAAAGACTGCCAGACCCGGTTGTCCTTTAGCTGGCTGGGCCTCACCCATACACCTGCACTGCACTCCCCTGGGGCTCCATCAGCTCTCTGGTCTCGGACATAATCTAGACGGCATTGAACGTGGACCAGGAATGCAGGCTGGCATGCTCATTGGCAGACTGTCTAGTTCCTCACCACAGGTGTCTACCTCGGGCCACCTGAGTGCCCTCAACGGGGTGACGGTTTTCCCGCAGGGCAGCCTCAGGGAGAGCAAGGTGGAAGTGCAGTATCTTTTGTGATGCAGTCTCAAGATCACACACTGTCACTTCAACCATACCTACTGGTCACCCAGGTAGGGCCCACCTAAGGGAGGCAAGGATTAGTGGGAACCAACCTGGAGACTGACTACCACGGTCATGGAAGTTAGGAAAGTTCTTCGTCCCATTCACTTAACTTTCCAAGTCTGTGGTTGTTTCAACCCAAGCATTTATGTTTTAAAATGCTATGCAATGCAAACTGCAGCATTAACATTGCCCTTGTGTGGATGAAGACTTAGACCAGAAGACACGGGTTCCTGCAGCCGATGCTTGAGCAGTTTTTTCTCTTAACATCTTTGGACCTTAGCTTCCATGCTCCTAAGATAAAGAACAGATTCCTTCCCTCTCCTCTCCCAAGGAGGTTGCTGAAAGTGTTTTTAGTTCATTAAAAATTTAATCCTTGGCCGGCGCAGTGGCTCAACAGGCTAATCCTCCGCCTTGCGGCACCGGCACACCGGGTTCTAGTCCCGGTCGGGGCGCCGGATTCTGTCCCGGTTGCCCCTCTTCCAGGCCAGCCCTCTGCTGTGGCCCAGGAGTGCAGTGGAGGATGGCCCAAGTGCTTGGGCACTGCACCCCATGGGAGACCAGGGAAAAGCACCTCGCACCTGGCTCCTGCCATCGGATGAGCGCAGTGTGCCGGCCGCAGCGCACCATCCGCGGCAGAAAGGAAGACCTTTCTCTCTGTCTCTCTCTCTCTCTCTCTCTCTCACTGTCCACTCTGCCTGTCACAAAAAAAAAAAAAAAAAAAAAATTAATCCTTGGTGGGGCTGGCATTGTGGTGTAGCAGGGGAAGCCCCTGCCTGAGATGCAGGTATCCCACATGGGCACCAGTTCTTGTCACATGGGAGACCCAGGTAAAGCTCCTGGCTCCCTGCTTTGGCCTGGCCCAGCCCTGGCCATGCGGCCACCTAGGGAGTGAACAGAAAACGGAAGATTCTTTCCCTCCCTCTCTTGCTCTCTCACTCTCTCTTGCTCTCACTCTCTCTTTGTAACTCTGACTTTCAAATAAATACTTTTTAAACATAAGGATTCTCTCTCTCTTCCTCTCTGCCTTTTAAATTAATAAATATTTTTAATCAAATATTTACCTTAGAGCTCAATCCCACAAAGTCTCTCATTTTGCAAATGCAGAAAGAGTTTCTAGAGAAATAGAGACGTCTGTCCAGGATTGCACCAACAGTTAGTGGGGTAGCTAGGATTAGGGCCTCAGCCTCTGGAATCCCCAAACTGGGAAGAAAAGGGTCAGAGAAATTCTGGGAAGAATTTCCACATTGTCTGTGACAACTCATCGAGCGAGGGCTGGCTGTGAGCCTGAGGCACACCTGCAGTGTCCTGGTTGTGGGACTTTACAGCCTGAGGTCTCCCTTGCACGCCTAAAAATGACTGAAGACTCATAAGAACCTTTGTTCATATAGGTTGTATTTATAAATGTTTATTGCAAGGATAGGCTCTCCAACATCGGAGAGCCTAGCAGTGAAAGTGTTGGCCCCCACATCAGAGTTCCTGGATTTTTTATTTCTTTATTTGACAGGTAAAGTTTCATACAGTGAGAGAGAGAGAGAGAGAAAGGTCTCCCTTCTGTTGGTTCACCCCCCAAATGGCCGCTACGGCCAGAGCTATGCCGATCCGAAGCCAGGAGCCAGGTGCTTCCTCCTGGTCTCCCACGCGGGTGCAGGCGCCCAAGCACCTGGGCCATCCTCCACCCCTCCCAGGCCACAGCAGAGAGCTGGACTAGAAGAGGGGCAACCGGGACAGAACCCAGCGCCCATATGGGATTCCGGCGCCGAAGGCGGAGGATTAGCCAAGTGAGCCACGGCACCGGCCCTTCTGGATTTGATTCCCAACTCCAGCTTCTCCCCAGTTCTGACCCTGGAAGGAAAAGTGATGATTCGAGTAATTGGGTCTCTGCTATAGCCAGGACTATGCCAGGCTGAAGCCAGAAACTGGGGACTCACTCTGGGTCTCCCACATGGGTGACAAAGACTCAACTACTTGAACCATCGCCCGCTGCCTCCTAGGTAGACATCAGCAGGAAACTGGAATGGAGAACAGAGCTGGGACTTGAGCCCAGGACCCCACTGATAGGAAATGCAGCATCATAGGCACTGGTTTACCTACTATGCCTGCTCCTCCCAGATTCTTACGTTGAAACCCGCAAGGTAGGGACCAGCATGTGGCACAGAGGGTTAAATTGCCACTGGCAATGCAGACAGCTTGAAGTACTTGGCCCCTGGCACCCACATGGGAGATCAGGATGGAGTTCCTGGCCCCTGGCTTCAGCTTGGTCCAGCCTTGACTGTTGTGGCCATTTGTAGAGTAAACCATCAGATGGAAGATATCCTTCTCTGCCTGTAGTTTTTCTTTTAAAATATATAAATCTTAAAAAAAAAAAAAAAAAGTTGGGGACAGCACCGCCGTGCACTAAGTTAAGTTGCTGTCTGTGGCACTAGCACCCCACGTGGGCACCTGTTCGAGTCCCGGCTGCTCTACTTCAGATCCAGCTCCCTGCTAAGGCACCTGGGAAAGCAGTGGAGGATGGTCCAAGAGCTTGAGCTTCTGCTACTCACATGGGAGACCCAGATGAAGCTCCAGGCTCCTGGCTTCAGCCTGGCCCACCCCGGTCATTGCAACCATTTGGGGATTGAACCAGTGGAAGAAAGATCTCTTTCTCTCTCTCTCTGTTTCTCCCTCTCTCACTGTAACTAACTTTCAGATAAATAAATAAATCTCTTTTTAAGTAAATTTAAAAAGAAGCCTCCAATTGATGATATTAAGAGGTGGGGGCCTTTGGGTGAGTAGGTCAACAACACCCCCCCTTCACCAGTGGGATCATTGCTCTTCCGAATGAATGGAGGCCACAGGCAGAGCACCTCCTGTGAGGAACAAGGCCCTCGCCAGACACAGGATCTGCTGGTGGCTTAATCTGGGACTTGCCAGCACCAGAGCAGTGAGAAATAAATTTCCATTCTTTACAAATTACCAGGTCTAAGGTATTTTGTTTTAGCAACCCAAAAGTTATTCTTGTGAGAAGTAAAGGTTATTTTTTAAATGATGAGAAGAATGGCTTTACTTTATATCCTCGTGGAACTGTTTCATCCTTGTATTCAGTGGAGGCGGCCGGATTTTCTTGTTTCTGCATGTAGACCAAAAGCCCGCATCCTGTAGCCTCTGGAGAACTCCAGTTTATTAGTGATAGAATGAGAGTGAAAAAGGCATCTTAACATTGTTATGAAAATGGTGGGGCGCTGGCGCTGTGGTGTAGTGGGTCCGGCCACTACCTGCATCCCATATGGGCATCCCATATATGCATCCCATATGGCATCCATATGGGCACTGGTTCAAGCCCCAGCTGCTCCACTTCTGATTCAGCAGCCTACTAATGCACCTGGGAAAACAGCGGAAGATGGCCCGAGTGATTGGGCCCCTGCACCCATGTGGGAGACGTGGAAGAAGTTCCTGGCTCCTGGCTTTGGCCTGACCCAGCCCTGGCCGTTGTGCCCATTTGGGGAGTGAACCAGCAGGTGGAAGACTTCTCCTTCTCTGTAACTCTACCTTTCAAATAAACAAATAAATAAATCTTTCCAAAAAAAGTTCTGATCTCAAAGACCCCCTGAAAAGGTCTGGGGGGTGCTCCCAGATTCTCAGACTACATGGGGAGCCCTGCTGGTGGGACCCCCCAGAACTCCCTTTGATCTGCTTTAGCATATGAAGTGCCCATGAGACAAAAGGATCAACAACAAAGCTGGCAAGGGGACTATTACGAAAGGTGACAGGATACACTCTGACCATTTTAGCAGATCAGAATCAAAATGAAATTTTATGTGGAATGTCTCACATTTGCATTTTGCTTTATTTTTAGGCAGTTGCACGTGTACTAGAGGCACAGGATGGGAAGAACCGGCCTGATAGCAGTTTGTATGAAAAAGATCTGGCAGTTTAGGTCAACCACAAGCTAAATATAAACCAACAGCTTGTAACGCCATGGCAAGAAGCATCCATAGCCTTGTAACCATTGAGCTGGGGCAAACAGGCAGGCCTGCTTGGGGGGCAGCTGTGGGGAGGAGAAAGAAGTTGCATTTCCTTTGCTCCAGCCCTGACCTGAGCAACTAGAAAATTCAGAGAGTGGCTAGGAGGCAGGTAGCATTTGCACACTGCTCACCATGTGGCTTGATAAAGTTTAAACTCAAGAAAGCTGAATCCACAAGCAAATGTCCCCTTAAGCCTGACAGGCTTTCACAGCCCCAGAGAGAAGGACATGCCCTCCTCCTGTATCCACCACTCTGCTCCACAGCGCCCGGCCCGAGTCTGCAGCACGGGGTGGCAGGGGGCTCTTCTCTGGGTCCTGATCACTTCTCCCCCCCAGCAGCCCAGCAGTTGGCTCTGGCCAGAGGCTTCCATCCAGGGAGCTTCTGCAAAACCCCTCTGGCTTCCGTCCTCAACATCACCCTTGGTCTCCTGGAGCTCAACTCTTCCCAGCCTGGTCTAGGTTCTGGGGTCACACGTGGGCTCCAATTCCCTTGCTAGCTGTACAAGTTACTTAAACCCATGGAGCTCAGTTCCCCCGCTTTAAAAAAAAAAAAAGTTTTATTTATTTGAAAGGCATGTTACTGGAACAACTGGGCCTGGACTGCTCGATGCTGGGCAGTCAATACTCCAGAGACGAGGGTCAGGGCAGGAGACAGTGCATTCGTTAGAGTTAGGGTGGCCCCAGGAGAGGTAGGCAGGCTCTGTGGTCCCAATCACACTGTCGCCAGGCTGCAGGCAGCAGAAGACAGGGTCATTACGGGAGGTCAGGGAAGACAATGGGTCCTGAAATTCTTAGACAAACAGTTGAGTCACAAGACTGGTCACAGGTAAGTCACAAGATCATCACAGCTAAGTCACAGGATGGGCAGTTTTTGTTAAAATGTGAAAAGAAGGGAAAGAAAGATGCATTTGTTACGGTTCTAGGTGGAGTGACAGAGACAGGGAGAGACAGAAAGAGATCTTCCATCCGCTGATTCACTCCCCTGATTCGCACAACAGCTGGGGCTGGGCCAGGCTGAAACCAGGAACCAGCAGCTCCATCCTGGTCTCCCACAGAGGTGGCAGGGGCCCAAGTACTTGGGCCATCCTCTGCCTCCTTCCCAGGATCAGGCGTGGATCTGCCTGGACGGGAACCAGCACCCCTATGCAGGATGCCGGCACCGCAGGCAGTGGCTTAGCCCACTGCACCTCCACTGCAGCCCCTCAGTCTCTCCAGTTATAAAATGCAGTGGGTATTGGCTCTTCTGAAGATAGAATGGGATGACCCACATAAGTGTCCTTCATAGTACCTAGCACATGGTGACTGTTCATTCAATATTAATTGTGTAAGTTAGATTTTATATCAAACTTTTCCAAAGGAAAATATGATCTGAAGAGACCCCTTTCCCCTACAGTATCAGCCTCTGGCATTTTCTGATGGAGAAATAGTGATGGCTCTAATTATGAATATGAAATTAGAAAAAGGGCCGGTGCCGTGGCTCAATAGGCTAATCCTCCACCTTGCGGCGCCAGCACACTGGGTTCTAGTCCTGGTCGGGGCGCCGGATTCTGTCCTGGTTGCCCCTCTTCCAGGCCAGCTCTCTGCGGTGGCCAGAGAGTGCAGTGGAGGATGGCCCAAGTGCTTGGGCCCTGCACCCCATGGGAGACCAGGAGAAGCACCTGGCTCCTGCCTTTGGATCAGCACAGTGTGCCGACCGCAGCGTGCCAGCCATGGCGGCCATTGGAGGGTGAACCAAAGGCAAGAAGGAAGACCTTTCTCTCTGTCTCTCTCTCTCTCTCTCTCTCACTATCCACTCTGCCTGTCAAAAAATAAAATAAAATAAAAAATTTTAAAAAATTAAAAAAAAGAAATTAGAAATAGAAATAGAAATCTGATGGCTCCAGGGACCCCGGCCACACATACACACGCACGCACACACACATGTACACACACATGCACGCACTCACGTACCTCCATTGCAGAGGGAGAGCTGTGTCCTACATTTGCATAACTAAAAGTCCTCTCAAGCAACTTTCTTAGAGTGAAAATGGATCAATGTCTGTTTTGAAATGACAGTTTTTCATTTCCTCCCCATTCCTAACAACCTTTCAAAGGTTTTAGGGCCAAATTGCAATCAGGACTCAAGCACCAAGGGTCTGTGTGTGTCCCCCCCTCTCCCTCCCCACCCATAGGAAAAGAATTCCAGCTGCGTAGGCCCTCAGCCCTGCCTGTCCCTGCCAAGGGCCAAAGCTGGGAAGAACACAGATGGAAGCCCATGGGCAATAAGTCTAAGAGTTAAAAATCGTGATGGGGCCAGCCCTGTAGCGTAGCCCCCTGTGACACTGGCATCCCGTGAGGGTGACGGTTGGGGCCCGGCCGTTCTGCTTTCAGTCCAGCTCCCTGCTAATGTGCATAGGAAAGCAGCAGAAGATGACCCAAGTCCTTGGGCACCTGCCACCCTCATGGGAGACCCGGAGGAAGCTCCTGGCTCCTGGCTTCAGCCTGGGTCAGTCCCAGCTGTTGTGCCATTTGGGGAATGAACCAACTGGACAGAAGTGGACAGAAAATCTCTCCCCCTCCCTCTCCCTCCGTCCCCCTCCCCCTCCCTCTCCCTCTCCCTGGAGCTCAGGAAAACAGGGCAGATTTCGGGGTTATCTATTGCGCTCCATCCTTATTTCCGTGGTTTTTGCACACACACCTCCCCCCCCCCACAGTTGTTATCAGTGTAATTGTCACTGACTGAGCAGCTGTTTAGGGCCAGGCACTGTGCGAAGTGTCCCCTCGCTGTACTTCCTGCAAGGCTGGAAGTGATGCGCCCACTTACACCCCCCTGGGAGCAGACCGGCAGGCGGCCCTCCCCAGGCACGGCCTTAGCCAGCTGCCCTAACACAATGGTGCCACCCTGTGCCCTAAGCCACAGTGCTGGAGGCTGTGTCTGGTTTCTGGTGAGGGCTCTCTCCCTGGCACACAGACACCTTCTCGCGGGGTCCTCGCATGGCTTGTCCTTGGGTCTTTTTTTTCTCTCCAACTTAATGTTTCATTTATTTATTTTTGAGATAACATATTTTAACTTATGTTGTAGTTAAAATCATTTGACTAAATTAAAGAATTCAACAAATGGGGCCAGTGCTGTGGCATAGTAAGCTAAGCCTTTGTCTGCCACACTGGCATCGCATATGGGCCCCAGTTGGAGCCTGGCTGCTCCACTTCAGCTCTCTGCTGTGGCCTGGGAAAGCAGTGGAAGATGGCCCAAGTCCTTGGGCCCCTGCACCCACGTGGGAGACACAGAGGAAGCTCCTGGCTGCTGGCTTCAGATCAGCGCAGCTCTGGCTGTTGTGGCCATCTGGGGAGTGACTAGCAGAGGAAAGACCTCTCTCTCTCTCTCTCTCTCTCTCTCTCTCTCTCTGCCTCTGCCTCTCTGTAACTCGGCCATTCAAATAAAGTTAATTAATCTTTTTTTTTTTGACAGGCAGAGTGGACAGTGAGAGAGAGAGACAGAGAGAAAGGTCTTCCTTTGCCGTTGGTTCACCCTCCAATGGCTGCCGCGGCCTACGTGCTGCAGCCGGCACACCGCGCTCATCAGATGGCAGGAGCCAGGTGCCAGGTGCTTTTCCTGGTCTCCCATGGGGTGCAGGGCCCAAGCACCTGAGCCAACCTCCACTGCACTCCCGGGCCACAGCAGAAAGCTGGCCTGGAAGAGGGGCAACCGGGACAGAATCCGGCGCCCCAACCGGGACTAGAACCTGGTGTGCCGGCGCCTCAAGGCGGAGGATTAGCCTAGTGAGCCATGGTGCCGGCCCCAAATGGTATTTTTTTAAAAGATTTGTTTCTTCTATTTGAAGGGCAGAGTTGCCAAGACAGAAGAGACAGAGAGAGACTAAGAAAAAAAAGAGATCTGCCATCTGCTGGTTCACTCTCCAGGTAGCCGCAATGGCCAGGGCTGGGCCAGGCACTCCATGCAGGTCTCCCACGTGGGTGCAGGGCCCAAGCCCCTGGCCCATCCTCCTCTCCTTTCTCAGGGGCATTAGCCATGAGCTGGAGCAAAAGTGGAGCAGCCAGGAATCAAACCAGCAGCCATAGGGGATGCCGGTGCTGCAGGCAGCAGTTTAACCCACTGCGCCACAGCATTGGTCCCCAAAACAATATTTTTGTGAACATGCTCAACCAAAAGGTATACTGTAAATTTATACATATACTCTGGTTACAAATTTGCAAAAGATACAAATTTGCATATAATAAAAAAGATGCATATAAGAAAAAAGTTATGTTACTTTTTTTTTTGACAGGCAGAGTTAGTGAGAGAGACACAGAGAAAGGTCTTCCTTCCTTTGGTTCACCCCCCAAATGGCCACTACAGCCAGTGCTACCCTGATCCATAAGCCAGGAGCCAGGTGCTTCCTCCTGGTCTCCCATGCGGGTGCAGGACCCAAGAACTTGGGCCGTCCTCCACTGCAGTCCCAGGCCACAGCAGAGAGCTGGACTGGAAGAGGAGCAACCGGGACAGAATCCGGTGCCCCGACCAGGACTAGAACCCGGGGTGCCGGCGCCACAGGCGAAGGATTAGCCAAGTCAGCCGTGGCACCTGTCAAGTTATGTTACTTTTCATCACAACATTATGACTGTTCCTGCTGTTTTCTGATTATATATAATGTTACTTCTAGAATAAGGTAAAAATTTAATTTACTGAAATATGAACATTCTTCACATGGAAATGCAACAAGAGTGAGCCTCCAGCCTAGCAGTGAAATGCTCAAGGGAGCAGCTGGGTTCCATTTCTGTTTCTGGTCCCTGACTCCAGCTTCCTATTAACATCGACACTGGGAGACAGTGGCAATGGCTTGAGTACTTGGGTCCCTGCTGTCCCCGTGGGAGACCGGGTGTGTGCGCCTGGCTCCAGCCCCAGCCCAGCCCTGGCCATTGCAGCCAGGTGGGAGAGTGGGGTGGCAGATGGGAGTTCTGTCTCTCTGCCTCTCCAAACAACAACTGAAAATGTCTTATATTTTCTGTGGTGGCCAGACAGGCCTGGGAGAGGACATATACTAACCTGGCCACTGGAGTTCTCCCTGGAAAGAACAGACCTGGTCAAAGGATTTCTGCTGTAATATTTGAATCATTGACAAAAATACTGTGTGCTTGTATTTTTTTTTAAGGTCAGCTAGAAGAGACCATTTCAACATTCTTAAAGAAAACAAAATGTGTTCTGTAACTAAAGCTCCTCGGAGCGACACAGCTCTTTTCCTGCCCACACTCAAATCGCCTTCCCTCAAGCACAAACGCGGGGCTTGGAGAGGCCCGGAAGCTCCCCCTGCCTGTGAGGATGTGGCTCCAGGTCTGGTCTGGACCCGGGCGGGGTGCTGGGAACACCCTCTCCCCTCCTCCCTGCTTCCAGCAGGGGCAAGAACATTCCATGGAGACGCCCAGCCTGGGGAGGGAAGCGTGCGTGGGCCCTTGGAAGGAAGCTCCACGCGGGTTTTGTTTGCCTGGAGAGCCCGGCCTCCCAAGGGCAGTCTGACTGTGGGTTCCTGCAGCTCAGCAGCCACTGGCAAAGCCACCAGCAGCAAAGCGGCCGTGTGTCCCGGGCCACCCACACCTGCCACGTCCCCGTGCACTGGCCTCAGCCTCGTGGGCCGCCCTTCGTTTCTGATGTGCTCCGCTCTGCTTGTTCTGGAGCAGTGGCTGCAGGCGTGAGAAGCGAGCGAGGCTGATTCAGGCCCCTTATGTCTCAGGCACCTCCACAGCCGCTCTCCTCCCCACTTGGCCAGCCCAAGGAGCCCGCTCTGCAGCTGACTAGGGCTCAGCCCCGGACCTCTCTCCAGGACAGGGTTCCACGGCCATGAGTCTGGCCAGTGTCCATTATCTGGGGCTGGGCTCAGTGCACTGGCTTTCTCCTCCCCTCCACCCCACGCCTGGGAAGGGCGGAAAACACTGGGGCATCTCCGAGCTGTCATTAAGCTGCTGTATCTGGGCTGCATGCCCCCAGCACCTGGCCAGGGACCCTAGAGGGTCTCACAACACTTCCTGTCCAAAGCAGAACCCCAGCCATTGGTCATGGTCATGTAGTCCCCAGGGCACCTCGTTTAATCACAAGTACAATTTTATTTAAGATTTTTGCACTTATTTGTTTGAAAGACAGTGAGAAAGAAGGCGAGGCAGAGAGAGAGGTATCTCTCACCTACTGATTCACTCCCCAAATGCCTTTAATAGCCAGGGTTGGGCCTGGCTGAAGCTGGGAGGCAGGAGCTCCATCAAGGTCTCCCACATGGGTGGCAGGGGCACAAGAATTCGGGCCATCATCCACTTGCTTTTCCAGGTGCATCATCAGAAAGCTGGATCGGAAGTGGAGCAGCCGGGATTCAAACCAGCCCTCTAATACGGGATGCCCATGCCACAAACAGTGGCTCCACTGTGTCTTCCAGGCGACACAACTCATCAGCAAGTAGACACTGGGTAATGATCATGTATTGATCCTCACGTGAACCTTTGGTTTCATGTATACATGAGGATGATACAAACTCGTCAAATGTCACACAGACACTGAGAATCAAGGTGAGATCCAAACCCCGTGAGACAGAGAGAGAGAGAGAGAGAGAGAGAGAGAGGAGAGAGAGAGAGAGATCTTCCATCTGCTGGCTCACTCCCCAAATGGCCATGGCTGTGCCAGGCCGAAGCCAGGAGCTTCTTCTGGGTACAGGGGCCCAAGGACTTGGACCATCTATCACTGCTATCCCAGGCACATGACCAAGGAGCTGGATCAGAAGTAGAACAGCCGGGACTTGAACCAAGGCCCACATGGGATGCTGGTGTTGTAGGCAGCGGCTTTACCCACTGTGCCACAGCGCCGGCCCCAGGCTTGTACTCTTTTACCTGGGATCTTGCTGCCTCAGCACAAGCAGTACAGGTGCAGGCCTCAAAGGACCACCAGGGAGGGCCGAACACGGCCACCCCAGACTTCCCAGCCCCCATCCTCTCCCCCCCATCCTCTTCTGGTTTGGGTTATGCCGAGTCATGGGAGAAGGGCTGTCTGGATTCCAGAACCATCTAAGAAAGCAGTGGAGTGGAGGGAAAGAGAGAGTACACGAGTCACCGTGGTTGGTGGCTGTATGCCGGGATGAACATCATAACTCTAGGCCCGACTACAAAGACCCTCAGAAGGCCGCGTTGCGGAGCGGGCCCTGCTGCTGGCGCAGCCGTTGACGGCTCTTTGTCAGGTAAGGCCAGGTGGCTCCTCCGCCTCTGCCTTCTGCAGAGCTGGCCTCAGTGCTGTGTCATCACTTACTCGCCTGCACAGGCCTGGCCCATACCCCACGGCCCCGCGGTGCAGCCCGGAGCTTCCTTCCTGGGGCAGCAGGGCCCAGTCATTCGGAAACCTCTCTGATGAGCGCCGGGAGGAAGGTGCTGACAGGGCAGCTGGGCCAGCCTCCCCCTGGCCCCAATTTCGGAGGTGAATGTGGTAGGGGTTTCGTTGGCCTGTCACCTCCGCCTTGGGCCCGGTTCACTTTCACTGCTGGGGTCGGTGCGGCTGCCTTTGATGGTGCCTCGGCCTGGGGATCCCGCCTCTGCCGACAGCGCCGCCGAGGCCCACCGGCCCCACTCTGAGCCACGTCAGGCTCGGCCTCTGGCCTTGGGTCACTGACCACAGGGCCCCACAGCAGCCTGGCCAGGAGACTCAGTGCTGAAAACGGGACCATGAGCTTCGTGCCACTCCCCGCTTGAGGGCTTCCTCTAGAGCAAGTGGGCACTCCGGCCACAGTGGGCACTGTCTCTCTGGCTCCAGCAGGGCAGAGCCCGGGGGGCGGGGGGCAGCCAGTGCCACACTCCGGGGGGGCCTACACGCCCTGACACCTCCCATAGCTAAAATGGGCTGAGAACTCCTAGCTGATGAGACCCCCCCCAGGAGACAGAGGAAGTGAGAGGGCTCCCAAGACAGTAACTACACTTTTGCTGGCTGACAGCAGGAGCCACTTTGGGCCTGGAATGTCACAGATGATTAAGGCACCTTTGTCTGTGGCCCTGCCACCCATCCCTACTGGAGATTGTATCAGACTACTCCGCCTTGTTCACTGCTCAAGCCTGGCATGCAGCAGGCAATTAATAAATGCATTTTGGAAGTGGAAATGAAGACTTCTCCTTAAAAACCCCTGAAGGCTCTGCCACCCTCTGTGATCCCTGCACACAGATGAGATCCCCAGCCTGTTAGCATCTGCCCCCTCACCTCTTGTTCTTTTTTTTTTTTTCTTTTAAAGATGTATTTATTTATTTGAAAGGCAGAATTACAGAGAGAGAGAGAGAGAATCTTCCATCTACTGGTTCACTCCCCAGATTGCTGCAACAGTTGGAGCTCCGGCCATTGTGGCCATTTGGATAGTGAACCAGTGAATGGAAGACATCTCTCTCTCTCTCTCTCTCTCTCTCTCTCTCTCTCTGTAACTCTGCCTTTCAAATAAATAAGTAAATAAATTTTTTTCCTTTCTTTCCCACCGCTCTTTACAAAGGCATGATTGAGGGTGTGCGTGCAGCCTGGCCGTGAAGACACCAGCACCCCACCTCTGCACACCGGGATCAGAGTCCCACCCCCAGCTCCTGTCTCCAGCTTCCTGCTAATGCTCACCTTGGGAGGCAGCAGTGATGGCTCAAGTAGGTGGGTCCCTGCCGTCCGCTTGGGAGGCCTGGGCTGAGTTACGGCCCTGGCTTTGGTGTGACCCAGTTCTAACCACTGTGGGTATTTGGGGAATGAACTAGCTGATGGGAGTTCTTTCGTTGTTTCTCTCCCTCCCTCCCTGACTTTATCCCGTATCAGAGCGTGGACTGGAGCCCCAACTACTCTCCTTCCAATGCACCTTCCTGCTAACACCCCTAGAAAGACAGCAGAAGACGGCCCAAGTATGCATGCCCCTACCACCCACGGAGAAGACGGGGGTGGAGTTCCTGCCTGCTGGCTTTGGCCTGATTCAGACCTGGCTGTTGCAGCCATTTAGGGAGTGAACCAGCGTTGGAAGATCTGCGTGCGTGCGTGCGTGCGTGTGTGCATGCTTGCGTGTGTGTCTTCCTCTCTCTTGGTCACTCTGCCTTTCCAACAAATAAATCTTAAAATAAATAAATAAAAAGGTGACAGGGTGGCATGGCACAGTGCAAGTGCAGGGGGGAGCCAGCGGGAGCCTGTGGAGGGGCGGCATAACTCTCAGCTGTGCCAGGGCGGGCCCCGGGAAGCCCGGCGTTCTGCGGAGAACCATGGGGGTCATGGTCCCGAGCTGCGAGGTGCTGTCATGTGCCCTGGAGAGGCCTCAGCTGTGGCGTCTCTGGATGGAAGGCTGGGAGCCCTGCCCGGTGGGCTGGCACCTCCAGTCCGGGCAAGGGGACCAACTGCTGTCCATTTACACGCACCAATCCCACGCGGCCCAGGACAGCGGTTCTCAAAGTGCAGCTCTAGGCCCACGCTTCTCAGGCCCCCAGCCCAGACCTCCTGACACAGATCCCCCCGGGTGGGGCCCCGAGCCCTCTGTGTGACCCTGAGGTAGGATGTGTGAGGACCACTCCCCGGGGCTGCGGGGTTACCTGTGTTCCGTGTGTGGTGGAACACCTTGGCCAGGCCTATTCTAAGAGCAGACTCCCTGGGAAACAGACAGGCAAGGCCTACAATCCAGGCTGTTTGGCACAAATCCCGTGTTCTGCCCTTCACCCACTCTGCCTCACAGTTTACCCGGCACATTCGCACGTAGCATCACGCGTGACAGAAAGCTGCGTGTATCCTTCTGCCATGTGTGCCTTCCACACCACTGGGCTCCACCCACACTGTTTCATGTAGTGCTCAAAACTGTTCCCAAGTTGCGTGTGTGTGTGTGAGTGTGTTTATGTGAGTGTGTGAGTGTATGTGTGTGCATGTGTGTATGTATGAGTGTGTGTGCAAGTGTGTGTGTATGTGTGTGAGTGTATATATGAGTGGTGTGTGTGTATACGAGTGTGAGAATGTATGTGAGTGTGTTATGTGAATGTGTGTGTGGTGTGTGTGTGTGAGTGTGTATGAGTGGTGTGTGAGAGTGTGTATGTGAGTGTGAGAATGTGTGAGAGTATGTGTATGAGTGTGTGTGAGTGTGTGAGTGTGTGTTTATGTGAGTGTGAGTGTATGTGTGTGTGAATATGTATGAGTGTGTGTGCAAGTGTGAGAGTGTGTGAGTGTGTATGAGTGGTGTGAGAGTATTATGAATGTGTGTCTATGTGAGTGTGAGAAAGTGTGAGAGTGTGTATGTGATGTGTGTGTGTATGTGTGAGAGTGTGTGAGTGTGAGTGTGAGAGTCTGTGCACCAGCATCTGCTCTCCCTTCTCTGTTAGGCCAAGTCCTCCAGGACACAGCCTCATCTGCAGCTGATGCTCAGTCAGTACCCAGTATGCAAATCCACGGTCCAAGCACCCGATGCACTCTCCAACCCTGGCCATACAGCCTGCGTCGAGCCCGGGGCTTCCAAACACACTCATGGCTTCTGCAACCTTGCGGTAACCTTGAGAGGAGCTGCCCCAGCACCTGCAGCCCGTTTCCTCCCCGCAGGACCCCTACCTGTCACCTAATGAGAGAGGGAGCCGTGCGTGGGTGCTGGCTCCCGGCAGTGACAACCTTTACCACCCCGTTTCCTGTGCTGACTTGCATTGTGCTGTTGGGTCCCTCGTGCCTGGTGAGCTGTTAGCAGTTGCATGACTTCCCACCGCTGTCTGAAGCCGGTTCCACGCCTGTGATATGGTAACGAAGCATCCGACACTTCAAGACTGTTCTGAGGATGAAAGACAGCCGTGTGCTTGAAGAACGCGGAACAGTTCTGGTGTGTGTGTGTGTGTGTGTGTGTGTGTGTGTGTGTGTGCATACCTGCATCTGCTCTGCCTCGCTGTGCAGCAAAGTGCCCCATCAGAGTCTCCCCTCCGCCTGCTGCTCACTCCGTACCCAACCTGCAAATACGTGATAAACAGCCCATGGCGGGGGTAAATGCCTCTCCTGTGCAAAACAGGGTCCCTGAGAGAAGGTTGTGTGGTCTTGAGAGAGATCCTCACATCGGTACCCACCGAGCAGACTGTAGACCCTGAGGCGTGCTGCGATCATGAGCAAGAACATGGGACTGTCTTGCATCAGTCCCCCAGAAACCACAGCCAGGGATGTAGGTGCACAAAGGGTTTTGTGGGTCATATATGACGAAGCATGATGATAAAGTGGGATATGAAGGTTAAGCAGAAATTAAATTTTAGACGTGCAGGACCGCGTGCGTGGGTGAACGCTGTGCAGTGTTACTGTGATTCTCCCCGGGCCCCCGCCCCGTGGCTGGCGAGGGAGGGGACTGCGGGGCTCTGCTCTGAGAACTGCTGGGCGGGAGCCTGGGAATGACAGGGGGAGAGAGCGGCCCGGGGCCATGAAGGAAATTGGGCAGAGCGCCAGCCTGTTTGCTGCTGCGGCACCCAAGACTGTGGAATAAGTTCCTTTCTCTGTGGAATGTGGAAACCTAACTCCAAGACGAGTGATTGTATCCAATATCTGGAACAGAGAGAAACCTGATAAATTCCATGAACCGCAAAATCATAATTATGGGGAAAATCCACTGAGGCTAATGCTAAGCAGCCGCTCGCACCTGGACCAGACACGAGCTCTGGCGTGGTGGCTGCCCCCGGCGGTCATTTTCTTTCTTCTTTAAAATTTCATTTATTTATTTGCTTTGATTTTATCTGAAAGACAGAGAGATAGAGACAGTGAGACAGATGGAGAGAGATCTCCCACCTGCTTGTTCATTCCCCAAATGCCTACAGCAGCCGAAGATCGGGCCAGTCTGAAGCCGGGAGCTGAGACTCAATCCAGGCGGGTGGCAGGGATCCAGGGACCTGAGCCATCCTGTTGCCTCCTAGGGTGCACATTAGCAGGCAGCCGGATCAGAAATGGAAATGGGATTTGAACCAGGTGCTCAGGAAAGGGATGTGCATGTTCCAGGTGGTGACTTAACCACTGTATCCGATGCCCATCCATCACTTAAGGGTCATTTTCAAGAAAAGCCTAGGAAACAAGCCAGCCTGAGCCAGCTACCCAGGGGCTCGGAAGTGGGATCTCACAGAGCCACAGCAGAGGCAAGTTGAAAAGAAATTCGAGCTGCCTCACCTGGAAGGGTTCCCTCCTGGCTGATCGGTGCACACAGGTGGAAACCTTACCATCACATCTGAAGGCCAAAGGCTCACAGCCTGGGCTCCCGCTGCCCCATCACCTCGAAACCACCTGCCAGAGCCTGCGACGGTGGCGGCGGAGACAGTGGCAAAGTCCTGGTCTGCCCTAGGCCCTTCTTCCGCCTCGCAGCACAGCCTGGGAAGGGGACAGCTGTGTGAAGAACACAAAAGAAGGCACCAAAGTAACAACCGTGACCTTGACCTCTGCACACCTCAGTCTCCCCTCCCTCCCACCATCGTCATCACCAGCCCTACCACAGCCACACCCGGCACACTCCGCGTGCCCACGCCGTCCCAGGCACAGCAGGATTCCTTCCATACAATTCCCATGCAGTGGTTGTCATCTCTGACACCCCCATGTCCCCTCTTCCCCTCATCGTGCCCCACTTGGGTCTCCCCTCTTCCATGCAGTCTTCCTGACCTTGGAGAATAGTGGGTCTCTGGCACGAGGCAGGGTTCTTTCTGCTTTTGGCTTTGTCCTGTCGATATTAGGACTTGGAGAGACTCGAGGCTGTCTTATCTGCATTGTCATCACATCACCAGACGCCCAAATCAGGAACGCACAAGTTTCCCTTTATCAGCTGAAACAAAGGACTGAATCGTCGAAATGAAACCCATTAGGCATGTGGTGAAGGTGGCTGGGGGCCACCGGGAAGCCCACCTGGACTGTAGTTGTTTAAGTGTGAGGCCTTTCTTTTCAAGTTGAGTATTTTTAAAAGAGACGTATTTTATTTATTTGCAAGGCAGAGGGACAGAGAGAGACAGATGAGGAAAAAAATCTTTCATCTGCTGGTTCATTCCCCCAAGTGGCTGCAATAGCTAAATCTGGAGCAGGCTGAAGCCAGGAACCAGGGGCTCTGTCCTGGTCTCCCATACGGGTGGCAGGGGTCCAAGCACTCGGGCCATCCTCTGCTGCCTTCCCGGGTGCGGTAGCTGAATGTGCTCCCCGGGAACTGAGTCAGAAACAGAGCAGCCGGGACTCAAACCAGCACTGTGATATGGGAAGCACGCTTCACCCACGGTGGCTGTGCCACAATGCCAGCCCCAGGTATGGGGTCCTGAACGAGGGGCTCATCTTCTCATATTTTGTCCCAATCAGATAGGGCAAAATCGCCCAGAGGTCAAGGAAGAAATTGCTGAGGGACCCAGAAAAAAAAATCTTTGAAGGACGGTTGAGGACATTGTGTGTTTTGGAGCCAAGAAGCCTCCTGGGGACGTGGTTTCTGTCTTTGGGGGTGCTTACTGGGAGAGGAGCTGGACGAACAGGCAGGGGACACAGCCGGGACCCCGGGACCTCGGGGGATGAGTCACAGGAAGATGTTTTTTGACTCAGCATGAGGAATGCAATTCTAATCATTAAGCTGTCCCACACTGCAACAGGAGCTCCTGGAAGAAGCACACTTTTTTTTTAATTACAGAGAAAAAGGTCTTCCTTTCGTTGGTTCACACCTCAGATGGCTGCTACAGCCAGAGCTATGCCGATCCGAAGTCAGGAGCCAGGTGCTTCCTCTTGGTCTCCATGCGGGTGCAGGGGCCCAAGCATTTGGGCCATCCTTCACTGCCCTCCCGGGCCACAGCAGAGAGCTGGACTGGAAGAGGAACAACCAGGACCAGAACCTGGTGCCCATATGGGATGTCGGTGCTGCCGCAGGCGGAGGATTAACCAAGTGAGCCACGGCACCAGGCCCCAGAATCACACTTCTCAATCTGTGATGTTTGACCAACGCCATCTGAAGAGGATTCACTGATGAGAACATGCACTTGCTGGTGGTGGGGGGGCGGGAGGAAGGAGTGGCTTGTCTTCCAAAATCCCTTTCGGTTCCTAGATGATTCTAGATGCTCTATTCCTTCTTATTTATTTTCATTTTATTTGAAAGGCAGAGGAAGAGAGAAAGCTCTCCCTTACACCAGTTCACTCTCCAGATGCCTACAACAAGTGGAGCTGGGCCAGGTTGAAGCCAGGAGCCAGGAACTCCAACTGAGTCTCCCCCGTGGGTGGCAGGGACCCAGTACTTGAGCCATCACCTGATGCCTCGTAGGCACATCAGCAGGAAACCGGATTGGAAGTGGAGCTGGGATTCACACCTGGAAGAAACAGGACGCAGTGTCCCCAGTGGCATGGTAACTGCAGGGCCAAATGCCTTCTTCCCTTCTCAATCAATGTCTTAGCATCACACAAGCTAAGCTGAACACGCAGATGGACTGGGAGGGGCTGCAATATTTGACGGGTGGGAGATGGAAGGCTGAGGAGGGCCCCCGCCAGCTGGGTGCCCTGGAAACAGCCAGACAGCTTCCTCCCATAGGGTCCCAGCACCGGAAGTCTGGACAGGAGGTCTGACCTCTTGTCCTGGGATTTCCCCTCCCTGAAAGCAGTTACTGAAGGCAGGGTGGGGTGGGGGTGGGGAAGGCGCACGCAGTAGGCTGACAATTCCTCACACCTGTTGGGGTGAGGTGGGGGCTGTCAGTGCGCGCACCTGAGGGAAAGGGGGCAGAGGCATGTGGAGGACCCCAGCCGCTGGCGATGGGGCTGCCAGGGGAGAGCGAGGACAAGGGCGGGGGCGGGGTGCCGCTGTGTGTACAGTCATTGATTTTACGTCAACAGGAAATGCCTTCTCATGGAAGAAAAAGTACAAAGATGAGACATGGAGGGGAAATTCATCCACCTCTCCAGAGGGACTTCTCAGATAGTGAGGACGGACTGGCAGGCCGGGGTGGGGGAGGCGTGCCCTGCCAGGGGCAGCCTGGTGCGGCAGAGAAAGCCCTGAGTGTGCAGCCAGGAGACCCGGTTCGGTGCCAGCTCCGCCCGTGGTGAGCATTGGATCCCCTGCTCTGAGCCATGAGCCTGTCTGAAACCTTGAGGGTGGCACTGGCTGACCTCTGGAGCCCTCCTGGCCTGGGTCATTTACGTCAATCATTTACATGCCAATCAAGTTCGTTTGTAGCCAGAAGGTCAGCGTGTGGAGTCACGACATGACCCTATGTGGCTATGCCTGTGCTATGCTTTAACTTAGCAAGTCCACTTCCACCCTCCAGTGCTGTTCCCTTGGAGAGCTCCTGGGCTCACTGTTCTGAAGTTGAAGGAGTGGCGGGGACTTGGGTCCTTGGTGTGTCCGACTGAGGGGTTCCCCAAGACAAGGGACTTTCGGTCCTGGGCACGCTGGGCAGGTTGGCCACCTGGGTCGGGGTGGGGAGGAAAGAGGAAGGTATGAGCTGGTCTTGGGGGAGAGGTCTTGGGAGAGTGTCTCCCCTGTGCCTTTCTATGGGGGTTGGTCATGTGCATCGTGGTTGTCGTGGAAACTGGGGGTCCCAGAGGAGAAGTGGGGAGCAGACTACACTAGACATCAGCCCCAGTCGAGACAACGGTTGCCAGGAAAGAAGCTTAAACCCTGACTGGCACTGAGGCTGTGGGGGATTTTCCCTTTTTCTTCAAAAAAAAAAAAAAAGACACAGTGGAAACAAAAATGATGAGTTGTGAGCAGGCAGCAGCCCCCGGCAGCCCCAGGAGACAGCGCGCAGCTCATTTGCCTACATTTGCAGCTGCCGCCTGCCGCTCTCTATAGGCACTGGGGCAGAGCCTCCCGCGGTTGATCAGATACTGACCGGTCTGGCGAGTCCCGGCCACCGCCATGAACTACCCCATGACCCTGGATGTGGACCTCTTGAACTACAATCTGGAGGACGTGGTGAGTAGGGACCGGACGCTCCCTGTGGCCCAGGCCCTGCTTGGAATTCTTCATCTCCTGGGCCAGCATCCAGGGGACAGGGAACAGCTTGCCAATCCCCTCCCACTGTGGGGCTGTCGAATCTGGACAGGCCCACGGGCTCCTGTCTTCTGAGGTGTTCTCTCTCCCAGTCTCCAGAGGGAGCAGAGCTGTCGCACTTTGCGGGACCTCCTGTCCTGTCTTTTGGATGGCATTGGGAGACCCGGGCTCAAGCCTCCCCTGCCTCGCTGTGTGGCCCTCCTTTCTCCTGGATGGGCTCCTCTCTTCAATTCTTGGGGTTAGGACGGGCGCTGGACGGGCGCGCGCTTTGGAGACTTTCTTAATGTCAGGGCGCTGGCACTGCTAACAGAGCCATCGGCATGCCCGTGTCGCTCCCCCGCTGAATGACTGTCGCATCAGTCTGCTCTGTGCTGGAGGGAGAAGGGGAGGACTTGGTCCTGCCAAGAAGAGACAAATCGCTCCCCGCGAGCTCCTCGGTGATGACTTTGTGCCCAACGGAGTTGGTGTGAGACCAGATGGCAGCAAGGAGAGGCCCCTAGGGAGCCGGGGTCGGGGTGCAGGGGGTGCCAGGCTGCCGAGGGAGCCCTGTGTGGGACCTGGAAAGGTCTAGAGCAAGCCGTGGCCACGCTCAGAGGACTGCAGTCCCTAGAGATAGGGTGTTCTTGGAAGGGTTTCTTGGGTGGGCTAAAAAAATGGTCCCCAGCCCCACTCTGCCACACCTGGGTCTCTCCAGTGAAGCATAATGGTTTGGTTGACTTGGCTGTCACTGGGCTTGTGAAGGGTGTGTGGGGAGCAGCTCAACCAGAGCACCCTGGGGTGCCTGGGTGCAGACTTCTTGGAAATGTCCTATGGTCTTTTCTCGGCCTGGGGTCAATGACGTTTCTCCGAGCTACATTCTGGGCCAGGTCCTAAAGAACCCAAAGCTTGGTCCCTACTGGGTCTTCTGACCTGAAACTCACCCTGAGACCCTGCCCCGCCCCCCCAGCTGCCCCTTGCCTGTGACCTTCCCTCCACCAACTATGTCCCCAGAGTTGCCGGGAGAAGCCTGTCCCTCTCTCGCTCGCCCAGAGCCCACTGCTGGGAAGTGTTGGTAGAACAGGGGCGGAAAGCGAGAAGGAGAGCTCAGAACCTAGAATCCGGCCTCCCAGACCCAATCCCTGGTGAAAATCGCAGCCCACTGCGTGGTGTGTGGGACCCGGTGTGAAATGAAAACACGGGGCCCCCTGTTGAGAACCGATTGAGGACGGGAGGGCGGCAAGAGCAGGCATTAACCCAAGGCCAGAGCCCTTCTGTGTGCAGCTACACGGGGCCCCTGCATCAGACGCTGCCTTGAGTCTCCGCACAGGGCCTAGGCGAGGCCCCCAGGCACCCTGAGAGCCCACTGCCCTGGCCGGGTACTGTGCTCCTAGTTTGGCCCCCCACCCCAGCTGCTGGCCGCGCCTGATTAGGTGAGACTGGTGTCTTCCTGTGCCCCCAGCTTTGAACTGACCACGGGCCCTGACCCAGTTGGATATCTTAGCAACCACCTGGAGACCTGGCCGTTCCTGGCTTCTGAGAAACCTCAAAAGTTTCCCCTAACTGCACGCCTCCTTCCACTGCGTGACCTGCGAGAGGCAGGTGGGGGGCGGGGGACGTGTCTCTCGGCTGGCTTCATGGCACACCTCAAATGAGCAGTCTTGGGCAACCCAAACATTTCCAGACCGCACCCCCGACCCAGGCTCTGCGCTGCTGGGCTCTGCCTCCACTTCCCTCCCGTGTACTCAGGACAGGGCTGCTCCCCTCAGGGACACAGGCTGTCTCTCCCCACCCCACACACCCTGCAGGGCCCTTAGCAGTGAGGGCAGATTCCCCCAAGTGCACAGTGGCACAGAGGCAGAGACTGGGGCGCCGGAGCCTCTTTCTTGCCTCTGTGATGCACTCACGGCCTTTGCTCCCCCTCTCCTCTGGAGTTAACGGACTTCCTAGCCCTGGGCTTCCCAGTCCCCACCCTGCTCTCATCCAAACCAAGCTCTGGCTTCTGCACCCCAGTGCTGGGTTCAGAACCGAGGGCTCGAGTGTGTAGGCCGAGTCTTGGCCGACCCGAGTGCCCTCCCGTTCTCCTCTTGACTTCTAAGATCGACTCCAGCTGCGTAAAACGTCTGCTTTCTTGAGGCTGCCCTGCTGGAATCTCACGGACCGAGGAGAAACCTAGATGGCTAAGAACTGCAGGAAGCAGGAGCCTGGTCGCTGGGGCAGGCCTGCCAGGGACCCATGCTGCTAGGGAGGCAGCAGCCCTGTGCACGGGACCCTTGGTGGGTGGGGGGAGCCTCCTGCCAACAGCACGCAGGCCTGGGCTGGGGCACCTCTGGAGGCAGCCAGGAGGGGAAGCCACTGGTGAGAGGGGTGAGGCAGCCCAGGCCTGGTGATCACCATCGACCGTGAGTGACCAGAGGATCAGAGGCGAGGGAGCCCGTCCACGTGCGCTGTCTCATTTCACCAAGGAGGGGTGAAGAAGAGGAACCAAAACCGGCTCAGGCTGCCTCTGGGCTTTTACCTTGGAGGAGGGGTGGATCCCCCGCCACAGTCAAGTCAAAAGTCCCAGAGCGGGGTGGGTTTTTGGTACAACAGTCATGACATCACTTTGGGGGCGGGCGTTGTGGTACCGTGGGTGAGGTCGCTGCTCGGGATGCCCGTGTCCCACATCAGAGTGTTCGGGTCCCAGCTGCTCTGCCTCTGATCCCGCTTCCTGCTACCGTATTGGCAGGCAGCTGATGATGCTCAAGCGCTTGGGTCCCTGCCACCGGTATGAGAGATCTGGATGGAGCGCCCAGCTCCCCCAGCAGCCCTGGCTGTTGTGGGCAATTCAGGAGTGACCTAGCAGATGCAAGACCTCTCTCTCTCTCTCTCTCTCTCTCTCTCTGCCTTTTAAGTAGGTGAAAACAAATAAATAAATAAAAAGACATCACTTGGGGACACCTGTATCCCATATCAGAGTTCTCAGGTTCAAGTCTCAGCTCCACCTCCAAGAACAGCTTAGAAATCGCCCTCTAGCGCCACACCCAGGACCATGCTCCTGGCGGCCAGGACCCTTGGGGTCAAGACAGACTGGACTCTGGCAGCATTCTCTCGGGGGGGGGAGAAAGGGGGCAGGGTAACAAAGGACAAGCCAGAGTCTCAGACGGTCTACAGGGTGCTGACAGAAAAATAGGGTAAGGGGTTCAGACTCACACCTGCACCCCAGTCCAGGCTCAGTGCCCCCAGAGCCCTGCACCCCTCAAGCCACTGACGGCTGGAGTGCGAGGGGCCCCGGCCGGCTCCACGCTCCACGCCTGACTCTCAGCTGCGAACACCCACATAGAGACATAAAAGGAGATGGAGCCTGCCCGCTCCCCATGGCCAGAGCGATGACCGGCTCCCCGCTGCCAGTATGACTCAGACCTCAGGGCCCTGGGCTCGCTCAGTAAGCCACGCACTCAGCAGGCAGCTCTGCCCACCCCCCCACCTCCCCCACCACCACCACCGCCCCTCCCTGGGGCTAGGAAGCAAGGGCAGGCGGGGGCAGGCGGGCTGCAGAACAGTCTAGAAAATGGAAGGCTCCCAGGAGCTGAGGTGCATGAGGATCACACTAAGAACCAGCTCAACACTGGGCAGGGCACAGCAGGGAGCTGTGAGCAGGGGTCCAGCCTCTTTCCCAGGGTAGGAGGCCCCTCCCACACACTTGGGCTCACCCGCCCCTCCCTACCAAGGGCCCTGTCCCGGTGTAGGATAGCTCTGTCTGTTGGGAAGTTGTCCATCCTTTGACTGAAACCCCACCCCCTCAACTTCCGCCCCTTGCTCCTGGGCTGGCCCCTGGCAGCTCACCCCTTGGCCCACTCCGGCCCTCTTGGCCCTGAGGCCTCTTGACAGTCCTTGAAGACAGCGCCCACAGGCTCCTATCTGGACTGAAAGCTCCTTCCTAGGGCAGGGTCTCCCTTGCCGTGACCACCAAGCCAGGCTGCTGTCCAGCCGCCCACTCAGAGGTTTCTGTCCACCTAGAGAGAGATAACAGCAGCTCTCCCACAGTCACGTCGCCCCGGTGACTCATCTGAAGCTTGCGGTCACCAGAGTGACAAGTCATTTTCCCACGAGCGGTCGTTAGGAGGCCTTCGCTGGCTTGTCCCTGGACGGTTGATGGTACAAACCCAAGGCCAGCTCTGTACTTTTGCCTGGTGCATTTCCATCCGTTTAGTTTGGGCCCGTGGTTCGGGCTCACAGAGAATCCGGCATTGTCCGAAAGTGTCCACCAGCCTCGTCCTCCCCAAGGCTAAGGAGGAGGGCACCCAGGATCGACCCCTGCAGAACGCCCCAGGTCCCCTCCCCCCCCACAGAGAATCCCATCAACAAAGGCAAGAGCGGCTTCTTGCGGACAGAGTAAGGCAGAGAGGCAGCCTCCCTATCTGGAGAGGTCAGGTAGGACTGGAGCCGCCCACTGTCGAGGAAAGATTGGGTCCTACAGTGCCCTGGGGGTGGAGGATGGGGGAGGTAACATCTGTGATCCCACCCACCACAGGCCAAGCACTTTGCACCTCCCCACCCCTCTCCCCACTTCCCTCCCCCTTCCACTCCCTCATCCTTTTTTCTTATTTATTTTAATTTTATTTGAAAGGCAGGGGGACAGAAACAGAGACCTCCCATCTGCTGGTTCACTTCCTAAATGCCTACAACAACCAGGCCTGAATCAGGCCAAAGTCAGGAGCCCCGAACTCAATCGGGGTCTCCCACAGGGGTGGCAGGAAGCCAAGTTCTTTACTTGAGCCATCAGCAGCTGCCCCCCAGGGTGTGTAGTAGCAAGAAGCTGGAGTAGAGGGGAGCCAGGACTCGAACCAGGGATGCCGGCTTCCCACGCAACTTCCTAACAGTGCACCAATGCCCAGCCCTCCCAGCGATTTTCTAACCCGATGCCTGGCTCCGTGCTCAGCTTCCACCCAGCTGCCGTGTTTTCTTACTGACTTTGAGCTTCAGTCCCGGCCCGTGTACAGGCTGTTGTGTCTGCCTGTGCCCCATGCCACCCGGTGTGGCCCATCTGGGCACATGTCTGTTGCTGTCTGAGTGTGCGTGCACACCAGGGCCTTGGGTTTCTGCAGCTTTGTATGTCAAAGAACCAGTGAGCCACAGCCGTGCTGCTGGCGTGCAGCTTGGAGGGCTGCAGCTGGCACTGCGGGCCACACCACATCCAGGATTTCTGATTCCCCAACTTCCCACCGGGCCAGAGCCAATTAGGACGTCTCTCCACGGTGTGGGGAAGGAGAGGGTGGCAGAACCCCTGTGTGTGTGAGAAGTGGCTTCAACATGTGCCACTCCCAGGCCCTCACAATGGCTGTTTGACACCTCCTGCTGCCTGTACTAACAACTCCCACCACCCCAAAACCAGCTTTTTCCTCTCCCTTGCCCTGTCTGCCGAGCGCTTCGTAAACAGCTCTTGGAGAGGGGGCAGAAACCCCCTCCCCACGCTTCCCCTAAACCTGGCTTCTCAGAGCCGAGGGGCCCTGAGGACAAGTTCCACTGGGGTGAAATAAAACAGCAGGACGCCAACCAGCCTGGATGCGCTGGAGGGTGGGGATTCGAGAGGGTCTCGTGAAACAGCCTTCTGAGCCAGACAGGCTGGCTGGACCTAAGCCCTCCCCAGAGCACAGAGGCAGCCAGGCTGCAGCCACTGCCAAGGCAGGTGGAGTCCAGCCCTGCTGGCCGCCCCAGGCCCTGCTCCCTCCTCCCTCTGAATTCCTTTGCTCACTGCATGTCCCTGGGAACTCCTGCTGAATTCCACTCGGAGTCAAATGGTTGTACTCGGGGACGATGTTGGAAATAACTCCCAACAGGGAGCGAGAACTTCAGATGGGCTCAGGACCAGCCGAGGTGTTGGGAGGAGGCGGGCATTGCTTAAAGAGGCGCCTCTCCCCGCCCAGGAACAGCACGGGCCCGGCTCCCTCTGGGAAGCTGCTCTCAGAGCAGCTCAGCACGCATCCGCGTTGTGGAGTGGGCAGTGGGCCTGGCCGCAGGAGCTCAGCATCCAGAGAGAGAGAGAACGTGCCAAGCCTGAGTGCCGTAACACATGCATGCACAGTATGAGTGGAAGGAGCTAGGGAGGAGGCAGGAAGGTGGAACTGAGTTGGGTTTTGAAGGCAGGATAGGAGTTAGATGGGCAGACTGGGTTGAAAGGCTGGCCGGGTGAAAGGAAGAGTTTGCACAAAGGTTTGGGACCAGGAAAATGCTGGAGTGTGGGCATCCGGGAGAACAGTGCACCTGGCATCGGGGGCCTTAAGCAATAAAGCAGGTCAGCTCGGATGTCAGGGGACTCTGCATCGTGGTGGCATTTACAGGCCCTGCTGGGGAGTCATGTGTGTTTCTGAACACCTCACACGGGCAAACAGTGGAGAGCTCTGGTTTAGAGGCAAGGAGGGGAGCCCACACCGCACAGGGTGTGTGGCCCCAGGCAAAGCCTGTGGTACCCACAGTCATGAGCGCTGTTCAGAGTCCAGGGAATCGGGCCTGTGGCTCTGAAAGTTAGCAACGTGTGGAACATCTTGCCCTCGGAGGACCTGCTCACAAACCTCTCCGAGCGCGGCGCTGAATTCTGTTGTGCGAGCCCAGCTCGGTTTGGTTTACTCTGATCTCCATTCATGATATCACAAAAATAACTTTTTCCTATACTTGTAATTGACTTTGCTATGAAATGTGAAACTGAGAAGAAAAAAAAGATAAAGACAAAAAGAAAGGAAAACCACTGCTCGCAGGTGATGAGCTGCTGAGACGCGTGCAGTGGGATAGGTGTGGTGGAAACTCAGCCCGTGCAGGAGGCGGACAGAGAAAAGCTGACGGGACAGGGTCATGGAGACAGACTACAGTCCCGCGCCTCGGGGTGAAGACGAGCTGGACAGGGACCATGGCAGGGGGACACGGGCGCGAGCTGTGGATGCTTTTACTGCACTGTGTGTCTCCTCCCTCCTCCTTCTTAAGGACCCACTCCTAGGACCAGAAGACAGGACGCAGGTGGGGGCATGGGTCTCTGCACCGTTGGGGGACAGGCGTGACTACAGTTGTCCCAGGGCAGCAAGAGAGCTCTGTGGCGGCCAGCACAGCCATACCCCTGCTCACCGGAACACTTGCTGTCCTGACTCTGACTCGGGAGCAGTTTGAGAGTACCTACAGCCTAGGGGACAGGGAGGCTCCTCGTTTACAGAATCGCCTTTCTGATCCCACCTAAGTGGATTAGAATTGCCCCAGGGAGGGGGCAGTTGGAGAGGGGTGGGAAGAACAGAGCTGGGAGGTGAGGTGCAGCAGGTGCAGGGAACAGCTGTGAGTGAAAGGTATGAAAACAGGCACCGTGTCTTCCTCTGCGGTTAGCCGGGTAAACAACCTGAGCCCGGGGTGGGAGGGCGGTGATGGGGTGGGAGGCCGTGTTGGGGAGCGAGGAGGAGGATGGGGAGGAGGGAACTTCCGCACGCAGAGTGGGCACGCCCCCTTCGCTTGGAGCAGCCTCCTCCCCTACCCGGTGCCCGGCCTTGGGCACTTCCTTCTGCCTGTCTCTGCTTCCTGGCCGTGGGGGACTTGCGAGGCATGGGATGTAGCAGAGGCCTTGCCCACGCTCCCCTCCCAGCGGCCTTGAGAGCGAGGCACAGGCAGCGCGCCTGAACGGCGCACGTACTGGCTCTGCGGCTAGCCAAACGCCGAATCCTGCCAACCTGGTGTTCGGCGAGACACATCCATAAGGCTAGCATAATCCGAGCGTGTGCGGATGAAACAGAAGGGAGGCTGTTACCACGCTTTCAATGATGATGAAGACAGGAAGACAGAGACCAATCAAAGGGAAGCCAGCCGGCCGCTTCAGTCCGCCCCTGACGCGCCCCCAGCAGGCTCCTAATGTCTACTGCTCAGCGCTGCAAGAGCTGGCTCCTTGTCCCCACCAATCCGGCCCCCAGGCGGCACTTCTGATTCCAGCCCCAGAGCGTGCAGCCTTCCACCCCTGAGAACACCTATGCACAGACCGATCTGCGGGGCACAGCCCTCCAGAGCCAGGAGCACGCCGCCCTCAGGGTATCCTTCCACCTGTGAAGAATTAGTCCTTCTTATAGACAAAAAACTGAAGCCGGGCAAGACAAGCCGATTGGCGCAAGGATACACTCAGGGGGCAGGCTTTTGGCACGATGGTTAAGATGCTATTTGGGACAGCCCCGTCCCGTCCTGGAATGCCGGGGCTTGAGTCCTGACTCGGCTCCTGAGTCCAGCTTCCTGCTGATGCGCACCTGGGAGAGAGAGGGTGCTGGCTCAAGTAGCTGAGTTCCTGCCACCTGCATGGGAGACCCCGCTTTGGTCTGGACAAGCCCTGGCTGTGGCAGGCTTCTGGGGAGTAAACCAGTGGACGGAAGCTGTGTCTGTCTGTCTCTGCCTCTAATAATAACCATAGATAACTTCTAAGAAGGCATAGAGTAAGGAAAACAGGAATTTGGGCAGTGGGGCACTTGGGGATGCAGAGACAAAAGCAATCAGCCCAGAAGGGTAGGAAAAGTACACGAGGGGGGCAGGCTTCCCTCGGAGCAGAAAAAAACGTGTCCTCAGCGCCTCACCCTCCCGTCTCCTTGTCCTTGCAGTACAAGGAATTCCTCAACTACAATGACAGCACGGAGCCCACGCAACTGGAAAGCCACTTCTGCTCCAGCGCTGAGGGGCCCCTCCTGAGCTCCTTCAAGGCTGTGTTCATGCCCGTGGCCTACAGTCTCATCTTCCTCCTGGGCATGTTGGGTAACATCCTTGTGCTGGTGATCCTGGAGAGGCACCGGCAGACACGCAGCTCCACCGAGACCTTCCTGTTCCACCTGGCCGTGGCCGACCTGCTGCTCGTCTTCATCCTGCCCTTCGCCGTGGCCGAGGGCTCCGTGGGCTGGGTCCTGGGGACCTTCCTCTGCAAAACGGTGATCGCTCTGCACAAGATCAACTTCTACTGCAGCAGCCTGCTCCTGGCCTGCATCGCTGTCGACCGCTACCTGGCCATCGTCCACGCCGTGCATGCCTACCGCCACCGCCGCCTCCTCTCCATCCACATCACCTGCGCCACCGTCTGGCTGGCGGGCTTCCTCTTTGCCTTGCCAGAGATTCTCTTCGCCAAGGTCAGCCGGCCCCACCACAACGACTCCCTGCCACGCTGCACCTTCTCCCAGGAGAACCAAGCCGAGACCAACGCCTGGTTCATCTCTCGCTTCCTCTACCACGTCGGGGGCTTCCTGCTGCCGATGCTGGTGATGAGCTGGTGCTATGTGGGCGTGGTGCACAGGCTCTGCCAGGCCCAGAGGCGCCCTCAGCGGCAGAAGGCAGTCAGGGTGGCCATCCTGGTGACCAGCATCTTCTTCCTCTGTTGGTCGCCCTACCACGTCGTCATCTTCCTGGACACCCTGGCCAGGCTGAAGGCCGTGGGCAACAGCTGTGAGCTGCACGGCTCTCTGCCGGTGGCCATCACCATGTGCGAGTTCCTGGGCCTGGCCCACTGCTGCCTCAACCCCATGCTTTACACCTTTGCCGGCGTGAAGTTCCGCAGCGACCTCTCTCGGCTTCTGACCAAGCTGGGCTGCGCCGGCCCCGCCTCCCTGTGCCAGCTCTTCCCCAGCTGGCGCAAGAGCAGCCTCTCGGAGTCCGAGAATGCCACCTCCCTCACCACCTTCTAGGACCCGGCACGGCCCTTCGTTTCTGCTTTCCCTAGAGCGTCTGGGGAGGCAGGAACCCCTTCCACCCGGAAGAAAGGGCTCGCCTTGGGCCGCATCCTTGTGCAGGGCCGCTGGGTACACCAACCCCTCTTCCCAGAGCTCTCCCAGCCCTGGAGAGGAGGGAGGAAGCAATCCAACAGCAGAGCAACGGCTCTCTGAACCCTCCCACAGCATCTCGTGCTGGAGGACCCCGCGCCTCTTCTCCCCCTAACCAGCGACAGCTGATACTTCTGCCCTCGCCAATAGGGAAATCCAGTCCCCTCCCACAGAGCCATCCAGCATCTTCAAGGCCACTGCCCTGCACAGCTGCCCACCTCCCCTACCCCAGCTGCCCAGCGAAGCCAGGAGAAGCCAAGCACCAGGGGATGGGTGGAAGCTAAGGCTGCGGAAGGACCAGCTGCCAGCAGAGCGTGCGGCCCTGACACATCTCGGTCGCTTCCCACAGCTGTTCTGCCAGGGTCCCTGCCCTGCAGCCATCTCAACCAAGCAGGAAGCTCAGACTGCTGGAGGTCGGGCAGCTGCTCTGACCCAAAAGGCACTGGGTCAAGCCCCGTGTCTCTGGGTCTTCAGACTTTGGGTGGACTCCAGGTGACCTCAGAGGCCAGCCAGCGTCCCGAGGAAGAGCTAAGGGCAAGCTAGGAGCGGAGCCCAAGGTGTGGCAGGAAAGACTCCTCTCCAGCCGGGAAGAGGGAAGGACAAGTATAAGTGAGACCCAGCTGCTTCCTCCACCAGGCACCAGTAGGCGCAGAGCTCCCAGCGTGGTCCAGGGCCTGGGCGTCTGGACATTGATGGGAAGGAGGTAGACTCGTCCCCTCCTTAGCACCCTTCCCATGGAAACTACAGAAGCTGAGGCGGAGGGGGGGGGGGTCCAGCTCCTACGTCGGAGACAGAGAGCCCCCGGAGCAGACAGACAGACAGAGAGGGGCCTCTGGGAGCCACCTGACCCAGGCCCCCGCCCCCACAGTATCACCTGAGGCTGTGCAGCGTGAGAAGCAGACCTGGGCAGGGAAGTCCCCAGTCCCCAGGAAGCCCGGTCCCCAAGAGGACACCACTCAGATGGAACCGGAGGAAGCGACTCCGCGCTTGGGGGGACTCCACGCTCAGGGCGGGGGTGGGGGCACCTGTGGGGCCTTCTGTCCTCCCCCTCCCCAGCCTCTGACTGTGGGTGAGAGCCCAGGGTCCCCCACAGCAGGCGTGGGGCCTGCATGTCCGGGAAGCCCTGGAGTCCCCCTTTTTCCTCCCTGCATCTGGAAGGAAGCTGGCTAAGGAGTCAGACACAGAAGGAAAAGGCAAAAGGTTGGATTTTGAATTTTCTTTTTAATAAAAAGGCACCTATAAAACAGGTCAATACAGTACAGGCAGCACAGAGACCCCCAGAACAAGCCTAAAAATTGTTTCAAAATAAAAACCAAGAGGATGTCTTCACATATTGTATTTATATATTTATATTTATATATATATATTTATATAATGGTACAAAATGGCTGGGGGTATGGCCATGGATGGAGGGAAGTAGGCTGGCCTGTGGAGTTCACCTTGGGAAGCTAGTGGGGGAGGGAGAAAGGAGGGGAGCAGGGAGGGCGTGGGGCCCTTTGCAGCCTGCACTCTCTCCCCTCAGGGCAGGACACACTCAGAGTTAGACACTTCGGGCAGTCTAGGAACAGGAGTGGGGGCTCCCGGGCACAAGGCCTGGGTGGAGGCAGGGCGGGCACAGCGCCTGGAAGGTGCTCCCCAACACAGAGGCCCCAGCCTCAGCCCCTGGGAGGTGGTGGGGGCGGGGGTCAGGATCCTGCAGCCAGCCCCACAGGATGTGGCGCTTGGCGCTTGACCCGGCTGACGGTGGACTGAGTGGACAGCACCAGACTGGGAGAAGTGGGGGCAAATTCCCTTTGTATTACAGCTGCCAATGCGAAACCAGGCCCTGCAGGCCAGGGGGGCTGGGGCGGGGCCCTGGCAGAAGATACCCTGTCTAGAATGGCCCTTGGCCCTGGGGGCAGAGCGCCAGAGGCTGCAACCCAGAGCAGCCCCGCCCCCTCACAAGGCAGGAAAGGAAGTGAGAAAAGGAGTTTTGAATTCCTGGGGCCAAGAGTCGCTTATGGCTTCAGCTCGGACCAGCGGCGGGTGGGGCGCTCCTCCAGGGAGGGCAAGGGGCTGAGGGAAAGCAGGGGCTGCCTGGTCGTGCTGGGCAGGCTGCCCCCGCCCCTAGCACTCCCCATCGCTCCCTCTGGGGTGGAGGCTGGAGGGCAGCAGTCTGACTCAGCCGAGCACTGCTCCTTCCTTCTTTGGTAAGAAGTGGGAGGCAGGCTCTGAGGAGTCAGGGCCCAGGGGCCACCTGGCCAGGGGTACTGAGGCCACAGGCTTCCACTGGGGGGGGGGGGGCAGGGGCCGCATCACCCCCTCTATGGCTCCCCTGGGGGAAGCTACTCAGCTACTGCCTCCTCCTCGGTCTCCTTCATCCCAGCATGGGACAAAGGGCTTCAAGTTCTGGCTAAGATGTAGCAGCAGAGGCACTGACACCAGCGGTGGGAAACCAGGACCCCATGTCACTGGTGTGGGCTAACAGGGGCGCACGCTTGTTCTCCCTGCCGCCCCGCAGGGCTCACCAGGTGAAGCCTTGGTGGTCTGACCTCAGGGTGGTGTGGGGCATCTGTCATTTCATCACTTGGGGAGGGGACAGGAACGGACACCTTTAGGGACGCAGAGACACGGCACCCAGTGGGCGGGCATGTCCCTGGGTCCTGGGAGATGGAGGGGCAAGCATCTGAAGGAGCGGGGAGGGTTTCTTTTATCCTTTCTTTTTTTGTGTGACTTCTATCAAAACACAGAAATACAGCACACGCACAAACCGGCACAAAAGCCCAGCGCTCTATTTACAGCTATGGCTGGCACCTGCCCACCTGGCCAGCTGCCTGCAGGGAGGGGTGGGAGAGGGGGTCAGCCACATCGCAGGTGGGGGTGGGAATAAGGCAGGAAAAGACAGAAGGGAAAGGGGTGGGGGCAGAGAAACCAGAGGCGGAGAAAGGAAGACGGGAGACAGCAGCAGAAAGGACCCTCCCTCCCCTAAGGATCCAAAGCTCAGCAGGAGGAGGTGGGGATAGGGGCGGGGCTTGCAGAGAGAGAGAGAGAGAGAGAGAGAGAGAGAGAGAGAGAGAGAGAGAGAAAGGAGACGCCTAGGGGTTGGGGAGGGGCAGTCCTGGTGGCCAAAACGGAACCAACCCCAATCCCAAATCCCCCCCACCCCCACCCGCCCAGCTCTGCCACTTCCCTCTAGGCTGCCGGCACATCTGGTCTCCACAAATGCCACGCCCCCACACAAGCCCCCGCCCCCCTCCACCCCACCCCTGGACCCAGGCCATCCCAACACGGTGGGGAAGTTTTCTTTAGGTTAGCATATTTGCAAGAATGCCCCAGCTCCGGACCGCTAGAAGGGCAGGTTGGCCATGCCGCCCGGCGCCGGGAGGTAGCCCATCTGGCTGTCCAGAGACACGCTGCGCTGCCGCAGGGGGTGGGACACCATGAGGTTCTGCTGGGGTGGGGGGCCCATGAGGGAGCCCTGCGGGGACAGCATGTGGGGGGGCTGGCTGTAGACCTCACCCCCCACGCCCCGTTGCTTCATCAGCATGAAATTCTGCTGGGCCATGAGGCCTTGTGGGGGGGACATGACTCCCTGGTGCAGGCCGTGGGGCACCATGCCCTGCTGCGGGGGCACTCCTGTCCTGCCCAGCAAGGACATCTGTCCGGGGTGGCACATGGACATGTTGAGCCCCCGCTGGACGCCCTGCTGGCCCGGGAGGTTGGGGGGCCGAGAAGGGGTCTGCTCCGCCATCATGTTCTGCAGGTTCATGAGATGCAGGTTGGGGGGCTGGGCCTTGGGGGGCTGGTTCTCGCTCTTGGGGAAGTACTGGAGGGTGCTGCTTGGCTTCTCAGAGGGGATGATCCTCGACAAGTCGAACTCAGGGATCCCCGTCGGGGTGGGCCGGATCACCTCGCTCAGCTCAGGGTCGTTCAGCACGGACGCCACCCCAGGGAGCACGCCCGGCGGGTAGGTGTCGCCCACGCGCCCAGCCATGCCTTTGCCCATGAGGTGCTGCTGGGGGGGCATGGGGCCCGGGGGCTGGCTGGGCAGGTCCTCTGGGGGCAGGGGCATGCCTGAAGGGTAGTGCTGCTGCAGGCCAGGCCCCCCGCCCCCACCCCCAGTGGGGGCCATGGCACCATGGGGCTGCTGTAACCGTGGGGGGAAGGGCAGCATCTGGGAAGAGCTGGGCACAGGGCCGCAGGGGGCATTCAGGGAGTCTGGGCCCCCGGGGGCCATCATCATTGAGTTTTGAGGGGGTCCTGCTGTCCCTTGCGCGTTGGGATGCAGTGGAATGTTGGAGCCTAGGGGAGTGGGGGAGGGCAACATGGTAGGTGGGGGCTCATGGGACAGGGGCTGCTGGCCTGGCAGGTTCATGGCCATAGGGCTCTGGGCAGCAGCCGAGTTCAGGTGCATCTGGTTGGGCTGGTTGTTGCTGATGCCTGTGGGGCAAAAGGACAAGGGGGTCAGAGCCGTGTGTACCCAGCGCGGAGATGGTGCACAACCCAGCGCCTCCCCATCCCCAGCCAGGTGGTACCAGCCTGCCCCACTGGCCTCCCCCACCCCAGAAACACAGCGCGAGGGCACTGGAGAGATCTATCCAGAAGCCCAGAGCCCAAGTTCTGACCACATGTGCGACTGACACACTGCGGAGGAGTTTCCTGAATGGCTGCAGTTAAGTGGTACCAGCGTCCTAGGACCTCAACCCCCCTCCCCACCTCCCACGCCCAGGGTGCCGCGGAAGCGCAGAAAAGCCAGCATGGCCTACTCTTCCTAGCCCCAGGGTTCCCCCCACTGTCCCCACACCTGGCCCAGAGCCCTGTGGAGGCGGTGGTGGGGGCAGCAGCTCATCATCGGAGGTGGCGATGGTCTTGATGGCATTGTGGTACAGCGGGGTGGAGCTGGGCATGGCGTACTTGGACATCTGCGACATCATCAGTGACAGGGGGTTCTGGGAGGGCGTGGGGTCTGGGGAGGAGGTGAACGGTAGGCTGGGGTTCATGAGGCTGCTGGGAGGGTTGGCGGGAGGTGCGGAGGAGCTGCTCCGGGGGCCGCTAGGTGGGAGGGCACCTGTAGAAGCACAGAGACAAAAGAGAGCAAGGAGTGACTGGGCTGATAGTACTGGGGGACTTGGGATGAGCTCAGCTCCCCACGTCTCCCTTGGACTCCCCCAGGCACACCTACGTCCCAGGGAACACCATAGCCCACCCTCTTCAAACAATTTCTGAAGTGCAGAAGACCCCACCCCCAGCCAAGTCCCAAGCAAAATACCCGGGAGATGGGTGCGGTGCCCCCTGAGCAAACCCAGCACAGCCACCGCCACCTGCCCGGGAGAGCACGCCCACCTGAGAGGCACCCCACTGGTCTACTCACCCTGTTCCACGTTGCCCAGGGGTGCAGAAGAGTTCATGGTGAGAGGTGGCTGCTTGTTCTGCGAGACCCCAGGGCTGGGCATGGCTGTCTTGGGCGAGGCAACCCAGCCTGGAGAAGGCACCGCCATGGAGGGAGACTTGAGCCTGCTGGGCGAGCCAGTGGGCGACCGGACGCTGAGGGAGGAGCTGAGGACCTGGGGCGACTTGAGAGGTCCCGGCGGGTTGGCGGAGGCCAAGGGCACCATCTGGGAGGGGGTCTGGGGCGACTTGAGGTTGGCAGAGGGAGAGGTGACCAGGGGCGAGTGCACCTGGCTAAGGGTGGGTGACTTCAGGTGCCCCATGCCCGGCGAGCCCATCTGGTTAATACTGATAGTGAGGTCTGAAGGCCGCCTGCCCAGCCCCCGGCTCGGGGCTGAATGCACGGGCCCGGGGGGAGGATTGGATGCAGCGGGCAGGGGCATGTGGCTGAGCCGGGTGGTGCCCACACTGCCCATGGGCATGGAGCTCTGGTCAGGGCTGAACATGTCTTGGGTGTTGCCCATGTCCTGCGGCATGGCTTGGTAGGGCCCCTGGCCCCCGGAGAAGCCCTGCTGGCCCTGGCTGGGGAACTGAGAGGGCATGAGCATCTTCTGCGGGCCGCCCATCATGCCACTGCTGTTCTGGGCCCGAACCCGGGCCATCTCCTCGGGACTGAGGCCCTGGGGCCCCATCATGTCCCCAGGACCCCGCATCTTCTGTGACATCAGCATCTGCTGCTGTGGGGTCATCTGCACATTCAGGTTCATGTTCATGTTCATGTTCACATTCATGTTCATGTTGAGGTTGCCCGGCCCCATGGGTGGGTCCACCTCCCTCAGCCCAGACTGCCCCATGGGCGGGCTCAGGAGGCCCCGACCTCCTCCGAACTCCATGCCCATGGGGGTGCCCGCCAGGCCCTCGCCGCCAGCCATCTGCCCGGGGAACATGGCGGGATCCATCTGCCGGTGCGCCTGCATCATCCGCTCCATCTCCATGCTCTGCCCCATGCCACCGCCTGCCATGCCCAGGGGCCGCTGCATGCCCATCGACCGCTTCTCCAGCAGCTGGTGCCGCAGCAGCTCCTCCCGGACCCGAGGGGTCATGAATCGCTCAGCCTCCCCCTGCCCACCTGGGTAGGGCACGGCGTTCTGGGCAAAGTTGCTAGGGCCCCCCATAGGGGGCAGGTCTTCGGTCCAGCCCATGCCGGGCCGCACAGGCCTCTGCATGGCATTCATGGGCACCTCCATGGGCATGCTCTGCATGCCCCCAAACCCGGGCACCCGCTGCATCTGGTTGCCTGGGAAACGGGGCCCAGGGAAGGGAGGGCCTCCCCGGAGCTGCATGGGATCCTGGACATCCATGGGCCCACGCAGCTGGCCACCCATTCCGGGCGGCCACTGATCCCCAGGCTTGCTGTGGTAGGGGGGCGGGGGCCCCCTGACCATCATGCCCCCCATGCCCATCATGTCCTGCAGGGGGCGGCCCCCGTGCAGCCCGATCTGCTCTTCCTTCCGCCGCTTCTCCTCGTAGTACTCCTCCTGCAGCTTGCGCCAGGCCACCTGCTCGGGCGTCAGGCTGTCCTGGCCCAGCCTCTGCATCATCATGTTCATCTGAGGCCCCATGTCCCCGCCGGGGGGGTGTCCAGGCACGTCGTGCTCCAGCGGGGGGCCCCCGAGGCTCTGCGTCTGTGACATCATGGACTGCAATGGCTCCTCGTACTTCTTCAGCCCGCTGGGGGGCGCCGCCGCGGGCTGCTGGGGGGCAGGTGGGGCTTGCGCCGGGGCACCCCCCTCTCCAGCTCCTCCTGGGGGTGCCTTGAGGAAGGGCTCGGCCTCCCCGCTGCGGAGCAGGAGCCGCTCGATGTCTCGCAGGGTCTGCAGGGAGCGCTCCCGGTGCTCCAGCTGCTCTTTGGACAGGCCCTCGGAGCCCACCAGGCCGCGCTGCCCATTGCCCGCAGGGGCCGCCTCCCCCAGCAGGGCAGGGCCTGGGGCAGCACCGGGGTCTCCTCCGGGAGGCATGGAGCTGTTGGCGGTGGCAGCCGTCGGGGTGTTAGGGTGGGTGCCCCCAGTCCCACCGCCTGTGCTGGCAGCTCCCACCGAGTTGGGGGCCAGGTCCTGACCACCGGGGTCCTCAGGAGGTCCCTCGGAGGGCAGAGCGGGGGGGGCACTGCCGGGGGCTGGGGGTGGTGGCGGCGGCGGCGGCAGTGGAGGTGGCTGAGACTGCGGGGTACCTGCTGATGGCGTGCTCAGGGGTAGCGGTTCTGGGGTGGGTGGCACTTTGGGGGCCTGTGGGAGGACCAAAACCAAGCGTGAGATAGGTGCAGCGAAGTCCGCTGCAGTTCCTGGAAGTGACACGGGGGCCCGGGAGGAGGCCCACCCCGGGCAGCACACTCACCTGGTCCAGCTTGGCCCGGGGCACATTCTGCTGGTGGTAGGCAAGGATGGAGTCGGCCCGGCCCTGCAGCACTGCCTCGGCAGCCCTGCACCAGAGTGGGGCGCAGACAGCTCAGGACTGTGCCCAGGAGGGAGTTCCCCCTCCCACCGCGCTACATGGCCCAGGCTGGGGCGGGGAGGAGGCCCGGCAGATTCTGGCCTCCCTGGCACTCACGTGTTAGCCAGGTGGGTGGTGAAGACATACACGAACTGAGAGGTCGGCTTGCCCCCGACGCCCCCGCCCCCGCCCCCGGACGCATCTGTCCGGAGGCCTGGTGGGGGGCCGTGTGGGGGCCCTGGTGCACTGCTCTCGCTGAGGGGCAGCTGGGCAGTTGGCCCGGGGCCCAGCTGCGGGGCCGCCATGGCTGGGTCTGCTACATTACAGTCTGCGCGAGGAGAGAAGACAGGGAAAAGGGTAAGCGGCTGGGAGGACCGGCCACACCCCCAGCCCAGGCAGGTGCACTGCCTCACAATGGCCTGCCGTAGGGACCCCTACTCTGTGGTCCTCCACACTCACCTGCCCAGGACGGCCGGGGAGAGGAGGCAGAGGGGAGACGTGGCCCTTCCCCGCCTGGCACTAGGCTGGGGGCTGGTGGACGTGACCTCACCTAATCCACACGTTCCTGGGCGCTCCACTGTACAGAGGAGGCGGCGGCCTGGGAGCCTCAAAGCAACTCAGGCCCAGTTACACAGCCAAAGAGCGGGAGCCAGCACTCGGGCCCAGGGCAAGGACGGGGCAGCGCTGCTCCTGTCTGCTCTGCCCAGCACGCTGTGGTCCGCGCATGTGCACATACACTGCCTAGTGACGCTGGCACAGAGAAGGCAAAGAGGCTGCACAAACCCGCGATTCACCACTCACTGCCTCTGGGACACGTTGGCCCTCTAAGACCCAGTTTCTTAAAAAAAAAAAAAAAGGAAAGTAGTGTAACAGAGGAAGAGAGAGAGAGAGAGAGAGAGAGAGAGAGAGAGAGAGGAATCTTCCATCTGCTGGTTCACTCTCCAAATGCCTGTAACAGGCAGGACTGGGCCAAGCCGAAGCCAGGAGCCCAGACCTCACTCTGGGTCTCCCACGTGGGTGGCTGGAACCCACGCACTTGGGCCATCACCTGCCTCTCAGGTGCATCAGCAGGGAGCCGGATGGAAGCAGGTACTCTGATAGGGGATGCAGCTGCATTACCACACCTCCCTAAGCCTCATCTCCTCGTCTATCCAATGGACACACAAACCTCGACCCTGCACAGGGCAAAGAAACCTATTTTTAACATATTCAGAACTATGGCACCAAGTTGAAAAAAATCCACATGGAAAACAGAGTTGGAAAAGGCCATGTAGAAGCAGCAGAGTGGGTTCCGCATGCGGTTCCCACGCAGTTCCACACAGCAGCCTGTGCAAGCCCTGAGGGTGCCGAGTGTGTGTGGGGTGGGCACACTTCTCCCCACCAGCCGCCGTCGGCCCAGGGACAGTGTCACAGCCCACAGGTTGAGGGCTCATCCCCCAAGGCTACCTCCACTCCAGATGCCGCCTGTGAGCCACAGGTTGCCCTGTTCCTGCTTCTGAGCGATCTGCTACCAGGGACTTTAAAAAGTCTGCGGAAAACAGAGGGGACCGGCAACGTGGCCCAGTGGGCACTTGTGACATGCACATCCCATGTCAGAGTGGCAGCGGGAGTCCAGGCTGCTGTTTCCAATCAGCTTCCTGCAAAGGGGCCTGGGAAAGCAGGAGATGACAGCCCGAGTGCTGCCACCCACATGGTGGGGTTCCGGGCTCCTGGCTTCCACCTGGCACAGCACCGGCTGAGCAGTGAGCCAGCAGACCAAGGAGCCCCTCTCCCTGTCACTCTGCTTCCCAACTACATAAGTCTTTCCCGCCCCAAAAAAAGTTTAGGGAAAATGTACATGATGAAAAAGCTGAATGACTTTTGTACATTCAAAGTAAACTTTTTATTTTACATATTTATTTGAGAGGCAGAGAGACAGACACACAGCCTCATGGCTGGGGCTAAGCCATGGCCAGAGCTGGGAACTCAGCCTGGGTGTCGTCTGCAGGTGGCAGGAGCCCAATTCCTTGAATCGTCACTACTGCCTCCCAAGGTGCATATTAGCAGGAAACTGGTGTCAGGGGTTGGAGCCGGGAATTGAACCCAGGTACTCCCACAGGGATGCAAGTATCTCAACTATTTATTTGAAAGGCAGAGAGATAGAAACAGTCAGACAGACAGAGACCTACCATCCACTCACAGATTCACTCCCCGAACGCCTGCGACAGCCAGGGCTGGGCCAGGCTGAGGCCAGGGGCCCAGAACTCTATCCAGGTCTCCTGTGTGGGTAGCTGGGTCCCAAGTGCTTGCGCCACCAGCTGCTGCCTCCCAGGGGCGCACTAGCAGGAAGCTGGGATTGGAAGCAAAGCTGGGCCTCTCCCCTGGGCTCTCTGACAAGGCTGCAGGTGTCCCAAGCAGCATCTTAACCACTGTGTCACGTGCCCACGCCCTAACATTCTCTTAATTCCACTTTCCAGTCATATATATCAGAACTCCCACAACCCCACCCCGCCTTCGGGTTCCACTCATTGGCAAGAGCAGCACATGGTATTCAGGGCAACGCTCGCCTCCACTACCAAGGAGCTCACAAAGAATGGGGAGACACCAGGGCAGCACCTGTAGGAAGGCCTTGGTGCCCCCGTGCCCTCTGTGGGTGCGCCTCCTCCAGGAACCTCCAGGCTCGCAGCTCTCTAGAAGCCCCCCGAACCCAGTCCTCCTGGAGGTTTCTGGAAGGCTCACTAGGTAGGCAAGACTGATCAGCTCAACCTTCAGCCCCTCTCCCAGCCTCAGGTTGGGGGTGGGGCTGAAAGTCCCCTCCACTAATCCTGTCTGGGTGTTTTGAGCGACCAAGCTCACCCCCCTGCCCCGGAGCTCTCAGTCAACTTGTCTACAAAACACGCAGCACCTGGGAGAGTCCAAGGACCCGAGGAGCTGTATGCCAGGAAAATGAGATGCACACTCCCTCCCCAAAGAGATCAGCCTCTGAGCAGAGAGCTCTGTCCCACGGTGGGCGGCACACTAACTGGTCAGTGGGTCATCCGTGGGTGGGCACACTCAGGAGCTACCAGCCTAATGCTGCATCCCCAGCCAGGTGTCGGGCTCCCCGTCAGTGATGAGCCTTCTGTGACAGATGCACCCCACAATGGCCCTGCTCCGACTGCCACTCTGCATGAACACACAGGAGCGGAGGCTTCCGTGTGGGGCCGGCAGGGGCGGGGGGGTCAGGGACCTGAGAGCCGGCCCCAGGGCTTGAGGGCTGCCCAGGGAACAGGGCTGGTTGCTGGACACACTCGGCGGGGAGGCAGAGTTTATGTCAGTAAAGACCTTTGCAGTACAACGATAATGACCAAAGAAACGGAACGCTGTGGGGCAGGTGTGTGGTGTGGTGGGTCAGGCAGCCACTGGGGGTGTCAGCATCTCATATGGGAATGCCAGTTTGAGTTCTGGCTACTCTGCTTCTCACACAGCTTTCTGCTAGCACATCCTGCGAGGAAGCCGGTGATGGCCCAAGTGCTCAGGCCTCTGCCACCCACGTGGGAGGCCTGGATGGAGTTCCTGGTTCCTTGCTTTGGCCTGGCAAAGCCCTGGCTGCTGTGGGCATTTGGGAAGTGGTAAGCCAATAGATAGACCATCTCTCTGTCTCTTTCCCTCCACCTTTCATGTACATGAAAATCAATGAATTTTTTTAAGGATTTATTTATTTTACTTGAAGTCAGAGTTATAGAGAGGCAGAGGCAGAGAGACACTGGTTCCAAACACTGGTTCACTCTCCAGATGGCCGCGACAGCCGGAGCTGGGCTCATCCGAAGCTAGGAGCCAGGAGCTTCTTCTTCGTCTCCCATGCAGGTGCAGAGAACTAAGGACTTGGGCCATCTTCCACTGCTTTCCCAGGCCATAGCAGAGAGCTGGATCAGAAGTGGAGCAGCCAAGATTCGAACTGGTGCCCATATGGGATGCTACCCGCTATGCCACAGCGCTGGCCCCATCATAAATCTTTAAAAAAAAAAGTGAATTGGGAGTAGGAGTGGGGGGTCCTGTCCTGGGAGGCAGTGTGGGGTGCCATCACTGAGGGGCTCAGCCAGACACTGGAGGATCACAAGTCATTCTCCTGGGGGAGGGGGGACCTGGGACCGATGGTCTTTGGAGTCCCAGAGAGCTGCAGAGGCTTCAGAATGGGGGCACTTCAAAAGTTTGGGGGGGTGAGCGTTTGACATGGAAGTCAAGATGCTGCTTCAAATGCCTGCATCCCGTACAAAGCGTCTGTGTTAAGTCCCAGCTCCGGCTCTGCTTCCAGCTCCAGCATCCTACTAACACACACCCGGGGGGCTGCAGGTGAGGGCTCAGGTACTTGGGCCCCTCCCACCCTCATGAGAGACCTGGATGGAGCTGTCTGCTCCCACTGCTGGCTCAACCAAGCTGTTGCACACAGTTGCGAAACGAACCAGATGGGAGACCTTTCTGTCTCTCTGCCTTTCATATAAAAAAAAAATAATAAAAGTTATTTCAAGAAGTTAATGAACAGGGATGGCATCCCACTTCCAATTCAGCTCCCGGCTAAAGTATTTGGGAGGGGCTGGCGCTGTGGCATAGTGGGTAAAGCTGCCGCCTGCAGTGCCAGCATCCCATATGGGCACTGTTTCAAGTCCTGGCTACTCCACTTCCAATCTAGCTCTCAACTGTGGCCTGGGAAAGCAGTGGAAGATGGCCCAAGTCCTTGAGCTCCTGCACCTGCATGGGAGACAGGGAGGAGGCTCCTGGCTCCTGGCTTCAGACTGGTGCAGCTCTGGTCATTGCAGTCATCTGGGGAGTGAACCAGCAGATGGAAGACCTTTCTCTCTCTCCCTCTCTCTTTCTGCCTCTCTGTAACTCTTTCAAATGAAGGAATAAATCTTTTTAAAAAAACTAAAATAAAAAAAAATAACTAAACTACGTGGGAAGGCAGCAGAAGGGCTGCCACTCACATGCGAGACCCGGATGGAGTTCCTGGCTCCTGGCTTCCACTTGGCCCCGCTTTGGCTATTGAGGCCATTTGGGGAGTGAACTAGCAGATGGAAGATCTGTCTCTCTCTCTCTCCCTCTGTCTCTGTAACTCTGCTTTTCAAACACATAAATTTTTTTAAGTTCATGAAAACTGGATTTTAAAAGGTAAGTTTATTTTAATGCAAAATGTTTTAAATCCATACCTACTTTTTCTTAATATGAATTTTTCCATCAACTTTTTGAAGACCCCTTATATGCATGGATTTCAAATGTTTTTGCATCAAGATAATTTTTTTTAAGATTTACTATTTAAAAGACAGTTACAGAGACAGAGGGAGAAACAGAGGTCTTCCATCTGCTGGTTCACTCCCTAGATGGCTGTAATGGCCAGGGCTGGGCCAGACCAAAGCCAGGAGCTTCCTCTGGGTCTCCACGTGGGTGGCAAGGGCCCAGCCACCTGGGCCATCTTCTGCAGCTTTTCCTAGGCGCATTAGCAGGGAGCTGAGTCAGAAGAGGAGCATCTGGGACTCGAACCAGCACCTATATGGGATGCCAGCATCACAGACTGCTTTATCCCCTACACCACAACACCAGCTCCAAAATAAATTGATCTTTTAAATCCATTTTTCCATGAACATGCTGAGTGCATCCCATGTGCCCTGGGTCCCTCTCCTGCACACTCCCCCAACAGCACACTCACTGCACATCTGTTTCTCCCTCTGAAACACACAGCTCAGCCTGCCTCACAGGAACACATAAGCAAAACACCAAAGCAGCCACATAGTTCTCTCCCCCTTTCTCTGGTCCCTGCCTTCAACAAAGCCACAATCCCGCATTCTCCGGCTAGTTTCTTGCACCTGAAGTTGTCTCGGCCCCTGAACAGCTCTGAGGGGACACCCATCACTGTGGAAGGGTTCCCCAGGGAGACAGGTCCAGAAACACACTGATCAACAAGAGAGTGGGCACCCACCCACACCCACTCCGCCTCCTGGGGACACACCCCGGCCCTCGACAGGAGTCATGCAGAGGTTAGGGAAGGGCTCCAAGTGTCAGCTCACACCCAGGCTTAGCGTGGCTTTACTCAGCTGAGCCAGCGTCCCACGCCCAAGCAGGGAGGACCTTCGCCGCCCTCCCTCCGCTGACCAGTAGGTGGCAGCATAGGCCAGGCATTCACGCGGAGAGGTGTAGGTGAGGTGGCCAGGGAAGGGGCCACCTGCGTGAACCCCATCGCCAGTCCCCAGTGAGCAGGAAGGCAGGGGCTGGGCCGAGGCACGCACGCAGGGAGGGGCCGGCTGCGGCGGTAGAGGGAGAGCTGACAAGAGATTCCCTCAGGGCCTCGGAGCCAAGGAACACTCACTGTGGGTGGCCGTGACCGGCTTGTCGTCCTCCTCGCTGTCCGGGCCGGAGCACCACTCATCCCCGCTGTATGGCTGCTTCCGCTCCAGCACACAGCGCCGCTTGCTCCTCGGCGCCACCTCTGCCCAGGCAGGACCGGCAGGCGGGTGAGAGTTAGTGCCCACAGCCCCATCCTCCCACGCGGCCACCGTCCCTCCCGGGTCCCAGAGGGCACTGCCCAGTCCACGGCGGGCACTCTGCCAGTCCCTGGCCCCCGCCACACCACCATTTGTTTCTGATTTCTCCCTGCAGCCCTGGCTGCCCGGCTCCCCCCACCACCACCACCAAGCACTGCATAATCCCCAACCACAACTGGTTCTAATTAGGGGGGGAGGGGGTGGGGGCAGCCACTGCTACTCTTCCAGGCCCCAGTGGCTGCTCCCAGAGGGCTCCCACCAGCCAGAGACACAGGCGGCTGCAGGGAGGTGCCTGGCTCTGTACCTCACCCCAGAGCACCTCCCTGGCCCCACTCTGGGGCTGCAGTGGAAGGCAGGAGAGCGATGAGACCGGTGGCCTGGTCACCCTGCGCGGCCTCTCCTTGGGTGGCACCCTGGTAAACCCCACTCCTGAATGACCTGGCGCGTGCCCTTGCACAGATGCTGTAAGGGTCGGGCCAGCGGGAGGGAGGCGGGTTTCCAGCGAGTTGGGGGCTGGAGCCCTGGGAGGTGCTAGGTGTGGAGCATCAAGAAGGGGATACCTTTGGCCTCTGAGTCCAGGGACGGGGTCCCAGCCTCCCGCTGCTCTCCAGAGTCCACAGACACGCTGCGCTCCCGCTTCACCTTGCCCTTGAGCGAGCTGAAAGGGGGCACCCCTGCCTGGGGGTTCTTCAGACTGGAGTTGCTGGGTGAGATCTGGTTGGCCTTGGCCCCATGGTTCCCCGCCCCCACGCCCTTCGAGCCCAGGTTGCAGGTGGGTCCTTGGTTCACATTCTGGTGCTGGGATTGGGCCCCGCCATTCCCTGTCTTGCCATGATTGGTCAGTTTATTTTCTGGGTGCATTGGCTTGGCTGGGGCAGGGGGGCAGTGGCCGCGGGGGGAGAGCGGCGGGCTCCCCGGAGCTTCTCTCCTCCTGGGATGGGGTAACCTGGGAGAAGGCAGGAGAGACAGAAGTTAATCTTGCCAGGGGCTAGCATACCTGGGCTTTAACTCTCCCATCATGCCTCACCTAAGGGGGCAGGGGGAGCTGAGTGGCACCTCCAGGCCACCCACTCATCCCCTTCTCCCACCCTCCCTCCCTCCATGGCCCCTCAGACAAGGCTGAGGCCATGGTCTACCTCGCCCCATCTCCACTCCCCAGCCAGGGCCTGGCACTGACAGACCCTGCACCCCCGCCCCAACCCCAGCCTCCACCAGACCGCAGGCTCCCGTGGCCGGCCTGGTCCTCTGGCACCTGACCAGCACCGAGCGCCTTCTCGTCTAGGGCTGGTTCCTTTCAGACTCCATCCGACCCAAAGCTCAACTCCACCACCAGCCCTGAGGGGTCACTCCTTCTGCCCCAGCCCCATTCCCAGGGGGAGGTGGGAGGAGCACACCCAAGGCTGGTGCCCACTGGTCCAGACAGCTCCCCGGAGCCGCAGGGGCAGGCCTGGGGAGGGTGGGCCAGCAGGCCGGGCGGGCAGGCGGGAGCAGGAGGGGGGAGGGGCGCGGTGTGACGAGCAGACGGGAGCGCAGCTTGAAGCCAAGGATTCCAGCAGCCTGGGCTGCGGGCCCTTTAAGCTCCAGCCCGCTCCCCCCGCCGCCTCCCCCTCCCCGGAGACCTATTAATAGCCGCTGGAAAGATCACATCACGGGAGAGGATATTTATCCCCCCTCATTCCACACCAGCTCAGATTTATTTCGGCTCTGCTGTCCTGCTGCTGCCGCCTGGCCCAGTCGGCCGGCTTCTCCCGGGGAGGGGAGGGAGGCGGTGGCAGGCACCACCCCCTCCTCGAGCTCCCGCCCCCAGCCACACGGAGGCCAGAGGGCGCCATTGGACCCCACAGTGGGGTGGGCGGGGGTCTGCTCAAACCGTTTTAAGGAGGAAGAGCTAGAAGGGACCAGAAGCCGCAGGCAGCGCCGGCGGCAGGCCCCTCGCCCAGGGCCTGTCCTCCTTCCCGGCGGAATCCCCGTGGGCCCACTGGTGGCCTGGGGAGCCAGGTGGCCGGGAGACCTGCTCTCCACATCAGCACCGCAGGCCCTGCACCACTGGGCCCTTCCCTTCCCCGCCCGCCACGACACCCACACACCTTGTCTTGTTAGCCAGGATCCTCATGGTTCCCACACACAGTGGGGCTACGGCCCCCGTGCGTGCCCAGGGCCCAGCCAGGTACTCGGTACTGGAGCACGGACTGCAGCAACAAGCCCCAAAGAGAAAACTTGTGATTGGGGAGGGGAGAAGGGAGGACCCAACAGCCCTGGGACTAGGGAGCTGGAGAGGGTGGGCCGGGCCGGGAGAGGGAGTACTAGAGACGGGGGTCTAGACCCCGGAGACCAGCCCTACCCCCGAGCTGCGTGCACCTGGCCCTCAGGGAGCGTGCAGTCTCGGGCTGCGGGGGTGGACTGCACGGAGCAGCTGGGTGCCCTCCCCCCGGGAGGGGGGACTCCCACTCCCACTCCCTTGACACGCCCCTCACCCAGGGTTTGGGAACCCCTCTCGCCCCGCCCCCGGCGCCGAGCCACGCCCCGGGGCGCTCGGGCCGCGGCGGGGGCCAGCGTGGGGACCAGGCCCCGCCCCGCCCCCAGCTCGAGGCCTAGCCCGTGCCCATCCCAGCAGGCCCGGGCGGGCAGCGCGAGGCCTGGCGGGGCCCCGGGGCTGCAGCTGGGCGCTTCTGGAGACCAGTAACGCTGGCTCGGATTCCTCCCCGACCGCAAGAATGCAGGAGCCTCCCCTCCCCCGCCGGGGCCCCCACCCCGCCCCCTCGGCAGAGCCCGAGCGGAGAGGCAGAGCGAGCGAGCGAGAGCGCGACAGAGCCAGCGAGGCAGCGGGCGAGGGCGCGGGAGGCGGGCAAGGCTGCAGCGTGGTTACCGGCCCGTGCGCGCGCGGACGGATGGACGCACGGACGCGCCCGGCAAAGGCCGGGCCTCGGCGACCCACAAGGCCCCGAACTCTTGACTCCCACACTACTCACAGCACACACGTGGACAGGGAGACAAAGACACTCATGAGCCCGGCCACCTAGGGGCGCGCTCACGGCCGGCCCGCGGAGGGAGCCCCTGCACAGCCCCGGGCGCGCGCCGAGGCCGCCCGCGGGCTACGTGGGGAGCTCGACTCATTGAGCAGATGGGAAGACTGAGGCCCGGCCGCCAGCGAGCCCTGGAGAGAGGGGTCTGGTCTTCACAAACGCACACAGCGTGGTAAAGACACCACCACGCAAACCTCCACGGACACCTCACCCACCCGTCCCGCCAACCGCCAGCCGCTGCTGATCCCCGCCCGCAAAAGGTGGGGGAGGGAAGGGAAGGCGTCCCGGCCGGCCGAGCCTTGTCCCGGTGACAGGCGCAGCCAGACGCCCGTGCAGCCCGTGCACACTCGTGCCGCTCCCTGCAGGGCTGGCACTGGAGAGGGGGAGGGGGCCTCAGGGCCCCAGCTCTGGGAACCTAACCCTAACTTAACCCCAGGGCACAGCAGCCTAGCCTACTCCTTTCTGCCTCTGGCGAGGAAGGGTTCCAAAGTCCAGGGCCTGGCTAGGAAGCAGCTGCCACCCCCATTCCCTGCATCCCAATCCGGGAGCAGCAGAGGCAGGCGGCAGGCGGGAGCACCTGAGCTCAGGGCCAGGCCTCTGGCGGACCGGCGGCGCAGACTCTCAGCAGCTATCCCCTTCGCCCTGCGCCGCCCTTGGGGCACGTGCCCAGCACAGAGCAGCGTCCCCTCAGAACCTTCCACAGATGGGCGAGGGGTGGGCAGAGCAAGGGCCACCCACTACCCGCCACACTGGAGACCTGTAATAATTTGGGGAGAGGGTGTGGACCCTTTCCAGGGGTCCCAGGGAGGCCCAGGCTCCTCCCCAGAAGAATCTCAGTGGCCCTCCCTGCTGGGACTCCTCCCCGCCCTCCTACCCAGCCGCAGGGCGAGCTGAGTCAAGCAAGGATGAGTCAGGACTTTCCCATCTCACGTCTCCCCCTCCGCCCCCCCAGTCAGGCCCACTTCCCCAAAGACCCCTCCCCCTCTCCACTCTCAGTCCCCAAAGACAGCAGGAGTACCAGCCGGACTGCCCCAGGGGTGGTACTGCGGGAGGGGGGGGAGGGGGAGGATCCGAGCGCGAGGCCAGGAGCCCAAAAGGTAGGGTGGGGAGAGGTGACCAGCTCACAACAAGCAGCAGGTGCAGGAGTCACCTGAGTGAAAGACCCGGCGCCTACCTAGGAGAATGTGCCCGCAGGCTGCGGAGACAAAGAACCCAAGATCTTTGGACACAATCCCCCCTCCCCAAGGGGGTAGAGAGCCAGCAGCCTAAGGGGGGGGGGGGGCTGACCCAGCAGGGGGTTATGGATGAGGAGGGAAGGCTCCAAGCCCAGAGCCTACAGGTGTCACCCAGCAGCTCTGCTGACAGACAGGCCTCAGGTAGGGGAGGCATCCACACACCACCCCCACCAGAGCCACCTGCCTGCTGCTGCTGCCCCCAGTCTCAGCGCCCAGCTCCAAACCACACCACTAGAGCAGGGAGATGCTTCAAAAAGTGCATGCTCCCACGTGCAGTGGGTGGTGTCTCTAGGGAGGACCCCCTGGGGACAGCCGCCCAGACAGCAGGGTCCCGGTCCCCTTTGTCCTGGGTGTCAGGACTCCTGGTCCTAAGCAGACGTCCTCTACCTCTCAGGTCACTTCCTCTTCCCGAAGTGGTGACTCAGCGGGCGGGGAGGTCAAGGATTCGAAGCCCAGCAGGAAATCTGCTCAAGGACCAAGGTGCTTCTCTGGGACCCTCTACACGGGGGACTTCCAGGCTCGGGTTCCTAGCAGCTCTCCCCCCAACCCCACAGCCCAGCTAAAGGAGATTATGCAAATCACCCATTTTCACCTGGGAGTTTCCAGCCCCGCCCCCCACCCACCCTGCGGGAACCCCTGCCTGGCCACGGAATCTCCGAGTTTGGGACCTTCCAGCGGGGTGCTGGGGTTCGGGGTGGGGACCTCAGCCCACCCCAGGCCGCTGCCCCTTCTGAGGCCTGCAGGCTCACGTAGCCATGCCTGGACCGGCCTGAGGCAACCTCACTTCTGGTTCCTTCAGCCCTCACCAGTGTGGCCAGGCCTTGGAAAGCAATCATGGGGGGTGCCCCCCACGACTGCTGCCCGATCCCCAGCTGCTTCCTCCCTGGGGGGGGGCTAGGAGTGGGGGGGCACAAGGAAGTAAGACAGGGCAGGAAGGCCAGGCAGGCAGGCAGTGGGCACTGTGCGCCAGGCACAAACAGCCAACACAGGAAACCACAGCCCACCCCCGCCCACCCCACCCGCCCCAGGCTGGGAGAGAGGAGTGTCAGAAGCCTGGTACCCCAACTGCAGCGGCCAGGGCCAAGGGTCAGCCCAGGGCGAGGGAGGGGCAGGAGGCACTCCAGGAAGTGCTGGGCCGAAGACCCTACCTGGGGAGGGGGAGAGGAAGCCAGACTGGCGGGGATGGGCCTGCCTCTTTAAATCCACCGAAATCCTGAGCTAGGCCCAACCCAGCTCTGGTTTCACAGGAAGGAAAGGAGTTCTGGAGCCAGTAGGGCAGGCGGTGGTGGCTGGAATTAGCCCCACCAGCCCAAATATATCTGGTCTCCACCCGCCACCCCACTGGCACTTCCTGCCCCCTGGCACCTGCACCAGGGTGGGGGTGGGAGAGGGTCTGGGTGCTACTCCCCATGCCACGGGAGACGCCAGTCTCAGGAGATGACCTGTTGCTTGGGTACAGGTGGGCAGAAGGTGACTTCCCAAGCCTGGACTCCCAGAACAGGGCAGAAGGGCAGAGTCACTCCCTGTGGGCCACCACCTGGCCTCAGTCCTCCAAGGGGTTAATCGGGGCCCCTGTTTAGGGGGGTAGGGGTGGCTGAGGAACCTCCTCCAAACTGCCTGGCTGCTGGGAACAATGGGGCCATTGTGGGAGGAGCGAGTGCGGGCAGACTGCTGGCACGGCCAGCGCACCACGGGGCGGGACCTCACCCAAGGCCTGCCGCAGGCTCTGCTCTCCCCCAGGTGCTGCCAGAGGCAGAGCCCCTCACCTCGCCTGGCCTAAACTCTGGGCACCAGCAGCACCCAGAGGGCCCTCTAGCTCTGCCCACACTGACATCCAGACTGCCAGGACCCTGCAGACAGCAGGGGCATGTGGGCCAGGACAGGGTGGGGGTGAGGGTGATGAGACAGGATGTGTGCCTGTGATCCTCCTGCAGGGGAGACAGGAAGGCCAAATGGGGTATCTGGTGTCAGTCCTGGCACCTTCCAGCCAGAGGAGCTTAGGGGATTGTAAGGGCAGTGACAGGCAGGGTCCCCTGCCCCCAGGCCTGCTCCCCGGGGAAGCCCGGTGCCCACAGCAGCCTCGCCTGCTGGGGTTGGGAGCCTGGCAGGCATTGTGTGTGGTGGCATGAGAACCAGCTTTGTTGCCAGGCAGACCGGGTGCCTGCCAATCATGCTGCGTCTCCCCTGAGCTCTGGAACCTCACCATCCCCTTCTCCCTCTGAACCTTGGTCTTCTCACCTGCGATGTGAGTGTGAGGAGCATGGGATACAGCAAGAGAGAACGCGTGGTAAAGTGGGCTCACGGTGCCTGCCACCGGCCCCCTTCTCTATCCCCTGCCACAGCACCCAGGTATGCGGGCGTTTGGTGGATGTGGGCACTGTCCAATGTTTGCCCTCTGAAGGCCCCGGGGAGCAGGGCCCATGGGCTTCTGAGTGGTGGCACCCAGGACAAAGACTTGATTTTGCATCTACTCTCCTAGCAGAGGCCCTCCCCCTCTGCTTGCACGTCCCTCAAGCCAGAGCGTGAACCCAGCGGGCAGCTGTCCACTCTCTTACCCTGAGGTCTATGCCTTAAAACCCCAGGAGGCACTTCCTCTCCACCAGGCACCTCTCTGTAAGCTCCCTTGGCAGTCACCCTGAGGTGTCGGGCTGGGGGGCACTCAAGACTACTACGCTCTCACCATGGAGTGAGAGTGGAGGGTGGAGGCCACCACTGTGGTGTAGTAGACTAGGCTTCCACCTGCGGCGCCGGCATCCCTTATGGGCGCCAGTTCTAGTCCCGGCTGCTCCACTTCCAGTCCAGCTCTCTGCTGTGGCCTGGGAAAGCAGTGGAAGATGGTCCAAGTGCTTGGGTCTCAAATCCACATGGGAGACCTGGAAGAAGCTCCTGGCTCCTGGCTTCAGATTGGCCCAGCTCCAGCCATTGTAGCCATCTGGGGAGTGAACCAATGGATGGAAGCCCTTTCTCTCTCTCCCTCTCTCTGTCTGTAACTCTACCTCTCAAATAAATAAATAAAATCTCTAAAAAAAAAAAAAAAGAGTGGTGGGTCTGGGAGAGGAAGAAGAGCAACTGAGCAGAGTCCAGGAAAAAGCTGTGTTCCCCTCTCCACTACAGAGGGCTGCACCTCTCAAGGTGGCCCCACAATCCCTAAAGGGTTAACAAGGCCCTAAAAATAACCTGCTCCCAGCACGACCCGCTGATCAGAACCCTCCAGCCATCTGTTCCCATTTTCTCCTGTTCACGTTGGAACATCTGAAACCAGCCCCAGAGCCCCAGCCCAATCCCAAAAATAGCCCCAGCCTGCCCAAGGAACGGGCCCCAGGGGCCGGGCACAGGAGGCATGGCCAGCCCAGCAGCGAGGCACGGCCCAGGCAGACAGAGCCCTCACCTCCAGGCCATGAAGGGAGGTGTTCCTTCTGGTCCCAGGAGGAGGTGGTGCGCAGAGCCAGGGATTCCTACCCACCCCTCTTGGTCTCAGGCCAGAGAGGGCACCTGCAGCCAGGCCCAGACCTCAGACCCAGGAGCCCGGCTTCCCAGGTGCTTCTGCCACGTCTTAGTCCCTGGATGATCCCACCCACCTGTCTGCACAGCCCCCCTCACAGTGGGCTCCCGACCCTTGCTGCCCACTCCCGGGGCTCCTCACACAGAAGTTTCCAGGCCTCAGCCCTTCCGCCATGCCACTGCCACACCAGGGCCTCTGGAAACACCGGCGCCCAGCCCCACGCACACTGTCCCTGGCCTGAACTTTCTCTGGCACAGCCCATGCTCATCCACGCCCCCCAGGGGAAGATGTCAGATGTCCACTGGACACCTTGAGGACACCCCCTGGCTGCCAGCTGCGTCCTTCAGGTGCCTGGCTTCTCTACACATCGCAGGCCTGGGCACTGCCCCTGTACACCCAGGCAGGGCACACGGGGTACCCTGAGCCCTGGGGCAGTTCTCACAACTGCCACTCCTCCTCCCAAGGAAGGTCGCTGACCCCTAAGCCAGGAAGGAGAGGAGGCAACCGCTGAAGCCATTTAAGGAGGGAATGTCTTGTTCTGCCTGGTAAAAGAACACAGCAGAGGGCTGGGAGGGGCGCTGAAGCTGAACAGAGCAAAGGGCCTGGGGGAGGGAGGGCTCAGCCCAGCAGCCTTGGGGAGATAGGGAAAGCAACAGATCTGAACCTCCCCAGGTCCTCCTCCAGGCCCCTGGCTACTTGGTAAACTTGAACCAAGACCTCAGCCTGGAGGGAGTGGCATTCAGCATAGTGGTTAAGATCCTGGTTAGGGGACCGTGTCCCACCAAGGAGTGCCAGGGTAGACTCCTGCCACGTCCGGCTCCTGACTCCAACTGCCTGCTAATGCAGGCCCTGCAAGGCAGTGGTGATGCCTGATAGAAGTGGGGTCTCTGCCACCCGTGGGCGATCCAGATTGAGTGCCCAGCTCCTGGCTTCAGCCTGGCCCAGCCACAGCTGTTACATTTGGAGAGCAACCCAGTGGCTATGAGCTCTCTGTCGGTCCCTCTGTCTCTCTGCCTCTCAAATAAATACATAAACATGTTTAAAGTTGTCAGCTGACATCAACAGTGGGGAAAACAAGGCAACAAGAAGGTGGGTGTGGAAGGGCATTAAATACAGGATTCTGAAGAATTCTCGCACCGCCCCACCATCAGTTCTTCCTTGCTTCAGCCCCTGGGAAGGTCAAGAACTCCTAGGAAGAGCAGTGACTAATGATAACGAGGAATCTCTAACATCTACTGAGCCTTCACCCAGATGCTTCACATGCACTAGTTAACTTTTAGACATTACCTTATTGAAATGCAGAGAGACAGACTAGAGATCTTCCATACACTGATTCACTCCCCAAATGCTCCACAGCATCTAGGGCTGGGCAAGGTCAAAGCCAGGAGCCCAGAACTCCATCCGGGTCTCCCATGTGGGTGGCAGGGACCCAAGTGCCTGAGCCATCATTTGCTGCCTCCTCATATGCACACTGGCAGGAAGCTGGACTGGAAGCCGGGCTGCCACGCAAATTCACCGGAGCCCAATATGTGATGCCGGATGTCCCAAGGAGCCTGTCAGAACAACTCCTAAGAAAGTACTTTTGTTATCTCCATTTTACAGATAAGAGAGGCACAAGGAAGTTAAGCAACTTGCCCAAGGCACAGAGCCTCTAGAAAAGTCAGGATCTGAAACCAGACTCTCTAGCAGTTGGGTTCCCATCCATCCCAAAATATGGAGTCACTGTGACATGGTCCTCTGTTTCCGGGAGAGAATGGGGTCCAGCCTCGCTCTCAGCCCCACACCCTGCCTCCAGGCCTGACAGGTACCAGGTCTGCTTTAAAGAACACAGCTCCAGCCCAGGAAAGAGATCAAAGAGACAGCACCGCTCCCCACCCCCAACACAGCGTCCCACTGTTCTGTGCTCCCAGAGAGCAAAGTTCTCAGGCCTTCCCGTCCTGCCCAACCCCAGTCTGCAATGTGCTCACTAACGCCAGTCCCTATTGGTCTGAGGAGCAAGGCAAGCTACTGGGACAACAGCACAGGGCCCCGGCTGAGATGCGGAGCTGCTGCTCGCTCTTCCGCCCCCACCCCAGGTGGGGGGTCATAGGTCAAGTGGGACTCCCTAGTGAGGTGGAATCCAAGCCCCGCCCTGCCCCACCCACCAGCAGTCACGCCTGTCCACTGCACCCCACTTTTTTCACTGCTGGAGTTGGAAGCAGGACCAAGCGTCAAGGGGGAGTGGCCTCCAGTAGGGAGCCAGGGGGGCCTAGGACTAGAAGCCCCTCTCTCCTGAGGGCACTCTACAAAGCACCTCCTCCCTGTCCCCAGCTCTCTCCAGCTTCCCTAGTCAGACTGGGAGCCCACAGGAGTGTTTGTTGTGAATTCAGGGAGTTGTTGCTAAGGAGGGGAGGGAGGGGAGGAGGGGGCTGGCAGGAGGAGAGAGGCTGTGTGTGTATGTGTGTCTGCCTGGGCTGTGTATGTGTGTGTCTGCTTATGCATATGTGTGTGAGCCTGTGCATGTGTCTGCTGTGTGTATATCTGTGCATGTGTGTCTACATGTGTGTAAACTTATGCATTGTGCAAGCTTATGCATATGTATCTGTATGTGTGTCTGCTTATGCATGTATGTCTATACATGTGTGTGCATGTGTCTATGCATGTGGGGGGGATCTGTGTGGGTGTGCACCTCTGCCTACATGGGGCAGAAACCACACTGAGATGGCTTTGACTCAGCCAGAGAGGGCCAAAGCCAATGAGGGGAGCAAGGAGCAAGTACTTGGGAGGAACAGGAAATAGTACCTTGCCCTCCAGGGTGATCAGGCTGAATCTCCCCCTCCCATGGGGGTGGAGGAGACAGGGAGGAGGGGGAGGGAGGATGTTAAGCTTGGAGAAGGGCTGGACCCAGCCCACCCAGCCCCGCCCCCACTCCCAGCTCCGAGCAACCAGGTTCCAGGTTGTTGAAGGCTACTGGCCCAGCGGCAGGCAGCCCCGGAAGGCCCCCCGCCCCCGGGGGTGGGGGAGAGAAACGAAGGGAGAAGTGGGAACAGAGAGCCAGGAGGGAGCCCCAAAGACAAAACAGCCGAGCAGGAGGCTAAGCCGGGGTGACGCGGCCACTGCGGACAGAGCAGGAGGCGGAGGAGGACGCACGCAAGCACACGGACCTCTCACCTCGGGACTAGTGGGTGTCAGGCTCAGGCTCGGGATGGGGGCTCCCTGTGGAGAGAGGGTCACAGATGGAAGCCCCCACCAGCAATTGAGGCCCCTGCTCCTCCCAGCCCGGCCCCAGCCCCACACCCAGCACATAAACATGTACACACGTCCACACCGCCTGCAGCTCCAGGAAGTCTCTGGGCTGCTGAGACACCCCCCCCACCAGGACTTCTGTGGATTGGCTGGCAGCCAGGCCTGACCCAGCTGCCCCACCATGCCACTCCCCCTCCCTACCCTGGAAGCAGGAAAGGAGAAGGCACTGGAAGACCTCCGTGCTCCCAAGAGCTTGGCCCCACAGGGGGAGAGGAGGGGCGGAGGACTCCCACGACCGGGCCTGAGAGGGGAGGACACTGCGGGGGGACCTGGGGAGCCGGGCTCCCAGGGCCAGCCACCCCTGGAAAAGAATGGCTGTGGCTCCAACATCACAATGACGGCTCCTCAGCTAGGGCCCTGGTCCCCTGAAGACGCGAAGGCCTGAGGCCCTGGTTTGGGTGGGAGGGCCGGGACCCAGGGAGGCAGCAGAGGGGAGCTGGCTGAAGCCCCCACGACAGGCGGAGGGAGGCTGGTGGCTGGGCTCAGTTTGTACTGGGGGTCAAAGGGGAGTTCTTTTCCGAAGAATTCTGGGAGAGAAGCCAACTAGAGCAAGCTGCTAACCGCCCCTCCCTTTCTCTCACTGCACTGGGGGTGGGGGTGGGGGGTGTCCCTGCCAACCAGACTTAACCCTCTCCAGCCTACTGCTCCCAGGCAGGCTAGGGTGCTGGGCGGGGGGCCCGCAGCTGGGCTCGGCGTCCAAGGCTAGGGGGCAAGCAGCAGAGGGCATCTGCCAGCACGCGGCTGGGTCCACAGGCCCCATCTGGCACTGCTGGCCCCGGGGCCACCTGGGTGACTTTTCTGGGCTCATCTCCCGAAGGTGTCTGCAGTGACGTGTGTGTGCGTGTCTCAGAGACAGACATTGAGAAACAAACTGAAAATTCCTTGCCAAGGTCCTCCCCGTGCCAGGTCACTGAGCACTGTACCAACCTGTGCCTCCACCCCTCCTTCCTCCCTCTGTACTCTGGGACCAGGGGCTGCGGGGGGGGGGGGGGGGGTGTAAAAGGGAGAGCCTCTCCCTGTGACCACCTCCTGCGCTTCCTCCGCTGGCTCTGGGCCCCCACAGCCGGTGTCCTGGCCCTCTTCTCCTGCACTGAGTTGTTCACGTACTCCAGTACGTAGCCTGGGACCCCAGGATGGGAGACTGAGTATGATAATGAGGCTTCCAGCACCTGTATCCTCGCAGATGTAACTCCATCATCACCATCCTCGCCTTGGCTAAACCACCCCACCCCACTTCCTCCCCTCCTGCAGATCACTGTCCGGCTGCAGCAAGAGGCAAGGAGGCTAACAGCAGGAAGGACCTTCCAGGACCAGGGCCACAGTGGCAAGCGGCCCCTCTCGCTGCTCCGCGGGCTGTACGTATGAGGGTCCTGTCTTGTTTTGTATCTGTCCCTAGCTGGAGAGGTCTGCATTCCTGAATGTCTGTACAATTGTCCCCAAGCCCTCTGTGAAGTAAGTAACCCCACGGGTGGGGTGGACGGTTCCCCGCCCTGCCCCTGTATGTCATCAGAACACAGAATGGGGAGGGGGCTGGTGGGGACACAAGGGGCGGCACGAGCTGGTGTATCCCACAGTCTCCCTGCTCCACGGCCCGCTCGCTCTTCAAGGACCACAGAACCTGCCAGAAGCCTGGGCCCCACGCCAGGAAACGTCCCTATCAACGGGCAGAGGACTGCGCGTCCCAGGGCGCTGTGGGAGACCTGTGACCGCACACGCCAGCCATGTTCCCAGGGAGGAGGAGAGAGGCAGGGGGGACGGGCAAAGCCCTGCACACACCTCAGAGAGCCACGGCCAGCACACACTCCCCACACACAGCCCCTGCCCCAGCGAAACAACCGCCAGCTTGCCAGGAGTGGCCCCTGAGACCCAAAGAGACTCCCACACCATGGAGGCAGGCCCGAGAGCTCAGGGGACACACAGAAGTGACACCCACACACGGACACACACAAGGTAGTATGTGGGCCACGTGCTGGCGCACAAACTCAAACACGCAACCTTGCAAGGCACAGCGTGGGGAGGGGAGTCGGGGCGGGTGGGGAGTGCTCAGGGATTTCAAAACAATCCTGGTTTCGAAATGCTGGAAATGCTGGATTCAGGGCCATTCCCAGTTGAGGCTGGGGGGGGGGGGGGTGGAGAGCAAGGGGGGAGGGGAAGACAGGCCAGCAGGGTTTCCCAGAGCACCGCAGGAGGACAGGGGCTGGACAGGAGGAGTCCCAGCCCCTGGGGAAGGGGGCCTGGAAAGAGCCACCAAGGTCAGGAGGGGCAGGAAGGGGCAAGGAGGGCCCAGGCTGCTGGGGAGGAAGCCACAGGGAGACCCCGGCTCTGGCCCTGGATAGGGAAAGCAAGGAGGCGAGGGGGCGTGCCTGTACCCCTTCCCCATCAAAGCAGTGGTGACCAGCTTCTCCCCTCCAGAGTAACACCCTGGCCCCCTTTCCCCAGCAGCCAGCAGAGCCCCAGGGGGAGCTGAAAGCTAAGATTCAGGGGCCCCGGTTTTCCAGGGCTCTCCACTCTCAGAGCGAGATGGGGGCATCTCATGGGCACCCAGGGCTTCCTTCCCCTCCAGAGAGAGGGTAGACCCTGGGGGAGACTGAGTCAAGGCAATCTGCTCAGCACCCAGGAAGTCGCCCCTCCCAGGGCAGCCAGAATGCCCTTGCTGCCCCTCCCCCAACCTCCAGAGGAGGTCAGGCCAGGCTGGGGGTGGGGCTCTGGAGGCCTGGCCCTGGCACCCAGCGGAGGAGATTCCAGGCTGTAACTCCAGGCCGCCTTCAGGGCCACCAGTCCAAGTGACATTCAGGAGCTCCCGTGCAGCGCGGGGGCCCTTCTTCCCTGAGCCGCTGAGCCCCTGGCCCTGGCCACCCAGCCCCCTGGCTCCAGCTCCGGGACTTAGAGGACGGGCTTGAGGAAACTCAGGACCCCTCTCGCACCCCGGGCTGAGCCCCGGCTGAGCCCCTCTGGCCAGTGAGGGCCTCCTTTCTCAAGGTCCCACAGGCTGGCTCTGGGTGGGCAGCTGTTGGAGCTGGCAGGCAGGGGCACAGATGCCAAGCTGGAGCAGCCAGGCGTACAACAGGTTGAGCCAGTCTTGGAACAGTCGGCCCCACCCCAGGGAGAGCGGGCCTGGCAGAGGCTCCCTGCCCGCGGCACCCAGCCTGTACCCGCTTGGCTCCCACGGCTGCCCACTTTCCCACGGTGCCATCCCCCTCCACCCTCTCCCCCAGGTCAGCACCCGGGCAGTGCCCAGGGCTCTGGTACAAGAAAGCCCAGGGTGCTGTTCCCTGTCAACCCTGGGTGCCCAGGCCCTGCCGGCGCCCCAGCCTCAACAACCAGGAAGCCCAGGATGAGTGACCCAGCAGCGAGGCAGCAGGAAGCCCAAAGTGCCCCCCGCCTCCTTGCAGGCCTCTGCTGATCCTGGAAAGCCTGGACACAGACACCTTGGCTCCCAGGAGCTGCCTCGGGGCTCTGGGACTGGACCGCCAGAGGCAGTAGGTGGGTGCCCCCAGCCCTTCCTCTTAGACTCCCTGGGGGGAGGCTGCAGGTCTGGGTGACTGCTGGTTCCCTCCATTCCTGCCAGAGCTGCTGCTGTCTGCCACCCTGGTGCTTCTCTCCCACCCCACTCCTGGTCTCCGCTGAGCTCCATCCTAGCCACTCCCCACCCATACTCCGGCAGGCAGCCCCCCTTAATCTAAAGCAGGTGCCAAGCGTTCCAGCCCTTGCTGAGTCGACACTGCCACCCGCCAGTGGTCATGGACTTGGTCATGGACATTGAGTGCGCTGCCCAGGACTCCTCCATAACCGAGGAGCTAGGAGCTCAGCGGGGTCATGGGAGCCCAATGCAGGGTCACTAGGTCCCAGATCACCACCGACGCACTCACCACTGGCTGGCCGGCCTCAATGCACCAGCAGCCCCCAGGGCCCTGTCATAGCCGTAATCAGAGACTGTCTCTGGCCACGGGACCCTGCTACCCTGGGCACAAGAGTCACTGTGGATTCAAGATGAAAGATATTCCACCCCTCCCCAGCATCCTTCTCAACACGAACCCCTCGCCTAGCTCCACCAGGATCCACGCAGTAAGCAGAGAACCCCGAAAGAGGTGGCCAGATGCTGGCCTCCAAGGCCTGGTCCTCCAGGGCCAAGGAGGCAGAGCCCCCCACCCCCGGGAGCCGGCACCTTTCTGACACCAGATGCTCAGTCTCTCTCCCTGTCCCATTCTCCCTCTGTCCTGAGGCTTCTACCAGCAGGACCTCGGGAGTGACACCAGGAAGATAGGGCCTGAGCCTGCTCTTCCCCTGGGGCCATGAAATTGTGGTCCTGACCCAGAGGAGGCAGCCCAGCCTACACTGGGGGCTAGCAGAGGAGCCGGCGGCCCAGGTCAGGAAGAAGCAGCTGCTCGTTGGAGAGCTAGGGAGAGGGGAGAAGCAGGCAGTGGAAGCCCGCCTGCCTGCCCCAGAGGTCTCTCTTAGAGCTGCTCTGGGCTGGTCGCAGGGTTGTAGCAGGTACAGTGTGCAGGCTGCCCTCCTAGGAGAAGGGTCCGCGGAGCCTGGGAGGGAAGGCGAAAGACCGAGGGGGCCCGGGAGCCCCTTTCCCAGGGCAACACTCTTCCTCTGGCAGCAGCCATCCCCCAGACACAGACACAAACACACACCCCAAGCAGCAGGCAGACAGGAGGAGGAGGAGGGAGGGGGTGTCAGCAAAACCCGGAAGGAAGGAAGCTGGACAGACAGACAGAAGCCGAGTGGGGCTCGGCTGCTTGGCGCAGACACCTTCCAGCCACCCGGCTTCTGAGCACTCGTGTCTTCCTCAGCCCCCACGAGGGAGGAGAGTGGAGCAGACCTGGCCTCTCCGGGCAGCGCCGGGATGGGTCGTCCCCCCTCCTGTGGAGTCTCACTTCTCTCCCCGACATTCTCCTCCCCAAGGACCCCTGTGGACCAAGGCAGGGGCCACCCCCCTTCAGCAGTGCGGGGGACACCTCCAAGGAACTGTGGGACTGCCCTACCCCCACCCCCACCCCCAGCCAAGCCCATACCACTCAGAATCCCCAGCAGCCACAGCCTCTGCCGCTCACAGGCAGTGGCTAGGGACAGAGGGTGGCCCCGGTGCTCCCCCAATCCTAACCCACCTCCTTCCGCTGGCTCTGCAGCCCAGGGGAGGAGGGCTGGGGTGCTGAGACCCATGGGATGGGGAGCCTGGGAGGGGACTACATCTCCCAGAAGCCCCCAGGGCAGGGTTCCCCGCTCCAGCTGGCCCAAGGCCGGCCTTGTTCTCTGCGCTAGGGTGGCAGGGTCCCCCTGCTGCCCCTGAGCCCTCCTCCCTGGGCTCTGGGGCTGCCAACATGATGGGGTGCCCAAGAGTAGCCTCTGCCGGCCCTAGGGGTGTCCCCCACCCCTTAAACAGCCTGGGAGTGTGTGCTAGCAGGCAAGAGACAATCAGTCTGTGTTTCCCCCTCCCCAATTCAAACTGGTGCTCCCTCCTTCGCACCTCTGCTGGCCTGGCATGACTTTCGCCCTCGCCCCCAACCCACCCCTCACCTCGCGCGGGTCCGGGGGGTCCTCACGCCAGGCCGGAGCTGGACGCCATGACCAGGTCAGGGTCGGTGGGTGGCTTGGGGTCCTTCTGATTCACAGTTGGAGGTGCGGAGAGGGCGGGCAGGCGGTGATCTTTTGATCCTGGACGCCTTGATCTCAATCCCAGCCCGGCCCGGGAGAGGGTGTCCGGGAATCGCGGGGCGCCTGGGTTCCTGCCTCCCAACTGCGGAGCATGGTCGTGGGCGCCGGGCAGCGGCGGGAGAGTGCGCGCACCCGCCCGGGCCGGGGCTCGGGGCTGGGGTCTCGGCCCCGAACCTCAGGGCTCCGGCTCCTGCTCCTCCTCCCTTCCTTCCTTCCTTCCTTCCTTCCTTCGCCTCCTCCTTTCACTTTCCCCGAGGCCCGCGGGGACGGCGGGCACGGGGCGGGGAGGGGGCTGTCTGGGCGCTTATTGTTGGTCAGACGCCGAGGGTCCGGGTCGCAGCCCCCTGGCGGCGCGGCGCCGGGGGACCCAGGCGTGCGGGCGTCCGGCCGGCTGGCTCCGGGCGGCGGCGGTGGTGCAGCGGCCCCGAGTCCGGGGCATGTCCGGCCACTGGCTCCGCCGCGCGCCGCCGCCTCCCCGGGCTCCCCTGCGCTGCCGGAGCCTCGCTCGCCCCTCCGCTCGGCTCCTCTCCCCAGCCTGAATAAGCATCGGGGCTCTCTGGCTGCGTCCTTCTGCCTTCATACCAGAGCCCGGAGAGGCCCCTGTCAAAATAAGAGCTCCCCCATCTCGCTCGCCTCCTCGCCCGAGCCGGCTCCCCCAGCCTCCCAGCGGTCTGACTCGGTAAGGCGCCCGGCCGGCTAGCGGGAGGCAGGTTGGCCCGGGGGCGGGGAGGGGGGCTCCGGCCCTCCTCTCCTCCCCACTCCCGAGCACGGGGAGGAGCATCCCGGGCTCGGCTCCGGAGAGATTTGACAAGCCTGGCCTCCAGTCTGCCCTGATTGGTAGGAGTGGGGGTTGCCTGGACACCCGCACACCCAGCTCTGGGTCCCCTCTGTTCCTGTACCCACCCGCATCTAGGCTGCGCTGAGTGTCTCATTCATGTGTCTCCTAGTGGACCGTGAGGTCCTGGAGGACACAGATGATCGTTTTCATCTCGGTCCTCAGCAAAGCTGAGTGGATGCTGAGAAATTGTGGAAGTGACACCTTTGTCTTCTCAAAAAAGCTCGCTCCTAACCTCCAAGTGTCAGTCTCTCTCCTTCAATCACACACACACACGCCCTATAGCACCGCGGATGCAACGCAAAAGAAACTGTGAAGCACTTTTTGAAAGCATTTCACATGTGTCAATGATCACCCCTCACTTGCTAGAATGATGTTATGGTCCCATTACACAGGTGAAGAGACTGAGGCGGGCCTTACCGAAGGACTTACTCGGGGAGTCACACAGCTAGAAAGTGGCGAATCCAGAGCTAGAATTTCCATCTCCCTATCCCAAGTCACTTTCCCTCCATCCCACTGGTCTCGCCCCCTCCTCCCTGGAATGATCACCAGGTGACAAGTGTTTCCTTGTGCTTTGGAAAGAAAGGATACCAGCAAGTGTATGTATCTGCTGCTCCCCTGCCCTTCCGCACGGACGGTCTCCCGGGGTCTCCAGCCCTCACTGACCTCCCTGTCTTCTGACACCTGTCACACCTTTACCCCACCCAGGACCCAGAACTCTTTCCCCTGAGCCCGTGTCTGGTTGCCATCAAAGACTCCCTGGGGCCTCTGTGCTCCTCACAATAGGACTTTAGGATCTGATGCATTGATGGTGCAAGCTGCTGGGCACTGGGCAAGCTCAGGGGAGGCCGACCTGGAAAGACGACCTCCACCCACCCAGCCCAGCTTGTGTCTGACACATCGCAGTCTGCAAAGTCCTTTCATGCGCACAGTGGCAGGATCCTGCTTTGATCCCACGAAGAGAACTTTGCAAGTGCCTACTGACTGCTGTGCACACACCGCGTTAGGTCACGGGTGGGGGCAGCACGATCCCAAGAGGTGGGAGGAAAAGAGAACCGAGGTCTGGATAGGCGGAGCTCTGCTGTGGGAGATCCCAGCACCTACATTAGTGCCTGCCTTGGCATGAGCCTGTTCCTCGTAGGCCCAGAAACCGAGGTTTGTAGGGGTGCGTGATGGCTAGGTTCTAAGGGGCTCTCTTACATACAGTGCGCCCGTCCTGGGGAGCGGCCATGTGGAGCGCTCCCCTGGGTGGGGCTGTGACTCACTGCCCCAGCGTAGGCTCCAGGTTGGGATGCCAAGCGGACTGGGGGCAGCCACGAGTTCTGGGTGGGACCCTGGAGAGAGCGAGGAGCCAAAGCAGACAGGCCTAGGGCAGCCCGCGGAGGGAATCGAGCGGCTCCCTCTACTGGCGAGCGGGGGAACCGCGGCGATTTCGGTGTATCTGTGTGTCACTGAGTCACGGGGGGTGTCACAGGTGTGTCAGCGAGTGGGGGTGCCAGCGCCACGCGACACCTCGCTGGAAAGAGGGGCGCGCACAATGTCACGGCTTACTTAGGGCCTGCAGAGCGTCTGAGATGGGGCATCCCGAGTGCCCGGCGTGGCTGGGGCGCACGGCTGCCCGGTCGGTTCCCCTCACCGGCCCCGCTCACAAGCCAGGGAAGACGCGAGGGCTCCAGGCCGCGAGGACCGTTCCCGGTAAGGGACTATCCCGTCAAACAACCGGGCGCCCAAGAAAGAGTTAACCGCGAGCCCCACAGCGACCGCAGTCATTGGCTCAGGGCGCTGTCCGTCAGCGTGCTGGGGGCGGGGCTTGCGGGGCCGCCGCCGGCTCGCCCGGAGCCCCTCACTTGCCCCTCGACCCCCACATCCTCTCACGGCTGGGCTGCTCCCACACCCCCATCTTGCTGGCGACGCCTCCCGGGCCCTGGAGGAAGAGCGGCCCGGGCCTCCCGGCGTCCCCCACTCTCTCCAGCTGCCTGGCTTCCCGACGGAGGGTGATGATTACATAACAGAACTGCCGGGCAGACCCGTGCCAGCGCCCCTCCTCGGAGCCTGCCCCGGGGCCTGGCACCTGCCGCGCAGAGCCTGCTGCGCCGCCGCCCCGGCGGGAGACCCCGGGCCCCCAGATGGCCCAGAGGCCGAGTCCCGAGGCGCGGCGGGCGCCAGGCTGGCAGCCGGGCCGGCGCCCCGCGAGGTCTCAGGGTCTCGCCTGCGGTCGGGTGGCTTCGCCAGCGCCTCTCTCAGACTGTGGGACCCACCTGGCCCCCTCCAACTTGAACTTGGAACTCGGGAGCCAGTAAAGGTGGGGCCAGAGGGCGCAGAGGCCAGGGTCGGAGAGGGAGAGGAGTTCGGAGACGCCGCGGGGGCTGGGCGAGGGGCCGGCCGGGGCGGGGGGGGGGGACTCTTATCCTGACAGGGCTCCCGCCTTCCCCGACTGGAGGGTTTGGAAAAACTGAGCAGGCAGCCAGGCCTTGGCTGGAAATCCTGCAGCCCACCCTCCCGGGGACACAAAGCTGCGGGGCGGGGGCAGGGCGGGGGAGGAGAGGGCGACCCCGCGGAGGGCAGGGCCTCTTTTGGGGCTGGGGGCCCAGGGGCCAGGTCCCCGGGGAGGGGGTTCCTGGCGCTGTCTCCCTGCTGTCTGCCTCCCCCTCTCCTCTCTGCCCCCCTCCTCTGCGGCCTCCTCCCCCCTCCCCGGCTCCAGTCTTGCAGATTGCGGGCAGACTTAACTCCTTGCGTCCCAGCCTGGCGGACTCCGGGGGTGGGGACGCTGTGGGAGTGGGGCTCCGGACTCCGCTCCCGCCCGCAGCTGAACACCTGGTGGCCCGGAACTCGGGCAGGTCCGGGCCGGGAAAGGCTGTCCCGCGCAGACCCCGGCCCCGGCGGGCTCCCCGGCGCACCCTGAACGGTCTCCCCGCCCAGCTCGCCCTCTCCGTGTCTCTCCCTCCGCCCTCTGTCTGCCCTCCTTCTCCCCGCCCCGACCGATGACTGCGGCCCAGGCCCCCGGCGGCGCGACGGCGAGGGGAGCCCGCGAGTCTGGGTGCCCTAACAGCCTCGGCGTTCTCCCCCGCGTCCGCCGCCGAGGCCCAGCGCAAGTGACCACAGCTCCCGCCTCGCTCGCCCCCCAGCAGGGTTCTTCCACCCCTCCGGCCATCCCCAGGGGCGGAGAGTGCCAGTCTCCCCCGGAGACCCTGACCTCACCCTGCCCCAGCCCCCACCCCGTCAGATGTGCACACCCGAATTCTTGTGGGAACACTCTGCCTGAGACAGACGCCTCGGACTCGGCCGGAAGGGGTTAACGGAGCTAGCCGGCTCTACGTGAGAGCCAGGTGAGGGCCCGCCCACCTTGGCGGTCAGGTGCGTGTGGGTGGGAAGAGGAGGGACACTGACCTTAAGGACGGCTCGTTTTTTTCTCTTGCCCCCTGGTGGCTAGACCTGGCTTAGCAGCCGCCGGCAAAAACATGCTCACGTGGGGATTCGCGCAAGGACGTTGGGGACAGCTAGAGGGTCCCTCCCTGAGAACTGCACCGTCCGAGGGAGGGAGAGCTCTCCAAGGAGGAAGAAGGGAGCTCGCAGGACCCCTAACCTTGCTGTCCCGCACAGCGGGCTGCCCCAGCCACTCCCAACAGATCCCTGCCCTAGCAACCCCGCGCTGGTCCCAGGTGCCCAGACGACCTGGAGCCGGGCAGAAGGAACACAGAGGATGCAGGCCGTGCCCTCCGAAGTCGCCATCTAATAGACAGGGACGCGAGGGAGTTGCGTCGGCCTCTCTTTTCTGCGCCCCAGGCCCGCCTCAAGCTCACATGCCCTCCAGAGCTCAGATGCCCTCCAGACCCCAGTATCCTGCAAGGCCCTGGCTGGCTTCAAAGCTCTCACTGGCAGTCCTGCCCCCTAGAGCTTGCCGCCCCTCCAACCAAGCGGCCTTCTGGGTTCAGATCATCAAAAGATCCCCCCTGAGGGATTGTGGGTGCTCACAACCACTGCCTTTCCCCCCAACAGCCCTCCCGGATTGGCAGAGCCCACGGTCACCAGGGCCGGGCCATTGCCTTGCTCACTCCCCTGCCCACCTCCCTCTTAGATCTCCTGGGTGGGCAGTGCTGCCCCTACAGGTGGACATACCAGACTCAACATTTGCCTTCCCCTCCCCTGACCAACTCTGCCCATTTAGTCCTACCATGTGCTGGGCACTGCTTATGCTGTGACAAGATACATGGGGTCCTGGCCCCCCTCACAGCCTGGTTGGAGACTGACAACCAGTAACAGGCAGGCTCAACTCAATGTGATGAGGGCTTGGGTACACTCAGGGCAGACATATGTCCCAGACTTGGGACTGCAGAACAGGGAATGACATCAGAGCGGGGACTTCTTCCAGCCACGGGTGTGGTTCTGTCCAGGCAGGTGGTGTGTGTAGCTGGGGGCCTCCAGACAGAGCAGGAGCCCAGCAAGAGGTCTCAGCCAAAGACCTGTGGGGCTGCATTCCCATACAACCCATTTCTCATCCATTCAATCCACGTTCCAGGACGAGGCTGGCCTGGGAGTCCAGTGCATGTGACCTTGGCCTAGGCACTCCCTCTCGCCGGGCCTCTGTCTCTTCAGACGTACAAAGGAGTGAGTGTATCTGCAAGGCCTTCTTCACCCTGCAGAGAGATTAAATGGCAAGCTAGAGAGAGAAAGAACTGCTTGGCTCCAGTCACGTGGGAGGACGGAGTTCATAAACCAGGAGCAGAGCCCCCGAGGAAGTCATAGCCAGGCACCTCTGCTTGCCCGATGCCCCAGCTAGGTCGTTCTGGGTGTTGGGAACGTTGAATTCGTGCCTTTAACCGAAGGCTGGGGGGACAGTGCCACAGAACATGCTTAGTTGCTGCATGAATTTGCTCTTACATGCAGTACTGTAGAGCTGCTACTTGCAAGAGATGGGGAAGGGACTTGGGTAAAATCACGTGGCAGCCGGCGCCGTGGCTCACTAGGCTAATCCTCCACCTGAGGCACCGGCACACCGGGTTCTAGCCCTGGTTGGGGCACCGAATTCTGTCCCGGTTGCCCCTCTTCCAGGCCAGCTCTCTGCTGTGGCCCGGGAGTGCAGTGGAGGATGGCCCAAGTGCTTGGGCCCTGCACCCCATGGGAGACCAGGAGAAGCACCTGGCTCCTGCCTTCAGATCAGTGCGGTGCGCCAGCCACAGCGGCCATTGGAGGGTGAACCAACGGCAAAAGGAAGACTTTTCTCTCTCTCTCTCTCTCTCTCTCTCTCTCTCTCTCACTGTCCACTCTGCCTGTCCAAAAAAAAAATCACATGACTGGGGAATGACAGCTGGCAGAAGTCCCCAGGCCTCCTAATACCCCATCCAGACTCTTCCACAACACCACTGCACCTCTCGTGTCCAGCGTTCCACTGGACTTCTTCCTGTGTCTGGCTCATTGCCCTGGGCGGCCAGAGGAACTGGGAAGGCAGGCCTGGCCTCCCGATCTGGACATAGCTCCCCTCCCCTCCCCCGGCCTGCAAGGGTACTCAGAAACCTCCGTCTCCCAGGCCCCCTTTTGCCCTCTCATCACGACCCTATTCACGTGTGTGTTGCTCACTGGCTCCTAAGAGGCATCTCTGGATTGTACGCAAAGCGGGGGACAGGTGTGTTCTGAGCTGCAGCCTGAAGCCTGCTCTGTGGCCTCAGGCAGACTGATTAACCTCCCTGGGCCTCATGTCTTCACCTGCCAGGAACTGTAACCCGGGGCTGGCTCCCGGGCTGGTGGTTAAGACACTGGCTGGGATGCTCGGGTCTCCCGTGGGGTGCCTGGCTCCTGCTCCTGGTTTCAGCTCCCTGCTCACGGGACCTTGGGAGGGGGCAGTAATGGCCCCAGTAGTGGGATCCTTGCCACCTACAGCTCTGGGACAGCCTTGGCTGTTGTAGGGTGAACCAGCAGACAAGAGTGTTCTCTCTCTCTCTCTCTCAAATAAATAAAAATCTCAAAAATATTTGTGCAAAGATTTTTTTTTTGACAGGCAGAGTGGACAGAGAGACCGAGAGAAAGGTCTTCCTTTTGCCGTTGGTTCACCCTCCAATGGCTGCCGCGGCCGGCACGCTGTGGCCGGCGCACCGCGCTCATCCGATAGCAGGAGCCAGGTGCTTCTCCTGGTCTCCCATGGGGTGCAGGGCCCAAGCACCTGGGCCATCCTCCACTGCACTCCCCGGCCACAGCAGAGGGCTGGCCTGGAAGAGGGGCAACCGGGACAGAATCCGGCGCCCCAACCGGGACTAGAACCTGGTGTGCCGGTGCCGCAAGGCGGAGAATTAGCCTGTTGAGCCGCGGCGCCGGTCTGTGCAAAGATCTTTAACTTCTCATAACCCCTAGGGCACTGGTAATTTGAAATCCCAGTTCAGGAAGTTTTTAAAAGGTTGGGGCAGGCGCTTTGGCGTAGCAGGTAAGGCTGCCTGCTGCCTGCAGTGCTGGCATCCCATATGGGCACCAGTTCGAGTCTGGCTGCTCCACTTCCAAGGTTCGAGTCCTGGCTGCTCCACTTCCAATCCAGCTCCCTACTGATGCACCAGCAGCCACGTGGGAGACCCAGAGGAAGCTCTTGGCTCCTGGCTTCGGACTAGCCCAGCTCCAGCCTTGTCTATTTGGGGAGTGGACCAGTGGATGAATGATCTCTCTCTCTGTGTCTCTCCTTCTATTTCTGTAATATGTAACTGCCTTTCAAATCAATAAATCTTAAAAATAAATAAATAAAAGATACAGCTCTGAGGCCAGTGCTGTGGCACAGTGGTCAGGCCTCCACTTGAGATGCCAGATCCCATATAGAGCACCCATTGGAATCTGGCTGCTCCCGTTCCTATCCAGTTCCCCACTGCTGCACCTGGGAAGACAGCAGATGGCTCTAGTGCTCAAGTCTCTGCCACTCAATCTGCCTTTCAAATAAATTTTTAAAAATTTAAAGATTTTTTTATTTGAAAGGCAGAGTTGCGGGGAGAGAGAGAGATCTTCCATCTGTAGATTCACTCTCCAAATGGCCATAATGGCAAGGGCTGGGCTAGGCCAAAGCCAGGAGCCAAAACTCCATCCAGGCCTCCCACGTGGGTGGCAGGGGCCCAATCACTTGGGTCACTGCTGCTGCTTTCCCAGGCACATTAGCAGGGAGCTGGAACCAAAGTGGAGTAACCAGGTCTCCAGTTGGTGCTCATACAGGGTGCCGGCATTCAGGCAGCAGCTTAACCCACTGGGCCACTAAGTAAAATTTATTTTTTTTTTGGACAAGCAGAGTTAGACAGCGAGAGAGAGACAGACAGAAAGGTCTTCCTTCCGTCGGTTTGCTCCCCAAATGGCCGCTACGGCCAGGGCACTGTGCCGATCTGAAGCCAGGAGCCAGATGCTTCCTCCCGGTCTCCCATGCGGGTGCAGGGCCCAAGCACCTGAGCCATCCTCCACTGCCCTCCCGGGCCACAGCAGAGAGCTGGACTGGAAGAGGAGTAACCAGGACGGAATCCGGCGCCCCGACCAGGACTAGAACCTGGGGTGCCGGGGCCGCAGGCAGAGGATTAGCTAGTGAGCCACGGTGCCAGCCAATATTTTTAATAATAATAATAAAAAGAGCTCTGAGTAAGGGAATGGTAAAGCCTAATGCTTCTGTCTGTGGGGTCCCATGACCTCAGGGCCACATCCAGGCTAACTGCTGGACCATGGCACTAGGTGTGGGGCGTTGACACCCCAGCACCAAGCTGGGTGCTGTGACCGTCACAGAACTTACAAAGTTGAATGCACTCTGGGTCTGCCCAACCCAAATACATACGTGTGTCGGTGGGCGGCCCAGAAAGAGCAAACCGGACAGGAACCTGGATCTTGGTGGGAACAAATCTCAAAGACCAACTACCAAGTTCAGATCCTTTCTGATGTTCAACTCCCTGCCAACATCTCTGGCAAGCAGTGCATCACCCAGAACGAGCACGGGAATGGGGACCACACGGCCGTCCGAGGCAGCCCCTTCCCTTTAGGAACATCTGGTTTTCCTTGCTCTGAGCTGAACTCCATCTCCTAGCACTCTCCACTGAGCCGGCTCCGCTTGGGGCTGAACCCACCCCACAGCGGTCCCCCCAGTGGAAGACTCATTCCTCCCAGAACAGCCCTTCAATACTTGAGCCCTGGGGACTCCTGACTTCCTCTGCTCTGGCCCCAACACTCCCATCCCAGCAACCAGTCACCTCCAGCATGACCCCTGACCAGTTCCTCAGGCAGGACCATCCATCCTCTCCTTCATTCCAAATATCGTCTCTCCAGCAATACAGCTTCACAAGGACTTCGCTTGGGGCCACCCAGCGGGTTAAGCTGCTGCCTGCAATGTGGGTAGCCCGAATCCTCGCTGCTTCCAGTTCAGCTCCCTGCTGATGCTCCCGAGGAGGCAGCAGACCCTGCCACCCGTGTGGGAGACCAGGATGCAGTGCCTGGCTCTTGGCTTTTGCCTGCTCTAGTTGTGGCCATTTAGGGAGTGAACTAGCAGATGAAAGCTCTCTCTCGCTCTCGCTCTCTCTGTCACTTTGCCTTCCAAATAAACAAATAAATCCTTTAATAAAAATTGAATTTGCTTGTGGCAGCCACATTATGCTGATGACTCGGCTGACCGTATTAAAAGCCCTGACTCTTCTCCACCTGAGTGCTTCTATGCCGTGTCTGGCCCTGGGCGTGCTAATATTCCCATCATTTCATCTTGTTGGGTCTACCGTTCTATACAGGGGGATGATTTTTTTGATCCTTTCTGTCCTTTGATGTTTATTATCCCCCAGAAATGTGATACTCTATTTTTACACAAGCTGTTAGTAAAGATACTCAACAGGACAGAAATGGAGACAAAATCCAAAACCACACAAATGTTCTGGTTGATACCAGCTCTTGTCACATTGAGAAGTCTCAGGCATGCGACTTCGCAGACGGGATGGAATCAGGTTATAAAGATCCTCAAACATCTATGGGGGCAACATGAGGTGCACAAGTTAAGCCCGCCTTGGGATGCCTGCATCCTCTGTCAGTCTCTGGGTTCAGGCCTGGCTCTGCTCCCAGTTCAGCTTCCTTCTAATGTGCATCTTGGGAGGCAGCAGGTGTGGCTCAAGTACCTGGGTCCCTGCCAGCCACGTGGAACCCAGATTCAGTTCCAAGCTCCTGTCTTCCGTGTGGCACAGCCCTGGCTGTGGTGGGCTTATGAGGAATGAACCAGCCGAGAGAACTTTCTCTGTCTCTCTGCATTTCTAATATTTTTAAAGTGTGATGGAAGAATAAGATCAGAAAGATTTTGAGTACAAATGTCAGATAAGGTACAGTTTTATTAAAAAAAAAAAGATTATTTAATTGAAAGAGTTACAGAGAGAGGAGGGAGAGACAGAGACAGGGAGGGAGGGAGGGAGAGAGAGACAGAGATCTTCCATCTGCTGGTTTACTCCCCAAGTGGCCACACAACAGCCAGGGCTGAGCCAGGCCAAAGTCAGGAGCCGGAAGCTTCATCCGGGTCTCCCTCATGGGCCATTAGCAGGGAACTGGATCAGATGTGGAGCAGCCAGGACTCAGTCAGAGCATATATGGGATGCTAGTGTTGCAGGTAGCGGCTTTACCTGATAACCTACAGCACCACCCCCTGCCCCCCCCTTTTTAGTTATTTATTTAAGATGTAGAGTTACAGAAAAGGAGGGAGAGACAGAGAGCAAGAGCAAGAGCCAGAGAGAGAGAGATCTTCCATCTTCTGGCTCACTCCCCAAATGGCTGCAATGGCCAGGGCTGGACTGGACTGAAGCCAGGAACTCTACCTGAGACTCCCACATGGGTGCAGGGGCCCACGCACTTGGGCCATCCTCCGCTGCTTTCCCAAGCACATTAGCAGAAAGCTGGATTGGAAGGGGTGGCTTCCCTGCCACGCCACAGCACAGGCCCCAAGGGAGCAGTCTTGTATAAAAACAAAAGCTCTGACTTTGGAACTCCACAGATCTGGAGAACCTCAGGCACTCCAGCATGGGACACAGGCAACCCGACCACATCGTGTTTGTCTTTTGTTTAATTACTTTTCTGGAAGGCAGACAGAAAGAGGCCCTTATACTTTGTTAGTTTATTCCCCTAATGCCTGCAAGAGCCAAGGCTGGGCCATGCTGGAGCCTGGGAACTGCACCCAGGTATCCCACATGTGTGGCAGGCCCCCAGGTACTTGAGCCATCACCTGTTGCCCTCAGGGCTCCCTCAGCAGGAAGCGGGATTGGAAGTGGATTAGGGCTCAAACCCAGACACTCCAATATGGAATGTGGGCTTCCCCAGCGCGGCTCCCCCAACCGGCGTCCTAACTGCCAGGCCAAGTGCTCTCCCCCTCCCTAGACAGACTTAAACAGACCTAGCCCGCTGACACCCACCCACTGCGGCACTGAGGACAGACCTCGTGCAGTACCCACCGGGACCCAATCTTTGACCACTCGGGCTTCTCTGCCTCTTCCAATAGCACGAGACAGAAGTTCTGGTCCTCCCAACAGACCCCAGCTCGTTGCTACAGTCATGGGCTTGAAAAGCGAGAGAGACAAGAGGGAAAGTGTAGAGCGATGTGGACAGAGGCAGGTCGGGAGGTAGCAATACCGGCGAGACAGAAATAGAGAAGCCTAGAGATAAAGGGGAAGGTGGGCACCCTGCGAGTGCAGAAGAGCCGACCGAGGGAGCAGGAGGAAAAGATGGAAGGAGGCAGAAAAAAAGATTTGCAGAGAAGCCGATGAAGTGCAACTGAGAAAACTGTTGCCATGGTGACGGGTCCAGACGAGGGAGTAGGAATATAAATTGGATTATGAGTTGGGGGTGTCTGGGGGGTGTTCAAGACCCAGAGGCAGTCACCCCGCACTGGGTGCCCCCCCCCACTCCCTCTGCCCATCCCATGAGGGAGACTTTCCCCAGGGACCTGGCCCCGGGCCACGTGAGGAATGCAGTGAGCAGAGCATCAGAGGGGACCAGGGCTCTGGCTCTCTTAGGCCCCTGGGGCAAGACAGACTGGATCCATAACTGCACCCCAGTGTACCCACTGTCTCTTGGAGAGCTCACTCCAGAGACCCTAGTTTCTCATTCTACTCCTCCATCAGAGAGCCACAGAAGAGGGCGGGGAGGGAACTTGTTTTAAGCACCTACTATGTGTCCAATACCTCATGCCTTGTTTCTTTCTCTCCTCCCCTCTGCTTTGAGGAGGTAGGTGCTCCCCCTCTGTTTACAGACAGGAAACAGATCAAGGTCACAGGCTGGAAGGTGGCAGGTGCTGGTATAGCCCCGGGCCCTGCCCATTCTCCTCCCAGCTCTCTGCCAAGGGGCCCACTTCCCACTCCTGGCTCCGCCTGCTCCCTTAGGGCGGGACTGGCAGCCTGGAAGCTGCTTAGGGGCTAGCCTCTGAAAGAGCTGAGAAGATCTGAGGCCAATGTACCACAGCCAGGCAGCCCGGCCAGGTGGGAGGCCAGGGGAGCATGAACTCCTGGATGGGGGAGCAGGGAGGAAGGGCTGGGGGTTGAGAGGCCCCATGGGGGGTAAGGGGAAGTTCGGAGGCCAGGCCATTTCCGGCAGAGCTGAGCAGCAACTCCCAGCCTGGGGCACATGGGAGCTGGGAAAGCAGCAGCCTTGAGCCAGGGAGGGAGAGTGGCTGGGGGTTGGTATTTGCCTGCAGGTCCCTGCAAGTGGAAGTGGCGGGAGGCAGGGAAGAGGAGGGAGCAGCTTCCCTCCCTTCTCCCTCAGGCTTCTGTACAAATAACAGTTTTGCAAAGGGCACTGGTATCTGATGTGCATATCAAGCAGGGCCTGGGGAGGTGGGGGAAGGCAGGCTGAGGGCTGTGGCCTGGGCAGCTATGCCCAGACTACCCCCCCCCCCGCCCCGGGGCAGACCTTTGGCCTGGTGGCTGAGCCACAAGTCCCACGCCCACAGCGCATATTAAAGTGCCTGGGTTCCACTCCCAGCTCTGCTTCCTGCTGTTGCACCTGGGGGGGGTGAGGGGGGGCAAGTAAGGCTCAAGTACTTGGGTCCCTGTGACCCCTGTGGGAGACCTGGATTAAGTTCCTAGCTCCTGGCTTTACCTGGCTCATCCTGCCGGACTGAGAAGTGAACCAGCAGTTGGCAGCTCTCTGTCTGTGGGTCTCACTCGTCTGCCTCTGGAGTTAAAATTCAAACTAATGGCCGGCGCCGTGGCTCAACAGGCTAATCCTCCGCCTTGCGGCGCCGGCACACCGGGTTCTAGTCCCGGTCGGGGCACCGGATTCTGTCCCGGTTGCCCCTCTTCCAGGCCAGCCCTCTGTTGTGGCCCGGAGTGCAGAGGAGGATGGCCCAAGTGCTTGGGCCCTGTACCCCATGGGAGACCAGGAAAAAGCACCTAGTACCTGGCTCCTGCCATCGGATGAGCGCGGTGCGCCGGCCGCAGCGCGCTGGCCGCGGCAGCCATTGGAGGGTGAACCAACGGCAAAAGGAAGACCTTTCTCTCTGTCTCTCTCTCTCACTGTCCACTCTGCCTGTCAAAAAAAAAAAAAGAAAAAGAAAAAAAATTCAAACTAATAATGATATGTACCCCCTCAGTGGTTGGTAGGGGTTCAGAAGCATTCCTGGCCCCTCCCATTGCAGCCGATGCTCCTCCTGGTGGCTGCCTTGAGACAGTCGGCTGTGCTCTCTGGGGCCTGGCTTGGGCCACAGCCTGCCCTGGAAGTCCTTGGTGGTGGGAAAAGGCCGGACTCCAACTAAGATTGAAGTTCCCAGTTCTGTTGGGTCCCTCAGCCGCTGGACTGGAGAATTCAGGTCTCCCCCAACTCCCCCACACCCCAACCTCTCCCCCATTGCTGCTTAAATAAATACATTTTATTTCAAAGGCAGAGCTACAGAGAGAGAGAGAGAGAGAGAGAGAGAGAGAGAGAGAGAGAGAGAGAGAGAGATGGTCTATCTGCTGGTTCACTCTCCCAAAAGGGCCACAGCAGCCAGGGCTGGGCCAGGCTGGAGCCCAGGAACTTCGTCTTTGAGATGGTGTCCAACCAGCCTCCACTGCCGTCCCAGGCCCACTGGCAGGAAGCTGGATCAGAAGCAAAGCACCCGGGACTCCAACTAGCACTCCCATATGGGTGCCAGCAGTGCCTTAGTCCTCTGTGCCTCGATGCCCGCTTTTGCTCTCTTGCTGTGTTGCTTCGTTTATGACTCCTTCTCGCCCCACCAACGTCCCAGGAAGCCTCCCTGGCCCCCTTCCTACACCCCTTGCAGGTTCCCAGCAGAGCAGAAGGTAGGCATGTGTTGGAGGGAATCTAGGCTCCTCCACCCACCCTGCAGTTGGAAGAGGACTCTTAGGACTTCTCCTTTTTTAAAAGATTTTATTTATTTATTTATTTGAGAGGCAGAGTTACCGACAGAGAGGGAGAGACAGAGCAAAACGTCCTCCATCTGCTGGTTCACTCCCCAAATGGCCGTAACAGCCAGGACTGGGCCAGGCAGGAGCCAGGAGCCAGGAGCTTCTTCCGGGTCTTCCACACGGGTGCAGGAGCCCAAGCACTTGGGCCATCTTCTATTGCTTTCCCAAGCCATAGCAGGGAGCAGATTGGAAGAGGAACATCTGGGACACTAACTGGAACCTTACAGGCTTAGCCTACTACACCACAGTGCTGGCCCCTCCTTTTTCTTATAGGTGAGCTTCCCGTCTCCTATGTGGGCTCCTCTCCTCCTTTGCCCATAATTGTTGGGGCGCCCAGGCTCTGTCCTTGACCTTTTCTTCCCCCATACACTCCTTGCTGAGGCTTTAGCAGTAACACCTGTGCTGACCCTCCCCTCTGCCCCCCACAGCACCTGCTCCAGGCTGTGCATCCAACCACCTTCCACACACCCACCTGATGTGCTCAAGCAGCCATTTGGGGAGTGAACCAGTGGATGGAAGACCTGTCTCTCTGTCTCTGCCTCTTTTTGTCTGTATCTCCACCTCTCAACTAAATAAATGCAATATTTAAAAAATTAAAATATAAAAAGGAAATAAATAAATAAAAAACAACTATCTCCCCCCCAGGTCCTCCCGACAAATCTGCTGATCCCACAACTGTTTCTCAGCTAGTGCCACAGTCTGGCTTACAAATAAATGAAAATAAACATAGAATGTGACGAACTCTGAAAAAAGAATCCATGACCACTTTGTATCAGGACATTAGCAGAAGATAAAATGGCAATAGCTGTTATTACTGTTATTATCCTCATTTAAAAAGAAGTTTATTCATTTATTTGAAAGGCAGAATGGTAGGGAGAGATGGGGAGAGATCTTCCATCTGCTGGTTCACCCCACAAATGGTTACAACATCCAGGCTGAAGCCAGGCTGAAGCCAGGAGCCCAGAGCATCATCCAGGTCTTTCATGCGGGTGGCAGAGGCCCAAGTACTTGGGCCATTTTCTGTTGTCTTCCCAGGTGTATTAGCAGGGTGCTAGATCTGAAGCAGAGCAGCCAGGATTTGAACTGGTGCTGTAACATGGGATATCGGCGTCACGGGCAGCAGCTTACCCGTTGCGCCACAACCACCACCCCCATCATCCTCATGTCCTGAATAAGGAAACCAAGGCACAGAGAAGTCAACGTTGCTGAAGAGGTCCCTCGAGCAGAGGGGCACCATGCGTGGGTTGGGTAGTCAGAAGGCCTCCTGGAGGAAGTCCTAACAAAGGGGAGACCTGAAGGCTGAGTGGGAGGTAGCGGGGTGCAGGGGGAGGGAGGAGAGGTCGTGCTAGGCTCAAAGAACTGCAAAGGCTCAAGGTCAGAGAACGGCCCCACCGAAGTTCTAGAACAGAATCTGGGAAGTCACTGGAGAGTTGGGACCTGCTCAAGAGCCGTTCAGGTCTCCTTCAAGAAGTTTGGTTTTTATTCTCAGCAGGAAAGGACGTCCTTGAAGGGTATTAAACTGGAGAGGTCGTCAAGCCTGAGTCTACAAAGCTCACTCTTGCTGCAGCGGGGAGAGGGTGCAGGGCTGTGGCGATCACATTTAGCAGAAGGGGCTTTCAGGGTAGGCAAAATTGCTGGTGCTTGGTGAGGGCTTGGCTGGGAGGGCTGGGGGCGGGGGGGGGGGCGGCGGGCGGGCGCAGAGTTTGGGTTTGGGCCTGCATCCCGTAACAGAGTGTGGAGTTCAAGTCCCGCCTCCACTTCTGATCCAGCTTCCTGCTAATGCGCACCTTGGAAGGCAGCAGGTGGCAATTCAAGTATGGCACATGGGAGACGCAGATGGAGTTCCTGGCTCCTGCCTTCAGCCTGGTCAGGCCCTGGGTGTTGAGGGCATTTGGAAAGGGACCCGGTGCGGGGTGGGGTGGGAATGGGGCTCTGTCTCTCCTTCGATGATGCAAATGTCTATGATTTCCCCAGGATGGTTCTATTGGTTGTGTACAACTCCATAGCAAATCACCCCCACAACTTAGTGCCTCATAAAAGCAAGCATTTCTCCTGAGGGAGTCTGGGAGAACTTGGCTGGCTGGATCTGGCGTCTCACCAGGCTTCAGTGAGGCTGGTGGCACAGGCACACTCCTCCGCGGGTCTGAGCAGAGGTGGATGACCAGCTTGAGAGTGCACAAGTTCTCGGACCTGATGTCCGGGGAGGGGTGGGGTCTAGGTGACCCGCGGCTCCTTGGTGGAAGCCTCAGCCCCTCCCGTGTAGACCCCCTCATATAGCAGCCGCTGCATGTCCTCCCGAGAGAGCCCTCCGAAGGGCGGCAGGAGGAAGGCACCTGCTGCTTAGCGCTCAGCCTCAGCTGTGGCATGTCATCACCGCTGCCTGTTCTATCGGCCACACATGGATGCAGGGCTACACATGCGGGCGCACCTAGTGGGAGCAGAGGTCATGGGGTGACCCTGGAGCTGGCATCTCAGCACCCAGCACAACCACAGCTTCTTCTCCCTGCCCCTCCCTTCAGATCCACTCTGAAACACAGATCCGGAAACTGATCTTCATTCTTCCCTCCGTGAGCTTGCTCTGCAGGCAACCCCCGACTCCCATCAGCCTCCTGGGAACCGCCTGCCCTGCCGTCTGGGGGCTCCCGGCTGTGCCCGTGCTTCCTGCCTGGCACACTTTCTCCCACTTGGGTCATTTTGTTTCTCGCCTAGTCATCCTGCCCCGTGTCTTCCTGACTGCCAATCCATTCTCCACACACTTGCCAGAATGCTCTCGACACACTTAAAACCCCTCAAAGGCCTTCTGTGTTCTGCAGGGCAAACACTGAGACCCGAGCCTTCGCATGGGCTCGGAAGTCCTGGTCGCCAGCCGGTGGCAGGCTCACACCATGCCCGTCTTTGAGTCCTGCTTTCCGGCCACCATGGATCATTTGTAGTTCCCAGAAGGCAGCAGGCTGATGCACGCCGCTGAGCCTACGCTAAGCTGCTCCCTCTGTTTTAGAATATGCCCTTCCACTTATCTCAACCAGCCTAACTGCAGTTTGTTCTTCGACCCTCAGCAAGGTGAGACAGGGATTGCGTCTGGTTATCTCTGCATCTCAACATCTGGCCTGGTACCACCAGAGATGAGATGCGCACCGACTGACGAATAAGCATGTGGGCAGGCAGTGTGTGCCTGCTGCCTCTGAGGGGCGCACGGGGAACAGCTGGGCCCAGCTCAGCCGCCTTTGCACTTGGGCTACCTTTCCCTGCCTTTCAATGGCATAGTTGGAAAAACAAATTCTGAGTTACATCTCACCTCATTCCTTATCTGCTGTGACCCTCAAAGTCATATGTGGGGCGTGGTGCTGTGGCATAAAGCCACCACCTGTGACACTGGCATCCTAAATGGGCACCAGTTCATATCCTGGCTTCTCTACTTCCAATCCAGCTTCCGGCTAATGGCCTGAGAAAAGCAATGGAGGATGGCCCAAGTGTTTGGGCACCTGCCACTCACGTGAGAGACCCGGATGAAGCTTTGGGCTCCTGGCCTTAGCCTGGCCCAGCCCTTCCATTGTGTCTATCTAAGGAGTGAACCAGTGGATGGAAAATCTCCCTCTCTCTCTGTAACTCTGTCTTTCAAATAAATAAATTAAGTCTTTTCTTTTAAAGACTTATTTTATTTGAAAGACAGAGTTACAGGTCTTCTACCTGCTAGTTCACTCCCCAGATGGCCGCAACAGCCGGAGCTGTGCCGATCCAAAGCCAGGAGCCAGGAGCTTCCTCCAGCCCTCTCATGTGGGTACAGAGTCCCAAGGACTTGAGCCATCTTCAACTGCTATCCCAGGCCATAGCAGAGAGCTGGATCGGAAGAGGAGCAGCCGGGACTAGAACCAGTGCCCATATGGGATGCTGGCACACAGTACCGGCCCCATAAATCAGTCTTGGAGGAGGAAGAGGTGAAGGAGGAAGAGGAGGAGAAGGAAAGAAAGTCATGTATGGCCTCTGGGCCTCCGATCTTCATTGGCAATGAGGGTTAATGAAAAGGAGAGGATACAATAAATGACTTCCATTAGTGTTTGTTTGTTTATTTATTTATTTTTTGACAGAGGTAGAGTTCATTGAGCCAGATAAATTCATTTGATAGTCACAAAATTCCAACAAGACAGGTTTCATCCCCCCCCCCTTTTTTAAGAATTATTTATTTATTTGAAAGGCAGAGTTACACAGAGAAAAAAAGAGAGGCAGAGATAAAGAGGTCTTCCATCCACTGATTCACTCCTCAATTGGCTTCAATGGCTGGAGCTGGGCCGATCTGAAGCCAGGAGCCAGGAGCTTCTTCCAGGTCTCCCTTGTGGATGCAGGGGCCCAAGGACTTGGGCCATCTTCCATTGCTTTCCCAGGCCATAGCAGGGAGCTGGATCAGAAGTGGAACAGCCAGGACTCAAACCTGTGCCCATATGGGATGCCGGCACTGCAGGTGGCAGCTTTACCCACTACACTACAGGGCTGGCTCCTCATCCCCTTTCTATACAAGATGAAACTTCAGCTCAGAGCAGGCAGGTAACTTGGCCAAAGCACAAAGCTGGAAGGAGACTTCGGGATAAGTGGTGTTATCACAGGCTACATTAAAAAAAAAAAAAAAAAAAAAAAAAAGCAGAGCATCTAGGTCTCTTCCATCCTTGGAGCTGGGATTCTCTCTCTCCCTCTCTCTCTTCCTCTCTCTCAAAAAAGATTTATTTATTTATTTGAAAGGCAGAGTTACAGAGAGAGGGGGAGATATCAGTATTCCATCCACTGGTTCATTCACCAGATGACTGCAAGGGCCAGGGCTTGGCCAGGCCAATGCCGGGAGCCATAAGCTTTATCCGGGTCTCTCACATGGGCAACAGGTGACCTAACACTTAGGCCATCTTCCACTACTTTCCCCAGACCACTAGCAGGAGCTTGGTTGGGAATGGAGCAGCCCACACAGGATGCCGGCGTCTCAGGTGGAAGCTTACCCTGCTACACACAGCCCCGGCCCCCTGCGCCTACACGTGATGATGCAGTCCCCAGCAGTTCTCCTGCATCTTTATTTTAAACCACTTTTACACCTATCATATCTTGCTCAATCTTTAGAGTAGGGAGGGAATGAGTCTTCCCATTTTAAAGGTGTGAAAACTGAAGTTCAGAGCAACCCCCTGGGGGCCAGCGTGGTGGTGTGGGGGGTAAGCCACCTTTTGTGACACCGACATCCCATATAGAACTGACATCTCCAGTCCGGGCTGCTCTGATCCAGAGCCCTGCTAATGCACCAAGGAGAGCAGTGGAAGATGGTCAGAGTATCTGGGACCCTGCCACCCAGGTGGGAGACCTGGATGGAGTTCCTGACTCCTGGCTTTGGCCTAGCCCAGCCCAGGTCGTTGTGGCCATCTGGGAAGTGAACTAACAGATGGAAAATCTCACTCTGTCTCTGTCTCTCTTTCTCTGTCACTCTGCCTTTCAAATAAAATAAATGAACTTTTTTTTTTTAAAGACCCAGCTGAAGTTGTATGGCATTGCTCAGAAACAGGAGGACTGGAGTAGCCACCGGGGGCTGACCTGCCCGTGGAGCCAGACAGACATGTGTTTCTAATTGGGAGGCGGGAGAGCAGCAATGTGGAAAGAGAACCAAAGGCGAGTCAGAAACACTTGGGCTCTGAGTCCAGCTTTTCTGGCTACAGAACGCCATAGTTCAGAAAAGAAGAAAAAGCCCCATAGTCCAGAAAGGAGAGGTCCGTGCAAGGAGCGAGTCGGGGCAGAGAGAGACAGAGCGGCTCCTTGGTGGAAGAAACTTCTCTGCCCCTTCTACCTTGGTGCCTACGACAGACACACTTGGTACTCAGCAACCGTCTGCGGGCTTGAATACGAGGTCTGGAAGGAGAAAAGCTAGGGAGGGAACGTGAGAGTTCAGAATCAAGATCAAGACTCCAAAGCTGAGACAGCCTGGAAAGACTGAGTCCAAAAGAGCCCCCAGGCACCTGCGGCCCTGGTTCCCTCCCGGCAAGCCATGGAGACATCCTCAGAGGAACAGGGTGCTGTGACTTTAAATGACTTCAGCATTGTCAACGAATCTGTTCTGCTAAAAGAGTTATCCTCTTGCTCCTGCACTTGGCCTCCCCCTCCTCTCAGCTCCCCAAACCCTTCTCAGCCACTGTGATGGGATAATTAGATGCGAGAGCTCAGCACAGATGATGCTCCAGTTGCTTAGCAACTAATGGTTTCCATGGAGACCGCAAAGCACAGCCTCCAGAGCAGCCAGTGAGCAGCTCGGCAGGGCAGGGAGAAGACGCAACTCTCAGCTCCTCCAGAAACCTGGGGAGGGTTGGGGTGGGGAAGGTGGGGGGGGGGACTGCAAGGAGAAGGGAGGGCTTAAAGGCACAGAGCCTACATAGACCTTTCAAATCTCTCAGAGATCTGCCCTCCCCTCCCCTACTCTGTCCCAGTCGTAATTCCCGATGGGGCTGGGGGCTTACACGTGGACCCAAAGCAACCTGCTCTGCAACAAACCCAACCTGTTCTCTTTGCTTCCTGGCAAGAGGTGCCTCCCAAGTGCCAGTGTGAATATCCTGCCGGCTGGGAGGTGGGATTTGAGGAGCCCCAGGAAGACCCCTCACCCAGCATTCTACCATTCAGTCTGTTCCCACTCTCCTGAGTTCCCCTTTTTCTTCAAGATTTATTTTATTTGAAAGGCAGAGTTACACACACACACACTCACACACACAGAAAGAGAGAGACATCTTCCATCCACTGGTTCACTCCCCACATGGCCACGATGGCTGGGGCTGAGCTAGGCTGAAGCCAGGAGCCTCCCGTGTGGGTGCAGGAGTCCAAGCACCTGGGCCATCTTCTGCCACTTGCCCAGGCGCATCAGCAGGGAGCTGGATGGGAAGTGGAGCAAGTGGAACTTGATGGCATTTATGTGGGATGAGGGTAGCTGCCTAGCCTGCTGGGCCCCAAGTTCTCCTTAATGTGCCAAAGGCCCTCTTTCCATCTGTAGAGCGATGGTAGGATCTGATCTAAACAGGGCCAAAAGTCAAGAGACAGGAAACAGATCAGCTCTGTACTCAGAGGTAGCATGTCCTGGCAGACCGGGAAGAAAACACCGCCCTGGGGCAGGGGTTGGGTGGGGGCTCCGAGAGTCTCTGGGATCCCAGCTGTGGACCTCTCGGGTCGCCCCCTCGGGCCGCCTGAAGGAAGCTCATCAGAGATGCAGAAGTTCAGTCTTCACCTCAGACCCCTGAATCAGCGTCCACATCTAAGATGCCTGGGGCCTCTGGAGCTGGGGAGTTCTGTCTTCCCTGTCATCCCCCACCTGCCCCCTGCTCCCCACCATGGGGGTAAGGCCACACACACCCCCCCAGCCTCTCACTGGAAGCGGGGAAGACACAGAGTAGAGACACACGGGGACAGACAGCTCGCAGGGCCCCGGGAGCTCTCAACAGCCTCTCCCACCTGCGTTCCGGGTCCCACAGGTGAGTCCACCTGTCTGCGTCTCGGGTCCCAGATCTGCAGAGCCGGGGGACAACCTCGCCTAGCAAGCATGCGAAGCCTGCTCAGAGTCTCTTTCATTGTCTCTTTCCAGTTCTTTCTCTACTTTCAATCAGTTCAGCAAATGCTCGCTGGGCAGGGTCAGTGTCCACCTCCCTGGTATATGCTGTCTGGTCTCTCTGGAAGTTTTCCCCAGCCCTCCTGGTGCTTACCCCTGGAGGAATCTGAAGGCCCACACACACCCCTGGCACAGGCCCCCACACCTCTCCTGGAGCCACAGCATCTGGGCCTCAGTCAACACCAAGAATTAGATTCCTTGGCTCCAACACCCCCCCCACCCCACCCCCCCCACCCCCCCCCCCACCCCCCGTCCGCTCTCTCTCCCATTCTTCCCTAGCCAAGGCCCCTCCAGGAGCCCATCCTGGCTGCTCGCCTTTTCCTACACACAAGGGTAACTTCAGAACTCCCTGCTCCCCCCGCCCCAGGGATACCCCCAACCTGGGGGCACCGTCCCCCACAGGCCAGACCCCAGAGGCACACTGTGCCTAAGGTGTGATTTAGTCTGGCCGCTGCTGCCAGGCTGCCAAGACGCCAGCCAGGGCATCTCCAGCCCCACAGCTGCAGGGCCAGCTCTCCATCCTGAAAAACCTGTCTGGGGGCCTTCCCCTGAGGCTGTGGGGCCCGAGGGGGCAGGTTGGACTGGATTCCCCTCCAGCCCCTCCCACCCCCAGGACATAATCAGTCATCCCCGGGGGCAGGGCCTCACTTGCCTCGGGAAGCCCCAGCCTGCCAGCACCGGTCCAGCTCCCCGCCCGGCATGGCATCTCCGCTGCCCGTCTGGACTTTGCCCTCGATCCTGGTTTTGCTGGCTGCCCTGGCCCCAGGGGCTGCAGGTCTCTGCCATGTCTGGTGGGGGTGAAGCGGGCTTGGCAAGGGGCACTGGGCCTTCCAGGGCTCTCACAGAGGTACTGGTCTGGCCTGTTGGGGGTGGGAGCTGGTGACGGCAGTGACCAGGCGCAGACACTAGGCCCCGAGCGCACTCCTGGTCCTCTTCCAGACCCAGGAGGCACAGCGGTGTGGGAATGGGTCCAAGGCTTTGCTAGGGAGGAGGTCGGTTGCTGCGCTCCAGGCTTCCAAGGTCTGGCTGGGAGCAGCTTGGTGGAGCACCCGTTTCTGCAGCCCAAGCCTGCCACCTGGCGGGCAGACCGCGCAGGTCCCGCTGTTCTGCCTGTGGGTGGCAGCGGGGAGGGGGAGCCGGACTCTGAACTCAGACCGGGCCCAGGGGTTCAGGGCCAGATCTGATGGCCTGGAGGGAGTCGACTCCCTTCTGAGAGCCCTCCTGGCCTCCCAGCAGACTTCAACATCTCAGGCCTCACTGGCCTGCTGTCCCCGGCGCTAACGGAGAGTCTGCTGGTTGCTCTGCCCCCCTGTCACCTCACGGGAGGCAACGCCACACTGAGGGTCCGCAGAGCCAATGACAGCCAAGGTCTGTGCCCCATCCCGGGACAACCCCTGCTCCCCAGAGGGCCCATCCCGGGACACCCGCGTTCCTTCCCCTGTTCACACCACCCTGGCAACCTCTCCCCTGGGGCACACCCCCAGCACTGCTCCTTTGAGGGGCCTCCAGAAACTTGACCCTGTCTCCCATGCCCCATTTCCTGCCCAGTGGTGAAGTCCAGCTTCGTGGTGCCTCCGTGCCGCGGGCGCAGGGAGCTGGTGAGTGTGGTAGACAGTGGGGCTGGCTTCGTGGTCACTCGGCTCAGCGCATATCAGGTGACAAATCTCGTGCCAGGAACCAAATACTAGTAGGTACCCACTCCAGTCCTGGGGCATCTGTGGGATGGAGGTACAGGAAGAGAGGCTCATGGGTGGGGGTCTGGGTCACATGGGGGCGAGAGGGAGGGCACAGCCAAAGGGATAAAAACTGGGCCTCTGTTGGTGGGGCAGAGATGGGAGCACAACTGTGGGGTGGGTGGGGCCCGGGCCAGCGCCCTCCTCTGCCAGGTGCCGCTTGCTCACTGAAGGGTCGCTCCTCTCTCTCCCAAACCCCCGAAGCGTTTCCTACCTGGTGACGAAGGGGACATCTGCCGAGTCCAGCAGAGAGGTCCCAATGTCCACGCTTCCTCGTAAGTCACACTGCCACTTCCGGCTCATGTGTCAGGGCCCACACGCGCTCCAGACCCCCCCCCACGCCCCAGTCTGGCTTTGCTGCACCCCACTGGGCCCCCTCGGCACTTGGCCCCTCCGTCCCAGCGCTTGGCCCCTAACACGCCATCTGCCGGTCTATCCCCCTGCCATACTACTGAGGGAAGGAATCCGGGCCGGCAGGGGCTGTGTCCTGGGTGACTGACAGGTGGGCGCTTCAGAAATGTTTGCGCCCATTGGTTGGATGAGGGGCTAGGCTGTGAGCCTCAGCAGGCTGCCGCCAAAGGCTCCACCCCCTTGCTCTTGCTCTCAGCTCTCTCTCCCTCTCCTGACAGGAAGGAACGTGGAGTCCATTGGGCTGGGAATGGCCCGCACAGGGGGCATGGTGGTCATCACCGTGCTGCTCTCCGTCGCCATGTTCCTGCTGGTTGTAGGCTTCATCACCGCCCTGGCACTGGGCGCCCGCAAGTGAGGAGGCCAGCCCCGCCCAGCCCAGGCTCCACCCCTTCCCCAGCCTGGCTCCTCCCAGGCCTCAGGGAGCAGCCTCTGGCTCCCTCGGTGCCCTCACCTCCCTCCTCTGGGGTCCCGGATCCGCTAAGAGCCATGTTCCTGCCCAGCTCATCCCCCACCCCCAGCAAGTCTCCTCTTAGGGAACTTAGTCCTTACAATAAATGCTGACGCCCCACCTGCAGCGTGTGTTTCCCTCCGCCAGGCTCCACACCCAGGCTGCAGGCGCAGGAGCAAGTGGCTGACCTGCCCCAGGGCCTCACAGCTGCTTTCCCCTAGGAGGGAGGCAGGCTGGGCCCGGAGGGTGAGACGGTCCGGGCGTCAGAGCTCCCAGCCCCACACCCTGCACAGCCCACAGCAGGCCACCCAGCCAGGGGCCTGGGGAAGGGGCAGAAGCTGGGGCTGGTGAGCCTTATGAGCCCTAAAGACCCGAGGGCGGGGGGCGGAGCTGGCAGAGCATGAGAACTGCTGGAGAAAGGAGCAGAGGGAAGCTCTGTCCCGGCTAGGACAAGGCCAGGTGTGGGGTGGAGAACAGGCCGACAGGACGCCAGCTGGCCAGAGAGTCAAGACTGCCGTAGTCTGGTCACTGAAGGGCTCCATGAACGCTCACCCTCACTGCCTTTTCCCTCGCCAATATGGAGTCCTTATAAGGATGGTGATGTTTGCATTGCTTACGGTAAAGACCAAAATCCTTACGGTGAGCTTCGAGGCTAGGCCTGATCTACTCCATAACTCCCCCTCAGCTTGCACCATGTTCCTGCCAACGTCCAGTCCCCTTGCCCCCAGGCCTTTGCACAGACACTCCATACACTCAAAATGCCCTCCTTTCCCCCAGCTGCTCTCTGCACAGTTGGCTCACTGTCTCTTCTCCGGCCTCAATTCCCCCACCCACCCCATTAGCCTGGGTTCATCATTCTTTTTTTTTAATATTTATTTTTATTTATTTGAAAGAATTACAGACAGAAGCAGAGACAGAGAGGTCTTCCATCCACTGGTTCACTCCCTTAATGGCTGAAACAGCTGGAGCTGGGCCGATCTGAAGCCAGGAGCCAGGAGCTTCATCCGGGTCTCCCACGTGGGTGCAGGGGCCCAAGCACTTGGGCCATCTTCCACTGCTTTCCCAGGCCACAGCAGAGAGCTGGATTGGAAGCAGAGCAGCCAGGACTCAAACTGGCACCCATATGGGATGCCAATACTGTAGACTGGGGCTTTAGCCTGCTGCGCCACAGCGCCGGCCCCACCATCCTGTCTCACATATAGCATCACTATGGCTTATAAGCATGGGTTTATGTCATTATTAGGTTGCCTCCCCCGTCAGACTGCTTTGCTCCCAGAGGCCTGTAGAACCTTGGCTCTACACAGTAGGTACTCAATAAATATTTGGTGAATACATGAATGATCACGTGAACACATGAATGAAGAAGCCCCTGAAGAGAAGGAAGGGGCTGGGAAGTGCCAGAAATTCTATGGAAAGAATTGGAAAAAATACACGGGGGTGCTTTTGGCCTAGCGGTTAAGATGTCACGTGGGCTGCCCACGTTCCATACTGGAATACCTGGATCTGACTTCTGCTCTGCTCCCACTTCCCGCTTCCTGCTGACGCAGACCCTGGGAGGCCCCAGGCGATGGCTCAAGCAGCTGGGTCCCTGCCACACTCATGGGAGACCTGGACTGAGTTCCAGGCTCCTGGCTCTCGCCTAGCCCTGGCCATTACAGGTATTTGGGGAGCGAACGAGCAGATGGGAGTTCTCTCTCTCTCTCCAGTCTTATTTGTGTGTCTCTTTGCCTTTCAAATAAAAAAAATTAACTTCAAAAATAAAATAAAAACAAAAGAAAAATTTTAAAATAAATTTAGTCGAGTTTGAGCAAAGGAAAACAATCTGTGAAGCAAGCAGCTCCCAGAACCACAGCAGGTTCTGGGAACTCCCACCAACATGATCTGACAGCAGTTAGAAAAAACCGAAAGGAGCTGTGGCCACCACTTAATTGGTTACAGCTTAATTGGTTAATTGGTTACAGAACTTCCTGCAGTTAACTAAGGCTCAGCTACTGTGATTAAACTCCATATTGGCTTTGTCTGTTGGACCCAAATTAGGGACTTCATTCAAGTCAGTGTCGTCCTACAAAATTTTATTTAACACAATAGAACACCAAGTAAATGAATGGCAAAGAAGTAAGAGATTCATAAAAATCGCCATTTTACCACTGTCATCCTAATGCCTGACTTAGGCAAGAATCCTAAGTGGATTTAACGGGGTCCAAGTTTGATGAACAGGATTCTAGATAACTTCTAAGTATCTCCCCTCAAATTGCTCACTAATTACATAAGGGGAAAAGCATCTTTACAGTAGGGTGACCTGGTGGATCCCCCGATTCATGTGATTGACATTACCATCACTGATAATGAGGCACGCTGACATCCTGCGCCCCTGAAGCCTTACACTGAACAAGAACCATCCTTCAGTGGTATTTGTGCCAAAAATGCATACTCTAACTTCAATTATGGGGAGACACCAGCCAAACTCAAACTGAGGGCCAATCTTACAAAATAAACAGCCTGTGCCCTTCAAAAACGTCAATGTAATGAAAGATTATAAAGGCCGAGAAATGCCTGCAGATTACAGAATACTAAAGAGACGTGGATACTAAATGCACCCTATGGGGGCTGGCACAGTGGTGCAGCGGGTAAAGCGTCACCTGCAACACCTGCATCCCACATGGGTGCGGCTGGTGTCCCGGCTGCTCCACTCTTGATCCAGCTCCCTGCTATGGCCTGGGAAAGCAGCGGAAGATGGCCCAAGTCCTTGGGCCCCTGCACCCACATGGGAGACCTGGAAGAAGCTCCTGGCTCCTGACGATGTCTCTCTGTCTCTCCCTCTCTCTCTGCAATTGTGACTTTCAAATAATTTATTTTTATTTTTATTTATTTATTTGACAGGTAGAGTTACAGACAGTGAGAGAGAGAGACAGAGAGAAAGGTCTTCCTTCCTGGTTCACTCCCCAGATGGCTGCAACGGCTGGAGCTGCGTTGATCCAAAGCCAGGAGCCAGGAGCTTCTCCTGGTCTCCCACGCGGGTGCAGGGGCCCAAGGACCCGGGCCATCCTCCACTGCCTTCCCAGGCCACAGCAGAGAGCTGGACTGGAAGAGGAGCAACTGGGACTAGAACCCAGCACCCATATGGGATGCCGGCGCCACAGGCAGAAGATTAACCTAGTGTGCCACCGCGCCGGCCTCTCAAATAAATCTTTCAAAAAAATGCACCCAGTGATTCTGAAGGATCATAGGCCAAAAAAAAATTACATAAGACATTTTAAAAAAAGATTTATTTTGTTTATTTGAAAGAGTTACAGAGAGAGGTAGAGACAGAGAAAGGTCTTCCATCAACTGGTTCATTCCTAAAATGGCCGCCAACAGCCAGAACTGAGTTGATCCTAAGCCAGGAGCCAGCAGCTTCCTCCCGGTCTCCCACGTGGGTGCAGGGGCCCAAGGAGAGTACTTGAGTGAGTGCAGAGGAGCACCACACACTGATAAGATATGGTGGTCCTTTGTCGCCAGAGGGGGAGAACGGGCTCATGCCCTAAAGAACTCTTAAGCCTGAAGCCCAAAGCAACAGGGTTTTTAAAGGCAAAAACCACAAAAACGGGAGGGGGATACATGGTTGCTAGGATGGGGAGGTGGGGAATACATGGTTACTGGGGTCAATCTAACCTAAAGCCTATGCGAAACTAATACCAATTATAATCTTAACAATATCAGTTACAATCTTAACAATTTCAATTAGGTTCTTGACATTAATCCAGGTATTGGCCTAAATCACATTGAAGTAACACCTTGACAGCAGGGACTCCATTTTGGAGCACCCGAGACTCCATCTTGAGAAAGCACCCCCCAATGTGAGACTCTGGTCTGAAACTATGACCTGAAACACTCAAACAGTAGCAGTCCACGACATCATACTAGGCAAAGCATAGAAACCCCCTCGCATGCTCGCTTAAGATTAAAAAAAGATAGGCTGCACTTGGGTTAATGAGAAGACTGTAATTTGTCTATGTCCTACATACGATTTAGGCCAATACCTGGATTAATGTCAAGAACCTGATTGAAATTATTAAGATTGCAACTGGTACTGTTAAGATTATAATTGGTATTAGTTTCACATAGGTTTTAGGTTAGCTTGACCCCGGTAACCATGTGTTCCCACTCTCCTCCTTGTGGCTTTTGCCTTTATAAACCCTGTTGCTTTAAGCTTTAGAGTCAAGAGTTCAAGAGCTCAGGTATAACAATATGTAGGACACAGACAAATTAGTCTTATTAGTAACCCAGGTGCAGCCTGTTTTCTGTTTTTAAGATTTATTTATTTATTTATTTGAAAGGGAGAGAGAGAGAGAGAGAGAGAGAGAGAGAGAGAGCGAGCCAGGAGCCAGGAGCCTCTTCTGGGTCTCCCACGAGAGGGCAGGCCTGGGCATCGTCCACTCCTTTCCCATCCCACAGCAGAGACCTGGATCTGAAGTGGAGCATCCAGGACATAAACTGGCACCCATATGGGATGCGGCATTGGCCTCACCCGCTATCTATCTCACCTATCTGTCTTCAAGCTTGAGTGAGCATGTGAGGGGGTTTCTATGCTTTGCCTAGTGTGATGCAGTGGACTGCTACTGCCTGAGTGTTTTAGGGCATAGTTTCAAACCAGAGTCTCATGGAGGGGGCGGGGGGGGTGCTCCAAAATGGAGTCCCTGCTGTCAAGGTGTTACTTCAATCTTCTACTGCTTTCCCAGGTACATCAGCAGGGAGCTGATCAGAAGTGGAGCAGCTGGGACGTGAACTGGCATCCATGTGGGATTCTGATGCTGCAGGCTGGGGATTAACCTACTTCGCCACAGCACTGGCCCCACATGAAAGGCATTGTTGGGACAATTGGCAAAATCTGAATAAGGTCTGTAGACAGATTATAGTACTGAATCAAAGCTAAATTTTCTGATTTAGATACTTTTCTTATTTTTTATTATGTAAGCCAAAATCCTTATTTTTGGGAAATACTGAAGTATTTATGGGTAAAAGTGCATGATATCTCCAAATTACTCTCAAAAAGCTAAAAAAAAAAACTTGTTATATGCATAAAAATTAAAAATATGACAAAATGTCAATTGGCAAATAATGGGAATGGGTAAACAGGAATTTTCTTATAGCTTTTTTGGCATTTTTCTGTAAACTTAAAATTATTAAGGGGGGCACTGCTGTGGCGTAGCGGGTAAAGCCGTTGCCTGAAGTGCGGCATCCCATATGGGCGCTAGTTTGAGTTCCGGCTGCTCCACTTCCAATCCAGCTCTCTGTTAGGGTCTAGGAAAGCAGTAGATCCAAGTCCTTGGGCCCCTGCATGGGAGTGGGAGACCTGGAAGAAGCTCTTGGCTTCTGGCTTCTGGCTTCAGCTCCGCCCAGCTCCCGCCGTTTCAGCCATTTAGGGAGTGAACCAGCAGATGGAAGACTTCCTCTCTCTGCCTCTCTGTAACTCTTTCAAGTAAATAAATAAATCTTTTAAAAATGCGATAAAATAATTAAGAACAAAATTAAATCACCATTGAGTCTAATCCTGTCTCCACCATCTGCTACGGAGGTGATTTTCGATAAGCCATAAAAACCCATCAGAAGTTCTAGAAGGCGGCCATAAATACTGGGGGAGGGGAGGGCCACGATGCCTTTTAAACAAAATAACTTTGCACAAAAGCACAGCCAGGGGAGACTCTGTGGGACCCCTCCCTGAGGTTCCCAAGCCCCCAAACTCGGCGGCAGCGGCCGAGGGCAGGCTCCCTCCGAGGAGATTAGAGGCGTCAAGCGAGGACTGGCACACCTGCGCTGCCTGTCTCCGGATTCCCTCGGAGCCAGGGTACTTGAAGCCCTCGGAGGCCCACCCGCAGTCTCTCCGGCTCGCCCCGTGCGCGGCTGGGCGCACCGCGCTCTCGCTGAAGGTGGACCTCAAACTCCAGCAGCCCGACGTCTGGGCCAGCCTCCATGGCCAGGTCCCGGGACTGCTCGACTGGGACATGGGGAACGAGGCCTTTCTGGCCTTCACCACGTCGCACCTGCCTGTGGCCGAGCAGAACCGTGAGTGCTGGGCGTGGGGGAGGGGCGTGCGCGGGCCGGGCGCGGGTCTCGGCGGGGCCGGGGCTCCCCGCTCTCCGCACCCGCTCCCCGACCGCGCCGGGGCCTGGTTGGCGGGGGCGCCGCGGTGTGTGGGCCCCGGGCCGGCTGCGGCCCCCTTCGACTGGAAGCCCGCGGAGGGCAGCCGGTCTCGCCGACCTTGGCGCCTTCCTCTCCGCGCCCGGAACGTTCTAGGGCTCCGCCGAGCCGCCTCTCCTCGCTCGCTCATTGGCTCCTCGGCGGCGCCATTTGGAACGCTGTAGGCTCGCCTTGTTTTTCTCTCTCAAAAAAAAAAAAAAGCAAGGAACGGTGTTGTTTGTTTGCATCCCCACCTCTTGATGCAAACTTGTACAGCGCTTGCTTAGGGGCCGGTTGGCTGTCGCCTTGTTGTTTTCTCCTCCCCTTTGACCCTCCACAGTTGAGAGCCGAGGTAATTCCAAAATTCACGGCGCCTGTTTGCCAGCGCGGCCGCTAAAGCCTTGGGTTGACTCTGCCCATTTCCCCTCCGTGTTGGGACCCCAATCTTTTGATTGTCTTCCCGGTTCCCACGGTTCTCCGGAGCTCTTAGTGTTGCTAGATGCAGGGCTGGTTCGTTATTTCCTGCAGTTGAGTAGCCGCCTGTGTTCCCTTCTGCGCTGTCACTGTCCTGACACCTAAACCCTCCCCAGCTGTTTGCCTTGGTGGTTAATGCCACAGGACGTTCCTGTGCGTTCCCTCATTCAGGGCCTCGCCTTGGCCTGCCGCTGTCCTGGGCGCTGGGATGCACGGGGAATGGAGGGGCGAGCCGGCACGGGCTGCTGTCTCCTGGGGCAGGCAGACAGTGCCTGGAGGAGTGGGTTATGTCCTATGCCTAACCTGGAATGGGAAAGGAAACGCGGGATGGCACGGGTGGAGGGGTCCCAGCTGCGGTGTTGCAGGGTCGTATAGACCTCCACTGGGAACAGGATACTTGAGCAAGGAGTTGAAGAGGATGAAAGCCGTCTCGCTCCATGCCAGCGTCCTCGGGTGTTTGGGGCGCTCCAGAGAGGCCAGTGAGGCTGCATCCAGGCCAGTGCTGAGAGCTCGCGGGCTGTGGGTGCAGAGGTGTTTGTCTGCTGTGTCAGGGCTTCGGTGTTGACTTAATGGGAGGCACGGCCGGGAGGTTTGGAGCAGACAAGTGATGTGACCTGGGGCCCCTCTCATGAGCCAGCTGCTCGCTGTGCCACTGCGGTCTTGACTTTCCTGCGTGACCAAGAAGCCCCATGGTTTCACTTTGCATCGGGCCCTACAAATGACAACCCTGGTTTGACAAGATGTTCAATCTGGAAGGATCGCCGTGGCTGCCAGCTGGAGGGTGTGCTGTCTGTGGGGCAGAAGTGCTGTAGGCGGTTGGACCTAAGGGCCTAGGGTTCTGGGAAGAGGTGAAGACTGCAGATGTAAATTTCCAGGCTTTGGAATATGGGTGGGGTTTGAGGAGTGAGGCGGGAGGGCCAAGGATGAACCTGGGGGCATTGCATTATAAAAAGATTAGGGAGAGGAGAGATAAGTAGGAAAACAAACAAACAAAAAAGACCAGTGAGAACCAAAGTGGGACTGGTGTCCGGGAAACCAGTCAAGGGAGGGTGTCAAGGAGGGGAGAGACCAGTGACTGGATTTAGCAGTCTGGAAGTCCCTGTGACCTTGGAGGGGTGGGGGATAGAATGGAAAGCTGATCAGAGAGCTTTAGGGATGGAAAGAGAGAGGCTGGAAATCTCTAAATAAATAAATAAAGGAATGGAAGGAGGGACAGTGAAGATGAAAAGTATAAATTCTTCTTTCAAGGAATTTTGTCTCAAAGGGAGACAAATAGTGGTGACCAGGTACAGAAAGTGGGGGCCAACAAGTTCTTTTTAGTCACACGGAGAATCAACAGTGCATTTGGGTGCTGGTGAGAATAGCAACATTAATGACACAGGAAAGAGGGAGGGTTTCTGGGACGTTGTCCGTGAGGGCACAGGGAATCTGCTAGCCAGAGAAGACAGAGGCTCTCTCCTCGGATCCTGCTGAGGTCGCCGGTCCGCCGGCTTTCCTCCCCGTTCTGTGGCTTTCAAACAGAACCCTGATTAGGTTCAGCTCTGCCAAACAAGTGTTCTGCAGCCTTTGGTCGATGGATCGGTGATCGTGGGAGGTCCTAGTTGGGGTGGAGAGTGAGTGAGCTGGAGAGACAGAAGGTGGCACATTCTTACATGGTGCAATGGAGAAGCTGCGGTTACTGGTTTAGCTTATGACGGAGAGGGACTGTCTAAAGTAGTGTGGCAGTGTTCAGGAAACAGCCAGGACTTAGGGCAGAAGTGATGGAGAGGGTGACAGTGAGCCCTTCTAAGTGAGGGGGCATGGCCCAGAGTTTAGTGGAGGACAATAGCCATGGAGACTTAAGTTCCCTGTTAACTGGGCAGTCTGGGGGGTGGCCGCACTGGTCCTGCCTGAGTGCTCCACGTGGGGCTGTGTGGCTGACAGCAGGAAGTGCAGGTGATCAGGGGTTCTGTTTTCTTCACGGTTCTTCTTAATCTGATTGATGTGAAGTGTTGTATTTTATTTTTTGATTGATAATAAGGTTGAACATCTTTTAGCCATTCAGGTACCCCTCTTTAGGAATGCTGATTTTTTTCTCACTTGTAAATATGTGTTGATCTTTTATTTAAGGATTTGTGGGAACTCTGCTTGTTAGAGAACGTTGGGTTGAATTTTTTCCCTAGTTTATTGTCACTTGTCTTCCCCCTTGGCTTATGGTGATTTTTAGTGTGCAGAAATTCTAATTTTTTTTTAAAGATTAATTTTGGGGCTGGCATTGTGGCAGGGCAGTTAGGCTGCCACTTGCAATGCCAGCATCCCATTTTGGGGTGTCTGGGATCTCTTTGTCACTCTGCCTTTCAAATAAATTAATTATAAAAAGAATTAAAAATGATCTTAAAAATTTATTTTTAGAGAGATTTTTCCATCTGCTCCTTCATTTCCCAAATGTCTGCAACAATCTGGGGCTGAGCTGGGCTGAAGCCAGGAGCCAGAAACTCCATCCAGGTCTCCTTCGTGGGTGGCAGGGACCCAAGCACTTGGGTCATCTGTTACCATAACAGGCACGTTAGGAGGGAGCTCGATGGGAAGCAGGGGAGCCGGGACTTGACCTAGCACTCTATACGGGCTGCCAGTGTCCCAAGTGGCAGCCTCCACGCCAGCTGTCCCATTCATTTTTATGTATTACTAAATGTGCATAAAAATGTACAGGTTGTTGGGGTTGGTGCTGTGGTGCAGTAGGTTAGTCCTCCGCCTGTGGTGCCCCAACCCATATGGGCACCGGTTCTATTCCCAGCTGTTCCTCTTGCAACCTAGCTCTCTGCTGTGGCCTGGGAAGCAGGTCTTGGGAAAGTCCTTGGGTCCCTGCACCCACGTGGAAGGCTAGGAAGAAGCACCTGGCTCCTGGCTTTGGATGGACATGGCTCTAGGGAGTGAGCCAACGGAAGGAAGACCTTTCTCTCTGTCTCTCCCTCTCACTGTCTGTAACTCTGCCTCTCAAATAAATAAAATCTTTAAAAAAAGTATAGGTTGATTTGAAAGGTAACTGACATCTTTATTGTGTCTTTATTCAAATCTGTTATGTCATTAAATACTAATTAGATTTTCCCCCATTCTTTCATGGGTTAACTCCTATCTACTTATATATTTTTTAAAGATTTGTTTATTTTATTTGGAAGATAGAGTTACAGAGAGAGGAGAAAAAAGGAGGAGAGACAGAGAAAGAGGTCTTCCATCCTCTGGTTCACTCCCCAAATGGCTGCAACAGCCAGAGCTAGGCCGACCTGAAGCCAGGAGCCAGGAGCTTCATCCGGGTCTCCCACATGGGTTCAGGGGCCCAAGGACTTGGGCCATTTTCCACTGCTTTCCCAGGAGCATCAACAGGAAGCTGATTGGAAGTAGAGCAGCCTGGACTTAACTGGCACCCATATGGGATGCTGGCACTGCAGGTGGTGGCTTAACCCACTCTGCCACAGCACCAGCCCCTGGTTCTTACTGTAAATGCTACCTTTTTGATTATATATATAATATAGTATGTATAATATATATATATATAAAGTCTAATGATTTTAATGCTTTTGTAGAACAGTATCATTTATTATGTCGTTGTATTCAGGAAACGCACTTTGTTGGTTCTAGTGATTTGTATTTATTTGAAAGACCAACAGAGGGCTCCCCTCCATTGCTTCACTCTCTAGATGTCCACAATGGCCAGGGGGCAGACGCCAAAGCCCAGAGTTGGAACACAGTCCAAGTCTCCCTGGGTAGCAGGGGCCCAGATACTCATCCTCACCCCTGCCCTCAGTCTGCATCAGCAGGAAGCCAGAGCCGGAATGGAACGCGGCGCTCTGGCGGGGGACGTGGGCATCTTAACTGCTGGCCAGATGCCCACCCCTGTATGCTGCCTATGCATGGTTTTCTATGCTAATCATTTTTTTCCTACAAATAATATATTTAAGATTTTATTTATTTGAGAGGCAGAGCCACAGATAGACAGAGACAGAAAGGTCTTCCATCCATTGGTTCACTCCCCAAGTGGCTGCAACAGCTGGAGCTGAGCAGATCTATAGCCAGGAGCTTCTTCCTGATCTCCCACGTGGGTGTAGGGGCTCAAGCACTCGGGCCATCTTCTACTGCTTTCCCAAGCCATAGCAGAGAGCTAGATCAGAAGTGGGGCGGTGGGAACTTGAACTGGCGCCCATATGGGATGCCAGCCCTGCAGGCGGCAGCTTTACCCACTACAGCACAGCACCAGCCCAGGGACATCCTTTCGGACTGCCAAACCCCCAATAAGGACATCATTACCGCCTGACAAAAATCAAGCCTCCTCTGTAATGTGACGTTCGTGGGGACGGAACAGCGAGTTGGCTGGTGGTGCCGTTTGCTGAGACAGTGACGCTGCAGGAAGGAGTGGGAGAAGCAGGAGTTCAGGTCCAGCAGGTCGAGTGTGGCATGCCGTGGGCTACCCAAGCCCTGTCTCAAGTGCTGCTTAGGAGCCGGCGGAAAGCCTGGGCTAGAGGTCAAGGGTTGAGGACTCTGAGTTTCTAGATGGTAAGGCAGCCACAGGCTTGCAGCAGCTGGCTCTGTGGCTGAAGGAGAGAACGGGGCGGGAGAGCCCCCCAGGCAGGGCTCGGCTCTCGAAGTCCCAGGATGTCTTGACCGTCTGCGCTTTCTTTTGCCAGTTGCCAGGTACAGGCTTCAAATAGTCGAACCACCAAGGTTACCTTTGGAGAAGAAGCCCCGCGCTGACAGAGATGGTGAGCGGCCGGATCTCTGCCGACACAGCTCCGTGGCCCAGGCTGGACGCCGGGGACGCCGACGCCCTTTGCTCTCCCCAGGTCCAGAGTTTGAGCCCAACCTGTGGATGTGGGTGAACCCCAACATCGTGTACCCACCGGGAACGCTGGAAGCCCAAGGGGCTAGCGAGAAGAAGGATCCGGCGGGCGCGGTCCCTCGCCGTCGGCTGCCCTGCCATCAGGAAGATGCCTGCTGCCCCGGCGCACTGTCGCCTTCCTCCCCCGAGCAGTCTCCGTCGCCGAAGCACTTTTCGTCTTCCCCCAGCAGCTGGGAGGTAGGGATTTCTGGGGTGGGGAGTAGGCAGGGCGGGCACAGGGACGAGGTGCCGGAGTACTGCTCTTAGAGGCAGTCTTGGGTTGGGGAGCAGCCCGGCTGGCCGGCCTGTGCCACTGCCCCTTCCTGCCAGCACAGCCCTGGGCAGCAGCCAAGGAGTCAGGACCAGTTCCTCCTCTGTGCTCCTCTAGCTCACGGAAGAGGAGGAGGCCGAGGACCAGGATGACAGCTCCTGTGTGGCTCTCCGGTCCCCTCACAAAAGGGCCCCCCTCCAGAGCCGGAGGCTTCAGCAAGCCAGCAGCCAGGAGGGGAGGCTCTGGCCCCGGCCCCCTCTCAATTACTTCCACCTAATTGCCCTGGCATTAAGAAACAGTTCCCCCCGTGGCCTCAACGTGCAGCAGATCTACAGTTTCACTCGGTATGTGCCGGGGGGGCCCGTGGGGAGCACAGGGAGGGGCCGGGGCCCTGCTCTAGAGCCTCCCAACCCGCCCCAGGCCCTGGGCTGCTGGCTCCGCCCCCCTCTGGTCTGAGAGCACGGGAGCTCACCCAGGGGTCTCTTCCCAGCTGGCTGTGTGCCCCACTCCCACATACGGGAACACGTTCACTCTCACATCCTCGAAACACGCCAAGCTTCTTGGTCACGCTTCCCCTCCCAAATCTCACTGGGCCTGGTGACAGTTGCTCCACGCCCCTCCCTGTCCAGATTAGCCAGTGTGAGATCTGGTTGCCCGGACAGCGACAGCATCCCACCTGCTTCTCCAGGGCAGGCATGCACAGCTAAGAAGGGAGTAGGGGAGCTTCGCAGGCCCCCTCCCGGCAGTACAAGGAGGGCCTGCTCTTCTGGGGCACCCCTCCCTGACCAGGAGCCCGATTCTGCCTGTTTGTGCTGCGGGCACAGTCCTGAGCCCTTGGAAGGCAGGAGGAGAGTGGGGGTGGAATGGGCGGTGGGCCGGGCCTGCAGGAGGAGGGGCTGGCACGGCTGGCACAGGTCGGGGTGTTGCTGTGTCCTCGGCCACCCGAGCGGCCTCGGCAGGCCGGCACACTCGGAACCCCCTCCCTTACCTCTCTCCTGTCCACAGACAACACTTTCCGTTTTTCCGGACGGCTCCGGAAGGCTGGAAGAACACCATCCGCCACAACCTGTGTTTCCGAGACAGCTTTGAGAAAGTGCCGGTCAGTATGCAGGTCGCGGCCAGCGCCCGGCCCCGCTCCTGCCTCTGGAAGTTGACCGAGGAGGGACGCCGCCGCTTTGCCGAGGAGGCCCGTGCCCTGGCTGCCACCCAGCTGGAAAGTATCCAGCAGTGCATGAGCCAGCCAGGTGCGAGGCCTTGGCGTGCGTGCGTGGCGGGCTGAGGAGGGGCCGGCCACCCTCGCTGGAGGCAGAGTGTGGGAGCCTGGGGGTGTCTCCCATGAGGAGCAGGGCGGGGCGGAGGTGGTCTGAACCCTCTAGTGATACCTGCCTGAGGTGGGACCTTGATGGGGGGGTGCACCAATGAGAGGCAAGCAGCCCTGCTCACAGGGGGCCACACGGAATGGGAAGCGCGCTCAGGCGTGTGCAACCAGGACTCTTCCCGGAGCAGCTCAGTGCCTGCGTGGCATTTGAGCCTTGAGCCAGGAGAAGCAGATGGCCGATGCGAGCCTTCCAGACTTGGAGGACAGCAGGTGCTGTGCAGATTCCTTTGAACTCTCTCCTTCTCTTACAGATATGATGCCCTTCCTCTTTGACCTTTGATACCGCAAAGCGAGTCAGCCCCTGCCTTATTAAAGTTGCCCCCAGCAGCCCTGTGTGGATATGTGTGTGTGGTCTCTGAAGATGGGGTGAAGGGCGGAGGTGCAGTTCCAGCTCGGGGTGGGGAGCAGCCCACGCGTGCTCCCAGGCAGTGGGGCAGCTGCTGGCGTGCAGACCCAGAGGCCACGCTTGTCTCAGAGGAGCAGAGTCCTCGCCCTTCACCAGACCTGAGCGAGTGCCCGTTTTCTGGATTTTGAAGATAATCTTGGGAGATGCTGGCTTGTGGCAGGCAGCCCTGGGAGCACCACCTACTTGTTCAGCTAACATCGTTAAGCTGCTACTTAACGAACTCATAGGGCTTCAGGGCCCTGGGACAGTTTCTGCTCTGTGCTGTGGTAGCCATGACAGGGGTAAGGGCAGGTGCCAAGGCAGCGGGGGGAGGGGGAGGTTTAGGGAGAGGCTACCTTTGTTTGGAATTTTTGATCAATAAAGGATAATATGAAGAGCCCCTGCATGTCTGTCATCCAGCTTCACTCCTGGACCTGCTGTTTTGTTACAGGCAGGACCTGTTCTCCCTTGGGTTATGTTGAAGCAATTCTAGGTGCTTTTCCTTGAAAGGATGTTTGAACGTATTTTTACTTGAATACTGGTCATACTTTCCATCTTCCTAGAAAGTTGAGATTTTTTTTAAGGTTATTTATTTGAAGGTGGAGAGACAGATCTTCCATCTGCTGGTTCCCTCCCCCAAATGGCCACAACATCTGGGGCTGGGTCAGTTGAAGCTCAGAGCAAGGAACTCCCTCTGGGTATCCCTTGTGGTTAGCAGAAATCCAAGTATTTGAAGCATCACCTGCTGCTTCCCAGGCTCATTAGCAGGGGCCTGGAAGAGAAGCCCAGAGTAGCCTGGCATCGAACTGGCACCTGATTAGGGACGTGGGTGTCCTACCCTGCTGTACTTAGCACCTGCCCTGAGCTGAAACACCTGTATAGAAAGTTCTCGCCTGCCATAGTTATCACGATTGTGTGGCTCCTACAAGAAAGGCAGGACAAGTACTTGACTCCTTAGCTAGTTTTGAACACAGAGTTGGCTCTCTGGCAGGGAGGAGGTAGTTCTTTTTTATTTTATTTTATTTTATTTTTTTAATTTTTGACAGGCAGAGTGGACAGAGAGAGAGAGAGAGAGAGAGGTCTTCTGTTGGACCTCCCATTGCTGAGATGCCCACTTGTTCAGGAGGACGCCCAAAGATCCAGACTCCAGACGAGTTGATGCAAAAGCATGAGGATTTTATTGAATGTTTGCACAAACGGGCCCCCACCTCAGGCGGTGAAGAGCCCTGAGCTGCAGTTACACACCGGTTATATAGGCAACGAATTAGCATATTGCTAATGCACATGCGTAAAATGCAGGTAGAGAATGCTGGAGGAGAATGCAGAGGTGTTACAGGATTGGTCAGTTCAAAGGGACAATTAGCATATGGGAGAATGCTTGTGAAGAATGCTGACGGAGAATGCTGGGGGTGTTACAGGATTGGCTGGTCGCAGTGACATCATAAGTGCGCACCTAGGGACTTTCTGAAGCGGAGGGGTAGCTCTGCTCTGGGCGGGGATTGTCTTTTCCTTCCCAGAAAATGTTCTGCCCACTAGTCTCTGGGGAACATCTACCTTTTTAAGAAACCCTTAGTATTTGCCCAGGCCTAATTTCTTGCTCCCCCCATAAGGGTCCTTCACTTCCTTTTGCTGTTGGTTCACCCTCCAATGGCCGCTGCAGCCAGTGCACCGCTGCTGATCCGATGGCAGGAGCCAGGTGCTTTTCCTGGCCTCCCATGGGGTGCAGGGCCCAAGCACTTGGGCCATCCTCCACTGCACTCCCAGGCCACAGCAGAGAGCTGGCCTGGAAGAGGGGCAACCGGGACAGAATCCAGCTCCCTGACAGGGACTAGAACCCTGTGTGCCAGCGCCACAAGGCGGAGGATTAGTCTAGTGAGCCACGGCGCTGGCTTAGGAGGTAGTTCTTGAATTCAACAGGAATAGGGTACCGACGAGTGAAAGCAAGATGGGATGTGGAGAGAAGTGGGAGGGCTGCTGGATGCTTGTGTTCAGGTTAGGCCATCTGGCTGCCTGTGGATGAAGAACAGGAGAAGGCTGAGGCTGGAGCCAGCCGGTGGGGTGAGCTGGGGAGAAAGCATGGCTGCAAGGGAGGTGCAGAGAATGAGAAGGGGACAGGCTGCGATGTGTGGGCGGTAGAATCTGCTGGCTGGGGCGCAGGGGGCCGGGGAGGAATCTAGGCTGGGCTTGGGTACAGGGATACAATTGGAAGTAGGGTGCATCCATTTGGGAAATGTTGAATGGGGAGTCCCACGCACCACTGTGGGGGTGATCAGCATGACGAGCCGCGGAGAGGAGTCCAGAGCACAGAAGCAAGGCCTGTGGGGTGGGCTTGGGGTCAGAGTTGAAGCCACAGCTGGAGATGAGGGTATTACGGGGCAGTTAAGGAAGGGAGCTGCAAGAGGTGAGGAGTCACTTCTCCCTCCCTTGGGCTCTTGACATTTCCTCTCTCTGGGTAGGGAGCACCACATTGGCTTTCCCTCAGTTGTAGTGGAGATGGGGGATGAGTGTGGGTGTGTGTGTGTGGGGGGTGAGAATTCGCATCCCAAGAGCCAGCGCCTTCCACATGCTGCTGAGATGCCTCAGAGTGAGTCCTTGGGGCTGCTGTGGCTCAGGGCAGGGCCAGCTCTCGGGTCAGAGAGGATCCCACAACACCCCCAGTGTTGCAGGACCATCCTGTACCTTGCACGGGACCCCCTGCCCACCAGTCATCTGTGCCTCACGCGATGCATCGGTCCTCTCCAGAGGTGCCTGTGGTACCTAACTTGGGAATGCTCCCCGGTCTCTGCACACGGGGAGCCTGAAGTGGTCCCTCCCTTCCCTGTCCTTGTTGGTGCTCGGCCCTGACACAGCTTCTGCCTGGTACTGAGCCTGGGTCATGGTGGGAGCCAAGTGTGTGGTTGTGGCGTCTGGGAGGGCCAACAACAGCCTGCATCTCCTTTTAGCCCCTACGATGCTTATTGGTAGCCTGGGCCTTACTGTTGCTTAGCAACACTTTTATTTTCTATATCTGACTCTCTGTTCCCCCTCAGCAGAAAATCTGCCCTGTAACAAGCTGGATGTCTTTTTTTTTTTTTTTTTCAAGCTGAATTCTTTATATAACATTTTTTTTTTTCCCTCCTGAAAGAGAGGGAGAGACGGAGAAAGATTTCCATCCTCTGATTCACTCCCTAGATGGCTGCAGCAGCCAACACCTGGCCAGGCTGAAGTCAGGAGCTTCATCAGGGAGCCCCAATATGTGGGCCACCTTCCACTGCTTTCCCAGGCCATTGGCAGGGAGCAGGATCAGAAGTGGAGCAGCTGGGACTCAAACCTGTGCCCATATGGGATGCAGCTTGTTAATGCAGCACCTGTTAATGCCACTGTGCCAGCCCCCTTTTTAAACATTTCTAGACCTCTGTTTCGTTGGTGTGTAAAATAGGGATATAAGGAAAGTACCCGGAGAGCTGACGGGAACTGAACAAGATAATGGGAAGTGTGCAGTCCGGCATATTAATAGTGAAGGAGTGCTTGGAAGCAGGTTAGACAGCGTTTCACTCGTGTGTGTAGATCCACACAGCATCTTAGGAGGATGGCTGGGGGGTGTGCTGGGGTCAAGCCGCCACTTGGAACACCCGTGTTCCGTATCCGAGTGCCTGGGTTTGAGTGCGGCTCTGCTCCTGGCTCCAGCGTCCAGCCGATGCGCACCCCGGGAGGCAGCAGGGGAAGGCTCAGGTGTTCCGGTCCCTGGGTTGACTTCCAGTTCCTCCTCCCCTGTCCTGGCCCGGCCTCAGCTGTTACAGACATGTGAGGGGCCAACAAGTGGACAGGAGATCTGTGTGTGATGTTTCTGTCTCAGCCTCTCAAATTCAACATTTTAAAGATGTATTCATTTGAAAAGTAGAGAGACAAGAGATTGTCCATCTGCTGGTTCACTCCCCAAGTGCCTGCAGCAGCCGGGCTGGTCCAAGCCAAAGGCAGGGGCCAGGAACCCCACCTAGGTCACCTACGTGGGTAACCAGCATCTAGCACTTCCCAGTGTGTTAGCTGGATCAGAAGCAGAGTAGCCGGGACTCGAACGGGCGCCCTAATATGTCTCAAGCCGCCGGCCCCCAGATAAACACTCTCCCCCTCCTTGTGATGGCTGTTCTATTTGAGGAGTAGCCTTCACTTCCTGTCCACTTATCACCGTCTCATGCCCTGTGAAGTGGCGGCTGAGCCTGGCTGCCTCCTGCCTGCTCTTTGAAGTGTGGTGCACTCCTGAAAGTGCAATCCATGTCCTACCAGAGCAAAATGCGTCTTTCAAGAAAGAGCTGTTTGCTGGTCTGCACGTTTCTGTGACAGGACATCCTCACGGCCACTCTGCCCCGACTCTCCCCATCCCCACCCCCACCCCCCGGTCTCCTGCCCCAGGCCCCAGCCCCTTCAGTCTCACTGTGCAGCAGGAAGTTAGCAGTGCTGGGCCAGGGCTCTCACTGGGCACTACAGGCACCCCAGGGGGTGTGTGGGCATTGGCAGTCAAGGCCCTGGGGTGTCAGATGTCCCTAGTGCAGGAGACGGGCCTTCACCTTTAAGAATTGACCCAGACTGCTGTTTATAATGAGCTCAGCCAAGAACTTGGTGTTCTACCTAAACAAAATGCTTTGCGGCATCAGTTCCGTATACACCGAGTTTTGCAGGAATGCAGCTTTTATGTGAAGATGATGCTGTTTTGGTTTGGAAGTTTACTAAGAGCTGTTTGCCATTTTGGGAAATCAGTTCACCGACAGCAAAGCTATTCTAGTTTTAAGTCAACAACACCTCACCTGTGTTACTGTGCATATGTGCGTGCCTGGCGTGCTCAGGATCGTGTGTAGAAACAAGCACATTTCTCCAGCTCTTGTTGCAGGTAGTCAGTGTAAAGTATTCTCAGTATTTGAATATCATCTGTTTAGGCTATTCCCTGTAAGTACATAGAAATTTCCAGTGACCTCAGTTTTCAAGTGTAGCTTATCCATTGCTACATTTTACTTGATCCATTTTAATTATAAAACAGTCTCCCTTTGTGGCATTGCAACTAGAGCATTATATTGACTTTTCTTTCTTTCAAAGTTACATGTGTAGGTTAGTTATTTTTATCAGTCATTTCATGGTGGTAAATGGGGCCTTGAAAGCATTTGCTCCACTCCTGGGTTGCTAAGGCTGATGGGGTAGAGAACCACTGAGCCAAGCCACACGCAGCCCCCAGCCCCCAGCCACTTAGTGCTACTGGCACCCAGGGACGCCCATGTCCAGGCCCCCACAACTGCACAGTTCGCTGTGAGTGGTCGCTGGTCACTTCTGTAACTGACAAAATTCCACAGTTCCTGGAGGCACAGAAGAGAGGGTTTGCTCTGACTGGGGGACCTGAGGAAGGCTTCTCCCAGGTGGAGATGTCGGCACTGTCTTTTTTTTTTTTTTTTTTTTTAAGTATTTATTTGAAAGGCAGAGTGACTTAGGGAGAGAGATCTTCCATCTACTTCCCCAAATGGCCAGGGCTGGCCCAGGCCTGAAGCAAGGAGCCTGGAACTCCATCCAGGTCCCCCATGTGGGTGGCAGGGGCCCGAGCACTTGGGCCATCTTCTGCCACTTTCCCAGGTGCATTGGCAGGGAGCTGGATCAGTAGGACAGCAGGACATGAAGCAGTGCTCCCACGTGGGATGCCTGTGTCACAGCACCAGCTTAACCCGCTGTGCCACGACTCTGGTCCTGGCACTGCCTTCTAACCGCAAGCTACCTGGGCTCCCTCCCCGGCAAGAACTTCCACCCCGGAGAGGCATCTTAACCTCGGGCTGCTTGGATTTGACTTTTCTTTTAAGTTGACAAACATATCTAGAGGGCCACCATATGCTAATTCTTAGTGGTCAGACAGGAATGGGACGTGGTCTCTGTACTTGACCTTTCCAACTACTGGATTTTCAATTGGATACTAAAAATAGTGACCACTTAAGAAGCAAAGAACAGGGCCGGCACCGAGGCTCACTAGGCTAATCCTCCACCTAGCGGCGCCGGCACACCGGGTTCTAGTCTTGGTCGGGGCGCCAGATTCTGTCCCAGTTGCCACTCTTCCAGGCCAGCTCTCTGCTGTGGCCGGGGAGTGCAGTGGAGGATGGCCCAAGTGCTTGGGCCCTGCACCCCATGGGAGACCAGGAGAAGCACCTGGCTCTTGCCTTTGGATCAGTGTGGTGCACTGGCTGCGGCGGCCATTGGGGTGTGAACCAACGGCAAAGGAAGACCTTTGTCTCTCTCACTGTCCACTCTGCCTGTCAAAAAAAAAAAAAAAAAAGCAGCAGAAGCAAAGGACCTTGGAATTGAGAATTCTGCTGAGACAACTCTGGAAGGCGACACAAAAGGGGGGCATTTCATTTTTTCCATCAATATTGATTGAGAACTTGCATGCCAGACCTTCACCAGCTTTACAGATGTCCCATTCTGTCCATATTTCTGAGCTTTATGGGATAGAATGCATTTATGAGACAGAACTGTTGATGGGTAAATTCTGCAGAGGAAACGAAGGGCTGGAATACAAAAAGTGCCCAGGAGCAAGTGAACTATTCCACGGGGCAGGGGAGGAGGAGTTGGCAATCAGATTGTAAAAAGTGTTTTTTGTTTTAAAAGATGATTTATTTGAACAGCAGAATTTGAGGCTGAGAGAGAGAGAGAGAGAGGTCTTCTATCTGCTGGTTCACTCCCCAAATGGCTGTAACACCACAGCACCGGCCCCAGTAAAAGGTTTTAAAGGCATGCTTGGAGCAGGTAAAGCCACCGCCTGTGATGCCAATATCCCACATGGGCGTGTTTCAGGTCTCCAATGCTCCACTTCCCATCCAGCTCCCTGCTAATGCACCTGGGAGAGCAGCAGCAGATGGCCCTGCTGCCCTTATCAGGGCCCTGAATGAAGTTCCAGGAGGCTCCTGGTTTCGGCTTGTCCCAGATTTGGCTGTTGCAGCCATTTGGGGCATGAACCTGTAAATAAAAAATTCTCCCTTGGGCTGGCACTGTGGCTCACTTGGTTAATCCTCTGCCTGTGGTGCCGGCATCCCATATGGGCACCGGGTTCTAGTTCCGGCTGCTCCTCTTCCAGTCCAGCTCTCTGCTGTGTCCCGGGAGGGCAGTGGAGGATGGTCCAAGTGCTTGGGCCCCTGTACCTGCATGGGAGACCAGGAGGAAGCACCTGGCTCCTGGCTTCGGATCGGCATAGCTCCAGCCGTAGCGGCCATTTGTGGGATGAACCAACGGAAGGAAGACCTTTCTGTCTCTCTCTCACTGTCTAACTCTGCCAAATAAAATTAAAAAAAAAAAACTTCTCCCTTTCTGTCACTCTGCCTTTTTTTTTTTTTTTTTTTTTTTTTACAGGCAGAGTGGACAGTGAGAGAGACAGAGAGAAAGGTCTTCCTTTGCCATTGGTTCACACCCCAATGGCCGCCGCAGCCGGCGCACCGCGCTGATCCGATGGCAGGAGCCAGGTGCTTCTCCTGGTCTCCCATGGGGTGCAGGGCCCAAACACTTGGGCCATCCTCCACTGCACTCCTGGGCCACAGCAGAGAGCGGGCCTGGAAGAGGGGCAACAGGACAGAATCCGGCGCCCTGACCGGGACTAGAACCCGGTGTGCCGGCGCCACTAGTCGGAGGATTAGCCTATAGAGCCACGGCGCCGGCCACTACTCTGCCTTTTAAATAAATATTACATGGATAAAAGCAAAAGAAGGTAACTGAAACGACACAGTACAGATGGAAGATGGGGCAGGCATTCGGCTAGGCCGTTAAGACTCCAGCTAAGGGTGGACGTCGTGGCACACCAGGTTAAGGCACCACTTTGACGCCCACACCCCATGTCACAGCACATGGGTTCAGGTCTGGCTCTGGTTCTGATCCAGCTTCCTGCTGATGTACACCATGAGAGTAGCAGGTGATGATTTAAATGCTTGGGTCCCTGCCACCCATGTAGGAGACTCAGACTGAATTCTGAGCTACTGGCTCCAGCCCAGTGTTGCCTAGCTGTTATGGTCATCTGGGGGGTGAACCGGTGAATGGAAGATCTGTCTCTCTGCCTTTCAAATATCAATGAAAAGAACAAAGTCCGGAGGGATTCATGAACCCACAGAGGGGCTTCTAACTTAGTAAGTCTAAGGCCCAAGAATTCGCATTACTAACAGGCTCCCGTTTGCTGATTCTGCAGACCTGTGGGAAGGACAATGTCACACTTTGGAAAACTAGGCTAGGCTAATCCTCCGCCTTGTGGTGTCGGCATACCAGGTTCTAGTCCTGGTTGGGGCGCTGGATTCTGTCCCGGTTGCCCCTCTTCCAGTGCAGCCCTCTGCTGTGACCCAGGAGGGCAGTGGAGGATGGCCCAAGTGCTTGGGCCCTGCACCCACATGGGAGACCAGGAGAGGCACCTGGTTCCTGCCATCGGATCAGTGTGGTGCGCCAGCCGCGGCGGCCATTGAAGGGTGAACCAACGGCAAAGGAAGATCTCTCTCTCTCTCACTGTCCACTCTGCCTGTCAAAAATAAAATAAAAAAATAATAACACTTTGGAAAACCATAGGCCTTGAGCCAAGCATCCAGAGGCAGGCAGATGCTGAGTAATTTTCCAAGACACTAGAAGGATTCAGAGGAGCATTTTGGAGGGGTTAAGGTCCTGGATGGACCCTGCCAGAGGAATGATGGGAGATGAAAGAATTGAGTGTTCTAAGGGTCACTGAAGTGAATCGCATCTGGCAAAGCCTGGAGCCTACAGGGCAGCCCCACCAAAGTGAAGATCTGCTGTCTGTCAAGTTTTCGTCCCCTCCACTAAAACACATCAAAGGTGTTTGTTCACTTACAAGGGAAAAGGCTTACGTTCCCTCTGTTGTGGTTCATAGTTCAAGACCAGTTGGCCCTGTGCTCCGGTGGTGTCTGAGGGTGGTACACGGTGGAATGCACACAGGGGAGGCGTGGCGTGCTGAGCCAGGAGGCTGAGAACCGGGGAGCTTGTCCCTCACCCACCCTGAGGGTTTTTCCTTATAAAGCCATCTCAGTTCCATTATGGGATTCCTAATCAATCCAGTCACTTTCCAAGGCCCACCTTAGACAACATAACTGGATTAAGTCATCCTTAATCCATTAATACAAGATTCTGGGGATCAATCCCTCAAAGCAAGGGCTTGGGACTGCCACTGCAGTACAGCCGGTTGAGTGTCACTTGTCACTCCTATATCCCCTAACAGGGTGCTGTTTGTGTTCCGGCTGCTCCACTTCCAATCCAGCTCCAGCTCCCTGCTAATGATCCTGGAAAGCAGTGGAAGATGATCCAAGACCCTGGGCTCCTGCACCCACGGGGGACCTGGATGGAGTTCCAGGCTCCTGGCCCAGTACAGGCCGTTCACTGTGGCCATGTGTGGGAATGAACCAGCAGATGGGAGATCTCTGTCCCTTCCTGACACTCTGTATTTCGAATAAAATAAAAATCTTACAGACAAAAAAGGCACAGGCCTTTGGAGAGACACCCAAATGATTATCCAGAGCACAGCAGCACGGCTCTGGACGCCTCCCGCCCCGGGACTGTGTAGGGCTCTGCACAGCCTTTCCTGGGCCATCTCCGCCTGGTGACTTCAGCCCCGCGAGGGGACACTTCACTGAGGCGCTAAGGCTCGGAAAGCAGCAGTAGGAAGGCTGCTGATTCTGGGAGAAGCAGCTTGGGAAGAATAAAAATTCCACTAGCGCGGGAATTTTACAGACGAACCCCCAGCAACGATCCTTTAGTTTCCCCTTTCAGCCTGCAGGATCAGCGCCCCACACCCCGGTGGCACAGGGTCATGGTCGCCTCCAGCAGGTGGCCCCTCCAGGCTGCTGGCGCTGGTGCAGGGGCCGCCTCCACCGTCTACACCTACATCTCCAGAGATCCTGACCCTCCATGCCTTAGCTTTCCCGCTAGCAAAATCCGACAACTGTCCCACAGCGTTCCTGCGAGGCTTCCGTGAGGTCACCGGACCCAGGGCGCTCCCCGTAATATCAGCTCTGATTCGTCACGCACTCTACCACCGGTCCACGTCGGTGCCGGAGACGCGCGCGCTCTTTCCCGCGCGCCGCACTACTTTCTGAGTCCCCACGGCGCCCGGGCAGTGAACGACTCCGCCGCGTAGCGCGGAGACGCGGCCGGCGGAACGGTCCGCGCAGCCGCAGAAGGGCCTGCAGCCGCGAGCGCCGCGGGAGACCTTGGGTTCGCCCCGCCCCCGGGGGTCAGGGGTCAGAGGTCGCTGCGGGCGGAGGATCGGCGGCGAGTGGCGGAGGTACCGGGTGCCTGCAACCTCCTGGGCCCATGGCGCCGCCGCAGCGCTGTGCCCTGTGCCGCCAGACCTTCTTCTGCGGTCGCGGACACGTCTACAGCCGCAAGCACCAGCGGCAGCTGAAGGGGGCTTTGGAGCGGCTCCTGCCTCAGGTGAGGCCGCAGTGCTGCTGGGGTCGCGGGTGCGGGGCGGTGGGGGGTGGGCGCCATCGGACTTCAGCTGGCCTCTCTCCTGCAGGTGGAGGCCGCCCGCAAGGCCATCCGCGCCGCTCAGGTGGAGCGTTTCGTGCCGGAGCACGAGCGCTGCTGCTGGTGCCTGTGCTGCGGCTGCGAGGTGCGGAAGCACCTGAGCCACGGGAGCCTGACGGTGCTGCACGGCGGGCTGCTGGAGCACCTGGCCAGGTGACAGCAGGCGACAGCAGGCGCGCGGCCTGGGGAGCGAGGAAGGGTGGAGAGCGACCCTGCAGGCATTGCCCGCCTGGGGCCTAGGGCTGCCTGTTCTAGGTGGGAAAGCCCGCTCGGGCGGCCCCCCGCCCATCACGTCCCCTTAGTCTCATCATGTTACTGGGAGAAGGGAGATTGGAGATCTAGACAGACCTGGCGACAGTGTTCCTCTCTCAGCCTTGCCCAGGGCGGAAAACCAGGTGTCGGTTGGTTACTTACCTGCTGACGACTGTTTTATTATCTGTAGCTGAGATCACTAATCCTCTCCATTCTCAGCCCAGAACACAAGAAAGCGACCAACAAATTCTGGTGGGAGAACAAGGCTGAGATGCAAATGAAAGAGAAATTCCTGATCTCTCCCCAGGAGTATGCACGGTAGGTGTCTGGTTAGGAAAAATGAAGTAGCAGAGTGAATCCTGGATAATAGGTCTCTGTTTAGGAAAAATGAAGTAGCAGAGTGAATTCTGGATCGCTTGTCTTGTGTGGGAGCTTCCTGTAATGATTGGAAAATTCAGTGTCTGCCTAGCACCTAACTGTTCTAGGCCGTGTATTGTACACAGAAGCGTGGTAAGAACTGAGGTGCATAATCTAGTTGGGGAATGGGATTTGGCAGAGAACACTATATAATAACAGTGCTATAATCAACTACTGGAGTACTACGTGTAAGCACAGAGAATACTGACGTCCTTTAGGTACACAGAGGCTGTTTACCGTGTGCAGGAACCTGGTGCTCACCCAGTGCCCACTTTGAATAGTTTTGGATGCTATAACTGCTCTCCAGAGGGCAGTTGATGTGCGGGAAGCAAACTGGCCCGCAGGAGGGAGTGTGTGCTCTGTGCAGCTTCCGAAGAGCACACACAGCCTCTCTGCACCACCCGTATTGTTTTCTGTTAGCTGGGAGGCAGAGAGACGGAGCTCCTATCCGCTGGGTTGGTCAGCAAGTGCCCCCGATCGCCAGGACTCAGTGGGTCCGAAGCTGGGTGCAGGGAGCTCAGTCCAGATCTCCGGCAGGGAGGCAGGAGCCCAGTCATTTGGGCCATTACTGCTGCTTCCCAGGCTCTGCGTTGGTAGGAAGTGGGACACGGGCATCCTAACGTGTCTTAGCTGCTGGCCAGATGCCCACCCCGAGTCCTGGGAGTTGATGAGAAACTGTGTGAAGACAGCTTCCTATGGGGGAGGGGGAGACAAGTGGCAGGTGGCTCCACAGCTCCTGTTACAGGCCTCCTGCCGTCAGTTTCAGCAGGTAGGAGGCGTTCAGCCCTGTGTGGTAGCAGTGCTGTGGCTATAAGGATATGTGTCAGGATTCCCGGCATGCTGCTGGTGGTGGTGTTACTCTGACATCTCTTATTGTGTATTGTAGGATGAAACAGTTGCAAATATTTTGGTGGTTTTGGGAGCCAGGGGTTCGACTCTGGAGAAGAAATAAGGAATGGAGGGATTCGAATAGGGAAGGACCAGTATTCTTGATTTAAAGGGGGAGGAAGGCTTTGTCTTCTCCAATAGCTGGAGCCATGATGCCGTGTAGGAATAAGATCTTTGCTAGCGTGTAGCTCTGTGCTTTTGAATTTCGTCCGGTAGTGAAAGAACTTGGATCTCATTGCAGAACTGGTTGATTTCAGGTTTGGAGCAGGAGCTGGCTTGAAGGGGTTCTCATCAGCCAAATGACAGGAGTAAATGAGAGCATGAGAGCTGGGCCGACTACTTAGTGGGTTGTTTTAATTTATTTGTTTGAAAGGCAGTTAGAGAGAGGTAGAGAGATCTTCAGTCTGCTGGTCCACTCCCCAAATGGCTACAACTGTTAGGGCTGGGCCAGGTGGAAAGCAGGGAGACCGTCTGGGTCTCCCAGGTGGGTGGCAGAGATCCAGGCACTTTGGGCCATCCTCTGCTGCTTTCCTGGGCGCATTAGCAGGGAGCCGGATCAGAAGTGGAGCAGCTGGGACTCAAATCAGTGCTCATACGGGCTGCCGGCATTGCAGATAGTAGCTTAACCTACTGCACACAGTGCCAGCCCCTGACCATATAGTTGTTTATCCAAACCTAATGCTACTTCTCAGATTTATAGGGATACTGATGAGGATTATGCACCAGCATAACTGGATTTCTGGGCAAATGAGGCTAGGTGGTCTCCCTGATCATAGTGTCCTGAATTTAGAAATAACTCCATAATCATGTTTAAAAGAGAAAAATGGTGGTTTTTAAAACAGATGTATTTATTTGAAAGGCTGAGTTTCAGAGAGAGAGAGAGAGATTGATCTTTCTTCTGCTGGTTCACTCCCCAAATGGTCACAATGGCCAGGGCTGGGCCAGACTGAAGTCAGGAGCCAGGAGCTTCTTCGGGGTCTCCCATGTGAGAGCTGGGATCCCAGCACTTGGACTTTGGATCTTCTGCTGCTTTCCCATGTCATTAGTAGGAAGCTGGATTGAAAGTGGAGCAGCTGGGACTCGAACTGGCACCCATTTGGGATGTCAGCATCGTAGGTAGCAGCTTTACCCGCTACACCACAATGCCTGCCCCAAGTCTTTGGGGCCGATGTTGTGGTGCAGTCGGTTAAGTGGGACTCAGGAACAGGAGACAGACATCAAACCTAGGTACTCCAGTATGGGATGCAGGTTAAACCTGCATTAAGAGCTAGGCTAAAAGCTCCACCACTGGCTGGTGCTGTGGCTCAGTAGGCTAATCCTCTACCTGCTGCACTGGCACACCGGGTTCTAGTCCCGGTCAGGATGCCGGATTCTGTCCCGGTTGCTCCTCTTCCAGGCCAGCTCTCTGGTATGCCCCAGGAGTGCAGTGGAGGATGGTCCAAGTGCTTGGGCCCTGCACCCCGCATGAGAGACCAGGAGACGCACCTGGCTCCTGGCTTCGGATCAGCACGGTGCGCCCGCCAGCTGCAGCACGCCACCAGAGTGGCCATTGAGGGGTAAACCAACGGAAAAAGGAAGACCTGTCTCTCTCTCTCACTGTCCACTCTGCCTGTCCAAAAAAAACAAAAAAAATAAAAAAAAAAAACCTAAACTCCACCACTTATAACTTTATATGCCTTTTGATGTGAGACAGGGAGTATGTTGTACATTTTTCATTTACTTGAAAGGCAGAGTGACAGAGACTCTACCTACTGGTCTACTCCCCAAACACCACATCAGCCAGGACTGAGGGCCAGACCAAAACCAGGAGCCCACACCTCCATATGGATCTCCCACAAAGGTGGCAAGGCCCAAGTACATCATCTGCTTCCTCCTCAGATGCATTAGCAGGAAGCTGGGGTAGAACCGGAACAGCACTCCAATATGGGGTGTGCCGCCCCCCCATTTGAAGTACTAAAGGAGGTGCTATATGGCACAGCGGTGAAACCACCACTCAGGACACTGGCGTCCCCCATCGTACTGTCAGTTTGAGTCTCGGCTGCTCTGCTTCCTATACAGCTCTCTGCTAATGCTCCTGGGGAGCAGCAAAGATGGCTCAAGTACTTGAGTCCCTGTCACCCACATGGGAGGCAAGGATAGTTACTGGCTCCTGGCTTCAGCCTGGCCCAGCCTTGGCTGTTGCAGACGTGTTAGGAGTGAACTAGTGTGTAGATTCTCTCTCTCTCTCTCTCTCACTGTCACTCTCAATAAGCTGCTGCCTGTAACACCGGCATCATATGGGCACCAGTTCAAGTGCTTAGGCCCCTGCACTCATATGGGAGACCTGGTTAGAGTTCCAGGCTCCTGGTTCAGTCTGGCCCAGCCTGGGCCACTGGGACTATTGAGGGAATGAACAAATGGATGGAAGATCTCTCTGCCTTTCAAGTAAATAAATCTTAGTGGGTAAAGCTGCTGCCTGTGTGCTGACATCCCTTTTGGGCACTGGTTCGAATGCCAGCTGCTCTACTTCTGACCCAGCTCTGTGCCATGGCCTGGGAAAGCAGTAGAAGATGGCCCAAATGCTTGAGCCCCTGCACCTGCGTGGGAGACCTGGAAGAAGCTCCTGGCTTTGGATCCTCTCAGTTCTGGCCGTTGGAGCCATTTGGGGAGTGAAACAGTGGATGAAAGACCTCTCTCTGCCTCTGCCTCTCTGTAACTCTGCCTTTCAAATAAATAAATACTTTAAAAAAATTTTAGAAAAATAAAACATACAATAAAGCAAGCACAACTTCTAAGAAAAACACACACACAAACCAAAACCCATCACTGTCTTTCAAATGAGTAAGTTTTTAAAGATTTACTTATTTGAAAATCAGAGTTGCAGAGAGAGGAGGAGATAGATCTTCCATCCAGTGGTTCACTCCCCAGATGGCCACAATAGCCAGGGCTGAGTCAGGCCGAAGCCAGAGCCAAGAGCTTCATCCAGGTCTCCCAAGCACTTTCGCCATGTTCCACTGCTTTTCCAAGGCTATTGCAGGGAGCTGGGTAGAGGTGGAGCAGCCAGGACTTGAACCAGCACCCGTATGAGATGCCAGCCTTGTAGGTGCAGCTTTACCCACTACACCACAACACTGGGCCCTAAATAACTTTTTTTTTTTAAAGGATAAGTGATTTTCTCATGGGTGGCAGTGCTGTTGTAATTGTACAGAATGTTCCTGTTCTTGGGGGATACATGCTGAAATATTTAGTTACATCTCCTGATGTCCAAACCCTTTTTTGTTCTCCAAAAAGGAAGTGTATGTGTCTATAAAAGAGGAGCCAGTGGGGCTGGTGCTGTGGGGTAGTGGGTAAAGCCACCACCTGCCATGCCAGTATCCCATATGGGCACCAGTTTTCTAGTTCCAATCCAGCTCTTCTGCTATGGCCTGGGAAAGCAGAAGATGGCCCAAGTCCATGGGCCCCTGCACCCACGTGGGAGACCCGGAAGAAGCTCCTGGCTTTGGATCTGTACAGCTCTGCCATTGCAGCTATCTGGGGAATGAACCAGAGGATAGAACACCTCTCTCTCTGCCTCCTTTTAACTCTTTTAAATAAATCAATAATAAAAAAAAAAAAGCAAAAAGAGGAACATAGGTGTTCATTATACTATTCTTGTTTCTGTGAGTTTAATCTCAAAAATATATATATATACTGGCCGGCGCTGCGGCTTACTAGGCTAATCATCCGCCTGCGGCGCCAGCACACCGGGTTCTAGTCCCAGTCGGGGTGCGACATTCTGTCCTGGTTGCCCCTGTTCCAGGCCAGCTCTCTGCTGTGGCCCGGGAGTGCGGTAGAGGATGGCCCAAGTACTTGGGTCCCTGCACCCGCATGGGAGACCAGGAGAAGCACCTGACTCCTGGCTTCAGATCAGCGTGGTGCACCAGCCGCAGCGGCCATTGGAGGGTGAAGCAATGGTAAAGGAAGACCTTTCTCTCTGTCTCTCTCTCACTGTCCACTCTGCCTGTCCCCCCCCCAAAAAAAAAAATATATATATATATATACACACACACACACACACACATATATATATATGAAGAGCTTTTTTTATGTATTTATTTATTTGAAGGGCAGAGTTAGAGTGAGATCTTTGATCCTCTGGTTCACTCCCCCAAATAGCTGCAATACCTGGAGCTGGACCAATCTGAAGCCAGGAGCGTCTTTTGGGTCTCCCACATGGGTGCAGGGGCCCAAGCACTTTGGGCCATCCTCTGCTGCCTTTCCCAGTGCATTAGCACGGAGCTGGATCAGAAGTGGAACAGCTGGGACTCGAACCAGTGTCCCAAGAGGGTGCTGCAGGCACCAGCCCCCAAGAGGAGCTTTCCACAACTGTCTGGGCTGACTGGCTGCTTTTCTTTTTAGATTCAAGAAGTCCATGGTGAAAAGTTTAGATTCCTATGAAGAAAAAGAAGATGAAGTGATCAAAGAGGTACGTTAAAGGGGGAGCCTCTGAAGGACCCACCTTGTGAGCCTGTCTAAACCACCTCTCTCACAGATGGCAGCTCACATCCGGGAGGTGGAGCGGAGCCGGCAGGAGGTGGTTCGATCCGTCTTAGAGGTTGGTCTCACTCGGAGGATCCAGAGCAGTATCCAAACCCACTGATCCCGGCTCTCCTAGGGCCAGCATCTCATGAAGCAGCTCTCCCTGCTCCATCCCTCATCTGCTTGGCCCAGTCAGCGAGTGGGCAGAGCCAGCAGGCAGTGGCCTCCATCTGTCAGTTTCCTTAGGTGCCTGGAGGGTGGGGGCGTGGCCTAGGCAGGCTCTTAAGCATTCTAGACACATGTATTTTTCCTGAATCAAACTCAGCCTCAGACAGTTCCAGACCCAGAAGAGGGCTCTTCAGTACCTGAGAGCTGGAAAGGAACACACAGGTAAGACTGGGAGGGAATCTCCTGTTGAGTTTGACACCTTGGAGCAAACTCTCACCTTTAGGCTGCAAGATGGAACAGAGATCACCTTTGCCACCCTAAGGCCCAGGGACCTCATCTGCCAGCCTGGCTCTTGTTCTTGCAGCTCCCAGCAGCCCTCACACGTGGACCTGCCACCAGCTCCAGAGCTTGCCTGGATGGAGCCAGAACAACCTCTGACGTTCATTGGCCATCAGGTACAGTGGATAAGCAAACAGGCCAGGGCCCTCAGGTCCCAGGACACTGCAGTCCTTCCTCTGCACTGTTCCCTAGTCTCAGACCGCTTTTCTTGCCCACTGTAGATCTTACAACCAGCTTGATATGGGGATATTTACTGTTCAGAACCCAGAGGCATTGGAACTACCCTCAGGACTCCTGTATACCCATCACTGCGGACACAGAGCCTTACCCTTCCTCCTTTCACCTCCCATACCCTGTTGGGAGAACTCTCCATCCCAAACATACAGAAAATCATTTTTAAAAAATCCTTATTTGGGGCCAGCTCCGTGGGTCAATAGGCTAATCTTCCGCCTGCGGCGCCGGCACACTGGGTTCTAGTCCCGGTTGCCCCTCTTCCACTCTAGCTCTCTGCTGTGGCCCAAGTGGTTGGGCCCTGCACCCACATGGGAGACCAGGAGAAGCACCTGGCTCCTGGCTTCAGATCAGCATGGCGCGCCAGCCATTGGAGGGTGAACCAACGGAAAAGGAAGACCTTCCTCTCTCTCTCTCACTGTCCACTCTGCCTGTCAAAAAAAAAAAAAATCCTTATTTGAAAAGCAGTTACAAGGCCGGCACCGTGGCTCAATAGGCTAATCTTCCACCTAGCAGCACTGGCACATCGGGTTCTAGTCCCGGTTGCCCCTCTTCCAGGCCAGCTCTCTGCTGTGGCCCGGGAGTGCAGTGGAGGATGGCCCAAGTGCTTGGGCCCTGCACCCCATGGGAGACCAGGAGAAGCACCTGGCTCCTGCCTTCAGATCAGCGTGATGCAGCAGCTGTGGCGGCCATTGGAGGGTGAACCAACGGCAAAGGAAGACCTTTCTCTCTCTGTCTACCCGTCCAAAAAAAAGGGGGGGGGGGCAGTTACAGAGAAGGGGGAGGACAGATGAGATCTTCTATCCACTGGTTCGCTCCCCAAGTGGCTACAACAGTTGGAGCTGGGCCAGTCCAAAGCTGGGAGCCAGGAGCTTCTTCTGGGTCTCCCATGTAGGCAGCAGGGACCAAGGAGCTGAGCCATCTTCTGCTGCTTTTCCAGGCACATTTTCAGGGAGTTGGACAGGAAGTGGAGCAGCTGGAACTGGAACCCATAAAGGATGCTGGCTTAACCTCTTACACTACAACACTGACCCCCAAAAAACTTTGACCACCTGCAATCTCACCATGTTCCAGCTGTATACCCTGCTGCTGCTCCGTTTCTGTAGATTTGCTTTACCTTCTATTGTAAAGATGAACCACATAAATCTGCAAATGTAACTTCAACTGTGCATGCGTTTTGTGAGGGCAGGGCTTATTCACCTGTTGGTAATAAGCATTTGAGCTTTGGACCTGTCCACTGTTAAGATCGCAGCCTCTAGAGGACAGGACGTTATTGTGCTCTTTAATGTCAGCAGGGCCCCAAAGGTAGCATCATGGCAGCAGCTGCAGCCACCTTAAGTTTTTCTTTCGAAGTATCCTCTCATCTCTGACTAGAATTTTCTCATTTCCAACTACAGGATATGCCAGGAGTTGGTAACGTCCACTCAGGTAAGGTCCAGAGCAATGCTTCTAAGATGCAATTTTTTAAAATAAAGATAACTACTGTTAGAACGGTAGAACCACTTTGAAAACCAATGCTGCAATAGAAGCCAGCCATTCCATGTGTTACCCAAGAATAAGTAAGCCAGTCTACACAGATCGTCACAGTAGCTTTATTTATAGTAGGCGGACTAAAACAATCCAAATACCCAAGAGGTGGAGATTAAACAATGGAGTATCGTCAACAGCAAAGATCATTTTTTGGCAGAGGGGGCCTTTCCACCTCCTGGTTTGCTCCCTAAATGCCCACGAAAGCCAGGGGCCCAACTCCGTCCAGGTCTCCTATGTGGACAGCATTGCTGCTTCCCAAGATGCACATTAGCAAGAAATTAAGGGTGCAGCTGATACAGGACTCAGGTCATCTGAGCAGAGTGTTAACCACAGCACTGGTGACTCAAAACGACAGGACACACACTTAGCTATGCAAGCTAGTCTAAATGGTTGTCTGGGACAGCTAGGATCTTAATTGGCTGAGATACTTAGGGGGTATCAATCACATGGTGCAATTTGTGAATTAAGGCTTAACACCTGCTTAATGGGTCTTTCTCTTCCAGGGGCCACACCTCCCTGGATGGTCCAAGATGAGGACTACAGCTCTGGGAACCAACAAATAGGCCCTTCCTATGAAGAGTTTCTTAAAGAAAGTAAGTAGACTAACTGTAGAAGGGCAGGTAGTTCTTTGAGACTCACTTAAAACCCTACCTATCATTGCAGAGGAGAAACAGAAACTGAAAAAACTGCCCCCGGACAGAGTCGGGGCCAACTTTGACCATAGCTCTAGCACCAGCGCAGGCTGGCTGCCATCTTTTGGCCGCGTCTGGAATAATGGCCGCCGCTGGCAGTCCAGGTATGCGTCCAGTGCTGAACTGCAACCCACTGTCTGGAGCCCTGGTCCCCTCATTCTAATAACTCTCCATTTCCTTTCAGGCATCAGTTCAAAAGTGAGGCTGCCGCAAAGAAGAAACAACAGTCACAGAAAGAAAAAACCTAGTTGCTCCTGGATACTCTACCAGCTACCCTGCGGCTCAGAGCAAAGCCAACAAACCTATGCCCAAACTAATTCCTTTTACCAAATCCTTTCCTAACTGCCTTTCTCAAGAAACACACATCCAACCATTTAATTTAATAAAGTTTTATTTTTTCAGAATGTACAATGCATTGGACCTGTAAAGGAAAATTAAAATAATGAGATCGTTTGTGAGGTTGATATGTGCACTTCCCCCGCCAGACTCCCGGGCCCTTACCTGCTCACGCATCTTCACCCGCAGCTGGGGCATCTCCCCCCTTGGTGTTTCTGGTGTAAATCACTTGAGCTCTGTGCTTTGAAACCAGTTTGATAAGTCCTAGGGAGAAAGGAGACACTGAGAACCAGCACGTTTTCTGTACCTTCTCAAACATAACAAACTGTCAAAAATTAAGCAGTTAACAGAAGTAGGTTAGCCTAATTTACATGAATCGCTAATATGAAATGATGATAATGAGATTCACCAGCTGAATGTTAAAATTGTTTCGGTACACGGCTGCCGTGACCCACGACGCACAGCTGGCCAAGGCCCCTCTAAGGTAGTACCCATCTCAGAAATCCGTTATTAGAAGATATTAAGAAGTCCTGGGGCCAGCGCCATCGCGCAGGTTAATCCTCTGCCTGTGGCGCCCGCATCCCATACGGGCGCTGGTTCTAGTCCCGGCTGCTCCACTTCTGATCCAGCTCTCTCCTAATGGCCTGGGAAAGCAGCAGAAGATGACCAATATCCTTGGTCCCCTGTGCCCATGTGGGAGACGAGGAAGCAGCTCCTGTCTTCAGATTGGTACAGCTCCGGCTGTTGGGCCATTTGGGGAATGAACCAACGGACGGAAGACCTCTTTTCTGTCTTTTCCTCTGTCTGTAACTGTACCTCTCAAATAAATAAAATCTTAAAAAAAAATCCTGACCTTTCAGTGAAAGCACTAAGAGGGCCAGCCCAGCCCAATGAAACCCGCAAAAGCAGCTCGCATTCCCCACCTTTACTCAGGAGCTCCTGCAGGGCTGCCCTGGCCAGGGACCCGCGGATCTTCAGTCTCTCAGAGACCACGGCTGGGGTTATGAGCTTGTAGTTGGGCACTTCCTTACAGAGCTTGTCGTACGTAGCTTTGTCAAACAAGACCAGGTTATTGAGCTTGTCCCGAACTTTGCCTTTAGACCACTTCTGCTCAGAAACACAAAAAGGAAACCAAGTCAGGCCTCCTGGCAGGAGACTACTCTCCTTCCCAAGCAACCCACGTCAGAGAAGCCGCCCACTCTCATCAGAGATCAATTCTAGACCCTCGAAGTTAGGGACAGGTCCATGAGCAGTTAAAATAACCCGCACCACACACCGCAGCGAACGGCTTCCGCCCCCTTCATGTCCAAGCCTGAGCGGTAGCCCCCCCCCCCAACACTGGGAAGAGGACAGAGTCCTGAACCCTAGTGTTATATCCCAGCACCCACACCCGACGGCCACGCCGCTGTGTCCACACCCCCATTCCGGAACGCCGAGAGGGCCCCCCGGGCTCCCGCTCCTGGGAGGCGGCTCACTCCTACCTTCTTCTTGGCCTTGCCTCCAGACTTGTTCACGGGGTCCTTGTCTTTCTTGGCCGACTTTCCGGCATCTTTTTTCTTCTTGTCGTCCTTGGGCGGCTGCAGGAGGAGAGGGGAGAGCAGGCAGATATGAGAACAGCCCCAAGTCCCCCACCACTGCAAACCCCCAATGCCGCCGCGGGCACCCCACTACCGAAGCACATGGGTGAGGCGCTCCCCGCGCCCGCGCCGACTCCCAGCGCGGCAGCCCCAGGGACCCTCCCGCCCGACGCCGTCCCCGCCGCGCCCGCGCATCGCCTGGCCCTCAGAAGCCGCCCGGTCTCACGGCCCTGACGCTTACCATAGCGAGGCCCGGAGAGCAGCCGCGACCACCTCAACCTTGCAAGATGTCGGACAAAAAGGAAGCGCCGCTGCCCAACGAGCCCAGAAACCTCCGCCCGCCGGGAGTACTTCCGGGGCAGGGGGCGGAACCTCGCGCGGAGGTCCCGCCCACCGACCCGTAGCACGACGCGAGCAACGGACTGGCGTAGCCGAGTGCCCCGAACGCTGGCCTAGATTGACTCGCACGGCAGCTAGTTGAGAAGCACTTTCAGCGCGATGGCACTGAGAAACAGAAAACACTGTCAGGTTCCGCCATCGCTCACACCGAGTGCGCAGGCGCAGTCGGAGGAGCACGCCGGGGTCGGAGGGCGGGTCACGTGACAGGGATTCCGGGGCGGGGCCGCCGCCCGAGGCGGAGCCGAGAGTCCGGGCGGCCGCAGCCATGGCGATATTTAGCGTGTATGTGGTGAACAAAGCTGGCGGTCTGATTTACCAGCTGGACAGCTACGCGCCGCGGGCCGAGGCCGAGAAGACCTTCAGTTACCCGCTGGATCTGCTGCTCAAACTCCACGACGAGCGCGTGCTGGTGGCCTTCGGCCAGCGGGACGGCATCCGGGGTGGGCGAGGCTGGGTCCGGGGGCGGCCCGGCGTGGCGGGGGGCGAGGCGGTGGGGCTGGGTGCCCTGTCCCCCTCGGCGGAGCCACGGGGCCGCGGCGTCGCTGACCCTTAGCCTCACCCCTGCAGTGGGCCATGCGGTGTTGGCCATTAACGGCGCGGACGTGAACGGCAAGTACACGGCCGATGGCAAGGAGGTGCTGGAATATCTGGGTAACCCTGCAAACTACCCAGTGTCCATTCGGTTCGGCCGGCCTCGCCTCACCTCCAATGAGAAGCTCATGCTGGCCTCCATGTTCCACTCGTAAGTGCCTCCAGCCTTTCTCGTGCCTGTTGACGTGCGCTCGGCTCGTCGGCTGTCTGGATTCGTGCGGGTCTGCGAGCAGTCTCCCGAGCGGCAGTGCCTCTCTGCCTCCTCTTGGGCTATCGGCTGAGATTTATTCATTCATTTGAAAGGCAGAGTTGCAGAGGGAGAGAGAGTGGGCCTGACTCCGCTGCTTTCGCAGACTCATTAGCAGGAAGCTGGGGTTGGGCCGGCACCCGTCCGGGATGCCGGCGTCGCAGGCAGCCCAGACTATGGGTTCTTAACAGAAGGGAAAGCGACTAACCCAGTACGCCTGCGTAATACCGGAAGTGGTATGATCTTCCTTAAGTCAGTTTCTTTTCTCTGAGCCTTAGGTCCTTCGTCTTTGAAGTAAGCCAGTTGAACTAAGTGTTTTAATATCGTTTCTTGCTCCCAGCTGTGGTAGGAGATGTGCTGGCAGGTACCTAGTTAGAGAGCAGAGCAAGCGTGGCACGTGCTCAGGCTGTTTATGCAACCCAGATTTTCCCATGAGTGCTTCATGGGAAAGTATGTCACGTATGGGACCCGTGCCCTGGCCCAGCGGGCAGTCCAGGTTTTGGGGCCCCTGCCACGCACGTGGGAGACCAGGGTGGCGTCCTGGTCCATCCCCAGTCTCTGCTCTTGTTTAGGGAGTAATCCAGCCAACGGAAGTTCTCAGTCTTCCCTGTCAGTCTGCGTTTAAAATAAATGCATTTTAAAAATAATGCAATGAAAAATACCTGCAAAGTCCAGATGAATTAAAAAAAATGTCCACAGTGCTGCTAGGCAGTTGACGCCGCCTCTCCTGACTGTCGGCTGCCCTGTGAAGGCCTCAGCAGGCAGCCACTTCAGTGGAACCCTTTGAGAAGCACTCCCGCCCTACAACTTTGGGGTGCATTCCCCTCTTTGTCTCTTCTGCTTGTAGGCTTTTTGCCATTGGCTCCCAGCTGTCTCCTGAGCAGGGGAGCTCAGGCATTGAGATGCTGGAGACAGACACATTCAAACTGCACTGCTTCCAAACGCTGACAGGTACGTGTCTCCAGATAGGCCAGAGGAGTAGGGGTACGGACTGGGGGAAATCCGGATGACTCTTGCTTTGGGGGTGGTATCAGCTTTTCCTGGGACAGTCTATTTGTTTAGTGACTCCAAAGACAATATTGAATTTGAAGCAGATTTTATCCACGTCAACCACTGTGTTCGGCCTCGGTCATCCTGTGTTCAAACTCACCGTTATCTCATATTGCACACGTTTTAGGTGTGTTGTTTCTAAAACAAATTTGAAAGCCAAATGGAAAGAGTCTTTGGATCTGGAGTGTCATTGCTTCACTCCCTTAATGCCGATCACTGAGAGTCGCCTCTGAGTGTGTACCCTTCCCGGCACTGCTCCCGAGGGATTCTGGGAGTGGAGGTGCATGGCAGAGCTAGAACTCAGTCTAGTCTGGATTGGGTGAAAGGTAGAGTCCCTTACTTCACTTTATCAGACTCTGGTCTCATCTGTAGATTCAGTTTTGCCTTTCTTGCTTTATGTAGCAATGAGGATTACATAAAAGTGGGTTTAGGATAAGTACATTGCAAAAGTGAAAGGGCTGTACATCTCTGCTTTGGTAACCGTTCCTGCCCTCCCTCCAGGGATCAAGTTTGTGGTGCTGGCAGACCCTAGGCAAGCTGGAATAGATTCCCTTCTCCGAAAAATTTACGAGATTTACTCAGACTTTGCCCTCAAGAATCCATTCTACTCCCTGGAAATGCCCATCAGGTAGGTGCCTCACCCCCCCAGACACTGGTCAGAGCCATGCGCTGTTCCCAGGGACGACAGCGAGTAGCCCTTTATTTGGAGAATCCAAAGACTTGCTCGGAGTTCATGTCCTCCTTCCAGTGGCGTTCCCACTGACTGCCTCTGCACCCAAGGTCGGGGGAGTCTCAGGCCTCGCTGTTTTCTTATTTGTGTTTCCTGGGCTTGGCTTAGGTGTGAGCTATTTGATCAGAACCTGAAGCTAGCCCTGGAAGTGGCAGAGAAGGCTGGGACTTTTGGACCTGGATCTTGAGCAGAACCAGCATTGGACACCCCCCCCCCCCCCATTCTGTGATCCTGCAGCAGGGTCCTACTGTTTCCACGCCAGTGGAAATCCAGCAACTTCGTTAGCGTACTTGAAAATGGGAGACTGCTGAGCCTGAAGACATTACTGAACCCGAGCCTTAACCGTGCTCTCTTCCCTTCTGTATATATCATGGCCCTACCTCCCAGCTCTGTACAGGTTTATTTATGGAGGAGGTAGGCCCACTAATCCTGTAATAAACATTTCTTTGATCTCTTTGTTTGCTCTCCTGATGATTTGGGGGCAAAGGCATGGGATGGGAGGCAGCCATGGTAGGGGGGTTCTAGGAAGAGAGCTCTGTCCTGGTAGAAACAAACAGGTCCATCACATGAATGAACATTAGGACTGCATCATGAGACTTGGATGTAGTCCCCGATTGCTGCTGATCTGGAGTGTTTGGAGGGTGGTGGTGGCGATGGCGATGATGGGATGTTCACCCAGCACTGACAGCAACACTTTAACAGTCTTCACCCTAGTCCTAGGGGTACATTTGGTTACAAGTAAGATTTAGCAAGGGACACACTCTGCCTCAGTGTCCCCAATCTAGTTCTGACAGCCTAAATTTGGACCCATAACCGCTGTTATACTGTTCTTTTTCTTTTTTTTGACAGGCAGAGTGGACAGTGAGAGAGACAGAGAGAAAGGTCTTCCTTTTGCCATTGGTTCACCCTCCAATGGCCGCCGTGGCCGGCACGCTGTGGCCAGCGCACCGCGCTGATCCGATGGCAGGAGCCAGGTGCTTCTCCTGGTCTCCCATGGGGTGCAGGGCCCAAGCACTTGGGCCATCCTCCACTGCCTTCCCCGGGCCATAGCAGAGAGCTGGCCTGGAAGAGGGGCAACCGGGACAGAATCCGGAGCCCCAACCGGGACTAGAACCCGGTGTGCCAGTGCCACTAGGTGGAGGATTAGCCTATTGAGCCACAGCACCGGCCCGTGCTGTTCTTTTCATTAAGTGATTTAACTTGCCTATAGTGTAACAGCTGGGTCTCTAAAAAGATCATTCAGCAATACAGTGTTGAGCTCAAGGTAGATGAGGCATGAGCCCATCTACACTTGGACTTCCTCTTTCGGGAAAATGGAATTTCTCCCTTTAGGGGTGGAAAGAACAGGCATTGACAGTATTTTTCCAAGCATATGTCTCTGTCTTGACTTATTCCTACCCCCACCCCCTTTAAAAAAAATAAAACTAGGCCGGCGCCATGGCTCAACAGGCTAATCCTCCGCCTTGTGGCGCCGGCACACTGGGTTCTAGTCCCGGTTGGGGCACCAGATTCTGTCCCGGTTGCCCCTCTTCCAGGCCAGCTCTCTGCTGTGGCCCGGGAGTGCAGTGGAGGATGGCCCAAGTGCTTGGGCCCTGCACCCCATGGGAGACCAGGAAAAAGCACCTAGCACCTGGCTCCTGCCATCGGATGAGCGCGGTGCGCCGGCCGCAGCGCGCTGGCCGCGGCAGCCATTGGAGGGTGAACCAACGGCAAAAGGAAGACCTTTCTCTCTGTCTCTCTCTCTCTCACTGTCTACTCTGCCTGTCGAAAATAAATAAATAAATGAATAAATGAATAAATAAATAAAAAAATAAAAACTTGAGAAACATCTCCCATCTGCTGGTTCACTTCCCAAATGCATGTAACAGCCGCCAGCAGGGGCTGCAGCCAGGAGCACAATCCAGGTCTCCACGTGTGGCTGCAGGCCAGCTACTAGAGCCATTACTGATGCCTCCCAGGGTGTGCCACCAGCAGGGAGCTGGAGTTGAGAGTGGAGGCAGGACTCGGGCCCACAGCACTGATCCGGGCTACAGCCATCCCAACGAGTGTAAGGCCAAAAGCCCACTCTGTTACTCCTAAAAGAATGACTCACTGACAGTGTTTAGTATAAAATCCAGTTTTAATCTATAACAAGCCCTTTACCCTCCCACCCATACCTCCTGCTGTATCCCGGGTTTTGGCCTCCTCTCTTCCCCTGGAGACTGAGGTATTGGCAAGAGCAGCTGCCCACTGCTGAGGGCCTTGGGGCAGAGCAGAAGTCACTGGCCTTTAGCACGCTGTGGCTGCAGGGGCAGAACCACTCAGTGGGTCAGGTGGATGGGGTGAGACAGGGCCCAGTGGAGGAAGGCTGCTCTAGGAGACTCCCTGACTGGGGAGGGCGAGGGGTTTCTGTTTGTCTGAAGGCAGGAAATAGGAGCTAACGGAGTCCCGAACAAAGGTTGTCTTTTAAATAGAGCATGGCAAGGGGAGCTGGTACCTCATTAGCCACTGTTAGCTTCCAGCGGCACCTGGACGAGGGAGAAGGCGCAGAAACAGAAGTCGACGGTTCAGTCCCGGCAGAGCAGCCCCCTCCCTTCCCCACTGCGTGCAGCGGAAAGGCTGCAGGTGCGCGTGCCCGGGGCCTGCTCTCTTCACTCAGCCTTCTTGGGCACTCTGCCCATCTTGGTGCGGATGTTTCGAAGCAGGAAGAAGGCAGCGGTGCTGGCTGCACAAACCAGCTCAGCCACCCAGAAGGCTGTGCCCCAGCTGTAGTGCTTGGCAATGGTGCTGAAGGGCAGCCCGGCCAGAAAGCCGCCCACTGTCAGGGAGAAGAGGAGAGCCTGAGCCATTGGTGACGCTACAGCCAGTGGGGCTCACAAGGCACAAGCCGGGGAGAGGCAGAGTCCAGGAGGTGGCACACTTACCATTGGCCATGAGTCCCACAATGGCATGAGAGGTGCCGCATAAGTTGGGAGGAGCACTCTCATTGGCTATGACTCCAAACAAGGCGATGGGGCCATATGAGGAGAAACCAAACACAGCTCCCAACACCAGGATCCAGAGCTGCAAGGGCAACGTGACGCCAGTCAGAAACCCCACCCCGTCCGGAACGGTAACAAAGGATAGTAAGTGACCCTCCTCCGCCCCTCCCCAGTACAACTGACCACACAGAACCAGAGCAGCGGATGCCACACTGAGCCAACCCAAGGGCAGAGGCGGACCAGGGAAGCAGGTGCACAAGGTGATGCTGCCTGTTCTCAGAATGCACACAAGCTGGACTGGCAAGGGGCAAAGCAGAGTGGGCAGACAAGGGTGAGACAGACCAGGAGGAACCCAGAGACATCTTTAAGGCACCTCGTGCTCCGTAAAGCCTGTGAGCTCAGCGAGAGGGTGGAGAGCCGCAGTCCAGAAAGCTACCTCCTAGAGGAGCAGAGGGAGAGGAGAAAACCAGGCAGAGTGGAGGAGAGGATTCAGAGGGCAGAGGAGGGAGACTGCGCTACAAACAGAACTCAGAGGGAAGTCAGGCAGAGAGGGCTGCCCAGGCTGGAGCCAGGGACAGGGAGACAGTCAGTGACCCCTGCTTTCTCGCCCGTGCCTGCCATGGGCCTGGTCCTCCTTATTTACCTTGGGGGAGTCACTGGTCACCGTCACCCGGAAGAGGTACATGGACGCTGTCATGCCGGCCATCATGAGCAGCAACAGGCCATGGCGAGGGCTCCCGTACACAGACAGCCCCGCCTACGGATACAGTGGCAGCAGCGTCAGGCCCGCAGAGCAGGGCAGAGAACCCTCACCCCTGGACTCTGACACAGCAGGCTCCTGGTGACAGGTCTTTGGCAATCCTGGGCAGCTCTGGGAGGCCCTGGGACCTGCTCATTACGTTTTGAGGCCAAATTCCACAACATCCCTTCCTCAACCTTGGGGCACGCTTGGGCCACGTGCTGGGGAGCTGCCCCAAGCCCAGTTCTGGGACTGTGGAGAGGCCTCCAGCAGGGCTGACATTAGCTAAAGCCCTTTCCCTACATCCCCAGAAAGATAAGAGAAGTCTGGACCCACTGCCTCCTTATTACCCGGCCCACACCAGCAGCTGCCAACCTCTGCGCCCAGGGCTCCCATCTTCCCAGTGCCTGTCCCAGCCTCCTCCTTCCTGTCCCCTCTGTCCACTCACCTTGGCCATGGCCCGGTCTGACAGGTAGCCAGCTGCAATGCTGCCTACAAGGCCCCCGACCTCCAGGGCACTCATGTAGGAGCTACCTGCAGTGGGGAGTTGCGGGAAGAGGGGAAGGCAGGAGTTGCACACTGGGTTGTCCTATAGTGGCTTAAACCCAGAGAGGTAGGGGTCCCTGAGAGTGGCTAGCCAGCCACTGCTGCCCGCATAGTACCTGGCCTCAGGCAAAGAAAGGGGGTCGGGAGAGAGCACCTGCACATTGCCTCCTGTGCCTATGCCCACCCCTGTGCCGACACCTTCTTACCCACGAGGGCCGACTGCCCTTTCTCCTGGATAAGGAAGAACTGGCCCCAGTCAGTGCAGCAGGTTTTTACTCCAAACACCACCAGGTAGCCAGTGGAGAGCACCCACAGGTAGGGGGAGAGCAGCAGCTCCTGCAGGGTGCTCTCCTCCTTCGAGGAGCCTGGAGGCGGGGAGAGGCTGGGCTCAGGCTCAGGCCCCTGCTGCCCTGCCCCCACCTGCACCCCACCATTCATTAACCTGCCACAGGGGCAGAGTCCATGAGCACACTCAGGACCTGCCTGAAGGGTATCCCCTCACGCCCCTGCCCTCTGCTCCCCGCCAGCCTCAATGAATGAAAGAGAAACTGAGGACCAGGGTAGAAGGAAGAAGGGACCCAGGCCAGGCCACTTCAGCGTAGGATGCTGTCTGGGCAGGAGTCACAGCACTGTCAGTTCTGCCCCTGGGGATGGAGTTGCATTTTCTTCCCACCTGACCTCCATTGCCACCCCTGCCCGTGGGCCAATGCACCGCCAGACCCATGGCGAGGCCCCCATGGAATTCCACCACGTGAATGACGAGTAGCGGTGCCTAGGGGTTGGCCTGGGTGGCAGCTCACCCTTCTTGCCCTTGGAGGGGGTGGGGTCCAGGTTGCGAAGTCCAACATCGGCAGGTTCATTGTGGATGAGCACAAGACAGAGGAAGGAGACAGCCACACACAGGGCCCCAGACAGCGCCAGCGTGCTGCGCCAGCTGTAGCTCTGGGCCAGGACAGTGGCCAGGATGGGGCCCAGCCCTCCAGCCAGGTTCATGCTGGTTGACAGGATGGCCCACCAAGTGCCAAACTGAGATGGCTCGAACCACTGTGGAGCAGAGGGGGACGGAGTAGGTGCTCAGCCTACAGCCCGTGTTGAGGGTAGGTAGGGGCAGGGGCAGACCCAGAAGCTCACATTACAGGGATGAGGGCAGGGCCAATTCCCTCATCTGCCACCTGATCCCACCACTCTCAGGCTCCTAAAATAGGAGCTTGAGGAGCTGGCTGAGAGCCCTGAGGCACCTGCCGCAGGGTGGGGTGGGGCGGGAGGTGGCGTGTAAGGGGGGGTGCCTCAGGTACCCTCCATGCACACCCAGGCGCTCACCTTCCGCAAGACCTTCCCACAGGGAGGCCAGCCCAGCCCCTGGGCCAGGCCATTAAGGAACCAGAGAGCGGCGAAGACAGGGACCGCGGAGCTCCAGGAAAACACTATATTGACCAGGCCGACCAGGAGCAGCCCGGAGGAGAAGAGCCAGCGGGCACTCATCTGGTCGGACAGCACGCCGCTCACAAACTTGCTGATGGCATAGGCTGCCGACTGGCTGCTGGTGATGAGCCCTGCAGGGGAGGGGAGCGGGCAGCAGGACACCTGGGGGGTTAGGGGCCAGGGCAGAGGCACGGGAGGGGTGGAGGAAGGCATGGGGTCACGTGTGTACAGGTGCTGGGAGGGTGAGACAGGACCTTTGGGGGGGGGAGCCTGCCCTGGGGCCCCACCATCTCGGCTACCTCGGCCACCCTGGCCACCTCTCCCGCCTCACCCTCAGCACTAGCCCCAGACTGACTCAGGAGTCCTCAGCATCTTGGGGAGTTCAGGCTCAGCTGCCAGGACCCAAGAAAGCAGCGGGACGTGGAAGCTCCTCGCCCTGGGATCTGCATCCGCCTGATTTCCCACCTCACCCTGATGCCAACCCAAGGCCTCGAGCAGCTCCGTGGCCCCTTCCAAACATGAGGCCAGGGCTCAGGGCTCAGCCAGGGACCTCGTTGCTCCCGAAGGGTATACCGCAGGCCAGGCCACATGAAGTCACTGCCGACCACCCAGTTCCCAGAGTTCACGATGGCGGCCGCCAGCACCCACCTGCAGCCTCAGCGTGCACCCTCCCTCCTGGGAACCGCCCTGCCCTCCAGGGGCACATGTGTGTCCCAGGGGTCACGCACCAGGGAGGCAGCTCTCCTTAGCCCTTCACCTCTGAGCCGCGCCTCTGCCACGTGCCGACCAGCCCCGCCTCTGCCGTGCAGATACTCCGCACGTGCTACACGCCTGCACACACACCGCGCTGCCACAAACACCCAAAGTGCCGGCGGCTTCTGCGTCCCTGAGCCCGCCACCATGCCCCTCAGGGCTCACCCAGGTCATCCTTGTCCAGGGGGATCTCCTGCACCAGCGACGGCATGACAAAGGAGAAGGTCTTGCGGTTGAAGTAGTACAGGCTGTAGCCTCCGAACATGGCTGAGAAGATCACGGTGCGGTAATAGCCATAGCCCTGGGCCGCCATGGTGGGAAAGAGCAGGCCCTGGCGGCCAGGACGCGAGCCTCCGACCACAGCTCCTGCCTGTGGCTCTGGCGGTGCACAGATCTGCTGAGTTAGGTTTCTTCTGCTCCCTCCTCCACCCAGCCTCCCAGGCTCCCTTTATAGCCACCTCCTGGACAATCATTAAGCCTGGGGCGGCTCAGAGGGAACCCAGTGTCCTGAGGGAGACAGGAAAACAAGAGATTACCCAGGGCCAAACTGGGAGGGGAGGGGGTCCCAGAGGGAGGCATGCCCGCCAGCCAGTCCCGTACCCCATATCTCCTGTCTGTGCACCAGCTGTGATTAAGGAACAACCTAATTACTCTTGTCTGCAGGGACCCGGGGAGGCAGGGGCTGGGTAAGAGCGGCTGCCCTCTATCTGGCCCTCCTTCCGCGTTCACTCAGGACAGTCTGTCCAGGGCTCACTGGCTGCAAGGGATGCTCGGTCAGTTTCTCCACACACCTTCCCGCACACAATCCACACACACCCCAAAACCCAGCTTCCAGGGCTTCTGCGGCTGACCATGCATCCAGAAACTCCCACTGCCTAGCACCCAAGGCGTCCTGCTCTGGCCGAGCCCCTGTGGATTCCCGAAGCCGTGGATCCCACTCAACCCTATACACACTGTTTCTTCCTGTACCTACAAATCTCGGGGAAGTTGATAAATCAGGCACACTAAGAGATGAACAACAGTAGCTGATGATAAAATAGACCGATTATAGCAATGTGCTGTAATAAACAGGAGTTATTTATTTCTGGAACTTTCCATTTAATCTTTCTTGACCACAGGTAACGAAACGGTGGATAAGGGGGGCCCACCGGAGTTGCAGAATTGTAAACAGCGGGAACCCCCTCGCTCGGCCCCACGGTCACACGGAAAGCCCCACTAGAGGCTGCGGGCTGGCGCGGTTGCACACAGCTGCCTCGGGTCCCCATCGCCCTGCAACTCCGCTCTGGGCTTCCGCCCGCCTCTCTGCGGGCTGCGGCTCTGGTGTCCAGAGGGGGTGGGCAGGCCACCAGCTGGCTTCGGGCCGCAGCGCTCAGCTGCCCTGCTTCCCAGGGCCCGGCACCAGGCCCCGACTTTTCCGCTAGGCTGGGAAAGCAACTGGAGCAGAAGGCGTGGGCGCCGCGGAGCAGCGACCGCACGTAGCCTCCCGGGGGCCCCTGGCTGCTAGCGCCCGCGCTCCCCCTGCCAGGATCCGGCCGAGCGGCGAGGGCGCCGGGGGCCGCTGGCGGCTCCTGGCACCTGCCCAGCCCCGGCGTCCTCAAGCTACCCAGGTCACCCGACTGCGGGGCTGGAGCCGCGGGGGCTGGAGTGCAGGCGGTGCGGAGGCCCCGGGGCGGGCGCTATAAACGAGGGGGCATGCGTGGGTCCCCGGCAGCCCCCAGACCCAGAAACTGCCTCCACCCCGGGAAAGGCAAGCTGCAGAAGCAGCCACTGGTCGTACCGGAAGTTAGGGGTCGCTCACAAAGGAACCCCGAGACCTTGAGACGCCCCGTCCTCCCCGCCCTCAGGTGGCGCCCCTCCCCCTGCACGCCGCCCCCTACCTGAGTGGAGGCGGGAGCCCGAGCGGGATGGGGCGGGACCGGGGATGCGCATGCGCCGTCGGTGGGGCGGGCTCCACGCGCATCCTCGCGAGCCCCGGGCCGACTCCTCCCCCAGGGACGCGGGTTTCGTCCTGCCCGTCACGCAGGTCCCTAGGCGAGACAGCGCCGTCTAGCGGCTCTGCGTGGTGCGTCCACCTCCTAACTGCATCCAACATCGATCAGGTAAGAATCATTGTTCTTGAGCAGCTCAGATTGGGAAAAGTCTTGGTGAGGCCGGTATTTTCTGTTTATTTTTAAATTTTTATTTGAAAGTTAAGAGAGACACAGAGAGGAAAAACAGATTTTACATCCACTTATTTATTCCCCTAATTTTTATTTTTTTAAATTTATTTATTTATTTGAAAGGCAGAATTAGAGGGATAGAAAGAAAGAGAGAGACCTTCCATCCCCTGGTTCACTACCCAGATGGCTGCAATGGCTAGGACTGGGCCAGGCAGGAGCCAAGAGTGTGGCACTCCATCTGGGTCTCCCACACAGGTGGCAGGGGCCCAGGCACTCGGGTCATCTTCTGCAGCTTTCCCAGGCAAAGTAGCAGGAAGTTATGCAGCCGGTACTAGAACCAGCACTCACATGGGGTGCCTGCATTGCTGGTGGCGGCCTAACCTGCTGTGCCACAGCGTTGGCCCCAGTATTTTCTGCTCTTTTAAAAAGATATATTGATTTGTTTGAAAGGCGCAGAGACTGACAGAGTTTGCATCCATTGGTTCACTCCCAAATGCCCCCCATAGCCCAGACTAGGCCAGGCTGAAGCCAGGAGCTCGTAACTCCAGGTCTCCCTCACGGGTGGCAGAACCCAAGTACTTGGGCCATCCTCTGCTGCCTCCCAGTCGTCTTCGCTAGATCAGAAGCAGAGCAGCCAGGCCTGGGACCGTACTCCGATCCGGGATGAGAGCCAGGCAGGGAGGGGCCCTCCATGCTCATCCTGGACCCCTGCACTCCAGCGCTGACACCTGGGCATCTCTGGTCCCAGTGTCTTAGCAACCTCATCACACTCAGCAGCTGATTCGGACATGAGCTCAGAGAATTCAGATAAGAATTCACCACAACACGGCTTTTGCCTTTTAAGCCAGAACTCTTGAGAGTAGCAGGTCTCTGGAATAGGAGTTTTGCTGAGCCGCTACGGATGTAGCCGGAAGGACGGACCTGCCCTGGGAGAAGTTCCTGCAGCCGCCAGCAGCAAGGCTAGGGAGCACTGCGTCTAAAATGCTGGATTACCTTACAGTGGGATTTGGGGAAAAGAAAGCGTATTGTGTACAGTGACTATGGGGCCGGTGCTGTGGCTTAGCGGGTAAAGCCACCGCCTGCAGTGCCGGCATCCCATATGGGTGCCGGTTCTAGTCCTGGCTGCTCCTCTTCTGATCCAGCTCTCTACTATGGCCTGGGAAAGCAGTGAAAAATGGCCCAAATCCTTGGGCCCCTGCACCTGCATGGGAGACCCAGAAGAAGCTCCTGGCTCCTGGCTTCGGATCAGCGCAGCTCTGGCTGTTATGGCCAATTGAGGAGTGAACCAGCGGATGGAAGACCTCTCTCTCTCTCTCCTTCTCTCTCTGTGTAACTCTGACTTTCAGATAAATAAATAAGTCTTTAAAAGAATTGTGTACAGTGTCTCTACAGTGTCTGTAGGTAATGTTACTGGCGATGGGTGGGCGAGGTTCTTGTCTTCGCGCAAGAAAGAATTCAGGGGTGAGACAGAGAGCAGTGTAAGTACAGTAGCAAGATGTTCTGGGCTAGGGCATCCATCAGAACGAACGGTGCAGAATCTGAGAGACAGGCCCAGGCTCCCAGATCCGGGAGAGCAAGGGTCCACGGTTCTGTGGAGAGAACACTCCTGGCAGGCCAGGCGGGCGGCTCAGCGGAGAGTGGAGAGCTGGGCGTAGGACTTCTAAGGGAAAGGGGTGCAGTCCCCCCACCCCAGTTCTCCTTCCTCTCCTCCTCCTCCTCCAGGAGGGGTTTGCGGAGTGTGAATCAGGTGACATCCCCCCCCCCCAAGCTTTCACTCCTCAGCCATCAGGCCGGGGAGCCCACCTGGCGCAGGGCAGAGGGGCTGCCCCCAGCGGGCCTGCCTTGGCGGGGGCTGTGAGGGTTTTGCCGCTCCATGTCATCAGCCAGGTAACCCACCTGCTGCTGAGGGAGAGGGTTCCCCCGGGAAGCCTCCCTCGGGGAAGGCTGAGAGCCGGGTAAAGGCGTGGGTGCGCTTTGTGGTGTGAAACACTGGGCTACTTCCAAGAGGAGCTTCTGCAGGTGCCGTGTCCTCCCCCCCCGCCCCCCAGAGGATGAGTCCTAGCTTCCTACCTAACACCAAGAGGGGCTGGACGTGCAAAAAAAGGCAAAGTTTTGTGATGGGGACAGTCTATAAGGAGAAATATTTCTTGGTTCCAGATTGGTTGGAGTTGTCAGCAGAATGAGATGGTACCTTGATGGCCAACTCGCTGAGATTTTTTTTTAAAAAAGATTTATTTATTTATTTATTTGAAAGGCAGAGTCACAGAGAGACAGAGGCAGAGCAAGAGAGAGAAGTCTTCCATTGCTGGTTCACTCCCCAGATAGCTACAAAGGCTGGAGCTGGACCAATCTGAAGCCAGGAGCCAGGAACTTCTTCCGGATCTCCCATGCAGGCGCAGGGGCCCAAGCACTTGGGCCATTTTCCACTGCTTTCCCTGGCCATAGCAGAGAGCTGGATCAAAAGTGGAGCAGCTGAGACGCGAACCAGCACCCGTATGGGACGCTGGCACTGCAGACAGCAGCTTTACTTGCTATGCCACAGGGCTGGCCCTTTGCTGAGATTTTTAAAAATATTTTTATTTTGAAAGGCAGAGTGACAGAGAGGGAGAAACAGAGAGAAAGAGATCCTCCATACACTGGTTCACTCCCCAAATAGCCATAACAGCTGAGTCAGGGCCAGGCTGAAGCCAGAAGCCTGGAACTCCCTGTGGGTCTCTCACATGGTGGCAGGGACCTTAAGTCATCGTCGGCGGCGTTGCCAGGTGCATTAGCCGGGAGCTGGATCTGGAGTGTAACAGCTGGGGCTGGAGCTGGCAGCAGCCAGTAGCCCTAACACCCGCCACCATCCCTCGGGTTTTGAGTTGAAATTTCAGTACACGATTGGGAATATGGAGCGGTTGCTCTTGTTGGTCTGGCTTGAAGGCGTTAGCTGATGATTTGTCTCCTCTCTCCTCCCCTCCATCCTTTGCCTTTGTAATTAAATTTAGACATGGGGGAGGGGCTGGCACTGTGGCGTAGTGGGTTAGGCAGCCACCTGTCACGCCAGCATCCCATATGGGTGCTGATTTGATTCCCTGCTGCTTCCTGCTAATGCGCCTGGGAAAGCAGCAGAGGATGGCCTGAGAGCTTGGGTCCCTGCAGCCACATGGAAGATCATGTATCTCAAGTTCTTGGGTATCTTAAGTGCGTGGGCCAAGTACCAGATGATCTCTCAAGTACCTGGGCCCCTGCCACCTGCTGGGAGACCTAAAGGGAGTTCCAGCCTTCCAGCTTTTTTTTTTTTTTTTTTTTTTTTGACAGGAGAGTGGACAGTGAGAGAGAGAGACAGAGAGAAAGGTCTTCCTTTACCATTGGTTCACCCTCCAATGGCTGCTGCAGCTGGCGCATCACGCTGATCCAAAGCCAGGAGCCAGGTGCTTCTCCTGGTCTCCCATGTGGGTGCAGGGCCCAAGGACTTGGGCCATCCTCCACTGCACTCCCGGGCCATAGCAGAAAGCTGGACTGGAAGAGGAGCAACCGGGACAGAATCCAGTGCCCCGACCAGGACTAGAACCCCGGGGTGCCGGCGCCGCAGGCGGAGGATTAGCCTATTGATCCGCGGCGCTGGCCAAGCCTTCAGGCTTTTAAGGAGTGAATCAGTGGGTGGAAGCTCTCTCTCGCGCTAGCTCTCTCGCTCTCTCTTTCTCTCTCTTTTGCTTGTAGTGTGCCTTTCAAATAAATCCATAAAAGGGCTGGCATTGTGGCTTTGATCAGCACAGCTCCAGCCGTTGCGGCCATCTGGGGAGTGAACCAACGGAAGGAAGACCTTTCTCTCTGTCCCTCTCACTGTCTATAACTCTACCTCTCAAAAAAAAAAAAAAAGCTTTATGTATTTACTTGAAAGTCAGGTTACACACACACACACACAGCAAGAGAGAGAGAGAGAGAGAGAGAGAGAGAGAGAGAGAGAGAGAGAGAGAGGTCTTCCATTCGCTGGTTCACTCCCCAGATGACCACAACTGCCAGAGCTAAGCCAATCCGAAGCCAGGAGCCAGGAGCTTCCTCCAGGTCTCCCACGTGGGTGCAGGGGCCTAAGGACTTGGGCCATCTTCTACTGCTTTCCCAGGCCATAGCAGAGAGCTGGATTGGAAGTGGAGCAGCCGAGACCCGAACCGTTGCCCATGTGGGATGCCGGCGCTGCAGGCGGCAGCTTACCCTACTCTGCACAACACAGGGCCTCAGAATCAGTTCCTCGAGCTTTCATGCGCTGCCTCTGGGCACTTCAGCAGTGGATGAGAAGCAGAGTAGCTGGGTCGTGAACGCTCCAGTGTGGGGTGCAGGCATCCCACGTGGCAGCTTCCCTGTGTCCCGCAGTGCCCGCCGCAGCACAGACACTGTTTACAGACTTGAGGACTTTGAGCTCAGGGGAGTGACACACTCAAACCCTGTTTGCTAACACTTTGTTTGCCATGGAGGGGCAATGCAGAGGTGGACAAACCCTTGATTCCACTGTGCGGCGCTCAGATCTAACTTGAGTGAGAACAGAGGGAGTCCCCTGGCGCAGGCAGGTCACAGAGATCCTACCTCAGCCACTGCTGCAGCTGGCGGCTAGGCAGGGCAGGGACCGGGGCGCAGCCAGCCAGAGCCTGCTCAGTCTATTTCTCAAGAAAGTTAAAGAAAAGAAATGAGAAGGGAATCCCAAAAAGGGAAGGCAGACTTCACTAAGGATGATAAAAGCGACTGTGAGGGAGCTTTAAATCATAATACAGGCCAGAAAAGAGGCTATGATTTGATGCTTTCAAAATGTCAACCCTTTTCACATTCACTTGCAGTTTTTTGGTTTCTTTCTTTCTTTTTCTTTTTCTTTTTTTTTTTTTTTTTGAGTGGCATAGAAAACCTTATCCATTGGTTCACTCCCCAGATGCATACAACAGCTAGGGATGGGCCAGGCCAGAGAGCTGAAAACTCACCCCAGATGTCCCACGTGGGGGGCAAGCACTGCCTGAGCTGTCACCAGGCCTCCCAGGGTCCACACTGGCAAGAAGCTGGAATCTGGAGTCAGAGCCAGGCATTGATGCCGGGTGCTCCACCGGAATCCTAACCAGCATTTTAACCAGCAGGCCAAACGGCTGCCCCTCACTTGGCGTTCTTAAGTAATTCTAACCAAAATCCCAACTGGATGTCTTCAAAGCTGGACAGAATTGTGTTAAAGATCAGCTGGAGAGGGGTCGGCGTTTTGGTGTAGTGGATTCAGCCGCCATCTGCAGTGCCAGCATTCCATATGGGCACTGGTTTGAGTCCCGATTGCTCTTCTTACAGTCAGCTCCCTGCTAACGAGCCTGGGAAAGCAGTAGAGGATGGCCAAAGTGCTTAGGCCCCTGCACCTGCATGGGAGACCTAGAAGAAGCTTCTGGCTCCTGGCTTCGGATTGACCCAGCTTTGGTTGTTGTGGCCATTTGGAGAGTGAACCAGTAGATAGAAGACCTCTGTCTGTCTGTCTCTCCCTCTCTCTATAACTCTGCCTTTCAAATAAATAAAAGATAAATCTTTTAAAAAAAATAAGAAAAAGGGAAAAAATGGTCATCCGGAGAAATAACCTTTGGAATAAGAACTTTGAATTAAAAAGAAGAGAGAAAAGAATTTCCACTGCCAAATAATTGTAAAGGTATGGTGATCATAACTGTGTGGTTTAGAGCATAGCCTGGCGTTTAAAGGGAGTAAAGTGTATCAGAAACAGGGACTGGCATTATGGCTCAGCAGGTTCTACATCAGAACACCAGTTTGGCTTGAGTCCCATCTGCTCCGCTTCTGATCCAGCTCCCTACCAATGCATCCGGGAAGGTAGCTGAAGTGGCCCAAATACTTGGGTCTCTGACGCCCACATGAGAGACCAGATGGAGTTCCAGGCTCCTGGCCTCGACTGTTGAGGGCATTTGGAGAGTGAACCAGCAGACGGAAGACCTCGTTCTCTCTCTCTCTATTACTCTGCCTTTCAAATAAATAACTCTTTTTTTTTTTTTAAAGTTGTACTAGAAACAAACCTTTTCATGTATGATTTTAACTATGATCAAGAAAACACCACAAATCAATGGGGAGGAATAGGATGGATTCATTAATAAATGTTGTAAGATAATCATCCAGCTATTTAGAAAAAAATCAATTTAGATCTCTTTACTGCACATCCCACACAGAGTAAATCCCAGATAAAGGGTGCCGTTTAGGAAAAAAAAACCCACTAAGTTAGTCTCTGGGTGAAGAAATCGCCCAGAACACAACAGATTTGACAACATGAAAAGATGATGATAATAATAAAGATGTCTCTGAAGGGAGGTACACGGTGCGGGCTGTGGGCCTCCAGCCCCAAGCCACAGTCAGAAGTGGGAGGAAGTGTGGGGACCCTGTCAGTTGTGCACCCAGCCGTGGCTGCGCTCCTGGAGAACGGGAGGCAGTGCCCTCGTGCCTTTGGGGTAGGGGTCAAGGGCACTAGAGGAAGCCCAGAGTCACAGGGACAAGAGATAAGCAGGAGCGTATCCAGGTCAGCAGCTCACTGTCTCTCAGCAGTACCCGGCAGGGCCTGCGGCTGGCTGTGTTGATCTTCAGCGCGGAAGACAGCAGCCAACTCAGTGTCAACAGGCCCGGGTGTAGGTTTGCAACACAGGGGCAGGTAGACTGGCTGAATCCGAGCCTCTACTTTGCTGCCGTAAAACCTGAAAGCAGAGAGAGTGTCAGCGTGGAAAGCAGCTCCCAGCATGGGGGCTGCACTACTTTGGAAGACATTAACACACCCCTCCTCCCAACTCAAGCCTCATCCATCAGGAAGTGCACATGCTAGACCTGAGCTTGCTGTGTTTCCTCTCCCATCTCCCATCTGTGGTTCATTTCACAAGTGCTCACAACAGCAGCGGCTGGGGCAGGCAAAAGCTAGGAGTCAGGAATGCAATCTGAGTCTTCCACAGTGGTGCCAGGAGCAAAGGACTCGAGCCATCCTCTGCTGCCTCCCAGGGTTCATGTTCACAGGAAGGTGGAGTCAGAAGCAGAGCCAGGACTCGAACCCAGGCATTGCAATATGGGATGCTGGTGTCCCAAGCTCTGTTCTGCTGAGCGCCAGCCCTGGGAGTTTTAGCCGTTCATCACAAGTCCACCAGCCAAGGAGATGTGAGCTCAGGAGGGAGAAGTCTAGACACTTAGGAAAGAAATTGTTATAAGATGCTGAAAAATTGAACCCTATATAATAGACAAGGCAGACTAGTGGGTCAAGAAGTTAAAATCAACCTATAAATACTTTCAGAGATATAAAGCAGGAGTCATGAAACTCTTAGGAAGCTCGTCAAGGTTGCTTCGCTTCTAGTAATGTCAGATTAGCCTTGTTTCAGGCTGGTCCTCCTGCCCAACAAATAGAACAACTGGTCCACACATAAAATTATTGTCCAGAGGTCTCAGACAGCTACCAAAGCAGCAAGTTATCAATTAACATTTGTACTTAACTATTTTTTAAAAGATTTATTTATAGACTTGAAAGTCAGAGTTACATAGAGATAAGGAGAAGCAGAGAGAGAGGTCTTCCATCTGCTGGTTCACTCCCCAAATGGTCACAACGGCCGGAGCTGCGCCGATCTGAAGCCAGAAGCCTGGAGCTTCCTCTGGTCTCCCACGCGGGTGCAGGGGCCCAAGGACTTGGGCCATCTTCTACTGCTTTCCCAGGCCAAAGCAGAGAGCTGGATCAGAAGTGGAGCAGCTGGGACTTGAACCAGCGCCCATGTGGGATGCTGGCACTACAGGTGACGGCTTTACCCGCTACGCCACAGTGCTGGTCCCTGTATTTAACTATTACAATTAACAAAATCACCCCAGAGTCCAGTCACTTAAACCAATCACGAACGTCTTATAGCGCACAAGTCAGTGGGATCAGCGGGGCCTGGCTGTTGTGTCTGCAGGCGGGTGCACGAAGTGGGTGCTCTGTGTGGTCTGGTGTCATCCTGCAGAGAAACGCAAGTTCCTTCTTGTGGCAGGGGTCTGAGGAAGAATGGAAGCCTGCAAGCATCCTGGGGCCTCCTTCCAGATGGTTCAGCTTTGCTTCTGTTGGCCAAGGCAGGCTACAAGACCACCGAGACTTGAAGGAAGGGGAGACGGGCTCCACATTTGGAACCACTTTGTTAGGGGGCTGGTGTCGTGGCGCAGCAGGTTAACCTGCTTGCGACGCCAGCACCCCACATTAGAGTGCCAGTTTGAGTCCTGGGTATTCTGCCTCAGATCCAGCTCCCCGCTAATGTGCCTGGGAAAGCAGCAGATGGTGACCCAAGTACTTAGGTCCCCACCACCCACGTGGGAGACTCAGATGGAGTTCCTGGCTCAGACCTGGCTGTTGGGCCATTTGAGTGGTGAACCAGCACATGAAAGATCTCTGTCTTTCCCTCTCCCTCTCTGTTAACCTTTCAAATAAGTTTTACAAAATCCTTAAAAAAACTAGTAGAGCGGCCAGCGCCATGGCTCAACAGGCTAATCCTTCACCTGCAGCGCCGGCACACTGGGTTCTAGTCCCGGTCAGGGCGCCGGATTCTGTCCTGGTTGCCCCTCTTCCAGTCCAGCTCTCTGCTGTGGCCCGGGAGTGCAGTGGAGGATGGTCCAAGTGCTTGGGCCCTGCACCCCATGGGAGACCAGGAGAAGCACCTGGCTCCTGCCATCGGATCAGCGCCGCGCGCCGGCCGCGGCGGCCATTGGAGGGTGAACCAACGGCAAAGGAAGACCATTCTCTCTCTCTCACTGTCCACTCTGCCTGTCAAAAAAAAAAAAAAAAAAAAAAACCTAGTAGAGCAATTTGAGCAAATTCAGTGGGAAGTAATGTCCCGTTTGCCCCTGCCTCCACACACTCGCAGCCTCCCCTGCTGTATTATCACTACAACAAAATACCTGATACAGGCTACTGCTATAAAGCAAAAAGGCTTATTTGGCTCAGAGTCCTGGAGGTTTGAGACCAAGGCCTTGGCATGATAGGAACCTCACTGTGATGGTCTCACAAGGGCAGGATCACATGTGGGGGGAAGAGACTACACCCGCACACAGGAAGCCAGAAAATGGTTTAGGAGTTGGGCTCACTCTCTTAGCAACGTGCTCTGGAGAGAGCTCGGCGGTCCCACAAGAGGGAGCTTAATGCCTTGCAGGTGCACTCCAAGTGACCTAAGGACCTCCACAGGGCCCAACTTTTTTTTTTTTTTTTTTTTTTTTTTTTATAACGATTTTATTTAAAGAATATAAATTTCCAAAATACAGCTTATAGATTACAATGGCTTCCCCCCCATAACTTCCCCCCCACCCGCAACCCTCCCCTTTCCCCTTCCCTCTCCCCTTGCTTCACATCAAGATTCATTTTCAATTCTCTTTATATACAGAAGATCAGTTTACTATATATTAAGTAAAGATTTCAACAGTTTGCACAGGGCCCAACTTTTTAAGATTTTTGTTTATTTGAAGGGTAGAGTTACAGAGAGGCAGAGAGAGAGAGAGAGAGAGAGAGAGAGAGAGAGAGAGAGGGAGAGAGAGTGTTCTGTCTGCCAATTCATTCCCCAAATAGCTGCAATGTCCAAAGCTGGACCAATCTGAAGCCAGGAGCTTTCTCTGGGTCTCCCATGTGGTTGCAGGGGCTCAAAGACTTGGACTGTCCTCCGCTGCTTTCCTAGGCTCAATAGCAGAGAGCTGGATTGGAAGTGGAGCAGCCGGGACTTGAACTGGCGCCCTTATGGGATGCTGACACTGCAGGCGGAGGCCTTACTTGCTACACCTCAGTGCTGGCCCCTGAGGTCCATCACCTCTCAGCACCACCACACTAGGGTCCAAGGTCCCAACAGCTGAGCCCTGGGGGACACACAGAAACCACGTGCAATCCAGAACGGCCGCTCTCAGCACCCTGCACAGGTGTGATCTGCTTACAACAATCCATGAAGCTACACTGGCACTGTGCAGTCTGCGTTTTACATTACTGTCCACTCTTGGTGCTGGATGGTCTGCAGATTTTGTCAAATGACACATACCCTCCATCATAACTGTCACACAGACCTGTGGATGACAGTGAAGTACGGGCTCACCACCCTGGGGGAGGCTGAGCGTGTGGGAGTTACATGGAGCACTCTGTACTGCTGAATTCTGCTGTGAATTCAAAACTGCTCTCAGCCATCTATTAAGGTTCAAAACTTGTCTAACCTGTCCAGTCTTCAGAGAAAAAAATCACCTCCGTCATCATTAAATATATACTCAACTGCTTGGATATGTAAATGACACAAGACAGTTTTACCTCCCTTGGGAAAATAGGGAGCTGAGCCACGGAGGTGAATCTCTGTTATGATCCTGTGGCAGATTACAAAGAAGTCGTCCTCAGACCAACTGCCCAGCCTCTGTGCACTGCCTCATTATTACCTTGGGAATGGACGCTACCTAAGAATGCCTGGCAGGTAGAAGTCTGAATAATGGTAGAGGGAAAACAGAACCAAAATTTTATTTTCATGAAAAAAATATATAAATCTCAACTAAGTCCAGAATGTTAACAATCTTTTAGAAGGTAATCTAAAATTTTATTTGAGGGGCCAGTGTTGTGGTATAGCAAGTAAAGCCACTGCCTGTGATGTCAGCATCTCACGTGGGTGCTGGTTCATGTCCCGGCTGCTGCATTTCCAATCCAACTCCCTGCTAACGGCCTGGGAAAAACAGCAGAAGATGGCTCAAGTACTTGGGGCCCTGCCACCCACGTGGGAAACCCAGCTGAAGCTCCTGACTCCTGACTTCAGCCTGGCCCAGGCTTTGCCCTTGTGGCCATCTGGGGAGTGAACCAACAGACAGAAGACCTCTGTCTCTCCCTCTTTCAAGTAAATAAATCTTTAAATGAAATTTGGGTCAGAGAGCCTAAGCCAGCAAGTGACACTGTTAGAGAAAGCGCTCCCCCTACTGGTTCACACCCCAAATGATTGCCATGATTGGAAGGGGTTGTTGGGTTGGATCTAGGCGGCTTCAATTCAATCTAAGACTCCCACGTGGGTACCCACAACTGAACTACTGGAGCCTCCCAGGACCAGCACTGGCAGGAAGCTGGAGTCAGGAGCTGTGGACTGGACCCAGAAACTCCAATCTGGGACACAGGCATCTTAACTAGGGTAAATGTCCCCTCCCTGTCTTTCCTTCTATGTTAAACATGCAGTCTTGAAATTCTTACTTAAAGGCAGAGATCTTCCATCTGCTGATTTGCTCCCCAAATGCCCCTAACAGCCAGCACTGGGACAAGCTGAAGCTCGAGCCTGGAGCCTCTGCCGCTCCCATTTGGTGTATTAGCAGGAGCTGAACTGGAAGCAGTCAGGACTGCAACCCACGAGTACTGATGTGGGATGTGGGTATCCCAAGCTTGGCTTGACTGCTGTACCAAACAGCTGCCCCTTCACATGCATCATGTATATCTGGCAAACAAACTCATGTTTCAAAATGACAGCGCAAAAACTATAGAAAAGAATATTTTATTGAAACAATTTCTCAATTAACAATGGAGCAAAGTACAATTTGATTCAAACCTGTCCAACCAGCCTCAACTGCTAATGAAAGAACTCGAACATACAGAAGGGGGTGGGGGGACCTTTTCTGCCAATGTGGCAAAAACAAAAAAAAGGACAAAAAAGACAGAATGACTGACACAACCCGGTTCACCCTCGTCCCGGAGTGCAGGAGGCTGCTCCAGCTCCTGCGGCAGGACAGGCGCCCTCCGTCCCCACCCCAGCAGAGCGATGCACGGAGGAAGGCCGCCCGCCCTCTTCCTCCACCCACAAAGCCTGCCTCCAAGAGTGAGGTGCTGTGTTTACATTCACACCGTGGGCTCTCCAAGCCCCAGGGTCTCAGCATAGGGGCTCACAGTAGCAAGCACATTTGGTCAGCCCGGGGGGCAGGGGCAGAGCAGCAGGAGGGGAGGCAGGTAGGCGCAGGCCCCAGGGCAGCCAGCCTACGGGGAAGATGCAGGTTTTGAGGGCTTGCCCGATGCTGGTTTCCCACGCTGACCACTCCACAGGCTTTCCGGGGCTGTCACACACCTCCCCCTCCCCTTTCTCTCTGCCTCCTCTGGCCAGTAGGGGTCATCCATGAGAGCGGAATACTTCCAGATTTCCTTCAGTCAGTCCAGATGGAAGGCTTTGGGCAAGGGGCAGAGAACTACCCAACCTGCACCAGGAAGCCGAGAAAATGCATGGGGTGGGGGGCGGGGGGGGGATGGGAAGACCTTGGAGGGAGGAAGGGGCGGAGACTCAGAAACCTAGGCTGGTGACCCAGGCTGTGCAGACTGGCCAGCGGGACATGGGTTTCATGGGGGACGGGGAAGGAGGGAGGGCGGGATGACCAGAGAGGACTGGACACTCCCCCATGTCCCAGGATGCCCTCCCTACCTCCAGGCCCAGTCAGCCACTGTGGCCGTTCTCTCGCCTACCTGCAGGCAAAGCCTTAAGACCTAATAGTGATTATTCCCCAGTGTAGGGCCTGGGTGGGCAGGGAGCCGGGGTGGGAGCAGGGGGTAGACACGTTCTGGCTTTAACCTCAGAGCTATCCCAGAAGGAGCCGGTGAGCTGGCCCCTCCTTCCCCTTCTCCACACTCCAGCTGCAAGTGAGAGAAAAGGAGCCCCCAGGGCAGGACCGACCCCTCCCCCATCGATGTTTAATAAATAGAGGTGGCAGAAGGGGGTGGTGACAAACGGGCTGGGAGGTGGGGGTTATAGCTCATCATTCTTCACAGGCTGCTTCTGCTGCGATGGCTGCTCCTGTTCTGATGCTGTGGGGGAGGGGAAAGCCAAGGACAGACAGCAGCTGAGACAGAGGGAGTAGCCCAGGGGCTCCTATGGCTCTCCTCCCTGAGACCACCCAGGCTTCCTGGCATGCCCCGGCGCCATCCTCACCTGTTCCTGGACCTCCTAACTCCAAAGTCTCTGAACTTGCTGGTTCCGATTCTGCTTTGGGGAAGCAAAGGGTTGGTCAGGCTCCACAGAAGGCAGGGACAAGCTAACCGAGCGAGGGGTTGGCAAACTGCTTCTGGAGAAGTCAGCTAGTGACAGGATGGGTGGGCCACGGGGGTCTCTGCCTGCTTTCGTTTCTTAAAGGAGCTCTTCTAGTTTCTATAAAGGTTGTACAGTCTGTGGGCTGCACCTGCCAGTCTGCCTGCCCCGCCAACACAGTCTCCCCACTCACCTGCTTCCACTTTCTCAGGTTCTGGGATGGGCTCCGCATCCTCCGTCTGGCCTGTTGGGAGAGCAGGATGAGTGTGTGCCCAGGAAGGAGAGCAGCGCCCCTGCCCGCAGGGACAGGGAACCGGGCACCCGGCCCTCACCTGCTGGAGGGATGACCTTCTCCCCCTGGTCACTGTCACTGGCATTGAGGGGAGGCTCTGTCCGGGTCCCGTTCTTATCTTTGGGCCGGGGCCGCGGCTTGGCAAACTTGGCCTTATTGAGCAGGTACTGCACCTCGCGGTCCAGGGCCATCATCTTGGCCTCGATGTCTTTTGAGAGCAGCACAGGCTTATCTGTGGCAGGAAGTTTGGCCTGCTCGGCCACCGTCGCATTCTTCCAGGCCTGTGGGGGAGGCCAGGACAGGCTCAGCGCTGGCCACAGTGTGCGCAGCCGTCTCTCTCCCAGGAGGATCCGGTCCCCAAGCAGCTCCAGGCCCCTCACTCTGCCACCCCTTGCCGTCTGCCCCCAGGTGAGTGGGCACCTCCGCAGGGCAGGCCGTAGAGGACCACGCTGCAAGCCTCCAGCTCTGGGGCTACCAGAGTGGAGTGAAGCCCTTGCTTCTTCCTTCCTGGCCTCCGCACGTCTAGGCTGACTCAGGAAATCCCCACCATCCCAAGCAGCGTATGCCTCACAGGACAGGTCACCTGGCTGGTCCACACCCGGCCCATCTCTGAGCCCGGCTCTCCCTCACTCATGGGCCCAGGCTTCTCTGTTCCCCCCGACTCTCAGCTCTGACCCTTACTTGGGGCTAATCAAAAGCGGGCTCAGATGCAAACATCCTGCCTTCCCAGTCAGCGGCTATGCCAGGAGGCCGACGCCGCCACGTTTCCGGCTCCCACCACCTCTCACGGGGCCGACGGCCAACTTCCGCGGTGGTTACCCAAGTCTCATTGATGACTTTCTCCAACGTGGTCATCTCCACCTCCGTGAAGATCTGGTCCATCTCTGGAATGAGCCGGGCTCCCCTGGATGGCAGAGAGGAGACAGTCAGCCCTGGGCTAGGTGGGAAGAGGCCCGGGGTGTGGGGGGTGGCAGTGGACGGAACCAGAGCCAGGGGCCTTGGCAGGACTAAATGAAGCAGGTGCCGCTCACTTGAGGAACATGCTGGAATGGTTGAGCAGATTGTCGAGGGCCGACAGTCGCTCGGGCCACTTCTTGCGCTCTTCTACCCGAAAAAACAGCCCTTGGCACAGCTTCTTCAGCTCCGCCAGCTTCTCCTTCAACTTCTGAGGGAGGCGGGGTTGGGCATGGTTGACAGGAGAGCCCTGGATCAGCCCCATGTCCCTCCTCATGGCCTCCCAGCCCCTCGCCCCACCCGCCACGTCCGGGGAGGCCCTCACCGCGGTCGCGGCCCCAAAGCCCTCGTCTTCCAGCCAGGAGGACGCGGCTCTGAGCTTGCCCGAGATGTCCTCGCGCTGCTCCTCGGTGGACACTTCCTGGTACTCGGGCTGGTCCAGCTTGTCCTAGGGAGGGACACGGGTGCGTGCGGGCGGCAACCCCAGGTGAGGCTCTGAGCCAGGGACCAGTGCTGCCCAGCCCACCCACCTGCGTCTCAAAGATGAAAGCCTCCAAGCTGTTGGCAGCCTTCTCCCGTTCCTGCTTCTCCAGGTCTCGCGACGTCAGGTCCTCGAGCCTGTGGGACAAAGCAGCAGGCACGAGGAAAGAGTGGCTGAGGGCTAAGGCTCTGGGCGTTTCTCCTGGGCAGGAGGCCGCTCCATGCCCTGCGCCCCACGTCTAGCGCACACGTGTGCACACGCACTCTCGCCCACTACGGCCTGCGTCCAGCGCACACGCACTCTCACCTACTACGTCCTATGTCCAGCGCACACGCAGGCACACGCACTCTCGCCCACTACGTCCTATGTCCAGTGTACATGCATGCACCCGCTCCCTCGCCCACTACGACCCACGTCCAGCGCACACGCAGGCGCACGCTCGCGCGCCCACTTACTTCTGCACTGAGCGGGCCAGCTCGGCCTCTGCCAAGTCAGGCACGTCCAGAACCACGAGCTCCACCCCGATCTCCTCCACCATCTTCTGCTTCCGGGCGGGCTTCTGCCTCTTCTCTTCCTCGGGGGCTGCGCCCTCGGGCCCTGCCTCCCCCTTCTCGCTTGGTTTCTGGGCAGGAAGAGGGGACTGAGGAGAACCTTCCGCAGCGGGAGGCAGGCAGCCCCGCCCTCTGTTCCCGGGGCCTCGGCTCACCGGTGCCTCAGATCTGTCCCCATCTTCCTTTTCTGCTGCCTTTGCTCCCTCAGGGCCTGTGTCCCCCTCAGGCTCAGGGGATGGGGGCGCAGAGGCATCCTCTCGGGGGGCCCCTGCTTCTTCCTTGAGCTCTGCCTGACCCCCAGGCTCGTCCTGGCTCCCCTCAGCAGGGCTCTCCTCTTCCTCCTGGGGGACAGACACGCTGCAGGGGAGCCTCAGCAGCAGATCCCCGGGGCAGGCCTGGCCTCGGGTGTGCAGGTGCTCATGGCTCAGGGCACAGCATCAGGGAGGACAGGTGACAAGTGCATGGGAACGGTCAGCAGGCTGCCCGGACAAAGGGAGCGGGTCTGGAGTTGAGGGCAGTGGCCCTGGGCTCTAGAACAGGGAACAGCCTGGAGTGCGGAGGAGCCTGCAGAAGGCTGGGCTGGGGTGGGGGGAGGGCGAGAGCTGCTCCGAGTCCCAAGCAGCTGAGCCCACCCAACTGCCTGCCTCTGCTGCCACTCCCTGCCCCACGTCCCCGGCTCCTTCCTGAGCTCACCTGGACCGTGTCAGTACCATTCTCTTTGGCATCTGGTGTCGCGCCACCTCCGAACAGGCTGGAAATGGTGTTGCCAAGTTCTAGGGGGAAGAAAGCCAAAGACTCAAAAGGGGACCACAGGGGCGGCACTGTGGCTTAGCAGGTTAAGCTGCCACGTGCAATGCTGGCTTCCCGTATGGGCACCAGTTCGAGGTCTGGCTGCTCTACTTCCAATCCAGCTCCCTGCTAATGCACCTGGGAAAGCACTGGAAGACGGCCCAAGTGCTTGGGCTCCTGAACCCACGTGGGAGACCTGGAAGAAGCTCCTGGCTTCCAATCGGCTCAGCTCTGGCCATTGTGGCCATTTGGGGAGTGAACCAGCAGATGAAGATCTCTCTGACTGTCTCTATTTCTTTCCCTCTGTAACTCTGCCTTTCAAATAAATTTAAAAAAAGAAAAAAATAGGGGACCACAGCAGTGACTCTACTCCTCAGCCAAGGGCAGTGCCTTGTCTGTTTCCCTGAACTGCCCAAGTCCAGGCACAGTCTCTCTCAGACAAGCACACGCACGTGCACACCCACGCAGGCGCTCCTTACTGGTGAGAGTAGATTCCTCTTCCGGACTGTCCTCCACCACCGTCTCAAACACAGACTCCACCTGCAAACAGGTGCAATGAAGCCGCACACCTGCGAGCCCGCCTTCCCGAGGACTCCCGCACGGCCCCCGCCCCTTTGATCATGCGCCCGAGAGAAGCAGCCTGGCTCCCGCACCCCCTGGAGCGTGCACGGGCACACTTCCCACGGTGCATCCTCAAAAGCAGCCCAGAAGTGCTCTGCACAGCGGCTGCCTCTCATTCCTGGCTCCCTCAGAGAATCCCACCACGCCCTCAAGCATGGGTAGCCCATGAGAGAACCCATGCCAGATCCCCAGTGAGCCCTGTGGAGCCAAGATCTGCTGATTCCACGCCCTGCCTGTCACGTCCTAACACCACGCAGAAGCCGCCCGGGAAGGGGCCGGTGGGGCCTGGGCCCCTGCCCTGCACACACAGCCCGCTCTGCGCTCACCCTGTCTAGACTGAGCACCCCGCTCTCGTCCAGGTTGAAGTGGGCCTTGATGCCCTTGGACTCGTAGTCGGGATACTTCTTGAAGCTGTCCCCCACACCTTTCAGCTTCACTGTGGTCAGATTCTGGGAGCCAAACACCCTGGGTGGGCAGGAGAGAAGAGTCTGAGGGGACCGCACAGCCTCACGCGGCTTGCCACCTCGCCCCAACCCCTCGGCCTGCTCCAACAGCGGCCCCACACCCCGGCCCTCACCTCAGGTCCTCAGGCCCCAGGAAGCCCAGGTCGCCGTAGTTGATGTGGAAGTTGAAATCGTAGCTGTAGCGGTTGAAGGTGATGACTTTGCGTTGAGGGTAGGGCCCCATGCGGGAGAAGAGCACACGCTTATTGTGCTTGAGGCTGCGGACCCCGGGCTCCTCCTCCACCTCCCTGGTGAACTCCACCTACACAGCAGGCAGACAGGGCGCACTGGAGAACCGGAGGGGGCGGGGATCCCTGGCCGCGGAGACAGAGGGAAGCGGGCTCCTGCCTGGAGAGGGAAAGGGGGCTCACTCACCAGGATGGGGTAGACCACGGCGTCCCGGACGACGAATGGTTTCACCTTGAAGGCTTTGCTCAGGGCGGCTGCTTGGTACACGGCCCCCATGGCAGCCGCCTCGTCCGCGTTGATGTTCTTCCCGAGCTCCTCCCTAGGAGAGTCCCAGGCTCCAGCACCATCCACGGGGACACCCAGCCACCCTCTGCCGGGCAGCCCCAGCCCCACACTCACTTGCCCACAGCCTTCAGCAGCACCTCCTGAACTTTGGGGACCCGAGTGGCCCCGCCCACCAGGATCACCTGCTCAATCTCATCCTGCAGAGGGGAGGAACGTGAGGCGGGGCTGCATGAGGTCGACGCCCCCCTTATCCACTGACCCTTCCCCGACGTCCTCCGTGGCCCCTGCCCTAGCCCCTCACCAAACTCATCTCGGCACTCTGCAGGGCCTGCTGAACGGGCCCGGGCACCCGCTCGAACAGGTCAGCACACAGCTCCTCAAACTCCACTCGGGTCACTTTTGCTTTGAAGTCCACGTCGTCCATCAGGCCCTCGATCTGGGGGAGGACGAAGCGTGTCAGCGCCTGCTCTCTGCTGGCGGCACTGACACCCAGGGAGCAGCGGGCAACAAGCCCAGTGGGTGAAGCAGGGGCCCTCCGCCTCCCTGGGAGCAAGTCCGGCTGCATGCAGCCCACGGGGGCACCTGGGCCATGTGGTCGGCGTTGGCGCTCAGGACGGTTTTGAGTCGGTTGGCCTCACGGAGCAGCTTGGCCATCGCCCGCGGGTTCTCTCGCACGTCCTTTGCTCGCTGGCCTTTGCGCTGCTCATTGAAAAGCCCGGCCAGGTGCTCCCGCAGCCGGAGCTCCATCTCCAGGCCGCCTAGGGTGCGGTCAAATCTGCTCAGAGAAGGCAGCAGGGGAAAGTGTGAGGAACACATGGGGGTCCCTCCGCCCACGCAGGAGCCCCACGTTTCAGGCAGGGACCCACACTCTGCTCTCTGCTCCCCACAGCATGGCTGACACCCCACGCAGGCAGCTCGCTATTCATCACGGCATTTACTGAGCACCGACTGCACTCATCTCTGGGAACGAAACTGTGGCAGGAGTGGCCGGGAGACAGGGTCCCTGCTGCCAGGGCTTATGATCTAGCAGCGGGAAGGCCACGTCGATGTCAAGTGTGTGCTACAAAGGAGCGTGCAGTGGGCTGGGTGTGCATGTGGGCTATTTAGCAACATCCAGGAAGGCTTCCCTGAAGAGGTGATGCCTGAACTGAAACCTGAAGGGTAGGCTGGTAGAGAGAGGGAAGAACATTCTAGAGGGAAGGAACAGTGCTCTTAACGACCCCGAGAGAGCAAGTTCCAAAGGAGGGCACCACTGGGACTAGAGACAAACTGTGGGAGGCGGGGCTTAGGTGGGCACAGCAAGGTTTTGGTGCAACCAAGTGCTTTCTGAAGAGACGGGCTACAGTCAGATTGGCATTTTAACACCAGCCTCTGGCTGCACTGTGGAGAGAGAATCCAAAGGAGACAGAGAGGTCCTGTTTAATCCTGGAGGTAAGGGGCACGGCCAGACCAGCGTGGGGGTGCCGGAACCCACCGACAGCAGACAGACAAGAGCGGGCAGCTTTTAAGTGAATTCAAAGAGAAAACATGATGGCCTCTTAACACCTAACAGGTGGCCTGCCGTCCTGTGCACTTCCCTAGACGCTCCACGGGCTCCCCGCCTTCCAGCCTTCCCAGCCGTCCTCCCCAGGCCTCGCTCTCGGGCAGCGGCGCCCCACGGCAAGAGACGCTATAACCTGGGGAGCATTCCTGCAGCGATCAGGAAGGGGAGCGGTGCCCCTCCAGGAGGAAACCCCTGACTCGAGGGCCTTGACAAGAAGCCCACCCCTGACACCCACTTACCCTACGCCCCGGATCTGCAGCTGTGGCTGCATCCCGGCCTCCTTTGTCTTCACCGTCTGGTAGGTCACGATGGTGCACACGGTGCTGCCTGAGCCCATGTCATAGAACATGATGTTCTGTGGTGACATCAGAGCAAGCCTCATCAGACCTCAGGGCGCTGCTGTCCACCTGCCTGCCTCCAGGGGCCCCGGCCAGCTCTCAGCAGCCCCAGCATGGGCTGGGAGGAGGCTGCCTTTTGCCAAGAGCCAGCCATGCAAATGAGATGCAAAACAGGCCAGGAGACCACCAGCCTCGGACTCTGGTCCCCTGTGTGTCCGGTCAGGGCGCCTCCCCTGCTCACCTGGGCGGTGGTGTTGATGTCTTTTCGACGGAAGACGCCGTAACTGAGGGCAGTGGCAGTGTTGTCGTTGATGAGCTGCAGCACTTTGAGGCCGGCCATGCGAGCAGCCTGCAGCACCGCCCGGCGCTCGGCCTGGTTGAAGAAGGCCGGCACGGTGATCACCGCATCCTTGATGGGCTGTTCTGCAGAGGACAAGAGAACAGGGTCCCACCAGCTCCAACCTGGATGAGGGCTTCCACCCTCGGCACTACTGACACTCGGGGCCAAGTTACTGTTGCTGGGGTCTGTCCTGTGCACTCCAGGGATGCTGAGCAGCGTCACTGGCCTCCACCCACCAGAGGCCAGATGTGACAACCAGGTGTCTTCAGACATAGCCAGATGTTCCTGCCCGTTTGTGAACTGCTGTCTTAGCTCCCGGGGGATCTGGCTGCCACGGGTCCCACCTTGGCACTCACCTGCAAAATCTTCAGCCAGGGAGCGGGAGTAGTTGAGAATCATGCCCAGCACCTCCTCAGGTGAGAACTGCAGCTGCCTGGGGAGAGGGAGGGCGGTTGGTGGCAAGGAAGCCATGAGCACACACCATGAGGAGCCCGCCTACGCCAGCGCAGCACTCACGGGCTGATCTGGAAGTGCACGGTCTGCCGCTGGGGGTCGAAGCTCAGCTCATGCTCCGGGAAACGGGCCCGGTAAAGAGCCACGTGTGGGTTGTCTGCCTGCTTCCCCAGGAGGTGCTGGAAGTAACGCAGGGTGGCCTTGGGGTTCTTGATGGCCTGTGAGGTGAAGAGGAGGCTGAGTATTAGGGTCTCAAGCCCAGAGGTGCCCACCTCCTACGTCAGACACGGATAAGGGACCAGACTGCCCACCACACTGGGAATGGGTGCTGGCAGCTCACCATGCCTGCTGCACTGTCTCCAAAGAATCTCTCATTTTCTTTCAAGGTCACCATCACCGGGGTTTTCCTCCGAGATTCCCTGGGGAAAACAGATACTGAACCCAGGTTCTGCAGCACATGTGCGTTCAGGCACCTCAGCACCTACAATCAACCACTCAGAGGCCACTGTCGGCTGTGGGCACTACCAGGACCACCCCACACCCACACAGAGCCCGGGCTCCCTCCCTCCTGACCCCCGCCCTGGGGCCGGCCTCACTTGTTCAAGACGATTTCCATGGGCACTCCAGGTTTGACGATGGCCACCTTCATGGACTCACTGCCCAGGTCCACGGACATCACTGCCAGCGTGTCTGGGGAGGGGGGAGCAGAGGTCTGAGGGTGAGCCTCCCTCCCTGTCTTATGGAAGCTCCTCCACTTTCCATGTAGAGAATAAGACAGCAAGACACAGAGAAGAAAGCCTGGGTCCTGCAACCCAAGAGACTTCTGACCAGGCGCCTCGAGCCCCCCTCCCACCGTACGACACTGGCTCAGACCCAGTACATACCACTCAGTGCCAACAGGTCTGCCAAGAGCACAGCTATCAAGGCCCAGCAGGCTGGCCTCCTCAGCCTCTGCCTCCTGCCTGTGGCTGCCATTATGCCCTGGGGAGGAGGGAAAAAAAACACTGGTAACCGGATGCCCCGAGTGATGGAGACACAGCCACTTCCAGACCAGAGAAACGGTAAGATTCGTACCTACTCCATTCTCGCCCAGGGCACAGCAGCTTATACCCCCTTCCACCTCCTGATGAGTGTCAACCACTCTCCAGGCATCCCCAGCAGTGTCCACACCAAGGCCCAGGCGAAACAGCATGGGCCCTGGGCTCCATCACATCCCCGAGAGAAGATATTAGGCCGGAAGGAAGGAGACCGGAGCCTTCCAGGCAGTAACCGGCGTACCCAGCACCGGGCCCGGCTGTCAGACACCCGGGGTGGGGCCGGGGATCCCTGGCCAGGGCTCAACCACCTCTCCACACCTGGAGTTCCCCGCGAGCGAGCAAAGCCGGCCAGGGCCTGCACGGGAACTGAAAGGCGATGACGCTGGGGGTGGCTGGGATGGAAGGGGCCCGTCTCCTCGGCAGCCCTGCGGCTCGTCCCGCCCACTCCCCTTCCTCATCCCACTCGCAGGGCCCCGCAGCCCACACAGACGCTGCGCCGGGAGCCCTAAGGTTGCTCTCAAGGCGGGTATCGAGTATCCGCTGTCCACCTGAGCCTCACCTGACCCAAGCTGAGGCGCCCAAGCCCGGAAACGGGTCCTGGCCACCCTTAGCGCGCGGGGGCGGCCCGAAGGCCGGCGGCGGAGCCCGAGGCGCGGGGCCGAGAGCGCCAGCGTCCGTGCGGCCCTCCCTCCCGGTACCGACCCGCCCCCGGAGCCAGCACGCTGCCTCCCTACAAGACAAGAGGTGGCCGGCCCCGGGGCTGCATCCCCACCCCTGCTACCTCCTGCCTCCGCTCCTGCGGCCCCAGCTCTGGGTCAGATGCGGCGCGGACGTACCCACGAGACCGGCAGCGCGCCCCCCAGCCCGCGCCCTTCACAACTCCCCTCGGTTTGCAAACTGTTACATTAACCACCAACCTCTCGGCGGCGTCTCGCGCACCAGCCGGCCCCGGACGCGGCGCGCGCTCATTGGAGCCGCCGCCGCCCGGCCCTGCTCCCCGCGCCCGGCCCCGCCCCCGCCGCCCCGGCGCGCGCTCCCATTGGGCCACGTCTAGGCCCGCCCCCTCTCCGTCCCGGCGGTGTCCCGGGGCGGCCGCGGGGCCAGTCCGCCAGTTGGGGTGAGAGCGCCGGCGCCGGCAGCCGATTGGGCCACGTCACGGGCCGGCGCGTCCGCTCGCTCCTCGCCAGTGCCGGCCCCGCGGCGCCTAGGGGATCTTTTCCGGCCCCGGCGCTGGATGCATCGCGCCGAGGGCTCGGGAATGACCCGCACCTGGAGCGAGTCCTGAGCAGGTCGGTCCCACACTCGGACCTCTGGGTCCCCTGGGGCGGCCCGGCAGTGACCAGCATCCCCTCTGCGGCCATGCGGAAGAGGCGCTTGCTGGCCGGGCTTGGATGGACATCGGAGAATGGCTGCGCCGCGGACTTGGTCCGCCCCGGCCTCCCTGTTTCGTTGAGAAAACAAGCCATAAATTAGACTTCGCTGGTGGGCCGGGGATAACCGATGTGTTAGTGGCGGAACTTGGCCTGGACTCCTTACCCTAAACCCCCCTCATATACGAAAGAAAACCCCAAACTGTAAAGCGCTACACACAAAAGGCATTTTTATTATTCGAGGCTACAGTGCGGTGAGCAAGAGTGTTCCCCCTTTTTCTGTTGCATTAAATCTACACTATCTCTCTGCTTTCTGTGGGAGAATTGAAGCGCTTCGCAGCCCTTAGAGGGCGCATTCTTTAAAATGTGACCCAATCCATGCCAGGGTTTATTGCTTTATTTACAGACTTATTTATGTGAATGGCAGAGTTGGGCAGAGACAGAGAGGTTCACTCCCCAGATGGCCACAATGGCAGGTGCTGGGCCAGCCCGAAGCCAGGCGCCCCCCGAGCTTGTTCCAGGTCTCCAACGTGGGTGTGAGGGCCCAGGGCTCCGGCCAGCCTCTGCGGCTTTCCCAGGTGCATTAGCAGGGAGCTGGATAGGAAGTGGAGCAGCAGGGACTGGAACCAGTGCCCATAAGGGATGCCGGCACTGCATCGGTCTGCCAGGACTTTCTTTAAAGACCTGGCTGCTGTGGGCAGCACTTTGTCAAATCCGAGCTTGTTTAAGGAATCCTCATCTGTTCCTTGCTCTACATTTTTCACTGTGCTCAGGTGGACATAGCCAGGTAACTATGCTTGAAAGATCAACCCACTGGCAGAACCAGGGAGAAAGCTATTTTTGGAATAGTTCCGTGTTCAGATACTAGAAAAACTGGGAGAAATTTCATTTAAAATGGTAACAGTTTAATTACATAAATAATACACAAATGTAATAACCTGGAAGAAAAATCCATTCTCGACAGCTAAATCCTTGACACCAACTGCAACCTCCCATACTCTGAATGTGACTGCAGTTAGCACTGTGGAATGTGGTATGTGGCCTTCTAGGCCTGTTCCTCTGCATTAATAGTAAGTCTCTTTTGTAACATGTACTGGGGCCGGCGCTGTGCACAGTGAGTTAAAGCCCCCGCCTGCAGTGCCGGCATCCCTCATGGGCGTCAGTTCGAGTCCTGGCTGCTCCTCTTCCGATCCAGCTCTCTGCTATGGCCTGGGAAAGCAGTAAAGATAGCCCAAGTCCTTGGGCCCCTGTACCTGCAAGGGAGATGTGGAAGAAGCTCCTGGCTTTGGATCAGTTCAGCTCTGGCTGTTGCAGTCATTTGGGGAGTGAACCAGCGGATGGAAGACCTCTCTCTCTGTAATTCTTTAAAATAAATAAAATAATTCTTTTTTTTTCAAAAAAGAAACATGTACTGATTTTTAAAAAATTAATTAATTTATTTGAAAGGCAGAGTTACAGAGAGGCAGAGAGAGAGAGCTCTTCTACCTGCTGGTTCACTCTCCAAATGGCTGCGATGACCAGAGCTGGGCCAATCCGAAGCCAGGAGCCTGGAGATTCTTCTGGGTCTCCCATGCGGGTGCAGGGGCCCAAGGACTTGGGGGCCATCTTCCACTGCTTTCCCAGGCCATAGCAGAGAGCTAGATTGGAAGTGGAGCAGCCAGGACTCAAACTGGCACCCATATGGGATGCCAGCACTGCAGGCGGTGGCTTTACTTAATACACCACAGGGTGCCCCCCATTTATATTTTTTAAGCTATAACATGTTATGCAGTTACATTTGTTTGCAGTTCTTTGGCTAATAATAAATCCTGCAGCATTTTCCATGTCACTGTGACTCATTGCTGTTTACTGTTGTAGAACATTCCATGCTATGGAGTTTGTTTGGCCAACATGAACATCTGAGTTGTCAGTTCAGTTCCACAGAGGAAGATTCTGTTCAATAATTGACTCCACTTTTGGCCAGCTATCCAGTAGATTCTTTCAACCCATTTCAAACAAAGACTATGCATTGTGACACTGATGGGGCTTCTGTGTAAGCAAGCGCTGTGCTAGATGGGTGGCAACCCAGAGATGGTTTGAGTCTGTCCTTGCTCTCAGAGAAGTCAGCGATCTATTGGGAAGCAAATATGTTCATGGTTATTAAAAATCTGTATTTATTAAAGACCTGTTAGATGATTGCAGATTGGAAAATTAACAAAGTCAGTCTTCCCTGTTCCTAATAGAGCTCCCACCCCCGGAACCCCAAGACAGGTTGGTGGGAGCACTTTAGTGCAGCTATAGTTCTCAAATGAGGTAGCCATCCCCGTGGGAGGTGTGGCAGGTGCAGGTGCTCTGGGGAGTCACCTGTTTTGATCTCTGACCAGAGAGAATTGTGCTTCACAAGAATGAGCCGTAAAACAATGGGAAATTTTTGATGTAAGACATGTGATTTAGGCTGGCCTTGGCAAGTGGATTCCACAGTCCTTGTCCAGAATAACTTGTTACTGACATTTCAGGGCGACATCCCGTCCCCATTGCTGTGCAGAAAGCCACGGGGCAGGGGTGGGAGTTGCTGTCTTGCAGGACATCTGCTGAACTAACAAGTTGAAAATGAACACATTAACAAGGGCGTATGCATACATAATAAACCACAAAAATTACATGATGGGTTTAAGGCAGTGTTGATCAAAGTGGACATCCTGGACCAGGAGAATTTTTAAAAATTGGCTGTCACCCAGCAATCCTATTCTTAGGTTTATAGCTAACAAATGCAAACATAGTCACCAAGAGACTGTTGGTAGTCACTTTTATGTATAATAGTCCAAACTGAAAACTACCCAAATGCCCATCAGTAACTGGATGAAGAAATAAATTGTGAATTCACATAATGGAATTGTGTATTCTATGTTCAGTGGGAATAAATGGTCTGTTTTACTTGTTGAAACTTAAATGAAGTCCACACACATGACACTGAGTGAAAGGAGCCAGAGTATGTATTGTCTGATTTCACTTATATAAGTGTAAAAGCAGATACAGCTGAGCTACACTGGTGACAGCACAATGGTTCTGCTCCAGGTGTTTACAGGAGGGCAGGAGGCAGGCTTCTGGGGCACTGGCAGTGTTCGCATTTCCGGTTGCAAGAGGTGGATCGAGTTTATGGAATTTCAGTGGGCTGTAGTATGTAACTTCACTGTACATGTGTTATACCCAAGTAAAAAAAATTTAAATTATTTTGTCAGAGAAAAAATTTATTTATGGGTAAAGAAACCCCATTTTGCTACAACCCTAGATAGGGGGAGAATCCATTTCCAGCAAGACAAGATGAACTGGGGCTATTGTGATGGCACAGCTGGTAAAGCTGGCACTTGGGATACCGCCATTCCATATTGGAGTGCCTATTTGAGTCCTGGTTGCTCTGCTTCTCATCCAGCTCCTTGCTCGTGTGCCTGGGAAAGCACATTAAAAAAAAGCCTGCTTAGTTGTACACACACTTGGATCTTTACTTTTTTTTTTTTTTTTTTTTACAGGCAGAGTAGACAGTGAGAGAAAGAGAGAGACAGAGAGAAAGGTCTTCCTTTGCCGTTGGTTCACCCTCCAATGGCTGCCGCGGCCAGCGCACCGTGCTGATCTGAAGGCAGGAGCCAGGTGCTTCTCCTGGTCTCCCATGGGGTGCAGGGCCCAAGCACTTGGGCCATCCTCCACTGCACTCCCAGGCCACAGCAGAGAGCTGGACTGGAAGAGGGGCAACCAGGGCAGAATCCGGCGCCCCGACCGGGAGAAACTTTATTTAAGATAAGATTTCATGACCATATTTCACTTAATTTATTGATGAAATAATACCAAACTATACTTTTCCTCTCTAGGATGTTCAGTGACTACATTTATGAGATTGTAGCACAGGCAAGTGCAATAATTTGTGTACCAAAATTACATTTTTATAAAGATTTATTTATTGGAAAGAGTGACCAAGAGAGAAGGAGCAATACATATATATAGAGATCTCCCATCCACTGGTTCACTCCCTAAATGGCTGCAACAGCCAAGGCTGGGCTAGGCCAAAGCCAGAAATCAGGAACTCTATTTGGATTTCCCATGTGGGCAGAGGGCCTCAAGTGCTGAGCCATGATCTGCTGCTTCCCGGGCACATAGCAAACTGCTGGATTATAAGTGGAAGTGCCAGGACTCCACCTGGCACTCCCATATGGGATGTGGGCCTCTCAAGCAGAGGCCTGATCTGCTATTCTACAATGCCCTCCCCTTTTATTTTCAAGATCATAAAACTGCAGTAGGCAACTTTACTGATAAATTTTTTAATGATTTTATTTATTTGAAAGAGTTACAGAGAGAGGTAGAGAGAGAGAGAGAGAGAGAGAGAGGTCTTTCCTCCACTGGTTCACTCCCCAGATGGTCACAATGGCTGGAGCTATGCTGATCCAAAGCCAAGAACCAGGATCTTCCTCCTGGTCTCCCACGTGGGTGTAGGGACCCAAAGACTTGGGCCATCTTCTACTGCTTTCGCAGGCCATAGCAGAGAGCTGGATCGGAAGAGAAGCAGCTGGGACTTGAACTGGTGCCCGTATGGGATGCTGGCACTGCAGGCCAGGGCTTTAACCTGCTGCGCCACAGCACCAGCCCCTACTGATAAATCTTTACACAAGTCTATCCTTTAGAACTTACTTAGAATAAATTCCTAGAAATGGAAATGCTGGCTTTAATTCCTGTTTGATAATTATTGCTAAATTATCTTCCAGAAGGGTTTACTGAGTGAATGACAATCCTTGTATCCTTAATATCACTACTATATAAATGCATGCTTAAAGTCTTTGGATTATGAATTTGAATAGGTTACATGGGGAGAAGAAGAGACAGTGGATTGGGAACGTTTCCCAGTTTGTGTTGAGATGGGGATTGTTGTGTCAAGGAGAGGAGCAAGACTGCAAGGGTTCTTGAATTCCGTGACTTCATGATCACACAGAACAATCACTTAGACTTATGAACAAGCTGATGGACTTGAGCGTCTCTCTAGAAGAGTAATTACATTGAGTACCCTGGGTACAGGGCTCTGGGGTTTGACAGACCTGGGTTTGCCTGTGAACAATACCACTTCCTATCTGATTCTTGGAACGTTGGTAGCTTTCTTGGGCCTGCATTTCCTCCTCTTGCTGGTCCACACCCCAGGCCTATGTAAAAACGGAAGACATAAAGTCGTCAGCACACATGCATGTTAGCTAACTTCGTATTGCTTTTGGTATTAGCCTAGAAAAACAACACTGAAAAATGAGGGCTACTGTAACGTCAAAAGCTTGATTAAGTGCTTCGGGAAATATGGTTTTCCTTTTGCACACCGGATTTTCATAGTCAGCGGTCAGTCACAGTAAATATAGTTTTGTCAGACTTTGTATTACTTCTTTGTCAAACCAGTGTTTAAGAATGATATACTGGGGCTGGCGCTGTGGCACAGCAGTTTAAAACCCCAGCCTGCAGCACCGGCATCCCTTATGGGCACCAGTTCAAGTTCCAGCTGCTCCACTTTAAATCCAGCTCCCTGCTAATGCACCTGGGAAAGCAGCAGAGGATGGCCTAGGTCTTTGGGCTCGGGCACCTGAGTGGGAGACCCAGAAGAAGCTTCTGGCTCCTGATCGGCTCAGCTCTGGACACTGCAGCCATTTGGGGAGTGAACCAACAGATGGAAGACCTCTCTGTCTCTACCTCTCTCAAAATAAATAAAATCTAAAATAATTTGTTAAAATATATTACAAAAGAATGACATACTACTACAGTTTAATGATCTATGATTAAAATTTACTGTATACAAGTTCAATGGTCATATTTTCATTTGATTATTGTTTATAGCCCTTGCCTATATTCCCTCTGAATTAGGTCTTTTTTTTTAAGATTTATTTTATTTATTTGAAAGAGTTAGAGAAGAAGAGGCAGAGAGAGAGAGGTCTTCCATCCACTGCTTCACTCCCCAACTGGCCGCCACGGCCGGAGTTGAGCCTATCCGAAGCCAGGAGTCAGGAGCTTCTTCTGGGTCTCCCCAGCTGAAGCAGGTGCCCAAGGACTTGGGCCATCTTCTATTGCTTCCCCAGGTCATAGCAGAGAGCTGGATGGGAAGTAGAGCACCTGGGACTCGAACCGGCACCCATATGAGATGCTGGCACTGCTGGCAGCAGCTTTACCCACTATGCCACAGCACTGGCCCCTGAACTAGGTTTTTTTACTCCTTACCTGTTGAACTCTATTTAGTGTAGCATTAAGCCTTTGTTTATTATGTAAATTTTAAAAATGTTATCTAAAAAAAATAAAAAAGGAAGGGAGGGTTAAGGGGAGAAGGAAGTATTATTGTATTTTTAGAATTGTTTCCATGAACCACATTGACTCTGTTCTCTTTGTATAGATATCACATTAACAAGAGAAATGAGAACTGTGTTGTCGTAGTCATCATGCATTTGCTGTGACCCTGAGAATCTATTAATATTAATAATAAATTCCTTAGGTCAAAATAATAAGACTCAGCCACAAGCTTCTTTCTGCTGTTCATGGTGGCTGTGGGGCCCTGGGCTCTGTCGAAATACAGGACCTCCACGTTTAAGTTGATCCTCTTGCTCCAAAAGTGGAAACTGGCGCCCCACCTTCTTGAAGGTGAAGAGAAAAAAAAAATAAATAAAATGAGACTTTTCAATATTCCTGAAAACTGTTTCTGCAGAGAGCTAGGCGAGAAGAACAAATGTGAGAGAAAAGGGAAGGTTTGCATGTGGAAGAAGTGCTCTTGTGTTCCATTCGATCCAAGTGTCCTAAACCATGGGCGACTGTGTGCTGACGGCGAGGGCCGGGCATCCCCAGACGGTACTTGCATTCTTGCTTCTGTGTTGTGATGGTTTTCATTTTAAATGGCAGATTTCACGTCTTTAGCGCGTCTCTTCGGAACAAACACGAGTTCTCAGGATGCAGAACTGGAGGTGAGTCTGCACACGCAGTGGCCTTCTGTGTCGTGCACCTGCTGATCCTTCTCCCTTTGCTGACAGGTGTGACCCAACGGCAAACCCTGGTGCATGTCTGACAAGCGTAGCCTGGCCTCACGCTCCAGACAACGACTTGGAAACTGCAGGACCTGAGAACTCTTGTTTGATTACCAAAGAACTTTGATGTTTTTACCCAGAGTCCCTTTCACCTCCTAGAGTCGGCTTCTCACCAAGGATACTGACACCCGTTCTGCACACAGCTGTCAGATAGATCCCAGGAAAGGTGCAAGCGCTGTGTTAGTTATGATTGGCACGATGAAGTTCGGGGCTGATTGCTGATGGCCCTTTTTATGCCTGTCCCCTAGTGTGGTGCTTGAGGGCTATGCTTTGTTCTACACTCTGTACATCTACTACAATTACAGGGGACAGGAACTTCTCAGTACATGTCTGTCAGAGGGAGGAAAGGAAGGAAGGCTGTAAGTCCCAGGAGGTCCTGTGTTGCTCTCACGGGCCAATCCCTGCCATGGTATCGCTCATGAATAAACCAATCCAAGGTGCGTAGGTGAAGCAAGATTCACAGAAGACTTGCAGTGCCGTCCACTGAACAGCAGGGGGAGCACCCACATCAGCAATAAAGCGACCAGGTGTCTGCTTTCACCTTCCGCAGTGTTAACAATGGACTTGTCAGGGGCTGGCACTGTGGCATAGCGGGACTCCGGTTCCAGTCCCTGCTGCTCTACTTCCGATCCAACTCTGCTGTGGCCTAGGAAAGCAGAAGATGGCCCAAGCGCTTGGGCCCCTGCACCCGCGTGGGAGACGCAGAAGAGGCTCCTGGCTCCCGGCTTTGGATCAGCCCAACTCCGTCCATTGTGGCCATCTGGGGAGTGAACCAGCAGATGGAAGACCTCTCTCTCTCTCTCTCTCTCTCTCTCTCTCTCTCTCTCTCTCTCTCTCTGCCTCTGTAACTGTGTCTTTCAAATAAATAAACAAATCTTCCTTTAAAAAGAACAATGGACATTTAACAAGTTACAACTCTTACAGCCTGGAAACTCAGGCTTGTAGAACTAAAGAACAAAATATTCTGAAGCTAAAAAAGTTGTGTGTGGAGGGGTGGAAAACTAAACTTCACAAATGTTAGCCACATAGACACTTCCATATGTCCATACTATCTCAGATAATGCTAGGTCACTCCTCTCTCTACCTAGCTCCTCATGGCAAACAAACAGTAAACTCAATTCTTTTTTTTTTTTTAATGCTGCGTAACTTGTCATTCTTGATGCTCTGTTGCCAATACTAAAACCAGTGTCCGGAGGGTGGGCACCAGCAGGCATTTGGTGCTGTGATTAAGATGCTGGTTGGGATGCGCTATTCTGTATCAGAGAGCTGGGGTCCGGTCCTGGTTCTGCTCCCGGTTCCAGGATTCTTCCTAAGGTGCACCTTGGGAGGCAGAGCTGGTGACTCCACTGGTTGGGTCCCTGTCACTCACATGGGCTATTTGGATTGAGTTCCAGGCTCCCAGTGTTAGCCCCGCCCAGCCGCTATTGTTTCCAGCATTTGAGGAGTAAACCAGCTGAGATCTCTGTCTGCCACTGTCTCTCTGCCTCTCAAGTAAAAAAACAAAAACCAAAGCAAAACCAAACCGGTCTTCCAGGCTATTATGGGCAAGAGAGCAGAGCTCCATGCCAGAGCTAATTTGTTAATCACCACTGGTTTCCTGAAGTGTGTTGTGGAGATCTGGCTGGACACACCTACTATAGATTGTATATACCACTATAATACAGACAAGATAGAAAAGCTGCCAAGTTATGTGGTGAGAGGTTGGTTGTTCTGAAATCAAGGTTTATTCTACTCAGTACTTTTTTTTTTTTTTTTTTGTGACAGGCAGAGTGGACAGTGAGAGAGAGAGACAGAGAGAAAGGTCTTCCTTTGCCTTTGGTTCACCCTAAATGGCTGCCGCAGACAGCGCGCTGCGGCCAGCACACCGCGCTCATCCGATGGCAGGAGCCAGGTACTAGGTGCTTATCCTGGTCTCCCATGGGGTGCAGGGCCCAAGCACTTGGGCCATCCTCCACTGCACTCCTGGGCCACAGCAGAGGGCTGGCCTGGAAGAGGGGCAACCGAGACAGAATCCGGTGCCCCGACCGGGACTAGAACCCGGTGTGCCGGCGCCGCAAGGCAGAGGATTAGCCTGTTGAGCCACGGCGCCGGCCTCTACTCAGTACTTTAACAACTATTAGAGAAAAGCGATGGAGGGGCTTCTGTCTTTTTTTTTTTTTTTTTTTTAAGATTTATTTACGTATTTGGAAGGCAGAGTTACAGAGAAGGAGAGAGGCAGAGACATAGGGAAAGAAGTCTTTAATCTGCCGGCCCCAACAGCCACGACTGGGCCGGTCCAGAGCCAGGAGCTTCCTCTGGGTCTCCCACACAGGTGCAGGGGCCCAAGCACTTGGGCCATCTTCTACTGCCTTCCAGGCCATAGCAGAGAGCTGGATTGGGAGTGGAGCAGCTGAGACTTGAATTGGTGCCCACATGGGATGCTGGCATTGCAGGCAGTGGCCTAACACACCATGTCACAGTGCTGATCCAAAGAGGTTTTTTTTTTTTTTTTTTTTTTTAAGATTTCACTTATTTATTTAAGGGGCCGGTGCTGTGGCGCAGCGGGTTAACTCCCTGGCCTGAAGCGCCGGCATCCCATATGGGCGCCGGTTCTAGTCCTGGCTGCTCTACTTCCAATCCAGCTCTCTGCTATGGCCTGGGAGTGCAGTGGAAGATGGCCCAGGTCCTTGGGCACCTGCACTCATGTGAGAGACCCGGAAGAAGCTCCTGGCTTCGGATCAGTGCAGCTCTGGCTGTTGTGGCCATCTGGGGAGTGACCCATCTGATGGAAGACCTCTCTCTGTGTCTCTACCTCTCTGTAACTCTTTCAAATTAATAAAATACATCTTTAAAAAAAAAGATTTTACTTATTTATTTGAGAGGCAGAGTTACAGAGAGAGAGAGAGAGAGACAGAAAGGTCTTCGTTATGTTGGTTCACTCCCCAAATGGCCGCAACAGTTGGAGCTGTGCCAATCTGAAACCAGGAGCCAGGTGCTTCTTTCTGGTCTCTCATGCAGGTGCAGGGGCCCAAGAACTTGGGCCATCTTCTACTGCTTCCCCACAGCAGAGAGCTGGATTGGAAGAGGAGGAGCTGGGTCTCGAACCAGTGCTCATATGGGCTGCCATTGCCACAGGCAAGAGGATTAACCTACTGTGCCATGGCGCTGGCCCAAGAGATTTTTTTAAATTTTACTTATTTATTTGAGAGGCAGAGTTACAGACAGAGGGGGAGAGAAAGTTTTTTTTTTTTTTTTTTTTTTTGGACAGGCAGAGTTAGAGAGACAGAGAAAAAGGTCTTTCTTTTCCATTGGTTCACCCCCCAAATGGCTGCTATGGCTGGCGTGCCACACCGATCTGAAGCTAGGAGCCAGGTGCCTCCTCCTGGTCTCCCATGCGGGTGCAGGGCCCAAGCACTTGGGCCATCCTCCACTGCCCTCTGGGCCACAGCAGAGAGCTGGACTGGAAGAGAAGCAACCGGACAGAACTGGTGCCCCAACCGAGACTAGAACCCGGGGTGCCGGCGCTACAGTTGGAGGATTAGTCTAATGAGCCGCGGCGCCAGCAGAGAAAAGTCTTTGATCCACTGGTTCACTCCCCAAATGGCCACAATGGCCAGAGCTGGGCCGATTTGAAGCCAGGAGTCAGGAGCTTCTTTCGGATCTCCCATGCAGGTGCATGGGCCCAAGGACTTCGGGCATCTTCTACTGCTTTCCCAGGTCATGGCAGAGAGCTGGATCGGAAGTAGCAGCCAGGATATGAAGTGGTGCCTATATGGGATGCTGGTGCCACAGGTGGAGGCTTAACCTATTATGTCACAGCCCCGCCCCAAAGAGGGGCTTCTTAAAAACAGTTTGTAGGGGACAGGCTCATGCCACAGTGGGTTAAGCTGCCTCTGCCTGTGAGTCCCACATCCCTTACAGACTGCTGGCTGGAGTCCGGGGAAGGCAGCAGTTTATGCCCCATGTGCTTGGACCCCTGTCACCCATGTGGGAGACATGGATGGAGATCCTCGCTCCCGGCTTCAGATAAGCCCAGCCTTGGGCATCTGGGGTGTGAATCAGAGGATAGAAGATCTCTGTCTCTCCCTCTCTCTATTGTTTTGTCTTTTAAATAAACCTTAAAAAAAAAAAGTTCATAGACTTCTGTGGAATGTGAAATATAGGGGCCAGCATTGTGGTATAATGGGTTAGCCACTGCCTACAGTGCCAGCATCCCAGAAAGTCACCAGTTCAAGTCCTGGCCGCTCCACTTCCAATCCAACTCCCTGCTGATGTGCCCAGGGAAAGCAGCAGAAGATGGACAGAAACCTTGAGCCCCTGCACGAAATATGGGAGGTCCTGGATGAAGCTCCTGCCTCCTGGGTTCGGCCTGGCCCAGCCCAGTCCATTGTGGCCATTTATGGAGTAAAACCACTGGATGGAAGATCTCACACTCCCCTCTCTCTCTCTCTCTGTAACTGCCCTTCAAATAAATAAAGTAAATCTTTAAAAAAGTGCAAAATATATAACAGTGAGTCTTTAAAACAGACAAAAAAGTTACTCAGCCCCCATAGCTGCGGCTTCCCGGCTTCTGCTCTTTCCCACTGTGGAAAAGGGCACGGGCTTTTGAGAATTCCAGCCCCATCAGTATTTCCCAACTTCCTTAAGAGCATGTTTAAGCAGGACAGAAAGACGAATAAATGACACTGGTTCACAATCTATGCCTAGGAGCAGACACAAACTTCTAATTTTATTTCTCCTTTCCAACGGCCAAAAAAACTAGTTTCATATATATTGCTTCATTTATGGTGAGGCCTAAACACAATTCTCTTAGGCACAGCGGGTTACAATTCGCGAAGCGCATGACACCTCTTAGCCTGATCTCTCCGCGCATGCGCACTTACATAGGACAAAACAGCTGTTCAAAGGGGCGAAGGGTCCAGCTGTTCAGCATCTTAGCCAGCGCAGTTAGAGTTCTACCCAGAACAAGTGGCTCTTAAGAAATCTGACAGCACACAGGCCCGCCCACTCTCTCAGCCCCGGGAAGCTAGGGTTCTTCCCACATCGCCAGTGCGCCGGACGCGCATGCGCCTAGGGCCTCTGATCATGTGACCCGCGGGCTCGGCTCACGTGACACAGCTCCCGGAGGCGGAGTTCTACGGCCAAGATGGCGGCCTACCTGCAGTGGCGGCGCTTCGTCTTCTTCGACAAGGAACTGGTGAAGGAGCCTGTGGGCAATGATGGGGCAGCTCCCGGGGCCGCGCCTACCGCCGGATCCGCAGCTTCCAAGTTCCTTTGCCTCCCTCCTGGCATCACGGTTTGCGACTCAGGCCGAGGGAGCCTGGTCTTTGGAGATATCCTTCCTCCAGAGCTGCCTCTTTGCTCTCCCGGTCGCTGAAGAGATCCAGCTAGGATGGAACCTGTCAGAGTGGTTCGTGCCCTGGGCCACCTTCTTTTCGATAGGCGCTAGGGTTCTTCTGTGGGCTGAGGGAAGACAGAAGGAAGTCCATTCTCCAGTTTGTCAACTGACCAATCCTGGGCGAGTCATGTAACCACTGGCCTTCAGTTTATCGGTAAAAAGGGCGTCGTGCCAGTTGGCAAGGTTATCTTAAGATCAGTCCAAAAAATGGATGCCGGTTGGCTTTAAAAGGTAAATGTGTAAGGTATCATGGTTTCTCCTGCTCAGTATGGTGGGAGAGGAGGTAGATGAGACTAGGAATTTATGGCTTTGTTCTTCACGTAGTTGCCCTGAACTCTGGGCTCCATCACTCTTTAAGGCAGGGTGTTCCGCCGAAGAAATCCTTGGTAATGTCAGAAATGTCAAAAATCCTTGATAATGTATGCATATTAATTTGGGTTCTGATCCAAACATAAATATAGCAGTTCCCCCTTATCCATGGTTCCAAGACCCCAGGGGATACCTGGAACCATAGATACTACGAATCTCTATATATTGTTTTTTTCCTTGGCAGATGTTTCTAAACTTATAATAGGGTTAAATCGTGCTGAAAGCATTTTAAGTTGAAAATATTTTGTCACAAATGCATGTAGTACATGATCCTGCCAAGCAGAGCTTAGTCACGTGGCGCACTGTAGCGTGTCAGGCCTTTGCCCTGTGACCACCTGGCTACTGAGGAGCTGTGGCTCTCCACACTGCCCAGCATCCCAGGGTCGTATTGCACTGCACATCGCTAGCCTGGGAAAAGATTTTTGATCTTTTCAAATTCAACATTTGAAGTTAGGTTTCTGGTGAATGCATGTTGATTTTGCATCAGTGTGAGATTGGAAAATTGTGAGCTGAACCATCGTAAGTCCAGGACCATCTCTATGTACATAGCCATGATAAAATTTAATTTATTAGTTAATCATAGTAAGGGATTAACAATAAAATAGAACTATTATAAAAATATGCCGTAATAAAAGTTAAGTAGATGTGGTTCCTCTTTCAAAATATCTTACTTCCTCATTACGCTGTAATAGTAATACAGTTTTTTTAAAAAATTATTTATTTGAAAGGCAGAGAGACAGAGAAAGAGGTCTTTTGTCCACTGGCCACAAGGGCCAGGTCTGGGCTAGGCTGAACCAGGAGCCCAGACCTCTATATGAGTCTCCCATGTGGGTGACCCAGCACTGGAGCCATGATCTGCTGCTGCCCAGGCGCAATAGCAGGAAGCCAGGATGCTGGCTTTGCGAGTGGTGGCTTGACCAGCGAGGCCGCAATGCCAGCCCCATGTAGTAGCAGCATTTCTAGACTGTGGTTGACTGGGTAATTGAAGCCATGGAAAGTGAACCCATAGCTCAGGGGAACTATCGTATCTCTTCTTGGAGAGGAAGCACCTTGACTGCCCTGCACATATGGAAGGCCAGATCTGGTTCTTGCCACGCTCCCTCCAGCTTACAGGCTTCCAGGCCTACAAACTGCGGGTGACTCACCTGTACCAGCTGAAGCAGCACAACATCCTGGCATCTGTTGGTGAGGATGAAGAAGGCATCAACCCGCTGGTGAGTCCCAGAAAGGAAGAGGGGAGATCCGGGACCCTGCAGATGTTTTCTGTTTTCTGGTGTGTGTGTTTTGTTTTTGCTGGAGGGTGAATAGCATTCACACTTCTGAGGTCTGTCTGCAGGTAAAGATCTGGAACCTAGAGAAAAGAGATGGTGGCAACCCACTCTGTACTCGAATCTTTCCCGCCATCCCAGGAACAGAGCCAACCGTTGTGTCTTGTTTGACGGTCCATGAAAATCTCAACTTTATGGCCATCGGTAAGCAGAAAGAAAGCAGACTTAACACTTCAGATGCTTTGTAGACATTCTTCAGAGTTGCTTCTGTGGCTCCTCTTCATTTGTTTTCATGAGATCACTTTGTTCTGCACTGAGGCCTTGAGATAGTAAAGTTTGCAATGAGAAAGCATTTCAGTTTGTTCTTTAATAATGAGTCAGGGAGTATCAGCATTCAGGTAAGCCATTAGAGAGTCTGGGGGTAAGGTGAGCTTGGCGTTCCTAATTGGCCTCTTTTCCCTTCATTGAAGTCCTGCTCCTTGCTCTCCTGCAGGTTTCACTGATGGCAGTGTGACACTGAACAAGGGAGACATCACCCGGGACCGGCATAGCAAGACCCAGATCTTGCACAAGGGCAACTATCCCGTTACTGGACTGGCCTTTCGCCAGGCAGGAAAGACCACCCACTTGTTTGTGGTGACGACAGAGAACGTCCAGGTATGACAGGCCACCAGTCTGAGCGGCAGCCAGGAAGACGTTTCTGTTGCTCGGAGCTAGGATAAGGAACTGATGGGAGAGGTGGCATGCTTAGAAGTTTCATCAGATATCCCTAACTCATTGCCCAACTTAGTATTTCATTTCTTCACATCGGAGAGTGGGAAGCATAAGAAAAGAACACGGGGCTTGTAATGAAAAGGCCTGATGTTTTCCCCTTTAGCTATGTGATATTGGACAAGTTGCTTTGCCTCTTTGGTTCCTGGTGCCCCTAAAAAGCCTCTTTTTTCTTTTCGTCTATGTGAAAGGCAGAGTACTCTCCCCAAATGCGCACTACAGCCAGGGCTGCACCAGACTTAAGCTAGGAACTGGGACTTGTGTCCATTCTCTCATATGGGTGGCAGGAGCCCAAACACTTGAACTATTATCTACCACCTCCCAGATGCATTAGCAAGAAGCTGGATTGAAGTGGAGTAGCTGGACTCAAACCATCACTTCATTAGGGGATGCAGGTGTCCCAAGAAACAGCTTAATGTGCTGTGCTGCATGTTCACCCCAGTCTCTGTTATTTATTTATTTATTTTTCATTTTACTTGACAAGCAGAGGGGCCAGCGCCATGGCACAGCCGGTAAGGCTGCTGCCTGTGCTGCTGGCGTCCAGTATGGGCACTGGTTCGAGTCCTGGCTGCTCTGCTTCCAATCCAGCTCCCTGCCAATAGCCTGGGAAAGCAGTGGAGGATGGCCCAAGTGCTTGGGCCCCTGCACTCATGTGAGAGACCCGGAAGAGCCTCCTGGCTCCTGTCTTTAGCCTGGCCCAGCCCTGGCTGTTGTCGCCATTTGGGGAGTGAACCAGCAGATGGAGGATCTCACTTGCTTTCTGTAACTCTGCCTTTCTTTATTATTTTTTTTTTTATTTTTTTTTTTAATTTTTTGACAGGCAGAGTGGACAGTGAGAGAGAGAGACAGAGAGAAAGGTCTTCCTTTGCCGTTGGTTCACCCTCCAATGGCTGCCGCGGACAGCGCGCTGCGGCCGGCGCACCGCGCTCATCCGGTGGCAGGAGCCAGGTGCTAGGTGCTTTCTCCTGGTCTCCCATGGGGTGCAGGGCCCAAGCACTTGGGCCATCCTCCACTGCACTCCTGGGCCACAGCAGAGGGCTGGCCTGGAAGAGGGGCAACCGGGACAGAATCCGGTGCCCCGACCGGGACTAGAACCCGGTGTGCCGGCGCCGCAAGGCGGAGGATTAGCCTGTTGAGCCACAGCGCTGGCCCTAGCTCTGCCTTTCAAATACATAAATAAATCTTAAAAATTTTATTAAAAGAAAATCAGAGAGCTCCCATATGCCAGTTCAGTTCCCAAATACCTGCAACAGCCAGAGCTGGGATAGGCCAAAGCCAGGAGCCCAGAACTCAGTGCAGGTTGCCCACCTGGGTGGCAGGAGCCCAAGTACTTGAACGGTCACCTGCTGACACCTGGGTGCACATTAGCAGGAAGCTCAGCCTTGAACCCAGGCGCTTTGACAAGGGATGCTGGCATCTTGGGCACTGACTCCATTGCTGCTCCCAATGCCAGTCTATAACCGTATCTTTTCTTTTTTTTTTTTTTTTTTTTTTTACAGGCAGAGTGGACAGTGAGAGAGAGAGACAGAGAGAAAGGTCTTCCTTTGCCGTTGGTTCACCCTCCAATGGCCACCGCGGTCGGCGCGCTGCGGCCGGCGCACCGCGCTCATCCAATGGCAGGAGCCAGGAGCCAGGTGCTTTTCCTGGTCTCCCCATGGGGTGCAGGACCCAAGCACTTGGGCCATCCTCCACTGCACTCCCGGGCCACAGCAGAGGGCTGGCCTGGAAGAGGGGCAACCGGGACAGAATCCGGCGCCCCGACCGGGACTAGAACCCGGTGTGCCGGCGCCGCAAGGCGGAGGATTAGCCTGTTGAGCCACGGCGCCGGCCCGTATCTTTTCTAATTCCGTTTTTTCCTTGAGCATTTTGAAGTGCCATCTTACAGAGATGGGAGTACTTTATATGGAGGCTTCAGTGCCACCGCTCAAAGGGAGCCTTGAACTGCTTGTTTTCTTCCACAGTCCTATATAGTGTCCGGGAAGGACTACCCCCGTGTGGAGTTGGACACCCATGGCTGTGGCCTGCGCTGCTCAGCCCTGAGCGACCCTTCTCAGGACCTGCAGTTCATTGTGGCCGGAGACGACTGCGTCTACTTGTACCAGCCTGATGAACGTGGGCCCTGCTTCGCCTTTGAGGGCCATAAGCTCATCGCCCACTGGTTTCGAGGCTACCTCATCATCGTCTCTCGTGATCGGAAGGTCTCCCCCAAGTAAGGACCCAGGGAGAAGGGAAGGGAAAGAGAGAGACTTGGACTTGTCCCCAAATTATCCAGATTTTAAAATCCTAATGGCTGGGTCTTGCCAGTCTCCTACTCCGGTTTCACGTAGATTGCACTGCACCTAGACTTCATCTTTGCTGAAGAATGTGTGGTTTTGCCGCAGATAAGGGATGCTGCCATCTCAAGCACTGACTCCATTGACTCCATTGCTGCTTCATATGCTGAGTGGCCCTGGTATACGAGAGTGTTCCAGGAAATTTGGAATTTATATTGATTTTTTTTTTTTTTTTTTACTCTTTAGCCAAATTGGACAGAGGAACAAGGGATTGAGGTAGCGGAGAAATTCAAAAGTAGTGAGAGTGCAAAGCACAGTTGTGTTTTTCCAGAGCCCTGTAAAAGGGGGAGGTGGGACTCTTGCGTGGTGGCAGTGCTCCCTAGTTGAAGTTGGTTTGTTTTCGTACGGCACCAAGCACAGCAGGCGTCAGGTGATCGCTTGTGAGATGGGTGGTTATCTGTCTGCTATCAGGGTTCATGGTAGGGTCCCAGAGATAAGATCATTCTGCACCTGCCAGCACAATGCTGGGTGTTATAGGGCGAGCCGCCAGTGCAGCCAAAGTGGTGATTTGTTCTGAGAGGAATGCGCAGCACCACACTTGTCCCAGGAAAGTGAAGGGGAGTGGAGATGGGGGATCCACATGTCTGATGCTGTCTCTTTCCTATGCAGGTCAGAGTTTACCAGCCAGGACTCACAGAGCTCCGATAAGCAGATTCTCAACATCTATGACCTGTGCAACAAGTTCATAGCCTATAGCGCTGTCTTTGAGGATGTAGTGGATGTGCTTGCTGAATGGGGCTCCCTGTACGTGCTGACGAGGGATGGGCGGGTCCACGCACTGCAGGAGAAGGACACACAGACCAAACTGGAGGCAAGGCCACCAGGTTCCCAGAGCTAGCACAGGCTCAGAAGCAGCTGCGGGAGTAGGCTCCCTAGTCACTTTGCCCAGGGTTTCCCTTCCCTGGGGGTCACTGTCTGACTCAGTGTCCTTAGCTAAGGTAGAATCACAAGATAAATGGCCTGGGATGAGGCTTTAAGGGCCATAAGTGCCCGGAGCCTGAGCCCATTCTCAGGGTCCACTTGGTTGGCAAAGACCAACCAAGGTGAGGTGGGTCTGTGGGAGGTCTCGCTGTGCTGAGGCTCTGGGCAGGTTGCAGCTCCAGGACCATCTGGCTTGTGTGTTGCAGGTGCATGTTGGGAATGGGGTCTTTTCAGGACTGCTGCTCCCAGTTTTCTAACGTCTCTCCTCTTCTAGATGCTGTTCAAGAAGAATCTATTTGAGATGGCAATTAACCTGGCCAAGAGCCAGCATCTGGACAGTGACGGGCTGGCCCAGATCTTCATGCAGTATGGAGACCATCTCTACAGCAAGGGCAACCATGACGGCGCTGTCCAGCAGTACATCCGGTCAGTCTGGAGGCACTGGGGATGTAGCTCTGAACAGCAGGCAGCCAGATGGCTGAGACCTCTGTGGGGGAAGGGCTGGAACTCCATCCCGAACTGCTCATATTTGCCATGGAAATTGCACTATCTCACAGGGGAGGACGAGGTACCCTGTTGGAAAGGCAGTGTTTAGGGTCAAATCCAATCAGTATACAATTGAACTGATGATGACCTCCTATTTTAAACTTAAGCCTAGCCTTTTTTTTTTTTTTTTTTTAATTTATTTTTTTGACAGGCAGAGTGGACAGTGAGAGAGAGAGACAGAGAGAAAGGTCTTCCTTTGCCGTTGGTTCACCCTCCAATGGCTGCCGCGGTCAGCGCGCTGCGGCCGGCGCACCGCGCTGATCCGATGGCAGGAGCCAGGTGCTAGGTGCTTTTTCCTGGTCTCCCATGGGGTGCAGGGCCCAAGCACCTGAGCCAACCTCCACTGCACTCCTGGGCCACAGCAGAGGGCTGGCCTGGAAGAGGGGCAACCGGGACAGAATCCGGCGCCCCGACCGGGACTAGAACCCGGTGTGCTGGCGCCGCAAGGCGGAGGATTAGCCTGTTGAGCCACAGCGCCGGCCCATGCCTAGCCTTTTTAAAGATTCATATTTCTTGGTTCTTTAAAGGAAAAAGAGAGTTTATCTCTTGTTTATTTTTTTTTCTAAAGATTTATTTTATTTACTTAAAAGGCAGAGTTATAGAGAGGCAGAGACAGAGAGAGGTCTTCCATCTGCTGGTTCACTCCCCAATTGGCTGCAACAGCCAGAGGTACGTACGCCAATCTGAAGCCAGGAGCTTCTTCCACGTCTCCCATGTGGGTACAGGGGCCCAAGGACTTGGGCCATCTTCTGCTTTCCCAGGCCATAGCAGAGAGCTGGATTGGAAGTGGAGCAGCTGGGACTTGAACCAGCACCCATATGGGATGCTGGCATCACAGGCAGAGGCTTTACCCTCTACGCCACAGTGCTGGCCCCATATCTCTTGTTTCTACACTGTTTTAGAAATCCGACCAGCTTTTATCTTTTTTCCTATTTTCAACCAAGTTTAAGAACCAACTTCATTCTAGTTAGGATGACTACTTTCCAGACAGCCCAGAGACAGTTGTTTGGTGTGGTGGTTAAGACGCTGCCCAGGACACTCACATCCTATTATGTTGGTGTTCACGGGTTCAAGTCCTGTCTACTCCACTGATTCCAGCTTCCTACTAACACACACCCTGGGAGGCAGAGGTGATGGCTCAGTAACTGGATCCCTGCCACCCATGTGAAAGACCTAGATTGATTTCTTGGCTCCTGGCTTTGGCCAGGCCATTCCCAGCTGTTACAGGGCAGTGAACAGGTGGATAGAGCTTGCTCTGTCTCTACTTCTCAAATAAATAAAATAAATTAGTGTTTTTTTTTTTTTTTTAAAAAAAAAGGTGCCTGTAGGTGAGGATGTGGAGAAAGGGCAGTTCTCATACCCTGTGGTTACAAGGTAAATTGTACAGCAGTTGAGGAGAACAGTAAAGAGGTTTCTCAAAAAATTAAAAATAGGGGCTGGAGGGGTGGGCAGTAACTTAAGCCACTTTGACACCAGCATCTCACATGAGTACTGGTTCGAGTCCCAGTTGTTCCATGTATGATCCAGCTCCCTGCTAATACACCTGGGAAGGAAGTGGAAGGTACCCGAGTGCTTGGGTCCCGGCCACCTAGTGGGAGACCCAGATGGAGTTCCAGGCCACCGGGTCCAGCCTGGCCCAGCCCTGGCTGTTGCAGCCATGTGGAAAGTGAACCAGTAGATGTCTTTTTTCTGTCTCTCATATTCTCTCTGTGTGTCTCTGTCTCTCTTCCTTTCTGTAACTCTGCCTTTCAAATTAAATACGTAAATCTTTAAAAAAAAATAAAATTACTATGTGATCCAGTAGTCCCACTGCTGGGTATGTACTCAAGGGAAATGAAATCAGTCTGTCGAAAAGACATGTGTCCTCCCACATAGAGTGTTACAGCACCATATGTGATAGCCAACATATAGGATCCGCTGAGGTGTCCAGCTGATGAGTGGGTAAAGAAAATGTGGCGCATAGGCACAGTGGAATTCTATTCAGCCATTAAAAAAGATGAAGTCCTGTCATTTGTGACATGGGTAGAACTAGCGGTCATCATGTTTAGTGAAAAAAAGTCGGGCACAGAAAGACAAGTGCAGCTGGTCGAGTGGTGGTCCCAGGAGGCTGGGGAGAGGGGTGGGAAAGGTTGGGCGATCGGAGTTAAGTCACAGAGAAAATTTTCACATCTGTTACACAGTAGGGTGACTGTAGGGAATGATAATGGACCGTGTATTTCAGAACTACAAGAGGAGATACTGAATGTTTTCATCATGAGAAAGTGATGTGTTTGAGGAGATAAATGTGTTTACCTAGATTTGGAATTACATGATGTACACATGTGTTGAAACTTCACGTGGCACCCCATAAATATGTACCCTTTTCCCCCCTAAAGATTTATTTATTTATGTATTTGAAAAAGTGGCAGAGTTAGCGCTTCCATCTGATGGTTCACTCATGAAATGACCACAACAGCCAGGTCTGGGCCAGGCCGCAGCCAGGAAACTGGAACTTCATGCTGTTTTCCCACATGGGTAGCAGGGGCCCAAGTATTTGGGCCATCATCTGGGCCTTCCCAGGCACATTAGCAGGAGGCTGGATGGGAAACAGAGTAGCCAGAACACCAGCCAGCACTCTGCAACTGGGATTGGAATGCTGGTGTCCTAAGCAGGGGCCTGACCCACTGCACCACACGCTGGCCCTATTGCGGTTTTTACTTGTCAGTTGAGGAAAAAAAAACCAAAAAAACCCAAACCAGTGATGCAGGACCTTGGTGTTCACTGCAGCTCACAGTCTAGCAGACTGCTATTACCTGAGACCGTCAGAAATGCAGAATCTTGGGCCTCTCCCAGGCCTGCTGAAGCAGCTTGCATTGTGACATGCTCTGCAGTGGTTCTCATGCACGCAAGTTTGGGAAGTGCCCTGATGCAGATGATGTTTGTGTCTCCAGAACCATTGGGAAGTTGGAGCCATCCTACGTGATCCGCAAGTTCCTGGATGCACAGCGCATCCACAACCTGACCGCCTACCTGCAGACCCTGCACCGACAGTCTCTGGCCAATGCCGACCATACCACCCTGCTCCTCAACTGCTATACCAAGCTCAAGGACAGCTCGAAGCTGGAGGAGTTCATCAAGGTGCAGGCGGCGTTGGAGAGGATCCCAGGGGTCCCCGTTGTGCACTGGGGCTTCCCCTTCTGTAGCTGGGCACGAGAATGCAAAGGCTGACCTTAATCTGGGGACCAGCCCCCTCTGTAAATGGGGAGCATAGTAGCTGTCCTGCCATTTTTCTCCCATCTCCCCTCCTTGTTTTTTTGGTATCAGAACTCTTCATGTAGCTCAGGCCAGAGAAGTGACATTGAGGAAGCTGTGTCCCCAGGAAGGCCTGAGAGGCAGCCTGGCCTCGTGTTCCCCAAGCCTGGGCTTTCGTACCCCTTAGGAATCTGTCTTAACACCGGCTGCTTGTTTCCTTTCCCTTCTCCAGCCACCTCTGTGCGAATGACTCTGTCTGGTGTCTCCCTGGCAGACAAAGAGCGAGAGTGAAGTCCACTTTGACGTGGAGACGGCCATCAAGGTCCTTCGGCAGGCTGGCTACTACTCCCACGCCCTCTACCTGGCCGAGAACCACGCGCATCACGAGTGGTACTTGAAGATCCAGCTTGAGGACATTAAGGTGGGTGAGATCCTGACTCGCTCAGAGCCCTGTTCATCTTGAGGACGCGGCAGGAGGCTGAGTGAGTCAGGAGCAGGTGCTAGCCAGCCTCTCACCGCCCCGCAGAATTACCAGGAAGCTCTTCAGTACATCGGCAAGCTGCCTTTCGAGCAGGCCGAAAGCAACATGAAGCGCTATGGGAAGACCCTCATGCACCACATCCCTGAGCAGACGACCCAGTTGCTGAAGGGACTCTGCACCGACTACCGGCCCAGCACGGAAGGCCGAGGCGACAGGGAGACTCCAGGCTGCAGGGTGAGGCCTTTGGTAGAGCAGCTGTGGAAGGCCAGGATCACTGGAGGGGCCTCCTGGGAACCGAGCCCACTCACCCTGCCTCCCCTCCCCTCCCTTGGCGTCCTAGGCCAACTCGGAAGAGTTCATCCCCATCTTTGCCAACAACCCGCGAGAGCTGAAAGCCTTCTTGGAGCACATGAGCGAGGTGCAGCCAGACTCCCCCCAGGGCGTCTACGACACGCTCCTCGAGCTGCGCCTGCAGAACTGGGCCCATGAGAAGGAGCCCCAGGTGAGCCCCGGCCAGAGGCACCGGTGTGCTGGAGAGCAGACTCAATTCTTGGGGCCTGCCTTTTACTACACTCATTCCTGAGACCAGTGGTAACCTCTCATCCATGGTGCTAACTGGGGCACGGGAAACTGGGCTGAGGGAAAGAACCGCTGATTGGCCTGCTTCCAAGAGAGAGACCCTGTGAGTTTTCTGCATGTCCGGCAGCTCTGCCCTCCTTCCTCCCCAGGTCAAAGAGAAGCTTCACGCAGAGGCCATCTCCCTGCTGAAGAGCGGCCGCTTCTGTGATGTCTTTGACAAGGCCCTGGTCCTGTGCCAGATGCATGACTTCCAGGACGGGGTCCTTTACCTCTATGAGCAGGGCAAGCTGTAAGCGTCGGGAACTTCCCGAGAAGGGGAAGGAGTCAGGGAGGGTCCCAGGGACAGCCCCTGAGCTGTGCCCCTTGCCCGGCCCCAGGTTCCAGCAGATAATGCACTACCACATGCAGCATGAGCAGTACCGGCAGGTGATCGCCGTGTGTGAGCGCCACGGCGAGCAGGACCCCTCCCTCTGGGAACAGGCCCTCAGCTACTTCGCCCGCAAGGAGGAGGACTGCAAGGAGTACGTGGCGGCCGTGCTCAAGCACATCGAGACCAGGAACCTCATGCCGCCCCTTCTAGGTACTGGGAGGGTGGGGTCAGGGTGCTCGGCTGCCAACCACGAAGGGCTCTGTGGCCAGGGCCCTTCCGCTCTGTCCAGAGCTTGCTGCTCAGCTCACCCTAATGTTTCCTTTCGGACCCCCTCTCAGTGGTGCAGACCCTGGCCCACAACTCCACAGCTACTCTGTCAGTCATCCGGGACTACCTGGTCCAAAAACTGCAGAAGCAGAGCCAGCAGATCGCACAGGATGAGCTGCGGGTGCGGAGGTACCGAGAGGAGACCACTCGCATCCGCCAGGAGATCCAGGAACTCAAGGCGAGGTACCCAGCATCTGTATGTGCAGGGGAGGGGAGGGGTCCAGGCTGTGATCCTGTTCCTCATGGGTGTAGCAAAAACTTGTCGGAGGCAGAAACACAGGATTGCATGTGTGTGTTTGTGCATTTTTAGTCTTGAAAGGTGTTTTTTCAAGACGGATGTGTTTGTTTGGAAGGCACAGCGTTGGGGCAGCGCTGTGGCGTAGGGGGCTAAGTCTCCGCCTGCCGTGCTGGCATCCCATATGGGTTCCAGTTCTTGTCCTGGCTGTTTCTTTTCCGATCCCGCTCCCTGCTAATGGCCTGGGAAAGCAGTAGAAGGTGGTCCAAGGGCTTGGGCCCCCACACTCGTGTGGGAGACCCAGAAGAAGCTCCTGGCTCCTGGCTTCAGATCAGCTCAGCTCTGGCTGTTGCGGACATTTGGGTAGTGAACCAGCGGGTGGAAGGTCATTCTTTTTGTGTCTTCCTCTCTCTGTCTGTAACTCTACCTCAAACGAATAAATAAAATCTTAAAAAAAAAAAAAAAAAGAGCATCAGAGAGACAGAGAATGTTGCATCTACTGGTTCACTCTCCAAATGACCACAGTAGGCAGTTCTGTGCTGGGCCAAAGTCAGGAGCCAGGAACTCCATCTGTCTCACCTGAGTGACAGGCGCCCAAGGGCTTGGGCCGTCGCTGCCTCCTTCCCCGGCATGGCAGCAGGAAGCTGGATTTAAGCAGCGCAGCCAGAACTCAAACGAGCATTCTCAATTGGGACTCTAGTGTGGCAGGTGGAGGCGTAATATGCTGTGCCACAGTGCTCCCCTTGAACGTCTGGTTTTTATTTCTTTTAACTTAATATTTAATTTATGTTATTAGATAACCTTTTTTTAACTTAATATTTAATTTGTTTTATTAGATAACACTTTTAATTTATATTGCAGTCAAAGGCTTAATGGTTTTACCAAATAAAGAGTTCAATAAATAAATTGACCATAGTCCAGCAGAAAAATAGGCAGGGGTTATAAACAATAATTGACTTAAAAGATGTTTAGCTTCACTCTTAAAAGTCAATTTTATTTCACTTTTTTTTCTTTTTTTTTCAGAACTCTTTTTTTCTTAAAGGTTTATTTGTTTGAAAGGCAGAGTTACAGAGAGGCAGGTCTGTGTGTTCCGTCTGCTGGTTCACTCTTAAACCAAATGGCCACAACAGCCAGAGCTGGGCCGATCCAAAGCCAGGAGCCAAAAGCTTCTTCTGGGTCTATCATGTGGGTACAGGGGCCCAAGGACTTGGGCCATATTCCACTGTTTTCCCAGGACACAGCAGAGAGCTGGATCAGAAGTGGAGCAGCCGGGACTCAAACCGGCACCAATATGACATGCTGGTAGAGTCAGTGGCAGCTTTACCCGCTACGCCACAGTGCCAACCCCTAAATTTTATTTTTTTAAATTATTTTTTGAAGATTTACTTATTATTTGAAAGAGTTAGAGGGAGAGTCGGGAATTTTCCATCCACTGGTTTACTCATCAGATGGCTGCAATGGCCAGAACTGGGCCAAGCCAAAGCCAGGAGCCAGGAGCGTCATCTGAGTCTACCACATGGGTGCAGGGGCCCAGACTCTTGAGCCATCCTACCCCACTTTCCCCGGGCCATTAGCAGGGAGCTGGAATAGATGTGGAGCAGCTTCAACGTGCTATCTGGCCCCACAAAATAAATTTTAAATAGTTACGAAATCATTAAATTATGGTAGTATATCATTCCTATCAATTTGACACAGATTGAAAACAAAATTTGATAAAATATTTGCAACAAAACTAATACAAGCTTTTTTTTTAATTGTAGCTCCCACACACAAGGGAGAACATGCAGTGTTTGTCTTCTGTGTTGAAGATCTGTTTTAATGGAGGAATTCCAGAGTAGCTTATTACACAGATCATTATTTATGGATATTATCTTGTAGCAAGTACTTTTCTTTCTCTCTGCTTATTTTCTAGTTGTTCTAAACACATCTAAGTTGGGATTGGAATCTGTTCTGAGCTTGGCTTTAGAAAATACATGAAGTGGGAGCTGGCGCCATGGTGCAAGTAGGTTAATCCTCCTCCTACGGTGCTGGCATCCCATATGGATGCCGGTTCTAGTCCCGGCTGCTCCTCTTCCAATCCAGCTCTCTACTATGGCCTGGGATAGCAGTAGAAGGTGGCCCAAGTCCTTGGGCCCCTGCACCCACATGGGAGACCTGGAAGAAGCTCTTGGCTCCTGGCTTCGGCTTGGCACAGCTTTGGCTGTTGCGGCCATTTGGGGAGTGAACCAACGGAAGGAAGACCTCTCTCTCTGTCTCTCCTTCTCACTGTCTGTAACTCTCTCTCTCAAATAAATAAAATAAATCTTTAAAAAAAATAAAATACACGAAGCAGATTACTTAGAGTTACATGTCAAACCCGACTCTTAGTCTTATGTGCGCTTAACCTTGTAAAGCGTTTATTAGAGAACAACAATTTCTTGATTCCACAAATATTTACGTGTCTGGATCACGTCCCAGGCCCGTCTTTCATGGCACTCATGTCGTAGGGGGAGACACAGACAGAAAGCCCTGAGGTAGGCCAGCTCTGCCAGCGTGTGAGGTGGTGGCCGGTTCTGAGGAGAAAATGGAGGAGAGGGGGAAGAAGCGTGTGGGACACCTGTAGATGAGGTGCCCAGGACAGGACAGGCCTCTCCCAGAGGGTCACAGCAGAGTGCAGACCTGGAAGGCAGTTTCCTGGCACTTGAGAAAACTGTCCCCGGGGTGACTCGGGCTTGCCCAGAGCATGCAGAGGCTCACTCCAGCCTCAGGGCTGCCGTCCTCAGCCGCCTCCCTCGAGGTGAGACGAGCGAGACAGGGACCGCTCCGGTGTCCTCCAGCCACCCTCCTTCCCCCCGGGCTGTGCCCTGCCTCACTCTCGGCCGCTCCTGTCGGTCTCCCTTGCCTGTAGTCCGAAGATTTTCCAGAAGACCAAGTGCAGCATCTGCAACAGTGCCTTGGAGCTGCCCTCGGTGCACTTCCTGTGTGGCCACTCCTTCCACCAGCACTGCTTTGAGAGTTACTCCGAAAGTGACGCCGACTGCCCCACCTGCCTGCCGGAAAACCGGAAGGTCATGGATATGATTCGGGCCCAGGAACAGAAGCGAGACCTCCACGATCAGTTCCAGCACCAGGTGGGATGAGTGGGCTGGGGGGTGGGGGATCCCCCGGTGTCACCGAGTCCCTGGGGCATTGCGGGGCTTGGCTTCTCTCGTTTAGGAAGTGTCACTTCCGGGACGGTTCTTCCCTCTTCCCCTGCAGCTCAAGTGCTCCAACGACAGCTTCTCCGTGATTGCTGACTACTTTGGCAGAGGTGTTTTCAACAAACTGACTCTGCTGACCGACCCGCCCACGGCCAGACTGCCCCCCAGCCTGGAGGCGGGGCTGCAGCGGGACCTGCTCATGCACTCCAGGAGGGGCACTTAAGCAGCTCGTGAGAAAGCGGGTGACCGCGGAGGCCCAGCGGACCGACGGGCGACGAGGCGGCCGCGTGGAGGGCTAGGCAGACGTGCCACAGCTCAGGGACCCAGGGGCCTTCCTTTCCTGCCTCCTCCTGCTGGCCCCTCCCTCCTGCTGAGGAGCAGTTAGAGCATTCAGGCCAGCGGGGCGGGCACCTCGGCAACCTCTGCGTGTGGACAATAGCAGCTTTATTCTGCACCCGAGAGCACCAGGCTGTGCTTGGGTCCTTACTAGAAATAAACGAATATCATGATCTGGGGGTGGAGGATTTTTTCCGGGGACTTCCTGGTGGTTCGTAGCTGTGCCTAATGTACTTCCCTGTGTTCTAGACTGCAGTTCCTTCCTGCAGAGCCCCCGCAGGTCGTGTGGACTCGACACCTCACTGTGGTGTGCGTGAGGCCTACGGCCTCTGCTTCACTGAGCACTCTGCAAAAGCCTAATGACTGAGCACCCAGAATGCCTCTTGCTCTTTCGTCTCGCTGGTCTCTGCCTCGTGTTTGGATCAGATATTCTGCCTTCTATAGAAGGCAGATTCTGGGGGAAGCCTTGGGCTCAGCCTCCCTTCCTAAGGAGTTCCTGCAGTCTTGCTGCACGCACGACCTGGTGTTGAGCCAGGTGAAGTGGATGCTGCTGTGGGATTTGGGTTACACTTCCTGTGAGAGTGGTCTTCCTGCAGGGGTGTGTATTGACATGGGTGTTTTAAGTTGAAGGCAGCTGTGGTATTTGTGACACATATAGAAGCAGTACTGTAGTGACCGTGAGTACACATTGGATCAGCTCCCCTGGCTCTGAGTCCCAGCGGCGCTTTTCACTTAGGGCAGTGCGTGTATGGGGGTCATACAGGCCTGAGCGGTAAACTGGGGCCCAGGGTTCGCACACAGGTGCTCAGTTCATGACTGTGACACTACTGGAGACGCTAAGCCTTCTCTTCCACCAACAACAATGCTGTTAGCTCCCACTTCATAATTATGGGTTTTTTAAGGATTTATTTATTTGAAGGGCAAGTTACAGAGAGAAGGAAAGACAGCTCTTTCATCTGCTGGTTCTCTCCCCTAGTGGCTGCAACACCCAGGGCTGGGCCAGGCCAAGGCCGGGAGCCAGGAACTCCAACCGAGGTCCTCACTGGGTGGCAGGGACCCGAGCCCAGGCTTGCTTTCTCTGTTGCTTTTCCAGGCACGTTGGCAGGGAGCTGGATGGGGCCGCTGGCACTCCTGTGAGATGCCAGCTTTGCAGGCAGCAGCTTAACCCCACTGCTTCAGAGGTGCAGCCCCTCAGCATGACTAATTTCTGTGAACATATTTCCTCATGTGAGAAACAGAAATGCATTTTATTTTTGCTTTTTGCGGCCTATCCGCCACCGTCATGGGTCGTGTGCACGTCCTGGGAAGGGCCTGTCCCAGTCGGCCCTGCCCCGCCCCCACCTGACTGACGCTGACCGCTGAGGACGTGAAGGAGCAGATTTAGAACCTGGCCAGAAAGGGCCTGGCTCCCTCAGATCGGTGTGGCCCACACAAGTGCGTTGTGACAGGCAGAGAAGGCTCAAATCCTGAAGTGCAGGGGTCTCGCTCCTGATCTCACGGAGGATCCCTATCACTCATTAAGAAAGCTGTTGCCGTTCAAAAGCACCTTGAAAGGAACAAAGAACAAGGATGCTGACTGGCTCGACACTACAAACTAAACAGGTCCTCCCTTCCGATCGGAACTATGAGCCATCCACAGCCTTGCCCTGGTGGCGTAAACGCGTCAAGAAAAAGAAATGCTGGAGAGGCCCCCTGGTGCAGGGGGTAAAGCCGACGCCTGCGGCACCACATCCCATGTGGGCACCGGTTCAAGTCCCGGCTGCTCCAGTTCCGATCCAGCTCCCTGCTAATGCGCCTGGGAAAGCAGCAGATGACCAAGTCCTTGAGCCTCTGCACCCACGTGGGAGACTCCTGGCTTCCGAAGGGCGCAGCCCCGGCCATTGAAACCATCTGGGGAGTCAACCAGCGGATGGAAGACCTCTCGCTCTCCGTAACTCTGCCTTTCAAATAAATAAATCTTAAAGAAAAAAAAAAAAAGGCCCAGCCACATATTTAATAAAGGAATAGAAATGCGGCTTGCTTCAGGGTCCCAGCAAAGCTAGGCTTGGACAGGGCAAAAGCGGCGTTGGGTGAGTTGCAGTAACCGGGAAGAAGCCGCTCCGGGGAGCACGGGTGCTCCTCTTCCTCCCGTGCCTCACGGTCCCCGGGGAGGTCGTAGGAGGCCACCGGGAAGACGGTTCACTTCACGGGAAAGCTGGGACTCCGGCCCAGCCCTTGCATCGGCAGGCCTGCCCGGGGAACCTCCCCTCGGGAGAGCCCGGGGCAGCGGGGCTGCGGTGCAGAGGGTCAGGGCCGCGCTGTCGCAACAGCTCGACTCCCGCCCAGAGCAGGGCCCGCCCCTCCGCGGGCGGGCGCGGAAGTGACGCCGGGCCCCGTGCAGGCCCGGAGTCGGAGGCCGCAGGACGGGCTCAGGGCCCACGTGCCCCGGGCTCCCGCCGGCCGGAGCCCACGGCCTCCCCGGACGCGGGTACCTTGGCGGCACCTCTGGCCTACTGCCTGAGCGGAGCCATGTCCGGCACCGGCAACGGCAATGGCGAGGCTTCTGCAACGACGGTGAGTTCTGAGCGGGTGACCCGCTTACTTCGGACTTCCGGATGAACCGTGCTACGATTGGCCCTAGGTTGTCGTCCTCGGACGCCTATTGGTCAGAATGACCATCCGTCATTTTGGTTTTTTCGGTGTATACGGCTTTTAAAGGGCCAGTAGCTGGGTTGCCGGTTGGAAGGACTAGGCAGAAATCAAGGGGCGACGGGGCGGGTTCAAGAATGGAAGGAGCGTTTCAAGCTGTTCCCTGCCGGCATCTGGCTGGATTTCCTGCCAGGCCTGAAATGCATGGTTCTAGTTTGGAGCGGGGAAGTTTGCGGTGCGAGGCAGATGCGAATGCAGCCACCTTGGGAAGCCCTTCCGCTCTGACGCCGCCGGAGTGCACCTTCTCCCTTTTTCCGCCGTGGCAGCCCCTCAGCCCCAGCGTACTCCCACAGTCACCAGCAGACACACATCACTGAATTACTACCGTGGGGTGGGGTGCGGACACCCCTGGGCATTCTCAACATCTCCAGCCTGCTTACGGGGCTGTGGCCTGTGCACACGCTAGTCCCAGAACGGTGGCGGCCAGTGCTGGCCTGAGATAAGGGAGAGACGGGGCGGCTGCTTATCTGCGGCCTGTTGGTGCAGAATGAGATGCTTGGCTATTGCAGCAGGAAGATCTGGATTCTAGCTCCAGCTCTCCCCGTTGTTTCTAAGTCACTTCACCCTGTAGAGTCGCACTTCGCTTCTGTGACATGATCCCAGGGGTGCCTGCCCCATCTCCCTAACAGGTAGACAACAGCAGTATGCGAAAGCAATAGCTGTAGCATCTCCAGTGCTCAGTAAATACTTTTGGATGGAACGGTTTGATTTGATTAGGCTATACAGATTCTGTGAACTTAAAAGATTGCTTGAGCCTGGCAGTTCTGGAACCCAAGATTCTTTTCTAGGGACTCTCTGTTGCCCAGAAGTCAGTGGCCATGTTTAGCACTTCAAGCCTAGCCCAGTTTTTTTTTTTTTTTTTTTTTTTTTTTTTTTTTTTTTTTAAGATTTATTTGTTTATTTGAAAGGTAGACTTACAGAAAGGCAGAGGCAGAGAGAGAGAGAAAGTCTTCTATCCTCTGGTTCACTCCCCAAGTGGCTGCCACAGCCAGAGCTCTGCTGATCCAAAGCCAGGAGCCAGGAGCTTCTTCTGGGTCTCCCACGCTGGTGAAGGGACCCCAGGACTTGGGCCATCTTCTGCTGCTTTCCCAGGCCATAGCAGAGAGCTGGATTGGAAGTGGAGCAGCCGGGACTAGAACCATATGGGATTCGGGCACTGCAGGCGGCGGCTTTACCCACTATGCCACAGCGCCAGCCCCAAGCCTAGCCTAATTTGCAGAGGGTCTCCCAGGGTTGAATTATTGGAGGAGTGATCACCTAGGGTAGAGTCCAGGAGTCGCCTCCTCCAGCAACAGAGGTCCCAGATGTCTGGCTGCAAAAGAACATCAGAAGAACCCAGGGCAGAGAAAGTTGACATTATTTACAGAGGTCGTCGACTGATGTAGAAAGGATTAGGACCCTTGCCTTAGACTGCAGCGCCCAGTTCTGCCTGCTTGGCACTGAACACCTTTGTCCAGGATGCCGTGGCATGAGGAAGAGGTGTGTCCCTGACATCGCAGTATTTCCTCGTCAGTGAAACCAGAGGCAGTGCTCAGTGTGTGTGAACTTCAGGCAGCTCAGCCTCACCGTCTTCACGCACCTCTGGGGCAGAAGAAATTTGAGTCCAAACCTAAGATCAACAGGCAGGTCCTGGTGGGATGCTGTGCCAAGGTCATCCAGCCACAAGGTTCGGCCAGGACTGTGCACCACATCTGCCGAGCTCCCTCCCGTGTGTGTGCATTCAGCCAGATCAAGGGACCCTTGGTGAGGCAGCTGTGGGGCAGCGCCTGGCATCCGGGTGACACTGGAGCTTTCTCCAGTGCTGCTCTGCTTTGGACAGTCAACCCTTCTCCAGTGACTCAGCACAGTTCTGCTGCGTGGCCCCTGCCGCCCTGCCCTGGCCAGCTGCGGGGCGCACCCTCCCTGTAGCCAGGCTGATGGTCTTTATCTCTCTCTGCACCTGGCTGTGTGCAGCACTCCCTCTGAGAACTGCCTCAGCCGGCGTGGGCTTGGGGGCGCAGTGTCCTGGCTACGGCAGGGTGGTAACAGCAGATCCTACTACTGCTTCTCTGGCTCCCCGAGGAGGCAGAAGGTGCTGAGGAAGGTAAGGGGGCCGTCTGGCAGCATTGCCCCACCCTGAGACCCGGCTGAGCCCAGGCCTGTGGTTCTGGTTCTCGGATGAGCTGCTAAGCCCCAGTGGGGACGATGACACGAGGACTCTTTCTGCAGGAAGCGAGCAGCTCCAGGATGAGAGTGATTCGAGTGGGCACCCGGAAGAGCCAGGTGAGTACACGTGCTGCTGTGGAAGTCCGCGGACGGCTGCTGCTTGCAGTATTGCAAGGTGTGGGTGCCAGGCGGTTCGTTCCCCATGTAGGAATTTCTGGGTGGGCATTAAATTCCGTAGGGACTGGCAGAGTGCATTCTGTGGAGAGAGTCCCTGGGCTGGGAAGTCCCTGGGGTGCAGAGTACGCCCAGGCCAGGCGCGTCTCATTCCTGGGTGAGAATTCCAGTCCTTCAGGGTCTTCCTGGTCCTGTGAAGCTCTGAGCTTGGGGCAGTGGCCAGGGAAAGGCGAGACTAATTGGCATCTCTGCCCCCAGCTGGCTCGCATCCAGACGGACAGTGTGGTGGCCACGCTGAAAACCTTATACCCTGGCCTGCGGTTTGAAATCAGTGAGTTTTCCAAAAACAGCGTGGGAGGTGATGGGAAGTGAGTCCCTGTGGAGGAGAGCGCACGGTGATTTTGATTTGGCCCATCCTAGAGGCCCAATGGCCGCTAAGAATCTTAGCCCATGGCTGCTAAGAATCGCTCTTGGCTGCTCTCCTCCCCTGACGCCTCCAACTCTGAACACCAGGCTGATCTGGCATCATACATCTGCTTTGGGCCTTTCTGGGCTGCTGGGTTGCGCCTTCCTGCTGGATGGCTCGCTTCCCGGGGCAGGGACTGGGGCCTGTGTGCCTCTGTCCCCACCCTGGAGTTACTTAGCTCAGGGCTGGGCTCAGGAGGGCTCCATAAACGCTGGCCAATGAGCACTTGATTGACTCTCTCCGCAGTCGCTATGTCCACCACAGGGGACAAGATTCTTGATACTGCACTTTCCAAGGTGAGAGACTCCTTCCCGCAGGCCTTGACCCCGTCTCGCCTGTCTGTCCCCCAAGAGAGTCATTCCTTGGCTCGCTCTTGCTTGGCAGATTGGGGAGAAGAGCCTGTTCACCAAGGAACTGGAACATGCCCTGGAGAAGAACGAGTGAGTGAGGGCAGGAGGGCCTGCGGGGCACCCACCTGTCTCTTGCTGGCACCACTGTGTGCTACGAACCCCAGGCGGGCTGGAGGGGCTCCTGGTGGCTTTCTGAGGCTCCAGTCAAGGACAGCGTCCTGGTTCTGAGTCATCCAGCTGCCTTGGAGGCGAGATTGGCTGAGAGCGCTGGGATGGAAGGGAGGCTGGGAAGAGAGCCTGGAGTCCTGGAAAGGCCTGAACGGCTCTAGGCCACGCTGCTGAGGGAGAAGTGGGGTGGCAGAGGAAAGGTGGGGGCAGCCGCTTGGACCCCTCCTCCTTGCCCCTTCTCCCACCTTTCCAGGGTGGACCTGGTGGTTCACTCCCTGAAGGACCTGCCCACTGTGCTTCCTCCTGGCTTCACCGTGGGAGCCATCTGCAAGTAAGTCCTGCAGGGCGTGGGCCTAGTGGGAGCTTTGCTTTTCCCTTTGGGATGTGGCCCTCTGCCTCAGGAGCCGTTCCCGCTGTCCTAAGGAGGGTCGAGTGTGGCAGAAGACAGTAAATGCCCGTTAGTTGGCTATTGAGAGAGTAGAGGTAGCCTGAACTGAAGTCTGTCCCTTACTCTGCCCTTCCCTCCTTGCCCAGGCGGGAGAACCCCTGCGATGCTGTTGTCTTTCACCCAAAATTTGTTGGGAAGACTCTAGCAACCTTGCCAGAGAGGAGGTGAGTGAGGCCTGCATGGGTATCTCGTGGGACGTGCATCTAAGAAGGAGGGAATGCGGGCAGAGGAAGGGAACGGTGGCCCGTGGCGTGACATCTGATTTTGACCCCCCTCTCCGAGCAGTGTGGTGGGGACCAGCTCCCTGCGGAGAGCAGCCCAGCTGCAGAGGAAGTTTCCACACCTGGAGTTCAAGAGCATCGTATCCTTTTTGAAGAAACAGGGGCAGCAGGCAATGAAGATGTGGGCCAGAGGGCCCTGGAGGTCCTCACAGTGCAGGGGCAGCGGCCGCTCTGTCCTTCTGTCCATCCACCCTGCCATCTTTTGTTGTTTTTCCAGCTCCAGGCAGGTGCCTGGCACCGGGGTTTCTAGTCAGCGAGAGAAACACTGTCCCTGCTTTAGGGAGTGTACATTTTAGCTCAGGAGACAAAGACCAGCGTGATCATATAAACACAGAGCAGTACTGAACAGCGATGACGTATGGGACGTTTAGACGGTGCTTCATTTACTGTTGTTTATGCTACCATGTCTTGATTTGACAGTGGCTCTGCAGTACATTTCATAGGACTAATTTTAAAAAGAGTGTATGCTAAATGCTCTACTCGGTAAAATAGGGAATTCTCTGGAAGCTTCTGGCTGGAGTATAATCACAGTTTTGGGTGCTAGGGGAGGCTCTCAGATGTCTTGCAACCTTGGGCAAGTTATTTTAAACGCCCATCGTCCTCATCTGTAAAATGGGGATAATCATAGCGGCTGCCTCGCAGGCTTGTGAGGGGAAGTAGTGGCACCTGGAAGCACTTTGGCCCAGCACCACGTGTTCGCTGCCGTCACTGAGTGGGGGACGGGCGGTGAGAAGTCAGCCAGGGAGGGCAGCACGAGGCGTCTTTGTCCTGAGCACCTCTCCGCAGAGGGGCAACCTCAACACCCGGCTCCGGAAGCTGGACGAGCAGCAGGAGTTCAGTGCCATCATCCTGGCCGTGGCTGGCCTACAGCGCATGGGCTGGCACAACCGAGTAGGGCAGGTACGGCCTGCGCCTTCCCCGCCCCAGTTCAACTGGACTCCTTTTCCGGCCTGAGTCCTCTTCCTGACCACCCCACATTGGGCACTATAAGCTGGAAGCAGGTCCCAGGCTGGCACCAGACTCTCAGATGTGCCGACCCAGGCTTTCAAGGCGGTAGGGAAGCTCCTCCTCCCTGCTGGGCGCTTTTAGGCGCCCTCATCTCAAGTCTGTGGCCTACTTGCTCTTCACAGATCCTGCACCCTGAGGAATGCATGTACGCTGTGGGCCAGGTACGCTTGACTGGGGAAGCCGCGTGTTGATGAACTTCTTCCGTTATTTTCAGCTAAGAGGCTGGGCTCACACCTTCTACGTCTGCATCACCCAACATAAAATTCTCAGGGAGGGCTTTGGGATGCTGATGGTCCACAGGCCTGGGAGCAGCTGGGGAGAGGGGTGGCTCCATCCTTAACTCGGTTGGAGAAAGGTCAGCCCTGAGGTCCTAAGCTGTTTTTCCCGTCAGGGGGCCCTGGGAGTGGAGGTTCGAGCTAAGGACCAGGACATCTTGGATCTGGTGGGTGTGCTGCACGACCCCGAGACCCTGCTTCGCTGCATTGCTGAAAGGGCCTTCCTGAAGCACCTGGTAGGGCCCGCGGCTCCCGGGGGGCGGGCGCTTGGGGAGCGGGGTTCTGCTGTGTGTGGAGGAGCCAGCTCTGGGCCCTCAGCTGCCTTGCCTTCGGGTCTGTGCATCTGAGAAGTGTGGTCCCAGGGGTTAGGGGCCCTGGAGCTCACAGGACCTCTGGTTGCAGGAAGGCGGCTGCAGTGTGCCAGTGGCAGTCCACACAGCCATGAAGGATGGGCAGGTAAGCAGGGACGCTGAGGATGGGGAGGTAGCATAGTGGCGCCCCCCCCCCCCCCACACACACGTGCACCCGTCTCTAAGGAGTCCCTCCCACGAGGTTGAGACAACTGTTTTCTTAACCAGCTGTACATGACCGGAGGAGTCTGGAGCCTGGATGGCTCGGACACTATGCAAGAGACCATGCAGGCCAGCATCCAGGTCCCTGCCCAGGTACAAAGCCATAGGGTGAGGGAGGAGTGAGCAGTGTGCCTTCCCTGTCCCCACTAAGCCACACTCCCTTCCATCCAGCATGAAGACGGCCCGGAGGATGACCCCCAGCTGGTAGGCATTACTGCCCGGAACATTCCACGAGGACCCCAGTTGGCCGCTGAGAACCTGGGCATCAGCCTGGCCAATCTGTTACTGAACAAAGGAGCCAAGAACATTTTGGACGTTGCACGCCAGCTGAATGACGCCCACTAAGCGGCCGTGGGCACAGGTGCCTGGGCTGCTGCTCCTCCGGGAGGACGTCGGCCAAGGGCCCTGTTCTCACTGGGAAGTGGTCACTCCAGGAGGGACCGCCGGGGACTCGCCTCACTCGGGGCCTTGCCTCCTGCTGCGTGGGGGCCTCATCTCTACACAACACAATGCAAGCCACAGCCTTTGAATGTAACCAGCCCCGGGAATAAACCTGCTCTGAGGCGGCTCTCCGGTCTCGTGGTGCGGTCGGTGGAGGCGCAGACAGGCACAAACCCTTTGACCCTCCCCCCCCCCCAGGGCCTTCGCCCCGAATTCTGGAACACCCCGTTCCTGCCGCAGTAGTTCTAACCCCGTCCCCGGAGACCGCGGAGAGCCCCCCGGCTCCTGCCTCACCCGGTCCCGGCACAGCCTTTCCCGTTAGCTGAGCCCCCGCCCCGCCCCCTCAGGCAAGTACACGGAAGCGCTTCATTTAAAAAACCAAATCCTTTAATAAACAAAATGAGTCCATCCGAAACTCCCAGTCCCTGGTTCTCCGACGAGTTAGCTGCAAAGTCCCAGTCAAGCCACCGGAGGCCGTCCGGACGGGGCTGGTCTGAGTCCTCCGGGCAGCCCCCCGCCCCGCCGGGGCCAACGACGAGCGGGGCAGCGCGTCTCCCGCCGAGGCCTGGGAGCCGCAGACGGGTGTCCCGGTGCTGGGCTGCGGCCGCCGAGGGCCTCAGCTCCAGGGCTGCCCGCTCGGCCCCGCAGGCCGTCTTCCGGCAGGCGCCGCGGCCGCCCCGCAGCAGCCCGCAGCGGCTGAGTCACGAGCCCGGCCCGAGGCGTGTGCAGGTGCGCGGCGCGGGGGAGGGGCAGGGCCGTGGCTCAGCTCTTTCCGTGAGAGCGGTGGTGGCCCTTAAAAGGGCCTTTGTGGCGGCCGCGGCGCGGACCCCTCAGTACTCCTGCGAGGCCTGCGTGGCCTTCTTGCCGCCCGAAGGCGCCTTCGGCCCCACGGTGGCGCTGGTCTTCTTGGGCAGCAGCACGGCCTGGATGTTGGGCAGCACGCCGCCCTGCGCGATCGTCACGCCGCCCAGCAGCTTGTTGAGCTCCTCGTCGTTGCGGATGGCCAGCTGCAGGTGGCGGGGGATGATGCGCGTCTTCTTGTTGTCGCGCGCCGCGTTGCCCGCCAGCTCCAGGATCTCGGCCGTCAGGTACTCGAGCACGGCCGCCAGGTACACCGGGGCGCCGGCGCCCACGCGCTCGGCGTAGTGGCCCTTCCGCAGCAGCCGGTGCACGCGGCCCACGGGGAACTGGAGGCCGGCGCGCGACGAGCGCGACTTGGCCTTGGCGCGGGCCTTGCCGCCGGTCTTGCCGCGGCCGGACATGGTGCGCGAGGTAGAACGGCACGAAGCGACGCCCGGACGGAAGCCCCCAACAGCCAACCGCCGCAGTCCAACTGCCGGCGCGCGCGCGGCGGGGCCGCCCTTATATGCCCCTAGGGCACACCCCCTGCGCTCCCCTGATTGGCCCTTTTTTCTAGTACCCGCCTCCGGTTGGCTGAGGTTAACCCTTCGGGGACGCGCTTCGGCTGAGGGAGCGCGCCCGCCGATTGGTCGAATTTGAAAACCTTTTGCCCGGGTAAGAAGGTGCGGAAGCGTGCGGGCCGGCAGACAGGCAACCACTCCGGACGCGGCCAATCCGCGCAAAGCGCGCGAGATTTAAACGTGGCAGGCGGAGACTAGAACCGGAAGACGAAAGGGCTGGAGCCAGACCCCGTGCTGGCCTGGGGTTTTTAAAAGAAAGGACTCGATTCTACTACCTCGGCTTTCCCCTCTAAGTCTGGGGGCGCCCTACCCCCGCCCCCTCCGAATAGGCCGAAGGAGAGAGAAAAGGGACGATCCCACGTCGGAAGACAGGCCACGCCCCCTCAAGGCCCCGTGCCGCCGGCAGCGTTCCTGTCAGGTCTCAGTCGTGTTCTCGCTGGGAAGGAGCAGCCACGGCCTCCGCTTGGAGGCCCTCTCCCCCCGCCCTTCCCTGTTTTCCTAAAATGCCCCCATAGGAAATATACGTACAGAAACAAGAAAAAAGACCCTTTATTGTCACTGTTGGGCGCACCGGGTGCCCCGTCTGCCCTTACTAATCAGAATACTTCATTCAGAGTCGAGAGTCAAGCCGCCTTCCAGCCCGTGTCCCTTCCCTAGCCCACGTTCTGCCCCAAGGACCAGCACATCCCTTGTGCGGCAGGACCCTGAGAGTCGAGTTGTGGGTAACCGTCCAAAATCCACTGCGGCCCAGAGATGCGAGCTCTGGGCGGGAGAGCGGCCAGCTGATGGGAGCCTCAGGCGAAGTCTTGGCGGCCGTCGCCAGAGGGCAAGAAAGGCCCCGGATGTCCATGATCACAGGGGAAGGGGAAGCAGCCTTGGTCCAGACAGGGGTCAGGGCAGGACCCCTGGAGACTCTGAGGTGAGGGCCAGCGCCCAGGGCACTCAGACATCATAGAAGAGCCGGACAAGCTGGTATCGGATGGAGAAGGTGATAGCGCTGCCCACGACCTGCAAGAGAAATGGACTGGCATGAGGTCCGTCGAGAAAGAGCCACAAGGAAGTACAAACCCGATCCCCACGCCTGACTTCACCTGCAGCAGCAGCAGGAGCAAGGTGAGGTTCCGCTCATGGATGGGCCCGCAGACCTTAAGCAGCAGGTTGATGAGGGTCAAGTTGTTACACTCGGTGAAGTGGCCGTCCTCGCTCTCGCTCCGGCGCACCGCCACCAGCCGGAGCCTCTCTGCTACCTGCGGGGACCAGAGGGAGAACCGCAGCTCCTATGTGTGGTCCGGGGACGGGAGTCTGCTTAATGCCTCCGAGCTCCCCTGGGATCTGATGTAGGTCTAGGCTCCCGGATCCCCAAGTTCAGGATGGCGGCCTAGGGCCTTACCTCCTTGTTACCTTGTTACCTTTAAAATAAAGGTGCCCAAGAAAGAGAGGCTCTTGGTCTTGAACTTGGAATAGCTCATCTCCAGTTTGCCTGTCTTGGTATTGAGTCTGCAGGGGGAAGACAGCTTCATGTGACTGGGCCACTACTCGGAGAAGGCTCTTCCCTGTGTTCATTAGTAGGAAGAGCTCTGGCTGGGGAGGGCAACGGCCAGACGCCTGTTTCTGGCTCTGCTTACTATTGTGTGCTCAGAAGTGCTCTTAGCGTTAAGTGAGGTTATGGAATAGCTTCGCAGATTACAGAAGGTGCACGGCATGGGAAGGCAGCCCTTCCTTGGGCCCCCTCCCTTTGCACAGTAACGTATAGACTGGCTTTGGCTATCCCGAGAGAAAGGCTGTGTCGGCCTCTGAAGCCCCAAAGCGGCTACCTGGGAATTCGGTGGCGAGGGCAGGGGATGATACGCAGGAGCTGAGGCAGTGAGTAGAGGAAGTTGAACACCTGGGGCATGAAGAAGAGGAGCATGGTCTTGCTGAAGTGTCCCAGGATGCCCACCACGGCAAAGGTCATGCCAGCAAAGTAACAGAAGGTATCTCCCACAAACACCCGGGAGGGGTACCTGTGTGGGGGAGAGGATCTGAGCCAGTAGCAAAAGGCATTGCCAATCCTTATTCTCACAGCACACGCCACGGGCACCGGGCTAGCCCCAAGCTGAGTCTGACTCGGAAGAGAGTCCAGCTATCCCAGCAATTCTGCAGGACCCAAGGTCCTGAATTCTATCCTTAGGGACTCCAGAGCGTTCATCCCCAACTTCCGCTGGGTAGGGAGGGATGCCGGAATAGTATTACTTTAAGACCCAGAGAACACTCAACACAGGTGTGTACGGGTTTGCCTTTTCCCCGGTGGGTGGGTTATCAGCAGGACCACCTTTGCCATGTATTCAGACCCTCATCCATGGGCCAACTTACCAGTTATAGTAGAGCAATCCCAAAGTGGTGAAGAAAAAGGGTATCATGAAGTACAGGGAAAACACGTGATCATCCCGGTAATCACCTTTGAGAGCGGGAGGAGAAGGGAAGTCAGATACCTCGGTCCTACCTGAGTCTGTCCCTGAGTTCTGCCCTTTGCTGTGGCATCCACTTTCCCTTTAATGTCACCTGGGCAATTCCCAGTATTCCACTTCTCTCAGGACAGCTTCCTAGTTACTACTGTAAATTTAGCTTAGGCCATTCTGACCCGGGTTTGAGTACCAGCTTTACTTCCTAGCCGTGTGACCTTGACCGTGACACACTTAACTTTTCTAAGCCTCCGTTTTCTCATCTGTAAAATAGGGCTGCCACGTAGAGCTATTCCAAGATTGCAGTGAGATGATGTTTCAACAGTGCTTCGCTTTAGGAAGCATTTGTTGGCACCCATTGGCCAAAGGCCACCGGAAGCATGCTTACAGTCACCACTGGGTTCACTGGCAACAAGGGGCGCTTTGGAAACCTCATGTCATGGGAAACTGCAGAATGCCTAGAGAAAGGGGCGTTAGGAGGGGTTTGCTCCAGGTGTGTTTGGAATAATTCTGGAAAGTGTGCAGGGGAGTAGAGTTTTGCTCTGGTCTAGTGCTGTCAGCTAGCAGGAGCGGTTCTGTAACTGAGCATCTTAATTTTTATCGAACAATTAGGAGGGCTGAGTTATTGGGAAGCAGCAGCAGTCTCCCATGTTAGCCCAGGAGAAGGGATCTTGATCGTTTCTGTGGACTGCCCAGTGTTCTTGTGGTTTTCCCTGTGCTCAGCCATGACAACACACGGAGGGGTCTGGTTTTTGTGTTGCTCTACCATAGTCACAGAGTGACCTGTCTGATGCTGATGATAGGGTTTTGTGACAGTGTTTGCGTCCTAGCAGTGGCCAAACCAGCTACAAATGACAGGGCTGTTTCTTTGTTCCACAATTAATAACTTGTTATTTGCGATGTAAATAGCTTCTTTTATCTCCTGTAATTATGCACACACTGCTTCTTTCTGAATCCTCAAAGCCATATACCAGGCAACTCAACACTCACACTGCTCTCCTTGTCCCTATCCCCACCTACCTCCCAGCTCCACCAGGTTGAAGACAATGATAGAGGCAGAGATGACTAGTGACTGGCCAGCCTCTAGGCCATTGATTCCTGCTAGGATGTTGATGGCATTGGTGCAGAACACTGCCAGCAGCCCCATGTAGACATAGTACAGGATGCCTGCGGGAGACACAGCACGAGAAGTCCTAGTGCTGCCAGGGAAGGGGCATTCAAGGACGTTCTGAGCAAAGCGGTGAAGACAGAGGACAGGACGAAGGGCCACCAGAAAGCGTCCGGGAAGAGAGAAGCGCAGAGCGGAGATAACCTGCTGGAGAATGCGGAGCGCCAAAGGATGCTCCGGTGGATATGTCGGGGGTGAAGGGGGCCCTGACACAGGGCGGGTTGGCAGTGCCACTCACCCAAGTCCAGATGCAGGCCAAGAAGCGGACGGAAGGGCTTGGGCACCACAATGGTGGTGTTGCCGAAGTTGGTGAAATACACCATGAGGAGAGGCAGCGAGGCGGCTGTGGGCAGCAGCAGCTTGTGGCGCCAGCGCAGGTTCAGCACGTCATCCGCGAAGCCCAGGAAGATCATGCAGCAGATGGCAAGGAGGGCACCTATCAGGGCCACAAACTGGGGGAGGCTCGGGCAGGTCACGGCTCCAGCCTTCTCCCACTCCACCTTCCAAGAACCCCGGCCGCCGCCCACACCCTCAGCTCTCTCGGTTCTCAGGTGCCAGCCACCAGGCAAGGACCTCCACTGAGCCACTTACTTCGTGGTGAGGAAATGCCTTACACTGCCCCTCCACGAAGCAGTTCAGGAAGGGGAAAGGGATGAAGCAGAAGAGAATGATAAGGAAGACAGCACCGCTGATCACTCCCTGGGACTCCGGGCTGCGGCCCAAAAGCAACAGTGGAAGAGAAAGAAGAGAAGGGGCGTGGTCACTCACCAGTGCGGGGGTGGGGTTACAGTGACCCCAAATAGTCTTACCCTTCCCAGCTTTTTTTTTAATTGGGGGGGGGCGGACGGAGAACACCACTGCTCGAGTCCCTGATACACCCAAGGGTCCCCCACCCACCCTCCCCTATGCTAGCCAGTTCCGCCCGTTACCTCCCCGAGCCCTGAGCGGCTTGGGTTAACTCTCGGTCCCCGCCCCTGCCCTGCCCACCCGGCATTCCTCAGCCCTAGCCCCCTGCCCGGGACCCCGCGCGCCGCGGCTCACATCTGCTGCCGGCTGGACTTGTTGAGGTCCTGGCCACAGAGGCGCGCGGCGATGAAGTGCTCACGGAAGGCCGGGATGAGGGTGAGCGTGGCCACAAACCCCATCAGCGAGCCGATCAGGTTCACCAGCAGCGGCATCGGCAACTCCGGGAAGGCCCACATGGTGACCGGCCAGGGGCCCCGCTCCGCCGGCCCCTCAGCGAGCTAGCAGGCTGGGCGGCAGCCCGGAGGCCTCAGCAGCAAGAAGCGGCCGAGCGTCCCCACAGCCAGCCGGAGCAAACCCCGCAGCTCTGACTCGAGCTGCCCCGGGACGGCGGCGAGAGCCCCTCTACGGCAACCTGAGCTCTGCCTCGCGACACCTGCCTACCCTGTTTCCGCCCGGAAGCCATTCGCAGAGCAACTCGCTGCGGAAGGCCGTGGCCGCCATTTTTATTACGGGCACTAGGTGGGGAGAAAAGTGGTTTTTTTTTTAAACCATATATTTTTCCGAGGATAGAGGCATCTCGCGAGTACTGGCACATCGACAAAAGGAGCACAAACAAGCGCGGGCACTTTTCTAACATATTAACGACGCAGAGCCCAGGCTCCTTGCCCAGTTCCAAAATGAACGCCTCCTCGCACCACGTGTCGGACACCGCCTACTCTCCGGTTCCACGTCAGTTTTAGCTCCTTCGGCCGCCACAGGTCACGTTTAAAGGGCCACTGCCCCCCGCGCTTAAGCTGGGATGCCTCCGGAGCGGGGAAGATGCTGGCTGCTGGCAGCTAGGGGTTGGGCGGGAGGGACGAGGGTGTGGGGCCGCGCCTGCTTCTTGTAGGAAACCTGTTGCCCACGTAGTCGGAAACCAAGGTAAACAAGTCAGTTCCCGGAAACGCTGCCGCTACTTGGAAGGACGTGTCCTGTACCACAGAGCCCCTCCCATCCTGTTTCTCCCGTCCTGGATCAGGTACTTTTGTTCGCCCCGCATCCCACCCACCTTCTGCTCCCACTGTAGCAGTTGGTTGCCAGGCAACCAGCGCGGCGCTTCCCACTGCCGAGGGCTTGGCGCACCGAGTCTCGGATTTAACCCGGGGCTTTCACTTGGTCCTGGACCACTGCTTTGTACCAAGCTCCCGAAATGAGGAGAGGGAGGCTGAGGCTTTGCAGTGAGCTTAGGAGTAGGAGCAGCAGGCCCACACCTGTCTCCTTAGGAGCTCTGGGGCTCCCAGTCGGGTCTCTTCCTCCAGGTCACTGTGCCTTTTGCTGGGTACCCGCTCCCCTGCAAGTAACGGTCACTGGCATCTAAATTCCCTTTCATTTCCCGACTTGTTCTCATTCCTGCAAGAGGAAATAACCGAGAGGGAGTTAGAGATATGCCTGGCACTTCTGCCATTGGGAATTCTGGGATTTCAGGAGTCAAGGTCAGGGGGATTCTTTTGGGGCCAAGATAGTCTGTCTTTTACCTCGAATCAAAGTATGAAATGACCCTTGGGTCTAATTAACAGTAACAGGCAAAATATATGTATAAAAGGCATAAACACCAAGGTCCTTCGAAGAATTCATGGAGGGGCCAGCATTGTGGCACAGTAGGCTAAGCCACCCTTGTGATAGGACATCCCATAGGAAGTCCTAGCTGCTAAGGTCTAGTTTCCTGCCAGCGCACCTGGGAAGGCAGCAGAGGATGGCGCAAGTATCAATGTGGGAGACCAGGGTGAAGTTTCTGTCGCCTGACATCGGCCTGGCCCAGATCTGGCTGTTGTTGCAAATGACAAGTGAACCAGCAGACAGAAGATCTTTGTCTCTGTCTCAGCCTCTTGGTCATTGTGCCTCTCAAAAAAAAAAAAAAAAAAAAAAACCTGTAAAAGTAATGAAAAAGGTCTTTAAAAGTTCATGGAATTAAAAGATTTTCATGCAAAAAAATGAAAGTCCATGCATAGTCTTTTCATAATACACATTTTCCATGACCCTTCTGAAGTGTCCTCTTTTGTACAGAGTTGTCTCTCAGTATCCTCAGACTTGGTTCCATGACCCCCTGAGCCTCCTTATATAACATAGTGAAGTATTTGCATGTAACCCAACCCATTTCCTCCTGTATAGTTTACATCCCTGGATTACTTATAATATTGGATTAAATGTAAATGCTAGGTAAACAATTGCTGTACTGCACTGTTTAGGGAAGAATGGCAAGAAAAAAGTACATGTGTACATATAAGTACAATGATGTTTTTTGCATGGTTGAATCTACAGATGCAGAGCCTATGGATTTAGAGGGACAAGGACACATTCGAATATAATCCCAGTGATTTACACCACAGTGGTCTGCCAGTTTGTTTCCTCCGTGTGTGTGTGTGTGTGTGTGTGTGTGTGTGTGTGAGTGAGCATGCGTACCCATCTGTGTCTGTGTCACTGCCTCTTAAACTGGAAACTCCCTGGAGGCCACTGTTTTTCTTTCCACAGGCTGTCCCCCCGAGGATAAGGACACCGGTTATCTGTTTAGAAGGCATCACACACATTAATGAGTCTGAGTGTGAAAGAGGTGCAGAGGGCAACAGGTGCACAGAGCAGGGAGCACAGGGTGGTGACCAGGGGCAGGACAGGGCCTGGAGGAAGAGCAGTATCTCAAAGGATGTGAGCAGGTGGCAGAATGGAAGGGCCTTCCAGAGGGAAGGGTGAGACCGGGAGCAGGTGGGAAGGAGGAGTCTGTGGGTCCCCAGAGGAGGCAGCGCTCGGGTATCTTGTAGATCAGAGGCTGGCTGAGACTCCCCGGGGGTCAGAGGTCGGAGGGACAGTCTGTCTCTAGTCCTGCTTTATTAGGGAGGCCAAGCCTCATGGGTCTGCCTATCCGGCCAGGCACTGAGGAGCTCTGGCTCTTTCTTCTCAGACCATCAGCCCTCCCTCACCTAAGAGGGTGGGAGGATTTGTTCAGAGTCAGAGCAGTAGGCATTCTTCACTCAGGTATACGTGTTACCGTCAGAAAGCGGTTCCTTGGACACGTGTCACGTATGCTGAATGATTTTGCTCCCTTGATGGGAACTGCCAGCAAGGTGATTAGCAAATGAATGAGAAGGCTAACACCTGGGATTCACAGGTCAGCTGAGCCGACCAGGCCTGAGCTCACATCTGCTAACTACCCTGAGCACCTCCCGGTAAGCAAGGCCAGTGCACTGTGGAGCTGACCACGACAAAGCCTCCCAAAGGCGCTTCCCTGCAGCCCCTGCAGAGGGCGGGGCAGAACCCTGTCTGTGACTCGCTCTCCTTCCTTCTCTTCCCACCTCGCCCCTGAAGAAACCAGAGCGCGAGGGCTAGGCGGTGGAGGAGAGACTGGGAGTGCTGTCTTCATTGTCAAGCAGTATCTGGCAGCATAAGGCCCAGTGCAGGGGCTGATGGAATAAACCTAAGAACTGAGAAAGAAGGATATTGGGGGCAGAGGGTCTTCACAGAGGAACCTTGCACCTGGACAACGTCTTGCGTGACCTGCTCCCTCGGGCCCAGCTGCACTGCCTGCGGACTGTTCCGCCAGCGTCTCTGGATTCTGGCCCTGCGTGCTCTCCTGCCTTGTTCCATGTCTTCTCCTCCCCCTTGAGACCAGAGGCCCAGCTCTAGGAGTCTCTTGTTTTGGAGGCTGTTGACCACGCCTGCGCAGGGCCACAGCAGGGTTACTCCATCTCAGCCACCTTTCCCCCATCAATCCTTACAGTGAAATCCAGGGCTGCCCCAGGCTACCCCAACACCTCCTCTGCCTCAAAACCCTGCTGGTTCTGCTAGGCCTGCAACTCCACACTTTATTTTTTTTAAGGATTTATTTTTATTTATTTGAAAGACAGAGGCGGGGAGAGAGAGAGACAGAAAGAGATCCATCTTCCAACACTGGTTCACTCGACAAATGGCTGCAACACCCAGGGCTGGGCCAGGCCAAAGCCAGGAGCTAGGAGCTTCTTCTGGGTCTCCCATAGGTGCAGAGGCCCAAGCACTTGGGCCATCCTCTGCTGCTTTCCCAGGCACATTAGCAGGGAGCTGGATCAGAAGTGGAGCAGCTGGGACTTGAACTGGTGCCCCTACGGGATGCAGGCTCTGCAGGTGGCGACCTGAACCTCTGCACCAGCTCCAGCTCCACTTTAGAAGGCATCCCGTGCTCTCAGGTGCTGATCCCTCAGGCAACTAACTGACTTGGGAAAAGGCTATTCAACACCTTCTGACCTACCTGTCTGAGGGGCTGTGGGGCAAAGACCTCCTGTGTAGGCGCTCGGGGAACCAGGATTCCTCTGGATCCTGCTTTTCGGTCCCAGGCCTACAGGGATTGAATCCCCCCCCCCCCCATCCCGAGGCCGGGAGTCGGGTGGTAACCCACAATGCGATTTCTGGGGCGCTTGTTGGGGTCTCACATTTGGATGGCAGGGTCTTCTGGCCGAATCTATTGGCAGTTCAGTGCGGCACCGCCAGCTCTGCTCTCTTCTCCTCCCCACCCTCTCTACACGTGCTCCATAGGCAGGAGCTGTTACTATGGAAATATAGCACTTCTAAAAACAGACACAGCTCTGGGCTTGGGAACGTCTCCGTCTCCGGAACAACCGCATCCGAGCAAAGAAGTTAAGGGGGACGTCCCTGGGTCCCAGCTCCAAGACGAAGGGGAGTGGGGACGGCGAGGGTGCTGGAGGGAATTCAGTATTCTACGCTCGGTTCTCTGCCAGGTTCGGGTTCTGCTCTCTCTCTGTGCACCTCTACCAGACACTTCCGTTCCGGAGGGATGCCCTGCGCCGCCCCGCCCCGCCCCGGGACTGGGGGACCTAGAAGGGACAGAGCCTAGAGGTATTAGAAGAGGCGTCGACTTCCACGGGGGTCACCTCCTTCTCAACCTCACAGGCGTTTCACTTAGAGACCTAAGGGGGTGTCGGGTGAGTGAGGTCATTCCCGCCGCCGTGAACTCGGGCGAGGGGGCGCATCCCCCCCAGTCCCGGGGCGGGGCGGAACGGTCATAGACCCCGCCCGGTTTCAACCCCGGAACGCCGCCCGCTCGCTCGGCGCCTCCCGCCCTGCCCGGCGCGGGCGCGGCCCCTTTAAGGGCGGGTGGGGGCGGGGCGCCGGCGGTGTTGTCAGTGTCAGCTCTGCGCACGCAGCCCTCCCGGAGCCGGTGCCGGCCCGCGCGCCCCAGCGTCTCTGCAGCCCAGTCCCCGCCCGGCTCCGGCGGGCCCGCGCCGTGGGAGGAGCCGGGAGCCGGCCGGAGGCTCGCCGGGCTGCGACTGCCGCACGGAGCAGGGAGGGACCCCGGCCACGGAGGCAGGGACCCGGCGTCGCGAGCCCCGAGGACACCCCCTCCTCGATCTGCGGCACCCGCCGGTCCCGGGCACTCGGATCGCGAGAGCCCCGGGGGAGCCCGCCCCCGCCCCGCGGCCCTGCTGGGCCATGCTCCCCCGGGGCAGCGGCCGAGCCTGAGCCGGGAGCCGGACCGAGCCCGTGCCGAGCATGGATCGCGGCTGGGGGCAGCAGGACGTGGGCTGGGCGGCCCTGCTGGTCCTCTTCGCCGCCTCGCTGCTCACCGTGTGCGGCTGGCTGCTGCAGTACGCTCGCGGCTTGTGGCTGGCGCGGGCCCGCGGGGGCCGGGGCGCGGGACCCGCCTCAGCCGCGGAGCCTGCGGGCCCCCTGCGGGAGCTGGGCGTGTGGCGCTCGCTGCTGCGGCTGCGGGCGACGCGGACCGGCGCCGCCGAGGAGCCAGGCGTTCGGGGCCTCCTGGCGTCGCTCTTCGCCTTCAAGTCTTTCCGGGAGAACTGGCAGCGGGCGTGGGTGCGAGCGCTGAACCTGCAGGCCTGCAGGGACGGGGTGAGTCGGACGAGACCCTAGGCGGTCCTGCAGCCGTTCCTTTCGGGGGAGGGAAGGACGGGGCCAGACGGGGGTGGAGATCAACTGGGGAAGCCCACGAGCTCTCTTCCCCTCCAGATCGGAGAAGCAGGTGCGGCTGCGGCTGAGGGTTGTAGAAACCCAGCGCTGTCCCAGATCTGTTTCTGTGGGCAAGGTACTCTGGCTCCAGACCCTAGTACAAGTTACTGTTCTCATAGCAACGCTAATCCCTGTGCCTGAGGGCACTTCCGCCAAGCCTGCTGATCCTGTCGGAGGGGAGACAGGTGCACCTGCAGAAGGAATTTACCTGGTCCTCGTGCCACCACACCCAGTTAACATCTCCTGCCCTGAATCCCTGCCGTGGCCAGGCGGTTTTTCAAGGAGCCTGAGCTACCCCCTGCCCATCAGTAATTTCTCTGCTCGCTGGGCCCGCAGTGTATTTGTTGGAGGAAAAATGTTCTGGTGGAGAAGGGCCTGACAGTCTGCCTGTGCTCATGCCCTTCCCAAAGGAGCTGCAGCTGCCCCTCGAGGGTCAGTCACATACCAGCCATGCCCACTTCCTCCCATGGCAGCAGGCATGGCCTCCCAGGAAGTGGGGCAGGAAGTGTGATCATGAGACCCAGGAGGGATGGGAGGTCCCCACTTGCCCGGGCCCCCTCCTATCCAGACCCAGCCGTCTTTTCTGACCCTCACAGTCCACCCACGCCTTGTTCAGAGGGTTCTGTTTCCAGCCATGACAAGTTTGGAGACTTTACCCTGCTAGCTCCCCAAATCCCTGGAACCAGAAGTGGCCACAAGAAGTTGCTCTGCCCAGCTGACCAGCCAAAAGCCAGTTTATACCTTGAACCCATGCCTCCAGCCAGCTCTCCCTGCACCTTGTCCCTGGGTCACAAGCAACTCTCCAGGACAGCTGACTCAGCCAGACGGTGGCCTCGCTGATGGGGGGGCGGGGAGATGAAGGTTCCCAGCTTCCATCTCCCATCTCCCTTGGTCTGGTCCTCGATCCAGTTACTAGAGCGGAGAAGTTGGCTTCCTCTGGTTTGTGAGGCACATGAACCTCACTGATCTGTTTCCTCCATCTCGAAAGCCGGGGAGGAGTTGCCAGCCTCATCTGTGCCCCTTCTCAACTGTTCCTGCCATCCTGCTCTCCAGAGGGGGCTGCAGTAGGTTCATTCTACTGCCATGAAGAATTAGGGAGTAGCTCTTTGGAGACCTGAGCTAAGCAGCTTTCTGCCTCCTAATACCATCCTGCTGTCTGCCGTGCAGCATTAGCTAGGCCCCCGGGCCCTTCAGCCCTCTGAGCTTGCTTTGCTTCTCAAGGTCCCCCAGGCCACGCTCAGCCCGTCCCCATCTCCAAGAGTATGGTTAGTGGCTAGTGCCCTCTTCTTGAGTCTCCACATCCTGTTGATCTGGAAGAAGTCTTAGCTTCATTTCTCTCACTTTTATCTCACAGTAAATGCCCTTGATCCTTAGCTCAGCCCGAGCCCTCTCTGTCAAGCTGTTTACACACACACACACACACACACACACACACACACACACGTGTGGCTTGATTACTTTTCTGTGCACACTGTTCTTTGGGACTAGGGTAGGGGTTGAAGAGGAAGGTGAGGTATTCCTCCTGGAGGAACCCAGGGTCCTCAGCTCAAGGTGATCTGGTCTCTGAGGTGGTCTGGCTCCTTGGAGGCCCTAGCAGCTGCAGGTCCCTGGAGAGGTGGGGATGATGGGAACCTAAAGCCCTGAGCCAAACAGGGGCCAGAAGCCAGCCTGCAGCTGAGGCATCTGCAGTGCTTGGGCCCAGCCAGCCACCGAGCTGGCCAGCTCTGTGGGGGGAAGCTCCAGAAATGTGATCTTGTGCCTGTGTTACTTCCTTAGAGCTCCATCCAAATTGCCTTTGAGGAAGTACCCCAACTCCCACCCAGAGCCAGCATCAGTCATGTGACCTGCATAGACCAATCAGAGCACACCATGGTAAGGGACAGATGGGCACTGCCTTCTTGGGACTTTAGGGAGGCTGACCCCAGGGTTCCTTTTAGTCAGGGGTTCTTGACTTTAGGAGGTCTGAAGAGCTCCCTGAAGTTGGGTGCAAAATGTGTGTGTATGTGTGTGTGTGCATTTCTCTGGGGGAAAGGAGTCTTTGGCTCTTATCTGATTCGTTGAGGGGTTCATGACCTCCAAAAGATGAAGTCCCAAGGAAGGCAGAAGTGGGTAGGCGTCTGCTGAATCATAGGGCGAGGTGAAGCAGGTGGCCACCCTCCCTCCCTCCTCTCTTAGGTGCTGCATTGCCAGCTCTCTGCCGAGGAGATGCGGTTCCCAGTCTCTGTGACCCAGCAGTCCCCCGCTGCCGTCTCCATGGAGACCTACCACGTCACTCTGACACTGCCACCAACACAGGTGGAGGGATGTGGGAAACTGAGTTGGACAGGGGGTGGTTCAGGTGGCCCAGCATTTTCCGTTTGGCTCCTCTCCAGGATAGAATTTGGGAAGGGATGGTCCTGGGGAGTCAGAGTCTTTGGGGGAGTGGGCCAAGTCAAGCCCAGTCCCTTTGTCCCTCTCCCCAGTTGGAAGTCAACCTGGAGGAGGTCCCTGGTGAAGGGCTGCTGGTGTCCTGGGCCTTCACTGACCGCCCAGATCTCAGCCTCACGGTGCTTCCTAAGCTGCAGGCCAGAGAGGTAAGGAGAGCAGACTGGTAAAGACAAGGCCAGAGGCAGGGAGGGGAGGCAGAGCTGCGGGCTCCACCTTTCTGTTTTCCCGCTCCATATAGAGAGGTGAGGAGGAAGTTGAGCTCTCCACAATCGAGGAGCTGATCAGGGACGCCATAGTCAGCACCCAGCCAGCCATGATGGTCAACCTCAGGGCTTGCTCTGCCCCAGGAGGCCTGGTGAGTAGGCACCCAAAGTCAAAAGATTGCATGCAGCCTGCCCGCAAGGTACCATGTTAAGGTACCTCGTCCTGCTCTTAGGTACCCAGTGAGAAGCCACCCACGATGCCCCAGACCCAGCCAGTCATTCCCAGACCTACGCGGTTATTCCTACGGCAGCTTCGAGCTTCTCACCTGGGAAGTGAGCTGGGAGGTGAGAGCACACCGGCCAGGGCCTATGGTTGCAAGCACTCACTGCCCCTCTAGCAAGGGTACTGCCTCTCTGCTCCTCAGTAGCTTCTCATCTCTGACCTGAGCATCTTCTAACTGCTGGTTCCAACAGGCACCGAGGAACTGTGCTGTGTGGCTGAGCTCGACACCCCCATGCAACAGAAGTGGACCAAGCCCGTGAGGGCTGGTCCGGAGGTGGAGTGGACGGAGGACCTGGCACTGTAAGCAGTGACCTTCCCCCCAACCCCCTGCTTCCGTGGGCGACTGAGGGTCAAGTTCTTCCAGCACAGCCCTGGCATGAATCAGCTCTGTTCGCAGTAGCCCTTGATGTGAGCTCCTTGTGTGTGGCAAGGCCTTGGCCTGGATCCCAGGGATCTAGACGTGGCCACGATACAGCCCCCACCCCCTGCATTGATTGCAAGCTTGAGGCAGAACAGAGGTACAAAAAGAAAGTGGTGTGAGTGTTCCCATAGAGGCTTACCACACTATGTTGAGGGAGCACTTAGGTGGGAGAGACCAATTCCCTTAGGGGAACAAGGATCCCAGTAGGCTGCATGGAGGAGGTGGCAATTCAACTGCACCTTAGATCAAGAGTAGGGTTTCACTGGAGTGTGACACTACTCCTGGTTCCAGGATACGTGGACAAATGAAAGAGCATGATTTGAGACTGACCAGACAGGGCAGAGCAGGGGCCCGGAAGGGTTTGAAAGCCCAGCTAAGGAGTCTCCACCTGGCCTGGCCCCGCTGTCCCAAGGAGGCAGGACTGGGAGGGCAGAAGCACTGGACTGGAGCCCTGTGCTATCACCTCTCTCTGTCTCTGACCTGGGGTCCATTCAGGTTGTTCATCCTCCCCTTCTGCTTCTGCCCCCAGGGACCTGGGACCACAGAGCCGGGAGCTGACCCTCCGAGTGCTGAGGAGCGGCAGCCAGGGAGACGGTGAGTGTGGGGCAGGAAGGGCTACCCTGGGTGGGTGCTGAGCAGGGCCGTAGCTCACAGCGCCTCTCTTTGCTCCAGCCGAGCTCCTGGGCCAGGCCACACTGCCTGTGGGCTCCCCGTCCAGACCACTGTCTCGGAGACAGGTGTGCCCACTCATGCCAGGGCCAGGGAAAGCCCTGGGCCCAGCAGCCACCATAGCAGCAGAGGTGAGAAGCAGAGCCAGGGGCAGGCGGGAGGACGCCGGGGACGGGCAGTCTCTGAAGCCCTGCCTCTTTGCATTCCCACCCATCGGCAGCTTCAGTATGAGGAGGGCTCCCCCCGGAACCTGGGCACGCCCACCTCCTCTACTCCCCGTCCCAGCATCACACCCACCAAGAAGATAGAGCTGGACCGCACCATCATGCCTGACGGCACCATCGTTACCACAGTCACCACTGTCCAGTCGCGGCCCCGTGGTGATGGCAAACTAGGTAAAGAGGAGGAGCCTGGGAGCTCGGCTCCAGTCGGTGGTGGCCCCGGGCTGCAGACAGGGAAAGGGGAAGGCCAGCCCCCACGCCAGCATGCCCAGTTCCTGACTCTGCACTCTGCCCCTGCCATACTGCTTTGGGATCTGTCTCTCTTAAACTTTTCCTTCTATCCCTCCACCTCCCCAAAACTCCTCTGACCCTTCAGTGCTTCTGGGGTCTCCCAGCTCCTCCTACAGGACTCTGGCACTCCCCATCTATCACCCCTGTATACTCCATACTCCCATAGCATCTCCCCATAGCTGCAAGTGGGCCCCACATTCCCATTAGTGCCTATGGTGTCTTTTGGTCCCCATGATTAATCTTGTGATTAATCATTCCTTAATCATCCTTGCCCTCTGAGTCAACCACAGCCTGCATCTCAACAAAGGTAGTAGGGGGTGGGAGCCACTGGAAAGCACCGCCCAGCTCACTGACCCTCCCCCACCCACCAGACTCCCCCTCCCGCTCCCCGTCCAAGGTGGAGGTGACCGAGAAGACAACGACCGTACTGAGTGAGACCAGCGGCCCCAGCAATACGTCTCACAGCAGCAGCCGTGAGTGGGGGCTGGATGTGTGAACGTGGTTGGTGCTGGGGCCCCTGGGTCAAAAACCTCTTTGGGTAGGGCAGGAGTTGGAGTCCCAGAAAGAGCTGGGGAGAAATGGGGTTCTCCATCCTCTGAACCCCCAGCAGGGGAGAGCCACCTTTCCAATGGCTTAGACCCGGTAGCAGAGACAGCGATTCGTCAGCTGACTGAGCCCAGTGGGCGGGCAGCCAAGAAGACACCCACCAAGCGCAGCACTCTCATCATCTCTGGTGTTTCCAAGGTAACAGGCTCTGGGGAGAGGAGTTGGGATAGGGAGAAGGCCTAATGGGTCACTCCTGCCCATTAACGCGTGTCCTTCCTGCCAGGTGCCCATTGCTCAGGACGAGTTGGCACTCTCCCTGGGCTATGCGGCATCCCTGGAAGCCACCATGCAGGATGATGCAGGGACCAGTGGCGGCCCCTCCTCCCCGCCCTCCGACCCACCAGCCATGTCCCCAGGACCCCTCGATGCCCTCTCCAGTCCCACGAGTGTCCAGGAAGCTGATGAGACAACCCGCTCGGACATTTCTGAGAGGCCATCCGTGGATGATGTGGAGTCGGAAACAGGGTCCACTGGTGCCCTGGAGACGCGCAGCCTCAAGGATCACAAAGGTGGGGAGATGCTGGCAGGGTGACCCCCCCCTTTAGGCCCAAGGTCATGACCTGGGTTCTGCTGGACACCTAGTGTCATGGGAGCCTCCAGCAAACATGTCTTCTCCTACCTCCCCTGAAAGATCAGCCAGACTTCCCAGCCAGGTTCAGCCAAGCTACAGCAGAGAGGGGAACTTGGTGCCTTAGTTCCCGGCCTGGCTCCGACGGGCTTGGGTCACTGGAAGGCTTTCAGGTCATCTCCCTTTACTTCCCACTCATCCTTTCTTCCCATTTACTCCCCACTTCCATCCCAAAGAATGTAAGAAATCCTACCCCAGGCCAACCCCAGACTTGTTCCTCTAGCAATGACACAGGCTGGGGACAGCTCTGGCACTTCAGAGAGTGAGGAGCTTCCCCCAAACAGGCTCATCTTTCTACCAATGAGCCTGTAGACCGCGGATGCAAGCCTGTGTCCCTTTCTGAGATAATGGGGTCCCTATGTCCAAAGCCTGCTGTATAAGCCCCTCATCCTATTGGTCCTGAATTCACCTCTCTGAAGTCCCCGGAGGTGCCACTTCCTGTTCACATCCTGGAATTCCGTGAACAAGTCAGTGTCAACCCACTCCCCTTTTATGATTTAGAGGCTTTGGAGAACACCCTCTGCTTAGCCTTTGCCTCACAGGAGAGAGGCCCAGTGTCTGTCCTGCCTGTTACGGCCCCTGAGGTTCCTCACGGGGCAGAGGTGGTAGTGCACACAGAATCCACCGTTCCCTCGCACTTCTTCCTCGGGACCGCACAGCACTTCCTTTCCCCGGGAGCTCTGGCTTCAGGCCTACTTATTGGTGCTGTTCCACTCCACCTGCCCCTCCAAGCTCCATCCCTCCCCGCATCCCCATCCTTCCCCCAGCCCTCTGTCTGCCTCAGCTTCCCCTATCCCCCCGCAGTGAGTTTCCTGCGCAGTGGCACGAAGCTCATCTTCCGCCGGAGGCCCCGACAGAAGGAAGCTGGTCTGAGCCAATCACACGATGACCTCTCCAACACGACGGCCACGCCCAGTGTCCGGAAGAAGGCCGGCAGCTTTTCTCGCCGCCTTATCAAGCGTTTTTCCTTCAAATCCAAACCCAAAGCCAATGGCAACCCCAGCCCCCAGCTCTGAGGGCCCTCCTCACCTCCTGCACTAGGAGAGGGCGAGAGTTCTCTCAGCCTATTTCCCTCATCCCCTTCCATACCCCTTCCTGGATTCCCAGTGCCAGGGGCCAGGAAGGCCCTCTGGGTTCCAGGAAGCCTTGTCCACTCTGGGCCGTGGGGCCAGCTGGAAGGGTCCCTGCAGCGGGAAGCACGTGAGAAGTGGGCATCCCCTGCCAAGGACACAGAAGTGGGAGCTGGCAGTGCGGGGCAAAGGCAGGCTCTGTCCTGGGACGTGCAGCATCGTTCAGTTGTGCTGGCCTCCTGCTGACACTGGGCCCTGAGCAGAGTCCCAGGCCGCCCCCTCCTCCTCCCTTATTTATTCTTTTTTATTTATATGTGTGGTCAAGGACCCTCAGTGAACAGGTGACAGAGGGCATCTCCCAGGTGGCCCTTCTTTTCTGTCCCAAGAGGGTAGGCAAGTCCCTTCAGGATGGGGCTCCCACGCCTCCCTCAGGTCCCCACTCAGACCAGCACCAGTGTCTGCCTCTGAGGGCGTTGGCAGCTCACAGGAAGCCGGGCCGGTGCCCGGGATGGGGGGCAGGTACTCCCCACCACCCTGCTCCCCTCTGCTCCTCGCCCCTCCCTCCCCTTTCTTACCGTTTTTGTACTTGATGCCTTCTCCATGAGCAATGGCTCGGTTGGAAGGAGGGAGCCAGGAGCCTGGTGGGAAACCTTCCCCAGAGAGATGGCCTGAGGGATTTATGTAAAGACTGATGATGGAGCGAGCAAGGTGCACCTCTGTGTGTCGGGAGACGATGATGTCCATTGCTGTGTGATGGGTTGGAGTTTAACTTATTAAATTAAAGTCAAATTGGAGTTTATAAACTGGACAGCTGGTTATCCTTTGAAAGGCAAACAGGCAGTGAGGTGATGATGCTGAGGGTGTGGATGGTGAGAGAAAGGGGCCTGGATGGTGAAATAGGGCAGCTGACACATAGTGGGTCTGCTAAGAAGCTCCCACAGAGAAGGACTATGGGGAGAGAAGGGTGGGACAGACTCCCGAAGTTGCAGCAAAAAATCAACCAGGGACTGCAGGCATTCTCGTTCCCCTTCCTCACAGGCCACTTTGCGGAAGTTCAGAGCATGTGCTCAGGAACTACACTGCCCGGGTTTGAGTCCCAGTTCCACTGTTCACCTGTGGGATCATGAGAGTCAACTCCGAGGGCCTCTGTGTCCCCATCTGTAAAATGATGACCGTGACAACAGTAGTTGTTACTCAGTGGGGAGAAGTAGCTGAGTAGCTGGACTCTGTTGCACATAGGGCTGAAGAAGTGTCCACTCTTGCCTCAGAAGAGACAGATTAGGAGGAGGAAGTCGAACAAGTGTCTTGTCATAATAAAAAGACTTTCAGTAGGGAGTCATAGTTAGCGGCAAACTCTGTGTCCCCAGGTCCTGTCCTCCGGGACTCTGAGTCAGGCAAGCTGCTATAGCATGTCGATCCAAGCACGGGCCCAATGGGCAGGGAACCTGAGTGCCACAAACCGGGTGCAAGCGACCCTATACAGGGCACTTCCCCTCTCTGGACCCCAGCTTCCTCATCTGGATCACCATTCTGCTGACGCTCTGTGACTTACCTACCTAACATGGCATGTGCCTTGGGGTAGCCTGCAGATTTGTTACTATTCCCCAAGCACCTGTCCATATGAATCACAGAATATGGGATATTTGCAAAGAGTGGCAGGGTATGGCTAGTTGGCTGTAATTTATATATATGCTAAGCATTAGGTCATGAAAACTGACGTTTCAGACGGTTTCCCCTAATCTAAGAAATGCTGCACTCCTGGTGGCTCACAGAGGAGCAGTGTGTGTATCAGTGTCCCAGGACAGCCACATCCACTGAACTTGTAATTTCATGAGAAACTGGTTGATGGGAGGCCAAGCGTTCAGATTTCCACTCTACCTGGGGACTGAGCAGACGGTAACCAGAGACTGTATCCATTCAGTGATGGGGCCCAGCCTCAAAGCAATCACATATTTTACAGTGAAGAGCCTGACCATATTTCAAAAATAGAGATTTTTAAAAAGAATGCAAAAGGGACTGGCATTGTGGCAGAGTGGGTTAAGTTGCCACCTGTGATGCCAACATCCCTTATGGCTGCCGGTTCAAGTCCCAGCTGCTCCACTTTTGATCCAGCTCCCTATTAATGTGCCTGGGAAGGCAGCAGAGGATGATCTAGGTGGTTGGCCCCCTGCCACCCACTTGGGAGACGAGGTTGGAGTTCCAGGCTCCCAGTTTGAGCTTTGCCCAGCTCCAGCCATTGTGGCCATTTGAAGAATGAACCAATGGATGGAAGATATCTCTAACTGCTCATCAAATATTTTTTTAAAAAAGTTAAAAAATGCAAAAGAATACAAAATATAATTCCACCAACTTGACTCATCTCACAGGAGAAACCCACAGCTTTTAATAAGAATGAATTATCTTTTAACTTTTTGTGGCAGATTTTTCTCTTTAAGTAGGTTCTTAAAAATATTTTATTCATTTGAAAAGGAGAAAGTTTCTTCCATCTATTGGTTCATTTTCCAAATGCCCACAACAGCCAGGGTTGGGCCAGGTTGAAGCCAGGATCCTGGAACTCCATTAGGTCTCCCACATGAATGACAGGAACCCACACGCTTGAGCCATCATGGGCTGCCTCCCAGGGTGCACAGGAGCAGGAAGCTGCAATCAGCAGTGGAGCCAGGAGGCCAGTGCCAGGGCGTATAGTGGGTTAAGCTGCTGCCTACGATGCCAGCGTCCCAAACGGGCTGCGGTGCAGGTCTTGGCTGCTCCACTTCTGATCCAGCTCCCTGCTAATGTGCCTGGGAAAGCAGCAGAGGATGGCCCAAGTCGTTGGGCCCCTGCACCCACATGGGAGACCCAGAGGAGGCTCTGGGCTCTAGCCTGGCCCAGCCCTGGCTGTTACCAACCATTTGGGGAGTCACCCAGCAGATGGAAGATCTCTGCCTGCCTCTCCTCTCTGTGTAACTCAGCCTTTCAAATAAACCAATCAATAAAAATTAAAAATGAAGAAAAAGAAAGTGGAAATGGAACCAGGACTTGACCCCAGGCACTGTCATATGGGATGCAGGTACCCCAAGTGGCAGCTTAGCTGTTCTGTCAAGAGCCTACCCTTTGTGGTAGTTTTTAAAGAAGCTGAGAGCCATTTTCAGTATGGATGAAGATGTAAATCTAGGGGCCAGTGCCCTGGCGTATCTAGTAAAACCCACCTGCAGCCCTGGCATCCCATATGGGTGCTGGTTTGTGTCCCAGCTGTTCCACTTCCAATCCAGCTCCCTGCTAATATGCCTGGAAAAGCAGTGGAAGACAGCCCAAGTGCTTGGGCCCTGCACCCATGTAGGAGACCTGGCAGAAGCTCCTGGCTCCTGGCTTCAGATCAGCCCAGTTCCGGCCATTGTGGCCAATTGGGGAGTGAACCCGTGGATGGAAGACCTCTCTCTCTCTCTCTCTCTCTCTCTGCCTCTCCTTCACTGTAACTCTTTGAAATACATAAATAAACCTTTCAGAAAGAAAATGTAAATCTGAATTAAAATGATTGGCATTTCATGACATACAACTATGTACTTCTGAATGAATAAAGAGAAAATAATTTTTTTGGAATTATATTTTTAAGCCCTATTTTAAAATAGGAACCCAGCTATAATTTACTGTTGTTAAAAGCAAAACTCACGCACAAATGTGGCCTTCCATCTGTAATGGCATCTTTAAATTCATTTTATCTATATTGATTACTTAATGTGTGTCCGGATTATATAAATTACATAGGTTTATTTTTAGACGACATAGAAAATAATAATGCCACAAAGTATCGATCCTCACTAAAGTATACAATTTCTTTAACACGTCTTGAATCCTGTGTTTCAGCCCCTGGGATAAATAAGGGAGTTACAAAGAACATACATACAGTCCCTGCCTCCCTCACTGAACGGGGGGTCCAGTGCAGAATGCAGACGGGGAACCAGCCAAATACAACGCAACGCGATACAGCTGCAAGGGAAAGTAAGGGAAAGGATTGTCAGGGACCCCCATCCTGGAGAACCGCGGGTCTCCTCTCAGCCCAGAAAAAATGAGTGGGAATCAAGCGAAACACGGGCGGCGGCGGCGGCGGGGGGGGGGTGTTCCAGGCAAACAGCACAGCGAGGGAACCCGGGGCCGCAGGGCGGGACGTGAGCTTGGACTCAAGGGGCCGCGGAAGCAGGCGGCGCCCAGCTGCTGCAGGGTCTAGGAAGCCTGAGTTGTTTAGGGAACCGGGACTCCGGCAGCTGTCAGCTCGCTGCGAGCGCTCCGGAGAATGTTCTGGAGCGAAGCGAGAGTGCACGCCCCGGGGACGGGCTCGCGGACCCCGGGGGGCACGTGAGGGAGACGAACGTGAGAGGTCGGTGCTTGCGGAGGTGGAGTCCACAGGACTGGACGGATGTGGCGGGTCAGGGGAGGCACTCAGGGATGGCAAGGTCGTTCACCGGCCGCGCGGGGGAGAGAGAAGCTGGCCCAGAACACCAGTATCTGGGAGAAAAGACTAAGCGGCTGAAGGATGCAGGTGGGGCAGCGCCGCCCACGTCCCCGCCCACGGGACCGGGCAGATCCCCCGGAGGGGCCAGAGCGAGCCACGCGCATGCCCACTGGGCCCCGCACGCCGAGTCTGCGCAGACGGGGGAATTCAGGCCCTTGGGCGCCAAGCCTGCGAGCGGTCTGGAGCCCCGAGGGCCCGCGCTACCTTTCCCTGCATCCGGCCGCCCCTCGGTAGCGCTCCGAACGCCGAGCTCTAGCCACGATCCCGCCCCTTCCGTGTTTTGGTGCGCACGGTTTCCGTCAGACGCAGCGGCCATTGGCTGTCAGTAGTGTCTGGGAGCGGCGATTGGCTAGCGCTGCCCGTCGCTCAAGCTCTCTCTCGGGAGACTGAGGCAGGAGGAGGAGAGACCCGGCGCTGGCGGGCGGGGAGCTGGGGCTCGGTGCTCGCTCCTGGCGGCCTGGAGGAGGTGCGTCCCGCGGCGGCTGCCGGAGGCCGAGCTCTTCCTGGGCCGCTTCGGCGAGGCTCCTTCCGGCGGCTCGAGCACGCTGGTTCTCTGTGGCGCCCACCCGGATTCGAACCTCGGTGCCTCCCGGGTCGGGGCGTCACGCCGAGACTCGGTCAGTGCCACGCTTTTTGAGGGACGGGTCCCGGGAGGGCTGCGGGGCTGGGGTGAGAGGCTTTGCCCTCCGGCGCGGCTTCCTGCCCTCTTTCGGGTTCTCGTCCGCGGGACTTGCTCCCGCCGCGGAGGGGAAGCGTGCCTGGCCCGGGGATTTCTCTGCCTTCAGCTCTGTCGCCGGGCGCTTTGTTTTGGGCTTCCCAGGACTTGGCCGAGTTGGGAGTCTAGATGAGGCCCGGGTCCTTCCCTTTCCTGGAGACCACTCAGGGCTCACTCGCTGCCTTGCGCTACAGTGCACGCTCTCAAGTGTTTGCCGATCGCTGCTTACCGTGACCGCCGAGCGAAGGGAGGCTCGGGTCCCGGGGTTGCCCTTTTGTTGGGTCCTTCGCAGCAGTCCGCTCAGGTCAGCCGCAAGCGAGCTGCTCACAGCCAGCACGTGTGGAGTTCTTGTGCCATGCGAAGTATTTTGATATCGATTGTCTACTTCCGCCCCCAGTTCAGTGAGAAACAATGGTTCCCATGCTACACTGGAAACCCAGGCTTAAGGAAGGTCCCTACGGTTAGTAAATGTTGCTTTGTGAGCAGGTTAGCTGGATCGAACACCATCACTCAAACTAGTATCTCATTCTTCATAAGAAACAGGTTGAGAAGCTGAGTGGCTTGTCTAAAATACAGTAGCTAGTTCTAGAACTAACGTAGCTCCTAGGAGGCGTTTGATGACCCTGCGGGTGGAACTGAAGAGGGCACAGGCCAGGCTGTGCAGCAGGTTACAACTTGGAGGGGCCTGACGAAGGAGCTGCTTGCTAAAAGGCGTCTGGATATTGTGTGTGCAGAGACGATGTCTGTGGGTGGGGTCTCGGGTGCGGTAAGAGGGGCAACAGTGGGAGGAAAATGGAGCCAAACTCCCTGGCTCTACGTTCTCTCCACTTCCTGGCGTTGTGACCCTGGTTAAATTACTCCACCTACCTGAGCCCATTTCCTCACTGGTGCAGTGGACAATAATAATAGCTAACACGGTAGAGTGTTGTATTAAAGGGTTTTTATCCACATGAAACACCTAGAACGGTGTTTGGATATGGTAGGTAAATAAATAGAGCAGATTCGCTGAGACAGAAAACTTGAACCCAGATCTCTGACGGCTGGTGCAGAGCTCTCCGGCGTGTTGTTTGCATCGCATCGTTTGCATCGTTCATTTACAGATGGGGCAGTGTGGGACATAGTTCTGTCGCACATCTCTGTAGGGTACACCTAGGCACACAGGGAGAAAAAGAGGAAGCCAGGAAGCTTTGCCTAAGTCTCAGGTCATTCCCGTTCACTAGGTAGCCGGCTTCCTGGGTCTTCCCTCCCAGTCCCACCGCGTTTAGAACATTTGTGCTCAGCACTGTGGGCAATGTGGAGGGACCCAGGTGCGCCTGATGGGGCTTCTACTCAGAAACAGCTTATAGCCCAGTTGTGTAAACAGGAACAGAACACATAAAAAGACCGTGAGTGATCCTACGTGGTGTCCTAATTGGGTTGAGGTTTTATGATGTCTGTCAACAATGCCAGCCCTAGAACCAGAAGGCCAAAGAGTCGGTACTGAGGAGTAGCATAGTTTAGGAGGGCTTCCTGGAATATGATCATCCGAGACCTGTGAGCACTGGGGCCTACGGAGCTCTGTGCTGGTCCCTGCCCTGTGAAACGTGTAGTCTAGGGAGACCGCTTTTTGTTGCGTTGGAGCAAGCGCTGCAGTGAAGGGGTCTACGGGATGCTGTGGGCAGGAGATGGGGACTCCAGCTGACCTGGTGAACTGGGGAGAGGGAGACCAAGGAAGGGACCCTGGGGTCTGAGGGATGAGCTGCTGCTTCGGCAGTTTCAGGAGAGTGAATCAGAGAGGCAAAGGGGCACGAGTGGGCGGGAGAGGAAGCTGGAGAAGCAGCATGGTGTGGTGGTGGTGGGGGTGTGATCCTTGGATCAGAATCAGGGCCTTCTCAGAGCAGTGTAGTGACGTGTGGAGCGGGATCATGGAGGGCTAATGTTACCTGGGCCCTCATGGGTGTGAGTTTCCATACCCAGACTCTGGAGAAGTAAGTTGAAGCTAGTTTGGAAAGTCTTGCATTTTCCATACTGAAAGTGGTAGAGAGGAAGTTTGGGATTTTATGTCTGGCTTAGGGAGACTTTCCCTACTTTTCCTACCCCAACTTTATAAAAGCAGTAGACATTTTCTCCCGATAAAGCCTAGGAGCAGCCCTGCAGTTCTTGTCTAGTCCAGTGTCCGGGTGACTGGATTCTGCTCTGAGGAGGAGAAAAGACCGGGTAGGTTTAGCAGATAGAGTAGGTTCAAAGCCTTGTACTTGGAGGCATGAAGGATTTATGACCTCATTTTATTTCATTTATTTTATTCCTCTTAGTATTCAGTAAAGGCCTTTTACAGAGTCCTCATCAGTCTCAGGTAGGCCAGAGTCGGCCGTGCCCTGTTCCCTTCCAGGGTCCGCTAGGGTGGGGGCAGTGAGAGATCCCCTAGGGGAAGGTGACATTCAGGGGACACAGTCAAGGCTTTTATGGTTTTCTCTCCTCCCAGAACTTTAGGTTCCAGTGTCATCGTGTTCTTTTTTAATGAGAGAAACTTTTGCCATTTCTTGAAGTATGCTGCTGGTACTGCCTGGATCAAAACTGAGTGCTGAGTTTGAAAAGCAGATTTCTGGGCCGGCGCCGTGGCTCAACAGGCTAATCCTCCGCCTTGCGGCGCTGGCACACCGGGTTCTAGTCCCGGTCGGGGCGCCGGATTCTGTCCCGGTTGCCCCTCTTCCAGGCCAGCCCTCTGCTGTGTCCCAGGAGTGCAGTGGAGGATGGCCCAAGTGCTTGGGCCCTGCACCCCATGGGGAGACCAGGAAAAGCACCTGGCTCCTGGCTCCTGCCATGGGACGAGCGCGGTGCGCCGGTCGCAGCGCGCCGTCAGCGGCGGCCATTGGAGGGTCAGCGGCGGCCATTGGAGGGTGAACCAACGGCAACGGAAGACCTTTCTCTCTGTATCTCTCTCTCTCACTGTCCACTCTGCCTGTTACAAAAAAAAAAAAAAGCAGATTTCTAGGCTCACCTGCCACTTTGCTGAATCTGAACTTCTAGGGGGAGGGGCTGGAGAACCCTATTTGTGTGCATAGTAAGCATTGAGAGCATTTAGTTTTATATTTGTCTTTCTCTAACAAATAGTTATTATATGCCTAAGTTTGCCTAGTAATTGATAGGTACCACAGGTGCAGTGTAAACGAGACAGGACTTTGTTTTATTTTGTTTTGGAAGGTTTCTGGCACAGCAATGCCTGGTCAGCCACCCCCCAAATACTCGTGGGATGAACTTAAGAGGACCTCGAGGCAATAACCCATGCGAGGTCATCCCATCCGCACCCAGTGAGGATCCCCACATTTGTGGCAGTCCCCAGGCATCCCAGGCTCTCAGGGCAGCCGCTAGACCCCATCCCACCCGCATGTTTGCCGTAAATGTAGCAGTGGATGCAAAATTCAGGCCCTAGATTCCAATGCCTGTAAAAAGGCGTCTGCTAACCAAGGGTCGAGGATATGCGTGTCTTCCCAGAGAATGCGGGACAGCCCATTGTATACCAGCCAGAAACATCAAGCCTACAATTGACAGTCAACCAGAACCAGCTGAACAAGACTGAGAGCCCGCCTTGTTAGCAGATATACCTGCCCTATCATCCTGCCCTGAGGAACTGTCCATAGCCACAACCATTACTGTTTTATACCCCACTAGCTCTGGTCAGCCACTCAAATGGCCCACAGCCTGTGTGCAGTCATGCCAACCTGATTACCATTGTTCCTCGTTCCTACCCCCATCTGAGCATGCACTCCTGTGGTCTCCTGTTTTGAGCGCTGGTTAGTCAATGATGGGTAAGATCCCCTGGGGGACAACCTAAGACAGGCACAGCTGCGTACGGAGACCACATGGAAACGGGGTCAACAATGGTATGGCCAAGAATCATGCCTCCTGTTGCTCAAAAATAAATGAAAAGAGGGAAATGTGGAATGAGAAGGCCATGCCAAGATGGTCACTGACAACGGAAGCTGCCTGGCAACAAGCTGTGATTGGATGGCTTCAGAAACTGCCTGGCAACAAGGTGTGATTGGTTAGGGCATAGACCGCCCCTTGACTGGATTGGCTGCCTTCGCTATATAAGCTGCTATACCAACTGAAATAAACGAGTCTGCAGGCTGCTCGCCTCAGGCCTGCTTTCACCAGACTCCTGCGGTCTGTGTGGTGACTCCACACCTCTTGCCTCACCACGTTCTTCCTCTCAGAAACAAATCAACCACAACAAAGGTTGACTCTTTTTTTTCCTAAGATTTATTTGAAAGTCAGAATTACAGAGAGAGAGAGAGAGAGACAGAGAAAGAGGTTTTCCATCTGCTGGGTCACTCCCCAAATGGCTGAAACGGCCAGTGCTGGGCTGATCTGAAGCCAGGAGTCAGGAGCTTCCTCTGGGTCTCCCATGTGGGTGCAGGGGTCCAAGTACTTGGGCCATCTTCCGCTGCTTTCCCAGGTGCATCAGCTGGGAGCTGGATCAGAAGTGGAACAGCTGGGACTTGAACCCGTATGGGATGCCGACACTGCAGGCAGAGGCTAAACCTTTTACGCCACAGTGCTGGCCCCAAGGGTGACTCTTTTACAAAATCTTTTTTACATTAATTTTCATTTATTTGAAAGGTAGAGAGATCTTCTGTCTGCTGATTCACTCTCCAAATGCAGTTAACAGCCGAGGCTGGGCCAGGCTGAAGCCAGGAGTTCAGAACTCAATCTAGGTTTCACACATGGGTGACAGGAACCCAAATACTTGAGCCATCACTTGCTGCCTCCCACGCTCAGTGTTGGTGGGGAAGTGGGAAGCTGGAAGCCCGAATCAGAAGTGGAGCAGGCACTCCAGCCTAGGCACTTCCACAGAGGGTGGGAGCATCCTAGTGGCATCTTAGCCACTGGCCAGACACCTGCCCCTGGAATCTACGTTTCAACAGGGTGTTTGGAGTGCTGGGTAATCGTTGGCTAGTTAGGCAGTGGCAGATTGTGTGACACTTTGAAAGTGTGAAGTCTAACAGAGAACTTCAGACATGATGCTATGAGAAGTAAGCAGATTTGGGGCCCATCTGCAGGCTGTGTCCAATAGGAAGATTGAGGACTTTAGGTGAGCTTTGTTAGACCTTGCTATACCTTGGGCACGTCACCTAACTTCAGATCCTTGTCTATAAAGGAGATTAAAAATAGTACGTACCTATTAGCATGGTTGGTAATTAAAGGATGTAATACAAATAACATGTTTAAGATGGTGCTTGACATAAAGTAGCTGTGAAATTAAAAATAAAAGGTTTCAGGGACAGGCATCGTGGTATAGCAAGTTAAGCCACTGCTTGGGTTGCCTGTATCCCATTTTGGAGTGCCGGTTTGAGTCCTGGCTACTTCATTTCCAATCCAGCTTCCTGGTAACACATCCTGGGAGGCAGCAGATGATGGCTTAAGTGCTTGGTCTCTTGCCACCCATATGGGAGACCCAGATGGAGTGCTGGGTTTCTGGCCCAGCTGTGGCTGTTGCAGGCATTTGGGGGAATGAACTAGCAGGTGGGAGTTCTTTCTAGTGCTCTACCTTTCAAGTAGATGAAAATAAATAAATAAACTGTAAAAGGATCTATTATCTCCATCTTGCAGAAAAGAATGTTCAAAAGTTGAAGGTTAAGTTCTTGGCCAAAGTTACATAGCTAGTAGGTGGTAGACAGTGGAGTCTGGATTTGGATTCTGATTCCTTTCCAGAGTTGTCTCTTTGAACCCGAGCGTTGTTCTTCCTGCCGTAAGAATGATTCCTTCTTGGTGGGTTGCTCTGAAACTTCAAGAGGAAATGTCTGTTAAAGTGTTTAGCTGACTGCCTAGCACAAACTGGATAGTGTTAGTTCCTGTTCCCTTTTTTCAAGAACACCAGCTAGCTTCCAGGAATTTGAAGAACTGCTGTTCCATCCTCACTGGAAACACACCTGCTGGTTCTGGGCAGGCTGCCTGCCCAGCTGTTTGCCCCAGCAGCACTGGGTGGGATCTTTGCAGCTATGGACTTCTTCCTCTCCCTCCACAGCGAGGCCATGCCACCTGCTGGGAAGGTGCCCCGGAAGGAGAACCTGGGGCTCCAGTGTGAGTGGGGGTCCTGCTCCTCTGTGTGCTCAGCCATGGAGGAATTCTGCGAGCATGTCACTCAGCACCTGCAACAGCACCTGCATGGTTCCAGGGAGGAGGAAGAGGAGGATGACCCGCTTGGTAAGGGAGCAGGACACAGGAAGGGGAAAGAGCTAAAAGGAAGATGGGAAGTTGACTTTCCTTTCCCCAGAGGGAGAGGACAGCCTGGGAGAATGGAGGCTTCTTTTCCATATTGTGCTTTTTTTGGTTATAAAAACATTGTAAACTTATTTATAGACAATTCAGTCAACAAAAGGATATAAGGGGTGCATCTGCCGTCAGGAGGCAGTTACACTGCTTTAGTGAGCGTTCTTTTTGCCTTCTCTTGTGTTTGTGTACTTAAATTAGATGCAGATTGTTTTTTGTACGAAGATCATACTGTAGAAGCGGTTGGCAACCTTTTCTCTTTTTAACTCTGGGAGTGCTCCTCTCTCCAACCCCCTCCTCTTCTCCCGTAGCCACTAGTTAGGGATATCTGTGTGTGTGTGTGTGTTTATGTATCTAGATAAATACAGAAATAAAAGATTTATTTATTTATTTGAAAGGTAGAGTGAGAGAAAGAGAGATGGTCCATCGTTGGTCACTTTGCAAATGCCTGCAAGAGCCAGGACTGAAGCTAGGAGCTAGGAGCAAGGAACTGTATCTAGGTCCCCATGTGGGCAGCAGCAACACAGGCATCTGGGCCATCGTCTGCCTCCCAGGGTGTGCACCAGCAGGAACATGGATGGGCAGCAGAATAGCTTGGACTCAGAACAGGCACTGTGGTACAGGATGTGTGTGTGTGTGTGTGTGTGTGTGTGTATGCACATGCATGTATTTAATATTTTATTTACTTTTTTTTTTTTTTTTTTTTTATTTTTTATTTTTTTTTTTTATTTTTGACAGGCAGAGTGGACAGTGAGAGAGAGACAGACAGACAGAAAGGTCTTCCTTTTGCCGTTGGTTCACCCTCCAATGGCCGCCGCGGACGGCGCGCTGCGGCCGGCGCACCGCGCTCCTCCGATGGCAGGAGCCAGGTGCCAGGTGCTTTTCCTGGTCTCCCCATGGGGTGCAGGGCCCAAGCACTTGGGCCATCCTCCACTGCACTCCCGGGCCACAGCAGAGGGCTGGCCTGGAAGAGGGGCAACCGGGACAGAATCCGGTGCCCCGACCGGGACTAGAACCCGGTGTGCCGGCGCCGCAAGGCGGAGGATTAGCCTGTTGAGCCACGGCGCCGGCCTTTATTTACTTATTTGAGAGGCAGAGTTACAGAAAGAGAGAGAGGTCTTCCATCCACTGGTTCACACCCTAAATGGCCACAATGGCTGGAACTGAGCTGATCTGAAGCCAGGAGCTTCTTCTGGCTCTCCCACATGGGTGCAGCGGCCCAAGCACTTAGGCCATCTTCTGCTTTCCCATGCCATCAGCAGGGAGGTGGATTGGAAGTGGAGCAATTGGGACTCGAACAAGTTGCCCATATGGGATGCTGGCACCACAGGTGGATGCCTAAGCTACTACGCCACAGCGCTGGCCCCTGCGATATATATTTTACAACACAAAAATTAAAGGAAAAAATACCAGGAACAATACTTTCTAAATACTGTCTGCAGTGTCTGTCTGCCTCTCTCTCTAATATGAGAGGCAGACAGAGAGAGCTCCCATCTGCTGGTTTACTCCCCCAAAGCCTGCAGTAATCCCAGGCTAGAAGCTGAAGCTGAAGCTGGGAGCCAGCAACTCAATCCAAGTCTCCTATGCGGGAGGCAGGAACCCAGTCACTTGCGCCATCACTGCAGCCTCCCAGGGTCTGCGTTAGCAGGAAGCTGGAGTCAGGAGCAGAGCTGGGTGCTCTGATGAGAGACATGGCGTCTTAACTGGCATTTTAATTGCTAGGTTAAATGCCTGTTCCTTATTGTCTCTCTTTTTTTTAAGGTTTATTTATTTAATTCAAAGGCAGAGTTACAGAGAGATAGGGAAAGACAGGGAAAGAGAGAGAGCTTCCATCCACTGTTTTACTCCCCAAATGGCTGCTACAGCCAGGTCTGGGCCAGGCTGAAGCCAGAAACTCCATCCAGGTGGCAGGGCCCAACTACTTGGGCCATCCTTTACTGCTTCCCAGGCACATTAGCAGGGAGCTAGATTGGAAGTGCAGCAGCTGGGACTTGATCCAGCACTCACATGGGATGCTGGCATTGTGGGCAGCAGCTTAGCCCACTGCACCACAGCACCCGCCCCCCTTGTGCTCCTTTATTTAAAGGGGAGGTGGTGCTTTTTGGTGGCACAGCAGGTTAAGCTGCCATTTTCAACACCTGCATCCTATGTCAGAGCACCAGTTTAAGCCTATGCAAGTCCACTTCTGATCCCTGCTGGTGTGCCTGGGAAGGCAGTAGAGGATGAACCAGGTGCTTAGTGCCCTGTCACCCATGTAGGAGACCTTGTAAGTATGGGGACCACTCTCCTTCCCCAACCCGAGATTCTGTGACTAAGCTATAACTGATAGTTTGAAAAGTAATGAAGAACGATCAGAGGATGGTCATATTTTCTAAAGTACAATATTTTTTTTTTAAATAATGTATTTATTTGAAAGGCAGAATTACAGAGAGAGAGGAAGAGACATCTTCCATCCACTGGTTCACTCCCCAAATGGCTGCAACAGCCAGGACTGAGCCAGACTGAAGCCAAGAGCCAGGAACTTCCTCCAGGTCTCCCATGTCATGTGGGGCCCAAGCACTTGAGCCGTCCTCTGCCACTTTCCCAGCTCCACTAGCAGGAAACTGGATCTGAAGTGGAGCAGCTGAGGTTCGAACCAACACCCATACGGAATGTTGGTGTCGCAGGCAGCAGCTTAACCAGCTACACCATGACTTCAGCCCCTCTACTTTTTGAGACAACCATTTCTTTCTTTCTTTTTTTATTTGACAGGTAGAGTTATAGACAGTGAAAGAAAGAGAAAGAGAGAAAGGTCTTCCTTCCGTTGGTTCACTCCCCTAATGGCTGCCATGGCCGGCGCTTCGCTGATCCGAAGCCAGGAGCCGGGTGCTTCCTCCTGGTCTCCCATGCGGGTGCAGGGGCCCAAGCACCTGGGCCATCCTCCGCTGCCCTCCCGGGCCACAGCAGAGAGCTGGACTGGAAGAGGAGCAACCGGGACTAGTGCCCGGCACCCCAACTGGGACTAGAACCTGGGGTGCCAGTGCCACAGGCGGAGGATTAGCCAAGTGAGCCACGGCGCCGGCTGAGACACCATTTCTATAAAGCTTTGAAGCTAGGTTGCTTAGAGATGCCAGAGAGATTGGAAGTGGATTGGAACCATTGCTGGGGCCTTCCTGGAGAAAGCAGCTCTTGAGCGGGAAGTGGGGGGACAGAGGAGGCTGCATCTTCCTCAGGGGCAGTGGGCACTCAGCCAGAGGCTGTGGTGGCAGCCACACCCGCCGGCTCTGAGCTCGGGCCTTGAGTTTGCAGTTACCTCTGCCTCCACCACACCTGCCCTTCACTCACTATGGATCGGCATCCGTCAGATCTCAGCATGAGGGCAGTTCTCAAGACACCCCTGCCTGTGTCCAGCTACATCTGCTGCATAATTTTATAGTACCGTGGGCCCCTACCCCATCACGCTTATCACTACTAGTTGCAGTTTTATATATAATGTTCTTTTTCCTTGACTGAAAGCTGTGTGAGGGCAAGGACTGGCACTCTGTCATGCTGGTTGCGTCCTTAGTGCCTGGCGCACAGTGGATGGTCATTAGGTGATGGCATTTGCTGAAGGAACTCCTGGTGTTGGTAAGCGTCCGGCTTATTCCCTGCCAAGTGCTGCAGGTGGAAAGAACGCTGACCCCAGGAAAGCACTGGGCTCTTCCTTCTAAACCCTTTGCAGGGGAAGAACTCTCCTGCTTGTGGCAGGAGTGCGGCTTTTGCTCTCTGGACAGTTCCGCTGACCTCATCCGCCATGTCTACTTCCACTGCTACCACACCAAGCTGAAGCAGTGGGGGCTGCAGGCCTTGCAAAGTCAGGCGGATCTCAGCCCCTGCATCTTGGACTTCCAGAGCCGGAACATCATCCCTGACATCCCTGACCACTTCCTGTGTCTGTGGGAGTACTGTGAGGTCAGTGGGCAGGGCCAGTCATGGGGAGGGGGGGAGCTGGGAGTCCTGACTCAAGCTGTCTTGAGCTTCTTAGGGGTGGTTATCTTACCACAGCTCCTGCTGGTATCTCTGCCCTAGCTCCGTGTAGCTCCTTTCCTCTAACTTTCTATCCCTACCCAGTCAGTGTGGGAGATAGCCAGGCAGCCCCTCTGGGAACATGGTGCTAAGGGTCCCTCTGCTACCTCAGTTCTCACCTTGAGTTGCCTCTGGCACAGAGCACCTTCGACAACCCCGAGTGGTTCTATCGGCACGTGGAAGCGCACAGCCTGTGCTATGAGTACAAAGCAGTTGGCAAGGACAACCATGTGGTGCTGTGTGGCTGGAAAGGTAGGGCCTGTCTAACTTCGGGGTCCCAGAAGAAACCCTGGGGTGGCCAGGGGCCAGGCAGCCAAGGAGCGGGCCAGTCCTGCAGGGCGAGCTTGGCTGGCAGCTGCAGAGTTGGGGCTCGTAGAGCCTATTGGGGCAGTTTGTAGCTGGAACCTGACCGGGCCTTCCTTCCCAGGCTGCACCTGCACCTTCAAAGACCGCTGTAAGCTTCGAGAACACCTCCGCAGCCACACCCAGGAGAAGGTGGTGGCCTGTCCCACCTGCGGGGGCATGTTTGCCAACAACACCAAGTTCCTGGATCACATCCGCCGCCAGACCTCCCTGGATCGTAAGCAACAGAGAGCAGGGGTGGGAGCAGGTTGCCCTGCCCGGAGCGGGGTGGGCGCGCGTTTCCCCTGAAGAGATCTGCGGCTTGGCTCCCTCTTCCTTCTGGGCTCACGCACCCACAGCCTCTGTGCCGAGCCAATCCCGGGCGCTGTCGCTCAGCGCTCACTGCCCGTCAGTTATCTCAGGGAGCCCTCACAGCAGCCCCGTGAGGTAGGCTTCTTATGCCCCTTTCTGCAGACGCGGAAGCTGAGGCTCAGAGAGGTTAAGTCACTTAGCTGAGATCACACAGAGAGTAAGTGGGGAGGCTGGGCTTCTCTCTCAGGTTCTCCGTTCTGGCCCAGCGCTCCGTCCAGGCTCCTGTGTCCATCCACAGCTCGCTAGGCTCCCTTTCTCCTCGGGTGCTCCCTTGTGCCTGGGGCGGTCCCCCTCCTCTTCCCTCTCCTCTCCACACCCCCCGCAGCCCTCCTCTCATTGCCTGCCCTGTCCCCAGAGCAGCGCTTCCAGTGCTCCCACTGTTCCAAGAGGTTTGCCACAGAGCGGCTCTTGCGGGACCATATGCGCAACCATGGTGAGTGGCCCGCCGCGCCAGCCTCCCCGTCCACCCTCCAGGGCTCCACAAGTCTTCAAACCACAGCCTCCTCTCTGCTCCTCCCAGTGAATCACTATAAGTGCCCCCTGTGTGACATGACCTGCCCGCTGCCCTCCTCCCTCCGCAATCACATGCGCTTCCGCCACAGTGAGGACCGTCCCTTTAAATGTGACTGTTGCGACTACAGGTAAGGGCAATGGGGCCCAGAAAAAGAGCTCGTGTTCCAGGGTCCCCATGTCCTCCAACCCCCACCCCCCTCTCCTGGCAGCTGTAAGAATCTGATCGACCTCCGGAAGCACCTGGAAACGCACAGCAAGGAGCCAGCCTACAGGTGTGATTTCGAGAGCTGCACCTTCAGTGCCCGGTCCCTCTGCTCCGTCAAGTCCCACTACCGCAAAGTGCACGAGGTGAGGGGCTGGCGGTGGAGCGGGCCCAGCGGAAGTGTGGGGGAGCCTGGGGTCAAGGGTCAGCCTCACTTCTCCCTCTCTCCTTGTCAGGGGGACTCGGAGCCAAGGTACAAATGTCATGTGTGCGACAAGTGCTTCACACGGGGCAACAGCCTCACCGTGCACCTTCGCCAGAAGCATCAGTTCAAGTGGCCCTCGGGGCACCCCCGTTTTCGGTAGGTCCCACAACAACCCTCCCTCCAGGTTCGCACACTTCTTTTCTGTGTACTGCTTTTTTTTTTGCCAAAGTTAAAAACCTTTGATTGTTTTTATGGTGGGTTACTGTCTGTCAGTCTTCAATGCTGTCACATAAAATCCCAGGATTCCTTCTGCATCTGTCCCTGAAGCTCCCTGTGTGTGGGCTGTTTGGCATCCCCTGCCCAGGTGTGCTGCCTTTGTGTTCCTCCTCCCCCAGGTACAAGGAGCATGAAGATGGCTACATGCGGCTGCAGCTGGTTCGCTATGAGAGTGTAGAGCTGACTCAGCAGCTGCTGCAGCAGCCCCCAGAGGGGTCCAGCCTGGGATCAGCACTGAATGAGAGCAGCCTGCAGGGCCTCATCCTAGAAACGGTGACAGAGGAGCCAGGATCTAAGGAAGAGGCGGAAGAGGAGGAGGAGGGCAGGGGTGGTGAGGGGACAGCCCTCTCAGCCTCTCAGGACAACCCCAGCCCTGTCATCCACATGGTGAATCAGACCAACACCCAAGGCCAGCGAGAGATTGTCTACTACGTGCTGGCTGAAGCCCCTGGGGAGCCCCCGCCAGCCCCGGAGCTGCCCTCAGGAGGCATCATGGAGAAGCTTCCAGAACTTGCTGAGGAGCCAGAGGTCCACACTTCGTGAAGGCTGCAGAGCCTGGCCACTTCTGGCCCGGCCCCGGAGTTTGAGCTGGAGGTGCAGTGCCCTGGGTGCGGCTCTTGCAGCCGGATACCTTAGGAGTGACGTGGAGAGCAGTGCGCACTACTCTTCCTGGGCCTGCATGGTTCTGCGAGCTCTCAGGACTTCCCTTTCCACCAGACTGCATCTTCTGGGGGTCCTTAGCTCCTTGGGTTCTCTGAAGGGATCCTGGCTGTATGTGTTCTTGGTAAGGGGCTGTGATCAGGCGTAACCGTTACTCCGTAGACGTGCTAGACCATGCTGAATTCCTTACTCAGCTTACGTCCAATTCTGTGCCACACTCCCTAGAAGGGCTTTTCGTTGCCAGCGGCCAAGGCATCAGGAACCAGGCATCCATTTCTCTTAGGGGTTCCTACAACAGCAGGGGCTCTACGGTTATCCTCAGGGACGGGCTTGGAGGCACTGAATGTGTGTAGTAGTTGTTTTTTATAATAAACACTTGGACTGGAACTCATTTCTTCCTGGGTATAGTGGAAGTTAACTGGGTAACGAGAGGTACATCTTCCCGGAAGAGGAGCTGAGTAATCCGACTTGTTCCCCTTTTAGTGCCTGGTGTGGCTTGTTGCCTCTGCCACAGCCCCGCTTTGGTGCGATGTCTCTGTTCTTTCTCAGAGCATTTGCCATCTCCATGGAGACCCCAAGCACTTGGACATGAGTGGGCTGCAGATCTATGGCATAGATGAGAATGGGGCTGACCCGGGAAGATGGAGCAGCTGAGCACGGCCACACGGACCAGAACCCAGTGCCCCTGGGGTAGGGTTCCTTACCTCGGGCTGTGGGAGGAAGGGAGAGCCGGGTGGATTGGGAGGCTCCCTGGGGAATGGCAGGTGCTGCAGGGGGCCAGGAACCAAATGCATTTTCCTGGGGGATAGGATCTGTTTTCAGTAGATTTTCACAGAGGCTGAAACACCCCCAAAATAAAGACATGCTTTTAGGCTGCTTTGGCTGCTTCTCCGTACACAGTGCTCATTCTTACGTCTGCTGCCTTGGAGAGGCCAAGGAAATACTCGGAGAGTCTTAGACGACCAGGAAGTTGCCTAAAAAGGATTCTGGATCTGTTAAAGGGCTTGCTTTAAATTCTTACTGCAAAAACTGTCTATTGTTGACAGAATTAAGAAAGGAAAATAAATTCTGTCAGCTTTTTTTTTTTTTTAAGATTCTTTATTTGAAAAGCAGAGTTACAGAGAGGGAGAGACAGAGATCTTCCAATTGCTAGTCTACTGCCTAAATGCCCTGCAGCAGCTGGGGCTGGGCCAGGCTGGAGCCAGGAGCTGGAGCTCCACCTGGGTCTCCCATGTGGGTGGCCAGGGCCCCAGCACTTGGGGTGTCTTCCACTGTTTATCCGGGCACATTAGCAGGGAACTGGATCAGAAATGGAGCAGCTGAGACTCAGCCAGCACTCATTCCCATGGGATGACAGGATTAGGGAGAGCTTCCATCTGCTGGTTCAGTCCCCAGCTGCCCGTGAGAACCAGGGCTTGGCCAGGTGAAAGAAGCCTGGAGTGCACGCAGGTCTCCCGTGTGTGTGCTAGGTACTCAAGTACCTGAACCATCACTGCTACCCCCCCAGGGCATACATTAGAGGGACCTGGATGCGAAGTGGAGTAGCCAGTGCTCCAGGGACTCTGATGTGGGATACAGGCAGCCCAAGTGGTGACTTAGCATCGTGTACCACAGGTCCTCCTCCATCAGCCATTTTCTTTCTTTTTCCTTTTTTCTTTTTATTTTTTTTGGACAGAGTTAGAGAGAAAGGCCTTCCATTGGTTCACCCCCCAAATGGCCGCTACGGCTGGTGCACTGTGCCAATCCAAAGCCAGAAGCCAGTTGCTTCCTCCTGGTCTCCCATGCAGGTGCAGGGCCCAAGCACTTCTGCCATCCTCCACTGCACTCCCGGGCCACAGCAGAGAGCTGGGCTGGAAGAGGGGCAACCAGGACAGGATCTGGCGCCCCAACCGGGACTAGAACCCTGTGTGCTGGCACTGCAGGCGGAGGATTAGCCTAGTGAGCTGCAGTACTGGCCCATTATCTTCCTTCCTTCCTCTCTCCCTCCCTTCCTCCCTCCCTCCCTCCCTTCCTTCCCTCCTTCCTTCCTTCCTTCCCTCCCTCCCTCTCACCAGATGGCTATAACGGCCAGGACTCGGCCAGGCCAAAGCCAGGAGCTAGGAACTCTAGCCGGTGTCCCACTTGGGTGATGTCTGCTCTTGCTTTCCTGGTGCCTTAGCCAGGAGCTGCATCAGAAGTGGAGCGCGCTCATGTGGGATGCTGGCATTGCAGGCAGCGTAACCCCCTGGCACAATGCCGTTCCCATCATCTCAGTTCCTGCTGTGGCCCAGGCACAGCTGTTAAGGATACAAAAATAATACCTAGGACCCATCCCGGACAGCTGTTAAGGATACAAAAATAATACCTAGGACCCATCCTGGAGGGACTTGCAGTGTAGAGACAAGGAGAGTACGTAAGGGAAGTGATAGGAACTTATGCTGTATGTTGAGAAGGCTCAACATGGTGGACAGTAGGCCTGGGTGTGGGGAGGATTTTTCTAAAAAGAGAACTCTTAACTGAGACCAGATGAAGATGGTCAAGGCTCTCCACCCTGAAAGAGTGGTGCCCTGTTTTCAAAGGTAATTCTAAAGAAAAATGGTGAGCTGAGAAGTATATGTATACGGAAGTCCACCATGGCTACTTTGGTGTTTTATGCACACACACCCATGAGGGCACTTCAAAAAAATGGGGAAACCCATGCCCAGTATTTTCTAATACGCATCTTCCATGAGCTTTTTGAAGACCCCCCTCAGGGGCCTGTGTTGTGGCATAATGGGCTGAGTTTCCCTCTGCTGCACCGACATCCCCTGTGAGTGTTGGGTCCTGTCCTGGCTGCTCCACTTCCGATCCAGCTCTCTACTACGTCCTGGGAAAGCAGTGGAAGATGGCCCGAGGGCTTGGATCCCGGCATCCGTGTGGAAGACCTGGAAGAGAATGGCTCAGCTCCAGCCGTTGTGGCCATCTAGGGAGTGAACCAGCGGATGGAAGACCTCTCTCTCTCTGCCTCTCTCTCTACCTCTCAAATAAATAAAATCATTTTTTTTAAAGTGACTAATTTCCTATTTTAAAAAACCCTCATAGGTATACTATGAAATTATTTTCCTAATGTTCAAATTTCATTCTTGGAGTCCCAGTGTGCTGTTTCATTTGGTGATCTAAGCAGTGACTTGGGCTGCCTTTGAGTAATCCGGTGCTCTTGACTTCATCCCTCACTGAGCAGTGCCTTCAGGGTCAGGCCCACATCCTGTGGGGAGGCTGCTTCCCAACAGGCGTGCCCGTCATGCACACTACCCAGACGATGGAGACAGCACGAGAGACTCCGGTCTGCTGTCACACCATTCCAGCTCCCTGGGAGCAGGCAGGACCTTGAGGCCAAAGCTTAGCATGTGAGGGCTAGGAAGCTCTGGTCTGGGACTGAGGAGTTCAGGCGGGCCGAGGCCTGTGGAAATGCTGGAGGCTGGGCCTGGGTGAGAGCAGACCCTGGAGAGGAGGCTGGCATACTAGTTTGACCACCTTCCAGTTTCATCTGAAGTCAGCCCTTGTCCCCACATCGTGGTGAAGAGTGGAGAACCCCGTTTTACTCCTAAAAGGGTGGGGAGCGAAAGCAGGTGGCCCAGGAGTTGAAGGTTGAGGATGCTTTTCTTTTGCCTGGGGCAAGGTCACTACCTCCGAGAAGGGCATGGAAGAGCTGAGTGGATATATAAGAGATGAGGAGGGAGGAATAAATGTTTGTGCGTGACCTAGTGAATGTGGGCCCTTAATGAAAAGGTCAGTGAGCACATTGAGGGAGGCTGGGGGAGCGGTGAAACCTTCAGATCACACTGGACAGCTTGGATTCCTTGTCTGGGGAAGGTCTCTGGAGGACAAGTAGGTTGGCGAAACCTGGAAAGCAATGAGAACGTCGCTGTCCACGTGCACTTTAAAGGCTAATTTTCTTTCTTTATTTGAAAGGTAGAATTACACAGATCTTCCATTCACTGGTTCACTCCCCAAATGGCTGTAAAGGCTAGGGCTGTGTCAGGCCGAAGCCAGGATCCAGGAGCTTTTCTTAGGTCCCCCGCGTGGGTGGGAGATGCCCACCCACTTGCGCCATCTTCTGCTGCTTTCCCAGGTGCCTTAGCGGGGAGCTGGATTAGAAGTGGAGCAGCTGGGACTTGAGGGGATACCCATAAAGGATGCTGGTGTGGCCACAGTATTTTTAGTAGCAGACACCAGCCCCCCTGAAGCAAAAGCAGCAAACAGACCGCTGGGTAGATCCACAGCAAGGGCCTGACAGGACAGGGACTGCGCAGGGCCAAGGAGCAAGGCGATGAGAGCAGCTGGGAGGGCTCGTGAGGTCCAGTCTGGAGAGACTAGAAGGTAGGAGTGGAAATGAAAGCCCTGGACGCTCTAGTGAGACTTCTGATCAGCCGATGTGCTGACAAACGGACAGCTTCAAATGGAGATACAGAGTCCAGAGTGTGTTCACGGGAAAGCAGGCTGCTGAGTGCAGGCAGAGAGCAGTGGGGCCGAGGAAACTGGGAAGTGGAGCATCTGAGGGCCCAGCAGCCTTGGGCTCTCTGCTCCACCCGCCATGGGCTGCAGTTTTTGTTTGTTTTAAAGATTTATTTATTTACTTGAGAGGCAGAGTTACAGAGAAAGAAGTCTTCCATCTGCTGGTTCACTCCCCAAATGGCTGCAATGGCTGGAGCTGGGCAGATCTGAAGCCAGGAGCTTCTTCTGAGTCTCCCACATGGGTGCAGGGACCCAAGGACTTGGGCCATTTTCTACTGCTCTCCCAGGCCATCAGCAGGGAGTTAGATAGGAAGTGGATCAGCTACAAACCAAGCTGGCAACCATATGGGATGCCAGCACAGCATCTTAACCCACTATGCCACAATGCCGGCCCTAAGTGTACCCTTTTTTAAGAACTTTTTTTCAGGGGGCTGGCGCTGTGGCCCAGCAGGTTAAGCCACCATCAAAGCTGCTGTCTGCAGTGCTGTCATCCTTTAAGGGCTCTGGTTTGAGTCCCGGCTGCTCCACTTCTGACCCAGCTCCCTGCTAATGTGCCTGGGAAAGCAACGGAAGATGGCCCAAGTGCACCTGTGTGAGACCAGATGGAGCTCCTGGCTTTGGCCTGGCCCAGCCCTGGTCATTGTAGCCATTTGGGGAGTGAACAGCAGATGGAAGATCTCTCTCTCTCTCTCTCTCTCTCTCTCTGTGTGTGTGTGTGTGTGTGTGTGTGTTTCTGTCTCTCCCTCTCTCGCTGTAACTCTGCCTTCCAAATGAATAAATACAATTAAAAAAATTTTATTTGGGAGCCAGTGCTGTGGTGTAGCAGGTAAAGCTGCCGCCTGCAGTGACAGCATCCCATATGGGCACTGGTTTGAGTCCTGACTGCTCCACTTCCAATCCAGCTCTCTGCTGTGGCCTGGGAAAGCAGTGGAAGATGGCCCAAGTCCTTGGGCCCCTGCACCTGTGTGGGAGACCCGGAAGAAGCTCCTGGCTCCTGGCTTGGCGCAGCTCCAGCCATTGTGGCCAGTTGGGGAGTGAAACAGCAGATGGAAGACCTCTCTCTCTCTCTCTCTCTCTCTCTCTCTCTGCCTCTCCTTCCCTCTCTGTGTAACTCTGACTTTCAAATAAATAATAAATAAATAAATCTTAAAATAAATAAATCTTAAAAAAATAAAAAAGAATTTATTTGGAAGGCAGAATTACCGCGAGAGAGGGAGAGAGAGCGCTTCCGTGTGCTGGTTCACTCTCCAAATGTCTGCAGCCCCAGAGTTGGGCCAGGCCAAAGCCAAGAGCTCCATCTGAATTTCTCGTGTGGGTGCAGGGGCCCAAGCACTTGGGCCATCCTCTGCTGCTTTCCTAGGAGTACTAGCAGGGAGCTGGATTAGAAATGGGACAGCTGGGACTCGAAGTGGCACGCCAACATGGGATGCTGGTGTGGCAGATGGCAACTCAACCTGTTGTGCACAACACCAGTCCCACTAGGAGGGGAAGGGGCCAGGCCCTAAGGAAAAGCTGGTTCAGTACTGATCTGAGGCTGGCACCATGCGAAAGACATCCACAGCGGGAACTCCAGTCCTGGGCACGAGGAAAGAGAGACAACTTGGCAGAGAAACTTGGCACTCCGTGGCATGGAGAACTCACTTTTGTTATCAGAGAAAGCAGAGAAATACCTCGTTGTTTAAATGCACTTCGATATTCCTTGATTTTGTTGTTATATTTAAAAAAAATTAATAAAGATTTAAAAAAGCAACAGTAGGGTTTCTGCCTAGCCCTTGAGAGATCAGGAACAGCAACCTGTAGGGATCCCTCCAGCTCACTGCCTGCCTTAGGGAAGCCACAGGGAGGACTGGCGGGGACCAGGAAGCCAGCAGATGGAGGCAGAGGGCGCCATCGGTCTCCTGAATGCCCACTGCCTCCCAGGCCTGAGCTGCATCTCCCCAAGTGGCCAGCAGAGGGGCCTTCCGCCGACAAATATCACAGTGTACACGAAAAGTGGAATTAAAGCTGTGAGCTGTGGAGGCAGGTGTTTGGTGCAGTGGCTGACACCACTTAGGATGCCCCATCCCATATCAGGGTGCCAGGGAGCAATCCCAGCTTCACTTCTGAGTCCAGCTTCCTACTAATGCACACCCTGGAAGGCAGCGGGTGATGGCTCAAGCAGTCGAGTCCCTGCCACCCATCTGGGAAACCGTAGCCCTGCCCAGCCCTGGCTGTTTTGGGCATTTGGGAAGTGAGCTAGTGAATGGAAGATCTCTCTGCCTTTCAAATAAAAATGAAAATAAATAAAAATTTAAAAATATTAAGGGGCTGGCACTGTGGCACAGGGGCTTAACGCCCCAGCCTGCAGTACCCACATCCCATATGGGTTCCAGTTTGTGTCCCAGCTGCTTTTCTTCTAATCCAGCTCCCTGCTAATGTGCCTGGGAAGGCAGTGGAGGATGGCCCAAGTGCTGGGATGATGGGAGACCAGGATGGGGTGAGTTCTTGGCTTCTGGCCGCAGCCTGGCCACCAATCCCTTGCTGTTGGCAGGCGTTTGGAGAGATGTTCAGGAGATTGAATATCTGTCACTCTCTCTCTCTTTCTAATGATTTATCTATTTATTTGAAAGGGAGAGTTGCGGGGCTGGGGGAGGGGGAGAGGTCTTTCATCTGCTGATTCACTCCCCAAACAGCTGCAATGGCTGGAGCTGAGCTGATCCAAAGCCAGGAGCCTGGAACCTCTTCTAGGTTTCCCATGTGGGCGCAGGGAATCAAGGATTTGGGCTATTTTTCACTGCATTGGAATGGGTGCCCATGGGGGTTCCGGCACTCAGGCGATGGCTTTACCTGTTAGACCACAGAGCTGGCCTTGCTCTGCCTTTCAAATAAACAAATAAATGTTAAAAAAAAAAAAAAAGGCTGGTAAGTGTTGGTTGGTGCCCTATGCCCCTGCACTCCCCACTGCCCTGTTGCCCTGCAGTTGTTTTGTCTCTTAAAAAACCAACAACAACAACAACAAGTGTGTATTCTCAGGGAGCAGAGATCTGCCCTCGGGGGCATGTATCGGGAGCACCTGCCTAGTGGGGAGAGTCTGCCCTAGGGAATCGATAGAAGATTTGGAAGGTTCATGTGCTTGAGCGGGAGGGGGCTGTTCCCTGGGATGCAGGTGGATGTGCTTGGTAAAATGGGAAGGTGACACTGTCAGGGAAAGGGGAAGTTTGAGGGAGTAAATAGGTAAAGCCACGGCTCAGAGCCACTGAGGCCCGGACTCACTGCACCAGCTGTGTAACCTCACACTTGTACCCAGTACTTCTGAGCCACAGTTTCCTCATGGAAAACCTGGGGAGACAGGTGGCTGGATCAGTCAACAGATTTTTATTGGGTGCATTTTCTGTTGTAGTTCTAGGAAGATGGGGAGAAAGAGACCTAGCCCCTTTCTCAGAGAGCATAACTCTGCTCTGGGTGCCTGCATTCAATGAATACAGCTTTGGGGGGGGGGTATTGTGGCACAGCAGCTTCAGGCCTATTCAGGTCACTGCATCCCGTGTCTGCGTGCCTGGGACCACGTCTCGTCTCCTCTTCCAATCCAGCTCCTTGCTGATGTGCCTGGGGCACAGCAGGTAATGGCCCAAGAACTTGGGTTCAGCCGCCCAGGTAGGAGACCAGGATGTGCTCCTGGCTTCATCCTAGCCCAGTCCTGCAGTTGCAGGCATTTGGGGAGTGAACCAACAGATAGGAGATCTCTCTCTCTTTCTCTGCCTTTCAAATAAATGAATTTTTTAAAAAGATAAATGTGGCTGGCGCCACGGCTCAATAGGCTAATCCTCCGCCTGCGACACCGGCACACCGGGTTCTAGTCCTGGTCCGGGCTCCGGATTCTGTCCTGGTTGCCCCTCTTCCAGGCCAGCTCTCTGCTGTGGCCAGGGAGTGCAGTGGAGGATGGCCCAGGTCCTTGGGCCCTGTACTCCATGGGAGACCAGGAGAAGCACCTGGCTCCTGGCTTTGGATTAGCTTGATGTGCTGGCTGCAGCGGCCATTGGAGAGTGAACCAACGGCAAAGGAAGACCTTTCTCTCTGTCTCTCTCTCTCTCACTGTCCACTCTGCCTGTCAAAAAATAAAAATTAAAATTAAAAAAAGATAAATGTAATTTTCTATTTTCTGCCAAGGAAAATTCCCAGATTCTTCTGGGAAAAGGAAATGAACCTGAACTAAGGAAGCGTGACTTGGAGAGTAGAGATGTGTGGTCCTGGGGCCGACTCTGGCGTAGCAGGTGAGGCCGCTGCCTGCAGTGCTGGTGTCCCATGTAGGGGCTGGTTCGAGTCCTAGATACTCTACTTCTCATCCAGCTCTCTGCTGTGGCTTCTGTGGTATAGCCAGTTAAGCCTCTGCCTGCAATGCCAGCATCCGCCAGTTCAAGACCGGCTGCTCCACTTCTGGTCCAGCTCCCTGCTAATGCACCTGGGAAAGCAGCAGAAGAGGGCCCAAGTGCTTGAGCCCTGACTTAAACCAGGCATTCCAAATGGGATGCGGGTGTCCCAAGGGGTATCTTAACCTCTGCACCAAGTGCTGGCCCCTGCTACCCATTAGATGTATCAGCTTGGGTATATTGCTCAACCTCCCTATATCTCCGTTTCTGTCTCTAGGAAGGGTTTGTAAAACCTGCCTGCTAGGGATACTGTATTAAATGAGATATTACCTGGTAGATAGTAGAGTCGTCCCTGTGTGACATGGGAAATGGGTTCCAGGACACCCTGTGGATGCTCCAATGGCTTATATAAAATAGCACAGTATTGCATTTAACCCTGTATACGTTAAGTCAAATCTGCATCCCTTCAAATATCTGATATAATGTAAGTGCTATGTGAGTAGTTATAGTTGTTACCCCATATTGTTTAAAGACATAATAACAAAAAAGTCTGCACATTTTCAGTACCAATGTAACTTTTTATTGCTTTGCTTTAATTTATTTGAAAGGTAGAGTTACAAAGAAAGAGAGAGAAAAGAGAGAGAGGGGTCTTCCATCTGCTGGCCCACTCCCCAAAAGGCCACAATGACCAGGGCCTGGCCAAGCTGACATCAGGAGCCTGAAACTCCATCCAGGTCTCTCCTACAGGTGGCAGGAGCCCATGTACCTGGGCCATCTTCCGCTGCTCTCCTGGGTGCATTAGCAAGGAGCTGGATCAGAAGTGGAGCAGCTGGGACTGGTGCTCCTAAGGGACGTCTGCAGTGCAAGTGGCTTAACATGCTGCGTCACAGTGCTGGCTTCCAGATGCAACTATTTCTTTTTAATTTATTTGACAGATAGAGTTAGAGAAAGAGACAGAGAGAAAGGTCTTCCTTCCGTTGGTTCACCCCCAAATGGCCGCCACGGCTGGCGCTGCACCGATCTGAAGCCAGGAGCCAGGTACCTCCTCCTGGTCTCCTATGTGGTTGCAGGGGCCCAAGCACTTGGGCCATCCTCCACTGCCCTCCTAGGCCACAGCAGAGAGCTGGACTAGAAGAGGAGCAACCGGGACTAGAACCCAGTGCCCATATGGGATGCTGGTACCGCAGGCAGAGGATTAACCAAGTGAGCCACAACGCCAGCCCCAACAACTTTTTTTTTTTTTTTTTTTTTTTTTTTTAGAGGTAGTGTTACAGACAGAAAGAGACAGAGGGATCTTCCATCTGCCCGGTTCACTCCCCAGATGGCTGCAACAGCTGGAGCTGAGCCAATCTGAAGCCAGGACCAGGAGCTTCTTCCAGGTCTCCTATGTGGATGCAGGAGCCCAAGCACTTGGGTCATCTACTGCTTTCCCAGGCCGGAAAGCAGAAAGCCGGCAGATGCAATTCAGGCAGTATTTTTTCCCCCCTAGCTGCCGTTTGGCCTACTGATTGGGATGCCACGCCCCGAATTGGAGTGCTTGGACTCATGCCTGGCTCTGGCTCCTGACTGCTACATCCTGCTGCAGCAGACCCCAGGCGTCCCTCCTCTGGCAGCGATGGCTCACATGGTTGGGCTGCTGCCACCTACGTGGGAGACTTGGATTGAGGTCCAGGCTCGCAGCTTTAGCTCCTCCCACCTCATCACCATAACGGACACTGGGGAGTGAACCAGGGGATGGGAGAGCCCCCTCTGTGGTTTTCTGGCTCTCTCAAACAAACAAAAATTACACACACACACATATGGAGAGAGAGAGAACTTTTCTTTCCGATCCTCGGCTGGTGGAATCCGTGGATGCAAACCCTCCCGGAGAAAGGACTCGCGGCAGTTGCTCAGCAAATGCAATGCTGGCGGCTGGGGGAGTGAGTAGGAGAGCGCCGGAGGTTAACGTGGAGAAGGCAAGCTGGGCGTGAGAAAGTTGAAAAGGCTGGACCCACATCCCAGCTAAGCCTCCCCGTTCCAGGGCGGGGCCTGGCCGTGCGCTGCAGGGGCCGCGAGCCGCCGGCGGCGGAGAGGCTGCCGGGTGGCGGGGTAGCAGCGAGATTGACTGCTAGTAACCTCTCACTGCTGCAGGGAGCAGCAGCCTCGGCGGCGGAGGCACCCGCAGCCCCGGCCGCCGCCCCTCCCATCCATCTCGGCGCTGTGACAGGTGGGAACTTCACGCTCAGGTCACGTGTCTTGGCTGGCTAACCTACTTACCCCTCGAAGACACAGGGGCGGGGGCAGGCAGGGGCCGAGAGGGATTGTCTGAGAAAGGGGCAGAGCAGGGGAGAGTCGCCCCTGCGGGGACTGAGCCGCGGGCTTGGGGTGCAGGGGGAAGGCGCCCGTGGGAGAAGGGGCCAGAGGCAGAGGCTATGAGCCGGATGCCTGCCCTGGACACAGGTGCCTGGACGGAAGGCCCGAAGCTGGCTGGGTGAAGAGACTCCTACAGTGGGAGCAGGCAGAGCTCCGGGTACCACTTTGACCTGGGGGCTGGCAGCCCACGAGCTCCCTCTGCGCAAGCCGCTGTCCCTTCCTAACCACGACCTCCCCCTCGGAGCGGAGGTTGCGAGGGAGAGGGGTGTCCCAGTGCCCTCAGACTGCCGCTGGCATGGAAGCCTTTGTGCCCAGTTTGGGGATTTGGGCGGCACGCTGAGCTCAAGGACGGGAGCTGAGGGAAACGGGTTCACGATGCCTCGAGGACGATGGCATCTGCACCCCGTCCCCGCCTAGCGGCTGCAGCCCTCCCTTCCTCGTTGCTCCCGAGGCGGCCTGTCGCCGCCAGCTTGCGGTCCTGCATCCACAAATGCGCCCCCCGCGCCGCGCTCGCCGTCGCCATCCTCGCCCCCCGCGGGCTGCGGGCGGTGCGGGCCCTTTAAGAGCAGCGGGCCCGGCGAGCAGTGGCTTGGAGGAGAGCGCAGTAGCCCGGCGGGCTCGGGAGGACGGAGCGCCGGGACCGGGCTCGGGGAACCGGGTGTGCGCAGCCGAGCGGAGTCGGGGGCAGGACCCCAACCGCCCCTCCCCAACCTGGTCGTCTTCTCCGACCCGAGGCCCGGCCTCCCTGCCGCCCACCCCGCCCCGGCCCCGCCCCGGCCCGGGCGGCCGGGATCCGGAGCCGGGACGCGGGTGCCGCAGCCCGAGGCAGGTAAGGAGGGCCCGTGGTCTGCATCCCCGGCCCGCGGCGGCGCCCAGAGGCGCGGCCCGCGCGGCCCGCACGGCCCGGGGGCGCGTCAAGGTGACTAGGCACCGGCGGCGGCGGCGGCCGAGCCCGCGGTGGGGGGCGGGGGGCGCTGCGGGGGCCGCGGGGCTTTGAGTTCGGGGGGCGCGCCTGTCTCTGGGGAGAACCCCGGGCACGCCGGCCCACGGCATCCGCGGGAGGGGCCGGCCGGGGTGTCGCGCCCCGCGGTGGGGAGGGGTCGCAGCGGGAGGCCCGGAGCTGCCCTTCTCGGGCTCCCCGGCCCACCCTGCGTTCCCCCTGGCCCCGGGACCTCCTGGCGGGCAGCTTCGGCCGCCGGCCCCTCCCCCCACGCCACCCGTCGGGTCCCCAGGGGCTGCTGGCTCGCAGGGTAAGGAGATTAGAGCCCGAGCCGCGGTGGAGAGGACGGAGCGGATGAAGGCTTGGAGGGGCCGGGCTGGGGCGGGGGCTGCGCGGGACAGGGGAGAGATCCGGACGAAGCGGCGCAGCGTGGGGAGTGGGGGTCGGGGGGCGCGGATGCCCGGGCCGTGGGGAGCGAGGGGCCAACAGTTGCCGATCTGCCCTGAGCACCAAGGAGGCGCGGGCAGCGCCGGGCAGGCGGGGAGCTTGGGGCGGCGGCGGAGGGTCCGCCCCGACTGAGCCGGCCCTCTCCTGCAGGCCGGCGCGCGGCGTGATGGCGGAGAAGGCGCTGGAGGCCGTGGGCTGTGGACTAGGGCCGGGGGCCGTGGCCATGGCCGTTGCGCTGGAGGATGGGGCAGAGCCCCCGGTGCTGACCACGCACCTGAAGAAGGTGGAGAACCACATCACAGAAGCCCAGCGCTTCTCTCACCTGCCCAAGCGCTCGGCTGTGGACATCGAGTTCGTGGAGCTGTCCTATTCTGTGCGGGAGGGGCCCTGCTGGCGCAAACGGGGTAGGGAGCGCGGGGGTCCCCCACGAGCTGCCTCTGCTGGAGTCTCAGGCCTGAGAGTCCCCTGCTGCCCCCTCCCTGGGTGGCCAAGCCCCTCCCTCCCCGTGGTAGCTGGGGTGCCAGGGTCTGCGCTCCCCACACCTGCGAGCTCTGCCCGGTCCACCAGGTCCTTGGGAGGCCCTTGATGAGTTTGGGTGTTTGTGTGTGGGGAGGGGTCCTGCCTGGGAGGGCTGGCATGCTTGGCACACCCTGGGGTCCCTTCCTAAGATGCTCTCACTGCTGTCACCTCACTCGGTTCTTGCCACAGTCCACTGAAACAGGAAGGGTGGAGGTCTGGAAGGGTGGGTGTTGTCCTCCCGTCACTCACACTGGAGCCCAGGCTCAGGGAAGTTGATTAGCTTCACCGATGTCCTTGCATGGTTAATAAGCACAGAGCTGGGGCCAGAAGCTGGGCTGAGTGGCCCCTGTCCCTGCCTCCCGGCCATCAGCACAGACTGTCTCCAAGCGGCCCCTAACCTACCTGGGTAGCTCCAGCTGGGAACAGAGAAGCTCGGTTTGTTTCCGGGAGCCTGGGTGTGGGCCCGGGGTGGAGCTGGCCATTGTTCTCTGGGATTTGAGAAATAGGTTTGGGATGCTTCAGAGCAGGGCTCAGCCTGAGCTGGCTCCGCACTCTCCACCCTCCTCCCTCCCTGAGTGACCGCCAGGTCTGGGGCGGCGCCGAGGGGAGCTGAGGTAGGAGGGCCGCCTTCCGGGTAAGCAGCCTCTCTCTGGTTGAGCACAGCTCTAGGCAGGTGTTCTGTGCCGAGGAAGAACCGTGGCTGGCTGGGCACTCCTCAGCTGCTGCCACCCACCAGGCCCACACTGGCCCCCCGACAGGCCTTCCCGCTCTTGGACCTCGTCCATCCCACTCTGCTGTCCCATCTCACGGCCCCTCCTCTGCCCTCTGCTTCCCCCCACTCCGCTCCTCTGTGCCTTGGAGTCCCTCTCTGCTGCTGTAGAGGTCAGAAAGCAGCTGGAGGTGGGCACGGGTGGGGGAGGCTCCTGCCTCTCCCAGGTTTATCATCGGTCTCCCCTAGCTACACACGGCGATCTGTGTATTTTTCAGAGTGCTTTCCTATGAATCGTTATTAAGGATCTCACTCCATATTTGTCTCAGTCCCACGAAGGCCTTGGGAGGGGATGCGCCCACCCTTCTTTACAGCTCAGGGACCCGAGGCTCGCCAGAGCCACGCAGGAGTCTCGGGCCCGGCAGGACCAGACTGCAGCTGTCTGTCCAGCACGTGGCCTGGCGGGAGCCCAGGGACACGGGGTCCTAGCCACCTGGTGGCTGAGTGGCCTGGGGCGGGCTGTCTGCCCCGGTCTGCCTCCTGTCCCCATGTGTGAACAGAGGAGCAGCCTGGCTGGGCCAGGACGCTGTCCGGAAGCGCTCTGTGCAGGCAAGTGTAAGATGAGATCTGTGCTGGGATTGCAGAGGGGAGGGCTCCTCCCTGCCCACTTCCTCCCTGCAAAAGGGATCACTTCCTGTGAGTGCCTGTGAAAGGCAGGGGCTGGAGTGCACCCCTTCCATCTCTGTCTGGGAGGGAGGACGCCCAAGGCAGGGGATTATAGCCCATGACGCCCCCTTTCCAGTAAAGAACTTGCTGTGTGACCTTGGGTGAGTCACTGGATGTCTCTGGGCCCCAGTTGCCTCATCTGTGTTGGTACAGAGCAGCTGAAGTAATGCGCACCATCTGGGTGGGATTGGAGCCCAGCAGTGGGAGGGGCTGATTCCCTGCGTGATGGGTGATGTCCAGAACAGAGCCCTGAGAGTAGTGGTGGGCAGGCATTAAATGAGACAGTGCCTCAGGGCCTGCTCGGGAGCCGGCGTGGGGCAGGTAGTGGGCTCCATGGGGGTCGGCAGAGGCGAGGGGAGGCGCTGGGCCAGGTGAGGGCTGCAGGCTCAGCAGGCAAGGCCTGCGCCCCCTCACCAGCCCTGTCTAGGCATTTCTGCCCTCTGTCCTCTGGATTGCTTGTTTTTTTTCTTTCTTTCTCTTTCTTTCTTCCTTTCTTCCTTTCTTCCTTTCTTCCTTTCTCTGACAGACAGAGTGGACAGTAAGAGAGAGAGACAGAGAGAAAGGTCTTTCTTTGCCATTGGTTCACCCTCCCATGGCCGGCATGCTGTGGCCAGCGCACCACACTGATCTGATGGCAGGAGCCAGGTGCTTCTCCTGGTCTCCCATTGGGTGCAGGGCCCAAGGACCTGGGCCATCCTCCACTGCACTCCCGGGCCACAGCAGAGAGCTGGCCTGGGAGAGGGGTAACCGGGACAGAATCCAGCACCCCAACCGGGACTAGAACCCGGTGTGCCAGCACCGCAAGGCGGAGGATTAGCCTATTGAGCCGTGGCGCCGGCCCTGGATTGCTTTTTATGTATGCAGGTGCTCCAAAACGTTCCCAGAAAATGGGATTATAGGGTACTTATTTTGGCGCAAAAAACTTTGAAATCTATGCAGAGTTACTCATAATGCACTTTCCATGAAGTACCCTTGTATGTCTGTTTTTATACAGCGAAGATTTTCTTTCTTTCTTTCTTTCTTTCTTTCTTTCTTTCTTTCTTTCTTTCTTTCTTTCTTTCTTTCTTTCTTCCTTCCTTCCTTCCTTCCTTCCTTCCTTCCTTCCTTCCTTCCTTCCTTCCTTCCTTAAGATTTTTTTTATTTACTTGAGAGGTAGAGTTACAGAGAGAGGGAGAGGCAACTAGAGAGGTCTTCCATCTGCTGGTTCACTCCCCAAATGGCTGCAATGGCCAGAACTGGGCCAGTCTGAAGCCAGGAGCCAGGAGTTTCTTCCAGGTCTCCCATGTGGGTGCAGGGGCCCAAGGACTTGAGTCATCTTCCACTGATTTCCCAGGCCACAGCAGGGAGCTGGTTTGGAAGTGGAGCAGTCGGGACTCAAACCAGCGCCAATATGGGATGCTGGCACTGCAGGCTGCGGCTTTACCTGCTATAGCACAGTTCTGGCCCCACAGTAGAGATTTTCCTTCCAAGGCCTCGAGGGCCTCTGCCTTTCGAAATCCTGCTCATCCTTCAAGGCTCAGCTCTTCTAGGAAGCCTGATTTTTTTTTTTTTTTAAGATTTACTTATTTGAAAGGCAGAATTACACAGAGAGAGGAGAGGCAGAGAGAGAGAGAGTTGTCTTCCATCCGCTGGTTCACTCCCCAGATGGCCACAATAGCTGGAGCTGTGCCAATCCAAAGCCAGGAGCCGGGAGCTTCCTCCAGGTCTCCCATGAGGGTGCAGGGGCCCAAGGACTTGGGCTATCTTCTACTGCTTTCCCAGGCCACAGCAGAGAGCTGGACTGGAGGTGGAGCAGCCGGGACTTGAACCGGTGCCAATATGGGATGCAGGTATTACAGGTGGCGGCTTTACCTGCTACACCACAGCACTGGCCCCAAAATATCACCTTTTAAAATGCTCTCCATGTGCTAAGCATGGTGTCTTGTACAACATGGGTGTCCTCCCAATGAGTCTTTACAAAAACGTTATGAGATGGGTATGTATCCTCATTTTACAGATGAGGGACCTGGAGCTCAGAGAGTAAAGCAGCTTGCCTGAGGTCACACAGCTGGTAAGTGTGGAGCCAGAATTTGAACCCAGATCCACCTAACTCCATTCTGGGGCTCTTAGTGCGTGTGCTGCCTCCTAATGAATGGACGGTGAGATTTTACTGGGCCGTGTTAGGGGCTGGAGAGATGAGCCTGACAGGCAGAGAGCACAAGGAAGTCTTTCTCAGGACGAAGCATCACTCTAAGAAGGCATACAGGTAGAACCAACACTTACTGAGCACCTACTGCATGCCACACGGCCTGCTGAGGTGTCAGACCCCGCCCCAGATGCATGTGCTGCTGTGGAGACACAGGGAAGCCTTCCTGGAGGGGGTGAGACGGTGGTGCCATGATTACAGAAGAGGGCTTGGGTCTTCCGGACCTGCATCCCCTCTCCGTGCCCCTGAGATGCGTGGGTTTGTGCAGAAGAGGCTCATCCTCTCCGGCACTTTGGCGGTAGTGGTGGTCATTTGTAGGTGACCAGGATGAGAGAGTGGAGCTCGCTGGTGGGTTCTGAGGGTCGTTCCTCCATCCTGACCCAACCACACTGAGCAGGGGCCATGTCCGATCGTGCTGAGAGCCATGGCTGCTCCCAAGAGGCTCGGCAGTGCCTGCGTTTGCTGTAACCTTGGCCAAAGATCCCCGCCTTGCCCACCGCAGGTTATAAGACCCTCCTCAAATGCCTGTCAGGCAAATTCTGCCGTCGGGAGCTCATCGGCATCATGGGCCCCTCGGGGGCGGGCAAGTCCACGTTCATGAACATCTTGGCAGGATACAGGTGAGAGGATGAGCACGGGGTGGGGTGGGTTGGACAAGGGTCCCTAGGGGCACGCTGCATCTCCAAGCGACACCCCTCGCCCCCAGGGAGTCAGGAATGAAGGGGCAGATCCTGGTGAACGGGAGGCCGCGGGAGCTGAGGACCTTCCGGAAGATGTCCTGCTACATCATGCAAGACGACATGCTGCTGCCGCACCTCACCGTGCTGGAAGCCATGATGGTGAGGCCCGCCGGCCCTGCCCTGCCCTGCCTCGCCTCTCCTCCCCGCTGCCAGGGCCCCTCCCAGCCACCCCCGTCTCACCTCCTCTCTGGGCCCCAGGTCTCTGCCAACCTGAAGCTGAGCGAGAAGCAAGAGGTGAAGAAGGAGCTGGTGAGTGGGGGAGGGGAGGTGAGGGGCCAGCTGCCCAGCGTGGGGGTGGGAGCGTGGTGGCCAAGGCAGGGGCATGGAAGACGGGGGCGGCGTGGGGGGGCGCCTGCGGGAAGCAGACTCTGATCTGCTCTTGGGGGCTGGGGCGGAGCCAGGTGACAGAGATCCTGACGGCGCTGGGCCTGCTGAGCTGCTCCCACACGAAGACCGCCCTGCTCTCCAGCGGGCAGAGGAAGCGCCTGGCCATCGCCCTGGAGCTGGTCAACAACCCGCCCGTCATGTTCTTTGACGAGCCCACCAGGTAGTCCTCCCCTGCCACTCCTCCCTGCATCCTGTCTCAGTGGGGTCAGCGTGTCTGTTCGCAGCCTCCTGCGGCCAAGGAGAGGGCTTCTTCCTCCTTCCATGCCCGCCGATCCTGCCGCCAGGCAGGGACCCGGGTGCCTCCTTGGCCGGGACCTCCTCTCCTGTGTCCCCGCACTGTTAGCCACCACCCTGTTGCCCCCAGGTGGCCCTGCCCCAACCTTCCCCAGGGCCAGTGCTTGCAAGCCAGACACCACCAGCGGACTCGGAGCGCCTTGTGTCCGGTCCCTCCCAGCCAGCCCCCATCCGCTCGGCCACCTGCGAGTACTTTCTAAAAGCCCAGTCTGGCAGGCCCCACGCCTCTGCTGGAAGGTATGCAGCGCCTCCACTTGCTGCCAAGACACAGGCGGGTGCCTCTCTGAACCTCCTTCTCCAGCCTCACGTCTTGTATTTTACGCTCTAATAATGCCAAGGTCTTGCAATTCCTTGGTCAAACCATGTGTTTCCTACCCCCAAGCTGTGCCCATGCTGAGTCTTCGGCCTGGAGTGCCCTTCAACGTGGCGCCTCCCCTTGCGCTGTCGTCTGGCTCAGCTCTGCCCTCAACCAGGCTCCCTCAAGACAGCTGCGTGCCCCGTGTGGCTACACCACTTTCCACCTAACCTCAGATCACCTGTGCACTTGTCCATCTCTCTCTCCAGCTCAGAGTCAAGGTCTTGTTTATGCACCATTAATAATCCCAGTGCCTGGAATACAAGGGTGCTCGGTATATGCCTGTGAAGCCAAGCAGTGGGCACCTGCGCGTGCCTGAAGCATACAGGACCTCCAGGAAAAGGGGGTGACCAGGTCCCTTCCTGCGGGCCCCACCCCTTTTATTTATTTATTTATTTTTATAGATTTATTTTATTTATTTGAAAGTCAGCATTACAGAGAGAGAGGGAGACACACACACACACACACACAGATCGATCTTCCATCTACTGGTTTGTTCCCCAAATGACCACAATGGGTGGAGCTGAGCTAATTGAAAGCCAGGATCCAGGAGCTTCTTCCAGGTCTCCTATGTGGGTGCAGGAGCCCAAGCACTTGAGCCATCTTCTGCTGCTTTCCCAGGCCATCAGCAGGGAGCTGGATCCGAAGTGGAGCAGCTGGGACTTGAGCTGGGGCCCATATGGGATGCCGGCATTGCAGGCAGTGGCTTTACCCGCTATGCCTCAGTGTGAGCCCTGGGCTCCACCCCTTTCACAGCTGCTGCCCCAGCCCCAGATGCTCCCCTTTCTCGGCCCTGCCCACCTCACCGGGTGCCCTGCTGGCCTCTCTCTGCACAGTGGCCTGGACAGTGCCTCTTGTTTCCAAGTGGTGTCCCTCATGAAGTCCCTGGCCCACGGAGGCCGTACCATCATCTGCACCATCCACCAGCCCAGTGCCAAGCTCTTTGAGATGTTTGACAAGGTGAGTGTCTTGGGGCCTCAAAGAAGACTGGCCTGAGAGGAGGGGACCCAGGGGCCGTTCGAGGTGCTGGAGGGGCCCCGTTTCAGCCTGCCTGTTAGAGTTTCTCATACTTCCCTTTCTGCCTCAGCTCTACATCCTGAGCCAGGGTCAGTGCATCTTCAAGGGCGTGGTCACCAACCTCATCCCCTATCTGAAGGGGCTTGGCTTGTACTGCCCCACCTACCACAACCCCGCGGACTTCAGTGAGTGGGGGCTGGGATGCCCGCTGTGGGCTGACCCTGGGGCTCGGGGCGCCCGCCTTCCCCGCACATCCCAGGAGGGCTGACTTCCCCCATGAGAGACACGGGTGGGTCTTGGCTGACCCCTGCTCTCTGTCCCGCAGTCATCGAGGTGGCGTCAGGCGAGTATGGAGACCTGAACCCCATGCTGTTCAGGGCTGTGCAGAACGGGCTGTGCGCCATGGCTGAGAAGAAGAGCAGCCCCGAGAAGAATGAGGCCCCTCACCCCTGCCCTCCCTGCCCTCCGGTGAGTGCGAGTGCAGAGGCGGGAGAGGAGAGGAGAGCACGGGCAGCGGCCCTGCCAAAGACACTGTCCCTCAGAGCCGCCACAGCCACTGGTGCTAGGAAGAAGCCGGGACTTGGGACAGACCTGCACGAGCAACGGTGTGGTCCTGGGCTCCGAGCTTCGATTGGCGCGTTCACTTATTCTTTGAAGTCGTGTTGAGCGCCTGTGTCCCTGTGTCGTGTTGTCCACGGAAACCTCAGCCCCGGGGCCAGGGCGGCTCCCTGTTGCCTCAGAGCTGCAGGTGGTGACATTTGCCCTGCAGGGTTGGGGGGGACTAAGCAGATGATGATAGCAGGAAGCCCCAGCCTGTAGTTAGTGCTGCAGGCGTTTGCCAGGGCCGTTCTTCCCGTTCTTCCCCCGCTGAGCTACTAAAACCTTCGAATACCAAAAGGGTTACTTAGTGTTACCAGTCTTGCATTTTTAAAGCAGAAACCATTTTACTTACCTTTTTTTTTTTTTTTTTTTAAGATTTATTTGAAAGGCAGAGTTATAGAGGCGGGGGTGGGGGGTAGGGGGAGAGGCAGAGAGAGAGAGATGTTCCATTGTCTGGTTCACTCCCCAAATGGCTATAATGGTCAGGGCTGGGCCAGCCCGAAGCCAGGAACCAGGAGCTACTTCTGGGTCTCCCATGTGGGTGCAGGGACCTAAGGACTTGGGCCATCTTCTATTGCTTTCCCAGGCACATTAGCAGGGAGCTGGATAGGAAGTGGAGCAGCCAGGACTTGAACTTGTGCCTATATGGGATGTTGCTATGCCACAGCACTGGCCCCTTACTTATTTTTAAAGTTTTTTTTTTTTTTTAAGATTTATTTATTTTATTTGAGATGTAGAGTTACAGACAGTGAGAGGGAGAGACAGGGAGAGAGGTCTCCTTCTGTTGGTTCACTCCCCAGTTGGCTGGAGCTGTGCCAATCTGAAGCCAGGAGCCGGGAGGTTCTTCCCGATCTTCCACACGGGTGCAGGGGCCAAGCACTTGGGCCATCCTCCACTGCTTTCCTAGGCCATAGCAGGGAGCTGGATGGGAAGTGGAGCAGCAGGGACTAGAACTGGCACCCATCTGGGATGCCAGTGCTGCAGGCAGAGGATTAACCTACTATGCCACAGTGCTGGCCCCTATTTTTAAAAGTTTTAAACAGTTATTTTTATTTTTTGTTGAGATTCAAAGGGGGCCAGAGAGAGAGAGAGAGAGAGAGAGAGAGAGGTCCCAACAGCCAGTTTACTTCCCAAGTGCATGGGAGCCAGGAACTCAATCCAGGTCCCCCATGTGGGTGGCAGGTGCTGCCTCCCAGGGTGTGCACTGGCAGGAAGCTGGGATCAGAAGCAGAACTGGTACGCAAATCCAGGAGCTCTGATATGGGATGGAGACGCCCCACTGACAGCGTAGCTGCTAAGCCAAAGCCCACCCTATTATTGTCATTGCTGTCATTATTATCATTAAATATTAATGTGAAATGGGTGGCATAGAGGACTTATACAATGGTACCTTCAAAAACTCATAGGAAATGGGATTAAAACATAAGTTTATTTTGGTGTAAAACGTTGAATCCATTAATAGTGTCTTTGCAATACTCATGAACTTTGCGATAACCCTTGTACACTTCGGGTTAGTGCTTTTCAATGCTTTAAAGATGCAACTGGGATTCCTTGGCTACTGTTCCATCTCCCCCCTCCCAGGTGTTCACTCCCTCCTCGCCTCTCTCAATAAATCTCTCTGCGATTTGCACCCCTCAGCCCGGCTTCCCGTTACCCAACCCAGTGGTGGAGGATTCTCCTGCAGACCTGGAGGACCCCTGCCCTGGGGCCGGGCTCAGCAGTTGCCCATTCCCCAGGCCGGGCCAGGCTCACCTGAGCCAATTTTCTCTCCCCAGGAAGTGGATCCCATCGAGAGCCACACCTTTGCCACCAGCACCCTCACGCAGTTCTGCATCCTCTTCAAGAGGACCTTCTTGTCCATCCTCAGGGACACGGTGAGGCACTGGGTCGGGGGAGAGGAAGCTGCCATCAGCCCCTAGGCCTGGCCCTTTGGGCTGGGAGGTCCAGGCACCCGTGGGTCTGTGTGCCTGGGAAGCTCCAACCCCCGGGTGGCCTGCCCATGCCTGGGCTGTGATACATCCCGTGTCCTTCCCACAGGTCCTGACCCACCTGCGGTTCGTGTCCCACGTGGTGATTGGCGTGCTCATCGGCCTCCTCTACCTGCACATTGGCGACGATGCCAGCAAGGTCTTCAACAACACCGGCTGCCTCTTCTTCTCCATGCTCTTCCTCATGTTTGCTGCCCTCATGCCGACTGTGCTTACCTGTGAGCTGAGCTGCCCGGGGCATGGGCTGGGGGCGGGGCGGGCTGTCAGCCAGCTGTGCCTGATCTGCCTGTGTCCGTAGTCCCCTTGGAGATGGCAGTCTTCATGAGGGAGCACCTCAACTACTGGTACAGCCTCAAAGCGTATTACCTGGCCAAGACCATGGCCGATGTGCCCTTTCAGGTGAGCCTCAGCCCCGCCCCCACTGCCTCCATTGCTGTCTTGTTCCCTCCATCACTTAGCAGGTGGGTGGTGAGGACCTGCCGTGCGCCAGGTCTGTACTAGCCCTGATAGAGCCTGAAGCTCACGAGCCGATGTTTCAGTGGAAACAACTAGCAACCACCGGAAGATGCTGCCGAGGGCAACCTTGCAAATGACTCCCTGTAAGACTATCGGAGGCAGCAGACAATCAGTAGACCCCAGGGCTTGCTGCCGTGTGCTAGCTGTGCATCTCCCTTTGTTTCAGTGTCCCCATCTGTACAGGGGGTGATGAGAGGACCTCCTCCAGGATTCTTTATGAGAAGTAAATGACTAAGAGAAAAATCTTAGAACAGTGCGTGCCATATATGAAGCACTCAATAAATGTTAGCTGGTTTCTTTCCTTCTTTTTTTTTTTTTTTTTAAGACTTGTTTATTTATTTGAAAGGCAGAGTTACAGAGAGGCAGAGGCAGGGAGAAAGAGAGGTCTTCCATCCACTGGTTCACTCCACAGATGGCCTCAATGGCCAGAGCTGCACCAATCCAAAGCCAGGAGCCAGGAGCTTCTTCCAGGTCTCCCATGCAGGTGCAGAGGCCCAAGGATCTGGGCCATCCTCCACTGCTTTCCCACGCCACAGCAGAGAGCTGGGTTGGAAATAGAGCAGCTGGGACTTGAACCAGCATCTACATGGGATGCTGGCACTGCAGGCAGTGGCTTTACTCATTATACCACAGCGCCGGCCCCCCTAGTCAGTTTCTTGTTATGACTGCCACCACCATGTCCTGAGCACCAGGGCTGCCAATCATCCCCAGGCACCTGCATGTTAGGAGGGGGCACCCCTTCCTCAGGGGGTGGCCCCTGTGCTGTGCCAGGTTCCATGACAACAACACAGGCTGGATCTTGGCCTGCGGTTGGGCACACACACTTGGTTCTATCCTGCTTCCATATTTTAAAAAAAATCTATTTATTTATTTATTTATTTTTGAGAGACAGAGAAAGTCCCTCCCACTGGTTTACTCCGAAATGCCTGGGAGCCAATAACTCAATCCGTGTCAACCCAACCACTTGAGCATCACCTGCTGCTCCCCAGGGTTCTGCCTTAGCAGGAAGCTGGAATCAGGAGTGGAGCTGGGACTCCAACCCAGACCCTGTGATACAGGCTGTGGGTGTGTCCCAACCATCATCTTTAATGCTAAGCCACATGCTTGGCTCCTGCCTGCATATTTCACTCTCCACCCCCCTCTCTATTGCAATTTTTTCTTGTAATACTATTTCTTCTACTATTTATTTATTTGAGAGGCAGCGACTAAGAGAAAGAGATAAAGGCAGAGAAGAGAGAGAGAAATAGAGACAGAGAGCTCCCATCTGCTAATTCACTCCTAAGATACCTGGAGCCAGGAACTCAATCCAGATCTCCCATGTGAACGGCAGGAACCCAAGTTTTGAGCCTTTGTCGCTGCCTCCCAGGGTCTACAGTGGCAGGAAGCCAGGGTCAGGAGCCAGAGCTGAGCACCGGACCCACGTGCTCTAATGTAGGATGCAAGAGTCTTAACTTGTGTCTTTACTGCCAGGCTAGACACCTGCCCGCTCTTCTATTAAAAAGAAAATGTTTCACTGTTTATATCTGAGGTTTATAATGCTGTGCTATGAGATACAAACAGAGAGTAAAGTGTTACCATGCTGAAGCAAATGAACATGGCTCTCATCTCAGAGTTATTTTTCTATGACAAGAGCAACTGAAATACACAAAACTTCAACAGGAACTCCTAATACAACAGGACTTTAGTGCCTGTGGTCCTCCAGGTGTATCTCAGATCTGTAAATCTGTTGATTCTACACACAGGATATAGTCTCCTGGGGAAACCAAACAGGCTCCTAGGACGAGCGACCTCAGTAGCAATACAAGCACCAAGGAGGCCTGGCCAGGAAGGACTTCGGGAGCTCAGAGCAGGGAGACGTCGCTGTGTCTGAGCTGGTCAGAGCAGGCCTAATGGAGCGGTGGGACTGGCAGGTGCCACGTGTCCATCTGGGGGACGGGGTGATGGAGAGGATGGAGGCAGCACAGGCAGGGGACACTGCAGGCACAGGTGCTCCAGAGCTAGGGTGGAGTGGAGGGTCTTGACCACCAGGCCCCTGGCTTGAGGTGTTTGCCCAGCTGCATGCCCGCCCCCCAGGTGGTGTGCCCCGTGGTGTACTGCAGCATCGTGTACTGGATGACGGGCCAGCCTGCTGAGACCAGCCGCTTCCTGCTCTTCTCAGCCCTGGCCACCGCCACGGCCTTGGTGGCCCAGTCTTTGGGGCTGCTGATCGGCGCCGCCTCCAACTCCCTACAGGTGGGGATTCCCCAGGGGGCCTTGTGGGAGGAAGCATGGGGGGCCATCAGGGGTGGACCCAGTCTGTCCTGGTCACTCCTGTGATGGCCTGGCCCTCCTCCTCCCTCCAGGTGGCCACCTTCGTGGGCCCGGTCACCGCGATCCCTGTCCTCCTGTTCTCTGGCTTCTTTGTCAGCTTCAAGACCATCCCCACGTACCTGCAGTGGAGCTCCTATCTCTCCTACGTCAGGTCAGTGCCCGATCCTTCTCCTGCCCCACATGGGACCGTGCCCAGGAGACCCCGGCTGTACCGGGTCTGGTGCCTGCCTAACTCTCCCTTGGGCAGGGCGCCCTCACTGGCTCCTGGGGGTCAGAGCTGGGCTCTGGCAGTTTGCCCAGGGAGTGGACGCGGTGCTCTGTCAAGCTCTGATGCCCCCGCCTGCCTAGGTATGGCTTTGAGGGTGTGATCCTGACCATCTATGGCATGGAGCGAGGAGACCTGACGTGCTTGGAGGAGCGCTGCCCGTTCCGGGAGCCACAGAGCATCCTCCGGGCGCTGGATGTGGAGGATGCCAAGCTGTACCTGGACTTCCTGGTCTTGGGCATCTTCTTCCTGGCCCTGCGGCTGCTGGCGTACCTCGTGCTTCGTTACCGGGTCAAGTCGGAGAGATAGAGCCTGGCTCCTGGCCTGGGCCCCAGCCCCTGCAGCTGGAAGCCCTGGGCCCCAGCCCTTTGGGGCTGTTTTAACCTTGTAGCACTGGTTGCTGGTGTGGCCACCGTCCCCTCCCCCAGCTGCTCCACAGACTGTGGTCCCAGCCAGGCCCTGGTGAGGGGCTTCAGCCTCCCCACTGCGCCCAGGAGTCTTCCCATTTGATGCAGTTTGTAGCTTCCTCCCTACTCTCTCCAACACCTGCATGCAAAGACCCCTGGGAGGCTGCCACTCTCCTCCCTGCCCTGGCACCTTCCTCTGTTGTCTGCCTAGGAGCCCAAGGCTCTCCAGGCTCCCAAGTACAACTGACCAAAGTGGCCCCCTCTGGGGGGCCCCACCACACAAGTGTTTGTAAACCAGGCAGCTCAAAGTTGGAGTGCCAGGGCTGGGCCCTGGTGGGGTCCCCTGGAAGCCCCATTCTGGCTGTTGGAATGGAGCAGGGAAGGACTCTGGAAGTCTCTCCCTCCTCTTCCTCACCTTCCCCCACCCCGAGAACCTGGCTGATTTGGACAATCTGCTGAGACAGAAGCTGGATTTTCTGTCTGGGTCTCCCCTCCTAATCCTGAGGATTGGAGAGCCCTGGGGCCGTGGGACGTCCCGCTCCCTATGCCCATTGCCTTTGGGGAGTAGGGCCTGATGGTACCTCTGCAATATCGTCTGTGTGTCTGTCCCACCTGCTGGCGGAACTGGAGAATGCACTTTATTCTGGGTGTGAGTGGGGGAAGACCTGCCCCCTCAGCAGGGTCTCACAAGGCTCCCTCCCCTCTCCAGAGCCACAGGCGCACACAAGCGAACAGGCAATCTCAGCTCCCCACACTCGCCATTCCCTCCTGCTCGGAGGACCAGTGCCGGCGGCATCACGGTGGTGGCGGGTGGCGGGCGCTGCAGGGAGGGCGGTGCCAAGCTCCTCCCGGGGATCCCACTTTGGAGATTCTCAGGAGGAGGCTGGTGCTGCCCAGGTGTCTCCAGGATTGGCAGGTGTCTCCCCTCCCTCCCCCCATCTTTCCTTCCTCCCAAGCCAAGGGTGGCGCGGGGCGCTAGCTCCCTGGAGTTCAGGACCCAACACAAGCACAAGCACGGGCAGCCGTTGGCCTTGGCCACCATCACCCCATGGCTCTCCTTTTGTGCTCCAATCTGGCGTTCTCATCCCCCCACCCCTCCCTGGCCGCTTGCTGCTCATTCAAAGTCCTGTCCATGTCTCTCCAGCCCTTGCCGTCAGCAGGTGGCCCACGGGCATCAGAGCAGCACGCCCTGAGCACCAGGTGGCAGACGCACGCAGAGCGAGCTGCTCACTGTCCTGGTGGGTGCAGGCGCAGGTGACCTCTGACCTCCCCTCTGTCCAGGGCTCCCCGTCACACCCGTACGAGGACCTCTCTCCCCTCCCTCTCCCTGCCACAGGTTCTCCTCACACAGAGATGCCAGTTGTATTTGTGGGATTTCACCCATTATTAATTAATAAAACCTATATTTATACAGTATGCAATGTGCAAATGTGGCTCTGCCACCTGCTGCTGTGGCTGTGAGGGAGGGGTGGGGGTCAAAGCACTTGGCAGGATCCCGGCGGCTTTCAGAAATCTGTGCAGGGGCTGCTGAGTCCCAGGTAGGTGCCAAGGTAGTAAATGTGTATCTTGTGAAATATGCCACGCTTCCCACCACACAGCTGCTCATGTTGGTTATCTCAAAGGAGTCCTATGCTAACTCTGCATGAGCCCTCATGACAACCCATTTTACAGATAGTAGAATTGAGACTTGAGTTAAAAAACTTGGTAAAGTCTCTCAGTGGAGGAGGAACTAGAACTGGAGACCAGCTCTTCTCCCTCCAGACTTCATTCTTTCAAAAATTAATTAATTAATACTTTAATTTTATTTGAAAGGCAGAGAGACAAATGCCTGCAGCAGCCAGACTAGACTAGGCTGGAGCCCGAAGCTCAGAACTCAGTCTGGGTCTCCCTCACGGGGGGTAGGGGCCCGAGTCCTTGAACCATCACTGCTGCCTCCTAGGGTGCACATTAACAAGAAGTCAGATCAGAAGTGGAGGTGGGACTTGAACCAGGGACCCCCCCCCCATGAGATGTAGAAGTGCCAGGGGCGCCGTACAGCCGCGCAAACGCCTCCCCCCAGAATACTCATCCTTGCACTGGTCAACAACACTTGCTCATGGTGCAGGTGCACGCTGTGTGCAAGGGCCCAGTGTTTGTTGCAAGGGTGTATTTCTGTCTGAGTGACACACAACTCTCTCCAACACTCCTGAGCCCTGGTTGTGCCATGGGAGAGAGGAGGACGATGAGGACCGGCAGAGACCTTGCAGCCTCCTCCCTGGGACCGGAGTGGCAGGACAGAGGGGAGGACGCCCTGGGAACGCCTGGTACCCTGGGAGAGAGGGGCAGGCTGGGAGGCAGGAAGACACAGGCCATCGGCTTCCTGCATGGGGCAGCCTGCTCAGGTCGTGGCACCCTCCTGAGCTTACTCTGGCTCTCTCCCTCCGTACTCCTCCTCTTTCCCCCTGGGCCACACTTACCAGGACGAGCCAGAGGCTGCCAGGACTGCCGGGGGCTTTGACGGCCAGGGGTCTGGGGTATGCAAACGTCCAGGGGCCTTTGAGGGAGGGCAGCAGGGTGACCAGGACACACCTCAGGGCTGCCTCCTCCTTGGTCCGGGGCCAGAGATCAAGGGCTGAAGGAAGGGCCTGGGATCACCCTGCCAGCTGTGTGGAACACGTGGGTTGTGTGCAGGCAGAGCCAAGTTTCCTGGGCTGGGCTAGTATCCAATCTGGGTGTGGCTGGGCACTTCCCTGGAGATGGCCTAACTTTGTCTCTTACAGGTCTGGGACGGAGGGGTCTCTGGGAAAGGATAAACATTTAAAATGCACACATACTTTTTTTTTTTTTTTTTGTAAAGAAAGACATTTATTTGAAAGGCAGAGTTAGAAAGAAGGAGAGACAGAGGGATCTGCTGGTTCACCCCCCAGATGGCTGCAACAGCCCAGGCTGGGCCAAGGCTGGAGCCAGGAACCAGGAGCTCCATCCAGAGTCTCCCACGTGGGTGCAGGGCAAGCACTTGGGGCATCTTCTGCTACTTTCCCAGGTGCATTAGCAGGGAGTTGGATTGGAAGTAGAGCAGCCCAACTCGAACAGGCGCCCGTATGGGATGCCAGCATCTCAGGCAGCAGCTTAACCTGCTGCGCCACAGCACCAGCCGCAAATGCACACATTTATAAGTGGCCCTCCCGCCCTTCCCCTGGTCTAATTAGAGGCAATGAACATTCCAGAGCTGGCAAGGGCACAGAGAACACATGTAAAGTGGCTCACGTATTTCCAAAGGGAGCACTTTTTTTTTCTTTTCTTCTTCTTTTTCTTCTTCTTTTTTTTTTTTTTTTTTTTTGATAGGCAGAATGGACAGTGAGAGAGAGAGAGACAGAGAGAAAGGTCTTCCTTTGCCGTTGGTTCACCCTCCAATGGCCGCCGCGGCCGGCGCACTGCGGCTGGCACACTGCGTGCTGATCCGAAGGCAGGAGCCAGGTGCTTCTCCTAGTCTCCCATGGGTGCAGGGCCCAAGCACTTGGGCCATCCTCCACTGTACTCCCTGGCCACAGCAGAGAGCTGGCCTGGAAGAGGGGCAACCGGGACAGAATCTGGTGCCCTGACCAGTACTAGAACCCGGTGTGCCGGCGCCGCAGGCAGAGGATTAGCCAAAGGGAGCACTTTTAATCCCTACAGCAACCCCACGAGTCCGCTAGGATGAGCACTACCATTTTCTTCTTTTGCAGAGAAGGGAATGAGGCGTGGAGACATGACTGAGCATGCTCTCATGGTCCTGTGCTCTTGTCCCGCGATTCCTGGGAACCTGCTCTCAGCGTGTTCAGAAATGGGCTCCGACCTGCCTGAACGCAGCCACCTCCTCTGGGTCAGGGCCTGTGCTGGAGGCCAGCGCTCACGCCGCAGCTCTGAAGTCAGACGTGGAGGTCATGACTCACAGAGGCCAAATTACATGTTATTAATGAAACACGGCTGTCCTGCCTGGGGGGGGGGGCTCTCTCAGAGCCGGGTCCAGTGCCTGCAGCCTGATGACCCTTTGCCTCGCATGGTTGGGCAGGGGGACTGAAGCTAGAGGAGTCTCCCCGGCCCCCAGTGTCACCCCGGAGCCCACAGTTGGCAGCCGGCTTTATGTGCCCTCCCCTTCCATGTCCTTCCTCTTAAGAAATTATCTTAAAATGCAGATTGCCAGTGTTCCCGTTGCTTGGAGTGCCCTGCCCTTCCCTGACTTTTTTCTGTAACATCAGCTCACATGTCACGTCCTCTGCCAGATGCCGTTGGAAGCTTCCTCTTCTGGACTGGCTTTCCCAACCAGTTCCGGTGCATCCTGTGTAAATGCAGCGGTTGGTCCCGCCGGAAGGGAGCCGCTGCGGTTGGGTCTCTGCATGCCTTGCTCTGCTTGCCAGTCCGCTGCCTAGGTCTGGGCTGGGCCTGGGAGGGTGCTCAGGCCTAGCCTGATACCTCGCTTTCAAGGAACGAGCAAACGTCTCAATGAAACATCAAGGTTGTTTCTCATCCAGATGGAGGGCAGGGTTCACAAAGCCCTTGCACCTGTTCCGTGCACTGGGCACACTGAGGTTTGGTGTGGAGGTGCGCCCTGGCTGGGGGTGGTGGGTGGCTCCTCCTCCGCCAGGTCAAGTGAGCCTTGGGTGTTCCTTGTGTGCAAGCACAGTGATAAGGGTGGGACCCGGAAGCCCCCAGGCTGGGTGGTGACTGAGCGTCAGACAGGAAGGGCAGGTTGGGATGGGAGTCTTACTCAAGCCCCCGGCCTTCCGGCCACACACGGAGGGCGAGGGTCGGAAGAGGACCAGGCCCAGAAGAGAGGACCTGGTCTCCGCCTGGAGGTAGGCTGGGGTAGCGGGTGAAGAGTGACAGAGGGGAGTGCGCCCTGGCGAGCGCCCGATGCCTCGGGAAGAGAGGGCGGGCTGTGAGGCCGTCCGCTTCCTGCGTGGGGCAGCGGCTCAGGTCGTGGCGCCCTCCAGAGCGTCAGTGTCCCTCTATACCATGGACATCTGTCGCCCCGCAAACCCGGAGGTGCTCCGTGAGGTCACAGGGTGTGAGTGGCGCCTGGGGACCTGCAGGGGGCAGTACGAGCGAGCGGCAGGGCCGGCGGGGACCCAGGGCTGCGCCCACGAAAGGGGCGGGTCGGGGGCCAGTGCCCGCCCCGCGCCTGCTCCGGGGCACCCGGCCGGCTCCGGTCTCCTCCTCTTCCCGGTAGAGCGCCTCGGCTCGTCCCTTCCCGCACCCGCTGCCGGGGCGGGCTCCGTGCAGGCGGGCCGAGCGGCCGGGAAGCGCCGCTCCCAGCGAGCCGGGGACTCCGGGAGGCCGCGGGAGACGCCGGCCGCCCGGGGCGCGGTAAAGGCCTGGCCGCGCCGGGCGGGGGCTGGGCGGGAAGCGGCGCTGGGCCGGCGCCTCGCGACCAGGAGGACCGGGCTGGGCCGCTGAGTGGTGGGCATTCTGGCAGCTTCCCCACCTTGGTGCCCGAGGCCAGTGGAAACTAGGAGAGCTGTTTGGGACCCACTGGCCGGCCCAGTAGGTTCCCTGCTGTGCGCCCGCTTTTCTTACTGCCCCGAGACCTGGGGTGATCATCTTGACTGTGGCCCTGGATCTGGGTTTTTTACCCGAGCTGCCCCAGCTCCCCCGGGGTCCTCTCTTAACCTTTCCCCAGCCTCTGGGACTCTTGCCCGGCTTGGCGTAGCGCAGGCAGGTGTGGCCCGGTGCAGCCGACTCACCCTGTATGTAACCTCCCCCCGCAGGAGCTCAGAGGGCTCAGGAGCGAAGGATCCTAAAGGACTGGATAGGATTCTGACAGAGCAGGCAAGAGCAAGAGCCCCGGAGCCTGGGGACTGAGGTGCCCGTGGGAAGCAGACTCAGGAAAATTGCCTGTGTGGGTTAGGAGTTTGGGCTGTTGGTAACCTGGGGTTTGGAGAAGTGCCTATGGCACTGGCATTGGGCACAGGGGTTGAGCCCCTGCATCCCTCCTAGGAGGGCCTGGGTCCAGGGTCTTGGATGCACTTTGGAGTCCCAGCTTTCTGCTGGTGTGCAGTCTGCGAGGTGGCTAGTAACGGCTCCAGCACTTGGGCCCGTGCCACCCAATTGGGAGACATGGAATGTGTTCTGTGCTCCTGGCTTCAGGCTTGTCTAACCCTGGCTGTTGAGGGCATTTGGGGTGTGAACCAGTGGATGGAGGGTCTCTGTCTTTGTGTCTCTGCTTTTCAAATACAGTGAAAATAAAAATAAATTAAAAATTAGGAAGGCGATTGGTGCTGGGATGCACTGAGCCTGAAGCAGAGAGCCTGGAGCAGGAGGTGGGCACCTGTCCCTCCCCTCCATGTCCTGGGGTTGGCTGATTGAAGTCTGGGATGACATGCAGAGGCCAAAGCAGCGTGTGGGAAGGGGACTTGGTAGGGTTCTTTCCATTGCTTGAAGGGACAGGACACGGTCTACTGTAAATCCAGTGCCTGGGAGGATTTGCAGCCAAGTGACTAAAGGGGAGGAGGAGGGAAGAGTTCATTGTTGCAGGGTTGGTGGGAGGCACTGGCAGCCTACCCATAGGAGGTGTCAGCTGGGAAGGGTGCTCATTCACGTATTTATTATTTATGCCAGCCTCAAAGGCAGCTTACATGAAAGTCACAGCGAAGATAAAATGAGACGGCCATTAAAACTGGACCTAGAGGACTTGATAGCTAGGGGCAAAGGCAGAGGGGAGTGCATAATTAAACCTAGGAAATCTAGGCTGCAGAAAAGCCACTGGAAAGGAACACAGGAGCTCACTAGCAGCCAAGGAGGGGGAAAAAAAAGCAGCTGAGTAAAGCATTTAGGAGGCTGGAGCTCAGGAGAACACATTTGTGAAGCCTTAGGGGGAAGCAGCGAGAGGTGGCAAGAGGGAGCACAGGACGAGTCTGGCGGGGGGTCTGGGAGGAGGAGGAGAGCAGGCCAGGCCAGGGCTGGGCGGTGCTGGTGTCCGGGAGGAGCGGGCCCTCTCCTAGGGACTGCTGGCGTGGGGCTGGGGCGGGCAGTGGTGATCATCCAGTCTCCCTATTCTTTCAGGGGAGCAGGATAGAGGGTGGCGCTAAGGCCCTCTGGCTTCTCTCCCAGAATGAGATGGGGCCGCCATTTGCCCAGGGCCTACTGGGGCTCTGGTCTGGGAAGATCACCGCCACCCCCAGGTGAGCAGGAAGTAGTGATTTCTGTTTCTGCCTCTCCTGTTGGCTTCTCCCTTCCCAGAGAGCAAGGATCTAGACGCCAGGTGCATGAGTGCAGGCCCCGTGCATCTTATTGGTGACCTTGGGCACAGCTCAACTCCTTCAACTTCCTTTTTTCATTCTAAAAAAGAGCAGCTGGACACGGTGGTCTTGGAGGGTACCTTGCATCTGGATCAGTCCAGGAACACGTGTCCTACCTCGTTTCGCGTTTAACAAATGTTTCCTATGTGTCCTCCATGTGCCACACCCTGTGTTAAGTTCTAGGTCTATCGTTATGAACAGAACCGGATGTGATCCTTGCTCTCGTGGAGGGGAAGGGAAGCCTGCTAACCAAGTGATCATGTAATGGGGCATGAAGTTGCACACTGCTGCTACAAAGGGTGGTGTGTGCTGCTGGGAGAGCAGATAATGGAGGCGGGAGTTGTGGACGTGGGGAAATGTGCTGAGATCCGCAGATGTCATTTCTTCCTTTTCTTTGTAGACGATCGTACCTCCTCCCTGGTCCACCGGAGCTGGCCCCTTAAAGGGGAGCACCCCCTTGCGCCCCCTAGGTGAGGCCTGGTTCTCATACCTTAGGATGCTTCTGGTCACAGCAGAGGATGCTGGGAAGGGTCAGGACTTGACACTAACTTGATCCCCTCAGGGAAGGGTGGGGAGGATACACAGTAGCTCCCAGCCAGAGCTGAAGGAAGTTGGGGTTGATGTCCCAGGGGTTGGGGTGGGAGGACACCCGGCAGTGGCAGGCAGCAGTGGGCTGATGGGCTAGGAGTGAGGCCTCAGGGTCTGGGATGGCTCTGAGAGTCAGACCAGGCCTTGCCTAGCCTGTCCAGTGGCAGGCCTGCACCTCAGGAAGCTGCAAATTAGAGCCCATGCGGGGGCTGAGCCGTTCACGCCTTACCTTGTCCTCATTCCTCACTTAGGGCCTTTGCACGCCACCGTGGGAGCTCAGCTGACAGTGCTCCCCCACCAGGGAGGCACGGACAGCTGTTCAGGAGCGTCTCAGCAGCTGGTAAAGGGACTGGCTGGGCTCCTGGGGGTCGGGGGAATGGGGAGGAAGGGGCCTGGAAGGAGAAGCAGGATGAGGGAGGCATAGAGGGTCCACTGCCATCGTCCGCCTGTGTCTCTCCCTCTCTGCGCTCCGTCTTCCATCTGTCTGGGCAGCCTTCCTTCAACACCCAGGCCAGGCACACCCAGTAGGTACAGAGCCCCTAGAGACACACACTCTCTTCTCTTCAACAAGCTGGGGCCCAGAAGCCAGGTGGAAACCACACACAGATAGCCACGAAGCCAGCCGGCCGGCCCAGGCTCAGCATTGTGCACCCAGTGGCTGCCCGCTTCCTGCCATGGGAACCCAAGCTTTCTGGACAGGCTGTCTTTCCTGGGCTCCGACACTACCCACACGCCGCCCATGCTGCGCTCTGGCTTCTCCAGGCCCTTTCCCCTGACCTGTGTTCTTGCCTCCCCACCCAGAGGCCATCCAGCGGCACCGCCGGAACCTGGCCGAGTGGTTCAGCCGGCTGCCCAGAGAGGAACGTCAGTTTGGGCCGACCTTTGCGCTGGACACAGTTCACGTTGACCCTGTGATCCGTGAGAGCACCCCCGATGAGCTCCTGCGTCCGCCTGCCGAGCTGGCCGTGGAGCAGCAGCCGCTGCTACCGGGGCTCCCGCCGCTCGCCCTGTCTCAGCTCTTTGAGCCTGACGCCTGCGGGCGCCGGGTACAGACGGTGGTGCTCTACGGCACGGTGGGCACAGGCAAGAGCACGCTGGTGCGCAAGATGGTTCTGGATTGGTGTTACGGGCGGCTGCCGGCCTTCGAGCTGCTCATCCCCTTCTCCTGTGAGGACCTGTCGTCCCTGGGCTCCGCCCCAGCATCCTTGTGCCAACTGGTGGCCCAGCGCTACGCGCCCCTGAAGGAGATTCTGCCCCTGATGGCTGCAGCCGGGTCTCGCCTGCTGTTTGTGCTCCATGGCCTGGAGCGGCTCAACCTCGACTTCCGGCTGGCGGGCACGGGGCTTTGTAGTGACCCCCAGGAGCCGGGGGCACCGGCTGCTGTCATCGTCAACCTGCTGCGCAAATACATGCTCCCCGAGGTGGGCGGCCCCCTGCCCCACCCCTGCTGCCCTTGCACTTGCCCTGGGGGAGGGGGTTGGGGTCCTGGGCCTGCATGTTTGATGGGTAGAGAGTTGGGCCTCGTGTTAGTTCAAATCCTGGCCTGTTCACTTCCCAGCTGTGACCCCGAGTGAGCCTGTCTCCCCCAGGCTGCTGTTCCCTTTTCTCCTTGAGTTGTCCCAATGAAATGAGATTCTGCAGATCAGAGCCAGGGCTCAGCAAGTGTTAGTTATGAGTGTCGTCATCCGCCTCCTCATCCTGGGAGACTGTCTTTGGGGGGGGAGGGCGGATGCAGTCAGGACGGTAGGGTCTCTCTTAGCCCTCAGCCGTGTCCTTCCCAGGCCAGCATCCTGGTGACCACACGGCCCTCTGCCGTCGGCCGCATCCCCAGCAAGTACGTGGGCCGCTACGGAGAGATCTGCGGCTTCTCTGATACCAACCTGCAGAAGCTGTACTTCCAGCTCCGCCTCAACCAGCCGGACTGTGGGCACGGCGCTGGGGGAGATGGTGTCTCGGCCACGCCCGCTCAGCGCGACAACCTGGTGCAGATGCTCTCGCGGAACCTGGAGGGCCACCACCAGATCGCCGCCGCCTGCTTCCTGCCCTCCTATTGCTGGCTCGTCTGTGCCACCTTACACTTCCTGCATGCGCCTACGCCTCCCGGCCAGACCCTCACCAGCATCTACACCAGCTTCTTGCGCCTCAACTTCAGTGGGGAGACGCTGGACAGCACTGACCCCTCCAATCTGTCCCTGATGGCCTATGCAGCGCGAACCATGGGCAAGCTGGCTTACGAGGGCGTGTCCTCTCGCAAGACCTACTTCTCGGAGGAGGACGTCCGGGGCTGCCTGGAGGCCGGCATCAGGACGGAAGAGGAGTTCCAGCTGCTCCATGTCTTCCGCCGGGATGCCCTGAGGTTCTTCCTAGCCCCGTGTGTGGAGCCGGGGCACCTGGGCTCGTTCGTGTTCACTGTGCCCGCCATGCAAGAATACCTGGCCGCCCTCTACATCGTGCTGGGCCTGCGCAATACCACTCTGCAACGGGTGGGCAAGGAAGTGGCTGAGCTCGTGGGCCGTGTCGGGGAGGATGTCAGCCTGGTACTGGGCATCGTGACCAAGCTGCTGCCGCTGCGGATTCTGCCTGTGCTCTTCAACTTGCTCAAGGTAATCCCTAGCCCCGGGGTTCCCCCCACCCCGCCCCGGCCCCTTCCCTCCCCAGGACCCCGGGCTGCTGCCCACCTGCTCCCTCCCAGAAGCAAACAGCTCTTTCTTGAGGTGAATTTCCCCTTTGCTCTGGTTTCAGCTCTGGGCCATTTGGCAGTTTTTTTTTTTTTTTTTAAGATTTTATTTATTTATTTGATAGGTAGAGTTACATACACAGAGAGGGAGGGGAAGAGAGAAATGTCTTCCATCTGTGGCTTTATTCCCTAAATGGCCACAACGGCCAGAGCTAAGCTGATCTGAAGCCAGGAGCCAGGAGCTTCTGGGTCTCCCACACAGGTGCAGGGGCCCAAGCACTTGGGCCATCTTCTCTGCTTTCCCAGGCTACAGCAGAGAGCTGGATCAGAAGTGGAGCAGCCGGGACTCAAACTGCTGGCACTGAAGGTGTTGGCTTAGCCTACTATGCCATAGTGCCGGCCCCTGGGCTGTTTGGCTTTTAGTAGGAATAGGGCATAAGGAATGGGGAGAGAGAAACCACAAGGCTGGGGAAGCTTTGGAGGCTAGGAGGGGAGCTGAGGGCACAGGCACCTTAGTGACAATCAGGCAGATCCCTAAGCGTGGTGTCCTTTGTGCGTCTCTCCGGCCAGTCTTTGTGGCTGGCAGCGGGGGTCACCATGGTGCAGGGCCTGTCGTCTGCTCCACAGGTCCAGAAACTCGATTGTATCTGTTCCTACACAGGTGATTAGACTGTGCGTGATGACTCATCCTGACGAAATCACCAGGGACAGGCTTATAAAGCAGAGGTCATTGGATTAATTTACCCAGGGAGGATGGATGATGGCACTGGAATTGGCTTAGGACAGTCCATCCTGGGCGCAGAGCCGCTCCAGAAACCACATTACAGGCGTGGGGCCTGGGCAGGAAGACGGGCGGATGTGCCAGCCCCTTGGGGACAGAGGAGCCTGTCTGCTGATGGCTTCCAGGTGCTTCATCAGAGCCCGTCCTGTTGTTTCTCACAGAAGCCCTGGGCATGAGATGCTGTTATGACGCCCTTTATAGATGAGGTGACAGAGACTCAGAAAGGTGGAGGGATGGGGCCGGTGCTGTGGCGCAGCGGGTTAATGCCCTGGCCTGAAGCACTGGCATCCTATATAGATGCTGGTTCTAGTCCCAGCTATTCCTCTTCTGATCCAGTTCTCTGCTATGGCGTGGGAAAGCAGTGGAAGATGACCCAAGTGCTTGGGCCCCTGCACCTGTGTGGGAGACCTGGAGGAGGCTCCTGGCTCCTGGCTTTGGATTGGCGCAGCTCTAGCCATTGTGGCCAATTGGGGAGTGAACCAGTGGATGGAAGACCTCTCTCTCTCTCTCTACCTCTCTCTGTAACTCTTTAAAAAAAAAAAGGCAGAGGAACTGTTCCAGGTCGTGCAGGTAGTAAGTGGAATAGTCGGGCTAGGAGCCCAGGGTGTAGGATTCTGAATCCTGGGCTCTCCACCAAACTGGACCGATGGTGGCGGCGGTGTCTTGCCAGGTGAGCCTGCTCTTGCCTGGGAGCTGGTCCTGAGGAGGCAGAACCCTGGTCTGTGCGGGCAGAATTCCAAGTTTCCCTTTTCTATAGGCACCAAGGTATAGGGTTGTGAATGGAGGCTAAGTAGCCCAGCTACTCAGATTCAGACGCAGGCTGTGCCACTCATTAATCGTGCGACCTTGGACAGGGTACCTGACCTTTCTGTGCCTCAGGTGCCTTGTCTGTTAAATGGGAATAAAATAGAGCTTTGACATTGGCCTATGGTGAGGATGAAATGGATTGCTCCCGAGGGCCTGGCACACAGGACATGTGATTTAATTGTTTGTCAAACAATGAAAGAGGCTCAGCCCGCCAGGCCTTCTCCCACCATGCCTCAGGTGGCATCCCAGCTCCTGGGGCGGCCACTCCCCCTGGGGTGCGATGGCTGGGTTGCTGTGAGAGGCCATGGCCAGCGGTGGGCCCCTCAGAGCACTGTTCCCAGCGTGACACTCTCTGGTCTTGTAACCAGCTTAGTGTTGGGGGCGGGAGGAACACTATCCCCGCGCCACAGCAGGAACCTCACACAGGACAGGTATAAAAAGCCCAGACACGAGAGGAGGTACGCAGGTCTCTGCCACTGCGCAGAAGGCACCGTGGCAAAGGCGGGAGGAGATATCCCAGGGCTGCCCCAGCATCCACTGCCTCACTGAACGTCCGAGTGCCTGCCATGTGCCGGGCAGCGTGCTGGATTCTGGGGAAGAAGCAGCGAGCCCAGCCATGGCTGTCTGAGCTTTCTGACCTCATGGCCTGGATGCAGGAATGGCGATGTGACTGCCTGGGGAGAAAGTACCCTCACCCCCCCACCCCGGTGCTGTGCAAGTGAAGGGGGCGCCTGGCTTGTGGGCATCATAAGGTCTTGGCAGGTGCATGCTGTCTGATCCCTGTGGGATGAGCCAGGAGAAGAACGTGGGGCAGCGCCTTGGAGCTTTGAGGGAGAAGAGGATAGGAGCATAGTGAGTGGGGCGAGTGGCTTGTGCAGAGGGCACGGCGGCTGGCAGGTGCCAGCTTGTACAGGTGCTGTGTTGGTCATGGTGGCTCTGATAGCACCTGTCTAGGCTCACGCTGCGCGCACTATCTCTGCAGAGACCGTCCCACCGCCCCTGGGCTTGAACACGTGTGTGGTGTTTAGGAAAAAGCAAGAAGTTTCTCCGAGGAGGGATAAGATCACACAGCTCGAGCTGTGCGTCGTCAGGGAGGTGGAGCAGTGGGGGCGGTGTCTGGACCTTAAGCTGGCCCCTGCACTGGAGGCTGCAGGGTCCCCCCGTTCTGCTCCCTCTGCAGGTGGCCCCGCGAGTGTTCGGCCGCGTGGTGGGGAAGAGCCGGGAGGCAGTAGCCCAGGCCATGGTGCTGGAGATGTTTCGGGAGGAGGACTACCACAATGATGACGTTCTGGACCAGATGGGCGCCAGCATCCTGGGCGTGGAGGGCCCCCGGCGCCACCCGGACGAGCCCCCCGAGGATGAAGTCTTTGAGCTCTTCCCCATGTTCATGGGGGGGCTGCTCTCTGCACACAACCGGATCGTGCTGGCTCAGCTCGGCTGCCCCATCAAGAACATGGACGCCCTGGAGAACGCCCAGGCCATCAAGAAGAAGCTGGGCAAGCTGGGCCGGCAGTCGCTGCCCCCCTCGGAGCTCCTTGACCACCTGTTCTTCCACTATGAGTTCCAAAACCAGCGCTTCTCCGCGGAGGTGCTCAGCTCCCTGCGCCAGCTCAACCTGGCCGGGGTGCGCATGACACCCCTCAAGTGCACGGTGGTGGCGGCTGTGCTGGGCAGCAGGAGGCATGCCCTGGACGAGGTGAACTTGGCCTCCTGCCAGCTGGACCCTGCCGGGCTGCGCACACTCAGGCCCGTCTTGCTGCGTGCCCGGAAGCTGGGGTGAGGACCCGTTCCATGCACAGGCGTGGAGAGGGGAGAGGGTTGGAGGTGAAGGGGTGGCAAGGGAGGGTGCTAGGGGAACCAGAGGGACTGAGAAAGAACCAGCAGGTGTGTGGTGGCCCCTCTGCTGTTGCTAGAGCGAAATACCTTGGGCTGGGTACTTTCTAAAAGAAAAAGGCTCACTGAGCTCCCGGGGTTAGAGGCAGGGAGTCTGGGAACAGGTGGGCCCCTTGGTTTGGCCTCTGGTGAGGGCCCCTGTGGCTGCATCATCGCATGACAGAGGAGCAGAAGGGGGACAGCTGTGTGTGGAGGCCACGCGCACGGGGTGGTCCTGTTTTACGACAGCCCACTCTCGGAGACCGGCATTAATCCCCTCTGAGGGGACCTCATTCCCGTGAAGCAGGTCCCATCTCTCAAAGGTCTGGCGTGGGTAGAGGTGGGGGGAGCTGCAGCGGGAGGTGGGACAGGTGTAGGCTGCAAGGCAGGCTGGTGAGGAGAGGGCTTGGTAGATGGGCAGGCTCCTTGCTGAACTGTGTCCTCGGCCTCTTACCTCCCCCTGCCACCTGCCGCTCCAGCCTGCAACTCAACAGCCTGGGCCCTGACGCCTGCAGGGACCTCCGAGACCTGCTGCTGGACGACCAGTGCCAAATCAGCACGCTGCGGTGAGTGCCGGTGGAGACTTTGACCACCACCATGGCCAGCTAAAGACAAGGGTGAGCTCCCTGCCTCACCACGCACCTGTCACAGGCCCACTGTATAGTACAGGGGCTGGGACTCAGCTCTGTCTTGGCTGCCAACTCCTAGTCCGTTATAAGCAGCGGTGCAGGGGATGCCACCATTAACAGGTGCTGAGAAGCCTCTCACATGGCTGAAGCCAGCCTCAAGCAGACAGGGGAGAGGGTGAGTCCCACCTAGGCTGCTTGCCTGGTAACAGGGCCACTGCCCCTCCCAGGATTTTCCCGGCAGCCTCCCACGGCTGACCCAGATGCCAGCTCTCAGGAGGTGCTCCCCAGGTGTTGGCTGAAGTCCTAGGAACCCAAACACCTGGGTTCCAGTTTCTGGTTGAAGTAAGGGGAGGCAGATGAGGAGGGAGAAAGGAAGAAGGGAGAGAAGGAAGAGGAGTCAGAGGGGGAGAGGGGCAGGGGCAAAGGAGCCCAAACACTTGAGCCATCTTCTGCTGCTTTCTCAGGAACATTAGCGGGGAGCTGGATCAGAAGTGGAGCAGCCAGGATTCGAACCAGTGCCCATATGGTGCTGCAGGCCAGGGCTTTAACCTACTGTGGGTTAAACCCAACCCAGTGCGTGGGTTTGGTTCCTGGCTCTGGCTCCTGGGAGGCAGCAGATGATGAGTTCCTGGCTCCCTATTTTGGCCTGACTCAGTCCTAACTGTTATGGGGACTTGGGGACTGAATCGGCAGATGGGATACCTCTCTCTCTCTCTCTCTCTGCCTTTAAAAAAAAAACAAAGCAGAAGGGAAATAGTAATGATGAGGAAGGGGCGAGGGAGAAGAGGAGGAAGGGAGTGGTCAGTTTCTTCCACACTCTCCCTCCTCTGCACCCCCTGTCTCTCCACCTCCTTCTCCTGGGCCTGCATTTCTGTGTCCCAGCTCCTCTGCCCCATGCTGTGGCTCCTCCGGCCAAGTCCTGGTGCTCAACCCAGGCCGTCTGCCATGGGTCCTCCTAATATCCAGTTGTTTGTGGCCATAGGCTGTCCAACAACCCGCTGACAGCTGCGGGTGTCGCCCTGCTCATGGAGGGGCTGGCGGGAAACACTTCGCTGACACACCTGTCCCTGCTGCACACTGGCCTTGGAGACGAGGGCCTGGAGCTGCTGGCCGCCCAGCTGGATAGCAACCGGCAGCTGCAGGAGCTGAACGTGGCCTACAATGGCGCTGGCGACTCCGCGGCCCTGGCCCTGGCCAAGGCTGCCCGGGAGCACCCGTCCCTGGAGTTGCTACAGTGAGTCCTGTCCCTGGTCCCATCGTCCCCACTACTGAGTCCTCCTTCCCTTTCTCCACTGGGCTTTTTCTGTCCAGGGAGCGGCCCTGGGCCTGGTGCCTGTCCTCTCTTCCGGCTCCTGATTGTCCCTTGTCAGCCGGCCCACCTGCTTTGGGACTGGCCCTGCCCCTGCCCTGATTCCCTGCCACTGTTTCCACATCCCTGGTCCCTCTGAATTTCCACGCTATTCCCTGCCTCCCATGGTGGTGAGCACCCACCCGTCTGGCTCACTGCACACCATGGCCTGCTGCATTCCGCAGGCGGGATGGGGGTTGTGAGGCCTCCTAGGGTGCCCAATGCCCTGAGGCCCTCCCTCTCGGAGCCCCTCTGAACGGCACCCACTCCTCTCTCTCCCACTAGCCTCTACTTCAACGAGCTGAGCTCCGAGGGCCGCCAGGTCCTGCGGGATCTGGGGGGTGCTGCTGGAGGCGGCGCCCGGGTGGTGGCTTCTCTGACAGAGGGGACGGCAGTGTCCGAGTACTGGTCCGTGATCCTCAGCGAAGTCCAGCGGAACCTCAACAGCTGGGATCGGGCCCGGGTCCGGCGCCACCTCGAGCTGCTGCTTCGGGATCTAGAAGACAGCCGCGGGGCCACCCTCAATCCTTGGCGCAAGGCCCAGCTGCTGCGGGTGCAGGGCGAGGTCAGAGCCCTTGTGGAGCAGCTGGGAGCCCCTGTAAGCTGAGTGTCAGTGCCAGCAGGCACCCAGCTTGTGACCACTGGCCCCCAACCTCTTCCCTCTGTGGCCTCCTGGCTTGTAGCACCCCTTCTAGAAGGAGCCCTTCAAGGCTGGAGGCAAAGGAATGGGTGGGGCTAGGCCAGCTGTCCTCCTGGGAGCTGCCCAATCAGTCAGTGCCCCCACGTCTTGATGGCTTGCCTTGGAGCTGCACATGCCTCCTCTCCCTTTAGGGTGGCTTGATTGCCCCATGGCACTGCCACCAAAGCTTGTCTCTCCCTCCTCTCAGGGAGCCTCTGATTGGGCCATACTCCTTACGTTGCCCGCGCCCAGGGCATTGGGAGGGCCTGGGCCTGCCTCTTGCCCCTTTGTGGACACTGATGGTGCCCGCACACCGGTGCTCCCCCTCCGCCCTCATGGTACTGATGTTGCCCAGGGCAGGTGTAGCCAGTTCGCTGCTAGTAAAAAGCCGTGTGTCTTCCACTTCCCGTGCCTTCTCTTCCTTGGCTGGGGCTTCCGAGAAAGGGCATTGTCCTGTGTCATTCTGCTTAAATTACTGGGGCTATTTTGTGTTGCAAGTGGTTCCTGGGCACTGGGACCAGAGGCAGTGGAGATTGGAGGGGCCCATGAACAAGATATTAGGATGGGGATTGGCTACAATATTGTGCTTTTTTTTTTTTTTTTTTAAAGATTATTTACTTCTTTAAGAGGCAGAGTTACAGAGAGAAAAATACAGAGCTGTTCCATTTGGTGGTTCACTCCCAAATGACCGTAACAGCCAGGGCTGGCCAGGCCGAAGCCAGGAGCTTCTTCCGGATCTCCCCCTTGAATGTAGAGGCCCAAGCACTTAGACCATCTTCTGCTGCTTTCCAAGGTGCAATAGCAGGGAGCTGGATCTGAAGTGGAACAGCCGGGACTTGAACCACCATCCATATGAGATGGCAGTGTTGCAGGCTCCGGCCCATCACTCTTTTCATACTTACCCTCTGCTGAATGCCAGTGACCAGCAACCTGCCTGTCTTTCCCAGAGAGGCACCCGGACCGCTGCAGGGCTCCGGAGACAGCTGGGGCCCAGAAACAGCAGCAGGAAGGGCACGTGCACTTCCCCAGGGGATGACTCTTCCTCCCCGTTAACCATTACCCCACTGCTTCCCAGGCAGCGTCTTCAAGGAGGCGGGACCTGGGAGGGGGTGAGTGGGAGGGTCAGCTGGTTGAAATGGACCTTGGCCCTGCTTGGAGCACGGGGCGACTGGTCCAACCATGAAGGCGACTGCAGGTACGCGGCCACGAGGAATCCTCCGGAGGGGGCTTGGGGGCAGTCTGGGGGCAGAGTCGGAGGCTGAGTTTTGGGACCCAGGCACCCTTGATGTTGGGACTTGAAGCCCTAGGGCAAAGAGAAGTTAGGAGAAAAGAAAGGCGCTGACACAGCTGTCTTCCTGGTCCACACCCTGTACTGATATGCTCAGATTTATGTTCCCAGGATTTGGGGGTGGTGGTGGGGAGGCGGAGCCACAGTGCCCTTGTGGGTATGACATCAGGGAGAAGGAGAACCCTCCGTATGGAAACGGAGGGGCGAGTCCTGAGCCTGGGGCTTTCCCTACTTCCTTTCAGTCCCTGACCACAGAAGGGACGTCTGGGGGTGGGGTGGGAATGCGCCTCTCTCCTCACCCACTTCCTCGCCCCGCAGATCTTCAGGACACAGCAGCCCAGTAAGTGCCACCTGGGCGGGGGCAAGGTAGGGAAGGCAGCGAAGGCAGGACGCTGTTCTGTTGCTGTTAGCACCTGAGCGCAGCCTGGAACCTTGTGCAGCGCCAGCTCCTCCCACCTCCTCCCCCTGCCTCCTTGCAGGAAGTTTAAATTTAATCCAAAGCTGGGCATTGATAATCCTGTCCTCTCCCTGGCTGAAGACCGAGACCCCTCTGGTAATCCTCGCCCCTGACAACCGCCCCCCCTTTCCCGGAGCCACCACAGCTCCCCACAGCCTCTCATCTCCTTGGTAACCACTCACTGTCACAGTGATAGCCGTGGTTGGCAGAAACTGGGTGGAGGCCGGGGTGGGCCAGGGTTTCCTCTGCATGTCCCCTAACCAGGTGGGAGCCCACTCCGTGCCCCATCAGGAGGTGGGGCTGCCAGGCACGCAGTGCACCTATACTTGGGCCATGCCTCCTCCTCTCCCCCTTTCCTGCTGCCCCCCCCCCCCCCAATTCCCTCCCCTCCAGATCCCTGGAGCCTGGAACGGCCTCGCTTCTGCCTACTGAGCAGAGAGGAAGGCGGGAGTTTCGGCTTCCACCTGCAGCAGGAGCCGGGCAGGGCTGGGCATGTGGTGTGCAGGGTGGACCCAGGCAGCTCTGCCCAGCGCCAGGGTCTCCAGGAAGGGGACCGGATCCTGGCAGTGAACAATGACGTCGTGGAACATGAAGACTATGCGAAGGTGAGGCTGGGCTGGCACCTCCTTGGGCCCCACAGCCACACCCCGGGGTTTAGGAGCATCAGGGTCAGAGGGGTTGTGTGGAGGCCTCTAGAGAGCTGGTTCCCACGGTGAACAGCCAGGTTCCTGGGGCAGCCCACACTTCGTGCCATGCCCTCCGCTAGGTGGTGCGCTGTATCCGGGCCAGCGGCCCTCGGGTGCTGCTGACAGTTGTGGCGCGACACGTGCACGATGTGGCCCGAGCTCAGCATGGGGACGACGCCCACCTCTGTCCTGCCCTGGGCCCCCGGGTCCGGCCACGGCTGTGCCACGTAGTGAAAGATGAGGGTGGCTTTGGCTTCAGTGTCACCCACGGTGAGCTTAGTGGCTGGGCGGAGCGGGGCGGTTGTGGTGGAGGTGGGGGTGGCAGGCTGCAACTTGCTAGTTTTCCCACTCTGCTCCCAGGCCATCGGGGCCCTTTCTGGCTGGTGCTGTGTGCTGGAGGAGCGGCCGAGCGCGCAGGGGTGCCCCCTGGGGCCCGGCTGCTGGAAGTGGATGGGATCAGTGTGGACAAGTTCACTCACAGCCAACTCAGCAGGAAGGTATGGCTGCTGCTGCCCCCTGCCTTGAGCAGACTCCTCCTCCATGCACGGAATCTCCTGATGGGACCTCCTACCTGGTCACCATCCTTCCCTCTCCCTCATGCCTGGGGAGGTATGCTGGGAGGAGGTGCCCACCTCTCCACTCCCTACCCAGGAAGTAGATGCTGATGCCCTGCTGGGTCCCTACAGCTTTGGCAGAGTGGAGAGCAAGTAACCCTGCTGGTGGCAGGGCCAGAGGTGGAGGAGCAGTGTCGCCAGCTGGGAATGCCCCTGGCTGCGCCCCTGGCAGAGGGCTGGGCACTGCCCACCAGGCCCCGCTGTCTGCAGCTGGAGAAAGGGCCTCAGGGCTTCGGGTTCCTGCTCCGGGAGGAGAGGGGCCTTGACGGTCGCCTTGGTGAGCGGAAGTCCTGGGGGTGGGGAGGGCAGGTGAACCTGGGGCGGCCCCACAAGTGTTTATCCCCCCCCCCCGTGTGCATGCCTGTGGTGACTTGGGGTAGAACTGAGTGTGAGTGGGGGGAGCAGTGAGGATGTCTCTGCCCCAGGGCAGTTCCTGTGGGACGTGGATCCAGGACTGCCTGCCGAGAAGGCCGGGATGCAGGCTGGGGACCGGCTGGTGGCTGTGGCTGGGGAGAGTGTGGAGGGGCTGGGCCACGAGGAGACAGTGTCCAGGATCCGGGCGCAGGGCGCTTGTGTTTCTCTCGTCGTCGTCGATCCTGAGGCTGACCGCTTCTTCAGGATGGTGCGTGCTGAGGGCCAGGGCTAGGGATGGGGAAGCCAGGAGCAAGGCTCAGGTACCACAGGTGCACTCGCTCTGGCCCTCTAGGTGCGCCTCTCCCCACTCCTCTTCTTGGAGCACACAGAGGCCATCGCCACCACCCAGGACACCCACGTGGCTGCTCTGGTTGAGGCCAAGGATGCGTGCCTTGAAGATGCCGCCGAGCCTCCGCTCCCTCCTGGCTCCTGCCGGTGCCTCCTGTACCCTGGGCCCGGTGGTGGCTATGGCTTCCGACTCAGTTTTGTGGCCAGTGGGCCTTTCCTCTTTATCTCCCAGGTGACTGATGCCCCCTGGAGCTTGGGTCCTTTGCAGCATTTTTTAGAAAAAGATTTGTTTATTTATCTGAAAGGCAGAGGTACAGAGAAGGAGAAGCAGAGAGAGAGAGAGAGAGAGATCTTCCATCTGCTGATTCACTCTCCAAAGGCCACAATGGCCAGGGCTGGGTCAGTCTGAAGTCAAGAGCCAGGAACTTCTTCCAGGTCTCCCACATGGGTGCGGGGCCCCAAGGACTTGGGCCATCTTCTACTGCTTTCCCAGGTGTATTAGCAGGGAGCTGAATTGGAAGTGGAGCAACCAGGACTCAAACCAGTGCCCATGTGTGATGCCATTGCTGTAGACGGCATAGCGCTGCCCCCTTTCCAGCATTTCCTCCTGATCAGTGCCCGTCTCCCTCCCTCCTTGCGCCATAGAGCACCAGGCACCGGGCAGACTCTCCCATGGCCTTTCCTTGTTCTGTGCCATCAGGTGACTCCAGGAGGCTCCGCTGCCCGTGCAGGGCTGCAAAGGGGAGACATGGTTCTGGAGGTGAACGGGTTCTCCGTGGGCGGAGACGGCACCCCACAAAGGCTTCAGCAGCTGGCAGAGGCAGAGCCACCCCTCTGCCTGAAGCTGGCGGCCAGGTCTCAGTGGGGCTTGGAGGCCTGGAATCCCCCTGGGTCTGGAGAGGTGAGGAAGAAGAGACAGGTGGGACCGCGAGCGCCAGTGAAGGCCAGAGCAGGAAGGCTGCAGGGTGGGCCTTCAGGTCACGGGGCGGGGGGCGGGGGCGGAGGATCCACGGAACAATGCCACTCCTGCACATTCCGGGGCAGTGGGGGCAGGGCGAAGGGACGCTCAGGGTCCAGGAACAACCTTCCACCATTCTCTCCGAGCAGGACTGGGCTCTCCCCTCCGATGTGCTGTAGAGCGCCCCAGCTTGGCGAGATCTTCACAGCCGGCCCAAGGTGGTGGCAAGGATGCTGTCACTCAGCTGGAAGCTGGCGATGGAGGACTCGGACACCGCCCACCGCAGCACTGCCCAGGAGCCCCTCCCTTGCCGTGGCCCAGCTGTCAGCAGAAGGGCTGGGGCAGAGGCCTCGGGGGCCTCAGATGCCGGGGGATGTCCCTCGGTGGCTGTAGATGGCTGCACCCCTGGGACTAAGTTCTGCCTGAGAAGGGGGTTTTGTGGGGCTGGCTGGGGTGGAAGCCCTCTGGGACTTGACCTAGGTGCGACTCTGGGACTCTCTGGGTCCAAGAATTGGGAGACCCCTCCCTCAGTGGGCACCTTTGGGCTGTGGGGGCTGGCTCCTGGACGCTGTGTGTCTGTTATTTAAATGGCCTTTCCCCATAAATTGGACTGCCTGTGTTTTTGTTGGTGGAGACACAGGGTGGTGGTTTACAGGGAGCTGGAGGTCCCAGGCTGGGCCCCGGTTTCTGTGGGAGAGGGGGTGGGACTTGGCCGGTTTTCTCTCCCATCTCTCAGCCTTGTGGCTCAAGGGGCGAGATGCTCAGAACAGAGGTGTCCCCACGGAAGCTACTCCTCTGTGACAAAAGGCCACAGCCCATGGTTCGGCTGAGTTCTCCTTCAGGATGTTTTATTTCTGGGGTCTCAGAGGGTCCCAGAGCCCAGAGGCTGGCAGCTTCAAAGATCCAGGGGGTTGAGTCCGAGCTGTCGCAGCTGCTCCTTGTGCCTGGCGTGGAGTCGCAGCACGGCCTCGTCCCACTGGGGCTGGGTGGCCCTCAGCTTGGCCAGGAGCCGGTCCAGGCTGCCCTGCGGATACCAAGCTTCCAGTCCCCGGGAAGAGAGGGAGGCTGTCTTGTGAGCTCTCCCTGCCAGCATTCTTCCTGGTCTAAGGGAGTGGGCACCGTGGGACTCCCTCTGCCTGTGCTAGGGACAGAGCAGGGGTCTCTTGGAGTCCCTTTCTTCACTCCCCCCTGGGTTGTCAGTCATCACCCTGTGGGGCTCGTGGAGGTGGCGGGGTGCTGGGGCTCCCGAGAGCGGTGCTCACATGTAAGATGTCCTCGTACTTGGCTTCCATGCTGGCCACGTGGGCCCGAAGCTGAGCCAAGGTGTGGTCCCGCTCTCTGAGGGCTCGTGCAGCCTCCCCCTGTGCAGCCTCAGCCTCCCTCTGGCAAGTCTCTGGGGAGCAGAGCAGAGGATGGGAGAGGACAGGACGGTGAATTCGGTGCTTGCACAGTCTCCAAAGGCGCCTGAAAAGGAGGCTCTGAGTGTGTTCATTCAGACTCCGCCCAGGTCAGCGACCTCCTCATAGTCCCTGCAAAGAGCTGAAGATCCATTGAGGTTTGTGAGTAGTGGGCTTGGGAGAGGAGCTGGGGGCTAAGTCTGGTTGTCACTGTTTGTGTAAACTCACGCATGTCTCCCTAAACCCCAGTGTCTTCTTTATTTGAGAGGCATCTGTGTGCACATGCACACACACACACACACACACACACACACACACACCATGGCTCCTCTCTGCTGGTTCACTCCCCAAATGCTTGCAACTGAAGTGAGGAACTTAATGCATGTGTCGGACATGAGTGGCGGGAATCCAACTACTTGAGCCATCAGCTGCTGCCTCCTGGGGTGCACGGTAGCAGGAGCAGAGCTGTGACTCAATCCTTGGAGCTCCAAAATGACATGTGGGCCACCCAATCAGCATCTTAATTGCTACACCAAACACCCACCCCCAGTTTCTTCATCTGAAAGGGCAAATGAGGGGCGGGAGTTGTGGCGTGGTGGGTTAAGCCACCACTGTGACACTGGCATCCCACACCAGGGTGCCAGTTTGAGTCCCAGCTGTCCCACTTCTGATCCAGCTCCCTGCTAATGCACCTGGGAAGGCAAAAGAAGATGGCCCAGGTGCTTGGGCCCTTGGAAAACTTGGATGGAGGTCCTGGCTCCTGGCTTCAGCCAGTCCCAGCCCTGGCTATTGCGGTCATTGGGGAAGTGAACCAGTGGATGGAAGAACTCTCCCTTCTGCCTTTCAAATAAATAAGTTTTTATATTGAGAGAGAGAGAGAAAGAGAAAGAGAAAGAGATAGAGGAAGAGAGAAAGAGAGAGAGGCCTTCCATCCTCTGGTTCACTTCCCCAGTGGCCACATCAGCCAGGACTGTGCCGAGAAGCAAGTGGGAAGAGAAGCAAAGGCGTCCTGGCTTTTAGATTTTTGCTTATATAGAGAGTTTGTCCACTTACTTAGGAAAAAGGATCTACCAGGTGGTAGGACTTAGAGAAGTTAAGAAGCCTAACATTTTCCCTTAGTTTCATTGTAAAAATTAGCTACCATGAGAAGGGAGATGAAGAATATTTCAGAAAGTTAGAAGGAAATATGACTGGAAATAATGGCCAGCATTATGGTGCTGTGGATGAAGGCACCACTTGTAATACCCACTTGGCTCAAGTCCTAGTTCTTCCACCTTTGGTCCAACTTCCTGCTAATGTGTCTGGGAAGGTTCTGGAAGATGGCCTGTGTACTTGGGCCCCTGCCACCTATGTGGGAGACCCAGATGAAATTCTAGGCTCCTGGCTTTGGCCTGGCCCAGCCCAGGCCATTGCAGCCATTTGGGGAGTGAACCAGAAGATGGAAGATCTCTGTATCTCTTTGTTTCTCTTTCTCTCTCTGTAACTCTGCCTTTCAAATAAATAAATAAATCTTTTAAAAAATGCATGGATTTTCAATGTTGCTTGCACCAAAATAAGCTTATCCTTTAATTCCATTTTCCCATGAGTATTTTGATGTGCCCTGATATGCCCGGGGAGACGTGGCAGTGGCCGGGAGTGAGGTGACAGCTGGGTCTGGAGATTCCAGGCAAGGGAGGATAGGGCGAGGTGTGCTTCTTCCTTACTTTGCCCTAGAGGGTCTTTTTTTATTTTTATTTTTATTTTTTGACAGGCAGAGTTAGACAGTGAGAGAGAAGAGTAAGGTCTTCCTTTCGTTGGTTCACCCCCAAATGGCCGCTACAGCTGGTGCACTGCGTGGATCCGAAGCCAGGAGCCGGGTGCTTCCTCCTGGTCTCCCATGCGGGTGCAGGGCCCAAGCACCTGGGCCATCCTCCACTGCAGTCTCGGGCCACAGCAGAGAGCTGGCCTGGAAGAGGGGCAACCGGGACTAGAACCCGGGATGCCGGCACTGCAGGTGGAGGATTAGCAGCCCAGTGAGCCACTTGCTGTCCTCAGTGCTGCCTGATCCTCACTGCGGGAGCTGGGGTGGGGGGAGGGGAAGACGATGGACAGATGGCGGCCTTCTAGGAGACCTAAGTTTGCCCCTGTGCTGAACCTGGGTCTTGTCAGCCTCCCTTGGAGAGGAAAGGCCCAGGGCGGGGGTGGGGCGCCTACCCAGCTGCTCGCGGAGGCCCCTCACTTCCTCCTCCAGCTGCTTGCTGCGTCTCTCCATCTGCTCCTGCAGGGCCCTGCACCGGCGACTCATCTCTGGAGGGGGGACGGTGGACGGCCAGGGATGGAGGGATGGAGAAAGGCAAGGAGTCGTGGGCGGGAAGGAACTATGTGGTCCAGGAGACAGGAGCTCAAGGAACTGCTCAGTTCTTTTGATTCTGGGATGTTGGGAGACCCTAGACACCTGGGGAAAGGGAAGGGCACCAGGCCGCCTCCCCCACTCCAGCTTAGGATCAAGGTCCCAGCCCACCTGCCCACTCACTGCTGCCGAGTGAATGAGACAGTGGCTGGGACTGTGTCCTGTGTCTCCCAGAACAGCTGGCACTGGCACTGGCCCCAGACACCCTGGAAGGTCCCTGCCTGCGAGCCCAGAGGCCTCCTTGCGTCCGCCAGGAGTTGCCTGCTTTGTGCTACACAGGGAAGAGTGAGACCGGGCCTGGCAGTCAGAAGCCCCTCTTGTCTTCTCCCGGGCCCTTGTCTCCTGCCCAGCTGCTCAGCCGACCACGCACCTGCATATACGGCCTTCCCCTCACTGCGGGCCTCTTCCAGTTCAGCCTCCAACTCTTGCAACCTCTGCTTCAGCCCTTCTTCGGAAGCCTTGGCTCGACGGGCCCCTTCCCCCTGTAGAGCTGCGAGCGGTCCCGGAGCCCTGCTCAGAGCTCGCTGAGGGCCGTTGAATCAGCCCCAGAGGGCTGGATGGTCTCTTCCTGTCTCTAGAAACCTGGTGGTAGCTGGGACAGGTGCTGTGGTATAGTGAGTAAAGCTGCTGCCTGCAATGCTGGCATCCCATATGGGTACCAGTTCAGGTCCTGGCTGCTCCACTTCTGACCCAGCTCTCTGCTATGGCCTGGGAAAGCAGTAGAAGATGGCCCAACGCCTTGAGCCTCTGCACCTGCCTGGGAGGCCCGGAAGAAGCTCCTGGCTCCTGGCTTTGGATCGGTGCAGCTCCAGCCATTGTAGCCAACTGGGGAGTGAACCAGTGGATGGAAGACCTCTCTCTCTCTCTCTATCTCTCCTCTCTCTATGTAACTCTACTTTCAAATAAATAAATAAATCTTTAAAAGACACCTGGGGGCAGGGCACCCCACCTCTTATTCTTTCTATTTCTGTTTTTTTTTCTTTTTAAGTATTTATTTTATTTATTTGAAAGGCACTGTGGCAGAGAGAGAGAGAGAGACAGAGACAGAGAGAGAAAGATCGTCCATCCACTGATTCACTCCCCAAATGGCTGCTATGGCTGGGGCTGGGCCCCAGTACTTGCACCATTACCGGCTGCTTTCCCAGAAACATTAGCAGGAGTTGGACTGGAAGTGGAGCAGCCAGTGGGATGCTGGTGTCGCAGGTGGTAACTGAACCCATGTCACCACAATGCCAGCCCCTTTCTGTCTCTCCAGGTTGTTGGGTCATTTTATTTTCCTAGGATCTCATGAGCTTTTCATTGCTAAGGAGTAAAACCTCCCTCCATGTTCTGGCTGTAAATAATAGCCTCCCCCATCAGCCTTCCCTGTCCTGTTCCGCTAGGGGATGGTTAGGGTTTGGCGTAGCCTCCACCATGGCTCCAAACGTCCAGTCCCGCCAGGACACAGCAGCGCCCCCACTGCTCTGCTCCTGTGGTCCCAGATCGTCCACCCTCCTTACCCAGCCGGTCTCGGAGCAGCTCCGTCTCCAGCACCAGCTGTCTGTGCTTGGACTCAGCCTCCACATCTGCCCTGGCAAATGACAGAGCCTTAGCTTACATGGCCCCCGCCCCCGTCCTCACTGCGGGCCCTGGACTCCGTCCTGAGCCAGCTCTGAGGGCTCCCTGCGGGCCAAGTCCATTCAGCATGCACCGTGTGCTCCCTGCCCAGCACAGACGAGGCACTCAACACACGGGTGACCAGCAGGGAGGCACAGAGCTAGGCGGTCTCGAGGGAGGGCGTGGGTGACCATTCCCCCATTCCTCAGCTTTGTGGAATCTGGACAGCGAGGACCGTGCTGCGGGCCTCTGCTTGGTCTCTGTTTCAGAACCCAGAGAAACAGGGGCACCCACCCCACCCACGACGACTCACCCAGTCCTGGGTTCTTTTTCTTCTGCACGCCGGCTTTCCTCCCTTTCTGTTTGGTCTTGGGTGGCATTTCCTTGCTGTCCTGATGGAGGGAGGGGACCTTGCTTTTAAATCTGGACAAGGGGATCCTGAACCAGGAGTCTTGGGAGGGTCAGAAGTCTGCTTTCCAAGTCTGCCCCTTTCTCTTGTTTTAAAGACACAAGTCTTTCTTTTTTTAAAGATTTATTTATTTCAAAAATATTTATTTAGTTGAAGCCAGAGTTGGGGCAGGGGGTGGGAGGAGAGATCTTCCATCTGCTGATTTATTCCCTAAATGGCCACAGTGGCCAGGGCTGGGCCAGGCAGAAGCAAGGAGTCTGGACCCCTGGTCTCCCACGTGGGTGCAGGGGCCCCAGGACTTGCCCATTCTCTGCCGCCTTCTAGGAACATTAACAGGGAACTGGATCAGAAGCGGAGCAGCCAGGACTTGAACTGGCACTCGAATGGTACTTTAGAAAGTTCATGGAATACAAGACTGGGCATTCGGTCTAGTGGTCAAGATGTCCATACTCCATATCAGAGTGCCTGCTGCGCGCCTGGCTTCAGCACCCAACTTCTGCTTCCTGCTGCAGAGACTCAGGGAGGTAGCAGGGTGATTCTCCCCCTTGGGAGAACTGGACTGAGTTCCCAGTTCCCAGCTTTGGCCAGGTCCAGTCCCAGCCATTAGGGGCATTTGGGGAGTGAACCAGCAGATGGGGCCTCTGTCTGTCTTTGTGCCAGTCTCTGTCTGACTCTCAACATAGTTACAATTAAGCGAGAAATGAGAACAACAACAACAAAAAGAACAAAAAAGTTAATAGAAAATACAATTAAATCCATTTACAGTTTTTTTTTTCACAATACACACGTTCTATGAGCTTTTTGAACATCCCTCAAATATACTGGAAGAATTTTTTGCACCAAAATAAGCTTACCTTTTAATTACGTTTCCCACAAACCTTTACTTTCCAGAAGCTTCAGTTGCAGGTTTCCTTGGAGTCTCAGGCGGGGCTGGGGTTAGTGGGGAAGACACTGCATACAGAAAGCTGTTACTCTCATCTCTCTTGGCAAAGAAACATTCCCGTAGCTGGTCCCTTCCTTCTTCCCTCCATCCTTACCTCACCTCCAGACCCTCTCTTGCCTGTGTTGGGTCTCCCTGTGGAGTGAGCCACTCATAGGGAGAGACAGAGAGAAGGCCCAATAAGCTAGGAGCCTGAGGAAGAACCTGCGTCCTGCGAGCCAATCCAAGGCAGCACATTTTCCTCAGGGGGCGGGACTGAGAACTGGAAGGTTGGGTTTCTGGAGGTTGCATGTTGCCCAGGCAACTGAGCAACATGGAGTTCATGAGAAGGTGCAATAGGCCAGATCAACTCACAACGCCTAAAAGACCAAGGCCTGGGAAGGTAGTTCTCCTTTTATCCACAAATCCTAAGCACAGTTTGAAAAGAAAGGGCTTTGGAGCAGACTGGCTGTGATTCACTTCCACGTAGGTGCTGTCATTTGGAGACTCAGAAATGACAGATTTGCATGGCTGAGACAACACTGTTGTGCAGATGAGGAGGAAAAGCACGATGGCAGCCGTCCTGGACGATCCACATCCTGAGATCCTATTGCAAGATGACCTTGTGCTGAAACTAGAAGCGTCCCTTCGGCAAGGCATTCTGCAGGGTGTGAGGACAACAAATGCAAGAGCAGGTGCTGGGGCAGACTTCCGGAAAGATGAGACACAGGGGAGAGAGGACCGTAGACTCTGGGGTACTGGCCTGGCGGGATGGACACTGGTTAGGGACCAAAACTGCAGCACAGGCCCCCTCTCTGGAGGTGGAAGCTATTTAGTTTGGTTTAGCCTGCTTCCTGCCTTTTACATCACTGAGTTGGTAAATTCTGAAGGTCCTGGGTCTTGACTGGATATTTATGTATGGTCTTCTCGCACCCACTGAATCTATTGCCTTTAGGTGGTTGATCTTCAGAAACTACCTTGAGGGGCTCCCTGTACCATAAAGTTGGTTGGGGCTCCCTCTAGTGGACTTGCTTGAATTCCCAAGTCTGCTAATTTTTTTTTTAAATAGATTTATTTCATTTATTTGAAAGGCAGAACGACAGATACGGAGAGAGACAGAGATCGTCCATCTGATTTTCTCCTAAAATGCCAACCATAGCCATGTCTGAGCCAGGCCGAAGCCAGGAGCCCAGAACTCCATCCAGGTCTCCCACTTGGGTGACAGTGGCTCAAATGCTTGGGCCATCAGCTGCTGCTTCCCAGGTGCAGTAGCAGGAATCTGGATTAGAAGTGGAGCAGCTGGGACTCAAACCAGCACTCCGATATGGGATGCCTGCCATGCAGGCAGTGGCTTAACCTATTCCACAATATCTGCACAAGGTTTTTATTTTGGATTATCTCTGGGCAGTGTGGGACTGAGTCCCTTTTTGAGGTACTTCCTAGCATCTTGCTAGAGTCACAGTGGTTGGGAAAATGAGCCTGAGTTTCAGCACAAGGTCATTTTGACACCAACTGGGGAGTGAACCATCACTCTCTTTCTGTCTCTACCTCTCTCTGTAACTCTGTCTTTTAAATAAATAAAAATAAATCTTTAAAAAATTATATAATCCTTTGAAATCATTATTATGTTTTTTAATAGTTTTATTCTTTCTTCTAGCTTATTTATTTAAGATTTACTTATTTATTTCAAAGGCAGAGTTACAGAGAGACAGAGGCAGAGGCAGAGAGAGAGAGCCGTCTTCCATCCACTGGTTCATTCCCTAGATGGCTGCAATGGCTAGAGCTGTGCCCATCAGAAGCCAGGAGCCAGGAGCTTCTTCTGGGTCTCCCACACGTGTGCAGGGACCCAAGGACTTTCCCAGGCCACAGAAGCACTCTATTTTTCAAATAACTAAATAAATCTACATCTAAAAACTCTTTTTTTTGACAAATAGAGTTATAGACAGTGAGAGAGAGAGAGACAGAGAGAAAGGTCTTCCTTCTGTTGGTTCACCCCTCAAATGGCCACCATGGCCGGTGCAGTGCCAATCTGAAGCCAGGAGCCAGGTGCTTTCTCCTGGTCTCCCAAGTGGATACAGGGGCCCAAGCACTTGGGCCATCCTCCACTGCCCTCCCGGGCCACAGCAGAGAGCTGGACTGGAAGAGGAGCAGCTGGGACTAGAACCGATACCCATATGGGATGCTGGCGCCGCAGGTGGAGGATTAACCAAGTGAGCCATGGCACCGGCCCAAAACTTTCTTAAAGTTTTATTTTTATTTATTTGAAAGGCACTGGGTGGGGGCTGGTGTTATGGCATAGTGGGTAAAGCCACCCCCTGCGATGCCAATATCCTATAGGGGCATCGGTTTATGTCCTGGCTTCTCCACTTCCAATCCAGCTGCCTGCTAATGGCCTGGGAAAAACAGCTGAAGATAGCCCAGGTGTTTGGACCCCTGCCAAAGAAGCTCCTGGCTTCAGTTGTCTAGAGAGTAAAATAGTAGATGGAAGATCTCTCTGTAACTCTGACTTTCAAAGTAAATAAAGAAATCTTTTTTTTTTTTTTTTTAAGGCAGCGTGTCAGAAGGAGAAATATTTATCCCTTGGTTCACTTCCCAAATGGCCGCAATGGTTTGAGCTGGGCCGGGCTAAAGCCGGGAGCCAGGAACTGTATCCAGTTCTGCCATGTGAGTGCATGGACCCCAGCACTTGGCCCTCCTTCCATTGATTTCCAAGGCGCATTAGCAGGAAGCTGGATAGAAGTTGTGCAGCCTGGACTCTTAGCACTCAGGCGTGGCATGCTGGCAGCTTGGCTCACTATGCCACAGCGCTGCCCGCTTCTTCTAATCTTGAAACATGTTTCCCATTTATCCTCCCTCCAGAACCACCTCCCCCTGCCTTGAAATTCAGTGTGGGTTCCTGTGCCCCTCCTGTGGGCACTTTTCCCATGGAACCATGTGCGTCTCTTTTAGCTGGTGAAGGAAATTATCCTGAGGCTAAGGAGTACGGGATACAGCACCGTGTCGTGTCACAGGGACACTTCCTTTCCAAATTTGTTCAGTTAACTGACTATCAGGTGCAGAAGGAGGATGTGGTTTGGGGTGCAGGTGAAGTGGCACCAGATGAACCAGCTCTAACAAAACCCAGAGTGGGAATAACGTCGTGATCAACAATTCAACACCATCTCTAGGACATTTTTTGTTTTTTATTTGAAAGGCAGAGTTACAGAGAGAGAAAAGGAGAGACAGAGAGAAAGGTCTCCCACCCAAATGGCCACAACAGCTGGGGCTGGGCTGTTCAGAAGCCAGGAGCCAGGAGCTTCTGGATCTCCCACGTGGGTGCAGGGGCCCAAGCCTCTACTGCAATCCCAGGCGCATTAGCAGGGAGCTGGATCGGAAGTGGAGCAGCCAGGACTAGAACCGGGCACTGCGGGTGGTGGCTTAATCTGCTATGCCACAATGCCGGGCTCCTCTGGGACATTTTTGAAAAATAAAAGTTGGGAGAAGAAGGTTGCTGTTTTTGTGTGAACCCCATCTTTGGAAAGCTCACTGTTGCAGGACTCTGTCCTGAACGGAACCTACGCATGGGGCATTCTGAAGAGGTGCAGTGGAGCCAAAGCCCACTCTTTGTCCTTGATTCAAATGAGACAGACCAGCCATACGTAGGTTAGAAGAAACCTGATGTGCTGCATTGGAAGCAAAATGAACGCGATCCATCTCCAGGTCATGCAGAGCTCAGTGGAGCTCACTACACGCCAAATGTGTAGTGCACACCTGGACAAGCACACACCCGCTCCACAGGTCCCTGTCTTAGCTGAACGTCGTCTGACTCTGAAAAACAGCCTCGTGCATGCGCACAGCGCTAGGTACTGCGGAAGATCCAAAGGCAACCAGCCGGCACTGCACATGTTAAGACGTAGTAGGTGTAAGACATGAGTGGGTATGCAAACCAGAGAGGGCACGGTTGCTTGCCGCTGGAATGTGTGGTCAGGACAGTATTCCAAGCGGAGCTTGAAGAGTGCCTTGGATTTTAGGTGCACACTTCAGGCAGGCTGCTCTGCGTATGGTGGGGAGAATGAAAGAATTGTGGTGCAGTGAGTGACCCAGCGAGGGACATACGGATCAGGGAGTGGTCTAGAAGTAGAAGGGGCTCGCTCTGCATTTAGACCCCCACTGGGAGTTTTTTTCTGGAGATAACGGGGAATCCCTCTGTGGATGCTTCTGTTTCCAGGTGCGAACTGATCAAAGGGCATTCTACTGATTAATAGGAAATGAGCTGACTCCAAAGTCAATCTCAGATAAAAGCGATTGCTTAGCAAGAGTAGGACGTCCGGCTGCGCGGCTGTCCTCTACTGCAGAGCCCATGACAACTACTTGAGGCCGGGCCGGCTGCCAGGGCTTCGCGGAAGGGCGGAGCCGAGCCCGAGACACACGTGCGCCCGCCAGCGCCCAGGGCCGAGTCGGGGCGGGGCGCGGGCCCCTCTGGAAGGGAAGTTCCTATTTTCGAAGTTCTCCCCGCGGAACTTTTAGGGAAGTGGAAGTGCCTGGAGCTGCCTTCTGTCCCCCGCGCGGCCGCGGGCTCGCAGCTTCGGGGGCGGGCCCTGCGGACCTGCGGTGCGGTGCTGAGCCGGGAGCGAGTCCCAGAAAGGGAACCAGTCTCTGCGGAGCAGAGGGGGCGAGAACCGAAAAAGGGAACTCCGCTTGCACGAGGTCAGAGGGCCTGAGTGTCGCAAGCCTCTCTGGGGCCTAGGGACGGGATCCAGCAGCCCGCAGCACGCGCGTTCCTCGTCGTTTTCCTTTTTAAAAGTTTTATTCACTTATTTGAAAGGCAAAGCTGGAGAGAGCCAGGAGCTTTATCCAGGTCTCCCACGTGGGCGGCACCTGAGCCATCTGCCGCTGCTCTCCCAGGAGCATTAACAGGGAGCTGGATCGGAAGTGGAGCAACCAGGACTTGAACTGGGGCCCATGTGGGATGCAGGCGCCACAGCGCCCGCCCCCCAGTCGCTTCTTAGTGAAGATTCTTAAATACCAGTGGGTGGGGAAACCACCCCCACCATTTTCCCACCATCTGAAGAAGCCAATAACTCTAGGCCCAACTTCCTCATCGGGCAGGCGTAGGGAGAAGGCCTCATGTGAAGAGATTTTCCGTGGTCACCTGCCCTAATTCAGACACGCCGGCGACCCACGGCCCGAGCGCCCACCACCTCCAGCCCATCCTGGGCACCGAGGGCCCGGCCCCGGCCTAGTGCGCAGACTCCGCGCTGTCCCTCCCTCCCTCCCGGCCGCCGTCCCCCGCTTGTCCAGCAGAGGGCGCAGGCGCCAAGGCTCGGCTGGCCCCGCCCCGGCCCGCCCCCCGGGGGTAGAGTCGGTGGCGCGGGGGCGGGGGGCGCGGGCCGCGGAAACTTGGCCGCGGTTTTCCGGGAGCTGCGGGCACGCCGGCGGCTCGTGCGCGGGGTCGCTGCCGGGCCCCGAGCGGCCGCCCGCTTCCGCGAGCTCGCTGCTCGGCCGCCGGCGCGCACCCGCGCTCGGGCTCGCGCTCTCGGGAGGGGCGCGCCCCGCGCTCCCCGGCGCCGCCCACTCCCCTGCCGGCGGCCGCTCCTCCCTCGGCCCGGAGAGCCGGCGGCGGCGGCGGCGGCGGCCGGGAGAGGCCCCTCCTTCACGCCCTCCTTCTCTCCCTCGCTCGCAGCCGAGCGGAGCCGGCTGGGCCCGGGCGCGTCCCCGAGCCATGGCCGGCAACGTGAAAAAGAGCTCCGGGGCCGGGGGCGGCGGCGGCTCCGGGGGCTCGGGCTCGGGCGGCCTGATCGGGCTCATGAAGGACGCCTTCCAGCCGCACCACCACCACCACCACCACCTCAGCCCCCACCCGCCGGGCGCCGTGGACAAGAAGATGGTGGAGAAGTGCTGGAAGCTCATGGACAAGGTGAAGGCCCGCGGCGGACCGCGGCGCGGGGTGGGCGTGGGCGGAGGGGCCGCGGGCGGCCGGGGCGGCCGGAGGAAGCGGGGGAGGGGCCGGCCGGGCGAGGCCGGGGCGCCGCGGGGCCGCGGGCCGGGGGCCGGGAGACAAAGCCGGGGCGGGGGTTGCGTGGACGGTGGAGCCGCGAGCCCCCGGGGCGGAAGTGCCGCGGCGGTGCGGGGATGTGGGTCGCGGAGCGGGCCCCGGGAGACGGGCGGGAGGGGGCGCGGAAGTGTGGGATGAGTGGCCTGAGGATTCGGGGTGCGGTGGCGCGAGCGAGCGGCCGGGGGTCGGTGTGCTCTCATCCAGAGGCTAGCGCCGAGGTGGGAGCAGCGGGACCTTCCAGCGGGGCCCGGCTCAGGTGTCTGTCAGCCTCCGGGACTCGCGGGTTTCACCGCGACCGGGGGGAGAAGCCCCCTGCGCCGGGCGCGGGGTCCGGCGGGGCCGTCCGCGGGCCGCTGCTGTCGGTAGCGGGCCTGCGGGACCTGACTTGGAAGCCTGGCGTTTGAACCGCTTTGCTTATCCGTTTTTTTTTTTTTTTGGAAAAAATAGAAGCAAACGGAACTCCTAGATGTTTAGCCGCTGCCAGCTTGTCGTGAGACTTTGACTTCCTTACCCAGGCGCCTGAGAACGCAGGCCGGCGTGGGTGCTGGCGCCCGGAGGCGTGCGGGCGTCCGCGCGGGGCTCCGCGCTCGGTCGTGCGCCTGGGGAACTTACTTTGGCAGGGTGCGTGCTGCGGAGGGCCGGCGTCTGGAAGGAGCTGGCACGGTGTTAGTTCCTCTGGGGTGCGCTTGGTTCCTCTCTGGGCCTAGGTTCCTCTTCTGTAAAGTTCTTCATAGGTTGTTTTGGACTGGAAACAGCTAATAAAAAGGTTATGAAGCCCTTGGCAGATGTAAATGTGCTATGTAACTGCTTACTGAGTCCCGTAGTGCATACCAGTGGTTTCAGAGCCACTTCTTCAGGGCTGGTGTCTCCCGGGCCAGAGGATTCTGTGTAATGTAACAAGTGTTTCTATGTTGACTATCCGTGGTGTAATAGTGATTTTAGTATTAGAACTTGTCATAAAACCATGACAGAAGGTTGGGTGTGCTGACGTCTTTTAAAAAGTGTGTCGAATCTATTCAGAATCTGCAGTTTGTAGGTTTGCGTTTTACGGATTTGACCATTAAGCACTCAAAAGATTCTTGTGGTGTAGAAAAAATTAGCATTTTTAAGCAGTTTCTCATAGAAGATGGTGGTGCGGTAGATAAGAATTTTATTGATTCGTGCCTCCTCCTTAAAAGTAATACTTTTTTTAAGTTAAACTTCTGTGTTTCTGTAAATAAAGGATGTATTAGAGAAGATAGTTCAAATAAAATTCTCCCCTAAGTTACTCTCTCATCTCTTTAAAGGTGATGCATTTTGATTCCTGCAGAATGTTTAATTATTTGGAAAGGATAAATTCTCAAAGTTTTGAGGCAAAACTACTTTTTAGGTTTTGATAGTTTTAGAAGAGGTTCTAACTTTTTAGTGTAGGGAGAGAGATGTTTTGTTTTCTTTTTAAGATTTATGTATTTGGGCCAGCACCGCAGCTCACTAGGCTAGTCCTCCGCCTGCGGCGCCGGCACACCGGGTTCTAGTCCCAGTTGGGGCGCTGAATTCTGTCCCGGTTGCTCCTCTTCGTTGCTGCTCTTCCAGTCCAGCTCTCTGCTGTGGCCCGGGAGTGCAGTGGAGGATGGCCCAAGTGCTTGGGCCCTGCACCTGCATGGGAGACCAGGAGAAGCACCTGGCTCCTGGCTGTAGATCAGGTGCGCTGCGCAGTATAGGCCATTTGGGGGATGAACCAACGGAAGGAAGACCTTTCTTTCTTTCTTTCTTTCTTTCTTTCTTTCTTTCTTTCTTTCTTTCTTTCTTTCTTTCTTTTTCTCTCTCTCTCTCTCTCTCTCTCTCTCTCTCTCTCTCTCTCTCTCTCTCTCTCTCTCTCTTTCTTTCTCAGAGTGGACAGTGAGAGAGAGAGAGACAGAAAGAAAGGTCTTCCTTTTCCATTGGTTCACCCCGCAATGGCCGCTGCAGCCGGCGCACTGTGCTGATCCGAAGCCAGGAGCCAGGCACCTCTCCTGGTCTCCCATGCGAGTGCAGGGCCCAAGCACTTGGGCCATCCTCCACTGCACTCCCGGGCCACAGCAGAGAGCTGGCCTGGAAGAGGGGCAACCGGGACAGAATCCAGTGCCCCTGGGTGCCGGCGCTGTAGGCGGAGGATTAGCCTAGTGAGCTGTGGCACCAGCGAGAAGGAAGACCTTTCTCTCTGTCTCTCTGTCTCTCTCTCACTAACTCTGCCTCTTAAAAAATAAATAAAAATTTAAAAAAAGATTTATGTATTTGAAAGGTAGAGTTACAGAAAGAGTGAGCAAGAGACGGAGAGATCCTTTATCTGCTAGTCCACCCCCATAAATGACTATAACGGCTGGGGCTGGGCCAGGCCAGAGCCAGGAGCGTGGGACTCCATCTAGGTCTCCCACGTGGGTGGCAGAGGCTCAGGTACTTCCCAGGCACCTTAGCAGGGAGCGGGATCAGAAGTGGAGCAGCCGGGACTCGAGCCAGTGCCCATGGGATTCCCATGCTGCAGGTGGTGGCTTAACCTGCTGTGCCACAGCGCTGGCCCCAGTCTCAAACGATGATTTTAGTTTTGTCTGTGTCCCATGTCACATGTTAGGTTTTCTGATGTGAAAACCTGGTACTTCCTGATGTGTTAGTCTGATAGGTTCATGCTGCTCTCCGGATTTTCTGAATACTTATTTGAAAGGTAGTTACAGAGAGACAGAGGCAGAGAGAGGTCTTCCATCCGCTGGTTCACTCCCTAGATGACTGCTATGGCTGGAGCTGTGCTGATCCAAAGCCAGGAGTCAGGGGCCCAAGCACTTGGCCACCTTCCACTGCCTTCCCAGGGTGTAACAGAGAGCTGGATCGGAAGTGAAGCAGCCGGGACTCGAACCAGCGCCCATATGGGATGCCGGCACTGCATGTGGAGGCTTTACCTGGTACACCATAGCTTCCCCCCCCCCGCCCCCATATTCTTTGTTGTTATAACTCTAAAAAAAAATGTAAGAGCTATTCTTAGCTTGCTGATGTAAGTAAATTTGCCTACCCCTTTAGATTTGTACTATGTCTTTATTTTTAAATGTTTATTTTATTTGGGGAGTGGGGCAATGAGAGAGATTGTTTACTCCATCCACTGGTTCACTCCCCAAATGTCTGCAGATGGCTGGGGCTGAGCCAGGGCCAGGACCAGAGCCAGAGCCAGGAACAGCTCAGTCCAGGTGTCCCATATGAGCGGCAGGAACCCAATCTCTGAGCCATCACTGCTGCCCCTGAGATCTGCAGCACAGGACGCTGGAGCCAGGAGTTGAGTATTAAACTCAGGTTCTCTGCCTGATAGGGGATGTGGGCATCTTAACCACCAGACCAAATACGTGCTCCTTTGTTTTTGTTCTATTCCGTTTTATTTATTTGTTTCTAAAGACAGACCAACTCAGACCCTCTAGGTATTCTGAAATTTTTTTTTAAAGTTTATTTGCTTTTTTGTTTTTTAAGATTCATTTATTTATTTGAAAGGCAGAGTGATGGGGGGGGAGGGAGAGAGAGAGAGCAAGGAGCAAGAGAGCAAGAGAGCGAGAGAGCAAGAGAGCGAGCACACAAGCTTTCACCTGCTGGTTCATTCCCCAAATAGCCAAAACAGCCAGAGCTAGACCAGCCTAAAGCTAGGAGGCAGAAACGCCGTCTGGGTCTCCTGTATGGGAGGTGAGGTCGTTATCTGCTGCTTTCCCAGGCACCTTAGTAGGAACACAGATCGAAGTGGAGCAGCAAGCACACAGACTGGCACTCTCATGTATGTCAACATCGCATGTAGTGGTTCACTGTGCCCACAAGGGCCCCTACTTATTTTTTATGTATTTGAAGGCAGATTCTTGGCGGGGGTGGGCCAGGGAGATATCTTCCATCTAGCTTTCTTTCTTTTTTAAAGATTTATTTGTTTGAAAGTCAGAGTTACAAGAATGGGAGAGAGATATCTTCTATAAGCTGATTCACCCCAAAAATGGTTGTAGCTGTCTGGGCTGGGCCAGGCTGAAGCCAGGAACTTAAGCTGTCTCCTTACATCTTTTCATCTGCCGGTTCCCTCCCCAATTGCCTGCAGCAGGAAGCCGAAGCCAGGAGCCAGCAACTCCATCCAGGTCTTCACATGGGTGCTATGGCAAAGACCCATAGGATGTGCACTAGCGGGAAGTGCATTAGCAGGAAGCTGTGTGCAACGCAGAAGCAGCACTTGACCCTAGGCACTCTGACATGTGGTGTAAGCGTTCCAAGTGGCAGCTTAACCTGCCGCTCCCATCCCCATGTTGTTACTTTAAATTAGTTTGCATCCTTAAAACATTAAGGGGTTGATGGTTTTTATGAGATACAATATATTAGAAAAAAATATTTTTTGCAGATTTATTTATTTATTTATTTGAAAGAGTTACAGAGAGGCAGAGGCAGAGAGAGAGAGAGGAAGAGATGTCTTCCATCTGCTGGTTCACTCCCCAAATGGCCGGAATGGCTGGTGCTGAGCCTATCCGAAACCAGGAGCCAGGAGCTTTTTCTGGGTCTCCCAAGTGGGTATAGGGGCACAAGCACTTGGGCCATCTTCTACTGCTTTCTCAGGCCATAACAGAGAGCTGGATTGGAAGTGGAGCAGCTGGGACTTGAACTAGTACCCATATGGGATGGCAGCACCGCAGGCTTTACCCGCTACACCACAGTGCTGGCTCCAAAAATTCTTTTCTTTAAAGTGTAAGTTTTGGGGCCAGCCTTGTAGCTTAGCAGGTACAACTGCCTCCTTTAAGGCTTGGACATCCTATATGGGTGCAGATATGAGTCTTGGCTGCTCCACTTCTCTGATCCAGCTGCCTGCTAATGTGCCTGGGGAAGCAGCAGAAGATGGCCCAAGTACTTGGGCCCCTGCCATCCACATGGGAGACCTGGATGCAGCTCCTGGCTCCTGGCTTTGGCTTGGCCTAACTCTGGCCGTTGTGGCCATTTGGGGAGTGAACCAGCAGTTGGAAGATATTGCTCTGTCTCCTCCTCTCTGTAATTCTGCTTTTCAAATAACTAAAAAATAAATCTAAAAATAGAGCTTTAGTTCATTTATTTGAAAGGCAGAGTTACACAAAGAGAGAGAGATCGATCTTCCATCTGCTGGTTCACTCCACGTGGGATGCTGGTGTTGCAGGTGGCAGCTTTATCACCCGTAGTGACGCCTCGGCGCTGGCCCTATGCTAGACTTTGTAATCCTTCTTTTAGTGCGTGTTCCTACTTGTCAGTGGTTTTCTTTAAAGTGCTGAGCAGTGTCTCGCCAGTGTAGCCTCCACAGTCCTGTGCTTATCAAGTTCCTTGATTGCAACAAGAGGCCACGTGGATCAGTTGGCCAATACCACATACACTTGTCCCAGCACGTCCTGTGGTGTCCACACAACCGTGCATTTCTTGGAATGTGTCTCGGTCGTTAAGCGACACTTGACTGTGTTACGTGACCTTTGCAGGAACACAGAGCAGTCCTCCTGCTCTTTGCAGCCAAATAGGCATTCTCCGGGTGCTGGGAAGGTGACGCTTAGCTGGTACCGCTCAGTGAACCACTGTTTGTCTACTTTTAAGTTAAAGTTAGTGTTTCTTCAGGTACTGTGAGCTGGTTACTTGCATGGTGAGCATAGAGGCGTGTGCAGACTGTTTTCCCCGTATATTTAGTTGATGTTGTCCATGGTGGCATTTAACACTTTGAAATTTCAGCTTATTGACGCATCTGTCCGTCCCCCGACTAGAGCTTAACACAGTCTTCATTGGTTAGGGGAATCTGGTGGGAAATCTTTTTTTTTAATGTGTGTGTGAGTGTTGAATTCAAACAGCATTTACCAAAAGTGGTTTTACTTTATGAAGGCAGGCTACAGTCATAGTAAAACATAATTTGTGTTGTTTTCATGCCTATTAAGAATTCCCTTAAGAGATGTAAAATTCCTCATTGTGAAACATGAATCAGTTGATTATTTCATGTGACTAGTGAAAAGTTTAAAAGGTATATAAAATAAAGTAGAGGGGCCGGTGCTGTGGTGTAGCGGATAAAGCCACCGCTTACAGTTCTGGCATTCCTTATGGGCACTGGTTCGAGTCCTTACGGCTCCACTTCTGATCCAGCTCCCTGCTAATGCACCTGGGAAAGCAGTAGAAGATGGCCCAAGTCCTTGGGCTCTGCACCTACATGGGAGACCCACAAAAAGCTCCCGGCTCCTGGCTTTGGAGTGGCCCAGCTCCAGCCTTTGTGGCCATTTGGGGAGTGAACAGCGGATGGAATACTTTCTCTCTTTCTGCCTCTGCCTCTCCCTCTCTATAACTCTGCCTTTCAAATGAATAAACAAATCTTTAAAAAATAAAATAAAATAGAATTAGGCTGTGTTTATTTTCTGACTTTGGCTGAAGTTTCTGGTGACTCTTACTATAAGAGGAGTTTTTTTTTTCTAAGGGGGGGAAGGGACATAATCGATATCCATATCTACTCCTTTCTTTTTTTTTTTTTTAAGATTTATTTTATTTATTTGAAAGTCAGAGTTACAGAGAGAGGTAGAGACAGAGAGGTCTTCCATCCATTGGTTCACTCCCCAGATGGCCACAATGGCCGGAGCTGCGCTGATCCGAAGCCAGGAGCTTCTTCTGGGTCTCCCACATGGGTACAGGAGCCCAAGGACTTGGGCCATCCTCTACTGCTTTCCCAGGCCATAGCAGAGAGCTGGATTGGAAGTGGAGCATCCGGGACTAGAACTGCTGCCCATATAGGATGCTGGGGCTTCAGGCCAAGGCTTTAACCCGCTGTGCCACAGTGCCGGCCCAGAGGAGTTTTTTAAATTGTTATTTAATTGAAAAGCAGAGAGACATATACCACACAGATACAGAGACAAGACAAGTGAAATTTCCCATCTCCTGGTTCACTCCTAAATGCCTGCACCAGCCAGAGCCAGGAAGTGAGTGTGGGTCTCCCTGATTCAGGTCTGAACTACCAGAGCTGTCAGCTGCTCCCTTGCAGCCTGTGTGTTTGTAGGAAGCTGGAAGCGGGAGGAAACCTGGGACTTGAACCCAGGCTTGCTGATGCAGGACGCTGGCATTCCAAGCATCATAGTAACCACTCTGCCAAACGCTCACCCCTAAAACTTTTTTTTTTTTTAATTTGAGAGGTAAAATTACAGACAGAGAGGAGGAGACAGGAAGGTCTTCCATCCGCTGGTTCACTCCCTAGATGGCTGCAATGTCTGGATTTGGGCCGATCTGAAACCAAGAGCCAGGAGCTTCTTCCAGGTCTCCCACATGGGTACAGGGGCCCAAGCACATGGGAAACCTTCTGCTGTGTTTCCAGGCCAGAGCAGAAAGCTGGATTGGAAGAGAAGCAGATGGAAAACAAACCAGTGCCCATATAGGATGCTGGCGCTGCAGGTGGAGACTTAGCCTACTAAGCCACAGTGCTGGCCCTGTAAAGCCTGTTTTTAATATGTTTTTAGCTAACAGTGTACACATAATAAATCTGATAAATCATGGTCATATTGCTCCCTGAGATTCCCCTGCAGCAGAGTTGTGTTATGTTCAAACATACACTATTTATACTGTGAAAAATCATTTTCCTAACTTAATAATTAACCCTAACACATTAAAAGAAAACTGGAACTAAGTATTAGTTTGAAAGCTGAGCCTAAATTTCAGTTACATTTTCCAGTGAAGTTAATTCTGATCTATGATAGGTTTGTTAGAGGGGGATATAATAAGCAAGCCATTGTGAAATGTTTTCATGATTAGCACATTTTGTTCTGGAAGGAAATAGGTGGGAGTAGTCAACCAGGAGTGCTGGAAGCCAGCTTCAGCTCTCCCCACAGTGTTCCTTCCTGCAGCAGCTTCTCCCAGGAGGGGAGAGGGATGCCCGTGAGTGCTTTGGTGCACACACCCTGGGGATCCAGGCATGGAGATGTGGTGCTGTCCCAGTCGATGTTCCTGGGAGTCTCAGAAGACATCAGCAGGACTGGCTGCCTCGTCTGCAGCTTTGAGAATGGATGGTGAGCTGCGCCTAGCACGCTGCCGCCTGGGCACCTTCTCACAGCCACCACTCACTGCTTGCATCTGCCGTGGAGGGAGAATTCAAAATGCCAACTCAGAGGTGCTTTGTTGGGTGGGCTGGGAGCCTAATTCCTGTCTCCTTCTTTTGAGACTTTTTTGAACTAGCAGTATGGAACTTCAGCATCCTTTGAGAAAAACAAAAACGCAATTTATGAATCATAATCTATCCAGGACAAAATGTGAAAGTTCATTTTTACTGTCATACCCCCAAACACCTGTCATTCTCAGAGCTGTCCCCAGTCTGTAGTTTGGAGTCTGTCCCCTCCAGCCTTTTCCTTCTTCCTAAGTGGCTCTAAGAAGGCTAGATGGACAGCATTGCCCTTGAGAATGATCTATTAACTTCAGCAAGTAGCTGAGTTTTAAGCATTTCATCACTTAAGACTGACAACTGGGGCCATTGTTTTGGGGTAGTAGGCTAAGCCTCTGCCTGTGGTGCCATTATCCTATATAGGCACCAGTTTGAGTCTTGGCTGCTCTACCTCTGATCCAGTTCCTTGCTGATGGCCTGGGAAAACAACATAGGATGGCCCAAGTGCTTGGGCCCCTGCACCCATGTGGGAGACTCAGAAGAAGCTCCCAGATCCTGGCTTTGGAGTGACCCAGCTCCAGATGTTGCATCCGTTTGGAGAGTGAACCACGGATGGAAGACCCTTCTCTGTCTGTAACTCTGCCTCTCAAATAGATAAATAATTTTTTTTTAAAAAGAAAACTAAGCACTAATAATTTCTAATATAATAGAGCACTTTACAGGTTTTTTTTTTTTTTGAGGATTTATGTATTTATTTGAAAGGCCAGAGTTACAGAGAGGGAGAGACATCTTCCTTCTGCTGGTTCACTCCCCAAATGGCTACAACACTCCAGGACCAGAACAGGCTGAAGCCACAAGGCTGGAACTCTGTCTAAGTCTCCTACATGGGTGGCAGGGGCCCATGTACCTGAGCCATCCTCTGCTGCTTCCCAGGCACATTAGCAGGGAGCTGAATTGGAAGCGCTCGTGGGATGCAGGCACTGCAGGCAGAGGATTAATCTGCTGTGCTACAGCACCAGCCCAGAGCAGTTTACAATTTCACATTTGCTGATACATCAGAAATCTCAAAATAATGTGTTTTATAAGAATGCAGCTGAGCTTCACAGAACTTAAGTAACCTTTCCAAGTCACCTAGCTCATACCTTTCTTTTTCCATGTGAGACTTGACTTCTTACATACTCATGCTTCGTGGACTTTAATGTGAATTCAGATCACCAGGGATTTATTGAAATGGAGAGTCTGAGTAGGTCTGGGTGGGGCCTGAGAATCTGCATTCCTGACCAGCTCCTAGGACTGGTCCAGGGACTGCGCTTGATACAGGAAGGCTCTGTACCATGTACCACAGTGGCTCTTATTTTAGACAAATAAATCAGCTTGACAGATCATTTTTCCTTAGGGATGGTGGTCAGATAACTTATTTATGTTAAGATTTCAATTATGTTCTTAAATCATGAAAATAATACATACCTAAAAATATATGTTTTAAAGAAGAAGTAGAATTTTCAAACAAAATAGTTTGGTATTTTTTCTGCTTAAAGCTTTGCCACATTATAGAAGTTTTCCATGTTAATACTGTATGTTTGTATAGGTCCCCCTTAAAATATTAAAAGTTAACTGTATAGAATTTTATGATAGGGACACACACATATATGTTTATTTAATATGTTCATAGTGATACTATCTAGGTTACTTATAAAAATTGAAGTTCATTTTTTTGAAAAACAAAGCAACAGAGAGAGAGAGAGTGTGTGTGTTTTTGTGTGTGTGTGTGTGAGAGAGAGAGAGAGAGCGCAAGAGAGAGGAATCTTTATCTGCTGGTTCACTTCCCAAATGCCCACAACAGTCAGGGCTGGACATGGCTGAAGCCAGGAACTAGAAACTCTTAGGTTTTCCATGTCAGTGACAGGGACCCAACTACTTGCTCGTTGGATGAGCATTAGTAGGAAGCTGGATAGGAAAGTGGAGACAGGGCTTGAACTCAAGCACCCTGTTTTGAGATGTAGGCATCCCACCGGCAGCTTAATCTGCACCACAATGCCCACCATCCCTGTTTCTGAATTTTAATATTAGAAGTGATGGTACTGGGGCTGGCACTGTGGCGTAGAGGGTAAAGCTGCTGCCTGCAGTGTTGGCATCCATATGGGTGCTGGTTCGAGTCCCGGCTGCTCCTCTTCCAATCCAGCTCTCTGCTATGGCCTAGGAAAGCAGTAGAAGATGGCCCAAGTCCTTGGGCTCCTGCACCCACAGGGGAGACCGGGAAGAAGCTCCTGGTTCCTGGCTTCGGATCGGCGCAGCTTGGGCCATTGCGGCCAACTGGGGAGTGAACCAGTGGATGGAAGACTTCTCTCCCTTTGCCTCTACTTCTCTGTCTTTGTAACTCTTTCAAATAAATAAACAAATCTTAAAAAAAAAAAAAGAAGTGATGGTACAGTACTACTGGTCAGACCATTTGCAAATATTTCTTTAGGATAAACTCCTAGAAATGAAATTGCTGGGTATAGGAATCATACATCCGGGACTAGTGCTGTGGCGTAGTAGGTTACGCCTCCGCTTGCACAGCCAGCATCCCCAATGGGGCCTGGCTGGAGACTCGGCCGCTCTACTCCCTGCTGAGGGCCTGGGAAGGCAGTGGAGGATGGCTCAAGTGCTTGTGCTCCTACGCATGTGGGAGACCCGGAAAAAGCTCCTGGCTTCAGATTGGCCCAGCCTTGGCTGTAGCAGCCATTTGGGGAGTGAAACAGTGGATGGAAGACCTTTCTCTGGCTCTCTATTTCTTATTTATTTTATTTACTTTTAAATTTATCTGACAGGTAGAGTTATAGACAGAGAGAGAGAGAGAGAGAGAGAGAGAGAGAGGTCTTCCTTCCATTGGTTCACTCCCCAAATGGCTGCCACGGCTGGTGCTGTGCCAATCTGAAGCCAGGAGCCAGGTCTTCTTCCTGGTCTCCCATGTGGGTGCAGGACCCAAGCACTTGGGCCTTCCTCCAGCACCCTCCCAGGCCACAGCAGAGAGCTGGCCTGGAAGAGAAGCAACTGGACAGAACCTAGTGAGCCGTGGCACCGGCCCATGGTTGGCTCTTAATTGGTGTGTGGCATCCAAACGTGGTGCTCAAAATCATTTACTTCTAGCTTATGTGAGTGTTTGGTTTGCTGTTGCACTTATATCTATGGAAAGAAAAGTTACTTTTTCCTTAGGGGCTTGTGTTGTGGCACAGTGGGTTGAGTTGCCACTTGCAGCATAGGCATCTCATGTTGGATAACTGGGTCAAGTCCCAGCTGCTGCACTTCCCTTCCAATCCAGCTTTCTGCTAATGTACCTGGGAGGGCAGCAGAAGATGGCCCAAGTATTTGGGCTCCTGCCACCCATGTGGGAGACCTGGATGACACTACTGGCTCCTGGCTTTGGCCTGGCCCATGCCTGGCTTTTCTAGCCATTTGGGGAATAACCAGCAGATGGAAGATATCTTGCTCTCTGCCTTTACCTCTCTCTCTGTTGCTCTTTTAAGTAAACTAATCTTTTTTAAAAATAGAGTCCATGTATAAAAATGGTTAAGCTGTCAAAACATGTCAGTTATTTAACTTCACACACTGTATTGAATATATGGATTTTTCCTTCACCTGACGCAGTAAGATGAAAGTAATAAGATTAGTGTGAATTGTTGAGTGGCATTTTTTTAAAAAAGATTTATTTATTTGAGAGGCAGAGTTACAGACAGAGAAGGAGAGACAGAAAGGTCTGTCTACTCCCCAAATGGCCGCAACAGCTGGAGGTGGGCTGATCCAAAGCCAGGAGCCAGGAGCTTCTGGATCTCCCATGTGGGTGCAGGGACCCAAGTACTTGGGCTGTCTTCTGCCCTCCAGGCTGTTAGCAGAGAGCTGGATTGGGAGAGGAGCAACTGGGACTTGAACTGGTGCCCATATGGGATGCCGGCACCGTAGGCAGAAGCTTAGCCTGCTATGCCACAGCGCCGGTCTCTAACTTTCTGTGCCACAGCACTGGCTCCTGCCTTTTTTTAAGGTTTCTTTATTTATTTGAAAGTCAGAGTTACAGAGAGAGAGATACTGAGAGAGAGAGAGAGAGAGCGCGTTCTTCCATCTGCTAGGTCACTCCCCAGGTGGCCGTAACAGTCAGGGCTGGGCCAGGCCAAAGCCAGGAGCCAAGAGCTGCATCCGGGTCTCCCATGTGGCTACAGGAGCCCACACTTTTGAACCTTCATTTGCTGCTTTCCCAGGCCATTAGCAGGGAAAGCTGGATTGGAAATGGAGCAGCCAGGACATGAACTAGTACCCATATGGGCGCCTGGTGTCACAAGGTACAGAGGTTAACCCACTATGCTGGCCCCACATGATGTTTTTAGTAAGTGTTGATGGTATTTGAGAAATGTTATGGGGTAATTAGAATTTGAAAGCCTATAAAGAATTTTGATAATAATGGAGAATAATAATTAGAAGCAAACGACTTTTTTCTGGGGGCCATTATCAGGCAATGATACATTTCTTTAAGAAAGTATAGGTTTCTGACTTGTTTTGTAAAAGTCACGAGCTCTTGTCAGACCTCTTGAAGCTCCTGAGACTTTAGAAATGGCTTGGTCTCTTTCATTTGCAGGGCAGAAGTGAGACTTAGAGAGGTGGGTACGTCGCCCGAGGTTGCCTGGGTGGTTGAGGTCAGTCGCCAGGCTGACCTGCTCCGGGGTCTTTTCAGTGGGTCACCTGTTTGCTCAAGCAAACTGTAATACAATTTTACATGTTTTATGTATGGCTCTACGTATTGAATACTTGTTTTTGTAGCACAGAACTTACTCATTTTTAAATTTAGAAATGAAAAATGCTTTTGAGGCTAAGTTAGGGGTCTAAGATAAAAATACCTAGGCATTCATAGTCATGCATACAGTTTTCTTCAGAATTAGAGTTGTAAATTACATGGTGTCAGTAAAGATTCTGTATTCGGAACAGGACTGGCTTATCTGTAACTTTCCAATTTAAAAACAATTAGGCAGTTTTTAAGTGTGGAGTTATTTCTCTTCTTGGGAATCATAATAACGCTTTCCAGAGTTTTTTCTGTTGATCACTGAACCTTGGCAGAAGCCAGGGCAGGAGTGAGGCCAGTGGGAAGGCTATGAATGGAGTGTGTGGCGGCTGTGCAGGATTCTGGTGGTTTCCAGAGCTGAGCATGTTTCTTTTTGACATTGTTCTGAGTGCTGCTGTGAATGTACAGGCGGAAATAAACAAAAGGCGGCCATTTTTGCTCTGCAAGACTTGAAAGGCAGAGTGAAGTTGGCCAAATGGAGGACAGCGAACCAGGACAATGCTTTAGCGCTCAGAAGTGCACGTTTGCACTCTGGAGGCTAACTGTGACTGCTAGTTGAAAATTCACTGAGTCAGAAAGGCAGGTTGTTTTGGCTTCTGATGTTAACTATTGACTTGAATTATTCACGCAGAGCCTTTTGGGAACTGTTTTTAGAGGTTATAAATATTTAGGCACTTTCCTTTCCTTCTGAAGGACATTAATATCAAAAGAATAGGCTTACCTCTTTGTTTTCCCTGTGGTCTGAGTCAGTGTTCCGTAGTGACAGATGCAGCGGTATGAGTGCAGGGCTGGCTTCTCTGGCTCTCTGATGATTCATCTCTAAAAGATCTCGAGAAAAGCAGACGGTTCATCTACAAGTGCTCTTCACAAGGTCATATTCTAAGGAAGGAAAATAAATAACATTTGTGGAAGGCACATGACACTGGTTCCAAAATGCACATTTAGTCAAGTGTTTTGTGGTATGTTATGAGGGTTGATTTTTTTTTTTTTCCAGCCCATTGTCATGAGTGACAGTTAGTGATTACGTACTATAGGTTGTGCACGTAGGTAAGGTGAAAGCAGTTCTAGATTAGTTTTGTAGTTGTTGAAGGGAAGTATACCTTTTCCCCAGAGGTGGTGGGCAGATCATGCTGTTCACCTCAACTCTGTGGTGGTAATACATTTAGCTTTAAGTCAGGGGTAAATATGTTGTGTGTAGCCGTTCATTTAAGGGTAAATGTTTTTACAGGGAGTTGTCTTTGGTTTGGGCCTTTGGAGGGGGAGAGGAAATACTGAAGCTTTGGCCGGTTGTTGCTCACCTAGTCAGTACCTGTGTTACTGTTGCTGCCTGTTCTCCATTCCTTGGTTACTGGACACGGTGCAGGGCTGGGAAGGTGGCTGGGCGTGGCCAGGATGGTAGGGATCATGTTATCAGCTCCCGGGAGTCATCAGAGGGTGATGGAGGTCTACATTCTGTCTTGAGGAGATAACTCCTGCCCACCCTGCAGATAAGCCTGGTCGCTGAGGAAATGGAGGCTGAGCTAACATTTATTGGGTGCCTGCTGATTTGGAAACTGTGCAGGCCTTTCAGAAACATTTTACTATGAGGTAGATATTATCTGTGCTTTTACAGATAAAAGAACTGAGGCTAAGGGGTTAAAAAATTTACTCTAGGTCAGTGACTGAAGTCAGACATTTGGATATGGCTGATGTAATTTTGTCAAAATGTTAAAAGATTACTTGCCTTTTTGAATTTTTAACTTTAATTGAAAACTTAAAAACCTGTGATAAGATGATATGGTAAGAATGTCTCCTTGGTGACTGCCCGCCTGTTCCATGCATCTCGGTCGTTCCTCCTCCCTTGCTCACTGCACTTAGTCTTACTGGCCTTTCTGTTCCCCAGACAGATCCAAACCTGTTCCCATACACTGTCGGAGCGGAGGTGTCCGTTGTCTGTACAGCTGTCTCTTTCCTGTAATCTCAGCTCTCAGCCTAAATATTACCTACAGGAAACTTTCCCTAGCTGCTATTTTGTTTTTTTGTTTGAGACAGACAGAGAGCTCTCATCTGCTGGCTCACTCTCCACCAAAGGTTCTCCGTGGTCAGGGCTGGGCTGGGGTTGGAACCAGGGATTCAGTTCAGGTCTTCCATGTGGGTGCCAGGTACCCAACTACATCAGCACCTGTTGCCTCCCTAGGTGATGTTAGCAGGAAGCTGGAGTAGGGAACAGAGCTGGGATTTGAACCTGGGGATATAAGGGATTTTGGGTGTCCCAAGTGGCATTCCAGCCACTACACCAAATTCCCAATCTAATTTCTTTTTTTCCTGTACCCTACCCAAGTATACCACTACCATTTTTGGGAAATACCATTCCTTTGTCATAAGACAAAGATCTGTGTATACACACACACACACACACACACACACACATAAATACACACACATCTATTTCTGGACTTAATAGCTTCTCTTTTCCAGACACAGACAAATCTATGTAAATAGAAATCACAAACAAGATGGTAGAGTAAAATTTATTGGTCATTGTAGCAAATATAAAATTGACTAAACTCACCAGTTAGAAAAAAAAGATTGTTTTATTATTTTTTTTTTAATTTAAAGATTTTATTTGTGTATTTGAGAGGTAGAGTTACAGACAGTGAGAGGAAGAGACAGAGAGAAAGGTCATCCATCCGCTGTTTCACTCCCCAAATGGCCACCATGGCCGGAGCTGTGCCCATCAGAAGCCGGGAGCCAGGAGCTTCTTCCGGGTCTCCCACATGGGTGCAGAGGCCCAAATATTTGGGCCATCTTCTGCTGCCTTCCACGGCCATAGCAGAGAGCTGGATCAGAAGAGGAGCAGCCAGGACTAGAACTGGTGCCCATATGGTATGCCAGTGCCTCAGGCGGAGGATTAATGTACTGCACCACAGAGCCAGACTGTTTATTGGTTTTTATTTTTTTTTAAGATTTATTTTTATTTATTTGAAAGTCAGAGTTACACAGAGAGAAGGAGAGGCATAAAGAGAGAGAGTGATAGAGAGAGAGAAGTCTTATATCTGCTGGTTCATGCCCCAAGTGACCTCAATGGCTGGAGCTGTACTGATCTGAAGCCAGGAGCCAGGAGTTTCTTCCGGTCTCCCATGTGGGTGCAGGGAGCCAAGGACTTGGGCCATCTTCCACTGTTGTCCCAGGTCATAGCAGAGAGCTGGATTGGAAGTGGAGCAGCCAATACTCGAATCAGCGCCCACATGGGATGCTGGCAATGCAGGCAATGGCTTTACCTGCTACCTGCCCCCCTTTATTGGGTTTTTAAGACCTAGCTTTGTGTTGTTTAAAAGAGACCTGCTTCAAACATAAGAACTCAGAAAACTTAAAAGATGGAAAATTCAGAGTCCCGCATTTCTGTGGGATTCAATGGGGGTCTCAGCTTAACACCATGCTTTGCTGCTGGGTCCAGGGCCTCCCTGCCCCTGTTGCATAGTGGTTGTTTGAACTCAAGCCCCTAGATTACAGAGACTTATCTCCTAGGACGTCCATGTCCTTTATTTCTGCTCCCGGGAATTTTCTTTATTATGGAGTCAGCCCTGTATTTTGTTTTTAAAGGTTTATCTTATTTTAAAGTAGAGTGACAGTAGAGAGAGGGAGGGAGGGATAGATATCTTTCACCCACTGGTTCATTCCCCACATGGCTGCAGGAGCCAGGAGCTTCTTCCGTTCCCCCATGTAGGTGGCAAGGTCCCAACTACTTGGGCCATCTTTCGCTCCTCCCTCCCCCTCCCCTCCCTTTCTTCTCCTTTCCTTATTTTTTTTTAAAGAAAGCTTTTATTTAATAAATACAAATTTTATAGGTACAGCTTTTGGAATATAGCGGTTCTTACCCCTATTCCCACCCTCCCAACCCGACTCACATCCCACCTTCTACTCCCTTTCCCATCCCAGTCTTCATTAAGATTCATTTTTAATTATCTTTATGTACAGAAGACCTACTCTGTATTTCTACATTTTGTACCCACATAGACATACAAAGTATAAAGTACTATTTTTTTTTTTTTTGACAGGCAGAGTGGACAGTGAGAGAGAGAGACAGAGAGAAAGGTCTTCCTTTGCTGTTGGTTCACCCTCCCATGGCTGCCGCGGACGGCGCGCTGCGGCCGGCGCACCGCGCTCATCCGATGGCAGGAGCCAGGTACTAGGTGCTTTTTCCTGGTCTCCCATGGGGTGCAGGGCCCAAGCACTTGGGCCATCCTCCACTGCACTCCGGGCCACAGCAGAGGGTTGGCCTGGAAGAGGGGCAACCGGGACAGAATCCGGCGCCCCGACCGGGACTAGAACCCGGTGTGCCGGTGCCGCAAGGCGGAGGATTAGCCTGTTGAGCCACGGCGCCGGCCATAAAGTACTATTTGAAGACTAATTTTACCGTTAATTCACATAGTACAACACATTTTACAGTTAATTATCATAGTACAACTCATTGAGGACAGAGATCCTACATGGGGAGCAGGTGCAGTGACTCCTGTTGATGGTTTAACAATTGACACCCTTATTTATGATGTCAGTGATCACCCGAGGCTCTTGTCATGAGCTGCCAAGGCTATGGAAGCCTCTGAGTCCACAGATTCTTTCAGTATTTAGACAGGGCCATATGCAAAGTGGAAGTTCTCTTCTCCCTTCAGAGAAAGGTACCTCCTTCTTTGAAGCCCCTTCTTTCCACTGGGATCTCACAGAGATCTTTCAGGTAGACTATTTTTTGCAACAGTGTCTTGGCTTTCCATGCCTGAAATGCTTTTGTGGGCTTTTCTTTCGCTACTTTTCCAGGTGCATTAGCAGGGAGCTGAATTACAAGTGGAGCAGGCAGAACACAAACTCGTATGGGATGCCGGCATTGCAGGTGGCAGCTTCATCTATCTATTAGGCCAGCAGTGCTGCTTCTGAGCCATGTATTTAAAAGTAATTAGCAGGGCAGGCATTTGGTGCAGCGTTTAACCACATTGCACATCGGAGTGCCTGGGTTTGAATCCTGGCTCTGGGCCCCAGTTTCCTGCTATTGTACACCTTGGCAACCAGCAGGGGATGGCTCAATTACTTTGATTCCCACCATTCACAGGGAAGACTGGATTGAGTTCCTATCTCCTGGCTTTGGCCTAGCCCAGCCCTGTTGTGGGCATTTAGGGAGATGGAAGATCTCTATCTCCCTGCCTTTCAAATAAGATTTTTTAAAAAAAGTGATTTGTTTTATTTCACCTAGCATTTTTTAGGCATTTAAGTGGTTGCTTTCCCTGTAGTTGTTTAATGTGTTGTGTGTTGTCTACACTCTTTTTCTCTTACAGGATTTTAAGAATCACTTCTAAGGGGACCACTTAAAATGTATGGTGATTGCCTCTGGGCAGTGGGGTTATGGATCATTCTTACATCTTCATGCATTTTTCATGTTTTTGCCAAGGGGCACATATTTCTTCACTTTTAAAAAGGGAAATTATTCTTCAGGTCCTCCAAGTAATAGCCCGTCTTTTCCATTTGTTGCAGGTGGTGCGGTTGTGTCAGAACCCAAAGCTGGCGCTAAAGAACAGCCCACCCTATATCTTAGACCTGCTGCCAGATACCTACCAGCATCTCCGGACTGTCTTGTCAAGATATGAGGGGAAGATGGAGACACTTGGAGAAAATGAGTATTTTAGGGTATTCATGGAAAATTTGATGAAGAAAACTAAGCAGACCATAAGCCTCTTCAAGGAGGGGAAGGAAAGAATGTATGAGGAGAATTCTCAACCTAGGTAATGGAGAAATACTACACAAATATTAATTCAGGTCTGTGACTGCCTGAATGGGTAACACAAAGAAGTAGTTGATTTTAATTTTGCATTAACAGGAATGGAAAGTTGATGTTTGAATTGAAGGTGTGTTTTGTATGACGGTTGCTGTGGAGGGATTCGGACCATCCTATGGTAGATTTGTTCACCTCTAAAGTATCAGTGAGTGACAGCCGTGAAAACAGGTTGGAGGCATGGGTCGTTTGGAGATCCTGAGGATGGTGAAAGTTTGTGGGGAGGTGAGCATATGGAAGAAAGAAGGTTGGGGGGAAGTAGTGAGAGGTCCGCTCTTGCCAGAAGTTGTAGCCTGTTAGGTAAATTTAAGTATGAGGTAAAGGGGGGAATAAGCCAGTGGTTTAAATAACTTTTTTTAAAAGAAATAAACTTTTTTGTTTATAGGTAAAATTGAAATAAAATATCTTGTTTATAGGTAAAAATAGCTTTTTACATAGATCAAGTAGAGGCAGAGGAGTTTGTTCAGTGCATATTTGAGGGACCTCTGTGTATTCTGTTGTACTGATTAGATACTAAAAATGACAGTCACTACTGCTGGATGATGAGGTGACCTCAGTTCTTGTCTCACACTGAAGGCAGGGACAGGGACAGTGAGCAAAGTGAGATTTATTGAAAGTGAGAAACCTGCTACAGCCATCAGGAGGGGAACTCCAAGGGAGGAGTTGCCAAGGAAGCTGGCAAGTGCTGGCTCTTTTATACACAAAGTGGCTCTCTCTTGATTGGTGCCTTTCTGAGAAGTGAGTGCAGATTTAACAAATTAGGAGAGGAACAGAATACCAACCAATCAAGAGGCAGGGACAAGAACCAATCAGGAGCTGAAAATGTTTGCCAATGAGGCATGGTATGTAAATCGATTGGAGCTGAAACTGTATGCTAATGGGGCATGCTGCATGAACCAATCTGGACTGAAAATGTATGCTAATGAGGCATGCTGTGCAGGCCAGTCAGGGAACTGATAATGGAGTAGCCTGTTTTGCACAGGAGAGTGCAGAGTGCTCAGTCAGATCTGCTCAGCAGACTCAACAACATCTGCAGTTTCATTGTGTGAGCTGTCATCCCTGTAACCCCCTTCCCGCTCTCCCATCTCCTGGCTCACCCTCAGAGCTCCTGAAGAGTTCCATCGTGTGTGGTTTTTTTTTTTTTTTTTTTTTTTTGACAGGCAGAGTGGACAGTGAGAGAGAGAGACAGAGAGAAAGGTCTTCCTTTTGCCGTTGGTTCACCCTCCAATGGCTGCCGCGGTCGGTGCGCTGCGTCCGGCGCACCGCGCTCATCCGATGGCAGGAGCCAGGTGCTAGGTGCTTTTTCCTGGTCTCCCATGGGGTGCAGAGCCCAAGCACTTGGACCATCCTCCACTGCACTCCCGGGCCACAGCAGAGAGCTGGCCTGGAAGAGGGGCAACCGGGACAGAATCCGGCACCCCGACCGGGACTAGAACCCGGTGTGCCGGCGCCGCAAGGCGGAGGATTAGCCTGTTGAGCCACGGTGCCGGCCCATCGTGTGTTTTTTCTTGTATGTCTTTCTTTCCTTTCCTAGCACCCTTGGAGTCCCTATCGCCATTACATGTTTTTGGCTTAGTTGTAAGTCACAGGGAGAGAAATAAGAAGTTTAACTGTGTGGATATAATTGGGTTTGTTTTTGTCCAGTTGGAAAGAAATATTAACTCATTTAGAACAAGAAATAAAACAGATTCTGTTAGAGGTTTTTTGGTGATTAAATTGGTTTTGAGGTGTGACTTTGGGGGACGTGACTTCTGAAGTGATCAGGTTCCTATATGTATAGGACTCTTGGAGTAACCTAAGTGGTGTCCGTGTAGTCCGCTCCTCCTCTGGCTCTATTGACTTCAATTCTGGCAACCCTAGTTTTGCACTTAAAATTTACCCATATCATCATTTATATTGTCTTCACTGCAACACATTGGTCAGGTTTAGTCCAGAATATCAGTCTTAAAAAGATTTGTAGTGATTAAATTCAAACTGCAGAAACTTTTGTAACTTCTGATGTCTAAGAAAATGAACTTCATCCCTTTCAAATATTAAACGTGGCCTGGCATTGTGGCATAGTGTGTAAAGCCACCACCTGCGATGCCAGCATCCCATATGGGTACTGGTTAGAGTCCTGGCAGCTTCACTTCCAGTCTAGCTTTTTGCTGGTGGCCTGGGAAGGCAGTGGAGGATGGCCAATGTGCTTGGGCCCCTGCAACGATATGGGAGACCTGGAAGAAGCTCCTGGCTCCTGGCTTCGGATTGGCTCAGCTTCAGCCTTTGCAGCATTTGGCAAGTGAACCAGCGGATGGAAGACCTCTCTATCTCTCCCTCTCTCTTTCTGTAACCCTACCTTTCAAATAAATAAAATAATTTTTTTTAAATTAAACCACATGGCTTTTGTTAAAATAAAACCTTGTGGGGCAGGTGTGTGGTAAAGTGGTTGAGTTGTTAGTTGGGGGTATCTGCATCCCGTATTGGATTGCTTGGTTCGAGTCCGAGCTACTCTACTTCCAATCCAGCTTTCTGCTAATGCATACCCAGGGAGGCAGCAAATGAGTCCTTGAGTCCTTGGGACCCTGCCATCCATGTAGGAGACCCAGATTGAATTCCAGCTTCGGGCTTCAGCCTGGCCATCTCTGGCACTGTGGGCACTTAGGATGTGAACTAGCAGATGGAAGGTCTCTGTGTGTGTCTTTACCTTTCAAATAAAATGAAGTTAAATAAATAATTATAAAATAAATAAATAAATAATTTTTAAAAAACCTCTTGACTGTATAGGCCTTTTAGCTAACTAGTCATTTTTATATTGCTGAGTTTTAAAAAAAAATCTTAATTCATTGATTACAAAAACTATTTATTTATTTACTTTAAAGATCCCTTTTACTGGGGATTCTTTCCATCCCAGACCTCAGCCCCTATGGTTATGTGGAAGGACCCCCGACAGGAGAATGGAAGGGACGACCACACCCTCTGCTAACCCAGGGTCGAGGATATGCTTGTGTTTTTCTAGAGAATGCAGGACAGTCCATTTGTGTACCAGCTAGAAACATCAAGCCTGCAACTGACAGTCAACCAGAACCAGCTGAACAAGACTGAGAGCCCGCCTTGTTAGCAGACTTGCCTGCCCTATCATCCTACCCTGAGAAACTTCCCATAGCCACATCCGCTACTCCTTTATACCCCACTAGCTCTGATCAACCACTCGAACGGCCCACAGCCTGTGTGCAGTCACAGCATTCCTGATAACCATTATTCCTCATTCCTACCCCTGAGCAAGCACTCCTGTGGTCTTCTGTTTTGAGCACTGGTTAGTCAATGCCGGGTAAGATCCCCTGGGGGACAACCTAAGACAGGCACAGCCGCACACGGAGACCACATGGAAACGGGGTCAACAATGGTATGGCCAAGAATCATGCCTCTCGTTGCTCAAAAATAAACAAAAAGGGGTAAATGTGGAATGAGAAGGCCATGCCAAGATGGCCGCTGGCAAGCTAGCGTCAGTTACTCAGGAATGGCTTCAAAACCCACCTGGCAACAGAGCCTGCCTGGCAACAGGCTGTGATTGGTTAGGGCATAGACCGCCCCTTGACCGGATTGGCTGCCTTGGCTATTTAAGCTCCTGTACCAACTGAAATAAACGAGTCTGCAGGCTGCTTGCCTCTGACCTGCTTTCACCAGACTCCTGCGGTCTGTGTGGTGACTCTGCACCTCTTGCCCTCACCACACTTCTCCTCTCAGAACAAATCCGAAGCAACACATTTTATCTCTTTTAAAGGCAGAGTTACAGAAAGAGAGAGGGAGATTGAAAGAGAGAGAAGTCTTCCATCTGCTGGTTCACTCCCCAAATGGTCACAGTGGTGGGGGCTGGGTCAGGCCAAAGCCAGGAGCCAGGAGCCAGGAGCTCCTTCTGGCTCTCCCTTGTGGGAATAGGGACCCAAGCACCTGGGCCACCCTGCACTGCCTTCCCAGGCACATTAGCCTGGAAATGGTACAGCCAGGACTAGAATTGGCACCCATATGAGATAAATGCTGGCCCTAATTACCAAAAATTAAAAAATTTATTTCCCATCTGCTATGGATTGGGTACTGTGTAATTTTAGGACATGGAAAAAGGGAGTTCAGCATTCAGATGGGGTGGGTAAGATGGCAGTACCTTAATAGAGGTGTGCGCAACGTGCTGTGAGAACACGCACAGCGTCAGAGACTGACAGGGAGTGTTGTTATAGGAACCGTGTTGGAAAGGAGAGGTAGGAATTTTCTGAGAAGTTAAGAGGAGGCCTTTAATGCAACAGCCTGAAAATGTCAGCTCTGTGTCTCAGGACCAAGAAAAGTTTGGTTTGGCGTCGACCTGCAGGAGGTAGATAAGCTGGAAATACAGGTTGGAGTCAGATTATAAATGGCTGCTCTTTGACCTCTACACTTTCTCCTATAGATGGCTCGCTGTCAGAGAACAGGTTCTTTAGGAACATTTTTATTTTTTAAGATTTATATATTTTAAAGGCAGAGTAACAGAGAAAGATCTTCCATTCACAATGGCTGGGACTGGATTAGGCTGAAGCCAAGAACCTGAACTCCATCCGGGTCTCCCACATGGGTGGCAGGGGCCCAAGTACTTGGGCAATTTTCCACTGCTTTCCCAGGTGCATTAGCAGGAAGCTGTATTGGAAAAGGAGCAGTTAAGACTCAAACCAGTGCTCATATGGGATGCCAGCATCTCATGCAGCAGCTTAACCTGCTGTGCCACAGCACTGGCTGAAAAATATTTTTATGCTGAAATAAAAAACTGTAGCTTTTCTTGTTCTCTGAGATCATGCTAAAAATTGTTAATTAAAAATTAAAAAAAATTTTTTTTTGTGGACTCGTAGTTTGTCACTGAGAGACAGTATAGTGTATTAGTTAAACATAGGTTCTAAATCAACTGCCAAGTTTAAACAATTTTTAAAAATTAATTCATTACTTTATTAGGAAGAGGGTTGCCATCTACTGGTTCATTCCCCAGAAGGCTGGGGCTGGACCACAGCTGAAGCCAGGACACGAGAACTCAGTCAGGACCCCCATCTGGGTGGCAGGAACCCAACTGCTAGAGTCACCACTGCTGCCTCCCAGGGTCTGCATTAGAAGGAAGCCGAGGGGCCGGCGCTGTGGCCTAGCTGGTAAAGCCACCACCTGCAGTGCTGGCATCCCATGTGGGCACTGTTCAAGTCCAGGCTGCTCCAGTTCCACCCACCTCTCTGCTGTAGCCTGCGAAAGCAGTGGAAAATGGCCCAAGTGCTTGGGTCCCTGCACCCATGTGGGAGACTTGGAAGAAGCTCCAGGTTCCTGACTTCAGATCTGCCCAGCTCTGGCCGCTGCGGCCATTTGGGGAGTGAACCAGTGGTTGGAAGACCTATCTTTTTTCTCTTTTTCTCTTTCTCTCTCTTTCTCTGCCTCTCTGTAACTCTTTCAAATAAATAAATACTTTTTCCTTTTTTAAAAAAAGAAAGGAAGCTGCAATGGGGAGCTACAGCCAAGAATCAAACATTGGTGGTTTAGTGTGGGAGGTGGGCAATCCTCACTGTGAGGCCAACCACCTACCACCAAGTTTGAATGTTAATTTCACCACTGAAATAATACTAGTAGTTTCATTTTAAGATTGTTAGGAGTTTTTTTTTTTTTTTTAAGATTTTATTTATTTGAGAGGAAATTACAAACAGAGGAGAGATAGAAAGGTCTTCTATCTGTTGGTTCACTCTCCAAATGTCCGCAATGGGCCAAAGCTGAGCTGACCTGAAGCCAGGAACCAGGAACTTCTTTTGGGTCTCCCATGCAGGTGCAGGAGCCCAAGCACTTGGGCCATCTTCTATTGCTTTCCCAGGCTGTAAGTGGAGAGCTGGATCGGAAGAGGAGCAGCCTGGATATGAACTGGCGCCCATATGGGATGCCGGCACTGCAGGTGGATGCTTAACCTGCTACGCCACAGTTCCGAGCACGGGAGTTTTTAAATGAGTAACTAAATGTTTAGTTTAGGATAGTGATTGGTGCATAAGGTGATATGTGGATTAGTCCTTGCTGTCTTAATCATTTTTATTACTGTATTGTATGAGGTATATCATTGATACTGTCAGGACTTCACAAGGTATACCTTTATTAAATGTATACTTTTATACATTTGCCTATATGTTTTTTTTTTAAGATTTATTTATTTATTTGAAAGAGTTATACAGAGAGAGGAGAGGCAGAGAGGGAGAGAGAGGTCTTCCATCCACTGGTTCACTCCCCAATTGGCTGCAATGGCCAGAGCTGTGCCAATCTGGAGCCAGGAGCTTCTTCCGGGTCTCCCATGTGGGTGCAGGGGCCCAAGGATTTGGGCCATCTTCTACTGCTTTCCCAGGCCATAGCAGAGAGCTGGATCGGGAGTGGAGCAGCTGGGATTCAAACTGGTGTCCATATGGGATGCCGGCACTGCAGGCGCCGGCTTTGCTCGCTATACCACAGTGCTGGCCCCTGCATTTGCCTGTATTAAATGCAAGCATACAGTATATAAAATATTAACTGTCATGTAATGCTAAATAATAATACAAAATATTATGTAGATATATAATTTTCCCTTACAAAATTACTATGTTTGCAAGTTCTTTTGTCCCTTTTTTTGTTTAAGATTTACTTAGAAAGGCAGAGTGACAGAAAGAGAGGGAGATGAAAGACACCTTTCTCTTTTTCTCTCTCTCCCTCTCTTTCTGTCACTCTGCCTTTCTAAGTAATTCTTCAAATACCTGCAACAGCTGGAGCTGGACCAGGCTAAAGCCTGGGGCCTGGAACTCCATCAGGTCTCCCCACATGGGTGTCAGGGACCTAAGTGCTTGAGCCATCATCTGCTGCCCTACTGGGTGTATTAGGAAGCCGACTTCGAAGCAGAGTAGCCTGGATTGGAACCAGCCCTCTGATGTGGCGTGTGGACATTGATTCTTTTTAAACCCCTTTCAGTGTGCCTTTCTGTATTAGTTTTGTTCCCCCTAACATGAAATTTTTTGTTAAACATTTATTTATTTATTTGAAAGGCAGAGTTTTCAGAGGCAGAGAGAGAGAGAGAGAGGTAGGTCTTTCATCTGTTGGTTCACTCCCCAAATGGCCACAATGGCTGAATGGAGCTGGGCTGATCTGAAGCCAGGAGCCAGGAGCTTTGTCCAGGTCTCCCACACTGGTGCAAGGGACCAAGCACTTGAGCCATCTTCCACTGCCTTCCCAGGCCATAGCAGAGAGCTAGATGAGAAGTGGAGCAGCTGGGACTCAAACTGACACCCATATAGGATGCCGGCACTGCAGGCGGTGGTTTTACCTGCTGTGCCACAGCATCAGTCTCAACCCTAACATGAGATTTTTAATCCTCTATGGACTTTGCATTTGTACAACCAGGCCTATATACAGTATATGGAATGAAGAATAAATAAGATTTCAGGTGAGAATTGGGGTGGTTTTTTTAAGAGAAAATATGTAAGCTCAAGTGTATGGTCTTTGTGATCTGTATTTTGGTTGCTTAGAGACTTTTTCTTCATACTGTTTTTCAAAATTGAGATATAGTTGACATACTCTAAATGTACTCTCTTAAGATATACCCCTTGGTAGGTGTTTTGGTATAGTGGGTTAAACTGCTGTTTAAGACACCTGTGTACCTTATCAGAGCGCCAGTTAGAGGTTAGAGTCCCAGGTTTCTGATCTGGCTTCCCGCTAATACATCCTGGGGAGGCTGCAGATGGGCCCCTGCCACCCAGGTGGACACCCAGAAGGAGTTCCTGGCTCCTGGCTTTGGCCTGGCCCAGCCCTAGCTGTTGTGGGCATTTGGGGAGTGAACCAGCAGATGAAAGAACTACCCCACTCTTCCAATGCTGTGTCTTTCAAATAGATGAAAACAATAAATGTTTGAAGAATTCATGAGAAAAAAATAAGGTATGTCCTTGGTTTCTAGTATATTCATAGTCATGCAGCTCACCACTGTGTAATTCTAGAGCATGTTCATCAGCCCAGAAATCAACCCCAGGTCCTTGAGCAGTGTCTCCCCATGCCCTTGTCTGCCTTCCTCCAGCCCTTGGAAGGCATGGATACCTACTTTTAATTTGCCTTTTATGGATGTTTCTTGTGAGTGGAATTATATACCATGTGACCTTTTTTTTCTTAGTATGTTTTTTTCTTAGTATGTTTTCATGGTTTGTCCCTGTTAGGGCATGTGTTAGCACCTCACTCCTTTTTTTTTTTTTTTTTGACAGAGTAGACAGTGAGAGAGAGAGGCAGAGAGAAAGGTCTTCCTTTTTACCGGTATTGGTTCACCCTCCAATGGCAGCAGCGTATCGCGCTGATCCAATGGCAGGAGCCAGGTGCTTCTCCTGGTCTCCCATGGGGTGCAGGGCCCAAGCACTTGGGCCATCCTCCACTGCACTCCCTGGCCACAGCAGAGAGCTGGCCTGGAAGAGGGGCAACCAGGACAGAATCTGGCGCCCCGACTGGGACTAGAACCCAGTGTGTGGGTGCCGCAGGTGGAGGATTAGCCTATTGAGCTGTGGCGCCGGCCAGCACCTCATTCCTTTTTATACCTAAATGGTGTTTCCAACATATGGGTTTATCACACTTTGTTTATGGAATTTGGACTTTTTGCTTACATTTGTATCCAACTTTCTGTGTAGCTGTGTGTTTTTACTTCTCTTGGGTATGTGTATCCCTAGGAGCGGAATTGCTAAGTAAGAGTAGTTCTGTGTTAATGTGGGTTTTTTGTTTGTTTGTTTGTTTTTTGACAGGCAGAGTGGACAGTGAGAGAGAGAGAGATACAGAGAAAGGTCTTCCTTTTGCCGTTGGTTCACCCTCCAATGGCTGCCGTGGCCGGCACACCGTGCTGACCCAATGGCAGGAGCCAGGTGCTTCTCCTGGTCTCCCATGGGGTGCACAGGGCCCAAGCACTTGGGCCATCCTCCACTGCACTCCCTGGCCACAGCAGAGAGCTGGCCTGGAAGAGGGGCAGCCGGGACAGAATCCAGTGCCCCGACCGGGACTAGAACCTGGTGTGCTGGCGCCGCAAGGTGGAGGATTAGCCTATAGAGCCACGGCGCCAGCCTGTGTTAATGTTTTAAGAAATGCTGAGTCAGAGTAGCTCTGCTTTAGTGTTTTAAGGAACCACCAAGCTGTCTCCCAGTGGCTGCACCTTTTGACTTTCCGATTGTTCGCCAGCACTTACCGTCCTTTCGATTGTAGCCATTCACTGGGTATGGACTAGTCGTATCTCGAGCTTTGGAAATGCGTGCCTCTAGTGTATGGTGCCGTAAACATCTCTCTCTATGCTTCTTGGGGGATTGTGTATTTTCCTTGGAGAAATGCCTGTTTTAAACCCTTTGTGCATTTTCTGATTGGGCTGCTTATCTTTTCGAGTTGTCGAGTTCTGAGAGTTCTTAGTTCTTAGAGGCATGCGGTATGCAGAACTCTACTCCTGTTCTGTGGGTCTTTGCATTTTCTGGTCCCTGCACCTGGTTGGGAGACCAGGAAGAAGCTCCTGGCTCCTGGCTTCAGATCAGCCCCGCTCTGGTTATTGTGGCCATTTGAGGAGTGAACCAGCAGATGGAAGACTTCTCTCTCTTTCTCTGCCTCTCTGTAACTCTGCCTTTCAAATAAATAAATAAACCTTTTTTAAAAAACACCAAAAAACCAACAAACAAGCAGAAAAGCCAGCATAAAATATATTTTTTAAAAGATTTATTTATTTTATTTGAAAGACAGAGTCAGAGAGAGAGAAAGAGGTAGAGGCAGAGCAACTGGGACTCCAACCGACACCCATCTGGCTGGCTTTACCCGCTATGCCACAGTACCGGCCCCTAGAATATTTTTTAAGAGAAAAAAATTTCAGGGCTGACACTGTGGTGCAGAGAGTTAAAGCCCCTGCCTGAAGTGCCAGCATCCCATATGGGCGCCAGTTAGTGTCCCAGCTGTTCCACTCCAATCCAGCTCTCTGCTATGGCCTGGGAAAGCAATAGACGATGGCCCTAGTCTTTGGGTGCCTGCACCTGTGTAGGAGACGAAGAAGGAGCTCCTGGCTCATGTCTTCGGATCAGCACAGTTCCGGCCTTTGTGGTCAACTGGAGAGTGAACCAGCGGGTAGAAGCACCCCCCTGCCCCACCTCTCTGCCCTCTGTGTAACTCTGACTTGTAAATAAATAAATAAATCTTAAAAAAAGATTTTTTAACACAAATGATAAGTGCTAGTTCCCCTGATGTGATCATTACACAATGTGTACATATATTGAAATGGTACACTGTGTCCTATAAATACAAATATGTGTAATTACAATGTGTCAAAAGTAAAAGATGTACTGGGAAAAAACCAAAACCCTCTTTAAATAGAAAAAATAGCTAAGGACATGCATAATCACAGGAAGTAAGTACAAAAGGCCAGTATGAATAATGAAAGAACAATCCAGTTGACTACGAATAAGATAATTTTACTTTGGCTTGCAGAAGTGGAAAAAATGGAAAACCTGTTTATAGGGACCAGCGCTGTGGCACAGCGGGTTTAAGCCCCAGCCTGCAGCACCAGCATCCCATATGGGCACTGGTTCATATCCTGGCTGCTCCACTTCCATCCAGCTCTCTGCTATGGCCTGGGAAAACAATAAAGAATGGCCCAAATCTTTGGGCCCCTGCACCTGTGTGGGAGATCCAGAAGAAGCTCCTGGCTCCTGGCTTCAGATCAGCTCAGCTCTGGCCATTGCCGTCATTAGGGGAGTGAACCAGCAGAATGGAAGACCTCTCTCTCTGGCTCTACCCCTCTCTGTAACTCTTTCAAAAAATTAAATAAAGCTTTTTAAAAAACCTATTTATAATTAGTGATGTAAGGAAATGTGCACTCCCATACCTGTGTGGTAGGAGTGAGATTGATTTAACCTTTTCAGGGTGTGGTTTATATGAAAAGATCTGGAGGTTTGAGCTGGAGGTCCATTTTAAAAGATTTACCAGAAATAAGTGATTGAGGTGGCTTTGTGGTATAGCAGGTTAAGCTGCCACCTGGGATGCTGGCATCCCCCAGGGGTACCCACTCTTGTCCCAGCTGCTCCACTTTTGATCCAGCTCCCTGCAAATGACCTGGGAAAGCAGTTTGGGCCCCTGCCAGTCACTCGGGAGACCCAGAAGAAGCTCCTCACTCCTGGCTTCAGCCTGGCCCAGCCCTGACCATTGCAGTCATTTGGGGAGTGAAACAGCAGATGTAATGTCTCTTTCTCTATGTCTCTCCCTCTCTCTGTGTAACTTTGCCTTTCAAGTAAATAAGCAAATCTTTATAATTAAAAAAAAAATTGCTCAGGGACTTGGGTTAAAATATAGCTACAGAGCCATTCATCAAGATATTATCTGTTGTAAGCAAGGACTAGAAACAGCCTAAACTGTTCAGCATCAGTCCTGTTGTAGTACAGAAATAACAGAAGCTGTGAGATGCTACGTAGGTGTCGAGACAGTACATGCGGTAAGTAGATAAGCTACAGAATTGTATATATTGCTAATAAGATCCACTTTTTGTGAAAAACAGAAGGAACGATACTAAATACCAATAGTGGTTATCTGTAGATATTGGAGTTAGAGGTACAGACAGGTTGAGACCCCCTTACCTGAAGTGCTTGCGACCAGAGGTGTGTCAGATTTTGGAGAGTTTTGGATTTTGGATGTCTGCGTAGACTTTGCCAATTAAGTGTTCTGATTTTGGAGCATTTTGGGTTTTGGCATTTCAAATTGGGGTGTTCAACTGGTAGTTTTAATTTTCTGTTTATGTTTTATAAATTTTCTATAATAAATATGTAATTGATAACTTTCTTTGTTTTTTTTTAAGATTTATTTTATTTGAAAGGCAGAATTATAGAGAGAAAGGGATAGACAGAGAGATCTTCCATCTACTGGTTTACTCCCCAAATGGCTGCAACAGCCAGCACTGGCCCAGGCCTCAGCTAGGAGCCAGGAACATCTTCTGGGTCTCCACGTGGGTGCAGGGGTCCAAGCATTTGGGTCATTGTCTTCTTCTTCTTTTTTTTTTTTTTTTTTTTTTTTTTTTTTTTTTTTACAGGCAGAGTGGACAGTGAGAGAGAGAGACAGAGAGAAAGGTCTTCCTTTGCCGTTGGTTCACCCTCCAATGGCCGCCGCGGCTGGCGCGCTGCGGCCGGCGCACCGCGCTCGTCCGATGGCAGGAGCCAGGAGCCAGGTGCTTTTCCTGGTCTCCCCATGGGGTGCAGGGCCCAAGCACCTGGGCCATCCTCCACTGCACTCCCGGGCCACAGCAGAGGGCTGGCCTGGAAGAGGGGCAACCGGGACAGAATCCGGTGCCCCGACCGGGACTAGAACCCGGTGTGCCGGCGCCGCAAGGCGGAGGATTAGCCTGTTGAGCCACGGCGCCGGCCCCTTTTTTTTTTTTGTTTAAGATTTATTTTTATTTATTTATCTGTAACAGAGTTACATAGAGAGAGGAAGAGACACAGAGAGGGGTCTTCATCCACTGGTTCACTCCTCAGATGGCTGCAATGGCTGGAGCTGCGCTGTTCCGAAGCCAGGAGCCAGGAGCTTCTTCCGGGTCTCCTATGTGAATGCAGGGGCCCAAGGACTTGGGTCATTTCCCATGGCTTTCCCAGGCTACAGCAGAGAGCTGGATTGAAAGTAGAGCAGCTGGGTCTTGAACCGGTGTCCATATGGGATACTGGCGCTTCAGGCCAGGGCTTTAACCTGCTGCACCACAGCGCCAGCCCCGTGGATCATGCTCTTATGCTTTCCCAGGCACATTGCCAGGGAGGTGGATCAGAAGTGGAGCAGCCGGAAATCAAACTGGCACCCATATGAAATGTCAGCACCACAGTCAGTGGCTTTTACCTGCTACACCACAGCACTGTTCCTGATCAGTTTCTTTCTAAAAGAAGAAAGAAATGTAATACTTAGGTAACAGCATGGATTCTTAAGGACAGTCCTAAGAGCTTCCTATTTATTGTGGTAACATGATCGTTACATTCAGCTAAGTTCTTTGAACCTAACCAGAGACAGTGCATGTTTGAGAGGCTAGGAAGCTGGGTCCAAAAGGATGAGGTTTATGAAGGTGAAAAGTCACAGGTAGTTTTTTACATTGAGTGCAAGCATGAGATGATAGTCCTTATAGAGCAGGGTATCATAAATTACTGTGAAGTAGTTCTTAAAACATGAGATGTTTTCTTACAAGATCTGATGTGGGGTTGATTTATTTATTTAGTTTAGATATTGGAGAGACAGAAACAGAGCTCCCATCTACTAGTTTACTGCTCTAATACAATGGCTGGGGCTGGAGCTGGGAGGCAGGAGGCAGGAATCAGTCTGAGTCTCCCTTTGCCAGAAACCCAATTACTTGAGCCTCCCGGCGTCTGCAGTTAACTAGTGTCATGAGCTGGATCCCGGCATCACAGACTCCCAGCGATTTGGATATGGGCTTGCATATTTACCACTAGGGTAAATACTCACGTGTTTATTAATTTATTTTTTATTAGAGAGACCGTTCCCGTCCACTGCTTCACTCCCTAAATGTTTGGGACAGCTGGGGCTGGGCCAGGCTGAAACTGGGAACAGGAAATTTATTCCATATCTCCCCGTAGGTGGCAGGGACCCAACTGCTTGAGCCATTACCTTCCAGGGTCTGCATGAGCAGTGATGTGCAGTCAGAAGCAGAGCCAGAATGAGTCCACGTACTCTGTGGTAGGAGATGTAGGCACCTTAGCTACTATGCCAGAGGCCCACAACCCTCCCTTCCCCCTCCCCCATCCCTGTTTATTTTTTAGGAGCAAATAGCTACCTGCCTGATTGATTAACACATTTTCCCCTCAACCTTTCTGGTTTCAGAACTCCTTTACATTTTTTTTAAAGATTTATTTATTTATTTGAAAGGCAGAGTTAAAGAGAGGCAGAAGCAGAGAGAGAGAGAGAGAGGTCTTCCATCCACAGGTTCACTCCCCAGATGGCTGCAACAGCCAGAGCTGAGCTGATCCAAAGCCAGGAGCTTCTTCCAGGTCTCCCATGCAGGTGCAGGGGCCCAAGGACTTGAGCCATCTTCCACTGTTTTCTCAGGCCATAGCAGAGAGCTAGATTAGAAGTGTAGCAGCCAGCACTCAAACTGGTGCCCATATGGGATGCAGGCACTGCTGGTGGCAATTTTACCCATTATGCCACAGCAGGGGCTCTGAACTCCTTTACATTTTAAAAATCATTGACCTCAACAAGTTTTTGTATATGTGTTACATCTATAGACATTTGTATTTCCTGTTTTTTTTTTTTTTTTTTTTTTGACAGAGTGGACAGTGAGAGAGAGAGACACAGAGAAAGGTCTTCCTTTGCCGTTGGTTCACCCTCCAGTGGCCGCTGCGGCCGACACACCACGCTGATCCGATGGCAGGAGCCAGGTGCTTCTCCTGGTCTCCCATGGGGTGCAGGGCCCAAGCACTTGGGCCATCCTCCACTGCACTCCATGACCACAGCAGAGAGCTGGCCTGGAAGAGGGGCAACCGGGACAGAATCCAGCGCCTGGACCGGGACTAGAACCTGGTGTGCCGGTGCCGCAAAGCGGAGGATTAGCTCGTTGAGCCACGGTGCTGGCCCTGTATTTCCTGTTAAATCTGAGAAACTTAAAAAATCTTTTCAATAACATTTAATTTTTTAAGGAATAAGCCCATTACATTTTTTTTTAAGATTTTATTTATGGCCGGTGCTATGGCTCACTAGGCTAATCCTCGGCCTTGCGGCGCTGGCACACCGGATTCTAGTCCCAGTCAGGGCTCTGGTTTCTGTCACGGTTGCCCCTCTTCCAGGCCAGCTCTCTGCTGTGGCCAGGGAGTGCAGTGGAGGATGGCCCAAGTGCTTGGGCCCTGCACCCCGTGGGAGACCAGGAGAAGCACCTGGCTCCTGGCTTCGGATCAGCGCGGTGTGCCGGCCGCAGTGCACCAGCCATGGCGGCGATTGGAGGGTGAACCAAGGGCATATGAAAACCTTTCTTTCTCTCTCTCACTGTCCACTCTGCCTGTCAAAAGAAAAAAAAAAAAGATTTTATTTATTTATTTGATAGGTAGAGTTACAGTGAGAGAGACAGAGAGAAAGGTCTTCCTTCTGTTGGTTCACTCCCCAGATAGCTGCAATGGCCGGAGCTGTGCCAATCTGAAGCCAGGAGTTTCTTCCAGGTCTCCCATGTGGGTGCAGGGGCCCAAGGACTTGGGCCATCTTCTACTGCTTTCCCAGGCAGAGGAGCCAGAACTCCAACGGGCACGTCTGTATGGCCTGGGCACTCCTGCGTGGGCTGTGGGCCTCCCCAGTCAGGTGGCCAGCCTGCTTTCCGCAACACCTGCCCTGACCTTTGCCTTTCTCTAAAGGCTGTTTTTCACTTTATAGATGAGGAAACTTAGCTAGCAAGTGCCAGGGCTTTTGTATGCTTTGAACTTGGCTACAAAATGTTTATTACCAACTCTGTTTCCTTTGTTTGAATGTAAAGGATTGGTGACTGTATATTTTATTCCATAATACAGAAATGAACCTTCAAGAATCTTACAACATACCAGACACTGTAACCTCTAGAAGGTAAAGCACATTTGAATAGGCCTGTCTTTGGGACAGGAAAGTATTCAGTAGTGTGACTTACCACAGGGTTATATCCTCACATAACATGAAGTTCACCCCGAGTATTTCTGACAGGAACAGGCTTGGTGATGCAGCAAGGGAGCGGAATCCGATCTCCTCCTGTGCCTGCCAGCGAAGAATTCCTGACAACGTGGGAAGCTGGAGCGTTAGAGAGAAGTAGGCAGTGGCTGTGAAGCAGAGTGTGCGGAAGCTTTTTCTGATCTCTTAGCTCCAACAGTTCCAACAAAGTCTTGGGTCTAAAACCATAATGCTTGTGAAGCCTACAGCTGCATCTAAATGAGCACATCTTAAAGAACAAGCTCAAAAGTTGGCCAGCAGCGTGTCCTCCTTGCCAGGCAGTCGTATGCAGAGCCAGCCAGTGCCGGCTGCGGGTCACCTAGTGCTGTGGCAGTGCTCAGCAGTGTCGCGGACTTCAGGCCTGGAAGCTTCTTTTATTTATTTTTTTAACTTTCATTTCCTATGTGTTGAAATAGCACATTTTGTTCAGAAAGTTTCAATCCAGTATGTTAAATTTGTTAAAGCAATGAAGTAAAACTGTGCTTAGCATTTCTCTTTCTCCCTTTAAACCCTCCCCCCCTGTTCCTTTTACATGCAAAATACTCTTCCAGCTTAGCCTGCAGAATACCTCTAGATGGTTGGGATGCATGCTGTGAGTGCTCAGATTTAGTGTTTCTTAACATGTTTGATGGTATTTTTCTCAGATTACATTTAAAATAATTAGTTGAATATTTTATTTTCTCTGTAAATTTGAAGCAAATAATAGTGATCCCTTTTCCCCTGTTCTCCTATTGTGACTTCAGTGAGCATGATTAAAAAGCCACAGAGGAAAGAAAATCCTCCACTGTAGCTTCTGATAACAGTGTGCAAAGTTTTCCCTTAATATGGACCTTTGAATAGATCTCTTTAGGGCTTTATCTCTTTAGTATGGCTATATCTCATCTGTTTGTATTTTATTTATTTATTTTTAAAGATCTTATTTGAAAGGTAAAGTGACAGACTGACGGATAGACATTTTCCATCTACTGGTTCACCTTGCAAATGACCTCAAAGGCTGAAGGCTGGGCTAGGCTGAAACCAGCAGTCTGGAACTCCATCCCTGTCTCCCATGTGGATAGTTACGGCTATAAGCACTTGGGCCATCCCCTGCTGCTTTCCCAGGCACTTTTTTTTTTTTAGATTTTTAAAAGAATTATTTTATTTATTTGAAAGGCAGTTAGAGAGAGAGAGAGAGAGAGATAGGTCTTCCATCCCTTGGTTTACTTCCCAAATGGCCACAATGGCTGGAGCTGAGCCTATCTGAAGCCAGGAGTTTCTTCCAGGTCTCCCATGTGGGTGCAGGAACCCACAGACTTGGGCCATCTTCTACTGCTTTCCCAGGCAGAGAGCTGGGACTCAGACTGGTGCCCACGTGGGATGCCAGCGCTGCAAGCCAGGGCTTTAACCTGAGTCAACCCCTCGCAGGCACAATAACAGGGAGCTAGGTTGGAAGCAGCGCAGCTTAGGACTCACAGCAATGCTCTGATGTGGGATGCTGGTGTTACAGGTGGCAGCTTAACCCACTGCGCACAACAGCTGCTCTGGTTTTATTTCTTGTATCACTATGTCAGGGTTTTGTAGATTAGGAAGACTTCTTTACAGATCCTGAGTGAGTACAGTTCTGCTTGATAGCACAGTTTCTCAGTAGTTTTTACTTATATATTGATTAAATGTATACTATTGAGCAGTGAGGCAAAGGCCGTGAGAGTTACAAGTTTAAGGGCACAGACTGCAGCTGGATTGCCAAGATTTAAGTCCTTTGCTGTTTACTATCTGTATGACATTTAAAAAGATACTTATCTTTACTTCTATTTCTTTAAGTTTTACTTGTTGTTTGAAAGGCAGGGGGAAAGGAGAGAGAGCTCTCCCCAAATACCTGCAACAATCAAGACTGGGCCAGGCTGAAGCCAGGAGCCAGGAACTCCGTCCCCATCTCCCACATGGATGGAAGGGACCCAAGTGCTTAGGCCATCTTTTGCTGCCACCTCAGGCGCAGTAGCAGGAAGCTGGATCAGCAGCTGATCAACCAGGACTGGAACTGGCACCTATTGATGCCATAAGCAGTAGCTTAGCCTGATGCACCACAGTGCCAGTCCCTTCTGTGAACTTTTTAAAAGTGCCTTTGTGTACTCATCGATGAATAACTGTGGAAAGGAGAAGTGTTAAATAACTCAAGTCGGCTGAATTATTTAAAGTACTTAAAAGTGATTTTTAGGCTGGCGCTGTGGCTCGCTAGGCTAATCCTCCACCTGCGGCGCCGGCACACCAGGTTCTAGTCCCGGTTGGGTCGCCAGATTCTGTCCCGGTTGCCCCTCTTCCAGGCCAGCTCTCTGCTGTGGCCCGGGAGTGCAGTGGAGGATGGCCCAAGTGCTTGGGCCCTGCACCCCGTGGGAGACCAGGAGAAGCACCTGGCTCCTGCCGTCGGATCAGTGCGGTACGCTGGCCGCGGCAGCCATTGGAGGGTGAACCAATGGCAAAAGGAAGACCTTTCCCTCTGTCTCTCTCTCTCACTGTCCACTCTGCCTTTCAAAAAAAAATTTTTTTAATTAAAAAATTATTTAAAAAAAAATGGGTAATAGGATGAGCAAATGGACTGGTCCCTCATTCTCGTGGTGTCTGTGAGGAGGGGTGTTTAGATTGGAACACGGGTGACTACACCAAGAGTCTGGGTTCCAGGAAGGGGTTCTGGCTGTTCTCCCCTACCCTTGCATTCTTTTCGTTAGGTTGAGTGTGGTAAGTGAGGCAAAAAGGGGGGGTTTGGGTTTCCGGGAGTTGCTGAGAGCTGGTTGCCTGGTGCCTAGAGACAGTGCAGGCCCTTGGGGAAGTGTGTAAGAGAAGCTCCTCCTGCCAGAGGTAGGGAGGAGCCCCACGTCCTGGTTGACTCACTGCCAAGCAGCCCAGAAAGAAGACCAGCCAGTCAGCTTCAGTAATCCAGGTCAAGATGGGAGGGTTTGGACTAAGGTGTTGACTGCGAAGATGGAGATAAAAGTTACTGGCACTGTGAGATGATTGGAGTTGGAGTTTTCCTGTGTTCTGTTATTGCAATCAGTTATGTTGCTAAATTTGTAAAGTTAACCATGCTTGGACAAATGCTAGTTTATAATTACAAATTATGTATGTATATTAAATATAGATAATATTTACTATATTGGATTCTACTAAGCATTTAGGATGTTTTTCATCAGTATTAGTAAGTGAAGCTAGCATGTGATTTTTATGGTCTTTCATTATGGAATTAGTCAAAATGAGTTACTTATTCCTATATTTGTGAACACTTTGTAGAAGATAAGAGTAATTACAGGTCTGCTTAGTCAGAATTCTTCCGTAATACTGTCACAGTGTTCCTGCTTGTGCACAGGTGCACACACGAGTATATCTGTGTCTCAGCTGCTGCTCTTCCAGGTGCATTAGCAGGGAGCTGGATTGGAAACGGAGCACTAATACAGGATGCTGGTGTTGCAAGGGGTGACTGAACCTGCTGTCTGTTGTTTTCGGTTTCATCATTTGCCACCACGACCCTATGTTACAGCTATCCCAGTCCGCGTGCACGTCGCCGAAGTGGAAGACAGAGCCTTTCCTATGGCCAGCCCCTCGGCCGGCAGCCCTTCTCCTTCATACTGTGTGCTGAGATCAGACCTGTTCTTCCAGCTCCAGGAAGCCTCTTAAATCATCCTGGTTTTAATTAGCAGTTTTCCCACCTGTGCTCTTGTGCGGCCCTTGGTTTTTACGTCACACCAGCACTCCCCATGCTCTGCCTGGCTGTGCAAGTCTGCTTGATAACTACATCCTGAGAGCCGGGGCAGGCTATTTCTTTGCTGTACGGTTTAGTGTTGTGGTTTAAGGTTTCTTCATAAAAAGAATGTTAAGTGTGATGAAGTTCTACGGAGTACTCACTAGTGAGAACACTAGCACCAGACTTGTGCTGGGACACAAAACTCGAGGAAGGTTTCCTTTAGTGGAAATATGTTGAAGAAATGGCAGTGACAGGATGTCTAGTTTCATCCCCCCCCCCCCCCCCCCCAATCCTTAGATTCCAGCAGAAATGATTCCATGTCTCTGCCCTGGTTTTTGAGATCAGCAAAGCTTAGCAGCAGGAGTAGCTACTCCGTATTTGTTCAGGGAAGCCATATGTTTAAATGGAAATTGCAGTCTGGTGTGTTGTGTGTGCTCTGGAATTGAATAATTGATGGTCACTAGACAGCCTTTCTACATATTTGATTAGAGATTCAGAGAGAGCCGGCCTTGCTCAGCGCAATGTGTTTTGGCTCTCTGTATCTTTTTTTTTGTGCATTTTAAGTTGCTGGTGTGAACCTTTTACAGTTGGGGGTGTTTGTCGTTTGTTGGGGGAGAATGTGAGAAATTGTGGAGACTTTTTGGAGAATGTGAGAAATGTGCTGCTGCTAGGTTTGTGCCTCTTTTTAAGGAATTAGCATAGAGGAGTGGTAACCAGTACTCAGGGGTAGTATGCTTTTAGCTGTGGATAAATGCTTCAGTGCATTTAACTGTATTCCCAGTTGTCCTTCAACACTTGGATTAAAATCAGAAGTCATCTTAATGTAGAGAAAGCTGATGATATGTGCTCTTTAGGAAGCCAGCGATGGTGCCATGAGGTAGTGTAGCCAGTGAGCAGTTGCCACGTGATCACAGTCATTTTGCAGCTATTTTTGTTTTTTCCATACCACACTAAAAACCAAGATATCAGGCTTACAAATTGTGCCTCAGTACTGTGTGCCTTGTAAGAATGTATCAGATTAACCATTTAAAAAATGAGTTAGGAAATAAGGACTGTGTCTGACAAAGTCATCTTTTCCAGTAATGATTTTACAGTGGAGGAGCGTGGCAGGCAGGTTCACATCCTCAGGTACTCTGGGTACGCTGCAGGTACTCTGAAACGACGTGATGGCGAGGATGTGTCACCTCTCTCCTCATCCAGGTCACAGTATGCGAACACATAGGACAGACACGCCGAGGGCAGCTGTGCAGAGTACCTGGCCGGTGCTCCTCAGAGCTGTGAGTGTCCTGAAAAACAAGGGCAGACTGCCACTGTCAGCGAGCAGAGCAGTCGCAGGAGGCATGCTGCTGGCAGGTCATGGGAGGCCTGGGTCCTGGGATGGAGAAGGACAGCTGCAGAAAAGCAACCGAGGCTCCTGGCGTCCCGTTAACTGTGTTGTCCCAGTGCCGGTTTCTTGGCTTGGACTAAGTAGTTTAGTAGTACAAGATGAAATGGTGGTGTTAGGGGAAACAGAAACTGGATGAGGGGTGGGGGACCTCTGTACTTCTGTAAATCTGTAATTATTCCAGAAGTAACGGTTTAGTTGAAAAAAAAAACAAAAACAAGTAATACTTTCCAATTCGAATCTACAAATGTGTTGAATGCCTGTTATGCTAACGGCTGCAGGGGGTAAGGCTGTAAGACTCCTTCCCGCCCCTGCCCTTGAGGGTTGCCATCCAGCCAGGGGAGCAGAACGTGACAGAGCCTGTGATAAAACGGGAGCAGGATGCTCTGAGGGTGCAGGAGACATTAAATGGAGGTGGATGTGGTGTCCCACCCGCCACGGTGGCCTTTGAAGAATGGGCAGCATTTGAGTAACTGTGTATCATCCCGGAGCCCTGGCGCTTTTTTTTTTTTTTTTTTAAGATGTTGAATTAGTTTTATTTTAGTAAAAATGCAGTTGAAGCAGTTAGCTACTACACTTGGCCAGCTGACTACTATTCAGAATGCTGTCCTAATTGAGGGTGCTACACAACTGAAATAAGATAAATGTGGGTTGGTGTTTTTTTTTACTTTAAGTAATTACTTGTTTTATTTCTTTAAGTTTTACTTGTTGTTTGAAAGGCAGGGGGAAAAGTTAGCTTTTAGTAGATGATCTGTGATCTCTCCAAGAGACTAAAAAATTACCATACTTTGGGAAAGGAAGTAAAACCGAACGATGAAAATATAGATAAATTGGATTTCATCAAAATTAAAAACCTTTGTGCTTCAAAGGACACTATCAAAATGAAAAGAAAACCCACAGAATGTGAGAAGATATTTGCAATTTATTTATCTGATAAGGGAGTTGTATCCAAAATATATAAAGAACTCAAAACAGCGTTATTGAAAACTGGATTTGAACAGACATTTCTCCAAGGAGATATATAAATGGCTAATAACACCTGAAAAGATATTGAAAATTAATAACTAGGGAAATGCAAATCAAACTCACAGTGAGATCCCATGTCATATCCACTAGGATGACTTAATACACAAGACAGATGAGCAAGGATGTGGAAACATTGGAACCCTCACGTATAGCTAGTGGGGATGGAAACTAATGAGACAGCCTTGGAAAATTTGGAAGTTCCTCAAAATATGAAACTTGGGATTACCAAGATTCTCCTTGATATATATCCTAGAGAACTGAAAATGTATATCACAGAAACAGTCCTACACAAGCGTTCGTATCAGCATCGTTCACACTAGCAAAAAAGTGAAAACAACTCTCCATGAGTTGATGAACACAAAAAATGTGGCATAGTCACACAGTGGAATATCATTCAGCCAGAGGAAGGAGGAGGGTGGCCACTTGATGCATTCCACATGGGAGAGCCTGGCTGAGGCCTGTTCACCTCGTGTGAGTCCCAGTTCCTGTGCTGCTGATCCAGCTTCCTGTTGTGCATCCTAGCAGGCAGCGGCGGATGGTGGTCGAGTACTTGCCGGGGCCCTGGCTCTCGAGTCAGACTTGCTGTGTGGCATCTACTAGCTCTGTGAGCCCGGGCAGGTTATATAACGTCACGCAGTCTTTATTTATCATTTGTGAAAACAGGATCAGTAATTTCTAATTCAAAGCATCAGCATGAGAATTCAACAAGTTATATATTTAGCTTAGCAAAGTATCTGATGCAGGGTAAGCCCTCGAAGAGCTGGAGAGAAGCATGCGTTGCTGTGACGCCTGGGAAGGACAGTGTTTGAGTCACATTGCTAGAGAGGTGAATGGGACCATGGTGTGCTTTGGTGAATGAGCTGAGCAGTTGGAACTTGTTTGTTGGTTATCGGGAAGTCATTGAAGATTCCCAGATGGGGAGTAAGGAGACTGAGTCTGTGTTTGGGGTAGGTTTGATAGCAGTATGAAGGGCGTGTTGGCTGCTTTTCCACTAGGTTAGTGTGCAAGTCTGTGAAACAGTTGGGTGCAAATGCTCTGGACGATGAGTGCAGTCTGACCACATTGCGTGGGGGCCTCACAGGCAACACCGATACTGTGGTGTCAGACACCCCGAGTCCGTGAGAGTAAAAAGGGTCATTGATATTTTTAGATATACTGCGTTGGGGGAGAACGACTTTTGTTGGTGTTAGTTTTCATTTTGCTTTTTTTTTAAACAGCTGAAGTGGATAAGAGTTAAACAGTACTTCACTCACTTCCTGTGCAGCTTTGTTGAAAGAAGTTCCGTTGTATCTATTTTTAAAGCTCATTGCTGTGAGCAGAGGATGCTGCTGCTGTTATAAATGTCATCGCAGTGAGTTCTCACTCAGCGTTTTTGGGATGGCACTAGGATTTGTATGTAGGGTTTTAAGGTTTTTGGAGTTTAATGAATGGGAAAGCAGCAGTGGTTACTAAAATGATACCTGTAAATACAACACTTGGAAGCATTTGTCACTTCACCTTTCAGAAGTGTGAGGAATATATCTTCATCTGTTTGGGTCTTCAGCCCATGCTGCGACTGAAGTGGCAAAGAGTGGGTCATCGTGTGAGCTTATTTGGGGAATATTTCACCACCCCAACATGGTACTGCATAACGTTTTGCAGCTTCTTTGCTAATCACTGTATTAAGAGTGTTAGGTCATTTTCCCACTGGGAAAGACAGAATCATTAGGTCCGCAGATTATAAAAAAAAAAAACCTTTTTGAACAAATGTGTAAGACTTGTGCATACTGTGGGGTACCATGTGGTATTTGGTACAGATGAACATTGTATAATACCCAGTTAGGGTAGATATGCCCGTCTCCTCAGACGTTTCTTTGTGGTGATCTTCTAGTTGCATTTTTTATAGAGAAATGTGCAGTACATTCATACTACCTGTGCTTCCCAGACTGTGCAGTAGAACCCCAGAACCTTTCACTCCTGTCTCACGACGACGTGCTGCCTATGCCGCCTACCTGTGTTGCCTCCCTGGACTCTGGTCACCGCACTGTGCTGCTCACGGCTGTGAGAGCCCCTCGGCTTTCAGACTTCACAGATGAGCGCGATCACGTGGGACTTGTCTTTCTGTGCTTGGCTTACCTCACCTATCGTAGTGAGGGCTGGCTCCACCCATGTTGTTGGCAAAGACAATATTTCTTCCTCTTAGGCCAAATAGTGTTCCACTGTGTGTATATACCACTTTCTTTATCCACTCACCAGTGGGTAGACTGGCTGTTTCCATTGTTGGCTGTAGTGCGGCAGTAAACATGGGGGTGCAGATGTCTCTTGGGCAGAGTGATTTCATTTCCCTTGGATATTTACCCAGGAGTGAGATTGCTGGATCATGTGGTAGTTCTATATTTAGTGGTTTTTGAAAATTATTTATTTATTTGAAAGGCAGAGTTGAGAGAGAGGGGTCTTCCATCCACTGGTTTACTCCCCAGGTGGCTGCAGTGGTGGGAGCTGGGCCAGGCCAGCAGCTTAACCTGCATCACGGCAGTGCTGGCCCTGTATTTAGTTTTTGAGGCACCTCCCTTCTCTGTCCCACAATGACTGCACTAATTTGCATTCTCTACAGTGCTAGGATTGGCTTTCCTCCATGTCCTTGCCAGCTTTGTTATCATTTGTCTTTATGATAATGACCAGTCTAGTTGGAGTGAGATGATAGCTTATTGTGGTTGATTTACATTTCCCTGATGGTTAGTGAGCATTTTTTTCAAGTACCCATTGGCCATTTGTGTGTCTTCCTTTGTGAAATGTCTTGTGTAGACTTACTGCCCCCGCCCCCCCTTTTTAAAAGATTTATTTATTTGAAAGTTGGAGTTACACAGAGAGAGGAGAGGCAGAGAGAGAGAGCTACACCGATCTGAAGCCAAGAGCCAGACACTTCTGGGTCTCTCATGTGGGTGCAATGGCCCAAGGACTTGGGCCCTTTTCTGTTGTTTTGCCAGGTATATTATCAGGGAGCTGGATCGAAGTGGAGCAGCTGGGACTCGAACCAGCACCCCCATGGGATGCCAGTGCTGTAGGCTGGGGTTTGACCCACTGCGCCACAGCACCAGCTCCTGTAGTATGCTTTTAAAGTTGGTTAATGTAATACTCCCTAATTTCTTCATCACGCTCAAGGTTATTTTGGCTGTTGGTCTTTTGTGGTTCCAAACACATTCTAGTAGTGATTTTTATAGTTCTGTGAAAAATGTTATTGGTATTTTGGCACGGATTGCGTTAAATCTGTAAATTGATTTGGGTAACCTGGAAATTTTAATGATATTGATTCTTCAAATCTGTGGGCACTGTGTGTCTTTCTATTTCTTCATGCCTTCTTCAATTTCTGTAATTGGTGTTTATAGTTTTTATCATAGAGATCTTTCACCTTTTTGGTTACATTTGTTTATGTATTTTATTTTTTGTAGTTGGTGAACATGGGATTTTTTTTGAGATAATTTGTTATTGGTCTGGAACATTTTTTGCACATTTACTTTGTGTCTTGCAACTTCACTGAATGGATTTATTCAACTAGCTTTTTAGTGGAATTATTTGTGTTTTTCTTTATATAAGATTATGCCAGGGTCAACACCTGGTGTAGTGCGGGTGGGATGCAGTGCTGGCATCCCATACGGCACCAGTTTGAGTCTTGGCTGCTCCACTTCCAGCTCTCTGCTGTGGCCTGGGAAAGCAGTGGAAGATGCACCCACGTGGGAAACCCGGAAGAAGTTCCTGGCTTCTGGCTTCAGATCAGCACAGTTCCGGCCATTGTGACCATCTGCAGAATGAACCACAGTGACAATTTTGACTTCTTCTTTTCCAATTTGGATGCCCTTCCTTTTTTTTTTTTTTTTTTTTTTAAGATTTATTGGTTTATTTTGTCCAAATGGCAGAGCAACAGAGAGACTGACAAAGAGATCTTTCATCCACTGGCTCATGTCCCAAATAGCCAAAGGCAGAGCTGGACCTGGCCGGAGCCAGTCACTGGAAACAGTCCTGGTCTCCCACGTGGGCAGTGGGAGCTCAACTGTGTGAGTTGTCAGCTGCTGCCTCTCAGGGTGTACATTTACAGGAGGCTGGATCGGAAGTGGAGGTGGGACTGGATCCCAATACTCTGGTATGGGATGTACGCATCGTGTTTTTTTTTTTTTTTTAAGAAAGTTTTTTTTTTTTTTTTTTTTTTTTTTTTTTTTTTTTTTTTTGAGAGGCAGAGTGGACAGTGAGAGAGAGACAGAGAAAGGTTTTCCTTTTCCTTTGGGTCACCCCCCAATGACTGCTGCTGCTGGCACGCTGCGGCCAGCACACCTTGCTGATTTGAAGCCAGGAGCCAGGTGCTTCTCCTGGTCTCCCATGGGGCGCAGGGCCCAAGCACTTGGGCCATCCTCCACTGCACTCCCTGGCCACAGCAGAGAGCTGGACTGGAAGAGGAGCAACCGGGGCAGAATCCAGCGCCCTAACCAGGACTAGAACCCCGGGGTGCCGGCGCTGTAGACGGAGGATTAGCCTGTTGAGCTGTGGCGCCGGCCTAGAAAGATTTTACTTATTTATTTGAGAGTTAGAGTTACAGACAGTGAGAGGAGAGACAGAGAAAGGTCTTCCTTCCGTTGGTTCACTCCCCAAATGGCCACAATGGCCAGAGCTACGCTGATCCTAAGCCAGGAGCCAAGAGTCTCTTCCAGGTCTCCCACGCTGGTGCAGGGGCCCAAGCACTTGGGCCATCTTCTGTGGCATTCCCAGGCCATAGCAGAGTGCTGGATTGGAAGAGGAGCAGCCACGACTAGAACTGGCATCCATATGGGATGCCGGTGCCGCAGGCAGAGGATTAACCTACTGCGCCATGGCGCCGGCCCCATGGATGTAGGCATCTTAAGCTGCAGTTTAACCCATTGTACCACACTCCTGCCCCGGAAGATACCCTGTTTATGGACATAATTTCTAGTCCTTAGTCGTATAAAGGGAAGCACTAGCATTGTATCTCTTTGTCTTTTCATTCCCCATATGGAATTAAACTGCTGAAGTTCAGGTTTCTTTCGCTTTTTAAGTCATTAGTATAACATAAAGCCCGACATTTATTACATTTATGTGGATGGGATGAGCATCATCCAATGAGCAGTCATTGGGTCCAGCTTTCCCGTATCACTTCTGCTGGTGGTTTAGTGACTGCCCCAAAACAGGAAGTTAATGGTCAGTCATTATTAAAATTCCTTTTAGATCTTTAGGTCGATTACTATTGAAATTCATTTTAGGGGGCTGGTGCTGTGGCGCAGCAGGTTGATGCCCTGTCCTGCAGTGCCAGCATCCCATATGGGTGCCGGTTCTAGTCCTGGCTGTTCCTCTTCCAATCCAGTTCTCTGCTATGGCATGGGAAAGCAGTGAAAGATGGCCCAAGTCCTTGGGCCCCTGCACCCGCGTGGGAGACTGGAAGAAGCTCCTGGCTCCTGGCTTTGGATTGATACAGCTCCGGCCATTGTGGCCATCTGGGTAGTGAACCAGCGGATGGAAGACCTTTCTCTGTGTGTCTAACTCTCTCTGTAAATGTCTTTCAAGTGAATAAAATACATCTTTAAAAAAGAAAAAAAAAAGAAATTCATTTTAGATCTCTGGCCTTAATTGTCATCATAAATATTTTCAGATACTCCTTCTTAGAAACATACTGTGCTTGTCAGTTGGAAATTGTTTAAAAAGATTTATTTTTTTTGAAAGTCAGAGTTGCAGTGACAGAGAGAGAGAGAGAGAGAGAGAGAGAGAGAGAAAGGTCTTCCATCTGCTGGTTAACTCCCAAATGGCCGCAAAGACCAGAGCTGGGCCAGGCTGAAGCCAGAAGCTAGGAGCTTCATCCAGGTCTCCCACATTGGTGCAGGGGCCCATGCAGTTGGGCTGTCTTTGATTGCTTTTTCCAGGCACATTAGCAGGGAGCTGGATCAGAAATGGAGCAGACAGGACTTGAACCAGTGCCCTTTCTGGATGCCAGCACTACAAACAGCTTTACCTGGTGTACCGTGGTGCCAGCCCCTAGGAATGTCTCTCTATCAAAACCAGAATATCTCTATGACTACATTGGACTCATTTTTAAAAAACATTATTTATTTATTTGAAAGTCAGAGTTACGCAGAGAGAGAAGGAGAGGCAGAGAGAGAGAGAGAGGTCTTCCATCCGCTGGTTCACTCCACAATTGGCCGCAACAGCTGGGACTGCGCAGATCCAAAGCTAGGAGCCAGGAGATTCTTCCAGGTCTCCCACATGGGTGCAGGGGCCCAAGGACTTGGGCCATCTTCCACTGCTTTCCCAGGCCATAGCAGAGAGCTGGATCAGAAGTGGAGCAGCCAGGACCTGAACTGGTGCTCATATGGGATGCCAGCACTGCAGGCAGTGGCTTTACCCATTATACCACAGCGCCGGCCCCAGGGATTTTCTGTTTATCTCACTGTTCATATGAAAGCTACTTTTCAACTTGTTTTTGGCTTGAAATGGTGATCTGATTCCCATCAAGGTGTGTTTATATTTCTACTTTTGAAGCTAGAACAGGACCTGTAAGTGCTCACTTAATTTTGTGTGTGTGTGTGTTTTGGTGACATACAAATCTTTACTCCTTGTTAGCTAAAATTATACACACACACAAAAAAATACATGTAAGTTGCTTTGGACTTGAGCTGCAAAGGTATATTGAGTTTTGGAGGAAGACCTGAGGTAAGGGGAAGAGAACTGACGCTAATCCTGACCTTTAAGAAGGTTTGTTAGCATTGCATAGAGAGCCAGCGTTTGGTTATGGGGAAGCTGAGAAGGGACGGCGGCTGTAGAGTGGAAGCCGCAGGTCTCCAGGCATCGGTGGTTGGAATTGAACGTGGTACAGAACGGCCCCTCTTCCGACACCATGTTAACAGAAAGCCTGTCCTGCTTAGCAAAGGAAAGGCGCTGTCTTCAGGGCCTCTCCACAGAACTGAGCACTTGGCTTTCCTTGTGGGTGTCGGAGAATTGTTAGAACGTGCTCTGTGAGTTACAGTGTTGCTTACCTTGTAGGGAGTGCAGGTGCCCAGCATGCCTGGGCCTGTTTCCATGTTCAGACAGATCTGCTGACTGTGTTCTGCGCCATACACTGGAGACACTGAGCCATAAGCCTGAGGCCTTCAAATGTTATTGAACAGAGTTTCGACTCAGGTCAGTTGCAAAATGCTCTGACCCAGGGACTTTTTATAGATTTGTTATTTCCTTTTAAGAAGTGTGGTGCTTACGGTGCACCTCTCTGGTGGTTTTAAGAAATGTAAGCCGGCTTTTTGGCAGGGGGGCAGGGATGCCGCTTGAGTAGGAAAATGTCTTAAATTGATTTTCAGTAACTATTTCAGTCAGCACTTTGAACTGCTCTTAGATACCTGGTGCCATTACATCTTTGTGGTTCAATAACTTTCTCCTTTTTGTGCCTTACTTTGCACATTAAAAAAGCTGTCTGCCAGTGAGTATTTTGGTATGTATATTTTATCTCTTACCAACCGCAGTATAGACACTTACTGATTTTCAGCAGAAAGTCACTGAAAGAGCAAAACATATTGACATGGCTCCAGGGACCCCTGGATAGGAAAGAGAACCAGCAAAGAAAAAGCACATGATCTAACTCTCCAGGAGCCCTGAGGGAGGGGGAGACCGGAAAACAATGTGATCTTCAGATGTTGAATGGACTTGGTTGAGAACTCTGCATACTTCTGTGCAAAACAGGCTACTCTAATGTCAGTTTCCTGATTGGTTCATGTAGCATGTCTCATTAGCATATACTTGCAGTTCCCTGGTTGGTTGTTGTCCCTACCTTCTGGTTGTTGTCCCTACCCTCTCTGGTTGGTTTATTCTGGTCTCCTGATTGGTTGTTATTCTGCTCCTGCCCTGATTGGTTAAATCTGGATCCAGTTTTCAGAAAGGGGCCAGAGAGAGCCATTTTGTGTATAAAAGAGCTAGCACTGGCAAGTTTCTCTAGGAGCTGCTCCCTTGGAGTCCCCTTCCTGACTGTTGTGGCAGGAGATTGCTCACTTTTTATTTATTTATTTTTTTATGATTTATTTATTTATTTGAAAGTCAGAGTTACACAGAGAGAGGAGAGGCAGAGAGAGTGAGGTCTTCCATCCAATGGTTCACTCCCCAGATGGCCACAACGGTTGGAGCTGTGCCGATCTGAAGCCTGAAGCCAGGTCTCCCACATGAGTGCAGGGGCCCAAGGACTTGGGCCATCCTCCACTGCTTTCCCAGGCCATAGCAGAGAGCGGAATCGGAAGTGGAGCAGCTGGGTCTCGAACCGGCACCCATATGGGATACCAGCGTTTCAGGCCAGGGCTTTAACCTGCTGCTCTACAGCACCGGCCCCAATTGCTGACTTTCAGTAAATCTCACTTTGCTCATTGTCCATGTCCACATGGAAATTCTCGTCATTGTGAGACAAGAACTGAGATTGCTCTCATCGTCCTGCAGCACTTGCTCCACTGCCCATTCAGTGTCTTCACTCAGCTCAGTTTAGAAATCAATGCCCAGAGAGAACTCTAAGACCACCCTCTCTGAACGCAACCCACTTGGCTCTCCTCCCATACTCTGCCCTAGGCGTTTTGTTTTGTTCATTGCTGTCTTTGTTTCCAGTGGCTAGCATATGTAGTAGGCATCAGTTGTTTTTTTCTGGAGGGTAGAAATTGTGCCAGATACCTGGAGGGATGTAAATACAAATCAGAAATGGATTCAGCCCTTGTATACACAAATAAATACAGGACAAGATGGGTTTGGAGGACATAAGAACTGCTGGAAAAATGCTGGGATAGTTTGGAAGGCTTCTTGTTGTCATTTGTTTTATTTTGAAAGGGAAAAAGAGACTGACAGAGCTCTTCCATTCTCTGGTTCACTCCCTAAATACCTGCAATAGCCAGGTATCTGCTGGGCCAGGCCTAAGCCAGAATCCCTGAACTCAATCCAGGTCTTCCATGTGGGTGGTAGGTACTTGAGCCATCACCTGCTGCCCCCTAGGGTATGCATTAGCAGGAAACTGGAGTGGAAGTGAAGGTGGGACTCAGACTCAGGCTCTGCAATATGGGAGGTTTGTGTTCTAAACAGTGTCTTAATCCCTGTATCAAATGTTTGCCCAGTAGTTTAGAGTTTTATTCTGTATAGCTGACTTCTTAAGAAATGGCATTTCAGGGGCCAGTGCTGTGGCGTAGTGGGCTAAGCCTCTGCCTGCAGCGCCAGCATCCCCTATGGGAACCAGTTTATTCCCCAAATTCCCTTCTTCCTATCTAGCTCTCTGCTATGGCCTGGGAAAGCAGTAGAGGATGGCCCATGTACTTGGACCCTTGCACCCACTTGGGGGATGCAGAAGAAGCTCCTGGCTCCTGGCTCCAGCCTTTGTGGCCATTTGGGGAGTGAGCCAGCGATGGAAGACCTTTCTCTCTGTCTCTCCCTCTCTCAAATAAATAAAAAAATCTTTAAAAGAAGAAAAGGAAATGGGATTTCAGCTGGGTCTTATTTAAAACTAGAAATCACCTACCTTTAAGCAAAGGCTGAGAGATGGCAGTGCAAAATGGGTGGTAGATATAAGAAAAGGTGAAGTCTGCAGTTTGGCTGAACATACTAGAGAAGAACTATGACATTAGTTGGAAAGTAGGTTAGAACCAGGTCAGTGGAAAGTCTTAAAATCCAAAAAAAAGTCTTAAAAAGTATAGATTAGATTATCCCGTTAGCAGTGTGGGTATTGACAATTTCCCCTCCAAGGCAGTTAAATGTGATAACTTTGTACCTACGTAGGGAAAGAACTTAAGACTTGAATTTAAGTTATGGAGTAAGCAAGTGAAGGTAGCAAGAATTTGTGTTAGAATAGTTAATAAAGTTCAAAGGTAGATTTGACGGTACATTGTCAGCAAATTCACAAATTAGTCAGTTAATGAAAATCAAAAGAAATGGGAGGAGTCAAGATGACTCAAGGTTCTGAACCTGAGGGCTTGTCATTGAATATAGAATCAGAGAACTTGGGGCCGGCGCCGTGGCACAGTAGGTTAATCCTCCGCCTGTGGTGCTGGCAGCCCATATGGGTGCCGGTTCTAGTCCTGGATGCCCCTTTCAATCCAGCTCTCTGTTATGGCCTGGGAAAGCAGTAGAATATGGTTCAAGTGCTTGGGTCCTTTATCTGCATGGGAAACCCAGAAGCTCCTGGCTCCTGGCTTTGGGTCAGCGCAGCTCTGGCTGTTGCGGCCATTTGAGGAGTGAACCAACAGAAGGAAGACCTTTCTGTCTGTCTCTCCCTCTCACTGTCTGTAACTCTACCTCTCAAATGAATAAAATATTAAAAAGAACCAGAGAACATGAAGAATGAGCACATTTGAGAAAAAGATTAGTTTAATTCTGAATGCATTGCTTTGGGGTGCTCTCATGCAAGTGGGGAAATGTGGTAGGCAGTTGTTGGAAAGTTACCGAGGTCTGAAATTTGGAAATTATTTGCAAAACAGTTTTGGAAGCCCTGAAATTCTAAGAGAGTAGGTGGAAAAGGGGTGGAAAGTAGTAGGGAATAAATTCTTGGGAAATACCTCATAAGAGGATGGGAGGAAGAGCTAGAAAGAACCAGACAAGTAGGAGAGTGAGTTTGTTGCAGTGGTGAAAACACAGGCATCCCACATCAGCGCCTGGGGTCAAGTTCTAGCTTCACTCCCAACTCCAGCTTCCTGCTGGTGCACACCCTGAGAAGCAGCAGGTGATGGTCAAGTTGCTGGGTCCCTGCCACCCACGTGGGAGACTTGGATGGAGTTCTCAGCTCCTATGTACTTGGGGGAAAGTCAGAAAACAGGAGTTCTCTTTTTCTCTCCTCTCTCTTTGCTTCTCAAATGGGAGAATGAATCACGATTTTAAAAAATTGGAAAAACCAAGGAAAGGTATTTTCAGATAGAAATAAAATTCAAAGCTGTGTTCTTCAGAAATAGCTGTTTTGTAAACTTGGGGGTATGATATGTGAATGTATTTGTTTTATATGTTACCCTCCTGTATTATTTAATAGCATTATTTCTTTTAAAATTATTTATTGATTTTTATTTGAAAGAAAGCTAGACCATTCTCCTGCTCTGTTGTTCACTCCCCAAATGCCTACAACAGCAGGGTTGGGCCAGGCCAAAACCAGGAGCTGGGAACTCAATCCAGGTTTTCCACGTGGGTGGCAGGAACCAGAGTGCTCAGACATCACCTATTGCATCCCAGGGTGCACATCAGCAGGAAGCTGGAGTCAGGAGCAGCGCTGGGACTTGAACCCATGCACTCTGATGTGGGATGTCGGAATACTCCCAAGCTTTGTTTTAACTGCAATGCTTAATGACTAGCCTTTTCTTTCTTTTTTTCTTTTAAAGATTTATTTACTTGAAAGGCAGAGTTACAGAGAGGCAGGGGCAGAGAGAGAGAGATTGAGAGAGAGTGAGAGAGGTCTTCCATCCTTTGGTTCACTCTCCAAATGGCCACAATGGCTGGAGCTAGGCTGATGCAGAGCCAAGAGCTTTCTCTGGGTCTCCCACGTCAGTACAGGGGCCCAAGCACTTGGCTATCTTCCACTGCTTTCCCAGGCCATAGCAGGGAGCTGGATTGGAAGTAGAGCAGCACCGGCCCCACTGCTAGCCTTAGTGCAGTTCTTTACCTGCAGTAGGCTCTAAATTATTGGGTATTCTTAAAGGGGTCGTGTGTCCCCCAGCCAGGATATCTGAGGCCCAGCCCACTGATCTACTGTACAGTCCAGTAAATTGGTTGAGAATAATTTGTACTTTGCATGTTTTTTCTCAGGTTGTCAGCTTCATATTCCGTTTGTGATGTATTCTTGATCTTGGCTATTTTTGTTTCCTCTTTGGTAAATGGCAGAAGCCCTAACCAGCAGTAATAGAAAGATCTCTAAGTGCATAACCCTAATGGGGTTAGGGATTGCATCAGTGCTTATATTTTTTGTACCCTTGAGCTATTTGGTCAGTGAATTATTTTAGACTATTTTCAAAGAATGTTAATTTTACCACTTTTGTAGCTGGCTTCAAAAATATAACAGCAAACTAGAAGGGGAATTGCTTGCTATAAGTGTATAGAGGCGACAAATAGTGAAAACCTGAAGCTGATTTGTTGAAAAGATGACCAGAAAGATTTCAGTGGCATTTTACAAAAGGATCAGGGCTAAAGAGACTTGGCTGATGTAGCTACATTTTACCAGGGAAGAACAAAGGTGGCACTCAATGACTCCCCCCTCCTGTAGGGCACGGAAAAAGAAAAATCTATATTTAGCCAGATTTTTAGTCAATCAGTAGGTGATCATGACTTGATTGAAATTTTGTAGCCCATTAGTATGACAACAATATATTTCTAAAAAACAAATGCAAATTATCATGGCAAGAAAAAATAAGGTTGTGTAGCCCATAGTAGATTTGCTGTAGAACAGGATGTAAAGTGTCTGTAGCCTGTTCTGTGTGGCACTAGTGTTAAAGACAGCGAGGGCTTACTAAAGAACCCAGCCAAAAGTAGAGACATCGTCTAATTTGTTACATGGTATACTGTGTGGCATGTCTATAATCACATCCATTTAACAGAGGGTTTTTTTTTTTTTTTTTTTTTGACAGGCAGAGTGGACAGTGAGAGAGAGAGACAGAGAGAAAGGTCTTCCTTTGCCGTTGGTTCACCCTCCAATGGCTGCCGCGGATGGCGCGCTGTGGCCGGCGCACCGCGCTCATCCGATGGCAGGAGCCAGGTGCTAAGTGCTTTTTCCTGGTCTCCCATGGGGTGCAGAGCCCAAGCACTTGCGCCATCCTCCACTGCACTCCGGGGCCACAGCAGAGAGCTGGCCTGGAAGAGGGGCAACCGGGACAGAATCCGGCGCCCCGACCGGGACTAGAACCTGGTGTGCCGGCGCCGCAAGGCGGAGGATTAGCCTGTTGAGCCACGGCACCGGCTATTAAATTTAAAAACAGTTACCTAATTGTTGAAAACAGTGCTAGTACAGGCACTTATTTAGAAATTTGTAGTTTGGATAAAGAAAGAAGAGTTTTGGTAAAAGTGTATCTCCTCAAGGTCTGATTTAGTGAAAACATTTGTTAGGTTTATATTGAGGATTTTTATTTATCTTAAATCTGGGTGAGTTGATGATAAATATACTTTTTAAAATCTGAAATAGTTTATGCAAAGCAGGAAATAATATATTTTGCTCTTGTAACATTTCCTTTCCCTTGTGGTTTAGTGGTTATAGCAGTGCACAAGGTCTTACACTTAGGTGTTTGTTGAGTTCTTGTATTTGTCTTCTTAAAATTGTAAAGTGTGTTCGTATTAGTGTATTTTCAGGGTTATTAGGCCTTATCAATTTAAGATTCAAAGCTTTAAAATAAGACCTGTTTGTTAAATTTACCTCTGTTTGGGTGGAGGGGCGAGGAGGGTCTGGTGTCTGCAGCACCCCGTGGGTGGGTTTCATGCACGGCCAGAGCAGAGCAGAGCAGACGCGTCTGCAGCGCGGAGCGCTCCTTCCCTCTTCCTCCCCAGTTCTGCGGATCTCTGAGTAACACTGGCCAGAAAGTGTCCGCGAGTGGATGCTTTCTAAATGTATGTTGGTGTTCCCATTAACTAGACGTCTTGTATGATGAATTCCCTGTCGCGACAATAAAAAGAACTCTGCGTGTTATTCTAATGATGGCACTTGTGCCGATTTGTAGGCGAAACCTCACCAAGCTGTCCCTGATCTTCAGCCACATGCTGGCGGAGCTGAAAGGCATCTTTCCAAGTGGACTCTTCCAAGGAGACACGTTTCGGATCACGAAAGCAGACGCTGCCGAATTCTGGAGAAAAGCTTTTGGGGAAAAGTAAGTCTCAAAATAAGGAATTTGTGTAAAAGTAGGTATTTTGTGTTTAGTGTTTTATTAATGAAATACTTAAAATGTGTGACAACTTTGAGAGAAAAATAATGAGTGTGTGTATTTTGGTAAAGACTAACTTTTTTTTAAAAGATTTATTTTATTCATCTGAAACACGGAGTTACAGAGAGAGGTAGAGACAGAGAGAGAGGTCTTCCATGCACTGCCCCACTCCCCAGATGGCCACAATGGCCAGAGCTGTGCCAATCAGGAGCCAGGAGCTTCTTCAGGGTCTCCCACACAGGTGTAAGGGCCTAAGGACTTGGGCCACCTTCCACTGCTATCCCAGGTAATAGTAGAGAGCTGGATGGGAAGAGGAGCAGCTGAGACTAGAACCGGCGCCCATATGGGATGCCAGCGCCTCAGGCTAGGGCTTTAACCCGCTGCACGACAGCACCAGCCCCCAGACTAACATTTTTGGCCCTAATCATTTATTTAAGGAAAAAAAATTACAAATTTGGATGGAGTCCATGCTTTTTGAATACTCTACCCTTTCTCCTGCCTCCCCCACATCCTGTCTGTTAATGGACATTGGCATTTCAGATCATTTGCTCTCACAGATAAGGCCACAGTTAACAATATCTCAGTGTCTTCATGTGCAGGAGTTTCCCTCAGTTAGCATCGCCGAAGTGGAATTGTTAAGTTTTGGTGTTCACATCTTGAGCACCACGTGGGGCCAGCAGTGTGGCAGCATCAGATTGAGCTGCGTTATGACACAGATGTCTCCCATCAGAGCATTGGTTCAAGTCCAAGTTGTTTGGCTTTCAATCCAGCTCCCCGCTGATGCACCTAGGAAAGCAGTGGAAGGTGCAAGTACTTAGCCGCCTGCTGCCTGTGTGGGAGACCTGAATGGAGCTTCTGCCTCGGGGCGTCAGCCTGGCCCAGCCCTGGCGGTGGTGGCTCTTGGGGGAGTAAACCAGCGGATAGAGCTCTCTTTTTCTCACTCGTTCCCTCACTCTGCCTTTCAAATGAATAAAAATAAATCTTAACAAAATAGGTACTGCCTAATTGCTTTTCACACTGGCTGTAGCAGTTTTTAGTCCCGGAGGCAGTATAGGAGAGTTCCAGCAGCCCGCTGTATGGCCAGTGCTAGTGCTGTGGACTGGGATCCTCATCACTTTCTGTTCCCAGGTGACAAGGGAACTTGGCATCTTCCCTTTTTTAATCATCAATCAAGGCTCTGGCTTTTTTTTTTTTTTTTGTGAAACCATTTCTTTATTTGTTTGAAAAGCAGAGTTACAGAGAGAAAGGAAGAGTTAGAGAGAGAGAGACCTTCCATCTGCTGGTTCACTCCTGAGGCTGGGCCAGGCTGAAGCCAGGATTCTGGAATTCCATCTGGGTCTCCCATATTATGGGTGGCAAAAGTCCCAAGTACTTGGACCATCTTCTGCTGCCTTCCCAGGCATGCTAGCAGGAAGCTGGATTGGAAGCGGAGCAGCTGGGACTTGAACCAGCACTCTGATATGGGATGCTGGCATTGCAAGTAGAGGCTTAACCTGCTGTGCCACAATGCTGATCTCTAAAAAAATCATGTTTTATACATAAAATATGAACTAAGAATTTTCAAAACCAAAAGGAGTGTGAACAGGCTTAAATTTATTTTTTAAATTTAATAACTATATTGGAAAAGACTTTATTTGCTCTGTTTAAAGGTAGGTGAATAGATAAACTTTCCAAAGGCAACGAGACTGTGTCTGTTTCATTTTAAAGATCATAAACAGAAATCTGATATCTCTCGCTGGTGTTATCTGGGGCTGATCACTCTTAAGTTAAATAATCTCTTCTTCCTTTCTCTCAGAACTCTGTCCAGTACCTTGAGCCTTTTCCTTCTGTCTGTTCTGATAGTGTGGGTTCCTTAAAGAACACAGGATGCTTTATGGGCTTTTACAAAGTCAGGGTAGATGCAGTTTTTAGATAGGAAAGATATGGCCACAGAGTGTATTTATTGTATGAAAAGGATAATCTCATCTCTCTTTCTATACTTTTCTAAAAAAGAAAGGTCTGCAGAAAGGTGAGAAAGGGGATTAGTTTGTGTCAAACTGCCAAAAAGCAGTAGAAGAAGACTTCTTGGTTGTTAGTTTATTAATTGGGAAGTTAAGAAATACACCCCCCAGTCCTTTCTTCCTGTTCCGATGCAGAGTGCACTTGAGCTTCTGTAGGACAGCTGCAGTGTGCAGTGACTGCTGGCTCACGTGTGCCTTCTCTCCCACCCCGACCCCAGGACCGTAGTCCCCTGGAAGAGCTTTCGGCAGGCTCTCCATGAAGTGCATCCCATCAGCTCCGGACTGGAGGCCATGGCTCTCAAATCTACCATTGACCTGACCTGCAATGATTACATTTCCGTGTTTGAGTTTGACATCTTCACGCGACTCTTTCAGGTAGGGTGCCGAAAAGTTGGCTTCGATGAATTACTGCAGCTGTTCTGAAAAGAAAGTATTTTTTTAAAAACATAGTATTTGGAATTGTGTCTATTGATAAAAGCATTTTAATTCATTTTAGAAACCATAAGCAAAAAAAGAAAAGACTAAAACTACTCTGTAGCGTGTGTGTGTGTGTGTGTGTGTGTATAAATATATATAGATATAAATACATAGTAGCTACATATAATCTGCTTTCTTCCCTACACATCTTCTTCTTATTGAATATTCTTTTGTATTATTTTAATGATTATAGGTAGCTAAGAAAAAGGTATATTTCACCATTTTCTGTTATTGGACATTTACCTATGTTAACTTCAAATATTAAAATTCTTAACTATTGATATTGAGTTTTATCAATACTTTAGAAAGAACTCAGTTCTTCCTCCAAAAATAATGGTGTCTCCAGTATGTACAGGCCAACTTACCCAAGTGTTGATTTGGGACTCTGTCCTGTTCTGTTTTTGTTTGTTTAACCTCACTGCTGCTGGGTTAGGGCTGCGTTGCAGTTTCTCAGACTTCATTTTGTGTAGTTGTGTTTTCCTGTAAGCGCATATTCCCTTCTTCCTAGCTTCTCAGAGTTTTGGTCTGTCTGCTGCCAGAGAAGCCCTGTAGTGGAGCGCTGTGACAGTCAGTCAGCGCTCAGGGCGGAGGCCTGAGGGGTTTTTCTGCACCTTGTTGCCCTGAAGCTGGCCATGTGTCTGAGCCCACCGGTCTGTGATGTCCCTCTTGTTTCTAGCCCTGGTCCTCCTTGCTCAGGAACTGGAAAAGCCTTGCTGTGACGCATCCTGGCTACATGGCTTTCCTGACCTATGATGAAGTGAAGGCACGGCTCCAGAAATTCACTCACAAACCGGGCAGGTCAGTGCTGTGAGGCGCAGTGCTTTCTTCTTGTGCATTCTGTTCTCTCGTGACTTCTGCGGAGAAGGAGGAATGGGGTCTTTGTTCATCTCCAGCAGCCGAGATGCTACAGTGGGATTGGTGTCTGTTTATTAGAAGAATTAACTGACTCAGATCCTATGATTTGATAAATGCATTCCAGCCACTTACTAATTGAGTTTATGGGCCCTTTTTCTTCTGATCTGGAGTCATTGAAGAAGTTGTTCTCGATGGTCCTTTTGATTTTTGCCTCTGTCGCCTCTGCCCTCACGGCAGCGTGTCTATGAACTTCTCTGGTGTCTGTTTTCAGTTACATCTTCCGGCTGAGCTGCACTCGTCTGGGTCAGTGGGCTATCGGATATGTCACTGCCGACGGGAACATCCTCCAGACAATCCCTCACAATAAACCTCTCTTCCAAGCACTGATCGATGGCTTCAGGGAAGGCTTGTGAGTATCTACTACTGCTGCTTCTCAGCTGAGAACTAGGGACCATCAGATTTCATCATTACTGGGGCCGGCATGGTGGTGTAGTAGGTGAAGCCTGAGACACTGGCACCCCATATGGGCGCCAGTTCAAGACCTGGTTGTTCCACTTCTGATCCAGCTCCCTGCGAATGGCTTGGGAAAAGCAGCAGAAGATGGGCCCAGTCCTTGGGGCCCTGCACCCATGTAGGAGACCCGGAAAAAGCTCCTGGTTCCTGGCTTCGGCCTGGCCCCGTGCTGGCCAATGCAGCCATCTGGGAGTGAACCGACAGATGGTAGATCTTTGTCTGTCTCTCTGTAACTCTGCCTTTCAAATAAATAAATAAATCTTTTATAAAAACTTCACATTACTGACTTCATTCCAGGTTTTCTTTACAGATTAAGATTTAGGGTACATATTAATAAATCATACTGATTTGACCTTCAGGCTTTTATAGGACTTTTGGGTTTTTGGATAGGAATTTTGTGAATGAAATTGCTTTTCTCTGTTGCTTCATTTATTGTCATGAGTAAATGTTGTTTCTCCTTTTCCAAATATTAACTTATATTCAAGTTTATATTAGATTTAAAAATATACCACAGGGCACACATATGGATGTGCTAAGCCAGCTCATGAGATGCCTGCATTCCATAACAAAGTGCGTGGGATTGAGTCCTGCCTCAGCTTCTGATCCAGCTTCCTGCTATTGCACCTAGGAGTCAGCAAATGATGGCCCAAGTATTTGGGGGTCTCTGTCACCCATGTGGGAGAGGTGCAGTTCCTGGCTCTTGGCTTAGGTCTGGCCCAGCTGCAGCTGTTGCAGGCATTTGAGGAGTGAATCAGGATGTGGAAGATCTCTGTCTGTCTCTCCCTCTCTCTGTGTCACTCTGCCTTTCAAATAAATATAGACATCAATAAATCATGAGATGGAAATGGACCAGTCAGCAGGAAGTTCAAGCAGTTGTTTAGCCACCTGAGAGCGACGAGATGCTCGTGTGGCCACAGGCAACAGAGGCCTCTACCCTGACTTCATTTCAGTTAAGCAGTGTTTTTTCAGGCTTTCAAATTTTGTAAACTATGCTAGTATTTTTGACTGAGTGCTTCCTCACTCATGAATTGCTTGTCGTTAGGAATTCAGATTGGTTATTGGCTGGTAAGGACTAGGAATGCCAACAGTTGACCAGGTATGAGAAGATTAGCCTGTGTTTTGGGAAAGCCCACTTTCCCACCCTGGGTCACCTTCTGCAGTAGCATGGGAGCGGAAAGATGTTTCCCTCAATTGTCAGCAGTTTCAAGCTGGAAGCTCCCTGATAGGTGATCTCAGTGTCTTAATTTGCTTCTTGTGTTACATTAAATTGATGTTCTCAATGCATTACACTAGTAAGCAAAGACATTTTGGATCTTTGTTCAAAAGTAAATTATGGGGGCCAGCACTGTGATGCAGTGGGTTAAAGCCCTGGACCAAAGCACCAGCATCCCAGACGGGCACTGGTTCAAGTCCTGGCTGCTCCTCTTTTGATCCAGCTCTCTGCTATGGCCTGGGAAAGCAGTGGAGGATGGCCTGGGTTCTTGGGCCCCTACACCATGTGGGAGACCTGGAGGAAGCTCGTGGCTCCTGGCTTTGGATAGGCGCTCCTGTGGCCGTTGTGGCCATCTGGGGAGTGGGGCAGTGGATGGAAGACCTCTCTCTCTGTCTCCACCTCTCTCTGTAACTCTGTCTTTCAAATAAATAAAAATAAGTCTTTAAAAAAAAGAGAGCAAATTACTGGGGCTAGCATTGTGGCTTAACAGGTAAAGCCACTATCTGCAGTGCTGACATCCTGTGTGGGCACCAGTTCGAGTCCTGGCTGCTCCACTTCTGATACAGCTCTCTTCTATAGCCTGGGAAAGTGGTAGAAGATGGCCCAAGTCCCTGGACCCCTGCACTCGTGTGGAAGACCTAGAGAAGCTCCTGACTCAGATTGGCTTCAGATTGGCTCAGCTCTGGCTGTTGTGGCCATTTGTGGAGTGAGCCAGTGGATGAGAGACTTTGTCTCTCTCTCTCTCTCTCTCTCTCTCTCTCTGCCTCTTCCTCTCTGTAACTCCTCCATTCAAATAAATAAATAAAAGTAAATATAAATTTATGTCATAGGGCCAGTGATGTGGCACAGCAAATTAAAGCACTGTGTGTGAAACTGGCATTCTACATCAAAGTGCCCCTTGAGTCTCAGCTGCTCTGTTCCAATCCAGCTCCCTGCTAATGTGCCTAGGAAGGCAGCGGAAAATGGCCCAAGTGCTTGGTCCACTGCCACCCACATGGGAGACCCAGATGGACTTCCAGGCTCCTGATTTTGGCCCAGCCCAGCCCTAGTTGTTGCAGGCATATGGGGAGTGAACCAGTCGATGGACTGTGTCTCTTCCCCTTCTCTCTGTCACACTGCCTTTTGAATAACTAAATCTCTTATAAAAATATTTCAGATCTTGTGGCCATTCATTAAAAGGAATCAGCAAACTATGGCCCAACTGTTTTGATGGAACCCTCAAGCCAAGATAGTTGTTTCTTTTTAAAGTGTTTAAAAACCAACAACCAAAGAAGACCGTGATAGCAACCTACAGATGTGAGGGCCCAAACCATTCCCTCCTGGATCCAGCCCTTTATAGAGGCAGCTTGCCAGCCCCTTGATCAAAAGACAGAGCCTCTTGCATTGTGCCCTGGCAAGGGAGTATCCGTGTTTGGAGAATGTCTTTCTAGAACTGTTCTGTTTTGTTTTGTTTTTTTGCTATATTAATAAGATTTTTCTTTACACTTACAAAAAGTTGCCCTTTTAAAATGGGAGATTACTAGATATCATTTGTCTCAGTTTGCAAGTATTAATGAATTGGCTTCAGTAAAACTCCAGGGTTGGTTACTCTTTTTACAGCTATTTATTTCCTGATGGACGAAATCAAAACCCTGACTTAACAGGCTTATGTGAACCAACTCCCCAGGACCACATCAAGGTGACCCAGGTAATTCGTGTTCTACAGTATAGCCATCAAGCCTTTGTATAGAAGTTAGAGAACTGACAGTATCATCCAATTAGCGGAAGAGAAGACTCATTTGAAGCGGATGGCAGGATTAGTAGATTTGTGTGTGTGGTTTAGCTCAAAGTAGAACTGAACTCGATGCTTTCTGTTTCACTGGAAAGGCATAACTGTCTTCGCCTTTCCTGTTAGCGTTTGTAATTGCAGTCATTCATTCAACAGATAATCTCTTAATCCCTTTTAATCAAAGGAACAATACGAATTATACTGTGAGATGGGCTCCACGTTCCAGCTGTGCAAAATCTGTGCTGAGAACGACAAGGACGTGAAGATCGAGCCCTGTGGGCACCTCATGTGCACCTCCTGTCTGACCTCCTGGCAGGTATGGCTTCAACCATGCATTTTCTTAGTTCTGTAATCTCTCTCAAGAATTGCGTGTTACATACCCTTTTCAGCTGCAAAGAGCGGCCTGGTCTGTAGGTAAGTTTAAATGTTTCACTTCTGAAAACGTATTTCCGAATGGACAAGTATCTTAAGTGCTTCCGGGTGGATTTGTTACCACGGTCTGCTTCCTTTGCAGGAATCCGAAGGTCAGGGCTGCCCTTTCTGCAGATGTGAGATTAAAGGTACTGAGCCCATTGTGGTGGATCCGTTTGACCCTCGAGGAAGTGGCAGCCTGTTGAGGCAAGGAGCAGAAGGAGCTCCCTCCCCAAACTATGACGACGACGACGATGAACGAGCTGACGATTCCCTCTTCATGATGAAGGAATTGGCTGGTGCCAAGGTAAGACTGCAGTTTAAGAGACTGGCAAAATCCTGTATGAGTTGTGTTCTAAAGCCTTAGACTCTTGATGATATCTAAGTAAAAGGGCAATAATAGCTGGCTTTTTAAAAATCAATTTTTTTTAATTTGAAAGGCAGAGTGATGGTAAGGAAGAGGGAAAGAGAGAAAGAGTGCTTCCATTTGCTGGTTCACTCCCCAAATCTTTCAACAGCCAGAGCTGGGCCAGGTCAAGGCCAGGAGCCCAGAACTCCATCGAGGTCTCCCACATAGGTGGCAGGAGCCCAGGGATTTGAGTCGTCTTTCACTGCTTCCTCAGACACATTAGCAGGGAGCTGGATCAGAACAGAGCAGCCAGGACTTGAAGTGTGGTGTTCGGATAGGGGATGCCAGCATCACAGGCAATGCTTGTGTGACACAGCGTCAGCGCCACAATGCACTTACTTTAATTCAGTCCTTACAACAAGGTTTTGAGTCGATACCATTATTATCTTCATATTAACAGATGAAGAAGGGATTGGTGCTGTGGCGCAGTGGGTTAAAGTCATGGCCTGCAGCGCTAGCATCCTATATGAGCGCTGGTTCGAGTCCTGGCTGCTCTGCTTCTGATCCAGCTCTCTGCTATGGCCTGGGAAAGCAGTGGAAGATGGCCCAAGCGCTTGGGCCCTTGTACCTGTGTAGGAGACCCAGAAGAAGCTCCTGGCTTCCAATCAGCTCAGCTCTGGCCATTGAATTCATCTGGGGAGTGAACCAGCGGGTGGAAGACCTCTCTCTCTCTCTCTGGCTCTACCTTTCTCTGTAACTCTGACTTTCAAATAAATAAACAATAAAAATCTTTAAAAAAAAAAAAAAAAAACAGATGAAGTAACCAAGGCACAGAGAGATTAAGGAATTTGCTGAAGATCACACAGTGAGTGAGTTGAATCCGGGTCTGTGGCCAGGCATTCCAGCTGTGAGGCCCACATTCTACTGTGGATCCTCAGAATGGGGCTTCTGCTCACACAGCTTCACACAGAAAATGGCGCAGGTGAAGAATTAGGCCTTCTTTTACCTCTGTGATTAGGCTATGTTGTTCTTTTTTTCTAATGGAGTCTCAGCATTAGAAAATTAGTTAAAAAAAAAAAAAAGGGAGGCACTACCAATCAAACAAATGGCATCTGAGTGCTTGGAGACTGGTGGGAAGTACTGTACCACGCAGAGGCTTCGTGACCGGGAAAGGCCCCAGGGAAGGCAGGGACAGGATGTGAGGAAGTTAGGTTATATCGCGTGGTGGGATAACCGGGAATTGATCCATGAGTCTTTGAAGTCGGGCAGTCCTTGAAGATTGTACTAAATGTGGGGCAAACCAGATTCTCTAGTGTAGGATGTTATCAATTCTTGGCCTGCATTTCCTTGATACAAAAGAAACTTTGCTTTATATCAGCATCCAACTGGGTAGCATATAGTAGGTGATCAGTAAGCATGTTAAAAATTGTTTATAGTTTTATTTATTTATTTGAAAGAGAATGACTAGAGAGACTCTGATCTGCTGGTTCACTTCCCAAAAGCCCCCAACAGCTGTAGCTGGGTCAGGCTGAAGCCAGGAACTCCGTCTGGGTTTCCCACATGGGTTGCAGGGACCCAAATTCTTGGGCCATCATGCTGCCTCCGCAGTGCATCAGAAGGGAGCTGGATCAGAAGCAGAGGTGGGACTTGATCCTAAGTGTTCTGATAATGAGATGCAGTTGTGCCAAGTGTAAACTGCTGTGCTGAGAGACCCACCTGAGAGAATGGTTTACCTCTTCAGTGGCTGGGTCCAGTGCGTGTTGCCTTGTCTCAGGTGCTCCTGCTTCTGGAGTTGTTGGCTGCTCCACGGAGCTAAACCTCTCCCTCCTTTGCCTCACACACATTGACGGCTTTTCAGTCCAGTCCACCCTCTTTTCCAGGCGCTTTGCCTGAAACTCTTCCACTTTGTGTTTTGTGGTCTGGCCAGGCTAATCCACTTAAAATCTCTCCCCGTTTTCTCTTACTGGTTTCTGTGTAATTTAGCTTTGTCTCCTAGGAAACCTTGCCCGGCTGTACCCTGCAGCCCTATCCCATTTTACACACACATCTACGCAGAAGCTAGGCCCAGCCTGATGTTTCTGGGGCCTTGTGAATCTGTCATAGAACTTAGCACCTTGGAACATTTTATTAAAAGTATTCTCATTGTGGGGCTGGCGCTGTGGTGCAGTGAGTTAACGCCCTGGCCTGAAGCGCCAGCATCCCATATGGGCCACTGTCCTAGTCCCGGCTGCTCCACTTCCGATCCAGCTCTCTGCTGTTGCCTGGGATAGCAGTGGAAGATGGCCCAATTCACGTGGGAGGCCCAGAAGAGGCTCCTGGCCCCTGGCTTTGGATTGGCGCAGCTCCGGCCATTGTGGCCATCTGGGGAGTGAACCAACAGAAGGAAGACCTCTCTCTCTGTCTCTCTCTCTCTCTGTGTAACTCTGTCTTTCAAATAAATAAAATAAATCTTTTAAAAAAGTATTCTCATTGTAAATTCCTAGATTTATCAGTAATGAGTAGTTGAAGAAATGTGGCCTGTTTGAACGATACATTCTTTTAAAAAAAAAAAAACAATTTATTTATTTATTTATTTTTTGACAGGCAGAGTTAGACAGAGAGAGACAGAGAGAAAGGTCTTCCTTTCCATTGGCTCACCCCCAAAATGGTCGCCACAGCCAGTGTGCTGCACTGATCCGAAGCCAGGAGCTTCTCCTGGTCTCGCATGGGATGCAGTGCCCAAGCACTTGGGCCATCCTCCACTGAACTCCCGGGCCACAGCAGAGAGCTGGACTGGAAGACGAGCAACTGGGACTAGAACCCAGGGTGCCGGCGCCACAGGCGGAGGATTAGCCAAGTGAGCCACAGCACTGGCCACGATATGTTCTTTGTATTTGGAGTTGACAGTTGTTCGTCTTGGCCCCTCATAGCAGGTTCTTTGTCAGTATTTAAAAGGTTCGTTTGACCACTAAAGCAGTTCTATGTTCTTAGGTAGATGCTGTCTTCAGTTGTTAAAAGTTTACTGGTAACTCTTGGAATATTAGGGAAGCTAAGCAGTAAGATAACGAAGTCATGATGATTTATACTTGTGTTTATTTGAAATTAAAAGACCTTTTTATGATATTTTAAAAGATTTATTTATCTGAAAGTTGGAGTTACACAGAGAGAGGAAGAGAGAGAGAGAGAGAGAGAGAGAGAGAGAGAATGAGAATCTTCCATCTGCCGATCCACTCCCCATAAGGCTGCAACAGCTGGAGCTGGGCTGGACCAAAGTCAGGCGCCTGGAGCTGCTTCTGGGTCTCCTACTTGGGTGCAGGGGGCCAAGCACTTGGGCCGTCCTCTGCTGCTTTCCCAGGCCACAGCAGAAATCTGGAGCGGAAGTGGAGCAGCCGGGACTTGAACTGGCGCCCATTTGGGATGCTGGTGTTGCAGGTGGCAGCTCTACCCACTACACCACAGTGCTGGTGCTTTCATGATATTTTTATAGTCAGGCAATACAGTGAGCCTTTTTCAGTTTTGGTCTGGGTCCAAGTTACATATTTTGGGGTGAATAACATCCATGTTTAGTTTGAAGTAGCAATATGATTAGCTAACCCTCTGCATATAAGGGAGAGACAGAGACAGGTGGTGAGCAGAGAACCTTCTTGAACAAATGCAGGGAGGTCAGAGCAGCCGTGGCACCTGTTGGGGACTGTGGACATCCTATTGGTGGTGGAGGCCAGACTGAGAGACCTGGAAAAGCCAGCCCGGAGAGAGAGTTCTGATGGGATAAGAACCTGGGAATGGCTGATGGGTCTTGAGTAGCGACTGTTGAGGGATGGCAGAGCTGATTGTGGTAAGAGAATTTTGTGAGAAGAGACGGTGGGGAGGGTCAGTGATGAGGTGTTTGAGCAGAGTGGGAGTTAGCTTCACTGCTCGTCTGACTCTCAGTCCTTGGTGTGTGCTGCTTGGTGTTGACTCTTACTGCTTGGTGCTCTGCCGTGGCGCCGTGTTTCTTACACACGAGTGAGAGCTAGTAGCTGGTGACGAAGGCCTTCTTTTCCCTCGCTGGCCAGCCGGCACTGACAGGGCGCAGGAGGGGGTCGTGGTTTTCCTGTCGCCTTGCAGTAGTGTCTATAAGGCGTGTTTGCCGCTGCCCGTCAGGAGGAGGAGGCGCTTCCTGTTGGGGAACTGCACGTGCAACGTAGCATTCCCGAGAATTCCAGCCCTCCTCTGGACAGCTTCCTTCCTTCCGCCAGCTTACCACTGTGTCTTGCCCTGGTCCAGGCAGCCACTGCAAAAAGCTGTACGTGCGTTGTTTTCCTAGGTTGGCACCTCACCTTTTAGAACATAGATTGACAGAAAATAGTAACCCATTCTAGTTACCAAGTTGAAGTAATTTATGTCTGGGGCGTATCAAGATGGATGTTAGTGATATTGTGGGTCGTTTTCCTCTTGGAAGTCTCTGTCTTTTTCTTTTCATCAGAATAAGCCACAGAAAAGGTACCGTCTTTGCTCGCTGTTCTTCCCCTTGAACATTTCCCCAGGGGGTTGTTCAGGGACTGGTGCCTGTCCCATTCTTTTTATATAGGTTCTGTTTCTGATCTTGCAAAGATTTTTTTTTTATTTCTTCATCCAAAGAAAGTAGTAGAAAGCTGTGATACTGCTGAAAACTGTAAGCGAGGGAACTTTGTCAGCACTGCCGTTTCCAGATGGATTTGTGTGATTGAGAGTGCCCTCTTATGGTGACGCAAAATAGTGCAGGAAGGGCTAGAATCTGCGTTTTTAAAAACGAGGGGTTTGTGTGACCCAGGCCTGTCTGGCCTGTTGGTAGTCACAGTCCGTGTTCACATCTGCAGCCTTGGCAGGAGTTGAACGATGCCAGTTCCCGCAGCCAGAGCGACCTGGTCAGACACTTTATTTGTTGTAGGTGGAGCGACCTCCGTCTCCGTTCTCCATGGCCCCACAAGCTTCCCTTCCCCCAGTGCCACCACGACTTGACCTTTTGCATCCTCGAGTGTCTGTTCCTCCAAGTGCTTCTGGCCTTGGCACTGCTTCGAAGGTAAAGTGTTACCCATTTCTGCAGTCTGCCGAGTCCTCGCCGTGCATTAGTGGGCTTCATTGATCTCCCATTGTGCTTCCACAGGCTGCCTCTGGCTCGCTGCACAAGGACAAACCGCTGCCAATACCTCCCACACTGCGAGATCTTCCGCCACCACCGCCTCCAGACCGGCCCTATTCTGTTGGAGCAGAAACCCGACCTCAGAGACGCCCCCTGCCCTGTACACCAGGCGATTGTCCGTCCAGGGACAAACTGCCCCCTGTCCCCTCTAGCCGCCTTGGGGACTCATGGCTGCCCCGGCCAATCCCCAAAGTACCGGTAGCTGCCCCAAGCCCCAGTGACCCCTGGACAGGAAGAGAATTAACCAACCGGCACTCACTCCCATTTTCCTTGCCCTCACAAACGGAGCCCAGGGCAGAGGTTCCTAGGCTTGGAAGTACATTCAGTCTGGATATTTCCATGGTGAGTCTTAAGTTTGAAATTATTTAGCCTGTTACTGAATATTTATGGGTGATATCTTAGGGATCAGAGTTTTATATGATAGGTTTTGCATAGAATCCAGAGATAACATGTGGGCACTTCAGAAAGTTTGTGGAAAATGAAACTGAAAGGTCTTTTTTTGTGCAGAAAAAATTGAGGCATTCACATGTAGTTTTTTCTACCGCACGTTTTCCCTAAGCCTTCTGAAGACTCCTCCTAGAGCATAATCCCCGTCCTCCAGAAGCGTGCGTGTGAGTAGAGCGAGTGGGGGGCCGGCTTGAGGATGTCTTCCTGTGGTTGCTGTGTGTAGTGGTACTAGAAAACACGCAGTTTAGAAAGGAGACATGACCTCCAGCCAGAGCCACCATGAGGGCCTGATGGAGAGTGGCGTCCGAATCTCAAGTCTTCTTTGGAAAATGGATCAGAGCCCCAACAGAGAGGCGTAAGGGGTATTGTGGCATGATGAGTAGGTCGACTTGAGTGGAGCAGAAATGTTGTGGTTAGAACAGGGACAGGACCAGAGGCAGTGGTAACACTAGATTGGAAGACCTTGGATACTCTTCCCCAAAAACATTTGAATTTAGTTGGGTGGGCAGATTTTAAATTAGTGAAGTGACATGAGCAGAATGATGAATGGGGGAGATAATGTAGTAGTATATGCAGGATGGTTAAGAAGCGAGGAGACTGAGAAGGGCAGTGGTCTTTCCTCTAAGCACATAGGGGTTCCAGAACTCGGGGGATGGGAGAGGAGTTTGGTCTTCTGTTGGTTCATTTATGCACTCACCAAAAAATCTTGCCTTCACATTTGTTTTCTAGTGGGAGGAAAACAGAGTGTAGAGTGAGTAAGATCTGTAGTCTGTTCACAGAGAAGACTGATAGGAGAAAAACAGCTCAGGTATAGGGAGAGCTGGAGCTGGAGCTGGGGTGGAAGACACTTGGAGGACCCCTCTACGTTTCTGAGCCAGAGGGAGGGTGGGCTGTGCTGATCCTGGGAAAGATTGTTCCAGAATGAAGGGGAAGCAGATGGCAGAGTGCATTTAAGGGACATCAAGGGGGTTAGTGTAGCTGCACTAAAGGAGCAGAGGGTACATTGCCATCGGTAAGTAGAAGCCGGCAGACACAGTAGCGCCCTGGAGAGCATGAGTTGGACGCAGGAAGACTGGGGAGGGAAGTAGGCAGTGGATGGAAGCCAAAGCGGGAAGTCACACCCATACTTGCTGAGGTTTTCAAAGCTACCTGGGGACGGGCTGAATTTGCGAAGCGCCGCTGATGGAGGAATCAGCAAGTGGGAGTCGGTGACCCGACTGCGCGGGGGTAGGAGGGTGCCGTGCAGAGCTGTGGCGTGAGAGAATGGTGTGCACTTGGTTGCTGGGACGGGAAGGGAGCAGCTGGCATCTGTGTGATAGCAGTCTGCTGTGACTGAGGTAGCAGCAATGGAGAATGACCGTTTTGAGTTTGGTTGTAGATTATTTAAACTAGAAATGGTATTTGTATTAATAGCTAAACAAAAAAACACCTGTTCCCCGACTCACTCTAGATCTGTCTCCCTAGCCCTTATATTTGAATGTTCCTCAGAGCCGGAAAGAAAGCATGCCTTTGTCAATGCGATGAGCCCTAGGCAGGGCACTGACAGAGAGGGCTGTGTCTGTGTGTTGTCCTTGTTGATTGAATAGATTGAGTAAGAGGAGATACTTAGCTGCGGTTAGGAGGTTCTCTTTCAGCACTTTGCTTTACTTTCCAGAATGTGAACAGCAGCCCCCTGGCAGGTCCAGAGTGTGAACACCCCAAAATCAAGCCGTCTGCTTCTGCCAACGCCATCTACTCTCTGGCTGCCAGGTACGGTGACTAAAGCAAGCTGTGTGCACACCGTGGGCTGTGCTTTCCAGCGGCTCACTTACAGGAAGTTGAGGAAACCAAGAGAAGTGGAAGAAGAAAATAAAAGTTGGTCTGTAGCTGTACCAGGCAGAAACAGTTGTATGTTATGTTTTGGATCATTTTCTTTTCTCTGTGTGCATGTACATAGATCTGCCTTGTTGAAGCGTGTCCATTTTATTAATCTTTTCAAAGAAGTAATTTTGGTTGTGTTAGTTTTCTTTTTAAAAATATAATTTGAAAGGCAGAGTGACAGAGAGAGAGGGAAAAAGAGAGAGAGGACTTCCCTCCACTGGTTCACTCCCCGAATGCCCACAGCAGCCGAAACTGGGCCAGACCAAAGCCAGGAGCCAGGAGCTCCATTCAGGTCTCCCGTGTGGCTGTAGGGGCCCAGGTGCTTGGATCACTTTCAACTGCCTTCCGAGGCACATTAGCTGGAAGCCGGATTGGAAGCAGAGTTGGGCCTGGAACTAGCACTCCAGGATGGGATGTGGGCATGACAAGCAGTGGCCTAACCCTCTGTGTCACACTGCCAGCCCTCTGTGGTGATTCTTACTGGGTGCCTGCTTTCTGTTCTTTTTCCAACTTTAATTTAGTTTGCTGTTTTCTGATGTCAGAAGTTGGATGCTGTATATTGGTCTCCTTGGACTGTGACAGATACCATAGACTGAGTGGTTTTAATGGTGGTGATTTATTTCTCACAATTCCAGAGGCTGAAGTCTCAGATCAGGATGCCCACAGGGTCTGTTTCTGTTTCTGATGAGAGCCCTCTTCCTGGCTGGTAGACAGCTGCCCTCCCATCTCATCATGTCCTTACATGGCCTTGCTGGGAGTGTGGCACCTAGGGAGGGGAGAGGGCGGACAGAGAGAAAGCACCAGAGCAAGCTCTCTGGGGTGTTACTTTAAAAAAAAGTTATTTACTTTCGTCTAGCTGAAAGGCAGGGCAACAGAGAGAGGCAGAGACAGATCTTCCATCTTCCGGTTTCCTCCCCAGATGCCTGCAGCAGTCAGGACTGGTCCACTTGGGGCTGGGTTGGAAGGGGTGGCCAGGATTCCAACCTGCACTCCACCAGGGTACAGGTGTCCCAGGCCACTACGCCTGCCTGTGGGCTCTCTTCTTAAAAGGACAATAAATTGGATCCAATCAGGCTGCACCAGCTGTGATTACCTCCTACAGTTATTATCTCCACATATAGCCACACTAGGGGTGAGGGCTTCAGTGTACGGATCGCGTGTGGGTGCAGATGGAGGGGCCAGAAGTACTCACCCAAATGCTCTCAGCAGCCCTAACAGATACTCAGATACTTGGCTGCATTCAAGGCATTTTGATAAATCATGTTTTCATTATTATTCAGTTCAAAATACATGATTTTTCCATTTGTGATTTTGTGAGTTATTTATGGATTGCCTGATTTTTAAACCTTTGAAGGTTACCCTTCTGTTAGTGTTTTCTGGCTGCACAATCAGAAGCCATACTCCAGATGACTAGCTGCTGCTGAATCTGGGAGTGTGTGCCACCCTCGTTTCATGAGAGTGCATCAGGGCTGGCATCGTGCGCGCGCGTGTAGCAGCAAGGGCAGGTTTGCTCATCGCTCAGAGCAGGGCGTTAAATGTGTATTGGTTCCTCTTTACTTGTTCTGTCCATTTCTGTTGTGTGTGTCTCATCTGTATAATTAGGGTACATAAAAACTTAGAGTCACTGACGCTAAATGCTGAGTTTTTATTTACTGATTTTTTAAGATTTATTTTTATTTATTTGAAAGGCAGAGTGACAGAGGGAGAAGCAGAGAAAGAGATCCTCCATCCGTTGGTTCACTCCCCAGATGGCTGCAATGGCTGGGACCGGGCCAGGCTGAAGCCAGGAGCCAGCACCTCCATCTGAGTCTCCCACATGGGTGCAGGGGCCCAGGCACGTGGGTCATCTTCTGCTGCTTTCCCAGAGGAAAGCTCTAGGAGGCAGCTGGATCAGAAACAGCGGCTGGGACTCAAACCGGCACTCTGACAGTGGGGTGCTGGCCTAACCTGCTGTGCCCTGACCCCTTCTCTCTGTAACAGTTGTGCCCTTGACTGGGTAGAGTACACTCGAGATCAGCATTCTTAAGTCTTCCTGGATGCTTACTCTTCCCACAAGTTTACCCTCTGGGACTGCTCATTTCTTCCTGCTTTGCCATCTGGACTCTGTCTGCCCCAAGCACTTCCGTGAGCCTGTGTGCGTGTGTTATCTTCTGTCTGGATTCTGATTCGTTTTGACTGAACATACAAATGTCTTTATTTCATTTCCATTTTTAAAAAATATGAGTTCATTGGGTGCAGTATTCCGAAGTGGTTATTTTCTTTTAGCTCTTTAAAAAGACATTCTACATCACCTTCTGGAGGTAGCTCTCGGCCTTCGTGTCGTTCCTGTATGGGTAATGTTTCTTTTTCTGGGTGCTCATAGGACTTTTTTTTTTGTTTTTCCCAGTGGTTCCCTGGTCGCCTGCATTTTTACTGTAATGCTCTCATGTGATTTTCTCTATGCAATGCTACTTCAAAAACTTCATCGAAAGATAGGATTAAGAGTGGCATTGTGGTGCAGCTGGATTAACTGCCACCCAGGGTGCTCACATCCCGTATCAGAGGCCTGGGGTCAAGTTTTGTCTCTGCTCTTGATCCAGCTCCCTGCTAATACACCTGGGAGGCGGCAGGTGATGGCTCAAGTGCTGGGGTTGTTGCCGTGCACCTGGGAGACCCAGTTAGTGTTCTGGGCTCCTGGCTTCAGCCTGGTCCCATGGGAGCTGTTTGAAGGCATTTGGGGAGTGAACCAGCAGATGATCTCTCTTTCTCTGTCTCCCCCTATATCTTTCTGTCACTCTGCCTTTCGAATAATAAATCATTTTTTAAAAAAAGCATACAAATGCTTTTTTCATTTTTCAATGATAATAGTAATATAGACATAAAGTATTCTGTATTTAAGCATTTGTTGGTTTTATAGTTAGGAAAACTAAACACCAGTAAGTACAGAGAGACCAATAAATGCAAAAAGGATGCTGCTTGTATGAGAGCATTTCAGAGGTTCGTGGAAAATGGGAAATGTGTAAGTCATGCATATAATATGCTTTCTCATAACATCCGCTTCCCATCAACTTTTTGAAGACCTTATATACATGGATTCTACAATCTTTTATCCTTATTTATTTTCAGATAGTGTTTATTCATTTTTCTTTATGTGAAAGGCCTGGAGACAGAGAGGGAGAGAGCTTCCATATACTGGTTCACTCTCCAAATGCCCACGACAGCTGATTCTGAGCCAGGCCAAAGCCAGGAGCCAGGAACTCCATCCAGGAGCAAAAGGGAAGGGAGGAGACATGGTGAATTCGCAGTCCAAGAAGCAGTTCTAGGTGTGTGTTTCTCGTGCAGCTGGGTCTGTGTCTCCCTTCAGGGGGCAGGTGGCAGGAGGAGCTTTGTTCCCAAAGCTTCTGGCTGAGGGCTTTGTCGGGATATGACAGCGAGATCCCCGAAGGCAGAAGACTGGCACTTGTCCCAGAATGGATGCTAACTCTCAAGTCACTTTATCTGCCTTTATTTCAGATTTTTCTCATATAAACTAAAGGAGAAAAGTGTTGATACTCTAAGGTGTTGTAGGAGACAGTTTTTGATGATCAGTGTATAATTTGCAAGCATGGGTAGATTTTAGAATTGGAATTTGCTGCACGTACATCGCCAAGATGTTGTTGGGAAGCTCCCTGCTCTTGTTTGCTTCCTCATGAAAGAAAAATTGGGGTACTAGCTCCAGGACCAGGCCTTGACCAGGACACGTATCTGGGGAGTGGGACTAAGTGATATCAGATACTCATCCCAGTGTGATGCTTCGAAAGCATGATAAGGACACTTTTGATCAGCTGAAAGTGAATTATTTTAAAAAAAGATTTATTTACTTGAAAAGCAGAGTTACAGAGTGACAGGTAGAGGCAGAGAGAATCTTCTTCTGCTGGCTCACTCCCCAAATGGCCAGGTTATCTGGGTCTTCCACGTGGGTTCAGGGGCCCAAACTTGGACCATTTGCTACTGCTTTTCCCAGGCACATTATCAAGGAGCTGGATCAGAAGTAAAGTCTGGGGTTGGTGCTGTGGTGTAGCAGGTAAAGTCACCACCTGCGATACTGGCATCCCATACAGGCACTGGTCCAAGTCCTGGCTGTTCCACTTCTGATCCAGTTCCCTGCTAATGTTCCTGGGATGACAGTGGAGGGTGACCCAAGTGCTTGGGCCCCTGCAGCTGTGTGGGAGACCTAGATGAAGCTCCTGCACCGGCCCAGCTCCAGCCATTGCAGCCATTGGGGAATGAACCAGCAGATCAGAGACCTTTCCATCTGTCTCTCCGTGGCTCTGCCTTTCAAGTAAATAAATGAATAAATCTAAAATAAAAAAGAAGGGGAAAAAGAAGTAGAGCAACTGGGACCCAAACTGGTGCCCATACGGGATTCCAGCACTGCAGCTGTCAGCTTAATCCGCCGTGCCCCAGCACTGGCCCTGAACGTGAACTTTTAATTAGTGTGCTTTGTAGTAGTGACTGGTTTTGGTAGTAGGTCAGCAGTTCTCTAGGTGGCCTGTGTTTTGCACTGTCGTATGGGAGCTGTGGGGCTGTCATTTGGCCTGCTGGTTAAGATGCCTGCGTCTCACATTGCAGTACCTGGGTTGAGTGCAGCTTCCTGCTCCCGATGGCCAGCTTTCTGTTAGCGGAGAATCTGGGAGGCAGCGGTGACAGCTCATCGTTGGGTTCCTGCCACCGCCATCTGGGAGAGTTACTGTAATCCCAGCTCTCCCCCACAAGCTGTTGGAGGCATTTGGGGAGTGAGCCAGTGGTGGGAATGCACTCTGCGAGTGTGTGTCTCTCTCTTTCAAATAAATAAGTAGATAAAAATTCAGTAATAACTTTGAGTTGTGTCTGTTTTGAAGCCACTGATCTCATTCTTGAAAGTTTTCTGTTAACGTATTAATTCTTTCTCCTCCCTCCCTCTGTTCTTCACCTGCTAGACCTCTTCCTGTGCCCAAACTGCCGCCTGGGGAACAGGGTGAGGGTGAGGAGGACACAGAGTATATGACTCCTTCCTCGAGGCCTGTGGGACTTCAAAAGCCAGAGCCGAAACGGCCTTTGGAGATGACCCAGAGTTCATGGTAGGTTCACAGTAACCCTATTTTGGACCAGACTCCTTAATCTGGATAATTGAGTTGACATCCTTCAGCTGCTTGACCTGCTACCTACACATAGTGCTACCCAGCCAGAAATCAAGCAGAAAAGGAATTGTAGAATGCTAGTGCCTAGTGTTTGAAGTCTTTGTTAAGTATAAGCAGTTCCAGTTAGGTTTCCCCAGCATCACAGTAACCTCAGCAGTGCACCCATCTTCAGCTCTTGTTGGGAGTTCCCCTCCTGCCGGTTCTCAGTGTAACGCAGAAGGAGACCTTGATGGAATCAGGGCCGGGTGGGGCACAGATGAGTCTTGCTAAGTTGGCAGGTAACACAGGTTTGTTTCCAAAGACCCTTAATGCTGTTTGCCTTCTGACTCAGGACATGTGACGGTGACGAGCAGATCGACAGCTGCACGTACGAAGCCATGTATAACATCCAGTCCCAAGTGCCATCTGTCCCTGAGAGCAGCACACTGGGTGAGTAGCCCGTCTGCCACTTTAAACTCATTGATGTGCCTTAAGAATGAGCCTGTTGGCCGGTGCCGTGGCTCAACAGGCTAATCTTCCGCCTTGTGGCGCCAGCACACCGGGTTCTAGTCCTGGTCGGGGCACTGGATTCTGTCCCAGTTGCCCCTCTTCCAGGCCAGCTCTCTGCTGTGGCCAGGGAGTGCAGTGGAGGATGGCCCAAGTGCTTGGGCCCTGCACCCCATGGGAGACCAGGAGAAGCACCTGGCTCCTGCTATTGGATCAGCGCGGTGCGCCGGCCGCGGCAGCCATTGGAGGGTGAACCAACGGCAAAGGAAGACCTTTCTCTCTGTCTGTCTCTCTCACTGTTCACTCTGCCTGTCAAAAATTAAATAAATAAATAAAAGAATGAGCCTGTAGTACGAGCATTTGGCTAATGAGAAAGCTGGAGACAAGCAGAAAGTTCTTTTTAATAATCTTCTTTGGCAAAATGTCTGTGATCCATGCCCAGTAAAGACCCCTTCCTTCTTCGCTGTGCACACAGCTCATTGTCTTTCTGCCTTCCTGGCCTCCCAGGGCCCAGAGACCTTTGTGTTGTATGACTGGACGTGTGCTGCTGGCTGCTCCCTCTGATTCCCAGGCCTTGAGTGATGACATTCTTTCATGTGTGGGCGGTGAACACTCAATTCCCATGGTAACTCGCTTACCAAGTTGAAAGGTCAAGAAGCCTGCACACACAGGCCCTTTGGCCGATCTTCTGAGGTGAAATGCAGGGACAAGTGTTGCGTGGATGCTCGAGTCTTTGGCATCACTGGCTGTTAACCTTGGCAGGAATAACCCTTGACACGTTGGAAAAAGAGCCTTACGGGATTGGTGTGCGTTTTAGTTCTTTGATCTCTGTCCACCAGGCCTTACCCTAGTGGACCTTCAGGAATTGTTGAGTGAAGTAGAAGCTGGTGTGTGTGCGTGAATGAGCGGGTGCCGTTCTGTTGAAACAGGTTACAGGGTGCGTGCTGTCAGTTGAAGAAGCTAACCTAGCAGCTCTTCTCCAGGTGAAGGGACGTTGGTGGCAGCCCCGGCCAACCCTGGCCCCGAGGAATCAGAAAATGAGGACGATGGGTACGATGTCCCCAAGCCGCCTGTGCCGGCAGTGCTGGCCCGCCGCACTCTCTCAGACATCTCGAACGCCAGCTCCTCCCTTGGCTGGTTGTCTCTGGATGGTGACCCCACAACAAGTGAGTCTCTAGGCTGCCTCGGGCTCCTCCCGATTGCTGTGTGCCTCACTGTTTATGCCAAAAGAGCTGACCTCCCCAGGGGGGCTAAGGCCACCTGCGGAAGTTCTGTCTAAGCGGGAAGAAAGCAGCTCCTGGGTCCCCTCCTGGGAAGTGCCACTGCAGTCAGACTCAGGACTTTGCCAGACTTAGAAATGAGGCTGTTCCTTGAACCACAGGCCCTTGTGATGGGGTCGGCAGGATTTCCGGCTCTGCTGAGTCTGCCTTGTCCACTTCTTTTCTCCTGGGCCCCTCCCACTGGAAATGGAGGCCGGTGGTTTGGAACGCACGCAGCGTGGGCCTGGAGCCAGCTCCCACTGGGCCTTGACTGTCGAGAGCTGCTCTGCTCGCACCTGTGGCCGCCTGGGAGGACAGCAGTCAGAGTTGCTGTCCCTTAGGAAATTGAAGCCAGCCTCCAGGACAGCTGGTGACAGAGATCCAGGGCAGCCAGTTGTCCAGGCAGGGTGACCCCCACGTGGCCTTCTTCATGGCCACAGCTCTGTCCTCCGTTCTGGAAGGGGCAGCTTAGTGTCTCTCCTCTGATCCCTTCAGAATTAAAAAATAACAGAAGCTAGATAATCGTGGGTGAAAACTTGTTGCTAAGAGTAAAGTGTGGTACGGATGTTACAGGCCACGGTAGCAACAGTTACTTAGTGGAACAGGTGTGTGGTATATTTAGAAGGGGGCTCCTTCTGCGACAAGGAGGAGACTCTATCCTAAAACCCTTGAACCTTGAAAACCCAGCCTTGTGACTGGAGTGCCTGTGTACCCGATGATATCTTGATCGTATTACTTCGGCCATTAATTGAGGATTTGCAAACATTGTCTTTTCTGTTCTTCTAGGCTTCACTGAGGGTTCCCAGGTTCCCGAGCGGCCCCCTAAACCGTTCCCCCGGAGAATCAACTCTGAGCGGAAAGCCGGCAGCTGTCAGCAGGGCGCCAGTGCCGCGGCCGCCTCGCCTCAGCTCTCCAGTGAGATCGAGAGCCTCCTGAGCCAGGGGTACTCCTACCAGGACATTCAGAAAGCCTTGCTCATCGCCCACAACAACATCGACATGGCCAAAAACATCCTCCGGGAGTTCGTGTCCATCTCTTCTCCCGCCCACGTGGCCACCTAGCACATGGCTCCCCGCTGCACTCCAGTGGGCGCGTGAGCTGGGTGCTCTTCTCGAGGGCACCTGGGAGGGCAGAGGCTCCTTTGGAGGCTTCAGCAGGAGGTCTTGCCCTCCTGGTGGGGCATCACGTCCGTGGTTCCGAGATTTCAACGCCGTGGAATGAGAACGGAGCAGCTAGTGTGTTTCATTGTATTGGCCTGAGAGTGCCTGGCAGGTGTCCTTCAGCCCTGCGCCCAGAGAGTGGATCTTCATTGTGTGGCAGCCTTCCTGGGAGCAGTCCAGCAGACAGACCAAGTGTGTGCTGTCAATCCTAACTGAGGACCTACGGCTTTCCTGGGTTAAGGATGTAGCCTCATGTCTGTCCGTCTGTCTGTCTCTGTTGTCTGTGGTCTGTGTGTATCCTGTGATGATGAGGTTAACCTGCTGTGTGTGTTAATCCCAGGCAAGGAATCAGCACAAGTTAGGGAGACGTCTTTCAGACTCCCATCTCCTGTGGTATGCAGCCCAGCCCTAGTGCGTGTTGCAGCTTCAACACTCCCGTTGGCTTAGATGGTCAAGTGCGTAGCTAACGTCTTCTGTTTGTAGAGCACCCTCCCTCTGTCCTTTCCCGACAGCTCCTCCTTCCTCGGTGTTCTGTCCTTGGCGGTGGGCTTGCTGTGACCAGCCTGACCGAAGCCGGGCAGCTTATGGGGTGTTGTGTTAATGCTGTGTGGTGGTGGCGGCTTGTTCGATAGTTTGGTGGGGGCATGCACTGTTGCTGTATCGTGGTAGTCATGTTTGATGCCAGCAGCTCACACTGGTCACTCCAGAGCACTGTCTGTAGGAACACTGTTCACGGAAGATGTTTTAATTATCCTAATTGCATAATGATGATTGGAGATGGAGGCCTTCAGGCACATTCCGTGTGCTCCCCGGAACGCAGTCTGTGCGAGTCGTTGCCTTGGTGCCAGCCGCGTGTTCTGGTGTAGGTCGTGAGTTTCCGCTTCGTGGGAAGGGAAGACTCCCCAGGATGACTGTCTGGCCCAGACGCCACGAAGCTTCTCGGAAGCTTTATCACATGCTGTTCAGACGCACGCGGTAGACAGTGAGGGTTCACCTGCTCAGTTTTTCTTCTGATCTGAGTGTGTGTCTCCCTCTGACCAAGAGCCAGATTAGATTTTGGAAGTGGGGTGTTCCCCGTTAAGGAGTTGGGGTCCGCCTGTGGCTCTGGGACTGTCACCTGTCACCTCCTCTCTTCACTGCAGGCCCGTGGACGTCTGCCCTGTCCACCACTGTGTTTCACACAGTAAACAGACGGCCTTCGGTGGAATAAAGTACTGTAGTGAGAGACAGTAGGGCGAGGCTGGCTGTGTGACTGCAGCTTCCTGAAGAAGACCCCTGTCCAGTGGCAGGATCGCTAGTCGGCCCCTGTACACACTGCCAAGCAGCCCCTCGCGTTCCTCCGCCCTGTGGCTGCGGGCTCTGCTGCCTCCCCTCGCAGCATGTGACCTGCCCCTCGCCAGCGGCCAGTCTGCCTGCCTTGCCGTCCCAGCCATGCTTCCGCCTTTAGATCCCATCTGCAAGGTGCCTCCTGAGCACAGCCGTCTCTCAGGCTGTCGGCTCCGGCACCAGGCTCTTTCCCTACTTTTCTCCTGGTGCAGCTGCTGCCCTGTCTTTGGGTTTTTGCCTCTGGCCTCATAGGCGCTTTGATTCCCCATCAGCGGTATAGGACCTCATACCGATTGCCATGGTTACCCAGTGTCTCCTCTACATGGCAGGAAACATGGTGTGGCAGCCGGGCCTCCTGAAGTGTGGCTGGGCGTGGAATCTGGGGAGGTGGCAGCGAATGACTACTGTAATGGGGAGGGTATAGGGTTAGCCCTTAGTCTCTGTCATAACAATATCTGGGCTGAGTAATTTAGAAAGAAAAGAGGAGGGGCCAGCACGGTGATATAGTGGGTTAAATCGCCACCTTTGGTGCCCACATCCCATGTGGGTGCTGGTTCAAGGCCCAGCTGCTCCACTTCCCATCCAGCTCTCTGCTATGGCCTGGGAAAGCAGTAGAAGATGGCCCAAGAGCTTGGCCTCTGCACCCATGTGGAGGACCTGGAAGAAGCTCCTGGCTCCTGGCTTCGGCCTGGCCCAGTCCTGGCTGTTGCAAGCCATTTGGGGAGTGAACCAGCAGATGGAGGATTCCCCGCCCCCCGCCCCTGTAACTCTGCCTTTCAAATAAATAAATCTTTAAAAGAAAGAAAAGAGGGTAATGGGCTCACAGTTTTGGAGGTTCCAGGGTGTGGCACCACCGTTGACTCAGCACTGGCAAGGCTGTGGTGGCAGGTGGTAGCCCAGTGTCAATAGTGTGTCCTGGCGTGGGAGATGACAGGGAGCCAGAGACCAGAGACTAGCCAGGCGTGCGCTGCTTCACAGCCTGTTGCCAAGCGCCAACCAAGGCTATGGGAGGACAGCCCCAGTTCCTCAGCCCCACCTCTTCCATCCCCCTCCACAACCTCCTCGTGGCCACACTGGGGACCTCGGGGTCAGAGCATGTCCATGGCAACCACCACCTGCTTCCAGACGCCACTGCAGAGGCAGAGTTAAGGTGAAAATCCAGTTGTGCGTTTGGTTTGACTACTAAAGGCCTAGACAGCCAGCCCGAAAAAAACCACCAGCTTCCAGGTCCAGCTGTATTGTAATTTTTCCTTCAGAGTAGGTTTGGCCCACCATCTAAAGATTTTTCAAGAACAGAAAGTGCCTGGCTGTATCACTGCTGCCTTGTTGAGTGCGTCCCACTCGGCTGAGATTCCGTGCGTGTGCTGCAGCCTAGAAGCAGCCTTACTTTGTCCTTCCAGTCCCTGTTGCCACCTGAGACAGGGCCCGGTGCTGGGCTGCACGAGAGCCCCTCCGCGGGGTGGGTCTGCAGCCGTTCGAGAGTCAGGCCCGTGTCCCGGGGTCTTCGGCTGCTCCCAGGGCACACCTGCGCCATGGAGGTGAGCCTCGGAGAGTCCACGTGGCTCTTGTTTCGAGGGTGTTCTCAGAGTGACGTTTTCCGTGGGCTCAGCACCAGTAGCCCATTCTTCACGCTCCATTTGGCCGTTATCAGTTCTGTGGCTCTGCTGTGAATTCAGGCTTTATTTTAAGTTTTTCCATGTTTGCCCCTTGCACCCTCCTAATTGAAAATGTGGGAAAAAAATAACAAAGTCTTCCTCTTTCTCAGACTCATCCCTCTGTTTCCCCCTGTTTCGCCTGCACCTGTTGCTGCTCGCCTGTGTCTTCCTGGCTTCTCCACACGTTTTGCCCCGTGGCCCGGCTGTGCTCGTCCCGCCAGCTGCCCTTCCCTCCTTCCGCTAAACTGAAGGGTTGCGGAAGTGGGGAAACCTGTTGGCTCCGCCACATGACTCCCACCAGTTAGGTCACAGACTGGGCGGTTCACCGTCAGTATGTGTTCTCGCTGCTCTCTCCCTGCTAGGGCACTGTTCTTCCACAGCCGCCCCCAGCCCCACTCTGCATTCCGCCCTTTTCTGTCCCCTTTCTCCTGGGCTCCGGGGTGCACCACGTGGGGCTGGCTTTCTTGGTATCATTTAGCTGTTCCGTGGACTCCGTGTTCTCGAATGGGGGATTGCCATTCTTCGACTTACAATGTTGGTTTCCCCAGTGGGAAGGTAAAGTCTGTTTATGGTCTAAGCAGCAAACTTGGAAACCAAGTTCTGTAATACACTTGCTTGTGAACCAAGGGCCAGCGCTGTGTTCCCTCTGAGGCAGCGTTCACAAGATGGAGTCCTTTTGTAGGAGGGGGTGGTAGGTTAATGCAGAGTCTTCTCCTACCTCACAGCATGGTAGTTGGGCTTCCCAGGTTTAAGTCCTGGCTCGCCGCCGGCCTTTCTGATCCTGGAGTGGCCTCTGCCCATTGAGGAGCAGCGCTGTACCATCGACCGGGCTGTAACGGTTTGTTCATTCGTCACAACGTGCCGGAAATGCCAGCTCTGTGTTCTTGCCCACCACCACAGGGGATTGCACCTGGCGGCCCAGCACTTGCATTTGGTCCTAAAGTAGTGTGCAGTCTTAGGCACAGCTTTTCCCTGGGCTGCGCTGTCCTGGGTACTATCCATCTGAGACCCCCCCCCCCTTAGCCCCTGTTCTCCTGGAGTCCGTCTCATGGGCCCCCCCATCTTTGTCTTCCGGTGGAAGCCGTGTGGTGGGTTGAGGGGCATGCTGGCTTAGAGTTGCAGCACAGGACAGTAACCGTTTAAGCAAAGCATCTGCCCGCAGCTCCCTTTCCTACCTAGTGCCTTCCTGGGGCTTTTTTGGTGGGCTGATAGTGTCCCAAAATCCCTCTCACTGGAAAGGTTTCCCTACGCCCGCTCTGGGACCTGTCACTGCCAGGCCATAAAACTTTGGACAATCGCCCTAAGGTGTGTGGACTCGGCCAGAAGCGCTGCTCTCACTGCTTGGAGCTCAGCCCACCTTGGCTGAGTGCACCGAGGAGGGCGGGCGGTGGAAGAAGGGTGAAGCTGCATTTTTGACCATCCTGGTTAGGGATCCTTTGGGTAGCAGAGACAGTAACACTCCAGCTAAAGAAAGGAGAGGGTCATCATTAGGTTGCACGCTATTGCCCGGCGCCCAGGACAGGCGGTGCCAGGTTGCCCCCTGGCCCTTTACACTGCGTCACAGCTTGTTATGGGCAAGTGTAGCCACCGGACAGGCACCCCAGACCCTAAGTCCATGTGACCTTCCAGCTCGAAGGATCCCCAGGTGTCTGTCCCTGGCCAGTGGGGGACAGGACAGCCGCAGCATGGGTGGACAGCCACCAGCTCCCCGGGAGGATCTCTCTGGTAGTACAGCTGCTGTTCCGCTTTTGTGAGAGTGGGAGGGCAGGCGTGGGAGTGTCTAGGCTGCGGAGAATTCAGAGGGTTGACTTAATCCTGGTCACCACCGGTGTTTCCTGTTTTTCTTTCTTTTCTGAGTCTTGACATCCACACTTTCTTTGCCACCTCTTCAGAAGCAGTGTGTCCTGCCCCATGCTGGGTGTCTGCCTCCACGAAGCCTCAGGGCTTCAGCTTCTTGCTGGCTAGAGAGCAGACCCTTGTTGTTCCACTGTACTCGGTGCATGTGGGCTCCTGGCGCGGGGAGCCCTGCAGTGGGGGCCTGGGCCAGCCAGGAAGAAGGTAGAGTAGCTGGGCCAGTTACCGGGATGGAAATTCAGTATGGATCCCAGGTTAGAGTCGAGTTTGCACCCAGGGCTCTTTCGACAAGCTGCCTGTGTCTTCCACGTCCGATCGATCTCTTAGTCCTATATTGAAGCTTAACGCTTTCCTCTTGGGTTTTTTAGAATATGCTTCTGCTGGCCTGAACCATTTCATCTCATTTGTCTCATCGTCGAGCCTGTCTGGAGTTGCAGGGCATTGCTTCCTGCCTTGTTTCCAGCGTTTTAAAACCACTAGAGTCATAAGGTACACCCAAAGGCACCCCGATCACCCAGAGACGCACGCTGGGGCTCGACAGGGAGGGCGGCGCGGGCCACCGGGCGTGTGCTGTTCAGGTTTGGGCACCCGCGTGCGGGGGCTGCTGTGCCCAGCAGTGCCCTGTGCCTTCCCCGGGCCCGGGAAGCCCGCTGCTTGGTTCTGGAAAGCAGCACAAGTTTGGGGTGGGGAGAGCAAGCCCAGTGCAGTGGATGGAAAGCCCCGTGTGGGAGGGAGGGCCAGCTGTTGACCCCCGGGACAGCTGTGTGGGGCGCAGGAGAAGAATGTGGCTGGCCACGCCTGTGTGTGCAGAGCTGCGGCCGCAGGCCAAGCTCACATCTCCTACCGACTTGGCCACGGGATAGATGGGCAGGGTTCTCTCACCAGGGCCTGTGCCCCACCCCCCAGTCGCTCCGTGCTCCCTCAGCCTCCCAGGTCCGCCTCCTACCCCGGGTCTCGCACCGCCTCCACGCGCAGGCCCTGAAGTGGGACGCACTGGGTGCCTCCGCGTGGGTTCCCCCCTCCCGTTCCCCCTCCGAGCCTGCCTGGGCGAGGGTCGCCACGTCTGTTGCCTCCCACGGCCCCCAGGAGTCGGCGCCTCTGGACCAGTGGCTGCCTGGCAGAGGAGAGCCTGGCTCCCAGCTGGGTGGCGGCGGGCCTGGCAGCTGTGAGGTGCCTCCTCCATCTGCCTTCTGCCCGTGGAGACTGGGGATTTTTAACCTTATATATCTTTTTCCTTTATTCAAAACAAAACAATTTTTAGCACACTAAAAAAAAAAAAAAGCCAAACGTTTTGTGCCTTTCTAAGGCAGCACTGTGTCTCAGGCTGCATTTTAGGACTTAATATGGAGATGGCTGCACGTCTCTACCTTGAGTGCCATCAGCCCCTAGGGACCGGGGCCGGGAGGGGGCGCTCTCGGTGACTGGAGGGGCACACCCAGGGGCAGGCTGCTGGCGGTCCCCCCCCCTCCCCCCTGCCCCCTGCTGAGGAAGGAAGGAAGCCCGGTGCCCAGGGAGGGAGCAGCTGGCGGGTGTGGTCAGAGGCTTAGTCCCCAGCTCCAGTGCTCTGCCTGCACAGCTCCCGGCCTGCTGGCCACCATGGCCCGGCTGCTGCGAAGGGGACAGCGCTCGCTCCTTCCTGTCCTGTCTTTCTGCTGGATCCTGACCCGGCCTTGACCCCCGCCCGTCCCACAGACCTGGCGCTCCCATCACTGCACCTGCTTGCTGAGCAGCGCCTGTGTGTGTGTGGGGGGGGGGGGGGGTGGCAGGGCCCCCCCCCCCCCAGCCCAGGGCCGGGCCTCAGCACTGTGTGAGTGGAGGGAGTGTCAGGGTTTTCTCCTCTCCCACCTCTCCTTGCTTGCCCCCTGCCTCTGCTAACAGAACCGGAGATAGAACAGTTCTCTGTAAGGCCCTCCTCATTCCAGATTTTGAGATTCTTGGCCTGGGTGGGGCTGGAGAGCGCTCAGTGTGTTCTCCAGGCTGAAGCGTCCCAATTTGTATATCAGTGTTAAGCAAAACAAAACGCATTTAGATGAGATTTTCATGGACTATTTTAAAAATGTCATTAATATAAAGAAGTTTATATTAGCAGTATTTAATCATTCTCACCTGTAAAGAGTAAGAAAAACAGAAGGTAAATATTCTTACAGAGAATAGCAGAGCTTTACGATTCATTTTCATTTTAAGTCCATTGTTTTACCAATGTATTAATGTTTAGAGGTCTGTTATACTAATGTTATTTATTAATTTTTTTCATTTCCATACACAGTTAACTGAAGAGCTTTTTCAAGCACCCATGTCTGTAAAAAAGATATTTTTAAATAAAGTTTCTTTTGTTGTAGCTGACTTGAGTTCTTGCCCATTCAGGGGTGGGGTGGTGATACTGCCACGTAGGGCACCGAGCGCCGGGAGCCCGTGAGAGGGGCCCGGCTCCCAGCCTGCAGCCGCCCAGAGCCGGGCCGCGGCGCTCCGCAGCTGCCGCACTTCCAGAGGCCCCGGCTTCCTGTGGTCCCCGAGCCCCGTGATGAAGAAAAACACCAGAAGGTTTCTGGGGTAATTAAGCTTTATTTTTCTCATATATATATATATATATATAATATAAAAAGGAAATTGCAAATTTACACAGAACCTGACAAAACCATATATATATATATATATATATGTATGTATATACGCACACGTGCGCACACACTCACACACACACCCCAAAGCTCTAGGCAGGCCCCTGGTGCTCCCCCTCAGCACCATTCTCACACTTGGGCCCTCCTCCTCAGCCCTGGGCCCATCAGCTCGTCCCCTACCTCCCATCCTGGCCTTCCGTGATCCCTGGAGGGACTGGGAGCCAAATGTAGACAGGGCCTCAGGCCTTGGAACGATACCTAGATTTGCTATAGGAATGAAACCAGCCCCCCGGGCTCTGCCCAAAGCAAAAGTGTCCTGAGGCCCCCAAAGACGCAGGCAGGCAGGTGGCAGCCATCCTGCAGCTGCTGCTGGGTGCTGCTCGGGCCCTCTCTGGGGCCAGTGTGGCCAACACACAGCTGGGGTTGGGCTCCAGAACCGGTCTCTCACTTAAACGGCCCAGCTGAGGTGCTGGGGCATCTAGCATGGGAGCGAGAAACTGGCTCAGAGAGGGGCCGCCAGCATAAGGTGGGCGTTGGCGGCTGGGACAGTGAGCTTCACTGGGCAAACGGAGATGGTAGCCAGGTGCTCCCTAAAGGGGGCCTCCAGGGCCAGGAAGGGCTTCTCAGCACAGTTGTGTCCTGGCCCGCGGCCCCTGAAATGGGGTCTGCAGGTGCGCTGGTGCAGGGGGCTTCTCCGCCGTCCCTCTGGAGAGTGAGCAGGGAGCTGGCAACGGTCCAGGCGGGAACGGCGCTGACGGTGATTCAGTGGCTAATGCCTCAGATCGATGTATTTCTCTCCCTAAAAACGGGGAGGGAGAAGTAAGGCGGGGGGAGGGGAGGTGCAGGTGCAGAAGCGGAGTTCAGGAGGGATGATGCAGAAGCTGATGAGCTCCGTGCAGCAGCCCGGAGGGAAGCAGGGAGGGGTGGGTATGGTAGGCTAGAGAGGGCCAGCCAGCCCCGGCGTGACCCTGCGTGGGGAGACGGATGCCACGTTCCCTACTGCATGGCTACTGCACTGATTAGAACTGCTGAGGGGACGGGTTTTGCTCTCCCAGGGCCCCTCAGCCCCCTGCCTGGGCCTGCTACCTACTCCCCCCAAGAGGGATGAAGGGCAGGGAGAGTTAGTGTGAGGGAGCGAGAACTGTTAGCCCCTGGTCCCTGAGGTGCGGCAGGCACTGGTCCTGGGCCCTGCCTCCTACCTGGTCTCCTGGAGCCCTCTTGTCACCGCTGCTGCCCTGCAGGAGGCCCATCTCTTCGGGGAGCTTATCTGACTTAACTTCAACTACAAGTTCGCCCTTACGAGACGGAGACGGGGGCAGCGTGCTGGGAGGGGGGAGGGAGGGAGGCGAGAGGTTGGCAACTCCAGGGTTGGGGGGGGCGAGGGCAGAGGGCGGGGCAGAGCTCATGACAGTTCAGCGTGGATGGAAGCTGGCCAGTGGGCAGTACAGCGGGGGCCACGCTGCCCCAGGCCCACCTCTGCTCCTCAGGGGCAGACAGAGGGCAAGCGGGGAGCAAGCTGGGCGGCGGCCAGGGGGCTGCTTACATCTCCTGCTTGCCTGACCGCCCACACGGCAGCTTGCCCTTCTTGTAGAAGAAATACAGGACGGCGCCCAGCACGGCCAGGACCAAGATGCACACGCTCACCGCCACGATGACCACGCCCTGGCTCTCGGGCTCCGGCAGCTTTTTCTCTGTTCGGCAAAGACAGCGCCATCACTCGCTGCCCCATCCAGCCTGGGGCTCCCCGTGTGTGGGGCCTGGGGGGGGGGGTGGCGGGGGGTGGAATCGGCAGCAAGGACGCCCTGGCACAGCCCTGTCCTGCCAGCCCCGGCTTACCTGTGGAGGTGCCGTTGGCTCTGGCATGAGGGCTGGCAGTGGAGGTGCTGAGGCCAGTGGTCGGGCTGGACTCTGGTGTGAGGGTGGTTAATCTGACTGCGAGGCAGAGGGAGGTGGGTTAGGGAAGCACAAGTTAAAGCCCCTGCCAGCCCTGCAGGGCTGCGGCCCTCACCCAGCTCCAGGAGGATGGTGGTGGTGTTCCTGCCCAGGGAGTTGGAGGCTGTGCACTGGACAGCGCCCGCAGCCAGCAGCTCCGGGCTCACAAGGACAGTCAGCGTGCTCAGGACACTCTGCGGATCTCGGCTCTGCTCACTTGCCTGAAAGGAAGGTGGGGCTCAGGGGGTGGGGGTGGGGGGACATGGAGGGGGTGGGGGGGCGGGGCAGAGAGTGGCCAGCTCACTGTGCCGTTGGCGGTCCAGGAGATGGTGGGCCGCGGGTGGCCTGAGGCCTCACAAGACACATTCAGCATGGTGTTCTCTTTCACCCACACCTTCATCTCCTTTGATGCCATCCATGGGGGCCCTGCGGGGTCAAGCAAGGGTGAGCTGCAGCCATGGCTGATCTGCTGCCCGCTCCCCACCAGGGCTCCCAGGGCAGCAGGGGGGTTTTTTCTCCTCAAAGAGTTGGCAGCAGGTGGGCTCGGGGCGCCCAGGTCTCCACCCGGCGGGCCTCACCAAAAACAGCCACGTTGACCAGCCGCGTGCGGTTCAGGCCGGGGACGCTGGGCACCGATGCCACGCAGCGGTAGCCGCCCCCTGCCTCCCGTCTCAGGTTGGGTAACTGCAGCTTAGGCCCCCTTCCCAGCTCCTGGCCTGTCTGGGGTGAGAGACAGGTCAGAGGGGCTGGGAAGGAGCAAGCCATTGGCGCCCCGCCCCTCCGCCCCCAGCCGCAGAGCTGCCAGCTACCTTCTCTCTCAGCCACTGGAACTCCAGGGCCTGGCTGCTGTCTGCCTCGCAGGTCAGGCTGAGGCTGCTGCCCTCCTGGCTCTCGGGGGCTGCAGGAGTCACTCGCACATCAGACACATCTGGGGACACAGTGGTGCGGTCGGCCTGGGCAGGGCGGGGCCGGTCCCCTGCTCCCCGCACCCGGCCCCCGTCCTGGCCCCGGCCCCTCACAGTTCACCAGTAGCTCGTGGCGTTCACTGGACAGCGAGATCATAGTTTCCAAGTCGAGCCCCTGACACTCATAGAGCCCGCTGTGCTCCTTCTGGGCTGACTCCAAGACCAGGATGCCATTGTCCGTGGTGGCCTCCTCCTCCATCTCACTGGTGCCAGGGTTCTGGGAGGGGGAGGAAAGGTGGGCACAGCGGCCCCTGGGGTGCCTTGGCCAGCAGCTCCGCCCGCACCCTGCACAGAGCCCTCCGCACCTGCTTGTTGATGCTGAAGTGGGGCTGGGGGTTGCCATCCGATAAACACCTGATTTCCACACGGTCCCCTTCCTTCAGCGCCCCCACGGGCTCCACCTCCAACCACACCTTTTCTGCAGAGTCTGCGTGGGCAGAGGGTGGCTCTCAGTCCAGGAGCAGAAGCTGGGCTGGATGGGGAGAGCCCAGCCCAGCGAGCAGGGGCACAGGCCGGTACTCACAGAACACGGGGACGGTGACCTCCCTGGATTCCTTCATATGGTTCCCACTGGGCAGCCGGTAGCTGAGCTCACAGTAGAACTGGGCGTCCTTGTCTTCCTTAACCAGCCGCGCCTTCAGAACACTCTTCAGGGTGTACAGACCGCTGGACTCCACGGTCTGCGACGACTGAATGTGCACCTCTGGACAGGCACGAGGGCGCACGGTTCAGCTGCAGCCACCCCCGCCCCACCCCAGCGGTCCCCTCAGGGAAACGGGAGCCCTGCCCCTGGAGAGGGCCACCCCTCCATCCAGCACTTGCGCCTGCCACCTGCCCGGACAAACATCTACATGCGCACAGAGGTGTGCTGATAACGCTGCTGCAGCAATCAAGTGCGAGGCCCTCGAGCTGCCCCTGCAGCGGCAATGACAACACGCACAGTCTCTGCAGCAGGCGACACCAGCCGGCGCGGCGTCCCCAAGGCCCAGAGCGTCCCCAAGGCCCAGAGCATCGTGCAGCGACGCAGCCACACACCGACACCAGGTCAGGCCTTCCAGATCTCAGCGCTCCTGCCAGCCTGGCCCAGGTGGATCTTCGTGGTGGGGGCCGTCCTGTGCACTGCAGGGTGTTAGCCCCAGCCCCGGGCTCCCCCTACCTGATGCCAGTCTCCCCCTCTCCCACCCCTTCCACCTGGCAAGAACCAGCACTGCCAGCTAACCCCGGCGGGAGGTGCGAGATCACCCCTGGCTAAGAGCAGCGGGCTGGACTACGTGAGCCTTTGTACTCCCAGACACATCTGTCAACATAAGAAGCGGGCTTGAAAGAACAGGCAGCAGCCGACAGCAGCGGCTCCTCCCGCCATGGGCTGGCAAGGCACGGACATCCCCTTCTAGGTCTGTGTAGCTTAAATTCTTCAGAAGATAACTGTCTTCTTGCACCATTTATTTATTTATTTACTATATGCATATATATATGTGTGTGTGTGAGGGAATCTTCCATCTGCTGGGTCACTCCTCAAACGCGCACAACAGCCAGTGCTGGACCAGGCTGAAGTCAGGAGCCCAGAACTCAACCTGGGACCCCTCCCATATACACATGGATGCAGGGACTCAAGCCCTTGAGCCATCGCCATCTGCTGCCTCCCAGGGCTCCTACTAGCAGGGAGCTGGATCAGACGTGGGTAGCCGATACGGGACATGTGTGTCCTGACTGGAAATGTAGGCTGCTGCTCCAAATACCTGCCCTGAGAAAGCACTTCTAAGCATCACATGTGTAATTATTTTTTTGAAAGTAAAAAGCTAACAGAAGGGGCAGTGTTACGTGTAGCAAAGCGTGTTAACTGCCCCCTGTGATGTTGGCATCCCATATGGGCATGGGTTCAAGTCCCAGCTGCTCCACTTCTGACCCAGCTCCCTGCTAATGCACCTGGGAAAGCAGCAGAAGGTGGCCCAAGTCCTTGGGCCCCTGCATCCACATGGGAGACCCAGATGAGGCTCTTGGTTCCTGGCTTCACCCTGGGCCAGCCCCGGCCATTGTGCCATTTGGAAAGTGAACCAGCAAATGGAAGATCTCTCTCTCTCTGTAACTCTGCCTTTCAAATAAACAAATCCTTTGTACACAAAAGCTAAAAGGAAACGTGTGAGGGTTCGCCGTGGCGCCCCGAGCCCGGCTCCCAAGAGCGGGAAGGAACTCACGGTTCTTCTCCTCCTGCAGGGGCCGCCTGTTCTTGTACCAGCTGACTTGGGGAGCGGGGTAGCCGTTCTTCCCCACGCACGTGGCCACCTGGGGAAGACGCGGGGCGAGGCTTGTTGGCGGAGCCTCTTCCTCGCCTCCGAGCCCCCAGACCCCGCTGACCACCTGGCCGCTGGGCGGGTCTCACCTCCGCAGGCTCTTCACTGTCCACAGAGATGCCCAGGGCGTTGACCTGGATGGTGGGCTCCTCCGGAGCCTCTGTGAGGGGAGAGAAGTGAGGGGACGTGGACACAGCTGCCGCGGCCCGCACCGTGCGCAAGGTGGGAACGTGGCCACTCACTGTAGACACGCAGCTGGACACGGTGCTCCTGGGACTGAGGCCGCCTGCCCTGGCACAGGAAGATGCGCTCGTCGTGGGGGGTGACGTGAGTCAGAACCAGGGCGGCCCCTCGGCCCTGCAGGCTCAGCCGCTGCTGGTACTCGCCGGGCTCGCCCTGGCCCTGGCCCTGGCGCACGCGGAAGATGAGTGTCGGCTTCTCCTTGTGGACCTAAAGGGAGAACACCCAGAGGTGAGGGTCCTAGGCCTCCCTGGGGGGCAGAGCTTCCCCCCCCCCCCCCCCACAAGCCCCAAGCACTCACGGAAAACCAATCGGCATGGCTAAAGTTGTCCTGGGAGTGGGCGGGGCCGCACTTCAGGACCGCTGTGCCGCCCACCTCCACCTCTACCAGCTCCTGCGCAGGCTGCTCCGCCTCTCCAGGCACACCTGGGGGGAGGGAGCAGGGCACCCCCAGCAGCTGTGTCAGCCCCAGCTGCCCTCCATCCCCTCTGCGTGCTCGGCTCACTGCAGCTGTTCTGCCTGCCCGAGAGCGCTCTCGGAGAGTCTGGTCCCTCCCAATCCTGACAGCCCCTCCCTGCCCAGCGCAGGCCAGCACTCTCCTGGCTTGGGGGTCCCTGGTCCTCCATCAAGCAGAGACTGAGCACCGGGCCCCTCGGGGATGAGGCCGGTAGAGGGGCAGTGAGGGGCAACCGGGCTCAGGGCCAAGAGGAAGGCCCCTGTCCTTCCAGGCCCCCTGCTCTCCACGTGAGCTCAGAGTGCGGGAATGCAAAGCATGTGCCAGGCTGGGGCACACAGGCCCCTTTGTGTCCCACCCCTAGAAGACGTCATGACTGTGCCCTTTGCCCCCCAGACCCCTCCCTCAGCCCCCCACAAGACCCAGCGGGCCATCTCTGACTGCAGGCTCCCATCTCCCATTCGGCAGGCAGCATCCTTGTGGACATTCCAAACACTCTGGGGACCCCCCCCCCACCTGCAAGGCTGGGGGGTGGGCCCAGATTCTAGAGGGTCAGGGTGTCCCCCAGGGGTCAGGGCAAAGGCCAGGCAGTGGGCAGGAGTGACGTCAGCGGTGCCAGGATGCTGCCAGCCCTGGGAGTTGGTGATGTCACTCGACACCATCTGGCTGGACCCTGGGATGCCTGGGTCCTTGGCCTGGGCTGGCTCTCGGATCAAGAGGGCAGGTGGAGTGGTCTTCAGCCCCCAGCGGAAGTCTCAGAACCAGAGGAGCAGGGAAGGGCGGGGCAGGACCCGCTGGCTGGGGAGGCGGATTTCGCCTTTTCCCCAGAAATAAAGTCAGCCCGGCGGAAGCCCGGGGCACCCCAGGGACGCGATTGGCACGAGGCACGATGCCAGCGACGTGAGTAGTGCCCGGTCGTCCCCTTCCCCAGCTGGACAGCGGCTGGGCCGGGGGAAAGGGAGCCAAAAGAAACAGGCACACGGCAGCAGCGCTGCGGCCGGCCGTGCAAGGGCAGGGCCGGCCGGGGCGTCCAGCCGCTGCGTGGTTCCAAGGAGAAGCTCCGGGGTGCTTGGGCAGCTCTTTCCACCTGAACGCGTTCCCCCAAAGAAACCTAAGAGCGCTCCCACCCTGGGAATCCTCCGTCCCCGGTCTCCGCCACCTGTAATCCCGGTGCCCGGGGAGGCGCGAGGCGACCCTCGCCGCCCCCAGCCCCTGCCAACGCCCAGCTCCAGCAGGAGCGCCGTCCCTCCGCCTCTCCCTCACCTCCAGCCTGGCGCGATGCCCGGGCCGGAGGGGGAGGGGTGGGCTCACCCCTCCAGCTAAGAAAGAGGCCTTTTCCAGCAACAGGCGGGCGCGGAGGGCAGGATTTGGGGATGCGCTCTAGTTGCGCCTCCAGCCACGGCTCCAACGGCGGGGCCCCAGGGCAGGCACCTGGGAAGAAGACTCCCCTGGCGCCCCGAGGGCTCTGCACCACCCCTTCTCGCTCCCGGCCGCAGCCTCTTCCCCGCCTCCCCAGAACCGCTCCCGGGATACTCCAGAATCGCGGCTGCAAACTGGCTACAAACAAGAGTTGCACGCGCGCAAGGCGCCCCGGAGTCGGCGACCGGGGAGGGGCGCGCAGCTCCAGCGCTCGCCACGCTGCCTGCGTTGCTTTCCCGCACGCTGCGCCGGAGACCCCCGGCCGGACCCTGCGGGGCGTGCGTGCCCCCCAGCGCAGTCACTCACCCGCGACGCGGCGACAGCAGCAGGCGACCGCGAGCAAGAAGACGCAGACGAGCCCTGGCAGCCCCATGCTTCCCGACCGGAGGGCGAGAGCCAAGTGAGGAGCGCGGCTGCCGGGGGCTGACGTCAGGGGGGCGGGGGAGGGGGCCCGGAGCGCCCGGCCGCCCCGCCCCGCCCCGCGCAGCCCCCCGCCCCCGCCCCGCGCGCCGCAGCCCTAGGGGGCGGGCCCCGGCGCGCGAGCCGGGAGCTGAGCCCAGGAGCGCAGCCGGAGGTAGGCCGGAGCCGGCCTCCCAGGCTCTGGGCCCCGGAAGGCTGAGGGGGCAGTGACAGGTGTCTGCGGACTTGGCCGCGGCGGCAGCCTCAAGCTGACCCGGATGCCCGGAGTCTTCCCAGGGCGCAACGGCCCCGCTCAGCCCCCAGCCGTGTGGCCCTGGGGGACCTCCTGGAGAAGGAGCAGAGGACCAGGCTCCCGGTGTCGCCGATGGGGGCCTCCTCCCAGAGCGATTGCGCCACCGCGACGCTGTCGGCCTGGCACTGTCCCAGCCTCGAAATCCTGGCGGCTCTGGGGCAAGAACCCTTCCCGCAGAGGTACTGGTGTGGAGGCGTGGAGATGGCACCATCGCGGTTGTCCCTTTACACCCGAGCCCTGCAGGTGGGTCTCTGCCTAGAGGAATGATGAGCGGGCGGAATCACACTTTCCCAACCCAGGCCTTGAGAATTCTTTCTGCCCTTGCCTGTCCCTCGACTCAGTGTCCCCTCAATGGACAGAAGAAGGAGTTCCAGGGTGCAGGGGCCCCAGCTGGGCTCCAGAGACACTGTTGGTGTTGCTATTGTTGAGGACCCCTTGCAGCTCTGCTGCACTCCCCCAGCTCCCTCCCAACCCTGCTGACTGTGGCTCTGCGGGGGGCGGGGTCTGCAGAGGAGGAATCTGGGGTGGGGGCAAGTCTGCCACCCCTCAGTGTGGGCACCTTTACAGCTGCCCTTCTTCCCAGATCCGACTTGGGTCCTCTAGACTTAGAGACCCAGCCCCAAGGCCTCGGGAAAGGCACCCACATCTGCTGAGATTCCTCCTCCCCCAGGGGTGGGGAGTGTCACAACTGGGCATGGATTTGGGGTGGAGGTCCGCCAGGGAGGAGCAAACACCAGACCTGGCCAGGTGACTTGGACGATGCTCTGGGTGGCTTTTATGACGCAGGGATGACTGGCAAACCACGTCGGCCTCGTTTTCCGAGCCTGCTGACCCCTTCTCCCTGTGCCCCAGTCTCTAGCTGGAGGCCATGGCCGGCCAGCCCCCCAGCCCAGGGGCCTGGAGAGAGCAGGAGGAGGCCCCTGGCTCCCCACCTCCTAGAGTGAACGCTAGTTCGGACTCTGGCCCAGGGCCCAGAGCAGAGTGGAATAGACGGGCCTGTTTGTCTGCAGGGACAGGAGGGGACTGGCTGGAGGATGCCGCCTGCCCCCCCCCCCTGCCCCTCCGCCAGGCCCAGCGGGCATCCAGCTCGGCTGCTCTGCCCCACCCCCTTCCCTTCCCTTAACACCATTAACTAATCATTCTCCTCTCTCCGGCCTGAAAACAGAGCCAGCTAACCACCAAGGACAGTCAGTTCTGAATTCTCCTTCCGCCCGGAGCCGGAGCTGAGTGAAGCCAGGTGGGGGTGGAGGAGCCAGCACTGCAGTGGAAGGGAAGTGAGGGTGACATCCCTTGCCCTGTGGCCCAGCAAGCAGCACAGAGCCTGTGCTTGAAGGATGCCAGCGGCCAGGGGCTGTCTGGGCGCCCAGGGAGAGGTCAGGAGACAGACGGCTTTGGGATGGTGTCAGGGAGGGGGTGGCACTTTGGGGTTCCAAACCTGAGAGGTCAGGACCTAGGAGAGGATTCAGAGGGGCACAGAACAGGAAGGCTGGGGTATGAGGGCAGGAGAGCAGGGTGCAAGGGGCAGCTCCCAGGATGCCGGAAGACGGGGCTTTGGCAGCCACAGGGGGAGGTGGAGGAGGCACCTCCCCCCAGAGCTCAGAGCACCTGGACTGGGTGGGAAGCAGCCAGGATGGAGGCCAAGGCCAAGGAGGCGGGACATGGGGTGGGGGCAGCATTCTAAGGCTTTGCCTCACTTCCCCCCAGGAGGAGGGTGGTGGGAGCACTGCTGTGCCCCACCCCCAGGGCAGACCTGGCTCCTGACCGAGAGGCCCCTGTCTGGGGGTCTGTCTCATACAGGTCTGACCAAAGGCAGAGCCCCTGAGGCTGGGTGGGGGGTGGTCCTGGCCCCTCAGCTACCACATCCTTGGTGGGCAGGGCCATCCATTCATTGTAAGGAGCAGAGCTGGGGTACAAAGACCAGGAGTCCTCATTCCCCAGTGGTGAAGTCCAGGGGGCCTTAACCAGGAGGATGTGAGAAGGGTGGTGGGCCGGCGGAGGAAGGAAGCTGATAAAGACCTGCTTGCAGCTGCGATGAGGAGGAGATGGGGGTGGCGGGGTGACCGGCAGTCTTGGCAGTTAAGGAAGCAGGGGACCCGCCCCGCCAGAAGACAGAATCCAGCCTGGGCCTGCTGGCGGGAGGGGAGGTAGGAGGGAGTTTCCAGAGTGGGGTCTGAGTTGGGAGGAGGTTGTATGGAAGGGGGGAAACACAAGATGGGGGGGGCAGGAAACCGGATACTGGGGGGCTGGGTGGAAGACGTGGGGGAGGTGATTGAATGGGGGGAAGCGGATCCGCTCAACCCATGTCCTTCGCACCTGACCCAAGGCAGGAGGGAGGAGGGGCGCCCGAACTGAGGTGCACCCCTGCAACCCCAGAGAGCCGGGGAGGGTGGCTTTCTGGGGAGATGGGAGGGGCTATTTTTAAACTTGGAAAAGCCGTGAGTTCATCTCCACCCTGGAGACGGCAAAGGCCCCATTGTGCAGGGGTCCAGGGGAGGGGGAGGGTGGCAGGGCGGGTGGCACAATGGTGGGGATTATGTCCCTGGGAGCCGGCAGGGGAGGGGAGATGTCGTCACAGCAGGCCCACTGGACTCTGGGGTGGAGCCAGTCCAAGCTTGGGCTTGGTCAGGGGGGTTCCATAGCCACAAAGCCCCCTGCCGCAGAGCTGGGGTCTCTGGCATCCGGAGGCCCATGCTGGGTAGGGGTCCGCTGATGGGATTCCCAGGGCCTCGCTTTCCCAGGGACTGCAGAGTCTGTTCCCAGGCTCCCAGCATTCCGGCGACTCCCTGGGGAGCTGCTGGCCTCTCCTCTCTCGGCCCCTTCCCTGCCCGGCGGTGGTGGGAGAGGAGACTGAGGATGTGCAGTGCCTGGGCTCCTCCTGGGGATTGGGGGTCCCTAGCCAGAGGGAGGGGAAGCAGTGGGAGGGGTCCCCAGCCCAGCATGGCTCAGACCTGGGACTGTCCCCTTTGGCCCCTCTAACCTCAGGGGACCTCTAAGTGTCCAGCCCACCTGCCTGCCCTCAGTCCTTAGCGCCCAAGACCTCGCCCCCGGGGACCCCGCCGAGCGGGAAGGCGCCGGCGCTAAGCGCCTCTGGGCGCCCGGGAGCCTCGCTCTCCGGGGTCCTGCCCGCGGCCGGCCGGGGAGGCGGGGCATCCGGCCGCGCACCAACCCAAACATTACCATAAATGCTCAGGCGGCCGGGCTGGCGGGCTGGGGCGGGGGCCTGGGGCTCTCCGGAAGCCCCGAATCCGGTCTTGAGGCCTTTCCCAGTGCAGCCGGCTGGTGGTGATTCAGTTTCTCCGGTCACCCCCTCTGCACGGGCGGGCGCAGGGGTGCAGAGGGGGCCGTGGGGAGAGGATGGGGCTGCCTCCCGGTGGCCAGGGCCAGAATCGGGCTGCCTCTGGGGACCACTGCTGTCTCCGGGCTCAGTTCTCTAAGCCCCCTCCCACTTCCCTGAGGATGAGGATGGGGTGGGGGAGGGGTGTGGGAGTTTACCTCTCTCCCCCTCTGGGAAGGTCACATCCCCTCCCCAAAATACCCACACAATACACCGCCACCCAGGGTGAGGAATGTCCCCTGGGAGCTGTGTCAAGTTTGACGTTTTTGTTTGAGTCCTCCCTGAGGACAGGCCTGGGAGTGCCACCGCCTGAGCAAGCCCCAGGAGCCCTCGCTGGGGTCTGGCTGCTGCTGTTCCTGCAGCCCAGCCACGGGAGAAGAGGCGCAGGGGGCTGCGTGCTGGTAGGGAAAGCCCCTAACGGGGTCACACAGCGGGGCGCCCTCCCTCCCAGGCCTGTCCCACTGGAGACTTTGGTCCCAAACGCCCTGGCTGGGAGCTCCGGGGAGGAACGGGGGGGGGGGGGGGGGGGGGGCCTGCTGCCCAGGCAGCTGGCCGATTTGGGGCAGGAGGGGAGGAAGCGGCGCACAGATCCTGTTGGCACCTGTCTCTCCACTCACGAAGCTCTCATGGATGGGTCGCTGGCTTGCCTGCTCCTCACCTGGATCCTACAACAAAAACGAAGAAATAGGCACACAGTTCCGTGTGTTGAAGTCATCCAGCCTGCGAGTGACAGAAACGCAGTAAAAATTCTGATGAAAGGGCACAAGACTTTCTGCATAACTTCTTTAACAATGTACACTTCAGTGTGGTATTTGGCACAACATTGCACAAACCTGCTCCACTATCTGTTTATTATTATTATTATTTTATCTATTTGAAAGGGAGATCTTCCATCCACTGGTTCACTCCCCAGATGGCTGCAACGGCCAGGACTTGGCCAGGCTGAAGCCAGGAGCTAGGCACTCCATCCATGTGTCTCCCATGTGGGTGGCAGGGGCCCAAGCACTGGGGCCATTTTCCCAGGCTGCTTTCCCAGGTGCATCAGCAGGGAGTATGGGATGCCGGAGACACAGGCGGTAGCTTAACCCTCTGTGCCACAACGCTGGCCCCTGAACCAAGGTTTCTCCAACACGTGCTGATTCAGAAAAGGGAGTGCCAGTGTGGACCTTGGGCCTGTGCCAGCCAGGGAAGTCCTCCTGGAAATACAGAGACTGAAGTGAAGATCTGGTTTAGAGAGGGGAGGAGGGGGAGCGGTCAGTCATTCAGGCAGAGAAAGTGGCCCCAGCAAGGAGAAAGGGATGGGGCTGAAGAAAGGGGCACACACAGCGGTGGCCGATTAATTTCTTATTTATTTAAGTAATTTGAGAGCTCTCCCAGCTGCTGGTTCATCCCCCCGCCACCTGCCCCCAGAGCCTACGACAGCCAGGGCGTCAGGTCAGGCTGAATCCAGGAGCCCAGAACCCAATCCAGGTTTCCCATGTGAGTGGCAGGGACCCAACCTGAGCCATGATCTGCTGGCTCCTGGAAGCTGGAGTCAGGAGCCAGAGCCAGGGACTGAACCCAGGCCCTCTGGGATGTGATGTCCCAAGCAGCATCTTAACTGCTAAGCCAAACACCCACCCTCAGCACTTCTGTATAAGAAGAGTTGTAGGGCAGCTATTGGGCTCGGAGGTGGGGTCGTCGGGAGGCTGGGTGATTTTTCTAGATGCTGTATTTGCATAACAAGCTCACTACTGTCATTTGGAATGCCTTGAGGAGAGTGCCAGCTACACCACTGCTTCTTGGCACCACCTTTATGCAGCCATTTGGTACTCAGTGAGCAGTGTTATGTGGCTAACTAGAACTTCAACAAGGTAGAGGGTGCACGCATGTGGGAACTTGGGGAGATGAGGTGGGCGTAGGTAATCAGGGCAGAGCTTGGATTTTTTTTTTTTTTTGACAGGCAGAGTGGACAGTGAGAGACAGAGAGAAAGGTCTTCCTTTTCTGTTGGTTCACCCCCCAATGCCCACTGCGGCTGGCATACCACGCTGATCCGAAGCCAGGAGCCAGGTGCTTCTCCTGGTCTCCCATGCGGGTGCAGGGCCCAAGCACTTGGGCGGCCATCCTCCACTGCCTTCCCGGGCCACAGCAGAGAGCTGGCCTGGAAGAGGAGCGACCAGAACAGAATCCAGCACCCTGACTGGGACTAGAACCTCCCCAGGCAGAGGATTAGCCTATTGAGCTGCGGTGCCGGCTGGATCTTTTTTTTTTTTTTTTTTTTTTTAATTTTTGACAGGCAGAGTGGACAGTGAGAGAGAGAGAGACAGACAGAAAGGTCTTCCTTTTGCCGTTGGTTCACCCTCCAATGGCCGCCGCGGACGGCGCGCTGCGGCCCGCGCACCGCGCTCGTCCGATGGCAGGAGCCAGGTGCCAGGTGCTTTTCCTGGTCTCCCCATGGGGTGCAGGGCCCAAGCACCTGGGCCATCCTCCACTGCACTCCCGGGCCACAGCAGAGGGCTGGCCTGGAAGAGGGGCAACCGGGATAGAATCCGGCGCCCCGACCGGGACTAGAACCCGGTGTGCCGGCGCCGCAAGGCGGAGGATTAGCCTGTTGAGCCACGGCGCCGGCCCTTTTTTTTTTTTTTTAAGATTTATTTATATATTTGAAAGGCAGAGTCACAGAGAGACAGAGGCAGGGAGAGAGAGAGGTCTTCCATCCACCAGTTCACTCCTCAGATGGCTGCAACAATCCAAAACCAGGAGCCAGGAACTTATTCCGGGTCTCCCATGTGGGTGCAGGGGCCCAAGGACTTGGGCCATCTTCTACTGCTTTTCCAGGCCATAGCAGAGAGCTGGATCAGAAGTGGAGCAGCCGGGACTCAAACCAGCACCCATAAGGGATGCCAGCACTGCAGGCGGCGGTTTACCCACTACACCACAGCACTGGCCCCAGAGCTTGGATCTTAAGATAGGGCAGGAATCTCCTTAAAAAAGAAAAAGAGGGGGGCTGGCGCCATGGCTCAACAGGCTAATCCTCCGCCTTGCGGCGCCGGCACACCAGGTTCTAGTCCCGTTCGGGGCGCTGGATTCTGTCCCGGTTGCCCCTCTTCTAGGCCAGCCCTCTGCTGTGGCCCGGGAGTGCAGTGGAGGGTGGCCCAAGTGCTTGGGCCCTGCACCCCATGGGAGACCAGGAAAAGCACCTGGCACCTGGCTCCTGCCATCGGATGAGCGCGGTGCACCGGCCGCAGCGCGCCGACCGCGGCCATTGGAGGGTGAACCAACGGCAAAGGAAGACCTTTCTCTCTGTCTCTCTCTCTCACTGTCCATTCTGCCTGTCAAAAAAAAAAAAAAAAAAGAAAGAAAGAAAAAGAGGGGGAATAGGCAATGGGGAGCTACTGCAACTTCTTGAGCAATGGCAAAATGATGTGATGAAATTGGAATTTAGTTTTACAATGGTTTCTAAATATCTTCTTGGCCTGAGAGTGCCCCCTGGTGCACCTGGTTTGAATTGCTCCCCAGACTTAGGGAATGTGAGGGATACCTGGTAGGGGACACTGAACACCAGGACTGAGCTGCGGAAGCAAGACTCAGGATCGCACATTGTGGTGGGTGATGACAGCACTACAGCAGAGGTGCCCTGGGCACGGGGTAGGGGGCTGGGCACTGTAGCGGTTTCCCTTCTCTCTGGGCCCAGACTCTTACCTGTGTGTATTGTGACACAGCACAGTCATCTACTAACAACTAAGGCAGCAGCTCCAGAGGGGATGATCATTAAGATACAGCCCAAGTGTTCGAGAAAGATGCACTCCCAAGGGGCACAGACAAAGCAAGCAATTATAATACAACGTGCAAATGGGCACCACCACCAGCTACTTAGCCTGCCTGGGGTAGTCAGAGGCGGCTTCCTGGAAGAGTAGCTGCCTGGATTCACTGTAAGGCATGAGTAGTGGATAACCAGCGGCATGGGGAGTGGGGCATGTGGTCTGCAGGACCACATGGCGTGCCCCATGCCGAGGGCTGCTGGCTGCCAGTATCCTGCAAGGGAGGAACGGGTCTAGGGAGGGGTGAGGCCAGATCACCAAGGATCTATAAACCATGGTAAATGACTGACAGCAACAGGTGTGTGTGTGAATGGTGTTAAGCAAGGGAGTAAACACCAGCAGTTAAAGTCCATTAGCATTCAGGCTGCAGAGGGACAGGGCCGAAGGCCCTACTTTCTTGCTCTTTTAAAAGGTTTCTTTCTTTATGGGAACAAGTGACAGAGGAGAATGAGATCTTTCACCCTCTGGTTCACTCTCCAGATGCCCTCAGCAGCCAGTTTGACTGAGCCAGGAGCTCCACCGGGCCCTCCCATGTGGATGGCAGGAACCCAAGTACTTAGGCTGTCACCTGCTGCCTCCCAGCCCCATTAGCTCCACTTCTGATCCAGCTCCCTGCTATGGCCTGGGAAAGCAGTGGAGGATGGCCCAAGTCCTTGGGCCCCTGCACCCACATGGGAGACCTGGAGGAGGCTCCTGGCTCCTGGCTTCAGATCAGCACAACTCTGGCCATGGCAGCCACTTGAGGAGTGAACCAGTGGATGGAAGACCTCTCTCTATCTCTCCCTCTCTATGTAACTCCACCTCTCACATGAATAAATAAAATATTAAAAAAAGAACTCCCCATTAAGTTGAGAGCCAAGCACCAATTTGAATTCCAACTGCTCCACTTTCAATCCAACTCCCTGCTAAAATGCCTGGGAAAGCAATGAAAGAAAGCCCAGGTCCTTGGGTTCCTCCACCCACATGGGAGACTCAGATGTAGCTCCTGGGTCCTGACTTCAGCCTGGCCCAACCCTGGCCATTATGGCCATTTGAGGAGGGAACCAGCAGATGGAAGATCTCTCTGTGTGTCTCTCCCTCTCTCTCTGTAGTTTTGCCTTTCAAATAAATAAAATGTCTTTAAAAAAAAGCCTGCTTTATGGGGCTGGTGCTGTGGCGTAGCGGGTAAGGATGCCACCTGCAATGCCGGCATCCCATATGTGCACTGGTTCAAGTCCCAGCTGCTCTACTTCTGATCCAGCTCTCTGCTATGGCCTGCAGTAGAGGATGGCCCAAGTCCTTGGGCCCCTGCACCCATATGGGAGACCTGGAAGAAGCTCCTGGCTCCTGGTTTTGGATTGGCTCAGCTCCTGCCGTTGCAGGCATCTGGGGAGTGAACCAGTGGATGGAAGACCTCTCTCTCTGGCTCTAACTCTCTGTAACTCTGTCTTTCGAATAAATAAATAATTTTTTTTTAAAAAAAAGTGAAGCTGGGGCAAGCCTTGTGTGTTAAGCCTCCACCTGCAATGCAGGTATCCAAACCTGAGCAACGGTTTGAGTCCTGGCTGCTCCATTTCCAATCCGGCTCCCTGCTCATGTCCCTGGGAAAGCAGCGGAAGACGGCCCAAGTGCTTGAGCCCTGCACCCACATAGGAGACTCAGTTGGAATTCCAGGCTCTTGACTTCAGCGTGGCCCAGCACTGGCAGTTATGGCCATTTGGGGAGTGAACCAGCAGATAGAAGAACTTTCTCTCTGTCATTCTGCCTTTCAATTAAAACCCATAAAGCTTTCAAAATCACAAAATATCCAAGATAAATGACTTAGTTACTGAACATGTTATTGACTGTGTGGGCCAGGAATGCTTCAGTGAGTAATAAAGTCACAGAAATTCATAAATTCTTGCATAGTTGTTCCATAAAATTAATTTTTTCCCTTCAGGAAAATCCTTGATTATATTATCATAGAAAATTTCTCGCAAGGCATGTTTCTTTGACAGTAATGCCAAATTAATTGACCTTTCTTGAGGAATTATTGTTTTTAGACCTTTAAAAAAATTAACTTCAGTTTGGACTAACTTTGCTCTGCGGAGGCCCTAGCAGCTGAAAGTGTTACTAATCTATTTAAAGCAATACTTACATTCAGAAATTAATTATAAATGCAATATGTCATGTTAAAATATTGCTAAGGGGATATATATTACAAGTATTTTATCCCAGAGAAAATTTTATAGTATTTTTATAGTTTATATTTTCATTTCACTATCTTTTTAAAACAATATCTAGGTCCATTTTTTTAAAAAATTTATTTATTTATTTGAAAGTCAGAGCCACACAGAGAGAGGAGAGAGAGAGAGAGAGAGAGAGAGAGAGAGAGAGAGAGAAAGAGGTCTTCCATTCTTCTGGTTCACTCCCCAATTGGCTGCAATGGCCCGAGCTGTGCCGATCTAAAGCCAGAAGTCAGGAGCTTCCTCCTGGTCTCCCATGTGGGTACAGGGGCCCAAGGACTTGGGCCATCTTCCACTGCTTTCCCAGGCCATAGCAGAGAGCTGGATCGGAAGAAGAGCAGCCGGGACTAGAACCGGTGCCCATATGGGATGCCGTTGCTTCATGTCAGGGCGTTAACTCGCTGCACCATAGTGCCGCCCCCAGGTCCATTTCTTAAGTTTTATTTCTTGAAAATTCTATAACACTGAAATATTACGAAGAAAACTCCCGGGGCCAGCGCCGCGGCACAGTGGATTAAGTGATGCCGGCATCCTGCGTCGGTGAGCAATTGTAGTCCCGGCTACTCTGCTTCCGACCCAGCTCCCTGCTAATGGTGCCTGGGAAAGCAGGTCCAAGCCAAAGGCAAGAGCCAGGAACTCCATCCGGGTCTCCCACGTGGGTGACAGGACCCCAGGCACATGGACATCATCTGCTGCCTCCCAGCGGTATTAGCTGGAAGCTGAGTGGGTAGTGCTGAGCAGCCAGGGATCCAACCAGGCTGACCTGGGCTGTGGCTTAATCCACTGCACCCCAGTGCCCCCCCCCACTTCCTTTGATGCTGAAATTAACCCAGAGGTGGCTGCCTTTGGGCCAGTTCCAATGGGAACTGGGGAGTGGGGAATGCACACATGCGCACCAGGCATGCTCACTGCTACAAGACCGGTCAGCGTGCAGGACGAGGCGGGAAAGACAGTCCGTGTTCATTCTGGTAACTTCCCACTCTGACCCTGCTCCTCGGGGTCTCACCCCCCCACACCCCTGCCTGCATTCCATGTTTTCATCTCTCTTCTTCCAGAGAACTCTGGCTCTCAACCAGATGTATCCGTTTTATCCAGTCCCATAAGGCACACAAAATCGCAGTTTCAGAACGGCTGCACCCGTGCTCCCACGAAATCAAACCCCACCACCAGAGTTCAAGGGCTCTTTGCTTCCGGAGGGGTGCAGCCAAGCGGATGTGGTCAGCTTGTAGCCCTCTCCTTTCTGTGTGGCTCCACAGGGAACACAGTGAGGCTTATTCTGTTGTTGTTGATTGGATTTTGATGTATAAGACATCAGTACTCTTTTAAAACTCAAAATTATATAAAAACCTATACTCGAGAGAGATGCCACTCCTACCCTCGCCCCTCCCCTCCATTCCTTTCAGCCCTACCTCTTGCGGGGAATTAATTTTATTATCTGTCTGGTGTAAACTTCCTGTGTTTTATGTTTCTTATTTATTTATTTATTTATTTGACAGGCAGAGTGGACAGTGAGAGAGAGAGACAGAGAGAAAGGTCTTCCTTTACCGTTGGTTCACCCTCCAATGGCTGCCGCGGACGGCGCGCTGTGGCCGGCGCACTGCGCTCATCCGATGGCAGGAGCCAGGTGCTAGGTGCTTTTTTCCTGGTCTCCCATGGGGTGCAGGGCCCAAGCACTTGGGCCATCCTCCACTGCACTCCTGGGCCACAGCAGAGGGCTGGCCTGGAAGAGGGGCAACCGGGACAGAATCCAGCGCCCTGACCGGGACTAGAACCCGGTGTGCCGGCGCCTCAAGGTGCAGGATTAGCCTGTTGAGCCACGGCGCCGGCCAGACTGCTCCACTTCTGATCCTGCTCCCTGCTCATGTGCTGGGAACGCAGCAGAAGATGGCCCAAGTGTTAGTGCTGCTGAGGAGTCCTCGGGCCACGCTCGCAGCCCTGGGACACAGGGCTGCAGGGCAGAGGGACAGGGACACAGTTAGCACAGCCAGACCTACTGTCCTCATGGTTCCTTACCACAGCCCAGTGGGGGCCAGGCACCGTGATCAGAGCACGTGTGTGTGTGTGTGTGTGTGTGCGTGTGTGTCTGTGTACACCGTGCATCATGTCTGTGCCTGTGTGTGCATCATGTATATGTGTGTGTGTGTGCATCACGGGTGTCTGTATGTGTGTGCCTGTGCGTATCGCTCATCATGTCTGTGCCTGTGTGAGTGCATGCATCATGTGTGTGTCCATGTGTGTGAATGTGTACCATTCATTATGTCTGTGCATGTGTGTGTATGCTGAAACCTGCTAACTAATGACTGGATTCCAGGATTAGGACCAAGCCCGAAGCCCAGTGGACCTGGACAAGGGCTGAGGTGACAGAGCCACGTGGGGGCAGCCTGGGGCAGCGTTGATCTCTCAGGGAGGGGGGGTGGCCTGGGGCAGGTTGATCTCTCAGGGAGGGGGGTGGCCTGGGGCAGCGTTGATCTCTCAGGGAGGGGGGGCAGCCTGGGGCAGGTTGATCTCTCAGGGAGGGGGGCAGCCTGGGGCAGCGTTGATCTCTCAGGGAGGGGGGTGCCCTGGGGCAGTGTTGATCTCTCAGGGAGGGGTGGCCTGGGGCAGGTTGATCTCTCAGGGAGGGGGGTGGCCTGGGGCAGTGTTGATCTCTCAGGGAGGGGGGTGGCCTGGGGCAGTGTTGATCTCTCAGGGAGGGGGGTGCCCTGGGGCAGTGTTGATCTCTCAGGGAGGGGGGTGGCCTGGGGCAGCGTTGATCTCTCAGGGAGGGGGGTGGCCTGGGGCAGCGTTGATCTCTCAGGGAGGGGGGTGGCCTGGGGCAGTGTTGATCTCTTAGGGAGGGGGGTGGCCTGGGGCAGTGTTGATCTCTCAGGGAGGGGGGTGGCCTGGGGCAGTGTTGATCTCTCAGGGAGGGGTGGCCTGGGGCAGTGTTGATCTCTCAGAGAGGGGTGGCCTGGGGCAGTGTTGATCTCTCAGGGAGGGGTGGCCTGGGGCAGCGTTGATCTCTCAGGGAGGGGGGTGGCCTGGGGCAGTGTTGATCTCTCAGGGAGGGGGGGTGGCCTGGGGCAGTGTTGATCTCTCAGGGAGGGGGGTGGCCTGGGGCAGTGTTGATCTCTCAGGGAGGGGTGGCCTGGGGCAGTGTTGATCTCTCAGGGAGGAGGGGTGGCCTGGGGCAGTGTTGATCTCTCAGGGAGGGGGGGTGGCCTGGGGCAGTGTTGATCTCTCAGGGAGGGGGGTGGCCTGGGGCAGTGTTGATCTCTCAGGGAGGGGTGGCCTGGGGCAGTGTTGATCTCTCAGGGAGGGGCAGCCTGGGCCAGCGTTGACCTCTCAGGCTTCTGGAGCTGGGGCCGGGCCAGGGCCTGCAGAGCTGCTCCCTGCCTCACAGAGGCCGCCTCCCCTGGCCTTCTCCCCTGCTCACCAGGCAGGGCGGCCCGGGGCTTCTATCCTGAGAGGGCCCTGACCCCTGGCAGTCTCCTCCAAGCCCGCCTCCCCAGGCCCTGCACACACTGTCACTCTGGGGGTGGGGCGGGATGTGGCTGGGAGGCGGGGGGGGGGGGGGGGGGGCGCTGGGCGCTGACACTGGCTGTCGCCTAGAAATACTGAGGATTTCTCCTCACATTGCTGTCACAGTGAACACGCCCGACAGCCAGCAGCGTGCAGGCTGCCTGCACGATCCTTCAATGCTCACAAACAGAAATCCTAAACGCACGAGACCCACTGTGTGCCGACCACTGCCCCTGGCCAGTTTGGTCTTTCAATGTGAACCACCCGCCCATACCTCCATCACCTCCTCAAGGTGCACACAGGGACCCAAACATCACACGGGAACAAAGCCACGCACAAAGGTGAATTTTATTCATGAGAAGCATTTGCAAATGCTCAAGAAAAGAAAAACAGCTCAGCCTGCGCATTGCTCCTGGTGATGGGGGCGGAGCGAGGCTACTTGGAGGCCACTCGGCAGCAGCGGAGGCCAGGGCTGCTCCCTCGGGACGGCAGGACGCAGCAGGCCCTCAGCAGGAACTGGAGGATCCTCCTGCCGACCCTGCGCAGGCCCTGCCTCTTGCCCTGGGCGCTGGCTGTGGAGTCTGTGGTGGCTGCGGTCCCAGCGGTCCCAGCCTCCTCGGGCTCACGGGCAGCTGTGGCAGCTTCTGGCTCTGCGAGGTCCACATGGCTCCCGGCACTGGGGCTGGAAGGCGACACCTTGAAGGCTGGCTCTGGGGCTGCGCTGGGAACAGGGCTCCTCTCCTGCTGTGGCTGGCCTGGTAGGAGAGAGTCAAGAAGGGGTGACCAAGGGGCCCTAGGGCTCAACCACAAGAGTACCAGAGATGGCTGGGCTGGGAGGGAGAGGGCAAGACTCACTGGAGGGCTCGGAGGAGTCGGGGGCGGCGCTGGGAACAGGGCTCCTCTCCTGCTGTGGCTGGCCTGGTAGGAGAGAGTCAAGAAGGGGTCACCAAGGGGGCCTTGGACTCAGCTCCTGGAGGGCCCGAGGCAGGAGGGGCTGGGAAGGGAGAGGGCAAGACTCACTGGAGGCCTCGGAGGAGTCGCTTTGTGCGGAGGAAATGTAGCCTACAGCCATGCTGTCACTGGACACAGACACGAGAGCCAAGCTGTCGTCCTCTATGGGGCGGCACTCGCCGCTCTGCAAGGACTTGGCCAGGGACGTGGGGTCCTGGGGCTGAGGGCCGGGCGGCCCCTCGGTCCCCGTGTCTGGCAGCAGGCCGAGGTCTGCCAGGTACTCCCTGGCCTGTGGGTCCCTGGGAACGCCCAAGGGCTGCAGCAGGGCGACCGCGTCCTCCTCGTGCTCCTGGGCGGCTTCTCGGCTGAGGCTGAACCACGAGTGGGTGCTGGCGTCCTCCGCACTGGGCCTCCCCGAGGCGTTGACGGAGAGCAGCCATGCCAGCAGCTCCTGCAGGGCCGGGCTGATGCCACGTGGCACCACGTAGACGCTGCACAGCACCCTGTCCCGCAGCTTGTTCATGTCCTTGCCAGGGAAGGGCATCGTGGCCTCCAGCATGGCAAACAGCACCACCCCCAGACTCCACACGTCGGCCTTAAAAGCGTCGTAGTCCTCCCCGAGGAAAACCTCCGGTGCGCAGTACTCGCGGGTCCCCCAGAAGCCCCTTACCAGCGTGCCCTGCTCCAGCCGCAGGCTCAGCCCAAAGTCCGCCAGCTTGATGGTCATGTGCATGTCCAGCAGCAGGTTGCCCAGCTTGAGATCCCGGTGCGCCACGCGCTGGGCATGGCAGTAGCTCACGGCGGCCAGTGCCTGGCCGAACAGGGTCCTGGTCTCGTCCTCGGCCAGGCTGCCCTGCCGCCGCACGTAGTGCCAGAGCGAGCCCCTGGTCGCCAGCTCCATCACCAGGAACAGGTGCTTCTTCGTGTGCCGCTCCTCCAGCAGCGCACGATGTTGTCATGCCGCAGGCTCCTCAGGATGGCCGCTTCCCTCTGCACGGACAGCGGGCCGCTGGGAGAGGCGTCTCGCAGGAGGATCTTCACTGCCACATACTTGCCCAACACCAGGTGCCAGGCCAGCTTCACCAGGCCGAAGGCGCCCCGGGCGATGACATACATGAATTGGCACCCGTCCAGTGGCGGATGGAAGTCCAAGGGGCCTTCCATGCCGCCGGTCACCTAACTACGCTCTCTCGACTCCCTAACTCGCTCGACACACGCTAGCTGATCACCGACCCTCACTGCACTACCTACAACACAAAGGGACCACGGGGGCCTGACTGCCCAGCTGACTAAGACTCAGCACCAGCTACTCTCACTACTCTAGAGGCGAAGCCGCAAGACTGTCTCAATAAAGCAGAACACAACAAAGAGGGAAAGCCACTAAATCCTCGAACGCTGATGCTCCTGAGCGTGCTAGCTGACTAGAGTGGGGGAAGCAAAATGAAGAAAACTGCAAAAAAAGGCCAAATGGGCAAAACAACAATGAGGAGGAAAACAACAAACTAACCAAAACGGGAAAAAGCAAAAACCAAACAGACCCAGAAACAAACAACCAAGAAAAAGCACAAGCAACACCAACGAGCGCAAAGGCTGGTTAGAGGGGTCCTAGTTACACAGATCACAAACGAGTGCTCTCTGGGTAAGGCGGACGGAAACCCAGGCCCCGCAGCGGCTATATATAACCTTTGGGGGGCTCACCTCACATAGTGGCGCCTTATGACGTCAGAGCGAGAAACGGACCAATCCCAGCCCAGCCAGGGACTCTGTAATAATACGACTTTCATAACAGTGAGGCATTATGAAGTCAGAGCAAGAAATTGACCAATGGGAGCTGGAGTTTCATCCACAGTGGTTTTCTCGAGAATCTTCCAGTTGAATGAAAACGATACTCAAAGAGATTTTGGACTAGGTTGGTGATCGGGATGGATAGTTAACTTTTGAGAAACTCCAACCTGTAGATTGCTTCGGTGGCCTTCTTGTTTCTACTTTAAATATGATGATAAGTTGTGTCTTTCGAAGACCTCCTAGTGTCTCCACTTAGCATATCCCCTCCTTTCCTTTACCCTCTGAGTGATGGGTCTCTGAGTGATGGAACAACTTCTCTGGCCTCGGTAAACTCAACACGTGTTCTGTAGCCCAAGACACCCCAGGTACACTGTCCGCATCTCCAGAGCTGAGAGGAAGGTGGCTTTGTCACCCTTTCCCCCTAAGTCATGGTCAGATTTCTCGGCAGAAACCCTGGAAGCCCAGAAGGGAGTGGGTCCATGCAGTCCAACCAGGGAAGGCCCAGTCAGTGGCAGCCGAGAAAGCTACATCCTCCGAGACTGTCCTCCGCCCGGTAGGGAGGAATGGAGGCTCTGCCAGGCACTTGGGGTTTTGGGCTCCTGTCACAACAACAACCAAAACTCCTGGCTCCTGGCTTCAGCCTGGAAGAGTCCTGGAGGTCATTTATGGGCTGTATCAGAGCATGGAGGTGCTCCCCCCCCCACTAGCACTCTCTTTTCCCCTCTTAACTCTCACACAAATAGATTGCAAATTAGAAAGAAAAGAGGGACTGTCCTTCAACTCCTCAGGACCTGCACAGCCCAGAAACGACGAGACGATGGCCGCATCACAGCCTCGGATCTGTCTCCTTGGGACAGCCTCGTGCTGAGCCCTCAGGACCAGTGTTTCTCCCGAGGAAGCCACAACCTCCTCTCAAGTAGGAAATGAGCCCGGGAACCCCCGCCCCACTCAGCAGGTGGATCGGTGTCTCCTGCAGTTCTTGAGGAGCCCCCAGGGCCCAGCACAGCCGTGGGCCCAGGAACACGTGGTGGTCCCTCTGCACCGACTGCCCAAGCCCTCTTGGGAGAGGAACCCTCCCTGGGGAGATGACCCCTCCTCCGGTTGTCCTGGGACATTGCACGGTGCGAGTTCTCCGTGATTTCCTGCAGTGCTGGTCACCTCCTCAAGGCTGGGAGGAAAGAACCAGCACCCCAGGACTTCTCACTACAGTTTTATTAAATAAGCTGAAGGAACAACAGAGTGTGAGGACTTTGGGGACTGTTTTGCATAGATTTAGGTAAAGCCCATTTCACTTAAAAGATTTGTCTTTTCTTTAGATTATTTTTGTTTGTTTTTACTGAGTTGAAAGGCAGTTTACAGAGAAGCAGAGAGAGAGAGACAGAGAGAGAGAGAGAGAAGAGATATAGCAATTGTCCATCCATGGTTCACCTGCCACACCCCACACAAATGGCTCCCTCACTTGGGCTACGCCCATCTGAAGGCAGGCACCCAAACTCATCCAGGTCTCCCCTTGGTTGGCAATGCCCCAGGTAGTTGGCCATCTTCCTCTGCCTTCCCAGGCACGTTAGCAGGGAGCTGGATCAGACGCAGAGCAGCCGGGACTAAACCAGCCTCCCAATATGGGATGCCAGTGTCACAGGGCGCAGCTTTACTGCTATGCTACGGCACTGGTGCCCAGGCTTCTCTAAGATTTATTGATTTGAGAGGTCAGACAACAGAGAGGGATTGATCTTCTATCCTCTGCTCACTCCCCATATGGCCACAATGGCTAAGGTGGGCTGGTTTCAAGCCAGAAGCCTAAGGGGCTGACACTGGGTATATGGGTTAAGGCAGCGGTGCAGAGCTGGCATCCATATGGGTGCTGGTTTGAGTCTGAGCTTCTTCATCCCCAATCCAGCTCCCTGCTAATGGGCCTGGGAAAGCTGCAAAAGATGACCCAAATGTTTAGGCCATTTCTCCCATGCTGTAGACCCAGAAATCTCCTGTTCCAGGCTTTAGGCTGGCACAGCCTTGGCCACTGTAGCTATTTGGGATGTGAATCTGCAGATGGAAGATCTCTCTCTCTCTCTCTCTCTCCCACCTTTCTCTCTTTGTGTGTGTGCCCCTGTCCTTCTGTGTCTTTATCCCTCTCTCTGTAACTCTGCCTTTCAAATAAATAAGATTTGAAAAAGTTAATTAAAAACCCTAGAACTCCACCCTGGTCTCCCACAGGGGTGGCAGGTGCCCATGTTTGGACCATCTTCCGCTGTTTCTCAGGTGTGTTAGCAGAGACTGGCTCGGAGCCAGGGTTGACCAGACACTTCAACTATGGGATGCAGGCATCATTAGCCGAGACTTAGCCCACTGTGCCATGCACCAGCCCCCAAGAACCAAGGTTTCTTTCTCGCTCCCAATCTGATATCAGCCAAGTAAAGGAGTTTTCTCGTCCTCAGAGAGGTGTCACAGCCTTTTGTCACACTTGGTGTCACTGGGTGGTGATAAATAATCTGCTCGTGTGTTGAACGTGTTTTATGAACTGATGGAAGCCCTCGTGCCCTGCTAAAGTCTGCTGGGGACCATGTGCTAACGGGGCGGACATGAGGAACCAGTGGCAGCCAGGTTACTCATCACCAGAGAGAGTCTACACAATGTCGCTTTAGCGGGGCAGCCAGACACGAAACCCCACCCTCACCCGTGGCCAGGAAGGGCAGGGGCCACAGGCACAGCCCCTGGGTGGCCACCCCTGGTCACAGTGCCTGAGCTGGATGAACTCATGATGCAGGTAGCGTCCATGCCAGGGCTCTGCCGGGCAGGAGACGCGGGTACAGGAAGAGTTCTCTCTCCTGGAGGGCTTCCGGTGGGGGCTGTGAATGCCAGGATGGTGGAAGCCCTGTCTCCTGGGAAGAGAGCCTGTGTCCAAGATGGAGTCCAAGGGACAGAGAGGTGAGAGAAGGGGCTGGGGGAGGGGCACAGAGAGAGAGTGAATGAATGATTGGGGCTGATCCTGTCCTGGAGATCTGGGTCCCAGTTCTAATGCAGGTTTACCATGGCACCCTCAGATCCCATGAGATCCCTCAGTGTCTGCGTATCTTTTCCAGCCCACATTTTCTAAGTTGAGGCTGCCTCCTTCCTTGGCTCAGCACCGGGGGTGGGTTCCCCCATGTGTCTGCCTGGGGCAATAATCCTTTCCAGTGGCCACACAGGATCTCACCCTGAGTGCCGCCCAGCCTGCTTCTTCCTTCTACTGCTGACGGGCAATCCCGGTGTCTTCCTGTGGGGGCGCTGTGCACAGGCTGAGGTGAGGATTCTGTCCCAGTCCCTGTGCTCAGGGCAGCACCCCCTCCTCCTGGGCAGGGCGGGGCCAGGGAGGGGACACAGGCCTAACCGGAAAGGAGGCTGCCAGCGCCTCACAGCGGCCAGAAGGCGCACACCCTGGTTCTCCCCAAGCTCTCGTGGACACTTGGTTTCCTCAGTCCCTGTCCCTTGAGCCATTCTAGTAATGGGGGCCGGGGGGGTGGGGGAGTGCGGTGTAAATGACAGCTGGGGAGGCTGATGACTCACTTCAAGAGAAGCCTGCCCCCCCCCCAATGCACAGAGTCCCACAAAGGAGGGGCCCTTCTTCCCTATCACTTTTTGAAAAACATTTATTGATTTATTTCAACAGCAAAGCTGTGCGTTGCAACAGAGCTGTCCGTGTCCTATCCAACATCTCCTGCGTCGTCAAGGGAGAACATGACCCCATTGCCCTGAGGGCCATGCACCTGGCCTCATGGGGTCCGGGATCCACCGGCTCTGCAGTCCAACAGCTGTATCTGGAGGGGAACAGTATGTCCATGCTGCTTTGTTCCGGCCCACCCAGTGTGAAGGCCGGCTTCAATAGGGGATAGAGGCAGGCCACGCACCTGGAATTCTCTGTGAGGTATTCCAGTCAGTAGGGCCCTTAGTAGCACCCAACCCTTCCAAACCCCATGTTCGCACCTTGACCATCTGTGGCCACCCGCACAAAGCTGGGGGAACTGGATTGATGGCTGGAGGCCTCCTCGAGAAGACAGGACCCCCTGCCCCCACCTCAAGGAAACTGTGACATATGGCCCTTCCTCCACCCCTGGTCAGTTTCTCTTCCAAGTTCCTGAGAAGGGGAAGCGGGACTTAGTGAATGACCATATTTCTAGATGGGAGGTTACATGCTTGCTCCCCCAAGATGGATCACAGCTCCTTTGCTGCTCTGAACTCTCCTGGCACAGAACTGGAGCTGTGGGGGCTCCTGCTCGAGCAGGTGGTCATGTCATACTCCCGTGCCTCTGGAAAGTTACATGGTTATCAGGACCACCCCCCTGGGTGACCAATGTCTTAGAGCTGTCCTAAAGGGACAGGGCTCTGAGCTGTGTGCAGGGCAGAAAAGCAAACACACCTCTGGTAAAGGACTATTATCCAAAACATACAAAGAGCACTTCAAACTCAATAATAACAAAACAAGAAACCCAGTTTAAGAATAGGCCAAAGACCTTAGGAAAGAAGATATACAGATGGTGAACAATCACACATCACAATGCCCACACCACATGCCTTCAGGGAACTGCCAATTAGGTCACTAGTACGATACCACTCCATACCTATCAGAATGACCAGAAACCAAACCATGGAGACCACCAAAGGTGAGTGAGTACGTGGCCCAGCTGGAAGTCTCACTCACTGCCAGTGGGAATGCAAACGGGTGCAGCCGCTTCGGGAAGACAGTTTGATGACTTCTTACAAAATCAATCATTCCCTCATCATCCATATAAAGCAGTCATCTTGCTTGTTTGTATTTACACAAATGAATTGAAAACTTATGTCCATACAAATACTCAAGAATGTTCATAACAGCTTCATTCAGAATTGCGCAAACTTGAGAATCCCCCAGGTGTCTTCCAACAGCTGAATGGATGGTGAACTGGTAGACCCAAACAGTGGGAGATCATTCAGCCCTGAAAAAGTCATGGGCTAGCAATGACATGGGGAGAACTTGAATCCATATTGCTCTGCGAGAGAACGCAATGTAAAATCTGAGAATCAGGTGACATACTGTGACTTCAACCGTGAGATGTTCTGGGAGAGACATGGTAAAAAGATCCGAGGTTGCCAGGAGTTTAGGGTGAGGAGGGGAGGAGCAGGCAGAGTACCGAGGCTTTGGGGGCAGTGAACGATCCTGTACGATTCTATAATGGTAGACGGATGTCATTGTGCACTTGACCAGACCGTGGACTGGACAACGCATCCCCAGTGAACCACAATGTAAGCCTTGGACTCCAGGTAATAACAACAGGTCAATATTGGTGTATCACTTATTTACAGACATAAACACCCACACTTAAACTCAACTCGTCAATATTACTACTAATAAGGATCAGTGGGCAGGACACATTCAAGAATAGCTCTATTTTCCAGTTCAGACCATGATTTGCAAATCTGTTGTTTGGCTGAACTCTTCTTATTCTTCTGGTTCCTTCTTGTCTAAAGTAAATCGACTTGTTTCAACTGCATGTGGCCAGTTTATGGAGACAAAAGTGGTTATGAAGTCACATGTGATACAGGCTTTTCTTTCTTTTTTTTTTTTTTAAGATTATTTATTTATTTGAAAGACAGAAATACAGAGAGACAGAGAGAGAGGTCTTCTATGTCTTCTATCTGCTGGTTCACTCCCTAAATGGCCCCAACAGCTGGAGCTGGACCGATCCGAAGCTAGGAACCAGGAGCTTCTTCCAGGGTACAGAGTAGGTACGGGGGCCCAGGGACTTGGCCATCTGCTGCTTTCCCAGGCACATTAGCAGGGAGCAGCACTGGGAGTAGAGCAGCAGGGACTCAAAACAGCACCAATGTAGGATGCCGGCATTTCTGGGTGGCAGTTTTACCCACTGCACCACAGCACTGGCCCTGGGATAGAGGTTTCTCTAAGATGTTCCATCTGTGGGCAAATCCAGAACATTACATATAAGCTTTTTACTTTGGCAAAGTAATGCACTATGCACTCAGGCCGTATTTCCTACCAAGTTCTGTGTGTTATGGAGGGCACGTGACACAAAACGTGCTTCTGAATTCTTGACCAAAATTCTGTCCCATTCCTCTTTCTATTACCAATCACACCGGTGTCACTGTCATAGACTTGCCCTTGACAACCTTTTAAATCAAATTATAAGTAGGATCTTTTTTAGATGTATTTATTTATTCAAAAGGCAGAGTGACAGAGAAGGAGAAAGGGAGAGGAGCCAGGAACTTCTCTGGGTCTCCCACTTGGGTGTCAGGGGCCAAGCAGTTGGGCCATCTTCAGTGACTTCCCAGGCACCTTAGCAGGGAGCCAGATCAGATGGTGCTCCAACATAGGGTGGGTGCTTAACTTGGTGCCTTGCAGGTTCACACAGACCTGCAAGTAGTTTTTTCTCTCGATTCTTTCCTTAAGTCAAAACAGGGCTGAGACCAGTTAAATATGCATGCACGCTTCATCTAGACCTACATAGTTATAAATTTTCGGAAATATGAATCAATATTGCAAAATGTTCCTCAGCTACTACTGTAAATACTACATTGATCTCTTCTTATTTTTTAAAAGAGATTTATTTATTTGAAAGTCAGAGTTATACAGAGAGGGAAGGAGAGGCAGAGAGAGAGGTCTTCCATCCGCTGGTTCATTCCCCAATTGGCTGCAACCGCCAGAGCTGTGCTGATCCGAAGCCAGGAGCCAGGAGCTTCCTCCAGGTCTTGCATGTGGGTGCAGGGACCCAAGGACTTAGGCCATCTTCTATGGCTTTCCCATAGAAGATGATCCAGCAGAGAGCTGGATCACAAGTGGATTGGCCAGGACATGAACCAGCGCCCATATGGGATGCCAGCATTGCAGGTGGCAGCTTTACTTGCTGTGCCACAGTGTCAGCTCCTCTTCTTCTTCTTTTTTAATGTTTATTTATCCTTATCTACTTGAGAGGCAGAGAGAGATATCTTTCTCTCTCTCAGCTCTGTCCTGGCTGCTCTACTGCCTGCTAATGCACCTGGAAAAGCAGCAGAAGATGGGCTAAGTGCTGGGCCCGTGCACCCATGTGGGAGACCTGGAAGAAGCTCTTGGCTCCTGGCTTCAGCCTGGCTCAGCCCTGGCTGTTGCAGCCATTTGGGGTGTGAACCAGCGGGTGGAAGCCCTCTCTCTGTTTGTCTGTAACTCTGCCTTTCAAATAAATGGATAAATCTAAAAAAAAAAAAAAAAAAGAAAGAAAAGAAAAAAAGAAAGAAAAGAAAAACACCATCTAAGTCTAAAACCGTGGGTGTGATGCAGATTTTACTGAATGCCTGGTGGGCAGGTGAAAGGGAAGGGGACAGTGCACACAGCAGCCCCAGGCAGGATCCTGAATTGGCCATTCAGTCCTGGTTTTGTCCAATCTCCTAATCCTCAACCTCTCTGTTCCTCTAACTCCCTCCCGTCGTCCTAGCTGGACTCTCACCAAGCCACACAAGAGCCCCACAGTTGTTAGCACCTGCAGCGGCAGGTGTGGGAGGTGGAGGCTCCCAGCAGGCTCTGCTTCCTGCCCCTACCTCATCTGCTGTAGGATCACTTCTCCAGGCATTCCGTTGTCTCACAATTGGCCCATTTTCTTCCGCATCTCTGGGCCTCATCCCAGGAAAGCGGTCTGAACTCCCTCCCTGAAGTCAGTTGGAGTTGTCTGTCAGGGCCAGCTGGGCTGCCAGCCAGGGCTCCTGGGAGGCCAGGCCTGTGGCTCATTCCAAGTGGTGCTAAGATGCCTGTGACCCATGAGGAAGTGCCTGGGCTCAGTGCCCCCCCCCCCCCCCCCCCAGCTCTTGGCTCCAGCTTCCTGCTAATGTGAACCCAGGAGGCAGCTGTGATGGCTCAGCAATCAGGAGACCTGGACTGAGCTCCTGTTCACCTGTGAACATCTGAGGAGTGAACCAGTGGATGGGTGCGCGCGCTCTCTCTCTCTCTCTCTCTCTCTCTCTCTCTCTCTCTCTCTCCCCCGCCCTGACTCTCCAAGAGAAAAAGTGTGGCTCTGGACTGGCAAAATCCCAGCTCACTCCAAGGCGAGGTCTTGGTCTCCAATTGGTGGAAATGCTCTCGTAGAGGGTCTCACCGACACAGAGACGGCCTTGGCACGCTTCCTGGTGTGCAGATCTGCTGCTTATTTGCTCACAGTGCAGACACAGTGAAGCACCAGGGGGCATCCAGGAGCTGCCCGTGTCCAGGGAGCAGCGGCAAGCTGGACTTTGCAAGAGGTGCAGGCTGCGATACAGATTTAGAGATCTGCTTGCACAGGGAGAGGAGGCTAGACGGGAACAGGAAGGAGATGGGAAGGGCAATGTCCCTGAAGCGGGGCGGGGGTAGGAAGCCGTCCGTAGCAGCAAACACGCCGGGTAAGTCAGACTCCTGAGAAGAGGGTAAGGCTCGCGGGATCAGAATCTGGGAAGGAAGTTCCCCAACATGTGAAACTGGGGACACGGCATGGGCATTTGCCGCCCGGCGTGCCTGCATCCCGTAGTGGAGTGTCTGGTTCAAATCCTGACGCCTCCGCTTCCAATCTGGCTTCCCCCTAATGTGCACCCTGGGAGGCAGCAGTGGATGGCTTAGGTCTTGGTCTTTGCCAACCAGATGGGGAGACTGGGATTGAGTTCCAGGCTCCCCATGGACCAGCAGATAGAAGATCTTGCTCTCTGTCTCTTTACCTTTCAAATAAAAATGACTACTACGTTTTATTAAAAGAAGAAATTGGGGAAAGGATGCACAGGGGGACAATGAAAACATCAGCAGACCAGACGGTGGACAAAACTCGTGTTTATTCTAATTTCCTTTGTTCGGAGAAATCAGCGTTTTGTGCTCACACTGGAGGTAGAAATTCTGCAGTGCGATGTAACAGACATTGGGGAGCTGGAGAAGGAGAGAAGGAGAGGTAGGGGGAGGAGGAGAGGGAGAGGGAGAGGAAGGGCCAGGTAGACACTGAGTCGGGGTCTCAGGCGGGCGGGCCTTCAGCGACTGCAGTTCTTGCTCGGCCCCCGTGCAGCCCGGGCGGCGGCCCCCTCAGCTGTGCCTCCGCGGTGCTCGGAGAACGCAGGGCACAGGGCGGGGTGGGGAGGCCAGGCCCTCTCTGGAGTCCAGGCCAGAGTCGAGCTGGAGAATCAGCAGAAGCAGCGGAGGGCTGACGCAGAACCCGCAGGGGAGTCTCCGTAGACTGGTATTCGGGACGGCGTCTCAAACATGTTCGGGGTATTAAAGAAATGGCCAGCTTCGGAGGGAGCCTGGAGCCGACCCCAGCTGCAGCTAGAGCGCACGCTAGGGAGCTGAGCCGCCTCCCGCCTGTGGACGAGGAGATCCTGCGAGAGTTCTGGAAAAACCCGGAGAAGTCAGTTTGGAACGGCAGTGTGGAACCTCCGGAACAGTCTGTCCGCCTCCCAGCGGCTGGAGGACAGGCAGTGTTTCCGTTTGTAGTGTGAACGGCGCGCTGCAGGCGTGGCGTGAGGGACAGGACGCAGGAATGGAGCGACGGCGAGCAGGCGGCGAGCTCCGACCGCAGCCTGCCGAGCTCAGGTTGCGGGCCAGAGGAAGCACGGCATCCGCTCTTAGCCAAGTCCAAGGTCCGGCTCTTTGAGGTGGCGGGGGCCAGGGCGGGCCCAGTGCGACGCTGTCCGTCAACGGACCAATCACCGCGCAGACGGGGGCGGAGATTTTAATACGCCTCCGCCCCTCCTTGTGGAAAATACGTGTGTTTGGGCGCTGTTCAAACGGACCAATGACAGCTCGGCGTCCCTCCGGCTGGCCCTCCCCGATTGGCCAGAGTTTGTCGTGCCCCTCTCCTTGTCACGCCTTTTGCCCCACCCCTTCGGACACAAGATGGCGGCGCCCAGCGGAGTAGAGGCTGCGTTTGGGGTTTGCTGAGACTGACTCCCTCTCCCCCTTTCCCTTTGGGCGCAAAGCGCCGCGAACGGGAGGACAGGGGCCGGGCGGGGACAGGGGCATCTGCGTAGCTGGCCCTGCGCCCAGCCTGCGCCGCCCCCACCCGGCCCCGGCCCCGGCCCGGCCCGATCCCATCCCATCCGTTCCCGGTCTCCTCCGCTGACCCACTGCCCGGCCGTGGTACGCCACACTAGGCCTGCAAGGCTGGGTTGTCTCCTCCAGCCCGGCTCGCCTTCCCTTTAGAGATGCTTGGTCTCTTCCCTCCCAGCCAGCCCGCCTTCGTAACCGGGCGTCTTGGACCGGCCCCTGGCCCCTCTTCCCTCTACTGAGACTGCACTTAGCGCAGCCCACATCTCCGTCAGATTCTGGGTACCCCCTGGGTCAGAGCCGCTCACCTTCCTTCCAGATCCCTGAGCCTCCAGCAATATTAACAACCTTGACAGCGCCGTGCACCGAGGAGACAGACTAACTTCGGAGCCCTATCATGGAGGCCGTGTACCTGGTGGTGAATGGGGTGGGCCTGGTACTGGATGTGCTGACCTTGGTGTTGGATCTCAACTTCCTGCTGGTGTCCTCCCTCCTGGCTACCCTGGCCTGGCTCCTGGCCTTCATCTACAACCTGCCGCACACGGTACTGACCAGCCTTCTGCACTTGGGCCGTGGAGTCCTGCTTTCGCTGCTGGCTGTGGTCGAAGCCTTGGTCCGGCTCACCGTTGGGGGCTTTCAGGGGTTGTGTACTCTGCTCTACAGCTGCTGTTCTGGGCTGGAGAGCCTGAAGTTACTGGGACACCTGGCCTCGCACGGGGCACTGCGGAGCCGGGAGTTACTGCACCGGGGTGTGCTCAGCGTGCTCTCCAATGGCCACGCGCTGCTGCGCCAGGCCTGTGACATCTGTGCCATCGCCATGAGCCTGGTGGCCTATGTGATCAACAGTCTGGTCAACATTTGCCTCATTGGCACTCAGAACCTCTTCTCCCTGGTGCTGGCCCTGTGGGACGCGGTGATGGGCCCTCTGTGGAGGGTGACGGATGTGGTGGCCGCCTTCCTAGCCCACATTTCCAGCAGTGCTGTGGCCATGGCCATCCTCCTGTGGACCCCCTGTCAACTAGCGCTGGAGCTGCTGGCCTCATCTGCTCGCCTCCTGGCCAGCTTCGTGCTTGTCAATCTCACTGGTCTGGTGGTGCTGGCCTGTGTGCTGGCAGTGGCAGTGACCGTGTTGCACCCAGACCTTACCCTCAGGCTGGCCACCCGGGCTCTCAGCCAGCTCCAGGCCCGCCCATCCTACCACCGGCTCCGGGAGGACGTTGTGCGGGTGTCTCGCCTGGCCCTGGGCTTGGAGGCCTGGCGCCGAGTCTGGAGTCGCAGCCTGCAGCTGGCAAGCTGGCCAAACCGGGCAGGGGCCCCTGGAGCCCCCCAGGGGGGCCCTCGAAGGGTGTCAGCCCGGCCCCGGGCGCAGGATCCTCCCCCTGAAGCAGGGTTCATATCAGAGGCGGAAGAGGAAGCCAGGAGCCTCCGAGCGGCACCTGCCTGGGGCCGGGAGAGGCTCAACGAGGAGGAGCCTGCAGCCGGCCAAGACCCCTGGAAGCTGCTGAAGGAGCAAGAGGAGCGGAAGAAGTGTGTCATCTGCCAGGACCAGAGCAAGACGGTGCTGCTCCTGCCCTGCCGGCACCTGTGCCTGTGCCAGGCCTGCACTGAGATACTGATGCGCCACCCCGTCTATCACCGCAACTGCCCGCTGTGCCGCCGGGGCATCCTGCAGACCCTCAATGTCTACCTCTGAACACCCCCGCCCTGCCTGCCCACCCCTCCGTGCTCCACGCAGGTGCCTGCGCTGGGCCAGCATTCGCACCCCTTCTCCAGATCCTGGCCTGAATCCCTGCCAAGCCATACACCTTGGACATCGAGATGGGACTCTCTGGGTGGGGGAGGGCCCCGTAGCTGCTTCCCCCGTGGGTGCCCTGGATGCCTAGGGTGGTGAGTGTGTCACTATGCAAGGGCCCTGGGGCTGCTGAGCCCACAGCCCTTTCAGGGCCCAGCCTCTGGGGCTGCCCCTCTCTGCTTCTGGTGTTCCTGTTGGGGTTGTGTAGGTCCTTTCCCTGTTTCCTTCCCACTCTGCCCCCAGCTTCTGTGGCCACAGCACATCAGTGTCGAATGGGTGTTTTGGCAACTCAGGGGTCTTGGAATGGTCCTAAACCTGTGTGCAGCCAGAACCCCTGTGCCCGGGTAAGGCTTGGGGGGAGCACCTCTCAGATGCCCCTAGGGCCACTTCTGCCTGCCGTGATCTTGCAAGGCACCTTCCCAACCCAATCTGAAAGCTGGGATCAGTTAACCCTGGGAGGTGGGTGACTGTGTGTGCACCTGCACCTGGCTTTGGGACCACGCTGGCTTCATGGGGAGCCTCGGGAGGGCTGACCTGGTTTCTTCTTGTTCCCGTCTCCCCACGTCACGTTGAAGGATGGCGTTTCTCTTCTGTCTGATTCTACCCGGTGCTGGGTAAGGCAGACTACACATTTCACTAGGGTCCAAACACAGAGACAGTGGTCTTCAGAAGCAGCTCCCCGAGGGGTCCTGCCGGCCCAGTTTCCAATAAATAAAATTCTGTTGACAGTTCTCACAGCCTCTGTGTGCATCTGCACGGGAACAGCAGCGGGTCCTGCGGGTGGCCTTAAACTGGGAGTGGGGGAGGAGAGAAGAAAGGCTGCCGATGCCTTGGGGTTCGCGCCTTGGGGTTCACTCTGTCTTCACCATTGTTGCCAGGGTGCAGCGCCCAGGGAGAGGGATGCAAACTCTCCCGCCCCTTGAGTCAGCCTTCCCGCGGACTTCCCAGGAGCTCTGGGCGGAATCCAACCCACACTCTGCTTGTGGGTTGCTGGTGCTTGTCAGAGTCTGGCGCCGCGAGACCTCCTGGTGGGGAGCAGGCTGTCCCCTTAATTGTATGTTAGGGGTCTGGGAGCACAGGGCCTGGGCCCGCCTTCTGGGAGGGGGCAGGGGAGAAGAGGCTGAGAGGGCCCTCCACCATCTCTTGGGGTGAGAGGTTGAGCCCTCTGGGAAACTGGATTGGAGGGGAGGTCCCCCGCCCCTGGATTGAGGAGGGGGAGCCTCAGACTTAGTGACTCCGCCCACCCCAGATGCCCGGCACAGTGGGGGAGAGTTCCCCACCTCCTCCTTGAATCCGGAGTCCCAAGGGAAGGCTTGGTGCTGTCTCCCTTCCCCCAACCCTGGAGAGGGGGCTGAGCAAGGGGAGGCCCAGCTCCTTCCAGGCTTTGTTTAATGTGGGGATAAACATTGTATGAAAGGAGATAAACTTCCTGAGCCAGGAGCAAAGGACCCCCTTTCCCTCCACCTCCAGAAGAAATTCCTTTGGCAGACCTCAACACCCTTCCTCCCCCTAATCTGGGAGTCAGGCTCCAGCTACGCAAGGTCGTTGCTGCATTCCGGAGCTGGGGTGCCCCCTGGCGGTCATCTCAGGAACGACCTGTTTCTAGACACCAGCAATGCTGGAGACAGCCCAAGAGCTTCCCAGTCATCTAGGGACCAGGCGAGCAGCCAGAGCAGCCACGACTGAGGATCCCGGCCTCTTTTCTGTTGGGTCAGGGAAGGGCATGTGTGCTGACGACAACCCTGCCTGGTGCGTTTGGCATCTGGGAGTAAGAAAAAGCTGCCTCTTTCTCCAAGTGGCCAGCGCCGTGGCCAGGAGGCACCTCCTCCATCAGGCTCTCTTGTTCTCAGCCTGCACAGCCAAGGCGACAGCTCTGAGCAGCCGCTCCCCGACCTGGGCCTGCTGCCGTGCCCCTTGTCCCTAGCTCCAGCCCACTTTCAAACTTCCCCTTCTTTAAAAAAATTATATTTAAATTTTATTTGACAGACAGAGAGACATACAGAGAGCGCCCATCCTCTGGTTCACTCCCCAAATGCCCTCAAAGGCCAGGGCCAGGATGAGGCCCAAGCCAGCAGGTGGAACTCAGCCTCAATGACCAGTGCCTCCCAGGGTCCTGGAATGGTCCTGAACCTGTGTGCAGAGCCTGGGTCAGAAGCTGGAGCTGGATATTGAACCCAGGCACTTGGTGTTTTAACCGCTAGGCCAACAGCCCGCCCCAAGGAGCCCCACCCCAAATGACCTTCAGATATAGGGCCCCCCACCCCCACCCCCCACCAATAAGGAAGGCTGAAGCTGATAGGGGTTCTTGTAGATTTACTGAGTGGGCTCTGAGGAAGGGGCCGGCCTGGGGGCAGGAGGGAGGGGGGGAGAACACAGAGAAGTAGAGGACGGAGCACCCCTCCTTGGGGTTCTGGGTCCGAGCAACTGGGGGACCCACCCACACTTGCCAGCGCATGGCACACTCCAGTGGTCTCGGGCAGAAATCCAGCCACTGCCCCATGCTGCCTGCGGTGAGCTCACACGGCCTCGGTTCCGGTTCCTTGTCCACAGCAAGTCCCGAGTCGGTGACAATGTTCCGGGGGGGCCAGCCCTCCCGGATGACGGATGACGTGGCTGTTGTCCTCTGGGAGTCAGCGTGACTCACTTTCCAGTGGGCACTAAGCAAAGACTGGGGAGCTGTGCCAGTCAGAGTACACCAGGAATCCAGAGAAGGTGCTGTCTGTCTTGATGCTGGCATAGATGCCGATGTAATCGCCCACTCCCACCTGCACCCACACCTGGTCCTCGGGCTCCAGTCTCACCATAGCACCCCCTGAGAGTGAGGCGGGCTTGGGCCACCCCCCAAAAAACTGGAAGAAGGAGGCAATGGATTCGCCATTCTTGACCAGATCGAACTGCAGGCTGGCCCGGTAGACGGTGGCGTGGACAGCAAAGTAGTAGACCCCCGGCACCTGGCAGGTGAACTTGCCGGTGGCAGCATCGTAACGGCCTTGCTCGTTGATCAGCACGCGATCGAAGGGCAAGGGCGCGTCGGCCGGCGGAGGCACCCGGCTCTCGGAGCGCTTAGCGCTGAAAGCGGAGCGCGGGGGCACCGAGCACTCGCCCGCAGGCCCGGCAGGCCCGGCCGGCCCCGCCTCTCCCCGCGGCCCGGGCTCCCCACGCGGCCCAGGTAGTCCTGCGGGAGTAAGGGCAGCGGTGAGCCTGGGCGTGCCGGCCCGCAGCGAGGGGCCGGAAGGGCGACTCTAAAGGCCCCCTCTCTGGCCTGTCCTCCACACCTTTCTGCAGGTGGCCCCAGAGGGTCCCCGGAGTGCTGGCTCCCGCCGGCTGACTCACTCCCGTCCACCCTCCGCCCCACCCGCGTCGGGGGAGAGGAGCGCGCCCTGGTGCGCGGGGCTGGAGGACGCGGGAGGGCGAGCGCCGGGCCGCGCCGGCCCCGACGTCCCCACGGACGGCCGCGAAGGTGTCTCCTTACCCGGCCTCCCGCCCTCGCCTTTCTCGCCCGGAACTCCGGGCGCGCCGTCGCGGCCATCGCGGCCGTCGCGCCCAGGCAGGCCCTGGCTGCCGTGGTGACCCGGGGTGCCTGGGAGGCCGGGGTGCCCCGGGCACAGGCTGGGGATCTTGTTGTCGTCCAGCGGGGGCGAGCCGGCCGCCAGGCCCAGGAGCAGCAGGGCGAGGAGCAGCCTCATGGCGCCGGCACCGGGAGCCTGACGGCGGGGTCCTGTCCTAGTCTGCGGGCCGGGCAGGACTGGAGTCGGCACCCACTCTCCCGGCCCCGGCGCGGCCCCGTCGGTCCCCACCCCGCCCCAGCCCCGAGGACCCGGGGAGCACCGCGAAGGGGGAGGGGAGGCCGCCTGCCCGCCTGGCCGTCTCCCACCCGCCTTGGCGGGGCTCACCGCTCGCTGCTCTCCCGCCGACGGCTTTCTGCACTCTCCCCGGGGGGCCTGCTCCCGGCCCTGCGCTGCTCCGCGGCCAGGAGCCCTGTGCCCTCGCGGGGTCGCTGGTCCCGGTCCGCTCGCCGCCGGCCCGGCTCTGCTCCTCCCAGTCTCCGAGAGGAAACCAGTTAGTTGTTCAGGGGCCAAGAGCTCCGGGCCGGGAAATAGCAGGGAAATAACTCGTGGTGTCGCCCGGCGGCCGGCCAAAGTTTGGGGGAGAAGGGAGGGGGAGAGAGGCTAGAGCCGGGCCCCGGGAGAGGCAACCCGCAGGGAGCCTCCCGCGCCCGGGGGCAGAGCGCTGTGGCGCCGCAGCGACCATGAAGGGAGAGCAGGCGCTGCGGGGGTCGCAGCGGAAGTGGGGCGGGGAGGAGCTGGGGCAGAGATCAGGACCCCCGGGGTTAGAGCAGGGCACCCACGTGATTGCCGAATGAGTGGGAAAGTCAGAAGGTGGGTGGCAGAGAACTTGAGAGGGCAGAAGGCAGTCAGGGCCCCGGAGGGAAGCGGTGTGGGTTGTCTGAGGACAGGGGCAGGGAAGGGGGGAGGGGGCTGTGGATTCCCCGCTGCTGCTGGGAGGCCCCAGAGAGGGTGAGAAGAGCCCCGGCTGGTCCCCCTCCCCGACCCTGCCCCGCAGCCCCATAGGCAAGGGAGGACAGGCAGGCTGAGGGCAGGGGGTCCGCTTCAGCGTCACGGCTGGGCGCAGGCTTCCAGGCCAGCTGCCTCAGGCAGCCTGTTGCAGTTGAAGGGCCAGGGGGTGCCCAGGAGGGCCAGGCCAGACTGGCACTGGCGCTCCGCCTCCTGGCAGACAGAGCGGCAGGGAGGCAGGACGCTGCCCAGTGGGGTGCAGTGGGGCACCAGCAGCCCACAGAGGAGCCTCCGGAAACTCTGGTAGCAGGGTAGACTGGTCAGGCTCTGCGGAGGGCAGAGAGGCGTCTTCAGTGCCGGTCCCCAGGTCCCCTGCCCTCCCCGTGGCCCCCCTCCCCATCTCTGGTCCAAGGCACCTTGTAACCTCGCAGGACTTCCACCACCTCCTGCTGGGTGGCCATGCCCACCCAGATGTTAGGGAAGGCCGTGGCGTTGTAGCTCAGACCCACGCACATCTCCACCTGGACGGGCTCACAGGCCAGCTCTGCGGGGGGGAAGGAGGGGCTGCTCACTGGCTGTGCGGCCTGGGCCGCTGGGGTTGCTGGAGTCCAGGAAGGTAACAGGGCGAGGGGCTTTGCCTGTGTGGAGGGTCCCTGTGACGCCCTGGGAGTCTGCTCCAACATCGCTTGTCAGCCCTGCGCGTTGAGCTGGCGTCTCTGTGACGTCAGGAGGCACAGGGCATCTGCCTTTGCAGGGGTGCGAGCCCCCTGCTCCCCATCGCATCTCACCTTGGCCTTTGAGGCGAGCTCTGCAGAGGGACTCCGTGTGTCAAGGTGCAGGGTTCTCGAAGCCCCAACTCTCGACTCCCAGATCCCCATGTCCCTAAGGACCACTGCCACCACCCGCCGAGAGTCCCGAGTCAGGACGGTGAGGCCCAGCGGCTGCTTGCCCCTGCCCGAATCGGGGAGGTAGGGTGGGATAGTTGCTCGGGTGCCAGGGCGTGTCTGCGACTGGGCACCCAGCCGGTGTAGGGATCCCGGGGGGGGGAGGGGGCGGCACTCACCTGGCGGTGGGGCCAGGGGGCTGCTGCAGTTGTCACCGCTGCCATCTGTGCAGTCTCTCCACATGTCGCACACCCACTGCAGCCCCTTACACTCTCCGTCCCGGCAGGGGGACTCTCGGCGCCCACAGGGGTCTGTAGGCACAGGGCGTGGCAGTGCCTGTTCTGTCCGCCCCCCCCCCCCCCCGCTGCCCTCCCCATGCCGCCCACTCTCTGGGTCCAGGGGCACCTACTTTCTGTGGCATTGAAGGCCTGGAAGGTGGCTGAGAAGCCCCCGCCGCTGACGCCATGGTCTGTCCTGAAGAACACAGCCAGCTCCCGGTGCGAGGACAGGAGGCGAGGGGGCGACTCTGCCCCGCAGAACCTGCCCGAACCAGTGGAGAGCCGTGGGCCCCTGGCTGTAGCCTCCCGCAGGCACGCTGTGAGCCAGGGACTCCGGCCAGGCCAGAGGTGAGGGGAGGCACAGTGGCTGACTCACAGAACTCAGCGCCAGGGAGGAAACGCTGGTGGACAAAGTGGCAAACTGAGGCCGGTGTGTGTGTGTGTGCGCGCGCGTGCGCGGGTGTGTGAGTAAATGGCTCCACAGGCTGGGAAGAGCTGGAGGGGAGCTGGGAGAGATTTGGGAAAGGACCTCCTGGGGACAGGCATGCCGGGGTCCAGCAGGTGCAGAAGGCAGAAGCATTTGTTTAGGGTGGCTCTGGAGAGACTGGCTTGGAGTGGTAGAGGGCGGAGGTGGGGAATGGCCAGGCCTGAGGGTGGGGGGGGGCTGAGTCCGGCTCCTTCCCCCACCCTGTACCTGCCCAGGAGGCTGAGGGTCCCTGAGCTGCTGGTCTCATACACCTCCACGTAGGCCACCTTGCACTCGTCCTGTGCTTCCAGGCTGAAATTGTGGAACTGCAGCTCAACGCCGAGGCCGGCGGGCACCGAGATGCGCCAGGTGCAGAGCTGGGGAGGATGCGGGAGGAGCCAGTCACGGGGCGGCCGCTGCCCAGTGCGCCTGCAGCCTCCGTGGCTCTGGATGTACAGAGGGCCTTTTAAGTTGTTTGGGCTCAGAAAGGAGTGAATGCAGTGTGGGAACATCTGGGTATACAGTAAGCACTTAAGAATGTTCCCCATCTGGCTTTTTGCAGTACAGAGCAGTGTTTCCCCTGCCCGTGCGCGGCACCGCTGGTTCCCCCTGCAGCCGCGCTGCACTGACCTGGTGGTGTGGGTACTGCTGCAGGTGGCTGGGAGTAGAGAAAGTGCCCTGGAGCCCCGTCAAGTTCCCCCCGCACCCTGTGGAGAGGCAGACAGCTTGTGGGGCTGGCGAGCCAGCATCTCAGCCCTGCCCACAGGAAAGCAAGCTCTGGCTGGGAGAATGGCCAGGCAGGGTGTGCCGATGGGAACGCTGCGGCCTGGGGCCTGGCCAGCGCTGGGGAGCGCAGCCAGAGCCTGGATCAGATGCCCGGAGACAGCACCCGCCCAGCGCCTGGCGGGCCCGTACCCGAGCTCTTGGCGCTGCAGTTGGTTTCGTCACTGCCGTCATTACAGTTGGCAAAGCCATCGCATACCGAGTCGGGGAGCAGGCAGGTGAGCTGGTCACAGGGGAACTCATCGTGGGCGCAGCTCCCTGGGGATGGCGTCTGGATTCAGGAACCACCCCCAAAGTCTCCACCCCCTTTTTCCAGGGCTAGGAGTGGCTGAGGGGAGGGAAGCCAGACACTTGCCAGGCAGCTGGGGACACAGTGGCCAAACACTCACCATGCCCGGGGGCCACAGCCTGATACCAGGCCTGGAAGCCAGAGCCTTCCACACTGCTGTCGGAGACGAAAGCCACCCGCAGGCGGCTGGCATTGGTGTTGAGTGTGGGAGGCGCCACCCTCCCACACACCCTGTGAGAAGCGGAGGAAGCTGCTCAGGCTCAGAGCTCAGAGCCCGCCAGAGCGGAGCCGGCCTGGGCCCTGTCGTCCTGCTTCCTCAACCCCTGAACTGGTGCGGAGCACAGCACAAAGTTTCCTGCACTTTCCCAGGGTGCTTGGACTGCCCCAGCCACTGTGTGTCAGTCAGCCGTGTAGCATTTCTCCATGGGAACTACTGGGAAGAGGCCCATTTCACAGATTAGGAAACGGAGGCCAGAGAGGGGCAGTGACCCTCCCCAGGTCACACAGCAGAGGGATGGCAAAGCTGGGCCTAGAGGTCAAGGCTCTTCACTTCCCCCTAGTCCAGCCTCTCCCATGCAACCCCCTTGCTCTGGGCCCCCGAGAATGGTTCAGGACAGGGTGCAGAGGGACCACCTGAGGAGGGGGCCTTCAGGCTCTGGGGAGATTTCCAAGCGGTCAAAGAGACAGGAGGCCACACTCTCCATGCTCAGAGCTTCGATCTTGAGCTGTATCGTGTGGTCTGTGGCCACCTGGATGTGCCACACGCAGTGGGCATTGGGTGGGTAAGGGTCCGGGTAGTTGGGGCTGCTGAAGAAGCCCCTTGGGCCAGGCAGGAGACCCCCGCAGGCTGCAGAGATGGAGGTTAGAGTTCAGAGGTCATGAGGTAAGAGGTGCCCTTGCTCCCCAAGGTGCCTCTTCCTGGCCTCCCTCCCTGCTGCCCTGTCAGCTCCCATCCTGGGAGATCTGCTCTAGTACTCACTGGGGTGGGGTGTGGGACTCACGCCCGCCTGCTGTGGCCGGCCAGGGAGCCCAGGTGCTGGAGAGGCTGTGTTGGTGGTGGGGACGGTGCTGGGGGTGGCGGTGGCAGTGGTGGTGAGGCCCCGGGCAGGCAGGGGGCTGTAGGTGGCCCCGGGTGGAGGTGCAGCCTGCAGCTCTGGAGGCAAGTGGCGGAGGAGTGGCGTTCAGAGGAGCCCCCCCAACTGCACCCTGGGAGAGTGCAGGGGGCAGGTGGCGAGGCCCCCAGCGTCTCAGTCTGCGCCCTGCTCCCCAGCGGGCCCTACTCACGGGTCAGGATGACGGCCACCAGCAGCCCAAGCAGCAGGAGCAGCAGGCCGGCGAGCAGGAGCACACAGAGCCAGGAGAAGCGGCAGTCGGGCTGTAGCCCTCGCGGGCGCCGGCCTATGGCAGCCAGGGTAGCACTCAGAGGGCCCCGCCCCCCCCACTGTCCTGGCCCCGCGTCCCCCTACGGAATAGTTACCATGCCAGGGAGCTGGGATGCTGTAGGGTGCCTCTCCCTGGAAGGCAGGCGCCGGGCAGGGTGGCTCTGCTTCAGGCTCGAAGGCAGGGTTGCAGAACTCAGTCTGAAAGCGAGAGGGGGGTCTGCGAGTGAGGGCGGGGGGCCTTGGGGCGCGGGGCTGGAGGGGAGAGGGCTTCCGCGGGCCTCACCTTGCTCTGCTCTGTGGCCTCCACGCACAGGCTGACTTCCTCCGAGTGCTCCTTCATGGCCCGGGGCTCTGCATGGCTGTCTGGAGTCCCCCACACAGCCCTTATCTCGGGGCAGCCTTGCCTCCCTGCTGCCCTTGGCAGAACGCTCGGGGCTACTGGCTACTCTGTGTCCAGCTTGGAGGCACAGCGGCCAGAAGGAATTTGCAAAGGCACCAAACGGTCCCTTAATCCAACTCAGCTGAGGGTGCCGAGGTCGAGCCCCTGGCGCAAGGCGGCGGTTCTTAAAGGCACAGGTAGTGGCAGCGGCACTTGGGGGAGGGGGCTGGGACTGGGGGGCTCCTTCACCCCTTCCTACCTGCCCAGGTGTTGGCAGTTGAGGGTGCTGGGAGGGAGATGGAACATGCGGCTGAGAAAGGAAGGGACGCAGGTGCGGCTGCATCCAGGTCCATGTGTTCTCTCCCTGCTGCCATGGGCATGATGGCACCAGCCACTTTGGGCTGTGTGACCAGGACAAGAAGAGAGGCTGGTGTGGCTGTCTATCCCTGTGCGCCCCAAGCCTACAGGAGAAAGACCCAGGATGGAGGAGGGGCCCGCCTCTCAACAGGGCTGGGTGAGGAGAGGCGCCAGGGGCCCCCACTCAGCTGACGGCCTCGTCCCTCCACGCCTCTGTCTTGTGGACAATCCCGGAGTGGCCCAGCTGTCCTCAGGGAGGGAGGCGGGGGTTTGCCAGTCTGTTTTGCGTTAGCCCTGCTCTGGCTGTGTCGGGCAGGGTGGGAGCGGGGAGGCAGCCTGATATTTGTAGAATGTCTGTTATGTTTTGAGCCCTGGGCAAGAGGTCCTACATGGACTTTCGCTGTATCACCTTTGAGGCAGCATAGCCGTTTACAAATGGTGGTGCTAAGGTTAAGTTCCTTTTCCAAGGTCAAAGCTCTGTAAGATGCAGAGGCCAGAGCTCTTAGGAGGGGGGAGATGCTAGACCCAAGCTTTCCACAACTCACCACTTTTTTTTTTTTAAAGGTTTATTTATTTATTTGAAAGTCAGAGTTAGAGAGAAGTGGGGGGGGGGGTGACTTCCATTTGCTGTTTCACTCCCCAGATGGCTGCAACAGCCAGAACAGAGCCAGGCAGGAGCCAGGAGCCAGGGGCTTCCTCCAGGTCTCCCTGGGTAGCAAGGCCTCAAACACTTGCGCCATCCTCCACTGCTTTCCCAGGAGCATTAGCAGGGAGCTGGATCGGAAGCAGAGCAGCTGGTGGGACTCAAACCAGCTATACCCACATGGGATGTCAGAGCTGCAAGCGGCAGATTTAACCCACTGTGCCACAGTGCCCGCCCTCACTTTGTCCTTTTCTCTCCTAGTCTTTGCATTTTTCTTTTTTTTCTTTTTTTTTTTTTTTTGACAGGCAGAGTGGACAGTGAGAGAGAGAGACAGAGAGAAAGGTCTTCCTTTGCCGTTGGTTCACCCTCCAATGGCCGCCGCGGTCGGCGCGCTGCGGCCGGCGCACCGCGCTCATCCGATGGCAGGAGCCAGGTGCTAGGTGCTTTTTCCTGGTCTCCCATGGGGTGCAGGGCCCAAGCACCTGGGCCATCCTCCACTGCACTCCTGGGCCACAGCAGAGGGCTGGCCTGGAAGAGGGGCAACCGGGACAGAATCCGGCGCCCCGACCGGGACTAGAACCCAGTGTGCCGGCGCCGCAAGGCGGAGGATTAGCCTGTTGAGCCACGGCGCCGGCCGTCTTTGCATTTTTCACACCCTCTCTATAAACCTGTAGAATGGGTTGGGGTCAAGAGGGTCCGGGGGCAAGGACACGGGTCAGAAGACGCGGGGGGGCGGGGCGCGGAGCCGGGGCTCACAGCCTGGCAGCCCCAGCCCCTTGAGCTTCCTCTGCTTCCTCCCCGCGGGCCCGGGGCCTTGGCCTTCTTGCCCCACCCCCATGGCTGGCCCCTCGATGCGATGCGGCAGGGCTGTTCTCACAGAGTTCCCTGCCAATCACAGGGACAACATTGACAAGCGAAGGGACGTTATGTGCTTGTTTGACTGCTGCTCAAGATCTCCTGGCCCTGGAGGCTCCTGAAGGCGCCTGCTTGCACTCTGGAGAGCAGGGAGCCCTGTGGCAGCCCGGCTGACCCGTCACTGTCACCGTCACCGCGTGCTCGCCTGCGCTGTCCGTGTCCCTCCCGCCAGCGGCTCAAGGTCACTGGTGTGTTCTATTCTAGGACTGCAGCTCGATAGCCTTCCCCCTGCCAGCTCTCCTGCCCAGATCCTCCCCTCCCTGCACGCTCTGGCTCTGATCCCGGCTGCCTTTCTTTGTCCCCACCCCCAGGGCCTGCAGGCGCCCTCCTCACTGCACCCCACCAAACCTCCAACATACCCCTTCCTCCTCTCCTTACGCAGCTTCCCTGGTCTCCAGGGGCCTGCAGCCCTGCAGCTACTCCCAGCCTACTCAGCTCTGCCTCCAAAAGGCGGGTCTCTCCAACCAGGAGGAAACTGGGAAGGCGCACGCCTCCTTGCGTTGTGCCCCTCCAGGGCCCTACACCTCACTAGTTCCCTTTAGTTTGGGCAATGCTCTTACAAGTTGGCATCCCTCGGCCTTGGTCAAGTGTGCCACTCGGGAGAAAGGTGGTGGAGGCCTCGAGGTGGGGCCATTAAAGACGCGCCCTCCCTACAAGAATCTGAATGTGGGGCTGGTGCTGTGGCGCAGTGGGTTAAGCTGCGGCCTGCAGCAGCCTGCAGCACCAGCATCCCACGTGGGCTCCAGCTCAAGTCCCAGCGTCTCCTTTTCCAATCCAGCTCCCTGCTCATGTGCCTGGCAAAGCAGTAGAAGATGGCCCAAGTGCTTGGAGCCCTGCACCCATGCAGAAGACCTGGGAGAAGCTCCTGGCTTTGGCCTGGCCCAGTCCTGTTGCCCTCATCTAGGGAGTGAGCCAGCAGATGGAAGATCTCCCCCCCCCCCCGTCTGTAACTCTGCCTTAAAAATAAATAAATATATCTTAAAAAACAAAAACAACAACTCGGTGCTTCGATGACATCATCCTGGAGATGGGGAAATGGACATTTGTGGGGCACTTCTTATGTGTCAAGCTGTTTTTCTTTTATTAAATTTTTAAAAATTTATTTGAAAGTCAGAGTTACACAGAGAGAGGAGAGGCAGAGAGAGAAGTCTTCCAACCACTGATTCATTCTCCAATTGGCTGCAATTGGCTGTGCTGAGCCAAAGCCAGGAACTTCTTCCAGTTCTCCCACACAGGTGCAGGGGCCCAAGCACTTGGGCCATCTTCCACTGATTTCCCAGGCCACAGCAGAGAGCTGGATCGGAAGTGGAGCAGCCAGGACTTGAACTGGTGTCCATATGGGATGCTGGCACTGCAGGAGGCGGCTTTACCTGTTCCACCACAGCACTGGCACCCACAACTCCAAGTGCCCTTGGTGCTCAGGTCACAGATGAGGACCCCGGGGCTCAGAGGTGTCGAGTCATCGGCTCAGCTGACCGTTGCCAGTTGCTGCCCGCTGCGGCCTCCATCCTGCACAGGTGCCTGTTGGTGACATGTTGCAGGTGGGCCTCTCACAGGCTGCGGCTCAGCGAGGTGGGTGGCGCTGTGCAGCCTGGTTCCTGGTAGGCGTGATGTGGGGACCCAGAAGGTGGAGTGCTCAGGTGGGAAGGTACCTGGCTCCACCTTGGGCCCGAGCGAGCCTTGCCCAGGCATCCTCACTGCCTAAGCGGGGCCGTGGACCAGGTGACCTCTGTGACCCTGACCAGAGCTTCAGGGAGAGAAGCCTTTCCCGAGCACTGATTGCTTAAGTGAAATGAACTCCATGAAGCTGCAAGCAGGCAGCCAGAGACACATGAAGTCCCCTAATCGGGGTCTTGGGCACATAAGTAGAGAAAAAGTGACTTAGGCTGGGAGCTAAGTCAGAGACCCTTCCAGCTGCTCAAGCCCAGTCTCCCTAATTCACAGAGGAGGCACTAAAGCCCCAAAGAGGGAGGTTCTTGTTCAAGGTCACAGAAGGGCAGCCGCAGGGGGAGCACCTGCCCTAGCAAGAGGCCTGCTGGGAGGCCCGCAGATGGGAAGAAATCCCAGTTGCTAGGAGACGCTTGCCGGACCAAGGAACGTGGGGACACAGCTGTTTGGGGCCTGTTGCCAACTGGGATGAGAAAGTGCCACAGGTTACAGGGAGGGCTGGGAGCAGGGTTGGGGGCTGGAGTCAGGCCCCTGCCCTTGCTTTGCCTATTTCTAATCTGTTGCAACCAGTGCAAAACCAGTCCACCGAGAGGCAGAGCAAGCTGCATGCTTTTGGGGCTCACTCCACTCGCTACAAGCCATTTTGAAGAGATCCTGCTCACCTGCAGCTTGGGGAAAGTATCAACATTTAAGATCTTACCCTTGGGGGTGGGGAGAGGTGGTGCCCAGCAGGTAAGACCACCACCTGCCGCTCCAGCTGCCCATATCAGAGCAGCAGTTTGAGTCCTGGCTGCTCTGCTTCCCATCGGCTCCCTGCTAATGTGCCTGGGAAAACAGCAGATGATGGCCCCACATGTAGGAGACCTGGCTGGAGTTGCAGGCTCCTGGCTTCAGCCTTGGCTCTGCTCTGGCCATCTGCGGAGTGACCCAGAGGCTGAAAGAGCTGTCTCTCCGACTCTCCTGCTCCACCACTCTGCCTTTCAAATACATAAATCTTTAAAAGAAAAAAAAAATCTATTTCACTAGGCTGCAGAAGCTCCCCAGGGAGACATTACAGGGTTTCTGTTGCCTTCAAACTGTCTTTGACACTGTTGAGAACTGCCCAGAAATATGTCCCACTCCTGTCTGCAGCGGGCCAGCCACAGGCCTCCAGCGACGGCAGGTGCCTCCGTGTGAGCCAGGCCTGGGTTCTTCAGTGTCAGCAGCAGGGCCGGCCGGCAGCGCCTCCATGTAAACACCCTTGGCTCAGCTTCCCCAGTTCTAGGATCAGAGGCAGCAAAGGAAAAGCTGAATAGTACTAAGGATTAAGAGATAAATCCCAAAGACACAATGTCCTTGAGTGTCCCAAAGGGATTAAATCTTGAGTCTTGGAAAAACAAACAACAGCACTGCGGGGAGCAAAGCCTTGAACAAGCAGGCAGCTGTTTGCCTGGTTTACAGAAAACAGCTTTCCCTTCTCAGGGGCCACGCAGCTCCTCCGAGCAGGCCACGCAGGTGGCAGGTGACGGCCCTCTGACCCCTGCTGGAGACCTGTTTGTGCTCACAGCAAATCTGCACAGAGCGGCAAGAGGCCTCCCACCAGCAGCTGAGAGGCTGCAGGGCAGCCCAAACCTTGCGCTCGCTCACTTTCCCAGGTGTGCGGACGCCCTCAGGAACCCCGTCCTCACTCGAGTCCTCACTCCCTCTGCTGGGGTATTTAAAAGTGGTGATGTCACATCGCACCCCTAAATGTTTTGCCCCCTCCAAAATAAAGTATCTATAAACGAATGTGGCAAACAGTTGGATGTTGGGGAATCCAGTTGAAGAAGACTGTGTCCTTTCTTAGAGAACTGAGAAGTTTAAGAAGCGGGTAGAGTTCATTTTCTCTAGGACTTGGTTTACAACTGGTTGAAGCTATGAAATAGGAGGGTACTTCAAAAATTCAAAGCAAATAAGAAAACTGTGTGGGTTTCAAATGCTTTTGAATAAACTTTTTTTTTAAATGCAGATACCCCCTTTTTTAAGCAGAGGGGAAGACAGACAAAAGTCTCCCCTGGCTCACTCCCCAAATGTCCACAAGGGCTTCCAGAGTTGACACTTGGAGCTAAGAACACAGTCCAGACCTGCCAGGGCAGGCCAGGAGCCCAATCACTTGAGCCTTTATCACTGCGTCCCAGGGTCCACCTTGGTAAGAAGCTGCACCCGAGAGGGACCCCAGGGGCCTAGGTCGTGTCATTTACCCTCCAGGAGCCTTGACTGCCACCTGCATCTCGTGGAGGCTGCAAACCGGCCCTGAGCTCCACACACTTCTGTGCACCACAGGCTACTGCTGTGTCAGCTCCCTGCACTCACGTGGCACGTCCTGTCAGCACACACTCAGTACCCTGCTCTCGTGGCACATCCCATCAGCACACGTACTGTTCCCGGATTGGTTGTATTCTGCTCATCCTCTGAGTGGCTAGAGCTCTACTCACTTCTCAGAAAGGGGCCAATCAGAGAGTCACTCTCTGTATAAAAGAACCAGCAGTGGCCACTCCTCTCTTGGAGTTCCTCTCCTGACTGTTGCAGCTGGTTTCTTTGAATAGATTTTGCTTTGCTCACTGTCCCTGTCCGCAAAGAAATTCTTCGACGTAAGACAAGAAATGAGGTCGTCTTTATCGTTCTGCAACACAATCAGGAGCCAGAGCTGGCACTTGGACCCAGGTACTCGGATACGGGGCGCGAGTGTCCTAAACGGGCCTTTAACGCCAGGCCAAGCACCCGTCCCTAAACTTCTTGTAGCTCCATCTTCCCACAGGTTTTTTGAATTGCCTTCATATGTGGCCATTAATATGCCAGGAGCCCTTCCTGGGTTAAAACCCCTCCCGAATCAAGCTTCTGTCATATCCATCTTATTTCTCAAAGCTATCATTTATTCTGTACAAGGTTCCACTGTACACGAGACATTCTACTCTTGCTTACATAGTAAACAAGGTACACCAGCCCTCGGGCTCAGGTTCCCAGGTCTTCCCTGGAGAGGGTGTCAGGCCAGTTAAACTCAGGGCGTCTTTCTCAGGTGCCTCCTCCTGGGATGCCCCAGGCTGCAAGCGACACAGGCTGGGCCCAGCAGCAGGGCTGTGCCAGGCACACGGACCTCTATACTCTGTGCGGAATCGCTTTGTTCTCTGGGACAGCACAGAGTCCCGCCCAGTGCCACAGGGCAACATCAAGCCCCCAGGGGAGGAATCCCAGGCAGCCAGGCTCCAGCCTCCAGGCAGAGGAGCTGAGGGGCAGCGTGGGTGTCCCTGAGAAACACGTCCAAAGGGCCTCTGTCTAGGAGGCTCTGAGAAGGGCGGGTGCAGGAGACAGGAGGGAGGGGCATGGACATCACTGAGAGAATAAATTAAAAGGCAAGAGCAGCTTAAGGGACAGGGGTTTGTGCTATCCTCCAAAGAGCTGGGGAGTAGACACGGGCTGGGCCGGAGGGTGTGGGCAGGAAAACCTTGATGCACTATCACAGGAAACCTCCCTCCACCCGCTTCCTCCTTGTCACCCCGCAATGCACAGCAATGTCAGGGGCAGAGGGCATGACCCCTCTGTACTGGTGGGTCTGAGCACAGCGCCGGGGAGGATGAAGAGGAGGAGGGAGCTCTCAGGGAGGGGCGGTCATCTCCTGGTCCCCAAATGCTATAAGGCACAATTCTTGGAGGCAACTACATTCCATCCAGAACACTTAAAAAAAAAAAAAAAAGAAAAAGAAAGAAAAGAAAGAAAAAAAAAAAAAAAGAAAAAAACCAACAACAATGACCAAAACTTGTTTAGACCCCAAGTCTACCGTGGCTGAGCTTGGGGCCTGGCCAACACCAACCTAGCACCACGGGGGCTAGTATTAGAGAAGTTGTACTTTAAGAATTAAAAAAAAGGGGGGGACCAGTACAGCACCCCAGTGGGGCAGGTGTGAAGGAGACATCTCCAGGCTGAAACATCAGTTAGGGTCATTAAAAAAAAAAGTTGGACTTTAAAAAACTAAAAACTGCTTTTCTGAAAGACGTTTCCTCGTCTGTCCCCCTGGAGTTAGCAGCGTTAAGAGGGCTCTTGGCTCATTCACGGGTGTTTTCTGCTCTGGACCCAGTGCGCAGGTCCGGGCCGAGAGGGGCGCCGGGCTTGTCCGTTCCAGGCAGCGATGCTCCCAGCGGGCTCCAGAGGGCGCTGTCTTCTCAGAGGCGCGGGGGCTGGAGAGGGCAGCAGGTGGCTGGCGATCTTCTCCCCACACACGGCGTTGCTTATCACACACAGGACAAAAACCACAAGCTTACAAAATGCAAACAAGAGAAGCCGAGGGAGCGCTGTGTCCGGTCCATCTTCCCCGCCGGGCCACGGCTCAGGAGCACCCGGCTCCTTGCTCCAGACCCCGGCCAGGCTGCGTTGACTCCTGCTCGGCAGTTTATTGTAGTTTTTTTCTCTTATTTGTCAAGTTTGTTTTTTTGTTGTTTGTTTTTGTTTTGTTTTGGTTTTTTTTTTTGTCTTTTTAAAAAACTTAGGGTGTGGGCCGCCACAGGGAAGGGAGAGGGACGCCGCTCCCCGCTGCTACATACGGGAAGGTGGACTGGCCAACTCGTAGAAGAGCAGATAGGCGTCGCTGGTGCGCACTTGGCTGGAGGACATGGCTGTGACACTGCGGACAGAGCAAGGCTCCATCAGGGGCCCGGCAGGGGAGGCCTGGAGCCGAGGGGCTGGGGGCGTGCGAGGCGCCCCCTCCAGCCTCTCTCCCCTGCTCCCAGGCACTGGACTCAGGGCTGCTACAGAGCTTCTGGGCTCTGAAGTTTTGGGTCCATTCAAGGTGGAGGCCAAGCCGACAAGCGAGGTGCAGGAGCCGGGAGCCCCGCCCACACGGGACCGCTCTCACCTGGAGTCATTGAAAGTGTGCCACTCGCCCGTCGCGGGACTCCGGCAGTAGGCAGTGTAGTGGCCGCCCATGGTGGTTCCGGAGTGATTGGACACAGCGTACAGGTTGTAAACAGCGTGGTCTGAGGAGGACACGCAGGGTGTCAAGCCCCAAGGCCATTCCCCGGCCCCACCTGGCCCCCTCCCGGCCTCCTGTGCTCTGAGTTACTCACTGGTGTTTTCTGAGGCAAATTCTCGCAAGTCCAGGTCTCTCAGTGGGAAGTTCACAAATGTTGTGAGCTTGCTGGTTCGTATCCTGGATTCTGAGAACCGCTTCAGATCTGGTGTTGCGGCGAGTCAAGGGCAGACAGCCGAGCGAGGGCGGCAGACAGCCGAGCGAGGGCGGCCCAGAAAGCAGAGCGGGTGCGAAATGGGCAACGGCCCCCTCTGCGGGGAGCTGACGGCCTGGCTTCTCCCTGCTCTTCTCTCTGCCCACTGGCCCGTCGTGGCTCGTCTCCCTCCAGGGTCAAGCCCCACCCCGATGCATCTAAGGATACGGAGCACCAAGATCTTTGGGAACCTCTGGATGGAGAACTTCTTTATACACCGTTTTCTGGCCCGGCAGCGACAGCATGTCTGAAAGACAAGACAGACGGTGCTGGAAGGAACCTGTGGGAGGAATCAACAGCCCAAACCCAGGGCTGGACTGCGGCGCAGGGCGTCAAGCCATGGCCCGCGACCAGCATCCCATATTGGAGCACAGGTCCTCGTTCCGGCTGCTCCGTTTCCCATCCGACTCCCTGCCAATGTGCCTGGGAAGGCAGGAGGTGGTGGCTCAAGTACCTGGGCCCCTGCCACCCATGTGGGAGACCCAGATGGAGTTCCTGGCTCCTAGCTTTGGCCTGGCCCCAGCCCTGGCTGCTGTGGGCATTTGGGCAGTGAACCAGCTGATGGAAGATGTGTCCTTCCCTCTTCTCTTTCTGTCAAATAAGTCTTAAAAAAAAAAGACAACCCAGCTGGCATCCAGTTGGTCCTCGGTTGAATCTGCTGGCACTCGCGCCCTCCTGCAGCAGCCTCAGGGTGGTCTGTTCCTGCTGCAGCCTAGGGGGACCTACCGGTTTCTCCTCGCCATCGAGCACGTCCTCTTTGGTAAAGAGCCTCATGCAGTCCATTAACGTCACCTCGGGATAACCTCGCTGGGGGAGAAAGGAGGCCAGGTTGGAGGTCAGTGGCCACGGGTGCAGGCGCGGGGGTGGCGGCAGGGCGGCGGGGGTGCGTACCTTCGCGATGGGCAGGGACAGGTCCCAGAAGGGGTCGAAGACCGTAGAGCAGTAGCCACAGTCCGTGCAGGTCAGGGAGCTCTTCAGCTGTCCAACAAAGAGATCTGGGGGAGAGACGGCCAGGAGGGGCTGAGCCACAGGGAGGCGTCTTCTCTCCCACGGCTCCTACCCCAGCCTGAACGACAGTGGGCACACGAGGGTCCCCCGGGAGCCCATCCCAGGGCAGCTCGGGGCGAGCAGGCGCTCTTCCCACGCGCACACTTACCCCCGATCCGACTGTCTTCCCGTTCCAGGTACTTCCTCCACATCTGCCGCCCCTTCTCATCGTCCCTGGGCACCAGAGAGGAAAGGCCGTGAGTCAGAGCTCACACCACGTCACGTTTAAGGGTCTACCAATCTGGGTCCTGCATTTTCACAAGTGAGCCTGATTCTTCCCAAATCATTACCCCTGAAAAATAGGGAACATCCTCAAGTTCCCAAAGTTTCGCTACCCACAGCGTCTTCCTCTTACTTACGGAAGGTGGTCGAGGTTCTCCGGGTTGGACTTGGGCCTCGCCGTGACTCGGTTCACCTCGTTGTGCAGCCCATCCAGAAGGAAGCGTAGAAACTCTTGGGCATCCTGCTGACTGAAGCCGCGCGGGACAGTGAGCGAGGCCGGTGGCTCAGGAACCGGAGGTGCCGCCACCCGCCCCAGGAGGACACCTTACTTATAGCCGACGAAGCGCGGCGCATATCTCTGGATCTGGGTCTTGAACTCAGAGGGGCTCACCACGTCATTGGGGGATGAAGTCCATATGGTCTGGATTAGCTTTGCAAACTCTATCGGAGGGAGAGGCAGAGACGGGGTGTGGAGGACAGGGGAGAGACCTCCCGTAAGGAACTCTGGAACGAGGATCCCCACAGAGAGCAGGCCGAGAACGGCAGGAGGGAGAGGCACGTCTGAAACTTGGCCCTGGCACTGCCCGCGGGGCAGCAGCCAGCAGCGGGGAAGCGGGGCCCGGGCACAGGGTCCTCACCTTCCATGAGGGCGGTGTGCGCACTGCTGCTGTGGCTCAGGTCCCGCATGTAGAGCCGCTGCAGGCAATAATCTCTCAGCTCCCGGGTGTTGCTCAGGCACTGAAGAATCGAGTTCATGAAGCACTGCAAGAGCCCGACCAGAGGCTGAGCGTGGGGACGAGACCCCCACCCGGCCCCCGTGACTCAGAGCCGTCCACCCAGAACGGAAGCCTCTCACAGCCTCAGTTCCAGGGCTGAACCCGGTCACGCAGCCAAGATGTGCGGAAGGGCGTGGCTGTGCTGGGTGCGAGGGATGTGTCCCTGAGAAGGATTCAGAATGGCAAGCTGACAGTCAAGGGCAACTCCCTTTTACCAGTGCTTCCTGCTGGGGGCCAGCCAGGCTCCGCCCAGCAATTCTGGGAAACACCAGCCAGAAAAGGGCAGGCACTGACTGCCTAGGGGGCATGGAGTCAGCTGGAGCGAGGAGAGCACTCTGGGTAGGGCATCCCCATCGGGATGAAAGGACGAGGCCGGAAAGAAGTGGGCTGGGGAGCACTCACCGTGTTCCCAAGGTTTCGGAGACCAGCCAGACCCTGGGCGCTCTTAGAATTCTGTAAACAAAGACCACATGGCGTATGTGAGGCTGATGGAGAGAGGCTGGGCCTGCAGCTCGCTGCTGGGGGGAGCCATGAGCAGGCCACGGTAGGAGTCTCGCTCAGGAGGGGAGAGGGCTGGGACTGTGACGCTGTCCACACAGTGAGAACACCCCGCAGGGCTGTGCTGTCTGGACCACACGGGAGCACTTCCCAGCCTCTGCTGCCGGGCGACCCCAGAGCAGAGCAGGTGCCTGGGGAGTCCTAAATCTGGGCATATGTTTGACTCTTGACTGACGAATTTCAACTCCCAAATTCAGGCGCTATCTCAAGTGACCTCCATTTGTGCCCCTAGATGTCCACTAGACGAAGCCACTATCACAGGCACCTCAAGGGGGCTTCACCAAGTTCAATGACAAAACACCCCGACCTCGGCTGGGAAAAACTCCAGTGTGCCTGCCTGCCACGGACAGGTGGAATCCCTCCCAGCTGAGCTCAGCTCCTAGGGGCTGGTGAGAGGCTGGGAGACTCCTCCCTGCCTGGCTCCGGTTTCAACATCCTGGCTGGCCACGGGCTGGGAATCCTGGGGACAGAGGTGCTCTCTACTGTGGAGGCTGCTGAGAGAGGAGGTGCTAGGTCCTGGACTTACAGCATTGCTCGGGAAGAGGCCCTGGCTAATCTGGGACAGACCTCCCAGGGATCAGAGAGCCTTCAGGCCCCAAGGGTTAAAGGAACAATCTGCAGTCGGGTCTGCCACCCCCTCTTTCAGGGAGGGGACCTGGAGCAGGCAACTCCGGAGCAACACTGGCTAGGGCATGCGTGGGGCCGGCTCAGCCCTGATCAGAACAGGAGCCTGAAATAACTCAGCTAAAATTACTCACACCGTGTGCTGACAGCCCATGAGATTGTCAGCGGGGCGGGGCCGGGGGGGGGGGAGGCTGGAGGAGGGCTTTTCTCAAGAATTATATTGCCGATCCCACAAGAGGATCCCTCCCCTGGCCAGCTCTCAGGCCTAACGCTACCAGGTAGGGAAGACAATGCCCCCAGAAGAGAGACCTGGTTCACAGGTGGGGGACAGGCATGCTTGCAGCACACGGCCCCACATACATTAGAACCTCACAGTCCTGGCACCCAGACCCTGGTGTTCTGGCAGGGGGACATGGAGCTTGCCAGCATTTTTGGGCAGAATTGATCAAGCACCCCCACCCCCAGCCCAACCCCCAAGGAAAAGCCGCTGTGAAGTCTCCCTGCTGCCCCAGCACTGTACCCAGTCTTGCACCTATTTTTGGCAGTGCTTTATTAGTTTGTACCCACTGTGTCTCAGGTGGTGTCCATCCCAATAGGCTGTGCATGTCCACAAAGCAGGCCCTGGGCTGAGACCAGCGGGGGCGGGGCAGCGGATGGGCAGTCATCTGTCTACAGGGGCACTGCTGACTCTGCCCCGACCGGGTCGGGGCGCGAGGAACATCATGGCACCCATGGCTGCCAGTCCTGAGGATCTAGCCCTCCTGCTGGCCTAGGGGGAGTGGGTCCCTCGGTTTTTGTTTTGTTTTTTTCCTTTTGGTCGTGCCTTTGTATAAAAACCACTGGCCACTTTCCCAGGCTCTGTGCGGAAGGTGGGTGGATAACGGGAGCCAAGGTGGGAGTGGAGGGGAGAGCAGCCCAGCTCCGGCCTGGCCATGTGTTCTTCTGCCATGAACAGGGAGTCAGGGGCTGCAGGGAGAGTCAGCGCTTCCCACTCCAGAGCGACCTTTCTTTAGGGGCACACAACCCTACCTCAGGGCTGAAAGGGAGAGGCAGGCTAGAACCAGAGGGGGTGGGCCAGGAGCCCCTGCGCAGCCTGGCTCCTGGGGCGGCCAGGCATCAGCTGCTCCCCAGGGACGGGGCTGCACAGAGTTGGGAAAGTTTGCACCGGCTTCCTTGCGCTCACTCAGCAAGCACTGCTCTGGAGAGCAGGTGCCACCCCCAGGACAGCAGTGCCCTTCCGGCACGCGAGCCGGGGGCTCGGCAGAGCCCTCCCCTGGCAGGCTCGGGGTGGGGTGGGGGCAATATGCCCGGATGCCGGGCCAGCAGGTCTGTGTGGTGACCCCAGCTGGGAGCTTAAGCGTCAGTCCAGGGGCCCGGTGTGGACCTGCACGAGGAAGGGCACACACTGCCAGCACGGGAGCTGGCGCCTGTTACATAAGACCTGTCAAGCCAGGGCCCCTTCGCCCTTTCCCAAGGGGGCAGTGCCCAGCGTTCCTCTGGGTGGCTGCTCCATCTGAGGGACCCACTGCTCGCTTCAGCCACCCAGAAGGCAAGTGGCCCTCCTCTCGGGGCGACTCTGCCCTTCACAGGGTCAAAGGACCCCGGCCACCGACCCTTGGGAGAGAGCCCTGTGGGGGCGGAGGAGGGGAGGCAGCCCCCTTCGGACCAGCCTTCCTCGCGGGGGCGGGAGGGGGGCTTGGCCTTGAAGGAGTCAGCCCGCAGTCCAGCTGCTGCCCGTTCCCGCACACACACCGAGCCCTAGTCAAGGTTACCCTTTGCTGCACCTGTCCTGATAGGTGCCCGGAATTACGAGGCCAAGAGGCACCTGGTGCCCCGGTCACCGGGAGGGACGGGGACTCAGGGGCCGGGGCCTTCGTAAGCGTGCGATCACCTGGGGAGGGGGCATTCTCTGCTGGGAGACCCCGGGGAAAGAGGGGTGGGGGCTGGGAAGAATTCGTGCCTCCGCCGCGGGGCGCGTGGCGGGCGGGGGCAGTCCCGGGAAGAGGCGGGACCCCAGCCCTCGGCGTGGGGGTCCGGGAAAAGGGCCCGCGTACCTTGGCTTTGTTGAGCAGGAGCCCCACGAAGGTAGAGAGCAGCAGGGACGGGGAGAGAGGGGAGCGCGGCCGCAACTCCTTGGCGAGGGCGGGAAAGGGGGCGGCGGGGGGCTCCTCGGGCAGGGTCACCGTGTACGAGGTGCGCATGCTGGGGGGCGAGGGGCGGGCGGCGGGCTCGGCCCCACGCCTGACGTTGGCGACGGGGGCACGGGGCAGTCCCCGAGCAGCGCCACAGCCCGGACGCCAAGGCCCGCGAGGCCGCCACAGGACACCGTCCGCAGCGCCCGGCGGTAACCGTTACGGCAGCCCGGCCGCGCGCTCCTCCGCCTCAACCTCCCCGGCGCGCGCCGCCAACCGCCCGGGACCCGCTCTCGCGCTCCGGCCGACTGGCGGCCCCCGCGGGAGCCTCGGGCCCCGCAACGTCAGCGCCGGGGGCGGGGCCGGAGCCTCGGCCCCGCCCCCGGCCCGCCCCCGGCGCCCGCACGCGGACCTCAGCGAGGCGGCTGGGCCCGCCCCGCCCCGCCCCGCGCCGGCCTCGGGTCCTCCCAGCGCCCCGCGACCCCCGAGCTGGCGGCGGCGAAAGGCGGCGCCCCCCTGCGGGAGGCAGGACTGGGGAGGCGGGGGGCGCGGAAGCCGGCGCAAGGCTCGGGGCTGGGCTGGGACTTGAGGCACACACCTTAGGGGACGGCGGAGGACACCTTCTCAAATGGACGAGCTTCTACCGAGCTCGCATAGGGAAACTCACTTCTGGGGGCTTTGAGAACCAGCTCTGTGCTGTTTTCAGGGCAACCTGTGCGTAGGCGCACGCTCCTGTCCGGCATTGAGGGTGGGCTCAGGTCCTCATGACTCCCAGGGCATGGGGGCTGACCTCTCCCTCCTCTGTCCTCTCTCGGATCCTCGTTTGGCCCGTTTCGAGCAGGACAATAGGTCACCGTCCCTTTTGGCCCCAGCAAAGAGCCTAGCCCGGCCTCTTGTCATCAATTACAAAACCGCATCTCTTACAGAACCGCAGGTGCGCCTTGCTTTGGGGAGGGCCTCGGGGAGGTACACAATGGTGGGGAAGCAGGTGCTGGGGGTGGGGGTGTGGGGCGAGTGTTGTCCTCGGACCCCGAGCAGTGCTTGGGTTGGAAGAGCAAGGATCGTAGGCTTTGACTTCTGATACGCTGCCCCTCCACCTAACAGGGAGGCGCAGGAATCTGCCTAGAGAAATGATCTTGTTTGGAGCTTGCTGGCTATTTTTAGCCAGTATTTTTAGCATTTAAAAATACTCAGGCAGCAGTGTGTGCTGTTACTCATCTGTGGGCTCCTGCTCCCCCTAGCTGCGCTCATCCCTGCATGCACACCCGCCGCCACGTGGGGATCTGGGGATCGTGTCCAGGACGCAGGTATGGGCTGCACCCTAGGCAAGCTGTGCTAGGGCGAGGGGAGGAAGATGGGCAGCCCCTGTGTGCCAGCCAGTGGCAAGGAAGAGGCAGCATGCAGGAGCTGCAGGGCAGGGCACTCTGCCCATGATCAGCGAGGGCGGGCCGGGCAGGAGGCGTGAGCGCCACGGTCACTGTCCTCACCCAGTCTCTGACCTGACCTGGAGCCTGCACAGGCTGCGACAGCCTTTTCCTCCAAGCTTCCTTCTCCGCTGTCTGTGGCATGCTGCGTCCCAGCACGCCAGTCCTCTCAAACAGCTAGAGCAGCTGACTCTTGCCTCCAGCCCAGAAGCCCCAGGTAGCCTGTCAGTCATGCTGCCTGTCTCGAGCTCCCTCCATTGTCACCCACCCACACTCATGCCTCTCTGACCCCTGCTAGCAACCGTTAATCAGCTCTTATCTTCTGCTTTAAAAACTGCCACTGATCAAGTTCTCATTAAATGTCAGGCACTGTGCTGGCATCGTGTGTAATGGGTTAAGCTGCCACCTGCAGTGCCAGCATCCCATATGGATGCCAGTTTGAGTCCTGGCTGCTCCACTTCGATCCAGCTCCCTGCTAATGTACCTGGGAAAGCAGCAGAAGATGGCCCAAGTGCTTGGGCCCCTGCACCCACATGGGAGACTTGGATGAAGGCCCCAGCCCTGGCCATTATGGCCATTTTGGGGGTGAGCCAGCAAATGCAAGGTCTCTAGCCCTCCCTCTGTCTGTAACTCTGCCTTTCAGATAAATAAAATAAATCTTAAAAAAAAAAAAAAGTCAGGCTCTGGGCTAAGATGAGTATATATTAACTTAGTTAATTTCCATAACACCATGAAGTGGTAACTATACCTCTATTTTATGGATGAAGGCCCTTACACCCAGGGAGAACAAATGACCTGCAACCATTGCAAAACCAACAAATGGCAACATGGGGCTTTGAGGCCAGACCTGTCGGACTGCACAAGCTATGCTCCAAACAACCACCAGGACATTCTGGGGTGCCCATCCAGTTCTCTGCCAATCACTTGTAAGTTCCACTCAAGACTCATCTTACACAGTTTTCCCTAATTAACTCCACCCAGCTCTAAACACCTCACTGCGTATCCTCAGTCAGCTAGGATTCCGTGTACACGGCATTCATTTATCTTAATATGTTTATCTTCGCTGTTTGAGTGTCTCCAAGACTTTTGTAAATGGGCTTAGATTGCGCGTGGCTTGTCTGGGCCGTGCCAGCACGCTGGAACCTCCTCCAGGGCAGGGCTGTGGGTTCCCTTAATGGGCTTTTAATAAATGATGTTGATCTTGTCTCTAAGGAGAGCCAGACTAGGCTCTGCTGGGAATCCTGGAAGTCTCCCCGGGCCTCTCAGGGTGTGGCGTGTGAGTCTGGGTTTGCACATTGAGCAAGCACGCTTCGTGTGGGCAGGGGCACTGTCTAAGAGGTGCACTCTGCCACTGTGGCATTTAGCTTAGATCCAGGGATGTGAGCACCCCGGGGCACCTTGGCATCAGTCAGCATGCTGTCTCTCCTTTCATGGGATGCAGGAGGTTGTAGGGTCGTTGCTGGGAGGGGAGATGGCCAGAGCGGGAAAGCACTTTGGGAAGTCTGGGGTGGTGGGAAAGAACTCAGCAGGGACCCTCCTTGTCATGCAGGTGTGACTGCCATAGGACACAGCCAGCAAAGAACGGGGGCTCCTCTCTCAATGGGCCCTGGCCCTCCAAGACCCTCTCTCTTCGACACCCTTTCCTGAAGTGGGCTGGGTAGGAAGGATAGCCTTCCAGGATCTGAATCTGGCTCAGGCCCCGTGATGCTCTGTGCCTAAATACACTGAGCTAGAGAGAGCTGGGCTCTCTCCCACAGCCCGGACGTGGCCTGCCTCCCCTGTAGGGTTAAGTCACGATCTTCACCTCGAATGCTTACTGGCAGGCGCTGGCACCCCGGGAAATCACAGCCAGGGTTAGGTCGGCAAGGGCAGGTGCCCAGAACACCTGCTGTTCTCAGACCTTCCATCAGAACAGCTCGGGTCAGGGTTTGGTGACCCTGCCCTGGCTGCTGTCAGCGTCACCAGCGGACAGACTGGTGGCTTGACTGGCTGTAGGATGGAAATGGACAGGGGCTGTGAATGCCAGTTAGGGGCTGGGCTTTCAGGTCGAGTGTGTCCTGGGAAGCGGGGAGGGGGGTGGGGTGGGGGGCGTCCACTTCCCCCCCGCCCCCCGCCGGCTGCAGGAACCTGTGCTTCTCTGTGTGACTCAGACTCTATCAAGCCCCGGGCAGTCTGGCCTGAACCAGCTGGATTCCAGAAGCCCACACACGTCCTCCTGCCTCTGCCTCTGTCCGGAGTGCCAGTTTTACGTCCGCACTGAGGTAAGAGGCGACAAGGGGCCACGTGCACCGCTCGGGGCTCTGAACATGATGTTCACTGCTAAAGCCGATGGTCAGTGGAGCGGCTCCCCCAGGGGCAGGGAACATTTTGCCAGGCTTGGATTAACTTCTGCATTGCTGAGCCCCACCCCAGCACCATATTAACTCATGGACACATCCTGGAAGGGGCGGGTGGAGGAGGAGGCAGGGAGCTCAGTGCCTTGGTTCTGATTGAGAAATCAAGCCCATGGAAAGCAATGCCAAGGCCGCCAACCAGGACGCAGCCCGCAGCTGGCCTTCAAGGGATGGACACATCAGCATCTGGCTGATCATTATCACGAGCCGCAGACCCACTGCCCGTGCGTTACTGGTGGCTGGTGCCCGTCCTGGTTAGGGAAATCTGGTGTAAGGAATCTCGTGCTGTCAGCAGATTCAGGCCCCTCTGAGTGGCTGAGGGAGCACGGGGTGGGACTGGGTGAGGTTAGGCCCAGGGTCTCAGACTGTCCCGCTGGACCCTACGGGACAGCAGGGGTGCAGTCCAGCGTGGCCCTGTCGCCAGAGTGAGAGGCAAGGGCCCAGAGAGGAAGCTCAGGCATCTCACCCAGGAGCTACAGGGCAGCCCGCACCATCCTCACTGTGGTCTCTCTGGAGCAACCTTTGCTCACTGCAAGGCAGCTTCAAGTTCAAAGTCCCACCCGAGAGAAAAATCACATGACCTTGGCTTATATAATCTCCCTGCCACTGAACAGCTGAAACTCCGGGCTTCGGGAGATGAGTCAGCAGCCCGAATGGCAAGCAGGACCCAGGTAACTCAGTGCCCAGACCCTTTGCTCCAAGCGCCAGGTCCCGGAGCACAGCCCGGGGGTGTGGAGGACACCGCATGGGAAGACTGGGCTGGGCCAGTCTCGGAGCCGCTGTCCCTGGCTCCAAGTACGAGGAGCAGGTGCCCAGGCTGCTGACTCTGCTTCCCAGGGCCCCGGGCCAAGCCCTGGCTCCTCTTGAGAAGAGGAGGGGGTAGCCCGGGCAGGGTGGGGCGAGGGCAGGGTTGAGGCCAGTGGGCGGGGTGCCAGGGCTGGTGAGGGAGCAGCTGGAGGGGCGGAGTGGAGGAGGATTAGGACGGATAGTAGGGGTTAAAGCCCAGCCCTGGCAGGGTTCAGTGGGAACAGCTTGTCCTTCCATAGGCCTGGGAACAAGAGGGGTGGGGCTGAGGGGGAGGTGACAGCATTGGGTACTTCGGCTCCTGGCGCTTGGCAAGGCCCAGCCACCTGTGCTGGCTTGGAGAATCCCCACTGTGGGTAGCAAAAGGTCTTTTTTTTTTTTTTTTTTTTTTTACAGCACCTGCTATCCCCCCTGGCTCCTCCATGTGCATTTCCAGAGGAAGGTGGAGCCTCGGGGCAGGTGCTGAGTGGCACCCGTGGGCTGGGGTTTTGTTCGTGCTTACGTGGGCACGGGAAGGGTTACCCCCACCGCTCATCTGAGTTTGATAGTCTAACTTCCACCCCTTTCTGAAGGCTGAGTATGGTTCAGGTCAGCTGCCCCGAGCCCCCTGGGCCACCGCATGTACTTTCTCACCTCTGTTCCTCCCCCGGGGAGGCCCTGCCCACTGGAGGCAGCCTCCCAGGCCCCTGGGGTCCTCCTCCCCGGTGTTGCCCTGGCTTCAGAGCCTCCTGGGCATCCCGAGTAGGTGGACGGGGCAGGCAGGATCGCTGCCTTTTATAGACGAGGAAATACAGTGGAGCTGATAGGTGTCCAGGGTCAAGGGAGGCCAAGGGCCCCTCCCCTCAGTCACAAGCAGCCTAGCCCAACCTCAGATGGCCTCTTCCTTTCCCTCTGCTGAGAACACCCAGGGCTGCCTTGGACTTGGAATTGCTTAAGCACTTGTTTCTCGCAAATGAAGAGCAAATGCTTTCAGGCCAGGGCCCAGGTGCCTGCATCACCTGCCTCCCAGAACACCTGGAAGGCGCGAGGAGGACTTCACACTCCCTGAGCACCTACTGCGTGCCAGGCAGTCTCACGCACAGCCAGCACCTTCCAGTCCCTTGTAGTCACTGCGGACGTGGGAGCTGGAAGTGCTCCCATCACAGATTCAGAGGTTCAGGGACCCGAGCTCGCCCTGCCAGTCAGCTGAGCCCTGCACATGAGTGAGTGAGAAGGCAAGGTCCCCAAGGGAGATTCTGAAAAGAAACCGGACCAGGTGTTTAGACAGAAGTGGTCTAGGCCCCACGGGCAGGATTTGTTTGGGGCTCAGCAAGTGCAGGGAGTTTGGGGAAGTGAGGGCGGGAGGGGCAAGGGGAAATAAAGCCTTGTCCCATGGGCCCCTGAGCTCAGGAGGAGACGCCAGCTCCCCTGCAGGCACTCCCAGCTGCCTGTGTGTGCTGCGGGTGCTTCTGGATGGGAGAGGCCACGTTAGGGTGCAGAGCTTGCCCCAGTCTCTGCCACTGTCCTCTCACAGCTCCCCGACCCTGGTGCTGGCACTGGGGCCAGGCAGCAAATTCCAGGGAGGGTTGGGATGCGCCTGTTGGGGAAGGGGCCTGACACCCCCTGCCCTGTAGAGAGAGGTCCCGTGAGGACTTGGTGCGAAGGGCAGATGCCCAAGCCCCGTCCCAACAGAGCCCTGGGCCAGCCCACAAGCCCAGCAGGTGATTCCGACGCAGGCAGGCTGAAGACCCAGCTTTGGGTCTCTGAGCAAAGGGAGGGAGCTTCCTGGACCCCAACTCCTCCCGCGAGAGCCATTCTGAACAACATCGCCGAGTCTGGGCGAATCTCCGCCCAAGCACGGCACAAAGCCCTGTGAGCAAACGTGCTCCTTCCCAGACCAGCCCAGGTGGGTCACATCTGCTCTCCAGCTCCTTTCTATGCTGGCTCTCAGTGCAGCCAGCCCTGCCCCATCGGGGTCTCACTGTTCTGGGGTGCACCAGCTTCGTGTCTCATGGCACTTCACAGATGGCCTAGCCAGGCCAAGACTCGCTAAGTGGTTATCAAAGGTGTCCTCTCCAGCCCTTTAATTAAGACAAGAGTCACGGCCAGTGACCCAACGCCCGACCCTAGTCCTGGACCTTGCTGTATTTGCCCTGCTGAGTCCTCCAGGCAGTATTTCTTGGGGGTGGCATCGCTGTTCTTTCCAACAAGGCTCATATCCCAGGACTAGGGAAGGGGCAATGGAGGAGACATAACACCCAATCCTCCTGCACCCATGCTTGCTGTCTGTCCTTCCACTCGTCCATCCACACGTCCACCTGTCCACCACCCATCCGCCTGTGCAGTCAGAGGCCAGCTAAGCCCCTTGCGGCACTAGGCACATGGTGAGGAATCTCCACATAGGATTTCTCTCTCACCCTCTGAGAGCATGCCCCCAACGGGCACACCAGGAACACAGAGGGTGGAATGTGGTCAGTGACCCGAGAGAGGGATCAGATGTCCGAGAGGCCAGGCCAGCCTCTGGTCCGTACCCAGCAGAGACACTGCCCTCTCTCGAGCTGAGGGGTTGGGTTGTCTCGGGCCCCAGTCAAAACGTTCTCTGCTGTTTTCTCTGAACTGCTGTCCAGACACCCTGGTCCTGAACCCACCAACATGGGTGGGCGGAGACTCCGGCTTCCCCTGATATCTTATACTCAGATGCAGGGCCTCAGCAGGGGGAGGGAGGCAACCAGGACGGGGAAGCTCCTCTTGCCTCAAGGAGCACTGGTGGTCTTGGGACCCCAGCATTCAGCCCAGGATGGGGCAACGTCTGCAGGAAACAGGAATTAGGTGGAAAAGGAGAGGTGAGAACAGCAGCGTGTGTGTGTGTGTGTGTGTGTGTGTGTGTGTGAGAGAGAGAGAGAGAAAGAGAGAGAGAGAGAGAGAGAGAGAGAGAGAGAGAGAGAGAGACGGGGGCAGCTAACAGTTCCATGAGCACTGCTGACCGCCCGTGAGTGCTGGGAAAGGCCCTCCCCTTGGCGCTGAGCACGGTTGCAGTACGCATGCCAGTATGACTTCTGTCTTCGCCTCCACCAGGCGCCACTGCCATCCACCACCAGTCAGGACGGCAGTCCTGCCCCCAACCCAGCTCTTCTCCACCACTGGCTGGCTGTCTCCCAGCCTGTCCCTGGGTCCCCAGGGTGCACTTACCATGGTGTCTCGCCCTGGGGAGCTGGAGCGGCTGGACCCGGGGGCCTGGCCCTTGCTCTTTTCCCACAGTGTGTAGCGGCCACTGGGTCGGTAGGTGGGACTGAGGACTTCGGGGACGCCTCGTGAGGGAGGGGTCTGGGTGAGCACCTGGGGTGCGCTGCCCTTGCGACCGTAGTTCTCCAGATAGTCCACCAGGTACTCCGGGCGGTTGGCTGCCTGGTAGAGTCCCTGCAGGGCACAGAGCTCCTTGCGCGTGCGGGCCAGCATGGGGCTGCGGCCCAGGTTCCCGGGGTCGATCCGGTAGCTGTCTGAGGTCCGGAGGCTGGAGAAATCCCGGGCCAGGTCTGATTGGCTGTTCGACTTCTTCTGGGCCAGGGTCAGCCCCTGGTCACAAGCATTCAGGTAGCTGAGGGAGCTGCTGGTTACTCCATACGAGCATCCACTGCCACCGCTGAGCCCACTGCCTAAAGGCCGCTCGGTGCCCCGCGTCTGGCTCTCTGCCCGCTTACTACCCCGAATGATGTCGGGTCTCAGCAGGGGGCGGCCCCTGTCAAAATCCAGGATGGAGGAGGGGCCGTAGATCCCAGGACGGGTGAGGAAGCTGGTGGAGGGGCTCGGCTTGAAGCCGAGTTTTTCCTTCTCCAGGAAGGAGGTGGCCAGGTTGGCGCCATAGGAGGACGGGGTGTAGGTGCCATAGCCCGGTTTGCCGTAAGGGGCATCTGTGTAGCGGATCGATTCTGTGTAGCGCTTCAGGGTGGAGGAGAGCTGGGACATCCTTCAGGGCGGCGCTCAGTGGGGACTGGGAGCCTCATGGGCTGAAAGACAAGGGAAGCAGGAGTCAGATCCCCACGGCACCTGCTGGGCCCGCAAGCCTTGGAGCTCAACGCAAGAGGCTTCCCGGCTGGTCCCCGGGGAATGGGCGCACACCTGCCATGCACCTGTGCCGTCCCAAGAGACCAGCTGGTTCTTACATGCCACCCCGGGGAAGCGGGTTTAGCGCATCCTGGCTATTCCACGTGCCCCCCTCGAAGACCCGGACAGGCACGCGGGGACTGCCCAACCTCCGCAGTCCTCTGAGCCACGTGTGGCTTCCAGCCCAGACCCCATCCCTGAGCCCCTGGACATGTCGCCAGCTGGGATGGCGCCCTCTTTTCTGACTCAGGTGGAGAGCAGGCACCCTTTTGGCCTCAGACTGTCTGCGGCAAGGACCAGAGAGCAGCCGTGCAGACCCTTGGTGAAGAAGAGGCTCGTGGGAGGTCTGGCAGGCAGGGGAGGCCGAGGGGACTGGAACCCGGCCTCCATGCCCCAGCCCAGAGCCCTGTGGTCCCACAGTGGGGAACACCCAGGTGGTCAGAACCCACCCTCTTCACAGAGCTCAGCCTTCTGTTCTAAGTGAAGTCAGGGCCCTGTGGCCTCCCAGATTGCCCCTGCTCAGGCTTGACTTGTGCAAAAGGCACCCCCTAGGGGCCCAAATCCTGCACTGCAGGTGGCACTGCCAGTCTCCCTGAACCGTCCTTGCAGCTGGAGTGGGAGGGTCCTTGGAAGGAAGACAGAAGTTGCCAAGTGCTAAATGACCGTACATTTTAACCTCTCTGTTGTACAGATGGGAAAAGTGACGCTGACTTGCCCAAGGCTGCAAGCTGGCAGAGTCAGGATTAGAATCCAGGTCTTTCCGAATCTGGCCCAGGGGTTTCTTCTGCACAACCCTCAGCATCCCCAGCAGACGGAGGCTGGGCTGGGGACCCCAGGGCCCACCACCCAATTGGGCAGGCTTCCTCTCCCGTGGAGCTGCAGGGCCAAACGTGCCCTGGAGAGCGGGACAGGTAGCATGATGCCCCCTTCCTCCAGGCCCATGGGGCTCTTGCGGGGCTCCGTGGGGAGGGCGCAGCAGCAGAGCCATCCAGGATGGTCAGAGTAAGAGTGCTCAGGGGCTGATTGTGACTTGCCCTGGGACGGCCCGGCTGGGCGATGCTGCACTGTTCATTTAGCTTCGTGGAGCCCCAATTTCCTCACCTGTGAATGAGTATAATCATCCCCACATGGTCCCTGCCTCACACGGCTGCTCTGAGGGATAAAGGAGATAATAACACGTGGAAGCACGTCACAATGACCGGTTCTGCCTCCGGCCCGGGCACCACCAAGCAGCATGGCTCCTCCCTTTGTAGATTATAATAATGTCAGGGCTGGCTAGCCTCCGACCTCGGCCCGGGGCACCGGGCCTCCCCTGCAGCCCCCAGCCTGCGAGAAGTAGGCAGCGGCAGACCCCAAGCCATTGAGCTGACACTGGCTCGGGCAGCACACAGCCTGCCCTAGGCCAGCAGCCCAGCCCATTCAGGCAGAGGGAGAGGGAGAGCCAAGTCCCAAATACCAAGAGCCTGGCAGAAACCCAGTCCACACACAAGGCTTGGGATAGGTGCAGGGGTGGGAGATGAGCAGGTGGCGGCTTCCATACAGGCTGCAGAACAGAGACCCTCGTCCCTGCCACACACCTCTCTAGGTTGGCATCGGAAAGGCCTGGTCCATCTAACGCCTCCCCACCCCTGCCACCCGTCTTCGGGTACACCCCCTTGCCCACTGTGCTCCCACCTCCAGCATAGCCTTCACCCCAAGATAACTGGGAGACTACCTCACGCTGACCTAGAGAGAAACCATGGCGTGGAGGGGAGGGGGACGCACGCGGGCACGGAGTGGGGGCAGGGACCTGTCCTGCTCTGTTTCACTTTGGAGAACTCCATCAATAATGCAAAGTCAGAGACTCCAGGCCTCCAGAGCTGGGCTCTGGGACAGCAGGCAGCCAATCAGACACTGCCCCTTCCCCCACCAGGGTATGAGCTCATGGCTCCTCCCCCACACTAAGGCTCCCAGGGAACTGGTGTTGTGCTGGCAGTGCCCCAAGCCCCAGGCCTCTCCTGGCCCTGCTGATGACGCACAAGTGCTAGGGCCTAACAAGGTGCAGGGGACAGGAGGCGGGGCCACGCCTACTAGCCCACAGGATCCCAGGAGAGCTCCCACAGCTCCCGATCCATCTGCCAGACCGCCCCCCGCCACCCAGCAGCCCTGGGAGCCCTGCCATGCCTCTGGGCTCTGGCAGTGCCTTCCAGTCCCTGTCGGGTGTAAGCACCACCCCCTGTCCCCAGTTTTCCTCTTGAGAGAGGTCCCAGCACTGTCCAGGTGAGAAGACAGCTGGGGGGTGGGGGAGAGGGAAGAGAGGGGGAACGCCCCTGGACATTACCTGGCGCCACTACCCCAGAGGCTGCAGAGTGCGCTGTGGGTGGGAGAGCGGGGCCTGCTGCGGGACGCAGGGACAGGATGGCCACTCACATGGCCGCGAGTCTCCCTGTTGCCACAGATACGGCCTGGACTGAATGGCCCTTTCATGGGGCAGTGGGAGGCGAGGCGATTGGCTGGCATCCCGCATCCCCCTCCCTGCCCGGCGTGGGGCCCCTGCTGCCCATTTCCTTTCACTGTTTACCCAGAGCCGGCAAGTACGGGCATGCGGCTCCGGGCGCCTCCTCACGGGCCCGCCGCCTTGCCACCTTGGGCAACCGGGACCAACACCTGCCACGCTGCCCCTCCAGGCCCTCCTCACAGAGACGCCCTGCCTCCCCCTTCTCCATCAGGTGGCCCCCAGTGCCGCCTTGCTCGGTCCCCCCCCCCCCGTTGGGAGGTGGGGCAGCATCCCCGCGCACGGAGACACTCAGCTTCCTGTGCGGGGCGCTGCACACCTGAGGACCAGGGACCGAGCGGCTGCGAGTTCACCAGCGACACCGACACCCACCCAGTCCACAATGCGTGTCCCCCACGCTAAGCACGCCCAGACCCGGGGCTCTCTGAGCCACTGCTGGCTTGAGCTGGGATTTGTTCAGACAAAATGCTGCACACTGACAAATATCATTGGAAGAATTCTTGAAAGTAAATTGAAATAAAAAAAAAATCTGTTCACGATTCAAATCCTAAATGAAGTGTCGATGCTGAAACTCTCAGATACACTTTTGGCATCTGTACCACTATTGCTGAGGTTCCGGGGGCTTGACGGGGCACTGAGCCTGGGGACTCCATGTGTGCTGATCCGCATCCTCCCTGCAGCTCTAGGCGGTCCCTAAGCTCCAAGGAGTCCCATTTCACAGACGGGGAAATCAGCATTCCTGGAAGTGAGTCGGATTTCCCAGAGTCACCTGAGCTGAGCCAGGGCCTGTGCTCTGTCCCCTCCATCCACTACGGCCACCCTGGAACCAGACCCCTGTTTTCAGCCTTCGCATGGACTCTCCCTGGGCTGGGGCAGGCCTGGGTAGCTGTGGGTCTGGGGCTGGGGAAGACGTCTTTCCCCCCAGCACCTGGCTGTTCTCAGTTCAGCCACAGCCTTGGGGGTGCAGCCTCTGGCAGGAGTGGCCCCCCTGGATTTTCCACTGCAGGTGAGTGAAAGCGAAGCCGGGCGCAACCTGAGCCCCTGAGCGACACTGATGGGCCCTGAGATGGTCCAGGAGGCGTCTACCCTAGCTCGGGGCTCTGCGTCCCATGCCTGGCTAGGAACATGCCCCCAGCCTCCTACCCGCTGCCCAAGGTCCCCGTGCAAGGTGAGTCAGGGGTTAAAATGAACCCCGGCTCCTTGCGTCAGTCCCTGTCATTTCCTGTAGTTCACGTGCAGGGCTCCCTAACCTGCCCTGCCAGGGGAGGGACTCACTCCCCAAGAATCCCAGGCACTCCTGGCCCGGAGGGCAGGGGAGCCCTGACGCCCCACATCCCAGCAACCCTCATGGCCCCTCTTTGCACAGATCTGCTTTGGCTCTTGGGGTGACAGCCTGGCGGCTGCCCTGCCACTGCCAAGGCCGAGAGCCCTGAGCTGTTTCAGGGTACACCTGCTCTGGTGAAACCTGCCTTCCCTCCTACCTGGGTGCCCAGGGCAGGTGAGCGGGGAGTCCCAGTCAGTGTCACCAGGTGCTGGGCACCTCCGCAGGGGTGACCTCAGAGCTTCCCAAAGCTGCTTGCTAACAGCATCAGAATGCGCTGACCCCTGAAGGGCAGGGGGGAGGTGAGAGGGGGCCCCCAGCTGACACTCTCTGACCCGTACCCCTCGCTGCGCTGGCCACCTGCTAAAGTCAGGGCACAAGTGTCAACCCTGGCAGGAGTGGAGGATGCGGGTAGAGGGTGGGGGCGGGGCCCGCGGTCCGGGAACTCTGCCTGCTCCACTCTGGCCCTGGGGTGGCCACCTGCCCCCTCCCCACCTGCCTGTTCATGGCAGCTCTGTATGTCTCGTGCTAGCACTGCCGGGCCCCTGCCTCAGCAAGGGGCCATCCAGGGGAATCTGGGTCCCTCTGGTCTCTAGGGGGCTGTGCAGGGGCTCAGGGATGGGGGAGGGGTGAGATAAAGAGATTGGCGATTAGGGGGAGACTCCTGACTGGTGGAGAAGTAGGAGGGCTCAGAGCACTGCCTTCTAGGGTGCGTCTTGATTTGGGGTTGGGAGGGGTGGACATCCCTCTACTTCCAAGAGGTAGCAAAGAACGGGACCTGCAGGCAGCGCTGGTGCCCATATATTCCCTCTTCAGGTGCGATCTGCCCAGGCCCTCCCCAGGGAGCGTCTCCATCTCCCACTCTGTCCTCCAGGGATCCCTCTTTCCTCAATCCTCAGCTCCCACCCACGGCTCCCACAGGCCAGGTTGGCAGCCTCGAACCACAGGCTACCCCAGACCCCTGGACGCCTGGAGGACAGAAACACAGACACCAGAGGCACACGACTGACCTGTGCTGGGGGAGCTGGCGGAGCCTGGGGGCTTCTCCTTCCCCGGCAGGAGAGGGAACCCAGTGGAGGCGGAGAGCCTGAGCCAGGAGGCTGGGTAATCCGAGGCTCGGGTTCCGGCTGATATATATAGTATCTTATCTGACCTCCCAGAGACGGCAGCAACTCACTTGGATTCCAAGCCCCGAGAGAATTAAAGGGACAGTGGTAGGCCCACCCTCCGCCGCTGCCCCACCTGGCCAGTGCCAGCCAAAGAGAGCTGCTGGGCCTCTGAGGAGGGGCGCATGTGGAAGGGGGAACGGGGTGGGGAGTGTCAAGAGGAAACAGGACAGGAAAGGGGGCAGAGGGGTGGGGGCAGCGCAAAGACAGAGGCTCTGGATCTGTCCACCACAGGGGCAAAGAGGGAAGAGGCCTCGGGGCCAGCCCAGCTCCTTTAACTGGGAGGAGTGGGTCCCGGGGCACAGCGGCCAGCACCCAGGCTTCAGCTCCATACGCTTTCAGCATCGACGTCTCGGCCTGGGCTTGCATTCTAGCTCCTTCCCACTGGATCTGAGACAGTGAGTAATCACTGTGCTCGCTAGGCCTGGGCTCCTTGTTAGCTTATACAGGAGGAATCATAATAAAGAAAATAATAATAATAGGGGTACATCTCACGGTTATGAGCATGGATTAATCTTTGTGACATTTCCTGGCCTATAGGAGACTTCAACCCATGACGGTTAAACCGAACACTTGTCCTGGGTCCTGTAGCTCAGCGGCTGTACTAGAGCAGCACCTCACCCTGTGAACCTTCCTGGGAAGGGGACGTGGGCACCCTCTCCAACACCAGAGTGCCACAGGGTTCTGAACAGGTGCCTGGCCCATCAGTGGGAAGGGCATCTTTCTGCTGCCAACAAGGAGGGCGGGGAGAGTCAGCCCATCTGGGACCCTTCCCTGTGCCTGACCCTGCTCCGGGGCTCCCACTCTACCTGTTCCAGAGCTCAGGATTCCAGGGCCTCGGGGGCCGGGCCGCACAGGGTCGCAGGACGGAGGAGCAGCGTTCTTGGTGCACCTGTCTGCTCCTGGGATGTTTCTCGCTGGCTGTCCCAAAGTGCGGGGAGTTCCCCAGGCTGTGCCTCCGCCCCGTCTCAGCACAGGCTACTGACTCAGCCCTCGACCTGCTGATGCACTTCCCAGGCCGCCCGCGCCCGGACTGTCATTCCGGTCCTCATTCCAACTGCAGCCTGGCACGTGTGTGCGGCATCAAAGGGGAGGGGGCAGCCGCGCTTCCCTGGGGCTGTTCTCGCGCCCCTGACGGGCGAGGCGAGGGCAGCAGCCCCTGCCTCCAGCTCCATCTTGGTCCCGCTCCAAAAGCAGCGGGCCCGGGAGGTGGAGCGCCCACTCCTCCGCGGGGAGCTAGAATGGGTCGTCCTGGGCTGGCTTCCCTGGGCTCCAGACTAGAAGTTGCGTGCCCCGGAGCACCGCGTGCCGGCGTCTGGGTTGGGATTGGTGAGGATTTCAAAGATGCCTCTTTCTGATTTGGGATTGGCGGAAATTCTCCCATTCCGCGTAACTGCTACCTTCCCCCAACACCCCCCTCCCCCGCTTCTGGCAAACTGACCACATACAGCCGTCGCGAGCTTGGCGAGCTGCGCGCACGCGTGGGGAGAGGGCCGTCGGCGTCCAGGCGGCGAGGCTCAGGCCCCCGGCCCGCGGGAGCTGCGCTCCTCGGAACACACCGATCCGTACACAGATGGCTCTCCCTGGCACCACGGGCTGCCAGCTGGCAGCCCCCCTCGCACGCGGGCGCCCGCCGCTGGAGCTCCCCCGCTCAGCTGGCCCTCGCCCTACATTTCTGGTGCCCAGGCTGACGCTGACCTCTCACCTTCGGAGCCTGAAACCGGCAACCGACCTCCGCACCCCCTGTTCCCGACCTCCGACAGGTGGCACGTACCTGCCTCTTCTCGGAGGATGGACGAGTCGAACCCGGCACAAGCATGGAGCTGCGGGTGAGTCCCGGCTGGTACAGGCGCGGTGCAGTGAGCAGCAGCTGACGCAGAGGGCTCCCTGGCCTCGGCTCCTGCCCGCCTCTCCCCCACCTCCGCCGGGGGCCCTGGAAGGACCTCCCCGGGAAATCGGCGCCACCCAGCGGGCAGCCACCTCATTGCACCCGGGCCGGCAGAGCCACGCCCCGCGTCTCGCGTCACCGAGACACCTCACGGCGATTGGCTTGTCTCTATTGTGACGTCATCCCCTCCCCGCCCGGCCAGGGTCTCCCGGGCAACCGACGTACACAGAGTACCACGTGGAAGGAAAGCACGCCAGTTTGCAGTGGGTGGAGCAAGGAAAGAAGTGGGGTGGATGCGACGCGGCGGGGCAGCTGGAAGGTACTGGGAAAGCGGAGGGGCCGGGGACGGGGGGAGCCTGGGAACTTGAGCCCCGGGCGCATCCACTTTCAAAATTTAGGAACCGCTGAATGTCACTGCCCCTTCCCACCGGGCTGGGGGAAATCCTCGTCCTCGGCCTCTGCTCCTTTGGTCTACTCCTATAGGAGCTCCCTGCTCCGTTTACTTCCATGGATTGGTGAGTATTGATGACTACCCGATTGCGTAAACAGAGACTATGGAAGGAATTCTCCTTCGTCATCGAAGAACTTGAATTTTTTAAAAAAATTGTTTTATTTTTTAAGTCAGAGTTACGGAGAGAGGGCAGAAAGATCTTCCATCTGCTGGCTCACTCCCCAAATGGTTACAGCGGCTGTGGCTGGGCCAGGCCGAGGCCAGGAGCTTCTTCTGGGTCCCCTACCTGGGTGCAGGGGCCCAAGCACTTGGGCCCTCTAATGCTGTTTTTCCCAGGCCACTAGCAGGGAGCTGGATTGGAAGTGGAGCAGCTGGGACATGAACCTGTGTCTGCACAGGATGCCAGCTTTGCAGTCTGTGGCCTAACCTGCTGCACCACAACTCCGGCCCAAACACTTGCACTTTTGACCTGCCTCCCCTCTCCACGTGCTCTTGAGGACCAAGTGGACTGGTACCAGGGCAAGATCAGATTTTCAACCTCACTGGGACCAACAATGAGCGCCTTCTCCATAGCAGGTGACTTCACCCCTCTGCACACCCCTCAAACTCCCCTCTGTTTCCTGGAGAAACTAGGTGCAAACAGGATGTGGAGACCTAAGTTTCTACCTGCAAACATACCTGAATTCATTCTTCCCTCTGCGCCAGGAGCTGTGAAGAAGATGCCCCCCCCCCACACCTTATCACAAGTATCCATGTGCACCTATGCTTTTTTTTTTTTTGATTTATTTATTTATTTGAAAGGCAGGGTTACAGAGAGGCAGAGGTAGATGGAGAGAGAGAGAAAGAGAGGTCTTCTGTCTGCTGGTTCACTCCCCAAATGGCCACAATGGCCAGAGCTGGGCCAATCTGAAGCCAGGAGCCAGGAGCGGGGTCTCCCTCATGGGTGCAGGCGCCCAAGCACTTGGGCCATCCTCTGCTGCTTTCCTAGGCACATTAGAGAGAGCTGGATCAGAAGTGGAACAGCTAGGACTGGCACCCACATGGGATGCCGGCACTGCAGGCGGCAGCTTTACCTGCTACACCACAGCGCTGGCCCTGAAGACGTTCCTCTTCTTTAAGGCCTATGCCACCTGATGTCAGCCCTCTGTGTTTCTGCAAGGCCCTCATTTCATCATTCATTTTCCAGCTAGGTTTGGAATGTGTGAGGCATACTTCCAGGAACCCGGGATGTGGCAGTGAAGAGAGCAGGCCCACACGTGGCCTGGAGGAACTTGCACTGTGGTAGTGGCAGAGGGACAGCAGCCAGGTGAGTGCCGGATGTGGTGTAGTGCGTGGCACTAGGAGCCAAGCATGCAGATCAAGCAGGGAGGGAGGTAAGGGGTGTGGCCAAAGGTGCCTTCATGAGAGGCAAGGAGGAGGGACCCTGTACATACGGACAGGAAAGAATGTTCTAGGCTGGGGACATGCATGCAAGAGTTCTGAGCTGGGAACTCCAGGCCCCTTTTGAGGAAGAGCAGGTCAGTGACGACAAGGCAGAACGGGAGCTGAAGTTAAAGAGATACAGCTTGCAGGCCCTGAGGCCGTGCCTATGGCCTTGGGAGATTTTGAGCAGAGGAGGGTGTGGGTCCCTTTGGCTACCGTGTGGAGAAAGGACCTGAAGAGAGACTGGGTCGGAGCAGGGAGCACTGGGGAGGTCGTTGCAAGTGCCTGGTGAGAGACGGGCATTGGCGTGGTGGCGGGGGCCGCCATGAGGAGTGGTTGGCTCCTGATGCATTTTGAATGCGTTTTCTCCAGTGGGTTAGGCAGTGTGGGAGAGGGAGGAAAGTTTCCCCTGGACGTTAACTGCCAAGGGAAAGGCTGCGCAGGGAGCAGATTCTGATGGGGGTGGGGTGGGATAATAAACTGAGACGTCCGCCAGGCATCCCAGTGGCGCTGTGGAGAGAGTTGGATGTTTGGGTGTCTGGTGTGGTCTGGGATGTGATGAGTCATCAACATATGGATGTTATTCAAAACCGTGGGATTAGAAGAGCTGACCAAGGAGTAAGAGCAGATCAGACGAGCAAGGACTGAACTGTGGCGTTGTGTAGAGATGAAATGAAGCCATCGGAGAGACTCAGGACCAGCCAGCGTCATGGGGCAAAGCACCCCGGGAGGCGGTGCTGTCTTGGAGCAAAGGGGAGGAAGCCCAGCAGGCAGGAGGCAGAGGTCCTGCCCAGTGCTGCCCGTAGGCAAAGTAACACTGTGCAGGTGGACTTGGAAGGCTGGTGGTGAGTCTGACAAGGACAGGTTTTCTTTTGATGGAGTAATGGTGATGGTAATGTGTTGTCATGTTAGCAGACGCGCCTGCCCTATCATCCTACCACGAGAAACTGCCCATAGCCACATCCATTAATGTTTTATACCCCACTAGCTCTGGTCAGCCACTCAAATGGCCCACAGCCTGTGTGCGGTCATTCCATTCCTGATTACCATTGTTCCTCATTCCTACCCCCATCTGAGCAAGCACTCCTGTGGTCTCCTGTTTTGAGCACTGGTTGACGGGTAAGATCCCCTGGGGGACAACATAAGACAGGCACAGCTGCGTACGGAGACCACATGGAAACGGGGTCAACAATGGTATGGCCAAGAATCATGCCTCCCGTTGCTCAAAAATAAATGAAAAGTGGGAAATGTGGTGGAATGAGAAGGTGAGAAGGGCATGCCAAGATGGCCGCTGACAACAGAAACTGCCTGGCAACAGGCCGTGATTGGATGGCTTTGGAAACTGCATGACAACAGAGCCTGACTGGCAACAGGCTGTGATTGGATGGCTTTGGAAACTGCCTGGCAACAGGCTGTGATTGGTTAGGGCGTAAACCGTCCCTTGACCAGATTGGCTGCCTTGGCTATATAAGCAGCTGTAGGAACTAAAATAAATGAGTCTGCGGGCTGCTCACCTCTGGCTGCTTTCTCCCGACTCCTGGCGTCTGTGTGGTGACTCCTCGCCTCTTGCCCCCACCATGCTCCTCCTCTCAGAACAAATCCGCAGCAACAGTAATGAAAGTCTGATTGCGGATGAATCCAAGCAAAAAGGAACTCGTTCATGGAGCTCCGGAGGAATCTTCTTGCAAGGGAAGCAGAGGAGGGGCTGGTATTGTGCGGGGTGGGGTTTACTGCTGCTGACGATGCTGCCATCCCACAGCAGAGTGCCAGTTCAAGTCCCACCCCTCTGCTCTCATTCCCGCTCCCTGCTAATGCGCTTGGCTAGGCAGGGGATGATGGCCCAGGTGCTTGGGAGACCAGGATGGAGCTCCTAGTTTCTGGCCTCTGGTGCAGACCTGGTGCAGACCTGGCTGTTGTGGCCGTTTGGGGAGTGAACCAACAGATGGGAGATCTCTGAATTTAGCTTTCAAATAAGTCAATAAATGAATATTAAAAAAAAATAAGAGCAGAGGAAATGAGAGGGAGCTAAAAAGAGAAATGAGGAGAGCAATTTTTTTTTAAACTTAAGAATTTCTTTTGGGGCCTGTGTTGTGGCATAGGGGGTTAAGCTGCTACCTACAGCACCAGCATCCTATAGAGGCTCCAGTTCACATCCCAGCTGCTCCACTTCCGATCCAGCTCCATGCTAATGAGCCTGGGAAAGCAGCGGAAGATGGCCCAAGTACCTGGGCCCCTGCACCCAGGAAGAAGCTCCTGGCTCTAGCCTGGCCTATCCCTGGCCAATGCAGCCATTTGGGGAGTGAAGTAGGAGATGGAAGCCCTCTCTCTCTCTTTTTCTCCCTCTTTCTCTGTAACTCTGCCTTTCAAATTAGTAAAATCTTCTTTAAAAATTCTTTTTTAAAAAGATCACGATCTTTTCATTTTACTTGAAAGGCACAAAAACAGGGGAGAGAGAGAGATTGATCTTCCATCACTGGCTCAATCCCAAAATGTCAGCACCAGCCAGTCCCGGGCTGGGTCAGGTTGAAGCTGGGAGCCTGGAGCTCAATCCAGATCTCCTATGTGGGCGGCAGGAAGCCAGTTACCCATCTGCATCCTCCCAGGATGCATATTGCAGGAAGCCTTCTTCCTACCAAGGAATTAGAAGTGGAACTGGGACTCAATCTCAGGTACTCCTATACGGGGAGGCAGGCATTCTAAGCAGAACTTGGACCACTGTGATTTAATGCCTGTTCCAAAAAATAATTTTTAAATATTTATTTATTTGAAAGGCAGAATTACACACACACACACACAGGGAGAGAGAGAGAGAGAGAGAGAGAGAGAGAGAGATCTTCCATCTGCTGGTTCACTCCCCAAATGGCTGCAACAGCTGGAGCTGAGCCACTCTAAAGCCAGGAGCCGGGTGCTTCTTCCAGGTTTTCCAAGTGGGTACAGGGTCCCAAGGACTTGGGCCATCTTCCATCGCTTTCCCAGGCCATAGCAGAGATTGGAAGTGGAGCAGCCGGGACTAGAACTGATGCCCATATGGGATGGCGGCACTGCAGGTGGTGGATTTACCCACTATACCACAGCACCAGTCCCCAAGAAAAATTTTTAAGTGAGAAAAATCGCAGTATATTGTGTGGCGATTGGAAAGAGCCATTAGAGACTGACACTGATGATGTGGGAGGGAGTGAGGAGAGTGGCAGAGCGTGGCCCAGGGTAGGAGAGAGAGAGGGGATCAGATGCAGAAAGCAGAAGGGCCAGCTTCTGTTAGGGGCATGAGAGGCTCACCCAGAGTAGAGAGGGAAAGCTCTGCAGCTGGGGGCAGGCTTGGGAAGATGGGCGCTGTGGCCTAAGCAAGCGGAGAGTTTTCTCTCCGGGTGGCCTCTGTCCTCTCAGTGCCTACGAGGCAAGCGCAGGGAGGTTGCGGGAGGAAGTGTTGGAAATGTGAGGATCCAGGAGGGGGGAGAAAGTAGCTAAACAGTGGTTCTCAAACGTGGGTGTGAGAGTCACCTAGAGAGCCTGGGAAAGCCCTCCCCCACCCCCAGGTTCTGATTCAGTAGGTGTGGGCCTAGAATTTGGTTTCTGACCAGTTTCCTAGACGATGCTGCAGCCGCTGGTCTGGGGTGACGTTGAGAAGCGCCGTGCACGGGGCCGCAGTGTGGCTGCAAAGCCGACCCTGAGTGTGTGCCTTTAGCACGTCTCCCGTCGCATGCAGAATCACCAGCGTGGGTCCAGGGTCCTGTGCAGGGGTGCTGCAGGAAGTTATTTGAAAAACATGCATAGTTGTTTCCTAATATGCATTCCCCATAGACCCGTCTGTACTATGTGTTTCAAAATTTTCTTGCAGCCAGCGCCATGGCTCACTAGGCTAATCCTCCGCCTTTCGGCACCGGCACACCAGGTTCTAGTCCCGATCGGGGCACCGGATTCTGTCCTGGTTGCCCCTCTTCCAGGCCAGCTCTCTGCTGTGGCCTGGGAGTGCAGCAGAGGATGGCCCAAGTGCTTGGGCCCTGCACCCCATGGGAGACCAGGAGAAGCACCTGGTTCCTGCCTTCGGATCAGCGCGGTGCACCAGCCACAGTGCGCTGGCCGCGGCGGCCATTGGAGGGTGAACCAATGGCAAAAAGGAAGACCTTTCTCTCTGTGTCTCACTCTCACTGTCCACTCTGCCTGTCAAAAAATTTTTTTCTTGCACCAGAATCAACTTAAATTCTGTTTTCATTTCCCAGGAACTTTTGGGAGAACCCTTGTGTCTTGAAAACTTGCATTTCCTGTTGACTTTCCCACTGATGTTACTGGGCTCCACATTCTTCCTCTTCAAGGTGTGGAAGTCTCTGGAGTGGGCTCCACTCCCTCTCGGTGCAGTTCTCCCAGCACGGCTGCGCGTACTGTGCTTCCCACCGTGAGTCTGCGACACCCGCAACTTGCCTTCTCTCTTGGACTTCTTCTTTTTATTTTTAAAATATTTACTTTATTTATTTGAAAGAGTTATAGAGAGAGGTAGAGACAGAGAGAGAGGTCTTCCATTTGTGGTTCACTCCCCAAATGGCATCAACGGCTGGAGCTGAGCTGCTCTGAAACTAGGAGCCAGGAGCTTCATCCAGGTCTCCCACATGGGTGCAGGGGCCCAAGGACTTGGGCCATCTTCTACTGCTTCCCCAGGCCACAGCAGAGAGCTGGATCGGAAGAGGAGAAGCTGGGACTTGAACTGGCGCCATATGGGACGCTGGCGCTGCAGACCGGGGGTTTTAACCTGCTGTGCCACAGCGCCGGCCCCTCTTGGGCTTCTGATGTGGTCATTCCTGAACCTTCTGGCACCAAATCTGACAGTCACTCTTTACACGGAGTCGGTTCCTTGGCTTTCTGCAAGCCTGATTGTTCTCGTCGGACCCTCCTGCCACTCTGTCCCCCCCCATGGGGCTTGCAACACGTGGCTTCCCCAGTTTTCCTCCTCACCCTCCCTGCCCTGGAAGCCCCTCCTTGGTCCTCTTCATTTCTAGTGCAGCGGTGGCATGGGGGTGTTCCGTGTGCAGGCTGAGGATTCCGTGGGATAACTCCTGATTGCCCTGGTTTTCTAGCGGTGAGACATGAAATGATACATTGGTTTTGTCATTGCTAGGGTTAGGGTAACAGTTTGAGTGTCCTCCGAAGGCCCGTGCCATGGGTGGGTACTCCAGGTCTTCTGTTCATGGCTAACGGGTTAAGGTGGAGACCTGGTTTAACCATGGCTTCTGAGAGGCGGGCCTGGCGGGAAGTGGTTGGGTCACTGGGGGTGTGCCCTCAGAAGGTAGCTCTCTTGTGAGGGTTGGTTGTTCAAGCCAGGGGTGCTTCCTGCCTCACCATGTGGTTGTCCTTTCACACTTGCTCTGTCAGTGCCAGCCTCCATCAGACGCCGGATCAGTGGGCCACCTGGGACCCTTGGACCCACTTGGGCCATCCTCTGCTGCTTTCCCAGGTGCATTAGCGGGGAGCTGGACCAGAAGTGGAGCAGCCGGGGCTCAAAGCTGCACCCTTATGGGATGCTGTGCTGCAGAGGCAGCTTAACCTGCAGTGCCACAGCGCCAGCCCAGCTCTGCTTTTCAAACGAACAGGTGAATCTTAAAAAAAAAAAAAGGCCCCACCTCTTCATGTCTGGTAACCACATCCCCCACAGTTGTGGGAGTGTGGTTTGTGGGGCTGCGGTTTGTGATGGTTCCCTTGGGGTCAGATTCTTCATCCAGACATCCAGTGCCTTCGTCGTTCCAGGATGTCCAGTTGCTCTTGTCCTCACTGCCCCTGCTGTGGCCTTCAAGCCAGCTTTGGGGAAACTGGCTTCAGATTATATCTGTGACTTTTTTATTTAATAGATTTATCCATGTATTTGAAAGAGTTACAGAGAAAGAGAGGAGAGAGAAGACAGAGATATCGAGAGATCTTCCAGCTGCTGGTTCACTCCACAAATGGGCACAATGGCTGGGACTGGGCCAGGCCAAAGCCAGGAACCAAAAACTTCTTCCGGGTCTCCCATGTGACTCGAGTGACAGTCACTGTGACTGATTTGTCACAGCAGTCCTAGCAAACTAACCCCGAGGTGAGGGACAGCTGCTGTGCTCAGTGCACGGAGCAGGAATCACTGTCGCCCTGGTTCCAGAGCTGCTGTGTGCAGGAGCAGGACGGGATGGAGGTGGAGGGTGGGCAAGCCCCGCCCTATGAAGGCGGAGCTATCCAGAATAGGCCTAGGGGCAGCCCTCAGGGAGGCAGAACAGGAGAGCCTCACAGGCAGCCTCCCAGCCTAGCCCACCTGCTGAGCCTTTGGAGCTGTCCAGCACCTTGAGTGAAGTGCCCCGTACTGCTAGTCTGAGACCCTCCCGCCCAGGGCTCTCCCGCCTGCATCACTGTGTGGACAGTGCAAAGTCCAGCCCCTTCGGTCCAGCCTCTCCTTTGCCTTCAAAAGTCAGGAAGCCTAAAGCACAGTTCCCATTCCTCCATACTCTGCATTCCTCTCGGGTCAAGGGTGCATGCAGACTTGTTTTACACAGAGGACACGAAAGGGTCCTGGTACTGATTTTCTCAAAGCCCGGAATCCGCCAGCCACAGGAGGGACTGAAGTCTCCCCTCGAGTAACGGACAAGTACGTGATGGTTCTCCTTTTTCTCCTTACCAAGGTTTCAAAAGCCACAGATCTGGGGCTGGTGCTGTGGCACAGCAGGTTAAGCCACTGTCTAGTGCCAGCATCCTATGTGGACGCCGGTTCTAGTCCCGGCTGCTCCTCTTCTGGTCCAGCTCCCTGCTAATGGCCTGGGAAAGCAGCGGAAGATGGCCCAGGTGGTCTGTGACGGCGGCTGTCATTTCTGTTCTGTGCAGTGAGTACATCAGCTGCCCCTCACCTCGGGGTGGGCAAGGGAGTTAGTTTGCTAGGACTGCTGTGACAAATCAGTCACAGTGACCGTCACTTGAGTCACACAGGTGACTCCAAATGACAGAGATTTAGTGTCCACAGTTCCCGAGGCCCAGAGTCAAGGTGTGGGCTAGGCCACGCTCGCCCTGAGGTCTGCAGGGGAGGGGAGGGTCCCTCCTGCCTCTCCAGCTTGTCACAGCCACAGGCCTTCCTCTCCACCATGTCCCCGAGTCCCAGTCCCCTTTGTTCACGAGGACACTAGCCCAGGGTGACCTCATCTCCATTTATTTATTGTTTATATTTATTCATTTGAAACAGTTGCAGAGAGAGAGAGAGAGAGAGAAAGAGAGAGAGAGAGAGAGATCTTCCATCCTCTGGTTCACTCCCCAAATGGCCATGGCCAGGCTGAAGCCAGGATCCAGGAGCTTCCTCTGGGTCTCCCATGTGGGTGCAGGGGCCCAAGGACCTGGGCCATCCTCCGCTGCTTTCCCAGGCACATTAGCAGGGAGCTGGCTGGGAACTGGAGCAGCCGGGACTCCAGCGAGCTCCCACACGGGCCGCCGGTGCTGCAGGCCGGCCACAGTGCCCTCACGGGGATTGTATTGGCAGAGACCCTGTTTCCCCTTCAGCCGCACTGACAGGCGGTGGGGATCAGGGCTTGAACGCATCCCCGGGGGACATGCTGTCCTCCCTCCTCCCTCTCTCTGTAAGCCCTGCTCCTGGTCTGACTGTGCCGCTGCCCCTTCCTCGGGGCGCTGGCTCCCGGCCGGCCGCTTGCTCGCGCCCCTTCACAGCCAGCTCTGGCCCTCGTCTTCCTCGGCATCCTCTGCCTCATTCTCGGTGAGCCAGCAGCCCTGTGGATGCCCCTTGGCAGCCCTTGGGCCCGTCCGCCGCTTCCTCCCCGTGTGCCATTGCCCACTGACTCACGTCTCCTTGTCCTTGCCCGAGCTTGCCGGTGCTGTTTTCTCTCCTTTACCAACTTGCCCGGTTCCTTCCCGCCTATGCTCTTGCCTGGAAACACCTGACCCTGACCCTGGCCCTGGCCCTCCCCCTCCCCCTGCCGACACCGCCTCATTTACCCACGCAGATGAGTGATGGAGAGGTGGCTGCATTGAGTCCCCTTTCTGCTCACGACCACAGACCCCAGAGGGACACACTGCGCCACCTGGTGTTGCTGTCGTTTCTCTACTGTGATTAATCCCCACTGTAGGAATTTTAGATTGCTGCACAGCAAGTGTCCAGGAAATCAGTGGCTTAAAACATCACTCAGCAGGGTAAGCCACTGCCTGTGATGCCAGCCTCCAGTACGAGCGCTGGTTCGAGTCCCGGCTGCTCCACTTCAGGTCCAGCTCCCTGCTAATTCATCTGGGAAAGCAGCCGAAGACGGCCCGAGTGTTTGGGCCCCTGCACCCACGTGGGAGACCCTGGTGGAGCTCCAGGTGCCTGGCTTCGGCCTGGCCCAACCCTAGCTGCTTCAGCCATTTGGGGAACGAACAAGCATGAATGAAAGATCTCTCTCTCTCTCTGTCTCTCTGTGATGCTGCCTTTTAAATAAAAAGATTAAAAAAATTTTTTTTTAAACAACACCCATTTATTATCTCACAGCGTGTAGTCACAAGTCCTGGTGGGCCCAGCTGGTCCTGTGGTCAGGGTCTCACCCGGCCATCCGGGTGTCGGCGGGGCTGGGCGCCTGTCTGGAGGCTCAGGACAGTGATCCTCATCCAAGCTTGCTCAGGGTGTAGCAGAATGTGGTCCTCACGGCTGTGGGGGTGAGGCCCCTGCCTCCTTGCTGGCTGCCCGCGGGGTCCTGCCCCCTCCTGGGGCTCTGTGTGCCTTTTCTGTAGCCATTCGCCTTGTGTGTCACACCCTCTGTGCTCACGCTTCTGCTGCTCCCTGGGAAAGCTCTCTGCCTTTAAAACCTTGTGTGATGAGATCTGGCCTCCCCGGGCAGTCTCAGAGCCCAGCCTGCTCCCAAGTTCCAGGGGCCAGGCGGGGGCGGGGCGTGCCTCTCGGAATCCTGCTGCCACTCTCGCTCCCTCATCTGTCTCTGGGGTTTCCCTTCTGCAGACCTGCCCTTGCACTAGCACTTCCTTTAGAACAGAGGCCACCGCTGTGTGAAGCCCGGAGCCTCTGGGGTCACAACCTCCACCCACACCCACCTCCTCTCATCCTCCCCGCTCGCCTTCCTGCAACTGTTTTTTTTTTTTTTTTAAAAAAACAGAACTAAGAGTCAATTTTTTAAAAAAGATTTATTTATTTATTTGAAAGAGTTACAGAGAGGCAGAGGCAGGAGAGAGAGAGAGAGAGAGAGAGAGAGAGAGAGATCTTCCATCTGCTGGTCACTCCCCAGTTGACCGCAATGGCTGGAGTTGCACTGATCCAAACCCAGGAGCCAGGAGCCTCCTCCAGGTTTCCCACGTGGGTACAGAGGCCCAAGGACTTGGGCCATCCTCCACTGCTTCCCCAGGCCATAGCAGAGAGCTGGATTGGAAGTGGAGCAGCTGAGACTCGAACCGGCGCCCATACTGGATGCCAGTGCTGCAGGCAGTGTGATTTTACCTGCTATGCCACAGCACTGGCCCTCCTGCAACTCTTAGGCTTCATCAGCTTCTCCCTCTTCTTCATTTGTCTTTCCCTGTCTCCAGGATTAATTGCCATCCACATCTTTTTTTTTTTTTTTTAAGGTTTATATATATAGAGAGATCTTCCATCTACTGGTTCATTCCCCAAATGGCTGTGATGTCCTTGAGTGGGCTGGGCCTGGCAGAAGCCAGGAGCTAGGAGCTTCATCCGGGTCTCCCACGTAGGTGGCAGGCTGTTTTCCACTGCTTTCCCAGGCAGGCACATTAGCAGGGAGCTGGATCGGAAGTGGAGCAGCCAGGACTTAAACAGGATGCTAGCATTGCAGGTGGCAGCTGTGACACAATGCCAGCCAGGTATTGGCATCTTTAAAAAGAGCCCAAAACCTTCCATGCCAGCTGCAGCCACACTTGCTGAAGTCTCCACTTTCCCATTCGCTCACTCCGATCTGGCGTTCCTTACGCCTGCTGCACTGAACTGCTTGTGTCCGAGTCACAGTTCCCGTTACCCATGGCTGTATAACGAGCCACTCCAATGTCACCACGTGTCTTATGCATCTGTGCTTGGCTGGGCCCCGCTGGAAAGTTCTCACTTGAGGGTCATTCTCCGTGCTGGGACCTTGGACATCCAACATGGCTCCCTCCCACGACTGGCAGTTGGCGGGGGCTGTCGGCTGACACTTAACTGGTGCTGTTGACTAGGGTGCCTGTGCCCGGCCCTCTGTGTCACTTGAGTTTCCAAGAATAGCAGCCGGGTTCCACAGGAAGTGTCCAAGGAGTGAGCGTCCCAGGGGGCCAGCTGGGAGCCCCCGAGGCTTCATAGGACCTAGCCTTGGAAGACGCACAGGGTGAGTTCTTCCTGGTACTGTCGGGCATAAGCGTGATGCAGGGCTGGGCCATGTTGACCGGGAAGGGGTTGTGGGAGCCGTCCCTGGGGACTGGCTGTCATGGTCACCAGCGACTTGGCACTTCCCCCGTGACCTGGCAATTGCCAAGTCGCTGGTGACCGTGACAGCCAGTCCCCAGGGACGGTTGCTCACTCCTAGCTCTCCCTTCTCTGGCTCCCTGGCCCTGGACTTCTTGCTGTCATTACTCACTGCTCTTTGATATCCTTTTCTTTCACTCCAAAACCTAACTATGGTACTACATTACGCCCCAGGTCTGGGCCTAAAATAATAGCATTATTTCTCTGCTGTTCTCCCTGTAAAATCTTACTTGTTTCATGGTCAGCGTCTACCATCTACCAAACATTCCTGACCTTGACCTGTGCTCAGGGCTTAGGATACACAGTTGTCTTCTTTTTAAAAAAATTTAATTAATTTATTCACTAGAGAGAGAAAGAGAGAATTCTCCCATCTGGTTTATTCCCTGAATGCCTGCGATGGCCAGGACTGGGCTGGCCCCAAGCCAAGGGCTGGGAACTCAACCCAAGACTCCCAGGTCGGAGGCAGGCAGCCGAGCACCTGAGCCACTGCCATTGCGTCCCAGCATCTTTCCCAAGCAGGATCAGGGGCTGGAGCTGGGAAGCAAACCTGGCACTCTGGGGGTAGATGTGGGCATTTTTTTTTAAAGATTGTTTATTTGTTTGAAAGACAGAGAGAGGAAGAGAGAGAGAGAGAGAGAGATCATCCACCTGCTGGTTCACTCCCTAAATGGCTGCAATGGCCAGGAGCTTCTTCCAGGTCTCCCAGGTGGGTGTGGGAGTCAAGGACCATATTCCGCTGCTCTCCCAGGTGCATTGGCAGGGAGCTGGATGGGAAGTGGAGCAGCTGGGACTAGACAAGTGCTCATATGGGATGTCGGCATTGAAGGCAGCGGCTTTACCCACTCTGCCACAGCGCTGGCTCCAAATGAGGTTTTGATTTACAATATTGTCGACTTGTGGGTTTATCAGGACATAACCCTGCTGTAAGTCAAGGAACATTTGTACCGTACTGTCCTGATTTTTTTGCTTTAATTGTTAGTCTCAAATTTATTTGCAGAGAGCCGCAAGAACCTTCTAAAAGATTATTCGAGAGTCCTGCCGCTTCATAGAACTCTCTCTTGTTTCTGCATGGCCCTCCACGTGCTGCCGCCTCCTCCTGCCCCCCGCCCAGGTCTCCCCTTTGCCAGGCAAAGACGCCTCCCCCGAGTCTCTGCAGGTCGCGCGTCTCCTGGCGGGCAGGGGCTGTCCTGGGTCTGAGAGTCTGCTGCAGCTGACCGCTCCCAAGACTGGAGTGGGGCTGATGGCCGTCAGGGCATGCCGCTGAAAGCATGCGACAGCGCTGGCCCTGCGTGGTCCTTCCCAGTCAGCAGGCTTATGTGGGAGGCCTGAGAGCCTGCTCCCCTCCCTCCTTTCCTGCCTTCCTGCAGCCATGGCCATGGCCCTCAGCTGCCCCTCCCCACCCTGGGCCTCAGTCCTGCACTTGGCTGCAGAGGGCAAGGCCACCACCCCAGCACCTGGGCGTGGCTGCTGCAGGTGCCTGGAGCGCACACCGGCCTCTCAGCGGGAGCCCCATAGTGAGCTTCCACCAGTAACTTCCTGAACGACTTCGGAGCTTCAACCTTTGAAAAAATTTATTGATTTTCATTTTATTTGAAAGGCAGAGAAAGAGAGGGAGAGAGAGGTTTTCTATATGCTGGTTCACTCACCAAATGCTTGTGGGTCAGGCCAAAGCTAGGAGTGTAGAACTCACATCTGAGTCTCCCACGTGGGGGCAGGGACCCGTGTACCTGAGCCATCATCTGCTGCCTTTAAGAATGTCCCCTGAGCGGGAACCTGGATCACAAGCGGAGTGGCTGGGACTGGAACCAGGCACTCCCTCTGATACGGGATGTAGGCATTCCAAGGTGCAGCTTGACCACTGCATTAAGTGTCTGCCTCTTTAAGACGCTACTTGGAACAGCCACATCCCATACCCATGCACCTGGGTTCAAGTCCCGGCTGTGTTCTCGATTCCAGCTCCAGCCAGTGGGCACCCTGGGACACAGCACCTGGTGGCTCAGGTAGTTGGGTCCCTGCGTGAGCTCCTGGCTCCTGGCTCCTGGCTTTGGCCTAGCCCAGCCCCAGCTATTGCAGGGATACGAGTGAATAAGGCAGCAGATGGGAGGTCTTTGTTTCTGTATTTCAGATAAACAGTTAAAAAAAATCCCTTTCTGTTCTCACCCTCCCGGGACAACCACTAATCTAATTCCTACCTCTACAGATTTGCCTTTCTTGGACATTTACGTAAATGGAATCATGCACTGTGTGTTTTTCTGGGTGTCTGACTTCTCTCATGGACAATATTTTTGAAGTTCATCCATGCTGTGACATGTATCAGTGGCAAATTCTTTTTATTATTATTAAATAGTATTCCCTTAAAAAATAAAAATGCCTGCCTGAGCAGCTTCCCGGAGGGCGGGCCCACCTCGTTCCTGGCACCTGAGCCCCGTTCCATCACGGAGTCTCTTCTCGCCAAGATCTCTTTCCTTGGCACGGCGCTTGCAGCTCTGATTACAGGGCACACAAGGCGAGGCGGGGTCTCAATGCCCCCCCGCAGTCCCCTGCAGCTCCCTTCCTCCTGGGCTTCCCTGGCCTTCTTTGGGCATCGTCACCAGAGGGGGCCACTGCAAAGCAGAGGCTGCACTGGGTGGTGCCCGGGAGAATGGGAGCCCCTGGCAGGAGCTTAGATCTTGGCCTTGAAGGCAAAAGGTGCCGCCTCCTGCAAGTCCCTGGTGAAAGCACCTGGGGTGGGTACCTACCTTGGGAGGGACCTGGAGGGGGCTGATGCTCCTTTCACACAGTGGTTTTGTGGGAGGGAGCCAGGGACTGGGCTCAGCGCCCCCTCCCCCTCCCCGGGACACATTACTCAGGCCAGTGCCTTCCTTGGAAAGCTGTCGCTCTTGCATTTAAGAATCCATGGCTGCCCCCTGCCGGCACCCTCTGCTCAGCAAGGGAGCACAGCGTGGAACAGCCCTGGCTGAGACCTCTGCACCTATCCACGCACAGCTGCGTGTGCCTTCCGGAGCCAGGGCCGTGCAGTGCGGGCAGGTGAGTGTATTGTCCCAGCCAGGTGAGTCAGCAGATGGGAGTGCTCATTGATGGAGCAGATATGTCAGGTTCGAGTCATCCTGCACAGAAACATGGGGTGCAGCCCTGTGTGTGTCCCCGGGAGCCTGCGCTGCTGTCATGGGCAGGGACGGGGGTGGGGGGATCCACCGAGCGCCGTGGAGAGCCCTGGCTAAGGTGGGAGGTGAGCCTGGGGAGCACAGAGGAGCCAAGCAGAGAACAGCCCGAGGACAGACTTGATTTTATTGTGCAGTTTTCTTCTTCCTCAGTGAGATGTCACAAGCTGTGATGGCACTACACACGGGACAGGACAGGCAGGACCGCGGGGCGGGGGTGGGGGGCTGGGGGAGCCGCCATCTCCCCCAGGGGGGTCTCACTCCATGGCCCATCTCAGGCCCCCCACAGGTCTCTGCAAAGGGCAGGGGGCTGTCTTGAGAGGCTCAGGTCCCAGGCAGCAGAGGCTGGCACTGATGGGCGAGGGGAGGCAGACCCCTCCCCCACATTTCCCGGAGACTTGGGTCGCACTCCCTGAGGCTCTGGGATGTCACCTGCCTGACTTGGCAGCTCCAGGTCAGAGTTCCGGAAGTTCTTGGGAGCGTGGGGCAGCCGGGGAGGAGGCTTGCCGTCCTCTGCCACCCTGACAGGGCTGGCCCACGCAGTAAGGGACGCAGGCTCCTGCTTCTAGCCACCTTGGGCAGGGGTGACGATGGACCCTTGGACCCCGTCCTCTGGCCAAGTCTGCATCTTGGCAGGTGGAGTCCCTGGCCCCAGGTCCCTGGGGGACTTGTGGAGTGGCAAGGGCCAGGCATTTTTTTTTTCCAGCTGAAATCATTCCTGGAGACGCATGCCAGGCCACACATGCATGGCGGTGCCCTTGCATCTGGGTCTTGAAGTGCTCTCCTGGTGGCTGAGGCGGTGCCTTGGCCAGAGCAGGGCTGTGCTGGGCCAGGCTCGCCCCTTCGCCTCCTCATCCAGGTCTCTCCCAGACTTCTCTGCTCCTGATGGGCCCCCTCTATCCACTGCCCCTCCCTCACCCTCGCTTTTCATCAGTTCCCCATCCTGGCTTCCCTTGTCACAAACGCCCGCAGGACACAAGGATAAGTCCTAAGCAAATCAGACAGAAGCAGCTTTGGGACAAAGAGGACGACGAGACCTCTGGTAGCGTGCGGACAGAGTGAAGAGGCGGGGTGCGGGTGGAAGATGGCATGCAGCACTGGGGTTCCTTATAAGGGGCGGGGTCCCCACTTCTCCCCCAGCTGTGCGAGGGGTTGGGGTTGGGGGTCAGCAGCCTCAGAGAAGCAGGATCTCTGCGCTGGGCCTCCAGGCTTCCTGGATCCTCCACGGGCCCAACCAGTCACAGGGAAATGAAATCCGTGGCCTGGAGCAGGGACAGCGAGAGCAGCAGCAGCAGCAGCCACGAGGTGTTCTGAGCCAGCAGGTTGACGCCCTCGCACTTGACCAGCTTGTCTGTGGAGAGAGAACGCGGTGAGGGAAGGGACCAGGACTCCCTCTGGGAGGCAGGCACCGCATGTCTGAGCTGCAGCCAGGACCAACCTGGCCATGGTGGGAGCCCCTGAACATGTGGCGGCTTAGGGGAACCCTGCTGAACCGCAGCACAAGACTGCAGGCGAGAGACGGCCGGCCGGTGTTGTGGCTGGCCGGTGTCGTCTCCGTTTCCCAGGCAGGAAGGACTGGGGAGGCAGCCCCTCCCTCCAGTCGCAGAGGTCAAGGACTCCCCAGGGGACCCGGCAGCGGCTGGGAGCAGGCGAGGCCCAGCCAAGGGTGCTGCCTGCCCGCCTGGCCTTGTCGGGGGCTTGCCTCACCTCTGAGCACAGAGACATTCTGGTGGGAGCTCTGGGTCGGCTGCCCGGAGACGCGCAGTTCGCAGGTGTAGGTGCCCTCGTCCTTGGTGGTGAAGTTGGCCAGGTAGAGAACCTTGATGTTGTACCTGCTGGTGAAGTTGGTGCGGGCGCGGTACGTGTACTCGGGCACGCCCCACGTGCCGTGCAGCACGTGCTTCTTCTTCTCGCGGGTCAGGCTGAACTCGTGCTGGATGGGCACGCTCGTGGTGTTCTCATGCCGGCAGTCCAGACGCAGGCTCTGGTCCACCAGGCAGGCCGTCAGGCTGGTCACCTTCTGCCCTCGGGACACCTGCAAGACTGCCACCAGCGGCGTCCCCACCCCATTGGGGGAGAGCCTTGGAGGCAGGGGCCCACCCTCCCACACCATGGACAGAGGTGGGCCTGGCTGCGGAGGCATCCTGTGTGACCCCGGGAGTCCCCAGGGGCCAGTCCGACTCCCCCTGTGGACGCCAGCCTTCCTCCCCGGTCTGCTGAAGCCCTGGGACCCATTAGCAGCGAGTGGAATGGCAGGAGAGCTTGGGTCCTGGCTCCCTTTTGCAGGTTCCAATTCACTAGGATGGGGCAGGGCTTAGCCAGCAGCCTTTCCTGGACCTCCTGGGGCGGGCAGGCGGTCGGGTCAGCTGGGTTGGTCAGTCCACCTGGGATGTGTGAAGCCCCCTCCCTCTGTTTCCCGCTCTCTGAGGCTGAGAGGGGGAGGCCAACCCGGCCCCTTGCCCGGTACCTGTTAGCAGCAGCGCGATGCCAATGGCGGGGTTCATGGTGCCGAGAGCTCCGCCCTGGATCTGCGTGTGGGAAGAATGAGCGGGGAGAAGGCTCAGAGGGCTCACTGGGAGCACGCTCTAACGGCTGCACTGGACGCCTAAGCGCTTCTCTGCATCCACCCTCTCCTCCCCAGTTGTTTCTGGCGCTGGCCCTGGGACGGGGGAAGCGCGCTCTGCAGTGAAGTGTGTCTCTGTGTCCGTGTCTGAGCATCGAGCGCTCCCTCCCGGCTGGCTGACTTCACCTGGCTTTCTCTCTCCCACTCTCCCCGCCTGTGGAGTTGTGAGACCAGTGAGCACAGGGGCTGGATAGTTGTTAAAGGTTTTAATTCCGGTAGACTGCATGCAGCATCTGCCCGCTTAGCCATTCGTGAGCATACAGTTCAGTGGCCCACAGTGCTGAGCAACGGGGTCTTTCAGAACCAAAGCTCTGCCCATGGCACGGAACTTCCCCTTCAGGGACTTCCTACTTCTCCTGAAGAAGAAAACCTCCAAATGCCCAGGGCAGCTCCTGAAATATAACCGATGCTCAGGAGATGTTTACTGAAGGAATGAATGAGGCGCTCTGGAGCTTGGAAGCCCACGTTGTCCTGGGGGTTAAGAAAAATGGCACACGGGGCAGGGCTGCATCCGTCAATATGTCACTGGCTGGGGCTGATGTCAGGGATGGGTGTGGCCCTCCCAGGTAGGCCTGCATTTGGCGTTCAGTGAGGGGGCTGTCCAGCGTGCACGAGGACAAGGGACAGAGCCCTCTGATTGCAAAGGAGCTAAAGATGCCTCGCCTCCCCATGCCCAGCTCTCTGGGCTTGCCAGGCTGCAGTTTCCAGTGCCCTTCCCCCCCAGCCCCATCGCGCCTCTCTCTCTCTCTCTTTTTTTCTTTTTTTTTGCAGCCCAGATTAAATTGCCATCAAGGAGCTTAGAGCCTAGCCTGTGCGCCCTGGAGAGCCCACAGCAGCAGCATGCGCCTGCGAGTGCGCGCGGGGCCGGTCCAGGAGGTACTGGTCCCGGGCGCAGGGCGCGGCACTCACGAAGTCCAGGGTCCCTGGCGCTCAACGCTAGGGCGGGGTCCCTCAAACTATGCGGAAGCGCTGCTTCGAACCAACGGATTCAGCAACCGGGTTTGATGTGAGGACCCTGGGCTAGTCTCGAGGGGTGCAGGCCTGGCATCTCGGAGGGGTAGGGGGAGCAGCGGCCAGATTTGGAAAGGAAAGAAAGGAGGCCAGGGCTGGAGGGGGATGAAGAGCGCGCAGGGGGAGGGTGGGGCGCGGTTGGGAGGCGCATTCTGCACCCGTTCCCTCCGCGCTGGGTTCTCGCGGCTCAGCGCCAGCGGAGCTCTGCGCTCCCCTCGTCCCCGGCCCTGCGCGGCAGCCCCGTGATTTCCTATCCAATTTTCCATCCAAGGTCCCCTTCCCCCCCTCATCCTTTTTGAGTTCGCCCCTCCCCCGTCTGCTCGCCTTCCACCCAGTCCCCGCCCGCGGCACTGCGGTTTCCTTTCCTCGAGTGCCCCGCACCCAGCCGCCGCCAGGTCGCGGGGTAGAGGCTTCCCGCAGCTGGCCACCCTCCGTCCTCCCGCCCGCATGGCGCTCCCCTCTCCCCTTGCCATCGCGTGTGGGGCCGTCTGCGTGGGGAGAACCAAAGGCTACCCTTGAAGGCCTCCTCGCGCTCCACCGGACAACGGTCCCCCAGACCCCGCCGGAGGACGGGGTGCGGCGCGGCCGGGTCCCCGCAGAGCCTCGCGCTCTCGCCCTTGCCTGGGAAACAGGTCCTCCCCGGGCCCTGCAGCGTTCCTCCTTGGGGCGCCCTCGGGAGGCTCCTGAGGCCTCAGATCGCGGGGGCTTGCAGGGGCGCCTGGCAGCTCTCCCTGAGCCCAGGGTCCCGTCCTGGCTCTGGCTCCCACCTGGATCCAGTCCTGCGCTGCTGCAGCCGCCTCGATGCGCCGCCGCCTCCAGCTGCTGCACCGTGCGCGGCGCCCGCAGTTTTCACCGCGGGTGGGGGAGAAGTGGGTGGAGAGGGCTGGGGGGCAGCCAATCAGAGGCTGGTTGGGGAAGTCTGGGGTGGGGTGGCTGGGGAAGGGTGGAGGAGGCGGTCCCCTATTGGGTGGGCGAGTGGTGGGCGGGCGGCCGCTCCAGGGGACCTCAGCCTGGACGAGACCCGGGACCCCGGATCGGGTGCGGTCGTCTCCCCAGCGGGGAGCTCCTCCTTAGCCTGTTCCCCTTTCTTCTGACCGAGTCGTCCCGAGTCTGTGGGAAGCCCCAACGGTCAGGAGGGCAGGATGGAGGCTCCTCCGGCTGCCGGTTCGGCGCTGGAATGTTCCAGTCTTTCTCCAAAGGCAGCGGTGGGGTGTTTTCCGTATTGGTGCAGCCCTCTGCAAGCAGGACAGCGCTGCACTCCCCTCCTCCTTCCCGTAGGCCTCGCTGCCCTGGGCTGTGGGTGCTCTCTGCTCGGGGCACCCCCACTCCTTAGCTCCCAGGCTGGCGCCTCCCGCCCAGGTGCTTCTGGCTCTCTGAGCACTGTTTGGTCTAAAGGCAAGGTCAGGACTGTCGCCGTCCACTAAGCCCGGCGGCACCTCGGAGGCCTCCCAGCCCACAACCCGCTGGGCCCGTGCCCCGCTGGCGAAGGCTGCCCTGGGGCTGGGGAGTGGGGCTGCAGACCTGACTGTGGGAGCCGCGCCCCTGTGCTGCCTGTGGGACTCAGGATTGCTGAGACCACGCACCCGAGAGGGATGGGCTGAGTGCCGGCTTCTGATCCTGCACACACACAGACACACAGACACAACCACAACCACACACACACAGACACAGGCACACACACAGACACATACACACACACAGGTACAGACAGACATACACAGAGACACACACAGACACATACACAGACACACACAAACACACAGACACATATACACAGACACAGACATACACAGACACACACACATACACACACAGACACATATACACATACAGAGACACACACAGACACACAGACACAGGCACAAACATACACAGAGACACACACATACACACACAGACACAGACACATATACACAGACATACAGAGACACACACAGACAGACACACAGACACAGGCACAAACACAGACTTACAGACACAGAGATACACACACAGACACACACATAGACACACACAGACTTACAGACACACACAGACATACACACACAGACACACACAAACACAGACACAGACACAAACACACAGACATACACAAACACAGAAACACAACCACAACCACACACACATACACATACATAGACAAACAGACTTACAGAGATACACACACAGACACACACATAGACACACACAGACTTACAGACACACACAGAGATACACAAACAGAGATACACACACATACACACAGAGATACACACAGATACATACACATAGAAACAGACATAGACACACACAGATACACACAGAGATACACAGACACAGACACACACAAACACACAGACACACACAGACACAGGCACAGACACACACATACACACAGACACACGCACAGACACAGAGATACGCAGAGACACACATAGACACATACACACACATACACAGACACATATACACACAAACACACATACACAAACAGAAACACACAAACACAAATACACAGACACATATACACACACAGACACACACACAGGCACACACAGACATACACTGAGACACACACAGACACACACACACAGGCACAGACACACATATAGACACACACAGACACAGACACAGACCCACAGACAGACACATATACACAGACACACAGATACACAGACACACACAGACATACACAAACACACAGAAACACACAGACATACACTGAGACACACACAGACACACACAAACACACATATACACACAAACACACATACACAAACACAGAAACACATACAACCACAACCACATACACATATACACATATACACACAGACACAAACACACACAGGCATACACACATATACACACAATACACAAATACACACATACACAGACACAAACACACGTACACAAACAGAAACACACACATATACACATATACACACACAGACATACACAGGCACACACACAGACATACACAGGCACACACACAGACACATACACACAGACACAGACACATATACACACACAGACACACAGGCACACACAGACATACACAAACACACAGAAACACAAACACAGACACATATACACACACACATACACAGACACATATACACAGACACAGACACATATACACACACAGACACAGATACACACAGATACATACACAGACACAAACACACAGACACACAGATGTACACACACAAATACACATACACAGATACACACACAGACACACATATACACACACAGACACACACACAGACACATATACACAGACACAGACACATATACACAGACACACAGATACACACACACAGACACACAAAGATACAAAAACACAGAAACATACACACAAACACAAACACAGAGACACATATACACACACACACATACACAAACAGAAGCAACCACAACCATACACATATACACATACACATACACACACAGACACACACAGAGATACAGACACACACAGGCACAGATATACGTACACAGACACACAGACATACACAGAGACACACAGATACAGACACACAGACACATACACAGACACAAACACACATACACAGACACAAACACATACACAAACAGAAACACACACACATATACACACACAAACACACATACACAAACACACACGCAACCACAACCACACACAGAGACACGGACACACAGAGACACACACAGGCACAGACACACAGATACACACACAGACATACACACAGATACACAGACACATACATACACACAGAGAGACACAGACACAGACACACACACACAGAGACAAACACACACACAACCACAACCACACACACATACCCATATACACACACAGACATACAGACACACACAGAGATACACACACAGATACAGACACACACAGACATACACAGACACACAGATACATACACAGACACACACAAACACACACACAGACACACAGAGATGCACACACACATACACACAAATACACACACAGATACAGACACACACAGACACACACAGACACAAACACAGAAACACACACAAGCACACACACATACACAAACACAACCACACACAGACACAAACACAAACAGACACACACACACATACACAAACACAGAAACACACACACAAACACAAACACACAGATAGATACACAGACACATATACACAGATACATACACAGAGATGCACACACACATACACACACAAATACACACACAGATACAGACACACACAAACACACAGACACACACACAGACGCACACAGACACACACACATACACAAACACAAACACACACACACAAACACAAACACATAGATAGATACACAGACACATATACACAGATACATACACAGAGATGCACACACACATACACACACAAATACACAGACACACATATACATACACACACAGACACAGACACACATACACAAATACACACATACACAGACACACATACACAAACACACACAGACACACACACAGATACAAATACACAGATACACAAATGGACACACACATACACACAGACACACACATACACACAGAGATACAGACACACAAACACACAGACACATATACACACAGACACATACAGAGAGACACACAGACACATACACAGACATAAACACACAGAAACACACATACACAGAAACACACACATACAACCATAACCGCAGACACATACACACAAACACCCATACACACACATATAAACACACAGACACACACAAACACAAATGTACACACAGAAACACACACAGAAGCATAACCACAACCACACACACATACACACAGACACATATACACACAGAAACACACAACCACAACCACACACACATACACAAACACAGACACATACACACACATACAAATACATAAACACACACAGACATACACAGACACATACACACAGACACATGCACACACACACAGACACACATACACACAGACACACACACAGACACAGACACAAAGAAACACATACACAGAAACATACACAGAAACACACACAAATACAATCACAACCACACACACATATACACACACAGACACACAAACACACACACACAACCAGAACCACACATATACTCACAGACACACATAGACACATGCACACACAGACACACATACACATACACAGACACACACATACACACATGCAGAAAAACACAGAAATACACAAACACACAAATACACAAACATACACAGACACACACAGGCACATACAGACACAGACACATACACACAAACACACAAACATACAATACACAGAAATGCAGACACACACAAACACAATACACAAACACACAGACACATAGAAACACACAACCACAAACAGATACACACACATATATACACACAAACACACAATTCAAACACACAAACACAGAAACACACTGACACAGACACATACACACAGACACACAGAAACACACAACCACAAACACATACATACACACAAACACAAACACACACAAACACAACCACAACTACACACACACAAAACACAGAAACACACATACACAAGCACACACACATACATAAACACAACCACACACAGACACAAACACACACATACACACACATACACAAACACAGAAACAACCACAACCACACACACATACACAAGCACAAACACACAAACACAGAACACACACACATATACCAACACACACAAACACATACAGACACACATATACACAAACACACACATACAAAGACACACACAGACACAGACACACACAGACACACACATACAGACACATACACACAGATCCCCACAGAAACACACACATGAACACACAGAAACACACATACACAGACATATAACACATAGAAACACACATACAAATACATATACACACAATACACACATACACACATACAAACACAGACACACAGAAACACACAAACACACATGGACACAGACACATACACACATACACAAACACACACATAATACACAAACACATGCAGGCAAACAGAAACACACACAGACACATACACACACATAAACACACACACAAACACACACACACACATACACACAGACACAATACAGAAACACACACAAACACACAGACACACACAGAAATACATAAGACACACAAACACACACACAGAGACACACAGACACACACACATATACACACAGACACGTACACAGATACACAACACACACACAAACACAACCACACACATACACACACATGAACATACACAAACATATATACACACATACACAAACACATATACACACAATACACAAACATACACACATCCACATCCACATAGGCAAACACACACACATACACAAGCACACATGCACACAAACATACATACACACCCCGCCCTTCTATGCGGTCAGCTTGATGGTCGCCAGGCGGTGCCACGCCCTCACCCCAGGTGTGATGCATTGTTTTGAATAAAGTTTTTTGTGGATTTGCGTCCTTTGGTCTCTGAATGCTGCTCGGGACCCCCTGTGCGCCGGCCCGCCCCCCGGCCTGGCCCGCTCCTGTTGGGTCGAGAGGTCCGCTGTGCGCCTCGGGTGCGGTTTCTGTACTGTGATGGTGGTGCCGGAGGCCGTCCCTGGGCTTGCGGTGGGGGGTCAGGTGGTCTTCCCGCGCTCAGAGTGACGGAGCGTCCTCGCTGGACCCAGCGTGTGGATGGATGGTCAGGGCAAGAGGTGAGGCACGTCGGCAAACCATGGCCGCTCCTGGGCCACTTGTGAGACTCGCCGCTGCCCGTTTCCACCTAGGGCCGCCTTAATCGAGGCCTGGAGCTGTGTGCTTTGTCCAGGCTGCCCGGGGTCTGGGGGTGACATAACATGCTGGCCTGGTGAGGCCATCTCTCCTGGTGGACGAGCAGGCCCGGCACTCACTGTTCCCAGGGTAACTGTTCAGGGCCCCTGGCCGCTGCCCTCCACCCCCGTCTCTTTCCTGTTCCGCTTCCTGTGCATTGCAGGCCAGTGGCCTTCCCTCCATCGCCGGGGCGGGTTGTTCCTTCCTACTTAATCTCTGTCAGGTTCTCAGGGAAATTTCCTATCAGAACACACGATTGCTTTACTTTGGGGCTGGGCCTAACCTCTCTCTCTCTCTCTCTCTCTCTCTCTCTCACACACACACACACACACACACACACGGAGCACAGCTAGGGGCCAGAGATGGTTGACAGGAGATGGGACTACCCAGAAGCCTCTGTGCAGGCGGTGCCTGGGCCACAGCTTGCCAAGCTCTGGATGCCTCATTTCTCACTGCGCAGCCCTGTGTTTCTGAGTGCTGCTGGTGGAAGACCGAGCTGTGCTGTTTCCATTAGGTTCAAGGACCTGGCCTACTTTCTCGGTCCCCAGGCACTGTGCCTTCAGGATAGGGAGGGGAGTGTGGAAGCTAGAGGTTGTAGCAGTTGTGTTTCTATGAAGGCGAAACTCAAGCCTCCGATGAGATGACCTGTGGCCTTGTGTGGGACACAGGGCAGTGACCTGGAGGCGATTTAAAAGCCCCATTCACTAATGGACTGGATGGAAGTGATGGGAGTGGGAAGGAGTGGAGCCGAGGCAGGATTTCCTGGCAGACCGGGGCTGGCCTTTTCAGTCCCCTGGATCTCTCTTCTCCCACCATTCTCTGTTGCCCCAGCTGGAGACACGTGGGGGCTAAACCCATGGTCCTTTAGGGTGGTCTGGCACTGCCAGCCATTCACTCTTTACGTTTGTTGATTTCATCAGATTTTCTTTATAGAACCACAGAGGTGGCATGAGCTGCTGCATTATTATTTTTTTAAAGATTATTTATTTGAAAGGCAGAGTTACAGAGAGAGGTAGAGACAAAGAGGTCTTCCATCCGCTGGTTCACTCTCCAGATGGCCGCAACGGCCGAAACTGTGCTAATCCGAAGCCAGGAGCCAGGAGCTTCCTCTGGGTCTCCCATGTGGGTGCAGGATCCCAAGGACTTGGGCCATCCTCTACTGCTTTCCCAGACTATAGCAGAGAGCTGGATCGGAAGTGGAGCAGCCGGGACTAGAACTGGCGCCCATATGGGATGCTGGCGCTTCAGGCCAGGGCTTTAGCCCGCTGCACCACAGCGCCGGCCCCATGCTGCATCATTTTATAGCTGGGACCCAAAGCCCAAGAAGGGTGGTCATTTGTTATATCACTAACAAATGCTTGGGAGCACAGCCAGGCATGGCTGCATCTTGGGTCTCCTGACTCCTTGCACAGGGCTCTCCAGGGCTCCCATTGTGGGTCCTCAGACCTTCGCTGGTTTACGGTGAAAGAAGATGAGCCAGGACAGTGTGGGGTCCTCAGGGCATAGCTGTCAGGTTGCCCCCTTGTTGGGATGCACCTGTTGAGGAGGGAGAGCTTCCTGCCCCCTGGGGTTATGGGACTGGTTGGACACAGGGCACCCAACCCTGCACAGGTGAGACTGGCAGCAGTCTCTTGGTCACAGGTACTTGAAGCCCAGAAGGAAACGCCAAATGCCATGAGTTGGGATGCAGACAACCGGGAGCTGTAGGAGGCAGGTGCCACTGTTCCCCGGGGATGGTGCGATGGGCTAGGTGTGAACAAATCTGCGGGCTGGTGGGAACTGAGGCCCACCTCCCAGGAGTGAGTAGCAGCTGCAGCTGGTCCTCTCACACAGGGAGCTTGTGAGGCAGCCTGGGGACTTGCAGCTCCCCTCGCTTCTGTCAGATGTCAAGGCAGCACATAATAGTGAGGCCTACTCTTGGACTCATTGAGACAACACCAGCACTTTTTTTTGAGGGTTATTTATTTGGTTATTTGAAAGGCGAAAAGCAAGAGCAAGTAAGCGAGCGAGCGAGAGAGAACGAGCTCTTTGCTGGTTAACTCCTGAAATGCTGGCAATAGCCAGGGCGGGGCCAGGCTGAAGCCGGGAGCCAGGAACTGCACCTGGATCTCCCACAGAAGTGGCGGGGGCCCAAGGGCTCGGCCACCCTCCACTGCCTTCCAGGTGCATTAGCAGGGAGCTGGCACTTGAACTGACACTGTGCTATGGGATGCCAGTGTTGCAAGAGGTGGCTGAACCTGCCATGCCACAACACTGGCTCCTATCCCTGTACTTCTAACATTTCCATTCTAAGGTATATCTCTCCACTTCTCTGAAATGGTGGTGCTAGGTGGTTTGTGTGCATGTGTGTCTTTGCATCCGTGTTTGAAAAAAGAAAGCTGGTGACGTTCTGTGAATTCTGACTTCCTTGGAGAGATGACTAATCAGTGAATTTAGAAAGCCCCGGAGCCCCTGCCCTCCAATCTGCTGCCTCTCCCAATCTCCAGATGAGACCAAATCCCTGAGTGAGGTCAGCTCCCCTGCACAGCAGCATGTTTGCTTGGAGACTGTGACAAATACACAGTAAAGATTACTTCTCAGACACAGGGCAGAGGTTGAGAGGAGAAAGCATCATTGGAGATATCGTTGAATCTTCAACAGTCATTTCTGAAACTCGATTCCCGAGTGGTTACTTCTCAGATAATGAAGAGGCGTGGTTGGCTCCAACACCGTTCCAGACCCAGGAATGCAAAGACCAATGGAACACAGCCTCTACGCTCAGAGGCTTGTTCCGGTCGGGGAGAGAGGAATGGGAGCTGACATGGCTTCTTGGAGGAGTGAAGCATGCACGGAGCCCATAAGCAGGCATGGCTGTTGCCCCTGGGTGGCACGTTGTTAACGGCTGGCCTCCCGTGAGTCACGTGCCCTGGGACCCATGGCTGAGCATCATCTCCTTCTATACCTTCAGCGGACCTGCCACCTTGGAAGTGCATGTCATCCCCACTGCCGCCGCGTGGGCAGAAGCGAGCCACTGGCCGAGCCTGCTGTGTCACTTGTAAAACCACGACACAAGTTCATTGACTTTCTTCTTCAGGAAGTGCAGTCTACATCCCATCTTCTTTAAAGCTCAGTGGTCTTGTGATGGATTCAGCCACGGAAGTGTGGCAGGAATGATGCTGAGACCTCTGCAGGTAGCCTTGGAAGGGCGAATAGCTCCTCCCTTCTTTGCCAGCAGATGGTCTCAGACTGCCCTGAGGCTGCCATGCGTGGCTCCAACAGTCTTTTTTAAAAATTTTTATTTTTTTAAAATTTTTTGACAGGCAGAGTGGACAGTGAGAGAGAGAGAGAGACAGAGAGAAAGGTCTTCCTTTGCCGTTGGTTCACCCTCCAATGGCCGCCGCGTCCGGTGCGCTGCGGCTGGTGCACCGCGCTGATCCGATGGCAGGAGCCAGGTGCTTCTCCTGGTCTCTCATGGGGTGCAGGGCCCAAGGACTTGGGCCATCCTCCACTGCACTCCTGGACCACAGCAGAGAGCTGGCCTGGAAGAGGGGCAACCGGGATAGAATCCGGCTCCCCGACCAGGACTAGAACCCGGTGTGCTGGCGCTGCAAGGTGGATGATTAGCCTGTTGAACCACGGTGCCGGCCTTTTTTTTTTTTTTTTTTTTTTTTTTTTTTTTTTTTTTTACAGGCAGAGTGGACAGTGAGAGAGAGAGAGAGACAGAGAGAAAGGTCTTCCTCTTCTGTTGGTTCACCCCCTAGTGGCTGCTGCGGCCGGCGCGCACTGCGCTGATCCGAAGGCAGGAGCCAGGTGCTTCTCGTGGTCTCCCATGCAGGTGCAGGACCCAAGCACTTGGGCCATCCTCCACTGCACTCCCGGACCACAGCAGAGAGCTGGCCTGGAAGAGGGGCAACCGGGATAGAATCTGGTGTCCCGACCGGGACTAGAACCCGGGGTGCCGGCTCTGCAAGCAGAGGATTAGCCTAGTGAGCCGCATCGCCGGCCTCCAACAGTCTTAAGTAAGGAAACTTGCTGGCAACTGGAACGGGGTGACTCGTATTATGGACTGGTGGAACAAGTGGGAAAAAATTGCCTGTGGTAACTTAGATGATAGGAAATGCACCTGCTATGGTATGGGTATTGTTCCTCCAGGGTTCATGTGCTGGCAGCTTGGTCCCCAGCGAACCAGTACTGAGAGGTGATGGGACCTTTAAGAGTGGGGCCTAGTGGAAGGCAGTTGGGCCGCGGGGACTGCACCCTCATGAATGGATTAATAGAGTGGGTTGGGTTTCGTGGGACTGGATTAGTTACCGCACGAATGGGTTCTGATGGCAAGCGTGGCTCTCTCAGCTTGCTCTTTCTTGCTTTCAGCTCTTGCTGGGCAATCTCTATCGCACCTGCTCCCATCATGTGATACTGTCTGCCACTCACGTTGTGGACAGAAGGTCCTCGTCAGAGGCTGCCCAAACGGGACCACCTGGACTTGGAGTTGCAGCCTCCAAGACTGTGGGGTAAATAAGCCTCATTTATGACTGACCCAGCCCCAGTGTTCTGTTTGAGCAACTCGAAGCCCATGAAGACAGCGCCGAATGAGTTTGTGCATTTGGCTAGTGGGATCTAGAGACAGAATGCTGACAGTAACACTGGGTGCTTTTAGCTGGCGTGGTAAAGTACTATAGGAGAGAAAGGAGCTAAACAAGGGCCTGCCCAGTTGGTTGGGTTGGAAGAGAAAGCTCGTTCTCACTTTCAGTCTCGGTGGCAGGCAAGTTCTTACAGTAAGAGCTGGCCTACAGGTGAAGATGAAATTAAAGGCGTATTACCGGCTGCCAAACCTTGCGAAGACCCCAGGAAGGTTTTTGTTGGTTGGTTGGTTTTGTTTTGATTAACCAAGAGAATGTGGTGCACTTTCAATGCTAACGTGTGTTGCAGTGCCTGTTCGAGTCCTGGATGCTCTGCTTCCAGTCCAGCTCCCTGCCAATGTGCCTGGAAGGCAGCGCAAGATGGCTCGAGTGCTTGGGGCCCTGACACACATGTGGGAGACAAGGATGGAGTTCCTGACTCCTGGCTTCAGCCTGGCCCAGAACTGGCAGTTATGGCTGTTTGGGGAGTGAACCAATTGTTGTCCCCCCTGTCATTCTCCCTCTCTCTCTGTCACTCTGCCTTTCAAATAAAGAAATAAATCTTAAAAAGAGAGAGAATCTGGAAACATTTGTTAAGGAGAGAGAGAGAAAGAAAGTGTTGTCTCAGCTGCTGGTTCACTCCCAGATGCCCACAAGGCTGCGGCTTGGCAGAGACTGAAGCCAGGGGCTGGGAGACTCAACCCAAGTTTTCCATGTGGGCAGCAGGAACCAACCACTTGAGCTGTCACCACTGCCTCCCAGGGTCTGCATGAGCAGGAAGCTGGAGGCAGGAGCCAGAGCTTGGTGTCAGAACCGGGTACCCTGCTGTGAGATGCTGGTGTCTTAAGTGGTGTGTCGACTGAAGACTAAACTCCGGCCCTATCCCAGCAAGAGTTAAGTAGTGTCTATTAGCCTTTCTCAGCCAAACAAAAAGGGCATTGTGTCATGGCTAAAGTATTCTTCTTCTGCTAAAATATTTATTTGAAAGGCAGAATTACAGAGAGGGAGGGAGGGAGAGAGAGAGAGAGAGGGAAAGAGAGAGAGAGAGAGAGAGAGAGATCTTTCATCTGCTGGTTCATTCCCCAGTGGCCACAACAGCCAGGGCTGGGCCAGGCTGAAGCCAGGAGCCAGGAGCTTCTTCTGGGTCTCCCACATGGGCACAGGGACCCAAGTACTTGGACTATTTTCTGCTGATCTCCCAGGCACACTAACAGAGAGCTGGATTGGAAGTGGAGCAGTTGGGACTTGATCCAGTGCCTGTAGCTGGCACTGCACGTGGCAACTTAACCTGCTATGCTACAACGCTGGCCCCAAGTCTTGTTGAAATTAGTTATGTATGTGGCTTTGGTGAATGAAATGGAGCACAGTTACATTCATAGAAAACCCATAAGGTTTTAAATAGGCTTGTATTGGCAAATGCCTCCGTTTGGGATCAAATGGGACTTAAACAGTTCAAAATGAAAAGACACCTCGTGTCCCAGTTTCTTTTCTGTTTTTTAAAAGATTTATTTATTTGAGAGTTTAGAGTTGGGGAGAGACAGTGATCTCTTATATCCAGTGGTTCACTACCCAGATAGCCACAATGGCCACGGCTGAGCCAGGGCTTAGCCAGTGTTGGACCTCCCATTGCTGAGATGCCCACTTGTTCGGGAGGACGCCCAAAGATCCAGACTCCAGACAAGTTGATGCAAAAGCGCGAGGATTTTATTGAACGTTTGCGCAAAGGGGCCCCCACCTCAGGTGGTGAGGAGCCCTGAGTGGCAGTTACACACCGGTTATATAGGCAACGAATTAGCATATTGCTAATGTGCATGCGTAAAATGCAGGCGGAGAATACTGGCGGAGAATGCAGAGGCGTTACAGGATTGGTCAGTTCGAAGGGACAATTAGCATATGGCAGAATGCTGGTGAACAATGCTGGCGCAGAGTGCTGGTGGAGAATGCTGAGGTGGCACGGGATTGGCTGGTTCAGAGGGACAATTAGTATATGGGAGAATGCTGACGAAGAATGCTGAGGGAGAATGCTGAGGTGTTACAGGGTTGGCCAGTTGCAGTAACATCATAAGTGTGCGCCTAGAGACTCTCTGAAGGGGAGGGGTAGCTCTGCTCTGGGCTGGGGGTTGTCTTTTCCTTCCCAGAGAATGTTCTGCCCGCTAATCTCTGGGGGACATCTAACTTTTTAAGAAACCTCTGGTATTTGCCCAGGCCTAATTTCTTCACCAGGAGCCAGGAGTTTCATCCAGGTCACCCATGTGGGTGGCAGGGGCCCAAACACTTGGGCCTTCTTCTGCTGCTTTTCCCATCTCATTAGCAAGGAGCCCATATGGGTGAAGGGGACATAGCAGAGGGCAGAGCCAGAGCTCAGAGGCTAAAACAAAGAGCAGAGACTGGGGAGTAAGGGAGTGGGGTAAGGTCCCTGCCTGGGGAGTAGGGTCCTGATGGCTTCTGCCTGGCTGGATTTCAGAATTGCTTTGCACCAGTGGTTGCTGGCGGCCTCCCCTTTCTCCTCTGGGCACGGAGGTGCGTGGGCACAGATGTCTGGTCACCTTAGTTCACAGGTCTCTGAATCAGGAGGAGTTGTACATAAGGATCCTTGGCCGCATCCAGGCCTGCTGCACACTGTGAGATCACGGGCTTGGAGCCTGATGTCATGATTGGATGACACTTGGGGAGCTTGGGGAGCGGTGGGCACGTCACCCCCGTTTGGGAGTGGAGTGTGGACTGGGGTATGTTGCTGTGTTTGTGGCCCTGGTGGGTCGTGCGTCATCCATGCTGACCACAGGCGTGGCGATTGGATGGTCTGGGCCAGTGGGAACATGCTGCCAGGGGAGAGCTGCCCCATGTGACAGCCTGAGCTAGCCTCACCTGAATTCACGTGCTCTAGCTGACGGCCCCACCCCATCGCCAGACACTCAAAGAGCCCCTCTGGGATCACCCAGTTCCCTGCCTGCTCATCAGCTGACCACAGAGAGAGCCCAGCCAACCCTCGTGGAGCCAAGGCGGGCGTCTCCACTGGGCCCTGAGCAAACGGCTGAGCCACGGAAGTGCTGGTCGAGGTGGATGACTAGGAACCTAGGCCAGGAGGAGCAAGGGGATTTGAAGTGAGGAGGCAGCCTGAGCAAAGGCACCAGCACGAAGCTGAGTGGCACTGGGAGCGCAGCCAGTTTGGGTTGTTGGTGAACGTGGAGGGTGCGGATGAGCCGGTCAGGGAAGCCCTTGTCTGTTTGCATTTGGGTAATGGGGAGTCAAAAAGGGTTTGCAGGCGGGAGGTGAAACAGGGACACGCTGTGTTCTTTGGAAAGACGGCTCAGGGCAGCATGGGGTAGCCAGAGGGCCACACGGAGCATCTTCTGCCCAAGTGATTTGTTGCTTCTGCAGTATGTTCAGAGCCCAGGAGCGGGAGGAAGTGGTATGACCTCTACTTCCCTGAAACCAGGGTCCACGGCAGTGCTGTTCACAGCTGTGTCTCTGGGGGCCCCAGGGCCTGGTGCAAGGTCGATTCTCAATATTTTTGGACAAAGGTAAGAACAATCAGCTGTTGCAGGTGCTGCCCATAAAGCAAAAAGGAGGGAGTTGGAAGGTAGGTTAAGGTTAGGCTGTGTTCTGGAAGGGGAGCCATGGAAGGCAAGGCTGGGGAGCTGCACCCCGCCTTCCAGAGTGGGAGGAGCAAGGGCTGAGAGGCTGCCGGGGAAGAGGGAGCCAGGTCGTGAAAGACTGGGTTGATCAGGCTGAGGCTTCAGACTGTGCAGCTGAGGGGGGTGGTGGCTATGGAAGAGCCAGCGGAAGGATGATGAGGCTTGCAGGTAGGGTGGGTTGGCTAGAAGGAGGTGGGATTGGGAGGAGATGTGGGAGCACATGCAGAGCAACCTGGGGGCCGGGGCAGGAGTCCAGCGCACACACCTAGTGCACACGTGCGGTCACAGGGGCAGACTCCCCCTCTCTCATCACTCTGCCTTTCCAATAAATGCATGCCTAAAAATAAAAAATAATGCAGTGCATCCTTGGATTTGGCCACAAGGGGGTGGGAGCTGAAGGCCGAGGCCACTGTTTCAGCATTACTTAGTGTCATTTTATTACCATCTGAAAATGATCTTTTATTTATTTGAGGATCAGAAATACGGAGCAAGAGCGCGAGAGCTCTCATCCTCTGGTTTACTCCCTAAATGCCCTCAACAGCCAGGGCTGGGCTGGAGCTGGGGCTGGAACCAAGAGGCAGGAGCCAGCAACTCGGTCCAGGTCTCCTACGTGGGCGGCTGGAACCCAGTCGCTGGAGCCATCCCTGCTGCCCCCCCCCCCCCAGGGTCTGTGTCAGCAGGAAGCTGGAGCCAGGAACTGCTGCTGGGAACCGAAGCCAGGGCCATGGCGTCCTCGTTGCTGGGCTGAACGCTCCCTATTTAGGTATTGTTTGTTATACGTTATTAGAATAAACCATAATATATAGTCACAACAGGTTATTATTTATCACAAATGTATTTTTTTTTTGCTATGGCAAGGCCAACCTAAGTGGCAAAATGCTGTTAAAGAGATATTGTGTTGTTCTCACAGATCCCAAGAGGAGGGGGCTTCCACACCTGGGACCCCACTGGGAAGCACCTAGTGGGTCAGGGGATGCGGGGGAAGGGAGAAACTGTAGGCTTCCTTCCTTTCTTTCTTTTTTTTTCTCCTTTTTATATGTATTTATTTATTTGAAAGGCAGAGTTACCGAGAGGGAGAAGCAGGGAGAGAGAGAGATTGATCTTCTATCTGCAGGTTTACTCCCCAAAGGGCTGCAATGGCCAGAGCTGGGCCAGGCTGAGGCCAGGAGCCAGGAACTTCATCTGGGACTCCCACATGGGTACAGGGACCCAAGCACTTGGGCCATCTTCAACTGCCTTCCCAGGCCCATTAGCAGGGAGCTGGATCAGATGTGGAGCAGCCGGGACTTGAACCAGTGCCCACATGGGATGCTGGCACTGCAGGCAGCTGCTTTACCTGCTATGCCACAGCGCCGGCCCCAAAACTGTAGGCTTTATTGTGGGTTCTGAGGGAGGCAGCGGCAGGCCTTGGAGTAGTTAATTGGAATCATTTCAGCAGGCCTGGCCCAGGGGCCGTCCCCAGGACACGAGGAGGGAGGTGGTTGGAGTGCAAGCACTGGATGCCCAGGTGGCAGGACTGGTTAGGATCCCTAGGGACCGGCTGACCCTGGGAGGGGTGGCCACCCACGTCCAGAGCACCAGAATGCAGAAAACCACAGCTGTGACGAATGGAGTCGTGGTCTGAGCAGTGAGCGAGCACACGCTGGAGGGGCCAGCACAGACGAAGCTTGGAACTTGGGGGGCTGCAGGCCGGCTGGCTGGGGTGTGGCTGGGAGGGGGCAAAGAGGCCTCTGGGAAGGCCAGGACTGGATCTTCCTCCCACCTGTCTGCTGGGCGGTTGCACCTGGCAGAGACAGCTGGGGACACAGACTGCAGCTGCCTGGACTGTCGGCCTCAAGCTCAGGGCTTGGGCTTGGCGGAGCTCAGCTGTTTTCAATCTGCACTGGGCCTGGGAGGGCTGGTGAGGCTGCCTGAGAAGTGGAGGAGTCCGTCGAGGGCCTGACTTAGCCTCTCCAGCAGGCGGGATGAATTCGCAGTTTGCTGGCAGGGTCAACTGGGCCTCAGAATAAGCAAGGCTCATCTTTGTGGAATGTGAGTAGGGTTGTTTTTAAAATTTTTTTTTATGGAAAAATTACAGGCAGAGCTCCCGCAGTTGTCTGAAGCCACCGCCGCCTCAACTTTCCAGAGCCAGGACTCAGCTCCTGCAGAAACTGCTTTGTAAGCAAGCTGCTGCCTTCTGATTTACGGCCTCATAAAATCCCCAACTCCTTCCGAAGAGGCTGCCAGGCACCCCACGCCCCTTGCCCCTGGCTTCAGCCAATACCGTTTCAGGATGCAAATGCAGCATCCTGTAGCTGCTCTGGGCCAGGCTGTTCCAGAGCAGGGAGTCAGCCCTGGGATGGGAAACAGGAAAAAGTGGGAAATATTTTGTCCGTGATGAAGGCTTTCTGCTGTTTGCTGGCAGGCAGGAAAGGAAGAGCATGTTACTAGGTATTCTTGCTTCTAAAGTGCAGGATTGGTGTGGGAAAGCATGTGAGTTTCAGCTACTCTGGGAGAGCACGGGGAGTGGTCCAGGGGTCCATGAGATGGCATGCATGTGTGTGTAGGGGGCGGTGGGCAGGGGACTTGGAGCTCTCTGTTCGCCCGAGTACACCCTCAGCCCCGGACACCCCTTTCTGCAGCTCCACCCGACAGATCTCTCTTGGTCAAGCCTCCCGGGAGGGGTTGGAGGAAGAGGCAGAGCTGGGTGTGTGATTCTGAGCAGGAACTCTTTCTCAGCCCTAATCTGGGTGCTGCCCCATCTTGTCCTCACCCACGTATCCAGTTACTCATCCAAGTCGTAGATTTTGTCTGCAAAATGCTCCTTGGATTCAGCTGTGCCCCTCCGTCCTCATGACACACTCCTAGACTTGGTCCTCGCCTTCTTTCTTACGTGGGGTAGTTCCGCAGCCAGCTAGCTGGTATCCTGTCTCTGGTCTCTTTCTCTAGTTGGCTACCACAGTGATTTTTCTTTTAAAGATTTTATTTATCTGAGAGGTTGAATTACAGACAGAGAGAGGAGAAACAGAGAAAGAGGTCCTCCATCTGCTGGTTCACTCCCCAATTGGCCGCAATGACCGGAGCTGCGCTGATCTGAATCTAGGAGCCAGGAGCTTCTTCCAGGTCTCCCACATGGGTGCAGGGGCCAAGGACTTGGGCCATCTTCTACTGCTTTCCCAGGCCATAGCAGAGAGCTGGATCAGAAGTGGAGCAGCCTGTACTCAAACGTGCCCATATTTCACAGCGCCGGCATTTTTCTTTTAAAATTATATTCTTAAACTACCATAATAGATGCATGTGGTTGCAAATATATTGGCACTAAAGAACACAGACAAAAAAGTAAATTTTTAGTCAGCTCTTATGCACCAGCCATCACTGCAATTGTTAGCAATTGTGTATTCTTCCCAAAATATCCTATGAATACAATAGTAATAGAAATTTTTTTTTAAAAAAGATATAATTTATTTTGGAAGTCAGAGTTATAGTGAGAGAGGGGGAGAGATTGAGAGATCTTCCATCCATTGGTTCACTCCCCAGGTGGCTGCAACAGCCAGGGCTGGGCCAGGCCAAAGTCAGAGCCAGGAGCTTCATATGGGACCCCAACGTGGGCACCAGGGGCCCAAACACTTGGGCCATTTTCTGCTGTTTTTCCTCCATTAGCAGGGAGCTGGATTGGAAGTGGAGCAGCCGGGACTTGAACCAGTGCCCATATGGATGCCGGCACTGCAGGCAGTGATATTACCTGCTATGCTACAACACTGGCCCCTGTTCTTTATTTTTTAAAAAATATTTATTTGAAAGTCATAGAAAAAGAGATAGAGAGTTGCTATCTGCTGATACAATGACCTGGAACGAGGCTAAAATTCATTTAAGTTCAATGCAATTCTCTCATGTATGTGGGCAAAATCTGATAACTTGAGCCAACCCAAGACTGCTGCCTCCAAGGTTCTGTGTTAGCAGGGAGCTGGAGGCAGGATAAGGACCAAAGGCAGGAACTCTGACGTGGGTCAGGGGCATCTTCGCCACGAGGCCAAGTGCCTGCCCCCGCTCCTGTCTCAGCACTTGGAGCACACAGGTGCAGGCTGCTGTAGTTTTGTTGTGCACCTGATTTCTTCACGGAACAATAACTCTTGTGGGTCACTCTGTAACAGGACAACATAAAGTTGACCTTTTCTTTGATCATGTGTATAATATCCCATTTTATAGCTATATTATATTTAACCAGTCCCCTATAAATGCTATTTGGGTAATTTATTAACTACACCATTGCAAACAAAGCTTCCATGAACAATAGTACAAATGGAATTTTGTATGTGTTTGCTCTATCTGCAGGATCCATTCCTTAGACTTTGAATGCCTGTAAACATTATTCCATATCTAATTCAAATCAAATCATTAGATGTTTCCATTGCAGAAGGTGAGGAGCAAGTTCATGTTCTTGGTTCTGCCCTGGTCAGCTCATACTTGATTCATGCGGGTGTCTCAGATCTAGAATGCCCAGAGTGAGCCCGCAGTCTGTTCTGTCCCACACGTGGAGCCGCCATCCCAGCAGCTGCTTAAGTCCAACCCTGCCATGGTCTGTGATGTCTTTGTTTCCTGTTCTGCCTGCTCTCCCCGCCCATGGGTGATTCCTGAGCAACTCAGCTTCTGCCACTTCCCCCCAGGCTCTTCTGCCCACTTCCCCCAGGCTTTGCTTCTTCAGTAAACCTTTGAACTCCATGGCCCCTCCGTGGGGATGAGCTCACCGCCATCACTCAACACTGCTGCTGTCTGTCACCTGGGCCAACGCAGTCACACTATGAGCCAATGGCTGCTACAGCACCTGCTGTGTGCCAGCCGCCAATTGAAGTGTGTAACTGACACTCAGCCCTCTTATTTATGTATGAGAGAGAAAGAGAGAGAGAGAAGAGAAATCCCACCCACTGGTTCCACTCCTGAGATGCCCACCCAGCAACCAGGACTGGCCAGACCCAGGCAGGGAGCCCGTGTGGATGGCAGGAACCCACATCCTTGAACTATTACCTGCTGCTTTCCAGGTGTGCATTAGCGGGAAGCTGGAGCAGAGAGCCGGCCCCAGGGCTCGAACTCGGGAACCCTAACCTGGGCCGTGAGTGCCAGGACTGCCAGGCTGCATGCCTGGCCACACATTTGAATCCTCATAACCACCTGCAGGCCAGGGTACAGATGAGGGAGCTGAGTCCTTGCCTGGCGAGAGGCTGAGCGAGTCACACTGTTCTGTTCCACGAGTCTCCTGGAGGGCCCCCCTGCGTGCCCCTCGCGGGTCCCTCCCGTGTCCTGCCCCCTTGAACTTCAGCTGCTCAGCAATTCTCGTTGCCCTTGGACTGAAACTGAACTCTTGCAAGGGGCCATGGGCACGGGCCCTGCCTTACCCCACATCCCTCACCAGGGTCGCACTTGCTGGACTCCCCTGTGGTCCTGACATTTGGGCCCTTTCCCGCCTCAGGGCCCTGGAACACGGTCTTTGGAACAGTGGCTCTCAAGGAGGGCAGTGCCTTTCCTCCCCCCAGTGCCTTTAGGGCTGTGTCTGCAATCACTTATGGTGATCACAACAGGGCTGGGGGTGGGGTTGCTGTCGGCACTGCGTGGGTGGGGCCTGTGGGCCGGCCCCGTGCCCCTCCCCAGCTACCTCTGTCATTTCCCTGATTATGAGGACTTCTGCTTTCTTTCGTCCGTTCCTCAACTACCGTGAGTTCAATGCATAGGCCACTGTTTCTGTTTCTTTTTAAAGATTTATTTATTTATTTGAGAGGCAGAGTTATAGAGAGGTCTTCCGTCTGCTGGTTCACTCCCCAGATGGCCATAATGGCTGGAAATGGGCTGATCTGAAGGCAGGAGCCACGGGCTCCTTCTAGGTCTCCCACGTCAGTGCAGGGGCCCAAGGACTTGAGGCATCCTCCTCTGCTTTTCCAGGCCATCAGTAGGGAGCTGAATTGGAAGTGGAGCAGCCAGGACGCGAACTGGCACCCATTAGGATGCCAGAGCCACAGGCCTGGGCTTAGCCTACTATACCACAGCACCAGCCTCTGTTTCTAATCTGTATTTTAAAAAAATTACCTTAGGGAGATGCTTTTGGAACATGTAGGTTTCTTTATGGAAGTCTTTAAAGGTTTAGACTGATACACCCTGTTCTACTGTGACAGGTCTGGTTTAGCATTATTGCTTTCTAACCAGTCGGTGTTAGCATGGAAATAGGTACAGTGTTTATGAATCAGAAAGACATTGCCAAATAATATGGGTGAATTAAGCATTTGGAAAATGCCATCTAGATCTGGGCTTTTAATACAGTAGCCATTAACCACGTGTGGTTATTTAAATAAATTTAAATTTAAATGAATTGGAATTAAAAGTAGAAATCCAGTTCTTTAGTCACAGTGTGAATGTATACATATTAAGATAGATTTTTAAAGACTGAATATGGCCCAAATTAAGAAATATAGACTATCTCACTAAGGTTTATTTTTTTTTAATGAAGACTAGAAATGGTGACCTAAGTACTGAATCCAGGAAACAGGAAAAGAATGAGATAAAGTAGAAGTCCTAATGATTAGGAAAATGAAGTTCTAGAGATAACTTTGTGGGACTGGAGGGCAAGGGCCCTTTGCATAGGAGTGATGGGAGGCATTTCTGAGAGGTTGATCTTCCCAGCCAGCATCTGCAGCGTGAGAGTGAGCAGGTGAGACAGCGGCACAGTGGTCAAGGTGCACCTGGGACGCCTGCACCCGTGCTGGAATGCTTGGCTCGAGTCCCGGCTCTGCTCCCATCCAGCTTCCTGCTCACCAGCACTCTGAGAGGCGGCTGCTGATGACCTGAGCAGCTGGGCCCTGCCTCCTCTGTAGGAGACGCGGATTGAATTCTGGGCTCCTGGCTTTGACCTGGCCCAGCCCTGGACGTTGTGGGCATTTGGGGAGTGAACCAGCACATGGGAGAGCTGTATCCATCTGAGTATTTGTTTTTGTGTCTGTTTCTCTCTTTCCCTGTCTGCCTGCGGGATGAACAAATCATGTAGATACAACGGGGTGGTGTCAAGGACCCAGTAGCCAACTATGGCTAATGGCTGCCATATTGGACAACAAAGACACAAAACACTTCCTTCATTGCCGAAATTCCTATTTGGACCATGCTGTTCTGGAATATTTCCGTGGTTACCCCACTTGCTTTCCTTCCCTCACTCCGGCCATCTTTTCAACCCATTTTTTATGAGTTACCTGGTAGACTGTCTCTCAGTTTGGAGTGTGGCACTTCCTTCTGCTTCATGGTGTGTCGATCCCAGGCCCTCATGTCACAGGCACCCATGTCACTTTGGTTACTGTGATGCTGACACACTGATGTGTATTGATCATAATACCTGGCTGTCCCTGAGTACCCTGTCTGAGTGGGTGGCCCAGGAAGGTGCTCTCGCCCTGTTCCACGAGGCCTGGGCTCGGGAGCCATCTCCAGAAGGCTCAGCTTGTAGTCCCAGGGGAGGATGAAGACCCAGGGCGAGACAAGGAGAGATCTGGGGCCCTGGGTGGCAATGTCAGACATGCGGAGTTTGCCAGGTGGCCACTGGGGAGGCTGGCTCCAGCCTCGTCTCATCTCTTGTCTTACGTTGGTCTAATGGCCTTATCGGGTCATCTTTTTCTCTGGGCAGGGAATCCAATTCTTTAATTCTGAAACCGAATTTGGAATCTTGCTCTTGAACCCAATTTCTTGGGCAAATCGCCTTCTGGAATTAATCCTGGAGTAAGGGTTGATCTTCAGTGCTTTGATGAGGGTATGTGATCCACAGGCGGTGTGGCTGGCACAGTACCACCTGCTTCTCTACCCGGAATCTTCTGTTCAGGGTGATCCTGTCCTTGGCCTTAGCCTGGGCCCTTTTGGGTTTTAATCTTCTGTGGAGTAGGCCCAGCTCTTCAGTTCTGAAACCAAATCTGGGCTCTAGACACTTTGACGCTGCTCTCTAAAGCCAGTTTTGTTTGGAAGCATAACTTGGGCAAGGTTTTTGGCTGACTGTGCCAAGGAGGACTTTCTGTGGATCCTGTGTGAGTTTGGTGAGGCTGTGCCCACCATGCACAGCTGTAATCTTGTTTGGAGAGTTGTCCCAGGGCACGTTGGAAGAGTGTCCTGGCGTCGTCTGAGGATGCAGACAGCCAGAATGTTCTTTAGAAAGTGCAGACCTGGTCATTTGCCCAGAGAGCCGTAGACAGCCATCCAGCTCCTGTACATCTCTAGTCACTTTAGGTCTCCAGCCCCTGGGATCTGCAAATTCATGTGTGCATCAAGCACTGTCATTTTAATCTTTGTTTAACACCAACAATATGGGCTATAAATAATTTAGGTAGGGGCCATTGTAGCTACTAACACACACAAAGCAGGGTGGGTTCACTGCAGTTTTTGTTGTGATGCATTTAATTCTGTGGATTCTAAAAGTAGGGTTGTTGTGTTGAGAGGCGTGACTATTACTTCGACATTAACAAAGGTTTCCTCTCCAGACAGTGGGCTGTCACCCAGAGCTAAAGCCATGGGGAAGCATCAGAAGTGTGTTACTCCCTGCAAGAAGGCGACCGAAGAAGCTGCTTAGTGTGTGGTTCCAAGCGTGCGACATTCAGGGAAAAGATCAGGGGTAGCCCGGGGCTGAGAGGTGAGGAGCGATGACTGGGTGGGGCACAGAGGGTTTTTAGGGCAGTGAGACTTCTCTGTGCTTGCAATGGAGGGTACCTGCCATTATGCAAAGGCGCTTCAAAAAGTCTGTGGATGGCTGGTGCTGTGGCTCAACAGGCTAATCCTCCGCCTTGCAGCGCCGGCACACCGGGTTCTAGTCCCGGTCGGGGCGCCGGAATCTGTCCCGGTTGCCCCTCTTCCAGGCCAGCCCTCTGCTGTGGCCCAGGAGTGCAGTGGAGGATGGCCCAAGTGCTTGGGCCCTGCACCCCATGGGAGACCAGGATAAGCACCTAGCACCTGGCTCCTGCCATCGGATGAGCGCGGTGCGCCGGCCGCAGCGCGCCGGCCACGGCATCCATTGGAGGGTGAACCAACAGCAAAGGAAGACCTTTCTCTCTGTCTCTCTCTCTCACTGTCCACTCTGCCTGTCCAAAAAAAAAGTCTGTGGAAAATGGAATGAAAAGGTAAACTTATTTTGGTGCAAAAACTTATTGAAATCCAATGCTTAGTTTTGTTTTTTTTTTCATGACAAGCATTTTCCATGACCTTTTGGAAGAGCCCTTGTCATTTGTCCAAAGCCATAGACTGCACAACACCAAGACTGAGCCCTGGTGTAAACCATGGACGTGCTGAGGTAGTGCACCAGCTCTGGAAGTAGCAGGGAGGCCGTGGTGTGTGCCTGTGGTGCACCTGTGTGTGGAGGGCAGGGACACCTGGGAACTCTGTGCTTGCTGCTCAATTTTGCTGGGAACCTACAGCTGCTTTACAAAACAGAGTCTATCATTTATTTAAATTTATTTTTTAAAGGTTTATTTATTTGAGAAATAGAGTTACAGAGAGAGAGAGAGAGGGAGAGACAGAGAGAGGTCTTCCATCCACTGGTTCACTCCCCTAATGGCTGCATTGGCTGGAGCTGGGCTGATCTGAAGCCAGGAGTCAGGAGCCAGGTTGCAGGGGCCCAAGCTCTTGGGCCATCTTCTGCTGCTTTCCCTGGCCATAGCAGAGAGCTGGATAGGAAGGGGAGCAGCTGGGACTTGAATCAGTGCCCATATGGGATGCCAGTGCTGCAGGCAGAGGCCTAGCCCACAATACCACAGCATTGGCCTCGAAGTCAATCATTTATTTAAGAGATTTTTATATTAAGCATGTAGGAAAGCGCCGTGTCTTATGTTAAAGTGCCCCCTGTTCTGTGCACTGGGTCCTCTGTGTTAGCTCACGGTCTCTTCAGCACCTCCTCTCCCACCCTGGCCTCGCAGGCAGCAGGGCATGCCGGGTACTGGCCTTGCAATCTGCCTCTGTCACTCTCTTCCCAGCAGGGCTCCTGCCCCGCCTGCTCCTCCTCCACCAGGAGAAATCCCACAGGTCCCGAGGCTCAGCGCAGACGTCTGGTCCACGGTGAAGGCTTCCTAGGTGCCCCCTGTTCCGGGCAGAGCTCCGCCCCCAAGCCCTTGGCACGGGTGTGATTTGGAGCGGCCTTTGTTAGATGCGGCTGGGCTCAGGGCCCTGCTTCTGTTCATTGTCTATGGCTTATGTGTTCGTCTCTCCAGCTAACTTGATGTTTTATTTAAAGGGTGAGGGCCTGTAGGAGCCATGGGCTGTGTGGTGTGAGGGGCAGCAAGGAGAACATCCCAGAAACTTCCATGTCTTCCACACATGTGGATTTCAGCCCCCTTTCAGCAGCCCCGTGAGGAGGTGAAATAAACTCTATTTAATAGATGAAAGCATTGAGATACAGCATTCAAAGGACTTGCCCAAGTCACACGGGGTGAGCCCGGGATTTCAACCTATGTCTTCTAATCTTTCTGACCCCAGGACCAGAGTTCCATGCTGGCTTTGTATAGCAGAAATGGGGCTCAGATGTGTAGAGAGCCTGCTGTTGGGATTGGGGGCATGCACGCAGTGCCCAGCACCCAAGGGAGTTCCAGAACCTCTGGTGGGCATGGCTCTGCTCCCCTTCCTCTGGGTGATTCTGCTTCCTGCTAGCACAGACCTGGCTTTCCTCACCCAGTACCTGCTCCCCCTGCAGAAACAGAGGTGGGACGCTTTGGCTTGGGTCATTAGAACCCATCACTTGGCCTCGGTCCGGAGGACGAATGCCTGCCTTCTCCCGGGACAGTCCTGTCCCCTCATTTGCCCTCTGGCAGCTTGTGGTCAAGGTCCATGGTCTCCCTGGCCTCTGCTGTTCACTGTGAAATGGGCTGCTGTCTGCCCTGCCTGTCTCCCGGAGCTGGGATGTGCATACCGTGTAGCTCAGGGATGTATCCGGAGGCTGCCCGGGCTCCTCCCCCAAGCTGGGCCCCGAGAGAATTCACTGCCTACCGAAGATATTTTCAGGCATGACTTAGTTGAATAAATCATGACTGGAGGAGCCGGCACTGTGGCAGCTCCTCTGAAGGGCTGGAGCTGGTCCTGGGAGGGCCGGGGGCATGGCCTGGCTCTGTGCCTGCCCCTTTCCGCCTTTCCAGCCGGGCTCTGCTGCAGGTTGCTGCTTCCTCCTCTCCTCTCTGCAGGGACAGCCCCTGCTTCTCTCTGGTAGGACACGCTCCGCACCTGCCTCCACCTCTGAGCAGCTCTGTTTCTTCTTGCTTTAGTGTCTTGACCCAGTGCCCCTCCCCTTCAGTTTTAGGAAACCTCATTCCAGTCCCTGCACGGGATGGAGGTGGGCTGGGGCCAGAGGGCGAGGAAGGCGAAGTTCTTGGCCTGGAGTTGCTCCTGCTGTGTGACACACGTGCCGAGGGAGGGTGCGCCATGTGTGTGAAGACGAAGCCCAGGAGGAGCTCAGGAGAGGAAGCTGGGGCCGACTCGGCCTGCCCAGGCTCTCTCCTGCGTTTGCTTCTCTCTCTCCTGCAGGTCTTTCTCAAACCTGCTGTTCTCTGTTAGGGTCTCTGTGGGGCTTTAGGGTCTCTGTGGGGCTCTGGGTTGAGTTAATCCAGATAGGCTAGAAATAATGCATTTAGCATTTTTCTCTAAGGCAACTTCATTCATAGTAAGATTTATTTATTTTTTAAGATTTATTTTTATTTATTTGAAAGAGTTACAGAGAGAGGTAGAGCCAGAGGGAGAGGTCTTCCATCTGCTGGTTCACTCCCCAAATGGCTACATGGCTGGAACTGGGCTGATCTGAAGCCAGGAGCCAGGAGCTTCTTCTGGGTCTCCCACATGGGTGCAGGGCCCAAGCATTTGGGCCATCTTCTACTGCTTTCCCAGGCCATAGCAGAGAGCTGGATTGGAAGTGGAGCAGCCGGGACTAGAACCGTGGCCCATAGATGCTGGCACTGCAGGCCACAGCTTTAACCCGCTGCACCACATGCTGGCTCCAAGATTTATTTATTTATTTGAAATACAGTGTGATAGAGAGAGACAGAAAGAGGGAAGGGAGGGGGAGCGATCTTGCATCCGCTGGTTCACTCCTCCGATAGTTGCGATGGCTCGGGCTGGGCCAGGCAGAAGCCAGGAGCCAGGAGTTCCATCCAAGTCTCCCACATAGGTGGCGGGGACCCCGGTCCAGGATGTGCATTAACAGGAAGCTGGATCGGAAGTGGAGTCCAGACACCTGCTCCAGAGGTGGCTTACTTTAGGTTCCAGCTGCCCTTCACTGGGGGTGGTGGTGGTGGTGCATAGCCCATATTTGTCCTTGGGAGTCTCCTGGTCCCAGAAGTGCAGAAGGTCCAGTCACACTCGAGCCAGGGCCTGCAGGAGGCCGTGTCCTCTGGCAGCCATCTGTTTGCCATCTGTGCTGCCGAGGCTCCCATGGGCCTGCTCTGCAGGGCTCCCCAAGGCTCAGGCTCCAGGCACAGGAATCACAGGCGAGGCTGCTAATGCTGCGGCTGTTTCTCCATGACCTGGTCATCTGCTGGGGAGCCACGGGGCGCAGTCTGTTGTCCCCACTGCTGACAGTGCGTCTCTGGCTCAGGGCATCTCTCTGAGTCCAGAAGGATCCCTCTTTTCCCAGCTTTCCAAGCAAGTGTCCTCTCCTTCAAGGTCACCCTAGCATATTTGCCGAGGGAAAAGTCTAGAAGAAAATGTGTTAGTGTCATCACCCCGTGGTGCCTCCTCAACCCCCTCGCGCCTACAGATTTGTGTGTTGAAGTCTTAACCTCCAGGATCTCAGACTGTGACTGTGTTTAGAGATTAGATCTTTAAACGGCAATTAAGATAGAATGAGGTCTTTAAGATAAGCCCTCCTTCTATGAGGTGGAGGTGTGAACACTGACAGGTGTGTGCAGAGTGGACCCTGGGGAGACTCCCGAAAACAGTGCCACCTGCCAGCCAAGGAGAGAGGCCTTAGAGGAGACCAACTCTGGGGCTGGTGGTGCGGCGCAGTGGGTAAAGCCACTGCCTTCAATGCTGGCGTCGCACATAGGCATCGGTTCCTGTCTGGACTGCGCTACTTCCAATCCAGCTCCCTGCTAATGGCCTGGGAAAGCATCGGAAGATGGCCCAAGTGTTTGAGCCCCTGCCACCTATGCGGGAGACACAGACAAAACTCCTGGCTCTGGCCTGGCCCAGCACTGACCGTTGTGGCCAAATGGGGAGAGAGCCAGTGGGTAGATCTCTCTCTGTCTCTCCCTCTCTCTCTCTGTAACTCTTTCAAAAATAAATTAGTAAATATTTAAAAAAAAAAAAAAAAGGAAGAGGAGACCTACTTTGCTGACACCTTGACCTCAGAGTTCCAACCTATAGAACTGTAAGAAAATACATTTGTGTTATTCTAACCACCCGGTCCGTGATGTTTGTTATGGCAGCCTGGCTTAGGACATCTTCCGTGGCTGTAACGGAATACCTGAGATAGGGTGATTTATAAAGGAAAGAGGTTTATCTGGGCTCACAGCCTAAGCGCAGAGGGCCAGCATCTGCTCACATTCTGGTGAGGGCCTTGTGCTGCTTGGATGCATGGTGGAAAGTGGAAGGGCAAGTGGGCAGGTGCAGAAGAGAGGGGAAGCCCAACTACTTTACAACAACCCGCTGTCATGGTAACGAATCTTGACCCAAACTCATTCACATGAGCAATGTATTAGCCCATTCCTAAGGGTCTGCTCAGACCCCAACACCGCCCAACGAAGCTGTACTGAGGAATTCACCTTGACACGGGCTTTGGTGGGGACAAACCACATTCACATCCCTGCATGGCCATAGGCAGTGACTGCTGTTAGGGTTTGTGTATGGCTGCTGAGACAAAGATATGCAAACCACAGTGACTTGAACAAAACCAAAGTGATTCTAGTCTCATGAGTGCGAGCCTTGGGCTGGCGGAGGACAGAGGATTCACATATCTCTGCCTTGCTGCTCAGCCACTCCCTAGGATGTGATTTCTTTTTCTTTTCTTTTTTTTTTTTTTTTTTTGACAGGCAGAGTGGACAGTGAGAGATAGAGACAGAGAGAAAGGTCTTCCTTTGCCGTTGGTTCACCCTCCAATGGCCGCCGCGGCAGCGCACCGCACTGATCCGAAGGCAGGAGCCAGGTGCTTCTCCTGGTCTCCCATGGGGTGCAGGGCCCAAGGACCTGGGCCATCCCCCACTGCACTCCCAGGCCACAGCAGAGAGCTGGCCTGGAAGAGGGGCTACTGGGACAGAATCTGACACCCCGTCCAGGACTAGAACCAAGTGTGCTGGTGCCGCAAGGCAGAGGATTAGCCTATTGAGCCACAGCGCTGGCCCTGATTTTTTTTTAAAGAGAGGGAGAGCCCTTCCATCTGCTAGTTTACTCCCTAAATGGCTGCAACAGCCAGAGCTGGGCCAGGCCAAAGCCAGGAGTCAGAATCTCCTTCCAGGTCTCCAACGTGGGTGGCAGAAGCCCAAACACTTGGGCTGTCTCCTGCTGCTTTCTCAGGCCATTCGCAGGGAGCTGGATCTGAAGTGGAGCAGGACATCAACTGGCACCCATACGGTATGCTGGCGTACCAGGTGGTGGCTTTACCTGCTGTGCCACGACTCTGGCTCCGTGGGATGTGGTTCTCATATTCATAGTCCAGAGATTTCTGTACCATGTTCCTGGATCTGCATTGGGCCAGCAGGAAAGGGAGAGGCCGGAAGGAAGGGACTGCCCTGACTTTTAAGGGCAGGAACAGAGCCGTGTGCACATTGCTCCATTCACCTCGTAAGTGCCCACCTGAATCTGGTGGTGTAGCCCATCCAACCACCAGGAAGGCTGGAAATGTAGTCTCTGTTCTGGGCGGCTAGATGCCCAGCTAAAATGCGGGGCCTCAAAGTTTGCAAGAACAGGGAGATGATGACGACGGGGGCACAGCCAGCAGTCCCTGTGCTTGGGCCATGTTCTACAGCGTTCCCAGGCTATAGCAGAGAGCTGGATCGGAATTGGATAAGTTGGGACTAGGACCGACGCCCATATGGGATGCTGGCTCTTCAGGCCAGGGCTGGCTTTAACCTGCTGCACCACAGCGCTGGCCCTGCTCTCATCATTTAACAGGGACCTGGCTTCTCCTTCCCTCAGCTCCATCCCCACATAAGCAGCTCATCCTGGCCTCAATACGGTGGTCAGCAGCTTCCAGGGAGTGTAGCTCCTGGAGGATAAGCGGCTGCCTTCTTCTGACTCATCGACGTGAACAAACCAGGTGCCCGTCATTGGCCACAGGGAGAGGACTTCCTGGGGTCTCTCCCCTTGCCCCTGACTGCTAGGAGCCGAGCATGGCCGTCAGCTCCGGGGAGAGCCCATGGACTGAGACTGAGAGAGGAGGAAACAGACAAATTGTTAGCAGAGCAGGGAGCGAGATGCAAGGCGACCCAAACGCAAGGACAGTGCTTATTCTGGGACATGACAACTGATGATAAGAATGTTGTGACTGCAAGGTCGGCTGCCACGTGCCAGGAGGGCCAGGGCACAGGCATTGCCACGGGCGTTCTGGTCCAGGGGAGGCAAGTCTGGAAATGGGCTCCTGGGGTGGGAGCTGTGAGTGTACGGGGGGGTGGAGCTGGAATAGCACAGATGGGCAATGGCGAGGGTAATGGGAAGAAAGTGGACAGTATGTGAATTCACACACGTGTTCCATAGGTACTGAGAGAATCATCATTTGCCATACACTGTCAGTGGGGAATGGATTTGTGGGGAATGGAACAAGCAGCCTTAGTACACCTTGGAGAACAGCCCTGAGTTTGCATGTCAAAATCCTGCCCATGTCCCTGTCAGCTAGGTGGTCCCAGCCTGCCCCTGAGACGTCCCGGGAGAACATGGGGAAGAAAACTTTGGGGGAATTTTTACAAATTTCACACCCAGAAAGCCCTTTGCCCAGCAATATCCTAGAGGGGAGGGGGGGGGGAGAAACAGAGGAGAGGTTTATACCGTGTACACGCCAGTCAGAACGCAGATTCAGACATTTCTGATGAGTTGCCCATTTTCCCTGTGGGATGCACTACCTCCTTAAACCCTGCTAGCTTGCTTAGCCTTACTCTCTGTGGCACATTGGAGACAATGTTGCAATCACAGCTAAGTTACCTCTGTTAACAAGCTGGTGGGGTGGGGGGAGAGCCTTGCCTGAGAGAAGGGGAGTAAACCACATCCTGGGGTAATGAGATCTCTCAGCCTTGTTCCCTCTCCCTGACTCTGCAGGGACCTCCATTCACTGATGGCCTTGGCCTCAAATCAGACCCCCGTTCTCCAGGGTTAGCCCCTGTGGTGGGGGCCTGGATGGCCGTGTCTCAGCTGTCACCCAGGACTCTGCTCCCCTTGGCCATCACTAGAGAGCTCTGCGGCCACCCCGGCTGGCCCTAAGAGGATGGCCCAGCCCAGCGCCATTGCTTCAATTGCCCCTAGTGCAACCGTATCCAGACTGGGTGTTAACAACAGAGTGTCCAGGTGCAGGGAGGACAAAGGGGAAAAAATGCAGAAAGTGCCTGGGGACAGACTCTGTGCCTGGGCCAGGGCTGGCCTCTGCTCGCTGGGGTCCCCTCCTGCCTGGACCCTGTCCCTGCAGACTGTGACAGAGGTCTCCTTTCCCAGCCCCTTGTCCTGGCACAGCTTTACCTCACCTCCAAGGGCAGCAGCTTCAGACAACATCAAATGAGCCCCTGCAGGCAGACACAGCCGGGGGCACCGTGTGGTCTGGGGCCTCCGGCAGCTGTCCCCAGTCCCTGTCAGCACAAGTCCTTCTGGTTGCATCTTGGTGGTTTTCTTTTTCTTTTCTTTCTTTTTTAAAAAAAGTATTTGTGTATTTGAAAGGCAGAATTACAGGGTGAGAGAGGAGAGAAAGACAGACACACACACACACACATCTTGAATCCAGTGGTTCACTCCCCAGACGGCCACAAGGACCAGCCTGGGCCAGGCTGAAGCCAGGATGTAGGATCCAGGACTCCCACGGAGGTGCAGGGGCTCAAGCACTTGGGCCATTTTCTGCCGCTTTCCCAGGTGCATTAATGGGGGCTGGGATTCCAGCACCCCAGGCTGCGGCTTTACCGGCTAGGCCACCTTGTCGGCACTAGTAGTTCCCTTTAAAAGTCTTTATTTCTCCACTGATTTCAGAAACCAAAGTGATTTATTGGGAGGGAGGAGGGGGAAGGTGTCCCAACACTGGAATCAAGATTCAAAAGTGACAGAGGGAAAAAAACCAAAACAACAACATACTATCCAAAATGGAGCTGAATTCCATACATCGTTGCCCTTCTGTGGACACATTTTGGAAGAAGTTACAGCCGGTGCATGGTTGAGGCTTCCTTCCTGGGCTCTGCTCTCGGGTTGGGGAGGTTGGGCCCGTCTGGGCAGGTGGGGAGCAGTGCCCTCAGTTGAGCCGTGCCAGGAGCAGAGGAAGCCGGCCCGGAATGAGCGCGCAGCTCTCCCTTTGGGAAAAGGCTTCTCAGGAGCCTGTGGTCACGGTGGCTGTCGTCCTGCCGCTGGGTCTCCCTTGGCTCAGAGAAGGAACTGCAGGGATGGGGCCCGGCCACCTGCTGAGGCTGGGGGGGCCTTGGTTCCTTATTGATTTCTCAGGGTAACTCCTTCTGCGTGGGACGCACCAGTACTGCCCAGGGAGCCTGTGCCCGGGAGGCGGAGCCAAGCACTCCAGGGGCAGGTGGTGGGAAAGTTCAGATGCAAGTTCCACCCCGTTGTCTTGTGCTGCAAGGGCTCCTTGTGATTCCCTGATAAACTCAGAGATGGCGTCCCCGTGGGGTTCACAAAGGACGATTTTCTTGCGCCAGAAAGAAAGTACGCATTTCCTTGTGTGCAGCAGTCCTGACACAGAGAGAGGAAAACCCCAAGTGGTCCCCAGGCCGTCACCCCCTGGACGCCCTTGCACATGAGCTCTCCCTGGTCAAGGCAGGCTGGGGCAGGGTGTGGGAGCCCACCTGGGCTCACCTGAGGGTGCGAGGAGGAGACAGAAACACCCACACTCAGGGCCGTGAGCCTCTGGAGGGTCCCAGGCTCAGGCACTAGGAGGGCGGTGCCCAGGGCCCAGGGATGCTGGCTGGCCGGGTGCCTGCTGGTCCCACCTTCCTCGTGCCTGGGAACGTGTTCCAGAATAACACCTCCAATCCCCAGCATGCTGCTGCAGCCTGAGTGTGGGCACAGGGTCCGGAATGTCATCCTGCTGCTGGCTCCATGAGGCTGCACATGCCTGGGAAATGCTGGGGCGGGGGGGGAGGGGGACGCACACCCAGCCCTCATCCCTGCAGGTCCCCCTCCCTCCACACCCTGACACCTGCTGGCTCAGGGACCCAGCCCCACCTGGGAGACATCCCACCAGATTCTGCCTCTCTTCTCCTGTGCCCACAGTGCCCCGAGCAGCTCACGGCCTCAGGCGGTGCAGCCTGGCCTCCTGCTCACTCAGCCTCCCGGACTCGGAGCTGGGAGGGGGCCAGCGGGGGCTGGGGCTCCCAGGCCAGGCTCCCCATCAGCCAGCCTTGCTCACCCTGGCATTCCTTTCTCTTCTGCTTCTGAGAGCTGCCCAGGAAAATCTGGAGGATTGGAGGACGGGGCTGTGGGCAGGAGGGGCCCCTTCCCATGGGGGCTCCGTCAGCTCTTCCCACCAGATGAGCCTGTTTGATCCCAGCTGCCCCACCCAGCTCGCCCTTCAGCCACAGCACAAGCAGAGAGCTTTTGAAAGTCATGAACACTTGTGTTTTCTCTACAGTCCACTTGGGTCTCTGTTCCCTTCTGATCTGCTGCGGTGGTCATATTTCCATCACTCTCCTGCCATGACCGAACCCCTACCCGTCTGTCTCTGAACTCCCACTCTGCAAAACCCTAGCCTTGCTCAGCAGCTCCCTGCCCCTCCATGCCCTGTCACCTGTCAGCCTGTTCCTCATGGGGGAAGAAGGAAGGGACTCTGAAGATGAGCAGTACTCAGCCATACTCAGCAGTCCTTGGCAGGACTCGGTGGTGCTCTGTCATGCTTGGCAGTACTGAGCACACTCAGCAGTCCTTGGCAGGACTCCAACGTGCTCCAGCATGGACCCTGTGTCCCAGGGCCCTGCCCTCCCCCTGTGGGCAGCTTCCCTGTCTGCTAGCTTCCTGAGGTTGGGGGCTTGGCCATGCTGTGTGGGGCAGGGAGACAACCTCGTCGCTAGAGCCCTGGCCCCTTAAGGAATGCGGAGGGAACAGAAATAGCGGGAGAGAGTCCCATCTTGTGGGGAGAGGGCAGGGGAGGGCCCCACACAGCCAGCCTCTCTCTGTGTACCCCTGATACCTGGCCCTGCCAGGGGGTAATAGCCCACCTCGGGACTCCTGGGGCGTCTCCAGCTGTTGCCCCGACCTCACTCTCTCAGGAGGGTGAACAGCCACCAGCTCCCTGTGGCATCTCCTTGCCCCTCCACCCACCACCCCTTCCCGAGAGCCCCCTCCGCCTACCTCTGCTCCGTCTTCCCCTGCTGGGAACTTGGGGTGTGGATGCCGCCTTCCTTGCCTGTCCTTCGCTCTGTCCCGGTGTCTAAGCACCCCAGGCCTGCTCTGCAGCCAGCAGCCTTTGGGTCATTCTCTCTTCCCCTCCCATTTCACAGACTCCTTAGAGGCGTGGTCTTCCTGGCTTCTCCCACTCTTCACCCCTCCTCCCGTACTGTTGTGCAGCACAGTTCTTCCCGAGGGGCGATGACCTCTGTGCCACCAAGCGCAGCACGCGTGCTGTCCCTAGTCCTCCCGCCTACAGCTTGGGCCAGGCTGGTCGCTCCCATCTTCCCACAGGCTCCCGCATGCAGGATGCTCTGGGCATCTTCTGGTCTCCTAGGTCAGCTCACTGCTGTCTACCCTTCACTAAGCCATGGGCCCAGCCCTGGGCCCTGCCGAAGATGAAGTCAGGCCATAAGCAGAGATGAGACCCCCGAGGAGGGCGGATGGCCTCACCTCTGTTCACTGGAATCCCTGTCCAATTTCCCGTAGGTATTGGCACGTGTGGGCGGCCCTAGGCTCTGGAGGTCATCACTTTAGGACGGGGAAGCGAAGGGAAGACGCAAGACTTACTAAAACCTGGTGATGTCCAGGAGGAGCCCCCACTGGGAGGCTAAGGAGGAGGAGCCCCAAGGTTGGACGCGCAGGCTGGGTAGCGCGGGTGGCTGCCCTGGAGGACTGGGCAGTGTTCCCCCAGCCTTGGGAAGGCTGAGGACTGGACTCTGCCGTCGCCCCGGGCACAGCAGCTTTCCAGGAAAAAGGAAAGGGGTAGCAGATGGAACGGAGCCAGCTCCTCCTCCCTCCAGGCCCCCGCCCATCCCCAGCTTTCCCCAGGGCACCAGGTGGTGAAGCTGAGATGTGCGTGGAGTCCTGGTTCCAGGCTCACAAAGCAGCGGGTGAAGGTGCGTGTGAGGCAGGTTCAGAGTTGGCCCACACCGGTTTAGTAGCCGTGGAGGCCACCCTTTGGCTTCTCAACTTCTGTTCACACACTCATCTGTTTCACGCAGAAGGAAAACAAGTCTTGGGGCCAGCATTGCGGTGCGGTGGGTAAACAACTGCTTTCGAGGCTGGCGTCACACACTGGGATGCTGGTTCAAGTCCCAGCTGCTGCACTTCCGATCCAGCTCCCTACTAGTGTGCCTGGGAAAGCAGCAGCTGTGGCTCAAGTGCTTGGACCACTGCACCCATGCGGGAGACCCGGATGGAGTTCCCGGCTCCTGGCTTCTGCCCGGCCCAGACCTGACTGAGGCAGCCATGCATCCAGGGGCTGGGCGATCTCTTTCTTCATCCCTCTCTCCCTCTGTTTCTTTGCTTTTGAAGTCAATAAATCTTCAAAAACAACAAGCAGAAATAGGGGCTGGCGGTGTGGCATAGCCAGTAAAGCTGCCACATGTGAGGCCAGCATCCCATCTGAGCATCAGTTTGTGTCCTGGCTGCTCCCCTTCTGCTGCAGCTCCCTGCTGTGGCCTGGGAAAGCAGTGGAGGATGGCCCAGGTCCTTGGGCCCTGCACCCATGTGGGAGACCCGGATGAAGCTCCTGGCTCCTGGCTTTGGCTGGGCTCAGTCCTAGTCATTGTGGCCACTTGGGGAGTGAACCAACGCATGGGAAATATGTCTCTCTGTCTCTCCCTCTTTCTCGGTGACTCTGATTTTTGAATAGACAAGTAAATCTTTAAGAAACAGAAAAAAGGAAGAAAAGAACCCTTATGTTTGCATTTAACCTTCTCAGCCTGTCTCCAAAATGAAAAGATGCAAAAGCCCAGCAGCCATTGTCTCCATCTCTGGGCAGTCTTCACACTTAATCCCAGATCCAGCGCCAGCAGGATCCCGTCTCCCAAGGACTGCATGGGGAAGAGGAGAAAGAGGTGGTTACTGTAAACACACACACACAGAGTACACACACATACACACAGTACACACACACAGCACATTGTATACACATATAGTACCCAGTATACACACACAGGACATACCATATGCAGCACACACATGGCATTTATAGCACACACAGCACACAGTACACACACACCACACACAAACACCACACAGTATACACACACACAGCACACACATTCATGTCTCACACACAGTGCAACACAGCACACACAGCACACTTAGCATCCAGTATACACAAACACATCACACAGCACACACACACAGCACACACAGTACTCACAAATACAGCTCACACATAGTACAACACAGCACACATAGCACACACACACAGTACACACATACAACACAGACACAGTACCCACATATAACGCACACAGCATACACACAGGCACAGACACACACCACACACACAGCACACAGAGCACAACAGTACACACACACTACACACAGAGCACACAGCACACAGTACACAGCACACACATAGTACACAGCACACACACAGCACACACACAGTACACATACAGAACACACACACAGAGCAAACACAGCACATAGCACACACACAGAGCACACACAGTACACACAGTTCACATACACAGCAAACACACAGTACACAGCACACACAGCACACACAGAGTACACACACAGTACACAGCACCCACAGTACACAGCGCACACTCAGAGCAACACACACAGCACACAGGGAAGAAAACGGTCACAGCTGCTGCCCTCCTGGACCCGGAGGGGTCGTGTGCCCGCGGTGACGTCTCACACTCTCTCCCACTCCTCACCCCACACATCCTCTGCTCTCCCCGGTTGGGTCTGTTTCTGATGTGGTGACCTCTAGTGCCGCTCCTGGGGTCCCTGCGTGCTTCGAGGTCCCACCTCTGCTGATCGCCCTGGATGTCACCAAGGTTGGTGACCGGACGTGAGTGTTCTGAGGAGCAGCCCAGACGTCCTCTGCTCCACATGCAGCCCCCTCCCTCCACCGAGCACTGGCACCCCAGTTTCTTCTTGTAAGCAGATCGGTTACCTGTTCACTCTGCTCCCGGTTCAGCGGCATGAAGACCCCCATGGCTGGAGGATGGGGTCCCTCGTCCGGTTCCGTGGAGCTGCCATCGTGTCTCTGGTGGAAGCCAGGACCCCCAAGCCCAGGAGCGCAGAGGCCGAGGGGTAGTGCGATCATGAGAGGTGCCACTCACCTCCGTCCCTGGCCTTGGCATTCAGGTGATGCGAGGGAAAGCGAATGTGGGGTTTCTGACCCAGCGCATAGCCACATCCCCTATGACAGAATTCTCCCTATTCTCCCTATTCTCTGTGGCTGCAGGCCTGGAGGGGTTGCCCTGTAGAGATCATGGGCTTTATCAGGAATCTAGACCAGTGCCCAGGTCTGGCTCATCCTCAAGACCACATTTGCCCCAGTACATGGAGCACTTCCATTTGTGCCAAGAGAGGTGCAAACTCCACTCACGGACTTGCAGGCTGAAGGTCAAGCTGAAAGGTTAGGAAATTGGTTTCGTGATGGCAGCTATTGGGATCTGGGAGTGGAGCACCTGATACTGGGTTCTCCCACGTTGTCGAGGCAAAGACGTGGAGGTGAGAGCTGAGACATGAACAAGGAGAGCTGTGGGGAGAAAGCAAACAGAGGGGCCCAGCCTATGCCTGGCCATGGCCTTGAGTAAGAGGCAGGGAGAGGAACCAGCTGTGGGGAGGTAGGAGTGGCCAGCAGTCTCCATAAGCTTAGGGGCAATGGCCCCATGACCACAGAGGTGCCAGCTCAGAGGTCAACTGCAACTAAATACAAAGATTTATTTATATATTTGAAAGGTAGACTTACAGAGAGAGAGAGAGAGAGAGAGAGAGAGAGAGAGAGAGAAATACAGAGAGAGGGAGAGAGAAATACAGAGAGAGAGAGAATGAATCTTCCATGTTCTGGTTCACTCCCAGAATGGCTACTATAGCCCGGCCTGGGCCAGAGGGAAGCCAGGAGACAGGAACTCAACTTGGGTCTCCACCTGGGTGGCAGGGCCCAAGGACTTGAACATCCTCTGCTGCTTTCCCAGGCACATTAGCAGGGGGCTGGATCAGAAGTGAGGCCCCTGGGATTTGAACTGGTGTCTGTTTGGGATCGTGGTATGGCAGGCGGCGGCTTAGCCCAGGACATCACGAGACAGGCTCTCGGTCAGTGACACTGCAGGCCTGGCTCTGGCTTCCTTGCTGGGGGCCGTCCCGTCCCTGTGGCTCCTGCACTGAGTGGCATGGACTGGCTTTGGGAAGCTTGAAGCACGGAGCACCACGTGACTGGGCTTAGGACTCGCGTCTCGGCCAGGCCGCCCGTCCCGGTCCCCTGTATCTGCCTTCTCTGGAAGTCAGCAGTGGGGTTGCCCTTTTGTCCCCTGTGTGTGCAAATGGCAAGGGTTCCTGGGTACTTTTGGTTCTCAGGCTCATCTTCCAGGCCAGCAGGGAGGGAGGGTTCTAAGAGTTCACAGCCCGAGTGCTGGTGGGAATCAGTGACTCATGCCGGAGGGAAACCGGGGAGAAGCAGGAGGGCTCTGACTCTCCTGTCTAGGGATAGCACCTTGCTAGGACCCACCTGCTGGGCATGGGGTGGGCGGGGCGCCTGGAGCTGTTCGTGGTCCTGAACCACAGCTGCTGGTGTGTAGGGCACCTTCATCCCACTTTCCACGGGGGCAGGGGGGGAATGGAAGGAGCAAAGTTGTGTGAGAAGCAGGAAAAACAGCTGAGTTCTTAGAAGAATCCTGCTGCGGAGACACTTCTGTGAGGGAGGAGGAACAGCACCGTGGGGTCATCATTTACAACATTTACAGCGAGCAAGACCTTCGGGAGGTTAGGGGCACATAACCCGCTGCACCACCTCCCTGTGATGAGAAGTTGATGGGGCCGGTGCAGACACAGGACTGGGAAGTCCTGGAGTTCAAGGCTGTGTCATCTGGCCCATGTGTATGGCGGAGCTCATTAGATGTTGATTGAACTGGTGAGATCTTGGGTGCGAGAGAGAGTCTAGACCGCGTAATCAGAATTCCCGCCACTAAGAAGGAAAGAGAGTAACATTTGAGGTTCAGTTGTGAGTCGGGCACCTGATACTGGGTTCTCCCACGTAACCCTCGTGGGAGCCTTACCACAATTTCTCAAGCGAGAATCAGGCTTAGGAGGCAGTGCTGGACACAGACATGAAGATGCTGCAGTGGATGCCTGCAGGCCACATTAGCGTGCCTGGATTTGAGTCACAACTCAGCTCCCGATTGAGTTTCCTGCTAATGCAGAGAAACAGGAGATGGCTCAAGTACTTGGCTCCCCCCCCTCCCCCCACCACACACGTGGAAGACTTGTATTGAGTCTCGGGCTTCTGGCCTCTGCTCGACCCAATCCCAGCTGTTGCAGGCACTTGGGGAGTAAACCAGCGGGCAAAAGATTTCTGTCTGTCTGTCTACTTTCCAGCTGAAAAGAAACAAGAATGTGTAAGTGAAGTGGAATCAGGCTCAGTGATATGAGCCTGCTCAGTGAGACACGGGCGCCCTCAGGTGGTGAGTCTGGGACCAGTGCCCAGGTCTGGCTCATCCTCAAGACCACATTTGCCCCAGTACATGGAGCACTTCCATTTGTGCCAAGGGAGGTGCAAACTCCACTCTCGGGCTTGCAGGCTGAAGGTCAAGCTGAAAGGTTAGGAAATTGGTTTCGTGATGGCAGCTATTGGGATCTGGGAGTGGAGCCGGGAACTTAGGTCTGAGGGTGGGGAGAGGGAGAAAAGGTGGGCTCAGCCCTGGCACAGACTGGGGGCTCCCTTTCTCAGCGCCTCACTCAGGGTCAAGTTTTGCAGAAGTGGTGAGGGTCTCCCGACAAGAGAAGTCTGGCAGCAGACACGAGCTCTGGGGATGCTCTGAGAACAGCCACGGTTCCCCCAGCTGCAGATCAGTCAGCCTGGCAGCCAGATCCAGAGGTGTAGCTGGTCCTGGGTCCATGCCATCAGAGCTGCATTTGTTCAGCTGACCAGAGCTGTCCCTGGTTCTCCCTGGTCGAGCTGGGTGCTGCTGGCCAGCCAACTCTTGGGCGGTCCCTGTTGTCCAGTTGAATGAACTTCCTGGGATTCAGTGAGAGGTGTCAGGACGTCCCCCAAGGACCCAGAGACCCACTGTATGGCGCACTCACAGCCTCAGTCCCTGCTTCCCCTCTGCCCACAAAGTGGACCCTGCAGGATCTGTGCTGATGGGAGCAGGTGGGCAGCCGAGGCAGCTGCGCCACCTGCGGACTTAGAACCAAGAGGCAGTGACTCTCATCTGTTCACTTTTCCTGTTGGGCTGGAAGGGCAGGGAGGTCAGGGCCCGAGGGTGCAGTCCCTGTACAGAGGGGCCAAGTGCCAAGGGTATGGGAGGAAGGAGGCGAAGGGGGAGAGAAGGAACCAGAGAGGCCCAGGCCGACAGAGGGGCGCTGTCCTGGTGGGGACAGCCTGCAGGCAACAATGACCTTGGGGCTGCCAGGCCCACACTGTGATCTCAGCACCTGCCCCTGCCTGGTCAGCACAGAGTCTAGCACCTTGGCTCAGCCGACATCCAGAGAGACAGTGCAGCAGAAAGTCGGCCTCGGCTCCCAACGGCTCCAGGCCTCCGTCTCCATCAAGGGGAAGGGCTGCAGGGCTGCGGTGTTAAGGGGCTTTAATTCTTTTTTCAAAATGTTCACCAATATAGGGCTGACAATGCACATATTCTGATACACAATATTCCAAAGTTACACAGAGAAAGGAGAGAGGAAGAGAGAGGGAGAGAGGTCTTCCATCCGATGGTTCACTTCCCAGATGGCCACAATGGCCAGAACTGTGACGATCTGAAGCCAGGAGCCAGGAGCTTCTCCCTGGTCTCCCACACAGGAACAGAAGCCCAAGATCTTGGGCCATCTTCTACTGCTTTCCCAGGCAATAGCAGAGAGCTGGATTGGAAGAGGAGAAGCCAGGTCTTGAACCGGTACCTATTTGGATGCTGGCGTTTCAGGCCAGGGCATTAACCCACTGCGCCACAGTGCCAGACCCTTCAAAGAACTTCATAACACCCGTGATAAACTCTATACTAAGGAGTTCAACACACAGTATGAAGAACACTGTTCCTCCACAGTGTAATCAAGGGTTGTTCAAAGTCATTGCATCTCAGAGTGTCAAGTTCACTTCTGCAGGTTGCCTTCTAGGGGCTCTGTTAGATATCACAGACCAGGGAGAACATATGGTATTTATCCCTTGTAACTGGCTCATTTCACTAAGCATGGTGCTCTCCAGCTTCATCCATTTTGTTGCAGATGACTGGATTTCATTTTTTATTGCTGTGTAGGATTCCATGGTGTACATATCCCATAATTTCTTTATCTAGTCTTCAGTTGAAAGACATCTGGGTTGGCTCCCTATCATAGCTGTTGTGAATTGAGCTACAATAAACATGGGGGTGCAGATAACTCTTTCACAGGCTGGTTTCATGTCCCTTGGGTGACTTCCGAGGCATAGCATGGCTGGGTCCTATGCTAGGTCTCTATTCAGATTTCTGTGGACTCTCCCTCCTGTATCCACAGTGGCTGCACCAGTTTGCAGTCCCACCAGCAGTGGATCAGGGCACCTTCCCCCCACCTCCTCGCCAGCATTTGTTGTTTGTTGATGTCTGTCTGAGAGACACTCTGACAGGGGTGAGCTGAAGCACCATACTGCTTTAGGTGTGGTGTGGGATGAGGGGGAGGGAAGAGTTGGATAAAATCAGGCTAGTCTTTGGAAAAAGCATCATTGTTTGCAGATCCTTATATCTGGTCTTCAACTTTCTTTTCTTCAATGGTTATTTGAGAGGCAGAGAGACAGAGCTTCTGTCTGCAGCTTCACTCCCCAAACACCCAGGATGGCTGGGGCTGGGCTGGGTTGAAGGGAGGAGCCAGGAGCACCATCGAGGAGCCCATTCCTGGAGCCAGCACGGGGCCTCCCGGGGCCTGCAGCAGCGGCAGAATCTGGAGCAGGAGCTGGGTAGGGCAGGTACTCGGACGTGGGATGAGCTGTTCTAACCTCTAAGGTGAACGGGTGTCCCCTCCACAACTTCCCTGGAAGCTTTTTGCTTTATCAAGGTCAGGAGCGGTTGGTAGGGGAGGGGTAGGAACGCAGGGGGAACTTCATCTTCTGGACTGAACTCCTGTCTGAGGGCAGACCCCGACGCCAACCTCTGTGATGCTGTGCCCTCTTTTTAAGAAAAATTACTCACTTAATTACTTTCATTATGCTTGAAAATGAGAGAGAAGAGAGAGAGAGAGAGAGGGAGAGGGAGAGGGAGAGGGAGAGGGTCTTTCGTTGCTGGGTCACTCCCCAAATGCCCGTAAAGGACGAGGCTAGGACAAGCCAAAGCCAGAAACTTGGTACTCACACGGGTCTCGCATGTGGTGGCTGGCAGAGGCCCACGTACCCGAGCCATCGCCTGCTGCCTCCCAGGTGCATGTTCACAGGGAGCTGGACTAGAAGTGGAGTAGCTGGAACTCAACCCAGGCATCTAATGTGGTACGTGGTGCAACCAGTAACCCAACTGCTGCATGCAACGCCGCCCGGGCTATGCCCTTGGTGACAGCAAAGTGACCAAGGCCTAACAACAAATGAGGCTTCTGGCCAACAACCGTGGTTCTTCCCTGCCGGAAACTTCACACAGGAGTTGACCAAGCAAAGGGCCAGGGCGCCCCACTTGCCTCCTGGGACATGGTGGAACCACAGCATCCCAGATCCCTAAGGATTGTGTGAACCGGACGAGGGACCCCCCCACCCCAAGCCATGGGGGTCTTCATGCCGCTGAACCGGGAGCAGAGTGAACGGGTAACCGATCTGCTTACGAGAAGAAACTGGGGTGCCAGTGCTCGGTGGAGGGAGGGGGCTGCATGTGGAGCAGAGGACGTCTGGGCTGCTCCTCAGAACACTCACGTCCGGTCACCAACCTTGGTGACATCCAGGGAGACCAGCAGAGGTGGGACCTCGAAGCACGCAGGGACCTCAGGAGCGGCACTAGAGGTCACCACATCAGAAACAGACCCAACCGGGGAGAGCAGAGGATGTGTGGGGTGAGGAGTGGGAGAGAGTGTGAGACGTCACCGCGGGCACACGACCCCTCCGGGTCCAGGAGGGCAGCAGCTGTGACCGTTTTCTTCCCTGTGTGCTGTGTGTGTTGCTCTGAGTGTGCGCTGTGTACTGTGGGTGCTGTGTACTGTGTGTGTACTCTGTGTGTGCTGTGTGTGCTGTGTACTGTGTGTTTGCTGTGTATGTGAACTGTGTGTAATGTGTGTGCTGTGTGTGTACTGTGTGTGCTCTGTGTGTGTGCTATGTGCTGTGTTTGCTCTGTGTGTGTGTTCTGTATGTGTACTGTGTGTGTGCTGTGTGTGTGCTGTGTGTGTGGTGTATACTGTGTGTTTGCTGTGTATGTGAACTGTGTGTAATGTGTGTGCTGTGTGTGTACTGTGTGTGCTCTGTGTGTGTGCTATGTGCTGTGTTTGCTCTGTGTGTGTGTTCTGTATGTGTACTGTGTGTGTGCTGTGTGTGTGCTGTGTACTATGTGTGTGCTGTGTACTGTGTGCTGTGTGCTCTGTGTGTAGTGTGTGTGTACTGTTGTGCTCTGTGTGCTGTGTGTGTGGTGTGTGTCTGTGCCTGTGTGTATGCTGTGTGCTTTATATGTGGGTACTGTGTCTGTGTTGTATGTGTGTACTGTGTGTGTATGCTATGTGTGCTGTGTAATGTGTGTGCTGTGTTGTACTGTGTGTGAGCTGTATTTGCGAGTACTGTGTGTGCTGTGTGTGTGCTGTGTGTGTGTGCTGTGTGTTGTGTTTGTGTATACTGGATGCTAAGTGTGCTGTGTGTGCTGTGTTGCACTGTGTGTGAGACATGAATGTGTGTGCTGTGTGTGTGTATACTGTGTGGTGTTTGTGTGTGGTGTGTGTGTACTGTGTGCTGTGTGTGCTATAAATGCCATGTGTGTGCTGCATATGGTATGTCCTGTGTGTGTATACTGGGTACTATATGTGTATACAATGTGCTGTGTGTGTGTACTGTGTGTATGTGTGTGTGTACTCTGTGTGTGTGTGTTTACAGTAACCACCTCTTTCTCCTCTTCCCCATGCAGTCCTTGGGAGACGGGATCCTGCTGGCGCTGGATCTGGGATTAAGTGTGAAGACTGCCCAGAGATGGAGACAATGGCTGCTGGGCTTTTGCATCTTTTCATTTTGGAGACAGGCTGAGAAGGTTAAATGCAAACATAAGGGTTCTTTTCTTCCTTTTTTCTGTTTCTTAAAGATTTACTTGTCTATTCAAAAATCAGAGTCACCGAGAAAGAGGGAGAGACAGAGAGACATATTTCCCATGCGTTGGTTCACTCCCCAAGTGGCCACAATGACTAGGACTGAGCCCAGCCAAAGCCAGGAGCCAGGAGCTTCATCCGGGTCTCCCACATGGGTGCAGGGCCCAAGGACCTGGGCCATCCTCCACTGCTTTCCCAGGCCACAGCAGGGAGCTGCAGCAGAAGGGGAGCAGCCAGGACACAAACTGATGCTCAGATGGGATGCTGGCCTCACATGTGGCAGCTTTACTGGCTATGCCACACCGCCAGCCCCTATTTCTGCTTGTTGTTTTTGAAGATTTATTGACTTCAAAAGCAAAGAAACAGAGGGAGAGAGGAATGAAGAAAGAGATCGCCCAGCCCCTGGATGCATGGCTGCCTCAGTCAGGTCTGGGCCGGGCAGAAGCCAGGAGCCGGGAGCTTCATCCGGGTCTCCCGCATGGGTGCAGTGGTCCAAGCACTCGAGCCACACCTGCTGCTTTCCCAGGCACACTAGCAGGGAGCTGGATCGGAAGTGCAGCAGCTGGGACTTGAACCAGCATCCCAGTGTGTGACGCCAGCCTCGAAAGCAGTTGTTTACCCACCGCACCACAATGCTGGCCCCAAGACTTGTTTTCCTTCTGCGTGAAACAGATGAGTGTGTGAACGGAAGTTGAGAAGCCAAAGGGTGGCCTCCACGACTACTAAACCGGTGTGGGCCAACTCTGAACCTGCCGCACACGCACCTTCACCCGCTGCTTTGTGAGCCTGGAACCAGGACTCCACGCACATCTCAGCTTCACCACCTGGTGCCCTGGGGAAAGCTGGGGATGGGCGGGGGCCTGGAGGGAGGAGGAGCTGGCTCCGTTCCATCTGCTTCCCCTTTCCTTCTTCCTGGAAAGCTGCTGTGCCCGGGGCGACGGCAGAGTCCAGTCCTCAGCCTTCCCAAGGCTGGTGGAACACTGCCCAGTCCTCCAGGGGAGCCACCCGCGCTACCCAGCCTGCGTGTCCAACCTTGGGGACTCCTCCTCCTTAGCCTCCCAGTGGGGGCTCCTCCTGGACATCACCAGGTTTTAGTAAGTCTTGCGTCTTCCCTTCGCTTCCCCGTCCTAAAGTGATGACCTCCAGAGCCTAGGGCCGCCCACACGTGCCAATACCTACGGGAAATTGGACAGGGATTCCAGTGAACAGAGGTGAGGCCATCCGCCCTCCTCGGGGGTCTCATCTCTGCTTATGGCCTGACTTCATCTTCGGCAGGGCCCAGGGCTGGGCCCATGGCTTAGTGAAGGGTAGACAGCAGTGAGCTGACCTAGGAGACCAGAAGATGCCCAGAGCATCCTGCGTGCGGGAGCCTGTGGGAAGATGGGAGCGGCCAGCCTGGCCCAAGCTGTAGGCGGGAGGACTAGGGACAGCACGCGTGCTGCGCTTGGTGGCACAGAGGTCATCGCCCCTCGGGAAGAACTGTGCTGCACAACAGTACGGGAGGAGGGGTGAAGAGTGGGAGAAGCCAGGAAGACCACGCCTCTAAGGAGTCTGTGAAGTGGGAGGGGAAGAGAGAATGACCCAAAGGCTGCTGGCTGCAGAGCAGGCCTGGGGTGCTTAGACACCGGGACAGAGCGAAGGACAGGCAAGGAAGGCGGCATCCACACCCCAAGTTCCCAGCAGGGGAAGACGGAGCAGAGGTAGGCGGAGGGGGCTCTCGGGAAGGGGTGGTGGGTGGAGGGGCAAGGAGATGCCACAGGGAGCTGGTGGCTGTTCACCCTCCTGAGAGAGTGAGGTCGGGGCGACAGCTGGAGACGCCCCAGGAGACCCGAGGTGGGCTATTACCCCCTGGCAGGGCCAGGCATCAGGGGTACACAGAGAGAGGCTGGCTGTGTGGGGCCCTCCCCTGCCCTCTCCCCACAAGATGGGACTCTCTCCCGCTATTTCTGTTCCCTCTGCATTCCTTAAGGGGCCAGGGCTCTAGCGACGAGGTTGTCTCCCTGCCCCACACAGCATGGCCAAGCCCCCAACCTCAGGAAGCTAGCAGACAGGGAAGCTGCCCACAGGGGGAGGGCAGGGCCCTGGGACACAGGGTCCATGCTGGAGCACGTTGGAGTCCTGCCAAGGACTGCTGAGTGTGCTCAGTACTGCCAAGCATGACAGAGCACCACCGAGTCCTGCCAAGGACTGCTGAGTACGGCTGAGTACTGCTCATCTTCAGAGTCCCTTCCTTCTTCCCCCATGAGGAACAGGCTGACAGGTGACGGGGCATGGAGGGGCAGGGAGCTGCTGAGCAAGGCTAGGGTTTGCAGAGTGGGAGTTCAGAGACAGACGGGTAGGGGTTCGGTCCGGGCAGGAGAGTGATGGAAATATGACCACCGCAGCAGATCAGAAGGAAACAGAGACCCAAGTGGACTGTAGAGAAAACACAAGTGTTCATGACTTTCAAAAGCTCTCTGCTTGTGCTGTGGCTGAAGGGCGAGCTGGGTGTGGCAGCTGGGATCAAACAGGCTCATCTGGTGGGAGGAGCTGACAGAGCCCCCATGGGAAGGGGCCCCTCCTGCCCACAGCCCCCGTCCTCCAATCCTCCAGATTTTCCTGGGCAGCTCTCAGAAGCAGAAGAGAAAGGAATGCCAGGGTGAGCAAGGCTGGCTGATGGGGAGCCTGGCCTGGGAGCCCCAGCCCCTGCAGCCCCCTCCCAGCTCCGAGTCTGGGAGGCTGAGTGAGCAGGAGGCCAGGCTACACCGCCTGAGGCCGTGAGCTGCTCGGGGCACTGTGGGCACAGGAGAAGAGAGGCAGAGTCTGGTGGGATGTCTCCCAGGTGGGGCGGGGTCACCTGAGCCAGCAGGTGTCAGGGTGTGGAGGGAGGGGGACCTGCAGGGATGAGGGGTGGGTGTGTGTCCCCCCCCTCACCCCAGCATTTCCCAGGCATGTGTCAGCCTCAAGGAGCCAGCGGCAGGATGACATTCCGGACCCTGTGCCCACACTCAGGCCGCAGCAGCATGCTGGGGATTGGAGGTGTTATTCTAGAACACGTTCCCAGGCACGAGGAAGGTGGGACCAGCAGGCACCCGGCCAGCCAGCATCCCTGGGCCCTGGGCACCGCCCTCCTAGTGCTTGAGCCTGGGCTGGGCGCTGAGACCCTCCAGAGGCTCACGGCCCTGAGTGTGGGTGTTTCTGTCTCCTCCTCACACCCTCAGGTGAGCCCAGGTGGGCTCCTACACACTGCCCCAGCTTGCCCTTGACCAGGGAGAGCTCATGCGCAAGGGGCGTCCAGGGGGTGACGGCCTGGGGACCACTTGGGGTTTTCCTCTCTCTGTGTCAGGACTGCTGCGCACAAGGAAATGCGTACTTATTTCTGGCGCAGGAAAATTGTCCTTTGCGAACCCCATGGGGACGCCATCTCTGAGTTTATCAGGGAATCACAAGGAGCCCTTGCAGCACAGGACAACGGGGTGGAACTTGCATCTGAACTTTTCCACCACCAGCTCCGGGAGTGCTTGGCTCCGCCTCCCCGGCACAGGCTCCCTGGGCAGTGCTGGTGTGTCCCACGCGGAGGGAGCTTACCCTGAGAAATCATTAAAGAACCAAGGCCCCCCTGCAGCCTCAGCAGGTGGCCGGGCCCCATCCCTGCTGTTCCTTCTCCGAGCCAAGGGAGACCCAGCGGCAGGACGACAGCCACCGTGACCACAGGCTCCTGAGAAGCCTTTTCCCAAAGGGAGAGCTGCGCGCTCATTCCGGGCCGGCTTCCTCTGCTCCTGGCACGGCTCAGCTGAGGGCACTGCTCCCCACCTGCCCAGACGGGCCCAACCTCCCCCACCCCAGAGCGGAGCCCAGGAAGGAAGCCTCAACCATGCACCGGCTGTAACTTCTTCCAAAATGTGTCCACAGAAGGGCAACGATGTATGGAATTCAGCTCCATTTTGATAGTATGTTGTTGTTTTGGTTTTTTTCCCTCTGTCACTTTTGAATCTTGATTCCAGTGTTGGGACACCTTCCCCCTCCTCCCTCCCAATACATCACTTTGGTTTCTGAAATCAGTGGAGAAATAAAGACTTTTAAAGGGAACTACTAGTGCCGACACGGTGGCATAGACGGTAAAGCCGCAGCCTGGGGTGCTGGAATCCCAGCCCCCATTAATGCGCCTGGGAAAGCGGCAGAAAATGGCCCAAGTGCTTGGGCCCCTGCACCCCGTGGGAGACGTGGATCCTGGATCGTGGCTTCAGCCTGGCCCAGCCCGGTCCTTGTGGCCGTCTGGGGAGTGAACCACTGGATTCATGATGTGTGTGTGTCTGTCTGTCTTTCTCTCCTCTCTCACCCTGTAATTCTGCCTTTCAAATACACAAATACTTTTTTTAAAAAAGAAAGAAAAGAAAAAGAAAACCACCAAGATGCAACCAGAAGGACTTGTGCTGACAGGGACTGGGGACAGCTGCCGGAGGCCCCAGACCACACGGTGCCCCCGGCTGTGTCTGCCTGCAGGGGCTCATTTGATGTTGTCTGAAGCTGCTGCCCTTGGAGGTGAGGTAAAGCTGTGCCAGGACAAGGGGCTGGGAAAGGAGACCTCTGTCACAGTCTGCAGGGACAGGGTCCAGGCAGGAGGGGACCCCAGCGAGCAGAGGCCAGCCCTGGCCAGGCACAGAGTCTGTCCCCAGGCACTTTCTGCATTTTTCCCCTTTGTCCTCCCTGCACCTGGACACTCTGTTGTTAACACCCAGTCTGGATACGGTTGCACTAGGGGCAATTGAGCAAAGGCGCTGGGCTGGGCCATCCTCTTAGAGCCAGCCGGGGTGGCCGCAGAGCTCTCTAGTGATGGCCAAGGGGAGCAGAGTCCTGGGTGACAGCTGAGACACGGCCATCCAGGCCCCCACCACAGGGGCTAACCCTGGAGAACGGGGGTCTGATTTGAGGCCAAGGCCATCAGTGAATGGAGGTCCCTGCAGAGTCAGGGAGAGGGAACAAGGCTGAGAGATCTCATTACCCCAGGATGTGGTTTACTCCCCTTCTCCCAGGCAAGGCTCTCCCCCCACCCCACCAGCTTATTAACAGAGGCAAATCAGATGTGATTGCAACATTGTCTCCAATGTGCCACAGAGAGTAAGGCTAAGCAAGCTAGCAGGGTTTAAGGAGGTAGTGCATCCCACAGGGCAAATGGGCAACTCATCAGAAATGTCTGAATCTGCGTTCTGACTGGCGTGTACATGGTATAAACCTCTCCTCTGTTTCTCCCCCCACCCCCCTCTAGGATATTGCTGGGCAAAGGGCTTTCTGGGTGTGAAATTTGAAAAAATTCCCCCAAAGTTTTCTTCCCCATGTTCTCCCGGGACATCTCCAGGGGCAGGCTGGGACCACCTAGCTGACATGGGCAGGATTTTGACGTGCAAACGCTGGGCTGGTCTCCATGCTAAGGCTGCTTGTTCCTCCCCGAGCGACCTCCTGTCTTCCCTTAGGCCTCTTTCTCACACACAGGCTAGTGTCTACCTGCCTACCCAACAGAGCCGCCCCCTGCCCTCTGCAAGCCAGGTTTCTCTGGCCCCACACCCGCAGCCCAAGCAAGCCTCCTAGGCCTGGAGGAGCTTCTGCGCCCCCACCCCCCAGTGAACTTCCAGTTCCGCAGGATCGGCCCGGGACCACCTTCCTCGGGAGTCTCCCTGCCCCGTGGGAGCTCCCAGGATGCCCTGCGCTTGCTGGGCACTGGTGCTGGCCACACCGCCTGGAAATCACGAGTTCAGTGTTTCACTTTCAGCATCGTAGCCTCAGGGCGGAACACGAACACAAGTCCTGTGTGCAGCATGAAGGGCCCCAGTGAGGCAGCGAGGAAAATGGAACAGGCTCTCTGCCTGGCGAGCCGAGGTGGGAGCCACGAGGGCGTGGCCACTGAAGGCAGGATGATGTCTCTTGGACCTTCGGGGGCAGACGCTTTGGGGACAGGCTCTGAGGAGCCGCGCCTTATGCTCCCGTGAGCTGTCTACGCACGGTGGACTGGAGACGCTCTGCTCTCGGCCAGTGGTTGGCCCCAGCCGTCCTAAGCAGCCTTGTGGGATGAGCACTCAGCACCTGTGCGGTCCCTGACCACTGGGACAGAATTCCCCCGACTTTTTGATATCCCAGCAAGCAAAGGAAACAACACCTTTGTTAGGGACCCATTCATGGAGAAAGTAACTGTAGCCCCTGCCGTTTGAAAGAAAGTAACTGTAGCGCGTTTGAAAGAACGTATCTGTGCAGTAGCATAGCTTGAAAGAAAAGTGGAAAGGTAACCAGGCTAGCTGGTAAGATTTGAAAAGGGATGGCCTAACTGGGTGTCCTAACCACAAACTGTCATTGCCATGACTACTGGACTCTGGGAGGTTGGAATGTGGGCGGGGCTAGCCTCTAGAAACTGTATATGAGGGGAGCCTCAGATGCTGTAAACCAGAGGTTGCTCAGCTTCTCTCCCTGGTCTGTAGTGCCTAGTGCCCGCGGGGAGAAGCTGCTGGTCCATAGTGCCTAGTGCCCGCAAGAGTAGGCTTGAGGGATCTCTCCTCCTAGTCGCCTAGAGTACCAATAAAGTGTGTTTAGCTTGGCCTTCCTCAGTCTCCTCGACTCTTCCTTGGCAGCAACCTGGCCAGTTCCCGGAGGGGGAGATCCTGACAACCTTCATGGAGCTCTGGGGTGAAGAGACAGGGCAGCTCAGAGCGTGAGGCGAAAGGAGTGGTGTGGCGCTCAGCACCCGGCTGTCAGCGGCACACGAAGGCCCAGCCCTGAGCCCACTGGGGAACTCTCCTTGGAGGAGCTGCCAGCACGCACATGGGTGCTAACCATGCCTGTGACCTGTGACCCCAGGGTCAGCTAGGTGAAACAGCAGTAGGGGGGCAGCGCTGTGGAGTAGCAGGTAAAGCCTCTGCCCATCCCATATGGGCACCAGTTCTATTCCTGGCTGCTCCACTTCCGATCCAGCTCTCTGCTGTGGCCTGGGAAAGCAGTAGAAGATGGCCCAAGTCCTTGGACCCCTGCACCCACGTTGGAGACCCAGAGGAAGCTCCTGGCTCCTGGCTTTGGATTGGCACAGCTCCAGCCTTGCAACCATCTAAAGAGTGACCAGCAGATGAAAGACTCTTTTGCTCCTCTCTCTCTCTCTCCCTCTTTATCTGCCTCTCTTTCTCTCTGTGTGTAACTCTGATATTAAATTAATGAATCAATTAAAAAGAAAGAAAAGGACAGCAGTGAGGCCGTCCAAAGCTCAGGACACTAGCTTAGGGCCCCCAGCGCTTCTCACCACACTGGGAGGGAAGGCCGTGGAGAGCATGTCCTTGAGCCTTGAGCTTGTGGTGCCCATGCAACCCCTGGGACCCAGCCCTCCCACACCTCCCCCTCCCCCTCCCTGGGAGTGGGACCAGTAGCCCCGGGCCCTCAGAGCAGGCCTCTGGGCCGCGCCTTGCTGGAAGGAGGCCCCTGCAGTGAGGAGCTGTGCTTTGGAAACCTCTCTCCTCAGCCAAGCACTCAACAGACAGGATAGAGGGCGGGACTGGCAAGACAGCCAGCCCCTGCAGCGGCCGGGAACGCTAGATCACTCCCCACGCTCCGCTGTGATCTTGACCCTGCCTCCCCCTTCTGACTCCTCCCCGTGTCCCACCTCTGCCCACCCAGGGTCTCCCTTGTGCCTGGCAGGTGTCCTGATGCCATCCCCACCAGGGGCTTCATTTTCTGGTCTGGCTTCAGACCTGCGCCTTGTGGAGGGTGCAGAGCCCCTGGGAGCTAGCGGCTTGGACACCAAGCTCCTCAGAGACTTCAGGCACTCTTCATGGGGCCCTGGGACTCTAGGAAGGAGGTTTGCACACCTCTGAGAGGATGCAGGTCATGGCCAGGAATGCCAAGGCGAGCAAGCAGAGTCCAGCTCATGGGTACTGCTGTGAATTCGAAGCTTTGAGCTAAGCAGGAGGAGACAGAGCCGACTGAGACAGTGTGGGCCATTACACTTGCCTCTGAGCCCGTGTCTGCCCACAGGGAGTCAGGTTTGCTTTCTCGCCACCTCTGCTTCAGTCCTACTGTCGCCTAATCTGTTCAACAGACACATCCATTATCACCTCCCCATGCTGCCCGACTCTGCACTGAAGTGACGCAGACGTGAAACACACACACAGGCAGATTCCACTGGAGGTCTGCAGGAGACAGCTGCATTACAGAACCCAGAGACAGGAAAGTTGAAGGCTGGCATCTTGTTCCAAGCGTCCTGTCAACTCAGCTTCTGCAGCCCCGCACACGACCTGACTCTCTCCTTTGTCCTCCACGGTGTGTTTCCTGGGTGCTTCCCACCCTGCACCGCTTGTCTTTCTCGGAGTCCTGCCAATCCTTGCTCCCAAGCGCCGCCCATGACTCCTCAAGAGAATCTCTAAGTAAGCACCATAGCTTCTCCCTGAGAGCCACCCTAGCGAATGCCGTCAGAGTGCTCACTCCTGGTACGTGCCGGGCAGTGTGCTAGTTTCTTGTTCCTAAGTGTTGCTTTCTAGAAATGGACAGGATGTGTAGCAAGGAGAGAGTGGGGTCTGCTCCGGGTCCTCCAGCCTTCATGCTCGTGCAGTCAGCTTCTGCCATGTGATTGATGCGGTTCTCCTTGCCGCCTGCCCCTCCCTTTCCTCTGCTCAGACAGGGTTCGAGTCCCGTTCCTCCTCGCTCTGGGAGCACAGGGACTGCTGGCTGTGCCCCCTTCGTCATCATCTCCCTGTTCTTGCAAACTTTGAGGCCCACATTTTAGCTGGGCATCTAGCCCCCCAAAATAGAGACTACATTTCCAGCCTTCCTGGTGGTTGGATGGGCTACACCACCAGATTCGGGTGGGCACTTACGAGGTGAATGGAGCAATGTGCACACGGCTCTGTTCCTGCCCTTCAAAGTCAGGGCAGTCCATGCCCTCTGGCTTCTCCCTTTCCTGCTGGCCCAACGCAGATCCAGGAACGCAGTAGAGAAATCTCTGGACTATGGGATGGCCTGAGAAAGCAGCAGAAGGTAGCCCAAGTGTTTGGGTGCCTGCCACCCACATGAGGGACCTGGAAGAAGATTCTAGCGTTTGGCTGTGGCCTGGCCCAGCTCTGGCTGTTGCAGCCATTTGGGGAGTAAAGTAGCAGATGGAAGAACTCTCCCTCTCTCCCACTGGGGCCACACGGGGCGACAGGCCTGCCAGCCTGACCCAGCCCTGCTCAGGGTCAGGACAAGCTCAGCTGACCGGGAGGCCCTGGGACATCCCTGCCCATGACCACTTTGGTCCCTGCACAGGAAAGCCTGACATGGTGGATGCCCCGAGACCCTTCCCCAACCACAGCCTCATGCTTCCCGAAGGAATCTGGGTCACTGGGATCCTGGACCCTGACCTAAATTGCAAGCCCCCTGCCCGCCAGCCCACCAGCACGCCAGCCCACCGGCCCTCTGCTATGCTGTTGTTGCTATCCATTGCCCTCCTGATCCCCAGGCTGGAGACAAGCCTAAGGGAGCCAGGCCAAGCCTCCCAGAGGGACTTCTCCTTCCATAGCTCTCACAGCTGAAATGCCAGTGGGGAGAGGCCGCAGACATTGCACAGGGCCTGGCCAGCAGCTCAGCAGTGCAGTCAGCAACCCGGCCTCCTGGGGGCCTCACCCAGGCCACCTCTGTGACCCCTGACAGGGCCTGGTCCCTGGGCCATTGTCATTGTACAGTGGGCCCTGGGGAGGATGCACACTCGCTGGCAGGACCTGGGGTTCCCACGGGACTGCTGATAGTGGGACCCAGGTAACATGCAGGTCGGGGGTCACAGGGTCTCCTATGCCCAGCACACGGCTCAGAGCCCTGTAACTCAGGACAGCTGTGAAGCACTGGTCACTCCTTGGGGTGACCTTGAGAACTCTCTGAGTCACTTCCCCATGGAACTTTCCAGAGGCACTGCATGTGTGACGTGAGACCTGCTGGAGCCCACGCAGCCCAGTCCTGTGCACGGAGCATCCATGTAACCTCAGATCTGGAAGAAAACTCCTTCACTAAACACAGCCTACCTGCCCCAGAAATGTGGAAGTGAGGAAGACCAGGGGTGGGGGAGGTCCCATCCTCCAGTGGCCCCAGGTGGGGCAGAGGGTCCTGTCCTCTCCAGGAGGTCTCAAGCCATTCTTTCAGTTCCCTGGGAACTTGGAAGGCCTGGGTGCTGCCAGGGGCCTCCTGAACTAAAACCAGGTCCTCGTCCTGCCTGCGTCCTCTGGTGCATTTGGGCCTCACCTTGGGCAGGCCGGGCACACAGCAGCGTGGACGTCCTGCCCGGCTCCACCTGCAGCTGTTGGACTTTAGAGCTGGTGGATCCCGGACCCCATGAGGCCAGGTGCATGACCCTCAGGGCAGTGGGGTCGTGTTCTCCCTTGACGACGCAGGAGATGTTGGCTAGGACATGGACAGCTCTGTTGCAATGCTCAGCTCTGTGGCCTGGGTCCTCCCTGCTGTGCCAGAGACCTCAGACCCCAACCCGCGAGTGCCTGTGCCATGTGGACGAGGGACTCCCCTCCCTCCTTCTCTCCCACCCAGCCTCTGGGAGGAGTCACTCTATGCTCTACTTCTATGAGGTCACCCCTTCTGTGATCCCCACACGGGTGTGATGGCCCAGTGTTTGTCTTTCCATGAGAGCCCCCGCCCATACCTCCATCACCTCCCCAAGGTGCACACAGGGACCCAAACATCACACGGGAACAAAGCCACGCACAAAGGTGAATTTTATTCAAGAGAAGCATTTGCAAATGCTCAAGAAAAGAAAAACAGCTCAGCCTGCGCATTGCTCCTGGTGACGGGGGCGGAGCGAGGCTACTTGGGGGCCACTCGGCAGCAGCGGAGGCCAGGGCTGCTCCCTCGGGAAGGCAGGACGCAGCAGGCCCTCAGCAGGAACTGGAGGATCCTCCTGCCGACCCTGCGCAGGCCCTGCCTCTTGCCCTGGGTGCTGGCTGTGGAGTCTGTGGTGTCAGCGGTGGCTTCGGTGACTGCGGTCCCAGCCTCCTCGGGCTCATGGGCAGCTGTGGCGGCTTCTGGCTCTGTGAGGTCCACATGGCTCCTGGCACTGGGGCTGGAGGGCGACACCTTGGAGGCTGGCTCCGGGGCTGCGCTGGGAGCAGGGCTCCACTCCTGCTGTGGCTGGCCTGGTAGGAGAGAGTCAAGAAGGGGTGACCAAGGGGCCCCAGGGCTCAGCCACAAGAGTACCCAAGATGGCTGGGGCTGGGAGGGAGAGGGCAAGACTCACTGGAGGGCTCGGAGGAGTCGGGGGTGGCGCTGGGAACAGGGCTCCTCTCCTGCTGTGGCTGGCCTGGTAGGAGAGAGTCAAGAGTGGAGTCACCTCAGGGGCCTTGGACTCAGCTCCTGGAGGTCCCAAAGTGGCAGGGGATGTGGGGAGTGGGCAAGAGTGATTGGGCAATACTCACTGGAGGGCTCAGAGGAGTTGGGGGCGGCACTGGGAACAAGGCTCCTCTCCTGCTGTGGCTGGCCTGGTAGGAGAGAGTCAAGAGTGGGGTGACCAAGGGGGCCTAGGGCTCAGCTCCTGGAGGGCCCGAGGCAGGAGGGGCTGGGAAGGGAGAGGGCAAGACTCACTGGAGGCCTCGGAGGAGTCGCTTTGTGCGGAGGAAATGCAGCCTACAGCCTTGCTGTCATTGGACACAGACACGAGAGCCAATCTGTCGTCCTCTATGGGGCGGCACTCGCCGCTCTGCGAGGACTTGGCCAGAGACGCGGGGTCCTGGGGCTGAGGGCCTGGCGGCCCCTCGGTCCCCGTGCCTGGCAGCAGGCCGAGGTCCGCCAGGTACTCCCTGGCCTCCGGGTCCCTGGGAACGCCCAGGGGCTGCAGCAGGGCGACCGCGTCCTCCTCGTGCTCCTGGGCGGCTTCTCGGCTGAGGCTGAACCACGAGTGGGTGCTGGCGTCCTCCGCACTGGGCCTCCCTGAGGTGTCGACGGAGAGCAGCCACGCCAGCAGCTCCTGCAGGGCCGGGCTGATGCCACGTGGCACCACGTAGACGCCGCACAGCACCCGGTCCCGCAGCTTGTTCATGTCCTTGCCAGGGAAGGGCATCGTGGCCTCCAGCATGGCAAACAGCACCACCCCCAGACTCCACACATCGGCCTTAAAAGCGTCGTAGTCCTCCCCGAGGAAAACCTCCGGTGCGCAGTACTCGCGGGTCCCCCAGAAGCCCCTTACCAGCGTGCCCTGCTCCAGCCGCAGGCTCAGCCCGAAGTCCGCCAGCTTGATAGTCATGCGCTCGTCCAGCAGCAGGTTGTCCAGCTTGAGATCCCGGTGCGCCACGCGCTGGGCATGGCAGTAGCTCACAGCGGCCAGCGCCTGGCCGAACAGGGTCCTGGTCTTGTCCTCGGCCAGGCCGCCCTGCCGCTGCACGTAGTGCTGGAGGGAGCCATTGGTCGCCAGCTCCATCACCAGGAAGAGGTGCGTCCTCGTGTGCCGCTCCTCCAGCAGCCGCACGATGTTGTCATGCCGCAGGCTCCTCAGGATGGCCGCTTCCCTCTGCACGGACAGCGGGCCGCTGGGAGAGGCGTCTTGCAGGAGGATCTTCACCGCCACATACTTGCCCAACGCCAGGTGCCGGGCCAGCTTCACCAGGCCGAAGGCGCCCCGGGCGATGACATACTTGAATTGGCACCCGTCCAGTGGCGGATGGAAGTCCAAGGGGCCTTCCATGCTGCCGGTCACCTAACTACGCTCTCTCGACTCCCTAACTCGCTCGACACACGCTAGCTGATCACCGACCCTCACTGCACTACCTACAACACAAAGGGACCACGGGGGCCTGACTGCCCAGCTGACTAAGACTCAGCACCAGCTACTCTCACTACTCTAGAGGCGAAGCCGCAAGACTGTCTCAATAAAGCAGAACACAACAAAGAGGGAAAGCCACTAAATCCTCGAACGCTGATGCTCCTGAGCGTGCTAGCTGACTAGAGTGGGGGAGCAAAATGAAGAAAACTGCAAAAAAAGGCCAAATGGGCAAAACAACAACGAGGAGGAAAACAACAAACTAACCAAAACGGGAAAAAGCAAAAACCAAACAGACCCAGAAACAAACAACCAAGAAAAAGCACAAGCAACACCAACGAGCGCAAAGGCTGGTTAGAGGGGTCCTAGTTACACAGATCACAAACGAGTGCTCTCTGGGTAAGGCGGACGGAAACCCAGGCCCTGCAGCGGCTATATATAACCTTTGGGGGGCTCACCTCACATAGTGGCGCCTTATGACGTCAGAGTGAGAAACGGACCAATCCCAGCCCAGCCAGGGACTCTGCAATAATACGACTTTCATAACAGTGAGGCATTATGAAGTCAGAGCAAGAAATTGACCAATCACGGCTGCACATAATTCATGGGGGTTGCTGCAGGAATTTCATGATTAAATTAAAAAGACACCCTATAAGCTTTGGCCTTTGATTGGTGATAGGGATTGATACTTAATTTTTGAGAATTTCAAACAAGTATGGTGCTTCGGTGGTCTTTTCTTTTTTCGTGTAAAAGGTGATAATAATTTGTGTCTTTCGAAGACCTCCTAGTGTCTCCACTTAGCATATCCCCTCCTTTTCTTTACCCTCTGAGTGATGGGTCTCTGAGTAATGGAACAACTTCTCTGGCCTCGGTAAACTCAACACGTGTTCTGTAGCCCAAGACACCCCAGGTACACTGTCCGCATCTCCAGAGCTGAGAGGAAGGTGGCTTTGTCACCCTTTCCCCCTAAGTCATGGTCAGATTTCTCGGCAGAAACCCTGGAAGCCCAGAAGGGAGTGGGTCCATGCAGTCCAACCAGGGAAGGCCCAGTCAGTGGCAGCCGAGAAAGCTACATCCTCCGAGACTGTCCTCCGCCTGGTAGGGAGGAATGGAGGCTCTGCCAGGCACTTGGGATTTTGGGCTCCTGTCACAACAACAACCAAAACTCCTGGCTCCTGGCTTGAGCCTGGAAGAGTCCTGGAGGTCATTTATGGGCTGTATCAGAGCAGGGAGGTCCCCCCCTGCCACTAGCACTCTCTTTTCCCCTCTTCACTCTCACACAAATAGAATACACCTTAGAAAAAAAAAATGAGACTCCCTGCTTCAACTCCTCAGGACTGCACAGCCCAGAAACGACGAGACGATGGCCGCATCACAGCCTCGGATCTGTCTCCTTGGGACAGCCTCGTGCTGAGCGCTCAGGACCAGTGTTTCTCCCGAGGAAGCCACAACCTCCTCTCAGGTAGGAAATGAGCCCAGGAGCCCCCGCCCCACTCAGCAGGTGGATCGGTGTCTCCTGCAGTTCTTGAGGAGCCCCCAGGGCCCAGCACAGCCGTGGGCCCAGGAACACGTGGAGGTCCCTCTGCACCGACTGCCCAAGCCCTCTTGGGAGAGGAACCCTCCCTGGGGAGACGACCCCACCTCCGGTTGTCCTGGGACATTGCACGGTGCGAGTTCTCCGTGATTTCCTGCAGTGCTGGTCACCTCCTCAAGGCTGGGAGGAAAGAACCAGCACCCCAGGACTTCTCACTACAGTTTTATTAAATAAGCTGAAGGAACAACAGAGTGTGAGGACTTTGGGGACTGTTTTCCATCAAGCACAGGTGAAAACTCATCCTTGTCATAAGGTTGGAGTTTTCGAAGGCAGATCAAATAAAGAGGAAACTCAGGACCTACCAAAGCATCAAACAAATATATGATTCAACATTTATTTAGGTGCAAAGACTTTTGAGAACCTGTGCATAGTTTTTCCTTAACATACTTTTCCCGTGAACGTTTTATAAACCCTCTCCTATACGTGAATTACAAAACTGCAACAAATAAGCTCATCCTTGATTTCCATTTCCATGGGGTTTCCAAGTCCCTGCAAGTCACCCAGCTGGAGGAAAAACTGAGTTCCCATCCGGACTGTAAAGCAGCGTCGGCAAGGACGAGAGACACCCCAGCTCTCATTCTCATCGCTCCTCCCCAGTGCTGGTGGGAGCCTTGCAGGCCCACCTGGTTCTAGAAAATCCATCTCCCCCGAGGTATGCGATGGCCCCGAGACTCTGTGTCCCCCAGCTCTGCTCAGCAGTAGCCTGAAGATGCTGTGGGAAGTCCTATCTGGTCCACGCTGGACTAAATCGAGGAGGCAGAATCTCCGTGGGCACTGCCCCGAGAATTCAATTCAGTGTAAATGCCTATGGAAACTACTAAGAAAGTGTCTTGTTAGACTGTTTTTATTTCATTTTTAATATTTATTTGTTTATTTATTTGAGGGCAGAATATAAGATACAGTGAAACAAACACACACAATCATATACAGAGAGAGAGAGAGAAATCATCCATCCATGGTTTACCTGCCCCACCCTACTCAAATGGCTTCCTCAATTGAGCTATGCCCGTCTGAAGGCAGGCACCCAAACTCATCCAGGTCTCTCCGCGGTTGGCAATGCCCCAGGCAATTGGCCATCTTCCTCTGCCTTCCCTGGCATGTTAGCAGGGAGCTGGATCAGAAGCAGAGCAGCCGGGACTCAAACCAGCCTCCCAATATGGGATGCCAGTGTCACAGGGCGCAGCTTTACTGCTATGCCACAGCGCTGGTGCCCAGGCTTCTCTAAGATTTATTTATTTGAGAGATCAGCGGACAGAGAGGGATTGATCTTCTAGCCTCTGGTTCACTCCGTACAAGGCTGCAACAGCTAGGGAGGGTCAGTTTAAGGCCAGGAGCCTACGGGCTGAAGCTGTGAGGTAGTGAGTTAAGCCAGTAGTGCAGTACTGGCATCTCATATGGGTGCTGGCTTGAGTCTCGGCTGCTCCACTTCTGATCCAACTCCCTGCTAATGTGCCAGGGAAAGCTGCGAAAGATGACCCAGATGCTTAGGCTGCTTCTCCCACATGGTAGGCCCAGAAAGCTCCTGGTTCCTGCTCCACCTGGCACTTGCCTTGCCATTGTGGCTATTTAAGAAGTGAACCAGCAGATGTAAGACCTCTCTCTTTTTGTCTGTCTCGCTCTCTCTCTCCACTCTCTCTCTTTCCCCTTCTACTCTGTGTATGTGTTTGTGCATGTGTGTGTCTGTATTCCTCCCTCTCTCTCTGTAACTCTACCTTTCAAAACAATAAAATAAATCTTATAAAAAACCCTAGAACTCCACCCTGGTCTACCACGTGGGTGGCAGGTGCCCAGGTACTTGGACCATATGCCGCTGGTTTCTCAGGTGTGTTAGCAGGGAGCTGGCTCGGAGCCAGGGCTTGAACAGGCACTTCAACTATGGGATGCAGGCATCATTAGCCGAGACTTAGCCCACTGTGCCATACGCCAGCCCCCAAGAACCAAGGTTTCTTTCTCGCTCCCAATCTGATATCAGCCAAGTAAAGGAGTTTTCTCGTCCTCAGAGAGGTGTCACAGCCTTATATCAAACTTGGTGTCACTGGGTGGTGATAAATAATCTGCTCATGTGTTGAACGTGTTTTATGAACTGATGGAAGCCCTCGTGCCCTGCTAAAGTCTGCTGGGGACCATGTGCTAACGGGGCGGACATGCAGAACCAGTGGCAGCCAGGTTACTCATCACCAGAGAGAGTCTACACAATGTCGCTTTAGCGGGGCAGCCAGACACGAAACCCCACCCTCACCCGTGGCCAGGATGGGCAGGGGCCACAGGCACAGCCCCTGGGTGGCCACCCCTGGTCACAGTGCCTGAGCTGGATGAGCTCATAATGCAGGTAGCTCATGCCAGGGCTCTGCCGGGCAGGAGACGCGGGTACAGGAAGAGTTCTCTCTCCTGAAGGGCTTCCAGTGGGGGCTGTGAATGCCAGGATGGTGGAAGCCCTGTCTCCTGGGAAGAGAGCCTGTGTCCAAGATGGAGTCCAAGGGACAGAGAGGTGAGAGAAGGGGCTGGGGGAGGGGCACAGAGAGAGAGTGAATGAATGTTTGGGGCTGATCCTGTCCTGGAGATCTGGATCCAAGTTCTAATGCAGGTTTACCATGGCACCCTCAGATCCCATGAGATCCCTCAGTGTCTGCGTATCTTTTCCAGCCCACATTTTCTAAGTTGAGGCTGCCTCCTTCCTTGGCTCAGCACCGGGGGTGGGTTCCCCCATGTGTCTGCCTGGGGCAATAATCCTTTCCAGTGGCCACACAGGATCTCACCCTGAGTGCCGCCCAGCCTGCTTCTTCCTTCTACTGCTGACGGGCAATCCCGGTGTCTTCCTGTGGGGGCGCTGTGCACAGGCTGAGGTGAGGATTCTGTCCCAGTCCCTGTGCTCAGGGCAGCACCCCCTCCTCCTGGGCAGGGCGGGGCCAGGGAGGGGACACAGGCCTAACCGGAAAGGAGGCTGCCAGCGCCTCACAGCGGCCAGAAGGCACACACCCTGGTTCTCCCCAAGCTCTCGTGGACACTTGGTTTCCTCAGTCCCTGTCCCTTGAGCCATTCTAGTAATGGGGGCCGGGAGGTGGGGGAGTGCGGTGTAAATGACAGCTGGGGAGGCCGATGACTCACTTCGAGAGAAGCCTGCCCCCCCACATGCACAGAGTCCCACAAAGGAGGGGCCCTTCTTCCCTATCACTTTTTGAAAAACATTTATTGATTTATTTCAACAGCAGAGCTACAGAGAGACCAGGAGAGACACAGAGATCGTCCAGTGTCCACTGCCCAGCCGCCCGGCCGCCCAGAGCTCCAGAGCTGCCAGGACATTTCATCAGTGGATGAAGGCCCCAGGGCAGGGGGAGCTGCCCTCATGGGCGGGTCAGGGACTCCACGCCCTGCACCCCAGAGGAGCTGATCAGGGGACAATGGCTGCCTCCCTCTGTCCCTGTGTCCCTCAGCCAGAGTGCCAAGGGCTGGGCCCACCCTCCAGGGCAGGGAGGTGGGGATGGGGAGTGTGGGGCCCGCCTCCCCCACCAGTCAGTGGGCTTGGCTGATGTCCTGGCCTCCCTGAGCCTCTCAGGGCGGGGCATGGCCCAGAATCCCAAGCAAGGGGTGGGGATGACAGAGGGGCCCAGTGTTGGAGGCTCCTTCCACCAGGAACTGCTTGTAACAAAGAATAAAGTGTCCATGGGAAAGAAAATGGCAGAAGAGTACATAAACATTCTTCACATATAAATCAGGAGAGTGCAAGGTAGAACCGGGTGTGAGGGGTGCTCTTAGATACACAGTGTGTGTGTGTGGACATGTGTTGCGTGTGTGCATGTATGTGCATATATGTGAATATATATGCATGTGTGGACATGGGTACATGTAGGTGTGGAAATGTGCATGAGTGTGTGAGGGTGTGAGCCCGTGTATGTGGTGGGTGTGAGTGCACGTGCCGTCTTCAGACATAAGTGAAAGCTTGGATTCTGACATCCTTGCTGTGGGGAAGGGGGCTGCTTGTGACCCCGGGTGGAGATCTGCAGCTGAGCAGGACCACGGGGACCTGCAAGACTCAGACAAGGGTGCTGAGGAATGCAGAGGCCTGGAGCCTTGGGCTGGGCCCCGGCCTGGCTGCAGCTGTCCAGGAACCAGTGGTCCCTCCACCCTCCTCGGGCCCAAAGGCTTGGTCTGCTCTCCTCCTCTGGCTGCTCCCAACAGCTGGGCTCGCAGAGGCCACTCCGTGTGCCTTAGGAAGTCCTGGGGACCTGCCAGCAAGGGGGTGCTCCAGGTAGACTCCGCGTGGGAAGGTACAATGAGACCGCACAGAGGCAGCAGCTCAACAGGGAGCAGCGTGGAGGTTACAAGGTGGATGGGAAGCAGGGTGGAGGCGTGGCCTGGGCGGGGGGACCGGGCTGGAGGGTGGCACTGGGCGCTGAGACCAGGTCGGGCAGGTGAGGGCGCCGACTGGGCTCAGGGCCCTGGGCTGTGCTGTGGCCGCTCGCTGGTCTGTGTTGTGAACACGGAATACCAGGGGCCCAGGACATCCCGGGACGCCAGGAGGAAGGGGTGGGGGTGGGTCAGGAGGCAGGAAAGCTCCGGCAAGAGACGGAGCTGGGCACTGAGGCCGGAGCGGGCAGGGAAGGAGAGCAGAGGCCGAGCAGGCCCACGGCGGGCTTCCGGGCTGCACTGGCTTCACAGCGGCCCTGTGCCTGGCCGCTGGGCTGCTCGCTGAAGGCTCTGGAACTCAGTGCAGCCCCGTGTGACCCTGAGCTGGCAGCTGGGCTGGACGCTTGCCCTGTAGGCGGCTGCTGAGCAGAGAACCAGCCCAGACCCCGGATGGAGGAGCAGTGAGCTTGGGGTCTAGAGTCTATGAGGAAGGGACCAGGCCCTGTGACTCTCAGACCCTCAGATCAAGACAGGGGCCTCCAGGGCTCAGGGTCCCAGGCAGGGGTCAGAACAGTGCGGCTGGCACTGGGAGTGTAGAGGGCAGGTGCAGGTGGAAGGCATCCTAGGGTGAGCACCGGAGACAATCCAGGCCAGTGTGCAGAAGATCAGAGTCCTCCTATCGCACATCTTTCCAAGTCTGTTGCCCACTAAGCCCGGAGTCCGGCTTTGTCCATCTTTATGAATCGCAACGCCTGGCTGGTGGGTACTGGCTGGAGCAATGCCGCCCCCTCGTGGCAAGCTATGACAGTGCCATCAGTGGGTGTGTGGGAAGCTCAGCGCACCCTCAGGGACCCCCACGCCCACGCTACCTCTCCTGTGGTCTCAGGCTGCCATCTGTTTTCAAATCCTTGGGGCCTCGGTCCTGCCTCGGGCCACCTGCCAGTCTCCTCCCGCCGTGCGTATCCCTAGTGCACCCTTTTGTTCCAGCTTGCGCTGGCTGCACGCCCCGGTGTGTGTGTGTCCATTCGCCCTGTTGCGCGGGCTGGGTGTCTGTGCCAGCTCTTCCCTCCCTCTCCATCCATCCCTTCCTCGCTAGCTGTGCTGCTCCATCTCTCCCGGACTCACTCCTCGGCCCCCAGAGCGGAGGGTCAAGCCTGCCCTTCCTGCAGACCTTGGAGCTGGTTTCAGAGAATTTCTCTCTTTTTTTTTTTCCCAGGATGAGTCAGGAACTCCTGGGGAGATGAAGGCTCGGCCCCACCCAGTGGCGACCTCAGCGGGAACGCAGGAGGTCAGAGGGAAGGCTTTCTGAAAAATGTTGATGGGGCCCTGGGCTGTGGGCCTGCCTCCCCGGGGGAGGGCCCATGTCCCCCACCCCAGGGCTGCTGTGCTGCTGCCTGTGGGCGGGGCGTAACTACTGCCCCACCCCTCCCCTGCTCCCATCAGGCACTTGATGCGAGCCGCCAGGCCACCAGTTCAGCAGAGGTGTGGGCTGGCAAGAGAAAGTTTATTCCAAGGAGCCGGCAGCGTTGGGGAAAGAGTCACCGCGTTTCACGGAGATTCTCCTGCAGGAAGTGTTTATTAGTCACAGGGAACATGCCACGCCGGCAGCCTCCCCTGCCCCAGCCGAGAAGGGGGGCCAAGGCCCTGGGTCCTCACCAGGCTTTCCATGGCCCCGGGACCATTGCACGAACTCCCCTCCTCGCCCCCACCCTGCGCCATCACCTTAGGAGCCGCTTCCTCCAGGAAGCCTTCATAAGAGTAGAGAGTCTGAGACTCGGGCACTGTCACACTGCTCTGAAGCCCCCCCTCAGCCCTCTGCGAGCTTAGGCTCCTGCAGTCCGATACGGTAGCCACGCGATGCTTTATATTGAAATTGAAGTTAAATCAAACGAACAATGCAGGCCCCCGCTCCCACATGGTAGAGGGCTCCTGGCCACTGCGGACACCCAGCTGGAGGACACTGGCACCCTTGCCGAGTACCGCTGGTTACGCAGTCTCAGCCCGGTCTGAAGGTCTCCAGAACCCGGTGGGAGGCAAGGGGGAGGGGGAACAGGGCGGGAGAGGGCACCTGAGCCATGTCCCCCCGTCACGGCCACGCTCTGCGACCTCTTCCCACTTCCCCGCCCCCGGGTGCCACCTGGATTCCAAGGCCTGGTTCAGTTCTGCCCCTCAGCGCTCCCTGTGACCACCACAGGCCAGCAGGGGCCTCCCCAGGCCCTGCAGCTTAGTGTGTGGGGTGCTGGCTGGTCCCTCATGCTGGGTGTGTGTGTGTGTGTGTGTGTGTGTGTGTGTCTGTGAATGCCGGTGGTGACCGCTACTCGAAGCCGGGATGTCACTGCGAAGGTGCTGGCTGCTGTCCCCAAGGCCAGCTCCACCCCACCCACATGGAAGACATCTCACTGAAGCCCCGCGTGGTAACCCCAGGCCTGCCCCCGGAAGTTTTCTCGTGAGATGGCCACAGCAGCATAGTGCCCCTGGAGTCACCTTCCTGTCTCAAGGCCACACCCCTGCTTTCTCCCAGGCGCAGCCCTGTGGGCCTTGGGCAGGAGCAGAAGGATGGGGAGGCTGCCCAGGAAGATCCCGGCTGCTGGCCTCGCCCGCTGAGGAGCTGCCACTCTGAGTGCTCAGGCCGGGCCACAGCCAGCCAGCACCCCTCATCTCTAACTATGCCCACGAAGTACAGGTGTGGTGGCACCACCCCCTGCGTGCTGCAGGCCCCGCCTCCCGCATGCCCTGGCCAAGGGGCCTGGCTGCAGGCTTGGGGCTGTCTGTGTCACCTCCCTCGCGGCTGGTGCATGGCATTGGCTGTGTGCACGGACTCCCTCGCCCTTTCCGGCCCACAGGTGGTAAGCAGGTACCTAACGGGGAAGACCATCCTTGAGACCAGGTCACTCCCAGGTTGCAAAATCTCCATTTAAAGTGTCGGTATCGCTGGCGCCGTGGCTCACTAGGCTAATCCTCCGCCTGCGGCGCCGGCACACCAGGTTCTAGTCCTGGTCAGGGCGCCCGATTCTGTCCCGGTTGCCCCTCTTCCAGTCCAGCTCTCTGCTGTGGCCAGGGAGTGCAGTGGAGGATGGCCCAAGTGCTTGGGCCCTGCACCCCATGGGAGACCAGGAGAAGCACCTGGCTCCTGCCTTCAGATCAGCATGGTGCGCTGGCTGCAGTGGCCATTGGAGGATGAACCAATGGAAAAGTAAGACCTTTCCCTCTGTCTCTCTCTCTCACTGTCCACTCTGCCTGTCAAAAAAATAATAAAGTGTGGGAATCGGCTCTGTGTGGCCCCCAGGACCTGTCACCCTCCCCCAGGAAACCCTGTACCCATAAGCAGTCACCCCGCCTCCCCTCCTGCCAGTGCCCTCTGACCTCTGCATGCACCGATTCGATTCCAGGCACTTCTTGCGAACGGAACCGTACAATACACGGCGTTTTGTGGCTGGCGCTCTTTATTGGCTGGTATCATTGAGAACATTCTGTCATTCTCCAGTCCCTTCCATAAAGTAGCACAAATTTGAACCCATGGATGGAAGATCTCTTTAGATTCATTCATTTATTTATTTGAAAGGCAGAGTTACAGAGACAGGAGAGAGAGAGAGAGAGAGAGAGAGAGAGAGAGAGAGAGAGAAATGGAGGGAGAGAGAGAAGTCTTCCATCTGTTGGTTCATTCCCCAAATGACCACAACAATGGGGCTGGGCCAGGCCAGAGCCAGGAACCTGGAACTCCATCCAGGTCTCCCACGTGGGTGCAGGGGCCCAAGTACTCAGACCATCTTCCTCTGCTTTCCCTGGCACATTAGCAGGGAGTTGGATCAGAAGTGGAGCAGCCAGGACTCAAACCAGTACTCAGATGGGATGCCGGCATCGCAAGTGGCAGCTTAAGCTGCTGCGCACTGTGAGTTTCTTCTTATGGCTGCATAGTAGTCCACCATGTGGATAAACGCGTTTTATTTATTTTTTAAAAAAAAATTTTTTTTGACAGGCAGAATGGACAGTGAGAGAGAGAGACAGAGAGAAAGTTCTTCCTTTTGCCATTGGTTCACCCTCCAATGGCCGCTGCGGCAGGTGCGCTGTGGCTGGTGCACCGCGCTGATCCGAAGGCAGGAGCCAGGTGCTTCTCCTGGTCTCCCATGGGGTGCAGGGCCCAAGCACTTGGGCCATCCTCCACTGCACTCCCGGGCCACAGCAGAGAGCTGGACTGGAAGAGGGGCAACCGGGACAGAATCCGGTGCCCCGACCGGGACTAGAACCCGGTGTGCCGGCGCCGCAAGGCGGAGGACTAGCCTAGTGGGCTGCGGCGCCGGCATGTGTTTTATTTGTCCATGCGTTGGTGGCGGGGCACTTGGGTTGCGTCCACTGCCCACTGTGGGGACTCACGCTGTTTGTGTGGAGCCCATTGTGTGCGTCTCTCGGGTGGACATGCAGGAGAGGCCAGGCCGTGTCTGATGTTCTGAGGAGTGGCCACAGGGCTGTCCCGGGAGGCTGCACCCGCACATGTTCCCAGCAGGAGGAGGGCGGGCTGCAACTTCCCAGCATCCTCTCTGACACTTGCTGTTACCAGTCTTTTTAATTCTCTTCCCTTCCAGCAGGTGTGGAGTGCGGGCCAGGGCTCGGGTTCTCTCTGCTTCTCCTTCAGGGAGCTCTTGCTTTCTGCCTATCCCCCATCACCACCCACACAGGCTCTCATGCACCGGGCCTTGAACAAAACAGAAAAGGAGCTCCCTCCACCCTTCCGCGTTCCTCCTCTGTACAACAGAGCTGCCTCGACTGGTCTCTCCATTCATCCTCACTTGGCCTGACCCCTGCGGGACCGTTGCCCCCACTCTGACATCAAAACCCTTCTCGGGGTTCCCAGCGACCTCGCCACCACGGCAGCTCCTGCTTCCCTCTGTCTTCCGACTGGGGCTCGGGGGGGGGGGGGCTTCCGGTGTGGTCCCCTCCCTGCCCCTCCTCTGTGGTCTCTCCACACTGTCCTGACCTCAGCAGGAGGCATAGGCCCCGGAGGGCTCCGTCCATGCTCTGTGCCTGCGGAGATTTCGGGATTTCTTCCAGCCTCGCCACTTCCATCATCATCCAAGCACTGGGACTCTCAGACTCCTCCCCCAACACACAGACAGACACACAGACACGTCACCCGCTGGCTTCCAACTCCAAGTGGCGCTCTGGCGTCTCCCCGGGACCTCCAGCCTCATGTCTCACAAGAGCAGCATGTCCTCACCTCTCCCACATCCCAAAAGACCCCAATGCTCTCCCCGCTGGCCTCAGCTATCCCTAGGCCAAGCCACCATCACCTCCTGCTTGGAGATGACCCCAGGACCTCTTCATCCAGGCCCCTGATGCCCCCGACCCCACACTCAGCAGCGTCCTCAGAAAGAGCCTTTTTCAACACACACTGGCTTGTGCCCATCCTGTGCAAGGGAGCTCCAGTGTTCAGAGACAAAGCCCTCAAGCTCCGGCCCCTACCTTGCCCCCTGCCAGCCGCCTCACTGCCCCTGTCTCCTCCCCCTCCCACCAGGCACCCCTGGATCTAACAGCTGCTGCTCCCTCTGCCTGGTTGCTCGAGGTTAGGAATCTTGGAGTCTCTCATCTCTCTCCAGACTTTTCTCGATGTCACTGCCCTGGCAAGGCCACATCTGGCCGCTCTGCAAACCCACGACTGCCTGAGCACTCCCCACCTGCTTCCTGCTTCTCTCTGCTCGGTGCCGAGCCCTCTGCCATGTTTATTTCATGCGTTGGCCTTGCTTGGTGCCTGTCTCCCAGACAGAATGTAGGGCAGGGCTTTGTGCCCTGCTCCTGCACGCAGTAGGTGCTGAATAAATATTTGTTCAATGAGTGAATGGAACCCCTTCTGACACCTGCTGGCTGCCAGGGAACAGCCCCACGGCGATGCCACAGGTGGCCAGCAGGTGACACTGTGACTACAGAAATGACAGGCCACTGGCGGCAGCCACAGTTCTCTGTCCACCCATGCACCTGCTCCAAAGGTAAAACGTTGGGATGTGCATGGGACAGTGTGCCTGCCTCACAGGTCAACCTTTGCTTGTTTCTCATCTCCGGCAAGACTCAGGAGAACCTGTGGCTGCTTCTGTGTGGCTGAGTGCCACCCGGCCCAGGGTTACCATGAGGTATACGAATGGGGCAAAGCCCCAGGGGCTTCCCAGCCTGCATCCTCTCTGCTCTCAGCCATGGGGCTCATCCTGCTGTCCTGGGACTGCCTGGATCCCTGGGCCTGAGTCCTTCTCCCAGCCACCCCTGCGGGTGCTCAGGCCCACAGGGCTGGGCATCGCATCTGGAGTGGCCCTTATGGGGGCTGGGTCTGGGCTGTGCGTGTTCTTCTGCACGGGTGTGGACCCACCCTTCACACACACACACACACACACTCAAGTGTGAGGTGCGTGCATGAGTGTCTGTGTGTGGGCAGGAGAACAGGTGTTACTTCTCGGGGGAGGGGCCTGACTTTGGTCAGATTCTCTGTGAGGCGTAAAAACCATGAAATTCTAGGCAGGTCAGATCTTCTCTTTTCAGTGTGGAAGGAAGAGAGGGAATGAGGTTACTGGCCCACGGAGCTGCCGCGAGGTGAGTGTGTGTGACTGTGGGTGTTACAGGCGTACAAAGGGACACTTTTGCTCATGCCAGTCTGTGTGGCTGTGCCAGCCTGGCAGCTGGGGGTGGCCCTGGGACCACGGGGACCACAGTGTCGCTGGCCTGCTCAGGAGGAACCCATGTGTCTGGCAGGGAGGGAAGCAGTGACACACGGGTGGCCCACTGCCAGCCTGGGCCTCCGTGCAGGGCCCACAGCCCCATATGCTCACCAGGACCCCATGATGGGCCAGGCCCTGCCCCAGGTGATGCGGAGCGGGCCAGCCTGGCGTGACGCCCGGAGTGAGGTTTGTGTCCCCTGCAATGGCCCAGCCCAGCCTGGCCTGGCCAGGTGTGACGCCCGGGGTGAGGTTTGTGTCCCCTATGATGACCCAGTCCAGCCTGGCGTGACGCCCGGAGTGAGGTTTGTGTCCCCTGCAATGGCCCAGCCCAGCCTGGCCTGGCCAGGTGTGATGCCCGGGGTGGGGTTTGTGTCCCCTATGATGACCCAGCCCAGCCTGGCGTGACGCCCGGGGTGAGGTTTGTATCACAGACCCTGAGATCTGCTCCTTGTTTTCTGCTGGGGCTGCTCCTCTGCAGAGCTAATTCTGTGACATTTTGGGAGTATGAAGACTTCCCCTTGGATCTCGCCTCATTATTTCCCATTTCTTCTCCCTGTCTCTCAATTGTTCTACCAGACCAGGGAAGTTCATCACAAGAGGGTGGCGCATCTGGTCACCTGGCCCGGGCTGGGGACTCCCGCGGTCCCCCACTGGGCTGTTCCTCACTTGCTGTCCCTGTACCTCCCCTCTGCTTCCTTTCTCCTCTGGTTTGATGAGGCCCTGCCACTCCTTTTCTTTTCTCTTTATGAGATTTTATTTTTTATTTATTTGAAAAGCAGAGAGAGAGAGAGAGAGAGTCCATCTGCTGGTTCACTGTCCAAATGGCCACAATGACCAGGACTGGGCCAGGCCGAAGCCAGGAGCCAGGAGCTTCTTCCAGGTCTCCCACGTGGGTGCAGGGGTTTATTCCCTGGGGAGGTCACTGACCTTCTTGTGCCTAGTTCCCTGTGACTGGCACGTGAGCCCTGCCATCTGAAGTCTGGTGCCAGGAACAGGCGGGAGGGGCGGAGGAAGCAGGAGACACCCAACGGGAGGGTTAGGAGGCCCTGGGTGGGGGAGAAGGGAGCAGGGAGAGACCAGCAGCCAGGCATCCCTCAGCCTCAGGGCATCCCCACCCTCCTTCACCTCTGCAGCTTTGACCAATAGGGCCTGGACTGCGGGGTGGGGAGAGGGAGTGACAGAGAGAGGTGACTTTGGCATGGAAGCCAGAGGCAGAGGCACCCCACTTCTCACCGTCCTGGGTCTGGGGCCCTCACTCCAGTCCTCAGCCCCCACCCCAATTCCTTGTGCCCAGCTCCTCCTGCCCCAGGTGATGTGGAGCGGGCCAGCCTGGCGTGACGCCCGGAGTGAGGTTTGTGTCCCCTGCAACGGCCCAGCCCAACCTGGCCTGGCCGGGTGTGACGCCCGGGGTGAGGTTTGTGTCCCTTGTGATGACCCAGCCCAGCCTGGCATGATGCCCAGGGTGAGGTTTGTATCACAGACCCTGAGATCTGCTCCCTGTTTTCTGCTGGGGAAGAGGAATCTGTGGGAGGGGAAGTAGCGGCTGGTGCCACGGCTGAGGATACAAGGTGGGATGTGAACACTCGTGTCTGTGGATGAGGTTGGTCTGCTCACATCTGGTCCTGGCCTGGACCCCAGAGGTGGGTGGCCTTGCGCCCAGGTGAGAAGTGGAAGCAAGAGACACGTGACTTCCTGAGCAGGCCTGGAACCTGGGCCTCGTGGTGCGGCTGGTGCTCCCTGGCACAGGTGACTGTCACTCTTGGCAGGCCGGGGCTGATTAGGTGCTCTGCCCTTGACCTGGGTGCTGGAGGGACCCAGGGAAGATGGGAGCATTCTGGAGGAAGGGGCCATCTGGAGAAAAAGCTCAAAGTCACAGGCTTGCCCTGAGCTGCACCTGTTCTCTGCAGCCATGGCCTCTGCCTTCTCCCTGGGGTCCCGAGGCCTGGGGAGCCCCGGCTGGGGTCTGTCTGCAGCGGGGAGCCTGGGTGCGGCTGAAGTGCCCGATGGTCGACTACCACCAAGAATCAGAGACCACCAGAGTCCCAAGTCGAAGCAAATTGCAGGGATCATTTATTTCGAGTTCGAACTTGGACTCTCCTCATTTTCCCAATAACAGTGGTACAGCAGAGGAGAGCCCCAGCCCAGTTCACAGAGAGCTTACATAATTGGGTACAACCAGGTACATACATAAGCACTTTCTTATTCCCTACATGGCTGTCTTTTTTGTTTGACAGGCAGAGTGGACAGTGAGAGAGAGAGACAGAGAGAAAGGTCTTCCTTTGCTGTTGGTTCACCCTCCAATGGCCGCCGCGGCCAGTGCACCGCGCTCATCCGATGGCAGGAGCCAGGTGCCAGGTGCTTTTCCTGGTCTCCCATGGGGTGCAGGGCCCAAGCACCTGGGCCATCCTCCACTGCACTCCTGGGCTACAGCAGAGAGCTGGACTGGAAGAGGGGCAACCAGGACAGAATCTGGAGAACAACCTCCGAAAGTGAGCTGAGAGATTTTGTTTGACTAGAGATGGACCAGTCGATCCGATCCAGGTCTTCGTCTATAGCAACCTGGAGAGCTGAAAAATGGTTATCCTGCTGTGCTACTGCAGTGGCACCCAACCCGGTCCCTGCTAGTCCTAGCAGGGCTGCTACAGTTAACAAAGTGGTAGCTGCTTCTCAGAGCCTCCTAATAGGTGAGGTCGTGGGCCCTAGGCTAGTTAGGAGCTCGTCATAGGGGTGATATATTATTCGGGGGTACAGCCTTACCAGTATACACCATTCTCTGTTATGCAGCAACACTATCCCTGAGACACATGGGGTTACTCCCGAGGCGTTACAGGCCCACCAACTATTGAGGGGCCTTGTTGAGCCCACCATTGAATGGTAAACTGGATACCAGGGTCAGTCCCAGAGACATACAGCCTCAATCCCCAAGTTTTTCCTCTGACCCATTGAGAAATTTGTATCGCTTGCCAGGTTTTTACTTTAATCTGAATTTTACCCCCCTTAGTCTGAATTTTACCCTCCTTCCCTGGGCTGTTAACTCTGGTTATCTCTAGTTCTGTATCTCTGGTAGTCCAAGGAGCTATTGTCTCACATCCCCATCGACTGCAATAGTAGTCTTCTGCCCCCCCCCCCCCAATCAGGAGAAGCCTCGGCGGGCAGACATACCATCCGGTCTGGTATAAGTTAGCCTCTATACCGGGTTGCCTGCATCCCACCATCCTTACCCCGGGAGTCCAATGCCAAGTAGCTGGGGAGATAAACGTCTAAACTCCATCCATCCCAAGTCCCGTGTCTGCCTCTGGTAACATGTCACAGAAGTCGACAGTGAACACAGCTATCCTGTGCCATTATAGTGGCTGATTATTCCCCCTTGCACGCTTAAGGTCCAATATCCGGGCGGGGGTTGATGAGAAAGGGTGCTCGAAGCCACCTCTCTTCTAACAGCTAGGATTAAGAGGATTGCAAGGTTATGCCTCATGTTCTGGATGATCTGCAACCTGAGGAATGTGATGCAGTCTAAGCTTAAAGGGGGTTGTCCTCGTTTTGGGTTCTGTCAACCCGCCAGGCTGACTTGGTCGCAAGAGGCTCTATGATGTCCAGGAACAGATCCACTGGTTTGGCGTGGGTGTGATGGACCCAGGAGGACACTCCATCTACCTTGAGAGTGGTGGGCATCGTCAAGATGACCTGGAAAGGTCCTTTCCACCTGGGTTCCAAGTTTTCCCGTCAATGGCATTTTACCAGCACCCAGTCACCTGGCCTGTAGCCATGGGGCACTGGAGGTGGCCCTGTTTCGTACAGATCTCTCAGTTTTGACCACACCTCTTCATGGATCCTCTGCAGGGTTTGGAGCGAAAACAGAAGTTCAAAATCGTCATTGCTTTTCTTAATTAAATTTTCTTTAAGACCAGGTATCATGGGAGGTGGCCTGCCAAACAAGATTTCATAGGGCGTAAACCCCAGCTTAAATGGGGAATTGCAGACCCTGTACAGGGTGTAGGGGAGGATGGCTACCCAGTTTGCGCCAGTCTCCATGGTCAATTTGGTTAAGGTCTCCTTTAATGTTCTATTCATTCTTTCTACCTGACCTGAACTTTGGGGCCTGTATGCACAATGTAATTTCCAATTTGCCCCGAGTACGGATGCCAACCCCTGACTTACCTTAGAGACAAAAACTGGTCCATTATCCGAGCCTATCATCACTGGGAATCCATACTTGGGTAGGGTGTGCTCCAGGATCTTCTTAGCTACCACCTGGGCTGTTTCACTCTTAGTGGGAAAGGCTTCTACCCATCCTGAAAAGGTATCTATAAAAACTAATAAATATTTATACACCTACTTTCCTGGCTTCACCTCAGTAAAATCTACCTCCCAATAAGTTCCTGGTTTATCTCCTCGCTGTCTTGTTCCAAAATTTTGGCAATTTTTTCCTTCTAAGTCCTCCAATTTCTGCAGTTTTTTCTTAATTTAGGGGGGTGCCTGGTTTACAAATGACATGACTACAGCTGCCTGGTTCTTGGGGGCTTCTGGGTCCACCGGCGTGAGCTGCCTAAAGGCTTCCATTAACCTCTCTAAATACCCCCGAAGGGGACTCTGCTTTCCCTTGAGTGACTGTATATACCTTGGTCAAATTGGTGGGCTTGTGTGCCGCTGCCTGGAGACCCACCATTAGAGTCTGGCGATAAACCCGTAGCCGTCCCCTACCTTCTGCCGTGTTGTAATCCCAACCATCCTGTGGGGGCCTGGTCAAGGGGAAAGCATCATTAATCAAATCCGGGTTGATGGTGGGCTGACCATCGTCACCAGGAACCAGTTTCCTGGCTTCCATTTGGATCCGTTCTCGTTCCTCCGTGGTGAACAGGATTCGGAGGAGCTGTTGGCAATCATCCCAAGTGGGCTGGTGGGTGAACATAACACTGTCTAAAAGAGAAATCAGATCTTTGGGATTGTCAGAAAAGCGGGCATTCTGAGTTTTCCAGTTATAGATATCTCTAGTGGAGAAGGGCCAATATTGAAGCCTAGGATTTCCGGTGTCATCAGGAGGTCCGATTTCCTGCAGTGGCAAGGCCATCGTGGTGTCAGGGCGATTTGGACTCCCCGCTCGCTGGGTGCGATCCTTGTTCTTTCCGCTGGCCCCCCAGAGTCGGTTTCGGTTTTCCTCTCCCTCGGTGCTGCTTGCGCTTCTCTGTCCACAGGTTCTGCTGGCCTAGGGTTTAGGGGAAGGGGTAGGTATGGAGGGGGGTCGAGGGATAGGAGGTCCAAAGACTCAGGTGGGACTGGGTAGAGATGGGCCGAGGATTTGGTCAGTTCGCCGGCGTCTGTGCGGCGCAGGGCTAGGATTTTAGTAGGAAGGAAGGGGGTCAGCCAGGCCAGCGGGTTCTCCATCAGGTCCTGCCAGACAAGAATATAGGGGATCTGATCTGGGTGTCCCACCTGTCCTGGGAGAACGATCTTTTCCTTGACTTTTTGCAAAACAGACTGGCCAAAGGTTCCCTCTGGTGGCCATCCAACATCAAAGGCTGGCCACTCCGACCTGCAAAAAGTGATGAGTTTGCCCTTTCGGACTTCCACACTTAAATTGAAACCCCCAGTCTTTACATCCTTGAAGTGGTCCAATAGGATGGTGAGAGGGGTGGCCTGTGTCTGTTCCGTTATGGACCAGAAAAAACCTGTAATTGGGAAGGAGTTGTTAAAAGAGGAAGAGAAGTTCTGTCAAATAGAGAGATAAAATGGGAAAATGGGATGTGAGTTTTTTTTTTTTTTTCCGAAGTTAGCACCTTGCAGGTTAGCAGCCTTGAATTGACAGCTTTCGGTGAAACATGTAAATACACTCACATATGCACATACGAATCGCATGCGCTGTTGGGCTATTCCGGCCCGACCAGATGGACTATAAGTCATACAGATAGTCCCAGATGGGGTCCGAGGAACGTCTTCCCATGGCCCCGCCGATAGTCCTACTGTAGCATGTCCGCCAGGATTATTTGTCAGCCCAGATATAGAACCTATAGGCAATTCAAACCAAATGGCAGACAACACAGAGACAATGCTGGCAGACTTACCCAGACCAGTCCTTCCGTGACCCCTTGACCCGGAGTCTTGGTGGGCTCTGGGGGCAATCCCGGAAGAGCCCCCATATGAAGTGCCCGACCATTGACTAACCCCAAGAATCAGAGACCACCAGAGTCCAAAGTCGAAGCAAATTGCAAGGATTGTTTATTTCGAGTTCGAACTTGGACTCTCCTCACTTTCCCAATAACAGTGGTACAGCAGAGGAGAGCCCCAGCCCAGTTCACACAGAGCTTATATAATCGGGCACAACCAGGTACGTACGTAAGCACTTTCTTATTCCCTATATGGCTGTCTTAATGAACCTATGCATTTCATTGGTGCTTTTGAATATAAAGGCTACAGTCTGAAAAGGAGGAAGTTTAAACAAAAAGACTGTGGTGTGCAGTTGCGGTCCCTGATTTTACAACTCCAGCAATTGTTTGCCGTTTTTTGGTTCCAGGAACTCGGTCTGCTCTGTTTATCTGAGGCGAAACAGGGGGCTTGCGAAACAGGGGGCAAGCAAGCAGTGTACAGAAGCCCCAACTGCAATGAGCAAAGGTTCAGGCTGCGAGGGTTAGGGCCCCTTCTCACCGCCCAGTGTGACCTTCTTGGCCGCCTCCAGGCCTCTGCAGACCTCCGGGGTGATAAATAAGACCAGCCTGAGCAAGGGGGGTGGGGAAGGGAGAGAGAGGGAGAGAGGGAGAGAGAGGGAGTAAAAAATAGCCCATGTGGACCAGGCAGGGAGAAAGCAATTTCTTCCTGAAATCTTTTTGTGACTCTTGAAAGATACAATTTAGAAACATCTTGGTGGCTCCTGCGGGGGTGTGGGCCAGGCCACTACAAAGCATGGGGGTGGGGAATCAGGGAGCAAGGTTCGAATCGAGGAAATATGTGTGAGTGGGGGTGTCACAGGCCTGGTGGGGGCAGGAGGGGCTTGGTACCCCATGACTGTGTCCCAGGAGGACTCGGGAGCAGAGCCTCAAGTCTGCCTGGAAGGTAGTGAATTCTCCACCGTCTTTACCACAAGGTCCCTGGGTGCTGGGTCAGCAGGTGGTACCACAGGGGCTTTGTCAGAGCCTGCAGGAGGATCTGGGACGGGCCTGGGAGGAAGGGGCATAGGCCAGCCCGTCTTCCCTGCCGCCATCTCCAAGTTCCTCAGCAGCCTTCTCCACCGCCCGCTGTACTTTCTGCCTCCGCCGTGTGATGGTGAGGTTTCAATGTGGTGGCGGCTCTGGGAAGAAATGGAAACTGACACTCACGGGCCCTCTCTGAGAGGCATCCTCCCCTCTGACTTGGTATTAACTCCATGTCCCAAAGGATCAACCCATCACCCAGTCCTCCAAGTAACCCATCCACCAGCTAAGTCCACCAACCTACCAGCCATCACTCCACTAAGCAGTGCATCAATCACCAACCAACCTGTTACCCTCCACCCTGCCACAACACCAGCCCAGAGACCTAAGCAGGAACAAGCCACTCTACCAACCAGATAATCCATCACCCTACCTATTAGCCAACCAACCTGTTCTTTTCTATCATCTTACCATCCCACTAACTGGCCTAACAGCCAACTCTCCAACAAGCTCGCTCTACCAGGAGATGGAAACTACACAGTATCATTAACACAAAAGTTTTAATACCAGAATCATTGAGATGACCTAATAACTACAATGGGATTGCCTACCTACTCTAGGAAACCAGGAAAGAGAGACACAGGGCTAAGAGCATCAAAATCAGGAATGGATCTGAAAGAGACTCCCCCCTCTCCCTCCCCCTCCTACCCCTATACCCAGGGCTGAGAACCGAACCTAGGCCCAGGGGCCGGCCTGATGGCGCTCTCCGGAGTGCTGAAGGCAGCTGGGTGCTGCAGCGTGCCCCCCTCCAGGAGCCTGGAGAGGAAGCGGCCCTCCCACAGTGTCCCTCCAGCTCCCGCTGCTCACAGAGCTGAATGGGACCCAGCCCCCTTCCCACAGACAAGGCACGTAAGATTAGATCTGAAGCTGAGAGGCAGTAAGGTAACAAGTGGCACACCTGTCGTCCTGCCACTCTGCCTACCCAGCAACCCTCTAACCGATATGCCAATCAGCCAACCGACCAACCAAGCGACCACCAACCAACAAGCCTACTCCCCAGCCACACAATCACCCCATCAACTGACAATCCTCTAACCAAACACCACTCATCTACCCGCCTAACAGCTACCCCAGCTCCCTCATTTTCCTGAATGTCAGCCTGTTCCAGGCCCTGTGCTCCGAGCTGTAGGGATCCAGCAGTGAAAGACAGCTTCAACCCTGGAGAGCCCCTTTGAAGCAGATTATCCAAACAGGGGTGACTCACACAACTCAAGCCTCTGACCACCTGTGAGTCAGCAGGGTCACACAGGTGGCGTCCATCCATGGACAAGCAGTGGTGGGAGCGATCCCTGTGGCCCAGTGCAGTGGGACAGCTTCGTGGTGGAGAAGGCTCCCTGGGCTTTGAAGAATGAGCAGAGTGGAGATTTAGATTTGGGAAGGGGGAAGGCAGGAGGGTGGCATCCCTGGTACCAAGAGGACTCGGGCTCAGGAGGCTTGGACTTTCCATGCTGGGGGAGCCTCCACAGTAGCTGCCTGGGCCTCCAGGGACTGAGTGTCCATCACGCCCTTGGAGGAGATGCTGAGCCTGGCAGCAGCTTCTTTCTCAGGCAGTGGACAGGGCTTCTGCTGCTTGGGGCTTGTCCTTTTTCACCAAGGACTGAACTGGAATGATTAAAACACGGCTCCCCCAGCATCAAGCAGACATCAGAAAGAACTTCCAACCCAGACCAGCAGGAGGCTCAGGAATCTATTTATCTGTAGACTTCACAGAAAACAGACTCACATCCATCTGGACTGGCTGGCATCCTGACCAGCAAAGAGGCAGGGGGATAATGGTGATGACCCTTCCTAACCCAGCTGTTAAAGGGCTCCCCATGGCCCGCCCTGGTGCACCTGCTCCCAGGCATCCATCAGCCTGAGTGCCATTAGGTATCTTGGAATAAAAATCTGAGTCCAGGATCAATTGATGGAGAGGGGTTCTCCAAACATCCACAGTGAAGGTAATTAAATTCCGATAGAAGACGGAGCGTCAGTGACAGGGTGGTGGGGGCAGTGTGCTGGCGCCGGGCTGCTGAGCAATGCCATCGCGGGCGTGCGCAGCCCAGAGCTGGCAGAAGCACAAAGGAAATTGGAGCAGTCAAATATTTCCCTCCTCGTTGAGTTCCATTTACATGTTTATAATAGAGGTTCTTAAGGCCCTAATGAGAAGGCTGCTCATTGCAGGGATGAGGATGATTAAGGCTCTGCCAGACGAGATCAGGGACAGGAACAAAGGCCTGTTAATTACCAAGAGGGACAGGAGGAGAGCCAGGCTCCCGCTCGCTGCTACCCCAGGCTTCCTGGGCCCGGTGCCTTCCTGTTCTCTGAGGCTCACCTCTGCCCCCATCACAGGTGACCTCTGCCAGGTGGGTTACACAGACCTCGGGGCTGGGTTCGGGGCACCTGGACCTCCTTTTCCCTGGGTGGTAACCTCAGGCTGCACCCACAGCACTTGCAGGTTTGTCCTCTGGATATGCCCTGGGGGCCAGGGTTGAGGGGAGCAGAGGAAGCCACTGTCCTAGCCCCCAGATGTGCCTGTCCTTTAGGAGGCAGCTCCTGTGAACTCCAGGGACCTTGACAGGGGAGCACCATGGGAAGATGCCAAAGGCCCTCTCCCCAGCCTTCGGGACGCCCAGGAGATACCCATGCACCTGTGGAGATTCAGGCCATAATTAGTGAGTGATGATGCCCTCTGATACAAAGGCAGGGAGTTCTTGCCAAGCTGACTTGAACTCATGGTGTGGTGAGAAAAGCACAGGCTTTGGGTCGACAGACTTCGAGTCAGACAGACTTGGGTTCAAATTCCAGGTTTACTGTTCGCTACTGGAGTGTCCTGTATGGGTTATTTTGGGGGGGGGTGTGGAGCTAATACTTTTTAATGGATTATTTATTTATTTATTAAAGATTTATTTATTTGAAAGGCAGAGTTAGAGAGAGAGGGAGAGACAGGGAGGGAGGGAGAGAGAAAGAATGAGAAAGAGTGAGAGAGAGAGAGAGAGAGAGAGAGAGAGAGATCTTCTATCCGCTGGTTCACTGCCCAAAGGACTGCAACAGCTGGGGTTGGACCAGGCTGAAGCCAGGATCCTGAAGCTTCTTCTGAGTCTCCCATATGGGTGCAGGGGTCCAAGCACTTGGGTCATCTCCCACAGCTTTCCTATGCACATTAGCAGGGAGCTGGATCACAAGTGGAACAGCCAGGACTTGAACTGGCACACATATGGGATGCAGCAACACAGGCAGAGGCTTTACCTGCTATGCCACATGGGTTATTTATTTATACATTCACAAATGCACGGGAGAATCATGCAATGCTGGGCCACAAGTATGTGTCCTCTTTTTCAGCTGGTCCTGTGATGGCAAATCTTTCATCTCCCCTTTATTGCTTACTATGACCCCTGTATTATCTTCAACATACAGAAACACACCATCTTTTCTCCATGTGCAATTTTCACTGCTGGGTCTATCTTCCTTCTGAGCTGGGGTTTGCCTTTCTTCATGGTGGTTGTCACCATGTCACCCCCACCAGTAGTGGGAAGTCTGTGCAGCTGTCCCTGGATCCCCTTCGTTGAGATGACCCACAGAGGTTTGGCTTCTGTGTCGTTAGCACAGTTGATCACCACCAAGGCCAGAAGACCCAGGGAAATCCAGAGTTTCACATCAGAGGACCCACCATGTCCTGGCTTCTACATCCTGAGTGCCAGGAAGGGGACAGAAAGTCCAGTACAGGTTTTTAACCTCTCTCAGCCTCAGTCTCTTCATCTGTAAAAAGGGCATGATCTACCACGTGGGGTGGATTTGATGACTCAGTGAGATGATGCTGACAAAGTGGCACTAAGCAGGTGCTCAGCGCATTATGGAGACTCCTCCCTCTCCGTCTGAGGGGTGGGACTTGGCTTCCAAGGCTGAAGATCTCAGAAGTCTTCTCTATTGGTGACTTTCCAGGATAAGGGGCCGAGTGCACGCAGTCCCTGCAGCCCCGCTTGCAGCTCCTCTTCTGGTGATGGAGGTGCGTGGGGACACTGAGGGCAGGAGGTGGTTTCAGCGTGGCTGAGGGTGGCAGTGCTGGTGGAAACCCAGGCCCTTATACACTGCTCTCCTGCATCTCATCCTGCCTCTCAAGGCTCAGGAGATGAGGGCAAGAAGGAGAGAGACGAGAGTCACAGGCCTGGGAGCTCCCTGACCTCCTCTTGGGGAAGAGGGCTCTGAGAATAAGAGATTTGATGCAGAGCTGGGGGAATCTGGGAGCAAGGAGTTGACTTTGGATTTTTAGGAAAATGATCATCTTGTAAAGATTCAAACCAGAGGTTTCTCAGAATCCTGATTCTAGGCACAGGGTGAGAATGGCTCTGACAGAAACGCAAAGGCCCAAAGAGGACTCAGACTCACTCAGCGTCCTTGAGAGTCAGTCTTGAGTAGTGAGTGTGACTCAGAGCTTGATGTTGAGAGAGAAATTGGGGGACCAGGAACGAAGTGGGGGAGCAACCTTACCACTTTGCTTACCAAGGTAGGCTCCTTGGAGCTGTCCATGGTGCTGACCTCAGATGCTGTCTGGTACTTCCTGCATGGCCGCACCTACACCTGCAGCCAGCCCTCAACCAGACTTGTTCTCTGAAGAGCTCCTGGCCATGCCCACAGCAGCAGCCTCTCCTGCAAGTCCCATAGCGTTCAGACATACCTATGCTAAGACAAGTTTGGGCTCTGCCTGACAGCTCACAATAACCTGGTCCCTAATCACAGCCCATATGCTATTGCCTGCACCAGACTCATGCGACTGTGTCTACTAACCCTGTATGCTCCCCTGCCCTCTGCTTGCCCCACAGCCCCATATCTGGCCCCTGGCTGGAGCCTTCTTCACCATCCCCTGCCATCCTTGAGGCCTTTGTCCACAGCCAAATGGCCCTTCCTGGGATCATTTCAGGGCTCTCCAACCCAGGCAGGTGAGCTGCTTCCTATTCTCTGCCAGAGTCTACCCAACCCTGTCCTTGGTTTTTGGGCCACTTGTAGCTGAGGTGAGCACAGAGCCTGCTGATGGGGCCCTAGTGAAATAAAGAGGAGGAGCAGCAGGTGTAATGCCAGGATGCCCATGAGCCCCATGGGTTCCTACTTTACCTTCAGCTCCTTGAGATCATGCCAGCAGATGGGCATAGCCCACCTATAGCTTTCCAGCCTAGAGAGCTCCATTCTGTGAGAGAGAGAAAACTGGAATAGGCATTGAAAATCTGAGCTGCCCCTGCTTTGTTTCTTTTCTTTCTTCTCCTTTTTTAAAATTTCTTTGAGAGGTAGAGTTACAGAGAGAAGGGGCAAAAGAAAGAGAGGTCTTCCATCTGCTGATTCACTCCCCAATGGCCACAAGGGCTGGGGCTGAGCTCATCAGAAGCCAGGATCCAATAGTTTCTTCCAGGTCTCCCACATGGGTGCAGGGGTCCAAGCACTTGGGCCATCTTCCACTGCTTTCCCAGGCCATTAGCAGGGAGCTGGATCAGAAGAAGAACAGCTGGGACACGAATCGGCACCTATATGGAATGTTGGCACTGCAGGCAGAGGCTTAACCTACTATGCCACAGCGCCAGCCCCTGGCTCCCAATTTCAACTTTTTGCTCAGAGAACCTGATCAGAGTGCTCTCCCCTCTGCCGTCTCCCCTGTGCAAGGTGGCGATGGCCCCTGCTCCACTCACCCCCCAGTTAGATGGAGAAAATGACAGCACCTGGTGAACAGATGAACTGCCTACAGAAAGCTCACTGGAGTGATCATCCCTGTCTCCTGCCCAAATTGTGGCCCTGATTCTTCACATTTCAGTTTAATTTCCCTCCACCATGGAGCCTTCCTTGCCTGCAGCCTTCAGCTCTCCTCTCCAGGCCCCAGGATTCCTGGGCCACACCTATAGCCTACACTGAAGATACTTGCTCCTGTCAGTCGCAAGTGGCCAGCCCAGTGCAGGGACGCCTCAGCACAGCCCTGGGGGCTCCATTATGCAGGCTCCATATTGACTGAGCCATCTTTAGTTCAGTGGTTCTCAATATGAAGTGTGTATCGAAATTGCCCGGTGGGCTTGCTAAATCCACATTGTTGGTCCAAACCCCCCAGTTTCTTTCATTTTTAATAGATGCATTTATTAACTTGAAAGGCAGAATTAGAAAGAGAGACAGAGGTCTTCCTTCTGCTGGTTTACTTCCCAATGTCTGCAATGGCAGGGCTGGGCCAGGTCAAAGCCAGGAGCCTGGAGCTTCATCTGGGTCTCTCATGTGGGTGGCAGGAGCCCAAGCACTTGGACCATCTTCTGCTGCTTTTCCAGGTGAATTTGCAGGATTGGAAGTGGAACGTGTGGGATTTGAACCGCCATTCACATGGGATGCTGGCTTCATAGGCGGCAGCACTCCCTCCCCCCACCCCGCCACACCCACATCCCAGTTTCTGATGCCGTTAATTTGCATTTCTAGCAAAGGTTAAGGAGATGCTGCTGTGGTTGCTGCTGGCCCAAAGACTACACTTCAGGAACCACTGTGGTTCTCAGCAAAAGCCTCGCTTGCCCAAGGAGCCTTCGGACTAAGGGGGCTGGGAGGAGACGGCCTCACTGCAGAGAATGTGTGTGTGTGTGTGTGTGTGTGTGTGTGTGTGTGTGCGAGGAGGCAGCAGCTCAGACGCCCAGGCAGGGAGCTCCCGTGGCCTGGGGGCAGGAGCAGCCTCCTCTCCCATTTCAGAGACTGCTAGCATCAGGAGCCCTCAGCTGGAGCTTCGACATCCAAGTTTAATCTGCGTGGAGCAATTAGCGTGAGGGAGCCGAGGGCGAGTGGTAGCTGGGAAGGTGGCTGCATATTTCATGCCGTATCCAGCTTTGAAGGTCCCGGGAAGACAGGCGCGTGGCAGTCTGTGACAGCTTCATTGTAATGAGCGATGAGGAGACGCATCCTGCTGGGGTGGGGTGCAGAGCCAGGGGCCCATCGGGGGGACCAGCAGGGTGAGGGGGAACTGGGGGGGTGAGCGCGGTGGGAGCCAGGGAGGTGGAGCTCTGATGCAGGCCCTTCTTTATCTTCATCGCTCTCTAGTGTATAGAGATGGTGGTGAGATTCCTGGAGGATTTTCAAATACAGCCCCTGGGAGCCTCTTTCCCCAGGGACCTATCAGGAACCTGGAACATTCTGCCCCCTCCTGCAGAAGCTTCTGACAGAGCAAAGCCTGCAGGCTGGGCAGGGGCCTGGGAGGCGGAGGTGGAGGCGGAGGATGGCCACCCATTCAGGCTTTGAATCAGAGAGACCAGGGTTCCAATCCAGCCCTTCCTTCCAAGTGTCTAAGGGCATAGCCTTGGGCAAGTCATAAGGCCTTTCAAGCCTCGCTTGGCTCATTTTGAAAGTGGGGCGGCGAGGATACAACCCCAGGAAGCACAGCCCAGCGCCTGGCCCCAGCAAGCTCTCAACCAGGCCACACAAGACCTTCACTGGGAGGCATAGCTCCCCCGGCCCAGGTAGAAGCACAGACCTGGCCTCCTGCCCCCTCCCTCAGAGCGGTTGGAGTGAGCATTCAATCCTGATTAGCTGCACCGGGCTCCCTCGTAACCTTTTCATTAGGAAATTATGTTTAATAGAAATTGTTCTGACACCTCTCAGCGCCGTGTCCCTGCAATTCATTACCACCTCAGGGGAGGGGGCGGGCGGCGGAGCGGCTGGGGGCCGGCTCCACGGGGGCGGGGCCGCTCCTCTCCCTGCTCCTCCCCCCTGGTCCCGCGGGTTCCACGTGGGCGATCAGCGGCAGAACTGAGGTGACCGCGCTTGGTGTCCCCACGGAGAGGCAGGCCTGCTGCTGGAGCGCATCTGGATGGACCAGGCCTGCTCTCAGCACCCTCCCCTGCTCCGGTTTGGGACGCTGCAGTTGCTGCCAGCGTGGCGGGAGCTCCCAACGCCTGGCCTGCTCCGTCCTCTTCCTGACCCCAGAAGGCAGAGGCACACGCAGGAGGAAGGAGGAACTCCATGGGCGGTGGCCTCTCCTGCCCCTCCAGGCCGCCTTTGCCCGGCTCTTGCCTGGAGCCGCCCGGGGCTGGGGGAATCCCACCAGGGGCTGCTGGGGGCGGCGCTGGCCTCTCCTTTGGGCAGCCAGCTCTGGGGAGCCCACTTGAGTCAGGGACGTGGCTTTGCCTCCTCCCGCCTCTCTGGGACTGGGGACCCTGAAGCTGGATCCCAGCTTTGCTGTTATCCATCTGGGGTTCTGAGGATCAAGGCCTTCCAGAATCTTCCTGTTTCTCCCCTAACTCACTGTCCTGGCTGTAGCACTCCCGTGGGGTCATGGGGTCATGGGGTCATGGGGACATGGGTGTGGGGGAAGGGAAGGCTCAGAGAAGTGGCTGCCTCCCCTCTCTCTCTCTCTCTTTCTCTGGTACCTTCTTCCAGATCTGACAGGTGGCCCTCCCCTTCCCCATTCTTGCCTTATCACCCTCTTCCTACCAGAGTGCGTGGGCGGCTTTGCCTCTCAGAGCTTTGGGGTCTGGGGCCCAGCTCTGAGCCCCTGCCTGCTTTCCTGGCCCAGCATCTGGGGTGACCCCCGTGCCTTTTCACCACCCAGTGTCTAGAATGCACAGTGGCCTAATCTCTCTCTGCCATATCACTCAATGGTGTAATTGTGCAGAAAAAAAATGTATTAAAATGCAAAACACTCAGTTGTACTTCTTTATGTTAAATCCCTTCTTTGCTCTATCTGCCTTTTAATTTTACAAGGTTTTCCCTCTCCCCTTTTAGAAAAGGGAGAACTGGGCACGCAGGGAATCATTTCAGCTCCCCTATAAATCTCCAAAATGAATACTTAAATTCGAGGCAAAAAATACATTCTTACACCTTTAATTTCCCTGCTATGAAGTGTAATGAAAAAGCCTGATTATTTTTAATTCTTCCCTTTAATAATTCAGCGGCGGAGTGATTTAAGACCAAGATTCATAATTACCTTTCTGCTTTCTTGGCAAATGGAGATTTAATAGAAATGAGAGCCCCAGGTCCGACACTTGCTGGGGGAACATTCTTAGGGCCCGTCAGGGTGCCTGGGAGAGTGTCACCTGGGCTTGCCAGAAGCCACCTGTCCAGTCACAGAAGACCACTGTGTGGCCTGGAAGCAGGGAACAGGTGAAAAATGGCGGCCAAGAAAGTCTCTTTGATTTGCAATATTAACAGTGATGTTCCCGATAGGAGTTAGCACCAGCTGAGGAAACCCACGTGCTTCAAGGACGTCTCTCTCCTAATCCTCGCACGAATCTCTCTGTGGTTGAGGCTCAGGGAGGAACCGACAAGCCAAGGCCACGTTCTTGGCAGAGCTGGGCTCCACCTCAGCTCAGACACCACAACACCGCTGTCCTCTGCTCGCTCACTTCCCAGGCACCGTCTGAGTGCGTCTGAGCTGGAGAAGCGCCCTGCCCGGCGGTGGGCGGTGGGGGGGGTGTTCACATGACAGTCGCAGGGTGGGGAGAAGGCAGAGACAGGGCACTGGGGTGGGCAGCAGCCAGCGGCCCTGCATCTCTCCCCTGCTCTCTGCTCACGAGCGTGGAGACACCTGGAACGCCGCTTCTCTGAGCCCCGGCTTCTCTTTTGTAACATGGAGGTGCTGAAGCCTTAGCTGTCCAGGTCTGTGTGAGACTCTGACCGGAAATAGACAGAAGGGCCTCGTGGGGCTGGCGCGGTGGTGTAGACGGTGAAGCCCCCGCCTGCGGTGCCAGCATTCCATATGGGGGATGCTCCACTTCCCATCCAGCTCTCTGCTATGGCCTGGGAAAGCAGTGGAAGATGGCCCAAGTCCCTGGACGCCTACACTTGCGTGGGAGACCTGGAAAAAGCTTCAGCCTGGCACAGCTCCAGCCATTGCAGCCATTTGGGGAGTGAACCGGTGGGTGGAAGACCTCTCTCTCTCTCTCTCTCTCTCTCTCTCTCTCTGCCTCTCTGGAACTCTTTCTCTCTCTGGAACCCTTTGTGACCATTTTGGGAGCGAACCAGCAGATGGAAGACCTTTCTCTCTCTGTCTCTCCCTCTCTCTGTCTGCAGCTATGCCTCTCAAGTAAGTGAAGAAGTCTTTAAAAATAAATGAATAAATAAAAGCTTTGCAGATCCTAAGTCGCTCTACCAGGGTAAAGCAAAATTCTCACTGTTTCATAGCAGGAGATTTAAATGGAGCTGTTTCTGCCCCACCTCTGTAGCTGTTTCTCCTGCTGCTCTGCACAACCAAGCTTCCTATCAAAATCCAGTTCAGGGGTCAGTGCCGTGGTGTAGTGGGTAAAACCACTGCCTTCAGTGTCAGCATCCCATATGGGTGCTGGTTCAAGACCCGGCTGCTCCACTTCTGATCCAGCTCTCTGCTATGGTCTGGGAAAGCAGTAGAAGATGGCCTAAGTCCTTGGGTCCCTGCACCCATGTGGGAGACCTGGAAGAAGCTCCTGGCTCCTAGCTTCGGATCAGCACAGCTCTGGCCGTTGTGGCCAATTGTGGAGTGAACCAGCGGATGGAAGTGTTGGACCTCTCAATTGCTGAGATGCCCACTTGCTCGGGAGGATGCCCAAAGATCCAGACTCCAGACGAGTTGATGCAAAAAGCACGAGGATTTTATTGAACGTTTGCCAAATGAGGCCCCACCTCAGGCAGTGAGGAGCCCTGAGCGGCAGTTTCACACAGCTTATATAGGCAACAAATTAGCATATTCCTAATGTGCATGCGTAAAATGCAGGCGGAGAATGCAGAGGTGTTACAGGATTGGTCAGTTCAAAGGGACAATTAGCATATGGGAGAACGCTGGCGAAGAATGCTGGTGGAGAGTGCTGGTGGAGAATGCTGAGGTGGCATGGGATTGGCCGGTCACAGTGACATGATAGGTGCGCACCTAGAGACTCTCTGAAGGGGAGGGGCAGCTCTGCTCTGGGTGGGGATTGTCTTTTCTTTCCAGAGAATGTCCTGCCTGCTAATCTCTGGGGAACATCTAACCTTTTAAGAAACCCCTGATATTTACCCAGGCCTAATTTCTTGTCCCTCCCCCCGTAAGGGTCCTTCAGAAGATCTCTCTCTCTCTCTCTCACTGCCTCTTCTTCTCTATGTGTAACTCTGACTTCCAAGGAAATAAATAAATCTTTTAAAAACATCCAGTTCAGACTTTGCCACCTTCTCCAGGAAGACTCCTGGGTTGATCTTTCTGAGGAGCCTTCACTCTTCCACTGCTCTCCTCCTCCATATTTCATGTGTGGTTGGTTGAGTTCCTTGTGAGAGCACGTGTGTGTGCACATGCACAGGTCTGTTCCCACTCAGGACTGTCACCCCCAGAACCGGGCTGTCTATACCCTCTGCTTTGTAAGCTCATAACCGGCTCTGCTTTCAGGCTGTGAAGCATTTGGCATGGCTGAGTCACTGACTAGAGACGTAAACGGTGAATCCTACAGATGACTCTAAGCCAGGAAATGTTGGTCCTGGCCAGCTGCGGCAAGAAGCCAGACCCTGTGCAAATGCTGTGCATGCATGCACACACACACACACACACGCACCTCTACCACTGTGTGCACCTGCTCACCTGAGCTTGTCTGCCTGCAGACAAAGGCAGCCAGCACGTGTTCAGCGTTCCTCAAGCGGCCTCTGCAGAGAGGGACCTGGTGGTGCCCCTGAGCCTGGCTGCAGAGAGGGAGAAGCCGGTGCCCAGGGCACTCAGGACCCCCAGACTCACGAGCTGAGAGACAAAGCACTTCTCAGGTCCAGCAGGAGTCAAGTTCTGAGCCAGACTTCCCACGTACCTCTGTGCCAGCCTCCCCATGCCCTGGCTTTACCGAGGACGTGGGTGCTGAGCCTCCTGCCCCTGGGGCACTCCCACCCCCAGCCCTCTCTGTTCTCCAGCTTGTAGCTCAGTCCCGAGGAGCTCTGGAGGAGAGAGGGGGCTGGAGTCAGAGGAGTGAGTCACAAAGACCTTTGCCCAGACCTAGGTGGGTTCCCCGCCTCCTCTCTTTCCATTAATGCTCCCTGGAACGAGGAGGCAGCAGAGGGGCCCTCAGCAACACTCGAGGCCTGATTGGGAACAAGTGTCTGATAATGACTGCCATCAAATGTCAAGCGGCCGAGCTGCGGCTCCAGGGGCTGATTGCTCCCCCTGGGCGGGGGTGGGGGAGGTCTGGCCCCGGATGCTTCTCTCCTGTGGGTTTTGTCTTCAAGCTGAGCTCTTCCTGGGCTGGGGATGGCCCCAGCTCTCATGACAGGACAGCTCCGGGCCGCTACCCCACCTGGGTTCTGATTGTCGTGGGGTGACTGCAGATGCCAAGCTGCTGGGACCGGCTGAAGCTGAAGCCAGAGCTGACCCCGCTGGCCCTGGGCTGCACAGACAGGGAGGAAGTTCGGCCAGGCTCTTCGCAGAAGAGGCTTCTGCCCCTACAAGGCCTTGGGCGAGCACGGGCCTCAGTATCTCCCAGGCTATGATGGGGCCTTTTCCAGGTCCTGTTAGCTGGTATGAAACGCCCAGGCTCAGTGACTTAAAGCAGTGAGACTTGCGATATCTCAAGAGGCGTGGTTCCTCTGATCTTGACCTGGTCTCAAGCATGATAGGGGTGGGTGCAGGAGGCGCCTGTGTGATCTAGGATGGGGTTCTCGTGTTTGGGGTCGTTGGGCTGTAGTTAGATCTGGGGAGGCCTCGGCTGGGACCACTTGCTCTAGAGTCCTGCAGGCAGGTACAGGCTTGTTCCCACGGCACTGCAGGAGGCAATGGAGACAGCAGGTCTCCCGAGGCCTAGCCTTGCCGTCGCTTCCATGGAATTTCATTGGTCAAAGCGAGTCATAGGTTACCACCTCTGCAAAGCCACGTTGGATATGGTAGGGGGTCTCTGGGGACGTTTTTGTGGTCATCTGCATCCGGCATCTGCAACCCTTCTTGGAGGGCTGAGTGGGAGCTCGTGATGTGCAGTGGCTTAAGCTGCTGCTCACGACACCAGCATCCCACTTCTGAGCCACTGGTTCAAGTCCCAGCTGCTCCACTTCTGATCCAGCTCCCCGTTAATGTGCCTGGGAAAGCAGCTGAGGATGGCCCAAGTGCTTGGGCCTGTGCCATCCACTTAGGAGACCCAGATGAAGCACCAGAGTCTGGCTCAGACCCGACTGTTGCAGTCATTTGGGGAATGAACCAGTACATGGGAGATCTCTCTCTCTCTCTCTCTCTCTCTCTCTCTCTCTCTCTCTCCCTTTTCCCCTCTCTCCCTCTCTCTGGCACACTGCCTTTCAAATAAAAAAAAAAGATTTTATTTATTTGAGAGGTACAGTTACAGAGAGAGGAAGAGAGAGGTCTTCCATCCACTGGCTCACTCCCTAAATGGCTGCCATGGCTGGAGCTGGGCTGGTCCAAACCAAGGAGCCAGGAGCTTCCTCTGGGTCTCCCAAGTGGGTGCAGGGGCCCAAGCACTTGGGCCATCTTCCACTGCTTTCTCAGGCCATATGTAGAGAGCTGGATCGGAAGTAGAGCAGCCAGGACTCGAACCGGTGTCCATATGGGATGCCAGCGCCACAGATGGAGGCTTAGCCTACTATGCTGCAGCGCCGGCTCCCTATCAGACAATCTTAAAAAGGAGAAAAGGTCTGAGTGGCGGGACTCAGCTTTGATTGCCAGGGAAGGGTGGTGAGGTATGACCACCTTATCTTCTAGGCTTTCCCCTCTTCTGACACTTTGGGATGATGTCATGTTCTTCCGTCACTAGGTCTGTTGCATCACCAACTTGCTGTGTGTGACCCGGGGCATTCTCTGCTTCTCTCCCTTCCTTCTGTTTCACCATCAGTGAAAGGAAGCCACTGGATCAGACTAGATGTTTCATCTTTGGGAAGCCATGTCTGTGCTAGGCAAGGGCACTGGGCCAGTCCCAGAAGATAGAGGAGTGTCCCCAGCTGTCACGGGAGGGTGCTGTGCCCATGACAACGTGGTCAGGAAGGAGCAGTTGGGTCCAGGGAGAGCCCACGGCCTTCTTGGGCACTTTGGGGAACCAATTCCCAGTGGGGAACCAGCTTCTCCATTGGCGCCGCTGGGCTGTGAAAGTGCCCGCTCAGAGGGCAAAGGAGGAAGCGTTTGAGGACTGTGAAGGGTGGGGTCCGCTGTGAGACTCAGCAGCCCCCTCCCGGACAGCAGCTCTACTGTGGAGAGCTGCTCTCCAGTGCTGGGGATGCCTGGGTTTCCACCACTTGCGGTGACCTCAGATGGTGGCTTCTTGGACTAAAGGATCTTCAGAGTTTGCTGCGTCAGACTGGAGAAGGTAGGAATGGGGCCATTGCATGTCTTCGCTTAGAAGCGTCTCGCTGTGAGTGTAGGAGCCCTGCCGGCCCGCCGTGTCCCAGGCACTTGCTTCGATGCCATTACATTGGGCTTAACCCTCCCCGTGCCTCCGTGGGGAAGCTGCTCTCCTACTGTGCACGTGGGGATGCTGTGGCCTGTGGCTGGGGAAGGAGAGGGAGGTAGGCGCAGCTGCACAGCTGGTGATGTGTATTTAGAGTTTGTCTTGTGCACTGAAGGAGACTCGCGGCTCACAGACTCGAAATTGGACTCGAGTGCGGCTCTTCTGCTTCCAGCACCATTCTTCTTGTCACGTGGCCCTGGGGAGGCCTGGGTACCGAGCCCGTGGGGAGCACAACGAGCTGGAATGGCTGAAGGGCGGCGGGCAGCATTCAGATTGGGAGGATCAAGAACCACCTGACAGCAGTGAGTCCTAACAACAACAACAACAACAGCAACAACAACAACAACAACAACAGTGCATGCTCTGTCGAGGTCTCACACGTGCCAGGCGTCAGGCTAGACCCTTTGCCAGCAGGCTGCATTTATGGCTCAGAAGGACCAGGAGGTATTTAGGAAAATTCCTAAAGTCACTGAGAGTGACAGCAGGAGCTGATATTTGAGCCCAGGTAGTCTGACTCCATCTGAGGCGTTGCTAAGGTCATGGGCCACGTGCTTTCTGCCTTGGCCCTGACCGGGCTCGTCCAGGTGCTGCCTGGGAAGGGGGGAATGCACCGCATTGTCCGCATCCGGGAAGGTGCGGCTGGGGTGTGTGTGTGTTTCCTGCAAGCAAGGCAGCATAGGGAGGCAGAGGGCCTGCAGGCCAGGATTGCTGTTCTAGGATTGCTCAGGTACCTAGGCCATTGACTTCCTGGATGGAGGCTCTTTTCTGCTGCTTGTTGATCATGTCCAAGATCATGAAATTGACCCTACAAAGAGTGTCCGTGTCCCCTACTCTTCCCGCAGAGGGGGTGGGGTGGGGTTTGGCCGGGATGAGGGTTACCCCTGGGTTGGCCGTGTAACTCTGTGGGCATCTCTCTCCAGCAGCTTACAGAGCAGCATCCCCATGGCCCGGGCGGGGACCTTGTCTGGGGCTGCCTTGGGGGACATGGGGGGAGTGGGGACAGGCACAGAGGCTGAGATGGGAGCGGATGGCTGCAAAGAGTCAATGCAGGGGTGTCCATCAGGGGTGGTTGGGCAGCTCTCTCGTGGTATTTAGGGGACATTCTGATGGGCATTGCAGTGCCTGGAGCCCCTGCAAGCGAACCTCATGCCTGACTGGAGGAGGTGGGATAAGGTGTGAGGCATCCTCTGTGGCCCTTGTTCAATCCAGTCGGGCACAGGCAGGGTTTTTATTGGTGTCAGGTGAAGATGGTGGCAAGGACCACCTGCAACAAACACATAGTGTGTACCTGTTCTACTCTGTGTCCCCAGCTGGACGTAAGGACGAGGTGATGGCCCAGGTCCCAGGGAGCTCAGAACTCTCTCTCTCTCTCTCTCTCTCTGTGTGTGTGTGTGTGTGTGTGTGTGTGTGTGTCCAGGGATGATGGGGACTCAACACAGGTTTATTCCTCTATGGAGACAGCCAAGGTAGAGGCATGAAAGTGCCCAGGCTTGGGGGAATTCAGACAACAGGTGCTCAGCGGGGGTCTTGGGGATGAGTAGGTTGTACCAAGGATGGGGCAGGCTTCTGCGTCAGTCAGAAGTGGGGGTCTCAGTGTGACCCCTCCAAATTCCTACGTTGAATTGTAACTCCCAAGGCAGTGGTGTTTGGAGGAGGGGTCTTGGGGAGGGTGACTAGGACCCAAGGGCAAGATCAGTGCCCTTCTAAGAAGAGGCCTGAGAGAGATCCCTTGCCCCTTCCATCACATGGGGACACGGCAAGAAGACACCGTCAGTGGACCTCAAAATCCTCAGCACACAGGCCCCTGCCAGGGCCTTGTCATGGCCTTGCCAACCTCCAGACCTGGGAGAAACCTTGGGGAGGAGGTCTTAGTTAGGCAACTTGTCTGAGTTCACAAACAAGTGTTGTTTGTAAGCCACTCAGTCGATGACACCTTGGAGCAGCCCCGTGGACTTCAGCAGGCAGGGTCTGTAGCCATAAGCAATAGAAGCCAGTGCTCACTGGCCAAGCAGAAAGGGACTGCATTTGAATCCTGGGTGACTCAGTTAACCACAGAGAGGGCAGGAGAACCGGCTTGAGACTAAGCTTCGGGGTGTGATGTCTGCAACACACAGAACCAATACACTGTGCCCCCCGCGTCGGGAGCCTCTGCCACCACTGTCGCTCCTCTGTGATGTGCACTGGGCCTGGAACATACTCGGCTTTTCTTCATTTACTTACTCGAAAGGGAGAGCAACAGAGAGAGACAGAGAGAGCCTTCTTCCTTCTGCTCCACTCCCCCAGGTGGTCACAGCAGCCAAGTCTGGGCCAGGCCATCCTGGTGTTCCACGTGGGCACAGGGGGCCAAGCACTTGGGCCATCCTCTGCTGCCTTCCCAGACACATTAGCAGGGAGCTGGATTGGAAGTGGAGCAGCAGGATTTGGAGCAGCCCTCTGATATGGGATGGCAGCATTTAAGCAGAAGCCTAACTGTGCACCAACACTGGCCCCCAGGAACAAGACGACCTTGCTATCATTGCTACACACACACACCCCAAACCTGCCCCAAACCAGGCACCTCCACTGCCACCCTTGCATAAGGGTTTCCTTATTCAAACTCCTCCTTTCCAAAGTCAGAACTCTGATCACTATGACTGGTGGGGTCTGTGCTCCAGCTGCAAAGGAGGCTGGGTAATCATGTTCCTGCTTTCTACCTTGGGAAGGTGTGGTTCAAGGTGGCATCTCCCACACATAGCAAGGACATTTGCAGCCAACCCAAGCAACAAGAAACCCGATGAAGTCCACCATCAGGATGCTAGGTCCACAGAACAGAAAATACGTCTGTCAGGGAGCCTCCAGCACCTGGCGATGGCAGAGAGGGCGGGCACGATTGTGGGGCTTGGGCAAGCACTCCGTGGTTTGCAGTAACCCCGGGAGAATTTAAGGCAGCTGGACAGCTCCTGGTGCCCTCGCTGGACCAGTCTTGCCAACCAGCCTGTGCCCTGGGTCATCAGTCTGATTCTTTGCTCTCTGGGGGAAACACAATGGTCTGGCTCTTAGAATCATACAGACAGCAAATGACCCAGTTCAAGCAGGGAGGGCTGAAACAAACATGGGTAATGATTCAGAGCTATGTGTATTGATTTGGGCAATCTCTCCACACAGACTAAGTGGTTACTTTGTTACTTTGCAGCATCCTGTTTCCCAGGTCCAGTTCCCACTTCCTCCTCCCTGACAGACCCACATCTGCATTCCTTAGGGAGGAACTGGTCCCATCCCCAGCTCCTGATTGGTCTAGCTAGTCCTCTTTCCTTGCCAGCAATTGGTTGAGAACAGGCCAATAAGATGCAAGCAGAGTTTTTGGAGGTGTGGATAGAGGAAGAGTTCTTTAGGCTCCTGGAAGTCTGTGAGAGTTGCTGGCTTCTACCTTTCTCTGAATGTTGGGTGAATCCATGTCCCCAACCACCCAGGCCTCTCATGGCCTCTCATGGTGTGTGCACAGCAGGGGGTCAGAGGGAAGCAGGGCCAGACTGCAGATCAGACCCACCCTGAACTCTGCCCCACCCACAGGTGTTCAGAGCTAGCAAATTCCCACGTGATGGGAGCCACTCGAGGGTGGCACAGTCTGTCCCTCGTTCCTGAACACCCTCTAAGAGCTGTGTGGACCACTGGTTCCTTGCCTGTACGGTGGCCTCTGTCCCAAGACAAGACTGGCATGCAGGCAGTTCGGAGGGACAGCTCTCCCCACCCTCGAATGCCCCCCTGTGCCAAAGGCTGGGACACAGCACACAGCCCAGAGGGGCTGCCGGTGTCCGGGGACCCTGGTCAGGGTGGAGAGGCGCACCCAGAGTTGACCACAGTCTGCTGGCATCTCAGCACGGAGGAGTTTTCCAGGGAGGTGCGAAGCCAACTGCCAGCCACCAAATTGGGAGACCCTGGTCATGGTCACTCCCAGCAAACGACAGGGGAGGCGCTTTCGACCCAGCTGCTGTCCTCCTGGTGAGGGGAGGGGTGAGCCAGCCTCTGAAGAGCCCTTGGCATGTCTTCGGACCTCACTAGGAGGTGAGCAGTTATTGGGGGCATTTCTGCCCCCAGGGGTGAGGGCGGGTTCTGCATGATTTAAAGAGAAAGGAGAGCCCCGTGTTCCAGAGAGCCCCGAACAGCACGTGTCATTCTTCCCTGGGAGGGAGTCGGCTGGAACATAAATAAGACAATTTATTCAGAGAAACCATCTCCCCTATTTACATTTAAATTGAATAATTTAAAACACCTTTACCCATTTCCATAAATTATCCCCCGTTGGACGGGCAGCCCAGCTGGCATCCTGGGGAAAGGCCTAATTACACTCCTGCTACAAGGCCCGGGGCGGGGGCGGGGCGGGGGCCGTGGCCAGGGGCGGTGGGCCCTGGGGAGGGGGCCTCAGGGAGGTTAAAGGAAGGTGAAGCCCCTTTAAGAGCCTTGAAACTGAGGGATAGAGGCGCCCAATCTTCCCCTGTACAGATGCCAAGTAGTGGGGATCCACCCCGGGGACATGATCCACGGTTCCCTTCTGGGTGCTCATTCCTGTTTCTACAACTTTTGAAATCTCAGCCTCTGGTGCTGCGAAGAGAGGACAGGGCTTCCTGGGCCTTACTGCCAGGCATTGCCCGAGGCTGCAGTCAGCCAGGCTCTGTGCTGAGAGCCGGGCAGATCCGAAGCCAGGAGCCAGGAGCTTCCGCCAGGTCTCCCATGCAGGTGCAGGGGCCCAAGCACTTGGGCCATCTTCTACTGCTTTCTAGGCCATTCCCAGGCCGTTGGAAGTAGAGCAGTCGGGACTCGAACTGGTGCCCATATGGGATGCCTGCACCACAGGCGGAGGCTTAGCCCACTGCGCCACAGCACCAGCCCCAAGGCTGAGGCCCTTAGATGCCCCGGGAGGGGAGGGGGATGCAGGTGGTGCTGAGCAGGGAAGCCACAGAGCAGGGGAGGCTCCTGGTCTGGGGCAGAGGAGGCCTGGGTGGCTTCAGGGGAGGAACCCGTGACAGGCTGTCGGGTGTGAGGATGGCAGGGTGGGGGCGGGGCTGCTGGGCTCTAACCCAGCTGGGCTTCTGCCTGGCTAGCTCAGGTCTCCATGGTGCCACCGTCAACAACTCACTGAGAGTTTGCATGGCTGGAGTTCAGGCGTTTGGAGCCTCTGCCATTGGGTCCTGCGGGCCCTTGCAGAACGAGAACTCTCCCAGAACCGAGCGCCTCAGTTTCCCCTCCTGAGCCCAGAGAAGCTGGGGCTCTTCCCAGGCCCTCCTGAGACAGAGGGGATCTGAATCCCGGCCGCTGCCCAGTGGGTCTCTGGGTCCTAGTGTCCTCTGGCTTCCAGGCTCTCCTAGGCTGTCCCCCAGCCCCCACCCCTAACCGCTTCACAGTTACTCAGCCTGGGACCCTCCCCCCCCCGCCCAGGATCGTCCCCTCTGCCACCCCCCCAGAAGAAGCCCTCTCTAGCCTCTTCCCTCTCCAGATGTGGATGGGAGCCGCCCATGCTCCCACCCCTCCTGGCAGAAGGTGACCTGGCCAGGGAACCGTGTGGCAACTGAGCTTGGACATGAGAACAGCACAGGGCGGCTTTGCAGGGAGGCTGGCGACGGGCTCTGAGAGGCGCAGGAGCAGACCTGCTGGCAGGATCTGCACTTGGTCCTGTCTGCCTCCCAGAGCCCCTGCCGCTGCTGGCCAGCTCAGCTGTGTGGCTCATGAGGGTGACAGCTGTGGCCTGGCTGTGGCCGTTTCAGTGGCCGGCGAGCAGTGTGGTGCCGGGGGCCATGTGAGCAGATGGGGCAGAAACCTCTCTGGAAACAGATTCAAGTAGCAGTGGCGGTGCTAGGGAGCCCTTGTGTGTTAATGGAATCGGGTCAGTGGGCGGCGCTGCCACGTTCCTGGGAATTCTAGGGGACGAGGGCCTGCAGGGCGACGAACCTGGCCTCTCCTTCCTTGCCAGAGCCTCCAGTTTTTAAAAGAATATTTATTTACTTATGAATTTATTTAAAAGTCAGGAGAGAGAGAGAGAGAGAGAAATATCTTCCACTCACTGGTTCACTCCCCAAGTGGTTGCAATGGCCAGGGCTGAGCCAGGCAGAAGCCAGGAGCCAGGAGCCAGGAGCCAGGAGCTTCTTCTGGGTCTCCCACATGGGTAGCAGGGGCCCAAGCACTTGGGCCATCTTCTACTGCTATCCCAGGCCGTTAGCAGAGAGCTGAGTTGGAAGTAGAGCAACCGGGACATGAACGGGTGCCCATATGGGAAATTGGTGTCTCTGGCGGCTTTACCTGCTACACTACAATGCCAGCCTCAAGGCTTCTAAAAGAAGTGCTCTCTCTGTCTGGGCAAGAGAGCTCTCCAGCAGGTGCCTCGGCTATTGTTAGCCTCTCCCTTGTACCTACAATCTCCACCACTCCCAGCAGCGGCTTTTGCCTTCTCTTGCTGGAGCCAGGCAGACCTAGGTTCAGATCCTAAATCCGCCATTGATGAGCTGTGTGACTTTGGGAAAGTCACTTGCCCTCTCTGAACCTGGTTAGGGTCATAATGCGGATGCCAGAAGGTGGTGGTAAGATTTGGACGAGACGGTGCAGTGAGCACCGCCGCACACACAGCAGCTGGTCCTTCAAGGTCAGCTTCTTCTCCCAGGGGCTGGCCTCCCAGCCGCCCTTGCCTTTCTCCGAAGTCCCCGGGGAACCTGTCTGGGCGCTCTTGCAGAATCCATTCCCTGCAGCGGTGCTGCAGCGCTCCGGGTGCCCTGGGCACCGAGGGCTGTCTGCAGGGGCTGGCATGGGAGTGGAGGTAGGCCCAGCCAGGCAGGCCCGCTGTGTAGGCCATCTGTCTCTCACAGTTTGTGTCCCAACCTCCTCTTCTGCTCAAATAGGCAAAATGCTCCTTACCCTGTAACCACGTGAGAACCGTGTGAGAACTGACTTAAGGCGAGTACAGCGCATGGTGCCATGCACACGGCAGTCCTCGGGAACTGTGCTGTTGCCTTCGTGTGTCCCCGTATTTGTGCATACGCCTGTGTATGTGTGCATCTGTGTGTGCGCCTGTGTGTGCGTGTACCTGTGTGTTTACGCCTGTGTATGTGTGCATCCGTGTGTGCACCTGTGTGTGCCTGTGTATGTGTGTGCACCTGTGTGTGTGTGCCTGTGTGTATGTACCTGTGTATGTGTGTGCCTGTGAATGTGCACATGTGTGTGCCTGTGTGTATAGACCTGTGTATGTGTGTGTGCACCTGTGTGAGAATGTGTATGTGTGTACCTGTGTGTGTGCCTGTGTATGTGTGTGCCTGTGTGCACCTGTTTGTGCCTGTATGTGCCTGTGTGTGTGGGTGTCTGTATGTGTATACCTCTGTGTGTGTGTACCTGTGTGTGTGCCTGTGTGTGGGTGCCTATGTGTGTGTACCTGGGCATGTGTGTGTACCTGTGTGTGCCTGTGTATGCGTGTGTGCCTGTGTGTGGTGTGTCTGTGTTTGTGGGTGCCTATGTGTGTGGGTGCTTGTGCGGAGGGGTGCCTGTGTGTGTGTACACCTGTGTATGTGTACCTGTGTGTGTGGGTGCCTGTGTGTCGGTGCCTGTGTGTGTGGGTTCCTTTGTGGGCGGGGTGCCTGTAGGGGGATGCCTGTGGGGGGGTGCCTGTGCATGTGTGTGTGTGCGCCTGTGTGTGTGGGTGGTGGGTGGGAATGGCTCTCTGTCATTCTGAGTCCTCCCAGGCAGGGTATCCCTGAGCACCAGGCACAGACAGTCCCATCCTGGGGGCCTCAGGTTACTGGGGAGGAAATCCCCCATCACTCACTTCCTGGGCTCTCAGAGCATCCGTTTTGTTAACTTGTTAACTGTGTGTTGATTGTCGGTAGAGCCTTGCTGGGTGACCGGGGTGACTGGAGAGCTATTTGGGGGTGACGGCCATGCCTGTGCTGAGGGTAGGGGCCAGTGATCTACCAAACGGGGTCTCCTGTTTCTGTCAACAGAGAGTGTCTGAGCACCTGCCCGTGTGCAGGGCGGCCCCTGAGCAGTTCTGGGCCAGGGCAGGGGCACCAGAGAGACCTCAGGCTGCAGCCCTAGATGCCAAGGGCGGTCAGTGAGGCAGGCTTCATGGATGTGGGAGAAGGAGCCCAGCGAGGGGCAGAGGGTGCCCTGGGGGTGGGGGTGGGGACTCTACCCAGGAAGTCTCTGACTCTGGCTAAGTCGCACTGGCTGCTAGATGGTTGAATGAGCTTCTCATTTCTCCAAGCCTCGGTTTTCTCATAGTCTGGACTCTGTGGCCGCAGGTCCTCACGTTCTGGATCTCTGTAGGCTGCTCTAACCTGAATCCCTCTTGCTGCACGTGAAGCCTACAGAGAGGCCGTCTGCTTGGTGAACACCGTTGTGCTGGGGTCCCAGCTCAGAGGACTGCATAGTTTGGTCTCTCGTGGTGAGAGCTCTAGAGAGACTGCATCCGAACCAAACATTTCACAAGAAGGATCTGCCTGTTGAGACCGCTGCCGTCGTCTTGGTCGCCTGTATTCCGACTTGCAGTTTGCCTGCATCTTGCAAGACCAAGCTTAGCGGAAGTCTCCCCCTAAGATCATGTGGGAGCCAGCAGTCCAAGGAGACGGCCCAACGAGCAAAGGTGGGTTTCCGGGTTCCCAGAATCCCTCACGGCATCCCAGCAGGATCCAGGAAGTGGGCTCAGGCGTGTGTTTGGAGCTGTTCTGTCTTCTGCCTGCTCTCTGAGAGCTGGGGAAAAAAGAGTGTGTGCTTTTTCTCTACGTTAATAAAACCCGAAATGAGTCTTCATTAAGGGCTCCATTAAGAAGCCACTGTTATTCTTGGCACTCATTAGCGCTGCTGCTCACCACTAAATTGCCACACTGGCGTTATCCCCGGGACTGTGCGCAGCCCCTCCCGGCGCGGGAAAGCTGCTCTTTGGATAGATCTCGGCCCGCTGAGGTTCAGAGAGGCAGGAACTGATTCTGATGAGGTCATCACACCCATCCCCCTGTCTCCACGCACCTCCCTCACCAGACTGCTGAAGGACTTAGCAGGCCGTGGGTGGAAGTTCTTCCTTTCATCTAACCGCCCACCTTCTTGCTGTGGTGTAGGCTTTGGGGACGCTCGCTATGACACTGAAGGGTGTCTTTCTTCCGGAGACCCGTTGCCTTCTTTGTCCCACTGAGTTCATGTCCTGGGTTAATTCCGATGACTGATGTAACCCTGCCTCGTTCCTGTGGCCCTGTGGTAAGCGCCAACTCTAGGCGAGGCAGTTAGCTGGGCTGTTTGTCTCTTAGGATCAAGGCTCTCCCCTACTGCATCCTTCTCCATCTCATTGAAGTCCATTTTCACCCTTTATCTTCAAAGCCCTAGGTCACCCTCAGGCCTTCATCCAGGCACTGTGCTTACCCAGGTAAGCCCTGAAAGAATCAGCTAGCATAGTAATGCATACCATGTGACAAGCGCCGTGCTGGGTCTTCTAACTCGTCTAGTGAGAACCACAGCCAAACAGATGGGGATTTTGGCTGTTACCATTTACTAAACAAAGAAACCAAAAAACCCTCCAGCATCAAAGAGGTTCAGGTGCTTGGTCACATAGGTAGTAAATGGTGAAGCCAGAATGAACCCCAGGGCTCCTGGCTCCCAGCACAATGTGCCGTCCGCGTCACCAACTCGTCCTTGTCTTTTTGTTCCTTCAGGTAATGGTCAGCATCAAAAAGGACTCCGGGGCCTCTGCCAAGGGCTAGCTGCCAATATGACAAGAGAGACATAGGCTGAGGTTTTTTTCCCCTTACTGTCGGAACTTTAACTTCTAAGAGAGCATTGCTCCCTCCCTCACAGGGCATTTAGAGAGCTGGATCCATGTTCTGGTCACGCCACATCATCAAAACACTTTTTGGGATACTCCTTTGGAAGTCTGTGGCTTATGGTCTTGAATAATGGCAAATGCGTATCCCTTTAGGGAGGACAAGGGAAGGCACCAAAATAGGGAGTTTGACTTTTTTTTTGACAGGCAGAGTGGACAGTGAGAGAGAGAGACAGAGAGAAAGGTCTTCCTTTGCCGTTGGTTCACCCTCCAATGGCCGCCACAGCTGCCGCGCTGCTGCCGGCGCACTGAGCTCATCCGATGGCAGGAGCCAGGTGCTTCTCCTGGTCTCCCGTGGGGTGCAGGGCCCAAGCACTTGGGCCATCCTCCACTGCACTCCCTGGCCACAGCAAGGAGCTGGCCTGGAAGAGGGGCAACCGGGACAGAATCCGGTGCCCTGACCGGGACTAGAACTGGGTGTGATGGCGCCGCAAGGCAGAGGATTAGCCTATTGAGCCGCGGAGCCAGCTAGAATTTGACTTTGAGTAAAATCTTTTGAAATCTTGCCTTGGATGTCCATGGCCTGCACCTTGAGTGCCTGGCTTGATGGTTTAATACCTGGCTCCACGTCTTGTTTTTTTTTAAAGATTTATTTTATTTATTTGAAAAGCAGAGTTACAGAGAGAGAAATATGAGAGAAAGACTTCTTCCATCCATTGATTCACTCTGCAGATGTCCACGACATTCAGGGCTGGGTCAGGTTGAAGCCAGGAGTCTGGAGCTCCATCCAGGTCGCTCACGTGGGTGGCAGGGGCCCGAGCACTTGGGCCATCTGCTGCTGCCTTCCCAGGCTCATTAGGAAGCTGGATCGGAAGCAGAGCAGCTGGGACTCGGGATTTGAACTGGAGCTCCAATATGGGATCCGATGCTGCAGGTGGCGGCTTAACCCGCTGTGCGATGAGGCAGGCCCCGGTACCACTTTGTTTAACATTATTTGTTATTTACTTGAAAGGCAGAGTTAGAGAGAGAGAGAGAGAGAGAGAGAGAGAGAGAGAGAGAGATTGATTCTACCCTCTGGCTCACTCCCCAGTTGGCTGCGATGCCGGAGCTGGGCCAATCTGAAGCCAGCAGCCAGGAGCTTCATTTGGGTCTCCCATGTGCGTGCAGGGGCCCAAATAGTTGGACTGTCTGCTGCTGCTTTCCCAGGCACATAAGCAAGGAGCTGGATCAGAAGTGGAGTAGCTGAGATCCAAGCTGGCACCCATGTGGCACTGCAGGCGGCAGCTTAACCCGCTGTGCCAAATGCCAGGCCCCCAGCTCCACTTCTGACTCCAGCTTCCTGCTGAAGAAGTGGCAGTGGTGGCTCAAGCAGCTGAGTTCCTGCCACCCACATGGGAGATCCGGATTGAGCTTCTGACTCCCTGCTGCAGCCCAGGGCAGTCCCAGCTGCTGGAGGCATTTAGGGAGTGAGCAGCCAGCAGATGAGAGAGATCTCTCTCTGCCCATCTGCCTCTCAAGTGAACATAACATAAGACATCCATCGTGCAGGGTAGGACAGACGCCCTCTGTAGCACAGGCCCTAGCTTTGCTGTTACCCAGAAGGGCTCTCAGGTAGCCCACGATCTTGACACAGGAAACCAAGCTTGGCTGCCCATTTGATAGGCTGTGGGGGTAGGAAGGAGGCGGGCAATATTGCTCAAAACCAGAGCTCCCGTGCCGATGTCAGGGCCCTGCTCAGGGTCACCTGGGTTATCAGTGGCTCAGTTACGGTTTTCCTGCCAGAGGCGTCGCTGGGTCTGACTTCACCTGAGCAATCAAGGGACAGAGATGTTCTTCTGTCCACTGCAACAAAACCATTTCCTGTTTTCCGGGCCGACACCATGCTCGCCAGCCACAGTTATCACCATTAATCATCTCTTCCAGTAACCGAGGCTTTTACCTTCTTCTTTTCATTGGTCCTGGAGATGGAAGAGGCAGAAGAGCCGGACAATTGCTCCTGGCAACGTCCTGGCTCTCCTTCCATCTTTACCCAGCGGGTCTGTGTGGCAGCTCATTGTCTTTGAAACTAGTTCATTTGCACATACTCCTTTAAGGTGCTCAAGTGTTCTCTTTGCACATTAGCTTGACGTTGGCCTTATTTGACCTTGATTTGCAGGCTTCAGGACTACTCTGAGTGTGTGAGTGTGTGTGTGTGTGTGTGTGTGTGTGTGTACCAGCCCAGCACCCACTTCCTCTCTCCATGGGGCTGAGTGTTGCGGAGACAGGAAGTGTGGACTGGGCTGACATAGAAGAGTTGCCGCTGTGGGTCGATTGGCGTCCATCTCTCCTCCTCTGAATCTGGGGGGAAACCTGTGCAGCGTCATAATCATGCTGGAGTGCAATGTAACAGGGACCCCGGCATTGGGTGCCCCAGCCCCCGTTATCCAGGCCAGCCCAAATGAACACTTTGGGAAATTACTCCGCCTGTCAGCTTCAGTGTCATATCTGTAGGGTGGGGACGATGTCCATCTTAGGGAGGCTGTGAAGACCCAACACGATGCTTCCCCCAGAGAGCTTGGCTTGTGACTGGTGCACAGCAGGTGTTCAAAAATGGAAGCCACCACTGTGGTTACTAACTTACAGGGAACTCCAGCTGGCTGTGATCCGGAGCTGTTCTTCTCAGAGGGAGGCCAGAGGAGGGCATCTGGGGTGGGAGCTGTCCATGGTTCTGTGTCGAAGCTGTAAGAAGCAGAGTAACTGAGCTAACGGCCATCAGTGATCACTTGTATCATGTCAGGGGCTCTTCTGGACACCTGATTCTTCAGGCCAAGGGAAAACTTTTCTCTAGATTCTCAGAGAGACACCTGCGTGTCCAGGTGAGAGAGCATGTGGTGTGCGCAGTCTGTGCGTGTGGGGCTGCCTCATGCGCACACACATATACAGGCATGTGTTTCTAATGCTGTGGGTGTAAAGTGAGTATACTGTGTGTGTTTCAGAGTGAGGGAGAGGGAGAAAGAGGGAGAGGGAGAGGGTGAGGGTGAGGGAGAGGGGAAGAGAGAGAGAGAATGAATGAGTGCTGAGGGCTGAAAGGAAAGGTGGCCAGACATTGCTGTAAGGCAGCTCACCTGTGTAAACTAGGCGGCCCCTACCTTGGCGATGAGGAGAGGTTGGTCCCCGAGACCCTCCTGCAGGCCCCAGAGTGTGTACTGTCTCCCAGCCCCATCCTCAACCCTGCCCACCAGAGCAGAGTAAATCTGAGGCCGGAGCTGAGCAGCTCCCCTGCCAGGCACTCCAAACTAATTTTCTGGTACATTATACACTTGGCCTTTTGAACAATCAATGGCCTTAAATGCTGTTTGGCTCCTGCAGCCAAATCCAAGAGAAATAAGACATAATCCATCTGGCTGATATGGCCAGGGCAGGGAGGGAAGGAGAGAGAAAGACGGAGCCCTGGGCTGCATGGGGACTTCCACTTGGCTCAGGGACGGTGGGGGGACTGGAGGGACCTGCCAACATTTGAGAGAATGGGCCTTTAAGAGATATTGATGGCCGGCTAATCACAGCCCGTTTGTCTCAATGCAGCCTGCCCACTTGTGCTGTCACTCCCCCCAGAGCCGAGCTCTGGAAGGGGAGGGCTGGGATGAGGCTCAGCATTTGGAGTTTGGAGGGAGGGCCCTACCCTTGGTGTGGATGTCCTCGAATCCTGGACCAAAGGGTATGGTTTGAGTCCCAGTCTGGAGTCAGACTGTGGGCATAATCCCCTAAGATGGTCCCAGGCCAGGGTGAGGATTTGGGGCTGTCTGGATGGACCCACTCCTGGCTCAGGGGAGACTACCATGGCCACAGGGGCCCAGCCTGGCAGAGCGTGGGATGGGAGCAGGTGCATCCGGGAGGGAGGGCTTGACTCTGTCTTCCCTGAAGTTTAGTCCATGTGGTGAGAGGGAAAGCAGATTTGGCCTCCCTCGGAGCCTCTGCTCCCCTTCAGGTGAGACTCTTGGAAGGACAAATCGCCTCTGACAGCTCAACTGGGAGGAGTGCACCCCAGGGAGCCCAGCAGTCTCAGTTTCTCCTTGAGCTGCCCCAAGAGAGGAGCAAGGCAGGGGAGTCAGGTGCTGGCCCAGGGCACAGTTCCCCCAGGTCTTTCTAGAAATGATCACTGCCTAGGGGCAGGACAGGGAGGGGGCTCAGGTGGTGTGAAGTCAGTGTGTGAGCTGCCTGGGGGGGGGGCAGGGAGGCCGGAGCGCACATTTCCCCATGGGATTTTTCGGGAGTGGTTTCGCTGGGAAGGCAAGTGGGTGAGGGGGGAGGTGTGTGGGAGGAGGCTGCTCCCTTGCCATGCACCTGGCTCTGGGGAAGACCCACCCCACCCGCCTGTCTGCACTGCCAGCACCGCCAATGCCTGGGTTGCTGCCGGTACTGCAGCTGAGATGCAGGTGACACCATAGCCCTGGGGGCAGTGGGGGTTGGGGAAGGTGCCCCAGGTGCAGGAGTCAGAGATGGGGTGGGGAGCCTAGGGTGGGTGCAGCTGCCCTGCAGAGGAGCCTCAAGACGTGCATTCGGGGTGGCAGAAGAGAGGGTGCTGGGAGGGAAGTGAGAAGTGGGGCTCCGCCTGGGATCCCTCCCTCCAGGCTGCCATGGGAGGCCCCCCAGCCACGCGGCCAGGGCCCAGGGTCCTCCCCTCCCTGGCCGACTCAGCTAGCAAGCTGCCCCTGCTTCCTGGCCTCCTGCCGGTGAGCCACAGCACAGCAGCGGGGCGGGGCCGCGCCTCTCCGGTGGGTAATTATGCTCAGAGCGTGTTCGGGGAGATGTGGGGCTTGTCTGACAAGCCTTCCGCTTGTTCCTGCCGCCCAGGCAGCCAGCGAGCTGCGTGGAGAGGCCTGGGGCTGAAGGTGGCAGGGAACCAGTGTGGATAACGAGCACTCATCCAGCTGGGTGTCTCTGTCCCTCCCCTGCCAGGGGAAGGACAGCAAGGGGGGGCCAGGTCGGAGGACCCCAGAGCGGGGGGGTGGGGTGGGTGACACACACAACAGCAGCGAAACCTAACGTTTGCCTTGCCTGCTCATTTTTTTTTCTTTTTTCTCACTGTAACCTTTTGATAAAGCGACAGCTCTTCATTTCTGTTTCATTGATGGGGAAGTCGAGACCTGAGAACATTCAGTGGCTTTGGCAAGGGCACAGGGCAGCCAGGTCCGGAGCTGGGTTTCCTGACCTGCTGTTCAGAGCTTTCCCTCGAGTCAAGCGTGGAGGTCCTTGCTATAGCCCAGGACACGGGGCAAAGGGCCGGCGTGGGGAATCCTGGGGCGGGAGTTCAGAGGAGAGATCCACAGGGAGGAGGGGCCGGGGCCCCTGCCTTGGGAAGCTCCCAGCAGCAGGATGGGCCATTCCAGCACCGTGCAGTCCTACCGCTCTGAGGCTCAGCAAGCGAGCGTGCGTTTGCAGGCCGCCGGGATCCTGGGGCTGCTGACATGGATGGCTGGCTGAGTGCTGGGGCTCCAGGAAAGATGTTGCATGACAGTCAGCTCCCCGGCCCCCCAAACCCGGAGGAGATGGCAGGGCCATGCCACAGGCTGGGATTAACCAGCAGAGGCTTCCTGGTGGAGGCAGCTCTGAGCGGAGTCTGGAGGGGAGGAGAGGCCAGGGACCCCCGGGGGTGAAATGGAGGTTCCAAGGCAAGGGCTCAGAGGGCTGGCGTGTTCACCTCCACGGGCCTAGGATGGCTGAGGGCTGGGGATGGCTGGCGATCAAGATGCAGTTTGATTGTCTGGAAATAAATGCAGGAGCCCCTGAGGATCGCTACCAGGGGAGAGAAACGCTCCAGACCGCGTGTGAAGTGCAGCTGGGATGGAGAGACTGGGGGCAGACGTGGGGCTGGCGGCCCTCCCACTGACCTGGGGTGTGACCTGGGGCTCTCTGGGTGTGGGGCTTCCGAACCTTTGGCCCAGGCTGCCACGGGGCTGGCTGGGCTGCGCTCTGGAGCTTGCTGGGATGGATGTTCCGCCCCATGCTGCCTTCCCCTACTTGCAGCCCGGCTGCAGGACGCCAGCGCCGTGCAGGGTTCTGCCGCGGGCTCTAGGAAAGTCCTGCTGCTCGGGAAGGTGCCCCACGGCTCCTTCTGCTCACTGTGCAGTGATGGATGTCTGGGATAGAGTGGGGGAGGGAGAGCAGCCCGCCTCCAGCTGCTCCAGAGAGGGGGCCGGATGGAAGTAGGCGCCCCCAGCAGCCACAAAGGGGGCGACTCCGGACTCTGAGGGCGGTTCTGGACGCAGGGGCCACTCCAGGCACCAGAGTAGGTTGCTAAGTGCTGGCCCTTATCTTAATTCTGGTTTATTCCCTAGGAGGAAAGTAACACTTTGCTTCCCAATTTCTTGGCCACTTGAGTTCACGCTGGGCTAAGGCATGGGAGACTCATGACGGCTGGGCAGGAGGGGAACCCCAAGACTTGGAAGGAGGAGGCGGAGCCAGAGGGGGCCGCCCCCAGATGCCTGCACTCAACTCACCCATCTCCCCTTTCCTCTGGGTTCCCACAGGGCATGGGACTCTCGCTGTCTTCCCTCCCTGCCAGGTCTTCCTGGGGGATTTTAGAGGGACAAGTCCTCTTCTTGGGGCTAGGGGTAATGGGAACCCAGGAGCCATAGGCACCTGTAAAACCAATTTAAAAATCAGTCTAGCCAACCAGCCCCCAAAGGAGCCAAAGGGAGCTATAGAGTAACTCAAAAGCAGACACTAATGGAGGAGAAAAGAAATGTAGTTACATATTCATCAGCTTTTAAATATTCATGAGGATTGTAAAGCAGATTAATTTTCATGCCTCATTTCTCCCGTGGTTCCCGCTGTCCATATTTTACCGCAGTGGCAGAAGGGAAAGGAGCCACACACCCCTTTGGCCCCTGCCCTTACCCGCTTCAGGAGCAGTGTGCGTGTGTGCGCACGTGCATGTGTGTTCGCATGTGTGTGCCTGTGTGTGTGCGTGTGGCCAGGGGAGCCAGACAGCAGTCCCTGTGGGGCTGAGGGAGTCCCTTCTGCCAGGTCAGGGTGATGGGTGCTGCAGCAGATGGGATGGGGAGGACACGGGGGCTGCAGGGAGTGGGGAGCACACGGCGGCAGGGGTCTCCGGGCCGTTTCCTGCCTTCCCAGTGCGATGTGAGACTTGCTGGAGTCGGCCAGGGTTTCACCTCCACTCCCCCGAGCTAATCGCCCGAGACGAATGATGGAGGAGGTGAGAGAGCAGAGGGCGGCCTGGGAGAGACTGAAGGACACAGAGGAGGCGCAGTGACAGGACAGAGACTGGGAGGGGCGCGAGGGCCAGGGGATGGTGCTACTCTTAGAATAAGAGAACTCTTAGAATAAGAGGACCCAGGGTAATGGCAGGAAGCAGGAAGGCTAGACATCTGGAGGGACTTCTGGGCCTTTTCTCTACAGGGAGTGGGAGAAGTGCTTCCCTGAATCACAGCCCAGCCGTGCGCACAGCGAGGGGACGCCGAGACCAGAGAAGTGCAGGGGCTGCTTGGGAGCAGTCGGGGCCCAGTGGAGTCAGGGGGAGGCTGAGGTCCCTGCAGGGAGTCCAGGTGAGCCCCAAGAGCCCAGCGCCGTGTCTGGGTAAGAGGAAGGAGGAGTTGGCTTCTTCTTTTTTTAAGATTTATTTATTTATTTGAAAGTCAGAGTTACAGAGGGGGGGGTCTTCCGCTGGTTCATTCCCCAGTTGGCCACAACAGCCAGTGCTGCGGCCAAGCTGAAGCCAGGAGCCAGGAGCTTCATCTAGGTCTCCCACAAGGTTAGTAGGGACCAGCACTTGGCCATCTTCCTGTGCTTTCCCAGGTCATTAGCAGGGAGCTGGATCAGAAGTGGAGCAGCTGGGACTCGAACCGGTGTGCATATGGGATGCAGGCATCACAGGTGGTGGCTCTACCCACTGCACCACAGCACCAACCCCAGGAGCTGGCTTCTAAAGGGCCCCTTTGGTTTGCCAGCTCCGCTCCTTTCCGTGGAGGTGGGAGGAAGGTGACACCAGGAAGGGGGTGTCCAAGCGGCTCTGTGGTACAGTAGGGGCATCATGGGCGACACCCAGCCTGGCGGGGCCCTTCACCCTCCCTGTGCCCTCTTGGGTCTCCCCAGTGAATTCCAGCAGCTCCCTGGGTGTCTATCCACACACCCCACGTGATGCAGCTGAGCAGGTCCCCGGCCACCGGCCACCTTCCCTGTAGCCAGTCAATGGCGCCCCCCTGCCCCGGCTGTGATTGGAATGTTACTTGGCCAGAACTCACACAGGATGTAAACCCCAAAGTCATGAGTTGATGACACTAAGAGGCTGGAGACGAAGTCGCGTTATGGCGATTAGAGGTGGGGCCTGGGATGGTCAGAGGGTCCTTCTCTCGAGAGCGCTGTCACCGACGTCCGGGCCTGGGCCCCGAGGCCTCCCCTGCTTCCAGCCTGGCCACGGCGCCTCTGTCACACACACTCTGCCATTGCTGGGAGGCTCGCTGAAGCCTGCATCGAGCCCTGGGCACTTCTGTCCTCCTGAACCGTGAGCTGCGTGAACTGCTCTTTCCTCCAGAAGTGGCTTGTCGCGGGTGTCCGCCTGGACCTGCGGAAAGCTCGCACCGAATCATCCTTCCGACTGCTCAGCCTGAGCGACTTAGGAGGCGCCCTTGCCGCTCTGCCCCCCAGTCCTTCTTCACCCTAAGACTCGGGATCATGGCTGGCGCTGTGGTACAGCAGGTGAAGCCTCTGCCTGTGTTGCCAGCATCCCACATGAGCACTGGTTCCAGTCCCGGCTGCTCCACTTCTGATCCAGCTCCCTGCTAATAAACTTGGAAAGCAGCGGAAGGTGGCCCAAGTGCCTGGGTCCTTGCCACCCATGTGGGAGACCCGGAAGAAGCTCTTCCTGGCTCCTGGCTTCAGCCTGGCCCAGCCCTGGCTGCTGAGGCCATTTGGGGAGTGAACCAGCAGGTGGAAGATCTCTCTCTCTCTCTCTTTTTGTAACTCTGCTTTTCAAATAAATAAATAAATAAATCTTTTTTTAAAAAGCAGCATCTCAGCATCCCACCCCTTCTCATGCCTCCGTGGCCAAGTTCCCATCGTCCTTGTCCCCACTTTTACACCTACTGTCTTCCATCTCTCCCCCTCTCCCACGGAACACCCAGTCTATTCTTCTAAAAAATGTATTTATTTTTCATTTGAAAAAGAAAGACAAAGATGTCTCATGGGCTGGTTCACTCCCCAAAATGCCTGCCAAAGCTGGGGCTGGGCCGGGTTGAAGCTGGGAGCCAGGAATTCAATCCGGGTCTCCCATGTGGCTGTCTGGGACCCAAGCATTTGGCCAGTGCTGCTGCCTCCCAGCGTGTGCGTTCCCAGGAAGCGGGAATTGGAAGGAGAGCTGGGACTTGAAAGGGGTTGCAGGCATCCCAAGCAGCAGCTAAACTTCTGTGCCGAACGCCGGCCCCCGTGCCCTCCCAGTCTGTTCTTGACACACCAGCCAGAGCGGGGCTTTCGGCAACATCCAAGTCGTCCCCGGCTCCCACGTCGCTCAGAGTCAAAGCCCAAATCCTCTGGCTTGCAAGGCTCTGCGCAGTGTGCCTTCCCCTACTGTCCACCCGGCCTCGTCTCTTTCTCACACACGCCCCGGCAGCCACGTTGCCTTCCTTGCTGGCCCTTGAGCAAGCCAGACCTGCTGCCGCCTCAGGACCTGTGCCCTGTACTCACCCCTTCACCTCCTTCAGAACCGTGCTGGATTTATCTTCTGCATGAGGCCTTTCCCAAGCACCTGCTTCGGACCACTGGTCCCTTCCCTCGCTCTCCCTCCCTTTCTTCCCTGCCCCTGGAGACCCCGTGGGCAACATCCAAAACATGAACAGAAGGCCTCCCGCTGCCTGTGAGGGTCTGGCTGCTGTGGGACCTGCTCACCTGATGAACACACCGGAACACGGGACCTGCTGTGGGCAACAACTCCAGACAGTGGGCAACTGCACGGCGGTCCCCAAACGAGAGGGACCCCACCATGGCATCTGCTTGTGGCCTGGGCGAAGTTTCCAAAATGGAGCAGACAGAGCCTGGCGCCTGAGATGCTGAGACAGAGCCTGGAGTTTGGGGGAAGAATACTGGAGAGGAGGGAGCTGCCCACAGAAGGTTCGGGAAGTCGTAGAGTGTCTTCAAATCTTTGGCTGAACACGGATCTGTTCATGCTTGGGGCAAAACTCTGCAGGGCTGGGCAAAGACCAGACAGAAAGCAGTGGGATGGACAGTTTTTGAGTTCACATGGGGCTGGGGATAGGTCAGATTCCACTGGCACGTGGAGAGACCTCGGGCATGGATTGCTGGTGAGTCCGTGGGAAGATACCACTTCCACTCTGCCTGAAGCAGGGGTCCTTGCCCTGGGTCCACCCTCACCGCGCTCAGAATCAAGCCTGACAGATTCAAGTGATGCTAAGCAAACCCACCGGCCTTGAAAGGAATAACGCAATCCAGAGCTCAGTGCCGTCAAAGTCCACGGATCTAACAAACATCGAGCAGTGACGTAAGACATGGGCAAAGCTGACTCATAACCAGAAGATGCAATCAACAGAAACAGACCTCCAGGGAAGAAGCTGATGGAATTAGCAGACAAGGGACTCTGAACACACCACACACGCTCAAGACTGCAGAGGTCTCATGCACACGGCCGGGGAAGAGATGGAAGGTTCGCAAAGGCCGATGGGGTTTGTAAAGAAGGAGACAGAATATCTGAAATGAACAAGGAAGTGGTTTGGTTTCTTCTGCCCCGTCTGGCGGCTGAGTGCCTCTGGCGAAACAGCCTTGCTTTCGGTTTCGTCCTGAAATACAGTCTGGGGCATCTCCTGACCCCCCCCCCCCATGCGTCCCCTGGTCCCAGCACGCCACCTACCGTCCGGCTCCGCTGCACACTTTCACCATCTGTCTCCTTGGAGACCAGGGTGAGCGTGGGAGCTCTTGCAATGGGCAGAAGAGGAAGAGCTGGTCTTGGCCCCGTGGAGCCCTCAGTGTAGCCAGACTCACACAGTGCCAGTAAGAAAGAGACCAGGTTCAGGAGCCCAGGGGGGCGAAAGTGCTTTGGGACAGAAAGAAGGAGGGCTTCACGGAAGAGGCAGCATTGGTGCTGGTTTTGAAGGATGGATAAAGTTTGGGCTGATGGGAATGAAGAGACAGGCTTTGGGGGCCAAACCGGACGTGGTCTTGAATTCCCTCTCTTCTGTTCTGCTTCTGGTCCCACGAGCTAGCTGCCCCCTTCTCGGGGTCTTTGGCTGCCAGCTGCCAACACAGCCGTGGGTGCCCTGGCCCCTGGCAGCTGAGCCTCTCATCTCTTTGTCTCATCTCATCTCCCCTCTCTTACCAACCTCCATTCTGAGTGCAGTGGATTTTCCCTCACCCGCTTCCTGCCTGTCCACTGGCCGTCAGGGGACCCCCGGGGCAGCAGGTGTGTGCACGATGGGTGCTCAGACACAGGCTTCAGGGTGACACACGCGCCCTGCTCTCCTCCCATCTTCCCAGGCTGCCTTTCCACCTGTCCCCCAGGCCAGCTGTTCCTTCTCTTCCTCCCACATCAGGAGGAGAGCTGCATCCGGCTGAGTTCTCAGTCCCCCAGGGCTCCCCACCTGAGCCTGGAGCCACAGGCTGTGGGCAGTGCTGGCCTGTGGCCCTGGGTGGCCTGGGAGTCAGCCTGGGCAGGCATCAGAAGAGGCCAGCACCGTGGGGCGGCTGTGAGTCCTGACTTGGCTGCCCAGTGGAACGGGCCTGAGTTTCGTTTCCGCCATCCAAGGTTACTTCACTCCCAATGCTCGGATTCCTTATCTTAACAGCTAAATGAGGATCATCCTGTCTGTGGCGTGGGCGCATGGAGCCCTGGAGGAATGGCAGGTGCTGTTACTGTTACTCTGCTGTTGTTGTTGGCAGGAATGGAGGCTGCACACCTGCACCCCTGCCCTGGTTCTCTCCACCTCACTCCCCCTCCAGCAGCTTTGCTGAAGCCCGCAGCTGCCTGGCCCTGGTTCTGGGTCCTGCTCTCACGGCCCCCAGAGGGGCCCAGCGTGTCTGTAATCGCAGTTCTCTTGCTCAGCAAAGCCATCAACACCTAATGTCCCGTGTCATTGCTGGTTCTCTGTCTGCAGGCGCCTCGCTCCTCATGGAGCCGCTCAGCCACCCAGGGCAGTGCCATCTGGCTGGGAACGGCCGGGGCAGCCAGCAGGCCCCTGAGCTTCCGCGACGCCTTGGTGACAATTTGCTTACACATGATTTTTTTTTGACATGCAGAGTGGACAGTGAGAGAGACAGAGAGAAAGGTCTTCCTTTTACCGTTGGTTCACCCCCAATGGCCACTGTGGCCAGCGTGCCGGCGCACTGCACTGATCCGAAGCCAGGAGCCAGGTGCTTCTCCTGGTCTCCCATGTGGGTGCAGGGCCCAAGCACTTGGGCCATCCTCCACTGCACTCCCGGGCCACAGCAGAGAGCTGGCCTGGAAGAGGGGCAACTGGGAAAGAATCTGGCGCCCCGACCGGGACTAGAACCCGGTGTGCAGGTGCTGCAAGGCGGAGGATTAGCCTAGTGAGCCACACCAGCCTAGTGAGGCGCCAGCCTGCTTACACGTGATTTAATGTCAGACGCTGTTCCTGGTGCTTTCCAGCTCAGAGACCTGCATCCCAGCCGCTCATGGGACCTACAGAGGAACCTCACGTCCCCAGCACCAGAGCCTCACCCCTCTGCTCTCCTTGGGCCCATGGGAAACTCAGTCTGGGGCTGGCATTGTGGCACAGCAGTGCTGGTTCATGTCCTGGCTGCTCTGCTTCTGATCCAGCTCCTGCTAATGACCTGGAAAAGCAGGGGAAGAGGCCCAAGGGCTGGGACCCTGCCCCCAACATGGGAGACCTGGATGGAGTTCTCGGCTCCTGGCTGAAGCCTGGCCAACTCCGGCTGTTGTGGCCATTTGAGGAGTGGACCCATTGGAAGATCTCTCTGTGTTCTTCCTCCTTCACCTCTTCCTCCCCCTCTGTCACTCTGCCTTTCATATACACAAATCTTACGAGAGAGAGAGAGGGAAACTGAGCCCCCCCGCCCCCCGGCCTGGCTCACCGCTGATGCCTGTGGTGAGTTTTTAGGGTAGGGCCCAACAGAAAGCCAGGGCCGGGAAAGGTGACCTTGGAGGAGGACGTCGGAATGGTGGAAAGAAGAGTCAGGGGCAGCTTACCCTAGATGTCTGAGTTTCTGTGCCCTGGACCTCAAGGCAGGGCCCGCTCCCCTGGGAGCACCACAGTGAACCAGTCTGGCTCACTCTGCCACCCTCAGCCCCCAGGGAGCACCCAGGGCCCACGTCCCAGCCTGGCCTAAGGACGTGTGGGCTGCCCCCCGGGAGGGGGCAGACAGTGGTGGGCAGCTCTGCCAGCCAGCCCAGTGCAGGTCAGGACAAGGGAGCCCAGAGCCAGACCAGGGAAGGGCCACCAGGGGAGGGGGTCCCTCTCAGCAACCATCCAGGTAGCCCCCATCCCCCACCCTGCCGCACGTCTGCCAGGCTCCAGGGCGCCGTCTCTTCTACCTTGAGCCCTGTGGGTTCTTCCCAGCACCGCTGGGACCCGCTGGCATTTTCACAAAGCACTTCCATAAATACTGAGAGAGAACAAAAGGGAAGTAATTACAGAAAATACAAACAGCGTGGAGATCGGCAAGTTCCCCCAGCACAGGTTTCCCTGCCTCAGATGGCCGCTGTGGGGCCTGGGAGGCTGGCCTGCCTCCCCAGCGGGCTCCGGGCCAGGGCTCCAGCCCTTCCAGATGCGCTGCCGCTGGTCACCGGGGCTCCTGCAGGACCGGGGCAGCCTCAGTCCCAGCTGCTGGTGTGGGGGTTTACCCCTGAGGACTCGCAGCCGCTGCCTCAAGAGCACCTGCTGTGACAAGTGACACTCCCCGTCCACCCCAGACCTCGGCCACCACACCTCACCTCCCAGTCACATGCGCTCTGCTGGGAGGAACACTGGGAGTCCCGCTCCCCGGGACCCTGGGTCTGCCCTGCTCCCCCAGCAGGGGGCATATGGTGGCCTGGTTCAATGCGCCCACCCCTGCTGGGTGGAGGGGGAGTGGACTAGAACTGACACCTGTGTCCAGTTGAGCCATCATGGATCTCCCGACTCTGGGGTTAGGGCCCGGGATGGTCTCCCCGTGACGTTCTTTATTTGTTTGTGTACGTGCGGGAGCTCTGGGAGGAAAGATGGGAGGCAGAGTGTAGGTAGAAGCAGAGGGGAGAGGTGGCAGCTGCGTGCCCAGTGCCCATGGCTCTCCTAGCCTCGATAGCCATCCTCTCTGAGATGTGACCTCGTTCCTGACATTGGGGTCCACTAGACACACTGACGTTCTCTTAGGACATTAAAAAAGATTTATTTTATTTACTTGAAAGGCAGAGTGACAGAGAGGGAGAGACAAAGAGATCTTCCCTCTGCTGGTTCATTCCCCAAATGGCCGCAATGGCCAGGACTGGGCCAGGCTGAAGCCAGGGACCTGGTATCCCCATGTGGGTCTCCCACGTGGGTGCAGGGGCCCAAACACTTGGGCCGTCTTCTGCTGCTCCCCCAGGTGCATTAGCTGGGAGCTGGATTGGAAGTGGAGCAGTCAGGGCTTGAACAGGTGTTCCTGTGGGATGCTGATGGGAGCCTGGGAGCTGGTGGCCGATGTCAGTGTCCCTGAGAGGAGGCCGTTGCTGAGCCGAGCCCTCCGTTCTCCTCCCAGTTTTGCACCTTGCAGCCGGGCCCTGGTCCTTGCCACCACACTCCCAGCAGTGTACTGCACAGGACCCGGAGTCTGAACCCGGCGCTTCAGCCCCAGCTCAGCCCCTGAGGATCTTAACGGAGGGATCACTCCACCTCCTTGGGCCAGGGCAGCGGCCCCTGCACGGCTCCTGCAGAGGGCACCATCCCTCCCCCCCCCCCCCCCCTGTGCACTTGCTCCTTCTGGCTCTGACTCTGACCCCTCCCCGCTGGCTGTCCTGTCTGGCTGCTGTGCGGTGTCTCTGGACCTTACTTTGTCTTGAGCACTCACCCAGTCTCAGCGGTCAGTCCGCACTCTCCTCCGCTCCTCCTCCGAGCCCAGAGGGGCTGCCTATAGGATCCCTGCCCGCCAGCCCTGTCCCCTCCCACCTGGCAGCTCGGACTGCCCGGAGCCTTGCCCAGAGCCTGTGACCCAGAGCCCGGGCTCCCCTGGCCTCTACAGGCACCCAGCTCCAGCCAAGGAGGGGATCCCTGCTCCCACCTCCAGGTCACCCCCCTCACCCCCACACCCTTCTGTCTGCGGGGAATCAGCCCACAACCCCCACTGCAGCTGGCTCCTCGCCTTCCTCCCCCACTTCCTGGCACAGACCAGCAACGTGGCGCTCCCTCCTGCGCTGCCATCCCTGGCACCCCCCTCGCTCTCCCAGCCTTTCTCTTGTGTGCTGGCTTTCTCCCCCAGGCAGCTGGAGCAGGGCGCCTTCGATTTCTCCATTCAATCTGAGGCGTAGCAATTTTCTGCTCTCCCGTAATTAGGGGAATTTTAAGCAAACTCCCCGACGGATGATTACAGCAGGTTCAATCCCGGCTCCTTTGATCAGGGAAGAATGAGGACGCTGTTGGAATATTCCTCGACCCGCTGGCCAGCCAGCCTCAGAAGCTCGCGCCTGGCTCGTGGGCTCCCCCTGGAGGGCTTGAACTTGTGTCCTGGCTTCTGAGTGTCCCTGGGCACTGGCGGCTCCCCAGGGCAGAACTGGGTTCAAATCCTGCTTCATTATGGATTATTCCTGTTGTGGCTTCTGTCTTTGGACTGATATCCTGGACTCACACCTGGGGTTGGAATGGCGTCTTGGGCTAGGAGTTAAAAAGTCCTATGACCTAGGACCTAGGACCTAGGACCTAGGGAGGTCTGCCTGCTGTGAATGGCTGTGCCCTCTAAGGGGTGTCATTCCCACAGCAGCGTATGTGAATGGAGGAGATTCCTGGGGTTGTACAGTGTGCAACCTGAACAACGCACTTGGCACTTTGCACCTGCTTGAGAGACTCCACTTTCCTAAAAGGTCAGAGGAAGAGGTGCTTGCTGGGAATGGGAAAGGCTTCTTCCCATTTAGCCCACATTCCCAGCCTTTCTTTGTGCCCGCCCACAGCAGGGCAGAGTATTGGGAAGAGCATGGCCTTGTGACACAGCCTGAAGAACTCCAGTTCAGCTGTGTCCCGGACGTGCGACCTTGGGCTCCCTAATGAACCTCTGCTGGGTAAATGCCACTGCCCTGCCTGTCTTTCTGCCTGCCCCACACAGCTCTTTGTAAACACCGTCCCCCTCCAGGGTAAACCCAGTTCTGCTCTGTCTGCCCCCGGGCCCCGTGTCCTCTCACAAAACCGTGCTGGAGAGTGGACCGCGGGTATTAATAGACTGCTAATGTCTCCAGCATTCCCATGCAGTGGGCCTGGCTTTTCCATAGGTTAATTAGGCCGTATTTCAGGATAATTACGACTGTATATTCCTACACTAATTAAGTGGCTTTAAACCATCTCCACAACGCAGCTCCGTGAATCCTAATTAAGCCTCACCGCCGAGTGCTCCGGAGTCCCGCACGCCACCCGCTCCGTCTGCGCCAGGCACGGCCGAGGCCGTGCTGTGACCGTGAGCTTCAGTAGGGCTTTTTTTCTTGGGATCATGTCAGGATGATTCCCCGTGAATACCGGATGAGGCTTTGCTCGGTTCCTCTTTTGTTTTCCCGAGGAGGGGGTGGGGTGGGGGGCAGGGGAACACAGCGCTGATGTGGGTTCATCCTCGTCTCCTAGCTCTGCTGAGCAGAGTCAGTGGGCTCCCGGGGGACGCAGGCAGGGAGGCGTGAGCGTGTGGGTGCATGTGTCAGTCTCGTGTGAACGTGTGTGAGACCGGGCGTGCTGTAGCATTGTTCACTGGGGACCTCCATCTCACGTGAGCTGATCTGGCACAGCGCATGACCACCTGCTGGTAGAAGCAACATTCCAGAAAACACCTGTCTGCCAGGCGCCACTCTCTCCCCTCCCTCTCCGTGTTTTGTTCTTGGCGGTCCTTGCCAGCTGGGCTGCTTGTCCCCAAACCAGCGTGCCCCGTTCAAGCCCTGGCTCCTCTGCTTCCGACCTAGCATCCTGCTAACACGCACCCTGGGAGGCAGCAGATGCCTCAAGTGCATGGTCCCTGCCACTCACATGGGAGACCCGAATGGAGTTCCTGGCTCCTGGCTTTGACCTGGCCCAGCTCTGGCTGTTGCAGGCATTTGCAAAGTGAGCCAACAGATGGAAGATCTCTGTCTGTCTGTCTGTCTGTCTTTCTCTGTGTGTGTGTATCACTCTGCCTTTCAAACAACATGAGAATAAATGCCAAGGGACCCAGACTGGAACCTGGCTCTACCACTTGCTGATCATGTTTACCTGCAGACAGGCGCCTGAGCCCCAGCTTCCTCGTCTGGAAAGTGACAACGACAGCAGCTGTCTCTTAGGTCGGCCAGGAAGATCCAGCAAGGCCACAGGATGGTGTGAGGAGGCAGCCGACTGCTCTCCCAGCTGCGGAGCTGGTTCCCATGGGGAAGAGGCGTACTCCCTGCCCCTCCCGTGTCCTAGGGCCATGGATGTGTGAAGGGCCACAATGGAGCGTGACTGCAGCTGGGAGGTGGCCAGGAAGGGGCTGTGAGGTCAGGTCTCAGGAGCCTCCAGCCCTGGCCTGCAATCCCCTAAGCTCCCCTCTACCTGACCCCTGACCTCACTCTGCTCTGTCTCCTTCCCCATGCAAAATGAAGTCCTTTTGTCGCTATTGTTCTTAAAGATTTATGTCTTTGAAAGGCAGAGTTAGAGAGAGAGAGAGAGATGGGGGCAGGGGAGAGACAGAGAGATCCTCCCTCTACTGGTTCACTTCCCAGATGCCCACAATGGCTGGGGCTGGGCCAGGCCAAGGCCAGGATCCGGGTCTCCTGGGTGCAGGGGCCCAAGCACTTGGGCCATCTCCTGCTGCTTTCCCAGGTTCATTAGCAAGGAGCTGGATCAGAAGTGGAGCAGCCAGGACTCCAACCAGGTCCCATATGGGATGCCTGTGTCACAGACGGTGGCATTACTCTCTGTGCCACAGCACCAGCACCCCTCCCCCTACAGTCTTCCTTTCACCTCCCACCCCCCAGGCAGCAATGGGGAGGGGCAGCTGTGGCCTGTCCTGCTCTCTTTCTGCGGAGAGAGGGCCCAGGCGTGCTGAGTAAGACGCTAATCCCGGATGGACAGATGACAACACCCCAAGCTCCGCGGAGGCCAGGGAGGCGCTCGGCTGTCCTCGGGGACGGGAAGCAGGTGGCGTTTATTTCACCTGGCTGTCACACACGGCGCCCGGCTCCTCTGACAACAGAACACTGTGTGAAGGCGCAGATAAGCTCTGCTGGAGAACTGACAGCTACGACGGCAGCCCTTGCCCCTCTCTCACTGTGGCGGCTCTGCGAAAACAGGCGGGGGTGACAGGCATGCCCGGCAGGTACAGAGCGAGCCTCACTCTCTTCCATAGGGCAGGTAAGGCCGTCCTGGGCTAGCACAGGTGAGCACCTGCAGAATTCAATTACATTTTAAAGATTTATTTAATCAGTGGAAAGGCAGAGTTACAGAGAGAAGGGAGACAGAGAGAAAACTCTTCCATCTATTGGTTTATTCCCCAAATGGCCAGGTCTGAGACAGGCTGAATCCAGGAGCCAGGAGCTTCTTCCGGGTCTCCCACCCAGGTGCAGGGGCCCAGGGACTTGGGCCATCTTCTGCTGCTTTCCCAGGCCATAGCAGAGAACTGGATCAGAAATGGAGCAGCCAGGACTTGAACTGGCACCAGCGTGGGATTCCAGAGCCACAGGAACCCATTAGCCAGAGTGCCAGCCTCACATTTAGTCAATTTTTAAAAGAAGATGTATTTGCTGGGAAGGTGGAGCAACAGAGACAGACCTTGCATCTGTCTCTGTTGCCTACAACAACCAGCATGAGGCCAGGACCGTGGCACTCCATCCAGGTTTCCCCCGTGGGTGACAGGCACCCAAGTACCTGAGCCATCAATTGCTGCCTCCCAAGGTACATTAACAGGAAGCTGGATCGGAAGTGGAGAGGGGACTTGAGCCCGTGCACTCAGATATGGGCTGCAGATGTCCCAAAGGGGTGTCCTAACCACTGAACACCTGCCCTAACTTGGCAAATTCAGCTGGAGAAGAGAAGCTGCCTTCCTAGAGACGCAGGCCCCACCCAGGCTTCCTCCTATGGGCACTGAGGGAAGAGAGAGAGGGTGGAGCGAGGACAGGGGCTCAACACGCAGGGAGCCGGGCACACCGCAGGCAGGCAGCCCGGAAGAGGCCCCTCGCAACCCGCCCGGGCTGCCTCCTGGGCTGCCATTCTAGGAAATAAGCATCACTTTTTGAAGTGGCCCTGTGCAGGGTGCTCTGTAACCGCAGCTCAAGTGGACTGAGACGCCGTGTCCATGTGGGCAGCAGAGGACGGCCTGGCTAGGGCCTGCGGTCAAGGTTGCAGGGCAGCCTTCGGGATCCACGCTGACTCGGTTGTTTCCTGCACCTGTGGGGAGGGCACAGCGCCTCACTGCACAGAGCAGTCAGGGGGATGAGGCCCAGGGCATAGGAAACCCTTTGCAGACTGAGGCCTTGAGAGCAGCCGTGTTGTCCCACCCCAGCTGGTCCTGACCTGGGAGGTAGGGCCTCCTCTGCCAGCATCCAGCAGGGTGGGAGGAGGGGGCGGGGAGCAGGAAGACTCCTCCCTGTCTCCTCCTTCACCCCTGCAGAGCCAAGGGGCCTGGGAGAGGGGTTTAGAGACAGCACCTCCGCTCTGTCCAGCCCAGCACTCCTACCCCATTAGCTATGGTTGTGCCAGGCAAGGGGACGAGAGCAGGACAGATCTGAGCACCCGGGACCTCCCCTAGGAGCTAGGAGGGTTGACTGGGCTCTTGGTATGGATGCTGTCCCTGGCACTGGCTGGGTCTAGGTCTCAGGGTTGGGGGTGGGGAGGGTGTGGGCTTGGTGCCAGGGGAGAGGACCGGCTGGCTTTTGTGTGTACTGAGCTAGTGGGGCTGGGGAGAAGGAGTCAGAGTAGCCTTGACCATGGCCAGAGGGAGTCTGTGCACAGGGAGGCACTCCTGATTTGTCTCTGCCCCGTCACTGGGCTGGGAGAGGGAGAGGGAGGGCAAGGGCATCCAGGTGCAGCGTGGGAGAGAGGCAGAGAGACCCCACCCGATGCCACATCACAGGGCTCTGCAGTCACACAGGCTCGGAATCATGTCCCGACTCCACGTCCCTTCAGCTGGGTGACAGCGCTTTCCACGTTACGCGGCTGCTGTGCAAATTCAACAAGATGACACGCGTAGGACATTCAGCAAAGGGCCTGGCAGGCGATAAGCCCTGGAAAAACCTTTAACTTGGAGGCTCCCCGTGGCCTGGGGTTCCTCCCTCCCACTGGCTCTTGCTGCTAGCCTTAGCCTATCATGACGGGTCCCCAGGAGCGGTAAATGCTATATACTAGGGTGCATTAAGAAAGTATGGAAAAGTGGAATCAAAAGATAAGCTTGTTTAGGCGCAGTTTTTGAAACCCATGCATAGCTTTTTTCATAATACGTATTTCCATGAACTTTTTGAGAACCTGTTTTGCATATATTTCAGAATCATTTGTACCACGATAACATCCTTTAATTCCACTTTCCATGAATTTCTCGAAGTAGCCTTGCATCAGGAAGTTAAAGGGGACACGAGTGAGTGTGTAGAGGGCTGACTGCTGTAGCTGCGGTGGCCAGGGATGGTCTCTTTAAGGAGGCAGCAGAGACTGGAAGGGCGGGGCAGTGCCAGGTGCTGCAGGTACAGAGACAGGCTGCCTGGCATCCACAGGGCACTGGTGTGGCCGGCACAGTCAGGGCGAGGGGAGAGTGGAGGGGCTGGAGATGCATTGAGGGTCCAAGTGTCCCCACAAGGCAGCCAGGGCCTGGCACAGAGGAGAAAGGGAACAATTGCTCTTTCCTTTTAAAGAAAGGTATGTCTTTTAAAAAATTTATTTATTTATTTGAAAGACAGAGTAATAGAGGGAGGGAGGGGGGATAGAGAGAGAGAGAGAGATCTTCAAAGGCTGGCTCCCTCCCCACATGGCCATGACAACTGGGTCTGGGCCAGGCTGAAGCCAGAAACCAGGCACTCCGTTCAGGCATCCCTCATGGGTGGCAGGGGCCCAAGCACTTGGGCTATCGCCAGCTGCTTTCCCAGGTGCATTAGCAGTGAGCTGGATCAGAAATGGAACAGCTAGGTATCGAACCTGCACTCTGATACGAGACCCCTGCCTCACAAGCAGCAGCTAAACCCGCTGCAGCACAGCGCCAGCCCCGCGGCTCACTGCTTCTCAGCGCTGAATGAGATTGTACTGTCTGGATGTCTCCCAGTTACCCACCCCTTCCTACTGAGGGGCATCTTGGTGCTTCAGGTATTCGGCACTCTGAGCAGAGCTGTTGTAGACACGTGTGTGTGGGTTTTGTGTGGACAGAGGGTGCACCCCTGGGGAAGTCCGAAGGCATGGGACTGCTGAATTCTGCAACAAGAGTATGCTTACATTTACAGGAAACTGACAAGTGGCTACACCAGTTTGCACTTTAAGATTTATTTTATTTTATTTTTAGTGAAGAGACTGATTTTCCATCTTTTTAAATTTTTATTTTATTTATTTATTTATTTTTGACAGGCAGAGTGGACAGTGAGAGAGAGACACAGAGAGAAAGGTCTTCCTTTGCTGTTGGTTCACCCTCCAATGGCCGCCGCGGCCGGCGTACCGCGCTGATCCGAAGGCAGGAGCCAGGTGCTTCTCCTGGTCTCCCTTGGGTTGCAGGGCCCAAGCACTTGGGCCATCCTCCACTGCAGTCCCTGGCCACAGCAGAGAGCTGGCCTGGAAGAGGGGCAACTGGGACAGAATCCGGCACCCCGACCGGGACTAGAACCCAGTGTGCCAGCGCCACAAGGCAGAGGATTAGCCTAGTGAGCTGCGGCACCGGCTAAGATTTATTTTATTTATTTGAAAGAGTTACAGAGTGAGACAGGAAGAGAGCGAGAGAGCGAGAGGTCTTCTATCCACTGGTTCACTCCCCAAATGGGTGCAATGGCCAGAGCTGAGCCAGTCCAAAGCCAGGAGCTGGGGAGTCTGTAATGAACAGGTGTTTTCGGGGGGGCTGGTGTTGCGATTAAGCAGGTTAAGCTGCTTCCTGTGGCAATAGCATCCCATATGAAATCTGCTTTGACTTCTGGTTGCCCCCTTTCCGATCCACTCCCTGCTCTGGGAAGGCAGCAGAAGATGGCCCCCAGCACCCATGTAGGAGACCTGGATGGAGCTCCTGGCTCCTGGCTTTGGTCTGGCCCAGCCCCGGCTTTTGTGGGCGTTTAGGGCCATCTGCTAGTTTGTTCCCCCAAATGGCTGCAATGGCTGGAGCTGGGCCACTCTGAAGCCAGGAGCCAGGAGCTTCTTTCTGGGTCTCCCATGGGGGTGCAGGGGCCCAAGTACTTGGGCCATCTTCTACTGCTATCCCAGGCCATTAGTAGGGAGCTGGATTAGAAGTGGAGCTGCTGGGACTCAAACCTGTGCGCATATGGGATGCCGATGCAGAGGCTTAGCCTACCACAATGCCGGCCCCCAGAGCTTCACTTTCTTTCTTTATTATTATTATTATTATTATTTAAAAATTTTAATTTTTTTGACAGGCAGAGTGGACAGTGAGAGAGAGAGAGAGAAAGAGAGAGAGAGAGAGAGAAAGGTCTTCCTTTTCCGTTGGTTCATCCCACAATGGCTGCTGTGGCTGGTGCGCTGTGGCTGGCGCACCGCGCTGATCCGAAGCCAGGAGCCAGATGCTTCTCCTGGTCTCCCATGTGGGTGCAGGGCCCAAGGACCCAGGCCATCCTCCGCTGTACTCCCAGGCCACAGCAGAGAGCTGGACTGGAAGAGGAGCAACCGGGACAGAATCCGGCGCCCCAACTGGGACTAGAACCTGGTGTGCCGGCGCCACAGGCGGAGGATTAACCTATTGAGCTGTGGCGCCGGCCCAGAGCTTCACTTCTTGATACTACTTTTTTGCCACAGTCCACTGAGTGCTGCTGCAACAGAATACCAGAGTGAGCAATTTATAATGAACAGGGGGTTTTCAGCTCAGGCTCTTGGAGGTCGGGGAGCTGCCTCTGGTGAGGGCCCTCTGGCTGCATCAGCCTGTGGAAGCCAGCATGTGGTGAGAGAGAGGAGTGTGGGAGAGGGCAAGAGGGGCATAATGTCGCTTTCATAGCAAACTCACTCTTGCAATAATAGCATTCACTCACTCAAAAAGGCAGCGCCCTCATGACCTAAACACCTCCCGTTAGCACTGGCCTCCCAACACATCTCACTGAGGATTAAGTGTCCAGCATAGGAGCCTTGGCGGACACCTTCACACCCAGCCTCCAGCTTATCCAGGATTCTTTCATGGGTTGTATCTAAAAAGTCGTGATCAACCCTATGTCACCTAGATTTTCTTCTGTGCTGTCTTCTAGGGATTTTCTATGAGGGCACCTTAAAAAGCTTGTGAAAAAAATGGAATTAAAAGATAACTGGGAGCTGGCATTGTGGCTCAGCAGGTGAAGCCTCCACACTCCATGCGGGAGTCCTGGTTACTCCAAGCTTCTGACCCGGCTGCTTACTGATGCACCTGGGCAGCGAGCAATGGTTATGCCACTCACCTCGGAGATTCGGATGGTGCTCCTGGCTGGTGGCTTTGCCTGGCCCACCCCTGGCTGTTGTGTGCATTTGGGGAATGAACCAGTGAATGGATTCTCTTATTTTTCCTCTCTCTTTTTCTCTCTCTGACTTTCAAATCAAAAAGTAAATCTCTTTTGTTAAAAAAAGACAAATTAATTTTAATACAAAAACATTTTTTGAAATGCACCTATGTTTCTTCCTCCACAATACACATTTTCTACAAACTTCTTTTTTTAAATTTTTTAAAAAATATTTTATTCATTTGAAAGGTGGAGTTGCAGAGAGAGAGGGGAAGAGACAGAGAGAGAGAGGTCTCCCATCTGCTGGTTCACTCCTTGAATGGCCACAACAGCCAGGGCTGCACCAGACTGAAGCCAGGAACCAGGAGCTTCCTCTGGGTCTCCCATGTGCGTACAAGGGCCCAAGCACTTGGGCCATCTTCTCCTGCTTTCTAATGCATTAGTGGGGAGCTGGATTGGGAGAGGAGCGAACCGGCGCCCAGATGGGATGTGGCATAGCAGGCGGCTGCTTGACCTTTCATGCCACGGCGCCAGACCCCTTGTAAATTCTTAATGACCCTTGATAGTTTGTGTTTATCACATCAGCCTGTGATCCGTTCTGAGTCCACGTGTGTGACCGGCGTGAGCTCTGCGTCTCCATCACGTGTCTGCACGCTGAGTCCACTTGTCCGGCACTCGAGGTTCCGAAGATGGAGGTTGAGAGCGCCCCCTGTGCTACCTGGCTCCTTGGGGGAGGGCAGTTACCTGCGAGGGTCTGATCCAGGCCCTCTGTCTGCTCCATGCGCTATTGCCAGTTCTCTCACCACCCTGTCTTGATAACTGGAACTGCACAGAGCTGTCACGTTGGGGAAAGGCCGACGTTCCCATCCAGCATCACATTGCCTGCGTTGGGCCTTTTGCCTCCCCACACCAACTTCAGAATCACTTCATCAAGGTCCGCAGAAGAACGTTATTGGATTTTGATTGGGGTTGTATTGAATCCATGTATCAAACTGGAGAGCCCTGCCAGCTTCCAGTCTTCCTATCTGTGAACACGGAGCATCTCTGCTGAGCTCTGATTTCTCCCTTCACGGTTTTGCAGTGTTCCTCATACAGATCTTACACATATTTTGTTAGATTTTACTTCAATATTTCATTGGGGCTGTTAATGTAAATGCTATTATATTTTTAATTTCAGATTCCAGTTGTTCATTATGGCAGTAAAGTGAAATTTAGGGGCCAGTGCTGTGGTGTAGCAGGTATAGCTGCTGCTGATGGTGCCTGAATCCCATATGGGCACCGGTTCGAGTCCCAGCTGTTCCATTTCTGATCCAGCTCCCTGCTAATGCGCCTGGGAAAGCAGTGGAAGATGACCCAGGTGCTTGGGCCCCTGCACCTGCTTGGGAGTCCCTAGAGAAGCTCCTGGCTCCTGGCTTCAGATCGGCGCAGCTCTGCCTGCTGTGGACATCTGGGGAATAAACCTGTGGCTAGAAGCTTCTGCCTCTCTCTCTCTCTCTCTGTAACTCCGCTTTTCAAGTAAATAAAAATAAACGTTAAAAAAATGAAATTTAAGAGCATCAAAAACAAAGAAAGGAGGCTTCTGTAAAGAAAAAGCAGATCATCTGCAGATAAGGAGAGGCAGCGTGACATCGGAATGACAATCAAGTTATATCCAGAAACTACCAGGGAGACCTTGGAACTCAGAATCTTCTATACAGCAGGATTTAATTTAAATGTGAGGGCAAAATAATAATATCCTCAAGCATACAGACTGTGTGCAACACGTATGCTGATCTAAGAGAGAAAGGTAAGATAAGAAAAATAAGATTGGAAAAAACTCATGAAGCTTTTTGATACTTGAATGAATGATGAGCATATATCACAATGTGGAACTAAAATCCAAATATCAATATGATAACTGGAAAGAAAGTCAGGAGGTGGGAATAGGCCAGATGAGTAGACAAAATTTCCCATATTTCTTAAAAAAAAGTGCTAAATGGCCCTCGGATTAAAGAGAAAATCTCAAGGGAAATTACCAATTGCTTAAAATTAAATGTCAAGAAAAGCTGTACTTGTCAAAATTTATGTAATACAGCTAAAGTAATAGCTAGAGGAAAATTTATAGCTTTAAATACATCTATGAGGAAACAAGACTGAAAAAAATGAACTATGTGTTCAAGTCTAAAGGAGAAAAAAAGCAGTAGGGAAAACCCAAATAAGGCAGAAAAAGGGAAATAATAAGTATAAGAACAAAAGCCAGCGAAATAGACAACAATACAAGTAGCAAAACAACATAGATGATTAATAAAAAGAGATTGCTTTGAAAAAGCTCATAAAATAAGCATCTTTAAAAGGATTGATAAAAGAAATTTCCAAATAGCTGAAGTGCAGAATTCAATAGGAGTTATAACTAAGATTTAGTATAGACTATTAGAACAACTAGGGACACAGCCACACCCATAAACACTTGAAAACCTGGATAAAACACACACATTTCTGTATAAAGCTGAATTGGCAAAAGAAAAATAGAAGACAAGTAGCAAAATAACAAACAAATGAAAACCATCACTGTAGGGGCCGGTGCTGTGGTGCAGCAGGTTGAGCTTAGGCCTGCAGTGCCGGCATCCCATATGGCCGCCGGTTCGAGTCCCGGCTGCTCCTCTTCCAATCCAGGTCCCTGCTAAAGTGCCTGGGAGAGCAGTAGAAGATGGCCCAAGTTCCTGGGCCCCTGCACCCCTGTTGGAAACCTAGAAGAAGCTCCTGGTTTCTGGCTTCAGCCTGGCACAGCCCAAGCTATTGAGGCCATCTGAGCAGAGAACCAGTGGATGGAAGATCTCTGTCTCTCCTTCTCTCTCTCTGTAACCCCCTCAAATAAATAAATACATCACTGTAAAAACGTCCCTGCTGCCCAAAACCCAAAGGATCATGTTGTTTTACAGGCATTTATTTACAGGGAAGTGGTAACAGAATTAAAGAACAGCTAATAGACATATTAATATGTGCAGTGTTTTATATACCGATGGTATTTCAGTAAAGCTGGAGTTAAAAAAGAAAAAAGAAACAGATAATTGGCATCTAACACAAATTATACCAAAAGTAGCAAAGAAAGAAAAATGTTCAAGTCTTTCCATGGACTTGTTATAACATGGTAAAAATTTGACAGCTAAAAAGAAAAAGACAGTATAAGAAAAGGAAAGTTTAGGTCACTTTAAAAAAAAAAGGCTTATTTAAAGTTTGTTTATTTATTTGAAAGGCAGAGTGAAGAGGAGACAGAGACAGAAAGAGATCTTCCATCTGCTGACTCACTCCCCAAATGTCCACAACAGGTAGGGTTGGACCAGGCCGAAGCCAGGAGCTGGGAGCTCCATCCAGGTCTCCTATATGGGTAGCAGGGACCCAAGCACTTGAGCCGTCATCTGCTACATCCCCAGGCTCATGTGCAGGAAGGGGGAGTAGCTGGGACTTGAGCTTCACTCCAAAATGGGATGTGGGCATCTTAGCTCGCTGCACCACAGAGCTGCCCTGAGGCTGCTTTTGTATAAATGCAGGACACTGCAGGGGGCTGCCTGGTGCATGGCTAGGATGCCCGTGGGATGTCCTCACGTCATGTCAGAGAGCCTGGGTTCAAGCTCTAGCTTCCTGCCACTGCGCACCCCGGGAGGCGGAGTGATGGCTCCAGTGGGTGGGTTCCCACGGCCTGTGTAGGAGACTTGGATTATATTCCTGGCTCCTGGCTTCAGCCTGGCCCTGTCCCAGCCATTGTGGGCTTTTTGGGAGTGATGCAGTAGATGGGAGATCCCTGTCTACCTTTCAAACAAACTTTTAAAAATAAATAAAAACCTTCAGTAAAATATCAATTTTTCAAATAATATAATACTGCAGACCAAGAACACTTTAACTACTGCTATAAACAGTATGCAAATGCATGAAAAAGTCACACATGTATGGCTGCCCGTAGTAGGGTTCCATGTCCAGGAATTCCAAGTGGGGAGAGGGGTTCAGAAGAACACTGGCCCGGGGGTGAGGGAGGTTGCCTTGGGCACTGGCAGCAGGGTGAGGGCGATCTTGCTGAGTGCTATTTAAATGAGTGCATGCATATGTAAAAATCCACCCAGCCTTACAGCTAAGATTTGTGTACTTACTGAAGTAGGTTATTCAGCAATGAAAAAAATATATAACCTGAGTGGAAAGAATTCATTCCAGTAATGGGCAAGTGGTTCACTATTAGAAAGTACATCAACATAATTCATCACGTTCAAGCGGAAGTTGGCAAACTTTTCTTCTTTTCAAGGGCCAGATAATAAATATTTTAGCTCCCTGAGCTGGACAGCGTCTGCCTCGCTCACTCAGGTCGGGCACGGCAGTGGGAGGGCAGACGCGGCCGCCGATCCACTTAAACACCGCTCGCGTAAACAGGCAGCAGCCCGACTCTAAGTCTACATTTTGCCAACTTTGATTAAAAGGAGTAAAGGAGAAAGATGACAAGGGTCTTTTAAATGGATGAAAAAACTACTGTTAACATTCAATACCGATACATTATTTAAAAACAGCTCCCTGGAAAATGGAGTTTCTTGGTGAAGAGCAGCTCCCTGAACTCTGCCGCGGTCATCACACTTACAGCAGAGACAGTGGGCGCCTTGCCAGGGAGGTCAGGAGAAGGATCATGGCAGCCATATCACTGCCAGGCCGTGCAACAGAACCCTGAGGGGCCTGACCCTGCGATGAGACAGGAAAAGCACGTCTAAAACACAACACAGGTGCTGGAAAGTAAGAGAGCACATAGTATTTGCAGGCGACACAAAGTTGAATGAGAAAACCCAAAGGAGCGAACACACACACTTTTAGGACTCAGAAGGCATTTTGATGAGGTTGCTGGATTTCAGATCAACAGAGAAATTTAACTGCAGAAGGCGTGAACACCACTGACAACATCCAGGGATAAATGCAGGTTTTGGGAGGCAGCATTTATGCAAGTTGGGAAATCCTTGTAAAGAAAGGTACAATAAGGAGCTGGCGCTGTGGCATAGAAGGTTAAGCCCCCGCCTGTAGTGCTGGCATCCTATAGGGTTTGAGTCCCGGCTGCTCCACTTCCTATCCAGCACCCTGCTAAAGTGCCTGGGAAAGCAGTGGAAGATGGTCCAAACGTTTGGGCTGCTGAACTCAGGAGGAAGACCTGGAAGAAGCTCCTGGCTCCTGGCTTTGGGTCAGGTCAGCTCCAGCCATTTCGGCCATTTGGGGAGTGAACCGGTGGATGGAAGACCTCTGTCTCTCTGTCTGTCTCTCTCTGTCTCTGTCTCTCTCTCTCTCTGCCCCCCCCCCCAATCTCTTGGTATCTCTGCCTTTCAAATAAATGAATCTTTTTTAAAAAAGAAAAGTAAGAAAAAACTAAATTCAAGATTAGGTATAAAATAAGGCCGGCGCCGTGGCTCAACAGGCTAATCTTCCGCCTTGCGGCACCAGCACACCGGGTTCTAGTCCCGCTCGGGGCGCCGGATTCTGTCCCGGTTGCCCCTCTTCCAGGCCAGCCCTCTGCTGTGGCCCAGGAGTGCAGTGGAGGATGGCCCAAGTGCATGGGCCCTGCACCCCATGGGAGACCAGGAAAAAGCACCTAGCACCTGGCTCCTGCCATCGGATGAGCGCGGTGCGCCGGCCGCAGCGAGCCAGCTGAGGCAGCCATTGGAGGGTGAACCAACGGCAATGGAAGACCTTTCTCTCTGTCTCTCTCTCTCACTGTCCACTCTGCCTGTCAAAAAAAAAAAAAAAGTATAAAATAATAGTGTACTCACAACTAATTAAAATAAGGATAAACATTACAACAGAAAAGCCGCATGTTTTTGGTTATTAATGACCTGCCTGCTTCACCTCCGTCTTTGCACCTGTGTGTGCAGGTGTCTGTGAGTCAGGTGGTGGGTGGGAGGAATGTCGGGAATTCCTGGGAGTCATTCGGACGCCAGGGTAGCTAGCAGCGGCTTCCTATACATGGAAGTGACTGCGAACCTTGCACACACTTCCCATCAGCCCCAAGTCAGATGCTTCTGGAGCTCAACTTCTTAATTTTTTTTTTGACAGGCAGAGTGGACAGTGAGAGAGAGAGACAGAGAGAAAGGTCTTCCATTGCCGTTGGTTCACCCTCCAATGGCTGCCTCAGCTGGCTCGCTGCGGCCGGCGCACTGCGCTCATCCGATGGCAGGAGCCAGGTACTAGGTGCTTTTTCCTGGTCTCCCATGGGGTGCAGGGCCCAAGCACTTGGGCCATCCTCCACTGCACTCCCTGGCCACAGCAGAGAGCTGGCCTGGAAGAGGGGCAACCGGGACAGAATCCGGCGCCCCAATAGGGACTACAACCCGGTATGCCAGTGCTGCAAGGCGGAGGATTAGCCTAGTGAGCCACGGTGCCAGCCTTCAACTTCTTCTTGGCCAGAGGCTCAGACTACCTGAGGTTACTCCCATGCTGTCCCACAGAGGGGCAGTGTGGGGTGCAGAGACAGCCGTCTTTACCATTATGGTTAGCACACTGCTCTCTCCTAATTCTACAATGACACGGGCATTTTTCTTGGTCCTACCTAGATTTCTGGGAAGGACAGTCAATTGGCCTCTGAGAACAGCAGTGAAGACCACAGAAGTCCAAGAGCTTAACCTAAGAAAGAAGGCCTAACACCACAAAGGAAAAAAATACCAAATTTTCTGAAGGCCTTTAAATGAAAGACCCAAATAAATAGAAAAACTATCTCTGTGTTTGGGATGACTTATTCTTGGAAAGATGCTTATTGGCCCCAAATTAATTTTCCTATTCAATTAAACCCCAGCAGGAATTTGGGGGAATTAAACAAATTGATTATAAAATGTATATAGGAGAATTGAGTTCCACAAATAGCTAATCCAATTAAAATAGAAAACCAAGGAGGCAACACTTTTGGTAATAATCAAAGTGTTCATGGTAGGGGTTCCTGCGGCCCCTGGAAAGGAAAGAGCATAGCAAAGCAGACGCTGGTGACTGACTCTGGAGGAGACAGGAGACAGAGGAAGCAGACACGATGTACCCTGCGGAGGTTGCTGGGTCTGCCTACGGGACCTGCCGGAGCACTCCGCCTTCTGTACAAAACTCCAAAGTCAGTTCCCGGATTGGTCCATGCAGCATGCCTCATTAGCATGCACATTCAATTTCCTGATGGGCTGTTATTCCTGCCTCCTGGTTGGTTGTTATCCCTGCCTCCTGGTTGGTTGCTGTTCTGCCCCTCCCTTGATTGGTTAAATCTGTACTCACTTTTCAGAAAGGGGCCAATCAGACAGAGCCACTTGTGTATAAGAGCTTCTTCGGCAACTCCTGACCACCGCGGCAGGAGGTTTCCTTCTCTCTTTGTTCACCATCCCTGTCTGTGTGGAGATTCTTCTTCGGCCTGAGACAAGAACCAGGATCACCCTCATAATCCTGCATCAATTATAAAGTAATAATAATAGGCCAGCGCCGTGGCTCAACAGGCTAATCCTCCGCCTTGCGGCGCCGGCACACCGGGTTCTAGTCCCGGTCGGGGCACCAGATTCTGTCCCAGTTGCCCCTCTTCCAGGCCAGCTCTCTGCTGTGGCCCAGGAGTGCAGTGGAGGATGGCCCAGGTGCTTGGGCCCTGCACCCCATGGGAGACCAGGATAAGCACCTAGCACCTGGCTCCTGCCATTGGATCAGCGTGGTGTGCCGGCCGCAGCGCGCTGTCTGCGGCAGCCATTGGAGGGTGAACCAACGGCAAAGGAAGACCTTTCTCTCTGTCTCTCTCTCTCACTGTCCACTCTGCCTGTCAAAAAATAAAAAAAATTAAAAAAAATAAAGTAATAATAATAAAAGCAGTGTGTTGTTTGTGTAGAAACAAACAGGCTAAAGGCACAGAGTGAGAGACTAGAAAAAGACAGAAGTAGATAAACAAATCTAAATCCACACGAGAATCCATGTGTGTTAGAGGATACATGACAGAACAACGAGGGAGGGGCTGGCATCGTGGCACAGTGGGTTAAGCCACTGCCTGCAATGCCAGCATCCCATATGGGCCCTCATTGGAGTCCTGGCTGCTCCACTTCTGATCCAGCTCCCTGCTAATGCACCTAGGAAAGCAGCAGAAGGTGAATCAAGAGCTTGGGTCCCTGCACCCACATGGGAGATCCTGATGAAGCTTCTGACTCCTGGCTCCTGCACCCACATGGGAGATCCTGATGAAGCTTCTGACTCCTGGCTCCTGCACCCACATGGGAGATCCTGATGAAGCTTCTGACTCCTGGCTTCAGCCTGGCTCAGCCCCAACTGTTGGCGACCATTTGGGGAGTGAACCAGTAGGTTGAAGATCTCTCTCTCTTTATCTCCCTATCCCTATCCCTATCCCTATCTCTATCTCTATCTCTATCTCTATCTCTATCTCTATCTCTATCTCTATCTCTATCTCTATCTCTATCTCTATTTCTGTCTCTCCCCCTCTTTCTATAATTCTGCCTGTTAAATAAATAAATGTAAGAAAAACAGCAACAAGTGAATAACTAATTGTTTAATGAAGGGCATTGGAAAGAATGGTCCACAGCCTTGGAAATAAGTTGGATACTTAGTCAATTTTACATTACAAAAAATTCAAGGGGCAGGTGTTGTGGTGCAGTGGGTAGCCTGCCGCTTGGGTTGCCTGTATCCTATACCAGGATGCTGCTTTGAATCTCAGCTGCTCTGCTTCCGATCCAGCTCCCGGCTAATGTGCCTGGGAAGGTAGCAGAGGATAGCCCAAGTTCTTGGGCCCCTGCCACCCACATGGGAGACCTGGATGGAGTTCCTGGCTCCTGGCTTTGGCCTGACCTAGCTCCAGCCATTGCAGCCATCTGGGGAGTGAACCAACAGATGGAAGATCTGTTTCTCTCTCTCTGTCACTCTGCCTTTCAAAGATAAATCTCTTTAAAAAAAAAAAGAAATTATAAACACAAATAAAAGAAATGCATCAAAAATAGTTCTATACCTCAGAGTATTTCATTGAAAACATTTTTTAAAACCCCATATAAAAGTTGTAAGGTGCAAAATAAATGAGCTTAAAGATTTCTGTAAAAAAACCAAAAAATATCAGTATAAACAAAACTCATAGAAGGGACACAGAGTGGGGGCAGATGTTTTTCAAGTCTAAACAGAGGTTTAATATCCAGCATACAGAGAGAACTACAAATCCGTAAGAAAAACACAAGAATCCGGTAGGAAAATAAGAAAGGAGATCAAGTAGGCTGATCATGGAGGTGCATATCTGAATGAGAAATCATTGTACAGAGTCCCTCTGTCTCCTTAACAGAAATTAAAACGGGAAGGCACCATTTTAACCCCCAGACTGGCAAAAACCGGAAAATGGAATCACAGCAAGTTCTAGCGAGGGAGGTGGGGAAAGAGAAAAAGCTCCGGCTCCCATTGTTGGGAAGTGTCAGCCGGGGTGCCCGCCGCCGTGTGCACCCTCCCTGGGCCTGCATCGCCGGAGGTGGGCCCACGTCACGTGTGTGGGACAAAGAGGCCCATGGGCTCGGACCTGCGCCAGCCTGGTGTCTTCACGAGGGCTGGGTGAGCAAGACAGGACCCTGTATGATGGGTGCCAGGCAGCCGGGATTAGAACCTGCGCCCAGATCGGCTGCGCCACAGCGCTGGCCCCTCCTTGTGATTTTTAAACACAGTATGTGTTCAAGGTTTTTCATGGCATTGTTGTTGTAATAACACAACTGGAAGCACCCTAATGGCCTCTTAGTGTGGACAAGGGAGGTGAGTTATTTAAATGTAAAAATTATTTCCCTCCATGGAGGGAAATATCACACAGATGTAAAAGGCTGTGGCTTGTATACTGCACGGCCATGCCAGACACCATCCACCTAGCTCAGGGTTCTGGAGGTTCCAGTGGATGGGAATGTTCAAACGTGGAAGTGCCTGAGCGCCTACTGCGGCTCACATGTTGGAGCGCGTGCTGGGGCTCATTTCTGGGAGCAGAGAACCCTATCCAGAGGCACGTGCCTGGTAAGCCTTGACGCACAGTGCCAGCCTCCTACCGAGGACCTGCTGCCAACTTACAGCCCCTAGCAGCAGCTGCACCTGCCTGTCTGCTCGCACCTCTGCCAATCCGACGGCCGAAAATAGCATCGCCGTGGGATTTTAATATGCACTCGTCTTATTACGAATGAGTTAATTCACCTTGCAGTCCCTTTGCTGTGGGACGCCTGCTTGTCTCTCTGGCCAGTGTTCCATGTGGACATGGTCATTCTCTTGATGGTTTCTCAGGTATCAGAGACAACAGCTCTTTGCCTGTAATACGGGTGCCTAAATTTTTTCCCAGTGGGTTCAGCTGTTTGCTTTTGGGTCCTGGATCTCCTAGAAGGCACTGGGTCCCCACACCATCGAGCCACTGGAGCCGTGTGGGAGCGCGTGTGTCACTCTGCACTGAAGCCTGGCCCGCGGGTGCTGCACACGCTTTCTTCCCCTCTGGGCTGCCACTGGCATCAGCGGACGCCTGGGCACCCGCGTGCAGGTGACAACAGACAATTCCGGTGGCCTGGGGCAGGCCAGGGTGGATCTGCAGCTTTCCCTAGAACATGTGGGGAGAGCCAGGAATACTGTCTTGGTGGCTCTGTCTGTATAGATTGCAGCTTTGCTGTTCTCTTGCTGCCACCGAACCCACTTGTCCTGACTGACACAGGCGATTCTAACCTCAAGATGGTTTTTTCCCTTTTATGAAGTTATAATGACTAATCCTTTATTTCGTGACCTTTGGGTTTGTATCACATCTCCCTCACTTCTGACTATTCTATTCTATTCATCTGAAAGGCAGAGGGAGGCAGTTCTCCTATTTATCAGCTCACCACCTATGCCCAGCACAGCCAGGGCTGGCCGGCTACAGGAGGAGCTGGGAGGCCAGTGTGGGTCTCTCACATGGTGGCAGGGGCCCGCGTCCCTTCCAGGTGCGCATCAGGGCAGGTGCCTGGACTCAAATGCAGGCGGTGCATTATGGGATGTGGGTACCCCACGTGCTGTCACACCTGCCATGCCAAACTCCTACCCCTGGCTTACTATTTTTAAGACCCTTCCATGGTTTGCTGAAAACCCGTTCTTCTTCCAATGTGAGTGCCGTCAGTGCCGTTCCTGTCACTGCCACTCCGCTGTCAGGGAAGCAGAGCCTGGGGCAGCAGCTGCTCTCCTCTGGGCCACCCCCGTGACCATAGCAGCAGCAGTGTGAGTGGCTGAGTGTGGCCGCACTCAGAGACGCCCCTGCAGGTATCCACTCTAGTCGGGAACTTATCCTCTCACACACAAGCCCAGGGTCAGCCCCTCCAGCACCAGCAGGGCAGGTCCAAGGGCAAAAGAGATAAGGCTCCTCACGTGTTCCTGCTTTACCCTCTTAAACACATGGCTTTCTTCGACTTTGTGGCCCAAAGTGTCTGCTGATGCTCCAGCCATCAAATCTGAAGGCCAGGCAGGAAATGGAGAAAAAACAGTGGGGCAATAGGGACCGAACCAATTGCTCATCTCCCTTTCAAGGACCCTTCTTGCAAGTCTCTCCTAAAATCTTCCATTTATATCTCACTGTCCAGAGGCCAGCCACGGGGCATACTTGTTTCAAAGGTGTCTGTGGTGTTGGCATCTGGCGTACTGCAGGCTGATGATGGCGAGGGGTGACAGAGCAGTTGTCACCAGCCTGAGGCCTTTAGGAACAAGACCTGCTCCCAAGACGGAGGCCCGTGGTGACAGACCCCAGCAGAAGACGTGCAGTCCTCACCAACCCCTCCTTGCTTCTACACCCCCCCCAGCCCATCGCTAGTTTGGGGGACTCCCCAGAAATGGCTGTGGGCCAGGGCAGCTGGGACAAAGCCAGCCCCTGCTCTGGGAGTCGGGAGGCCTGGTGGTCTTGGGCCTGGCCACTCTCGACCGGCTGTGACTGTGGCTTCGAGCCCTTGGGGCCATTGCCCTCCGTGCGAGCCTGGGCAGCAGGAAGAACCGCTGCGTTGGTGACAGAGGGAAGCCGGGCAGGCGAGGGCTGCGGGCTGCAGCTGCTGATGGGGGAGAGGAAGGGGGCTGAGAGTCCCTGCTGCTGTGAGCTGAACTGCAGAGGGGTGCGCCTGGCTGCCCTGGAGAGAGGCCCTGGGGGAGAAGGGGGTGGCGCCCAGCGTGCAGCCGCTCCACACTTCCCTCTGCGTCCCCAACCTCCTACAGGACTTGTGCCCAGTTCCGTGAACTCTGAAGTGACTAGCACCGCCCCAGCTGCTGCACCCCAACTCCAGCCCTGCTCTGGCCTCTCAGGCAGCGACCCCATCGCAGAACCCGCCAGCTCCTTCCATATCTTCACCGCTCCATCCGCCTCCTTAGCATTGCTAGATGTGACTCTCTCCAGCCCTCCCCGCCCCCACCCCCACTCACACTTGGCGCGAACAGCCCCCTCGTCCACGTGGCTTCGTGACCTATGTTTGTTTCCTGTTCTCACGGAATCCGCCTGACCGTCCGGGGTGGCTGCGCCCAGTGACCCGGGCAGCTTGATCCAACGAAGGCATCCGTTCAACACCTGCCACTGAGGGCGAGGGGAGGATGGTGACAGCAGCTCCTCCCGCTTCAGCCTGGAAGCCACGCTCACAGTCACAGCTGCCTGGAGCAAGGTGCGTGGCTCTGCTGAACCACGGGCTGCCAGCAAGCGCAGGAGGCCCGTGATGAAGTGTGCGCCTGCAGTGCGGTCTCTGGAGCTGTCACAGAGGCAGCGGCTGTGTCTGCCAAAGGCCTTGGACCCGTTCATGTCCAAGTTCCTGCCCAACCCCTGTGAGAAAGTCAGATATCCCTCCCCAAACGCGTTTCTTAGGCATGTTTTCAGCGGGTTATCCCCAGAAACTGTTGGCCCCTGTAGTCACAGGAAAGGACCCGAAGTGCCGTCCTTTTGTAAAAGAAGTGTACATCTACATTAGCGAATAACAGGAGGGCTCTGCTGTCTCTCTGTTTGCATACACGGGCTCTGCCACGGAAGAGACAGGTCTGACACCCAGCCACACGCATCACTGCAGGTGCCCAATACCTGAGAGCCCCCATGTACGTGACAAGGTGCACCTGCTCCCCCCAGCCTGCCGCAGCCTAAGCAGCCTCCCTTCACCCCAGAGCCTAAGGCTGGACCCCTTCAAGCTCAGTAGAAGGGTCAGTTCTCCTGCCCCTCTTAGAGTTAATACTCCCAGGCTTAAAATCTCTGTGTTCTTCTTCCTGTTAACTGGCTATTGCCAGCTTATTTCATAAAATTAGCAGGTCTTTAGAGAAAAAAGTGAACTGTAAACTTCCCTACACCTCAGCAAATCCTGTCATCTGGCCCCGCCCGACCCCTCCCGGTCCATCGTCGGCTGTCTCTGGTCTGAACTCTCAGTGGCATGGGCTTGATGCAAAGTTCTTTGTCACTGGCCAATGCCCTGAGCTGCTCATAAATCTTCACCATGGTGTTGGAGCTGTGACAGTAGGTTAAGCTTCCGCCTGTGGCATTGGCATCCTATATGGACACGTGTTCAAGTCCTGGCTGCTCTTCTTCCAATCCAGCTCTCTGCTTGTGGACTGAGAAGGCAGTGGAAGATGGCCCAAGTCCCTGGGCCCCTGCACCTGTGTGGGAGACTTGGAAGAAACTCCTGGTGCTTGGCTTCAGATCTTCAGATTGGCCTAGCTCCAGCTGTTGTGGCCATCTGGGGAGTGAACCAGCAGATGGGAGACCTCTTTCTCCCTCTCTCCCTCTCTCTCCTTCTCTCCCTCTCTCCCTCTCTCCTGTCTGTAACTTTGCCTCTCAAATAAATAAATAAATAAATCTTTTTAAAATAATTTCTTTGGGGCTGGCACTGTGGTATAGCGGGTAAAGCCACCACCTTCCGTGCGGCATCCCATATGGGCGCTGGTTCGAGTCCCTGCTGCTCCACTTCAATCCAGCTCTCTGCTATGGCCTGGGAAAGCAGTGGAAGATGGCCCAAGTCCCTGGGCCCCTGCACCTGTGTGGGAGACTGGGAAGAAGCTCCTGGCTCCTGGCTTCGGATCAGCCCAGCTCTGGCTGTTGCAGCCATCTGTGGAGCAAACCAGCGGACGGAAGACCTCTCTGTCTCCACCTCTCTCTGTAACTCTGTCTTTTAAATAAATACAAAATAAATTAAAAAAAAATTTTTAAATGTCTACTTCAAGATCCTAAAGCTCCTGCGGTTGTTTTCCAGGTTTTCAGCTGAGATGCGGTCAGCGGCCTGGACCTTGCCAGGAGGGCAGTGGCTCTGCAGAAGGGCCAGAGCGTGTCCACGGGCGCCTCTGCTTCCTCTTCATGCTGAGATCTCTGCCGGGAGGAGCTGCAGCCCGACCGCCGCAGCACGCGGTACCCTACAGGCGTGTTTCTAAGCTGCACCTGCGCACTTGTGCCCACCCCCGCACACAATGACAAGACTTCCCCTCCTGGCCTGTGCATTCCCCGAGAGTACAAGCTGCCCATTTTCTGGCCGGCAGAGCCATGGCTTTGGGAAGCGTTCCCTGCTCTCTGTCTTTGCTGCAGCTAAGCAGCTTGTGTGCCTACTGGGTCAGGTGAGGGTTCCCGTCCTGATGGCCGGGAAGAACAGTGGTCCGGCCTGGCTCAGTGATGCCCCCTGCAGGCCCTTACCTGTGCTGTTCTCCTGCCTGGTCACTTCTCCCCGCTTCAGTCCTAGGTTCTTCAGGGCTCAAGCCAAGGCCAACCCCTTCCCCAAGGCCTCCCTTTGCATGGCCCTGGGTATGCTCCCTCCTCTGAGCTCCCGCAGGGCTTGTTTATAAACACCCCTCTCCCCACCCCGCCCTGGGCGTGCTCTCTTCCATGGCTTGTCTAGTGCAGCCCAAGAGAGGGGATTTTTCTTTCAACCCTCACAGGCTCTTAGCCGACCCCCGTAACAAAAGACAGATGAACAAGAGAAAGGGACATTTCCTGTATACAAGGGAGACACCCCTGAATCTGCAGGCTCCTAAGAGGCCGACGCTGTGGTCAGCGGTCAGCCTGCCCTCTCAGGTAGCAACAGGGAGGGGCATCTGCCCTCTGCCCTTGCGTGCCTGTGTCCTGCTCTCGGGTGACAGGAGGGGGGACACAGGGCTTCCCTGTGTCTGCTTCTTCATCACCTTCAGAGCAACGTCCAGATTGCAACTGTTGGAGGCCAAAGGCTGTACCCATCATCTTTGCTGTCTCAGTGTCCCCACTCAGTTGGCTTCTCATTGCCTTTTTTTTTTTTTTTTTGACAGGCAGAGTGGACAGTGAGAGAGAGAGAGACAGAGAGAAAGGTCTTCCTTTTTGCTGTTGGTTCACCCTCCAATGGCCGCCGCGACCGGCGCTCTGTGGCCGGCGCACCGCGCTGATCCGAAGGCAGGAGCCAGGTGCTTCTCCTAGTCTCCCATGGGGTGCAGGGCCCAAGCACTTGGGCCATCCTCCACTGCACTTCCTGGCCACAGCAGAGAGCTGGCCTGGAAGAGGGGCAACTGGGACAGAATCCGGTGCCCCGACCGGGACTAGAACCTGGTGTGCAGGTGCTGCAAGGCGGAGGATTAGCCTAGTGAGCCATGGCGCTGGCTTCTCATTGCTTTTAACCCGAATGGTTCCCATGCACCTGTTAAATGCCAGACACCGGGGGAGGTGCTGGGGCTGCAAGGAACGGTGACACGCAGCCCCACAAGGAAAGTGACCAGCGTCTGCGTGTGCTGCCGTCACCACCTGGTCATGAAGAAAGGGAGACAGCGCCGGCGTCGGCCTGGGGTGGGATCTGGCGTTGGCCTGGGGTGGGATCCCCCTGGTGCTGAGTTGGATACCAGACCTGGGGCAAGTGACGTCCCTTCTTTAGCCTGAGTTTTTGTGTCTTCAGAATCAGTCAGGAGCATTGCCTACTGTATTAGCTCCCCAAGGCCGACACAACAAACTGCCAGAAACCAATGGCTTAAAACAAGAGAGAGATTTATCCTCTCCGGCTCTGGGGGCCGGAAGTCCAGGATCCCAGCATCGGCAGGGCCGCGCGCCCTCTGCAGGCTCGCAGGAGGCTTCCTTCCCTGTCTCTTCCTAGTCCTGGTGGCCTCAGAACTTGGCTGGCAGCTGCATCGCCCCAGCCCCTGCCTCTGCCCTGACGGGGTGTGCTGGCTCTCTCCGGCTCTCTGCGTCCTGCTCTCTTCCTATAAAGGCATCAGTCATTGGATTGAGGGCTCTGCCTAATCCCAATGACCTCATCTTAACTCTCTGCAGCTGCACGGCGCTAGGTCTAAGCCAGGTCACAGTGCGAGGTTCTGAGCTGACGTGAGGTTCTGGAGGACGCTCCTTCTACCCACCGTGTCTGCCTCACAGGTCACCTCGAGAACTGTGCGAGGTGATGACCAGGAAGCACTTGGCCTGGAGCCTGGCGCCCAGGAGAGCTGAGTGCTGCTCCTTCTTTGGGCACTGTGTGAATCGGGATTCTTTCACTTACCAGGGTCGGAAACCCAACTCACGCCTGCTGTGGCCAAATCTGGCTGGGAAGCGTCTTTCCCTGCTCGTAGCTCAGCACTCTGCCTTGTCTCTGCTCTTAGGGACACTCCCCCAGTGAACGCGGCCACAGACACCTCTCGGTGCATCTGGGACTGCCTCCAGCCAGCAGATCACCCTCCGTGGAACTCCATGGATGGTCCAGGGCTGACTCTCATGGAAGCAGTCTGGACCATGAGCCTCTTCTAGAACCGATCTCTGTGGCCTGGGAACGGGGCTTCCTGGACTGGGCGATTGGGTGGAGAGTCAGCCACGGCAGAACCATGGGAACCACAGTGAGGGAGCAGTGGTTGCCCAATGGAAAATCCGGATGCTGGACCGCGGCTGGCGCTAAGGTGCAGCAGGGGAAGCTGCCGCCGGCAATGCCAGCATCCCATAGGAGCACTGGTTGGAGTGTCCACTTCTGATCCAGCTCCCTGCTCATGTATCTGGGAATAGCAGCAGAGGATGGCCCAAGTGCTTGGGCCCCTACCATCCACATGGGAGACTCAGATGGAGTGCCAGTCTCCTAGCTTCTCTCTGGCCCAGCTCTGGCCACTGAAGCCATTTGGGGAGTAAACCAGTGGATGGAAGATCTCTCTCATCCTCTCTCTCTGTAACTCTGCCTTCCGAATAATAAATAAATAAATCTTTAAAAAAAAAAAAGAATGCTGGACCATCAGATGCTAAGCAGGCAAGAAGTCAGCTTATGACAGCCTTGTGCACTAGAGGCGCTAGTGGGTGCCCCTTTTAGCATAGTGCCTGGCAGGGCGTTGGGATTCAGTAAATGCCTGTGGGATGATTGCTTAATGATGCAAGAAAGAGTCGGCACCAAGTAAGTTACTCATTTCTGTGGCTGCAATGCACTGCAAAGAAGGGGCTGTTATTTCCACGTTGCCAACGTGGAAGTTGAGGCTTGTGTGTTCCTGCGATCTGTCCAAGGGGGCAGAATGAACAAGTGATGGATGTGGGGTTCAGAGGCAGGTGGGTCTCCTTGCGCAGCCTTGCTGCTTCCATGGCACCACGCCGCCTTCCTGGCTGGAGCAGAAAGGCTTTGCACGAGTGCCGGGGTTTGCAGCCACCACTAGGCTCTGTTGATGAAGGCGCTGATGTGCAGGACGAAGGGGAGGGCAGGCAGGAGGCGGACCCGCGGGGAGGCATCGTGGGAAACTCAGGTCTGCCTCTGCGGGTGGAGGAGGATGAGCTTCCTGGAGCTCTGACAGCCAGCCAAGGGGTGAATTCAGTGACCTCATCCACCCAGCAGCTGCTGCGACCCAGACGGGGCAGGGCCTTGGGCCTAGAACGCTGACTCACGTCCATAGTGCACCCGTTGTTATTGATTAAGGGGACCTGAAAAATTTAAAATGCATTTGAAAAGGAGAGAGAAGATGGGAGGAGAGGAGAGGAGAGGAGAGGAGAGGAGAGGAGAGGAGAGGGGAGGGGAGGGGAGGGGAGGAGAGGGAAGAGGAGGAGAGAGGGGAAAGGGAGGGGAGGGGAGAGGAGGAGGGGAGGAGGGGAGAGGGGAAAGGGAGGAGAAAGGAAGAGGAGTGGAATACAAGAGAAGAGAGGAGGGAGGGGAGAGGAGGAGAGAGGAGGGCAGAGAGGGGAGAGGGGAAGAGGGTGTTTGTTTCACTCTCCAAATGCCCTGTGTGAGGTCTCCTAGGCCTGGGGCAGGCTGGAACCGGAAGCCAACACTCCTTTGGGGACCACTAGCGCTCGAGCCATCAGCTGTGCCTTTGTGGGATGCGCAGTAGCAAGCAGCTGGATTGGCAGTGGAGCCAGGACTCTTGCCAGACATTCTGATATGGGAGGTGGGTGTCCCAAGTGTGCCTGAACCACTGTGCCAAATGCCTGCCCCCTCCAGGAAGTCTTCCAAGTACCCCGGAGTCTCCCATCCAGCATCAGCTCTCCTTGTCTAAAGCATTTCAGATGGTGCAGAGCCCCTTCCTGCCCGCAGCTCCCCAGGCCCCGAGCTGGGGGCGGGGGAGGGCTGGACAAGATGACCTCAGCAGTTCTCTGAAGGATTGGCCGTGGGTGTCTGGCCTCAGCTCCCATTAGCATCACTGTTTGCTCATGCAAACGTTTCGTGCGATTAGCCGAGTAATGACATCTTAAAACTGTAGAGCTAATATATTACGTAATAAAACACAGGAGCAAATCTCTTTGACACATATTGGTGATTTACTCTGCCAGCCGTAAAGATAATTACATTTCAGGTTGATATATAAGAGGTGGAGAATTAGCACAGCGTTGTATTGGCCGTCTCCTTCCACAAGGACCCCATTCCTGTCCCTCATTCCTTTCACAATCAGCCAACAGCAGCCACTGAGTCACTGGAATGGCCAATGTCCAGTGCTAGGCGTCCATTCCCACAGGCGGGTCTGCGACTCTGAAGGGCGGGGTTCTGGCCTGGCAGATGGGGGGGGGGCTTGTCTCTGGGCCTCCTTTGCCGCCCCCAGCCTTGAGCCAGTCACCACTTCTCATGGAGTCAGAACGTGCTCTAGGGGCCAAGATGTTCCCCTGTCACCAGGGAGAGGTTTAGAGCGAATGCTCTGGTCTTCGTGGTTTTCCTAAGCAAAAGTCCTGCTAAGGATGAGGATGCGCGTTCCTGCTGGGGCTCAGAAAATGGTACCCTCTGTGTGACGCTTCCGTGTGCCGGTCACACGGAATTCCGGTTGGGAATTCCTTCCAAGTCTCAGGGCTGGGAAGGAAGGGGGGGGGGGGGCTCACGGCACACCCACAGCCCACGTGGCCTTTGTCCAGGCTTTTGTCTGCCCTGGAGACTCATTTGTCTCTCCTAAAGGTTGTTTATTCTTCCTCTGAAGTTGTTTGCACGCCCCTGCCCCTAGGAAAAGGGCATACAGGGTCTCCATTGCATTGGGTCGCTGGTTTCTCAGTTTCCTGCGATGCCCCCCGCACACGCCCATTCTCCTGGACATCTGTCTACCGTCAGTTCATCTTCATACACTCCAGCACTGAATTCTCAGAGGGAGAGAGGAAGATCACCTTCATCCTGCCTTTGCGACGGAGCCTGCCCCGTGTCACCAACTTCCATGACTTCGTCTCCCACGTTGCCTGCTGGCCCTGTCCCGGGAGGCAAGGGCCCAGAGGGGATGGATCCTTGGGCATCAGTATCCAAACACCCTGTTTAGAAACAGGAAGTTGAGCAACCAAGAGGTTGCTTGGTCCTCCTGATTCTACAGTTAAAGGCAAATTATCTTTTCCTTCTGTCCATCTTAGGCTCATTGGTTGTTAAGGCAAATTGACGAGAGAGAAGCAACAGCGCTGGTGGGGTAAACCTCTGCTCGCCACGCTAGCATCCCATGTTGGAGTGTCGGCACGAGTCCCGGCTGCTCTGCTGCTGATCCAGTTCCCTGCTAATGCGTGTCGGGAAACAGCAGAGCATGGGCATAAGTACCTGGGCCTCTGCCACCCACAGGGGAGTCCCAGGCTCCTGGCTACTGTCTGACCCAACCGTGGCTGTGGTGGCCATTTTGGGGAGTGAGCCAGCAGATGGGAGATCTCTGTGTGTCTCTTGGCCTTTCAAACAAATAAATAAACAAACCTTTAAAATACTAAGACACACAAACATAAACAAACATTTTTTTAAAAAAAAGATTTATTTATTTATTTGAAAGAGTTACACAGAAAGAGGAAAAACACACAGAGAGAGAGAGGAATCTTCAATCTGTTGGTTCATTCCCCAAGTGGCCACAACGGCTGGAGCTGTGCCTATCTGTAGCCAGGAGCCAGGAGCTTCTTCCGGGTCTCCCACGCGGGTGCAGGGGCCCGAGGACCTGAGCCATCTTCCACTGTTTTCCCAGACCATAGCAGAGAGCTGGATCGGAAGTGGAGCAGCCAGGTCTTGAACCGATGCCCATATGGGATGCCAGCACTTCAAGCCAGGGTGTTAGCCCGCTGCGCCACAGTGCCAGCCCCAACAAACATGTTTATTAACACATATATCTCACATGTGTTATGTCCAGGGGAAAATGAATAAATCTCAAAGAAGTGGCTTAGCATTCAGGCTCGAAAGCTGCTCCAGCTGAAACAAACAACGCAGGGTGTGGAGGAGCCCAGTTATGGGGAGCCGACCAGGAAAATCGTAGTAAAGATTGAAGCGCAGGTTTAAGCTGGCGACGCTGCCACGGAGCAGAGCTCCCAGCGACTCGGGCAGCCTAGTCCTCCTGGCGCAGAGCCACAGACACCCCTGCACACGGAGAGTTCCTTTACAGCGCGAGTTCCCCTTCCAAATGGATGTCTCCTCTTCTGTTTTCAGAGCTCCTCTGTGTGTGATGCTTCTCAAAATAATCAGCTCAAAATAATCTGCATGCTAAAGAGGCGTATTTTGGGGGTGGTGCGTTCTGATCGCCTACAGCCATATTTTAGGGTGGCGTATTTTAGTCTCCTCTGATTCACAGAGAAAATCAGTGTCGGAGCTGAGGCTAAAAGCCAGGAGGAGTGCAGAGCCGCAGATGTGAACATGCTGCTGCCACTCCGGGGGAAGGAGCCTGGCCTGTCAGGTGACAGCCACTCCCTCTTGCACAAACCAGGATTGCAAAGGATCTCGGGCCCCATGCTGCTCCCCTCTCCTCTGCTCTGCCTACCCCCTCCCTTCCCTGTTGCTGCAAGGTTGCTGGCCCAGCGGCAGGGGGTGGGGTCCTAGACAGGATGAGCTCTGCAGAGTCTAGGCTGCTAATCCTTAGACCTGGGGGAAGGTGGGACCCGGAGGGTGCGCTGTAGGTGACTGAGGCTTGAGTAGCCATCAGCCAGCTCCAGTGAGCCCTGGAGAACTAGGAGCCAGGACAGTGTCTCCCCTCCCCTCCTGACCGTGAACTCTAGTCACCTTAGGTTTCCCATGGGAAAAGATCTTCCCCTCCCCCAACCCCGGGGAAGAGTACCTCCTGCTGGCTGTACAGAATGTGCTCCAGGGAGCCCTGGCAACTGCACAGAGGTGGTCCCTCCAAAGGCCTTTGCCTAGGACTGGGGCTGCATCCTCCGCGGGTCCTCCGCAGCCTGTCTCGGGTGCGGCCAGCAGGAGGGCTGAGGAGGCTGCATGCAGGACAGCTGCACACCTTGCTCTGGGGTGTGCACACTCAGCCATGCTTGGTCCCGCAGCTCTGGGCCCAAGACCCTGCCGGGTCACTGAGGCACACTGGAGACCTGGCCTGGGGCTCCTGCCCATGGTCACTTCCCCAGCTGACAACTGCCTCCAAAGGCCTCTGCAGCCCGAGTCAGTTTGGTGCGGGCTCCTGAGTGACAGCCGGACAGGAGGACAGAGGGGCACCCGTCTATTCTGAGCGTGATAACCATCACCCATCCCCTGCCGCGGCCCCCACAGAGTCTCCCTGCCGTTCCTGGCCGGGAACCCCAGGAAAGGTGAACGGTGTTGAACGGTGGCGGTGACCAGGGACCTGCCAAATAGGATGGTTAATCCGGGCAGGTGCAGGACGCCCCGTGCACTGGCCTCCTCCTCCTCCCTCCTCCGTGGACATCCTGGCAGAGGAAGCCCCGCCCCTCGCTGAAGGAAACCCCGGGTGACTGACGGCGAGGCGGGGCTCTGGTGGGGGCTCTGGGGGGTTGTTTAGGGGTCTGGCGTCTGGCGGGAAGAGGCGGCCCCCCCGCAGACAACGGCCTTCCCTGGACTCTGCTCAGAACAAGACCCGATCCGACAGCTCACAACCTGTCAGATCCGCTTTGGTTCCAGCCTCACCTGCCTCCAGATCTTTCCAAACAAGGAACAGAGCCGCAAACATGACAATCACCTTCCAGGCGGCAGACAGCTGCGGGGCCCAGCAGGGGCCTAGCCTGCCAGTGGGCAGGAAAGGGGGCCTGCTGTGACGACCCCCACACTCTTCTAGAGCGCACCCTGGCTTTGAGGACGGGCTGGGGGAGGGGAGGACGAGCGGCCACGGACACCCTGCAGCGCGGGAGAAGCCGCCCACACAGGCAGCAGTTCTGGGAGGAAGCCTGGGGCCCTGACTTGTTTTCCCAGGAACCACTGCAGGCCCTGGGCAAGCCCCTCCTATCCCCTGGGAAGGGTGGGGTCTCTTCCATCCGGCCCTGTCACTCTGTGGTTCTGGGGTGGCATTTCGTCCCCGAGGCTTGCGGGCCCAGAACCATACTTAAGAGGCTTTGAGACACTCGGCCCTCTCTTCATAGCTGCTCAGCCCACTCCACAGAGTATTGAGGAGGCTGATTGGGGTGAGAGGCCTTGGAGCTCTGACCCCTGAGTAAGCTGAATGTCCCAGGATGCGGCATTCCCGGAGGGCTGGAGCAAAGGGGCCGCTCGGGTGGCTGCTGGAGCTTGTCCTGGAAGCGCCCACCGATTTTCCCATGAGCCTGCTGGCTCTGGTGCACCTGCCGATGACAGCCAGACGGACGGGACAGCGGCTTCCCTAGAACTGCCTGCCCTTATCCCATGAGCTCCTTCTGAGCTTGTGCAGTTCCCTCTGAGCATGGGGACGACAGAAGGGAGGTGCTGTCAACCAGGGACTGGATAATTTGCTCAAGCGAAGCCACAGTGTAGGCAATTCACCTGCACAAACCGAGAGACGCTGCCTTTTCCATGTGGTTTCACCCAGCTGTCTTCTCAAATCAGCAGACATCTCCTCCGGCTCCCACACAGGTGACACGTACAGGTCTCCCACCACGCACACCTTCCGGCTGTCTCCTGTGCAGCACTGCGGGAGTCTCCCCCTTGCTACACAGGGGACAGGGCCTCCCCAGGGGCCCCCGAAAGAGCGGGCTGGAGGGCACGGGGAAGAGCCCACTTAGAAACATTCCTTTAGTTTCAACAACGGCGGAGGTGGGCAGATGGGACTTAGGGTTCACATCACAAGAGAGAAGCTGGGATGCCGGTGCGGAGGCAGCCGCCAGGGAGGCCTGTGGTCACACTTGGTCTGCCTTCAGGGCTCCTGGCGCCCTCTTCCTAGGCCACACCCCTTCCCCACCCTCTCTGGGGGCTGCCCACGCTCGAGTTCCCTGCGAGCTCACCAGGTTTTCAACAGGAGTCATGCACACCTGTGTTAAGATACATTCCAGGGTGACATCTCACATGAACTCCTGGGTCCCCTTTTCTGGAGGTGTTTGTATTTACACGATCCAAGACCTACATGCTGCGCTTTGTTCCCTCTTACAGTAAGGTCCGCACTAATGCACACGGGGTCTCAGCCCCCTGGACAGAGCGCTAACTGGGAAGCAATTACTGTGCTATGGGAGGAGGTGGTCTTGCTGAAACAGGCACGTGACTCCCGGGGGGCCCACTCCACTCCCTGCTCCAGGTTAGCTGGCTGGGCCCACCGGGCTAAGCTTAGGGAATGAGGCTCAGTGGCTTTCTCGGTTCCTCCGCCACTGAAGGGGCCACTTCCCTCCCGGCCCTCTTCGGGACTGGCCCGAAAGGGATCCCTCTGGGTTTTGGAAAGCAAGTTGCAGAGGTCGAGCCCTGGGAAGGGCTGGGAAGGAGGGTGCGTGTTGCTGCAGCCAAAGCCGTTCCTTTGGGGCAGGGCGGGGCAGCTGGCTAACAGGTGCACATGCCTTTAGCCTCTGGTTCCTGCCCTTCCCACCCCTCTGCTGGGGTGTGCTTGGCAGAGGCACAACAATGGGTCTGTAGGAGGGAGTCGCTGAAGACGGAGCTGCGGCTCGGGGAGACGGAAGGGAGTTTGAAGGGAAAGAGGGGTGATGCTGCAGCCCCCTCTGTCCTCAGGGGGTCCTGGAATAGAGAGCTACAGTCAGGAGACCTACGTCTTCTTCGTGTGACAGCTTTCCGTATCTTTGCTCAGGCTCAGCTTTTCCATCTGTAAAATGAACCTGGTGGTGAGGATTAAACGAGCGTTGGTTTGGGGGAGGACTATGCGGAAGTGAGTCATGATTGTTGTCCCTTCTTCCTGTGTGGCAGGAAGCGGGGGCACCTGGCCCAGCCACCTAACCTCAGTGCACATGACTCAGCGAGCCACCTCCCACCCGAACAGGTGCGTACTTCACGGCACAGGTAGAACAACAGCCAACAGAAACTGGGGCTGTGTGGAGTTTATCCGCGTGGGCCCCTCCTGGTCCGACAGGAGTCTCAGGCTTGGGGAGTGGCTTCTCGGGCCCCTGCCAGGTGAGGACCCTCTGAGTTCTCATGGGGGAAGGAGGCTGGGGAGGGAGATCTTCTCAAAGGGCGACTCCATCCACACATGGCAAGCCGACCTGTCGACCTGTGCCGACCAGCATCGAGAGCACTCCCGAGCTGGACATTTGAGGGGACTTGAGACAGCTCTGAAGGGTTTTACAGTCTGACTGAGATGAGAAAGGCAGACTTCCCCTCCATAGATCATGGTACCCACAGGTGGAGAGAGACAGGCATCTCCTCCCAAAAATATTATCCCACCCCAACAAACAGTGGAATCTTTAAAGATGTGGTTATTTTGAAAGAGTTACAGAGAGACAGGGAGGGACACAGGGAGAGATCTTTCATCCACTGGTTCAATCCCTAGATGACCGTAACAGCCAGTGTTGGTCAGACCAAAACCAGGATCCAGAAACTTCATCCGGGTCTCCAACGTGGGTGGCAGGGGCCCAAGTAGTTAGGCCATCTTCCACTGCTTTTCTCAGGCCATTGGCAGACAGCTAGATTGGAAGTGGAGCAGCCGGGACAGAAACTGGCGCCCACATGGGATGCTGGTGTGGCAGGTGGCTGCTGAACTCGCTATGCCACAATGTCAGCCCCAACAGTGGTACTCTTTTAAATTGTTTTAAAATTTTCATTCAATTTGAAAGGCAGAGAGAGAGCAAGAGTGAGAGAACACTTCCATCCATTATTCACTCCTGAAATACTCCTAACAGTCAGAGCTGGGCCAGACCACAAGAGCCCAGAACTCCACCCAGGTCACCCATATGGGTGACACGGACCCAAAACCTCAAGTCCTCGCCTTCTGCCTCCCTGAGAATGCATTAGCAGGGACCTGCGCTGGGAGTAGATGAGCCAGGGCTCAGACCAGACACCCTGATATGGAATGTGGGGGTCCCGAGTATGGCTTAACCCACAGCACCAATGCCCACCCCAAAGAATGGTGTTCTGATGGGAGACAGAGACCTCCTTGGCTGGGACAGAGGGACAGGGCTGCTGAGTCTCCTGGCAGCTCACCTGCTACCTTCTAGCCCCAGCCCTCTCACACTAGCTGGGTGTCCTACAATTCAACTCAACTCGGCCACCAGCTACCCGGAGTTGGCATGGACACCACAGGTTCAGGGACTGGATCTCACAGGTTTTTCCCTTTCAGAAGTCAGCCGCAAGTCCTGGGTGACTCCAAACCACCATCCATTGGCCTGGCAGCTACAGATTCAGGGCTTTCTATGCCCTGCCTCTACCCCCACCTTCCGGTTTGCCCATTCACAAATCTCACTGGAAGCACTGTATTTAGTTACCATTTTAGAAAGAAAGGAGGAAGATGTACACACAGCCACGTCCAGGAGAGTCCCAAGGCCAGAACTTCCATTCGCTGGGAGCTGGGCTGTGCCAGCTTCCGGTGCTTCAGCCTCAATATGGCCACCAACCAGGAAGCTCACGAGCAGGCATTGTTCCGTTTTTAACCGAGGTGTCATTCTGTAGGCATGGCTGATCAGATGATGCAAGATCAAGTTCCTCCTTTCTCCTGGAAGTTGCAACCATAATCCCTTGGCTGGTTTCCTTGAAGACTAGTGCAGGGGCCCAGCTCCTATTCTGACACAGTCTAGGGAGCCTGCCCTGAGTTAAATCCTTAGCATAAACGAAGGTGAATAGAAAAGGACTTATTAGGAAAGACAAAAGACACGCCCATCAATCATAAATAATGCTTATTTGCTTGCTTATTTGAAAGTGAGAGTGAGAGCGAGAGAGTGAGAGAGAGAGAGCGAGAGAGCGAGCGAGAGAGAGAGAGAGCGAGAGAGCGAGAGAGATCTCCCATATACTGGTTCATTCCCCCAAAGCCCCCAACAGCTAGAGCTGAGCCAGGCTGAAGCTGGGTGGGTGGCAGGGACCCAAGTGCTCTGGCCATCGTCGGCTGCCTCCGAGGTGTAGCTATTAGTAGGAAACTGGAATGGGGGGCCGGAACTCCATCCCAGGCGTGGATAAAGGATGCGAACTCCCTAAGTGGTAGCTTCACCCGCTGCACCACAATGTCCACCCACCCAGGGTCTCTGTAGCTCTGTGCAAGGATCCTGGGACAGGGACTGAATGTGTGTTTTTATTCTATCACATCTCTCTACTCAGACAGGACCAAGACGGCAGCCAGGGTGGGGAGAAACAGGGCAGAGGCGGGGGAAGAACTTTGTGTGGGTGGTGGAAGCAGAGCGAGGAGGGGCCAGGATCCCAGGGGCTCGTCCCGTCACTGGGGTCTGTCCTAACAAAGAAGGAGGCACTGCCAGGGAGAATCTGGACACGGAATGAAAACGACAGGACCCGGGTCTCAGCTGGAATCGCCCAGCCGTGAGGTGGGGGCCTTGTGGTGCAGTATTTCACCAGCGCCGAATGCAAATTCCATGCAAACAGCAAATCAATCAGGTTTAATTCCCGCTGAGTGCATGAGGCCTGGCTATCACCTGGCAGGGAGTGGCTCCCTCATAGCCATTTGGCAAATATTTATTTGTTGGATGCCCATTTTCTAGGTTGTTTAAGGAAAGTTAGATGAAATAAACAGGCCCCTCATCAATCTCTGCATGGTCAGCCCAGTCATGGGCTGGCTTTTGAGGGAGAAAAAGGAAGAATGAACGAAAGAAGAAAAGAGAGGCCACTGTTGTGGCGTGGCCAGGTAAGCAAGCTGCATCCCACATTGGAGCACCAGTCTGAGTTCTGGATGCTCCACTTCTGATCCAGCTCCCTGCTAATGAGCTTGGGAAGGCAGTGGAGGATGGCTCAAGTACTTGGGCCCCTGCACCCACATGGGAGACCCGGATGAGGTTCCTGGCTCCTGAGTTCTGCCTGGTCTAAACCCAGCTGTTGAAAATATTTGGGGAGTGAACCAGCAGAAGGAAGATCTCTCTGTGTCTCTCCCCTCTCTCTCTCTCTGTCACCGCCTTTCAAATAAGTAAATAAATCTTAAGAAGAGAAGAAATCTTTTTTAAAGAAGCTCATAGCTATGGGGGGGGGGGACTGGCATGTATGTCCAGAAAGTTCAGTAAAGAACAAACCAGTTCCAGCTCAAGACGGCAACTTGAACCCATCCATGAGTTTACACCCTCCCCAAAGCCCATGACGTGATGTTGAAGGTGTCTTATTTAAAAGCACAAGCCCATCAGTTCAAGGGTGAAATGCACAGGAAACTTCCAGGTGAGGACCGTGAATGGGAACACACACAAGTCCTCTAGCTCTTCTGGAAAACGCTGAGGTTACGGTAAAGGGCTGGAGGGCTTCAAAGGGCAGACGGTTCTGATGAGGTTTCTTCTCCGTTTTTGGGGGGCATCCTGGCGCCCAAGGGCAGGTTGACCTTTGACCCAGATGGTGGTATAGACAGGATGTGGCATCTGACCCGAGTAAAGCTGCGCTTCCATCAGACAAAGGGAATTCAGGGCATATTTCTCTCCGCGTGTGCTTTTTGGGTTTTTGGTCCCCTCCAAGTGAGCTCACGCATATTGGCTTCAGCCCCACATCTCTTCCCAGAATTCCAGTGCACTGGTTTTGTCTCTCGAGGCCAGAGATGACAAGGGCTTTCCCTGGGGAATTTGACCAGTGCAGGGGGAGAGGCTCAATGGACCCACATCAGTTTCCCCAACTAAACGGTCATTCACCAGCAGGGCTCTCCGGGGGAACAAGTCCGTCCACCTGCTAAGAGCATCCGATTGGCACAGGAGCTGAAGTCAGGAGTCACTGCATTGCTGAGCTGAGTCCCTCACCGTTAAGACAGGGACCAAAACAAACAGAAGGAGAAGCAGTGTTGCCAACGTGAGTGCTATGCAGAAAGAACTTCAAAATGAATTATCATTAATATCCTTGGAGAGATAAGCGAAGATAATTGCATGAAATAAGAAATGGATGCTATAAAAAAGCACACAAAAAAGAGATCTCTTGGAAATTAAAAATATGATAGCAGGAATGAAAAATTCAACAGAAGCATCAGAGGATAAAGTTTAGGAATTCTCCCGGAAAGCAGAACAATGGAGAGGGAGAGAGGGAACACAGGAAAGATAAGCGAGAGAGAGGGGCAGTCTGGAGTGGAGGAGGTGGGGGGAGGTCAGGGACTTCCAGGGGGAGAAGCTCGCCAGGTGCCCCGCACAGCCTGACAGCCCAGAATCCTGGGGACAGGGAAGAGTCTGCAAGCTTGGAGAAGGGAGTCACTTATACAAGACCAGGCATCAGGATGCATAGACCTAATCATGTGCAGCATGATCCAACATGAATTACAATATACACAAGTTGGGAAGACAGAGGGATGAGGGGTGTGTGTGTGTGTGTGTGTGTGTGAGAGAGAGAGAGAGAGAGAGAGAGAGAAATCTTCTTGCTCCACAGTGGAAAGTCTGTGGATGAAGCCACAAGTGGAAAAACAAAGCAGCAGCAATACAAGGCATTTAAAGAGGGATGGAGGTGAATGTCCAAGGAATCAGCTGACAGTCTTGGGAGGAGCTGCCTCCAGGGGGCGGTGCCCTGTGCCAGAGCTGCGGAGTGGGAAGCAGGGGCTCCTGTTGCCTTCTGTTTTGTCTTTAAAGGAAATCCAAGCAGCATTTGTAACTCTTTAAACTACCTTCATCTGTGACACTGATACAATTACAAAAGTAAAATGTTTACCCATCCAGCTCCCTGCTAATGCACCTGGGAAGCAGCTGATGGTCAAGTGCCTGGGCCCCTCACCCGTGAGGGAGACCAGCACGGAGCTCCTGGCTCCTGGCTTTGGACTGGTCCAACTCCGGCTGTTGCAGCCAATTGGGGAGTGAACCAGCAGATGGAAGACCTCTCTCTGTGTCTATTTCTCCCTCTCTCTCTGTCATTCTTTCTTTCAAATCAATGAATAAATAGATAAATCGTTTCTAAAAATGATTTTTTTTTAAAAAGTAACACTTTTATCAAGCTGGGTGCGGGACAGAGGAGGCCAGGATGGAGTTGACGCAGGTCTGTTTATTTTATTTTATTTTATTTTATTTTATTTTATTTTTTACTGTCCAGAGGAATTTTTGTTTGTTATTTGGGTTTTGGTTTTTTACTTGCATTATGCCGTGAACTCATAGGGAATGGTTTCCAGCAGTTCTGGCTCCTTGAGACAGGGGTGCCTCCTGTGTCCCTGCCCTGGAGGGGTGAAATGCTCATTTGCGGCCGGCACCGTGGCTCAACAGGCTAATCCTCCGCCTTGCGGCGCCGGCACACCGGGTTCTAGTCCCGGTTGGGGCGCCGGATTCTGTCCCGGTTGCCCCTCTTCCAGGCCAGCCCTCTGCTGTGGCCCAGGAGTGCAGTGGAGGATGGCCCAAGTGCTTGGGCCCTGCACCCCATGGGAGACCAGGAAAAAGCACCTAGCACCTGGCTCCTGCCATCGGATGAGCGCGGTGTGCAGGCCGCAGCACGCCGACTGTGGCAGCCATTGGAGGGTGAACCAACGGCAAAGGAAGACCTTTCTCTCTGTCTCTCTCTCTCACTGTCCACTCTGCCTGTCAAAAAAAAAAAAAAGAAAAGAAAGAAATGCTCACTTGCACCTCCTTCCCAGGTGGACGACGAGGTGGCTCTTGGGGCAGATTCAAAGTCAGTCAGAGGGATCTGGGCTTGACCTGGGGCAGGGGCACCTGGTGCAAGGTGGACTGCCCTGGCTACGAGCAGGACAGGACCACGGGAGAAGCCTGAGGCATAGAACTGCCAGTGACTGCAGAAATCCCGTGCCTGGCTTGGGTGGTGGCAGTGTGGACAGAAGGAGGGGAAGTGGACGAGAAAGAACATGGTGGTGACCGCAGGAGGGGCACAGAGGCAAGAGTCGCATGGGATAAAGATGGGGTCATGGGGAAAAGCTGCAACCCAGGAGGGGTGGGCACTAGGAAGGGTGCAGGGCAGAGGAGGGCTGCAAGTGGACGGGACCTGGGTGGGCTGGAGGGGCTGTCCTAGAGGTCTCAGGTGCAGGCACCAAGTCTGCTGGGACAACTGACATGCCACTTAGGTTTCGCAGCCCTAGCGTGCTTTCTCAGACCCAGCTCCCATCTGAGCTGCGATGGGGAGGGCAGGCATCGTTGCTATGTCCATTTTACCAAGGGAAGACTGAGGCTCCCAAGAGGCTAAAATGACTTGGCCTGTGGGCTGGTGACCCAAACTCTCATTTGTTGCGGGATGTAGATGCAGCCTTTGAAGGGGGCGTGTCAAGCAATAAGAGCGGGAGGTGCAGGGGCTGAGGGGCGGGAGAGGGAGGGAAGGATGAGGGGGCAGCTGGTAGGGTGAGGGGAGCACAGGGCCCGGGAGGAGCAACTGCACCATCTCGCTGGGCCCTGATGCTCCCTCTGAGATGGGCGAGGTACAACCGAGGCGCTGGAATTCAGCACTTTGTGATACCACGTCTGTTAGCAAGCTTTGGAGCCGGGATCTGGTCCCAGCCTCTGACTCAGAGACCTGGAAACCCAACTCTGCCAGGTGGCAGCCCACATACCTGCTACCCCGGGGCTGCGGGGGTGAGGCGGGAGCAGTGCTTTTTATTGTTATTAATAACAATAAGGCATCCTCTTGGTGTTAAAAAAGATTTTTAGTATCGGCATTTACCAAGAGTAGGGATTCTTATCACGATAAAAACCAACAAAAAAAGTAAGCAGGTCCTAAAAGACAGGGAGAAGCCTGCTTCCCCAGCCACTGGTGCATGGACCTAATACGGGTAGGAAGGAGACTGCCTGGAACCCATATCAGGGGACTGGATCAGCCTCAGGTCGGGGCGCTGGATCTCAGAACCTGACTTCGGCTAGGACCTAAGCCTTTTGAACGAAGGCAAATGTTGGTGTGTCCGGACATGCTAACAGCCCGGCCAGGGACATGCACGTGCAGCTACGGGGAGGCGTCCCTCAAATCTGAGAAGCTCCAGCTGTTGCCCTTGACCTGTGCAGAGGAGCGTGCGCACGAGAGCCCACGTGTCTCACTGTGAGCATGTGCACGTGAGCAGGTTTGGGAGTCCCGCTGGGTGACTTCGTGTGGGTCCTGTGGGTAAAGCCCACTTCTACATCTGTGTACAGACAGCATGTATGTGATATGTGTAAACAGATGTCTGTGTGTGTGTGTGCGTGTGCGCATGTCTAATGTGGCCGGGGGTGTGAGGATGTCTCTGATGATCAACTGTGTATCTGGATGCAGGTTCATCTGTGCATGAGAGTGCCTGTGTGTGCCCATGTGCGCATGTAGTGAGTTAGTGTGTGAGTGGCAGTGTAGGATGTTTGTGTGTGATTATGGGTCATGTGTGAGAGGGCAGCTGTACATTAACATGAGTGTAAATTAGGGGTGGTGTGTGTGACTATGAATCCTGTGTCTGGGGCAGGTGGGCGTGAGGAGTGTGTGTGTGGTGCCTGGGTATGAATGAGGACATGGGTACAGGTCTACATATATACACGCATGTGCATGTGTGTGTCGGGGTCTACATATATACATGCATATGCATGTGTGTGCCGGGGTCTACATGCATACATGCATGTGCCTTGTGTGCCGAGGTCTACATGCATACACACATGAGCCTGTGTGTGCCAGGGCCTACATATATACATGCATGTGCCTGTGTGTGCTGGGGTCTACATATATACACACATGTGCCTTGTGTGCCGGGGTCTACATACATACACACATTGCCTGTGTGTGCTGGGGTCTACCTACATACACACATGTGCCTGTGTGTGCTGCGGTCTACATATATACATACAGGTGCCTCTGCGTGCCTGTGTGTGCTGGGGTCTGCATACATACATGCACGTGCCTTTGTGAGCCAGGGTGGGACCCATGTTCTCACCATCCCAGGTCCTGCTCCCATCTGTGTCTGGAGACAGAGATGAGAACATCCGCTCAGCCACCTGTTGCTGGCCTGGGAGCAATGACAAGAAAATGTGCGAGATTACAACCCAATACCTTAATAACCATCAATTTTTCGTGTGGAGGGGGCGGGGGCGGAGCAGGGAGAGGCCGGATTCAACTTGAAGGACACACGGATGATAAACTCTGTGTGTAAGTTAATTTGTGAGCCTGGTGAGCTGACTGTGCTGGAGACAGACGCCCAGCTCCTGCGAGATGGGGCACCCGTGCCTTCCTCGTCTCGCCTCGCATGCCATTTAGCAGAGCCTCAGAATAACGTTAATTTATCTAATGCGTGCACACCATAAGTTACTTTTTTAATTATTATGATCAAAATATTGCTTAAAATTGACGCCAGCTGCATGTGTTTCTGTCAGCGATCATAATTGCAATTGTAAATTGGGGAGCAGCCCGGCACCCGCAGCCTCCCTGAGTAACAGCCCCGATACCATTATGGAGAAGTGGATAAAAATAAACCGGCAGATCGAGTGGCAAAAATACGCCAGCGCGAGTTAGAAAGGATAATTAGCTGAGCAGAAAGGGGAGCAGGGGCGCTCTCGGCAGCTCCGAGGCTCCGGGGGCGGGGCTGGGCTGGGGGGGGGTGCTGCAGGGGAGGGGTGGCGGGGGAGTGGGTTTGCCTTCTTCTGCACCGTAGACTTGGTAAAAACACCTGCAGCGTCTCACACCAGGTGATGCCGCCAGTTCCCTCTCTAGGAAAAGGGATTCTGAGTAACGGGGTCAAGGCCACTGGGTGTTCTTCCACACCGTCCCCATCAGAAATTGCTTAGGCAGACTTAGCTTTTAAATAAATAATTAATTAATTAATTTGAGAGGTGGAGAGACAGAGACAGCGCCTATCTGCTGATTCCCTTCCCAAATGCCTGCAATGGCTGCTGCTGGACAGGGCTGGAGCCAGGGGTTGGGAATTCAACCTATGTCTCCCTGGAGGGACCCAATCACTTGAGCTGTCACGGCTGCTTCTTAGCACCTGCGCTGTTGGGAAACCGGAACCAGGAGCCAGAGCTGGGAATGGAACCGAGCCCTCCAATGTGGGGGTGCAGGCATCCGTTGCTGTGCCAAACACCTGCCCCAGGCTGACTGTACAAGGGGGCTGCTTGGAGCATGGGTTGGGGACAGGCACCTTATTTTATTCATTTGCTCCGCAATACCTACTGCGCTTCCTCCTGTTCCAGGACCCAGAGGTGCGGCGGTGCAGTGGGTTAAGCCACCAGTGGGACACCTTCTCTCCATTTTCCAAGTGCCTGGTTAGATCCTGGCTACTGCGCTTCTAGTTGCATGCTAACGTGCCTGGGAAGGCAGTGGATGATGGCTAAAGTGCTTGGGCCCCTGCCACCCACGTGGGAGACCCAGATGGAGTCCTTGGTTTCCTGGCTCTTGCCTGGCTCAGCCCTGACTGTTGCAGTCATTTGGGAAATGACTTTCAAATCCATCCATCAATCTTAAAAACAAAACCAAACAGTGAGATAATGCAGGAGTGAATTATGCTCTTAGCGTATTAGAAGTAGATACATATCATTGTGTGACTTTGGACAAGCCACTTACCTAGTGGTGCCCAGCCTTTTGGACACGGCAGCACAGCCATCAGTACCACGATGGCCGATGGCTCACTGCCACTGGACCTTGGCCCCTGCAGAGCCACCACCACACAGAGATCACCCGGGCTGGACAGCCTGTGAGGGCCCTTGTTCCTGGACTGACATCAAATGAAAGACAAGGCGGCCGGCACCGTGGCTCAACAGGCTAATCCTCCGCCTTGCGGCGCCAGCACACCGGGTTCTAGTCCCGGTCAGGGCGCCGGATTCTGTCCCAGTTGCCCCTCTTCCAGGCCAGCTCTCTGCTGTGGCCCGGGAGTGCAGTGGAGGATGGCCCAAGTGCTTGGGCCCTGCACCCTATGGGAGACCAGGAGAAGCACCTGGCTCCTGGCTTCGGATCAGCGTGGTGATCAGAGGGTAAACCAACGGCAAAAAGGAAGACCTTTCTGTCTCTCTCTCTCTCTCTCTCTCTCTCTCTCACTGTCCACTTTGTCAAAAAAAAAATAAATAAAATTAAAAAAAAATTAAAAAAAAAAAAAGACAAGGCGGGACTAAGACAATTGCAATAGGAGGAGAAGCATCCCTCCAGGATCTCGAAGGTCAGACAGAAAGGGTGTTTGTGTTTGTTTGTTGAGAAGGCTTTATTATTGTTGTTGGTTTTTCACTAAGCAAAGCTAGGAGGAGCCAGGAGGAGCCAGGAGGGGGTGGTGTGGCTGAGGACAGGAGCTGTTTCCCCTGCATCCCGGACATGGCATCAGTAAGTAAGGGCCCTGCTTGGCCTCCCTGAGGGCATAGGCTGAGGTTAGGTCCTCGTTTTAGGGAGCCATGCCTGACTAAAGAGTGACCAGGATCGGGCAGGCACTTAACACAGCAGTGACGTCGCTGCTTGGGACAGTGTAGCCAACCTCTGAGCACTGGGTTCGAATCCCAGCTCGGCTCCTGATTCCAGCTTCCTGTTAATGTGCACACTGGGGGGGCGGCTCAAGGACTTGGGTCGCTGCCACCCACGTGGGAGACCCGGATGGACTTCTGAGCCCCTGACTTTGGTTGAGAGCATTTGGGGAGTGACCCAGCAGATGGGGGATCCACACTGTCTCCCTGTCTCTGTGTGTCAATAAAATAAGCGACTGATAACAAGGAAGGAGCGTCCGGGCAGGACAACGGGCAGGTCGGTCAGGCCCCACGGGAGGGGGAGTGGAGGCTCTGTGTCTGGTCCTGTCGCCGGGGAGGGAGGGGGGTCATTTAGTCTTGCGTCCTTTGATTCAAGCAGCCAGAGTGGTGCCCACGGTGGAAGGGGGGCGTGGGCGCCCTTCCAAGTCCTGGCCCAGGCTGGAAGGCAGGGAGCAGGGGTCGAGGTGATAGCCACAGGGCTTGGCCTCCCTGCCTGCCCCGCCTGTGGCCCTGGGAGTCCCTGCGGCAGGACCACCCTCGGGAGCACCCTCTCTGCCACTTGGAGCGTCCCTGGAAAGAGGGCGAGGGGGGCTCTGTCTCTCTGGGTCTGAGCAGAGGCGGGGTGAGTCCGCCCGCAGGCCGCCCCCAGGGAGTCGGGCACCTTTCTGTCTCTCTCTCTCTCTCTCTCACTGTCCACTTTGTCAAAAAAAAATAAATAAAATAAAATAAAAATTAAAAAAAAAAAAGAAAGACAAGGCGGGACTGAGACAATTGCAATAGGAGGAGAAGCATCCCTCCAGGATCTCGAAGGTCAGACAGAAGGGGTGTTTGTGTTTGTTGATCCCGCCGCGCTGCCGCCAGCCCTGCCTAGGACTGCGGGCCGCTACCCGAGCTGTGGCTGCCTCCGAGCCAGCGCAGGCAGAGCGCAGCGGAGAGGCCCAGCGCCCCCTCGCTCCAGAGCCGGTCCCGCCCCGCGCCTGCCGGGCCGCCGTCTTCCCTTCGCTCCGAGTGACTTCCTAATAACTGTAATCAGGCTGTGCGGGCCCCAGGCCGGGGTGGGGGTGGGGGGGGGAGCGTGCGGGCTGGGAGCCGGGAGCGTGGGGCGGCCTCCGCTGCCATCCGGGCTGGGGAGCCCGGGGAGCCCCTGGCTCCGCGGCCCCTCCCCGCCTCCCGCTCCCCAGCCCGGCTCTAATTATAAATGGTTTGACGACTTTAGGCCGGGCCCTGTAATTAAAAATACAGAGGAAGACAGGCAGCATTGTCTCCTAACGAGGCCTTTAATTGGTGGAGTTAATTTTAACGGGGCCCTGCCAGTGCCTTGGAGGAGGGAATTCCAGAATTGGGGCTCTTGCTGGCACCCCCCTGGGGCGTCGGCCCTGCCAGAGAGGCCTGGGGGCAGGGCTGGTGTCTATTTATTTATCTGTACCCCAGTGCCTGGCACACAGCAGTCAATAGATCATTCTGGAAGTAACCAGCCGGTGACCTCCTGGAAGATGGAGTGCGAGCATCCAGAGGTTCCTGGGTGGGTTGTTTGGTTTTTCCCTCTCTGCCCAGGATTCTCCCTCCCAGAATCCCACGCTGGGGAGAAGGTGTTTCTCCCAGAAGGATGCTGGCTTGGCTGGGGGACAGCTCAGATGAGGAGGCGGGTACTGAAAGGGTGAGAGCTAGCTCCCCCTCCTGTCCCTCTCCAGACCATCCCTGGACCAACTCCTGTCCTTGGGCTCTCCCATCTGCTTGGGGCCCTGCCCCCCAGAGCTGGGGAATGATTCTTTTAGCTTCGGCTCAGGCTGAATTAACGCCTTCCTTTGGATCTTCTTAACGTTCCCAAACATATGCTGTTATTTTCAGATGGAACTATTTTTAAAGATTTATTTATCTGAAAGGCAGAGTGACAAAGACAGGGAGGGAGCCACAGAGAGGGAGAGAGATTTTCCATCTGCTGGTTCACTCTCCAAATGCCCACAACAGCCAGGACTGGACCAGGACAAAGCCAGGAGCATGGAACCCCATTGGGGTCTCCCATGTGAGTGGCAGGGACCCAAGCACTTGGGCCACCATCTGCTTCCAGGCACATTAGCAGGGAGCTGGATGAGAAACAATGTAGCGGGGGCTGGAGCTGGCTCTCAGGTATGGGCTGCAGGGTCCTAAGCAGTGGATTAACCCCTGCACCACAGTGCCTGCCTCTGCTCCTATTAGAGAAAATACCAACAGCAGAATGTTTCCCAAGGGCAGGTTGCAAATGCCAGGAATCCTGGTAGCAGTAAATACTTACTTTTCTAAATTCCGAATCATGTCATAACCTCCAGCTTCCCAAGAGCTGGGACAGTGCCACCGCTGTCCCATGAGGTGCCTGGGGGAAGTCACAGAAGCAGAATTGTCCAGGTCTTTTGAACCTAGCACATAGTAGGTGCTCAGTTAGCAAAGACTGATGGGACAAAGACATAACCCTAACCCTAAGGGCCGTCTGATTCTCCTCCTACCAGCGCATTGCATCAGGAATGTTCCTCTCCAGAGGCACCCAGGAAGATCCTTTAAAGACAATCCTTCCTGTAACGCAAACCCTCTTCGTGCCCTGTCCCCATCACCCAAACTCCATCCTGAAATTTGTCGGTTTCAAAAAAGGCTGAACAATACGTTGAAATATTAAACCGCTGTGTACCTGCTGTCTTCGGAGTCAATGGCATTGATGTCTCTGGGGAGGGCAGCTACAGCCTAGAACAAAGAAGCTGGCTGAGTTGCTGAATGGATTTTTTAACTCAAGGCGGAGGCCGGTACAATAGTCTACCAGCAAAGTGATTTTGATTTGCACGAGCCAGAGTTTAAGAGAGAACAGTTTAGCTTCAAATTCCAAAAAGACTTAGTTTAAACTCAGGACCGATGGTGGAATTTTTAAAAAGTGAAGCACGGAGGGTCGAGGGTCAGCGTGGACGTTGATCGCATGAATCTTTCTGCACGTGCAGAAACCGACGCCACTGAACTTTGGCTCTCAGATCAGGTCTCGTGTCCAATGTCGGGTTGAAGGTTTAATGAGTGATTGCAGCAACACCATGCTTGCTTCATGGCTTGCTGCGTGCCAGACACGGTGCTGAGGCTTCGCTCTATCTCATTTAATCTCAACAGTTTCACAAAGGCGGGGCTGTGAGGCTGATGAGCTCACGCACGTTGCCCAACACCGTGCGGCTCCAACAACGCCGCTCTGTCTGCAGATCCATCCGTCTCCTCTGTTTCCATCGCTCCTGCCCCATCCAGGGTCTTGCATGTGCTCTTCCGTCTGCTGGAACGCTCCGTGCACAGCTTGCCTGCGGCTCCCGAGGGCCTCCAGGGAGAGGCAATCGCTTTATCGTCCGTGCTACCACTAGACCTGTGCGCACCTGGCTTCGACGTTGGCACTGTCGTTATTTGTGTACGCTGGCCCCTCTTCTTGTTTGCCCTGTCGTGGGGTCTTCCCTGACCCTCCACAGTCCAGCCAGTTCTCGGCAAATGTTCAGGATCAATTGTTGCCTGTGACCAAATGACTAGGAGAATGTATGTGTGGGAAAAGCAGTGACCACAGCGTGGGGACTTGGGTTAGCGCCGTACCACACGGGAAGCAGTCGGGGAGAGAGCTGGGGTTTAGAAGGAGCTGCTGGGCCTGGTCTCTGTCCCTCCCCCAGCTGTCACTTAGGGGTCAGAACCACAGGTGTGATGGAGATCATGCAGAGTCCCAGGCTGCTGGGCCCGAGGCAGTCAGTGCCCTGCTTCCTCTGGGACTTCCAGCATGTTCTGCAGCAGCAGGAGCAGACGGGGGCCCTTAGGTAGAGAGAGGGCCTGAGCCGTCCTGGCCCCCAGCAGTGCCCCCACCCCATGACTGCGGCTGCTCCTCAAGGAATCCGGCCCAAGAAGGAGGGCAGAATGCATGAGTCAGGGCGTGGGAGGCGAGAGGCCCAGTAAGCAAGATTAATTAGATGTTAATGTAATACTGAAAAAAAAATGGGGGCCAACGCCATGGCATAGCAGGTAAAGCTGCCGCCTGCAGTGGTAGCATCCCGTATGGGTGCCAGTTCGAATCCCAGCTGCTCCTCTTCTAATCCAGCTCTCTGCTATGGCCTGGGAAAGCAGTAGAAGATGGCCCAAGTCCTTGGGCCCCTGCACCCATGTGGGAGACCTGGAAGAAGCTCCTGGCTCCTGGCTTCGGATCAGCGCAGTGCTGGCCGTAGCGGCCATTTGGGGAGTGAACCAATGGAAGGAAGACCTTTCTCTCTGTCGCTAGGATTTAATGTCCTCTGCAGTCTGTAGAAACAGGAGCTTTGGAACTGTAGGTTTATCTATTTCTGCCTCCAAATTATCCCAGGACCCAGTGGCTCAAAACAGGGATAACTTTATTTTTTTTTTAAGATTTATTTTATTTATTTGAAAGCGTTACAGAGAGAGGTAGAAACAGAGAGAGAGGTCTTCCGTCCGCTGGTTCACTCTCCAGACGGCCGCAATGGCTGGAGTTGAGCTGATATGAAGCCAGGAGCCAGGAGCTTCTTCTGGGTCTCCCATGTGGGTGCAGGGGCCCAAGGACTTGGGCCATCTTCTATTGCTTTCCCAGGCCACAGCAGAGAGCTGGATATGAAGTGGAGCAGCCGGGACTAGAACTGGTGTCCATATGGGATGCTAGCGCTTCAGGCCAGGGCTTTAACCCTCTGTGCCACAGCACCAGCCCCTACATTGATAACTTTCATTGTCTCTCACTGCCTGTGGTCAGGGGCTGGACAGGGACAGCGTGTCTCTGCCAACGATTACGACAGCCTCAGCCAGGGAACTCGGAGGGCCAGGGTGGAGTGATCTGAGGGCATTGCCGGCCCGAGGGTCACCTTCCAAGCCCGAGCTGGCCCACTCACCTGGCCTGCTCACTTGGCCCGTTCACCTGGCTAGCAAGTTGGTGCTGGCTGTTGAAGGAGGTTTCAGTTCCTTTCCGTGTGGGCTGCTTTATGGAGATGCCTGGGGTTCTCATGGTGTTTCTTCTGGCTTTGCATGGCAGAGAGGGAGAGGGAGAGAGAGAGGCAGGGGGAGGGGGAGGGGGAAGGGGAGGGGGAGGGAGAGAGGAGGGGGAAGAGGAGGGGGAGAGGCAGGGGAATGGAGGGAGGAGGAGGGGAGAAAGAAGGGGGAAGAGGAGGGGAGTGGGAAGGGAAGAAAAGGGGGAGGAGGAGGGAGGGGGAGGGGAGGAGAGGGGAAGGAGAAGGGGGGGAGAATGAACTTGCGGGAAAGAAAGGTGTATCCTTTTTTTTTAATTTTTAATGTTTATTTATTTGAAAGGCAGAGAGGGAGGGAAGGAGAGAGACGGGTGAGGGGGAGGAGAGAGAATCTCCTGTCCACTGGTTCACTCTCCAAATCCCTGTAACAGCCAAGGCTGAGCTAGGCCATTGCTAGGAGCCTGGAACTCCATCCGGGTCTCCCACACAGGTAGCTTACATGCTTGAGCCATGACCTGCTGCCTCCCAGGCACGTGAACAGCAAGCTGGATCAGCCACAGAGGCAAGACTCAGTCCTAGGCGCTCGGGTGCGGGGTGTGGGCCTCCTCAGGGACATGGTGGCCGCTGTGCCACCACTGTGACAAGGTTCATCCTTGTGTGATCTTCCCTCGGAGGTGAGGTAGCCACATTCCTATCATGTCCGCCACAGTCTCTTTTTAAAGTAATATTTATTTATTGAAAGGCAGAGTGGGAGAAGAAGAAGGAGGGGGGGGAGAGAGAGAGAGGGAGGGAACTCCTCCATTCACTGGTTCACCGAGGCTGGGCCAGACTGAGGCCAGGAACTCCATCCGGGTCTCCCACATGGGTAGCAGTGACCCGAGAACTTGGGCCGCCACCTGCTGCCTTCCCAGGCGCATCAGCAGGGAGCCGGGTCTGATCTCGAGGTCTGATCTTTTCTGTCCAGCTCCACTGTGCCATCGCTCGTATGGATCAGCACGATGGGAAACAGCCTCCTTACGGTTGTACCTTCGCTGCCTCCGGTCTGCTTTTGACCTGTGGCCTGAGCTCAGTCTGCTCTCTTTTCATTCTCCCTCTTTTTTGTTAAGGCGGTGGCTTTACCCACTATGGCACAGCACGGACCTGAGCACATTCTTTCTAAAATGCATACAAATCAGATCCCTCGCCAGTTTAACACCAGTCAGTGGTTCCCCTTCAACATCGAAGTACAATTCACTTACCGTGAAATTCGCCCTTGTGAAGCCCACTGTTCACTAGTTTTCGGTATTTTCTCAGACTTGCACAACCATCATCACTGTTTTAGAGCACCTGCTTCCCCCTAGGACCCCGGTACCCATTAGCAGCCACTGCTCGCGTCCCATCCACGTGTCCAGCTCTGGGCAACCACTAATCAACTTTCGACTAATTTGCCAATTTCAATTCAATTTCATTGAAATAGAATCATACAATATATGACCTTTGCGTCCGTCTTCTTTCACTTAGCATAAAGTTTTTCTCTCCCACTCAGTCTCCATAGAGACTACTGAAAATTGCCAGTGTTGACTACATGGCAAGTCTTCCCGGTGGGGAACTCAGAAAAGTTTTCAATTAGCAACAGTTGTACGTTCGAGAAACCTCACTGGCTACAGCACCGCCCCTGTGCAAAGCCAGCTCCGCACTTCCCAAGTTCATTGGTCTTGTCGCTTGGATCCGAGCTCATTGCTTCCTCAGGCTGAAGACTATTCCGTCCCATTGATACACCCCGTTTTAGTTGGCCCTTCATCGGCTGAGGAACACTCGGGCTGCTTTGCTTTGGGGCTGTTCTGGACAGTACTGCTGCGGATACTTGTGTGCAGGCTTTTGTGGGATGGATGTTTTCCATTCTCTCGAGGATCTGTATAGGCGTGGAATGTGGGAGTCACAGGGGAACTCCGTCCCACTGACTGTAAGCTAATGGCTCCGATCTGCGTTTCTCTGACAGCTGCGATGCGGAGCATCTTTGTACGTGCTCATTGGCCGCTTGTCTTTCTTCTTTGGAGAACTGCCTATTCAAATCCGCTGTCCATTTTAACCGTGGCTCATTTATCTCTTAATTGCTGAATTATGAGGGCTCTTTAGCTGTTCTGTATGCGGGGCCCTTATCCATGGCTGCCTTTTGTCGAGACGATGGATCTCAGTCCTCATCCCCGGCTTCACCTGGGTTCCTTCTTGGTGGTATCCATCCCCTGCCCCTCCCTCATGGTCTCTGTGAACCTTTTCCTATTTCCTTGGCCAGGGGCCCCCTGAGGATGCTGTGCCCTCCAGCGGGAACACTGTTCCCCTCTTGCCTGGCTAACACCCTGTCCTCTGATACTTCTCTCGAGGTGCGTCCCTGAGGGCCAGAAAGCTGGTGGCCCCAGGCAGGGGATCTGTGTCCTGGCCCAGCCTCCCAGGGTGAAGCTAGGCTCTGATGCTGAGAGGGAGGTGGCAGAAGTGACCATGCAACAGGAGGGGCGGTGAATCCCACTTTGGTTAGATAGGATTTTTTAAAAAAGATTTTATTTATTTATTTGAAAGGCAGAGTTACAGAGAGGCAGAGACAGAGAGAGAAGTCTTCCATCTGCTGGTTCACTCCCCAGTTGGCTGCAATGGCCGATCCGAAGCCAGGAGCCAGGAGCTTCTTCTGGGTCTCCCATGTGGGTACAGGGGCCCAAGCACTTAGGCCGTCCTCCACTGCTTTCCCGGGCCATAGCAGAGAGCTGGATCAGAAATGGAGCAGCTGGGACTTGAACTGGCATCCATAAAGGATGCCGGCACTTCAGATGGCAGCTTTACCCGCTATGCCACAGAGCCAGCCCCTAGGTAGTATTTTTTTTTTTGGACAGGCAGAGTGGATAGTGAGAGAGAGAGAGAAAGGTCTTCCTTTTGCCGTTGGTTCACCCTCCAATGGCCGCCGCGGCTGGTGCGGCAGGAGCCAAGTGCTTCTCCTGGTCTCCCATGGGGTGCAGGGCCCAAGCACTTGGGCCATCCTCCACTGCACTCCCGGGCCACAGCAGAGAGCTGGCCTGGAAGAGGGGCAACCAGGACAGAACCGGCGCCCCGACCAGGACTAGAACCTGGTGTGCCGGCGCCGCAAGGCGGAGGATTAGCCTAGTGAGCCGCGGTGTTGGCCCCTAGGTAGTATTTTTTAAAATTGGGAGATAGGAACTCAATCCAGGTGTCCCACATGGATTGCAGGAGCCCAATTACTAGATCCATCACTGCTGCCTCCCAGCCTCTCCCAGGAATCTGAGACAGGAGCTGGAGCTGAGACCCAGGCACTCGGTGTGGGCCATGGGCCTCTTAACCCCCATGCTGAATGTCTGCCCCAGTTAGATAGGAAGTTTAAGGTCTCTTAGCCTAACTTCCTGGCCCATAGTTGGAGCATCTTTGTAGTGTCTCTGTCTATCCTGTCCTGTTCCTGCATCCCACCAAGGAGAGCCAAACTGCTGCTCTGGGGACGCACAGCATCGTCTTTGGGATAATGGGGTGGCGTCTTTCCCTGCAGGCCAGCAGCCCTGGCCTTGACCCTGGCTCTGTCCTCAGCAATAGCATCCATAACTTTTTTTTTTAAGATGTCTTTTTTTTCTTTTTCTTTTTTTGAAAGGCAGAGAGAAAGAGAGAGAGAGAGAGAGAATCTTCCTTCCATTGGTTCATTCCACAAATGGCCACAATGGCCAGGGCTGGGCCAGGCCAAAGCCAGGAAGCAGAAGCTCCATCTGGGTCTCCCACATGGGTGCAGAGGCTCAAATATTTGGACTGTTGTCCACTGCTTTCCAGGCCATTAGCAGGAAGCTGGATTGGAAGAGGAGCAGCCAGGACTTCAATCAGCACTCATATGGGAGACTGGCGACATAGGCGGCGGCTTAACCCACCGTGCTGAAATGCCAGCCCCCAGGTCTCTGTAACCTCCTACAGCATTAGTTTATTTTTTGATCTGTAGATTGGGCCTGGGTAGTAAACTCCACTTCCCAGGGTTGCTGTTTGACACACACAGCGAGCGCTCAAGTATGTGAGTCGCCGGTTCGCTTCTCCTCCTGTCAGGAAACTCTTGAGTGCAGCCCAAGTCTGGTTCCCTGTGAATCCCAAGCACTGGTCTTGCAGCCACACTCTCTTAGCCACACCATTTCCGCTTGGAGTGTTCCCTTCCAGTCTGTCTTCCCTCCACTGCCCTGCCCCAGGCACCCACACTGAGCCAGCCCTCGTCCCGGCGTTCTCCAAGGCAAATCCATTCCATGGAACATGGCCGGATTCTTCATGGGGTTAGCTCGTGTCTGTCAGGACGGAAACCCTGTCGGATTCACTGTACTTGGCAGAGCCCTTTGCACATGGTGAGTACCCAGTAAGCATGTGTAGACTGAGCCTTTGTCTCTCGGTCAGAGTACCCCAGCCCTCCGTCTGTCCTCTCTCCCTCGCTCAGTCGCAGTTGAGGGCAGGGTGTGAGCCAGGCAGCGGTGCTGTAGGATCATTCATTCTCTCATTCTTCCAGCATTTCCTGACCCCAGAGTGATGAACCAAGCCCTGGGCTCGGGGCTGCAATAAGAAATTGACTCCTCCTGTGGCTGCAGTACCCGGCGATGGGAACGGGCTGGCTGAATGTGTCAGTGGCTCCCGGTAATCCCTGGGGTCCTTGGCGTGCACAGCCTCGCTCTAGCCCATCTCTGCTTCACGCGTCTCTGCACCCAGATTTCCCTCTTCTCAGATGGACACAGTGTGCAGGGTTTAGGGTGCCCTCTGCTGCAGCAGGACCTCATGGTACTTTGATGACACCTGTGAGGACCTTGGAAGTGAAGCAGGGGCAGGTGTGCAGGCCTGGGGGAGCCGCGTGAACAGCAGGAGAAACAGCCCGTGCGCTCCAGGCGGCCAGAGTCTGGAGGAAGGGGAGCAGCCGTGTGAACAGGAGCGGAGTGGCATGGACAGGAGGCCATGTGGGGCAGACAGCATGTGTGTGTGGAATACGCTAAACAAGCGCCCCTCGGGCAGGAGTTGGGCAGGGAGAGTGGGAAGGGGTGGTCCTGGAAGAGGAAGCAGCCTGAGTAAAGGCACGAGAGGGGCCCTGGGCAGTGCAGGGACCCACTGGGGGCTGGTGGTGCATGAGAATAAAGTGGGGGTCACGGAGTGACGGATATGAGGCTGGTGGGGAGAGCAGGGGACAGCTGCGGAGCACTGGGGACACCTTGGGCCTTATCCCACAGGCAACTGGAGGCCACCCGGAAGCCTTAGGCAGGAAAATGATGAGGCCGAATGTGTCTGGAAAGGTGACTCTGGCCTCCCTGTGGGTGGGTGGCCAGGAGCTGGCAAAGCGACTGGAGACCAGCGCTGGGCCAGGCGACAGCCCCAAGGCCGGCGGTGGTCAATGTGGGTCTCGGCCAGTTGACAGCACTGCTCCTCCCGAAGCGACCACCATATACCTGCGCCACACACACAGTTTTGCAGGTAGAACTTGACCTCCGTGAAGGGGTAGCAAGACATCAGCAGCTGTTTGTCTTCGAGCCGAGGTCGGGTTTCCACACACGGGCTCTGAGTGCAGGCTGAGTTCTCCAGTGAGCCAGCTGGGCTCTGCCTGGCATTCAGCACCTGGGGTTTGCTCCCTGGGTTTTCCCAGGGGAGCCTCTGCCGCATGCCTGGGCTCCCTGGGACGCGTTCAGTCCTCCATCATGTGCAGCCTCAGGTCTGGCAGGACCAGCTGGCATGGGAGCCCTCTGACCTGAGCAGTCTGGGAGCGCGGAGTGCTCCCCCACTCCTGGATCGAGGCAATCTCTAGGGGCCAATGCCAATGTGAGCCGCTAGGCAGCCCATGCACCTCAGGGCCCTCCTGGCCCAGCCCACCTGATCCCTTGTTGTCACCTGTTCGGTGTCAGCCCCCCTCCCCGCCCCGTGGAGTGTAATGCAGCCTCCTTTCTCTGTTCTAGACACAGGAGCTATTCCACAGACTCGGTGAAGGGGAATTGGATGGGGTTAGTGCCAGTGTGGGTGGGAGCTGATGGGCAGTTGAATGGCCTCAGGGCTGGGCTGTGGGACCAGCCATCGTCTGGTGAGCACAGTGTGTAGAAGTGCAATCTGGGAGAGATGGAAGTGGGGGTGTCTGGGGAGAGGCCTCCCTTCTGTGGCGTCCCAGACAGCTGCTCTCGCCGATTCATTGATTCATTCTGTCGGGAAGAATGGGGAAAGACTCGAAACAGACTCCGGAGACGAGTGGCTGTCCTGTCTAGCACTGCTGGTGTTTTTCAGGACTTTTATTGTCTTCGCGCTATTGTACAGCTCTGAAAACTGGCCACGAGGGGACACAGCGAGAGGGGGGCCCACTACAAGCCAGGAAGCAAAAGCGGACACCAAGCAGGCAGGGGACCTTGACCTTGAACCCCCAGCCACTGCAGCTGCGAGACAGAACTTCCTGTGAAGCCGGGAGCCCGAGGTCAGCCTGAGCTGACCGACACAGCCATCGGGGCTGCTTTGAATTTCTCTATGGAGCTCCTTGCTACCATCCTGCTCGTTCCTCCGTTAACGAAGGAATTAAACAAAACGCTGGACACGAGTGGATTTCCTGTCTGTGTGAGGGTCGTGATTTTATCCTTAAGACAAAAGGTATCCACTGACCATTCAATCGCTGAGCAACTGTTTATCCACGCCCTTTCCCGGCCCCAGCCGGGGGCTACTGCCTGGGAGGACTGAGATGAATTAACCCAGTCCCCGTCCTCCAAGACCCCCTGTGCAGCGCAGGGCGGGCAAGGCAGACATCGCGAGGGGCCCGGGGTGCGGCGCTGTGGCCGCTGGGGCCGGACGAGGGCACTGTCTGCAGGGAGTTGAGGCAGGATGGGGCTTGTCCTCCTGGGAAAGGCGTGAGCCCTCGCATCCGACGGGCCCGGCTCCAAGTTCTCACTTCACCACTTCAAAGCTGTGTGATCTCAGATAAATTAATTTTCTTACCTGTAAAGTAAAAATAGTATTTTCCTGTTAAGGGTTTGTGAGAGATGAATGAGGTGCGGCCTGCAGAGAGCTTGGCTCGGTGCCCGGCACATACTAAGTGCTCAGTTAATTGCGAGTCTTGCCACCCCTCGGGCTGCACAGAAGTGCGGGGCAGCCCCCGCCCCCTTTTGCTCCCTGCGAGGTGACAGCTGGAATTCCTTTAGGAGAGGAAAGCCCTTTCATTACACAGCCAGCAAAGGGCTCCCGGCGTGAAGAGCCTGGGACAGGAAACACGCAGACGGCAGCCTGCGCTAACCTGTAATTTGCTGATGCCAGGACTTGGGCACAGAGGTTTTGATAAGAATAACCCCTTGCCTGTGAGCGCCCGGGAAGCACTTTCCCATCTCTGACCTCACCTAATCCGCCCAGTGCCTGACTGGGGAGGGCGGGGCCCTGAGGATCACCCTCCTTTCTCTGGGGAGGGGACCTGGGCCTGGAGCAGGAACATCAGCAGCGTGCTCCAGGCCAGCCAGCTATGAGCCCGCAGTCAGGCCCCGCAGTCCCTCAATACACACTTCCCACTGCGGGACGGGGACAGAAAAGGTGGAGGGGGTGCAAGGAAACTGGGGGAGTGGGAGGAGGCCAAGGTCATGGGTGCTGCAAAAGGCCCTGGTGAGGGCAAGCAGAGCCCCTGAGGGTGGTGGGTTCAGGTTCTGCCATCTACAAATTGTGTGATTTTTAGCCCCGGGCACGCTGGGCCTCAACTTCCTGTTATAAAATGGAGGAACTGGGGCAGGTGTTTGGCCTAGCAGCTACGACACTGCCCTCACTCCGCACCAGAGAGCCTGGGTCTGAGTCCCAGCTCCGCTTCCAGTTCCAGCCTCCTGCCGAAGCGCACCCTGGGAGGCAGCAGGCGATGGCGCTGCCACCCATCCGAGAGACCTGGGCGGAGTTCTGGGCTCCCGGCTTCAGCCCGGCCCAGCTCAGGCTGTGGCAGGCATCCGGGTGGTAAAGCAACGGCTGGAAGACCTCGCTCTGTCTCCCCGTCTTTGAAATAAAATGAAAACAAACAGAACAGAACATAAGGGCATCATGTAGGGCGGCTGTCAGAATAAACAGGATGGCAGCAGCCGGGCATCCGGCACGGACGTGGACTGCGAGGACCACAGGCCGTTCAGGGCAGGAAGGAGCAGGAGGAGCCGGGGCTGCAGCATCGCCAGGGGCTGTGGCAGGAGGGCAGACAGGAGGCGGGAGTCGGGGTCTTCAGGTCCGAGGGTCCTGGGACAGTCGAGGCGCCAGCAGCCGGGGTGCTGGGGACCAGGCGGCTTCAGGAAGCTGTAGGCACCCAGCGGGCCGAGTGGCAGGGGCAGTGCTGGGGGGGCTGGGGGCGGGGCGTAGGTGCCTCCCCCTGGGCCCAGGTCTGCTCCTTCCAGGTCTCAGCTCGCCACCCGCCTCCCCGCACCGTGGGCTCATGTTGCGGCTGTTTCAGGACGGATGGACGGGTCAGTGTTTCTGACAGGCCGCTGGGCCCCCGGGCTGCCTCCCTGCCGGCGTCTCCCGAGGCCGCCTGCACGCTGCTGCTGCTGGCTCCGGCCAGCTGGCATTTACAGCCTCACGGCTCCCTCCTCCACCAAAGCAAACCCTCTCTCACCTGGCTCTCCACACCACATCTTGTCTTTCCCTCTCTCTCCCTCCCTCCTACTCACTTTCCTTCCACACTGCAATGTGGCCCCTGAAGTCACCATGCCCCAGCCCCACCCTCTGCTTCTAGCCCCAGTGATGCGGGGGGGGGGGAGGGGGGCAACGTGGACGCTGCTCCCAGAAGCCCACCCTCCTGATGTCTGACCCGAGCCCTCCTTGGCGCCTTGGACCTGGCTGGCGTCTCCCACTCCCTCCCAGGACCGGCCGCTCAGCTGTAGGGGCCTCGGGCCCCTCTCCCTCTGCACGTTCCCCCCGCGTGAGCTCATCCCGCCCATGGCTGTAATTCTGGCGGATGGGCCGCGGCTGCCTCTCCAGTGCAGGCTTGTCTCTGAGCTGCTCCACTCGTGGACACCTCTGCCTGGATGCCTCCCCCCACCATGCTCCACCTCCACATGTGCGAACTTGAACACAGTCTGAACCTGGCCTCCTCCCTTCTTATCTCAGCGAGCAGCTCCCCAGGTGCCCATCAGAAACCTGGGCGCGATTCCTGCCTCCTTCTTGCTCGTCCCCCACCCTCGGGTCAGCCCCTGCTGCCCTTTCCTGCACCCCCACACTAGCGGGGCAGGCGGCGGCTGTCACAGTGGTCGGTGGGCGCCCCGCTCTGCCGCGGGCTCTGGGATTCTCTGTCTGACAGTTCCCTTCCTCCAAGCTGCCCTCCACCCCGCCTCTGAGGATGAGTGTGAGTGAAATGGGTGCTCTGCCGCCCCCAGACCTAGTCAGATGCAGAGGTCACGGCTCCCGGCTCGGGGACTGTGGCGCGCTTCTTCTGAGCACCCATGTTTTCCCGTGTAAGGGGTGGGCTGGTGCCCCGAGCTTGCTGGGAATCAGGTGTGCGTGGCTGGCTGCTTTCGTACCCCTAGAGAAAGGCTCTTAGCCTGCCAGCAAGACAGGTTCTTCTGCCTTGGAACTTGGCCCACGGAGGGTGACAGATGAAGCTCCTGCCCCCCTTGGGGGGGGGGAATGTGGGAAGAAAGGGGCTGAGCTGCCCTAATCTGGGAGCCGGGAGGGGTGAGGCCCGGGGTGGGGTCGGGGGGGCTGAAGACAGAAGCGGGAGAGGTGACTGGCACGGCAGGGGCCTGCAACACAGCTCGGACTTTGGAAACTTTGATCCCCATGCTGGGCTTAAAAAAGTCCCACCTCGGTTACTCCCGAGTTTGGCTAAAATTCTCCTGCCAGTTCTGCCTCCGGGCAGTCATGTTTGGGGGGAAATTATGGAAAAGGCAGAGGCACGCCACAACACCTGCCACTTCCTACAGGGAGCTCTCCTGGACCTTCCTGTCCCGAGTGTGGTTCAGGTGACCCCTGCTGTAGGTCACCGAGGAGACAAAAAGGCACGAACTGAGTCAGAACAGGACTTGGGGAGAAGAAATCAAAATGAGAGAGAATCGTGCAGAGGCTGGGTCCTCTCCATTCTCAGGAACCTTGGAGAACACTGGGGATGGGCTGGGGCGATTGTAGAGGTGGGGTGGGGAGGTAAGGAGGTAGGGATGGGGTGGGGCAGGGGTGGGACCATTGTTTCTCTCTCTCTCTTTTCTTTTTTAAGGTTTATTTATTTGAAAGGCAGAGTTACAGAGAGGCAGAGGCAGAGAGAGAGCAAGCGAGCGAGCGAGCGAGGTCTTCCATCTGCTGGAAGGTCACAATGGTTGGAGCTGGGCCAGGTGGAAGCCAGGAGCCAGAAGCTTCTTCAGGGTCTTCCACGTGGGTGCAGGGGCCCGATGGCTTGGGCCATCTTCCACTGCTTTCCCAGGCCACAGCAGAGAGCTGGATTGGAAGTGGAGTAGCCGGGACTCGAACCAGCGTCCATATGGAATGCCAATACTGCAGGTGGCATCTTTGCCCACTATGTCACAGCGCTGGCCCTGGGACCATTGTTTCTGAACACTAGACATTAAGAGAGCACCTGGATTGTGTTGAATTAGGTGCTGTACCTAAAGCTCCTGGCCTCAGGCCCAACATACAGGAGACCCTCAGAGATTCAGGCGTCACTATCTTAAACACGCATTACAATACCCACTCTACAGCTAGCAAGGCTGCAGGTTTCTCATCAGGCACGAGGCGCCACATCAGTTCGTCCATCTGTCCATCTGTCTTCTCGTCGGCTCGATTGACACCCAGTCTCCCTGACGGACATGCCGTCCCAGCAAGCACCACTGATCGGATCTGGACACTAACTTTTTCCGGCTGTGGCTGTCACCTGCCCTGATTTTTAATAACCTCGGTCTTCCTGTGCGTCCCCAGGGCACCTTCTGTCCATCTCCGCTCACCTGTCACTGCCGGCTGCCGAGGGCCACTGTTCTCCGTGTGAATGGAGAGAGCTGGCTGATTTCACACGTCAGTTTCGGAAACAGAATCTACCGCTCTTCAGTCCCGCCCTGTGTTCTGTCTTCCTTCCTCCCATCACTGCAAGCTCTCTGAGTTGGGAATCAAATGGGCGGTCCTCCTTGGGTTCCCCTGTCTCACATCAGTGGCTCCACCCTGCCAGCCGCTGCCGTGGGGGCTGGGAGAACAGCACCCCGAGTGTGGCTCTGTCACAAAGCAGCCTTGCAGCTGAGGTCTCTCTGGCCTCCCCCCACCCCCAGCACAGGTAGGGGCTCCCTCTGCAGTGTCCTAGAGGCTGGAGCCCCCGAAGCTGAATGTGTGGGAAGGAAGACTTTGTCCGAGGTTTCTGGCTGTTCTTTGGGCCCACCCTACTCCTCTAAAATGTACCCTCACTCCACACTGCCCACACCCCTGTTTCCCTGGGTGTATGCGCCTCTGTGTCTCACTGGGCTACTGCGACACCGCTGCGCACGTGGTGAGCTCGATGCCTGTCTCCCACTGTGTGTTGTGGTTGGCGCCAGCGGATGCAGGGGTACTCCTTCTGGGGCAGGGGGAGAGGAAGCTCCTTTGCTTACAACTGTGCTCCTGGATGGGGCCGGGCAGAAGGAGGCTGAGGCCAGCTCCAGAGCCCCTGGTCTGGTTCCCCTTGTGTCTTCCCTCCAGCGTCCTGGGGCCGTGTGAGCTGCCCTGACGCCGTAGGGGTGGAGAGGGGACCGGGAAGGGGTCTCTGAGAGAGAAGCGGGTGAGCAGTGTGACACTGAGGGATACCCCTGGGCCGTGGGGAGCAGTCAGTAAGTCACAAAGCCTCCTCCCAGAGGTCTCATCAGCAGATGGGGTCTCCATCAAGGAAAAGTGACCATGGAGATAGCCAACTGAAGACAAAGTGGACAGGCCGAGGGAAACAGGAAGACATGCACAAAAACAAAACAGACACGAGAACAAACACAAATGGGGGTGCTGACGTAGTCACTGAACAGCTGAGTTAGCCAGTCCTGGAGCTGCATCTACATTTTAAGCAAACCCAAAAAGATATGAACTCATTAAGCAGGCATCCAATGAAACGGTTTACCCAAACTGCAACTAACCCAGGAATCTCTAATCCTAACCGTGTGTGATTGAGTTTTGAAATTTAACACCCCTCTGTTTTATTTTGCTTTTTCAGTTTTGCCCCTGGTCCATCTCCCCTGGATCCGTGGATTAGCATATTAGAATATTCTCCCCACTAGGAGGAGGGCCGAGGAGGGAGTGCCCCAACACCAGCGCAGAGCCGGGGTCCCCTCGCTGTGGGCTCTATCTTCCTGTGGACCAACGCCTGGCTGATGGGTTCACGGTGCCTCTGATGCCTGGGCCATCCTTGCTCATAAAGATGGACTGACGTCAGCTGACCTGCGTGTTCCTTGCTCAGGTCTAGGGGGTGCAGGGTGGGGGCGGGCATGGTGTGGCCTTCCCCAGCCCCTTTGCTGGGCAGGCAGGGCCAGAGGCAGAGAGGACTACCTGGGGCCGGAGTGGCCGTGCGGCCCACCAGAGGGCGCTCCTTTCCCAGCGGCCGCCCCACACTCACTCCTGAGGCCCTGGCCTTCCCCCAGGCCTCTCTCCCACTCACCGTCCTGAACCTCAGGCAGAGTAGGGCTCCACCTCCTACAGATCCCAAAACAGATCTCAGGGGATCAGCACTGTGGTGTAGCTGGTAAACCCGCCACCTGCAGGGCCGGTATCCCATAGGAGCATTGGTTCAAGTCCCGGCTGCTCCTCTTCCGATCCAGCCCCCTGCTAATGCACCTGGGAGAGCAGTAGAAGATGGCCCCAGCCCTCAGGCCCCTGCACCCATGTGGGAGACCCAGAAGAAGCTCCTGGCTCCTGGCTTCAGATCAGCCCAGCTCTGGTCGTTGACAGCCATTTGGGGGAATGAACCAGTGGATGGAAGATCTCTCTCTTTCTGTCTCAATGTCTCCTCTCTGTGTAACCCTGTCAAATAAATATTAAAACAAACAAACAAACAAACAAAAAAAAAAACAAAAAAAACCCGACCTCAGAGAGCTCCTAAGAAGTGTGTGGGGTGGGCGTCTGGCCAGCAAGGACAGCTGCATCCGGTACCCGGATGCTGAGTGAGAGTCCTGACTCCGCCCCTGCTGGCCTCAGATGCTCGGCCCTTCCAGGGGACCTGCCCACGGCGTCGGAGTGGTGGGGAGTAGAAAGATGGGCCTGGCCTGGGTGTTTGGGTTGGAGGAGATTTGGGGTGCTGGGTAGCCAGGGGAGCTGCCTCACGGGGACCACTGCCTCTTCCTAATGGCCCGCATAGGAGGGAAGGCAGGAGTCTGGGGCCAGGAGCCTGGCCTGCTGCTGGTCCGTGCGTGGGGGCGGGGGCGGTGCACACCTGCACACACTCAGGCACACCTACCTCCCCCTCTCAGGCTGCAGGTGTGCCCCCAGCTGTCAGTCCACACCACACGCCGCCTGTGGGGCTGGGGGCTGAGAGCTCTGCAGGTCTGGGCAGAGCACCAGGGATGGAGGAGGAGCTCCTGCCCCGGCCTGGTTGGCCGACACCGGTGGGTGCAGGGAGTGGGTCCTGCTGGCAGTGTCTCCTCCATGCACACGGCTGGAGGGAGGGGCAGAGCCCAGCAGCCCTTGAAAGGGGGAGGGGGCGACTGGGCAGGGGGCCTTCCCGGACTTCGGCTCTGGAGGCCCTGGGGGTGAGGGCTCCCGCGCTCAAGTTCCAGGGAAAGAGGAGAGGGGAGAAGGCAGGGCACGAGAGCCGGGAAGCACTGGTACCCTCGCCAGGCAATGCCCACTGCGCATCCTCGCGGGGCGCCCCTCTCCTCCGCTTCCGCGATTTGGGAGGCGGGCGCCCTTCTCCTCCCGCGGACTCAGGGACCTTAAGGAGCAAGTGGCAGCGTAGGGTCTGCACGAGGCCTGTCTGACCTGTCTCGCCACTGACCCAGCGTCCAGGGGAACGGGGTGGGAGGCAAGAAGAACGCTGTCTCCAGAGGGGAGCGGGGGGCAACGGGGAGGGGTTTGTTCCTGGGGTCACTTGACACCCCACCACCCTGAGCCCTGGATGGGGAGGTCTCAGGGTGCCGCGGGTCCCTCCGGCGGGCTCCCACCCCCGCCGGCAGTCCCAGGTGTCTTCCCTGGGGCAGCTCACCTAGGGGAGAGGCGCTCGGCGTGCAGAGGCTGCGGCGCGCTTCCGGGGCCGCCCAGCAGGGGGAGCTCCGGCCCCCCACTCACCGATTCTGAGGGTCTGAGGAATAGGAGGGCCACAGTACTGCCCTCTAACGATGGCTGAGGCCGGAGTTCCTCCGTTTGGCGGCCTGTTGGGGGGTCGCCTCCCAGCCCTCTGTCCCTGGCCCCCCAGCTCAGTTCTGGCCACCTCTGGGTCCTGGGCCCTTTGAGGAAATTCGGGAGGCAGGACTTTCCCTTGCCCTCCTATCTTTTCCTATCCTATCCTATCCGATCCTATCCTATATGTGAAAGCTACACTCCGTGGGTCTCCAGGGGTCTCCAGGGGTCTCCAGGGTGAAGGTGCCTGTGCGGCGGGGGTGCCTCTGTACCGCCCAGGACGGAAGCTCTAGCCAGGCGTGTCTGCTTCACTTGAAATGCGTATGGACATGACAATGCCACCCATTCCCGGTGCTGAAGAGCTGCACAGGGCGCACGGCTGTGTGGGGGAGAGCACGGACTGGGGGTATCCATCGTGGGTCTGCCCCGGGGCGGGGCCCAGATGCGCAGCAGGGGCAGGTGTGTGGGAGGCGCTAAGGAGTCGGGCGGGAGGAGCCTGGGAGAGGCGGTCAGCCTCCTGACTCCGCCTGTACAAATCGCGAGGTCTTGCGCAGTTCCTTCACCGTCCAGAGCCCATCACCTGGCCAGCAGAGCGGGACTGCAGACGCCACCTCTGGGGCTGCGGGAGGCTCGGGAGAGATGCGGGGGGCACGCAGGCATGCACGCCTGCCCGGGCGGGAAGTGGCGCAGACGGCAGATCAGCCCCTCAGAGATCCTTGAGTTCTGTCTCCCCAGTCCTTTAAAATTATAATGTGCACGCAGTCTGCTTCCTAAGGAGGATTTGAGGCTGCTAACCCCTTATTTTACAAATGAGCAAATGGGCTTCTGGAGGTTTACTCAAGTCACGTCGTCCCCGAAGTTCCCTGAAGTTGGGAGCCAAGAAGCCTTGCATAAATGCAACCCCGGCCTCCCCGCCCCGACGCCATCATCCACTTCAGCGATGTGTGCGGCTGGGCTCACCGTGCCGCCGAGGCTCGGAGAGAGATGGCCGCCTGGACGGGGTCCCATCTGGGGACAGGAGCACGGGGTTCGGGGGAGCCTCTGCGTGGCATCTGCTCACACATTCCCACGCTGGAGGACTTGCAACTGTCCACGCAGTCAGCACTGTAGGACAGCCACCGAGCAGGTCGTGTCCACCTGCCTTCTCTCCCACGCTTCCTCTACAACCATGTAGATTCCATAGCAGCCCTGCTTGGAGCGGAACTCTGGACCCGAGAGGTGCGCCCCTTGCTCAAGGACACACAGCCAGCAAGGGGCGGCCGTATCCGTGTTCCAGCAGCCAGGGGCTGCAGCCTCCCCCCAGCTCCAGGGTCCTGGCTGCCAGTGTCTTCCTGGGGTGCCAGGCTGCTGGGCGCTGGGCTGTCAAGGAGAGTTACAGGCTGATGGGAGGGCGCCAGGGCTGCTCGTGGCAGAGCCGGGGCTTTGATGGGGGAGCCCAGCTTTGATCTCCTTTTGAAGTTCCGGCGACTTTAGCCGGGTGAGAGCAGGGAGGGGCATGGGGGAGAGAGAAACAGATGTGTGACAGCGGAGAGCTGCCTGGAACAGCAGTGCTGTGGGCAGAGGGGGCCAGGCAGGCCGGGCACCAGCAAAAGACGGGGAAAGGGCTGAGTGTGTGCAGTGGGAGCCAGCTCGGCAGGGCCGTGGGGCCCCATCTTCCAGCCCCTTCCATCCAGGGCTCGGGGTGGCGGGGTGGGGCTGCACAGTGGCGCCCCCAGCCCCCAGCTCACGTGCCTCCTGGCCTTCCTAGTTCCTCCCTTATGGCTTCTCCCCCGCAGGCTGACTGTCAGTGTCCAAGAACCCAGGGCTTCCTGGACACATGGAAGGCATGGACTGGCCCGGGGATGAGGCAGGCCGGGGCGGGGGAGGGGCGGCTGCCGGTCCAGCCAGGCACCTGCTCCTGTCTCACAGGCCCCGTCCCCCTGTGGGGCTGCTGCGGGCAGGCAAGGGCTAGCAAGCCGTGTGCAGAGGCTTCCTGGCTCGGCAGTCCCTGCCTGCCCCTCCCCTCCCCACTCCCACCCAGCCCCAACACTCTCCGGGGCCTGTTCCCCAGTGGTTCCATAAGCTTCCCCCCTGTCCTGGGTACTCTGATCCTGCACCTTTCCAATTCTGGACCCAAACAGGGGGCCTCTCTGGGGCTAGGACGCACCCCTTAGCTCCACGGAGCCGGTGACAGCCAGCGAGTAGGCAGCAGGACCCCACCCTTCCTGGGTCTGTGCCAGGAGCACCCAGGATTATACCCGCCCGGCCCCGTGTACTTCAGAGAGGCCGGGAGGGCGTCCAAATTAGGATTTATGAGATTAATGGCTCTTTTCTGGGCCCCCAGTCTGTCTCCCCACTCTGAGCCTCTCCCCGGGGGCCCGGACCTCACAAGAAGCTGTGCTGTGGAGCCTGCTTCTCTGGGGTGCGAGGAGCCTACGCCTGGCGCCCAGCCCCTTCCTCGGGCCCACAGTGCCCCTTCCTTGGGAGGAGGGACACAGCCGGCTTCCAACGCCAGCCCGCCAGGAGCGGTTGTGCAGATGGCCCCTGGGGAGGTCCCCGCACCCGCTGGCCTGTCACTCCTCCAAACCTAACAGCTGGGCTGGAGGCTTCATCTGCACAGGACGTTGGCGATGGCGTGTGGGGTGCCGGGGGCAGAGCCCTGGCTGGTCACGGGTCCTGGGACCCTAACTAGCTCTTGGGAGGTGTGAGACACTTGCAGGGGCCACCAGAGAGGCTGTGCCAGGGCCCATGCTGCTTTGCCAGCTCTAGAACTGCTTGGGAAGGGCGGCAGGGCGCCAGGCAGGGTGTACCTGGAGTCTGGAGGCAGGGCTGGGCGGCGCGACGTCGTGTGCTAGGCTGGGCTCAGCTGGATGGTGGCGTATTCCACGGCCTCTCCAGGCCCCGGCACGGCGGGCCGCAGCCCTGGCACCTGTCCTAGGGCGGAGGTGTCCAGCTCTGCGTAGTGGACATCGGGGTCCTCTGGGTCAGAGCCCTAGGAACGAGACAGCGGGGAGAGACGGCAGGAAGCGAGAAGCGGGGAGGACCAGGATGAAGCAGCCCAGGGGTGTGGGTGTGCGGGGGGGGGGGGGGCGGGGCGGGGGGGAGGGGAGAAGCCGATGCCGAGGATCAGTGCCAACAGAGAAAACCAGGGTCTGGAAACGTGCTCACGGAGCTGTCACAAAGTGTCCCCAGGCCTTGCTGAGCTGCGTCCCCTTAGGCCCCGGGAGGGGTGCCTCGCTCTCCCAGCCCAGGCTTCTCGAGGCCCCTCTCATTCTGCAGAGTGGGGAGGCCGGCCCAGAGAGCAGGGGGGATGCACTGGGGTCGTGGAGGCGGTTTCAGCAGAGCGGTGGTGCACCAGTGGGACGCGGAGTCGGTGGCCTGGCTTTGAATTCCGCTGGGTTCCCTTATTGTGGCATGTCTGGCCCCTGCTCATCCACCCACCATCCTAGGTTTTCAGTTTTAGAAAAGATTATTTAGTTATTTATTTCAAAGGCAGAGAAGACAAAGAGAGAATGGGAGGGAGAGAGAGAGAGAGAGAGAGAGAGAGAGAGAGAGAGCTCCCATCCACTGGTTGGTTCACTAGCAGATGCCCGTGGCAACTAAGGCTGGGTCAAGCGGAAGCTGAGAGCCAGGAGCGCCATCTGGGTCCCCCGTGTGGGCGGCAGGGGCCCAAGCACTCGGCCATCGCCTGCTGCCTCCTAGAATGCACATTAGCAGGGAGCCGGACCCCGGAGCAGAGCCAGCACTTGGACCCAGGTCCTCCAGCTGTGGATGCCAGCGTCCTAGACACCCCGTTAACCACGGTGCCATGTGCCGGCCCCTGAGCCTGGGATTTGCCTGCACAATGGGGAAACCAAATGCACGTAAGCGATATCACTATGCATAGACCCCAGGGCTCCCCCTCCTATGCCAGGTCCCTACTGCCCCCCCCCCAGTACCAATCTCATGCCCCGAAGTGGCCATGGTCAGGGACACAAGGCGGGGCTAAGGTGAGTGTGTTAGCCCCGGAGCCCTCTCAAAGGAAAGGTCCGCCCCACCTCCTTCTCCTCCCCAGGCCCTCTGAGCTTTCTTGAGCCAGCCTGGCTTGCTCACTGCCTGCTGGCAAGGAGGCCCTCACCCTGCGTGGAAAGTGGCCCCCAGAGAGGCCATGGCCCAGTCGCATGCGACCTGGGAGAGCGTGCTGGTGGGTGGAAGACTTCCGGGCCCCATGACGCAGGCATCTGAGAAGCAGGGCACAAGGCCTGCGGGGACGGCGGAGGTGGTGTCCAGCCCTGCTTATGCCGAAGTCACGTGGACATCTGCTGAGAACAGCGGGACGGAGGGCCTTCAGCAGTTAAAGCCACAGACCCTCCGGCAGCCTCCTGCGGAGATGTGGTGGAGCGGGCGCAGCAGAGGAGCAGCCCAGGGTGTGCGAGAAGGATCACAGCCCCAGGCGTGCTCAGAGCAAACAGACGAGGCCCACCCTGCCCTGGTCAGAGCTCCTACTGCCCCATGCTGGGGTCAAGTACAGAGGCAACAGGAGCTGCCCACCGCTGTTCCTGGAGGCAGGCCGAGGGCAGGGTCAAGTTCCCCCACAGCCCAGCTGGTGATCAAGAATGGAGCGACCACACGCTGTGGGGCACGGTGGCAGGAACCGGCTAGCAGGTGCCAGCCAAAGCCAGGAGGGCACTCCCGGGTTGGGTTTGGAGGGTTCTTGATCAAGGACCAGACAAAGACTGGATAAGCAGGAGTTCGTGCACTCGGCATTTTCCAAGGATATGGGATTCAGTTCTCCAGCCAGGACCACACGGCAATGTATGGGGGAAAGCTCACTACTGGGAGCACAGCACAAGTGCGGGACTGGGGCTAACACACTAACCCCCATCGAGTTCTTGGCCTGTGAGGTAAGAGCCAAGTGGAGATCCCCGCAACTGCCCTCATCAGCCGAGAGAGGGAATCAGAAGTGGGGGCGCAGGGCATGCGCGGTGGGCCACAGATGCCCGCATCCCATACCAGGGCGTTGGCTCGAGTGCCGGCTGCTCCACTTCCCATCCAGCTCCCTGCAGGTGGCCTGGGAAGCAGAGGAGGATGGCCCAAGTGCTTGAGCCTCTGCCACCCAGGAGGGAGACCCGGAAGAAGCTCCTGGCTCCTGGCTTTGGCCTGGCCTGGGTCCACCTGTTGTGGATGTTTGGGGAGTGAGCCAGTGGGTTGGAAGATCTCACCCTCCTTCTTCCTCTCTCTTCTCTCTGTCACTCTGCACTTTAATAAATGAATACATCAATCTTTTTGGAAAAAAACAAGGCAGAGGTGGTTGGTCATCTGCTGAATTCATCAGTCTTGGCCTTTAGAAACCAGATGGTGTCTAGAGAATGGTGGTCCAGGCTTGGGCCTGGACGCGGGGCCCCACCCCCAGAGTGCTGCACTGGAATCCTCACCCCCCAGGTGGTGGTGATCGGGGTTGGTGTGCTTATAAAAGAGGCCTGGAGAGCTCACTTGCCCTCCTATCATCTGAGGACGTGGAGAGAATGCACCATCTATGCACCAGAAAGTGGCACCTTAGCCAGACGCTGAACGCCCAGCACCTTGACCGTGGACTTGTCAGCCTCCGGAACTGTGAGACAGATACTCCTGATGTTTATCCACTACCTGGCTTATGGTATTTCGCTACAGCAGGCTGGACGGGCTGAGACGGTCCGCCACTGCTGGAGCAGTTTCCTGACTGCCAGCTGAAGTGCCGGCTCATGGTCGTGCCCGCCAGGGGCTGGGAGCCAAGGAGGGGCCTTCTTTCCCCGGCTCCTGTGTCCCAGAGGGAGATTCGGAGCTTGCATCTGTGTCCCAGGGGGCTCTGCCTGGAGCCGCTGCCTGGGCACTGGGGTGCCACGTGTTGGCAGGGGTCAGTAACCCCCCTCCCCCGCAGCAGGTCAGGCTGCTGCTGTCGGTGGGGGTAGGGAGGTGGCCATATTGGCCTTCCGGGACCTGTGTACTGGGGTGCCTCTTCTGTCGTCCCACTGAATGGCCTCATGCAACCCCCGGGCCTGGGAAGGGTCTGCTTGGCCCTCAGGCGGAAGCTTGGGTGAGCCACAGAGACCGGCTGGGGCTCAGCTGAGAGAGGGGGTTTTCGGGTGGATATGGGAAGGGGAGCATGAGGTCTGGGTTGCAACAGGAGCTGCCGGGTGCTGAAGCTGGATGGACGAGTGGCCCTGTGTGGACTGTGGCAGCCGAGGACGTGGGTGGCTCGGCTCTCTGGCAGCAGAGGTGTGGTTGGCTACAGGCCCATCTGCCGCCCGGCCACACCCCCCAGAGGGTTTGTGCTGAGCCACAAGTACCCAGGCGGCATCCACCAGTGACTGATCTGGATGGGGCCCCGTGTAGGCCGCTCCCCTCCCGGCCCCGGGGGCTCTCACTGCCGTTCTGAGACTTCTAATCAAGCCCTCCTCGCCCTCTCCTCGCAGGGACAGCAGCGCAGCCTCGCACCGGCAGGCTCCGCCTCCTCCTGGATCCCTCGCAGGTGGTCCCATGATTCTCTTACATCCCACCTCACCTTAGGCTCTGTGGCTGGGGACACACGGCAGCTTTGACCCCATCCCCTGCAGGCCATGGCGTGCAGTCTTCTGCCTCTCGCCTGTGCTGCCCGGGCTCACAGGACCGAGGAGGCGGGAGCCCCTGTCCCTTAAGGCAGGACAGTGTCTCCTCTCCCAGATCCTGGCTTTGGGGCCTGTGGAAGTCCTTCCTGAGATCTAGCCTAGAGCCACTGAGCTGTCCAAATGCAACCAAATGCAGACACAGAGGGGAGGGCCGTGGCCTCAGTGAGCACCTGTGGATGGATGTGCAGCGTAGGCCTGGTCCACACTGAGACAGGGGCCTGGGCCCACCCAGGCTGGGGCCACAGAGTTTGGAGGAGCCTCCAGTTGTGGGGCCCCAGCCTTCCCGCCGGCTCCCGGGAGCCTGGCCTCGGTGAACAGTGCCTGTTCTCCGCCTGGCTCCCTCTCACTGCTTGTTGGGAAGGAGAATTGATGACAACATCAATAATGTGCCTTGTATACATGCTGCACCGGCAACAAACCCAAGGACTGGAGATAAATCCTTCCCAGGCTGTGTGATCGCCGGGCGAGCTAACAGGAATTACGCTTCTCTTGTTGACAACAAGGGGGCCTCCCGGGATGCCAGAGTTTGCCTTCCCCTGGGGACCTCCATACGCCACCCCCGGGCCGAGGCACGGGGCATTGCCCTTGAGCCAGAGCTGCCAGCCACAGCGTGGCTCCTCCTGTGCCCCCGGGGAGGGCCGTGCATGCCAGGCGGCGGGGGCAGCAGTCGGAGAGCGAGACGGAGGCGTCGTCGGAGCGGATTAGGGCCAGCCGCAGCTGTCCTCTTACATCACAGCGATTTTATGCTGTGCCCGGGCCCCAGGGGATCCCATCGGAGTTTTCCGTGGCCTCCAAATTGCTGGCTTCCAACATCTCGCTTCTCCCCGCTTCTCCCTCCCTGCCAAGGAAGGCTGTGGAGCGGGGGCTGGGTGGGGGCAGGCCAGCGTGCTCTGTTCTGGAATCAGCGGGCTCCCCACTCCGTCCTTCCTCTTCCACTTTCAGGCTTGGGATAAGGTTCTTTTTGATGGCCTTGAGGCAGGCGGGGGGTGGGGTGGGGTGCCGTGCCGCTTCCATGGCCCAGAGTGACAACCTGGCCCCCAGCTCTGCTCCTCACCCAAGCTCTCAGGGCTACCTGGCCTCCTCTTTGGGCTCCTGAGGCTGAAGGGCAGCCAGGCCACAGGTGGCACACAGGAAGCCGGGGTCTGCAGGAAGCTCGGTGTTTCCTGAGCTGTTTGCCTGAGTCTCTTCAGGCCCTGCCCGGGCTCCTTTGTCTTCAGGCACACCTGCTGCCTGTTGGTTCAGCACGGTGGCTGCTGCCTGCTTAGGGCCTAGACGCGAGAGCAGAGGACCTGGGCTTTGAGTTACGCTTTCTCCAATCACCGACTGGCGGATCTTGGGCAAGCCTCTTGTCCTAGTCTGTGGCTATAATTAAATTCCTGAGGCTGAGTACTGTGGGAAGAAAGGTTTATTTCGCTCACGGTTCTGGAAGGTCAAGAGCATGGTGCTGACATCTGCTCAGCTGGCTGTGCTGCATCGTGGCTAATGGCATCGGGGCAGGAGTGTGTGTGAGTGAGAGCAGGTGGCGGGACAGAGGGGGGCTGGGCATGGTTGTCACAACCACCCACTCTCGTGGGAACTGACGGAGTCCCGTGAGCACTGCATTAATCCCTTCTGAAGGCAGCACTCCAGTGACCTGTCCACGTCCCACCAGGTCACCTCTTAACACCACCACCCTGGGGACCAAGCCCCCAGTACACGAACCCTTAGGGGATGAATGCATTCAAGGCCCAGTCCCTGAGCCTCAGTTTCATCATCCACACAATGGAGACAAGCCCAGGCTCACCACACTGACTGCTCTGAGGCTCAGCAAGGTGCCTAGGATGAGGTGGGTGCTCCACCCTGCTGCTGGGATTTCTCTGATGGGCAGGCAGGCCACACCCTCTGAGGGGAAGAAGCGTGGGACAGAGGATGCCTGGCTGCCGCCTGAGGACTGCCCTTTGGTCCACAGTCAGTTCTGGCTCCTTCTGAGTCTCTGGGGCTCTTGCCCCCGTCTCTGACCAGGAGGTGGGGGCTGGGCTGGTCCTCTGGGCTCAGCACCCAGGGAAGGAAATGCAGGATCTGGCACCCAGATGGGCCCATGTTGGCACTGCCAGCCAAGGGGGAGGCGGGCTGTATGTGGAGACAAAGACCTGGCTTGCCCACTGTGCCAGGAGACTGTGTGTTATCTTTGGGCCCAGGCGGGCTGGCCTGGGTCTCTGGGCTGGCACCATAGGGAAAGGGCCCCCAGCCCCCAAGTCTGCTGAAAGGAATGGGCTGTGGGCAGGAATGGCAGCCATTCAATGGACGCTGGCCCTTTCAGTGGCTGGGAGTGGGGCCAGGGGGAGGGGCTGTGGCTGGCATTCTGGTGCTCGTTGGCAGGACTGGGGTGCAGGGTACGAGTTGGGGGCGGGGTCTGGGGGAGGGAAAGCTGGGATGGGACTGGGCTCAGCCTCAGTGGGAGGCCCATTCTCCCACTGGTCTGTCTTGTGTCTGGCCCTGGGCACCTGCAGTGGTGCAGCCAGGAGGGGCTCCTAGGCCTGCCCTTCCCCCACCTCAGCCTCCAGTATGTCCTCCTGAGATGTCCGTTCCCTCTCGGGCTCTTGGCCTGGCCTGGGGGCTCTGTCCTCGGGGTTCGGTGGTCCTTACCAGGGGGTGGTGGGCAGGGGAGAACCCCAGGTCATAGTAGGGGGGCTGCAGGGACAGCTTCTGCAGAGCCTCTCCCTCGTCCTCCTCCTCCTGCTGCCGCCGCCTCCCCGGCTCCAGGTGGAGGACCTGGAAAAGAAGCAGGCACTTTTCCCCGCCCTCACGCCGGGCACCCTTCGTGCGCTCCTGGTGTGTCTGGGGCTCTCCTCTGGTCCCCACATCCCCCTTGCTGGCATCCACCACACTGACACTGGGAGGACGTGATGCACCCTGGCTGCCTCCAGGGATGACACTCAATGACTTTGTTTTAATGAATGAATGAACCGGAAGGGAGAGACGTTCTTCCTGGGTGGAGGATCCTACCTTGTCCTCTCTCAGGATGGGGGCTGGGGCACAGCCTGGCCCCCGGAGAACAGGCCCCGTGGAGGGGCAAAGACTCTGCCTCCATGCAGGCCCCCTCTCTGGCGCCACCTGCCCGTTTTTCTTGCCATCCCTGCAGTATAGTCTTGGTCCCTGCTGCCCCAGGCCCACCTGGCTGTCGTCCGGTGCATGGCCGCTCTGCCTGTCCGGGGAAGGCTCCAGCTTCTGGGAGGGAGGCAGATCAGTCCTGGGGGTACAGAATGAGGGGCACCTCTGTCCCAGTCCGGTCCCTGAGCCCCACTCACAGCCACAGGCCCAGGGTTCTGCTCCAGGTGTCGGCTGTGAGGCTGGAGTTCGGGAGTTGGCTGAGGGGGCGCCGCCCACTACCCACTTCCCAGCCTGGCCGTACAGGATCCACCAGGGTCTCAGGCCTCCTGGGCCAAAGGTCAGGTGGGCATGCAGGGGTCTTCACCAGGCCCAGCGGCATGGAACCTCGAGCACAATTATGGGGGGCCTGAGATGTCCGTCACCACAATGCAGAATACCCAGTGCCGTGTTTCTAAAGGAAAATTAGTCCCAAATCCATGATGAACAAAATGTCGACATCACAAGTGGAATTGGCGAGAGCGGCAGGCTGAGCCGCCTTGGAGCCCGAGGCAGAAGGGAAATGGAGCTCAGGCCAACGCCGGCTTCATGGGAGCTGTTGAGATTTCGTCCATCGTGGATTTTGGCAGGAGTTTAGATTTTGAAAGATCGCACCACAGTGTTGGCGGCGCTGGCGAGGTCTTCAGTGCCCCCTCGCCTCTCGGGCCCTGGCTCTGTCCTCACCTCTTGTCCAGTGGTGGGCCCCCCTTGCCTCGGTTCCCTGCCCACATGGCAGCTGCTTAGGGAGGTTGAGAGGGTGGGGGCATCTTCAGGACTCAGCCTGTGCCCTTGGGGGTCAGCGCCCACCCTCCTCCCCCCCGCTTCCCCAGTGGGGTGGGGAAGCCCTCAGAGTCCAGGGGCAGGGGACGCGGCCATCGGCACTCACCCGTCACCGAGCATCCCCAGCCGGCTCTTCTGCTGCCGGCGGCACGCGAAGAGGACAGCGAGAGCCACGCCAAGGATGAGCACCACGGCCACGGTGCCCCCCAGGAGCCTGCTGGCCCTTCCTGGGCCCCCCCGGGAGAGGGGCTTTGCTGGAAGCAAGAGACCAAGGAAGAGAATCAGTGAAAGAGGGAGGGGCGAGGTGGAGGGGGAGGGGCACTGGAGCGAGGCAGGGAGGGTCTGAGCGGTGGCAGAAATGTGCTGGGGTCAGCGGCCGTGGCTGAGCTCAGCTTCCCTGGCCCCTTGGGCCAGGACCCATCCCCGGGTGTCCTGGGATCTGGGGCACAGGGCTGGGGATGGGGTACCCAGGGCTGCGGAGGGTATGAGAGGGGGTCCCTGCCCTCATTCCATGGCTGGCCCTGCAGGGAAGAACCCTGTAGAGGAGTTAATTTCCTTCCCTCCCTACGCAATTAAACAAGCAAATGAACTAATTGGTGCTTTGCCCTCCCAGTTCCAAAGGGAGAGTGGGGGATCATGAAGGGAAGACAGGAGCTGTGAGATGGGATGGGGAGGGGGCGCCCGGGGGGCCCTGGGGGAAACCAAGTCTCCTCCGTAAGGAAAGGCTGGAAGAGCAGAGGCTGCAGTCCCGGGTGGGGGGCTGAGCCCACCTTCTGTCCGGCTCACCTGGTCCCCACGGAACTGGGGTGCGGGGCAGCCGGTGGGGTGCCCTGCCCATTCAGCTTCTCTGGGCCTTGCAAGAGAACAGTCCCCAGAGGTTTGCTGGGGTTTTCTTGAGTGACTTCTCGGTCTGAGCTGAAGCCACCTGTCCGTGGATGGCCTGGGGACAAGCCACATTCCGGCTGTCCAGGCTTCATGTGTGAAGTCACAGAGGGAGCTAGACCCTTTGTGCCCACCCCTCCCCCCACACTGGGCTCCAGCTTTCACCTCTGACCTTTCCAACCCCGAGGAGAAAAGGGACCGAAAGGAAAATTGTACACACACTGCTCTCTCTCCCGCCTCTCCACCGCCATAGCCCATGTAATTAATCACGGAGAGCACCTGAATGGGATGCTAAATTGCAGTTTGCAATAAACATCATGGAGCCAATTTTCCTAAAGTGGGAGTGACGAGCACCTGCCTCTCTCTCCCTCTCCTCTCCTCCATCTCGGCACCCTGCAGGCAGGGGTGGCTGCTGGAGACCTGCGCTCCGCCCCTCTCTTGTCCTAGCCCCTGGTAGCCGGAGGGGCGCCTCTGCACACTTGCTTTGCCCCTGCAACCCCCACGTTCTCCCCTGGCCAGGAGACCTGGGCTCTGTGTGTCTGTCAAGGGGACTCAGACTCCCCAGACCCCTCCTCCTCGGCCCCTCCGCCAGCACCAACCGTCAGAGCATCGGGGATGCTACCACGGGTTAAATGTGACCTGCTCCCTTTCCTCTAAGCCAGGCCCCTTAGCACCCCTGCCACTTCATCCCCAAGGCCCCCTGCTCTGCTTCCCTCCTTGGTTAACAGACAGCCCCGGGGCCTCGGAACTCCTCTGGGGTGCATGCGGCTTCTACCTCCCGGACAGCTTCAGGTAGGCTGCTTCCTCCCGGTCCCCAGCGCCACCTGGCCGGCTGCCAGGCCTCCCTAGCCTCTGCCTCCAGTCTTGTCCTCTGCAAGTCATTCCCAGCCTTGGGGCCGCGCGATCTTTGTAAACTACAGTCTGGTGTGCACATGCCTACCTCCAGTCCTCCTGGGGCTCCCGGCCCTCAGCACGGTGCTCAAGGGCTCCCCACTGCCCCCGACACACAGCCACTGGTCAGGGCCCACTTGCAGCTCCCCAGGGCACGGCCCTGCCTCCTGCCATCTCAGATGTTAGTAGGTGCTGCTCCGTCTCTAAGTCTCTCTCTCTCTCTGTGCCCTGCCTTGGCCAGGACAACCCCTCCTCCAGGTTTAACCTGGATCTGCCTCCTCCTTCCAGGCCTCCCCATGCCCTCCCTGGGCAGCTGTCCTCCTCTAGACAACCCCAACACCGGCTTTCAGTGCCCTTGCTGCAGGCTTTGATTTACTGTGCCCGGCGCACAGGACGCACTTGGTGCCAGCGGTGGGCACGAGGAGCTGAAGTTTGGCTGAGCCTAGGGCAGAGCCCCCCGCCCGCGTCCATGTCTGCAATCTCACCTTCCACCAGAGGGAGCTCTCTCCCTGAGTCCCAGCCGCCTCATTGTGTCTCGCTGGACACAACCCAAGCTGGTCCTGGGGTTCCAGTGGGCACAGCAGAGGCAGCAGCCTAGTGTTCTCAGAGGGCCGCGCTGGGGGAGCTGCAGGGAAATGAACGTGAACCCCTCTGGCTCGTGGAGTTCAAGTTTCTCTCCCGTGAGAGCCAGCCGAGATTGGCGGGTCGGCCCTGTGTGAGATCCGGGCGAGAGGGAGCGAGGTTTCTGGACTCCCAGCCCTGCCTCGGCTCTCTGCTTCGGAGGACCCCTCCTCTGGGCCTTGCGCCCCTCACCCCCGCAGGGCCTCAGGGCTGCTTTGCAAGAGGGGGACACCTGTCTTTACAAAAGGTCTCCTACCAAGGCGCGTTGTCTCACCTCACTCTTCCAGGGAAAACACAGCACACGGCATGCGAGTCTGCGCGCGCAATAACACGGGTATTAACAAAGCCGAGGGCCCCAAAGCGTGGGCTGCCGTGGGCTGGACTCACGCAGGCCAGGGCCACGCTGGGTAGCTCTGACTCTCCTGCTACAAACTGTGCTCTCTCCATGTCCCACCCCCCTCAGAATCGAAGTGCAGCCTCCCTGGGGGCCCTGGCCCTGCAGGGGAGAGGGGTCCCACCCTTGTGGAGAGAGCATGAGGGCAGAAGAACCCACCAGCTTCGAGCGTGGTGTGCTAGGCCCCATGGAGGGGCCTGTGCCGATTCGGGGTGTTTCTCCTGTTTCGCAAGTGCAGAGGGCTTTAGTGATCTGCCCCAGGTCACCCCGCTCCTCAGGGGCAGAGTGGGCTCTGGCACCCACCCAGGAGTGTGAGGCTCCTGGTTCGGACCACAGCCTACCTGGTTTTCCCGGGTCCTCCCTCAGCATAGACCTCCCTCCCACCCTCCTCCATCCCTGGGCACGGCCCTCTCCACCCCTGCCCCATGGGGCCTCCCTGTGACAGCTGCCAGGAGGGGGCTGGTGCTGGCCCCAGCTGGAGCCCTGGCATCACGCCCCAGACGCTCTCTGGTTACACCGAGACGAATCCGCTGCCCCCCTAACATTGCCGCGGGCTCCAGGGCAGGCCCAGGCACCTGCAGGCAGCCGGGCCTGATTGTGAGAAGACTGAGCTGGGACTAGAGTGTGGGGCCTCGGGAAGCAGGGGGCAGTGTGTGAGGGAGGGGCAGAAGGCCTCCCGGGCGCCTGCTGTGCTCCAGGCTCCGTGCCGGGCCCAGTCCTTGTAACAGCACTGTGCGGCCGGCCGTGTGCCTTACTCTGCGGAGTTGCCCAGCTAGGGTGGACAGCTGCACTCCCACAGGTGGACAGGGACCCAGGGGGCCCAGGTTGAAGTCTCTTTTTGCCCTGAAATGTCAGTAGGCTGTCGCCTCTCAGCTCCCCTCTGCAGGCAGAACCTGCACCTGCTCTCGGGGCCTTCTGGCCAAGGCCCTCATGGCTCAGTCTATCTCTGGGGTCACCAGTGACCCCTTTGAGCCTCAGTTCTCTTGTCCATTGCATGGCAGCATCACACCCAGCTTTCTGGTCCATCAGGCTGCACAAGCGAAAGCCATCATTAGGAGATTATCACAGGCCTGGGTTCCAACCCGTGGGGAGAGGGGCTGCAGACCAGGGACCACCAGGGGCTTGCTGGCTCTTCTAGGGTCCAGAGCACCAAGGCCATGGTCAGGGAGTGTGAGGAGCTTTGGGTCATGACATGCAGCCAACCTTAGTCTGCTGCTCCCTGCCTCCCCCACCCTCTGAACCCCGGCTGAGCTTGGTGTGGGGAGGGAAACAGGACACCCTGCTTCCTGCCTCGCTCCTTGCCTGCCTGGTGCTGGGGTCTGGCCCCATGTCTGGGCCGGGGGGAGCAGACAGACATGCACACAAACACATGCCCTATTTTGAGATTCAGGCCTGCTGAGGTCTAGCCCAGGCTCTGGATTGGCATAGGAAGAGAGCGGTGGACTCTGGGGTTCATGGCTTCCCAGGGAGTGGGGCTCCTGGGCAGGGTTTTGAAAGCCCTGTAGGAGTTCACTGGGACAAGAAAGGGAGGAGAACACCGTGGGCAGGATGAGGAGGGCTGCAGATGCACGGGAGGAAAATTCCAGGTATTGGATATGGCCGGGAAGTAGGGTGCGAGGGGAGACATAGGCCAGAGGTCTGGGGTGGGGCCGAGAGGTTAGGATTTTATCACAGCAGCCAGTCATGCCCCCTCTCCGCTGCCTGCGGCCAGTGGCGCTGCTCTTCTCGGGGCGTCCTGGGGCCTTGTGCCCCTCTGCGCAGGTCCCGTGATGCAGGCCAAGCAGGTGTCAGCAGAGCAGGCTGGGGGCTTGAACTTGGTGCCCGGAGGGAGGGTTGGCTGGAAGAGGGGTGGGTTTTACCACGCAGGGCCCATCCAGGGATCAGAGTCTGCCTGGCTGTTTCTCAAGCCCCCATGTGCCAGGCTGGCCTCCCTCGTGTGGGCCAGAGGCAAGGGCTGGAGGGAGGGTGGTCTGAGCCAACTCTTCTCTGCTGGGATGGACTGAGACGCCCCCTCCCCCCCACCCCCCACCGTCGGCACCATGTGCCCAACCTCCCCAAGCACCAGGTGGAGCGCTCACTTTCATCTCGCTGCTCCACTGGACCCCACCTGCGAGAACTCAGCTCCAACCACACGGCTAGGACTAGTCCCACCACACTAACGGAAGCCAGGGTTGTTGTAGGCCTCCGGCCTTGTGGCTAAGAACCAGCAGTGACCCTACCTGCAGCCCTTGGCCTCGGCATCCACCCCAGGGGCCTTGGCCTGCCCCCAACCCTGCACTCCTTCCGCAGCTGGCCCTCACCCCTTCCTCTCCATCACAGGCCTTACTGCATGTGCTGCTCAGTCCTGCTCCCCGTGTCTCCCTCCCTCCCTCATGGCAGCTCTGTCCTAGCCCAGGAATGGGCACACCCGGCTCCTCCATGCCTCAACCTCTGCAGGAGGCGTGCTCGCAGATGCTCCCCTCGGGATCAGCGGGGAGAAGCACTGAGAGCCCAGGGCTGAGCCCCTCCTTGGCCGGCATAGCCAGTGACTGCGGGCTCACACTCAGTCGACCTCGGCCCTCTCCTCCTCCTCCTAGGCTCTGCCCTGCCCTCAGTCCAGCCTGGGACTGCTGGGAGCCTTCCTCGTCCCTCGTCCCTTGTCCCTCGTCCCTCATCCACAGGGTGAGCTCCGGCTCGGGCTGCCTGCCCATCAGCCTGGGAGCGCCTGGCGGGCTGCTCAGCACAAAAGCCTCTGCTTTGGGCTGCAGAATTTGCTCTGGTCCTGAACTCAGCTGGAGGCCACTTGGCGGTCACCTTCTTCAGACCTTCTGGGTGGAGGCTGAGGGCTCAGGCCCCCCCCTCCCCGACTTCCACCTCACTTGCCTGGAGCAGACATAAATTACAGAAAGGGCTTAGCACACAGCCTGGCACGCAGTCGATGTATAATAAATGATTGCTATTTTTGTCATTAGCTCTTCAATAAATGGAAATCGATGGTGCTGGCGATGAAGTTGATGATGGTGACTGTGGTGAAGATGACGGCGATGATGATGGTGATGGTGGTGATGGTGATGATGGTGATGATGGTGATGATGGTGACAATGATGATGATGGTGATGGGGTGATGATGGTGATGGTGGTGATGATGGTGACAATGATGATGATGGTGATGGGGCGATGATGGTGATGGTGGTGATGGTGATGATGGTGATGATGGTGATGGTGGTGACAATGATGATGGTGATGGTGATGATGATGATGACAGTGATGGGGTGATGATGGTGATGGTGATGGTGGTGATGATGATGGTGATGGGGTGATGGTGATGATCACAATGATGAGGATGATGATGGCACTTCTCCCCTTCCTGGAAGCTTGGCTTCTTCATCTAAGCAGGCACTCTGGGCCACGTTATCCCACTATCGATGATCTCTTACATGTGCTTTGATGTAAGCCGTCATATTTGATGGCCCCTCCGCTTTGCCTGTTGGCAGGTGGGTAACTGGAGGCTCAGAGTGGTTAGTGAGGTGCTTGGGGTCACACAGCTCACTGTGAAGAAGGCGAGGTCACAACCCAGGGGTCCTGGTTCTCAGTGTGCCGGGGTGAGGACCCCACTTGTCTATTTCCAGGCCTGGGGCTGCCTCCATTTCAGACCATGTGCAAGTCCATGTGAGCCTGTGATCTTGGGTGAGACAGCCAAGCCCCGGCACCGCGGTGTCCTCTCTGCAGAGGGCAGTGACAGGGACGGCGGTCAGGCCTGGGGGAGGTGATGCAGTGTGTGGCCTGGGTACAGCGGCACAGCGGTCAGGCCTGGGGGAGGTGACGTGGTGTGTGGCCCTGGGCACAGTGGCACGGCAGTCAGGCCTGGGGGAGGTGATGCAGTGTGCGGCCCCGAGCACATGCCTGCCTTGTCCGGGCACAGTGCACGTTGCTTCTCGTAGGCAGGCACATGGCTGCTCCTAGGGAGAGCCGCTGGGCGGCCAGGGCTCGGGCGCCTGCACTGAGTCTGCCCGAGGCTTCTCTCACCCTCCCCTCAGCCTTGCTTGGCCCCTTCCCTGTCTTGATCCACGAGTCCTGCCTTGTTAGGGCTGTGAGGGCATCAGGACGAGGGGCATGTGTGTGTGTATGTGTGTGTATGAGGTGTATATGTGTATGTGTGTGTGTGAGGTGTATGCGTGTCTGTGTCTGTATAGATGTGTGTTTGTGTGTATGAGTGTATGAAGTATGTGTGTATATGTGTCTATGAGGTGTGTATATGTATGTATGAGGTGTGTGTATATGTGTATGAGGCATTTGCGTGTTTGTGTACATGTGTGTATGTGCATGTATGAAGTATATGTGTCTGTGTATATGTAAGTGTATATGTGTGTATTATATGTGTGCATGTGTGTATATGTGTGTATGAAGTATATGTGTATCTGTGTGTGTCTATGTGTATGTGTGTGTCTGTGTACATGAGGTGTATGTGATATGTGTATGTGTGTATGAGTTGTGTGTCTGTGTATATGTGTATGTGTGTGAAGTGTCTGTGTGTCTGTGTATGTGTATATTTGTGTGCACACATATGTATATGTGTATATGTGTGTTTGTATATATGTGTCTGTGTGTGTGTGTGAAGTGTATGTGTCGCCAGGGCCCCCGTGGGGAAGGCTGGGACAGTCCTCCTCCCTCGGCCTGCGCTGCCCCTCTCTGGAAGCCAGCGCCCGCACCTGCACCCCTCGGGCTTCCACTAGGAGGAAGAGGAGCCGTGTTCCAAGGTGAGGCCCAGCTGGACGCAGTTACAGGGATTTCACGCACATTCCTTGGGGGAGGGGGGCTGTCTCTCACTGGGGGACCCTGCCCTGCGGGCACCTGACCCCCAGCCCCCCTGGAGGGAGGGGGACGAGCAAGGGCACCACCCAGCCGGGGGGCAGCCATTTATCTGTCACACACTCATCCCTCCCTCTCCTCCGGCCCCTCCTCACACTTTCCTCCCCATCTCCTCTCACAAAGGCCTCCCAGAGCGGGGAAAGACGCCCCAAATCTGAAAATGCACCTGGAACTGTGGGAAGCGTGGTGGCTGGGTTCTCCACTTCCTAGCAGTGGTGTAGGGCCTCAGTTTTCCCCTCTGTAAAGTGGGAAACCACAGAAAGATATAAAGGAATGCACATGGAGGGCCTGGCACGGAGTGGCCTCTGTAGGTCACAGGAATGGGAGCGGGGGCTGGATCCTAGTGTTCCTCACATTTCAACAGGAACTCCTGTCTGCTGGGGGGCGGGGGGCGGGCTGGGGCTGCAGACTCCCCGACAGCAGTAGGATTTTCCTGCGCTGCCACCCTGCCCCCTGGGCAGAGCTGTGCCCACAGAAAGCAGCCTCCCTGGCCTGGGGTTGTTGTGACCTAGGGAGCTCTGTCCACAGCCAGGCTGCAGGGCCCAGCCCAGACCCCTGCCCCACCCTGTGAAAAGCACGGGGCGGGACCCAGGAAGTGCTGCCAGGCTGGGAGAGTCTGGGGTCTTTGCCAGGTCTCTCCAGGAATCTTCCCTGTTTGCTTGGGTGAGGACGCCCCGTCGGGGGAGCCTGGGCGAGCTCTTGTCTTCTAGCCTAATGCTGGGGGTAAGAAGACCTGAGTGACGACAGCCCTGGGACGGCCAAATCTGGCTCCCACTCCCAGTGGCCCTGCACACAGAGTCAGGAAGATGGACTTCAAGGCCAGCTGAAACCAGCCCTGGGCACCGGCAGTTGGGCTGAAGACAACAATAGCAAGTGCATTCAAAAGGAGGCTCCACCCACAGGGCTTGCACTGGAGCTGGGTGGGTGGGTGAGGGAGGAAGAGGAGTGACAATGGGGAAGAGGAGCAGCCTATTGGCCCCTATACACAGTGCCTTGGGGCTCAGAAGCAGCCCTGAGCCCCCTACTCTGCTCCCTATTTTGGGGGGGTCCGTCACTCCCTCCTGTCCTGCTGGAGACTCAGGGAGACCCTCACCCACCCACACCACAGGACTGCCCTGGGTGGTTTGAGGGGTGCTCTGGGCTGGGGCTGTGCCTCGAGCTCCTTCCAGCTCTTCCCTGGACCCCTTGGATCTGGCTTCAGGGGTCCTCAAACCCCACCCCTCACAGCCGAGGGTGACAGGTTGTCCTCCTCCTTTATTTTGTTGGAGCTCAGAAACGAGGTCTCGAAGCCTGGTGCTTGGAGACTCCGAGTTCTGTGAACCACAGAAGCAGCCCCAGAGCCAGGTCGCTCTGACCTTCTCCTTCCCCGAAGCACACGCGGGGTCTGTCCCGGGGCTCTCTCGTGTAAAGCGAGCCCTGCTAGAGGACTGCGATTGTCCTGTGTCCACCCCTCTCCAATGGCATCCAGCAGGGAAGAGGAGCTCCCAGCCTGAGCCCAGACCCCTGCTGTCCCGGGCTGCTGGGGAACAGCAGGGATCCATCTACCTACCCTGCACGTTGTCCACTCCGCTATGAAATAGCCAGCAGCCCTCCTCCCTGTCCGCCTGAAGACCGTCTGGGGGCTTTCACCTCCCTCTGGCTACTGGGTACTCACTTGTCCCCGTGATGCCCTACGCGCATGCCCGTCCCCTGTTCGTCTGTCCACTGTTGGCTTCTTCTGGCAAACTCCGAGGGTGGAGCAGATGTCCCCATCACCCCTAAAATTACATCCTGGACAAGATGACGACTTTTCCAAAGGAGCAGTGCCAGGCACGCAAGGAAAACAGGAAGTACACAAACTCAGAACGACCAAGTTCATGGAGAACCTACTTCCTCTGCTGATGAAATTTACCATCGTGGGGCTGGTGCTGCAGCCTAGCGGGTAAAGCCTCCACCTGTGGAGCTGATTCTAAATGGGCAGGTTTGTGTCTGGCCGCTCCACTTCCGATTCAGCTCCCTGCTAACACACCTAGGAAAGCAGCAGAAGATGGCCCAAGTGCTTGGACCCCTGCACCCACGTGGGAGACCTAGAAGAAGCTCCAGGCTCCTGGCTTCAGCCTGGCCCAGTGCTGGCCATGGTGGCCATGTGGGGAGTGAACCAGAGGATGGAAAAGTGTGTGTGTGTGTGTGTGTGTGCGCGTCCCACTCTGTAACTCTTTCAAAATAAATAAATACATCTTAAAAGAAATTTGCCAACCGCCACAGGCTGGCTAAGAGTCTGATGGTCAGCGCCACACACAGCCCTGGGAGGACACCTGCAGGTGTGGCTGGCAGGGCCTCGACATCCCCTTGGAGGGGAAGGGACGGAAGGGTCACCGCGCGATGATGATCCTTTACATGGGCCCAGAGCGTCACTTGCTACAAAAGGCTTCCACTTGCGATGTTGTGTCTTCGCTAGAATCTCAGGGAACAGGCCACGCTCAGACTACGTCCCCATTACACAGAAGAGAAAACTGGGGCACAAGAGAGAAATGGCTGTCCCAAAGCCATCTGGGGGTAGCGACCAAGCTACACTGGATTCTGAGCTCCCTAGACCAGACCTGCTCCACCTTCAGGGCGCTCAGTCTGGTGCGGAGGCCAGTCCTACCATGCTGCTCTTGGCCTGTCTGGCGGTTCCTTGCAAGCAGGTCCACCTTGGCCAGGTACTTAGGAGGTGCACCGAGGTGACTCAGGAGCTAGTGGACCACACAGACCTGGGCACTCGGGGGGATGAGTGGCAGAGAGGGCTCGAAAGGCCTAGAATTCCCAAGGCAAAGAGCTGGAGGCTGGGCAGCTGCCTGCCTGCCTGCCAGTGAGGTGTTGATGGCTTAGCTGTCGTCCATCTGAGCGAGGGGCCCTCTGTCATCTCAAGGCCCTGCTCTGGCCTCAGACCCTGGGTGGAAAATCTTTCACCTCAAGAATACTCTGAGGGGCTGGTGCTGTGGCAACTTGGTTAAGGCCACCGCCTCCAGTGCCGACATCCCATAGGGACACCGGTTCGAGTCCTGGCTACTCCATTTCCAATCCAGCTCTCTGCTATGGCCTGGCGAAGCAGTAAAGAAGGCCCAAGTGCTTGGGCCCCTGCACCTGCATGGGAGACCAGGTAGAAGCTCCTGGCTCCTTGATTCAGATTGGCGCAGCTCTGGCCATTGAGGCCATCTGGGGGAGTGAACCAGGGGATGATGGGAGACTTCTCTCTCTGCCTCTGCCTCTCTGTAACTCTGCCTTTCAAATAAATAAATAAATAAATCTTTTTTAAAAAAAAAGAATACTTTGAGGGTAACCTCAGCATGGCCTGATTAATTGCAGTGCGAGGGGATTAGCTATGTATGTGCACGTGTTAAGATGCAGTTTAATTCAGAGGCAGTGTTTCATAGGCCACCCTCCTCAGGGGGCACTCTGCTTCTAAGAGTGCGTGTTTGGGGGGAGGGGAAGGGCTGGAGACTCAAGAACCCTGGGGAACTTCAGGGCCTGAACACACCTGGGGAGCCCTGGAAGGAGGCATGGCTGCCTCCACTTCCCACTCCTCGCCCTCCATCTCCCTTGTGGGACCCCCAAATTGGGCTCACGTGACAGCGGTCGTGTGCGTCGAGACCTCGAGCCACATTTGTTCAGGGCAGTGGGAAAACCACCAGCCAATGGGAATCTGTGAGCCAGGGGTGTTTTGTTCCCTGTTAGAGGGAGGTTCGGTACAGTGCAAAGAGCACTTGGCTCGGCCTCAGAGGGCCTGGGTCCAGGTTCTGTGTCTGTCAATCACTACCTGTGTGACCTTGGGCAAGACACTGAACATCCTTCAGCCCCAGGTTAATCAGTAGCCCCGTGGGGCTGGGCGGAGCTGCCTCTTGCTTGCTTTCTCACTGGGCTATGAGAGTCACACAGTGTCAAGGTCCCCTTCCCCAGCCCAGGATCCTGGCCCAGCCCGCGCTGGCAAACACTCACCCAGCATGCCTTGCTCCTCCCCACATGTATGTTCCGTAACTTCCCCAGCTACTTCCCTTCTACAAAATCGTCTCTGATGCCACCTTCTCCAGGAAGCTGCTCCTCAGGAGCCCTGCCTGCCCCTGCTGACTCACTTTGATATTAGACAAGGTTCCCACAAGCACGGCTTGGGCACCGCCTGGGGCCCTTGCTGCTTTGTGGGTGTACTGAAACTTGTACCAGGCCTAGCATCCCTCCTGGAGCAAGGCGGGCCTCTGGGGCTGGACCGCCTTGGTTTGAAGCTCAGCTCTGTCTTGCAGATCACTGTAATACTACTACTAATAACAACAACAATAATAATAACAACAGCAACCATAGCGCCGGCCTCCTGGGCCTGGGCCGGGGTTGTACTATTGTAAAGCATTCTGAACAGTGCCTGGTACTGAGTGAGTGATTGCAAGTCTTCAGTTACGACTTGAGCCACTTTGTAATTTCCAAACGTTACATAAATGTAAGGAAGTGGTCGGCTCCTGGGCTTTAATTTCGCCATTCGAGGATTTAGGGCTAGTGATCTTTGGGGTTCCATGTGGTTCTAACGGTCTGAACAGTTGGCCTTCTACATCCTCGGACTCAATGCACTGCAGGTCAAAAATCTTTGCAAAAAAACCAAAGGTGTATTGAACATGTGCAGACATTTTTTTAACTGTCTTTATTCCTGAAACAATACAGTATAACAGCTAATTACACGGCATTCACATCGTATGAGGTGCTACAAGGAACCCAGAGATGAGGGCAAGCCCATGGAGGTCTGGACAGGCGCTAGGCGAATGCTACGCTCTTCCGCGTGACGGACTGGAGCATCTGCAGATTTTGGTACCCGGGTGGGGGCGCTGGAACCCATCCCCCACAGATCTTGCTTGCTTGGCATTTGCATGTGTTGAGCTGTCAGGGCAGAAGGATGGAGCACAGGGCAGGCCGCCCGCGGGGCCACGCTGCTGCAGGTGCCCTGGCTTTTGCGAGGTGGTGATAGGAATCACCCCAGGGAGGGAGCAGGTGTTGGAGGGCCGTCGGGGGACCCCGGTGCTCTCAGAAAAGGGAGGATGGGATCAGCTGAGAGCTCCTGCTCCCACCAGAATATGGGGGGGGTTTTTTGAAAGAGTCTCACTTTTAGGTCCCTACACGTCTCATGGATCAAAACCCCAAATCTTTCTAGGGTGAATGGCTGCTTCTCTAGGGGAAACTCTGGTGAGAGCCAGCAGCCGTTATCTTACTGGGGGTCTGCCTTCTCCCACCGTACTCCTTAAGTGGGAGGCCAGAGGAGACATAAGAGCCCACGCCCACCGTGATTCTGCCTGGGGGAGCCCCTTCCTCTGCACCCCTCTCATATGGGCTTAGACCATTTGCTGTCAGCAGAGCAGATCCCTCCACTTGTCTGAAGGGAGGGGAAGAGCAGGGGCCTCTCACCAGTGATGGGGGCAATCAGCCTGGGCCCTCCCCCACACTCCCACAGCTGCTGCCATGAGCCGCACTCACCTGGGAGCTGCCGCTGGCCACCCTCACCCCAGCCCCTGGTCTCAGCGTCAGCTGCGGGAAGCATGGTGGTGGAGAGGGGTGATACATCACGGTCAGGGTTGCTGAGGGCAGGCCAGGAGCACCTGCGGGCTCACGTCTCCCCGGCTCCTGGTTCCATGGGCACAGTCTCCTGCGTCATGGGACGGGGGACCGAGATCCTTGCTCTCTGGTGAAGAGTCCAGTCTCCGGACTCCCAGGCCCGGCCTCTTTCCAGCACATTCCTGACCACTGCTTGTGGTCCACACCTGCCTGCCTGCGCTCCTCCTTCAACCCCCCTGGTCACCAGGGAAGACCCCTTGGATGTGGCACACTGCCTCTTGCCTACCCCCAAGACACCCACCTTGCCTGGGAGTCAGTCGTGGGGACCAAAGGAAGGTTTCCCATCGAACCACACCTGGGGCCGTCACTGTGACATCTCACGGCCACCTGCCAGCCACCTCTGTCTCCTGACCATTGGTCAGTCCTTGCTGCTCCATGGGGGTCCCTCGCACCACTCAGCATCCCTCACCTCCTCTGGCTCTCCGCATCCTATCCCAGCCTCTCCAGTGCCTCCTGCACCCCCAGAATGGAGACTCGTCCCAGGAGGACCCCAGTGGGGCCAGAAGGGCAGTGCTCTGACAATGTTTTGTGAAAATCCAGGACCCTGTCAAAACCCCGACTCTGCTAGTCATCTGAAAAAGAGCTCGGCTCGTTAGTCATCAGGGAATTGCAAATTAAAATCACAACAAGACACCAGCATGCCGCTGCCAGCTGAAACCGAAAGAACAGATGACACCGGGTGTGGGCAGGGAAGCAGCGCCCCTAGAAGTCACACACACTGCTGGGTGCTGGGCGGGGGGGGGGGTAGGAGGGTGCGCATCGGCACGGCCACTTCGCTAGCCCTCCTTCTGCTCCTGGTACAGCCTCGAGTTACACACAGGCATGTCTGCTGCAGCTTTGATCACGGTTGTCCCACACTGGAGACAACTCACTCATCTGCCCATGGATGATAGGCTAGGGGACACGCTGTGGCTGCCCAGCAATGGGAAACCAGCCTCGCAGGAGCGTCTCACGACACCCTGCTGAGTGGCAGGAGCCAGAGCTGCACAGAGGCAGTGACCTTCCACTTGCCAGCCCCGGGACCATCATCTGATCTTTATAAGCGGCCCAGTCTCAGGTTTGCTAAGACTCGGGTTGTCATGTGACACAACGCAAAGCAAGTCAGGGGGTGGCTGCCACACGGCCGGTGGGGGGGGGGCACGGAGCTGCGGGCCCGCGAGGCCTCGGCAAGTGTCCTGACTCCCGAGGTTTGCACGTCCAGTATGGTTTCCTGTCTTAGGCTAGGCACACAGCAGTGGAAGGAGACTAAGACAGAGCACTGTGCTGACAGGCCGAGCTCCCAGCCTGCTCAGTCCTGCTGGGGAGCTGCCTCCCCTGCCACCGTGGCAGCGGCCGGCTGAGGCAGGCACCGTGGCTGCCTGCTGCACAAAGGACTCACTCTGCATGCAAGCCCTCTCCAGTCACCCAGCAGCTTGTGCACACAGGCTCAGGGATCAAGCACGGGCAAGGCACGCGACTCACCTGAGGGCCACACAGTGGTGCATCCAGGTCAAGTGGACCCTAAATCCCTGTCTCCTTCCTTCTAGCAGGTTCTGAATAAACACCCACTGGGAACCGAACCCATGACCAATCAGTGCCCAGGAGGATGCTGGTCCTGATGTTCAAGGTAAACACGGCCAAGATTCCCAGGAGCATCGAAATTTGCAGAAAAACGGGAGTCGTGAAATCCATGCATCGCTTTTTCATGATTTGTATTTTCTGCGAGCTTTCTGAAGACCCCCTATACATGAAAATCATCACATCTGAGGTGCAAATGGGGAGCCCACGGACGAGGTGAGAGAGATCTGCTTGGAGCTGGCACAGGTGAACTGGCTGTAAAGGCCAAGGCTGAGCAAGGCTCAGCTGAGCCAGAAGCCAGTGGCTTCTTCCTGGTCTCCCACATGGTGCAGGGGCCCAAGCACTTGGGTCATCCTCCACTGCTTTCCCAGGCCATAGCAGAGAGCTGGATCAGAGATGGAGCAGCCGGGACTTGAACTGGTGCCCTAAGGGATGTGGGTGCTGCAGACAGTGGCTTCACTTGTTGTGCCACAGCGCCGGCCCCGGGATGTTGACTTCTTGAGTCTGCCTGGGATACCCGGATCACACCTGTGTTTGGAGAACTCTGACACAGCCTTCCAAGGGCCAGGTGAAACATCAGCTCAGAGCCTCCCAAACAACACCAGCTAGCTCAGCCCTGTGCTACACAAAGCTCCGATGGCAACGGCACTGGCGGTTTGGCATCGGGGATCCCCGGGCTCTGACCTCAGGTGTGAATATCTGAGTAGTGCACATTTGGGCCCCCAAGGACCAAAACGTGACCTAAGTGACTGAATGCATGCATGAAAAAGTCCTTCAGTTCAAGTTCATTTGCTTACCCATGTGTACCTACACACAGCAGGGTGAGGGGATGCAGAGAAAGGCCTCCAGGATCTCCTGCAAGGAGCCACCTGTCCAGCTATCTGAGTCTTGGGCTCATTAGCAATGGGCTCAGGCCAGGTGGTCTCTGAGGGACCCAGGCAGCCGCTGCCTCTCAGCCACCTGGCTTTGGGGCTTCTGCTCTGAAGATGGCAGTGGTCAGGGGACGGGGCGGTAGGAGCCCCGTGTCTAACTCCACGGGAGAGCGGAGTGTGCCCTGGACTGCTGGAAGCTCCGATGTGTTGGATGTGTTGCAAGGGAGCCAGGCCCTGTGGCCCCGGAGCCTGGGGAAGGGGCGGGGTCTGGCTTCTCCAGCATGGTGCTCCACCCTGGGAGACCGTGCCTGGGCCTAATTGGCTTGCCCTCCTTCCGCTGCCGGGGAAAGTCTTGGCTAATTTGCCGGAACGTTCTAGTTAAATGCCAATTAGAACGTTCTGTCCGCTGTTCTCTTGCAATATATTAATAACGTAATTAAGCATATATTGCCTGCACACAGGAAAAATGAACGTAAATGGACAGCCTGGAAAACCGAGGAAGTGACCATCTAAACAACCAATTTGCATCTCATTCGATTATCACTAACTCAACACAGCCCTTTGCAGGGTGCAGGGAGCTGGCCTTCCAGCTAGAGGCCCAGCCAGCTGCCAACAGCTGCCGGGGCTTTCTCCACGCCCGCCCGAGCCCGAGCCTACCCCCCCCCCCCGCCCCGGCCTGTCCGTCCTGCCCAGTCCTGGCGTGGAGTACGTGCCTGGCCCCTAATTCAGCAGGAGGGCTTTGACCACCCCTCCCCTCCTTCCAGGGGCTGGCGGTGTGGATTTCAGTGAAAAAAGATGCTACTGGGGGTGGGGGAGATGGGACAACCCCTGAAGCCGCTGCCACTCCACCCCAGGATCGATTTGTCCTGCATTCCAGCCCGGGAGATGGGAAGCAGATGGCGCTGGACTGGGGAGGAGGAGGGAGGCGACCCAGGAACCAGGAAACCTGCCTCCAACCTGTTCTCATGCCATGAGGAGAAGGGGGCTCCCCTCTGGCCCCTGGCCCCCAGGATGTGTCCCCAACAGGATGGGTGTGACACTGCTGGCTTGCTTTCTGACTCAGGATGGGGCACGGCAGAGAGGACAGCAGGGAGTTGGGGAACACGGGGGGACAGGCTGCAGCCGGCATGAGCCTCCAGCCACGTCAGGCCTCCTGGAAGGGCCCTCTTGTGCCTGCAGACCCCAACCCTCCTATTGGACCCTTGTTCCATGGTAGCCTGAGCTCAGCCTCCATGGGAGGCGCGCCTGCAAGACAGGGGGCGCGCGATGCCCACGTGGAGCCTGCGTCCCAGCTGCAGAACCCAGAATCTGGGCACAAGGGTGGGGGGCTCCCCACCAGCCACTGCCCCACGCAGAAGGACCACGGCAGGGCGACCGGAGAGACACGCGGCCAGTGGGCTTGTTTTAAACACTTTATTTATAAAAAAGTACATTTTTTTCCTCAGTACATTTTTCAACCCATCTTTTTTTTTTTTATACAAGTAAAAGGGGGTGAGGCAAGCACCCCCTGGGAGGGAACCAGGAGAATCTGCTGGGCTGTCCCCAGGACCAAAGACGGAAACAGTGACAGAGGACCGAAGCAAAAGGGGCGACTCGCACGTGAGGGGAGGGGGCAGCTTCTCCTGGATTTTGTTGCATTTATACAAAAAAGGAATTATCAACTTATTTTAGCCAAGAATCCCATTCCTCACAGCAGGGGTCAGGAGAGCAGCAGCACCGGTGGGACAGTGGCAGCGAGGCTCCAGGGGCCATGCCTGGGCCACCCCGGCCCAGGGCGGGCTGTGAGCCCATCTATGGCCAGAGCAGGTTTCCCTGTGGTTGTGGGGGCCGCAGCCCCTCACCAGGAGAGGGTTTCTGTTGGCAGTCAGGTTTCGGGGGCCTCTGTCTGGACCCCCGGAGGTCTGAAGGCACCCCCTCCTCCCAGGGGAGAGGCCACTAGTGTTTGCGGGGCTGCCCGCAACCACCTAGCTTAAGTCCCAGTTTTTCTGCTTTGAGGACAGCAGAAAAGCTACCGAGCAGCGCGGTGGGCACACGGGGGGTGGTGGCAGAGGGGGCACACGCCCAGGCCACAGGGCCTTGGGGCTTGTCACGGCCTGAGCGCTGGGAACACAGATTCTCCTTGGGCATCAGCCCACTCCTCTGCCGGGTCTCCACCTGTGCTCAGTGCCCATGCAGCCGTGCATGCGTGTGCGTGCACACGCCTGTGCTCAGCTCTGTCGGGGGTGTCTGTGCGTGCTTGCATGCACGAGTGCTGGGCCCGGGGCGGCCACCCGTGCGTGCCTGTGCTCACCAACTCGGTGCTGCTACTTCCAGCTCCTCCTGGTAGAGGGAACCCAGAGGGTTCAATGACACCTTAGGACAAGATCAAAATCTGCAAGGGGAGGGGAGGGCAGAGAGGCAGGATGCCAGGCGGGGAGGCTTGGCACAATGACCACCGGGCTTATTTCAGTTCCTGCAAAGCGGCAGCTCAGCTGCTGGGCTGCGGAGAAGCAAGCGTCCTCGGTCTGGCGGGCCGGCCAGGCTCCCTTTGCCAGCGGGCTGCCCACGGCCCCAGCAGGACCATTGGTCCAGAAAACCCAGTTGCTCTAAGCCCAAGTACTGACCCCTGCCTGTGCCCTCCCAGCCCAGGGCAGCAGCTGCCCCAGTGGGTTGGGCTGGAGCAAGGCAGGAGCCTCCCATGAGCCTTTGCTGCCCAGACCCCATCACTTGTGCTTTGCTTGGGCAGTGGGGGGAGGGGACGGAGGTGTGGGGGTCTTAAGGAGGCCTCAGTGCTTTGGGTGGGCCCTGGCCTCCTAAGTCCATCCCAGGAGGAGGAACAGAGGGTGGCAGTGCGGGACGAGGGAGACACAGGAGGAGGAGTCATTTCGGTCTGGTGCTTTCAAGGGGACAGGGAAAACGCCTCTGTCAGGCAGGCCCCTGGGATTGCCCCTTGCCTGGGACAAAGGGACCAAGCGTGGCGTGAGAAGGGGTAGGGTCGTGATGTAACATGACGAGGTCCCCTGCCCTAAGGGGACACTAATACTGCTGGGAGAAGCAGTGCAGCTCCTCCGCCTCCCCCTGCCCCATGGCTAGAAAGGCCCCAAAATTCTCCCCCAGCTCCACCCTATGCAGTGCCCACATTGCCAAGAGGTGAGAACCGCCCGGGGCTGGCATGGCTTCAGACTTCTGCTACGTGGCTACTGGGCAGCCTGGGCTGGGGCTGGGGCAGTGAGGGCCAGGCCGGGCGGCCTCGCTGTGGGCCAGGGTCGCAGAGGTGGAGAGGGAGCTCGGGTGGCGTTCAATAGCAGCACCAGGCGGGGGGGGGGGGGGCTCCCTTAGGAAGCCTGAGGCTGGTCGGTCAGTGCCTGTGGGACACTGGTGTCTGCCTCCTGTCCCCTAACACTTGCTGTCCCCTGGAGCTCGCGCTGGCCTGGCCTGAGCTGACAGGCCCCTAATGGGCAGGCACAAGGGGACTTGGAGCCTGCCTGTCCCACCCCCGGGTCTTTCCCATGTGTGAACTCGTCTACAGAGTGCCAGGGAACCTGGGTGGCAGAGGGAGGAACTGAGGCACTTTGAGCTGGGGGACGGAGAGAGAGCTGGGAGGGGCCTTCCTCCATTGCGTCCACGGGAAGACCCATGCCTAGGGTTGCCAGGTGCCCAGAGGCCCACGCCAGCAGGAGGGCTTCTCCAGGCTGTCCCGCGCCCCAGGGAATGGAGAGGGGGTGAGCAGGTGGTTCCCTGGTTGTGCCACCCCATCACACTTCTGCCAGCCCCGGGACCTCGAGTGCGCATCCCCATGTACCCTCGGACTCTGTCCGCGGCTCTTCTCTGTGCTTCTCAGCCCTGGCCTCCCGCTCCTGGAGGAAATCCCCTGCTGGGACCCCAGCCCCGCCTTTCCAAGAGAACCGAGCACTGTGGGTAAGGGAGAGGTCCGAGAAACATTGGTGCTTGAGGGAGAGAGGGAGCAGACAGAACAGGCCTTGGGCAGTGTCTGTGGGCCCAGGCACAGTGAGTGGGGTGTGTGCGCGTGCGTGTGAGCGTGAGCTGGCAGGGGGTGTGAACAGAGTCTTGAACAAAGTCTGCCAGGAGCCCCCTGCGCTGGGGGGCAGACAAGGGGAGAGTGAGACACATCAGAGTTGGTCCAGCAGGACTCCCCACAGGCCAATGAAGAAATTACGTGAAATCAATGTCACCAGGTAAACACACTGCCCCAGGTCCCAGGTCGGGACCTCAACTGGATTCCTGGAACAAACAAGATCTCCCCCCTTGAGTGCATTGGACAAGCCACCCCCACCCCTCACCTGTTGGGTGCACCTGCTGTCTAGGGGGGTGGGTTCCTTCTCCCAGGGAGAAGCAGCATCTGGGGTAGGGGTGGGGCTCTTCCTCTGGAGCCCCCTCAGCCCTCCACCCCCAGTGAAGAGAACACAAATTCCAGTGTTGGGGGGTAGGGGAAGGAGATACAGCAACACCAAAGCCACGGTCAACACAACACCATGGGGGGGGGGGCAGGAACAAAAACAAAGCCGAGTCCTCTGCCCTGGGCTGCCCTGCTCCCTGGGAGCTGGGGGCTGGCTCTGGGCCGTGGGGCGAGTCTCTGCGGAGCTCCAGGAGGGGTGCGGGTGGGGGGGGCGTGCGGCGTGCGGGGCGGGGTTGGGGAGGGGCGGGCGCAGACAGACGCTCCGGAAGCGGGCTACACGTACCACTCCTTCTTGGAAATGAAAGACCCGTCGTTCTGAGAAACCATGTTCTCAGCCAAGTCCAGTTGCTCAGGGTCGTACTGGTAGCCCAGAGTCCGGTCCCCGTAGCCGTCCTGCCGGGCCTCGGCCTCATCCACCGTGAAGTAGGGCCGCTTGGCGTCCTCGTCGTATTTGGGGTGGGGGCCGCCCACCTTGCGCTCGCCCCCTCCGCCCTCCTCCTCCTCCTCCTCCTCGTAGCTGCTCCCGCCCAGCGGGCCGGCCTTCTTGTCGTCGTCAGAATCGTCGGGGTACTGCAGGTTCTGCGCCATGGGCGGGTGGTGCTGGGGGATGCCCGCCTTGCTGTAGCCGTTGCCGTACACGTGCTTCTTGGTGCTGTAGTCGCCCTTGAAGGTGTGCCGGCGCCGGCGCAGGGCCACCACGATGCCGCCCACCACAATCAGCACCAGCAGGACGCTTCCCGCCACGCCCCCAATGATGGCCGTGGGCACCGGCCCGGCGCGCCGCCCATGCTCGGGAGGAGACGGGGTGTAGGGAAATTCTGGGAGAGGAAAAGAGACGGAGGGGACAGAGTCAGCGTCTGCTCCTGGGGCGGGACCAGGGGTGGGAGGAAGGGGGGAAAGCGATGGGGAAAAAAAGCAGGGTGGGAGATGGGGGCGGGGGCAGGCAAGGTTTGAGCAGCTCCCGTTCCAGAGGCTCCTGGGCACCTGCTGGGAGACCCACTGTGCAGCAGCACTGGTGGCCAGAGGAGAGAGAGGCAGGAGACAGCACCGTAGCACCCAAGCCTTCCATCCTGTCCCGGGAGTGGGTGCAGGCCCAGCTCCGCCCCCGGTCGTGGTGCAGAGGTCCTCACACACAGCACCCACAAGCCACCATGTGCTGTCACCACCCTGGGAAGCAGGGATGTGGTTCATTTCTTCTGTGCACGAGGAGGCCAGGCACAGGGAGGTTCGCAAGGGGCCCCAGGCCGCCGAGCCTGTGACACAATGCTGCTTCTCTTGCATATGGAGCCTGTGCAAACGTCTCGCGAGTCCCTCAGCATGATACCATTCCCCGGGCTTCAGGGGCCCAGAGTCCAGGGCTGACGCCCAGCAGACAGCCTGTACGTGCCCACCAGTGACCAGGGTTGTGGCTCTTGGCTGCAGTCTGGCCCTGCAGGGCAAGGCGGGGGGCCCAGCAGTGCTGCCAGCCTGGGCTACCAGCACAGTCACCCAGGAGGGCAGGGTGCAGGCACAGAGCAGGGCTTTGTACACACACAGCAAAGATACTGAGGACATGGGCCTGCCATGGAAGGTGCGTCCACACAGCTGAGGGCCCACAGGACGGCGTTGAGTGCTGAACGTGGATGCACCGACACACGCACGCTGCGGACAGAGTGGACACAAGGAGGCAGGAAAGGCGAGGAGAGGATGGAAGTGGGTAGGAGGGGACACGAAGCTGACTGACTTTCTGAGCCAGGGGGATGGGGAGGAGGGGGCAGACCTCACTATTTTGCTCTGGGCCAGGCCTGGGGCCAGAGGTCCTACAGTGAGGCTAAGGGAGGCGGTTCCCAGCACTACCACAGGGTGGCACCGGAGACCACGACTGGCCTGGTCCAGAGGCACTGGGGTAGGACCAGGCAAGTCCAGCGGGCTGACCTCCACTGCTCTCCCCGGGCCAAGTGCAGGCCAAGGTAAAAGCACCGGGTCTGGATTTCTGTCCGGGCCCCTGGGAGTTTACTGCTGCCAGCGCAGTCCTTGATTCAGCATCGCTCACTGCATCGGAATCGGGCTGCTCCCGAGAGCCCATCCCGCCTGGGTGGGGCCGGCCCTGTGGGGCGTGCAGGGTGCTGTCTGTGGCAGGCAGCAGCAGGGTGGAGATTCTAGGAAAGAGGAACAGCTTTCCTGGAGTTCAGGCTGGCAGGGCTCCTGAGAACACAGGGGCCGGAGAGGGGGAGGCCGTTTGGCCGAGGTCACGTGGCTGAGCCGGGCCCAGCCCTGGGCTCCTGTTCCCCGGGCCTGTGCATGCAGGAGCTGGCAGCCGGAAGCGCTCCCCACTTGTCACCACCCTCAGGTCACTGTTTACTGAATCTCTGCCTATCTGCTGAAGCTGAAGAGCCTCCTGGGGGCCTGAAGCTTCTGCAGGCTCCCAGGTCCCCGTTTGTTTACTGCCTTAAAGCCTAACCCCCCCCCCCCCCCCCCCCCCCCCCCCCCCCGCACCTGCTCCCCAGGAGGTGGGAGGAGCCCTGCCTCTGCTGCACTTTCAACCTGCCTGCTCCCTCTTAAGGTCTCCTGGATCTGAACCATCTCTCCCTCTGCACCTGCCTTCTGCTCCACCCCCGCTGACCCCTGCACCCAAGGGATCAGCACAGGCGTACTGAGCATCTGTCTGGCTAGTCACAGGATACAAGCATCTCACAGCCTAGCTGGGAAACTGAATGCCACTCTGAGACACACAGCCGTGGGAGATGTCAAGGGAAAAAGCAGAGACGCGCTCGGGAGTGCAGCGGAATGAGAGCTCCGGGCCTTGGAGTTAGGAACTCTCCTTGGAGGAGGCTGCACTTGGCCGGGCCTTGAGGGATGCTAGGGACCTGGAGAGGCCAAGGGGATAAGGACGGCACCCGGGTGGGAGCTGCCTCCCTGACACAGGGTTCCTGGGTCCCCGGCTGCCCTCGCTGGGCTCTCTCTCTGCTCCATTGGGCTCCCTGGAGGCTCCACCCATGGATCTTCCACCCTGACTCTGCTTCCCTTCCTGGTGGCAGATTGGTCTGCTTCATTGATTACCTTTATCCTGATGGCTGTCGCCCAACTCTGGGACTTTAACTCCAGAGGTCCCTTGGATGCCATCTCCCCAACTGTGGCCCACAGAACCTCCAACCACTTGCTCAGAGGGTCAGCAAAAGCACTGGGCTCAAGCACTAGGGGAAACGTCGGCTTGGGAAAAGCATGAGTCCCCCAGCTTCTCCTGCATGTGGGATGCAGTGTTTGTCCACTTACCAGAGCAGGAGCCCTGCCCTTCACCCCTGCCCACCAGGGCCGTCTCGCAGGGACACACATGTTTGAAAGAGAGTCCTCTAGTACATCCTCATGTGGATTTCTCACCTCCAACCCAAAACCCGTCTCTCCCACCTGGTTCGCCATCTTCCCTCCCACACTTCTCCCTTTAGCCTAAGCCCCCAAGTTCTCCAGTGCCACCACCACTGGGGACTCCCAGCTCAGAATCTCATTCATCTTTGACGCCTCCTCCTTCTCCTCCAGGGCCAAAGTCTGCGCTCACGGTCACATCTCACTGACTCTCCCCATTCTGCATCAACCTCTTGACGCCGGGATTGACTGCAGGTCCCTGGGCCTGTCACCTTCCTGGTAACCCCACCCACAGCCCCCAGGTTAATTTTCTTTTCTCAAAGACCAGCAAGGAATGCCCGTCTGCCTGCCGGGCAGGACGGCCTGGCCTGCAAAGCTTCTGCCAGGCAGCTTCGCCTTGCGTCTGGCCAGCACGCCTTCTGTGCTGTGCTCCTTGCCCAAATCCGTTTCTTGGTGCAAAACTTTGCTCACGGCACTCGAGCCAGGCCCACGTTCTGCTGGCTCCTGGCGCAGGCGTCTCCTGCCCTTTCCTCTTGTGTTTTCATGTCCTAGTGGTCTGCACCTCTCATTCTGGTTTGAACAATGGCTGACTCCACTCCATTAATCACACACTGATTTTGCCCGTCCAAATGGCAACTAAATGCAAATTAGGATTTAGCACGATGGGCTCTGGTCCTTCGGCCAGTTTTCAAACAAACGGCTCGAGTTCTTCTCTCCTGTAGGCATGAGGCCAGGGGTTGGGGAGTGGTAGCCTCATGCAGATCTGGGACTGACACGTTGCTGAGGGAGCAGGTATGCACCACGTAAGTCCCATTGTAGCTACTTCCGTGCTTCTTCCAACAACAGGGACCCAAAGGAAGATGCCGCTCTCCTGCACCCCACTTGCCTGGGTCGCCTGTTGTGACCCCACCCAGGCGGCTGGGCGGGGTTTACTGTGTTACTGTTTCATGAGAGCGGCTGGGGTCCCAGACTAGTTTGTGAATTAGAATTAGGGAGCAGCGCCCTTCCCTGCTTGGAACCCTGCAGTGTTCCTGTTCACGCACAGTGAACGCCCAGAGTGCTCTGCGGGCCCTGCGCTCGGTCCCCACTGCCGATGTCACCTCTCCCTGGCGGCCCTCTTCTCCTGGGTGTTCCTGTGGCTCACTCCCTCACCTGCTTCAGGGCCTGGCTCCCACACTCACACCGTCAGGAGCTCCCGTGTCCCTGGGATGGTGTTGCCTCTGTCCCTTTCTCCACCTCACCTTCACCGTGACTACACAAGCCCCGCAAGGATGGGCACGCGGGCTGCTCCGTGCACTGACGTATCCCAAGCACCCAGCTTGCCCCAGCGTGTGGCCATGGAAGAACAGATTCTCCAGTAGCCAGCTGTGCTTCGGGGTGAGCCTTGCACCAGGCAGGGCCGTCGTGCAGCAGACACGCAACCGGGGACCTCACTGCACTGTTGTGGGGGACAGGAGCACAACAGCAGCTTGGGGGGGCTTATACTGGGTTTCTTTCACCTCAGGCCCTCTGGTGATCCCCCCTCCCCAAGTCCCAAGGAGGGTTACTCTTCTCTGGGGATCTTTTGGCTACTCAGGCAGCGAAGGACTTTGGCGTGGAGATGCTGAGCAAGCAGCCGAAGAAGCAGGTGTGGGAACCCAGCTCACTCGCAGGCACAGGGACTGTGGTGTGGTGTGGTGTAGAGCATCCTCCCCTCCTCCCGTCTCCAGCTGTCAGGGTCAGCCAGTAGCCCCTGTCTGTGCCAGTAGTGTGGCCACAGCTGGGGGCACTGAGGCCTCCCTCACACCCTAGGAGAGGGGGCGGCCACACCCCTTTCCCGGAGGCTCCCCTCTGGGGTCTCAGCCTGGCCAGGACGGTGGAGCTGCAGGGACTCCGCATTCCTTTGGGGCCCTGGTTCCCTTACTGACCTGGGTGGCTGGGGGGGATGGGGAGGCTGGATGGCTCTCGGGTGGCGTGAAGGGTGAGGGTTTACAGCCTGGATCTAGGCTCTGGGGAGGTCTGGGGTCAAAGACAATAGGGACCTGGCTGGCTTCCAGAGCCCTTGCCTGGCGCTTCCTCGGCCGGAAGATCAGGGCGGGAAGCCGTGCGAGAACTACACCTCCCAGCACGCAGTGCGGCCGGCCGCAGGGCGGGTGGCGCTCCTGTCCCCTGCAGCTGCAGCAGCTGTGCCTCTTGTCAGGCCAGCAGGCAGGGCCTGGGTGAGCTGGAGGAGGACGGGTCCTCCGGAGGCCGGGCCACAGCTGCGCTCTCGCGCTCTTAGCCGCGCGGCCATTTGTCAGCCTGCGGGAGGGCACGTCTGGCTCCCGCTCAGCCCTGAGGGCTCCCGCGTGCACGCTCAGCAGGCAGACAGACAGCGGCTCCAGGGAGCGCACGCGGAGGTGCATACCCACACTCAGGCCTGGGCATGCATGCTCGCGGGCTCACACCCCCTGCCCTTCGGCATGGACACCCACCTGGAAAGCCCAGCACCTGTGGCCTGAAGACCTCCCCGCCCCACGGGCAAACTGCTGCCGTGTCCCCCAGGGATAGGCCTGGACCTCAGTCCCTGCCCTGCCCGTGGGAGTGGCCAGGCTAGGTCCCTGCCAGAGGCTTGGCCACTCTCTTTCTGACACCCCAGGGGTAGATGCTGCCTCATTTGGTCTCCTATAGTCTGTAAGCGCCACAGCCTGGGTCCCTTCCCCACCCTCTGGGTTCCCTCCCGAGGGAGAAGGGAGAGGTGCTCGGCTGGACCCCCCATGGCCGACAGAGAGATGGCCCAGCCTCTTCCATACCTGCTCACTGTGCTACCCCTGGAACGAGCCCCCTGCCTGGCTGCCCTGACCCCCACCACTGCTATCCACGAGTCTTTGCAGGAACCCAGCACACACACACACACACACACACACACACACACACACATGTGTCCCTATGGCGCACCCCCAAGGGCTGGCTGCTCCTGCTCCACCCCGGCTGCTCTTCATTTCCCTGTCCAGATGCGCCCAGGGCAAAGCTATTACCCAAGTGGATGGCCAGAATGAAAAATTAAATTTCCACTTATCCCTCTCGCTCATGCATTCCCTGCAGAGCGGCAGGGCTGGGAGCCCAGGGCAGGGTGGGCATGGGCCGACGTGGGATGAAGGGTAGAGAGGTCAGCGGCTGCGAGGAAATGACTTGGAAGCACGGACAGCCTTGAAAAGGTTCAGGCCCCTGCTGAGTCCTCCGGAGCGGGGGCGGCCCCAGAGACCCTCCCCCGGGGAGGGCCAGCCACACGGCCCCTGTGCCCGTCAAGGACTCAGTGTGTGTCATGCTTCCCTGGCTCCTGCCTAACTGCGCTGTCACCAACACAGTCATGTCGCATCCCTCTTCCAGCTGGAGCCCTGGGTGGCCCCGGCCCATCTGTCCTCCAGGCCACACTGCTAGTGTGATGATCGCTGTGGGCAGGGTGGCACATGCTGCCACCTGGGCCTGACCACAGATCCCAGGGCAGGTGCCACAACAGCCGTGTCTCCTCCCTGCTCCCTGCACTTGAGGTCACCTGCCACCCCCCCTCCGCCACCGCTGGGGGGCTTTGGGAGAAGGAAGGCCACCCCCTCCTGCCCTGGCCCTGCCTCTGGCTGGGTTGGGCATGCCGCCTGCCCTGGCCCTGCCTCTGACTGGCCCTCTCATGCTGTGGAGCAGGGCAGGTTGCTCCTGGTTTTCTTTCTGCAGACAAGCCTGAGTGGTGGAGGGGAGGCCGTGGGGGGTGGTCAGCGGTCCTCCATGGGGGCGGGGGGGGGGCACTGGCCTGCAAGACTGCGAGAAGCCTTCAAGGAGAGGCACCTGTGGGTCGCAGACTCGGAGGCTGTGGCTTAGAGGAGTAAAGACCCTTCCCAGGGGTCCGGGGCCAGGAGGAGCCAGCAGGTGGTGGACGCCCCCAGCCTGCGTCTGTGCTACCCCTGGAACGAGGCTGCCTCCCTGCGGGCGCTCAGGTACCTGTGAGGCTCCCACTGCACTTTGTTCAAACTCCAGGTGACAGAAGTGTGGTTCTGGCCCCTGTCTTCTACTTGCCAATCTGTGGGAACCCCGAAGCCTGAGCCCGAGTGGGAGGGGCTGCCTTGATTTCCCCAGGCTCCAACCCTGATACTTGTCCACCCATCCCCCCACATGCCCAACCACTCCTAGCGCCAAGGGCAGGAAGCTGAAGGAGGCAGCAAGGGACTCTCCGCTCTGCCTAGACAAGAGGGCTGACAGAAGGCCCAGGACAGCTCGGGGCTGCTCTTTCTGCAGCTGGGCCTTAAATGTACCCAAACATGATGAGGTCCCTCAGCCCTGGGACACAGGCTCCCAGCTAAGGGCTTGCCCAGTAATAGCCAACCAGTTCCTGGTGTCCCTGAGGTCACATCCTGGGCATGTTACTTCCTGTTCATCACTGCAGCAGCTGGAGGGCACTTCCTGTTCTAGGAGGTTCTTCCTGTTACAGGCTCAGGTGCAGTGTCAGAGGCACACCCCCCCAGGGACACTGTGGGTAGTTTCACCCTCCACCAGCCTGTTCCGACGTCTCTGCTCACAATAATGCTGATGATGCAGGTCACAGTGGCAATTGTGGTGCACTGGCTGTCTGGTGGCCGACTCTTGGCCAACCGACCTGTGCTAGGGTGCATTGCCTGTATTACGTACGTACCCTTCTGACAATGGCCCTCTAAGGGTTGTCTCAGCCATCAAGCCCACACTCCTTCCATGTCCCATGCAAACTTCCTCCCAGAACACCCCGGCCCCTGCTCTCCTTTTGTCCCGAGGGGTCAGGTGGCTCAGCACCCCCATCCACACTGAGAGGGACACAGCTGCAGGGCACAGAAGCCACTGCGGCCCCGGGCTGCGTCCTTACCTTCTCTCTGGTCTCCCTGCTTGGGGTGAGCCTCATCCTGCAGCCCACGCAGGATGCAGGGCTTGAAGGAGGCGAGCTGCACCTGCACACCTGCCCCCACCCCACCAGCAGCACCAGCAGCAGGCTCTGGCCGCCGCCCCTCCCCACACCAACAAGGCTGTCAATAGCACATCTGCCCCCGGAGCCCTCGGCCTGCCCCTCTCTGTCTGGGTACCACCCTGACCATTGTACATACAACAGTAAGTGTAGCAAAGAGAAAAGCAAAGCAAGACCAACGGCCAAAGCGCAAGAGCAAACCAGAGAGGCAGAGGGTGGGGACGCTGGCTCCCACCATAACGTCACCCAAAGGTGGGGGATGTGGTAGTGGAGGAGTCGTGGGTGGGGAGAGGTGTGGAGGGGGAGGAAGCGTCCTACCTGTGATATTGACCTCCACCTGGCCAGAGCGGGTGCCGATGGGGTTGGTGGCCTCACAGACGTAGGTCCCGGCCAGGCTGTAGCTGATGGGACCCCTGAAGAAGAGGGTTCTGTTCTGGGCCTCCACGCCCTTGGGGAGGGAGCCGTTCAGCCTGCGGTGATTGGGAGACATGGCCAAGGGTTACGAGTGTCGGTCCCAGGAAGCTGCCCCGGGGTCACCCCAAGGCTCAAGCCTATCAGTCCTACGCTGAGTTCACATGGCAGGCTGTGTCTCAGAAGGAGAGAGACCAGCAGCAGGAATCTACTGCACTGGGCAGCTTTACAGCATTCAGGGTTCCACATCTGATCACCCTGACACTGAAGTATAGGCAGCGCAGGTGAGGACAGGTCCCACTTCACTGGCTCTCTGGACTCCAAGGGAGTGCTCTTGCTACTACTTGTGGTCCCTGGTTGCAGGTCCTTGGTCTCTTGGGTAACTGGGTACTGGTCCAGATGCCTTGGTCCTAGCCCCCCATCAAGTGTCTTTTTGCACGGCAAGTCACCAGACTTTCCCACGCGGGTTTGCCACAGATAGGGGACCAGCTGCCTTCCTCCTTGCTACAAAGCCATCATTTTGATGAGCCCGGCAGCTCCTGGGTTGTAAAGCTGAAACTGGCAAGCAGGCTCGGGCCACTCCCACCCTCAGAAGCATTTTGTGTTTCAGGAAGTGGAGGCTAACAGGTGAAACCCGCCAGTGCCCTCCCCTTCCCGGAGGGAGGGTTCAGACTCCCTCGGGGTGCCGTCTCCTGCCACCCACCCCCACTTGGCTTCCCCCACGCCCTGTCTTTCTGTGTGCTGCTTGCAGCCTCCCTGGGAGGAAGCTCGGCCCAGCCATCAGAGCTGGCTGGAGGAGGGACAGGCCCCTCTCAGGACCAAAGACAGCCCCAAAATGGGATGATGGGACACTACTTCTAGAAGGCTGATGGCTGCTCCTCCCCGAGCAGCCCAGGGCTGGGGGGCGCTGGGAACAAAGAAAGATCTGGGCTGCTCCAGAACACCAGCCTCCCCAGGGATACTCCGATAAAAATAAATACTGGGGGTTGGGGTGGGAGTGACTCAGGCTGAATCATCAAAGGAAAATGGCAAAATCCTTTATCAGGGAGCAGGAGGGAGGCGGGTCACGAGGGAAGCCCCCCTCTGGCACAAGGGATTGTCCCGCTGACCCTGACACTCAAACATACAAGTGTCCGTGTGACTGTGTGAGTGGGGGCGGGGGGGTCCTCTCACGGCCGCGCCCCTTCTCCCTGAGAAACCTGAGCTCAGACCCCAATGTCTTTCCTGCTTGCGGCTCCTACAGGTAGGCCCCTGTGACCCAGTAAGGTATCTTCCCGGGCGGCCAGCTGGCCCCGCCGCACTCACGTGGTCCAGTGGTACTCGGTGGCGGGGGGGTTGGCGTCGGCTTTGCACGTGAGCTTCACGTCCATCCGCTGCAGGTACCAGTTGCCGTCAAACCCCTCGATGGTCACCTCGGGCTCATCTGTGGGTGGGGCGAGGGATGATGTTGGAAGAGGGTGAGGGGAAGGGAGCAGAGGTGAAGGCGAGGGAGCCCTAGCTGGGAAGGGATGGAAGGAGCAGTGATGTGGGAAGAGCTGGAGGAGAGGGCGGGGCAGGTGGAAGCACAGACCACGGAACCCGGAGCGGACCCAGTAGGAGAGGAGAGGGAGGAGGAGGAGGGAGGAGGAGAGGGAGGAGGAGGTGAAGGCAGGAGGGTGGCTGTGAGGACAGCCCCGGCCCCCGCCCCGGCCCCCACCCGGCTCACACTGCACGTTGAGGGTGAGGCTTTCCTTGAAGCGGTCCATGTGGTAGTTGACGATGCAGGCCAGGGTCTGCCGGTGGGCCTCCCTGCTGGGCACCAGGCGGTACCGGCTGATGACCGTCACTGTGCCATTGGGGTTCCGGATCTCCTGGTACTCCGCCTCGCCCTTTAGCCGCGTCTCCCAGGACACCACGCTGGGGGGCTTCCCGTTGGCCGAGGTGCAGGTGGCCACCAGGACCTTTTCGTCCTGCCCCTTCCTGGCTCGGAGCACTGCGTGGGTGCCCTCGATCCAGTTGGTGGGCTTGGCTGCGGGAACCAGAGAGTGCCATGGGACCAGGTGCAAGGCCTGGAGTCCTGCCTCTCAGCCTGCTTCACTGGAGCCCCTTCACTGGAGGTCTCGTGTTTTTCTTCCCTGCTCGCTTTTGTTAGGCTTGTACCTTCCTGGAGGCTTAGCAGGTGCAACTGGACTGCATGGGCAGCTCGTTCCCTCATCATGGTGCCCGGTGCTGTTGCTGTGTCCTGACAAAGGACTCCAGGGTGGGGATCCAGCCTGAGCCCTGACCTCACCTCCATGCAGAGCTAAGGTCCCTGCCCCGATCCCTAGGGAACTGGAGGCACTAGGCCCACCCGGGGAGCCTTTCTGGGGCCACCGAGGCAGGCAGTGAGGATGGCCCAGCTCCCAGCTCCAGGACTCTGGCTGAGGGTTGGGGGAGGGGGCGGCTTACCCATCACGGTGAGATTGAGCTGGCTCTCGCGATTGCCCGTGGGGAAGGTGGCAAACTCGCAGATGTAGACACCCTCGTCCTCCAGCTCCAGCCGGGACAGGCGGATGGTACCATCCGTGAAGGAGGGCCGCAGGAACTCCACGCGCTCACGGTAGGGAGCCAGCACTGACACCCCCATGGCCGGGTTGTAGATGGCCACGTTCTGCTTGGAGCCATTGGTCGCCTTCTGCCACGTGACCTGGGTGATCTTCACGCTGGGCAGCGGGTTGGCAAAGCTACAGTGCAGCACCACGTCCGTGCCGATGAAGCCATACATGGAGTCGTTCACCTGCACCACCTGCGTCTGGGCGCCTGGCCCAAGGAGACGGCAGAAGTGGTCAGTCCAGGCCCGCACTCTCCCACCCCTCTCATTCCCAGTGTGCTTGTCTTTTCATTTATAGCAGTCATTATTCTCTTTATACTTGTTATAAAAACATTAATTACTTGTTATAATACTCTGGGCCATACTGAAAATAAAGAGAGGAGGAAAAGGCAACACCCTGTGATCCAGACGCTCAGAAAGATCACTGATCATCCTGTCGTACCTGTCTTCTCACTTCCTCTCTCTTCATCCATCCATCCATCACCCATCCATCACCCATCCATCCATCACCCATCCATCCATCATGCATCCGTCCATCCGTCACGCATCCAGCTATCTAGCCATCTCTGTTTTTTGAACAAATCAGACTCATATTGGACAGACTGCTCTGTAAGCTGAATTTCCACCCAGGATGTATTGTCAATAGGACTCTATGCTAGTGAATACATATGTCCACTCCCCCATTGATGATGAAGGCTCAAAGCACTGCTTTCCAAGTAGAGCCCCAGTTTAGAAGCCACGAGCTGCCTTAGCTCCCTGGGTCACGCTTCCCTCATTGATAGGTGGGGTAGAAAATCTAGTTCTCTCTGTACCTCAGAGCATTGCTGGGGAACCCACTGGAACGATCGACGGAGAGGTGCGTGGGGGCAGGAAGTTGTGGGTGACCATGAGGGTACGCAGCAGCTGACACTGTGGCCACCCTTGCTGTCTGCTCCTCCATGGCCGAATCCCCCACTCCCTGGGATGCACTGGCTGGGACCCCTTCCCCGGCCAGGCAGAGGAAAGCAGGTGTTGCACACGGCCAGGCCTCCACTGGCTCCCTGTCGCCTTCACAGTTAAGTCTTAATGTCTGCACTTTTAACGTCCACGTCCGCCGGCTTCAGTCATGTCCATCCCTAAGCTGTGCTTTCCAATGCTATCAGACTGGGCCTGGCCTCAGAACACAGTACGTTTCCGCATTTCCTTCTGGCCCTCCTCCCACATATTCAACCACTACTTGCTGAGGGACTGGACTCTAGGATCGATTCCCAGCACTTCGGTCCTATCATTGAGCACCCACGCAGCATCTGCAATGCTCACGCAGGTCCCTCAGCCCAAAAGCCCTTTCCGTGCTCTGCCATGGACCGCTGCTGAGGCCACCTCCTTCAGGCAGCTTCCCTGACCCTCATGGCCATAGCCGATCTAGCCCCGCCAAGTGTGGTTGTTTTCTCCCTTGCGATATGGATGTGAGCCCCTCCAGGGCAGGGCCTGTGTCTTTCCCATCTATGCGTCCCAGTGCCCAGCCAAGCATCTGGCCTATAGTAGGTGCCAGTAACAATTTGCTGCTAGACAAATTGCAATGGAAGCCGAGAGTAGAGGTTTGCAGGAGGGAGTGATTGGCGGCACCAAATGAATGAATGGATAGATTCCCTCCAGTCTCCCCCTGGCTGGTTTATCCCATCCCCAACATCCTGTTTGAGCTTCCTCACCCCTGACAATGATGCAGCTCCCTTCACTTGGGGCAGCCATTCCGGCAGGAGGCTCTGCCTCCAGCTGTCCCCCAGCCCCTGCTCTCCCAAGCCCTGGCAAGCCTCAGAGCAGGGTCACTGCCACACACTGGCTCACTTTCCCTCCTTTCACCCTGACTTCACTCCGTCGACTAAGCACCATCAGGAACACTGGTGACACCAGGCCCTGCACTGACCCAGGTGCAGAAGGGTGGCCTGCATGGCCCCTAAGTACTCTGGGACCCAAGACCCGGGGGGCGGGGAGGGAACTAGGGCTTCCATTTGCCTCATCTACATGATAGAGTCCTGGGTGCAACCGCAGGTTCCTCTGTGGGCACCACAGCCTGTGGTCAGTACTGGAAACTGCCCTCCACTCTTCCCCTTGACCAGGAGCAGGTGGCCCTGAGGACCCAGTGCCCAGCACACACTCAAGAAATGCCTGCTAAAGAAATCTATCCTCAGCCCCTGCCTTGCCCTGAGTTCCCCTGACGTTCCCCCCTTTCTGTGCCTGTTCACATCTGCCCTCCCCAAGCCCACTGGGTACCCTACCTGCAACCCTCTAGCTGTCCCCTTGGCCAGGTGTGGGTGCTCCAGATCTGATACTACACCCAGGCCTCCCCTGGCAGAGGCGGTGTGTGCTGGGAGTAACAAGAGAGGAGCACCTGCCTTTTGCTTGCTGTTGGACCTTGGCCAATCACTTCCCCTTCTCCGAGCCCCATTCCCCACCTCTGTAAGGGAGCAGGCTGGACTCCTTAGTCTCAGCGGTTCCTTTTGGCCCTAACTGTCTGGTGGCAGCCCAGCCCACGGCCCCACCCTAGGAGCAGTCTCAGAGTGAGGTCAGTGGGCCAGACGGCCCAGCACTCTTGCTGACTGGCCGGCTGGCAAACAGCTAAGCCCGTGGCCCTCCCTGGCAGGATAACTGGTGCTCCCTGCCCCCTCCCTGGGCCTCCACTCCCCAAGCTTGCTGGAGGCTACCCAGCAGCTGAGATAATGTGGGCATAATTGGGGAACTTGCGCCATACAGAGCTAGGAACAGGAAAAGCCAGTTGGGAGGACTTGGGCTACAGGTAAGGGTGGGGGAAGGGGTGAAGGGGTGTGGGAAGTGTGAGCCACTTTGGGATTGGTGCCAGGCATGGTGGGCCTGCAAGGGGGAACAGCCCACTGAGCTCGCAGGATCCCGTCCCCTCGTATCCTGAAGATATGGAGGTCGGTGGGTGTGTCCCTGGTGCATAGGCCAGCATTTGTTTGCTTTGCCTTCAGAGCAGCGTCAGTGCCAGGAGGGGAGCTCGCTGACAGTGCCCGGCTGGGAGCTGGGGAGGATGCTACAAGGAGGCTGGGCGCCCCAGGGACCTCCCTGCATCCATCCATCTCACAGGCAGGGCGGCCCTTCCCTACCCCTGTGACTTTTTTCTAATTTATTTTTAAAGGGGTAGTGGTGGTGGTAGGGCTCTCTCAAGCAATCACAGGGCAGGCCAGGGGAGAGTTCCCAGTGTGCCCAGCACTTTGCGCATGAGGCAGATGCCCCTGCTCCCGCCCTCTGTCCCAGTGATGGGCAGGGTGGGGAGGTCCCCTAAGGAGCTGGCACTCACCTGCGCCCTTTGTCTCTGGTCCCAGCTGATTGCTCTCAGGGCCAGGGGAGTGCCCCTGGGGGTGGACATACTGGACTTCTGGAGGTGGGAGGGGCTGAGGACTTCGCCTGCTCACCCTTCCTCCTGCTCACCCTACCCCTGCCGACTTCTCTCCAGGCTCAGGGATTTGGAACCCAAGCTTGTGGCTTCGTCCCAGGACACAGGGTAGGGGGTGAATATTCCTACTCCCTGCACTGGACAGACCCTGGGTGGCTGTGACGGGCTGGGTCACAGTGTGGAGTCCATGAGGAGTGCAGTTCACTCCTGAAAAGGGAGAGAAGGAGCTGAGGGCAGGCCTCCCAGCACAGGTGGGCCCTGGGCCTCACCTGCAAGGCGTGAGGCAGAGGCTCAGGTTGAGGGAAGCCTGCTCCACGGTGGGCAGGAGCGGAGCGCCCCGGGGACTGCACAGCCCCTCTCCTTGCTGGGCCAAGCTTCTCCAAACCCTCCAGCCCCAGTGACCTGAAAACTGACACCAGTGGCTCCCAGCCTCAGACGGGCTGTTCCGCGGCCCCCGCTGCAGGTGCAGGAGCCGGGCAGTGCGCGTTTGCATCCCACCTCTGCCATCCACCAGCTGTCTAACCTCGGGCAGACGACAACCTCTGTGGCTCGGGTTGCACAGAGGCTGTGCTGCTCACGTGCAACATGGGGGTTTTCTGCTAGTGAATACCTGCTCTACAAAGCCGCAGCAAGGATCAGATGAAAGCTGCCCTTAGCACACATCACGTGCTCAGGAGCCGTTTAGTGACTGTCATCACCGCCACAGTCGTCACTGTCACCATCATCTACGAAGCGGCCACCCCAACCAGAGCCCCACCCGGCTGATGTGTACCAGCACCCATCCCAGGGTGAGTGCTGACCTGGGTGCTACCAGGCACCCCTCTTCCAGGACGCTCTGCAGATGCTCACCCCTTCTCCCCTCATCCGATGCTTACACACACATTCCAAGAGCAGAGCATGCAACTGCACTCCTTTATTTGCTGCCTCCTGACACGTATGTCATTTGTCTCCTGTCTCCCAACAGATCGTGAGCCGCTGGCGGAGGGAGAAGGAACAGGCTTAGCCACGGGCCGTGCTGACCAAGTCACGCCTGGTGCTGGCAGGGCCAGGGCTTGGAGAACCAACCCCCTGCTGCCTCTCCCGAGGGCCCTGGGCTGGCAGCGCTGACCACAGCTCTCTCTCTCTCCTTCCTGCAGGTGCCCCCATCCAGAGCTGAGACCACCAACATGGGACAGGCCAGAGCTCGGCAGCCTATGCCATCCACCACTCTCAAAGTCTGCAGGGGCAAGGCCACTTGCTCAGGGACACAGGACAGCAGCCCCAGCCCAGGGCTCTTCCCACCTGGCCACTAACACGGACTCGGGTTCAATCTCCATGGAACTGGGGTCTGGCTCTGGGTCTCGTCCAGGGCACCCTTAGAGCCTCCATCAGCATGGGGGCGAAATGAGGAGGACACCAGTCACAGCAGTGCAGCCACGGCCCCAGCAGGGGACACCCAAGTGGAGGGTGCCTGCAGGGGACTGCTCCATGCACAGCAGGGAGCCAGAGAGGTAGGAGAAGAGGGGTGGAGACACCCACGGGACCTATGTCCTCCGCAGAGAGGCTCTTACATTCCAGGGATATCAAAAGAATGCCCCACTACCAGGCCCCAGGCTTGTGCCCAGGTGCCTCAGTTTCCCCACTGGAGCTCAAGTCGGGCCATTCTGATGGCCTGGCTTCCCAGAAGTGCCGAGCCAGCAAGGCCAGTGGCAGGCCGGCCCCCCGCGACGTCACAGACCTGCAGAAGCCTGAGCTCAGCAACAAAACACAAAGCCTCCTCAGTTGTGGCAGACAAACCTGCTCCCCAAGGCCCAGCCGGCCCGGCCGCCCTGCCCGCCACCGAGCTAATCCACAGGCGGGGCCCGGGTTCCCACGCGCCGGGTGCGGCGGCGTGCTCTGCCCCTTGTGCCCACCCCGAGCGGCTCCTCTTCCCGCCCCTTCAAACCACAGACCCCGTCTTCCACGCCAAGCAGGCTGGCACTGGGCCCAGGGTGGGGGTGGGTGGAAGGAGGAGCCTAGGTGAGGCGAAGGGGATTTGGGGCTTTCTGGCCTAGGTGGGCAGTGCTCCCTGGCCTGGGTGGGCACTTTAGAGGCAGTCTGTGTATGCACTGGGGGGAGGGGGGCACTGGGCTCCCTCATAAAGGCTTCCGTGAAACCAGCACCCTATGGGACCCAGCTCCAGAGCCTTCCAGAGGAGCTCCCTCCTTGCCCCTCCAGGAACTGGCAGAGAGGAGCAGGACTCTGGGTGAGAAAACAGCAAAGTCCAAGAGGGGATGAGTCACCCGCCGGAACCCTGCTGAGTCAGCACGGACCTAAAGGAAGGTGACAGCCCCCCTCCCGGCACGGTCACTTCCCCAAAAGTTAGTTCCCATGTTGGCCAGTTCCTTGCTTTCTCAAGTCCAGGGAGACTCACTTGGGAGACAGCTCGGGAGGAAGAGGGTGGGATCAAGTGGGAACCCCCTTCCTGGGTCCTCTCCTCCCCCAGAGCAAGCCCAGCAGTGTCACCTGGACCCGACCATTCTGCCAGTCAGAACCCATGGGGGCTGGGTGGTCACTGCAGGCCTTTGAACTTGTCCCGTCCTGTAGCTGTGCCCTGGGCACACTTCCCCATCAGCCCGGAGCTCCCCGAGTGGCTGGGCTGCATCTCCTGCCTCCAGACTCCCTTCTCCACCGAAACTGGGGTCTAGAGGGAGCCGGGTCACAGGGCTCAGCGAGCAAACAAGCGCAGCGGCCGGCACAGTCCTTGCCCCGGCACCCAGCCTCCCTGCCTGGGGGCTGGGACTGGATCTGGGCCAGAGTTAGCCCAGCGTCTATCCGCTCCCCGATTCCTGCAGGGCAGACATGGGCTGGGTGAGGCTGGGCTCTGGGGGACTCTGGGGGAGTACTGCACCAGTCTTTGCACTGTCTCCACACCCACCTGGTCCGCAGTAGCGATAACAGTCCCTGATGGTAGGGAGAGGCTAATTGCTACTGTCCCAGCCAGGGCGCCTCTCCCCCTGCTTTGAGGTCACACAAATGGCCCATGTTTTCCTCTGGGCCGATGGCTCCCCCAATCCCCAACTCCCCACACAGAGCTGGTTAATGATGGGCTGTGGGGCTGGCGCCTGGCGCAGTGGGCGGGGAGCACAGTGCGTGGGGGAAGTGGGGGCGCAGCAGCCTGGGAAAAGACCCGAGAAGGAGTCAGAGTTGTAGATCTTCCAGAAGGGCCTGGCTGGCCCTGTGCCCTGGCCGCGTGGAGGCCCCAGGGGGTGACGCGGGGATGGGGGTGCTCTGGCAGGCCCTCTCCCTCTCTGAACCTGGCAGGACAGGTTGGGGGACAGGGATGATTCAGGGAGCTGGGGTTTTGCCTTCTGCCTTTAACAGCAAGTGGCCGAGGACCCGGGCTGCTCTTCTGTGGGCCTGCCTCCTCCTCGGAGCCACGGCCGCGCTGTTCTGAGCCAGCTCCAGACCCCGCTGCAGGCCGTGGAGCTTCTCCCAGCTCCACCCTCTCTGTCTCCAGCCTTCAGGGCAGCACCTCTTGGTCCACTCTGCATTTCTCAGGCTGCACCACACGCCGCCTTTCCTCTGGGCAGCTGGTGGAGGGGAAGGGACAGACTGGGGATTGGGAGAGGCGGGCTCCGGTCCCCGCCACCTGGGGGCCACTGTCCTTTGGCCCTGGCCGGTCCAGCTCTCTCTCTGCCCTGGTTCTGTAGCTTCACTGTACCAGCCTCTGGGAGTCTGCCTGCCAAGTGGCTGCTCTGCCTTCCTCGGCCACCCAGCTCCTCAGGGAAGGCCTCCCCAACTCAGTGGAACTCCAGGCAGATCCGGGCGGCACCGTGGCCATGCTGAGGTCCTTCCACAGCCCAGCTATCTCCAAGTCCGCCTGATGCCAGCTCCTGATTCCCCTTTGTCCTCCACCCCCACTAGCCCCAACTCAAACTCCTCCTAAACTCCTCCCCCACAGTCTCACTTCATTTTCTCAGCATCCCTGGGCTGGGACTCTGCACTCAACCCCTCTCCTCTCAACCTTAGCACCACCTTCTCGTGCCTTCCTCCTTCTCCCTGGGCCTCGCCCCTTGTGCAGCCCTAAACTGTTCCCTACCCAGTCTACCGGAGGACAATGCTAAGTCTACACTCCCCCTGCTCTCGCTCCCTCCCACAGTCTCCACTGAGCAGCCAGAGTGAGCTCTCTCCGCTGGAAACCGCGACTCTAGCCAATCTTCCTGAGCTTCCTACAGTCCTCAAGATCAAGTCCAAAGACTTTCTGGCCTCTGGTTCTCCTCTTCCTACTCTCTCTCTCTCCTGCCTGTCACGCCATGCCCTCTGCCACAAACGCACACCGTAGCACCTGCCCAAGTTCTCTTCATCTCTGAAGGGGCGGGTGGTTTCCTGGAGCCGTTCCCCACCGCCAGCATCACGGCTGGGTGTGCCTGCACCCTGAGCAGCCCAGAACCTGGCAGTGCCTCTGTCAGCCCTCCTCCAGCCAAACGCACGGGGTAACCACAAGGGGCCCCAAGTGGCTGGGGCCTGGGCGGGGGCTACTCATGTCTTGGGTCTGACCTCAGCTGCCTGACAATCACACATGAGCCAAGGGGCAGAGACGGAAGTGACGCAGGTCAGGCCCGAGTCTCCTCCTCCCTTGGTTGCAAGCTGGCCCGGCCTCTCCCCACCCTCCAACCCCATACCCTCTGCTTGCTACCCAGCTGCCACTTCTTCATTTCTTTCTTCTCTCCTCTGCCCGAGTTCCTAGCACCCAGCCCTTCTTCCTTCCTTGCACCACAGCACAAGGTGAGAAATCTTTTTCTCACCCAAGTAGGCCATGCCCCTGAGGCCCTGCTCCCACGTCTCAGCCCTGCTTAGTCTGCATGGTCCCTGGCTCCACATCCTCCCACCACTGCCAGTGTCTCTCTGGTCCTGGCCTTTCACGGCCTCAGAGGCCAGGGAGCCCCTGGCTCCACACCCCAGACTCGGGCAGGCCCCACTGCCAGTCGCCAACGCCTGCCCTCTCGCCGCCAGCTGCAGCTAACGACAGTGTCTCTCCCGCAGCAGCCTGGATTCCCTTCTACAAGTGTGCATCTATAAGGCATATTTTGGGAAGTGTAGGCAGCAGCCTCTTTGGGAGGCTAGTGTGGGGGTGGGAGAGGCTGGGGGCTGCTGAGAGCTCAGAGGGAGAATTCCCCAGGCTTTCCCGGAGAACGTGTTAAAAGCTTAGTATTGACACACGCATCGTCTCAGCCCTGTGCTTCCCTGCCGATGTTCAACACCTGCTTCGAAGTGGAGGGCTCTTGATCTGCCTCTCACCGCGAGGGGCCTCTGGGACCAGCCCAGGACCCGGCTCTGCTGAGCCCCTGTCCAGCCACAGGCAGCTGCCTGCCCACGGCTGTGAGGGGCAGTCTCAGCTGGGCACGCAGTGCCTACCTGCAGGGAGTCTCATTCTAAGAGCTAGAGGGGAGAGGTGTGCTGTGATCTGATCTGACCGGGAAGGGGTTACAAGGAATACAGTAAGGGGGTGATTAGTTCCTTTAACCCATGAGCACGGATTTGGAATTCAAACACAGACCTGGGCTTGTATCTGCTGCTCCTGAGCTGGGTGACTCTGAGCAAGTTCTGTGGATTTGGTGTATAAAATGGTGACAATCCTAGCACCGTCTCCTAGGGCCGATCCAAGGGTTAAATGAGGTAATTCACTGGTGCTCTTAGCAAAGTGCTTGATGTTCAGTGCAGGGCAGCTTTGGCATCAGGTGAGCTGGCTTCAGTCCCAGCCCTACCAACCCACCATGTGGCCCTGAGCAAGGCCCTGCTACTATTGACCGTGGTGCCACTGACACCCTTTGTGGTGGGGGCTGTCCTGTGCACTGCAGAATGTCCACTCCCTGCTGGACCTTGTCACCACCTCCGCTTGAGACCACCCAGACACTGCCATGTATCCCCTGGGCAGCAAAATCACCCTTGATCACGACCTGGCCTAGAAGGAGGCATGCAAAGCCCAGGGGGGCTGGTGCAGCTTGAGATGTGTGCAGGGCTGAGTGTGGAAAGGAGTGGGGATTGTGGTGGGGGCGATCAGAGGTGGCGAGAGCAGGGGTGCAGGCCCTCCTGTCTGGACAGCCTGCTCCTGGGCCTGCAGAAGGAAGGTGGGTGTGTCTGGGGTGGACCTGGGGAGCTGGCCATCAGAACGCAGGCTCTGGAGTGCCCAGCTACATCTCAGAGGATGCGAGGGCATGGGCCACACAAGGAGACACAGGACGGTGGCGGGAGCACTGTTGGAACCCGCAAAGAGAAGAGCGAGGGCGAGCAGGCAGGCTGCAGAGGCAAGGGCCGGGCTGCGTGTCCCAGGCAGAGCGGGGGTCAGGCAGCATCTTCCCTCGCCTGGTAAACTGCTATCATTTCGGAAGGATTTTCACCTCACTCGGTCCCTGCTTAAGTGAAACCCACAACATGTGTTCTCTGCATTAGTGGAGGGTTTGTGCTTAATTAGTGGCAAATTCTTTCATATTAAAGTCATTAAGTTTTGCTGTTTGCTCTCCTCACCCCGGGCCTGGCTCCTTTGAAAGCAGGAGGAGGGCCTGATGCAGATGCGCAGAATGCCAGGCCCTGCGGTCTCAGGAGGCGCGCGGCCACACGCCCACGCATGCACACCACCCTCCCCGTGGCATTCGGACCCTACAGCGCCAGCCCCTGCGCCTGTCCCACCCAGGGCTGGCATCTGTGGCTCCTGGCACCTCCATCTACGCCCTAGACACTTCCACGTGGTTGGCAGCTCTACCTCCTACCTCCTGCCTCCTGCCTGTGGGGGCTTCCTCTTGGGCAAAGCTTTTTGGTCAGAATTCTGCCTGCCTAGAGGGACCCCAGGGCTGCAGTCAAAGGGACAGGGAGATGCCCACCCAACGGCTTGGTGGGTGTGGGCACCAGAGCTCTATGTGCGTGGCTGTAGCAGGGTTGCAAGCCAGTGCGGGGACGGGGGAAGACAATGGACTTGGCCTTGACCTGCCCCTCAGGAAGGCCCTGCCCTTACCAGTCACTGAAATGCAGGCTTGGCAGTCACAGCACGTGGTGACCCCCAGACGCTTGGAGAGGGATGGAGGCCTAGTCCACCGGCCCTAAAGCAAGCTCCTTCCCTCCACCTGCTTCCGAAATGGCTCAGGAAGGAGGCACCAACCTGCTATTTCATTCTGGGCAGGACTCTCTGGTTCAGACCCGGTGAGCGATAGTGGAGTCAAATTGCAGCTCTGGGTTTAGGACAGACACAGTGCCCTCAGGCAGGGCAGGCAGGGCTCGGGGTCCTGCCGCACACTTTCCCTGTAATGGCTGATTCAGGAGCTGCAGCAGGCAGGCCTTGGGGACATGCTCCTGGGTCACAGGCCTCTCTGCAGGCAGCAATGGCACAGGGTGCTGGGGGGCTGCAGCTACCTCCTCTGTACCGGGACACATGCAGTGCTGGCAAGGGGAGCGGTGATGTTGCACAGTCCCTCTGTGGCAAAGCCCTGCCACATCTCAGGCCAGAGCCAGGCCCCAGCAGGTCAGCCTCCCTTCCTCACCACCCTGGCCCAGGCTGGAGGGCGGCGTCTTCACCTGATGCTCTTTAATGACCGGGTCTGAGAGGCACACAAGGGGAGGCTGGAAAAGGGGTTGCGAAGGCCTGGGGTGGGGTTTTCTCTCTGACTCCTCAGCTAGGAGGCCCCAGGAGGCTCTCCTGGAAGGTCTGTGGAGGGAGGTAGGGGTGGTGGAGGAGGGCAGGTCAGAGCAAGGCTGCAGAACTGCGGGGCGGATGGGAGGAGAGCGAGACCCCTACTCCTTGTGCTCCCTTGGCTGATGAGAGAACCCACACCCTGCTGAAGAGAGACGCCCCATGCCCCAGAAAGGCTGGATAGCATGAGGGCAGGACTCAGCAGGGGCCTGATGCAATGGAGCAGCTGAGAACTCGGGGGAGGGGCAGGAGAGCTACCCATGGCCCTCCCATCCCTGCAGAGTGCACCTGGTGCTCATCGCTCTCCCCCTCCTCCCCGGCTTGCTCTCGGGTTCAGCTGCCACCCTCTACCCTGACTCCAGTGAACACTTCTCCCCCAAGCACAGCAATGGCCTTTTGTTCCACTGGTCCTGGGTCCCCCGAGCTCACCCAACCTCTGTGAGAACACCACCTTCAGCTGCCATACCCCAACCCCAGTGCACCCCTCCCAGTGTTAGCCCCTGAGACATCCTCCCCCACCACCCACGCGAATCTCAACGGTAATCCCTGCCCAGGTCTCCTGGTGAACGCCAGCCTGCACCACCACAGAAACCCTGGGTCCTGCTTTAACCACAGGAGCATGTAAACCTGCATCTGGTTCTTGCTTCAGAATAGCCCCCAACTCTGTTCCTGGGGAGATCCAGCTGTGAAGCCAGCCCCAGCCTGGTGCCACCTGGAGGGCGGGCGGGCAGGCGGGCGGGCAGGCAGGCAGGCAGGCAGGCCTGACTCAAGGTGGGCAGACAAAGTGGGGTTCTTAAAGGGCCCTGGCACGGTGTCTCTGGCAGAAGCAGGCTAAGCTCGGAGGCCTCCCACTCTGGGGAGAGGGGTCTGCCTGGTTGGAGGCACCCATCTTCCAGGCTCCCTCTTGCTCTGTCCCACACTGCAGCAAGGGCCTTGTGACACACCCAGTTCCCTAGTGTCCAGGTCGCTGAAAGGAGTGGTGGGAGGGCACAGGCTGTCCCATTCGTCCTGGTCAGCCCCAGTGCATCCCATCATGGGGCCTACCCACGACCAAGTCCCACAACCCTCCTGCAACCCGGTCTCTCCACCCAGAAGATGGGCCCTGGCAAGTCCACTTCGTTCAGTGGAATGAGGTCACTTGTATAAAATGGCCTCCAGTCTTCGGAGAGGCTGGTCTGGCCTCTTCTGCTCCCTGCGCGGGGCGGCCATTGTCCCTCCCCCGCTTCCCAGCACTGGAGTCATCACCCTCCCCTGGGTAAGCTCCGGAGGGGAGCACATCCCCGTGACTCTCACCAGGCAGGGACAGGTGGGGTGAAGGGACTTGAGGGGCAGGAAGTGAGCGCCACAGCCCTGCCCATGCTCCCTGGTCCCCGGGCACTGGTGGTGTCAGTTTCGAGTGTGGTCTTTCCCACCCCGTCTCCCACCCGCCAACCATCCTTCTGCCCAAGGTGAATCTACCAGGAGCCTCGCCCAGGCCCGATTCCAGCTCAGACTTGCTGGGGTTTCAGGAGTCACTGGGTAGGGGCTGGCATGCCAGGGCCTGCTCTTCATCCTGCTGTGCGGAAGGAGCCAGCACGTAGGCACGGGGCCCGCTGCCCGGCTGCAGATACAGCCCAACCTCTGCAGCCACCTCCTCTCCATCCCTCCCTTCCCTCCCGTTCCCATGCCCATGCTCTCCTGGCCCTGCCCACCAGCTGCCCAGAGTGGCCCCTGACAGACTGGGAGTGCCTCGGGGCAGCTTTGCATATAAGCTTGCCTGTGTGTAGAGACCCCACGTTCCACAAGCCTGGGAAAACGTCGCCTGCTGCCTTCGACTTCCCCACGATTGGGCCCACCCCCTTAGCAGCAGAAGCCAGGGATCTCTTGGGGAATGTACACAAGGGTCCTGTTCCCTGCCAGCACCCCCCTCCTCCAGCCCAAGAGATGGCAGGAGCAGGGAAAACGTGTGCATCGCAGATCCGCACAGGCGCAGGTCCGCACGCTCCAAGCGTCACCTCCCTTAACTCCTACAGCGCCAGGAGTCAGGCACCATGACTCCCCTTGCTTCAGAGAGGCCAACAGACGGCGAGGCCCTCTCTGACCTGGGCAGTCTGGCTTCAGAGGCGGCGCCCTTCACTGCCACACCTGCTACCGTCCCGCTCCCTTTCCCGGGGGGACAATGGCCACACACTCTTTGAGCCCCAGCAGCACAGATGATGGTGTGTGCATGACCCATGGAGCCTCTGGCCACTGGCATCCTGGCCCGAATCGACCACGTTGCTGGAAAGGGCTCCCGCAGCAGGCAGATGCCGCCCCCTCTGCCTCTTTCCCTTGACTCCGGGAGACCGAGCCTATGGCATCCCCCCCCCCACTTCAGGACTATGGGGTCCACAGAAGGAATTCCTGGGGCTATTCCCCTCTTCTCCCCAAACTCTGCCTCAGGGAGTGGCTGCTGCTGGTGTCTCCCCTACTGCCTCTGGGGGCTGTGGCTTGTGAGAGAACTGGATGGAAGGCAAGGTGTGCTGAGCCCTCTGCAAGTTGTGCAGGACCGGCCGGCCACTGGGCAGTAGGCACTTAGGAGGTCATGCATCTACAGGTGTCATCTCATTTAATCGGCACTGCCATCCCAGGAGTGTGGCGGCTCCTGAGCCCGGCCCTTTCCTGAGGCCCAGAAACAGAAGAGACTCCCCTATCCTCCACCTCCTGTTCCATCTCAGCTCCTCCTACCTTGCATCCCCCCAACTCCCTACTTGGGCTGTCAGCTGTCTGGAGCCCCAGCAGTGCGCAGCAACTGCTCATGAACACTCTGCAGAGGCTCCCTACACAGCTCCCAGAGACAGGTGTGGAGGGTGCTGAGCAGGGGCCAGTGGGCGGGGCTCTGTTGTCCAGCCCATCTCCTGCCACCCTCGGGGCTGGTCAGCTCCACCCTCAGGCTTTCCCCAGAGGCTGCCAGATTAGCTTACCAAATTAGCCTAATGAGCGAGGCCCCAGCTTCAGTTGAGGCCCCTGGTTTGCAGCGCCCGTCTCCTGCTCTCATTTCTAATGCTGGGAAAGGCTGGGTGTTCTTTTTCTCTCTCTCTCCCATGCATTTGTGCCCTGGCTAATGGCTCCTCACTCAGAAAGGCCCCTACCACCACTAATTGCGTTTAATTACTGGGGTAATTAATGATTCGATTGGAAAACTGAAATGTTGTGGGTGGATTTTGTGTATAAATAGATCGGAGAGTCAAAGGGACGGAGAAGTCAGACTTCTGTGACCTGAGAAGAGTGTAGGGTGGGAGGAAGGACCCGGCAGGGAGGCAGTCCTCAGAAGGGAAACTGGCGTTCCGAGCTCTCATTGTGGGTGAGGACAGAGGTGCAACTGTCCAAGGTTGCAAAGAAGCCGGGGATCAGGGAAGCAGGAGCAGGCAGACCTGGGCCAAGATCGGGGAAGGGAACGTGCGACTCAGCTAGCAGTGGCTCAGTGACCTGGTGTGGCCACGAAAGCAAGCAGGTGGGGGGAAGAACTGTGAGGCAGACAAGAGCCCATAGCAATGTACTGTGGTTGCTGCTCTTGTAGTGGTTACAAGGGCCTGCCTCTGGGTCGGAGATAAGGCAGCCAGGTGTAGCAAGACGCGCAGTGGGCGGCCTGCGGGAAAGCCATTCTCCTCTCTGGGCCTCTCTTTCCTGGGTCAGGCCGTCTTTAGGTTCCTGACCTCCTGTGTCTTTCCTGCCTGGCTCACGCCCACCTGCCTCATCTGAAGTGATGGGGGCAGGGAGGGTAGGTGCTAAGACATTTGTTCCTTAACTGTATGGGGCTCTACTGGTTTGCACTGTTCTGGAGAGGGGAGGCTGTGGGGGAGAAACAGGAGGTGAGAAAGGTGTGGGAGGGGTCTGGCCATGTGGGGATGGAGGTTTGGTCCAGGGTGCCCAGTGTGGGTCCCACCCAGCCTTGATGAGGGCCCCGGGCCAAGCCTGAACTCATGTCCAGATGCCCACTGGGTATCTCACCCTCAGTGTGCCCACACTGACCCCTCTCTAGTGCTCCCAGGCCCGGCCACATCAGTCACATCATGATTGGCTCCCACATTTCTAGAACACAGCCTTTGGCCCTCACTGCAGCTCAGCTGGGAGTCCGCGTTCCACCCTTTCCCATTTGGAATCATGGAAATGCTAACACTGAAAAAATTGGACCTTCCCTGGGCGACCGCTGTCTGTCTGGGGGTTGTGTTAGGCCATCAGTCCCATAAGATAGGTCTTCCTGTTAAGCTGGGAAACTGAGGCTCAGGCCCGTGAAGGGATGTGCCCAAGCCACACGCTGAGAAGTGGGCTGAGCACAGATCCGATCTGACCACACAAGTCCCCAACCTGGGCACATCTAAGCTACTGACCAGGCCCTCACAAGCCATCCCTGCCTGCCTGCCTGCCCAGCTTCCTTAGCCACCCCTCCCATGCCCTCACCCTCCACCCCTGCCCATGTGGGAAGCTCACTGTCGCCAGCTCTGCCCTGCTCCACAGCCCAGCTCCAACCGCTAGACAGGCTCACTGCTGCGGCCGGCCCTGGGTCTGGGTTTGCTCAATGAACTGAGCCAGACTCAGATCCCAGAGAACAGACGTGGGGACTTGGGTCCCTGCTGACTTCTCAGGTCACTGAGATCTTTTAATCAAGACTGCTTAGGAAGCTGACTGATCAAAGGAGGACCAGACTCCTGGTGAAAGCCAGGCTTATTTACAGAAAGGGAAGATTCTCTCCAGGAGAAAGGCTGGCGGTCACACTTGAGCCCCCAGTGGGGAGTGGGCCGCCCCTGCCACCCTGTGCCGTGCGGGTGACTATGCCAGGCCTCATCTCCACACTCCTGCTCCAGTCTCGTCTACACTATGACCCTGGCTTCTGGAATAATCAAGAGGAAGGTGCCGCCCAGGCTGTTGGTGAAGCGACTTATAGGAGGTCCCACAATGAATGAACTTAAAAGCCAAGGAGAATCCAAGTCTCTACCTTTCTTCTACATCCCTGGTCCCAAAGGGGGCAGGGAGAGGGATGGGCAGGGGCAACCCTGGTGAGTGAAGGCTTCTGGAAGTCTCTGGAGGACAGAGCTGAGACCCAGGCTGGCCCAGACCAAGGGCACGGGGCAGCTTCTCGTCCCCTGTCCCTCCCACGCCCCACCCCTGGGCCTCAGCAGCCCCAGGCGGGGCCCCTTATGGGAGCAATGAGGAGTGCTCTGGAGTTCAAACCCGCCCGCCCCCTTGGGGTGGGGGCGGAGGAGGAAGGGAGGCCTGCAGGAGCAGGTCGGAGCCCAGCCTCCCCACCTGCCCCACCTGCCCTGCGCACAGCAGAGCGCAGCCTGGAGGACCAGAACCTGGGCACCATGTCCTGACTTGTCTCTGAGACAGCGTTGGAGTGGGAAGTGAGGGACTGAATCAGGACTGGGGGGAGGGGGCGCCAGAGGGGCCTGGCAGTGGGGTGTGGGAGGCCTGGCCCTCCTCAGAGGCCACAGCGACCAGGGCTGGCAGGAGCCAGGGCAAGGGTGGGCTCCATGGTGGGAAGGCAGAGGTGCGGGCTCGGCAGGTCTTTGGCCCGGGCTCCCTCCCGCCTCCCCGGTTGCAGGTGTGGGCAGGTTGGGAGGCAGGACTGCTGGCAGCAGATGCAGGCAAGGTGGGAAGCAGCGTTTGCCTCCATTGTCTAGGGCAGAACAGGCTCCAAGGCCTGATGACAGTGAGATAGCTGCGCCACCTCACCCTGACAATGCGCCACCAGCAACAGGAGGCGGGCGGGCAGGCCACGGCTGGGACACCATCCGTTCTCTCCCAGACCCCCCCCCCCCCGCCGCCTGACAATCCCAGGTGCTGCCCGCTGTGGCGCCCAGAGCAGGCCCTGGGAGTGGCAGGGCCCCCACAGCTCAAGGGCCAGCCTCTCACCCACAGTGGAGGTGGGGGCTGGGAGGCCAGGGTGAGGATTAGGGCGGGGAGTCGCTTTGAACCCCAGAAAACTGGTGGGAACTGGTTCTTGACTCACAGCAGAGAAGGGGGATGGGGAAGGGCCAGGGCTGGTGCTTTATTATTTTTTCTTTTATGAGATGTGAACTCCAGCAATTAAAACTGTGCACTTGATTTTATGCAATCTGCCCTGCTGTGTCTCGTCATCTTTGCTCCGGCCCTGGTCCCATCAGTGCGGTCGGCACCTCATAGCAACTCTTCATCTTCAAAGTGATCGAGACAGATGGAGTATGCGCCGGAGTTTTTATAAGGCTCAGCACCCCCACCCCTCCTTCGGAGGCTCCCTCAACCCTACAGATGAGCACCGGTGGGCGGTATTTGTGCCAGAATTACAGCACCAGGTTATCTCCCCTCCACCAGCACTGGCCACACGCTCCTGTGTGCCAGGCACCAGGAAGCGCCTCCTTCCCAGGATCTCCTAATTTCATGCCCATCTTCTGCTGTGTGCACTGGAATTCCCACTTTACAAGGGAGGAAACGGAAGCCTGTGGTGGAGAGATTCGCCAGGTTCCGTAGCTGGAGAGCAGGGGAGCAGAACTTGAACTTGAGGCTTCTGTGCACTGTGCTGCCTTTCAGAATGACACTGCCTTGGCTTCTCTGTTTCCTGAGTTAGCACCCTTCCCCACAGCGGGCTGCCGGCCACCCAGGCAGGCAGTGCCTAGTTCACTGGCTCATGCTGTGCACATGTTCTCTACCAGGACTGGTTTCCCCAGAGGCACTGGAGGCTGGAGCCCGTGGGGACCTGCCCAGCCTGAGTCCTTCCAGGGACAGGGAAGGGAAAGAGAGCAAAGACTGGGGTCCCGGGGGTCCCAGAGCTCTCTGGGGGAGGGGAGGAGCCAGATAGGTAACTGGGACCACACTTGCCCAGGCCCAGGGCCTACCTGCATGCTGCCCCAGGCACCAGTCAGCAAAGACTCCTGAGCGGACTTGGGCAAGACGCCCTCCCTTGGAAAAGCAGCACCTGTGCTGAGCCTGCTAGCCAGGTGGCAGCAGGCAGAGGCCACATCCAGCCAGCGGTGGGGGCCTGAGCCTCCGGAACCTTCTTTCCAGCAAGAGATTACCCAGAGGGCTAAAATATCCTGCCCTCTGACCCCAAGCGACTCTAGTCTCTTCGTTCTGTCAAGGGCTACACAGTGTGCGTCTACACCGCCTCCCCCCCACCCCAGGAAACTGCGGAACCACCCTAGCCCCTCCACTGGGGAGTTCTTCCCAGTGTCGGTCCCCAGGCCCTCCTGCTGCGGTGGACACGCTCTGCCCCGTGGTGTGCCTGAGACTGCTGGGTCAGGAAGGGAGCTGGGGTGACAGACCCGGGTCAGGCTCTTCTACTCACTGGCAAGTTGCCTTACCCCTGTGAGTCTCAGTTTTCTCACCTGTAAAACAGGCTACCAGGACTCAGTGAAATAATGTGGTTAGCCAAGTGCCTGACACAGAGTAACCAGATGGTCTGTAGGTGCTCTGTGGCCATGGACAGAGCCCATAAGCTGGGCTTATCCCTCAGGCTGGACCAGGACACTTCCTGGCACCCCAGCGTGGGTCCCTCCCCTCACCATGGGCTACGGCCACTCTCAGTGGACTCTGCAAGCTGCCCTTGGAGAAGCTGGCCAATAGATCTCAGCCAGCTCAAGTACATCCGCCCCTCAGCCCCGGCTCAAACCCAGCCCCCTCACTCAGGCCCCTGGGGTCTGGCCCGGTCCTGCAGACCCAGGACCAGGTCCTGCAGACCCAGGAGAGCTCTGAAGAGTACTGGGCTGTCCTCTCCACGGAAGGAGAGTGCAAGGGCTCTGTGTCACTGCTGCCAGCCTCCCGGGTGGGCACCAGCACAGCCCTGTGTTCACACTGAGGCATGCAACTGGCCCCAGCACATGGAGAAAAGGAAGTCCCAAGGAGCCTGGAGGTTTGCTATGGGCAAACGGGGCTTCTCCCAACAGCCTTCTCAAGCTCACAGTGGAAGACAGTTCCAAGTGTCCTCAAGGGAACTCAGGAACCCTTTCCCACGTCTGGCCTGCAGACGCCACTACTCCAGCTCCTCCCTCTTCCTACATCCGTCTCCCAACCACCCCTGGCTGGCCACACCCAGCTCTGCCAGTGCCCAGCCCAAAGTTTCAGGGAGCAGAGGCCCCCATCCCAACCACCTGCCCCACCCCTGGGCTCTGGCACCCCTGGCAGGCAGGCGGCACAGGATGGCAGGGAGGGCCCAGTTCCAACAACTCTGCCTGCTCCCTTGTCACCCACAGGCGTGTGAGGGAGAGCAGCAGGAGCCTGGGGTAGGGCCTTCAGGCAGATACCTCGTGGATTCACTGGCAGTGTGGCCTGTAGGTGCCACACACCTGGCTTGTAAAGTCCTCAGCACGACCTTCCATGGCAGGCAGCCGAAGAGGCTGAGCTGAACAGCACACAGGGATTGGCAAGGTCACGGTTAGCGACAGAGCCAGGACACAATCCTGGGTCTGTGCCTCCGAATGCAGTGTGCTCCCCATGGCTCACCTTCCTCCCCAGGCCTCCTGGCTCTGTCCCCTCCAGCCACGTGGAGACAGGAAAATACAAGCTCTCTGGGTCTGTCCCCACCTGGGGAGTGGGCATGGCAACCAGCACCAGCTTCGCAGGGCCACCAAATCAAACGAGCTCTGGGCAGAGAACTGTACAACTGGAGAGGGGGTGCCGAAGCCATAAGGTTTTCCAAATTCAGGCACCTGGAATACAGCATTTGTCCCCAGGTCGGGGCTGGGGGGAATTCCATTCCTGCAGCCTCTGGAGGCAGAGAGGGGGTCGGGATAGTGACCTGACACTGACCCCATGGTCTGACCAGCTGGGCGTATACTCCACCTCCCTGGGAAGTCTCCTGTTATTGGTTTTGACAGTCCCTGATGTGACAAATCCATTTAGTGACAGTGTCATTTACTGGGCATCGACACCTCACCTCTGATGGGGACTGGCCCGGGAGTCAGGAAACCTGGGTTTCAATCCCGGGGCTGCCAGGAGCCAGTGGACGTGTGGCTTTCTCTTCCCAGGCCTTGGTGTCCTCATTTCACACACACGTGGGCCAGCCGGGAGGTCCTCCCTTCACGTCCCCTCCAGCTCCGTCATTCTGGGGGTCTCTGCTCTGCAGCCAGCCCGACTGCTCTGGGCACGAAAGGCAAAGGTCTCAGGCCTGACAATGGGTGTGCGGATGCTGCTGGGGTGGGGGCATTCACTTCCACCTGCTCCTAGGTCCTGGGGGCTGCAGTAGGCGGGAGTGGAAGCTCCAGGGTGCAGTGACAGCAGGGTGGGATGTGGAAGAAACCAGATGTTGACCCCGCCTCCCCCAACCAGGCGTTGCATGCAAAGTGTGGCTGATCCCCAGGCTCCCCGCGAGCCTCTGACTGACAGGCCTTTCTCTGCACAGGGCCTTCCCTGAAAATAGCAGGGCCATGATGTCTCCTGTGACAGGGGCACCGGAGGCCAGCACACTGCCACAAAACCAACTAAGCTCTTGCCCAAGGTAGCGGGCAGCCTGTGGAACCCCGAGCTTGTGCAGCCTAGGGAGTTCCCTGGGCTGGGAGACCTTGAGCCCACACCCAGGAAGTGAGACATGTGCTAGCAACTGGGACTCTCTGCAGTGAGTCAGGTCGCCATCATGGGGAGAGATGGGGTAGCGGGGTGCTCAGGAGGCTGGGCAGGCAGCAAAGAACTTGCTCAGCTGGGCTCCCCTCCGGCCTCCGCCAGCCCTGTACCCTGTGGTCTCTCATTAAGGTCCTTACCCACTCCGTGCTTCCATTGTGTCACCTGTGAAATGCTCCTTATAATTCTTGAGATTATTGCCCGGGTCAAACCAGAGCAAGCTTGTGATTAAGAAGGGACTTTGAAAACTTAGGTGACATCTCCCAAAGCAACATGGGGAGCCGGCTTTGTCCTGGATGGTGATTGGGAGCGGTCATCCTCCCCACGACGCCCAGAGAGGAGGCCGGCATGAACTCTGACCTTCCATAGAAGCACTGCACATGCAGGGAGGTGATGGCACTCAGACGTGGGGCTAGCAGCTTCCTGGGGCTCAGACAAGATGGACTGTGGGGTCCCTCTCTGCTTGCAGTCCCTGGAACAGGAGGCTAGGGGACTCCAGCCTTGAGTGACAGGTCTCTTGTGCTTCCCTACTCTGGGGACAGGTAAGGCGAGGAGAGGCCCAGCCTGGGATCCTGAAGTCCAAGCCTAGCCTCTCCCAGACTCTTCCCTTCCTCCTGGCCCTGGGGGGCATCTGGAGAGGAGATGGATCTAGGGGAGATGATAATTAGTTCTGACAAATTAATAAAGAAAGCCTAATTTATTCTCCAGATCTAATTTCCTTCCCTGGGCTTTATTTTCCTGCCCAACAAGCTGCTGCCAGGGAAAAGGAGGGGAAAGGTGGTGGTGGGGGTCATGGTGCAGACAGCCCGAATCCACCTGCCACCTCCTTGCCGGCGCCCTGCCCCCCACCCCCGGCTCTGCTCTAGGAAGCCAGCCCCAGACATTAAGCTGTCAAACCACTCCCAATTATCTCCCTCCATGCCCGCCGGCTCCAGGGGCGACAGTTGTAGCAAGCTGGCGTTGACTCATTCTGTCACCAGCCTGCCCTGCTCTGGGAAAATGCAATTTATGAAGTCCAATGGCAGGGCTGGGGCAAACAGCGTCCCTGGAAGATGGTGACTGCAGCTTGGGGATGGCCGAGAGCATCCTCTTCCTGTGGGACGGGGGCTTCGGTCCACGTGACAGGATCGCACCCCTGGACGCTGTGCCTCCCCCCCACCCCCGCCTCCACTCACGTCTTCAGCAGCTCTGACCAACAAAGGCATTAACCTTTCCCACCAGGGCCTCTGCCTCCCTGCACTGCCTGTTTTAATAGTGTGTGGTCACGGCAGTGGGGAAACTCTTCCTGCTGTTTAATCTCCGGCCCTTTTGCTGAGAAGGAAGCCCATGCCCTGTGCTTTTTGATACAGAGCCCAGGAGTGGGTCAGCCACGGCCGGACACCATCCAGGCCAGTGCAGGGCTGGGGACGAGACACTCCGCTCCCCACCAAGCCAGTGCTGGTGCGGGCACAAAGCTTCCCTTTGGCTTTTGGCTACGCCTGGACCCAGGCCTGCCTCTCAACCCGACATAGTTCACAGGTCTTGATTCTTTCTCGTTTCAGGTGTCAGAGAGGCCTGTGGCTCTAGGCTCTGGGGTTCAGGTCTCTGCTCTGCCACTTGCTAGCTGTTTCCTCATTTATAAGAATGGAGAGAGAGCAGCGAGGTACGGAGAGCCGCACCCGGCAGAGTGGTTCAGCGGCGGCTCCGTGAGGACGCGATGGCACCTGCCTTGCCAAGGCTGGATGCCCGGCGCCTGCTGGGGCCTGCACAGAGGAAGTCACCGACGCATGGCACAACCCAGAGACCAAGCGCTGCAATGCTTGCCCAGCCCTAGAGGGGAGGGCCTGGGGCCCAGGGCAGTTTGAGAGCTGCTCCTGGCAGAGGATCTGACCACAGACGTCTCCTGCCAGGCCCCTTGTGTGTTCCCCATGCTGGAGGTACAGCAGTCAGGAAGGAAGCCGCAGGGACAGCCCAGTGCCCTACAGCAAGGGGCAGTGGACCACCTCCTGAGCTTGCAGATCAGCCCGACCCTCACAAGTCACAGCACCACACTCACCGTCTCTGTGTGCCCTGGGCAGGACAAGGGGTGGGACAGAGTCACCAGTCCCATACAGGGTCTGGTGAGTGACCACAAAAGAGCCAGAAGAAACTCCAAGGGTCCCTGGGGGCAACCAACCCAGCCCTTCTGCTGCACAGAGGGAGAAACTGAGGCCAGAAAGTTCCCAGGATGACTGCTGGCAGGTGTCCAAGGTGGGACTCCCAGCTTTGAGGCTGACCCACTCTCCACAAAGCGCACCTGCTCCCCATTCCCATCATCCCAGATTCTTTTTTTAAATTAATTTATTTAAAAGGCAGAATTACAGAGAGGTGGGGTGGGGAGGGAGTCTTCCACCCATTGGTTCACTCCCCAAATGACTGCAATGGTCACTGCAGGAGTTTCTTCTGGGTCTCCCACGCAGGTGCAGGGGCCCAAGGACTTGGGCCATCTTCCACTACTTTCCCAGGCCACAGCAGGGAGCTGGATTGGAAGTGGAGCAGTCAGGACTTGAACCAGTGCCCATATGGGATGCTGGCACTGCAGGTGGAAGCTTTACCTGCTACGCCACAACACTGGCCCCACACCCCACATTCTTGTTGAAAGACCTCCACCCCAACGCCTGCCACCCTCCAAAGATCAGTCATGTAAAACGCAAGGTAGCTCATTAACAAAACGAGCAGCTTAGCTCAGCCTGCTCGGCCTGCAGGTACCAGTGTTCACAGTGCCCGGCTGGGGCCTGGCCCACAGGGTTCAGGACGCGTCTTCCAAAGGCGTGAATGGCAGGATCACGCTGCCCTTTCCCGATGGCCTGGAGCACACACACAGTGTGCCTTCCTGCTGCCCCTCCCCCAAGACAGTCGCTTCTCCTCACCAATCACCTGGCTCAGAGCCCCTGCCCACGTGCTTGGGGCTGGAAAGAGACGCCTCTGCCTCTTGGGCTCAGCCAAGGTCATACAGCTGGTGTTGCAATGCCATCATTCTCCTGTGTGCCCCTGAGGGCAGGGACTGCCTCCCCCTGACCCCTGATCTTTCCCAGACCTACCCCAGAGTTTCTGGAGATAGGACCCAAAGCTGCATGGACAGGCTCCCAGGGACAGGGGCCCCGAGGGTAGGAAGAAGGCCCTCGAGCCCTCCCCTCCACCATCTATCACTTGGTTTATAGTCTCCCTCCCTTGCTTGGGGTAAGGAGCAGGCTGGAAGGGGCTAAGAATGTCTTGCTGCATCCCAAGCAGGCAGGCAGGCAGTGGCAGGAGCCAGGCCAAGGCCCAGGCCACCCTTGGCTGTGGGCAGACAGCAGTTCCCAGACAGACCTCCTCCGTCCTGTCCACTTCCCTGCTTAGACTCTCTGAAGGCCAGGCCAAAGTGTGTGGCCTATGACCGGGGGAAGCTGGCACTGCACTCCTGGGCCACAGCAGAGAGCTGGACTGGAAGAGGAGCAACCGGGACAGAACCGGCACCCTGACCGGGACTAGAACCTGGAGTGCCAGCGCCGCAGGTGGAGAATTACCCTAGTGAGTCGTGGCGCCAACCCTGTGGCACTGTTTTCAAGCAAGCTATTAACTACTTGGAGTGTTCTTTTCTAAGGCAGGGTGGGGGTGGGGGTGCTGTAGTGTGGTAGCCTAAGCTGCTGCCAGCAGCGCCTGCAGTGCAACATCCTATCTGGTCACTGGTTTGAGTCCCGGCTGCTCCACTTCCAATCCAGTTCCCTGCTAATGCTCCTGGGAAAGCAGCAGAAGATGGCCCAAGTGCTGCATCCACGTGGGAGCCCTGGAAGAAGCTCCTGGCTCCTCACTTTAGATCAGCCCAGCCCTAGCCATTGTGGCCATTTGGGGAGTGAACCAACGGATAGAAGCTCACTCGCTCTCTCTCTCTTTTCCTGCCTTTCAAATAAATAAATCTTTTTTTAAAAATGTAAGGATGCCAGTGTTGGCCTCAGAAGGGGTCAGGAGGAGGGCAGGGAGTTCTGGAGCCACCACAAAGCCCTGGGCAGGGTGCTGCGGGGGACAGCTCACATCACAGCCTGGAACATGCGATGGGCTGCGATGGCTTCCTGGAGCCAGCGTCATGGGCAGGATTTTCTCGTGTGTGTGTGTGTGTGTGTGTGTGTGTGCAGGAATCAGGCCCAGGTACACAGGGACAGGAGGCAGCGGCTCTCCATCGGGGTAAGTACTCATGAAAATATAACTGATACCACTAGCACCTGTTAGATATCGGGGACACACACTGCAACAGGAAAACCTTCTCTGTCTTCGTGGAGCTGACCTCCTAGCCACGCAACATAATAAGGCTAAGCATGTGTGGGATGACTTAATTTTTAGATCACAGTTGGCCTCACTGAGAAAGGGGAATTTGAGCAAAAAGCCAAAGGTGATGAGCCTGCCAGCCAGGGGCTCCCTGGGAGGAGCACACTCCATGCAGAGCAAGCAAAAGGTGCAAAGGCCCTGAGCCCAGTAGGAGTGCAGCTGGAGAAAAGGGGGGCAGGGGCCATGTGACGTAGGACCCAGGTGAGGGCCGAGAGGGGGTGAGCAGAGGAGGGCCAGGGCCAGGGCCGAATTTTCACAGGGTCATTGGCAGCTGCAGGGAGACGCTGCAGGGGGTAGGTGCAGGGAGACTGGTCAGGAGGCTCTCGCCATCACCTGGGGCACGTGCAGAGCTGGGGAGCGAGGGCCGGGGCGGGGGCTGCACACAGGTGTGCAGAGCCCACCTCCCCACAGGTGAGACAGCTGGCAGCCTGCTGCCTGGCCCTGCACACGCGCTCTCTCACCTTCCCAGAGAGAGAGAAAGGCAGGAGCCCTGCACAGAACAAGGGCCTCGAGCCAAGACAAGAGCGACGCTTGTTGCCCTTTATTTATGGTTGTTACTGGGAGAAATAAAGGCCTCCTCGCGGCCTCCACGTGGGCCGGGAGCCAGGCCCTCGCTCCTCTCTTTGCTTCCACCTTTCCCGAGTCCATTCCCACCTCTTCCCTGGGCACAGGCTTTCCCCCGACGCCCAGAGATCAAGTAACTTTTCACTCAAAGGGAGAGATGCTATCGGCCCCGACTGCTCAGCACCCACCCGGCACAGCGCCATCCCCAGATTAAAAGGCAATTAGACGGCTTGGTTTCTGTAGGGCCGGAGGTCTGTTTGGCACCCTCCTTGGGAACCAGATCCCACTGTGGACAGGGCTGGCGGCTCCTGTCACTCCCACTGGAGAGGGCTGTGGCCTGCCCCGTGGGCCTTCTCCACCTCCCCACCCTCACTCCCACCCCACCCCCACAGCAGGAAGATGGAGGGCCCCTCCCCAGCATCTCCAGCTTCTCTTTGCACACCCCCCACACCCTCAGAGCAAAGGCGGAGGTTAAAGTTATCCCCCCCCCAAAAAAAAAAAACACAGTAGTGATTGCTTTCAAGTCTAATTCAAATCAACAGCACGGTGTTGTCCCCACCAGGAAACGGCAGAGAAGACAATGGCATGATAGAGAGTGGGGGTCGTGGCCACTCCTTCCCACCAGGGACCCCGGCCCCTGCACAAGTCTAAACACTGGCCCAGCCCTTCCGGAGCGCTGTGCACGCCGTCCCATCCAGTCCTGGAGAAAACCCCACGTTGGCCTCGCTATCTCCCCTTTATCTCAGCCAGTCATTGCAGAGACAGCAGACAGAGGGTGAGAGGGCTGGTGCGGGCTGACCCCTAATCCATTGCCCCTGCCCCTCACTACTTCCCCCTGGGGCTGGGTGAGGAGGGGGAGGGATTAGAAGCCATCGCTCAGCGGCCAGCAGTTCGCATCTGGCAAGAGCAGGAGCAGCCCTGCCACCCCTGCTGGCTGGCTGGTCAGGAAAAGTGCCTGTGTCCTTTAGCTGTCCTTGGGGAATGGGGACGCCTAACCAGACGCGGTGTAGAGACCCCTCCCCCTCCGTGCACCCCTGGGCACAAAGCTCCCCGAGCATCGGGCTCCTCTCACTCCACCACCGCAGCTTGACCCCTGCCCTCTCCCTCTTCCCGCTGTACTGCACTCCAGGATACTTTAGACTGTGGCCCTCGCCTGCCTCTGGGCCTCTGCACAAGCTCTGTGTCCACTAGGAGCACCTTCCCCTGTACCCACCACTTCTCTCCTGGTTGGCTCCTCATTCTGCTCCTACCCCTGCCCAAGCTTCCACCCCATCTCTCTTGCCAGTGACCACCTCGTCGGTCAGCAAAGGCCATGTCATCGAGGGCACAGCCAGCACCGCCTCCCGGCCCTCTGCCCCTCTGCACAGGCAGCTCCCAGGCCCAGGCATTCCTTCCCCCAGCTCTGCCGTGCCAGGTGGTTGACCCCTCTCTCCGGGGCTGCCTCTCCCAGATTCAACCCACTGGCTCTGGTCCTTCCGTCCTCCTTGGTCCCTTTCATGAAGTGTTACGGGGCACACGCTGCGTGCCACACACTGTGCTAGCTTCTTCTGGGGGGAGGTGATGGGAGGAGGTGATGGTGGCAGGTGGCAACCGGCGGGAAGGCTGAGGAATAAAAAAGACCAAGACATTTTCTTTCCCTTTAGCATCTCAGTCTAGCAGGGGCCCCAGACGTGAAAGCAAATAGTGACTGAGTGTTAAGTGGTGTTTTTTATTTGTTTGTTTTTAAAGCATGAACCCAAAGCCACAGGCGGTCAGGAGGAGGAGAGATCCTGTCGGTGGGTGATGCAGGCATCGCACAAGAGATGGGGTTTTTAGCTGGGCCTTGCAGGCTAAGCGGGAGTCCCTTGGAAAGACAAGAGAGAACTGGAAGATGAAAGGGGTTTTGAAGGCTGGATGTGGCCCAAGCAGGGGAGAGTTGGGGACACGGCGAGCGAGCCGCGAGGGAGGGCGGAGGCTTTGTGTTAGAGAGGGTACAGACCTCACCTTGCAGGCAACCTGGGGAAGCTGAGCCTGAGAAAGATGCACAGGGAATGCTGGTGTGAGAGGCCGACCACACAGGGCATGGACGACAGGAGTCCCTTTGTAGGAAATGTCCAGGATGGCCACATCCATAGATTCACAGGAAGCAGATTAATGGCTGTGTAAAGGTGGGGAGAGGAAACGGGGGTGGCTGCTAATGGGGACAGGGTTTCTTCCCACGGGTCAGGTGGCTGTGACAGCTGCGTGACCTCGTGAACACCCTAAGGGGCCTGCGCTGCACATTCCAGAGAGTGAATTTTATGGCAGGTGAATTATACCTTAATAAAAAAGAAGAAATGGGCACAGGAAGGAGGGGGGGAGGTGGGAGCTGCACCACCAGCAGCCCTCTGTGAGGCCACATCGCCCCCAAGTGAGGGGGTCCCGTGCTCTGCAATGGAGACTTTCCAAGGCCTGACTCTCAACTTCCTCTCCTGACCCCAGGACTGTGGGCAGTGGGGGGGAGGGGGGGAGCCGTGGCAGGAGACTGGAGAGATCCTGAGACCCCTCCTCTGGCAGGTGCCTCCTCCCCTCCCTCACAGCTAAGTCACGCACTCGATGCCTGGGACTGGAGTGACAGACAGGTCACCTGACAGACACACCACTTATTTTTGAAGACAGGCGGGTCCCCTGGTAATATAGCAGGCACGATGGGGCTTTGCCATAGACGGGAAAATTAGGGCAGAAAATAACACCACAAAAACAGAACTGTCTGTCCAGAAATGAGAGAGAGAAAGCCTCCCGCACACCCCGGTGTGCCGGGGCCTGTCTGAGCCTCTGCGGATCAGGGGCCGTGGGACCGAGGGGCTACAGGGCTGGCACACCTGCTCAGCTGCACCCCCTCTGCTGACCGGGGCGGGGGACGCTCTGCGGGAGCAGCCGCTGGGGCATTCACCTCCCAGGGGAGGGAACAGAGACCCTGTGGTCCAGGCCTCCTCATTGTGGGCTGAGGGGCACCTGGGACACCTGGGGCATGGCATGTGGCAGGGAGGGGAATGCATGCATGGTCACAGAGAACTTACTTCCGAGGCATGGGAAGTAGGGACAGAGGGGGCAGCTAGCTTGAGGTCCCAGAGGGAGGAAGGAGGTTTGAGGTCCTTGGAGAGGGAGGGAAGTGTAGGTTCTGAACTATAGGCCAAACTGCAGGCTTTCATTCCACCACAGGGCACCTGGGCTCGCCAGGTCCCAGGAGAGGTGAGAAGGGCAGGGCCAGCTCCCGGGTCTTTATGAATGGAAGCGGGTGTGGGAAGTCCGCAGGTGCAGTCGGGGGGCCTGGCTGGGAGAGGGATGCCAGGGACTCCTGACTCTGGGCAGGCCCACTTTCCTCCTCTCCAGCCTGTGGAGGGCAGGGCAGAGAGGAGGGGGAAGGACCTGGCTGTTTTTTCCCAGCATCCCCCAGGCCACTTCTCTCACCACAAACCTCAGTCTCAAGCCACTTGGTTGTCATGGAAACAGGCCGGAATAGAACAGATGGTCTCCACTAGCCAAATTCCAATTAAACAGGGCGGTGTGGCTAGGGAAGGGGGTGTGATCTGACCGGAGCACAAGGGCTGTGCCCCTGACCCTGCCAGCACACCTTGGGCCGCACCAGGACGGGCAGACGACCTCGAGGGCTGGGGTCAGCAGGAAACTGGGGCCTCGGGTGCGGGCGTGGAGGCTGAGTTTGGGGAGGGGCAGCATCGGGTTCACGCCTTTAATGTAAATGTGCAGAAACACAGACAGAAAACCTCACGTGCACACACACACACACGCCCAGCACAGAAGCACGGGAGCCGGCGGGTGCAGTGCAGATGGGTTAGGTAGTCATTACACAGACACACTTTTAACACAATACAAAGTGCTTTGGAAAACAAAATGAGCAATTTATTCCCACTTTTTTAATAAACACGTATTAAGAATCTACCAAGCGCCTGGAGGTAGAGACATTAAGACACACTCACACACACGCTGCATGTAGGCAGGCGCACGAAGCGTGGGGTCTCTGGCCTCCGGAACACAGGATAAACTAACGGGTCCAGGACGATTGTTCTCAAGAGGAAATGATGCATTTCGGGGATGGGGCTACAGCGGAAAGGCTCAGGGTCTACGGTGTCAGAGGAGGCAAGACTGCATGGGATTCTGAGGAATGGGGAGGAGTCTCTCGGGCAGCGAAGGAGGCCCTCCAAGCAGAGGCGACGGCAAAGATATGGCGGGAGACAGGTCCCTGCCCACGGAGGGGATAAGCCGGGTGTCAATGGAGGTTGGGGTGCAGAGTGGTTAGTGGAAAAGAAGACCTCAAAACAAACTGTGGCATGGACAGTGTGATTTCTGCCTCAAACATGAACACCTACACGGGGAAACATGCCAGTTCACACCACTCCCAGCTGCAGAACCACACGAACCACACGTCCACGCACAATTTCACACACACAACCCAGGGCCTCCTGTTCCTTCGTAAATGTCAAACAAACGAAGAAAAGATGGCTCTGTGTGCTGCAAACAAACTAAGGTGGCTAGGGGGAGGTGTCGGGAAAAAGGGAAGCCCCACGGGGTGCCAAGAACACAGGGCAGGAAGCCCCACCCCGGTGCTAGAGGAGCCAGCCCCAACAAGACACAGGGCTAGGGCCTGTGGAGGAGACTGCAGGGCTGTGTCTTCTCCTTCAAAGAACCCAGGCTCTTGGGTGAGAAGGCAGCAAGCAGCGGGGTGCCAGGAGGCGGGGGCAAGGGGTAGGGGGCAGGGCCCAGGGGAGGGGGCTGTCTGGGAACAGGATGTGTTGGTGCTCCGGCTCAGCCTGCAGCAGGAGCCAAGGCCCAGGGGCAGGAGGACGCGAGAGGAGCTGCGAGCATTTGGCTGGAACCTAGAATACATCCACATAGATTCGTGAGAGGTATCTTTGGAAAAGCACCTGTGGTTTAGACCAGTGGTTCCAAGTTCTGGGGGGGGGGGGGGTCCCTTGGCTCCCAGGGGGCATTCAGCAATATCTGAATTCATGGTTTAATTATCACAGTGTACCAAGGGGTTGATGCTACCGGTATCTACTGTATAGAGACCAAGAATGCTGCTCAATATCTTACAATGCACAGGACAGCCACAAATCAAAGAATTATCTGGCCCCGACTCAGTAGTGCTGAGGTTGAAAAGCCCTGGCCCAGATCACGGAGCTTGTACCTAAGTCAGCAGCACTGGGGAGCCCACGAGGGCTTTGGAGCAGGAGTGTGGCATGCTCCAACTTCTCTCTGCTCTGCCAGAGGGCTGTGGGCTACCCAGTAATCCGGTACACCTGGAAAAGCTAACAGTACTGGATCCCAGAGGGTGACAGTGGTGGGACGGGGTGGGAGGGGTGTCCGTGGAAACGGGATGATGGAGAGAACTGAGGACAAATCAGGAGGAGGAGCCACAGCCACGGCAGACAGCAGAACTGGAGACCTGGTCACGGGCATGGAAGGCAGGGCCATGTCTTGGGAAGAGGAGGCTGAGGGGGGCTGTAGGCATGGTGGGCCAGGGCTGCACACAGCTCAGGCTGAAGTCAGACAGAGCAGGTGGGGGAGTTGCTCCCTAAAGTCCCAAATCCTCCTGTGGCCTTCCCAGGCCCTCCCAGGGCCACACACGCCAGCCCCCATCCATAGGTTCTAGGAGCCCCTGATCTCACTCCACACGTGCCCATGGCTGGGTCTCTCTCCCTATGGCTACCCCAGCCACTGTCCAGCCCACTCATCTTCAACCTCCAGGTCTCAGCATCGAGGTCACTGTCCCAGGGTCTCCATCACTGCTCCATCCATACTTTAACTTTCAAGTAATTCTTTTTTAAGATTTATTTATTTGTTTGAAAGGCAGAGTTATAGAGAGGGAGGGAGACACACAGAGAAATCTTTAGTTCACTCCCCCAAATGGCCACAATGGCTGTGGCTGGGCCAGGCTGAAGCCAGGAGTTTCGCAGGGATCTCCCACATGGGTGGTAGGGTTCCAAATACTTGGGCCATCTTCTGCTGCTTTCTTAGGTACATTAGCAGGGAGCTGGATGAGAAGTGGAGTAGCCAGGACTCGAACCAGTACCCACATGGGATGCTGGCGTTGCAGACAGGGGCTTAACCCACTGTGTCACAACATGGACCTCTACGGTTTAAGTAATTCTCTGGACACCTGTGCATCTCCCCAGGGGGCCAGGGCCCCACAGGGAGGACGCTCATCACTGCTTAGTCTCAGCACATGCAAAGGATTAGAGCAGATGGGAGAGCCCCTGCCCCCACCCCAGTTCCCTGGCCCGACACTTGCCTCCTTGCCCTACCCACTTTTTGCCCCCATCCCTATGCCCTGACCACAAAAACAGCTCTAAAAAGAACTGCTGAGCTATCGGCCAGGACATGATGGCACTGGGGATCCCAAGCAAGAGGTTTAGAAAGCTGGCCGACCTCCAAGCCGAAGTACCCCAGCAGGTAGAGACAAGTGCCTTCCTCCAGGACAGGGTCCCCCTCTCATCCCCCGGCCAGTGCTGCAGGTACCTTTAACTTAAATTCCTGCAGCTTTAAGTATTTTTTTTTTTTTTTTTGGACACACAGTCCCTGGCACATTGTACGTGCCCAAAGAACATCTCTTGTTAACTGACCTTACCCTCAGGACTGGGGAGGCGTCACCCCCAGGTTGCTCCCAGGACACCATCAGGCCCCAACTCCAGTGAGCCAATGCAGGTGGGCGGCCCAGCCAAGGAGGGGAACTGGAGACCCTGGAGCGGTCAGGGAGCTGCCCTTCCAGCAGGGCACCGGCACAGCCTGTGGGGGAGGGCAGAGCAGGCCAGCCGCTAATCTCTCCAGGAGATTAAACACCATGCTGGCCAGGGGACCAGAAAGCAGCTGGGAGGGGGGCGGGGTGCTTGGGGGTGGGGCGCAGCACAGGGCAGGGCAGGGAGGGGCAGGGGCTTATTTTCAAGGCCTGGGCAGTGTCTAAAAAGACCTCCAGGGTTGGTGGGTGGAGGAAGGGGAATTGAGATTGGGGGAAAACCAGCATGATTGATTAACCAGTTGCTAATTATTAACCAGCCAGACTGCTGGACTTGAGGGCCCGATTTCTGGCTTCCACCAACAGAAGCTGAGACCCCCTCTGCCCTGCCTACCCGTCTCCCCAGACCATCTCCTCCTGCTCCCCTTTGTCTCTCCCAGGCAGCTGCTGCCACTGAGTGACCCCCCCCCCCAAGGACTCAAGGGGTAACAGCAAAGACGGGAGAAGGACATAGTGACTGAAACAGATATGGGAAAGGGCCTGAGCTTGGCCTGGGTGACCTGGGGGCCTGGGGACCCATCCCCTCTTCATTTCCAACTTCCCACGCCAGCCCTCCATGGAGGGTGGCTGAGCTCTTGCTCCGGGTCTCTCCCAAGGGAGGCGGGAGGCACTGTTGGGAGGCAGCACCGTAGTCCTGGGCCGTGGGTCCCTCTAGCCGGGTGTCTGAGCTGATACTGGCGAGAGTGGCATGGAGCAGTCAGCCCAGGGCCTGGGGGAGGGGCTCTGGGCCAAGCTGGGGCTGGGTGGGCTCAGGCTTGAGGAGGGGGGCAGACCCTGATGAGTCCCTGTTGGCATTCAGGAAGGGGGCTTCTGACCTACTCTCAGGACAGAGGGAAGCTCAGACTCCCCAGCCCACAGGCCACGGGAGGCCAGGCCCTGGCTAAGTCCATCTCACCAAAGAGGCAGCTACAGCCTGTGGTGAGGGGCCCTGCAGAGGGGCCACCAGGGCCTGTGGAGGGTGGTTTTAGTGCCCAGACGGTCCTCTTGAGCTGCCCGTGGGGCGGTAGCCCCTGTGCGTTCGGCCGCAGACTGCCCTGTATCCGAAGCCTGAGCAATGGCCTGCCCTGGCCTTGACACATGCCATGGCTCGCCCTCCCAGCACCGTGACATGCCACAGAGCCACAGGACCATGTCATGAAACACTGATGGATGGACAGACGACACCCTCCCTGTAACACACCCATCCCAAGGCAGGCAGGGAGGTGCAGCCCGCCCTCCCTGGTGGGGGTGGGGGTGGGGGCAATCTCTGCAGTGTGCTCCCTTCTACTCATCACCAACTTAATTCCTTAATTCCCGCTGGAGATAAGCGGCTCTTTCACTGCAATTTATCGTTAATCCAAAGGAAAACAGAGGTGGTGGGAAGGGGTGAGGGCTGGGAAGAGGTGAGAAGGAGGCGGGGAAGCCAGCCTACTCTGTCTGCTCCCAGATCATCTGCTGGGCAATCCTTAGCGCAAAGGCCTGAGCTGCACACGGGGTTCAGTTTGGGGTAGTGCACCTGTTACTGGCGATCCAGACCACCCGGTTCCCACAGGAGCACCTAAGCTGAGCCTGAGTGTGTCAGCCCCAACCAAACAAGCTCCCAGGACAGAGACGGGGGGGGGGGGGGGGGCTGCGGCTGTGTGTGTGTGTTAAGTGTGTAAGCTCAGGTGTGCCCCGCACAATCCCAAGATCCATGAGTGGCAGGTTCTGGGTATAGATCTCAGCTCAGTGCGGAGTCAGGAGCAGGTAGAGCTAGCTGTATGGGCTCCATGGAAGGTAGTGAGTTCCCCGTCACTGGAGGTATTGGGCTGAAGCTGGAAGCCCCACCAACTGGCAGGGATGTGGTCAAGGGGTTCTGAGCTGTGAAGGAAATGTTTTGTTATTTGACTTCTCTGACTTATCCTGCCTTCTCCCCCATCCCTGTAGAGCAAGGAGGCACCAGCAGGCCTGGCCAAGAGGCTCTTTCTAGACCTCAGCCTGGGAGGGGCGCAGCAGGCTCAACATCTAACACAGCTAGGTGAAGCAGGACGCTGTGCCCAGCCAGGCCACAACTGACAGGGGGCTCAGGAGAGAGGGGGGCTTATGCCAGCAGGACCGACGAGGCCCCGCCCCTCCTCTGGACCATGTTGCGGCTGTGTGAGGGCACAGGTCAGAGGATGGATGTGTCCAGTGCTGCACTAGAAGTTAGTTTGCTGCTGTGTCCCTAGCTCTGAGCCTGGCACTCAGGGCAGAGAGAGTTGAGTGAAGCAGGAGTGAGCCTGTCCATCTCCCCCATACACCCGGAGTTGTGGGATCCCCGCCGGGGCTGGCACAGGGCGCCTGGGGCAGTGGGACCCCTGCACCTCGTGTTTAATTCTTGCTTCCAATGCCCCATTAAGAAGGGAGTGCTGGATGGCTCCCAAGAGCCCCAGGCACCTTCCTAGGTGACCATCTGGGGTTAGGGCAATCTCCAAGAGCCCAAGGGGCCTGAGTACCTGCTGACTCTGCCCACGCTGACCACCCTGGAGAAGGGACCCCCATACCCCCACGCCTCACCCTGCATTCTGGGTCACACTGCTGGGGAGGGGCCCCAGCTCTGGGGAGCAGACCCTCCTTCTCTAGGCTTGGGGTTCCTGCTGAACTAATGAAACCCCGGGGGAGCGGGGTCTTGCTGGTCCTGTCACGTGTGATCCTTGCCTCTTGTTCATATCTCACCCCTGTGTTACAGCTAAGGGACTCAAGCCAGGGAAGATAAGACACAGACCGGCACCCTGACATGGTAAATCAGAAAAGGCTGAGCTGTTGAAGAAACGGCGGGCGGTGCAGAGAAATAGCCAAACCAGTTGTTTGTGACCCCGCAGACAAAACAATGATCTAGGCGGCGGGGAGGTGGGCAGTGTAGACCCTGCCTGTGACAGTCAGCATCTTTGATTGCTCTGCCCCACACACACTTCCCAGCCCTGCCCTTCAGCCTCCCCTCGGCCCCCCTGCTCTGCCCCCCACCCAGAGAGCTGGGTGAGAGCACCCTACCTCTGTGAAGATGGCGATCAGAGCCCAATCAGGTGCAGGCGCCTGCACACGCACACACACACATGCACGTGACCTCATGCACACACACATACGCACACAAGCCATAAACCTCTCTCATGCACACAGAGGACATGAAAACACTTGTAAAGAAAACACATAAACCAGCGCAGATAATCATTACAGCGCCACTGTGCACACGGCACGGAGAAGATGGGGCAACGGAGTGGTGGGAGGTAGGCCAGGGGAGCTGGGGGACGTTCGCTCAGAGGGCATTTCTGAGCAGAGCTGGGGGGGTGGGGAGGCCACACAGACCCCTCACCCCTGAGAGGTGGGCGCCTAGGACTGCCGCCGCCTCCCCTCCTCCCTTCCTATCAGTCCCCTCCACTACTGACCCCAGGCCCATTACCCGACCCCTGGGAGGGTGCTGTGGCCAGGGCAGAGGCAGGCGCGGGGGTGCAGGGGAGCCAGGGGCAGGGGGCTGCCACCCAAGGCCCCCGAGGCCCATCCATCAAGCCAGCAGAGATAATCAGAGCGCTCCGGCAGCCCAGGACACTGATTGCTCTCTGGGCACCGTAAACACAGGGAATAAATCTGGGAAGGGGCCGGGCAGAAGAGTGCTCGGCAGCAGGGCCGGCCACCCTGCCTGGGAAGGGAGAGGAGGCCCATCCATCATTCTGAGAGATGCAGCAATCTAGGCCAATGAGATCGGGACAGTTGGGGGGAGGGGGAGGGGGCCGCGTAATAAAATAATCCCGTGCAGTGTGGCTGCTCCGCTCCAATCTTATTTACACTCGGGGAGATGCCAGTCCCTGCCTCTGCTCCAGTTGATACCTAGAAGCTGCTACAGAATGCTTCTGCCACTGCTTCAAAGAGGCCTGGCTGCAGGGGGCAGGCGAGAGGGCCATGCAAGCGGCATCTGCAGGCTGGGAGCAGGTGGGCTGTGGGCAACAGTGGTTCCTTTGTGCTGGCCGGGCAGGCCCTGGGTTTGGATGGGAGGCGGGCGGGTCCCGAGCCCTCCTGCCTTCTCTTAGTTCCCAGCACTTCCTGGGTGCAGGGCAGGTTCCAGCCCCGGGCGCTGATCTCACAGCTCTGGCTGGTGCCTGGGCCACAGGGGCCGCGCGGTAATTCAAGCTAACGGAGCATGGATAATCTAGAACAGCAGAGGGTCTAGGAGGAATTTCTCCTTGGCGTCGAAACCGATCAGATGACTGCTGTGCAGCCAAGTTACCTTCCTAATTAAGCAAGCGAGTCTGTGGGGCCTGAGCCCACATGGTGACCTGCAGGGTCAGGGCTCGGCAGCAGGAGCGGGGCGGCCTGCACATGGACCATCAGGGGAGTCAGCGCTCCCCCCCAGCCACACACTGGAGAAGGGTTTTGATTTTCCTGCTCCTGGGCTCTTCTCTCCACCCCTGCTGTGCTTTGAGGCTGTGGATGCCTGGCCCCTACTTCAGGGCCTCTGTCCCCCCACCCCTCCGGCTCCCTGTCCTGATCCTGCCTGGGGCAGAGGAAGCTCCAGCTCTTTCATCCCAGGAGATCAAAGCAGCCATCCCTGGGGAACACCCTAAATCCCCACACCCTCCTCTCAGAGGGGCCCCTCCCTTGCCATCTTTTGGGATCTCTTGGTGAGGGCGCGAGAGACTAAAACCTTCCAGGAGCACAGGCGCTGGCTCCGGGAAGATCAGCTTGCTGAGTCCTAGACCCACCCAGGATCTGGGGGCAGCCTCAGGTGGATTCTCTCCAAGAGGCTACCACACCTGCTCCAGTCTTCCTGTGAGACATGGGGGAAGGCCCCCCAAATGGCATCAGTGAAGCCCAGACTCTGGGCTGGCACTGTGGTGCAGCAAACAGTGAGATAAGCCGCTGCCTGTAGCGCCGGCATCCCTTATGGGTGCCGTGTCCTGGTTCATGCCCTGGCTGCTCCACTTCTGATCCAGCTCCCTGCTAATGTGCCTGTGAAAGCAGTGGAAGGTGGCCCAAGTGCCTAGACTCCTGCATCCACATGAGGGACCCAGAAGAAGCTCCTGGCTTCAGCCTGACCCAGCTCTGGCCACTGCGGCCATTTCGAGTGTGAACCAGTGGATGGAAGATCTTTCTCCTCTCTCTCTCTCTCCAACTCTGACTTTCAATAAAAGAAAAGAGAAAAGAAAGAAAAAGAAAGATAGCATCAAGACCGTCTACTCCAGCACAGCCACATGAACACTCCTGGGGCACAACATAACATAACAATTGTCCTTCTAAAACTTCAAAGTGTCCAAGGAACAGAGCAGCTTTACCACCAGGCCTCTGAAGACACAGCGCAGTAACTCCCCCAGTGTCCTAGGGATGTCCTAGTGCAGCCCCAGGCCATCCCTGCCTGTGGGAGGGACAATAAGGTGCTGTGCGAAATGGGAAGACAATTCTAGAAGCCAGGCCTTTCAGTCCTGCAGGCTTTGTAAGCTCCTCAGTGCGATCATGGATGCTGGGCCTACCTCCCGGATCTGAAGCCTGCCCCTGCCTCCTTCCTACTTGTTATCCACCCTCTAGCTAGGCCTCAGTTTTCCAGTCAATAGAGACAGGGAGAACAGAAGTACCTTGCATGTGAGATTCTCTGAGGGCTGAAGGTGAAGTCAGTTATTACATGCTAAGTTGTTGGGGCTGGCACTGTGGCTTACTTGGTTAATCCTCCACCTGTGCTGGCATCCCATATGGGTGCCGGGTTCTGTCCCGGTTGCCCCTCTTCCAGTCCAGCTCTCTGCTGTGGCCTGGGAAGGCAGTGGAGGATGGCCCAAGTGCTTGGGCCCTGCACCCGCATGGGAGACCAGGAGGAAGCACCCGGCTCCTGGCTTTGGATCAGTGTAGCACCGGCTGTGGTGGCCATTTGGGGGGTGAACTAACGGAAGGAAGACCTTTCTCTCTGTCTCTCTCTCTCACTGTCTAACTCTGCCTGTCATATAAAATAATAATAATAAAAAAAGACATTTACAACAGTACCTGGCACCCAGCAGCTCCCAACAAAAGTTTGCCATTATTGTCCTCCTCATCAAAGGCATGCAAACCGTCCATCCACCCAGCCAGCACTCCTAGCCTCCTTGGAACACTAAGCCCCACCATCAGAGGAGTTCTCAGTCCCAGAGAAGACAAAAACCAGGCCCGAATGACCACACAGCAGGATGCAGAGAAACTGGGGTCACAGGGTGGACAGAGACGGTGCTGGGCTTTGGATGAGAGGGGTTACCCTCCCCTGGGGGATGCAGAAAGACTTCAGGATAGAAGTGGCTCTTGACCTAGAAAGTGGGGGGATGGAGTATGCAAAGGCACAGCGGTGGGAAAGCAGTGGGCACGAGCAGAGGCCCGCACAGAGGAGGGCCGTGGGCTGTGAGCTGGGAAAGGCTCCTATCGCTGGATGGGCAGCCATCGAGTGCTCCTGGGCCTGCAAGTGCCTTTCTCAGGTGTGCTTTACGTCTGTTCACACATGAAGCAGTGTGGACAGCCTGGAGTCAGGAGTCACGGCGAGAAGTAAGGCAGGCATGCAGCACGAACCCCACCAACGGGGATGGTGCCACCAGCCTCCCCCACAGTGGGCCCCGCCTGACGTGGCAGCAGGGCTGGCTTGGGCTCTGGGACATCCTCACCGCAACTCCTATCCTAGTGGCATTTTCCCACAAGACACCAGCAGTAAGGGAAGAGGGGCCACCATTCACGGGCACAGAGATCCGGGCTCCTGGCAGCCGCCTTCTCAATCCTACCTGGGGCTTGTGCTTACTGCAAGTGAGCTACAGGCAGGTGCCATGGGCTGATACGGACGCAGGTCCTCTTTCCTCCAGGGCAGGGCTGACCGCGTCTGCCCAGACAGATTGGTGCTCCCCCCCTCCCCGCTGACTCATTTGGCGGGAACACCAGCTCACCTGCCAAAGCGTGGGCTGACCCGCGTGACCGCCCTCCCCCCACCCAGGAGCAGAGAGAGTGAGACAGAGAGCACTCAGAACCAGTTGTTTGGGTCTGGCCTCATTGTCCTACACAAGCCCAAGTTATATGGGTATGGCCCTCATGGTCCTATACAAGCCCAAATTCCTGAGACCAGGTGTGCTTGCCTTCACACCTGTCTTGTTCTGCACGGCACCTGCAAGGAGCCAGGCCGCTGTTCTGGTGACCAGCGGGCTGGCAGGACTGCAGGCGAGGAAAGACAAGGCAGAGTGGGCAGAGCAGGCACAGTGGAGGCTGGCTCTTAACAGGCACTAGAATCTGCTAAGAATCCTGTCTCCGATGGGAAGAAGCCCAAGGTGAAACCCAAAGCTCTCCATGACAACTGTGGACGAGACGCCAACTGCAGGGGTGGGCAGGATGAGGAAGGCCCTGCTCTTGGAGGCTACACACTCTTTAACTTTGGCTGTGAGTCCATCCACAGGGGAGGGACAATGCTTCCACCACGGGTTCCCCAAGTCCCCATGGACTACAACTCAGGCCCAGGCCATGGTGAGGACTCCAGACTCCATGGCTGCTCCTGGAGGCTCACAAGGGCATTCCTCCATGGAACAAGGATGCACTGAGCTTTGTGGCCAGCTCTTCCCTGAGAACCCAGACTCCTTGGGACAGCCCTGGAGGGGGCTGTGTCCTTGTGTCCTTCAAGTAGGGGGCAGGGCTGAGTCTACAAGGATGGGCGGGACCGTGAGTTTCCAGCTTTGGGGAACATGCATTCAGGACTTGAGAGGGGCACACTCCACTTCAGCCCGTGGATGGAGCTCAGATGTCCAATGGGACACTCATGCCCACAACCATTGGCCTGTTTTGCTGCCTGGGCCATGCCTGCAGCTGTGTCCCAGTGGAGCCACCAGCCAGCGGAACTAATGTCCTCTAATGAGATCCGGGCCAGAGTGGCCAGGCGGGTTTTATTGTCTGTGGCTTGGTAATGAGACTCCTCATAAACTGGGGATGGAATTGGGGTCTGTGCAGACAGAGTGGGGGTGGGAGTGGCCCCGGGAGAGGGCGTTGGCGCTTTCTGCCCAATCTTGTGTCCCTTCTGCTCTCAGCTGCTCTGTCTGGTCCCCAAGGCTTTCTGAGCACCTGTTCTCGGCCTCTGGGCCTGGCCCACACCCTGCCCTGTGCCTGCCTGTGCCCTGGGGCTCAGCTCACACCCCAGAGGCCCTGCCCAAGTCTTAGCCTGATGGCCAGGGGTGGTAGAGATGCTCTCCCGCCCAGCAGGATGCAGCTTCCCGGGTCCCCAGCTGTTCAGTCACTAGACATCCCTCACCCTTTGTTAAGCTGGGCTCTGTGCTCACTCTGACTGGGCCACCCTCCAACCTTGATCCTTAACTCATTCCTCTCTTCCATGGGGAGCCGCCTGACTGTGGCATGCACCCCGGTGGTAGCAAGCAAAGTGACTGGCTACTGCCTGGACATGGGCTTTCGCAACCTGACTCAACCTCTTCCCTGCCTGCCCACCCGGCTCACTTCTGCCTCCTGATGAACTCACTGGGGTTGATGTCAAAAGACCCAGTGATGAATTTGGCCATGCTGGTGTTCGATGGTCAGTGAGTTACTGACCCTGAGTCTCACGTTCCTCCCCTGGAAAATGGGAGCTACATGGGTCTTAGGGAGCTACATGGGGTCTTAGGGAGCTACATGGGATCTTAGGGAGAGTTGCCAAAATTCTGCACTGCCTGGAGCACCACAAATGTGGGCCCATCGTGGGGCAGAAAGGGCTTCCCCCAGCGAGAAGCTGGTGACCCCTGCAGGAATCCTGTAGCTGCCTGGTCACAACCCTCTCACCAGGCAGGTGGACTCCCAGACGGGAGGGTCCTGGCGCCACCCTCCCTTGCAACGCGGACGTCTGAAGGAAGGCAGGGGCTGCCACCCTCCTAGCCAGCCCCAGGCTGCTGCCACAGCCAGAGCTCCAGATGGGCTGTGGTGCCCCAGCTGGGCCGCAGCCAGGGAGCGAGGCGGGAGCTGGGAGAGCCCTCAGCGACATGCTGCAGAACGGCCACACAGCACCTGCAGCTACACAGCACTCGACCCCCACAGGAGCTGGGCTTGTGCACGTGGCTGCAGCCAGCCACGCCACCTGGGCACTCCCGGCTGCTGTGGCCTGAGCCTTCCAAGGCAGCCCAGCCTGTACACAGGGAAGAGGAGCCCAGCCGAGGGAAGGCAGCTGAGTGGCTAAAGAGGAAGTGTGCAGCTGGCACTGCCCAGTGAGCAGACTCAGAGGGGCCAGGGCTGTTCAGAGGAGAGGCATGGGGACCAGCAGTTACCCCCTGACTGCATGATGACGATGCACCTTGCAACGGGCTAAATACTGTTCACGCATTAGCTCCAATCTGTTCTTCACAAACCTCCTTGGAAATCTGCATGAACAGAAACCCATTTCACAGATGGGAAAGCATAATCAAGGTCACTCAGCTAACCACTGGTCATGCTGGGATCCCAATCAGTGCACTTGGCCCCATTCTGTGGTCTCACTACGCTGGGCGGCCAGGACAGGGAAACCACCAGTGTGGGGAGAGGCACTGAGCTGTCTGTTGCCCCGCTCTCCTCCCCTGAGAGGCTGCAAAACACAGGCCCCTGTGAGCCCCCAAGACACACAACCCAACTCCCACCCAGGATAAACCTGGGATTACCCACTGCTCTAAAGATCCCACTGCCGCTGTCTTGGTGAAAGACACCAAGTCTTCCTTGGTGTCCTTCATGTGTCTCTGTGTTGTCCGGAGTTCATCTCTCTTTGGGGAGTGGGTCAGGGTTCAGGCACTATGGTTTGTTGGCTTCTGTCATCTCTCTTCCCATTCCTTGGATCTCCCAGTCCCAAACAGCATGAGAGCCCAGCGCTTAAAGGGTTAACTGGACTGAGGTGGTGTTATCTCCAGCTCAGGGCAGTCCCTAGGCAAGGTGATCCCTGCTCAGATCTTAAGTTACCTCCTGCCCTAGCCCTACATCTGCTGGCTGCTCTGCACACATGGTCTCTGTGGACCGGCAGGCATCATGGGCCAAACGTCTTCCGGCTGGGCTGGGGCACAGGGTGCTGGGCCCCCAGGACTGTACTCTTCCCCACTTCTTGTGCTAACTCCCACTTCCTTTCCCTACAAGGGGGCTCCGACTTTCTGCTGTGCAAACCTGGGATGCTTCCAGGTGCATGTATGTTACCCCTTGGGCCCCCACATGGCTCTGCAAGGCTGCACGGAGAGCACCAGCCCTCCTGCCCCTCTTCAGTACCCACCTGTGCTGCCTTGCCACCCCATGATCCTTTGATGCTCCTCCCGGGCAAGGGGGACCTATGCAGGAAGCCAAAATGCCAGATTAGGAGCTGAAAACCTCTCTCAACCCCTTGCAGCCATTCATGGGTCATGAGAACCCATGGGGCAGGCCAGGCCCGAGTCGGCACCAGATCCAGAGCTGTTCGGTTTGCCAAGCAGACAACAGAAGGCTGATAACAGAGGGACGGCTCTCCAGGTGTTGTGAAGGTCCCAGGCATCTCCCTGAGAGGAGGCAGAGGCAGGATTAAAGTCAAGGGCAGATGAGAAAAAAGAAGTGTGTATGCGGCACCCCACTCCCCATAGGCCCCTGATCCAGCAGCTCGTCTCGGGAGGAACTGGCCAAGGGCAAACCCTGGGTCCCCTCCCAAAGTCACCCTCCCTGAGCAGTGCCAAGGCTCAGAGGCACTCACGAAGTCTTTGTCAGAACATCACAAGAAATCATTGCGTGTAACCTACATTTGGTATCATATATTTATGACTCCAGTCCCACGGTGACCCAAAGATAGCAGTGCACACACGCACACACGGCTGAATAATCCAGTCTCCGCAGATCTGCACACGCCTCGCACAGTGCCTTGCAGACGGCCACCACAAACACACAAAGCCTCACACGCATGTGCCCACGCGCTCGCGCTAGACGAAAGGGGAGCCGACCTCCAGTGTCCACGGTGGCCTGGCATGCTGGCTAACGGTCAAAGTTTAAAGAACAGAAAAGCGCAGCCAAATGGGGACAGAAGCAGACACCCTTCCATCTGCCCCTCCCCCAGGCAGCAGGCATTCCATTTACCAGGTTAACCAGGAGAGATACAATCAGAAAAATCGAAGACACATGCACACCTCCCTTGGGTGTTTTCTGTTTGTGCTGAACAATGAACATTAGTCAGCTGCTAAACAATGGCGCATCACACACACAGCACCTGAGGCCGACCCCCTGCCCTGCCAGCAGGGCCCACCTGCTCAGCCATCAGCACTTGGGCTCTGGTCGCCATGAGTGTGCCGAGGCTCACAACTGGGGACAGGGGTCAGGAGTGGCCAAGGCGGGTTCATGGAGCAAAGCTAAGTGGTCAGCGAGGGAAATGCAGCCACTCTTAGTCTCAGCCCACATCAGCCAACCAGGGGGACCGGGCAGGAGCGCTCCAAAGCCCAGGTTCAAGAGACACCACCCTGACCCCTCAGCCAGGGCAGCTGGGCCCAGGCTGGCAGTCTCTCCTCCCCTCCCTTCCCCGCCGCAAGCCGATGACGCCTTGAATCTGCTCTGGAGGCCCTCTCCACCGCACAGATTCCCATTTACACCTCCTGCAAAGCCCAGGCCAGCAAAATCAGTTTTGCCAGAATGCCCTGCCCGGCAAGCCTGAGCATACCGCGGTCTGTGAGCGAGGAAAAGAACCCAGCCGGCTGGCCGCTGCGAGTTCCGGAGGGAACCATCTCAGCCGAAAGGTCTGCGCAGGCTGCAGCCTGACAGGTCTCGCGAGGGTGTGCACGACAACTCACAACTCAACAACTCGGGTGTGTGTTCCCCTTCCAGACAAAAGGTGTGGGGAAGCCAATTAGGGAGGGTGCGGTGTGGGTGGGACCCCTGCTCCTCAGTCTCCTCCCGGGCTCCCCGTGTCCCTGTGCAGGGTGCACTCCCCATGCCCACGGACCCTCTCCTGGAAGTTAACGGGAAGGAACCACAGCTTGTCATGCCAGCAAGCCGGCTCCAGGGTGAAGTCTGTGTTGTCTGCACACTTCTCCATGTGTGCTTCAGCAGGCAGATCCGCAGTGCTTCCAAGTCAGAGGCCATCACACACGCTGCCCCCAGCCCCCGACCTGTGCCCCCGACCATAGCCCAGGAGAACCCGAAAAAGGGCACCAGACCCCTGTGTCCCCAGGAAGAAGCAGGAGTGGGCAGCTGGCAGGAAGGCAGGGTGATGACAACTTCTGGAACCTGGCCCAGGTATGGCACTGGGCACATCTGTATCCCCCCATCTCCCGTCACAGCATCCCCAAGAGTAGGCACCAGAACAGGGACTGGATGGGGAGCTTGGAGAGTCGGGGAACTTTGCCTGCCGTGGATGCGACCCATCCATCAATTTCGATCAATGGAAGAGTGCTTATTAAGTGCCTGGCTTGGCTATGGTTCTCTTCTCCGACTGCCACCCCCTTGTGTGGCTCTCTGGTGATGGTGGGGTGCACACCCACCTTGAGCCAGGTGTCACCTCCTGTCTCTGCTTCCCAGGGGAGTGCAAGGGCAAGTCCTTCAGCAGCCAGCAACCGCCCCCCCCCCCCACCAGGGAGCTAACCACTGAGTCACACAAAGCTGGAGGAAGAGCCCAAAAGGAAGGGGGGGTGAGCTAGTCCCCCTCCTCCAAACCTTCCCGCCCTTTGTCCACCGGGATTAGGTTAACCCCTAAAGCGCCAGACCAATCAGAGCTGCCGAAAAGAAAAGCTCTTTCTGTGGATGCAGGAGACAGAGAGAGTCCCAGGAGCCCCCACCCTGGTGGTCAGGCAGACCTTCCAGCCCCAGCATTGGCATCTCCGGCCGGCTGCCCAGGTGGTCCACAGCCAGACAGAAACCTCTCCCTCTCGCCCAGTCTCCTTCTGGGGGCAGTGCTGCCCTGCCGCTGTGAGGTGGCAGTGACACCTGTGAGGCTGGAATCTCACCCTCCCCCGCAGGCCAGTACCTGCTGCCCAGCTCACGCAGAGATCTGCGGAGTCCCTGCAGGGAGCTGGGAGGCAGAGGGGGCACAGAAGTGTCCCCAAGCCCTCAGAAGGGCAGCCAGGCCCACCCCTCTCCACTAACTACACAAGAGTCTGCGGCACCCCGGGCGGGCGCTGGTGGCTCAACTCCCACCCCGATTTTGTCACCCCAAGGTGAGTACCACGTGCTGCAGTCAAGCCCCCACCCCCAAAACACGACACTCATCTTGCTAGGGCAGGACGTTCTCTCTGGTTTCTTCCCTGAGGATTAGGAAGAACACACACACACACCCCCTTCAGAGACCCCAGCCACTGCCAGGGAGCTCGCGGCTTCCCCAGGGACACAAAGGGTTAAACCCAGGCGAGAGGACTCGGTCGGATTTGCCTCCTAAACGCATTTTCCAGTTCATTCCCCAGCACAATGTGCCTGGGCCGGTCCTAGCCTCCACCCCCACCCCACCCGTCAGAAAGGGCCACCGGGGCCACCCCAGGGTCCGGCGCCGGGTTAACTCCTCGGCTGCCGGCGGCCCGCACCTCGAGGAAGGACGCGCGGGGCACCCTCGGGGCCCCTGGGGAAAGTGGGTCAAGCGGCCACCTGGCCCGCACGCAGCCGAGGCGCCTCCTCCGGGAAGAGCCCCGGAACCGCGCGCGGAGTTCCGCGGAAAAGCCCAGTCCCGCGCGGTGCCCGCGGCCCGGCCTGCGCCTCCGGGAGAGGGAACCGCAGGTGAGCGCGAAGCCGCTTCTGCCGCAGGAGCCCGCGCTGGGGCGACGCGCGGCGGGAGGGGCCCCAGCGACCCAGGGGCCCGCGAGAGAAACGAAGTCCCCCGCGCCCCTCCAACCGCGCAGCCCCGCGGCTCGGAGCCGGGCGCCTCCCCGCCGGGGCTGGGTCTCGGACCGGGGACGGCGACTACGGCGCTTATTTTGCATTTGTGTAACATGCGGTGTTTCCAAACTGCCTCCCGGGCTGAGAACTGGTTATTAAATAAATAGAACGCGATTACATATGATTATTTTTGTGAAGAACTGCGCGGGGAAAGTGCTTTCCCGCGGCACAGAGACGTGCATCCGATTGCTCCCCTGCAGGGCAGGCTCTGGGGGCTCCCCGGCCCCTCTCCCCGCCGGGCCGCTCCCAGCCCCTCACCCGAGCCGCGACCCAACTTTCCCGGCTCCTTTCGTTCCATACACCCCCCCACCCAGCCCCGGCCGTGCCCGCCATCCGCTCCCGGCGCCGCGGAGACGCTGGATGGGGCGGGGGGCGACGGCGGCGATCGCGCTTACCTGGGAGGAAGAACGCGGTCAAGCCGAGAGCGAGTCCCCACCAGCGTCCAGCGGCGCCCGCAAGCCCCATCCGAGCCATCGGGGGCCGGGGGTCCGGCGGGGAGAGCGGCCCTCGCGCTCCAGAAAGCAGCCCGGAAGACGAGGGCGGATCGCTGGCGGCCGGCGGGCGCTGCGAGGATCCAGGTCAGCAGCGGCTGTCGGCCGGGGCGGGGTGGGCTGGGTGCGATCGGCGCGGCCGCGATCCGGGCCCCGGGCCGCCGCCGCCGGCTCAGAGGCTCGGCAGATGCCCGCCGCAAGTTGCACGAGTCATGCCCCCTTCGCCTCCGCCGCTCTCCGCCCCGCGCCGGTCCCCGCCCTCTTCTTCCACGCAGAGCCGGGCTGGGGAGAGGGACCCACCCCCGGCGCGCCCGGCTGCCCGGCTGCGCGGCGCGGGCTCCCGGGCCCCCGCGCGCTCACAGCCTCCCGCGCGGCTCCCGCCTGCAGGCGTCCATGGCCGGCCGTCCTCCGAGGGTGGCGGGACGAGCCCGGGCGGCGAGCGGGGCTGGGGCCCAGGCGGCGGCCGGTCCGGCGCGAGCAGGGCGAGCCGGGGCGCGGGTCCTCGCTGCCTGCGCTGTGCCGGGCGCCGGCGCCCCGCGACGCTGTGGAGCTGCTCGGGCGCCGAGTGGAGCCGCGCTCGCCGCTCTCGCTCTCTTTCTCTGCTCACTCGCCGAGCCCCAGCCTCTCAGCCGCTCGCCCGTGATGTCAGCCCGAGGGGGAGGGGTTAGCGTTAACCCCCTCGCGGCTCCCAGGCGCGCCCGGCCGCGCGCGCGCGCCTCCCGGCCCGGGGCACCGGCGCTGCGGAGCGAGGGCCGCGGGGTCCCGCTCGGGCCCCCTCGCGCCGGCGATGCCCCCTCGGTCGCCTCTGACAGGGGCCGCGGGCCTCCGGGCGGGCGGCGCTCCTCGGTCGCTGACAAAGGGAGCCAGTGACCCCTAGCGGCCGGCGTCGGGGCCGAAGGCGCCGGTGGGGGTGGAGTTAAGATGGGGCGGGCGCGGAGCGGCCGCGGGGAGAACCCCGGAGCTGGCGCGGTCCGAGCTGAAAGGGCTCCCGCGGGCCCTCGCTCCAGCCCTGGCCCCAGCTGACAGATGAGGAGACGAAGGCCCAAGGCCGGGCCCGGGCGGGGCTGGGACTAGAACCCGGGAGCCAGGGCTCGCTTCCTCGCTGGAGAGGCAGCCGGAAGAAGGCGGTGGGCATTAGCGGGCGAGGTGGCGCCACCGAGGTTTCCAGCGGGGTTGCTTCCCCAAAGCCTGAAGCGCCCCCTCCCTTCTCCTAACAGAGCAGAAGACGGGGCCGTGCCCTGGGCCCGCACCTCTGCTTTGGAGGAGTGGCGGGGTCCCCCGCAAGGCAGGGACCCTCTGCCCCGTCGCGGTCACTGCCCAACACCACGGGCGGGTGTGTGGTGGGCTTCGGAGGCTGACTGACAGGGTTTGTCCCTAAAGAGCGCCGAGCACCCCCCCACACACACACACAGGACCCCATGACCTGACCAGACAAGGTGCCCTTTGCCCGCGCCCAGCCCGCCCGCGCGCAGGAGCAGGGGGCAGTGGCCTGTTTCTGATAAATCGTGAATTTTAGATCCTGAGACTAGAGGGCGGGAGGAGGAGGAGGGGCAGGGACAGCCCGGCACCCCGGCTGCTTGGTGCCTGGCCCCCCAGTGCCTTGGTTTCTCCCTGAAGTAGTCAGATTCTGCCCTCAGGTGAATGGTGCCATAAAGGTTGACATGCCATAAAGGTAGCCTGTGTTTTCTTTGCACCGAAGTGCCCTGCCAGGCTTGGGGAGACTGAGCCATGGTCATTGCCGAAAAGACACTCGGTGTAGATGGGGAGAGCAGTGAATGAAGACATAGAAGTGGCAGAACAAACGCCGAACCTGCTTTGGCATGGGTTTGGTGGGTCTCAGGGGGAGTGCCCTGTTGAGGGAGGGCTGGGGCTGAGCCAGCAGTCGGAGACATGGGGAGGCGGTCAGGAGACTGGCCCACTCACTCAGCTCCCCGGGGCCAGCGTAAAGACAGGCAGGAAGCTGGTGAGTGGGGCCATGGCTGCTTGGTGATGACCTTGGCATGAGCATTGAATAAAGGCGGGCCTGCGGCTCTGAGTGGTGCCGGGAAGCCACCAGGAGGGCTTGCAGAATGCCCCAGGAACTCAGTGGCCGGAAACCTCCCACGCGCTTCACGGGCTGGGCTGAGCTGGATTCATGGCTGTGGTCTCCGACTCCACTTGGCATGTCATAGGAGCTAGGTCAGGTGGGTCAGGGGTGAGCCCAGGGGCACCAGGTCTACCTGTTCCCACCCAGTCCATCCTTGGTAAGGCTTCTTTGATGGGCTGCTCTTCAGTGGGGGGCAAACAAGGCTGCCTGCGGCTGGGGAGGGTAGAGAAGGTGCAGCCAAGTCCGCCTGCCTCCATATCCCTGTATCCCTGCGTTCTGCAACCTTGCATTGACAGTGGCCAAAAAAAAAAAAAAAAAAAAAAAAAAAAGTGCCTGTACCGAACACCTACAGACTTGTTCTTGTGATTTCCTAAGCGATGCAGTGTAACAACTATTTGCTGAACATTTACTTTGTATTAGGTGTTAGGTGTTATAAGTCATCTAGAGATCATTTGAAGTAGAGGTACTCCTGGACTTGCAATGGGACTATGTCCCATAAACCTATGGTAAAGTCAAAAGTATCCTATGTCAAGCCATTGTGATTCAGGGACCTCTTCTGATATGGGAAGGTGTGAGGATGGGCTATATGCAAACACCAGGCCTTTTTATGGGAGGAACTTGAGCACCCTTGGGTGTTGGTGTCTGCAGGGGGTCTGGAGGCAATCCCCTCAGATACTGAGAGAGGAGGTAGAGTGGCTTTTTTATTTAAGATTTTATTTATTTGAGAAGCAGTGTTACAGACAGAGAGAGGGAGACACAGAGAGTCTTCTTCCACTGGTTCACTCTCGAAATGGCCATAACAGCCACAATGGGCTGATGCAAAGCCAGGATCCGGGAGCTTCTTGCAGGTCTCCCACATGGGTGCAGGAGCCCAAGCACTCGGGCCATCTTCTACTGCTTTCCCAGGCCATAGCAGAGAGATGGATCGGAAGTGGAGCAGCCGGGACTTGAACCAGTGCTCATGTGGGATGCAGGTGCCGCAGGCCGAGGCTTAGCCCACTACGCCACAGTGCCGCCCCTCATTCCTCATCTTTAAACAAGCATGGAGGTGAGCATGCTGGAAGAGGTGACATTTGACTGAAGCCCTGAAAGGTGGAAGGGAGAATCTCGGGTGGAAGAGACAGCTGGTTCCTAGACTGGGAGGTGCATGGAGCGGTAGAGGTTTTCCTGTATTGGAACAGCAGCCAATCCTGCTTGTTTTGCATTTGGGGAATGTGTAAGAGAAGGGGACAGCTGATGGCAAAAGGTCCCGAAGGTTTGAGCATCCAGAGAGCAGGCTCTGCTTCCTTGAGCAGAAGCCCAGGAGTCATGTCTACCATAGTCCAATTCACACAGCAAAAGCTGTTGATTGTGCTGCCACTAAGCATCTGAGTCTAATGACTCAGCTTCATTCCTGCTGTCACCACTCTACCCCTGCATCTGTGCTTATAGTCCCCTTCGGAGTGTAGCCAGTAGGCACCGAAGGGAGGGAATAAAACCTGATGGTCAAGCACACGGGACGTCTGAAGCTAGGCTCTCACAGCCCCGCTCTCCACTCAGTAGCCATTGTGTCCTCATTAAGCGACTTACCTTCTCTGTGCTCAGGTTCCTGACCTCTAAAGTGGAGAGCAGTAGCACTCATTCATGAGCTGTGAGGATTACTTTAAGAAGACGTGTTAAGTATTTGGAACAATGCCTGGTGTATAGGAAAAACTGTTTAAATGTTAGTCATCTTTAATACTATAGTCTCTCTCCACATCCAGTTTTTCTTCTCTCTGACAGAGGGGTATACATGTTTTAAAATTTTTATTTTGAAATAATTTGGTGTTTACAAAAGTATTACAAAGATGATACAGAGCTTTCTGGATACCCTCATTCTGCTGCCTCGAGTGTGAATGTTTTGTATAACCATCTTACACTTATTAAAACTAAGAAATAAATATAGTATAATATTAGTACCCCAAAACACAGACTTCTTCAAATTTCTCAGTTTTTCCCACTGATGTCTATATTTTTTAATTTTAATGTTTTAGATTTATTTATTTGAAATCAGAGTTACACAGAGAGAGAAGGAGAGGCAGAGAGAGAGAGAGAGATCTTCTATCTGCTGGTTCACTCCCTAATTGGCTACAACAGCTGCAGCTGTGCTGATCCAAAACAGGAGCCAGGAGCTTACTCTGGGTCTCCCACATGGGTGTAGGGACCTAAGGACATGGGCCATCTTCCACTGGTTTCCCAGTTCATAGAAGAGAGCTGGATGGGAAGTGGAGCAGCTGGGACTTGAACCAGTGCCCATTTGGGATGCTGGCACTGCACGTGGTGGCTTTACCCACTATACCACAGCATTGGCCCCTGATATCTAGGTTTTATTCCAGGATCCAGGCCAAGTTATCACATTGCATGTTTCAGTGAATTATCTTCTAAAGCAAATGATTGAGTCCCAGTGCCTGAGAGTCCTTTTTTGGCCTGCAGACTCTGAGACTCAGTGTCAAGTCCTCAACAAGGTGCATGGACCTGTCCCTGGTTCTGTAGCCCCATCTCACCCTGCTCCAGGGCTTTGAGTAGCATCTACTGTACTCTACTAAGAGTCCAAACACTAAACTCACCTCTTCTGCCTTCACCCAAGCTGTTCCTCTGCTCCAACACTCTGGCCCTTCTTGGTGGCCAGTTATTTATTCTGTAGGGCACAGCTCATGGTGTCACTTCTTCACGGTGGTCCACTGGCTCTCAGCCCAGGTTGGTGCCCTCCTATACAGTTCTTTTGTAACAACTTGATTCACTCTCACTGGGTGGTCAGCCCTTCTCCTAGTACCTAGAACATACCTGGTAACCTGCAGGCACTCCATGAAAATGTGTTGATTGATAACTCACATCTCATGTCTCTTTTTGTGAATCACTTCCCCTCTCTGAGTCTGAATGTTCTCAACTGCAGACTGAGGAATTTTCCAAAGTGTTCAAATTGTGCTTGGAAATACCTAAAATTTGTTGGGCCCTCACTCTCTGCTTCAGCAAGATCCATGTTGAAAGACCATGCATATGAAAGAGTTATCTGCACCCCCTTGCTTCTTGCAGCTCAGTTCACAATAGCTAAGATATGGAATCAACCCAGATACCCGTCAACTGACGACTGGATAAAGAAATTAGGGTTACGTGCACCATGGAATTCTACACAGCAGTAAAAGAAAATGAAATCCTGTTGTTTGCAACAAAATGGATGAAACTGGAAAACATCATACTTAGTGAAATGAGGCAGTCCCAAAAGGACAAATACCATATGTTCTCCCTGATCTGTGATAACCAGGAGAGCACCTAAAATGTAATCTATAGAAGTGAAAGTGACACTCTGAAATGCAATGACTTTGTACAGCCCTTGTCTCAACTGTTGAGGAACAGTTTTTTTCATACTATTTGTTGAACTTCTTACTTAGTATAGAGTTAATCATATGTGTTATAAAGTTAATTGAAAATAGATCTAGTAAAAAGATAAGAATGGGAATAGGAGTGGGAGGAGGAAGAGGGATGGGAGTGTGGCTGGGAGGGCAGGTACAGTGGGAAGAATTACTGTGTTCCTAAAGTTGTATTTATGAAATGCATGAAGTTTGTATTTCTTAAATAAAAGGTATCTGGGGAATAAAAAAAAAAAAAGAAAGATCATGCTGCTTTTTTTTTTTTTATTATTTATTTAATAGGGTTAGACAGTGTGAGAGAGAAACAGAGAGAAAGGTCTTCCTTCCATTGGTTCACCCCCCAAATGGCCACCACAGCCGGAGCTGCGCTGATCCGAAGCCAGGAGCCAGGTGCTTCCTCCTGGTCTCCCATGCGGGTGCAGGGCCCAAGCACTTGGGCCATCCTCCACTGCACTTCCGGGCCACAGCAGAGAGCTGGACTGGAAGAGGAGCAACTGGGACTAGAACCCGGCGCCCATATGGGATGCCGGCGCCGCAGGCGGAGGATCAACCAAGTGAGCCACGGCGCCGGCCCCAGATCATGCTGTCTTCACATATCCTAAACATCGGCTTCTGAGAAAGAGTCTTCTCAGTGGATTCTGAAGATTCTTCTGCTTACAAAATTTTGCAAATTCCTGACAGATGCTTGCATTATATATTACGAATTGCACATGCAAGGGTGCTTCAAGATCATAGAATTAGAAGGTAAGTTTCTTAGAGGCAGGCATTTGGTGCAATGGTTAAATTGCCACTTGGAACACCCACACCCCATGTCATAGTGCCCGGTTTGAGTCCCAGCTCCACTTCCAATCCAGCTTCCTGCTAATGTGTACCCTGGGAGGCAGCAGGTGAGGGTTCAAGTACCCGGGTCTCTGTTACTCATGTGGGCGACACAGATGGAGTTCTGAGCTCCTGGCTTTGGCTGTTGCAAGCATTTGAGGAGTGAACCAGTGGATTGAAACATCTCTCTCTCTCTGCCTTCAAATAAAATGAAGATAGATAAACAAAAGATAAGTTTCTTCTGGGGCATGGGATTTTTGAAATCCATGAATACTCACGTTGCACGATTTTACAACTCTGTGATTTTTTTTTTTCTCGCAGGCAGTTGTGAGCTATTGAAGGTTTCAGGACAGAGAAGCCCTGATTGGGAGCTGCGGGAGCTGTGCTTTCAGAAGATGGTGCTAGCAACAATGTGGGTAGGACAGACAGATGAGGCTTGGTCAGCGAGGGAGGCGGGAGCGAGGAGACAGGGTTGTCATGGAAGCTGAGGGGGCAGAGAGTGTAATGGCAGGGGTGGTGGAGGCGGGGGTTGCTGACAGTGTCTGACACTGCAGAGGGCAGGTGGGGATCAGAGGGGGCTTTAGAAACAGTGGCAGAAGCACCAATGGCCTGTGAGAGGGCCATGCTGGTGGCTGAGAGGGGGCAGCAGCAGACCCAGGGCGGAAGAGGAGCCCACGGAGGGTGACCCACATAGCCTGCCGGTGCCCTCGCTGCTTCTGAGAAGTTTGGTGGTCAAAGGAGTGAGCATGATGAGCAGAAGCTGGGCTGGTGAGACAGGCCAAGTGCAAGTGGTGGGAAACTCATCGCTACTGAACATCCTGCAGACAGCGGGAGAAGGAAGCGGAGGAAGTACAAGAGGGCGTGGTTCATGGAGCAAGCCCTAGAGATAGGTAGGGGTGAGCCTGAGGGTGGAGGAGGGCCCGGCCAAGGGAAGGCCCAGGTGTGTCTCTCTCAGAGCCTGGAGGGAAGGTGAAGAGAGCAGTACAGTGGGGGGTTGGGCATGGAGATCCGGGAAATTAATGAAAGGTCACCACCACGAAGCAGGAGCTGATGTTACCTGCGGGGAGAAGTTGGAAGGTGGTTGTACTAGGCCAGAGGGAGTGGGAGGAAGGTGTGATTAGCCATCTTCCAAACCCTGCAGGGGACAGGAGCATGCATTCCCGGGGAAGCCTCAGGACCCAGGGAGGCAGGGCCTAGGAGCCTGTGTCTCCAGGTCCCTGGTGAGTGACAGTGCAATGAACTCCCAGTCACTTTTCAGAATGAAGCTGCAGGTCCATTTGTCAGGGATGCTGTGGGTGGGATTCTTGCCCTGGCATGGAGAGCACAAGAAATGGGTTCCACGGTCCCTCCGGGTCTGGGATGAGGACAAGAACAAGGACAAGCAGCTGGGCTCACCTTTCTCACCTGCCCAGAGGGCAGAAGCAGGGGAGGGGCAGCCAGGCAGACCAGCCCCCAGGAAGGAGGCATCCCCAGGCGTGGCTTCCAGAACCCTCCCTCAGCTTCCCCAGGCTCTTTCAGAGAGGCAGCTGTTGGGCTTGGAAAGGACCCAAAGTCAATACAGTAATGACTTCCCCTCCCGGCAGTATCCCAGGCCCCTCTGGGTCATCCAGTAATTGGCTAATAAAGCTCACTTTGATGTGAGGGGAGCCCTAGTGAGAGTCCCCAAGATTCCCTAATTCCCTGCCATCTGCAGATAGCAGAGACTTGAAGGGGGACCACCCCTCCTGTGTCCCCAGTCTTCAGTGTGGAGTCAGCTGAGGCTGGGGGCAAGGGAGAGGAAGGAGGGGAGGCCCACAGAGGAAGCACAGCCAGGGCCCTGGCCAGCCCGGGAGGACCCACCTGGCATGGGACCCCTTCCCTAGCTTGGCAGGCGACCTCAGCCAGGCAGTGCTCCTGGGGGGTGGCTGAGAAGCCACAGCACCTAATTACTGTCATCACTGCCGTGGTGGCTGTGGTGATTATGATGGGAGCAGCATTTAATTATTGTTATTCCTACAGAGCTCACTGCAGAGCTTCCCGATTGCCATGGCTGCCAGGGCTCTTGGGGCTGGGGAAGCTGAACACAGCTGCACCCCCCCACACCCAGGTCCACTGATGGATTATACCCCAGTGGTACCGAGGTGGCCGACAGGCAGCCAGCAGCTGGCCCAGGGCTCTCCATGGTCTGGGGGCTGGAGCTCTCAGCAGTGATAGAAAAGGCCTGGTCCTGCCCAGTTCTCCAGGAAGAAGGAGGATCCAGCAGGTGAATTAGTGCATGTCCTGCCTCTGGTTAGAAGGCACTCAAAACACACCTGTGAGTCAGCCTGCTGCAAACCCCAAAGCCTTCTGCCTGGGAGTGGGGGCAGCCTGGCTGCTTTGGGGTAGGAGTACTCAAAACCCAATGGTGATTCTGAGGACAGGGATGCATCTGGGATCTGCTCAGGTCAGGAGGATGGGAAGGGACCGGGGGGAGCTTCAGTCGGGAGCTCGCTCAGTGGAGACAGAGTTGGAGAGGAAAACACTTTGCGAGAGGAAGAAGACACTCCACCTCCCACCCACACTCTCTGCCCTTAAATCCAGGGGTGGGTGTTGTGGTCAGGAAAATGGTCAGGGTGGACTAGTTGCCTAGAGGAATCAGATTTTTTTTTTTTTTTTTTTTTTTTTGAGAGAGAGAGCCATAAGGAAGCCAGGAAAAAGGAATCTGTTGTAAGCAAAGGGCAAAGAGTTACTGGGTCAATCTGAGCCCGGCAGAGAGAGTGCGTGGTGGACACTTGCCGGAGTGTGGAGCTGGGCTGGGCTGTGGTGCTGTGGCTCTTACCCTCTCGGGGTCACAGACCTTTTCAGGATCTAATGAAAGTGGCGTCGCTCTGCCCTGAAATGATAGAGAGGCACAAGCCCAGTGTTTGCAGGGCACCCACAGATGCCCAGCTGTGGCCCCGAGGTGGGTCTGCTGCAGAAGGAGTCCCTCGGGAGAGAGCAGCCCTGATCCTGACTAGCTGGGCTGGGGGGCTAATGAGGGGCATTGGTGACAAGGAGAATCTCGAACGAGGAAAGTCCAGGCCAGATTGCTGTAACGTGGAGAAAATAGGCATCACCCACACACGGCCTTACACATCTGTTAGAAAAAAAAAAAGGCACCTGTGAAGAGAAAAGTAGGACAGCGACATGGAGAAATGGAAATAATTTGTGGGTGCAGATTTTTTTATTTTTAAAGTTTCTTTAATATCATTATGAAGTTACTTTAATAGTAGATCTATTTTTTTCCCTATATTATGTAAAGCACTTTTCCTACAGCAATGAACTCCTGGATGGCATTTGATTTAGGGTTATATTGAAGCCACTTGTTCCTCAAGTTCATGCTTGCAGGGAGAGGTGCTCCAGGAGGGCCAGAAGGCCTGGACTCCGGGAACTGACCTGGCTGCCCAGGGGGCCGCTGAGCAGGGAGAGGACGTTGTGATCCGGAGCCAGGAGCGTGAGGCCAGAATACTGGATCTGCAGCTCACTCTCCGTGGGACCCCGGCCGATAAGAGTGAGCAATGGTCTCCGTTTGCCTGTGACTGAGGAGGGTCCTGAGACATTCAGTGTAAAAGCTGGCAAGGTCCTGGGCCAGGCTGGCCGCTCCACGGATGAGCTATTTCATCGTTCCGAGCTTCAGTCTCCTCGCGGGCGGGCATGGAGGTGTTGATGACTCGGAGAACCTTCGAGAACTCCCCGGTCCTCACACCTGTTGGAGATGCTTATTACAGGTGTGGGGCAGGGGAGGCCTGGTTTTCCCCAGCCTTGAGATCTGAAAGCCCCAGAGCCATGATTTAAATATGAGGAGCTTAAGGCACCCAGTCTCTGGCACCAGGCTTTTAATAGTAATTCACTCAAGAAATCTTTGTGGACTACCTGCACCCAGGGACTGTGTTAGACGCTGGGGTGACAGACACTCTCCCTTCCATCCCGGGACCACAGTCTATGGGGGAGGCAATAGTTGATGAGGAAGTGGGAAGACAGGCAGGTCTAGGACCTACGGGCACGGCAGGTGCATGGGGACCAGGAAGGATTGGGAGGGGCTTCTGCAGAGGTGAGCTGAGCCCCGAGGGGTTAGGACTGGCAGCAAGGAGGCCTGGAGGCTGGGAGCATTGGAAACCACAGAGTAGTTCAGTAGGGCTGGAGGGCAGGAGAGAGGGGGCTGGGGAGGGGTCTTCCTGCATCATGCTGGGCATCTCTAAGCTGCATTATGGACTTTGAACTTAGTAGAGCTGGGGCCCAGCAGGAATGTTTTGCACCTGGCCACTTAGCAACCCCATCTCCTGGTATGCTAAGAGGGTGTTCCTGCGCCAAACACCTGTTTCTCCTAATAAGCATGTGTCCCCTGGACTTGAAGGTGCTCTTGAGTGCAGCCTGTCTGCCGAACGTGCCTGCAGCTCCAAACCCGGCATAGGCAATCAGTACATCGCCCTGGCAGGGCTCTGCTGCCTGGCACAGTCTGCGGCTCCAGAAAGCAGAGTGGTGGCCCTCGCAAGCACACTGCTGTCACCCTGGTGTGTCCATGTGGGCTTGATGGCTGCGTGGCAATGGTGCTCGGGGCATGCCGAGGGCTTGCAAAGCCCAGGCAGCCGTAGGTACCATACAGTTCTACTACTTGGCCCAGGGACGAGGCCCTGGGTGTGCGCCCACAACACAGGTGCATGCACACACATTCACATCCGCCCATGCTTTCACTGACATGCAGACAAGTACATGGAGAGAGGTCCTGCTACCCGGTCACCACAGCACATCAGACGACATTCAGCCGGGACACACCCCTTCCAGCACACGTGTGTTGCCATGCTGTACACACGGCCTCACACAGAAGCCCTGCAACCTACACTGGCCTGCTCTCACTCGTGTCCTTACACAGACGTCATGGGGATTAAAAAGGAACATTCAACATCAAGTGTTTAGCACAGGGTCTGGCACCTGCTGGGACTACAGTATTGCATCTCACTATGACACGATTATGTTAAGATGCTTTAATGTGTGCAGATATGCCTAGATGCACAGACACTGTCCCCTGCACTCTGATGCAAACACAAGAACTCTCCTCTTCCACCAGGCTGATTCCTGCACGCCCGTGCACAGAGACCAGGTTGCTCTCCCGGTTGCACCTGCACACAATCTCAACAGCACCACTAATAATAATAGCAAAGGCAGGTTGGGTGATTGCCTTCTACTTTTCAAAGGGGTTTCAGGCCTGTAATCTCATTTGACACCCACAGCAGCCCTGTGGAATAGGTGGGTGGAATAGGCATTATTGCTCCGGGTTTATGGCTGAAGAAGCAGGAGCCAGAGAGGGCAAGTCCGCCCTCTGGGAGCCAACCTGACGTTGGAAGCCAGTCTGACTTTGGATCATGAGTTTTCCATGGTGCTCGGACGCCTCTGTGCCAGCCTCCAGCCCTCACCATGGAAAGCAGCACCCAGCGCAGGGGTCTGCAAGCTTTCTTGATTCCCAGTCAAAACATTTGCCGGAGTGAACCCCAGCTACGAAGTGGGAATTGGAGGCCGATAAAGGGAAACCGTCCTCATTAGAAATCCCATAAAGTCTCATTTACAGCTCCCGTCAGATGAAAGGAGCAGTGGGCTGCGTTGGAGGGAAAAGCAAATACTGATTTCCTTTAGGAATGAACCAGCCTCAGACAGCTGACCCTGGGAGGACCCGGGAGGTCAGAGGGGTGGGGGTGGGGGCATCCTGTCCCATCTGGACTCTTTCCAAATCTGTGCACTTCTCTTCTGCTCTGCCTAGGGCCTGTTGGCTCTTCAGCTGTGGCTTCAGGAGAGGGGAAGACAAAAGGACAAAGAAGGGGAGTCCCTAGAGTCCCTCTCTCCTCCTGTACCTATAGTCGGAGCCTCCCTCTTGGACTGGGTCCTGGGCCTTCAGGACAGAGCGGGTACCCTATCTCCTACCTGGCTGGAGCAGAAGCCAGGACAGGCTACAAACCTCCTTAGACCTGGCTGCTTAGGGCACTGAGTACCAGGCTCTGGCTGCCTAGGGCACAGAGTGCCGGGCCCTTTCGTGTACCAACTGTGGACGGTGATGACCTCCTGCCCAGGAGGGAGGTGACCTGGTCGTCAAAGGACAGGGAGAGAAATCATCGCTCCTGACGGTTCTACTGCTTCACTCTGGTTTCATCATCACTGTGGACCTTAGTTTGCACATCTGTAAAATGGGGATAGTACAACCAATCTCCCAGCGTTGCTGTATATAAGGATCTGATGAAATGAGGTGTAGAAAGGCCACAGCCCAGTGCCTGGCACCCTGCTGGCCCTCTGCCCTGCCCCAGGAATGCCCCCATTGCGAAAAGCACTTCCCCAGCCTCCTGGGTGTGCCGGCTCTGGCAGGGAGGGAGGCAGGCTGGGAGGGGACATCTGTTTGACACTCTTGTCAGCATCCGTTACCTGGCGTGTATTTTCCCAGGAGCTGATTACATTACAGCATGTGTTGATAAACATTCGGAGTCGAAGTACAGAGGAAACTGAGCAGAATGTTAAGCGGGTGAGGGTTTGGTCAGGAGATGCTGAAAGCGCGCTGGCTGTGATGAGCTGGAAGTGGTGACACGCCCCAAGCTGGGGGCTTCTTAGCTCGCCCAGCCCCCTTCCCTTTCCGACCTCCCTGATCTACTGCCCTGCTCCCCAGCAGGCCATCCGGATGCTGCCTGGAGGCCACGTGCACCTCCCCATTCTAGCTCTGCCGCAGAGGCTCTCCTGGGCACTGGGAGCCACTCCCTTGATCTCCCTGAACCTCACTCTCCTCCGCTGCAGAGCGGGTCTCATGCCCCCCCCACCCCGAGAGGAGTGCAGAGTGCATGAGAAGTCGCCCACCAATCTTGGCACATGGAGCCAAGCCAGCAGTCAAGGGGAGCTCTTTCCCTGGCATCACCGGAACCCTGGAGGAAGCAGGTGCCCCGGCCCCAAGTGTGCTTTGGATGTTACGGCATGGGTTCTCCTTCCCACTTGGAGCGGGGAGGAGGGAGGCCGGCGCTCTTCCTCAGGCAGACTCCCCATGTGCCGCAGCGCCGAGGCCTGGCACCGGCAGCCTGCCTCCCTCCTGAGTCTGCCTGTGCCCATGCTTGGATGACAGCTGCGAGGGAGACCCACCTGCCCGACAGGCTTCTCCCCCACCAGTCCACAAAGCCCCTGAGCGCAGGGGCTGTGCCTGCCTGGTCACAGTGGCGTGCTATGGCCGTCACAGGGTCTGGCATTGGCAGGAATGCATGCCTCGATTTGGTTTGGGGAGAATGGTTGAGATACTTCATTTCAGAGCTGGGTGCTGTGCTATTCACGGTAGTTACTTCAGAGAGGGAGGGGCAGAGAGAGAGAGAGAGAGAGAGATCTCCCATCTGCTGGTTCACTCCCCAAATGCCCACAATAGTTGGGGCAGGGCGGGGCAAAGCAGGATCAAACTAGATCTCCCCCTTGGGTGGCAGAAACCCAATCATTTGAGTGATCACCGCTGCCCCTAGAGTGTGCATTACCAGGAAGTGGGCATTGGAGGTCTAGCCAGACTCGAACCCAGGCACTCCCAGGCGGGTGTTTTACCCCTGAGCCAAACGTCTGCCCGCCCGGTGGCTCCCCTCTCTCTTGGCTTTTGGCCCAGGTTATCTGGGCGGAGCAGTCCTGGGCCCTAGCCCTACTCTCTCTGAGGCCACGGCCTTTGAGGACGCGGACATTTAGAACTGGAAATGAACAAATGTCTGAGCGAACAGCTGGTTCTATCTCCCCCTGTTCTCTCGTGGGTCCTAGAGCAGGCACCTGGCATCACCACCCCTGTCCAGGTGCGCTGGTCGGCTAGGATGCAGCTGGGGACTGCCAGTGTAAGTCGAGCCCAGCGCGACCAGCGCCACCTAGTGGGCCGGGGCCCCGCGACAGCGCGTCCCCCTCTTTTCCGGTCTGCGGGACGGACCCTGCCCCGCTGCACCGAGTCCGAGTCCGGGAGGCTGGGCGGCCACCATCGCCTGGCGGATTCTCTGCTTCCAGAGAGTGTGGCCACCCTCGGCGGGGGGAGCATAGGGCCCCCAGGTTCCGGGGAGCGCTGCCCCGACGGCGGTGAGCCCGGCGCCCTGGAGGCGGCCTCCCTCCCCTTCCCCCACACTCCAGTCCTGTGGCTCCCCCTTCGTCACAAAGAGGCCATTGATTGCAAAGATTAGCCGGGCTGATGGGGAGAAGGGAGGGGAAATACAGACACTTGCACACTCACACACACGCACGCATGCACACAAACTCAGAGAGCCCGTTCCTCTGCCTGGGCTGGGTAGGTGGTGGAGGGAGGAGGGAGGGCCAGAGGGCAGGGCTGCTCCTGGGCAGCCAGCTCCTTGCCCCCCTCCCCATCCTTGCCCTACTCCTCCCCCATGCCTGAGCTTTGGAGGTGGATCCCCTGCCTGGCCTTCCAGGATGCATGCTGGCCGGCTTGCCCAGCCCCCTCCAGGTGTGGTCTCCTCTCCCCAGCCAAGACATTTGTTTGTGGCACCTAGAGGCTCTTTTAATGGCAGGTGAAGCACTGTGGCAGTGACTGTAAAGCAGTCCTATGTAGTAACACATCCTGGGCCACAAGCAAGGCTTGGGGACCTGGGCGGCCTCTCGGTAGAGGGGCGAATGGATGGCCCACAGTTCCCAGGGCATGAGTGCTGGGTGCCTTGTACTAGGGCACTGGGGAGGGCTGAAAAGGCAGCAGTAGCTTTGGTAGCAAGGCTTCTGGAATCTCTCTTCTCCTACCCTGGAAAAGACGGGCCTGGACCTTCCGGTGGGGGCTGGGAGGGGGCTGGGTTGGCGACCTGCTTGGAGGTGGCCCTCTGAGCCTTGGGCGAACTCCTGCTTGCTCATGGGGACAGCCGTGCTCTCGCAGCGTCTGAATTCCGGGCACCCTGAACTTCAGAGGCCGGGACTGTCCCAGGCTCCCTCTGAGTCCGCCCACATGGGTGTGTCTGGCAGGTAGTATTTGCAAAGAGAGCCAGGAGCCGTGGGAACCAACCGACCGTTCAGAATCCCACCTGGAACTTCCTGGAAGCTCCCGCTGGCCACCTGGCTGCCCGTGTGTGCCCAGGCTGGGGGTGGGGACAGACTGGGTGGGGATGCCACTGCTTGCCTGGTGTATGACTCTTCTTGCTCCCCAAAGCTAGGGCAGAGAGCGTGGCCCTGCATGGGTGTCCCTGATGGTGGGCAAGGCCGTGGTCGCGTGGCTGCCTGGAGCCGTGGATTCCTGCACACATCTGCAGGCTCTCCTCGTGGGAAGAGACCTTGGAAAACCTCTGCTCTCCCCCCCCCCCCACCTGCCGCTTCCATGCCGAATACTCACTTCCTCAGGCAGCGCAGCCCACCTGCAGGCTGGGACGCTGAGTTGGAAACTGTGCCAGGCAACCTGGACCCTACCCTGCCCCCACCTGCAGGGCACAGGGCCAGGCCAAGGTGTCAGGGACCAGCAGCCCCAGGCGGTGACAGCTGGCCTTTGCTGTCAGCTGGACACTGAGCTAAGTGCTCCTTCCTAGTCATCCTAAAACTCCAGGGCATCAGGTTTGTTGCTATCCCCATTGTATTGAAGAGGCACCTGAGGCCCAGAGAAGTCAAGGCATTTGCCCGAAGCCACATGGCAGGGCAGTGGCAAAGCTTGGATTCGAAACCAGGAAGTCTGGCCCTGGCCGAGAGCAGTCACCATGTCGTCTTGTGGGCGCTTCTGAGAGCGAGAGCAGACAGAGAGCGAGCCAGAGAATGAGGATGAGTGAGAGCGAGCGCACGCACGTGCGTCTTCACAGCCATTTCGGAGCGGCAGAGCTCGGCGGTGTCTCGGACGACTGGAAGGCCTGGATCAGACGTAAAAGCATCGGGAATCGCCTTTCTTCTCGTTCCTCTTCTTCCCGTCCCCTCTGGCCTCCATCCGCACTGCCGTTGCCTCTCTCTGAGTCCAGGGTCATCTGCTCTGTGCTTGTGCGTTCAGGAATTCCCCAGAGGCAGGAAAGCCCCGCCTGGGTGGCTCCAGGCCGCGAGGGAGACCCCAGCCTGCCTGGCAGACACAGGGCCATCCTCACAGCCAAGCCAGGAATAGATGTGGCTGGTAGATGGGAAATGAACAGGGAAGATTGTACCAGCCAAGGGTTAGGTGATGCACGGTTCAGAGAGCTTTATGTTCAGTTTTATGTCTAGGCAGAGCTGGAGACGAGGTTATCAGTTCTCTTCTAATTAGTGCAAGCAGGCTTCCCCTGGCACTGCTGCCAGGAGCCGGCTCTCCTGCTGTCTTGGCTTCGCCATCTGTCCCCAAGGGTGAGACTTGGGCAGAGTGCAGCCGAAGAGTAAGCCCTGGGTTGGGAGTCAGGATTCCTGGATCTTCAACCATGGTTCTGCCACAAGCTTGCCCTGTGACCTTGGGCAAGTGACCCTGACCTCTGGGCCTCCACTTCCTTACTTGGGAAAATGAGGGGACTACACCTGGACCACTCACGAGGACCCTTGAGTGGGTGTGCTCCCTGGAGTCTGTCCAACAGGGCTGCTGGATGGAGGTGGGCGGGCCAGGCCCTGTGGGAGGACACCAGGCCCAGAGGGAGGTGGGGGCAGAAACCCAGCTGATGCTCTTTTCACTGGCGTGCCCTTCTCTCGTGGAGAAAAAGGTACTTTTTTGGGATCCGTGTGAAGGCAGCTCATGGATAGCAGTGGCCATGCGAGGTTGCCGGGCAGATCGGCTCCCTGCAGCTAAATGAAGAAAAGGGAAGTTAGTGGTGGGTGCCCAGGGGGTGTGGGCCCTATGGCAAAGATGAGGGCACCCCTGGGAGCTGTAGTGCCCCGCCCCCTGTTCTGGAGCTGCTATAGGGGAGTCTGGGATCATCGCCGGCTCAGTTCAGTCTGGAACTGAGGGCTCAGGCCCCTGAATGAGGGGACGTGGAGGGGGCCCGCTGGTTAGGCAGGCTGGCCTCTGCAGGCCACTGGCTCCCGCCCCAGTCCCCACCTCCAACAGACAGCTCAACACAAGGAGAAGTAGTAGTCCTTCCCTTTCTTTTAGACCTTCCCAGTAAACCCTGCATTGTCTGATCTCAGCAGAAAGTCCCTCCTTTAGTCTAGCTCTAAGTCCTGCCAACTGCAGGTCCTGCTCATTCCCACACAGCACAGCTGTGCTATTCAAACAGCCGAGTCTTCCCTGGCCACTCTGTCTCTTTAGGAATGGGGTAGGCTGCAGTGAAGCCTGGGGCTGTCTCTTTTGCAGTAACAGCCAGGCCTGCCCCATCTCCCAGGTGCCCTGTCCTGCACTTCCAGGGTGGCTGTGCCGAGGGACGTTTTGTCTTGAGGACGTCCGCACTGCTGGCTGCCCGGGGTTCAGTCTGCTCCCCGATGCAGCCAGATGTGGGCTTTGAGTGGTTCGTGCTGGAGAGGAGGCCTCGGTGCATGGAAGCAGCCCTGTGTCTCTTTTACCCTGTCTAGTAACAATGATAATAATCCTAACAGAGAGCAGCAATGCCTGGCACACAGCAAGAGCACAACATTGCTCTAAGCCTCAGGCATTCGCATGAGGCTCTTTTCGCTGCTGTAACAAATGTAGCAAGAGTGGCTCCTGGCTTCTGGCAACTCCGGTTTATGGTCACATATCCTGCAGTAAAGGGTTGGAAGTCTGACCCAGGCCTGGCAGGGCTGGGCCAGCAAAGGGTAGGAGGGCGCCTCCCTTTGCTGAGGCTCAGGGAGTGATCCTGTTTCCTTGCCTTTTCTGGCTCCTGGAGGCCACTTGTCTCTTGGGCTCAGGGCCCCCATCTTCTGCCTCAAAGCCAGCAGATGCTGCGCCTCTGTCATTACTACCCCCCAACCCCCCAGCAAGGACTCTCTCCCACCTCCCCACCCCCATCCAGGACTCACGTAGCAAGGTTGGGCCAATCTGGATAATCCAGAGTAATCACTCCATATTAAGGGCCATTGCGTTTTAAAGATTTATTCTTTTATTTGAAAGTCAGAGTTACACGGGGGGTGGGGGTGGGGGGATCATCTGCTGGTACACTCCCCAGTTGGCCTTCCAACAGGTCTCCCACATGGGTGCAGGGGTCCAAGCACTTGGGCCATCTTGCACTGTCCTCCTAGGCCATAGCAGAGAGCTGGATTGGAAGTGGAATAGCTAGGACTTGAACCGGCACCCATATGAGTTGCTGGCACTGCAGGCATCAACTTTACCTGCTACACCACAATGCCAGCCCCTGAACTGCCATTTGAAAACACATTTCCTATCACTAAATAAGGCAAGCTCTTCATAGGTCTCAGAGGCTGGACCCCTAATTTGAAGTCCATCAGTTTGCTGACTGCAGTGTACTTGAACTTTTCCATACAAAGGCAGCCTGAAAGGTAGAGTCATTGTTTCCACTTTAAAGATAAGGAAGCCAAGGCACAGAGAAGCTAAATAACTTGTGCAAGCTTTCTTGCAAGGTGCAACATTCGAGATTCAAATGGAGGCGGGCCGATTGCGCAGCTGTGCCTCAGTCACTGTAACACAGCAGGACCAGACGTGTGGGGCAGGAGACCGCCTGGATTCCACGTGGTCCAAGGCCAAGGCCCCCTGGGTCACTGAGCAGTGGAGCAGCACATCTTTGATGAGCACCTACTGTGTTCTAGGCCCTGGGAGGGGCTCCCTGGGTGGTGACACAGCGCCACTTTGAACCCAGGGTCCAAGCTTGTTCTCTTTCCACATCCTGTTATAGACAGGGGTGGGGACGCTCCCGCAGAGACAAATAGGAGAAAGGGCTGTGCTCAGGTGGGAACGCACGGCCCTGGGGATCCCGCAGGCCCCTGCTGGATCCTCTCAGAGCCCAAGGGGGCTGTCTCCCCAGACTTCCTACCTGTCCATCACAACGGGGCGTGGGCCCTGGGTGAGCCTGGGACCTGCAAATCATGGAAATTAAGGCCAATTAGAGGGGGAAGCAGCAGCCCCTGGCAGGGCGGCGGGCCGCACAGGCAGCTCGGGAACTTTATGGCGCTCCCTCCCAGTTTGTGGTCCAGCTGGGAGGTGGAAACTGCCAGCTCAGCACCAGGCAGCTGCTGTGAGATGCTGACACACACCTTGGGAGGGGGAGATCACCTCCACCCCCCCACACCCCCCCGCCTGGGTCCAAGCCACTGCTGCCCTGATCTCCATCCATCCACGGGGACCACTGACATCAGCCGCCGGTCCACGGGGCTCTGTCTCGGCCTCTCACTGTGGGCGCCTCCTATAGAGGATTAAGTCCAGGGATAGGAGGAGGGAGGGAAGCAGACTCGGGTCACCTTGGCACTGTGCGCCTGCGCGGCTATGCCGGTTCCCGCTTCCTCCCCACGTGGTATTCCACGCCAGCCAGCTGGATGGGTCTTCCCCCTTCCCCGGCATGGGCAACTCTCAGACAGACCCTTCCTCTGCCATTTTCTCTGTGGAAAAGAGGCCAAGCCCCCCTTCCCCCGCCGACGGGAGCGGAGCAGAGCAGAGGAGGCCCCCTGGCTGTCTGGGAGTGGTGGCCGGATGGTGCCCAGGCAGAGAGCCAAGTGAGGTCTCCGGTTTCCACATCTCTGCCTTTCAGCTGTGCCCCCAGGCCCTCCCCTGCCCTGTGGCGAGGAGCACAGACAGGCCTGTGTGCTGGGGAGAGTGGCTGGCCCTGAGCGAGGCCCGAGGAGGGCAGGGGCTCATCTGGAAGGGGGCGGGGGTATCTGGGGACGAAGGCGAGCTGGCTGCACCGTCGGGGCGGGAGCTGTGGCATTGCAAGGGGAGCCCCTGACCCCTGTTTTGCTCTGAGATCTGGTTTTTTGGGACAGGCCCTCTGAGCTGGGTCTAGGTCCACCTCCCGAGAGACCCCAGGGGAGCAGGACTGCTCACTGCTCTGTCTCCGCCCCGCTTGAGGCCTCTGAGCTGCCCTCGGCTGCCCTGGATTTCCTGGTCATGTCTGACCCATGTGGTCCCGTGACGGGGGGACCTGGGCCAGGGCAGGGAGGCGGAGCTGGACAGGGCAGTGCCCGTGCCCTTGCTAGCATGGGCCAAGTGGAGGGCAAGTCCCCAGGGAAGCCCAGCAGCCCCCTTAATACTTGAATGTGGGGGCATCAGAGGGATAGTCTGAGGGGTGCCAGGCTCTGCCCAGGGCACCGGCTGTGCTACCACAGCATAGGGCCCGTTCCTGCCTCCCTCTGAGCCTCCCACCAGCCCTGCCGTTCCTGGCTCTCCTTATGGGACTCTACCCCATGACTCATGTAAGTGGCCTTGGGCAGGTGGCTTAACCTCGCGATGCCTCCAAATGCGAGTGACAGCACCTGCCTGGCAGGGTTATTATGGAGATGAAGTGAGTTTAATACATCAAGTGTGCAGAGTGGCAGCAGTGACACAGAGAGTGCTGTGGTCGTGCTGCCTGCTCCAATCGTGGTGACGCCCACGTTGTTCCAAAGGCCACAGGCTGCCGGGTCCCCACTGCAGAGTCCCGGGTCACGTAGGCTGGGGCGGAGTGCTGGGCGTTCCACCTGAAAGCTCTGGCACCTTGGGGAAGTGCCCAGCCTCCCTGGGGCTGTTTCTTCATCTGTAACCAGAGCAACAGCCCTGACGTCATACAGCCGTGACGATGTGATGTGGACACAGCACACGAGCCGTGGCCTCGCCTTCCTGGTCGGGGTGTGGGTTTAGGGAGGCCTGTCTTCAGGCTGTGCCAATCCAAAGCCAGGAGCCAGGTGCTTCTCCTGGTCTCCCATGGGGTGCAGGGCCCAAGCACTTGGGCCATCCTCCACTGCACTCCCGGGCCACAGCAGAGAGCTGGACTGGAAGAGGAGCAACCAGGACAGAATCTGGTGCCCCGACCGGGACTAGAACCCGGGTGCTGGCGCCACAGGCAGAGGATTAGCCCAGTGAGCTGTGGCGCTGACCCCGAGGAGGGCTCTTGAAGAACAGCCATGACCTTCGGGAGGACCACAGTGGGCCGGGATGTTCCACAGGAAGGGCGATGTCACCCGCTCTTGCTAGGACTTGTGAGGACTCAGAACAGGGCTCCCAGCTCTTCCTGGGCCACTTGGGGCCCCAGAAGCGGAGCGGTGACAGGTGGAGGCGAGGTGACATCAGTGCCTGGGCCTTGCCTGTGCTGCTGTCACTGAGCAGGACCAGATGGGAGAAGGACAAAAGCTGAGACCCTGCAGAGGGCAAGGGCACACCCAGGGTGGTCAACCACGACGGGATGGGAAGGGTGAGCTCTGTGTGCAGGGCCCGCCCCATCCCACCACGCCCCGCCTCACCCGCCGCTCTCCATTAGGTACCCGCTCGGGCTCTCCGTTCTGTGCATTTATGGATCTCGTCACAATTGGTTCCATGTGTAAGTTCCTACCAGAATGTAGAAGATTTGTCTCGCCCGCTAAAATAAGCGTAAGCTCCGAGTTTGGAGCCCGTGTCTGGAGCTGGGGCCTGGCACGTGTGCTCAGTGATTGTTTGATGACCGGATATGCAGCAGTAGCAGCTAGTACTTATTTCGCTTTTATTATTTCCATCCTTACTCTGGGCGCTTGATGTACGTGAACCTTTTAAACCCCCCAGGATTTCTGTGCCTATTGTCCCCACTTTCCAGCAGAGGAAACTGAGATGGGAGAGGATGAGTGACGTGCCCAAGGTCACGGTCGTCAGTGGGTGGAGCTGGGATTCCAGCCAGGCAGTTTGGCTCCTGTGTCCGTGCCTCTAGCAGCTGTTCTGTGCTACGTCCTTGAAGGAACCGGGAAGAGAGTGAATGTGCCAGGGAAGTGGGAAGACCCCACCACATCAGACAGATGTGGTGTGTGCAGCATCTGTCAGGCGTGTCTGGGAAGAGAGTGAATGTCATTGCTCCTCTAGATGAGGCCCCACGATCCAGATGCGTGGGACACAAGTCACCCCTGCTTGCCTGGAGAGGGACAGGGACCCTTGGGAGGAAGTCAGTTGCCCTTTGTCCATGGTGCAGTGCAGGCACCCAGCACCATGCTGTGGCTTGAACGTGTTCCCCCAAGCTTACCTGTTGGAGATGTGGCCCTGATAAAACCATGCTGATGTTGAGAGGTTTCTGTGAGAGGAGGCTGGGGTGTGGGCAAGAGGTGATCATGGGGGGGCAGTGATCTAGCTACCAGGACACGCTGGGGAGCAAGCAGTTAGGAAGAGAAGTGCTGGAGGGTGCAAAGACAGCAGCGGGAAGTGGGCACAGCAGCCGCTGCCATCCAGAAGGCCCTCGCCGGGAAGCAGCACCTTGAGCTTGGACTTCCCAGCCTTCAGAACCCAGAGAGAGAACTTTTCATCCCTTATAAATGAGCCTGTCTTGGGGCTGGTGCTGTGGCGTAGTGGGCTAAGCCTCCGGCTGCAGTATCCCGTATGGGCTCTGGTTTGAGACCTGGCTGCTCCACTTCCTATCCAGCTCCCTGCTAATGTGCCTGGGGAGACAGCAGAGGATGGCCCAAGTGCTTGGGTCCCTGCACCTGTGTGGGAGACCTGGAAGAAGCTCCTGATTTTGGCCTGGCCCAGCCCTGGCCATTGCGGCCATTTGGGGAGTGAACCAGTAGATGGAAGACCTCTCTCTCTCTCTCTCTCTGCCTCTTTGTAACTCTGCCTTTCAAATAAATAAATAAATAAATGCTTTTAAAAAATGAGCCCATCTCAGGTGTTTTGTTATTGGAGAACCACCAGGGGACAAGCGTGTGCCCAAGAAGCCCTGGATTCCATGTCCAGGTCTCTGCCTCGCCCCAGGCCTCCTGAGTCCCTAGAAGTACCTGCTGACGGGGCGGGGTCTTCCTCGTCACCATCAGAGAAGGTCGAGGAAGGTCCACCTGGAAACACGTTTGCTCCTCTTGCCCCCGGCCCCCCTCCACGTCTCTGCTGCATCTGCGCTATGCTCTCTTCCTGCTTCTGTCCCCGAACCCCGTCGCTGACCCTCTTCCTCACTGCTCGCTTCTGGGCCTGTCCTGCTTTCTCTTTTGGCCAGACCTCCCCTGCCACAGTTGCCTCTTACCCATGCCCCAGCCACCTCTCCCAAAAGCCTTGCTAAGGCAGGACGGAACCTGGCCTCCGCGGTCCTTCTGGCAGCCGTCCTTGGATATGCCTGGGATCCCTGCTCAAGGGGGAGGTACACCTCCGTGCAGTCCTGCCGTCCTTGGCACTGGGGAGCCTGCCCTCATGCAGGTGAGATGAGGACAGAGCGGGAGACCTTCTGAGATGGTGAGGGTGGGAGGGAGGCGGAGCTGGCTCTTGGTGGCGCTCTGGCTTTGCTGGGTACCCGTGCAAGTCTGGGGCCGGGGTGAAATTGCTCATGACCCCTGAGGGGCTCATGCTGTCTCCTGCAGTGTTCTCCGATCTCCACCCCGCCACACCTCTGCAGCTCAGCCTGACCTCAGAACCAATAGGCTATCGCCAGTCTCAGCCCCACTCTCAGCTCCAGGCTTGGTTCATTTGCAAAATGGCTGGGAGATAGGGCTTGACTTCTGTGGTCACCCTGGCTTCCAGGTTTTGAGAAGATCTTGCTACTTGGGAAGCCCCTGGGACTTTTCAGCAAAAAACTACCCTCACCCCCAGGAGAATGAATGGAAGACTCCAGACAGGGAGGTGCCTGCTGTGGTAGGCCCCAGGCCAGGGGTTTCACCTCGGTTATCTTATCATAAGAACTCTCTCCTACTCTCCCTTCCCCATGACTTCCCCTCTGCTCCCCTCCTACTTCTCCCTCTTCTTCCAGAAGAAATGAGGGCTCAGAAAGGCGCAGGTAACTTGCTCAGGTACCCTGTGTAAGAGGCAGAGACAGTCTGGTGTCAGGGTCGTGTTGTTCAAAGTCCCTGCTGGGTCCGAGATGTGGAGCGGGAGCAGGTGTGAAGGGTGGGCTGAGGCTGGAGCAGGTGACAGGTGGACTGGGATTGGAGCAGGACTTGATGGCCACTGTTCTCACTGGGGTGCCACACGTTGTCACCAGAACAGAGAGGTCCGTCTCAGGACTGGGGACTGGCGACTGCCCTAGTCCGGGACATTAACCCTGGGGAGGAGGCAGAGGTGCTTTGTAGCAAAGGCAGGAGGGGCCCTGAGCAGCAGTTAGGGAGGCTGTGGGCAGGGGTCACAGGGAAGGGGACTCTGAGACTCTGGCCCCCAGAGGTGTGAAAGCAATCCCGGAGGAGGGCGGTGTGCAGAGCTGCGGCTGCTGACGGCAGGGCAGTCACCCACACTGCACACAGGCACAGGCAGGCCTGTCTCTCTCTGTCACAGACACAAACAGGCCTGTGCGCGCTCTCTCTGACGACACTGCACCTCCTGGCGCTGGGCTGCTCTGCCTGTGCCCAGCCCCACCCACACCCAGCCTGGCTCTGTGTGCGCGCGTGTGTTCCTCCTGCGTGCTGCTCCTGCTGTTTGTTGGCTGCCCCCAGGTTTGCACAAACACACACACAGTCTGAGACGCTGCCATGTGTCAGTCTGTCCCTCTGTGTCTCGACTGCTTCTCTGTGTGTCTCTATGTCTCCCCAGTCTGTGCTCAGCACTGGTTCCCAGAAAGCCCCGTGGGACCTTAAGCAGCCTGGGCTGTTTCTCGTCTCCTTTCTCTCCCACTGCCTGCAGTCCCCCGAGGCCTGCCACCAGCCCCTCAGTCCATGTAACCCCTCAGGTGCCCCGCACAGCCTCCACGCACGTCCTCCCAGCCTGGTGGCAGAGCCGGGCAGGCCGCCTCTGGAAAGCTGTGTTCCCAGGCGCAGCTGGCCAGGGAACGGCTCTGTGGGTGGGGAAGGCAGGGCTGGAAGCGATCTGTCTGCCTTGGACACTTCTCTGTGGACATTTTTGTGCGTTTGCCATGATGCTCCATTCACTGCAGCTGATGTCATGGTAGTGTGTGGGAGCGGCTTTGACATCCGTGTGCAGCAGTGCTCGGAGTCCTGATCCAGGAAGCCTGGTTCTAGCTCCAGCGGAGCCCTGGCTTTCTCTTCGGACAGGTGAGGGGTTTGGAACCGAGGCTGTTCATTACTGCAACCGTCTTCAGTGTCTAGGAGACTGCTACGGGTATCTTTCTCTGCACAGACACCCTGCACACACACACACACACACACACACACACACACACACACACGCATGTCCAAAGGCAGCTTAGCTACTCTGTTTTCCAAGAACTGTCCCAGCTCAGCTGGCCCCAGGCTCCTTCTCACGGTGGGGGCTTAGAGTAGAGGGAAGGAAGAGTGTGTGTGCATCTGTGCCTGACACACGCGGGCACACACGCCACACCACTCTGCTGTGAAATGTGCCTCCCAGTGACGATGACCTGTGACCTCAGCAGCCTCTCCCCTGTCCCCGCACTCCTCCCTAAAGCAGAGATCTAAACCCCCAGCCCTGCTTGGCTGTGGGGTAGCAAAGAGAGGCAGGAGAAGCCAGGGAGGGGCGTGGAGTGGTCCCAGGACCCAGGAGTGCAGAGTGAGGACGACCCTCCTGGTTGTGTGTACGGCCAACAGTTTTCCAAGCATTTCACCTAAACATGGAACGCCGTTCTGCAAGCAATGGAAACGGCTGAGGGCTGCGCTGTTTGTGTGAAGGTGGGTGGGCGCTCCACTCAGCGCCTGCCCCCAGCACCTCTCACCCCTGAGCCAGTGAGCTTCCTGAAGCCCTTGGGGGCTTTGAGCAACACCACCTGAAGCCCATCCTTCTGCAGGGTGAGCTCTGGACCAATAGCACCAGCATCACCTGGAGACTCACCCCAAATGCAGGTTCTTAGGCTCCGCCCTAGCCCTGCCCAGGCACTGGGGGGCAGCCCCAGGGATCCATGCTCACCAAGCTGTCCCGGTGGTTCTGATGCACACTCCAGCTGGGGAGCCACTGGCCCCACGCAGCCGCCCTGCTGGACAGCTGAGGAGCTGACACCTGGAGAGGTGAGCATAGCAGGCGGCAGCTCGCCAGCCATTTTTCCCCGGGAAAGTCTGTGTGCTGAAGCCTTGGATTGGCTCCCTCTTCTTCTCCAGGGCTGGTGGAAATGCAAAGTGAGGCTCCACTGAAGGGCGGCCAGCGAGGGGCACCCTCCAGGCCTGGACATGTGAAGGGGATGTGATTGAGGGTGAAGAATCAGAGTGTGGGTGGCTACCACTCTTGTAGTCAATCTGGGGAGACTTTCTGGAAGAGGCAGACTGAGAAGACCAGGCTTTTTCAGCAGTGAAGTGTAGGTCAGCGTGAGGGAGTGCAGGGGGCAAGCTGGACATGGAGTTGGAAGGGCGCAGGCTGGGAGCCAGGCTGGCAGGGCAGGGTGTGGCCCCTGGGTGGGGCCCGGGGCGTGGAAGCACTCAGCTTGCCAGCCCTGCTAAAGTGCTCCTGAGCCTGGGGACTTCTCTCCTGGAATTAGGGAGCCTTTAACATCTCCCACTAATTAGCACTGCCTGCTAGTGACGAGGGAGGAGAGGGGAGCTTGGAGCCAGGCAGCTTTGAAAGGCGACGCTGCTCCTTGACAGCGCCGGCCTGGGGAGGGTTCAAAGGCAACTTCTGAGCCAGCCGCACGTTTCATGTTCCTGAGAGCCTCGCTTCCCAGGCTCCAAAGACAAACAGTGGGGTTTCAGGGTTTTCCTCCCTTTTTGCAGATATTTCGTTCCAAGTGAGCTTTCACCCAGGGAGGAGGCAGAGCTGGCCGGCTCCCTGACCCTCCAACTCCACAGCTGCAGTAGAACCTGCTTGGGACCCCGCCCCCCAGGGCCCCCCTGAGCCCAGGCCACAGAAGCAGGTGCCCCAGCCTGCCGGAGTCGAAGCTGGGTGAGGACCCAGACTTCCTCTTTGTCTCCAGCTCCCCAGGGCTGAGGCTCTCAATAACAGCTGATGGAGCCACTGGGTGAGAGAATGGTGATCTTTCACCTGCTGCTCCCACATCACTTCCTGCAGCTCCCTGCCCTGTTTTGCGGCACAGGGAACTACATTTCCCAGGTTCCCTCACCTTCTGGATGGTTCCAGCCAATCGGAGGCACTGGAAGGCAGATGTGGGAGGAGGGGCGAGGCTAGGCTGTGCCTTAGCTCTCTGCTTGGGGCCAGCTCTCTGCGGTGTGCTTCTCCTTTACCGCACCTGCTGTACAGCCGCCCCTCTCTATCTGGTCCAGCTCCGTCTGGGTCTGGAGGGGAGTCCCCACCTTGTTTTCAGCTCCTGTCTGGTGATCTCTGCCTCTGGGGTTCTGGAACCGTGCCTCGTCCCTCCAGGCCCAGGAAGGGGACAAGTGCCTGCTGTTACCCATCCCTGGGTCCTGCTCTTACCCATCCCTGGGTTGCACTACCTCCTATGTCACCTGCTGAGCCAAATCCCTCAATGAAACCCCTCTGCTTGAAAGGCCTGGGGTGGTTTCCCTGTTTTCACTGGGCTTAGTGGATGAATGGGCGAGTGCATTGCATGTTCCCTTCTAGAAAAGTCTAGATGAGCAGCCAGTGCCGAGACGGTTTGACCTGCCTGGGACCTGGAACCCTGCATGTGTGATGGCTTTGCTCTGGGCAGGATGCTCCGTCCCACCGCCAGGGTGTGTGCCCAGGGGATGGTGCACTCCTCTCCGAGCACCGCTCATCCCTCTGTCTTTGGCTCTGCTGCATAATGTAAAAGTGTGAGATTGACAGCAGATTAAATTGTTCTTGCTCCACCCGCATCCCATATGGGCTCCAGTTTGAGTCCCAGCTGCTCCACTTCCAATCCAGCTCCCTGTGAATGCATCTGGGAAAGCAGAAGAGGATGACCTAAGCGCTTGGGCCCCTGCACCCAAATGGGACTCCTGATTGGAGTTCTGGGTTTCTGGCTTCGGCCTGGCCCAGTCCTGGCCATTGCAGCCATCTGGGGAGGGAGTGAATCAGCAGATGGAACATCTCTGTCTGTCTCTCCTCTCTCTTTGCCACTTTGTGTTTCAAATAAATAAGATAAACTCTTAAAAAAAAATTTGGTCCACCTCACACCCATTAGAGTGGCTACTGACAAAAGCTAGACAATAAGTGTTGGTGAGGGTGGGGAGGACCAGGAGCCCCGTGTGCTGATGGTGGGAATGTAAAATGACAGTTGCAGTGAAACACAGCATGGTGCTTCCTCCGGAAAGCAAGCAGAACTGCCACGTGATCCGGCAATTGCACTTCTGGGTGTGTGAGTATACCTAGAAGAATGGAGAGCGGAGTCTAGGAGATGTTTATACACTGTGTTCGCAGCAGAGTTTGTCACAATGGCTAACAGGTGGAAGCAACCCAAGTGTCCAGTGGGAGATGAATGGGCAAACACAATGAGGCACGGACATACAATAGAATGCGCGCTCAGCCTTAGAAAGGGAGGGCGCTCTGACACACGCCACGGCGGGGACGAACCTGGAGACGCCCTGCTAGGTGACATGGGCCAGCCGCGAAAAGACCAATACTGCGGTGACTCTGCGAACACGGGAGGGACTTAGAGACAGAGTGGTGGCTCTGGAGGCTGGAGGGAGGCAGAGGGAGTGGAGAATTATTATTTAATGGGTACCGAGGTTCAGTTTCACAAGGTGGAAAGGACAACGCAGATGGGTGGCGACCGTGGTTGCACAACACCATGGATTCGGTGCTGCTGAACTGTGCGCTTCCTAATGCTGCAGGGAACAGACTTAGTGTTGTGTGCATTTTTGCATTATATTATGGATACCACCATTAAAAAGAATAGCAACACCACGCTGGACATGGCGCGAAGGCACAGCGAGGTGCAGAAAGGAGCGAGCTGGCCCCTGCCCGGCAGATTCCCGCGTCCCTGTTTCTGCAGCCACTGACCGTGTATCGTTGGGTGGATCGTCTTATCCTTGTTTCACAGAGCATGGCACTTGGACTCCAAGAGCTGGCAGCGCCTCTCTGCTCTTCCACAGCCAAGCGGTGCCTGTTCCGTCTCACTCCGGTGCCTCGCGTCACCGGCCCGCCTGTCCCTGCCGTTTCAGCTCCCTTGAAACCCTCCTTGTCCTTGGCCGGTATCCCAGGTGGTCTGCCTGCCTCTAGGCTCGCTCTCTTCCAACCCATCCTCCACAGCCTTGCCAGCGCCGTTCCTGGGACTCAAACTGAACCACATGACCCATTGCTTAAAACCCTGCAATCACTCCTCTTGCTTAAGGAGCAAGGCCCAGTCTCCTCGGCGTCTGGCTCTACCTGGACTCCAGCTGAGCCTCTTTGCCTCCCTCCCTCTCAGTCCCCACTCCCACCCCCCTCCAGCCTCCTGAAGTGGTTTCTGAGACAGAGCTGGGGGGCCACACCTCCTTGCCTTTGCCTGTGCTGTGCTCTCCACCACTCCCCCCCGCCCGCTCTGGGAAGCTCCTATCCTTTCTTCAAGTCTGGCTCCATACCCCACCAGACATCTGGATACCCTGCCCCAGTCCCCTGCTCCCTTTGTGCGGCTGCTCCTGTTGCAGTGGGCTCCCCTGGCATCCACCTGTGCACAGCTCACTTCCCTGCCTTGTGTCGCACTTAGCGCTTTATCTGAAAATATTGATTGATCACTGAACCTGCCAAGCACTAGGCCAGACCCTGGGTGCTTGGCTCATGGGCTAGAGTGTAACAATCATGCTAGCAGTAATGACGCCAATTGGTGTATGACTATGGATTCGGAAGGAGAAGGAATGGGTGTGATGGCCTCAGTGTCAGGGACTGGTGTGTGCCATGTTTGGCCCTCGCCCCATCCCTGGGCACCAGTGCCCTACCTGCCCAGTGTATTTATAGCATCCCTGGCGCAGTCTGTGAGCCCCCTGTGCTGGTGCTTGGGGGGCGCTCTGTCTCTTCAACCTGTGTCTCCAGGGCCTGGTCCCTAGCAGATGCCGTGATAAATATGGGTTAAGATAAACATGGAACCACACCCCCAGGGGCATTGGGATGAACCTTGCTCTCTGGAAGGTCCCAGGCCACTGGGTAGAGGGTCACAGCTCAGACCAGGGCTGGCTAGTCCCTCTCTCTGAGTACTCCTCTCTGTGGCCATGGGAAATGTGGAAAGGGAGTCCTTTCACCTCTGTTGCCCACTAGCTGTGTGGCCTTGGGCAGGCCACAGAGCCTCTCTGAGCCTCTTCTGAGCCCAATGTTGGTAATAATAGTGCTCACAACCTAAGCTTGCTGTGAGGAGATCTGACTTAATACACAAAGTATCTGCGCAATGCCTGGGATAGGCTGTGTGCCCTTTAAATCTGAGTTATTACTATTATTTTTTACTGTAGAGTCCCAAGAGTGCTGTTCTGTCACACGCATGGTCTCCCCACCAAATCCCGCACCGCCCAGCCCCCTCTGGCCTGGCACGCGACTGGAGTCCCTCTTCTCCTCTTGCTAAGAAGCTGTGGGTAGCTGGGGCTTAATTAAGCACGCTTCACTGGGGTGTGATTAGCGGCTGCTGTGTGAGTCAGCAGAGGGGGTCAGGGTTGGGGAGAGGCCGGGGGGCTGGGGAGAGCAGAGCAGAGGCTCCTGCCACCTGGGCTGGACTTCCACTTTGGTCAGCAAGTAAGGCGACATACGGGGCAGGGCGGGGGGCAATGCCCCAGTCTCTGCCTCTAGCAGCTCTCTCCAGATGTCCATGTTAGCCCTGAGAGCTCTAGCTGTGCCATTCATTCATTCTTGACAACTGCCAGGTGTTGTCATAGGTGCTGGACGCAGGTCATGGTCCTCACGTATCATGCATAGGCTGGGGGGCGTGGACAAGGATACAGAGACTTAAATATCCCATGACATCTGCCACCACATGGGGGCACACGGGAGACCCCAGGAAGGGCTCACTCCTCCTTCCTGTGGGTCTGCCCTATCCTGCCTGCCTCCCACCCTGGACTCCCCCACCTGTCTCTGTCCCCCACCAAATGGTAGGCAGTCTGAGGCCGCAGACCACGTGGTACTCACTGCCAGGTCTTGGAGCAGTGCTGGGAGCCCGGCAGGTGCTCAGAAAGCTGATTGCTTGGTTGTTGACTGAAACCAGACATTGGAAGCCACCGGCTGTGTGAATCCCCAGAGCAGAGGTGGCCACAGTCCGCCCACAGCCAGCCTATCTCGCATGGCTGTCAGGTTGAGCATGATTTCTACGTTAAAAATTTTAATTGACCCATAACATTGTACATATGTTTGGGCTACAGTGTGATAGTTTGATATGCATGTTCATTGAGAGTTTCTGAATTTTCAAAGGGTTGGATCATTAAAATAATCAATGAGCAGCAATTTATAGAGATACATGGGGGTGCCTCAAGAAGCTTTTGGAAAATGGAATTCAAAGAAATGTAAGGTGCAAAATGTTTTTGAAACTCACACACAAAGGAGTCTTGAAAAAGTTCGTGGCAAGTGCATATTATGAAAAAGCTATGCGTGGATTTCAAAATGCTTTTCACCAAAATAAGCTTATCTTTTAATTGTACTTTTCTGCAACTTTTCTGAAGTGGCCTTTTATGTGTTCTGCAAAGCCTGAAATATTTGCTTTGTGGCCTGTTACAGAAAGAATGGCTGAGCCCTACCCTAAGAGCTCCTCTGCAACCCACTTTCCTCATCCACGAAGTGTGAGTGCTGAGTTAGACGCCACAAAGGTGTAAAGTGGTAAAATTCTGCTTTCCGTACTCTCGTCCTCCAGGGTCCATTTGTACTCAGCCTCATATCACGAGCATCTCCCACAATACCCTGCACGTAGCAGGTGCTCAGGAGATGGAGGCTGGCGAGATGAGCACATGCTCACCCTCCCCAGCCCGGATCTCCCGGGTGGGACAGAACCACAGAGTTCATGCGTGGTCTCTCGAGGCTCCACCCCCTCTCCAGTCTAGATCCTCTCTGTGCTGGGGAATGCAGTTACCACTCGTGTTCTCCTTGGCTGTGGGGTCTGGGAGGGACTTCACAGGGCTCAGGGATGCATGCCGGGTTCTAGTGGGATGAGAGAGCTCTCAGAGCTTGGCTGTGTCTCTGCACAGCTGTGTGAGCCTGGGTAACTAATTTAACTCTCTGAAGCTCCATTTCCTCACCCGGAAAATGGAGATAAAAATTCAGCTGCTACTTCTCACCGTTACAGTGAGAACTAAAGGAGGAAATGAAATGCAGAGGCACTTTGTGGCTTCTACTTGTCACTGTGTCCTTACTGCTATCTCTGGACTAACGGGCACTCCGATTTGTTACTCAGTTGCACTTGGTACAATTTGACACATAGAGTAGTTCTGGTAAGAGACATGGCTTTGTTTTGTTTTTGTTTTAATTTTATTTATTTATTTGAGAGGCAGAGTTATAGACAGAGAGGTCTTCCATCTTCTTGTTCATTCCTCAAATGGCTACAAAGACTGAAGCCAGGAGCCAGGACCTTCCGGGTCTCCCACATGAGTGCAGGGGCCCAAGCACTTGGGCCAACTTCCACTGCTTTCCCAGGCTATTAGTAGGGAGCTGGTTGGGAAGCGGAGCAGCAGGAACTTGAACCGGGGCCCATACGGGATGCTGGCACCACAGGTGGAGGCTTAACCTACTGCACCACAGTGCTGGCCCCGTGGCTTTGCTCCTAAAGGTCAAGTAGAGTCTAAAGCTGCCCTTTAGAAAGGCCCAGGAAGAGTGGGCTGAGGGATAAGTGTTTTTGGGCTTGTGGCTACCTCCGTGCCTAATCTCTGCCTGCCCCCTTGGTTGTGAGAGTTGAGGAAGACTGTGGGAAGGGACAGCTTATTAAGGCTGTCACCATGTCTAATCTTTGGTTAACCTTTTCTTTTCAGCGAGCTCCCCCAGATGAGGGGCTTTCCACAAGTTCATGGACGACGTGCATTAGCTTTGAATTCCACTTCCCATGAGCTGTTGGAAACACTTTCCTCTGTCACCATGATTGTTTCCACCGGGACCCTCTGGTAGGCATATTGTTCCCCTCACTTTATAGGTGGAGATAGCAAGGTTCAGGGAGGCTAAGTGACTTACCCAAGGGACACGTTCCCAGGGGGACAAACTCGGGGCTCCTTCCTTCCAGGGATTTTTCTATGACCCCAAACCATCTCCCTCACCCGCTTCAGTTCTTCCCACAACTCGGCCTTCTTTTTGCTCATCATTCTCCTTGTGGCTCATGGGGAGTATCCCCGTGCCCCACCCACCTGTGCTGGTGCAGGTGCAGCTGCAGGCTCCTGCAATGCAAACCCACTGCGTGACAGAGGGCTTTCCCCTGCCCGACCCCGGGGAGCAGGGGTGGAGCTGCCTGGGGAAGGCACGTGCCGGCAGCACCAGGGCAGAGGTGTCAGACTCGGTTACGGTGATGTGGACTTTTCATGCTGCCAGGGGGCCTGGGTGTCATGCTGCATTAAATGGGCACTGAGGGCCCGGGAGATCCAGCTGCCTGGCCCTCTCCCCTGCCCTGCTTGACGGCACTGAGTGTCCTTCCTGGCCCCCCGGGAATGCATTTGGGACCAAGTGTTGGGCTGGGGGCAGGAAGCCTTGATCCCTCAACAGCTGAGCACTGCCTCCTGGGGGCCAGGCTCCTGTTGGCGGCAGGAGAGGAGAGCCCTGGGGTGGCAGGGCGGCAGCTGCCACCTCTCACCTGCACCGCCTCCACCGGGCTGACGTCCAGGCCCTCCCCTCACACCCAGCTGCTAAGGGAACAACACCTACACTTCAGAGAGGCCTCAGGCCTGCTTACCTCTGCCTCTGTCTCCTCCTCCTCCACCCGGGCTGTGCTCCAGCCATGAACCTGTGCAGCCCCAGACACACGACCCCAGCGTGTGCTGATCTAGCTGCTGGGTTGCCTGTGACTCCCCCTTTAAGATGCACCTCCTCCGGGAAGCCTCCTCTGCCTTCTCTCCCACCGGGCAGGCCACACAGCTGGGCACAGGCCCTTACCTTGGCAGTTACCAGCTTCTGTTGTGGTTGTTTGCTGAAATTTCTCCCTGACTCTCAACAGAGTGACTGTGAATTGAGATGGCATCATAATTGCCTCTGTGGCTTCTCAGCTCTGGCTTGGCCTGTGTTGCTGATGGTTAACAAATGCTTAGAAAATGCTGGAATTAGCAAGTTAGTTAATGTCTGGGGCCATCGGAGAGGTTCCTTCCTCAGTGTCCCTGACACATCCCCACGGGACAGGAGAGGGAGGTCTCAGAGCCCGCAATCCAGGATGCCCATGGAAAGGCCTGGGAAGCAGGCCCTGGGCGCCCAGGAAAGGAGAGGTGTCTCCAAAGAGCTGCTAGCCCACTCCCGGTCCAGGGGTGCCAGTCCCTGTGTCCCCCTGCACAGGGCTCCATCCCTGTTCCTCTGTTATGGAGAGCTGAGCCGGCCTCTGAGCCCGCCCCCATTCCCCCCCAGCCCTGGGTGAGGAGCTGCATTTGCTGTGACATCATCAGCCCGGCCAGCTCCAAACTAGGTCAGAGCCTGCTGGCAGGAGTCGGCCAGCACCGGCTGCCCAGCGGCCAGGCCATGTGCTTGTAGCCTCTGGGGAGTGAGAGCAGGGGCGCTGCTGATGCGGGGGAGGGGCGTGGCTGGGGTGGAAGAGACAGTCTCATACTGGGGCCAGGGCAGGCTGGCATCCCACACCTCTTGAGTGAATGATCAGCCTGTCATCTGTTCACTCCACTGTTGCACGAACGTTTGTTGGAGGCTTGCGTGGTGTCGGGCACTGTCCCAGGTGCTGAGGCAGGAGGCAGAGACCCCTGTCCAGAGAGGGACACAACCACATAACCAGCCACAGCACGCTGTGCGGGGAGAGTCAAGGCTACGCACCAAACGCTCCTGACCCTGGGGGAGGGCGTGAGGGGTCTCTGGAGGACAGAGAGCCACCATGGCCTGAGGGACAGCTGTGGCACTTACGCAAGAGCTAGTTCCAAAGCCCCCCTTTCTCACCCTCAGCCTCCCCGCCAGCGTGTTCTCTGAGCCCTGTCTCCAGGTCAGGCCACATAGGCATCCCCCCTCCATTGCTGCTGCTCAGATCTCAGCATCCTCTAAGCGGGGACACAGCAGCCTCTTACTGGGGCGCCCTGCCCGCCCCGTTCTTCTCCAAGTACAATCTCTTTCTTTGCATATGTATTTTATCTTTAATAGGGAATGCCTGCCCTTAGTACAACATGAAATGATTAAAAAACCCAAGCAGAATCAGATCATGCCACTCTTGTCTTCAGGATGCACCGAATGACCTCTCACCTCTGTAGAACCACAGGCAAACCCCCGCCTGCCTACGGAGCCCTCCCTGCTTGGGGCCCACCTGCCTCTCTGATCCACCTCTACCGCTTCCCCTGCCTGCCATGCAGCAGTCCGTTCCTCAAATAAGTGAGTCTGCCTTTTTTTTTAAAGATGTATTTATTATTCATTTGAAAGGCAGAATGACAGACAGAGAAGGAGAAGGAGAGGGAAGGAGGGAGAGACAGAGAGACAGAAATCTTCTGTTCATTCCCCAATGGCCACAGTGTGAGGCTGGGCCAGGCCCAAGTCAGGAGGCTCCATCTGGCTCTCCCACATGGGTGCAGGGTTCCAAGGATTTGGGCCACATTTAGCTGCTTTCCCAGGCACATTAGCAGGGAGCAGGATCAGAAGCGGTGCACCGGCAATTCAACCTGGTGCTCGGATATGCAATGCTGGTGTTGCGAGTGGCGGCTTCAGCTGCTGCACCACAATGCGGGTTCCGTGAGTCTCCCTCTTGCCTCCGAAGGCCTGGCATGTTCAGTTCCCTCTGCCTACAGTGCTGTTCCACAGACTTCTGTTTGGCTCATTCTTTTTGTCAATGGGAGCTCAGCTAATGCCCCCTCTTCAGAGAGGCCCTCCTTGATTACTGGCAACGAAACACTATTCTATCACTGGATTTTTAAACGTACCTTTATTGAGATATAACCAGCAATAATAAACTCTAAGTAGTTAAAATGCTCAATGGGTAAATGTTGACCTACTCACACACCTGTGAAACCACCACACTCAAGCTAGTCAATGTCCCCCAGATTTGTCCCCCAGATTTCCTATGCACCTGTGTCATCTCTCCCTCCTGCCCCCTCCCCATCCCTGCAACCATGGGTCTGCTTTCTGTCTCTCACTGTAGATTCCTTTGCATTTTGTAGAATTTCATAAAAATGGAACCACACAAAACACTTTTTTTGAGGGTCTGGCTTTTCTCCTCAGCACAGGTATGTAGAGAGGTAGCCCTGTCAATCGTTTGTTCCTTCACATTGCTGAGTGGCGTCCCACAGTAGGGACCACGGAACACTTCTGTTCGCTTGTTGGTGGATAATGGGGCTCTCTCCAGCTGTTGGCTATTAGAAGGACAGCTGCGTGTGCGCATTTGTGCACAAGTCATTTCCTGTTGGTAAATACCCAGGGGAGTGGAAGGGCTGGATCACAGAGTACTTAACTTTTTAAGAAACTGCCCAAACTGTGTTCCAAACTGGTTGTACTATTTTACATTCTCTCTGGATCCTTGGATCTTTGTATGAGAATTCTGGTTCCTTCTCATCCTTGACAAAAATTGCTATGGTCAGGCCTTTTATTTTTAGCTATTCTAATAACTTTGCAGAGGTTTTTCATTGTGGTTTCAATTTGCATTTCCCTAGTGACTAATAAGGTTAAGGATCTTTTCACACACCCTCTTCCTATTTGTATATCTCCTTTGGCGAACTCTCTGTTCAAATACTTCCCCGCCCTTTTAATAATCGATTTTCTTACAATTGAGTGGTGGGATGTACTTTTTAAAAAATATTTATTTTATTTATTTGAAAGACAGAGTTATAGAGAGAGGGAAAGACAGAGACAGAGACAGAGAGAGAGAGAGAGAGAGAGAGAGAGTCTTCCATCTGGTTCACTCCCCAGATGAGTGCAACGGCCGGAGCTGAGCCGATCTGAAACCAGGAGCCAAGAGCTTCTTCTGGGTCTCCCATGAGGGTACAGGGGCCCAGGAACTTGGGCCATCCTCTACTGCTTTCCCAGGTGCCTTAGTAGGGAGCTGGATTAGAAGTGGAGTAGCTGAGACTCGAAAGGCGTCCATAGGGGATGCTGGCACTGCAGGCCGGAGCTTTAACCCACTGTACCACAGTGCTGGCCCTGGGTTGTACTCTTAAATTTGCACCCATGTGAGAGGCCTGGAAGAAGCTCCTGGCTCCTAGCTCTGGCCTGGTCCAGCCCCAGCCATTCTGACCATCTGGGGGGTAAATCAGAGGATGGAAGACCTTTCTTTCTTTCTTTCTCTCTCTCTCTCTAATTCTCTCTTTCAAAAAAAAAAAAAGTCCTGGCTATGAGTCCTTTATCAGACATGTGGTTTGCAAATATTTGCTCCAGCAGTGTCTTAAAGAACAGAGTTCTTGATTTTGTGGAAGTCGAATGTGTCAATTTTTTCTTTAACAGTTTGTGCTTTTCCTAATTCATGGTCATGAAGATTTTCTCCTATGTTTTATTTTTCAAATTATATAGCTTTAGGTTTTACGTTTAGGTTTAAGAACCATTTCGCACTAACGTGTATTTTGCGTTCATTTTACAAAACGATTTTGCATTTTGAATATTTGGTACATGGTACAAACAGAGCTGCTGCTTTATTTTTCCAGTGATACCCGATCTTTCCAGCACCATTTGGGCAAACACTGTCCCTTGTCACCAAATTGCTTTGCACCAATGTGAAACAGCAGCTGGCCAGATGTGTGGGTGTGTTTCTTGCCTTTCCTTTCTGTTCCATGGATCTGTCTGTCCGGCTTGTTGCTGATGTCACAATACCAAGCTTGCTGCAGCTTTGTAAGAAGCTGCAAAGTTGGGGGGTGTGAGTCCTCCGACTTCGGATTTTTTCAAAGGTGTTTTTGCTTTGCTAGACCTTTTGCGTTTCCTCGTGAATTTTAGAATCAGTAGGTCCGTGTCAGCAAAACGTCTGCTGGGATATTACACGTGTTATATGGACTTGGATAACCAACTTGGATAAAACTGATGTCGTCAGAGTGTTGAGTCTTTCAGTTCTCTAACAAAGTCTCTCTTTGTGTTTGTTTAAGTTTTCTGTGATTTCCCTCAGCAAGGTCTTGCAATTTTCAGTGCACCTGTCTTGCACATCTTTGGTCAGATTCATCCTCAAATAATTCATAATTTACCATTTTGTTGTAAAAGCATTATTCTTAAAAGTTTTCATCTCCAATTGATTGTTGATGAAATACATTTTTGATACTACGTTTGCATCTGACAACCTTGTTAAACTCACTTACTAGTGTTTGGAGATTCTGTTAGATTTTCTACATGTATGATCCTGACATCTATGAATAAAGATAACTTACGTCTTTCATTCCAATCTAGATGCCCACAAAACACTTTTCCACGTCTTATTACAGCGGCTGTGAGCTCCAGTGCAATGCTGAGTAGAAGTGACCAGAGCAGATTGTCTTACCTTGATCCTGATCTTAGGAGGAAAGCAGCAAATCATCCACCATTGACTAGGATGTTACTATATTTAAATCTTAATGTATTTATATTTATTTGAAAGGAAGAGAGAGACTCTATGTGTGTGTGTGTGTGTGTGTGTGTGTGAGAGAGAGAGAGAGAGAGAGAGAGAGAGAGAGCGAGCCCTTTCCACTGGTTCACTGCCCCAAAGTGCACATCGACCAGGGCTGGCCTGGCCTGGAGCCAGGAGCTGGGATCGCAGGCCAGGTCTGCTGTCTTTGTCTGGTTTTGGTATCAGAGTCAGCTGGCCTCAGGTAGTGTGTTCTGAAGGAGTCCATCCTCTTGAGTTTTCTGGGAGTTTGTGTGGATTTTCTATCTTTCCTCCCTGAAATGCTTGGCAGAATCCATCAGGGAGGCCATCTGGGCCTGGAGTTTCCCCATGGGAAGACTTTTAACTGTAATTTCTAGCTTTCTACTAGAAACACGACAACTCACACTATCTGTACTTCTTGGGTGGACCTCAGCCGATTACCACTGCTCTATTTTGAATTATTGATGCATAGCTCTTTACATTGTCTCACAAAGCGTCATTAATTTCCAGAACTTTTGGTTTATTTTGCATATGTTTCTCCCCTATAAGACCAAGTTTCAGGGGGGAGAAGCTATTATGCTCATCTTGGTACCTGCTACATAGGATGGGCTCGATCAGAATTGTGGGACGGAGAAAGGCTATTTTGGTCTTTACAAGAATACTGCAACGTGATAGTTACATTCCCATTTTACACCTGTGAAAACCTGGCTCATCGAGGTGAAACAAATTTCCCAGAAGCACACAACCTGATAAGTGGATCAAACACCTGATCTCGCTCCTACCTGAGTTTCCCTTTGGGCTATTATTGACTTGGTAGAAAGTAACAATGATGCCTGCAGAGAAACTAGGATAGACCGGAAAGACTCAGTGAGCACACAACTCACTGCAGCATGTGTACAATGGGCCAGGAACCTGCACCTGGAACCAGCTCCCCAGGACGCTCTGGTGTGCGTCTTCTGAGGCCACTCAGAGGCGCCCCGCCTGTGCCAGTGAGGGGCGGGGAAAGGGCCGCTGTGCTCCGAGAAGGAGGGGCCGTTCGGTGTGGATGCTCTAAAGGCCCTGGTCTTGTGGTTGTGAATGCTGAGTTTTCAGGACCCTGGCCTCGAGGGTGGGGCACTTGCAGATGTGTGCAAACAAGTCCCAGGGATGCCCTCAATCAACCCCCGCCGAGTGCTGTGTCAGAGCCAGTGGCTCGTCACCAGTTCCTCCCCCTGCATCCCCGTGATTCTCAGGTGTCCAGAGAGAGGCAGTGCTGTTTGCTTGGAATAGAAGGGGTCTATAAAGCTGTCCGTGGATACAGCCCTGGAGGCCCCACTGCCCCTGGTCCCACTCCACACCTGGTGTCTGGCTAAATGGAGAGGTGGGACAAGAGGTGAGGGAAGAAAGGCAGGGAAACGGGCTCTGGACTACGTCCTAGAGAAAGATGTCATCAGCAAATGCCTCTCTTGGGGGCTTGGGCAAAGCTGGCCTCTTGGAATATTCAGGGGAAGGAGGTGGGTGTATGAACTCTTGAGACCGGAACTGTACCATAGAATTCACTCACCTCTTGGAGTTCTCCCTTCGGGGAAGGAGCTGGGATACATGCAGTAGGGAGGGGAGGGGATTGGAGGGGGCGGGGATGGATAAGGGGGCTGGGACATGTGCTGCATCCCCTCCCCCAGGCCTTGGCACTGTGCGTTCCAAAGCCTACAGTGTCACAGCGGATAAGGCTTGCACTGCAGTAAGGCAGAAGTGGCAGACAGAGGCAGTGAGCGCTGGTGCCCCATGGGGCAGGCCGAGAGGGGAGCAGGAGTGAGGGCAGAGGGCAGCCGTCTGAGCTTGGTGCCCAGGTGCTTCCTGTGGGGGGTGGGGGTGTGGCACGCTCCTGGAGGCCACATCACATGCATGGCTTGGCTGTCAATTGGCCTGGAAGCAGATAGAGTCGTTTTCCTGCCGTAATGTGAGAAATGGAAGGGCACTTGTCCCCTGGGGTGCTCTCCGCCATCCTGTGTTGACACTGGCTGGACAGATGTCATCGCCTGCATGTGGGGCAGGGCAGCCCTCCCTAGGCAGGGTACACACTTGTCTCTGTGGCCCAGTCTCAGTGACTGTGGTCAGAGAGAGGGGTCCTGGTCAACTCCACACAGCACAGGAGGTGACCCTCTGCATGTGGTGTCAGGCAATATTGGATGTCATTTGTTGTGTCTCTTATTTTGTTAGGCATGTGTATCCACTTTCTTTTGTTGAGTGACCAAGGACCATGAACATAGCAGCTTAAAACAGCACACCTTTCGGCGTCTCTGTGTTGGCTGGCCGGCAGTTCAAGGTCAGCTCAGCTGGGTCCTTTGCCCTGTGTCACAGAGCTGCAATCGATAGCAGGTCTGGGCTCCTTTCTAGAGCTTTGGAGTTCTCTCCCAAGCCCACATGGTTGCTGGCAGAATTCAGTTCCTGTGGCTGCATGGTTGAGGTCTCTCTCTTCTCTTGCTGATCATCACCACTCTTGGCACCTAGAGTCTGCTCCTGGTTTCCTGCCATCTTAGCTCTCATGTGGCAAGCGACTTCGTTGACATTACCAGGAGACTGGAAAGGCCAGTTCCTTTCTAAGGGCTTTCAACTGGTGAGGCCAGCCCCACCCAGGATAATCTTCCTTTTAGTGAACTGAAAATCCACTGCTTTGAGACACCCACCCCCCACTGCCTCAACTCTGTCATACTCATAGGTCCTGCCCACACTGTAGGGAAAGGGGTGTGCCTGAGAAGGCAGGAATCATGGTGCATGTCTGAGAATGGTGCCTATCACAATATTTAACTTCATTCGTTCATTTACTGAGAGGGGGCAGGTGTTTGAGAAGAGAGGGAGCCATGGGTGCTGGCTGCTTGTTAGCAGAACAAAAGAATCGCAAAGAGCTCACCTGCAGTTCTGTTCTGTTCTGCCCTCCCCTTCCTTGCTTATAATGAAAACAGTTGATAATTCAGAATTTGTATTATAAACAGTGACTGTTACATGGAGAGGAACCAAAAACAGCATTTGCTGTATGTGCTCATTTCTTGCAGGAATTGGTAGGGATCAGCTTAGCCAATGACTGTTGCTGCTGGCCATCTGCTGGGACATGCAAACAGCTTATAGAATCAGAGAAGCAAGGCTGTCGGAGCCAAAGGGGCTTTGGGGATCTTGTGATCCAACCGAGTCATTGCACAGATGACAGACTTGAGGCCCAGAGAGGGGGTGACATTTGCTCAAGGTCACACAGCTAGTTGGTAGCAAGGTTTCCTGGGAACCAACCAGTGCCCGCTCATTTAGCAGGCAGGCCTTGGGCGGGGGTGGATGTGTTCTAGGCCATCTCATGTACTTTCCACCACGCCAGTTTGTCTCATTACACAGTCCCTGCCCCTCTAATGGGACTGGCTTTGTGGAATTTTTAATGCATAAAATATTAATCAGCATTTGCCTTCCTTGTCCTGCTTGGCCATGGGGAGTAGGCAGAGGGGCTGCAGCCTGAGCACAGATGGGGTGGCAGCAGGAGAAGAGGGCTCTGCAGCTTGCGGATGGCAGTGTGTGTGTGTGTGTGTGCGTGTGCATGTGTGTGTACATGTGTGTATCCAACAGAGATGGAGCCCCAAGAGCCAGGCTCGGCCTTGCCTTGTCCTCCTGCTTGCAGTCACCTCCTGCCCGTGACTGTGTCACCGCATCCCTCCAGCAGCCTTTATCAGTATCACAGATGCTGATTCACAAGATGCAGGTTGCCAAGGATGGTGATTAATGATGGCAGCTGTGGTCCCTCATCCTCTCTCAGCCTCCCCGACCTTGCTCTGCCCCTCCTCTTTCCTGTGCCCCTGTCTCTACCATCCCCCAGGATAAAGAGAAGCACTCCCTGTCCCCTGAGAGGGGACAGGGAGGGGAACCGGGCCCTCTGGAGTAGATGCTGTGGCCAGGCACTGGGCCCAGCCCCTCCATTTGTTCTCATTTAGCAGTGTGCACAGAGAGGCTGTGGGTGTCGTGGGATGCAGGGGAGGGCTGTGTTCTTCCCATGTCCCCATAGAGGGCAGTGCCAGGCTGGTTTCCTGCAGACACATTTGCCATCCTTTGTGGGTTCTAATGGGCTTGTGTCAGAGTGCCAGGCTGCAGAGGGCAAGTCTCTGTAACCCTGGAGCCTTCAGGGAGGAGGTGGTTAGGGGCCTTAGTACTCACCCACTTTCCCGAGGACTCAGAGCTTGCCCAGGTCCCTCAAGGCTGGCCTTTCCTGGTTCCCCTCCTAGAGGCCATTCACATATCCAGCTCCCATTTCTCTTGCTGCAGGTTTATACTCCTCTGGAAGCAGCGAGATGGTTGCTGAGTTTCACAACTGCAGGGCTCAGAGCAGCAAAGGTCTACTGTGCAGGAAATGTAGCCCTGGGGACGGCCTCTTCCAGCATCCACCTCTGAGCAGCTTCACCCTCCACCCTCCACCCTCCCTGCAGTGGGCCTTGTTGGTACAGCAACTAGAATGGATGCTGATCTGACTGGGCCAGGGATAGGCAGGGCCTCTGACACAGGGGCAGCCTTGATACACTGGACAGTTTCTTTTGTCCATTTCATGGTTGTCTGTGTGTACGTGTGAGGGGTTAAGTGGGGGAGGGCTGCAGAGTATGTGTGGCTATGGGACTAACAGTCCCCAGAGTTCCAGACTCAGTTTCTGACTTGAGGGATATGGCAATCGGGTTTTGCCCTCTTCTTATATATTCGGGACATACAAGGAATCATGTAAATGGGTGACAAAATCCAACTTGGTAGAGCCCAGGGAGTGCTTTCTCCTGCCTCTGTTGACTCCCTCTCGGTCTGACAGTCCCATCCGACAGCCCAGTCCATCCAATAGCCCAGGGGCCCACACGTGGTCCTATTGGGCACTCTGAGCTTTGGCACCAAGGCCCTCCCTGCTCTGTGGCCCTTCTTGCAGGTGCTGTCCAATGTTCTGAAATCACTGAGCAGACTGGCTTCAGATTAGGAGAGGACTGACCGGCTCCCATCTCCTAGCCCTCTGTTGCTTGGACTTTCTGCGAGCTTGGCTGATGAATAAATTAGATCAGAGGAGACCAAGTGGAAACCCAGGCTGGCAGATCTGAGAATATGGATGAGGTCCAAGGGCCTATTTGGGGTGTTTCTTGGATAAGAGAGTCAGACAGTTCTCTGTGAAGCCTGGCTACTACTGAGCGACTTCAGGACCTTGGACAGCACCTACAGTAGGGGCCACGAGGCAGGGCTCTTCCTGCCCTGTGGTGCCCTCACCAGGCCCACATTAGTGCCAAGGCTCAGAGTTCCCAGCAGGCCGAGGGGACAGAGCTTTCCTGACTGGACTGGTTAGCAAACAGGGGCAGGTCATGGTGTTGGGCTGCTCTTTTGGGGAAGACACAGGCATGCTGCTGGGATGGCAGAGACTGGAACTGGGTTTGAGCTCTGCCTCTGTTTCTACCCTACAGGGAGCTCCTGAGGACAGGGGCCCAGCACATCTCATTCCCTGATGTGCCCCAGCACCTATCAGTGTGCCTGGCACAAGATAATTAATTATTGACGGAGTCATGAAGAAATGGGTCAGAGAGTGCAGTCTGGATTAGGGCTGGATGGGAACAAAGCCAGGACCTTGTATGGCCTCTCCTGGGGCTGTATCCTGCCTCCCTCCTCCAGATTCATTTTCTCACCAGAACACCCCTTCCCCACCAGGCTGGTGTCCCCAGTGTGCCCCCATTCCTATACCACATTGCTCAGCTCTCCGTCTTGGCCCAGCTGCTAACCACCTTTCCAGCCCCCCATCTCTGCAGCCCTACCCCACCCCTACCCTGGGGTGCTGTCTGTCTGGACATCTTACCTCTGACAGGGATTTTACATTTTATATATGTCTGTGTGTCTGACCTCCATGTCAGGGAGATCATAGTTCAAAGAGTTTTCCAGAAAAATTTAACAATCTATTTTGCTTAGCCCAATACACCCAATACAGCATTATTCCAACATTAAAAACTTATTAATGAGATCATTTACAATCTTTAAAACCCACAGTGTGCTTTCCAATTGTGACATATCACCTTCCATGGTGCTCCAGGAGCCTCAGAGAGTGGGGGTGGACAGCACACTTAAGTGGGTTTTGGGGCTGAGAGTGTGCCATCTGACTGCAGCTGGCATAAAACACCACTCTAGGCCTCTTTGCTGGGCATCATCAGCTTAGACGGTCCCAACTTCTTGGTTCATGCCTCATGCCCCCTATTTGTCACCCTGTAACCGTCAGCTGGGACTGGTCTGCATTGCTCTGTCACCTGCTTCCTCTCTATAGCACCACAAGGCTCTAACCTGCTATCTCAGGTTTCCCATAAATAGAAGGTGCTATATTTCCTTCTGCATAAAAGAGTTCAGCCTATATGGCCCTACATTCTACTTTGCACCACCTTTCCCTCCTCCCACATGGCCCCTCCCAAGCTGTCCTAGAATCCCGAGATGCGTGTTCTAATGGAGCTGCCCATTCACTGACAGACTGAATGGGTGCCTGGAGTGGCACTGAGCTCTCCATTTCTGACGGATCATATCCTCTCGCAGCTGGGCTGATGTATGGATGAGACTATCAGAGGGAGAACTTTAGGGAGGCACACCCCACCCAGCAATTTCATGATCCCATCACAGTACCTGGAATGACAGTGGGAGAGTCTGCAGAGACATAACATGCAAGTCTCCTGCCTCAGAGCAGTTTAGTTCAGCTAGGGAGACTAAAAGGGCATAGAAGTCTGCAGAAAAACTAAGGGCTGGCGCAAGTACCCCAGGACCCAGAGGAGGGACCTGGGAAGTAGGAGGACCCAGCAAGCAACACACAGTGGGAGTGATGATGAGCAGGGACCTCCTTCCTCACACAGAGCCAATGCTGGTCTCTGAACGTTTGCTAATGCACAAGGATATTACGTGGGTTGCCCTGTACTGCTCCTGCCTACTGTGTGTGAAACAGGGGACTCTGCTGCTGGCCACCCATGAATCTTCTGCTCAGCAGGCTGCAGACTCCCCCTCCCTTACGTAACTCCTCCCAGGGCAGAGGCTGCAGTGTGTACACGTGTTCTGGGGCCGGATCTCATGGGTTTGAGTCTTGACTGCACAACTTACTGGTGCAATGACCTTGAGTGAATTACTTCAGCTCTCTGCTTCAGGCTTCTCAACCCCCTAAGTGGGCCAGTGGTAGTGCCTGCCTCACTGAGGCATAATGAGGGTAGACAGAGTTAGTCTGGGGACTTGAAAGAACCCTGGGGATACAGAGCTCCTGCGTTTGTAAAATTAAATACATGTCCTGGCTTCAGTCCCTCCTCCTTGGTTGTCAATGTCCGCTTTGCCACAAGAGACCCAGGACTAAGCATAGAACTTGGGGAGCCTGAGACCATAACCTCCATCTGTCGGCTGCTAGTCTCCCAAGGTACTTAGGCTTTAACATTAGTGACCTCGTCATGTTCTTATTTCATTTCATGATGGTTTCAGCCAATCTCTGCATCTGTTTGCCACATGCAGCCGAGAAATGGGTTTTAGCCTGTCCTGTGCATGAGCAGCCAGACTTTGACTCTGAGAATGGAGTTGTCTGCTCCACTCCACCTGCTACCATGGGAGATGTGACCTGCTGCCCAGCCTGGACAGGGCTTTTGGGGGTCTCAGTCCTCCTTGACACATGGATGTTGACCCTCAGCTCGGGAGCATCTGAGCATCTGGCCTGTGGGCTGTGCTCGCCGTGGCCTGTGACGGGGAGAGGCCTCTGGGATGGTGTGCCACTGAGAAGATGGATCTGGCTTGTGCAGGTCGCTGCTCTGGCCCTGCTGTTCTGACTCGTCCCTCTGCCTCTGCTAGGGCGTTTTCTGGGAGGCTGCACAGCACTCGCAGGCCTTGCGCTCACGACTTGTCTCTTCCACGTCTTTATGGTGGGCACCCAAACAGCCCATCTGCCTGCCTGCCTCCCCTCTTCCCAGCTGCTGTGCCCAGTGGCTCTGATGCTCTCAGAACTGCCCTTGTCTCAGTCCTGTAAGAGAGAGTCCCCGAAGGCAGTGGACTGTCCCCTCCTGTCACTGCCTGTGCACAGCCCCAGGGGCCAGCTCTGTCCTCTCTCCAAGTTGATTATTTCTTACTGATGCTCCTTCCTCCTCCCTCAAGTCCGCAAAGAGCTTCCCGATGCAGACCCTTGGCACCGGTGATGTCACCAGATGGGGACAGAGATGTCAGCGACAGGTAGGGAGGAGGCACAGAAGAAGACAGAGGGAGACCCCTGAGGATTCAGCAGAGAGAATGCAGAACCTCCCAGGGAGACACTGTGAGATGCTCAACTGGGAAGTTGGAGCAGGAGACAGAGGGGATGGAGGGACAGCACTAGGCAGTGGAGCCCCTTACGTTATCTTCCTTCCTAGAACCACGGAAGCAGAGCTGGAGGGACCCCAGGCACCTGTAAGTGTAAACCCCTCGATGTGGCTCAGGAGGTGAGGGCACCCCAGGCTGGGCAGCCGGATCTTCCCACGCAACGAGATTACACATGGATGATGACCCTCCTGCTGTCCAAGCTGCGCAGGCTACAAAGATGCCCTCACCCTGGGAGCTACTGACCCCCAAGCTGCCACCCCGCAGACCTTTCACTACAGAGACAGGGCAACAGAGTGCGGCGGGTCCTGTGTGACCACCGAACCTGCTCTCTGAGAGCCTGGCAGTCTCTATCCAGGGACTCAGGAAATTCACAATGATCTGAGTGCCTGTGAGGAGTTGATGGTTTCAAGTCCGTTTGTGTCTGGGTCCTGGCTGTGTGACGGTGGCCCAGCGCTTCCTCCGAGCCTCAGTCTTCTCATCTGTAAAGTGGAGATGGTAAATCTTTGCTCTTGGGCATGTGGCAATGCCCTAGTCCATTCAGGCTGATACAGCAAAATGATAAGCAACGGGAATGCGTGTCTCAGAATCCTGGAGGCTGTCAGGTCCAAGGTCAAGGTGCTGGCTGATTCAGTGTCTGGTAGAGCTCATTTCCTGGTTCATGGACAGCGGCGTCTCACCGTGTCCTGTAGTGGAGGGTGCAAGGGAGATCCCTGGGGTCCCTTTCCTAAGGCCACTCATGCCATCCATGAGGGCTCCACCCTGATGGCTAATCACCTCTCTAGGCGCCCTCACCAAATGTCATCCCAGGGGTGGAGCGCTACCTTTCAACTGTGTGTCGGAGAGGACCCAAGCAGTCCATGGCAGGCAGTGATGACCCCATTAGAGTGCTTGTGGCCTAAACGTTGCTGCAGGAAGGGGGAACGGGACAGGTGTGGCAGAACAGGTAAGTTGTCACTTGGGACACCAGCATCCCTTATCAGTGGAGCGCCTGGACTCGAGTTCCGCCTCTGCTTTCTATCCAGGTTCCCACTAATGCACCTGCAATGCAGCAGGTGACAGCCCAAATAGAGACTCAGATGGAGTTCCTGGCTCCTGGCTTTGGCCTGACCCAGCCCTGGCTACTGTAAGCATTAGAGGAGTGAACCAGTATTGGATGAAATCTCTCTCTCTCTTTTTCTTTCCCTCCCTCCCTCTATATAACTCTGCCTTTCAAATTAATTTTTAAAAAGACTTATTTATTTATTTGAAAGAGTTACAGAGAGAGAGAGAGAGATGGATCTATCTTTCATCTGCTAGCTCACTCCTCAAATGGCCACAACAACCAGGGCTGAGCCAGGTCGAAACCAGGAACCAAGAACTTTATCTAGGTCTCCAATGTGGGTGCAGCGCACTTGGGTCATCTTTCGCTGTCTCCCCAAGCCCATTAACAGGGAGCTGGATCAGAAGTAGAGCATCCAGGACTCGTACTAGCGCTCATATGGGATGCCAGCTCTGCAGATGGTGGCTTAACCTGCTGTGCCACAGTACCAGCCCCAGTCAATCACTTTTTGAAAAGAGGAGTGGCCAGCATTGTGGTTTAGTGATTAAAGCTGCCACCTGCAATGCTGGCCTCCCATATGGCTGCCGGTTTGAGTCCCAGCTGCTCCACTTCTAATCCAGCTCCCTGCTAATAGCCTGGGAAAAACAGCAGAAGATGGCTCGAGAGTTTGGACCCCTGCTACCCATGTGGGAGAACTGGAAGAAGCTCCTGGCTTTGGCCTGGCCCAGATCTGGGGAGTGAACCAGCAAATGAGACTGTAACTATAATTTTCAAATAAATAAATACATCTTTTTTTTAAAAAAAAGGCAAGAAAAGAAGGGGCCTAATATCCTGGCTGCCCTCTTGCCCCCTCCCTCCTCCCCACCCTCTTGGTTGATCTTCTCCTGGGGGCTCCTCCCCTTCACATCTGTGTACTTTCCAGAGCGTGGAGGTCCCCTTGCACCAGGGAGAAGCCACTGGTGCCTTGCTGTATGCAGAGAGCCCTGCTCCTCATGCAGCCTCTGTCGTTCCGCCCTCCAGTCACCACCAACTCCTCTCTTGGTCCTTCAGAGTCAGCAGGTTTTGGGGGGCTCCTGGCCTCCTCAAACTCAGAGAGCCCCTCCCCCGCTGCCTACCAGGCCGGTCCCAGCTTGTAGGGGGAGCTGAGCACTTCTCTTGCTACTTCCAGGAGGTGGACCTGGCTGGCTGTCCCTGGCTGAGCAATGGTGGCAGTAACAGCCAGAGAGCCAATCACACCCCTGTCCCCCAACACACACCTTAGCCCAGCCATCTGCCATGCTAGGTGTGGGGCTCAGCCGTCAGCAGGCAGAGGGGGCCTGCGGCTGTCAGATGGCAGAGTCACATCAGACTTCCGAGGTGTTAAGGAAACCCGCATTGCGCCTCCCACCCACACCGTGGTGACACGCACGGCTCTACCATATGCCAGCTTCACAGTGCCCCAGGCTGCACACCCTGGGCGTAGGTGCCGATCCAGTGCCTCCTCCACCTACCAGGCGGGGTGCCTGCAGGGTGACCAGAGACAGCTGAAGCGCTTCCCCTACACTAGCTCCAGGATCACCAGCTCAGCCTGGCCCAGGCAGAGAAGGCAGCTGGTGGCGGCGGCGGTGGGGGTGGGGGTGTCCCATGCTTGGCAGGGGACTCTTCCAGCTGCTGAACATCTGCAGGGACAGCTAGATCTGGAGCACATTTGTCCAAGGCATGCTGCAAGGGAGATGCTGACTTGGCAAGGTTGGGCCAGGGAGTGAGGCAGGGGGATGGATGGAATGACCTCTCAAGGTGCCTGCTCCTGGGAGGTGGCCCAGCTGGTTAGGCCTGACTCGCTCCTGCTGAGGGGAGAGCGTAGAGAGGTCTGGGACAGGCAGGGAAGTGTGCTCCCTAAGACAGCACGCCTGTAAGCTGAAGGCTGCTGGGAGGTAGGTCAACACAGATTCATGCTCGCACACGGTCAATAAACACCACCAGCCCTCGGCCTCCCGCAGGCAGCCGCTGCAAAGCCCGCAGCTCGTCTGTGAGACTTGGGGCTCAGCGGGGGTGGCTCAGGCCCTGGAGGAAGGCCCTCATGGAAGGGCACTCGATGGACCCTGGGTCCTGGGAGGAGTCAAGACAGCTGGCCTGGCTCCTGCCTTCAATGTTCCATCTATGCCTCCAAGCAGGCCCAGGTCTGCTGGGCCACTAGGCGTCCACTCTGCTCTCAGCTGGAGCCTCCATGTGTGTAAACAGGGGTGAGGGACAAATGGTTTCCAGAGTGCCCTCTTCTTGGCTCACCCCAGTGTCCTGTGCCCCCGCCCCTTCTCTCATCCTGTTCCCATGTGACATAGTCCCCTCAGCTCCTGGTTGGGCAGGATAACGGTGAGAACGCCGCTGCGCAAGCGCCCTTTCCAGAGGGCTCCAGGGCTCCTGCTCTGCAGGGGGGCACTGACATCAGCCCTCCCGCAGGGCCCAGCTCTGCCTTGGCCGCAGTTCTTTGCTCTGGGATGGACGGGGTGTGGCCAGGGCCACAGAGATGTCCCTTCTCCTGCACGCCCCCTGCACTCTGCTCCAGTCTTGTTGTAGATAAAGCTACGGAGGCCAGGGAGGGAAGTGACTGGCCTGAGGCCCCAACGCTGCCTTAGAGGGACCGACATGGCTCAAACCCAGGTCTCCTGGGTCTCCGCGGGCTAAGTTCGCCCCTGTCCCGGACTGTGACTTTCCACCCCGGAAGGGACGTAGTCCTGGCAGAGTCCAGTGTGGCTCTGCTTCCTAGCACGGTGAGCAGGGCAGTGGGGGGAGGCGGAGGTGGCAGCAGTCAGCCCCTCATTGCACCAGGCAGAATGGTTCCTCGGTATCCCACTCTCCAGCCTCCTTGGTGCCCCACCCCCTGTGCCCCCACCCTGCTCCTGACATCTGGAGGTCCACAGCAGAGGCCGAGTGGGTCGCTCACGGTGGGGTTTCCGCAGTAAAGGACAGGGGTGATGTCTGGAGGCTTCTGGGACACCGTGAGTGTGGGACTGTCTACCTCAAGGCCCAGCATGCTCTGGGGGTGGCTGCCCCCCCATTCTCCCGCCAGAGTCAAGGGCCAACAGCTTCAGATGCCACAGCTGCTGCCCGCCAGGGGCCCTCGCCCGCCACCGCTGATTGCGGCGTGCGCCGTTCCATTTTTAACAGCCCTGCTCGGCCCTGGCTGCCTGAGCCCATCCAGGGGCGGGTCCCGCTCCTGATTGCCGCGCTAAAAATACCAGTGAGTCTCCTGATGAGAGCAGGGAGCCGGCCTCCCCTTCGCCCCGAGCCTCGCTCTTTGCTGCCTCCTGCAGACTGGCTCAGAGTGGGGCACCGGAGACGGGGGCCGGGGAGCCCTTTCCTGGCGGGAAAGCAGGGGGCTCCTAACCTGGAAGCCTGAGGCTTCTGGGATCCTTAGGCTCTGTGCTGCTGTGTAGACTCAATCTCAAGATGTTTTGAGACGGCAGGTGTGTGGTGTGCTGGGTCCATGTGGGCTGGGAAGGCTGGTGCTTTCCCAGGTTTCTGAGTTCCCACTTCCTGTCCGTGGCCAAGCCCTGTGGCTTCTGCCTCCTGTGTGATCACTCCCTCCCGTCCACTCCTTCCCAGTCCCTCCACCTCGGCCTCTCCCACCCCAGCACCCATGTGGGCACCACTCACTGCCCACAAAGTGTTTTCCTGAAGTCCAGCCCACCCCTCATCTCTAAACCTCCGCTGCTTGGCGGAGCTGCATGGTCTGACTTTGGACGACTACTCCAGTCTGATTTCCCGCGGAGGCACCCTGAGCCCCAGCAGTGCTGGGCTGCTCCATGCCCGGCACAAATCCCCGGGACCTCCTGCCTGCTTCCCTAAGGTGGTCAGTCTGAAGGGTGCTGAAGCCAGAGCGCTCCAGGGAGATCGCAGATGAACAGGAACTTGAAGACTGTTGGCCCCTGTGCCGGGAAGGAGAGCCAATTCACTCCCTAGGGTCCTGGCCTTTGCTCTGAGCGAGTGGCCCCACTGAGCAGCACGTGGGCCAGGGTGCCCCTGCTGGGGTCCCAGGGCCTCGCTAGTGGCCATGCCGGGGCCTCGCCTGGACCTCCTCTCCGAGGGCCTGGCACCCAGGACCCACCTCTTGTTGGATTAATGACGTGATCACGGAGAGAGACAGGAGGTGGCCTTTTGCCAGATGGGGCTCCCCTGGCCTGGGCTCCAGGCCGTGGCCCGTCTGGCCTGGGCAAGCTGTTTGGGAAACCCCCTGAATGACATCGAGCTGTGTAAAACTCCACTCCCAGGCCATCTGTTCCCTCTCCTGCACCTGCCACCAAGGACTCCTGAGTGTCAGAGATGCAAGTCAACCCCTACCTTGTTGACATACGGGAAACTGAGGGCCAGGGGGGGTCTCCTGAGTTGCTGATAGAATGAGACTCAGGAAGCCAGGCCTCCTGGGTCCTTGGCAAGTGTTCTTTCTTTCTTTTTCTTTTTGAATATTCATTTATTTAGTTTGGGAGACAGAGAGAGTGCTCCCATCCACTGGTTTACTCCCCGACATGCCTCCAACCGCCAGGGTTGGGTCAGGCTAAAGCCAAGAGCCAGGAACTCAATCCAGGTCCCCCACAAGGATGGCAGGGACCCAGTGGCTTGAGCTGTCACCTGCTGCTTGAAGCGTTCTCCCACGGTGGCCTGCTGAGTCCTCTGCATTGCCCGGCCTGGCTCAGTCTCCCCTCCCTCGAGCTACAAAAGCCACTCTCTGTATCCCTAATGAGGGCACTCAGAGTCACATCACCCCTCCCGTGCAGTGAGCTCCTGGGCCAGAGACTGAGTTGCTTTCAAATGTGTACCCAGCTCAGCGCCTGGTATATAGAAAGAGCTCAACGAATGTTTGTCGAGTGAATTAATAATTCAAGAGTGTGTTCTGCTGAGCTCGCGTTTGATCACAGATGTGGCTACTGTGGTAGGAATTCGCGTCCTCTCAAGACCGAGCGATGTGACGGTGAACGAGAGAGGAGCTGACGTGCCAGCGCCCAGGCCCTGCAAACAGCGGCCTCCGGAGGGCTGCCTGTTCCGTCAATGTGTCCTCCTTCCTGCTCACCTCTGCCCGCAGCGACTGGAGGCCGACTCGGGGCTATGGTGCCAGAGCAGTGATTTCTCCGCTGCAGGGATCTGGTCAGAGGGAGAGGGAGAAGGAACGTGGTGCCAGAGCAGCATGTCAGTGCGAGAGTCAAGTGGCCCACGTTGCTCCTCTGGATTCCCTGGTGTGAAGAGTGTGCGTGTGAAGGTGACACCTGCACTGAAGCATCCTTGCTAGCGTCATCTGCTCGGGCTCTTATTCCGGCTCCATCCAGCCTCAGGGAGTGTCTGACTGCCCAGGACAGAAACCCCCTGAGCCTGTAGGATGGGAGAGCAGAGCAGCGCAGCGCGGCTCCCAGCAGCCCACGCGCTGCACATCCTGCCTGCTCTCCACCCTGAGGTTTGCAGGCGCTCACCCCAGCCATGTGTTAGGCTCCATTTCCCTGCCTTGCTCTGCAGATCGGCTTTCTTTACTTGCTCTTCCCTGCATGCACCTAAAATAACTGCCCCAGCCTCCCTCCTGCCTCAGGCCCAGCAACAGACCCACCCCTAGGCTCTGGGCGCTCTGGTCCCCAAACCTTAAAAACACAGCATCTGCTCAGCTGTTGGTCAGCCAGGGACTTGCGTCCTGCTGGACAAGGTGTCCGCTCTGGCCCAATGGTGTGAGCATGGCAGGTGGGGGAGATGGCACTTGGCGTGGCCGTCTTGGGCTTGTGAATGGGCAGTGTTGTCAGGAGAGGAAGCGAGGCGAGCAGCCTCTGCCTCTGCCGCCTGCCTCTGCCAGTGAGAGGCAGCGCGCTGGTCTGCTTTGCGCGGCTGGCACCGCAAGCCTGGGACTGGACGTATACAGATGCTGACTTCTCACGACTGCAGAAGCTGGGAAGCCGAGGAACTGAGGGCCTTCTTGCTGCGTCATCCCATGGAGGGAAGCGGAAAGGCAACGCTCCCTAAACCCTGGTATTCGGGCAGAAAGCCCACCAGGAGGGTGTGGTTCTGTTGGCCCAATTTTTTTTTTTTGGACAGGCAGAGTGGACAGTGAGAGAGAGAGACAGAGAGAAAGGTCTTCCTTTGCCGTTGGTTCACCCTCCAATGGCCGCCGCGGCCAGAGCACTGTGGTCGGCGCACCGTTTTGATCTGAAGGCAGGAGCCAGGTGCTTCTCCTGGTCTCCCATGGGGTGTAGGGCCCAAGCACCTAGGCCATCCTCCACTGCACTCCCTGGCCACAGCAGAGAGCTGGCCTGGAAGAGGGGCAACTGGGACAGAATCTGGCACCCCGACCGGGACTAGAACTCAGTGTGCTGGCACTGCTAGGCGGAGGATTAGCCTAGTGAGCCACGGCACTGGCCCCAATTGTTTCTTAGAGCTCCCCCCTGGCCCCAGGACTGTGACAATTGAATCCCAACACGAGTTTTGGGATTCAGCTCATAGCAGAGCAGGCAGTGTTGTTCCTGGAACCTGTGATCGGGCACTCAGAGGGCCCTGCCTCTCCGCAGCGGGAGGCACAGTGTGGGGCCTGGAGAGTGCAGTACCCCGGTCCCTTCTCCCTCTACAGCCCGGCACCCCTTGGCAGCTGTCCCCTCCATCCCAGCTGCCAGCTGAGACACCTGGTCCCCAGATGCAGGGTAGCCTGCGTTACATGGTGATAAGCGCAGGAGCCAGGGCCCCAGCTGGGGCACAGGGACCTCCCCGGCGCTGTGGAGAGGGCCCTTAATGTGCCGGCCCTGCCCTGAGTTTTCCTCCTGGGTCTGTTCTGGGCAAGCTCTGCCCGTTTGTCTCTTCGCAGTAGTTTGAAATATGTACACACTGGGGCTGGCGCTGTGACGGAACAGGCCAGGCTTCCACCTGCAGCACCAGCATCCCCTGCGGGCACTGGTTCATTTCCTCGCCTCTCCACTTCCGATCCAGCTCTCTGCTGTGGCCTGGGAAAGCAGTGGAGGATGGCCCAAGTCCTGGGGCCCCTGCACCCACGTGGGAGATCCTGAAGAAGCTCCTGGCTTCAGATTGTCCCAGCTCTGGCTGTTATAGCCATTTGGAGAGTGAACCAGAGGATGGAAGACCCTTCTCTTTGTCCTTCTCTCTGTCTATAATTCTACTTCTCAAAAGTAATAAATAAATGAATAAAATATTCTTAAAAATAAAATGTGCACACCATTTTTGATATCCCTACTAACAGGCCAATCTTAATTCTCCTCCGGCAAGTGGGGGCTGGATTTGGAGACTCCCCTTCTAACAAAAGGACCTACGGCGTAAAGCATGGTGTGCGGCTTCCTCCTGGCTCTGGTGGAAGCAGCTGCCTTGACCAGAGGACACTCAGTGACCCCGGGGGTGGGGGGTGACCAGTGTGGTAAGCCACTGAGTGAGCCACCAATCGAGCCACCACAGAGCTGGGTCTTCCAGCCACGGTCGAGCCTGTGGATGCTGGCAGCCCTGGCCAGCAGCTTGACTGCGACCACACAAGAGGACTTGACCCAGGACCATCTGGCCAATGCTCTCTCTTGACCTGGTGACCCACGCAAGTATGAGGTAGTAGCGGGTTTGTCTAAGCCAGTACGTTTGCGGGCTTCAGCTGCCTTCCCTTGCAGGAAGGGTTTTTAACTCACGTTCCAGATTCTGCAAGAAAAAAACAAAAGCATTGCCAAGGTCACACTCAGCGTTCACCCGCTTACTAAGGCGCCCCTCTGGGAGGCTGGGAGAGGGCCAAGTGTTGCCACCCTCCCCTCGGGGCTCTTCCTGCCCTGGGAACCCCTGCCCCATCCCCATTGCTGGCTGCAGCCTCAGCCTCCTCTCCCACTCCAGCACATTGTCTGAAGGCTTCAGCCGGAAAGAAAGGGATTCAACTGTTTAAACCTCAACAAAGCCTTTGAAGTTCCTTGGCCCACTGGGCTGTGCCCTGAACCCACCGGCTCCCGGCAGGCAGGGCTTTGCACGGTCAAGTGGCAGCCCAGGGGGAGGGAGTCCAAGATGGAAGTCCGGAGGTTCGCATGCTGCTTCTGGCGTTCTCGAGGTCTTGTGGGAATTGCTCAGTTGCCTTCACCCTGCTGGGCCTCTATAATCACGTCTGTGAAATGGGGTTGGTGGTATTTGTCCTGCCCATGTCCAGGTTTGCTATCTACAGATCAAACGAGAAAAGGAACAATTACAGAATAAGCTTTGCTGTACTAGGAGCTACCGTCTCCGTGAATGGTTACGTTGATCCGCCGCTGTGTTTGATCCTGACAAGGTGTCACTTACAAGGTGCTATTATTTCTATCTCACATTTTCGGATTAGGAAACCAAGGCTCTGGGACTGGGAGGTGGCTGTGCCTTCCCCTCGCACATGCTGCCACTCCTGCTAACCTGGGCTACATGGACGACTCCTCCCTGGGGAAGCCAGCGACCGGGTGAGACCCACCAACCACTGCCCTGGGCGCTCGCTCCTGACGCCCTGTCCCGCCCTGCTCCGAAGCCCCTCCAGATTCTGACTGCTTTGTTGCTTGGAGGCAGGACCCTCCTAACAAGCCCTCTCTTGGGCATGTCCCAGGCAGGGGAGAGCAGGAGGTCACCTCAGTTCTGCTCAAGAACCAGAGATCAAGCCCTCCACGGAGGAGAAGTGCTACTGATGTAACTGCAGGTGGAGGGCTGGTCCTTGGGAGAGAAAACGCATGCGTGCTGCGGGATGCACCCGGAGGGAGGCTGGTATCCATTAGCACTCCAGCTTTGCACGGCCTCTGACCTTCTCCCCGTCACGCTAAGAGCCTGCCTCTCCCCTCTAGGTTTCCTGGTTAGGGGCTGGGGAATTGCTCCGCGGAGTCAGGCCGCATGGGAGCTGACCTGAGCCTGGCGCTCTGGGGACCACACGGTCAGCCTCTTGTCAATAGGTGTGGCCGCCCCTGTGGACCCTCCTCCACTAACAGCCTGGGCCTATGTATCCCCCCCCCCACTCCAAAAAAGTGGCTTTCTGAGAAATCCCTGTGGCTGCTTTACTCAGGCCCCAGCACTCTGGGAAGGGGACAGCTGGTCCCTACCCTGCCCGCCCCTTTGTCTTTTGAGCGGCGAGGTCCCTTGGCTTGTGCATTGTGTGGGCAGATGCCCCCTCCCCGCTCTGGGCTAGGGGTGGCTGCTGTTGGGAGCTTGGGCAGGGAGGGGGCCTTGGTGGCAGTGGCAGAGGCTGGGGCTGGGCAGGAGGTTGGCTTTGTCCTGCAGCCTGAGAAACTTCTCCGGCTATCGCACACCGGCCCAGGCACGAGATCTTTGCCCGACTCTGGGAGGACCTCATTGCCACCTCTTGCTCGCTGCGCTGGTGCCTCTGTGCCTCACACAAAGCAAAGGTCCCGAGGCTGCCGAAGGGCACCTTCCTCCTCCCCTGCCCCGTGTCTCCGAAGACGAGTCATCCCGCACTTCTGTCTTCTCCGCTCCTGCCCTCTCTCCAGGTGCTGGCTGCCTGGGGCTCTCTGCAGCCTGGGGGCCCCCATGCTCTTCTACAGGGCGCGGGAGCCCTGCCCTAGACCTGCAGGCCTCCAGGCTCCGCCTCCCACATGTGAGATTTTTACGGAGCAGCTCCTACGTGGCCAGCACTGTGCTGCATACCCAGGCAGTCAGGGTTCCGAATGCCTGCACTTGGGGAGGCAGGTGAGTGGAGCAGAGAAATAGTTAGCGGGAAATTCTAGACAGCGCTACGTAATTAACACTGTGAGGTGTATGGTGAGGAAGAAGGACCACCGGCAGATGTGGGGTGAGGGACGATGAAGTAGCCCCCCCCCCCACCAAAGGGGACCTTAAGATGACTGGGGAGGGCCCGGTGCTGTGGCATAGTGGGTAAAGCCACCCCCTGTGGTGCTGGCATCCCATATGGGCGCTGGTTCAAGTCCCAGCTGCTCCACTTCCTATCCAGCTCTCTGCTATGGCATGAGAAAGCAGTAGAAGATGGTCCAAATCCTTGGGCCCCTACACCCACGTGGGAGACCTGGAAGAAGTTCCTGGCTTCTGGCTTCAGATCAGCCCAGCTCCAGCTGTTGTGGCCAACTGGGGAGTGAACCAGTGGATGGAAGACCTCTCTCTCTCTCTCTCACTCTGCCTCTCCTTCTCTCTCTGTATAACTCCGACTTTCAAATAAATAGATAAATCTGGGGAAAGCCATCCAGGAGAAGGAAACAGCACATGTGAATGTCCTGTGGCCAAAAGAAGCTTGGCACCTGCAAGGGAGAGCGAGGATGGCATGCTGTAAGTACTTGCTCCCCTAGGGCCCAGAATTTGCTCCCGTGCCACCTCTACCCTGGCCGGACTCTCCTGATCTGCCAGGAGCCCCACCTCCCCCTGCTCGGCAGCCATCAGCCCATCCTCCAGCCTTCGCCCCTGCAGGTGAGCAGGGCTGGGGGTGCAGAGCACAGCCCCCCACCCCGGAGCCTGGCTCCCTCTGTCAGCCCATCCTGCAGCCATGCACCTGGTCCCCAGGAGCTAAGCCAGCTCCCAGCCCTCCTGGGAGGCAGAGGTAATTGGCTCAATTAATCAGCTCAATTAGCACCTTCTGGGTGAGTGGCTCAGCCTCTGCGGGCGCCGCGGGGTGGGCTCGGCCTGCCGTCAGCAGCCGTGTGGCAGGCCCCTCACTCGCATGGCGCAGGGGCAGAGGGTAAAGAACAGACGGCCTCTCCCTTTGTCACACTCCGGTCCAGACCCACCACTTCCCAGCAGCCTCCAGGCTGAGTCTCTGGGCCTGGGTCCTGCATCCCGGGGCCGGCTGGAGCAGGAGGATGGATGGAGCCACTGAACATGTTACTGCAGCCTTTACCTTCCCGGAGCCCGTGCACAATCCGTAAGGGAAAGGGCTGCTTCTCTCTCCATCCAGTGAGGGGCAGGACGGGCAAGAACCCACCCAGGGTCTCACCAGGACAGAGTCGTGGGGCTCAGTTCTGTGCCCTCTGTCCCTGTGGCTCTCTTCCTTGGGGAACCCAGTGCCTCACTTCCATATCACTAGGGTGTCCCCCACGACTAAGCCTCCCCCACTTGTCCTCACCCGCAGGCTGGCCAGGGGCCCTGGCTGCTTCCTGACCCCATTCTCGGCATCAACCCCCTCCCCACCGCTGTGCCCAGCAGGCCCTCCCACAGCCCTGCGGTCCCCTGTGCCTGGGCTTCCCTGCTCCCCATTCCCCCACACTCCCACTGCGCAAGGAGCAGGAGCCGGAGTGCTGGGGATGCCAGCTCTAGAGGGGAACAGGGGAGGCACAGCACCCAGCACCAGCCAGGTGAACCCAGCGTGGTGGCCAGGAAGGCCTGGGGGCTCTGAGACCTGAGCGGGGTGGAGCTTGATTCTGGCCCTGCTGGAGCTGCTGTGAATCAGTGTGAGTGGAGGCTGCCGGGAGACGGGCGCAGTGGCAGTGAGAGAGCAGACCTGGATGGCTAGTGCTTCCTTGGAGACAGGGGGCTGGGGCCAGGGGGTCAGGGGGCAGGGGGCAGGGGGCTGGGGACTAGGGGGGAGCTGGGGGGTAGTGCCTCAGCTTTCATTCTTACTTCACACTCCATCACCCTGAACAGTCTCAGGACCTGCGATGAGTTCATTGGAGAGGGTTCGAATGGGTGTCTCCCCCAAAAGCTGCGTCCACCTGCTCATCAGCAGGACTAGTGGGTGCGAACGAGCTGATCTGTCAAAAGGGTGTTTGACGCTCAGGATCTTGAGACAGAATCGTCCTGGGTTACACAGGAGAACTGAAAGCATCCTGGTAAGAGACACTCAGGGAGACCGTGGAGAGGGAGGCGAAGTCGAGGCTCTGCCCTGGAGCCTAGAGGGGCGTGGCCTGGCCCTGTGAACCTTTGGTTTTGGGTGCCTGGGCTTCAGAACTATGGAGAATGGCCGGCGCCGTGGCTCAACTGGCTAATCCTCCGCCTTGCGGCGCCGGCACACCGGGTTCTAGTCCCGGTCGGGGCACCGGATTCTGTCCCGGTTGCCCCTCTTCCAGGCTAGCCCTCTGCTGTGGCCCGGGAGTGCAGTGGAGGATGGCCCAGGTGCTTGGGCCCTGCACCCCATGGGGAGACCAGGAAAAGCACCTGGCTCCTGGCTCCTGCCATCGGATGAGCGCGGTGCGCCGGCCGCAGCGCGCCGACCGCGGCGGCCATTGGAGGGTGAACCAACGGCAAAAGGAAGACCTTTCTGTCTGTCTCTCTCTCTCACTGTCCACTCTGCCTGTAAAAAAAAAAAAAAAAAAAAAAAAAAGAACTGTGGAGAATGAATATCTGTTGTTGGGACTCACCCAGTTTGTGGTCATTTGTGATGGCTGAGAAATGAGTCTGTCATCTTTGTTAGAAAAAAGGAAGAGAGCTCCAAATCTCACCGGAAGTTTCAAAGTGGGCGGGTCTAAACCGAGACCAGAGGGGTGGCTCGGCCACGGCAGGGAGCCAGGGCCAAGCCCCCTCACCCCAGAACCCCTGCAGGTGCTGGGAAGGTAGGTGGGGTTGCAGACAGCCCCTCCCAGGGCAGGCAGGGGAGGGGGGCTTTGTTCGTTTCCCTTGAGGAGAGGGGGTTACTGAGTTGTTTTCCAAGCACCTTGAGGTGGTGGGGAGACGTGTCTGACCCAATTCCTACTGTGGCAGGGCCCTGCCTGTGACACAGGCGGCTGACTCAGGAGCTCCCCTGGGGCGGCCATCTTTTCCTGGAGCAGTGGGAGAGGGGACAGCCCGAGGCTGGTCTCTGAGCCCCTGCAGTGAGCGGATTGAATGTTTATGCGCCTCCCGCCTCCCGTTTCTGGAAGGTGATGGCACCAGGAGGGGGGCTTGGGGAGGGGCTTAGTTGGGGGGGCGGAGTCCTCATGAATGGGGTGCGTGCAGAGGAACTCTCTCATCTGCCGCACATGGCCCTCCCCAGACCCCCTTGATCCTGGCCTTCCCAGCCTCCAGGACCTGCCTCTGGGATGGCTAAGACAGAGCCTCTCTGGCTCCGAGCCCCTTGTGCCCCTACTCACAGGCATTGGCTGCCCTCCTCCACCCCCAGGAGATGGGGCAGGGAGCCGGGCTATGCTTCTGTCTTGAGGGTGGAGCAGGAGGGACAGGGACCACCCCTACTGTGTCCTCCCTGGCAAGCAGCTCCCCTCCTGGGTAGGAAAGTTTCAGGGTGGCAGGCAGGGTGAAGAGGAGCTCTCTGGGGCCAGGCTGCCTCCAGGGCTCTCCCAGTCTCCACAGCCCAGAGCTGGGCAGCTGTTCTGTGCATCCTGAATGGCCCTGAGGGCTTTGGGCTGCAGCCCTGGGTGTCCTGAGGGGCTGCCTGCTCCCCAGCACCCACTTTCCTCCCCCGGGGAGCTACATCTAAGGTTTATTTAGTGGAGAGGCAGAGTTACAGAGAGAGAGAGAGAGAGAGAGAGAGAGACAGAGAGAGAGAGAGAGACAGAGAGAGAGAGAGAGAGACAGAGAGAGAGAGAGAGAGAAAGAGGTCTTCCTTCTGCTGGTTCATTCCCCAGAAGGCTGCAAATGGCCAGAGTTGGGTCAATATGAAACCAGGAGCTTCTTCAGGGTCTCCCACGTGGGTGCAGGGACCTAAGCACGTGGGCCATCTTCTACTGCCTTCCCAGGCCATAGCAGAGAGCTGGATCAGAAGAGGAGCAGCTGGGACACGAAGCGGCACCCAGTGGGATGCCGGTGCTGCAGGGGGAGGCTCAGCCCACCACGCCACACTCTGGCCCCAACAATGATGGTCGCAGAAACAACTTCTCACAGCGTGTCTGGGCTGTGCCGGTTTCCATGATCTCCAACTCTTCCAACAATGCGGCCATCAGGCCCAGATAAGGAAACTGAGCCTCGGAGACACCAGGTGTCTTTTCTGCGAGCACACGGTTAGCAAGTACTGTAGAGACTGTGCTCCTGACGTCACATCACACAGCTTTCTGCTCAGCAGCACCAGTGAGACCCCATCAGGGTGGGGGTGGGGGTGGGGGTGGGGGTGCACCTCGGAGCTGGAAAGCCCAGGCCGGCGTGGGGGCTGCCAGGACCTGTTGTTGGCCTGTGCCTGAGTGCCCTGCTCTCTCCTCCTGGGGTGGGCACAAGGGACACGTGGTCTGGGGGACAGGGCACAGGAGCAGAGCCGGACACAGACACAGACCTGTCGGGACACTCGTTCTCAGGCGCCTTTGCTGAGGGAGGCTGCCCTGGGTCCCCGCACCACCACGGCCACATCTGATGGCATTCGTGCAGCACAGCCAGGCCACCTCTCCCCTGATTCTGGTTGCCTCTCTGTCTGCTTTTGGTGTCCACTCCCAAGAGGCCCCAATGACTTCCCAGCCTCATCTGCTGTCTGACTTCCACACTGCAGACCTCAGCGGCAGCTGTGCCCTTACCCATAACTCCCATCCGGGAACACAGGGAGATAAACTGGGCTGCCCCAGGGTGCTGGCCTTTGTCCCCACTCTCCTGGCTCCTTGACCCGGAGGTGGGCCTTGGACCCCAGACTGCCGCCCGGGCAGGGCTGAAGCAGCAGGTGGGAGACGCCAGGGAGGAGCAGGCAGCCCTGGCGGTGACAGGTCCCTGGACATGCCTGTGGGCAAGGGCTGGATGTGTCCCTCTCTCCCAGATGTGTGCTGCTCCTCCCAGAGGTGTGGCTGGGCACCAGGATGCTTGGTATTTCTGGGGCTGGTTCAGTTCCTGGTTCCGAGCCTGTGGGATGTTTCCTGTGGCCTCCGGTTACCGTGGTAGACAGGTGGAGCACAGGGCTGGGGAGGGAGGGGCCGTGGGAAGACTCATTTCCTGAGTGACTGACAGGCGGTGGCGATACCATCTCTGCCGTGCCTCCACCGGGAGCCTGCTTACAGAGGAGTTCAGCTTTGGTGTCAGAGGCACCTCTCTGTCCCCGTGCAGATAAACTCATCACTCGGGGTGGCGGGCAGGGAGGTGGGGGCTGCCAAGACAGGTGTGGGGAGGGGGGCACCGCTGCACACGTGTGTGCTGGCTGCTGGTGCCCGGTGCGTGCCTGGCAGGGTGGAGCACCTGCCAGCGGGCCTCCCCCCATCCTTCACCAAGGGCCTGGTACATGGCCAGTGAGCAGCTCCCCACCCCCTGTGGGGGAGGAGGGCGTGGGGGTGACACATCACTCCCGAGAAGGAAACTGAGGCAGAGACCAGCTCGGCCTGGGAGGGGGTGCTCAGGGCAGGCCCCTGGGTGCTCGGTGAGCACTGGGAGGTGGCCTTTCCAGGGTTCTCCCATCCTCACCTGCGCAGTGAACTTAGAGTGCACCATAGCAGGTTAGCTTGTGTGTGTGCACACGTGTGTGTGCATGCGAGCATGTACATGTTTGTGTGTGTGCACGTGTGTGCACGTGTGATGCAGCCCTTTGAAATCGGATGGGGAAAGTAGATCCTCTCCTGCCCCGCAGCTCGTGTGTGTGTGTGTGTGTGTGTGTGTGGACAATGAGGGGAATGCTTTGGCCTACTACTTGGGGGCACCCAGGGACCCTCCTGTCCTAACCCAGTGACACACGTGAGTACCGTATGTGCAGCCACACTGCCTGAGAGCTGGAGGACCCCTGGGCTAGCTGGGAGTCTCTGGCGGGGGATGGGAGTCAGCTGACTGTCCTGGCTGGCCCTGCATTTGCTGGGGGCATCATGTGCCCACAGGTGGGCATGGCTAGGCTCTGTGGCCACTGACATTTGCCATCAGGGTGGTTTCCTCCTAGCTACCCCCCTCCAGTTCCCTTACACTCACTCCTGGTGGTCCCACTCCCCTCGGTCACCTGGTGCATGACTGGGGGTGGGGGCAGTGGAGGGGGGCTGCTGGAGCTGTGTGCCCTGCTCTCTGCCCAGGGAGGTGCTCTCTGTGGGAACTACAGTGAGTGGCGTGGGGACTGTCACCATCCCCGGGCTGTCCCAGGTCCCAGCAAGACAGAGCCTGCCCAGGCTTCTTCTGTCCTGCTCTGAATTAGGGGATGGCATTGCCCAGAGAGACTTGGACAAACGCCCTGGCTCTCTGGGCTAGAGTCTGCCCCCATCTGCATCTCTCCTGAATGCTGCAGCCATGGAAATAAGTGTTAATGAATGCTTGCTGGGGGCCCTGGTCTCCTTCAATTTTCACAGCCATAGGAGGTCTTCCTGTGAGTGTCCCCTGGGCAGCACACAGACATGGAGGGATGCTTCTCAAACTGCACAGGTGGGTGCTGTCCCAGCAGAAGAGTCAGACTCAGGCCTGTCTGATGACTCCATCTGCACCTAGGCCGGTCCCAGGAGCACGTGTGTGGTCCCCAGCCTGTCCCCCCACAGCCAGGGGAACCACGGCACCTGCCACACAGGCAGGCAGAGTGCTCTCTTTTCATGCATTAGAGTGCACAGGTGCACATGCGTCTATACTGGCATCTGGATGTATGTGCTATGCACGTACAGCTCACCGGGGGACCAAGGACCAGCGTTCTGATTAGATTCCACAACTGTGTGTGCGTGTGCGTGCGCACATGCGTGCACGTGTACACATGATGGAGGGGGGCTCAGCTAGGCCCCCCCCCCTGTGTTGCGGGAGGGGCTGGAGAGGGCACTTGGGGCAGCTGCCTGGAGAACGTGACCGGTAGGCAGCACCACCAGGACTCCATGAGGATTGCAGTGCCCAGGGCTGCTGCTAAGAGCGCATCTTTGGGGCGCAGGAGAGGAAGCATGGCCAGCGCAGCCCTGCTGGCTCCTGTTTCAAGCCGCGGTTCTTTGTCCATGTACTCGGGATCTGTGTGTGTGTGTGTGTGTGTGTGCGTGTGTGCGTGTGTAAGAGAGAGGGGAAATGGAGAGGATTTGGAGTGCCGTGGTGGTGTGGGGCCTTGGGGGGAGAAGGCCTCCCTGGGGATAGAGAGGCTGGGAGGGGAGGCCCTGGCCTGGCTGCACCTCCTGGCGCAAAAAACTCACACAGCTGCAGCCGCCAAGCCCAGCAGCCCTCTCAGCAGCCCTGCCATGGTCACAGCCGCCTCGGATGTCCCGCGTCCCCTGCCCCGACTTCCATTCGTCCCCGCTCTGGAGGCAAGGGTAGTAGAGTGAGGGGGCCGAGGCTGCAGTGGGGCTGACCCTTCTCTGATGGCTCTGGGCTCCAGAACGCAAGCGAGGGTGGGAGTCTTCGGTTCCCCTGGGCCCTGTGCCCGGCTCGGGGCTGGGCTGGGGCCGGGATGTCTTCCCAGCTCAGTGGGTGGCTGGGAGTTACTCAGTGGCTCAGCAGGGGGGGCCAGCCCCCCCCCCTCCCCCGCCTGTGGTGCCAAATTTGTTTGTGTTTATTTTGGTTCTTCTGCATAACCTGGAAACAAATGTGCTTGGTCCCTGCTGCTCTGTCTGTGCTCTTCAGTGACCTGGGGGCTTGGGGCTGCCTCCTCCTTCACAGAGAGACCCCCCAACTCCTGTCCTGTTTCCGGGTCTCCAAGGAAAAGTCAGGGGCTGTCGGGCTGGGCTGTGGGCGGGCAGCAGGTGAGGAGCCGCATGGGTAGACAGTGTCTGGCTCCAGGGGTCAGGAGACCTGGGTTTCCTGCCAGCTCAGCTGGGATCTTAAATATCAGGGGCTACCATTCACTGAGCACCTACTAAGCGCTCCACACTCCTCCGCTCAAACATTCTCATACCAGGGCTGGCGCTGTGGCATAGCAGACTAAGCCTTTGCCTGTGATACTGGCATCCCATATGGGAGCTGGTTGGAATCCCGGCTGCTCCACTTCTGATCCAGCTCTCTGCTATGGCCTGGGAAAGCAGTGGAAGATGGCCCAAGTGCTTGGGCCTCTGCACCTGTGTGGGAGATCTGGAAGAGGCTCCTGGCTCCTGGCTTCAGATCAGTGCAGCTCTGGCCATTGCAGCCATTTGGGGACTGAACCAGTGGATGGAAGACTTTTTCTTTCTCTCCCTCTGTGTGTGTGTGTGTGTGTGTGTGCGCGCACGTGTGTGTGTGTCCCTCTCTCTGTAACTCTGCCTCTCAAATAAATAAATATTTTTTAAAAAAATTCTCATACCCAAAGCACCTGCTGTCATGTGTGACCCTGGGCCAATAGCAGTGACGGATAGAGGAAGGGCCCTCCTCTCGGGGGGAGCAGCTTCTCTGGACCTGGGCTCGTCCTAGGTATCCTGCCCCGTGTTCCCCACTAAAGGAGGTGGGATCTGGGGGATCCATGCTTGCCTGGCATCACTCACTAAACTGGGCGCTTCCTCCACGCATCCGGCACCCTCTTAGGCTTCAGCTTCCCGCTCTGCAAAGATGGGGAACGAGGCCAGAGGACATTCAGGCTGCTGCGTGTCTCCTGTGGTCTGTGCCGAGGGGCTGGGCTTGCAGGGCGAATGCCTTGGGGGCTTGCAGGGAACCTGAGGCAGTGGCTCGCCTTGGTTTGGAGAGGCGGTGGGATCCCAGGTCGTGGCTTAGCGGGTGGTTCTTTTGGGGGCCAGGCCCTGCTGCTCTAAAAAGGGGCGCTCAGCCTTTACCCAACAGCAAAATTCCTCAGGACCGCGTCTGCCTGCAAGCTGACCTTTTCAAGTCGGCGCTGCCTGCCACGGCACCATTTAGCCCCCGAGCCCCGGGCCCCACTCTCCCTCACTTGCAGTACCCAGAGCCAGGCGCTGTCTGCCTGGGGCACCCCTGTTATTCGGCCCCGGCCCTCAGGCTGCCGCCTCAACCCCAGGGCCTCTTCTGTCTCTGTCCGCCTGTTACAGTGGAGCTGGCAGTGGGGTGACCTCCTGCCTGGACCCCCTCCCCCACAAGGGGATGGGGTGTGGAGCTCCAAGAGGCTTGGAGGATGCGCAGTGAGGCCTCTGTCTGCCGGGGCGAGCAGAGAAGGGATGCAGAGGGCTTGGGGAGGCTGTGGGGGGAGACCTGGGCAGAGCATTCTGGGTCAGGGACAATGAGGCTGGAGACTGGGCAGGGGGTGTGATGGGACAGATGGCCCTGGGCGGTAAGGCCCCTCGCCGCTGCCCTGTTCTTGCCTCCCAGGGCAGTGCAGAGCGCACAGCTGAGCCACAGCAGCGAGGTGAGCCCCGAGCAGGGCCTCTGCCCGCAGGACCCGCCCTGGGATTCCGCAAGGCCCTTCTAGCCCAGGTGGTGACGGGTGGTGGTGGAGAGCGGCTCAGCTGGGGCAGGGGCTGCAGTCAAAGACCCCTGATCCCTTCAAGTTCATGGTGTGCCAGGCAGCTCTTCCTGGGGGAGAGGGGTCTGGCCACCTCTGCTTCCTGTTGTACAAAAAGGCCCAAAGGATCGTTCTGCCCACCCCCCCCGCCTCCGCCTCCCCCTCCCCTGCCCTCCAAGGCAGCCCGAGCCCACCCTACTTTCCAGGACCCCCTCACCTGCTCTAGGCTTTCTCCCGCCAGGCCTTCTTCCCCTGGGAAGCCCATCTTTGGCCTGCCCGGCAGCACGTGCTGACTGGCGGGGAGCCCCCTGGCGCCGGCCCTCCCCCTCCGCGGGGCTGGGGGAAGTGCAGGGCTCGTGGCGGCGTGTCAGTAGGCTCGGCGTGGCGCGGCTGGGCAGGCCTGACAGCGGAAATTGGAAGCCGGCTGCTGTTTGACAGGTATATTATTCCCGCTGCCCTCCATTTATTTACCAAACAGCGTGCGGAGCCCCTGAAAGGCGGAGGGAGTCACAGCCCACGGGGCTCTCTGGGGGCCAGGTGGCCTCTGTGTGCCTGGGAGGAGGAGCAGGGACAGGGCCGGCAGGGAGGCTCCTCTGAATCTGAGTCCCTCTCATCTCAGAGCTGTGCATTCAACCTCCCTGGCCAGGACCAGGGTTCTCTGTCAAGGTCGACCTCCCTGGCCAGGGCCAGGGTTCTCTGTCAAGGTTAATGAAGGGACTGGGCCTACAAGGTGGCTTGGGGTTGCCAGGAGACAGAGGGGCTGAGAGGGGCAGGGACCCCTCGGGAGGTGAGTGAGGAGAGTAGGGCAGCTGAGCATGGTCACCTGTGCCATTAGCACACAGGAGTCCAGCCAGTGACCTGACATCTGACCTTGAACCTGGGTGCACAGAGCTGTCCTGCCTGCAGGAGGCACGTGGAGGTGGTGGAGGTACGTGTTGGTGCTGTGCAGACCAGTGGCCAGAATCTATGGGATCAGGCAGACAGGGACCGGGGTCTACCCCTGCTGCCTACAGGTCACAAGACCCCCGAAGCTGCCCCTCCCCCACCCCCAGCCCTCTGAGCTTCCCCTTGCTCATGGTTAGTGGCAACAATCGAAACACGGCTTCTGGGGGCTGTCGTGAGGAACACCCATGGTGATGGCATGTGAGCGCTTTGCAAGCAGTGACGTGTACAGTGTTTTAAGGGGCGTGCAGACGAATGTGGAGAGGAGTCAGGGCAGGCTGAGTCACGAGCCGGGGGCTGGGGAGCTCTGGGGTGTTTGGGGGTTGTGGGAGATGGAGGTCGGGACGCGGCTGTGTGACTGTCCGCCCTGGTGTGGACTTGCTCTCAGTGCAACGTGGAAATGCTCCAAGGAGGCTTTGGCCGCTGTGAGTGGCTGGTGAGAGTGTGAGGGCGGGGCCTGGCTCTGCCACTGGAGCTGAGGCTGTGAGCAGGGTTAGGAACGCCTAGGGGTGTGTGTAGGAAAGTGAGGGGGCAAGGTCAGGTGCAGGGACACCCTGGGGGGGACAGGTGTGTGTGTGCACACACAACCCCGGCACAGTGGGGTCTGTGATGTGCCTCCTCCCTCTGAACCTGACGCACAGAGCACAGGAGAAGCAGCCATGGAGAGGGAGGGAGGATGGCGGCCCCCCCGAGCGGCGGCGACTCACACGACGGTGGGGCTGCCAGCGAAGTCCTTGCCTCCCGGCGCAGCGCTGGGCTCAGGGCAGCTGCCTGTCTAGACGTTTCCTCCCTGCAGCCCGTCTGGGACTTCCTGGGTATGCAGAGGCACCCACAGCCGTCTGCAGCCTCCTCCACGGAGACAGAGCTGCCGCCAGCCAGAGGCTGGAGAGGGGGAAGCCTAGGGCAACCCCGTGGGTCCCATTCACAAAGGCCCCGGGCCCCATCAGCTCAGCAGGCAGGGCGCCGAGTAGCAGGGCGGTGGGAGCCAGGGCGACCCTGGGCTGCTGAGCATCCCCTGGCCTGGGGACCACAAGGGGGTCTAGGAAGAAGCACCATTGGGGTGGGCCCTCTCCAGTGACCCTGAACCTCTGTGTAGGCTCAGCTCCTTCCACCGGAAGCTTGGGCTCCTTGCACCCCATCCTGGCTGTCACGCCGGCGTCTAGTCTCGGGCTGTGGATGCCCTTGGGGTGTAGGCGGGGCTGGGAGGGCTTGCGGATGAGCCCTGTGCACTGAGCCTTTCGGGGAAGGCGCCGTGGAGGACAGCACGGCACGCAGCTCACCAGCTGGGGAGGGGACGGGGAGCCTGGAGGGGCAGAGTCCTGTCAGGTCCATTTACACTCCACATGCTGGAACTGGGGCCTCTGGGGAGAAGGGGCAATGCCAAGGAGGCTGGGGCATCTGTCTCCCCAGGCCGGGCCGAGCCCTGCTCATCCCCAGCCGGCAGCCCCAGGGCTCGGCTTCTCCTGGGACGGTGGCTGTGTCCTCTCGCTCTGCTCAGCTGCCTCGCCCAAGGGGCCCCTCGCATGCTGCTGGGTGGGCCTGAGCAGTACCGGGGTGGCCTCTGTCCTGCCCATCTTCCTCTTCCCAGCCACCACCCCACCCGCTCCGTCCATGCCCATTCCTCCCCTAGCCTCTCTCTTCCACTCTCCTTGTCTCATCTCTTCTCTCTGCACCTCTCACATTAAATCCTGCTCCCCATCCTCCCTTTAGATCACTGGTGGCCCAGAAGGGCATAAATAAGGAGGGAAGAGGCTGGAGCTGGAGGGAGGCCAGAGAGCCCAGATCCTCAAAGCCTGCTTCTGGCTGCAGGCAGTCCTGGCCTCCCGGTGGCCACAGCCCAGAGGGGAGGGGGCTCCTCGGCTGCATGCCATCCGGGGCACAAATGCACACATGTGCACACACGTGCACACACACAGCATCGTGCTTTTAGGAAATGAGGACCCTTTTAAAGGGCAAAGAAAAGAAACCAAAGGTGATGTTGCTTAATATGCATCACCAAGCTCTTAAATTCTTTGTTAAAAATATTATTTTCATTTTAATAATAATAAATAGGAATGCTAGAGAGAGCTCTTGCTTTCACTAACTTACTCCCTAAATGCCCACAACACCTAGGGCTGGGTCAGTTGAAGCAGGAACCCCAAACTCAGCCCCAGCAGGGACCTAGGTCCCTGGGTGTGCATTCGCAGGAAGCTAGAATCTGAAGGGAGGAGGCAAGGTCGGAGCTCCAGCCAGGCCCTGGCGTAGGGGATGCAGGTATCCTAATGGCATGGCTGCCCCAGGTGCCTGCCTGTGCCCCTGCACCTTGCTTTTTTTTTTTTTTTTTTGGAGAGGCAGAGTTAGACAGTGAGAGAGAGAAAGAGAAAGGTCTTCCTTTTCTGTTGGTTCATCCCCCAAATGGCCGCTACAGCCGGCGCACTGCACTGATCCGAAGCCAGGAGCCAGGTGCTACTCCTGGTCTCCCATGGGGTGCAGGGCCCAAGCACTTGGGCCATCCTCCACTGCACTCCCGGGCCACAGCAGAGAGCTGGCCTGGAAGAGGGGCAACCGGGACAGAACCAGCGCCCCAACCGGGACTAGAACCCGGGGTGCAGGTGCCACAGGTGGAGGGTTAGCCAAGTGAGCTGTGATGCCGGCCTGTACCTTGCTCTTAAAGGAGGATGGGCAGAAGGAGGAGGCAGGCTTTAGGGGTGCACATCCGAGAGGACTTTGGAAAGTTCGTGGAAACTGGAATTAAAGATATATTTATCTTTAATTTGAGATTTAATCAAAGATATGTTTATCTTTAATCTTTGCCTTTAAAAAATGCTTGAAATCCATGCATAGAGTGGGTTTCATAAAACTCTTGGAAAATGTGCATTATGAAGAAACTATGGAGGCTGGCACTGTGGTAATGCCACTGCCTGTGGCACCAGCATCCCATTTGAGCACTGGTTCGAGTCCTGGCTGCTCCACTTCCAATCCAGCTCTCTGCTAATGCACCTGGGAAAGCAGTGGAAGAGTCTAAGTGCTTGGACCCGGAGACCTGGATGAAGCTCCTGGCTCCAGGTTGGTCCAGTTCTGTCTGTTACAGAGTGAACCAGACGATGGAAGATTTTCTCTCTCTCTCTGTAACTTTGTCTTTCAAACAAATAAATCTTTAAATAAAAAAAAGAAAACTATGCATGACTTTCAATTATTGCATCAAAATAAGCTTATCGTTAATTCCATTTGTCCACAAGGTGCGTGGTGGTGTTTGCGTGTGTTGGCTTCAACCCTGTCGCTCTGCTTGCAGCTCCCATGGAGGATGCTGTCAGAGGAGGACTTGTCAGGGTCAGCCCCAAGCTCCTGCACCTGTGGCCACCAGGCAGGGACAGAGGTCAGGGCCCCCGAGGAGAGTGGGCCCCGCCATGCTGGCCCGGTGATTGCCTTCCCCGAGGCCCCAGAGCTCCTGGCTGTGGGCTTAAGAACCCTTACAGTCGATTCTGTCTTTCCCATCACTCCCCACTCCCTGGCCTGCCCCAGGCCCTGCCTGCTCCTGTCTCTGCATCCTGTATTTCTCTCTTTCAGAAGCCCAAGGTACACCCACACTAAACTCCCCAAACAAGCAGAGCTTGGAAGTTGCCTGCCCGGGTGGACCCTGGTGGCTGCTCCCGGGTGCAGTGCGCAGCGCACCTCCCTCACTGGCCTGGCCGCCCAGCCACCTTCCCTTCTCTGGGACTCAGCTCTCTGGGTGTTCCTTTTGCCACACTGTCCTAGTCTTTCCTGGGTCACGGTGACCCTACCTCTGGGTCTAAAGTTGAAGAGCACTTGACCTTGACCTGGCCAATGAAAGCTTCCATCACCTGGCCACAGGGATCGGCCCAGGGAGGGGGAAGTCAGCTTTGGGACCTTGGTCGGAGATTTGAGAAAGGGCCTCTGCTTCCCAGGGCATTGCGAAGCTGGCAGGACAGACAGGGGGCTGCTTTGTCACCACACTGGGACAGTCATGCCAATCAGGACAGAGAAAACATACTCTGTAACCTGGACCCAGTGCCTGGTACAGCCAGGCCTGGAACAGTGGGACTGGATGTGTTCCTGCACTGTTCATTTGTGCCAGCCAATCACTTTTTTATCTTGCCTGAGTAGCCTTGATTTTTGCAAAATAATGTGTTAGCCAGTATAAAGAGGGGACATACACTCTCTGAATTTGGGTTTCCTCGTCTGTAAAACTGGCTGCTCCTTGCAGGCCCTGAGCAAGCGCTGGCTCCCTCCTCCCCTTCCCGGACCCTGTGAAGTTCTTACCTGCGGTGGGGATGCTGCACTTTGAGAGTGACTGGCAGAGTCGGTGGTGAAGGTGTCGGAGGGATCCCCGGCCCCTGGCCCCCAGCCCCCAGCCACCTTCGTCCCTGCCTCCTACCCCAGGGGCCTGACCCTCCAAGACTGAATCCACCACACTGTGGGCCTCTGCCAATGGAGAGCCCCAGCCGGGAATCCCAGGGGTGGGGAAAAGAAGTCAGGGGTTGTCTTCCCTGGCCTGCTTGGGTCGCCTTAGGCTGAGGGTGCTGTGTGCCTTGGCTGGAGGTCCGTGCTCCCCGCGTGTGGCCTCTCTCTGGGCTCCCTCTCCTGGGATTTTGAGGTGGGAGCAGCTGCTCCCACCTATACCTGCGTCTGCACAGCATCTGCGCATGTTCCCTCTCTAAGCCCTTCTCCTTGTCTCCTGACTCCTGAGAGTTATTGACCCTCCTGGAACCTGCCGGGCATCGCCCCCCACCCCCGCCTGCCCCCAGCATCATGCAGCTGGTGGAGCGCAGGTGCACGGGTTCTGCACCCCGTGCTTTCTGTGCTGTGGGCGTCACCCACTGCTCACGTGCCCTGTCCCAGTCCCATGCTCCTCCCGGGCCCAGGTGAGCTGCTCTGTCTCTGGGAAGCTTTCCCAGGTGCCCACCCTCCTGCCCCGCCCCCATGACCCCCTGCATATGGTCTGCCCCTCCCCCTCCATCTGCTGGGTTAGTGTCACATGTCCCCCCAGGTGCACAGACAGGAAATGCCCTGCTTGTCTCTCCAGCACCCACCCCATGGTCCTCACTCCCTTGGCCTGCAGCCCGGACCCTGGCCGGCACGTAGTAGGTGCTCCATAGCTGCTGGTAGATTTCCACAGGAGAAGCAAGAGTGGCTCCCTGTGGCGTGGCCACAGCAGCCTGTGCAGCCGGGGTGGCCTCTGCCCTCCTGCAGCTGCCCGGGGAGGAGGGAGCTCCTCCTCGACCTTCAAGGCTCAGCCCGAGGCCCCTCCTCAGGAAGTCCCTGTGCTGCGTCTCCGCTCCTGTGCTGCGTCACGTGGCTGTCCCCCTGCTCTTGCCTGGTTTTGCTCCCACATGGCTGAGGGGCCTCAGGGCAGGACCAGCCCGTGTTACTGCCTCACCCGCACCGCCCAGCGCTGCTCACAGCAAAGCAAACAGCAGTGACCGTTTCTTTCCCCTCTCCCAGAGCAAGTGCTGGGCCTAGCGAGATCCTAGCTAAGACACCTATGTCCCATATTAGAGAGCCTGGGTTTCAGTCCTGGCCCTGGCCCTAACCCCAGCTCCCTGCCAATGCACATGCTGGAAGGTCATGGCCCAAGTAGCTGGGTCCCTGCTGCCTGCCATAGCACCTGTGGCATTTCAGGAGGGAAGCAGTGGATGGGAGCTGGCTCTGCCTGTCTCTGCTTCCCGAAGAAATAAAATAAAATACAAATATCCCCTTGTCGGGGCTGGTAGCAACCCCTGTGGTGTACAGACTGTGGAAAGTCCGGCTGGGGTCTCTGGGGGGTGGTCTGTTAGGCTTGTGTGACCTGAGAAAGCAGGCAGCATGTCCCCTAAAAGTGGGGGACACTGCTGTTTTCATCCAGTCGAGTGAGTCGGAACAGGGAGGTGTCCACCTTGATGGGCAGGCGTGCCAACGTGGCCTGGATCCGCGGGACTCTGGGTGTCTGGGAAGTGTTCCAGATGGCAGGGGTTAAAGGTGGCGCTGTCCTTGTGGACGACAATGCAAGTCATCGTTAACTGAGCAGGTGCTTGGTGCTGAGGCCTAGGGGTTGCTGTCACAGCATCCTGTGGCTAGGCAATTTTATCTCGTTTTATTTTCTTCCTTTAAAAATTAATATTCTTATTTATTTGAAAGGTAGAAAGATATATTCCATCTGCTGGTTCTCTCCTAAAATGACTGCAATGGCCAGAGCAGGGCTGGTCCAAAGCCAGGAGTCAAGAGCTTCTTCCGGGTCTCCCATGTGGATGCAGGGGCTCAAGCACTCGGACCATCCTCTGCGGCTTTCCCAGGTCATTATCAAGGAGCTGGATTGGAAGTGGAGCAGCCAGGACTGGAACCGGCGCCCCTATGGGATGTCGGCACTGCAGGTGCTTTACCTGCTACACCACAGTGCCGGCCCCCAAGCTGCATCTTAACCGCTGTGCTGAGTGCGTGCCCCACCCCCGCTTTTGAGATGAGGACACGCACTTCAGAGGGGTGAAGCAGCTTCCTGAGATCACACAGTACGGACAAGCTGGGTCCCATAGCTGCGACTGCAGCTGAAGTGGAGGCAGAGGGGACCAGGGGAGGGACCCTAAAGGGACTCCCACTCTGACCATGAGCCATCATCGCCTTGTTGGTCTGATTACCTCACTACCTATGATTTGGTTGTGGGAATGAAACGCTGGGTCCCTGAGTGGTTGAGATGTAGGGACCAAAAGGGAGCATCAGCTGGCGGGCTGTGGGCCAGGGTCACTGGGAAGCAGCCTGGCCTGAAGCCTGGGCGAAGGTCAGCTAGAAGCCCCGAGGGGAAGGTGTGACTCGGGCCCCGTGGTGCCAGGTGCACAGTGGGGGCACGGCTGCTAGCCTAGCTCAGCGCTGGGCTGCAACATGGGGCACAGTGCAGGCCTGGCGGCACTCAATGTCAAGTGCTCTGGCAGCAGGAGAAGCACATCGGATGGGCTTCCATGGGGCAGGCAGTCCGGGTTCCCCTCGCCAGCCCCGTGGGTCCCAATACTGCCCAGCCCTGCCTCTGCTAGCACCGAGGAACACAAACACCCGCCCCCAAGTCCGCCCAGTGAAGGCCCACGGTCTGTCCTTGGCTCCCGGTTCCCCATCAAAGTGCACAGCTACGGAGGGAACCACATCTCCAAGGATCTGCTTTCTAGGTTTTCTGTTCCGCATGGAAGCTCAAGTTGCCTCTGGAGAAGGCAGGAGGAACCAGGGAGCCCAGGGCTGTGGAGACAGAGGCCGGGGCTCAGCCTTGGGCTTCCGCCTTCTCCCCAGGTAGCACAGAAGCCGCCCCTCCTCTCTGCACCCAGGGAGCTCAGGGAGGCTCTGCATCCTTGTGGACAATGCACTATGCACAACTTGCTTCTCCCTTCCAGGGAACCAGCTCGGTCCACAACGGATCGATTTGCATTCAAAGCTGCCTCCCTGCGCCACCATCAGGGCTCCCTGCGCCACCATCAGGGCTCACTCGGGGCTGGCGCTGGGAGGGCTGCTGCCAGCAGGGCTGAAGGCGGGAGCAGCTGGGGTATCTGGAGAGCACACCACATCTGCTGGGTCGGAACCTTAGGAGGGGCCGGAGCTGTGGCATAGTGCGTTAAGCCGCCGCCTGCAGTGCCGGCATCCCATACGGTGCTGGTTCCGTGGCCCAAGTGCGTGGGGCCCTGCACCCTTGTGGGAGACCTGAAAGAAGCTCCTGGCTCCTGGCTTCAGCCTGGCCCAGCCCTGGCCGTTGCAGTCATCGGGGGGAGTGAGCCAGTGGATGGAAGATCTCTCTCTCTCTCTCTCTCTCTCTCTCTCCCCCCCTGTCTCTCCCACTCTCTTTAACTTTGCCTTGCAAATAAAAAAATAAATGCTTTTTTTTTTTTTTTAAGAATCTCAGTAGAGAGGCACTGGCATTTGAATGGCTTATGAAGCTTCTGGGTGATTCCAAGGGAGTGCAGGGATTGGCAGGTGGGTAAATTCAGGTGAATGTTAGAAGCCACTTGCCCACGGAGAGCCCACTGGGGCCAGCTGGGCGTCTGGACTGCAGGAGTCAGCAGCGGCCTCTGGAGTCCTAGCTCTGCCCTCCTGACCACTTACCTGTACCGTGCCTCCGTTCACCAGCGAGGGTACTGGCACCCGCTCACTCGCAGGTTGAGTGTGACGAGGTGGTAAGACAGTGCACATAAAATGGCTTCCGAACGGGGAGCAGCCAGGTCCAGAGGCCCATGGATAGGGGTTTGGGTTCCCACCCTGCCGCTGCCAGGCAGTGCAGACTTCAGACGAGTGACTTACGTGCCGTCACCTGTAACGTGGGGACAGCGACCTCTGCTTCATAAGAGGAGCCCGCGTCATCAAGGGCAGCACATGTGCCCAGGAGGCAGCGGCTCAGTTAACGTCATGGCTCCTTGCTGGGGCAGCTGCATGGTTGGTGGCAAAGGAGCGCCCAGCATTGGCCATGGCTCTGGGCGGCCTCCTGCCCTCTTGTGCTCTTGGGGGGCCTCCGCTTCTGCACACAGAACATGGTGGTGCTAGGAGAGCCTCGCTGGCTTCTTGTGAGAGTGAACCCCCCCCCCCCAGAAGGAGTCCGAGCCTGTGGCAGGTGTTCAGTGAATGACAGGGACTCCCACCAACCAGAAAAGAGCCAAGAGGGAGCAGGAGGCGGGACTCGGGCTGGAAGTCAGGGGTGCCGGTGAGTGCACCTGTGCCAGGCAAGCACTCACCTTGGGCCTGGCCTCCCCCGGCCCTGGAGGAGCTCTGCTCTGGACAGCCCTTGGGTCCCACCCTGAGGCCAGTCTCCAGCCTCCCCTGCTGGCCCTGCCAGACGCTCATGCGGGCGACTGCAGGCCTGAGCCTCGATCAATACTCTAATCAACACCTCGCAGAAGCCATGGCGCTTTCTCCCCACCCCAAAATGAGTGTGGGTGGGTGCCAGGAGTTGCTGAATGGAGAGAGAGATTAACTCCAATGCGGAGAACGCCCCTGGATGAGTAGGTGGCTCAGTGGACCGTGGGCGGAATGGGCAGGGGAGGACACAGCCTGGAATGTGGAGGAGAGAGATGTGGCCCCGGGCCGCCTGGGTCGAGAAAAGAGATGGGGGCCGGGGGCAGGCTCAGCTGCTCAGATCGGGGAGGAAGTCGCCACCTCCTGCTTTCTGGTCCTTGTGCCCTGCTGAGCCCCTTCCTGCCCCACACCCAGCACCTGGGCCTTCCAGGCAGGCTCCCGCCATGATTTCCAGCCATGCAGCCCCGCACGGCGAGGAGCAGGTGGGTGAGGCCAGGCCACTGCAGCCAGGAGCTTCTGTCTGTGGTCCCTCCTGCAGGGGGCTCCAGTTCTCCCGACCCCAAGGTCCGCAGCCTTTGGGCAGGGAGCCGAGTGGCCTGCTCCCGTCCCTGCCCTGAGTGGGGTGTCTACGTCCTGCTGGCTCACCTGCTGCAGCCATGACCTCTGCCCCTGCTGGCCTTGCTGTCCCGGTGCCCCCCAGTGCTGGGTGCCTGAGAGAGCCCAAGAAGCCAGCTCGCTGCCCCTGGAGACCCGCCTGCCCCACCCAGTCTCTCGCCAACCTGGGCCCATACATACCTCCCCCAACCCCAGAAAGGAGCTCTGGGCTTCTGCCTCCCCAGCCTGCCCTGGGCGCTTACAGCCTCGTGGACTGGGCCCCCAGCCCTGCAGGTGTCCCTCCGGGAGCAGGGCATGGTCCCAGTTATGGCTGTGCCTGAAGATGGCTGTGTGACCTTGGGTAAGTCACCTAACCTCTCTGAGCCGTGTTTCTCTCGGCTGTTCAAGGAGAAGAGCCCACAGGGTTTCAAGGGTGCACCATGCGGTAATGCTTCCTAATGCCCGCGAAGGCTCAGCCAGGTGGTGGCAGGGCTGGGCTCAAGTCCAGCAGCCTTGTTGCTATCAACCCATCAAGCCCTGCGGCCTGTCTGGGAGAAAACAGCACAGGAATGCAAGTCTGAGCAGACGTGGGGAGAACTTGCCCGAAGCGGGGAGGTCAGGAGCAGCCTCGGGCTGGACACTGGGGCCACACTGCACCTTCTTGGGTCATCTTTCATCTGGCTGTGATGTCCAGAGCTCTGGACACCATGTGGCCACGGGCCTGGCGGAAGCGGACTGGGTGCCCACAGCCTTCCTTGGTCCCACGGCCTCACCATGGCTCCACACTCAGCAGTTTTATTTCGCTCTGCAAACGACTTGGAATGGCTCGGCGAGGAGAGACCTCAGAGAACGTACAGGTAAGTTTAAGTCCAGAGAGGGGACGTGCCCGGCCTGATGTCACACAGCAAGTGCAGGCAGGAGCCTGACTCCAGGGCTGCTGCTCTTGATGTGATTCTCGGGGTTTGTAAACTCGGTTCCTGGGGGGGGGGGGGGGTCCGCAAGGCCTGCACAGGTGCCCTGGGGGCGCCGTGATGGGGAAGGACACTGGGCACCCGAGTGTTTCGGGTTTAATTCCCTCCTGCCTGCCTCCATTGCAGAGATGCACCCTCCTTTTTGATCTGTATTTTGTTTCTGGGGGAAAAGTCTGAAAAAAAACTTCTGCTGGGGGGAAAAAAAAAAAAAACAGTGCTGCTCTGTGCTCCACTGGGTCCCTACCTGCCCCCCGGGCTGTGTCCTGGTGCCCCGGAAGTGCTCACTTGGCCCTTCCCCTGGCCAGTTGTCCCCACCACTGTCCTCCCTGACCCAGTGGCTTGCACCCTCCTCACAGTCCATGGGCCTCTGCGGCTCTGTCCAGTCAGTCCTCCAACTGACCAGTGTTAGCGGCTGCTCCCTGCTCCAGAGTCGGGGGACGAGAGCCCTCCGGGGGGGGGTCCCTTTGCACTTCAACAGGGGCCATCCAGAGACTACATTTACTTGAAGGTGTTGGGAGAGACCATTGGAAGAGGCTTCTGGGGAGCCAGGCCTTCTGGGGCTTTGTCCTTTTCCACGGAGACGCCGAATGCCTGCTGTGCTGCTGACTGGGGTCTGAGACGGGGGCAGGGCCAGCAGGCAGGCTGGTGGGAAGCGCACAGGCCCTGCCTTGCCTTGGTAGGCTGTGTGCCCCAGTCCTTGCCTGGGGCTGATGACCACAGCGCCCACTTCCTAGGGTGGGCATGAGGATCCAGAGAGAGAATGCATGCGGAATGCATGAACCTGTGCCGGGCACCGAGACCAGGCTCAGTCTGTGTTGGCGGTGAGGGCTAGGGTGGCAGCAGAGGCAGGTGTGACTGTCCCCTTGGAAAGCCCTTCCACACCCCATGCCCATTTCCTGGAGTCCTCACAGTTACCAACTATCAGTGTGCCCATTTTACAGATGGAGAGGCAGAGGCCCAGAGCAGGTCTGTTAACCTTCCCCAGGATCCCAAGGGCTTGGCTCTCCACCCCCATCCACCTCCCCCACAGCACCTACGTGGCTGCAGGGCTGCCACCCGGGGCTGCCTGACCGAGGGTGCCCCCGTTTCCTGGGTGGGTGACACCCTCGGCCCTCTCTGGTCCCCTCTGCGTCCTCATCTCCTGGAGCATTGTCGCAGAGCCACTGCCTCGCTCCATCTGGCGTGTTCAGCCTCGCTTTGGCTGGAGGGCCTGCCCCAGTTTGGAGGTGGCTGGCTAGGGCAGGCTCTGTGTGTGCACACGCATGCCCACGTGAGAGCGTGGGCACAAGCAGGACCGTGCGTGTGCACAGAGCTGTGGGAAACAGGGAGCCGCGGGGGGGGGGGGTAGAGAGAGCATCAGACCCGGGGGCGGAGCTGGGGACCCTCAGCTGGGCTCTGCTGGCTCTGGGCCGTGGGCTCCACGGGTGCTCATTGCAGGGCCACATGTGTTCCCAGAGCAGACCCAGCACAGCCGCGTCCCGGGCAGGGCCGGCAGGGGCAGCCTGGCTGTCCCCAGGGCCTGCCATCTGTGACTGTGGATGTGTGTCGGTGGTGATGGGGGGATCTCAGCTCTCCCTGGCCCATGCCCAGTGTGGAGACGCCATCCTGACATAGAAGCTCCCCCTCCCCGGCCTCCAGTACCCGCTGCGGGAGCCATGGAGGAAGCTACAAAAGCCTAAGGCTCGTAAGGACGTGGGCATGAGTCCTGTCCAGCTGGAGGACTCTGGGCAGGCTGCTCAAGCTCTCCGAGCCTCAGCGTCCTGTTCAGCAAAAGGCGGCTCATCCTGTCTGTCACGGGGGTCCCTGGGGGTCTGGGAGGCTGCAGTGTGGCAGGAAGGGTCTCTGGGAGTGTGGACTGGGGATATCTGCCTCGCCAGCTGTCGCGGCCCCATGGGCAGACCTGGCGAGCCCATCACCCGTGGCACCTTGCCCGCACAAAGGCAGTGACCTCTAGCACTTAAATGGCCAGCTCCCCTCCCAGGTCAGCCACCCGCTGCTCTGCTGCTGGACCCAGCACACGGCCCTGCAGCCCGTGAGCCCCGCCCCGGAGCTTCGGGGCTGTTTTGTCTTCCAGGGGCCTCCTGTCCCAGGCAAATCGGCCTCTGATTAATTTCCTATCAGGAGTGAGGTCAGCCTGTCCAGGAAGCAGCGCTCTCTGGGACTGCCGTCTGGGCGGACTGCAGGACTGGCTCCCAGGGCTGGGAGAGGGCCCACGTGGCACTTGCCGCTGGGGAGTTTAAGGTCAGCTCCTGGCCTGCACCTGTCGCCTGGTGTGGAGGCGAAGGAGACTGGGTTCTGGGCACAAGGAGCTTGGTGGGCAGCTGAACCCCTCCCAAATGGGCTGCTTGACAGACAGCGTTTGTCTGGAAGCTCAGGGAAGCCTCAACTTGACCTTGCAAAGCCTCAGCTTCTCATCCTGGGTTCTGGGGTCTGGGGTCTGGGGCTGGAGCGCGTGAGGAAAGCTGTGCCCCACCCTGACCAGTGCCAGTGCGCCAGGCTGAGGTGGTCGGAACCCTAGTCCCCACCCCCCTCTGTGAAGGGGGGGTGAACCCATCATTCCCTCCAGGGTCCTTGAAGACTGATACAACGCTGAAGACAGCCAACTCCTCACCAGGTGGCAGGTGCCACCGCCATCGTCCTCTAGGGTTTCCAACTTGTCACCTTGATGTCCATCTCCCCTGCGGTACCTGCCACCTTCATCCTGGGTCCTTCCCCGACGAGGGTCCCGGACCAGCAGCCGAGGGGCCGAGACCTCCCAGCACTCCGGTGGTCCGTCGCCGGCCCTCGCTGGGGAGCGCTCATTTCCACTCCATAAGGCCTTCCGTGAGATGTGTGCGAAGCTTCCTGACGAAGCAGAAGGCTCGGCCACATGAAACACGCAGAGAATGAAGCCCTCCGCTGGTAATGGCCGCTGTGTTCCGCGTTCGCAGCCATCGGAGCGCAGGGCTGCTGCGGAGCGAGGCCGGCCCCCTCGCGGCCCGTGGATAAACAGCCCGGCTTGTGGCAAATAAACTGGGAAAGTTGAAATACAGTTGCCATTCAGTTCAAGCTGGATATTAATAGCTTCGGGCCGGGCTCAGAAGCAAAGAGGGGAGGGGGAGGAGAAGGAAAAAAGGGAACCACGAACGCCATTAGCATCCAATTTCCTGGGAGAATGGGAAGGTTTGAGCCTCTGCAGGCTGGTCCTGGAGCTGCTGCCAGGGGCGCTGACACTGCACCTCCCTCCCCTTCCTGGGGGCTGTGGGGTGAGGATGCGGCGGGCCCTGTGGGGACCACCGCTCTCCCTGGCCTGTCACGTGCCCGCACAGGTGTCCCTGGCTCAAGCCCCAGCTTCCTCTTCTCCCTGACCTGCGCATGTCACTGTGTGGCCACCCTGCATATACTCCTGGCCGTGGTCTCTGTCACCCCTCGCCTAGGACAGAGGGACACGGCCACATCTGGGCAGATGTGCTACCATGAAGCCCACCCTTAGCGTGCCCCTCCTGCAGGAAGCCCCTGCTCAGCCCGGCCTCCAGCCATCAGCCAAGCGTGGGACACTCAGAGCCGAGCCCGGAGCCGGGAGCAGGGGTGACGTGGTCCCCGGATGGACACTGCAGACTGACCTGTGCTCTCACTCCTGCCCCTAAGCCCTGCCCTTCCCCTGCGCTTCTCGCCCGGCTTGCCTCACTCCCCAGTGTTTACTTGAAGAGGGCTTCCTGCAAGAAGTCCGAACGCCCCAGTCCCTGCCGCAGGTTCTGCGTAGAAGGAACCCAGAGCTCAGACTGGCTGGGCAGCCGGGGGCGGGTCACTTGCCTCTCGGAGCCTCTGCAAAGGAGGGTGAGTGACACTTCTCCGAGGAGAAGCCAGCAGACTCCTTTGCCCTCTGGTAGAGCCTGAATTAGGCTCCTCTCGCTGCTGTAGCAAATGGCCACACACCCGCTGCCTTCAGACAGCACGCATTGTTCTCGTACAGCTTGGAAGTCCCACACGGGTCTCCCGGGGCCAGAGTCATGGTGCTGGCCGGGCTGGAGGCCACGGAGGGCAGCTGCCTCCTCGCCTTTCCCAGCTCCAGGAGGCTGCTGTGTCCCTAGCTCCCGCGACCCCCTTCCTCCCTCTTCAGAGCTGGCAAAGGCCAAGAGAGTCTCTTCTCAGCCCGTGTCACGCCGACCCTTTCTCTCCTGCCCCCCTTTTTTTGCCTGCAAGGACCCCAGTGATTACACGGGGTGATTACACGGTGATTAGCACACCCAGCTAATCCAGGATAATCTCCCCATCGCGAGATCCTTAACTTAATCACATCTGCCAAGTCGCTTTTGCCCTGGGAGGCAGCAGACTCCTGGGTTCTGGGAGTTAGGAGGTGGGCAGCATGGGGACCACTGTTCTGTCTGCCATGCCCCTGGCGGCGGGGCTCGGTGGCTGCTCACTTCCTCTCCCCAGCCACAACGTCTTACTCACCCTCCTGCACCTGCCATGCCTTCCTATCTTCCGAAGCCCTTCTCATGGCCTCCCGGGTGCAGAATTTTTCAGAAGCACCTCTGCGGAAGAACCTTGACCTTCTCTTGGCAATGGGCTTCCCGGCCAGGGTTGTGGAGGGGCTGAAGGGTGCTTAGCCCGTCTTTTGCTGTTTCCCCAGAGCATGTCTGCCTGCTGCTCATTTTCAGGAAGGAAAAGGGAAGTGGATCAAAGCGGAGGGGGCTTTGTGGAGTAGGAGATGCCTTGGCATCGAGCTGCCGGCCAGGGAAGCTGCTGGCTTCTGGTATTTTCTTTGTTTCTCCTCCTAAAAGGGCAGCCTGTGTCCAGTGTGTGGAGGGGAAGAGAAGAAAGGGGTCTGGGTGTAGGACCACTTGGGTTGCTGGGAGGTTGAGGGTAGGGGGCAGGAGAGCAGGAGAACAGAGGTGTAAGTGAAGGCAAAGAGGCCGGCACTGTGGGGTAGTGGGTAAAGCCGCCGCCTGCAGTGCCAGCAACCCATATGGGCGCCGGTTCTAGTCCTGGCTGCTCCACTTCCAATCCAGCTCTCTTCTCTGGCCTGGGAAAGCAGTAGAAGATGGCCCTAGTCCTTGGGCCCCTGCACCAGAGTGGGAGACCTGGAAGAAGCTCCTGACTCCTGGCTTCAGATCAGTACAGTTCCGGCCATTGTGGCCAACTGGGTAGTGAACCAGTGGATGGAAGACCTCTCTCTCTCTCTCTCTGCCTCTCCTTCTCTCTATGTTTAACTCTGACTTTCAAATAAATAAATAAATAAATAAATCTTTAAAAAAGAAAGAAAGAAAAAGAAAAGAAAGAAAGTGAAGGCAAAGCGGGACAGGGCAGACGCGTGTGTCCAGGTCGTGCCCGACTGGGGTCAGCGCCCCCTATGGTGGCGAGGATCTGCTCAGCTGGCTGCACCGCCTGCTGGGCTAAGTCCCTGCCAGGACAGTCCCTGTCCTGTTCCTCCTGCACCTCGGCCCCCAGCGTGGGCTGGACACGGAGGGTGGCTCAGCGACCACTCACAGAGGCTGCCGGGCCCCTGCATGTCTGCCCCACGGCGTGGCCGGCAGGCCACTGCGCCAAGTTGGTACTGCTTCAAGTCCCCATCACCCCTGGGGACACAGCCTGCGCCACAGAAAGGCCTGGGACTTCCCCTGGGCTCAAAAGCCACATGACGGGTCCTGGCCTGGGGGGCACGGGGGTTTGAAGTCAAGGCCACGGTCTGCTGGGAGCCTCTGGCAGGGCGAGGGGAAGTCACTGCCCCTTCCTGGACTCCATGTTCTCACCTGCTACACGAGGCTCTAGTCTGAGTCTGTGCTTCCAGAATTTTAGCCAAGCCTGGAAGACTTGTCCAACACAGATTCCTGGGCCCCACCCTGAATTTCTGACTATGGGGATAGAGAGATTTCACCTTTCTGTGAAGGCTGCTGCCCGCCAGGGGCCACCCTCTGCCACCCTGTCATTTCCAAGTGCAGATTGGGCTGCGTCAGAATCATCCAGGAGTGCGTGCAGCAGACACAGACCTCCGGGCTCCAACCCCAAAGACCGCGATCCCACACGTGGGGGGTGAGTGTGCCTTCTCAAGCCCCCAGGGACTCTGGCCTGAAACACATCGGGGAGCCCAGGCTGTGCGGAGCTACTGGCCCTCGTGGTGCTGGTCGTGTCGCGGTGTGACTGCCATCGAGCATAGCCTCATCGTTCCCTCCCACGGAGGGCAGCGGGCCGCCTTAGGCATGCGCCCCACCTGTGTTTCCATTCCGCCGCGGGTGGGCATTTGGCTCATGCGCGGTTGGCTAGCACGGCCCCTCTCGGACACCATTTTGGGGCACATGTGTTCACCTTCTGTTGAAGCGGGCTTGCCAGGTCCGAGTGTCCGCCCGGGGCTGCCCGTGGTTGCAGCCTGCACCATGGCCCTCCACGCCCCTCCCTCTGCACCTTCACATCATCCTGCCAACCCCTCCCTTGGCACACAGGCCACTCTCCCCAGTCGGCTGTGGCGGAAGCTTGGACCACCACCTCCCTCCGCCTGGTTGTAGTCCTGACCCGCAGAGACCGTGAGACAACAAATGCTTGTTGCTCGAGCCGCTAAATGTTGGGGTGACTTGTTCGCGGCAGGAGAGAACTCTCTTCTACAGAGATTGCACAAACTGATGTGCAAGCCAGGAGAGACTAGAGTTCCCGGCGCTCCACGTCCTGGCTGACACATGGTGTCGCCTGTCTTGAATTTTGGCTGCGACGATGGCTGTGTGGCAATATTGCAGGTGGTTGTAGTTCGCATTTCTCAAACAACCAATGAAGTGGAGCTCCTCGTGATGAATCAACCATTCAAACGCCTCTTTGGTGACGCCTTCCGCCAGGTCTTTTGCCCTTTTTCCTAGCAGGCAGTTTAACTTTTTTTTTTTTTTTACTCGTTGATAGGGATTCTTTCTAAATCCTGATCCTGAGATCTTGGGGGACCTCCGCCTTGCCTAACTCTTCTTCCACTCTGTGGATTGATTGGTTCCGCTTTTTGTTTTAAAGTTGTCTTGAAAGACGTTCAGAGTCACAGGAAAGTTGCAGGAGTCACAGCGGCACAGGAGTTTCCTCATGGCCATTACCAAGTTCACCCCTGCTCACGTTCAAGACCGAACTGTACACACGCGACCTTCTCCTCCCAAGTAGCGTGCACGTGGCTGCACGTGGAACACTGCCATCATCAGCTTCAGTTCTCTCAGCGCCGGAACGATGCTTCGATCTACCAGCCGCGTCCCAATGTGCTTGCCTGCTGTCACACCGTGCCTGACGGCCTCTTCCCTTCCACCCAGAACCCCGGCTGGGACCAGGCACCGGGCTTCCTTGGCGTGTCCCGGGGACTTTCCAGAGCCCTTTGTCTTTTACGACACTGACGTTTGGAGAACACTGTCTCTCACCCTCTCCTCTTTCGAGCAGACCGTCCCTCACTTTGTCTGACACTTTATTACAACCTGAGGAGACATGGGCTGGAATGGCAGGGCGGTGACTGTCCATCTCGGGGCCTTGGGTCTGGAAGCACGCAGGTCCCCCCTGGTGACGTTAGCTTGGATCACCTGGTGGAGGCAGCATGGAGCACCTCCACTGTTTCCCCCGAAGTTAATAAGCAAACTGTGAGATTGTGGGGTAACAGCTTGCAAATGTTCTGCTCCTTACCACAGTCTCCCCCAGGCTTAGTGCCCATTGGTGCTCCTTGTCTGAACCTGCCTTTACCTGGTGATTCCATAAAGGTGATCGCCAGACCCCAGCTCTCCTTCCACTGTTGCCAGTCAGGAACCCTTTCTTTGGAGGTGTCTTAATTTTAATGCAATCAGGGGCCACCGCTGTGGCGCAGTGGGTTAACGCTCTGGCCTGAGGCACTGGCATCCCACATGGGCGCCGGTTCCAGTCCCGGCTGCTTCACTTCCGATCCAGCTCTTCTGTGGCCTGGGAAAGCAGTAGAAGATGGCCCAAGTCCTTGGACCCCTGCTCCCACTTGGGAGACCTGGAAGAAGCTCCTGGCTCCTGGCTTTGGATCAGCGCAGCTGTGGCCATTGCAGCCATCTGGAGAGTGAACCAGCAGATGGAAGATCTCTCTCTCTCTCTCTTTACCTCTCTCTGTCTTTTAAATAAATAAAGTCTTTAAAAAAAATTTTAATGCAGCCTAACTGAACAACTTTTCCCTTTCAAGTTCACAGCTTTTGTGCCCTGTGAAACCTTTTTTCGTACCTCAACTTCTTGAAAATGTTCTTTGATAAGCTTTATCCTTAGACCTTTAAAAAATGTTTTGTGTCTGTTTTTTTTTTTAAAGGTGACTTGTTTATTTGTATTTACTGGGGATGGGGGAGAGACAGAGAGGTCTTCTATCTGTTGGTTTACTTCCCAGATGCCCCAAATAGCCCAGGCTAGAGCCAGAAGCCAGGAACCAGAAACTCAGTCTGGGTCTTCCATGTCAGTGTTGGGGACCCAAGCACTTGAGCCACCGTGTGCCGCCTCCCAGGGTGCGCATTAGCAGGCAGCTGGGTCAGAAACTGAGGCAGAACCTGTCCCAGGCATTCTAGCATGGATGTGGCATCCCAAGCAGCAGCTTAACCCGCTGCGGCACAGCACCGCCCCCTAGTATAAGGTCTCTGCTCCATGTGCGCTGTTTTCTGCTGAGGATGTCAGATAAAGGCTGCTGCCGTCTGAACAGGTCCCCGAGGTCCCTGTGTTGGAAACATCCCTAACATCTCCATGCTGAGAAGGAAGTGCTCAGAATGGACTGACATCAAGGTTTTAGGACTGGGAGTGAGGGTGGGGTCCTGCCCCAGAGGACAAGTTCACCTCTGTCTCCCAGCCTGGTGTGCCCTGCCGCTGTCTGCCATGGGCTGAGGCAGCCCGAAGGCCCTCACCAGATGCTGGTGCCTGCTCTTGCCCTCCCAGCCTCTAGAACGGTGAGCCACACACGCTCCTGCTGTTTGTGAAATTACCCAGCGTGCAGTATTACATCACAGTAACAGAAAACAGGCTTGGAGAGGGGTCAGGATGAACTTTTGCAAGATGGAAACCCGATGGACCAAGTCTCCTTGTTAATAATTTGTTTTTACACAGGAAGCATATAAGTACTTTTCCCTTTATAAAATTCAAACTCTAAAACCCCTTTTGGTTCTCCTTGTCCATCTCCACCAGCTTTCCCTCCCTGCAGTGGCAGGTTTCCCTCCCACTGCCCTCGGTTTATTACTCCCCACCCCACCCGTTCCCACGTACCCACACGCATACCTACACCGTGAGCTGTGGGCCTCCCCAGGTGCACAGCCGTTCTGCAGCTTGCTCATCTTACTCCACAGTATGTCTTAGGTCACTTCTTGTGACAGTCCCTATGGATCTCTGGGATTGTGTTAAATGGTTGCCCTGGGTTACGTGTTGGGTCCTGCGGACGTGATAAACCGCATCAAAGCACGCGTCTGACGCAGCCTGCTCAGTGACCTGTGGATTTGCGGAGTGGTTTGTTGGCTCCAGCTTTCTGTTTTGCCGTCCCGGTGACTTTTCGGCATAGGGTGTGAACCACCCCCTGGGTGCTCTTTTATCACAGGAGGGTGAAGGATGGCAGCTCCAGTCTGGAAGGCGCTGGACTGTTCTTGGATTGAAGTCAAGCAAAGTGGCTCCCAGAGTCTGTGAGACCTGGCCAGGCCCCCGCCGGGCAGGTCACGAGACCCACACTTTCAGAGGTCAAGTTGAAGGCCCTTGCTCTGACAGGGCCCTGCCCAGGGCCAACTGACCTCCCAAGATGTACCCTGTCCTGTCCTCTTCCTCGTTCACCTGGGTGGGGTCCCCTCCCCCCAGGCCCTGTGCCCTCCCCTGGACATCATGTCACCCTGCCTCTAAGCCCCTCTCCACCTCCATTTGTTGAAATCTCCTCCGGCCTCCAAGGTCCCCTGCAGGACACAGGCAAGAGGAAATGTGGAGGTGAGAGAAGCTGCAGCCCTCAAATCACATGTTGGGCAAAATAATCAAAGAATCTTCCCAAAATTTGTCAACGGCGGCGCTGGGCCTGGCTGCTCCGTAATGACTCGCACTTGATGACAGATCTCGAGAAAATGCGTTTTGGAAGCAATCAGTATATGCTGAATAGGATCCTATTTTACAAGCATTTTATCTACTCTTAAGGACATGGGAGATGAGGAAAACAGATAAGCCTCTCTATTAATATTGATTAGACCATTATATATCTGAAAAAGAGATTTTAGTCAGAGATGATTGCATCTCAGCAGAGCGGCCTTCCTTCTTGAATCGAATCCTTTAATCTGCGGCTCAGCGCTGGGGGTGTGGGGCGGGAGACGCATGCGCACTGGGCTCCTTCCCGCTGGGCGGTCGAGACCGGAGAGGGATGCCCGCGAGCAGGATCCAGAGGGCGCTTAGGGCTTTTGCACCGGCCCCGCAGGGGGCTCCACCGGAGGAAGAGAAGGGCTGCGGCTGGACTTCCGGAATAACTGCCCGCTTCTAGGGGAGTCCGGAAGCCGAGGCCAAAGCACCTTCTCTCCTGGAGCGGAAATAAGAATAAACAAACAAGGATAAGGGAGATGAGCAGAGCTCACGAGCAGGCCCTTTAATTGCCGATCCCTAAGGAGGACTTTGATGGTTTCTGGAGTGTTAAAAATGGTCAACCTCTCTAGTAACCAAAAGAACACACAGTTGAACGACGAACTCTTGATGCCATCAGATTAGCACAGGCTCTTTATCCCCAAAGGCATGAAACCCGGGCCGGTGAGGACGTGCCTGTCGCGTGGGACTGGAGGTAGAACCCTTTTGGGACACAACTTGGTATCTGTCCAAGGTCCCTGGTGTTTCCTAAGCGCTAGATTAGGACCCAAGTGTATAGCATCGAGTGAGACGCACTGCTCGCTCTCACAGGACACAGCAGGCAGCAGGGGACACTGGAAACTCACACGCGGGAGAGCAACTAAATATTTACAGAGTGGGAAGCACTCACAGGAAACAACAGCGGAGCTGGGGTGGGGTGAGGTCAAGGCAGTGCTCCAAGGAGGCCCAGGGGAGGGGTGGCTCCGCGCTGGGTGATGGGCGGCAAGGAGTGAGCCACCGGGAGCGGAGGCAACGGTTCTGGTAGATGGAGCCGCCTGCGCAAAGGTCCTGTGGCAGGAGACTTTTGATAAACTGAAGGGGCAAAGGGGCCACAGTGGGTGAGGGGAGCATGGTGGGAAGCAGCTGGAGGAGGGGTGGGGGCGCTCTGGGACTGAGGAGGGCAGGTGCCAGGGGAGCTTGTTGGCTTTCAGCAGGGGTAATGCCCACAGTGTGCCGCGACTGCTCTGTAAGGACCAGCCAGGGTGGCTGCCATGGTGCTGCGTGGGGGGCATTGGAGGAAGAGGAGGAGCAGTCAGAGCCTATGGAAGCAAAGACAGTGAGGGAGTGGGGCTTTGCAAGGTCACAGTCCTGCCACCCAGCAGTGCCACCGCGGGAGACAACCAGGCACACACAGGATCTCCACACATTGATAAAGTGATAAAGACACAAAACGGGCGACAGCAGCAACGTTAGGCCTGGAGGGCTGCTTAAACCCTGGTACTTGTAGACAAGGGCTGCGCTCAGTGAGGAACATTATGGTTTTAGAAGAATATTAACAACACGGGAAAATGTTTGTCTCTTTTTTTTTTTTAAAGGATTTATTTATTTATTTATTTGAACATCAAAGTTACACACAGAGAGAAGGAGAGGCAGAGAGAGAGAGTCTTCCATCTGCTGGTTCACTCACCAACTGACTGTGCCGATCCAAAGCCAGGAGCTTCTTCTGGGTCTCCCACACTGGTGCAGGGGTCCAAGCACTTGGACAGTCTTCCACTTCCCAGGCCACAGCAGAGAGCTGGATCAGAAGTGGAGCAGTTGGGACTTAAACCCACTGCACCACAGTGCCGGCCCCACATGACAGATTTTCAAAAAGGAATTTGAGAATTAAAAATGTGATAGCTGAAATTAAGAACTTGATGGACTGACTTAATAGCAGATGAGACACAGTTAAAGAGACAATTACTGAACTGGACCTGAGGTCAGAGGAAACCATTCAGAGCGCAGCATGGAGAGACAAAAAGGTGAAAAATACAGAAAAGACGATGAAAACAAAGAGAATTGCTATTAGATTTTCTAAGATGAGCTACTTATGAGGAAAAGAGGAGTTTATTGAGTTCACAACTGGGAGACTGAACATTGAGACAGCAGGAGCCAGGCTGCAGCAGAGGCCTGGGGGGAGGACAGAGGCTGTGTATAGTAAGCAGGGAAGTGGCTGGGCCCAAACTTAGGCCCCTTTAACCCCAGTCCCACAAGAGCTCCAGAGACCACACAGGAGCTGCAGTCTCGCAGCAGGCCCACCTCCCAGAGGTACCACCCCTCCCAGCGGCGCCCCTTGGATCCCCCACCTTCAACACTTGGGTAGGCCTGGGGGGACACTGGCATCAAACCATAGCAAGGACCAGAGGAGAGGTCCAGCTTGTGTTTAACTGGAGATGCAGAAGGAAGGAGGAAGAGGAGCAGGAGGACAGAGTAAAAGGAACACCTAGATTTCCTAGAACTGAGGCAAGATGACAGCTCGTGACTCCAGAAGGCTCCAGAGGGGACTGATATGCAGCAGACAGAGGGCGTCCTGGCCTGCACTGGCCCAGAAGCTCCAGAAGCCAGGAATTTCCAAATCGCTGGGCCTGCACGGGAATGGAGCGGAGTGCCCGGCCTGGGGGAGATGCAGGTGAGGGAGAGGTGGAAGCACTCATTCATTCACTCATGTGCTCATGTACTGTTGCTGAGCACCTGCTAGGCTGGATCGCTGGAAGTGGCACGTGGTCAGGAAGTGGAACGTCTCGGCTTAATGTCAGTGTTGGTCCCCGAGGAAGGAGGGCCGTGTGTGGGTGCTCAGAGGCAAGACAGCGGGAGGTCTGCGGTGGGGAGGAGAGACTGGCGACAGAGGAGTTCGATGGGGGACAACTCAAACGTGTCTTTGAAGGCGGCAGTCAGTCCAGGAAGAGGTACTGGGCTCCAGACAAGTGCTATGATGCCCCACAGGGCTTTCACAAACCTGACCGACTTAATGTTGTTTGCATTTTCTTCACTTTTCAGATTTACTATAGTAAAAGGAGCCTGCCCAAACTCTGCTAAGGGGATGACATGAACGGGCTGGTGGGCTGGCGTGGGCCATGGAGAAGGGTGGCACAGCTGCCCTACGGAGGCCACACGTGGTGGTGGCTCTGTGCGTCAGGGTGGCCACAGCGAGGCCCACCTCCAGGAAGCAAAGCCAGCACCCAGACCTGCTCTCCCACCTAGCTGTTGGGGCAGACTCGGAACAGGTGTGCCACCTGCCAGCATGGGCGCTGGCTCCTCTGTGTGTGGCTCTCAACTCTGGGGGGGCTCAGACCCCCTTGAGAATGTGACAAAGCCTGTTCCCATAAAAGTGCACAAGCAAACCACACCCCCTGCGCCAGTTCACGGGACTCACAGCTCCTGGTCTCACACCCTCTGAACTGCCTTCCCCTCCATCGTAATTTGGAGAAATTGGTGGTGATTTGTCCAAGCTCACAGGCTGGTGGCAGACCCAGAGCCCTGCCCAGGTGTCTGGTGCTTGGGTCAGGAGCTTCTTCCTCTCACTGCCGCTCCCTGCAGCCCTGGGCAGTGAGTGTGTTGTGTTGGGGAAGGTGAGCTCACTCCATTGCTTAGGGCGTGTGGGGGGAACGGGCAGCACTGTGGCGCGGCAGGCTAAGCGTCTATGCTGATGTCATCCTATGTGGATGTGGGTTCGAGTCTCTGCTGCTCCACTTCCATTCCAGTGCCCTGTTAATGTACCTGGGAAAGCAGCAGAAGATGGCCTAAGTCCTTGAGCACCTGCACCCATGTGGGAGACTGGGATAAAGCGCCTGGCTCCTGGCTTCAGCATGGCGTAGGCCCTGGCCATTGCAGCCATTTGGGGAGTGAACCAGCAGATGGAAACTCTCTTTTTCTGTCTCTCCTCCTCTCTGTAACTCAGCCTTCCAAATAAAAATAAATAAATAGCTTGGGGTGGAATCGGTTCACGGATGTGCTGGGGTAATGTCAGAGGGTGGGGGACCCATAAAGGGAGCCCCTCTAGAGGGAGAGGTCCCTCCCCTGAGGGCCTGGGAGGTCGACAGCAGCTGCTTTTCAGCCCCCAATGCCCTGCGGACTAGGTGCAAACACTGGAGTAGAATAGGGCAGTGACAGGACCGCCACGGGAGGAGGCTGATCCCACGGGCAGAGTCTCGGCTTCCTCCTATCCAACAGGCCTCCCCAGCCACCCGGGGCTCAGGGGGCAGCCCCGGGCTCCCAGGTGGATCTGGGCCTGAGCCCATCCTTCCTGGAACCCACCAGATGGAAGCTGGGACCCCCGTGGTGGGGCGCTCATTCCTCCGTGGGGTTTCTCTGTTGTCTGGCAGTGCCCCCATTCCTCTCGCCTTCTTCCCCTCTCTGCTGCAGGGAGAGAGCAGACAGGAGGCGGGTACAAGTGCCATGCACCAAACTCTCATGTTCTTTCCAGAAAAAATTATGATTATTAAAGATTTAATCTTTGGTTCTAAAAATACCACAATGCAAATGCCTCTGTTCCCCCAGCCCCCTTGGCTCTCTGGTTGCCATCGCTCCCTTCCTCACTCGGCAGTGCTGAGCACTGCACTGGGGGCGGGCGTGGCACCTGAGCTCTTCGGTCAGGGCTGGGTGTGGCCGGGGCGGAGGGAGGCTGGGGTACGTGGCGACCACGGCTTGCTCCGGCTTCTATGCCTGCTGGGGAGAGGGGGTCGGTGAAGGGACTTCAGCCTCCTGCTGCTGAACAGTGGACAACTTCCCACACACTTAGTGAGGGCTCACTTCTCCTTCCCGGGGAATGTTTGCTTTGGAGTTTATTGATTCCATTTGCCAGAGTATTTTCCTTAAATATTTTTTGAGGCTAATGCACACCGTATGCGCCCATAATGGCAGTAGCTAGCCTTGTTTTTCAGCAGAACCAATAAAGCAATCTGGTTGAGATGAAATTGAACTCCAAGGCATGGGGAGAGGGTGGCTGGAGGGATGTGGGCAAGGAGGGAGGAACGGGCTGGAGAGAAAAGGCCCTGGAGGCACCGGGGAGCCATACTACACGCGGAGACAGAGCGGCAGCTGGCACAGGAGGGGACAGGGCGTGTGGACGGGGAAGGGGAGGAGAGAGAAGAAGGAAGAGGAAAGAGGGGAGAAAAGGTGACATGTGTGACCGAGATTTGTGTGACCGTGGGGGTGAGGGATTTAAGTTTGGGGTGACCAGGGGTTCTGATTCTCATCCCTCTCCCTCTCACCCACCTGTCATGAGGGAAGAAAGCAGACATCTGTGTGGGACAGCACCGGCCGCTCCCCAGCGTCCACTCGCCCCTCTTTCACTGTGTGGCAGCTGCACCCTGTGAGCTGGACTTGGCTCCAGGGTAGCACCCTCATTGGCCTAAGCCAGTCATGGTATTGGCCCTGCCTCAGTGATTGGCTGAGGAAAAGGCAGTAGCCCAGGACCCAGCCAATCAACACATAGGATTTTCTCAGCCAGAGTCATGCTTATGAGGCAAATTAGTCCAATCAGAGAGAGAGTTGGGATTTTTGTTAGAAGTTGGGGGTAAGTTGGTTATGAGAAAGGAAGTGTGGGGTCCCAGAGCTTCTGGCAACCATTTCCCTACCCTGGAAAATGCAGTGTGGAAAGGAGGTGGACACACGAGCAGGACAGAGGCTGAGAACCAGAGAGGTGGAGCTGAGCCTCACGGGACAGCATAGACCCCTGGATCAGACTCAGCCCCGGCAGGCATTTCCCTGTACACTCCAATTATGGGAGCGGTAGACTCCTGTCGAAGTAATTGGAGTTGGTTTTTCTGATGTATTAGAAGGTGTCGAGTCCTAATCAATACACTCTTTTAAAAATTGGGTCCTGTGTCCTTTCCACTCTAGGCTCATGGAAGCTGGCACAGAGTATGCCCCTAGGCCAACGGCGCCAGGCAGGGCCCTGGGCAGATTCCTTCCAGAAGCTTCTCTCAGCCTCCAAGGCAGGGCTATGGCAGGAAGAAGGAAGACGAGGCCACGTCCTCAGCTGCCCTGCTCAGCCCTAGGCCTGCCTTCCAGCGGGTCCAGCTCCAGGGCCGTGCGGTCAGGGCCAGCCCTCCCATGCTCATCTGCCCACTGGCCTTCGCCCCACGCAGAGCACACCTGCTCCCCCAACCCTCCTGTGTGCCCTGCGGCTGGGGCTCCCCACGCCTGGAACTGCCCTCCTGCTCCGGCCTGGCTGGCTCTGGCCAGTCTTTCAAGGCCTGCTTCTATGCCCCCCAGTCAACCTTCCCCGCCCTGATAAACCGTGGCCCCCTCTCCTGCTGTGGGGGCTGCCAGCGTGGTAGGGGCCGGGGAGCGGCCAGCAGCGTTTCTGGACGGGAAAACTGCTGGAGAGGTGCCTCCCCAGCAGCCTTGCCCAGTGCAATTAGGCAGCCCATATTGGAGGGACGGCGGGGCTGGCTCACAGGGTAGGACAAGTGTGGAGAAGTCGCACACTAATTGATGACTGCTCCTCCTGGCGAGACCCGCGGAGGCCCGGGAACCTTTCTCACGGTGGCAGTTCTTTGTGTAGGGATCCTCTCTCTACCCTTGCGGGATCCCCGGGCGGGGGACTGCCAACGCAGGAGGCCCTCGGAGACCCTGGGTGCCCGGGGTCCGGTGCCTGCTCCTCGCGCGCCGCGCATGAGCGATGGGGTTCACCTTTGCAGTGTGCTCCTGTGTGATTAACAACTCTGGCTTTGAAAGCTGTCACCCTTCCCTTTGTTTCATATTCAAGAAAGCACGAGAGCCAGCACGTGACTAGGAACAGAGGGGTCATCGCGTGGCTTTTAGAGACCTTTGTGGAACTGTGATCTTGACAGCCTAATTTGCAGAGATAAAGCGCCGGTCTCCATTTATGAAGCAACCTTTCACATCTCCCGAGCAACGCCTGGAGGAGGTCTGAGCAGAGAGTGGCTGCGGGCTGGGGAAGGGACTCAGGGAGGGGCCCCATCCTGCAGGACTGGGGGTTGGAAAGGCAGTGAGCACACCTGCTGCTCCAGGTCATTCTCAGAGTAGGGGGTGGAGAATACAGATGACCCCAGGCAGGCGCGGAGGACACCAGGCAGAGCCCTGCTTTGGGAATGTGTGCTGGCCAAGGACAGCCCTCCCAGGGTGGGTGTGGCCTGGGGTCAAGTGTTGGGGGGAGGGAGGGGGGTGTGCCGAGGGGATGTGACACAGTGTTTCTTGCTGCTGCAGCCCTGAATCTAACACGGCAGAGTCCAGAGTCTCCTCTGTATCCCTTGGCACCTGCAGGGGGTGGAGGAGGCTGGGAGCTGGGGGTGGGGTGGTGACTGGGCCTTCATGTGGATTCCAAAAAAAGCCCAGGTGAGGCCTCAGGATCCCAGATTGGAACACCAGGGACAGGTGGCCTTGGGGATGTCTTACAGTGGCCAGGAAACCATCCCTGGCCACCACACGCCATGCAAGGATGGCAGGTGGACGAACTGGTTACCCTCAGGGACTTGGGGAGGGTGTCTGAGAGGGGTTTGCAGCAGTCACTGTTCAGACACTGTTTAGGCACTGCTGTGCCTAAACGCTCTCATCCACCAGCTGATGTGCAGGTGTGTGAGCCTGGGGCAAGGAGGGGCCGTGTTGGGAAGCCAGGCAGCTTTGCTTTGCCCCTTGGGGTGCTGTGTGTGAATTCTTTGCCCCAGCCCTACGGTAGTAAGAATTTGGTGAATGATACAAAAGAGAAGCCAGCGGTGCTTCCTGAATGTGCACTGGGAGATCTGACCTTGTTTGGGGCAGCAGGAGGGCTGCCCAGAGGAGGTGACATTTCAGTGGCGTTAGTGGGGTGAAAAGGGAGGGTGGTGTTCTGGGGATGTGTGACCCTTATTCTTCATCCTGTAGCAAGAGCCTCCAGAGTCCCCGGGGGGCTTCTCACATAGGGGCATTTCCTGGAGGCCCCAGGGCACCTGCCCGTGTGCCCTTTGCTGGGAAGGAGTAGAAGTGCAGGAGCCCGGGCGTGAGCCTGCAGCAGACAGTCTGGCTGCTTGTCTTCCCTGCTCGTCCATCCCATGGCCCCAGACCCCAGCACCTCCAGGAGGCTCCCAGGGCCTTTGCCATCTGCGAAGGGCTGGGACCAGGGCACTGATAGCCCCCTCGTTCCCTGCCAGCCCATATGCCCTGCTGCTCAGCCAGGAGCGCATGCATGGTGTTGGCTGCTCTGCTTAATGGTTGGGATAGGCAATCACGCGCCTTCCATCTGCCGGCCGAGAGTGGAGCAGAGGAAGCCCATTAGTGGCCACTGCCTCGCGCCAGCCTCAATTAGCCCGGGCAGGGGCCAAGGGCAGCCAGGCGGAATGTAGCAGGGGCTCCTTCCAGTGCTCCGGAGCCCGGGAGAACCTGGGCTGGCCGATAGACAGGCCTGAAAGGGGAGACACAGATGAAGGCAGGGGTTAGCTTTCTCCTTGCTCTTGCTTTGAAAGAAGAGTCCAGCGTGGCATCTAAAGCACGGCTTGGGACGTGCTGGCCCACTGAAAGCATCTGGACCAGGAGGAGGCAGAGCCGACGGGCTGCGGTCAGGAGGGCTCAGCGGCGCGTCCCTGGAAGCTGATCCACAAGCATGGGCAGGGCTGGGGGCCGAGCAGGCGCTGAAGCCTCGGGGAGCAGCCCTGCCAGTGAGGTGGGCAGCACGGTGCCCCGGGGGCAGGGCCCTGTTGATGCTTCACAGAGGGTGTGTGGGAGCTGGGGCTGTGGCCCAGGGATTCCCGACATAGACCCTCCTGAGCCTTCACGGATGTGTTGGGAATAGTTCTCCTCCCCTAAAGCAGCCCTTGCTCAGGATGTCTGCCGCTCAGAGCTGCAGAGAGAAGCTGCCTGGATGCCCGGTCCGATGCGCATTTCAGGGATGCAATAAAAATTGTTTAGCATAGGTCTGTCCCATGCACCACTTGGGACAGGCTTATTTCTGCCAAACCATTCTTCACGGCTTACCTGAGATGCAGCTTTCCCTGTGCACTGTGCAGTCTCATCTGCGAAAATCCCAGCAGCGTCTTCAGGGTGTTTCCCCCTGGGCGAGTCTCTTCCCAGCACGGGGGCCTGCTGGGAAGTCGCCTGTGACAATGGCTGGCTCTTGGCACACCTAAACCACTTCCCTTTCTGAGCTCTGGGGGGGCCAGCTGCGGGGCTGAGCAGGTTTGGGAAGAGGAGAGCCTGCAAGGGTGGGGGATAGCCCAGGGTTGGGGCAAGAGCATCTCTGGGGTCCCTGCGGCAGGAGCTCTGCACGCTGCTCCCCCACCCCCACTAGCCAGAAGACACTGGCGTGATTCCCAGCATGGGAGCCTTGCTCTTCCCCTGATGAGACGTCTCTCCTGTGCGCTGTTCAGCCCTGGCCGTGGCTTCCTGGCACAGGGGCCGCTGCCCTCCACCCCCTGGATCTTACTTCCTGGAGCATCATGGAGCACGCAGCAGGACAGGATACAAGGGAGCGTCATTAGCCCAGCGTTCAGACTGGACATGTGGCACGGGGGAGCCGAGGGCTTCTGGGCACCCCAGCTGGGGCAGCGGGTTTATTTGTATTCTCTTCCATTTGAAGCATTGAGCTGGGGCTCAGGTGAGTCTGACCAGGGGTGAAGTAACGCTGTAACTAGTGCCGAAACAGTATTTTTACACTTTGTGTTTCTGTGTAGATGCAAACTGATGAAAATTCCTACTTAATACATACTGAACCGATCTTCTCTATATAAAGATAATTAAAAAGGAAAAAAAAAAAGAAAGAAAAAAAAATCAGTGTTACATTGGAAACTGCATCAAAAAAATTAGTCAGTTTCAAATATATATATATATATATTTCATGTAGGATCTCTGTACGTAATGTGCTGTACAATGTGACTCAACGCTAAAACGAGAACTCAAAGAGTAGATTCCACTTTGTGTGACTATATGAGGGCAAAGGGACGAATTCATTACTTAACACATGCTAAATTGATCACATGTATACAAAGAAAATTGAAAACGAATCTGGACGTGAACGAAAGGGTGGAAGGAGCGGGCAAGGGGGGAGGGTTGCGGGGGGAGAGGGAAAATATGGGGGGAAACCCATTGTAATCCATAAGTCATACCTTGGAAATTTATATCCTAAATAAAATAAAAAAATAAAAATTAAAAAAAAAATGAAAATGTATGGAAAAAAGCCGGTGAGCCCAGGGGACAGCATTTAAGAGAGGCAATGCCTTATCAGGCGGCTGGAGGAGACCATATGGGAGGGCTGGGGCACCGGGCAGTGACGGCCCTCAGAGGTCATTACCCTGGGTACGGAGGAGTCCTGCAGCCCCACCGAGTCCTGTGCCCACTGCTCAGGCTCTGGGGGGCTCTGGTCCATCTGGTCGGCAATGAACAAGGCGGCAGGGTGCAGCATCTTCCCTCGCGAGAAGATGCCGGCGGCAAGCCTCCCTCAGCAGGACAGGTGCGCTCTCGGGCCAGCGGCCACCCTGCCTGCTGCTTTGTGGCTATTTCCCATCCTCCTCTGTCCCCAGCCTGGATGAGCCCCCGCTGCCTCCGGGCCAATTCATAATCCGCAATTTCCTCAAAACCTGCTAAAAACGGACGTCTTGTTGGAACTCCCGGGGATTAGCTGTGCTCGGCTCAGAGGCCGCCTGCCCCCTGCACCTGGGCCTCCTCCACCGCCCTCAGCCCTGGCCTCTCCAGAGGCCCCTGCTCCTCTCCTGGGTGCAGACGCGATCCTTCCTTCTCCTCTGGTGCTCAGAGCACCGTTCCTGGCTCCAAGCATGTCTGCGCCTCAAGTTCTTTCTCTCTTCAGATTTGGGTGCCAATCTTTCATACGTGGATGTCCTGAATCCCCCTTTCCACCCATCTCTCTGTCCTAACTCAAGTGACCCAGTTGCTCTGGGCATCCCCGAGGGAGCCCCCTCCCCCACCCAGCGGCCACACGCTGAGAGCTGACTGTTGAACTTGAGGGATAGCGAGATGGGTCAGGCCCAGCGGAAGCTGGAGCTGGAGGCAACTGAGAGCTTAGATTCTGGTCCATCCTCCCCCCCCCCCCCCCCTTTTTATTGATCCCAAGGGAGTTGGAGGCCAACCTGAAATCACAGAGCTGGCTCAGGACAGGACCAGGATTGAAAACTGCACCTTGTGACTCCTGAGTTGTCATGTTTCCCACGGTTTTAAATTCCTGCAGAGCCAGAGTCAGGACAGGGGCTGGGGGTGTGTGGTGGGACCCAGGTGACCCCTGAGTACAGCTTCCCCCAAGGCAGCCCACGACTTCTCTCTCCATTCCCCGCACCAGCTCCTCACTGACCACAACAGGACGCAAACTCCTTTCCAGCCACTGGATGCTAAGGGTGTAATAGAAGGCCGGGTGCACGGTCAGGGCCTGCTTGGAGCTGAAAGACTGGGCGGCCGCCCGGGGCGTCAGTGTCAGCCCGGTGCTGAACATTGATAGACATGCACTGAACTGGACACAGCCCCACTGCCCCACGCACCTCTCAGGGAGCAGAGCGCGTGGCTGGAGGGAAACCTCGGGTCATCCGCTCAGGGTTCAGGGTGAGACCTTGGAGGAACCATTCATCAGCACTGGCTGATCTCCCCATCACCTTTCACAGAGGTGGCCCAGTTAGCCGTCCGCTGGGCTCTGGCTTTGCTATGTGGGGCCAGGACTTAGGGGAGAGGCCAGGCCCTGCCAGCCAAGGCCCAGCTCAGCTATTCCCCCATGGAGCCCTCCACCTTGCTTTTAAGTGCATGTGAGGTGGAATAAAAAAAAAAAACTGTTGGCATGAGGGCCGAGTGATGACCCTGCACCCCAACCTCTGTGCATCTCTGCAACCCAGTTCCCGTCCCTTGCTCTGCAGTCGCAGGCCCTGCACCTTGCCCTCTGGTCTCTTGGCTCAACCGGGAGCCACCTGCTTTGCCCAGAGAATGCCCGAGCCCCTCCTCCATCCCAGCCTGGCTTACCCATGGCCCTGGTCCTCAGCACCACTGCCACCCTCCCCTGCTTACACCAAGGTCCTCAGTGGCCCCCTGGTGTTCAATCCCTGGGGTGCCTTCGGGTCCTGAGCTTTTGAGGTCTCTGGCGACATTTAAGGTCGCTCACGGCACCCACAATGGGCAGGCGCTGCTGCAGACCCTGAGGAGTCGCAGTGAGAAGGTGCCATCTCTCCTGGCACTGCCATCTGTGAGTGTGTGGCATTGCAGTGCCTCGGCAGGTGAAGTGAGAGGGCGCGGGGAGGAGGCTGGATGTGAAGGTGGCCGGGGAGCCTCCCCAGGAGGCGATGCTTGCACAGAGACCCCCGGGATTCACAGGGAAGCCTGGGGAAGCGCAGGGGCCCGTGGATTCTGAGGACAGTGAGCTCCAGGGCTGCCAGCCAAGGAGCAGAGGTGAGAGGGATGTGGGATGCAGGGGACGCGGGCACAGAGCTTGCCGAGCCACGCGAGGAGGGGCTGCTGGTGGTGGTGGTGGGGGAGACTGGGGCAGGCAGCCCCTGAGCAAAAACCAGACCAGGGTGGCAGGAGCTACTGATTGGTCCCTGTCCCCAGCAATGGGCGGTGGCAGCCCAGAGCAGGGAGGGAGCAGAGAGGAGAGAAGGGGACATTCAGACCCCCTGCTGGGGAGAGTGAGGTATAGGTCCAGCTGGGCGCTGCCGCAGGGGGAGGTGGTGGAGGAGAGGGAAGGTTCTAGAACACCCCAGGACAGAGGGCTGGCCTCACTCAGTGGGGACGTGGGCTGTTCCTGGGGCCACGCATGAGGAGGCCCAGCCTCTGCCTCATCCTACAGGCGAGGAGCCCCTCCAGCTTCTGTCTCCCTCTCGCCATGCTCCTGGCCTCTGATTCATTTATCAAGAGCCTCCTGGGTGTCTTTATGTGCTCAACGTGCAGTTAGGCAGGCAGGAAGCCCACCTGGAACTCGGCTCACCCTTCCACGTGCAGAGCCCCGTGGCCCTGCCACTTGGAGCCCCCAATTGCGCCTGGGCTGTGAGCCCTGTGCCCTGGGTCCCCACCCACTCTTGCCAAGCCACACCCTCCACTCCACTGACCTGGTGACTTTCAGAGCCCCCGTCTGCTCATGCCATTTTCTTTCTCCACTCCTGCCATGGCTCTCTCTAGGACAGGCCCAGATTCCTCAGCGCTCCTGCCCCCGCGTGCTGTCTGTCCTCATGGCCTACCATGCTCCTGTACCCTCCAGCTAAGTGCAGCCACAGCAGTTCTGGAGAGGAGCCGAGGTCCTTCGTGCCTCAGGGCCCTTGCCCGTGCTGTGGCTGTTCCTGGGGTTCTCTACTGTCCTCACTTTCCCGTGTTGCTGCTCTTCAAGGGCAAGTTTATTGAGTGGCTCAGGTCAGGAGCCTTCCTTACCTCTCTTCACCTGCCCAGCGGGAGCCCAGAGCTGGGACAAGCTGAACGCACCCACCACTTCCTCACACCCTCAGCCCGGGGAGCATGCTCCAAAGTCCTCTGGCTCCTGCAGTCTCCTTCTCTCTGATAGCACCATCCCCATGCGCCTGGAGTCCATGGTCACCCTCCCAGCCTCCGTGGCCTCCCTGAGGCCCAGCCGTGCAAGCAGCTGTCCAGGCTGGTGGAGCGTGGTTCCTAAGCCCGGCTCAGGCAGCCCCCGCCTCCTCTGTCCACATGGAAGCTTTCCTTGGGAGAACTCCCAAGACTGTCGGGAGGAATCATTCCTGAAATCTCAAGCTGTCTGCCTCCCTTCCTAGACGGCAGGCTGATGGCTCGGGCGGGCAGGGCCGTCTGGCCTGGGCACACCATGTGTCTATACTGTGCAGCCACACCCGACTCGTGTGCACGGGCTCCTGTGTGCTTCCCGGGTGTGCCACGCGTGCCCCTCCCAGGGCGGTCACAGCTTTCAGTCCTCCCAAGCATCAGCTGCCTCCAATCTTGCACACCTCCCCACCCCTCACCTGGTTACCTGTCCCACATCCTTCATAACTCCAGCTCAAATGTCACCTCTTCCAGGAAGCCTGCCTTGAATCCCGGGGTTATGCCCTGTATAGCACTGTGTGATCCCCCACCTGTGTGCATGGGCAAGACACACTTTTCCAGTTGTGCAGCTCTGCCTGCCCTCAGGCTGCAAGCTGCCCGGGGGCATAGGCGCTGGGTCTGATTTTGGTCGCTCTCAGCACTCTCAGAGCCTGCAGAAGGGTGGGTAGGCCTTGACCAAACACTCAATAAGTGAAGGGTCAGTCCAAGGATAGTGGACGAGGCCGGGATTTGCAGGGCTGTGAAGTTCTGCAGTGGCTCTCCAGGCCCGCGGGGCCCTGTGTGGGCACTGATCCTGAGGTGCTGTGGGGGTGGGCAGAGGGCACCAGGCTCCTGGTGGGCCAGGAAAGGACCCCTGTGGGTTAGATGTGGCCCAAGAGAAAGCTGACACCTTCCCCTTCCCCACAGCAGGCAACGCCCTCCAGGCGCACTCCCCTCCCTCTGGCTCTCACCCTGGACCCTGGAGCTAGGCAGGTTCCTGCTACCGAGGCGGGGCTGGCCCGTGTACTGTACTGGCGTGCCTGCGGGTTTCAGCACACAGCGGCAGGGTGTTAACTACAAGAGTCCCCGTGAAGGGTCTGGGCACTTAAAGCAAGTGGAAGACGAATCCCTGACCCGCCAGTGAAGTGTGCTCCAAGCCCCTACTGTGCGGGCTGGGGGCGTCCCCAGGGGTGCTGAGGGCAGGGGCTGGGGGTGAGCGAGTAAGGCCTCCCTTCTTCAGAGGCCTCTCTAAGAAGGCGGAATTCTACACCCCCCCCCCATGTGCTCCCATAGGTGCAGGCGTCCCACCCTCCCCGGAGCCCTGGTGTTGCCCGACACGGCCAACACGGTAACTGCCTTTTGGAGCTGACATTCTTCCAGCAGCTTTCCTGACGCGTTCCACACGGTCCATGCAGGATGAGGACTTGGCGTGGGCGCTGTCACCTGGCTGGGGCTGCACCCTCCAGAGCGGGGAGCTCCCACCTTGCCTGCTGCTGCGCAGTCCCGTCTACTTGTTGCTGAACCCCCTGCTCTGCCCGCAGGACACTGAGCCTTGTGGTTCTCCCAGGGCACTCACTGCTGCGTCCCAGCGATGTCCCCATGTAGTCTGCTGGCGCCCAGGGCCCCCTTGAAGGTCCTGCTCCCTCCATGGAGGACGGGGTGGGGTTGAACAGCGGGGCTGGCCAGGGGCTGATGGTGTCTCTGTATCTCCCCCTGCGCCCCCGCGTCTGTCACCCAGCGATGACTTACCTAAATGCATGTCACCCAGAGGACAGGAACATTTGATTGCTAGAGAAAAAGGCTTTTTTTTTTTTCCTTTCTGCCTTTCAAAAAGTGAGTCATGATTGGTCTAAAAATAGCCTGTGGAAATCAGAAGGAACAAACACACAGGCAAAAAAAAAATGATACTAAAAATCCAGAGTACCTAATTATAGGAGTGAGAGGAGAGAGGAAATGGTTTGGCAGAATTGGGATTCCAATGATGTTTTCCTTATTTCCTTTGATGCAAACATCGCGCAGGCATTTGGCATTGTTCATACGCAGGGCTCAGAGCGCCTCTGTCAAGCTATTTACGGTCTCCGTGGCACGGCCACGTCTGTGGCACGTGGGCTGAGTCTCCTCTGCTTGTCCCCAGGCAGCCCCCTGTCCGCCAACATAACCTCACCGCCAGCGTCACCAGTCACACAGCCGAGCGCAGCTGCTGGGGCCAGACACGGAGTGCCTCAGGCCAGGAGGGCTCTGGAGTGACTGTGGATTGGGTGGGTCGTGAGCCTGTAGGGAGGAAGGCGTCATCGCTAGGACCTGTCCTGGGTTCGCCAAGGGCAGGGCTGGTCAAAGCAGATCCCTTTCAGTGGCCAGTGGATTTCTAGTCTGGTAGCCACGCCAGGCACCTCGGAGAGGGCTCGTCTGGATTTCAGCCGGCGGCTTTGTGAAGACCATGATGTCATCCTCGGCGACAAGGTGGAGAATCCTGGTCATCCAGTTAGGTGGAGTAGCAGACCAGGTGCGCTGGGGGCCAGCAGAGCTGATGCCCTCCCGGGCTTTACTGAGGCCAAGCGCAGAGCCCAGAGGACGGGCCACAGCAGCCAGACCACATCTGGAGCCGCGCTTCTCATTCTGGGAGCCACAACTGAGCAAAGACATTGAAGGATGGGGTGGCATCCGGAGGAGGGGGAGGGGTCGCCCCGCAGCAGTCTCTACCAGGAGCTGGGGAACGCACGTGGAAGAAGATCTAAGTGGATCCCGGCAGCTGCTTTCAAATATTTAAAGGGCTGCTGCGGAAGACTGAGTGTGGTGCTGGCTGCCGAGTGCGGAGGAAGCTCCTGCAGCCTGGCCGACCTGACCCTGGCTGGGTCCTGGAGACCAGCAAGGGGGCGGGACTCTGACCCTGCCCATCGCGGACCTTCGCGCTCGCTCTTCCCTGGCGGAGGGACCCGGCGTGGGACTGCGCCTGCCGAATAGTCCTTTGCTCTTCTCTGTCAGCAAAGAGGAAGCCAGTCGTGCAGCCAGCCTAAGGAGGACACAGTGCGCAGGCGCGTGGGCCCTGCTCCCCAGCGTCTGTCCCAGCTGGGGACACGGACGCGCCAGCCCCTCTTGTTCCTTCGAGGACTTGACTGACCGTGAGGAGGCTCCCTGTGCAGCTGCTCACTAGCTGCGTGACCTTGGGCAAAGGGCAGCACCTCTCCGTGTCCAAGGCGTCAAGAGGAATTTCTGGGCTGTGACCCTCAACCTTTGCAGTGTTAACCAACTGCTACGCCTCCCCCACCCTCCATCAGCATCCCAGGGCAGGCGACCCCATGGGTCTGTAGGGGTTTCATAACACCGCACGCACGGACAGAGGGGGCAATCCTGCAGCCTTCAAAGGAAGTGTTCCCCTCTTCCCGTTGGGTGTGGGGAGCCCGGCCTGCCAGGAGGTGTCTTAGGGGGCTGAGAGCCTCATAAGCGGCTGGCGTGTATTTCTCACAGTTCTGCCGGCTGGGGCTCCAAGGTCGAGGTCCAGGATCTGACGAGGGTCCCCCTCGGGTTCACAGACAATGCTTTCTGGCTGTGTCCTCACACAGTGCAAGGGGCAGGGGCGCTCTTGGGGTCTCTCCGCTAAGAGCACTCCCCCCATCATGAGGCCTCCACCCTTGGGACCTCCTCACCTTGGCTGTTGGGTTTCATTTTTATTTATTTATTTATTTGAGAAGTAGAGTTACAGACAGCGAGAGAGAGACAGAGAGAAAGGTCTTCCTTCTACTAGTTCACTCCCCAAATGGCTGCAAGGGTCAGAGCTGGGCTAGTCCAAAGCCAGGAGCTCCCACACGGTTGCAGGGGCCCAAGCACTTGGGCCATCTTCCACTGCTTTCCCAGGCTAAGGCAGAGAGCTGGATCAGAAGAGGGACAGTCAGGACTAGAACTGGCGCTGGTATGGATGCTGGCACTGCAGGCGGAGGATTAGCCTACTACGCCATGGCCCCGGCCCCTGCAGTTGGGTTTCAATAAATGCATTTAGGTGGGACGTGTGCACCCTCCACCCACTGCAGGAGGCTGCTGGTCTGAGCTGAGGGAGCAGGTGAGGCAGCCAACCCGAGGGCAGCGGGAACCCAAGGCGAGGAAGGGTCTCAGAGGGAGCTGGAGGGAGTGGAGACCCCAGGATGCGGATGGGGGCTGTGAAGGATGATGATGAATCTCTGCCCCAGGTCTGCGCGTTGGGAGCAGCGACTGTGGCCCCCTCGGGGGCCCCTGCTCACAAAGGCCCTGGCTTTCCTTTGCTCCCTTTGAGCTTAGGGAAGTGGGGGATCTGGGGCTGGAATCTCAGCACCGTAGATCCAAGCTAACTCTACTGGCCCCATCCCTCCTCTCCCCTCCTCTCCCTCCCTCTCTCTCTCTCCCTCTCTCTTCCACTCTCCCTCTCTCTCCCACTCTCCCTCTACCTCTCTCTCTCTCTCTCTCCCTCTCTCCCTCTCTCTCCCACTCTCCCTCTACCTCTCTCTCTCTCCCTCTCTCCCTCTCTCTCTCCCTCTCTCCCTCCTTCTCTCTCTCTCTCCCTCTCTCTCTCCCTCTCTCTCTTTCTCCTTGTCTCTCTCTTTCCCTCTCTCTCCCTCTCTCTCTCTCTCCCTTCCTCCCTCTCTATCTCTCTCTCTCTCCCTCTCCCCCCCTCCCCTCCTTCTCCTCCTCCTCTTCCTCCCCTTCCTCCTCCAGACAGCAGCGTCAGGGAAATAATGAGGTCGCCCAACTGGCAGTGCACGCACCATCAGGGTGTAGAATGAAGACGGATGACTGTAGCTAAGAGACAATTTGAAAAGGGATAAATACAGGCAACAAGTTATTCACCATGGCAATTTGTAAAGAGCGTTAAAAACCTGCAGATGGGTTGTTTCACATCATCTCCTTTCCATTTGCAGGCTGACAGGCCCGGGTAAACGACAGTGATGGATGGCTTCGGGCCGGGCCCCTTAATCTACTGCTCTGCCATTGATTAGTTTGGCTCGCACCGCACCCCAGGGTGGTGGACGTGACCTGTCTCCTGGAATGGAGAGCCTGAAGCCCGAGCCAGGCGGTTGGACTTGGAGAGAACTTGCGGGGAGAGGAAGGGGTGGGGTGCACAGCCGAGGGGCCACCGAGGGCTTGGCGCAGCAGATGGGGAGGCCAGCGCAGGGCAGCAGGAGGATTTTGTTGATTGGGCAGAGCTACGGCACAGAGGAACAGGCAGAGGTCAGGAGGCTGGAGCCCAGCCCTGCAACCCCTGCCTCCCTGCCTCCACGAGCGGCCAGGACAGAGCCTGCTCTGGGCCCCCTCAGCTCCCAGGGCCTGGATGGCCCCCTGCTCTCCATACATATGTGTTGAATGTGTGCCCTTCCACCAGTGCCTGGTGAGGAACAGTCAAGGGCTCTGTTCAGATCCCTTTGTCGCTGTGTGCCAGGTGCTAAACTGAGTGCCTTGCTCTGAATGGCTCCCAGGGTAACCCCGCCCCCTCAGTGCTGCACACGGGGGGGGGGGGGGAGCAGGTGACGATGGTCATGGGTACAGCTGATCCCCTGTGGGGCGAGGATGGCCAAGGGGACTGAGAATCGGCAGGAAGCCCCTCCAGACGAGGTGGCAGCCACAGGGGCACAGGCGAGCTGCTGCTGCAAGAGGGACCAAAAGCTTAGGAGGCATCAAAGACACCAATGTAGGGCAAGGGGAGACCATGCAATTCCCCTAAGAAATGAGGGGGAGCAGGAGACTGGGGGCCGCTCCCGAGCAGGGGCGGCCCCTGCTCCAGGAAGAGCTCTGCTGGGCGGGGCGGAACCCTCCCTGGGCTTCTGCATTCTGAGTTGCCAGAGAGAAATGTGGAAGATTTACTTATATAGTTCAGAGGCAGTTACACAGTGGGGGGAGAGGAGACAGCAAGACAGAGAGAAAGAGATCTTCCATCCGTTCGTTCACTCAAATGGCTGCAACTGCTAGAGTTGAGCTGATCCAAAGCCAGGAACTTCTTCTGGATCTCCCACACAGTTGCAGGGGCCCAAGGACCTGGGCCATCTTCCACTGCTTTCGTAGGCCACAGCAGAGAGCTGGATCAGAAGTGGAGCAGCCGGGACTCAAACCAGCACCCATATATATAGGATGTTGGCGATATAGATGGAGGCTTAACCTACTGCGCCACAATGCTGGCTCTGGCACTTCTTTTCTTTCTGGCTTTGCAGCTGGTTTCGATGTTCATGCAGGGCTGGGAAGCGATGATCTCCATGCAGTGAGCCCTCCGGTACCGCAGGCACTGTGCTTTGTCACCTGTCACCGAGCACAACTCGACTCCTCTTAGGCCAGGTGCCCCAGGAAGTTGGCCTGGAGACAGAGACCAGGGTGTGCTCTCAGGGAACACGTGCCAGGGGGTGAGGGAGTCAAGACTGGGCACAGCGAGAATGGTGACGTCATCACAGACCTCAGCCAATCCCTGACAAGGCCCTTCTCAATACCTGGAGCAGAAGCAGAAGCAGGGAACATCTGTCTCCCATACAGACTGGTCTCTCATTACAGCTGTCTCTGGGGAAGGCGCCTGTCTCTGGGAGGGACTTCCTGGTGGTGGGGAGGGGACTCGGCTGTGAACCAGCAGCAGGCAGCGTCCAGGCAGCTGGAAGACAGGGCCTGGCTCCTGGGAAGCAGTCTGCAGTGGCCGCCGCCTCCTGACGCCTGTGGATGGAGACACAGGCACAGAGCTGAACTTGTCTGGGGCTGCAGAGTTAGCAGGAGACAGAACTGGGGGTTAAGCACCTGTTCTTTTTACACAGGTCAGAGCTACACAATTACGTTAGCTGCATCTGCGTACAATCGGAAACTCTCCTTCTTCCCCCTCCCCATGCACACATTCACTCACTCACACACACATGCTCATGTAGTCACACTAAAGCAAAAGTAGACGAAATGAGGCTGGGGCGGCGATGTTGGGAGAAGCCCAGGTCTGTCAAACTCACAAAGATTCCATGTCTAGGAATGTCAAACTCTAGGATTCCATGTATGTTAATAAAAAGCCTTGGGCCCTGTCACCCCAGAAGCGTGGTTCATTTTAATTCTTCAGAGTAACATGCTGTCACACGTGGGTGGCCGTGAGGCCACTGTCAGCGGTGCTCCAAGCGTCCTTCTGAGATGCCGGTGCCTTGGCCCTCCTGGGCTGGCCCCTCCTGCCCCAGGACCCCCTCCCGGCACAGGCTGTGAGGGCAGCTACACCAGCAGGTGCGCACCCCGCAGAGGAGCCATCACTGGGGACTCACTGACGCCCCGCTTCTGTCTTCCCTGGGAGCTGGCTGGGCCTTAGCTGTGATGAGGGCACCAGTCCCCCCCCCCTCGGACTCAAAGTCTCAGAAGAAAGTTGGGAGAGGAATGACTGCGAGCAGAGGTGGCATCAGCCCCCACGGTGTCGATGTGGAGACACACGAGGGCATTGTGGAGAAAGACTGGGGAGAGGTCCGAATGTTTGCCTTGGGTAGAGCCAGGAGACAGAGCCTTGGGGCTGGGCTGGCACGGACAGGTTAGGTGTCCCCATCAGGGAGCCATAGTTGGGATTCCCAGGACTAGTGTGTCCATGCACTAAGTGCTCACCTGTTCATATGTCTCTTGTCTTCCCTGATCCCTTGCTCCCCTCCCATGTCCTCATGTACCACACCCAGACTGAGGGGCAGGCAGTGGGGACAGAGCCTGCTCTAACCCCTGGGCCCCCTCAGCTCCCAGGGCCTGGCTGGCCCCCTGCTCTCCATACATATGTGTTGAATGTGTGCCCTTCCACTTGTCTTCATTCTTCCCTCTTCACGGAGTGTTTGAGTCTCCTAAGGGAGGCTCCCAATGGCATTTGGAGCAGGCATGCTGCCTCCTGGTTGGGGAGTTAAGAACCCCGCATGCGAAAGAGTTAAGAACAGGCCGCGGGGGTTGACACTGTGGTGTAACTGGTAAAGCCACCCCCTGCAGTGCCAGTATCCCATATGGGCACCAGTTCAAGTCCTGGCTGATCCACTTTTGATCCAGCTCTCTGCTATGGCCTGGGAAGGCAGTAGAAGATGGCCCAAGTGCTTGGGCCCCTGCACCCATGTGGGAGACCTGGAAGAAGTTCCTGGCTCCTGGCTTTGGATTGGTGCAGCTCTGGCGATTGCAGCCAATTAGGGAGTGAACCAGCGGATGGAAGACCTCTCTCTCTCTCTCTCTCTGCCTCTCCTTCTCTCTCTGTGTAACTTTGACTTTCAAATAAATAAATAAATAAATAAGAATAGGCTCCAGCTGTGGGGCCTGTATATGCCTGGGAACGCGCAGAGCCAGCTGTCGCTGTGCCCATCCTCGCACCAGGGGTCAGGGCGTGGTCTGAGATTGGCTCTTCAGTGACTGATCAGTGTAGATCAGACTCGAATGACCTCTTCCCGAAACGGGAAAGAGGCAGCTGTCCCTGGGATCCCGCCTGCTCTGAGCGCACAGGCACGCAGCTCCTTCTGCATTCAGCACACACACGGCATCCGTGAGCGCTGCGCCCTGCTGCTGCTGCTGCCAGGCTGTGCGATCCAGACCTCCAGACATCTTCCAGCTCCCAGCCTGCGAATTCTCGCCAGCCTCCTCCTCCTCCCGCAGGGGGCTCCTTGGGGCCCCCGACCAAGCCTGCAGAAGCTCCCCTGTCTCAAGGCCATTTTCCAGGGCAAGCCCTAGTCCTGTGCAGGGGGAGGCTCCCATCCTCATCCCTTCCCCTTCTGGTCTCCCCACCTGCTCGGGCAGCCAGGCTGCAGGGCAGAGGGGGAAGATGCAGACCGTTTTCCCTCCTTTACCCAGCAGCCCTCAGACAGGGGCAGGTTCCTCCGCTGGCCTCTCAGGACGTAGCCAGGAAAGCCACCAAGGGCACATGCTCCAATCCCAGGCTCCAGGGTCCAGGTGTGCAAAGGATGGGCCAGTATGTAGTCCCGGGCACCTGTGTGCATCTTGCCTGGGTGCACGGAGGAGGTGGCCCAGGAGAGAGGCAGTCTGAGACCCTCAGAGTCCTCTATGCAGAAGCCCCCACCAGGGGGGGAGCGGAGCTTGGTCCTTCTGTCCCCCAGGGCCAAACCACACCCCCTTCATGGTCACTTCCCTGCCTCCGAGTCCCATCAAATCCCAGCACCAAGGGCTAAGGTGGTCTGGTCACCAGGAGATACTGTTGCCTGTCTGTGTTTCCTCCCCAGGAGGCAGTCTTGCCACTGGGACATGCCTCCCCCACCCAGCACCCCAGGACCCTCTGGGCAGTGGGGTATTTTACCGGAACAGCATGGGCCGCCTGCAGCTGGAAGGGGCGAAGGGGTAAGGTTTCTGGGACGCGCCACTTCACACAGTCTCGGCAGTTGTGAAGGTCACTTTTCCCCCCTTCAACCAAAGAATTTAATTAGGCTTCCATAAAGCAGTTAGATTTAGGAGCGGAACATTTTTAGCTCCCCTGCTAGGAGTGCTCATGAATAGTAAAACCCAGGGTAGGAGCGAGAGTCAGGAGCGCCAGCCCGACCCCACCTGGACCCCTGTGGGCCCATGAGCATTGGAGAAGGGCAGCTGGGCCCTTGGGGCGGCAGCCAGTGCAGCCCCCTGGCCGCACGGCGCTGGGAGCTGCAGCCTTCACGTCTTCAGGGCCGGGTGCAGGGTGCAGGAGGGCGGGGCTGTGCTGAGGGTCCTGGGCTGGGAAGGGCACGGAGACCCTGCTCCGGATCATCCTCTGCGGCTCCCAGCACCGGCAAGGACAGGTGCCATCGACACTGCCAAACGCCAGGGCCGGCCTCGGAGGATTCCCCTGCTGGGGCTCCGGCCCCTCCTCCAGATCACTTCGGAGAGCAGGGGATAAATCAAGCGGAGCGGGAGCCAGAGGGGACACAGATCTGCCCCCCAGAGGTGTCCAGTGGAGCTTGGATTGAGACAGCTGGACCACAGTCACCCTACACACTACCGACCACGGCGAGGACTGCAGGTGGGTGGGGAGCGGCGGGCAGAATCCGCTCTGGGCATGGATGCCGGGCTCTTCGGCCACCCACTGTGCCGCTGATACCACACCAACCAGACCTCAGCTTCCGGCACAGCCCCTAGGCGCCCATGAGAAAGGGGCCGGGCGGGTCCCTTTTCCTGATGTCACAGATGGGGAACTGAGACGGATCGGATGTTCCCTGGGGAGGATCCTGACTCCATCAGCAGCTGGGAGGATGGAGAGCAGGACAGGGGCTGGAGCCCAGCCCGGGGCATTTTTGCTCCACAACCACAGTTCTCGCAGACAAGGTCAAGGCCTCGCTGATGCTGATGCAGCTCTGGGATGAGTCAGGAGAAACTGGGGGGCGGGGGGTTCATATCTTGCTACCTTTGTATTTCAGCTCAGGCTGCTGTAACAAAACACCACATCCCACGTGGCTTCCACATGAGACGTTTATTTCTCAGAGTTAAGGGGGCCAGGAAGTGCAACATCAAGGTGTTGGCTGATTCACTTCCTGGTGAGGGCCTCTTCCTGGTTGCAGAGCCAGCCTGCCAGTGCCAGTGCCATGGGGTGGGGGAGGGAAGGAAGAGAGGTGGAGGGGGGAGAGGAGAGAGAGGGTGGCAGGGAGGGAGGGAATTGGAGGGGGGAGAGGAGAGAGAGGGTGGGAGGGAGGTGAGCGGTACGGAGAGGGGGAAGAGAGAGGCAGGGGGAGGAGAGAGAGGGAAGGAGGAGAGAAGGAGGGAAGGAAGAAGAAAGGAATGGGGAGAGGAGGGAGGAAGGAATGGAAGGAGGGAGATGAGAAAAAGGGAGGGAGGGAGGAGAGAGAGGGAAGAAGGAGAGAGGGAGGAAGGGAGGGAAGACAGAGAGAGAGGAGGAGAGAGCCTGCCAGCCTCTTCCTCCAAGGGCACTGATCCCATCAGGGCCCCGCTTGTGGCCTAGTGTAAACCTTACCACCTCCTGAGGGCTGTCAGTCACCTTAGGGGCAAGTGGTTTCACCCTGCCTCTGCTGCCTAGGGCTCAAACATCATCACCTTAGGGGTTAGGGTTTAACCACCCCCTGCTGCCAAGGGCTCACCCTGGGGATATTTTTCTCTTCCACCCCTGCCAGAGCAGAAGGAGAGCACCGGCTTGGAGGCAGCAGACCAGAGGCAGCCTCCCTCTGCACCTGTCCTCACTGCCTCCCTCTGCACTGTCCTCACTGCAGGTAGCAGATCTCGAGCACCCCCAAGGGCCTGGCACTCAGATCACAGAAATACAAGGAAGCCCCGAAAACGTGCAATGGGATCGCAGTGCGCTCGGGAGCCTGGAGAAGGGCTGCATCCGGGTCCTTGGTGTCTGGTATGCGAAAGCAGGCAGATGAGGCCAGAGGCAGGGAGGCAGCACGCACTGGGCTCAGAGTCGGAGCTGCCGCCCCTCCAGGCCTTGGGGAGCAGAGCACGGCCACGCCATGGGGAGCAGAGCACGGCCACGCCATGGGGAGCAGAGAGCTGTGGATAGACGGCTGCTGTCTGCTGCGGTGCCATGTCTGACATCGGCTCTTCGACAGCACACTGACGGCCCGTGCAGGAAGCCATCTGTCCCTCTGCTGGGACGCGGATCTGCACCGCCAGCCAGCAGGCGTGAGGAGCTGCTGTGTGGGTGTGGTGCCCACGCCTGCCTGGCTGCTGCAGCCCACTGGGGCGCTCACGTTCTCCAGCCGGCTCCAGGTTGTGTTTGGGAAGCCGAGGCCTCGCCAAGGCTTTGGGATGCATTGCTTATGAATGCCGACCAGTCTTCTCTGTTCTACTCTTGATTTCATCCTGGACTTGCCTCATAACCATGCCCGCGACAGCACCCTCTCTGAGCCTGGTCTCTGAGGACAGTAAGATGATGATAATAGCCCGGCAACACCAGCCTCCCAGCACCTGCAAGTGTGGGGCAGGCTGCTTCCTCATGTCCCTGGGGCTCCTCCCCAACCAGTGTGAAAGCTCCACCCTGACTCTATTCAGGGTCCCACCCCTGCCTCTCCGTCTTGCCCCTGGATGGTTTCCTCCAGCTGTGTGCCACTGCACGTCCCCACGGGCGTGGGGGTGTAGGAGATGCCTACAGCGCCTGTGTGCAGAGAGCACCCAGATCCCATCGCACAGAGAGGCCCTTTGCCCTGCGGGAAGCTGCCAGGGGCCCCTGCCCCGCCCCCCATCCCAGCCCCAGCCCCGGCCCCAGCCCCGGCCCCGCCTCCAGCCACCAGGGCCCCTGCCCTACTCATTGGCGGAGCTCTCTGGCCATCCATCCGTCTTGCCGACTGGAGAGCCCACGGCCCAGGCTCCCAGCCTTGTCAGCTTGAAATTAAAGACTTGCTCCACGGAGCCGGTCCTCTCTGGAGACGCTGCATTGTGACGCTGCTCCCCTCGGAGGGAGCCAGGAGCTGCTGGCTGGGTTGCCTGGGGAGAGGGGCCCAGTGGCGCTTGCCTATCTGCTGTGGAACACCTGGGCGAGTGCAGAAAGCTTCCATGACCATGCCAGCTCCTGCCAGGAGCAAACAGATCTCCTGTTTGGAGGGTCCTGGTGCCGGCCCAGAGCTGGTGTTTCCAGGGAGTGAGGTGGCTGAGAAGGGTCTGACTCCATGGTGCAGGGGCCAGAGCGGAGGAGGAGGCTCGGCTCGCAAGGGTTTGCCCCTCTTTGCTGCGTCTCCCCGTCTCTGGCCAGCTTCTTCCGCTTTGCTCACAGCACCCAGCGGTAGGAGGGTCTGTCCAGAGAGGGCAGTGAGTGCTGAGCGGCTGCGGGGGGCTGGTCCATGGGCCTCTCTGCCTTGAGTGCCTGCGAGGCTTCCTTCTGTGCCCGTCACACAGGTGTCGCCTGCGCGCTGAACCCCCGTCCACATCTTACCAAGAAGTTTCTGGTTCTCGCCCCAAATTCTAAGAATTTCTGGAGAGGTGAGGATGTTTGAGTTCTCCAGAGCCTCTCAGCTCCACGCCTGCCCTGCTGAGTGTCCAGTGAGGGCCGGTTTCCCGCCTGCCACGCCATGCCCCTGTCCTGCAGTTTTGACCTGGATGCGGGATCTGGCGCCCTCCCTCACATTTGACCTCAAGTCCACTCCCATAGGATTGACACCCGTGTCCGACCTGAGCGCAGGCATGGGGAGACAGAAAGAAGAGGGTTTTTTTTTTTTTTTTTTTTTTTTTTGGTGGAGGAGAACTGTATCTATTGAAAGGTGGAGAAATTATTAATGTGTCGAGTATGAAAGCCAAGACAATTTGGATCAAATTGTTGCAAAACGTGTTTTAAAACTTTAAACAGCTTATTATGGGGGTTTAATTACACACAAAACCTTATATATATTTATATATTATATATAAAATGTGCCATTTGGTACGTTGTGATCTGCAGATGGATCTCTCTTGAAGATGGACACACAGCCCGGTCAAGTGCACCATCTGCGAAGTCTCCCCCTCCCCCTCACCCCTGGGGCAGCCATCAGCCCCCAGGGGTTGGGTTGTGTCCTATGGACTTCTGTAGGATTGGGCTCACGCAGCAGGGGCTCTTTGGGAGACAGAGGTGTATCTCAGAAGTACCGGCTGTCACGTGCTGAATACCTGGCCCCATTTGCACTCCCATCGTGGTGTCTGCAATGCCCACATTTTCCATCTTTCCTATCTTCTCCACCACCGATTCTGCGTTGATTTCAATGCCAAGGAGCTCGGCTATCTTCCCGTTGCCTTGACTTCTGATGATCCGTATTCTTAGAGAATGATCGTGGTGGTTTCCAGAACAAAAGACAGGATCAATTCCAGCGCCAGCTGTTAGGGTGCATTTTTCTGTCTTCCACGCACTCTGTGTGTGTGTGTGTGTGTGTGTGCATGTGTGTGTCTGAACGAGCATTGCCTGAGAGCACAGGAGCAGACCACACCTGTGTATGTCAGAGTATAATCGTGGGTGGGGCACAGGGGCTTTACCTGAACCAGAACTAGGCTAAGTACATTCCAGCATTATTTCATTTAATCCTCACAGCAAACATGTGACACAGGAATCATAATTCACGTTAACAGATGGGCAAGTGAGGCTCAGGCTAAATAAATTGTTCATACACATATGGCAACTAAATGCAGAAGCAGAGCTAAGCCCCAGTCTTCTGGGTCTCAAGCTTGGTGCTCATTTCTGGGCCCTGGGAAGGATAAGTGAGTTAATTCTGCACCATCAGCAGTTGATTGGAATGGCTGCCTGCAGGGGTGTGCTGAGAAGAGCAGTGAAGCTGAGTCTGGGCTGCATGGAAGGAGTGGCAGCATCGATTGGTGATGTCTGCCACCGTGTGTGGGTGTGGAGGTTGGGTCTGCGTGTCATCCTCAGCTCTGCAGTCCTTCGTAGAGTGCAAAATGGAGCCTGGACTTCCCAGGAACAGTCTCTGAAGGGGCGCCCTTGCTGGCCCTGTCTGATGGATGGCTTATCTCCTGCAGGATTCCGTAGTCACGGTTGGTCCCTGGGCTTGAGGAGCTGCCTGAGACTTCTAGCATTTTCTTGCTGCTGCTTTCTCTGCAGGAACCCACACTCCTGAGCTGCCATCGTGTTTCTCTGTCCAGTTCCACTGCTGTTCCCCTGTCTGGGGTTGCATGGGCCACCTGCAACCCCAGATCCTACATCCCCTGCCCATCTAGACAGCAGGAAGGAGCCTTCTACGATGGCCAGGGGATCAGCCCCCTCGACCCCTGGGCCCCTAGACCCCTCAGCCCCTCAGTCCCTCAGCCCCTCGGCCCCTTGGCCCCTCAGCCAGCTGCTGGCTTGCATCCCACTAGATCTAAATTCACTTGCACTGTTCTTGCTCTGTGACACCCCAACAGCCCTGGCCTTCTCTGTGCAGCGGCCCAAGGCTGCCCCCCGGAGCGGGCTCCCCCGGCTCACTTGCAACGTAGGCCTTTCCCACAAGGCTGCAGCATCACAGTAAAGCGTAGAAGCGGGGATTCTGTGTCTCTGCACCCACCTTGGGGTCTAGGGGAGGGCCAGGCACACAGAGGCCATCAAGGGTCCATAGACGGATAAGTACCTTATCGTGAGTCCCCCCAATACTGTTCACGAGAGAGGAGGGAGATGCACTCCATAAGCAGAACAGCTGCATGGGAGTCGAAGGGGCTTGGGACCTCCCCCGTAACCAGCCTGGGCGTTGGCCTCCTTATCTAAGCCAGGACATGGCTCTTGTCCTGCATGCACCACAAGGCCCCGAGGCCCAGGACAGGGCTCGGACGCCATACCCCAGGGCTGGGGTACCCCAGGGCTGAAGCACCGTTAGGCCCAATCTTGGGATTTGCCTGGGGTGGGGCCGTCAGTACGGTGCTCTTGGTCCCCAGTGCCCCAGCTTTGGGCCTCCTCTGTCCCTCCCTGCCCCAGACTCGAGTCCGGGACTGACCCTGGCCCCATGATGTGTGTCTCCCCCCTCCCCATCCGACTCCTAGCTCTGGCTGAGTGTTCTGCCGGGGCTCCTTCATGGTCAAGGGGCCATTCCTGGGCATCTCAGGGCCTCCAAGTCCAAGGTGCAGACGGCTGGTCCATCAGGCGCAGCTGCACCAGGCAGGAGGAGGGCTGGAGGCTGGTATTGGCTTTCTTCTGGGTTCTTCTTGAATGGCCCTATCTCAAAACAGCCTGAGAGGAGCCCCCGGCGTGGGCTGGGGAGCAGGACGACAGAGCCCCCTGCCCTCTTGCTGCCAGAGTCCCCACTGGGTGCCCCTGCCTCCGCTGGCCTCGGTTTGTCTGCCTGTGAGCCGGGGCTGGTTCAGCCGCGGTCTAGGAGCCAACGGGTGGTCAGAGCTCTGGGTTCCTGGATACACTGGGTGATCTCAGGCACTCAGCTCTCCATGGTCTCAACTTGGGGCTTGGGACCGGAGGTCCTGAGATTCTAAACCCTAAACCTCCCACCCGAGCCCAGGCTCTGCTGCTTGCCTCTCCTTTGACGCAGGGGGCTGGGGTCTAAGCTTCTTTCTTTCCCTGGTTCTCACTGTGGGCTGGGCTCCCTCCAGCTTGGCAAGACCTTCATCAGCACTATCACCATGGCTACCCTCTGCCCTAACCCCAGCCTCAGTGAGCGCTTTCCCTGCCTAGCACCCCCGCCCCACCCTGAGCCGTAGACAGAACTTGCTTATCGAAGATGTAACTGGGACCCAGAGGCAGGTGTAAAGCTGGAGTGACCAAGCCGGGGTGTGTGAGATGGCAGGATCCGGAGACAGCCGCAGGGACGGGCCTGAGCAAGGAGAAAAAATGTGCTGGCTGGCGCAGCCCGGAAAGCAAAGAAACCAAGCGGAGTAAATAAGGAGCCGGATGCTGAGCTGGGTGCTGGGAGAACGTGCAAAGCAGCAGGGCCCAGGGCGTGGAAACCCGCTGTGGGAAAGGCAGGAGCTGCTCCGCGCGGCCGGGTACGAGGCAGCGCTGCCGGGGCGTTCTGAAGCTTCCTCCCTCGAGCTCCTGCTGTGAAAAACCTGAGAAGCAGAAGCAGCCTCCCACTGGGTGCTGCAGAAGGGTCTCTGGGCATCAAGCTGCCCCCTTGTCCCACACCAGGAGGCCCCTCCCACGATGCAGCCCAGATCCCGTACCTGAAGGCGGAGGAGCCGAGGGGGTGCTCAGTGCGTGAGGGGGCCGTCGGCCAGCCAGGGGCTTGTTCGCAAGGCAGAGAATAGGGCTTACGAGCCTGGGAGCCAGATGCTGTGGGTACAGTGGGACCTGCTCCTCAATATCCACACCCATGTCTAAACCCCGGTGTCTCCATGTGAACGGCGGACGGCACACGGCTGGGGGCTCCTCCTGACTGTGCGGCCTCCTGGTCACGGGGGCAGTGCCCTGGGAGGGTGACTCTTGAGAGAGAGAGTTGATTATTTGCGTTCCAGGCCTGCCCGGCTGTTTGCTCTCTGTGCTCCCCGGCACGCCAGCTTCCACATCTGCCACACTCTGGAGTCACTCAGTCCTGGCCCATAACCTCCACACTCCAGAGCTGAAATCAACCTTCAACCTTCTCTTCCCCAGAAGCACCTCTCAGCTACTTTGGTTACAGTAGCAAGAAGGGGACTCTTAGCTCAGTCTTCCTCTGCCCAGCACCAGGGAGCATGGTGGCTGGAAAGAGTGGTGCGGGGCTTACAGGGTGGAGTCCGTGGACACTTGATGACATGCCAGGGTGTGGGCCTGGGTGCCAGCCCATGCTGCAGCTGCTGAGTTTGAACCCAATGCTGACAGCATCGAGCCCCTTGACACCCCGTGGGTCTCCAGGCAGTAATAGGAGAGACCAGGCCGGGGGCTCCCGCCTACCCAAGATGGCCTCAGAGGTTTGTGGGCACATCAGGTTGGGTGGCCCAGGGACAGAGGTCCACACACCATTGGCTGGAGATCCGGGAAGACGCATCTACCTGGTGACACTCATGACTCATTAGTGTCCATTCGGGGTCCTCTCGGAGGCTGGCATGTGTCGTCATCCAGGAGCGCAGGAGACATCTTCCCTGATGAGCTCTGAGGGGCGGCCTCAGCTCCGTCCCGGCTCCCCGCCAGGCGGGAGCAGAAGGGGGTGTTTCGCTGAGACCTCAGGGAGAGAGGGGCCCTTCTCCCTCTGGACAAAGGGATGCTTGGGTCGTTGGTCTCTGGCTTCAGTGCCTGCCCTGGGCTTTTCCTGTGTCGAGATCAAGAAACGCTAGAAGTCAGGGACACTCCAGCTAAGGTCGGGTGGGGGAGAGATCTCCCATCTGTTGGTTCACTGCCCAAATCCCAAATGCCGACAGCAGCTGAGGCTCTGCCAGGGTGAAGCCAGGAGCCTCTGGAACCCAATCCAAGTGCCTCACATGAGTGGCAGGAACCTGAGACCTGCAGTCCTCACCTGTTGCTCCCAGGGTGCACCTGGATAGGAAGCGGGGATTGGGAGCAGAGTGGGGCCTCGAACCCAGGCACCCTGATACAGGATGTGGGCAGTCTTAACCACTGTGCCTGCACCCACCCGCATGGTGACCACTCATGACTCTCTCCTCTGCGGAGCAGCGGGTCGGGTGGTCTGGCCCAGGGTCTGCAGTGGGAGGGATGTCGCTGGGGCCATGTCCTCCAAAGGCGCGGCAGTGTGGCAGGGTCCCCATCCCTCACGTGGCCACTCAGCCCCTCCCATGTGGGCCCTCTGCAGGGCTGCCTCCTCCAGGGCGGGCAAACCCAGGGACCGCACCGTACTGTCCCTGACACTGCATTCCACTGTCCCACAGTCCACCCCTGACCCAGTGTGGGAGGGGCCCCACGAGGGCCCTAGTCCCAGGGAAGATCAATGGGCGCCAGCTCGGAGGCTGGGTCTCACTGCAGGATGACAAAACGCTTAGGCTTCCCACGGGATTGGAGCCCAAGGGAATGGGGACCACGGAGAGAGCCCTGACTTTGGAACCAGAAGCACTTGGGCTTGATCCCAGCCGAGGCCCCTATCGTGTGGCTTTGGACAAGTTCCCTCCTCCCTCTTAGCTCCAGCGTCCTTACCTGCTGCAAGAAGATGCGTATCCTGCCTTGTATGGCGCCCAAGGCAGATGCGCAGCCCTGCTTCCCAGCTCCTTAGCTTCCAGTGCCAGGAGGAAGCCCACAAGCTCCCTGGTCACCTCCCACCCACCTCCTAGGGCCACTGACCGGAGTGAGGAGACTCGGTAGAAACAGCTCCTGGTTCTCCCTTCCCAGGGAGACCCTCGGGCTCTACCCTAAGGGCCCTAAGAGCTGGGACAGGGACTTGTGTCTTCTCCCTCTCCTGCTGGGTCCAAGTGACCCAGGAAGGCTCCGTGGACTCCACATTCTGGCCCCGTGCAGGTGACCCGGGGCTACCCGCCATGATGCTGCTGGGATAGCAGCACTTACCAGAGGCTGCTGCTTACCAAGCACCGGGAAGAAGCCACCAGACGGTGGCCCAGGAGGCTGCCAGGGTGGTGAGGTTGTGCCCAGGGTGATGGAGAGAGCTGGGAGATGAGGGTATACCCAATTCGAGTGGGAAGTCTGGCTTTTGCCTTCGGGGACTCGAGGGTCAAGCTGTCCCTTTCATTTGTACGCTCAGTGTTGCATGGCCCAGGCTCTGACAAGTTGCAAGGTTCCCAGCACTGACACAGGGCCCAGCCCAAAATGACCCCAACCCATAAGGGGATCGGCTGGCTTCTGAGAGTGCACACCCCCAGGCCTCAGCAGACCCAGCACCTGCTGGAGCCCCTCTTAGGATCTGCCCCCTTGGGAGAGCACTTGTGACCCTAAGGACCCCGTTCAGGTCCCCCTGAGTGCCTGCCAGGTGAATAAGACTCGGCCTGCTCCCGTTGGAGCCAGGTGAGCCAGGAGTTCCCACTCTGCGTAGAGAACTGTGGGAGCTCAGCCCAGAGAAGAAGTCACTTTTCTACTTGGCTCTGAGTGGACACAGGCATGGGGACTGCCAGGCCTGGCTTCCCACAGGTAGCATAGGAGTTGGGCCTCGAGGGATGAATAGGAGTTTTCTGGCTGAGAACTAGAGTGAGAGGTGGGGAGGGCACAACAGGAAGGGGAGAACTGCTTGGGCAGAGGTCTGGGGTGGGGGGAGGGAGGGTGCAGAGCCAGACTGGGCATCTCGTGCTTCCAAGGGGCGAGGCTGAGTGCCCCATCCTTTGTCTGGGGGTCTGGGGCAGCTGTGGGAAGGGGCTGAGCAGGGTGGGGACAGGAGGCAAACTCCGCATTAGCACCGCCAGTGGGAGACTGGCCCGGCTCTCTCTCTCTCTGTTCCTGCACTATTCGCTTGTTCACGGCCACCACCCAAGTCACCCCATCCGAGGAGGCTGACAGAGCCGCACTCCCGAGTTAATACAAGATGCCCGCCCTGGTGCCGCGCCAGCCTGGGAGGAAATTACAGATAAGAGTGGAGAAATGGCCACAGCAAGATGAAGGGAAGGCAGGCGCCGCTGAAAACAAACCAAGGTGTCAGGACAGAATCAATAACCATCGCGGCGGAGAGAAGAAGATGGGATTCATTACGGAGAGGGTAAAACAGACATTACCCAGCCTGCCCACGCGGCTCGCTGCACAAGTGGGAGAACCTTCAACTTGACTCGGCAAGTGCTGATGCTGGGGATACTTGACAACACAGCAACCTGGGGCAGCGGAGGGGAGGGAGGGAGACAGACCCAGAGGGCCAGAGAAAGAGACATACAGAGAGCGTCGAAGAGACAGCGAGAGTCGGGCGCGTGTGTGGCCGGGCGACAGGCAGACGGGTGCTCAGGTTGATCTATCTCCTACCTGCATGCTTGGGCCAGGGGTGTAGAGGGCCTGGGAGCTCTTGGTCCACAGGGAACTGGGATGGACTTGAAACTGTCAAAGGAGTGAACCTCAAGGAGGAAGGTAAAGGCACAGGGAAAATGCACAGGTGGGTGCCCAGGGACCCAGCACAGGAGAACTCGAGGCTCCTTGGATGAGGAGCTGGGACGGGGCGAGCTCACACCAGCCTGCGCATGCCTCCTGTGGGAGGAGAAGGAGTCGGCTCCCGAGGGGGCCGGGTGTGAGCTCAGTATGGACTCAAGGCACCCACGTGGCCCAGGCCACTGCCCTCTGCTCCTGGTCCCCTGCCCATCGTGGGGCTGGCAGGCCAGAGCCTTCTTCCCACATGGGTGGAGAAATGCACACTGGAGGACGTGTCCAGTCTTCAGGCCACCTGAGCTGTGGAGGTGGGCATGCGCTGGATTGCAGAGGGTCTGAGGTCCAGGACAGCCTCCTCTGCAACTGGACCAGGCAGTGAGGCAGGGCTAGGATGAAGGGCTGGGGGCTAGCGTCTGAGACAGAGTGGCAGGCATTCCCACAGACAGGCAGCCATGGAGGGGCCAGCAGGTAGCCTCGGGGAGGGGAGCCTGGCGCTGGCAGCAGCAGTCTGACCCTTGGAAGGCACTTGACTCCAGCAGGGCAGAGGCCAGGCCTAGAGACACCAGGGTGTGAGGGATGTTAGTGAGACAGGGCCTGTGTGCCAGGAACACTGCCGATCAGTGATGCCAGCCCCAGAGCCTGCCCCGCCCTGCACTGGGCACCGTGATAGGGTAACCAGAGCATCAGGTCAAAAGTGCTGAATTCCCCAGCTGCAAGGCCAGACCTGGCTCTGAGGCATAGCCTACCGGTGGGGGAGATGGGAGAATGAGGGTCCCAGCCCACCGAGGCCAGGCTGAAGGCAGGGACAGGCACCCAAGGCTCCATCCACAAGTTTGTCTGGACCTTCTCTGCCCCAGGGTGCTGAGGCTGGCTGCTTGAGTGCTTGCTGACCTGTGGCCAGGGCCACTGTGGGTAGGGCTGGGGACAGCCAGGAGCCGAGGGATCCAGGAAGAAGCCTGGATCTCTGCATCCTGTACCCGGGAGGTAGCATAGGATGCCTGGGGGTGGGGGTGGGGGGTCCTGGGAACTGCACTTGGTGCACTTGGTGCTGTTGTTAGAGAGGCACTTGTCAAGGTCAGTGTGGAGTGTGAGCAAGGTGGGGGCTGGGAGAGCACTCACAGTGGGCGGGGTCAAGGCCCTCAGGCTTGGGGTCTCCTGTCCATTCAGGGCTCCCCGAGGTGAGTAGCAACTCCACGGACTGACAGTGACAGTGACACTTGCTAAGTGCCAGCCACACAACAACTGATGCCTGTCCACTTTAAAGAGGAGGAAACAGATTCGGAGAGGTTGGAACTGGCTCAAGGTCACACAGCCCTTGTGATATGAACGGAGGCGGTGTGGCCCTGGGGTTGGAGCCCTGGACCTCACCCCCTGTTGTCTTTGCCCAAGGGTGGTCTCTAAGCCCCTTCTCATTTCTCATTCTCAGAGCTGTTTGCAGAAAGCTCCTGACCTACCCCAGATGCTCCCAAACTACCCACCCCCCTGCCCCCACCCACTACACCCTCCCACCCCGCCATGGGAGCTCCTGGTTATCTGGAAGGAGGTTGCTGGTCTCTCCAGGTCAGCAAGGGGAGGGACCCTCTGAGGCAAGCGCTCCACACGCCTCCATCCTGTCCCCATCTCTGCACCTGCCTTCCAGCTCTGTCGCCGCCCTGGCTGCTGCCTGGGGCCCTTCGGCCATCCATGCCTTGCTCGATCTCCCTGTGTGTTCTTTCCTCTCAGCCCACCTTTCTATGAGGGTGCATCAGAAAGTTCTCTGGAAATAGACGAATATGCTTATTTAGTGCACAAAAGGTTGAAAGTCTCTTGCAGAGGAGTCTTCAGAAAGTCCATGGAAAGTGAGTACTAGGGAAAACCATGCGTGGATTTCAATACCTTTTGCATCAAAATCATCTTATCTTCCCGCTCTCCCTCCCCCTGCACTGGGGTTTGTCTGTCTCTCGGCGTCTGTGCTGCTCTCCCTGCCATTGTCGGCTGTGTTTTTCCTCTGTGTGTTACCTCCCTCGTTCCATTTTCCTTCCCTGGTCTCTGCACATGCATCTGCCTGGGCCTCCTCCCACCTGCGGCCCCGAGACGCAGGCACGTCCCGCAGCCTCTGCCCCTCTCTCGCCACCAGACCCCTTTGCTTTCCCTGTCCCAGGCTCAGAGCTGGCAAAGCAGGCAGGAGCAACAGAGGCAGAGGCGGTGTGGCAGCTGGAGCCCTCCAGGGCAGTGGGGAGCGGCACCCCCAGCCCCTCCACCTGCAGTCAGCACCCCTGGTCTCTGGTTGGAGAAAGGAGCCAGGGGCCGGGGAGGGACCGGCGCCAGCTTAGCCGAAAGCCCAACTGACAACAAGAATCTGGGTCAAGCAACAAATCGATCCCGCAGACTCAGTCTGCTCCCTTAAGACTTCGAGGTCCAATGGCTGTGCCCCTGGGTGGCCCCACAATGAGCACCCCCCACCCCCGCATGGGCCTCTACAGCAGCAGATCCAGACAAGCCCCGCCCCGTCCTGGGTCCCAGGGGGCATCTGGCCCTAATGAGAGTTTAGAGGGAGGCGAGATGAGACTCGCTGGCACCCAGGGCCTCCACACTTGTCCTCCCTGCCTGGGCAGCTCCTCCCAGTGTCTTCGCAGCCACTCCCTGCCCTCCCGCAAGGCTGCCTCTGAACAGCAGGTGGGAAGCCGCCCCCCCAGCCACACCCACCGGAGCTCCTCCTCCCATTTGCCTGTTTCCCCACCTGCTTACCGCCTCCCCAAAGCTGCACTAGAGCCTGATGCACAGTGGGCACGCCATTAATATTTATTAAACACTCGGGGCTCTTTCCCGCCTGCACTGGGAGTTCTGGTGTACCACGGGACCGGCTTCGCCAGCTTTATGTGTTTCTAAAACGTGTTTATCTGTTTTCCAGAATTTATTATTTCCTTGTGTGTTTTTGTTTCTGATTCACACTGAACCTATTATTCCCACTCTATGCACTTTGTGATCATATAAATGGTAATAAAAAGTGGAGAAAATAAATATCTACTAACAGGGATTAGTCGAAAACATAACATATTACAGAGCAGGCTATCTGATAAGGGTCTGTTTTTGTAAACTAAATTGGCGGATATGTAGATGCTTATCTCTCACTGTTTGGCAAGATGTTCGCTTTCAGACACGTGAGGACATCAGTGGCTGCCGTGTGAAACGTGGAAAAGCAGATCTGCAGGCAAAGAGTTTGGGAAGCAGCAAAGTTAAACAGGTGCCTACACTGTGGACCCTTCTAGAGTTTTAAATTCATTTATAAATTTGTCACCATAGATATACATTGCAATGACTATTACAAAGCTCCAGGAAGAGGGTAGAATAACATAATCCTTTATAAAACTGGATCAGGTTTTTTTCTCTGAAATTTTGACTTCTTTGAGAGGCACAGAGAGAGAAAGAGAGAGACAGAGCGAGAAGGTGAACGCTCCTGTCTGCTAGTTCATTCCCCAAATGCCCGCGATGGTCTGGGCTGGGCTAGGTGGAGAGCGGGACCTGGGGACTCCACCTGGGTTTCCTGTGTGGGTGGCAGGAACCCAGTGAGTTGAGCCATCGCCACTGCCTGCCCAAGTCTGCGGTAGCAGGAAGCTGGAGTCTGGAGGCAGAGCTGGGTGTCCTGTCTTCAGTACCAGGCTAAACACTGTCCCTGTAGATTTCTGTTGCTGGTAGCACGCTTGATTTGTAGCTCAAAGGACTGAAGTTCTGGAACTTTCTTTCATTACAGGGAGAGAGGGAGAGAGAAAAGAACTCGGGAGTGTGGGTAGCAAGATGTTCTCAGTGACTGGGTCTGATGGTGGGTTTTGGATTGCCCTTAGTTCTTTTCACTTGTCTGTATTCTCTGCAAATTGCATTTTTATAATAAGATAAAAAGAATCACACACAACAAAAAACAAAACTATAAAAGAAACCATAAAGGAAAAAGATCTGGAATGTTTCGATGTGAGACTCCTTCCTTCTTTTGAAACATTTCCAATTTGTTTTCAACCTGCTCGACTCAGCTGTTTTATGAAAAAAAAAGTTTTTATGATTTTTATTTTGAAAATTAGTGGAAAACGAATATTTCCAATCAACAGCCTATATTCTTTATGAGCAATTCCTCAGCTTAGCAGATAGTCATCTCTGGGCCAAAGCCTGCAAGGAGATGGGACGAGGCGTCAGGGGTGGGATGTGAGAGATTGCAAACGGATGAGGCAGAAAGAGGGGGAGCAAGACAGGGAGGGCGGAGCCGGGAGTGGGAGGAGGGAGTGGGAGGAGGAGAGCTGGAAGAGGGACAGGGAGCGCCGGCATCTGGCATCTTGGGAGCAAAGCCCCATGCCATGCTGAGCTCCGGATGGGATGAGGCTGTCTCGGACACCTGCACTCCCTGGGCTCACAGACGGGGGCAGGTGTGCAATCAGAGTTTATCCAGCCCTAACGCAGGGAGCCCGTGCTGCCCCCAGGGTCTAGAAACAGAGGCCACTGGCCTGCCCAGCTCCTGGGGGGTGTGGGGGACAGAGAAGGTGGGAGCAGCTGCCCGGAGCTGCCCTTGCTCCTAGGGGAGACTGCACGTGGTGCCACAGGGAGGGGCTTCGAGGCTGCTGCCTGGTGGCGAGGGCCAGGCACTTGTCTCCCCTGGAAGCTGCCGCTGCATCGCAGGAAAAACACACTGTCTGTAGAGAGGGATTGTTGCAACCGGACAAAACAGACTTTAAAAGCAGCATGCTTGTTCACACACTTTCTGAGACTGAGGGATGTGGGTTGTCCACAGCAGAGAGCATGTGTTGTCCCTTCCAACCGGCAACTGTGGGGACTAGGTGGAGGCAGAGCCTGTGTCAGGAACAGGTGCAGGCGAGGCCGGCTGCAAGCCTGGGGACTGGGGGGGGGGGAGGCCCTTCCAGCCTGCAAGTCCTCGCCCCCGCCTGGGCTGACTCCCTCCCGCCCTCGTCACAGTTTCTGGGCCACACTCCTAGTGAGAGGATGAGCAGTAAGCGGCTAATCCCCGATTAATATTTCATGCTTCTGATGGAGAGCCCTGGGAGGGGGCAGCGTGCAGGGAGAGATGGGGAGGCCTGTGCCAACTGGAGGGGACCAGGATGTCACTTCATGTCTGAGGAAGAGGAGGGGGCAAGGACCAGGAGTGAGGGGCCAGGGCACCCCTCAAAGGCTGCAGCCCACCCTTCCTCCTGACTCAGTGCCCAGCAGGTGGCTGAGGTCGGCTGAGGCTGGGCAGTGGGGGACAGCATGTGGTGCAGGAGCCCCCACTCAGCCTGGACCCCCACTCAGCCCCGTGTGGGGAGTTCCTGACCGCCAGCGGCCCGAGTCCAGCAGGCAAGGCAGGTGTTATGTAACTGCACACACCGATCAATAGCAACGTGACAGGCATGACAGAGGGGAGCCGGGGAGAAGGGAGGGAACGGCTCCTGTATGGGGGCCGCAGCACGGCTGTGCACAGCTGCAAGGTGAGAGGGCAGGGTGCCAGGGCTGCGCTGGGCCGGAGGGAAAGAGGATTGAGCTGTGTGTGTGTGTGAGGCTGTGCATAGGTGTGTATTGTGTGTATGCATGTATTGTGTGTTTGTGTACATGTGTCTGTGTATCTGTGTATGTGTGCATTGTGTGTGATTGTGTATATGTGTATCTGTGTATGTATATAATGTGTATGTGTGTTGCATGCATGTATGCGTGCATGTGTAAACGTGTGTGTTGTGTATATATGTGTGTTTTATGTATTTACGTGTGTGTGTGTGTGTGTGTGTGTGTCCTCCATGGCTCCCACCTGTGGGGTCAGTGGAGGGAGAAGCACCAGGTTCTGGATCCCAGCTGTGTAGCCCCGACACGACCTTGGCCTTGCTCGTTTACCCCAGCCCACGCCTGCACTGCCTCCCGTGTAGAAGGGCAGCAGTGGTGCCCACGTGGCAGGGACTCAGGATTCAGTAGCTCCCACAGGGTCCTGGCCCTTGCTGCTCAGTGATCCTTAGTGGCTGCCACTCTGTGCTCTTCCTGCGTGTGTGGAGGAAGGCCTTGGTACGCTCAGTGGGTGACTCTCCCTGGGCACGCCTGGCCTGGGGGTGCCCACTCCCCAACAGGTCCCACCACCTGCAGCTGTCCCAGGGAGGACAGTGGACATGTCCTTGATGCCCTGGGAGGTGGCCTGGGATGGAGGCAGCACCCACATCCCCGTCCCGCCTGGAGGAGCCCCGGCTGGTCGCCCGTGACGGATGGCAGGGCTTTGAGTGACTACTTCAATTTTAACTCTTTTCGATAATGCAGTGCCGGAAAGCCACATACTTTAAAACTGTCCCCGGATCATAGATCAGCTCAAAGAGTGCGAGTCCAGCTCAGTTAATAACCTCTGGAAAAGCCATCAATCACAAGGGAGCCCCTCCGCGGGGCGCTCCTGGCAGAGATGGATGGACGGCCGCCACTCCGGGCAGGGCCTCCCAGCTCTCTCTGCCTCTGTCTTCTTATGGCTGAACGTGGATTTTCTGAGCTGAGTCCTTCCACCCTCACCCCAGGGTGAAGCCAGCAGTCGGGTGGGTGGGCAGGGACCCCAGGTGCCGGTCATTTAAAGAGAGGGAGTTGGTGTCTCTAAGCCTCTGGTTTTTAGGCCTGTGGGGTGGGCTGGCCCAGCTGACCACACCCCTAAGGATGGAGCCTGGCCTTGCCTCGGGCTCTCCTGCAGGAGCCTGCTGGCTGAGGAGCAGTCCCACAGGGAGAGTGGGGGGGAGAGGGAGAGGGGAAGGTTTATGCAGAGCCCTGCCAGCTGCCCGCTGGGTGGGAGCGGCCCTCCCCGCTGAGGTTGTCTGTCCTGCGACAGCACCTTCTCTGCTGGAGACACCCAGGGCCTTCGGATTCCTCCCTCCTGCCCTCTCTCATACCCACCCTGCTGTAGACCCCTTAAGAATCCTGCTGTACACGCCCGGTCTCCTACACAGTCACTCACTGGCCCTGCGTCACTGCCCGCCTCCCCCGTGGTCTGCCATATGCCTCTTTAAAGCTGACACCACTCTGATCCCCTCATTGCCGTGCACAAAACACATTGCCTATGGCGGTCCTGACCCAGGGAATAAGGCCCAAGCGCCATAGTCTGGTGCTCAAGCCAACAGTGACCCCGCAGGGACCCTGTCCCCTTTACTTACCCCCTGGCCTGAACCCTTGGGTCATTCCTCCCTCACCCACCACCATGCATTTCAGCTGTTATTTCTGACATGCCAGAAACCTCTCTGTCCTCTGTTCCTACACAAATCCCACCCATTCTGGAAGGCCCAGGGGAAATCTCCCCTCCTCCATGAAGTCCTCCTTAACCACTCTGTCCCTAATTCGGGAGACCTGACCCTTGGTGGCTGCATGGCCCTGGGCACTTGGTACGGGCTACTTTGTGTTGCTGGGATCGGGCCTGGCTTGGAAGCCCTGTCTCTCATTCAGCTCTTGCACAGGCATCCTTCTCTTTGTATCTCCCACCCCAGGACTATCTGCAGACACCTCTCCGGCTTCAAAGCTGGTTCTTGTGGGAGCCAGCGGCTCGTGGGAAACGCTGGAGCCGAGTGGAAAGCCTCGGTGCGGGGGCGGGGGGCTCTGTTCCGGCGTTCAGGGCTGAGCCTTCCCCAGAGTGGCTGAGAGATGCTGGCTGAATTGTGTTGCTTTGAACTTCATCTTCACCTCTTCCATGCCGCGTGCCTCTCTCTGCCTTGTATTGTAAACAGGATTCTCCCTCGTACTCCATGACCTGCTGTGGGTCCTACTTCCTAGCAACGTCTAGCAAGGTGCCTTGCTCTAAATGCCAACAACTCCTGGGTGAGCCCCAGACTGGGCTCCTCCAGCCGTCCTTGGAAGCCTCTGGGAACGACAGGTGGAACCTGAGGCGCAATGCGCCCCTGGGCTGGGATAAGCGGCCTCTCGGTGTATGTGTGCGCCGTGTTTCCTATCCATTCAGCCACCAGCGGACCTCTCGGTCGTGCCCACACCTTGGCCGCTGTAAACAGTGTCTCTCTGGAGGGTTATCCAGTCTTCAAGAAGGAAGGACGCTCTGCAGTGAGGACGCTGTGCTAAGGGATGGAAGGACAAGGACTGTGCAGTGCGCTTGTGTGAGGATGTGACACGGTCAAACCCACAGAAGCAGAGAGGGGCGGGGACAGGCTCCTCCATGTGCAGTCTCAGCTGTAAAAGATGAGCAGTCGCAGAGACCACTGTACAACCTGGTGCTGATCCTTAACCACAAGGGCTGTACGCTTAAAATCTATTAGGATAGGGGCTGGCGCTGTGGTGTAGCAGGTAAAGCCACCACCTGCAGTGCCAGCATCCCATATGGGCACTGGTTCTAGTCCCAGCTGCTCCATTTCCAATCTAGCTCTCTGCTGTGCCCTGGGAAAGCAGTGGAAGATGGCCCAAGTCCTTGGGCCCCTGAACCTGTGTGGGAGACCTGGAAGAAGCTCCTGGCTCCTGGCTTCGGATTGGCACTGTTCCATCCATTGCAGCCATCTACAGAGTGAACCAGAGGATGGAAAACCTCTCTCTCTCTCTCTCTCTCTCTCTCTCTCTCTCTCCCCTTCTGTAACTCTGCCTTTCAAATCAATCAATCTATCTTTAAAAAAAATCTATTAGGATAGATATCATGGAATGCGGAGTTTCTGGATGACATTTAAAAACAGAGAAAAGTGTCTAAAGGAATTAAACCAAATATACCTATTTCCCATTAAGTCCCAAGTCTTCAGTTCTGCAAATATTTCAACGACATAATATTTATTTTGAAGTTGCCATGGGTGGTGCATTTATTGCTCAATTGAAGTCTTTACAGGTGCCCTACATCGAGGACAAGTGGGTAGCCCCTTGGGCCCGTCCCACACCCCCACATGGTCCCGGCTGCCCCAGTTCTGGCCCTCCAGGGGCCGCCTGCAGCCTGGCTGCTCTGTGTTCTGGAGGAAGCTCTGAGCTTGGGGCTGGGAGCTCCAGGCTTCTTGCCTCAACTCCTTATCGAATGTGTGATGTGTGTCCAGATTCCTCAAGCACTTGCCTTTGGCTGCCTCGACTTTGAAATGGGGAACACCAGAAAACCAGTGCCGGCCGCTCTCTTGCACGGCTTCCCGAGACTCTGGTGAGCTCATGTTTGGAGGGAGTGAAGCGCAAATCATAAGGCCCTGGCCAGGTCGCTAGTACTATCCCAGGCAAGCTGCTGGCTGGATGGGGGCTGGGGCCAGCAGCGGCAGCTCCTCTTCTGTCCACCTGTTTGAGGTAGGAGCAGGTAAGGCTGCCCTAGAGCTGCCTGGGGGCCAGGTGGTGCCTCACTCAGTACTCGGTTCAGCTGCCAGTAATCACAATACCAGTGGCTTCTAGGATGGGAGCTGATGTTTGTCTCATGTGAACACTTGGAGGCAGTGGGGACAGCCGGGCCTGGGAACTCGGGTCCACACGCCACCCGGAGCTCTGTGGTCCTGCCGTCTGGCTGCTCAGCTGTCTCGATGGCACGGGTCCGTCTTCACTGTTCATGGCAGCCGCCATCACATCCGTGTCCCAGGCAGGTTCAAGGAGAAGGGGACCAGGAAGAAAGGGCAGAGGACACGCATGTGTGTTAAGGAGCGCTCCTTTGGCTGCCGCCCAGTAGTCCTGCTAGGGCCCTTGGCCAGAGCCTGGTGGCATGGCTGCACTTAGCTACAAGGAAGGCAGATTGTGCGGCCTCTACTCTGGTGGCCCTGTGCCTAGGACAGCTGTGCTGCTCGGGAAGCCTAGGAAAAGAACACTGGAAGGAAAACTCATGTCTGCCGTGGGACGGAGGGGGCACAGGGAGAGGAGGGAGGTGGGGCAGCATCCCCGCGATTCCCTTTGCACACTAAAACCCTTTGCTGTCACGTCTCTTTGAGTCGCAGACCTGCAGGGGAGGTGACGGTTTAAAGGCTCAGCATTGCTGTCATCCTCCCCGTGCCGCCTGGATGCCCCACTCCAGGCCCGAGAGTGGGGAAGTGAGCAGCTTCCCTGTTCTCCTGGCTCAAAAGTGGCCGAGTTACGGGAACTCGGCATGGGTGGCGCAAGTTGCCTGCACACCTGTGTCTAGCTGTGTCCGTTTGACGCTATGACAGGCTCGTTTTTGAGGCTCTCTTAAACACTAAATTCCGAGCTGTGGAATGACTGCTGTGAAATGACAGCCCCTAGGTGACTAACTCTGCCGTTCAGATGGGGAAACAGAGGCACTGGGAGGTTAAGCACCTTGCTCAGGAGCAGGCACTGGGCCCAGTGGTCAGGATGCCAGCCTCCCACGTTGCAGTGCCTGGTTCAAGTCCTAGCTCCCGCTCCTGGCTCAGCTTCCTGTTAATGCAGATCTTGGGGGTGGTGGGGGCAGTGGTGAAGGCTCAAGTAATGGGAGACCTATTGGGTTTCTGGCTTCCAGCTTCAGCCGCAGCCATTGTGGGCATTCGGGGCATGAACCAGCAGATGGGATTGTGCGTATGCTCACTCACTCTCTCTCTGCCTCTCAAATAATCAATTAAAATTAAAATTAGTAATAATGATGTGTGCAAAGTCACACAGCAGGTTGGCAACTGAACCACAGGTGTGCTTAGTGTCTTGTCCTCTTAGCTCGTGTTCTTAGCCCTGCCCTGCACACTGTGCACCTCCCTGGGGCTGTTTTGTCAACCCGAGGGCGCTCTGGCTCTCTGCACTCACCCCTCTGCCTCTCCCAGAGCCTCCAAAGCCTCTTTCCTGGACCAGAGGGTTTCTTCCCAAATCCCTCATTCCTCAGGCTTCAGGCTCCTTCTCCTAACCCACGTGGTCAGGCTAGGGTCAGTGCCTCCCTTGCAGCCTCGGACATGGCATGTGCCCCTCTGCCCACGGTGCTGGCTGTGCCTGCTCCATGTGCAGCCATCCCAGGCGTCCTGTGTGCTGTTCGCGGATGGCTGGCTGTCTCACCGCCGTGGTGGGAGGCGTTGGGCTCTGGTTACCGCTCTTCTCTCCCTGCTCCACACCCACTCCTAGTCCACTCTGTACATCTTCCCTCCCCACTCCAATCCCAGAGCCACCCCCCCCCACTTGCAATACACCCAGGCTCTGCTGTGGCTCCCGCTCTGAACCCCTGAAGATGCTCAAGTCGCCCTCTGGGGTGACGCAAAGGGTGATGGTTATCGGCCTCTGTCCCTGCCTTTCCCTGCCATGTGTCTTGAAGGGGCTGTCTGTGCTCACTGCTCCATTTCTCTTCGTTCTCCTACATCCCCAACCAACAGCCCCGGCTTCTGCTCTTGCCTGCGGGTACCCGTGTCTGTCCCCGGCCGTCAGGGGCCTCCACGCTACGCGTCCCACGGGTCCCTCTCAGCCTTTCCCTCTCTGACTCCCCTTGGCATTGGACCTTGCTCCCTGTTCCCTTCTTCTGAAAACTCCATCCTTCCTCGGGAGCCCCATTCTCCTGCCGAGGGCCATTTGGCTATTAATAACATACAAAATCATCAACTGAAAAATTAGCCTGCTGCAGGAAGGTTGAGTCCCGCCTGCGGGTACCTTGGCAGGACCCCACCAGATGATTGCACAGGCTTGACAGCTCCTGGGCAGAGCGCCCCTCCCCCTTCACTGCCCCGACCCCACCTTCTGGTTCTCCATAGACTTCTCCCACCAATTGCTCTTCCCCTCGCTTCTTCTCTTCTCTGATATGTCCACGCTTCCCAGGCTTAGCGGCTTCCTTCCGTCCTCTCACTCGCCACTGTCTCCCTAGGCAGTCTAACGCACACCAGTTATTTTAAACACCACCACCATGCCTTTGGCCCAGATCTGTTTCCAGCACGTAGCCAAGACCCAGAGCTGCATTGCCAGCCACCTGCCCCTGTCCACAGTCACCGCATGCTCTACATGGCTGAAACCAACTCACCACCCTCCCTCTCAACCTGCCCCACTGCCGTGTCCCCTCCTTGGCCAGGTGCTAAATCCCCTTGACGTTTGGGCCAGGACCTGGGGTGCCCTCTGGACGCCTCCTCTGCCCTCTGCCCCTCCGAGGCAGCCTCCAGGTCCTGCTGACTCTGGGTCTCAGTGTTTTCTCCACGGCATCCTGTTTCCCCACTGTCCCCCCTTGCTTCCTGGGGGGCTGCATGAAGCAGCTAGGTCACTCACTGTCCCCTGAGTTGTCCCTCTGCATTCTTCTCCCACCCTTGAAAACACAAAGTTAACCATCTATTCACCCAGCAAACGTGTCTGGAATGCCTACCAGGGTCCCAGCATAGGGACGCACAAGCGAGCCGTGTCCACGGCCCTCCTGCTGGAACACACCTGCTAGGTGGGTGGGGCAGGGCAAGGGACAAGAAGCAGCTAATTCACTATCAAGTAAGAAGTTCTGTGAAGAAGGAGGAAGAAGGGTAAGGGGACAAAAAGTGACCACAGGGCCCCGCTGAGCTGTAGGGGTCGGGGACGAGGTCCTTGAGTGGCTGATACCTGAGAGAAGAAGCAGGAAGTGAGCATCTGGGGGGTGGCGAGGGGAGGACACTGCAGATGGAGGGGACATTTCTGTGTCGGAGGAGCCACAGCGGGCTGGTGTGGCTGCAGGGGAGTATGGAGAGAACAGGGGTGGGGAGGGCTGGGGCAGGTGTGGGACACACGTGGGCTTCGGCTGTGAGTGAGGTGGAAGCCATCAGAGGGTGGGGAGCAGAGGGGGACAGGACCCCACTTTCATCTTGGATGAGCCCCTCAGGCTGCTGAAGACAGAATACAGGAGCACGGCCGGGCTGCAGGTGCAGTGCTGCCCTCCCCCCGGATCCAGACTCAAGCAGTGGCGTAGGGAGGAGCAGGTTGGGGAGAGCTGGCATGGGATCGGCCACAGAGTCCGTGTGAAGAACAGACAGGAAGAGGCGTCAAGGCCAATTTGGAGGACGTGGGGAAGGCCAAGGAGTGTGGCCAGCGGGTGGGGCAGGACCGCCCAGAGGACAGTGCGGATGTGCTTGGATATGCAAGTGTGGAGTTCAGGGGAGGAGCCAGAGCTGCCAGCCCCTGAGGCTCTGCTCTACCCTGAGGTCAGAGCCTGCCCTGGGCCGGGGCTGGAGCAAGGATGGGGCAGGAGGAGGGGCTCTCACAGCCCAGGCTGAGCTCATGGGCAAAGCCAGGGCATCAGTGAAGCCTTGAGCCAAGCAGGAAGCGAAGCCGAAGACCGGGGAGGGAGGTTACGGACAGGAAAGGTGCCCACTGTCTGACAGTTCTCTGCTCTGCTTTTGCCACTTCTGGAGGGGGGGCCTCCCGGCTTCTCCGGGCAGGTCAGGCTGTGAGCTTTCAGAGCACCAGGTGTGGGGCTTCCCTCTGTCACATTGGTCGTAGTTTGGCATCTGATATTTGTCATTTTTAAAAATTGCATCGACACTCCAGCTTCTATTTGGAAGTCACACTTGCGCATTTTATTATTGGATTAATGCTCTTGTCTCTCAGACAGCCACCGGAGAGGCGGGGGCCATCTTTGTCCCGCATTCTGCTGTAAAGAGAGAATGAATGGATTAATGAGCATCCGAGGTCTAGAATCCAGGACAGAGGGGGAGAAAACCACAGAGCGGGCAAAGTCAAGGGCAGCCACCTGGAACACAAGTGGTTGACCCCCGCTGGTGCTTAGGGGTCAGCGAAGCGGGGTGAGTGGGCAGGGGTGGGGGTGAGCAGACACTGCTGGGCCTGGCGCTGTGCACCTGCCACGGCCTGGCTCCTCCCTGCGCTCCGGCTTCTCATCTCCAGCCCCCGTCTCCATGCCTGTGTCTGTCTGGTGATCCCAGTGGACTGCATAGAGCCCCCCGCTGGTATTTGCTGTTTCCTAACCCGAGCCTCTGTTCACGCTCGTCCCTCTGAACCATCTGCTATTATTCACGGCAGGGTATGCCTCATCTTTCAGAACCAAACTCAGAGAGCCCCTTCTCCAAGTGGGTTTCCCCTCGTCTGTTTTACCCATCCCAATATCATTACGTAAAAATGAACCTGCTGTTCTATGAAGGCAGGAACGGTATTCCAGACTCCTCTACGCCGCCAGTGCCTAGCCCAGTGCTCAGCACATAGTAGGCGCTTCATAAATGAGCACACGAGTCAGCAAATGAAAAGGCATCCACCCCAGATTTCTTCTAGCAGTGCAGAGTCCCTGGGGCCTGTCTCGTCACCCCCTGCATATCCTCAGAGTTGTCACACCGTGAGTCTTGGTTTTTCTCCTGAAAATTGTGGACACTGCAGAAATCGTGCACTAGTTCCCCACCTCCGGCCTCGGGACCCCCAGGGAAAGCAATAATAAGCTCTGAGAGCCTCCGTCCATGTCTGAAATAGCCCAGCAGAAATCACACTGTTCCCCGGCGCAGACATCAGCGTCCTCTGCTTTTAGCGGGATTGTGTCAGCGCCGCGGTGCGCGCACCGTGGTTAGCTCATGCTGCTCGGGAGCGCAGATTGGCTGGGGATGAAATCACAGGAGTCCCTGGGGTCTGTGGAAGGAGAAACAGTACACGGGGTCCTGGGTAGTTAGAAGCGCGGCGGTGGGGGAGGGAGCTCTGGGCTCAGGATGGCCCAACAAGCTGTCATTCACCTTCTCTGGGCACCACCCCCCACCCCCCAATCTGGAACATGGGAACCATTGCGTGTGTCTCTCAAAGGGCAAAGCAGCAAGCAAGGAGCAGGTTTGCTAGCTGGAAACCCCCAAGGATTGCAAGGGTGGAGGTGGGAGGAGGTGACTTTCGGGAAATGAGGAACTGAGGTTTGGAGCCTGGGGCAGAGAGGGGTGGGGTAGGAGGCACCGGATCCTAAAGAGCGGCTAAGCGAGGCAGACAGCTTTGACCTGAACACATCGGACTCAATTCTGGCCCTCCGTTAGAACAGACCAGCATTGAGCACCCAGGGTGTTGCCCCATCGTCTTGAACCCAGAACCCACCCTAACCCTCGTCTTTCAGTGTGGCTTGCCGCCTGGGGCTCTGCAGGTTCCGATTCCCTGCGGCTTCTGTCCCTTGGAGCTCCCCTAGGCCCGGCTGCTGGAGAAAGTGTTGGCTAGGGTGATGCGCATGGCGACTGGCCAGCTCCCTGGGACCGGACATGGGCACCGTGGCAACCAGGCTGAGCAGGACAGAAGCCCCTTGGTGGTGAGTGTGGCCATGCTCTGGCCGAGGGGATGCAGCCACCCTCACCCTCATCTCGGGCAGTTTCCAGGAAAATATCAAAAGCACAATGTGGAAACCACCCCAGGAAAATAAATGTCCACCCCTCGAGTTTCCAGAAAAGGAAATGCAGGCACAGGGGCCCTGAGGCCCCATTTTGCACCCATCAGATTCTTGGCAACAGAAGGTCTTCCTGGAAACCTCCCTCTGTGCTCCTCTGCACATTGCAAATGACAAGCCCTGGAATCGCTCGGCCCTCTCTCCAGGGTTTGGAGGGACGTGAGCAGAAATCCAGGAGGCCCCTCAGGTGGAGGCGGATGGGGTCTGCCCAGGGCCTGAGGCAGTGTGGGGCGAGGCAGCCGCAGGGCTGTCTGTGTCGGTGACAGGGCCCCGCTGGTGTTTAGCATCTGATGGCGGCGGCGGCTTTGTCTCCCCAAGGCCCCTCCAAGTGGCTGCTCTGGAAAGCACTTGCCCCGGTGTGCCGGCTGCACCTGTAAATAAGGCAGAAGATAAAAGAGGCTTTTTCTGCTTTTCACACTGTGACAGGCGCAGCCCGGGAAATTACCTCTGTGCTTCTTTCACAGAAGGAAAAGGCTGGGGCGGGCTGCCGCGCCTCAATCAGAGGCACGTTTCCCGCGTTTGAGCCGCCACCGATGGGATAATGAACACATGTTTATCTCTGTCTCTAAACAAAAATGCAAAGAGCCTCGAGTTAGGCAAACTTTCCTTGACGGTGCTTCGAGGAAAAAGCTGAGAGTGGCGGAAACCTCCAGCGACCGACCCCGCAGGTGTCGGCAGATAAAGGCTGGGGCTCGCTCCTCTGAGCAGGTGTGCGGCTTTGTCTAGGGCTGGATGCATGTCTGTTGCCCGTATTCAGAGACCTCTGTGTATCTATCTGCGAAATGGGGGCAAAGGTCCCTATGTGCAGTTTTGCCCTGGGCCAGTGCAGCCGAATGGGAGGTGGTCACCAGGCCTCCACTGTAGCTCAGTGGGCTGTGGCCAAGACGCGTGGCAGGTGGAGGTTCTCCCCCCACACCAGCACGGGGCCTGGCACGCGGCAGGGACTCAAAGTGTTTGTGGCTGGATGAATGAGTGGCTGCAGGTGCACAGGCTCTCGTGAGGCAGGACACGGTGGAGTGGGGAGCCCCACGCTGAGAGCTGTGCTATGCGGGAGCCCCATGCTGAGAGCTGTGCTATGTGTGCTCCCCAACCAGGTTCGGGAGTGGTCACAGAGCACCTTCCATGGGCAGGGCTGGGTCGGGCATTTGCCCACGTACTCCCGGAAAACCCGGAGCCAGGAAGCTCACTCCTACTTCACAGATTAAGGAAAAGTTTGTGCGACTGCTGTGGTGGCCTTGGCTCCTCATCCACCTCAAGGGTTGTGATGATGGGACCCTGGGGGGTCCCATCTGGAGTGAGGTGCCCGTGGACTAAGGGGGCTGCTTCCACCCAGCTACACGGTGAGGCGACTTCAAGGAAGCTCCCAGGGAGCTGATGGAGGCCCGAGAGCCACAGCTGAGCCACTGTGGCCTCACTGCCCAAGGTGGCAGAGCAGAGAGGGGTGGCCGCAGATGGCTGGCCTCCTGGAGACTGGTGCTTCAAAGAGGGCTGGTGCAGACCTCACAGAGGGACCCAGGGGCCCCATCATTTTCAGGCCCAGGCCAGAGGAAGGGGCGTGCCCTGTGCCTCAGGACAGGAGTCCCAGCAGGGAGCCCACAGCCAGCCTTGGCAAGAGAAAGACTTTGACCTTTGGATTCTGCCAGACCCAGAGGGCACTGATGCGAGGTCAGGTTTTTGTTTTACTTTGTTAAAGATTTATTTATTTAATCTATTTGGAAGGCAGTTACAAAGCCACACACACACACAGCTTCCATCCACTGATTCACTCAACAAATGGCCACAATGGCCAAAGTAGGACCAAGCCAAAGCCCGGAGCTAGGTGCTCCATCTGGGTCTCCCACATGGGTGGCAGGGGCCCAAGCACTTGATGATCCTCCAGTGCCTTCCCAGGCTCATTAGAGGGAGCTGAACTGGAGGCAGAGCAACAGGGACTCTAACAGGCTTGAATGCAGGCGTCACAGGGAGTTAAGCACAGCACAATGCCAGCCTCCTACCCCCCCCCCCCCCCGGTCACCATCTAACAAGGCAGGGACCACCTCCTTTCTCCTGCATCCCCATCCTCCCTGACCTGGAGGGCTGGCATGTTCTCACCAAAGCATAACAGTTGGGGCAGGGGTGGTGTGAGAACAGCTTGCCCTGCCTCCTCCCCAAGGCCCCAGCTCAGCCAGGTCTAAGCTGGGGGTGGGGTTTAAGGAGGACCAGAATTGGAGGCTGGAAGACTGCCTTGGGCTTTTCAGTCTTTAGTCTGAGTAACCCCCAGAGCTATGAGGCTGGCCCAAGAGGTCCCCCAGGACCTGGGAAGAATGTGCTGGAAGGGGCTGTGGCAAGAATAAGGCGTGACATTGCTTTCTCTCTGCCCCTATCCGCGCAGCTTCACCATCGACAGGCAGCTCACCTTCGCGTCCTGCTCTGTGCCCCCAGGAAGCGAAGCGGGTGGTGTCACAGCAAGCCCCCAAGATAGGAGCTAAGGTTTCTGGTCTCTAAGTGACGACCCTTCCTCTGTCCTAATTCAGAGTTCAGTGAGAGAAGGGGAGGAGGGCTTCGGGTTTCTATTTATTTTTATCTGTTTAATTAGAAAAGTCTGGTGGAGGGAAGTTAGGGGGACATCTCCCATCAGCTGGTTCACTCCAAATGCCCACACAGCGGGGGCTAGGCTAGGCTGAAACCAAGAGTCACTTAATCTGGGTCTCTCTGGGTGGTGGGGGCTGAGCACTTGGCAGCCATCACCTCCACCTCCCAGGGTGCACATTAGCAGGAAGCTGGACTGGAAGTGGAGCCAGGACTTGACCCAGGGACTGTGCTACAGGCTGCAGATGTCCCAAGCCGCACCTTCACTGCCAACCGAATGCCTGCACCATGCCTTCTCGATTCTGCCTTATCAAGACGCAGCACACCCTTAACCTCGTTAAACGGTAAGCCAGACACCGAGCGAGTTTACAGGGAGAGAGGACCCATCCAGTTCACCTGCTTCTCCCACAGTTCCTCGCCCGGCATCCCCTCCCAGCAGGACAAGGTGGGGAGGGAACCAGCTCCGGGTAGCTGTGCCTTTGAGCTGTGGCTCCATTCCTTTCTTTCTGTTCTACTTGAGATGCTCATTTGTAGTTTTATTTTAAACATTTCAAATCCCCAGGCTCTCTGGAGACGTGGCTGTCTTCTCATTAGCAGACAGAGAAGACCCCCAACTCATTCAAAGGCCAGAGAAGTCATCTTTGAATGCATTGCAGCTTCACCCCGTGCATTTGCTCCAGAAATGGAGACTCACAATGTTTATTTACTGGGTCTGTTGAACTCCTTCCGGGCCACCCCGCCCCGGCGGCGTTCTCCTCCATGGCGGGGAGCCTCTGGGGTGGGGGAGAGAAATCAAACACAGAGGGGGTCTCACAGCAGGCTGGCTGTTCACTGAAATGGAAATGTGTTTACGGTGAGAGTTTTTTTTTGGTTTTGGTTTTTTTTTTTTTTTTTTTTTTTTTTTTGACAGGCAGAGTGGACAGTGAGAGAGACAGAGAGAAAGGTCTTCCGTTGCCGTTGGTTCACCCTCCAATGGCCGCCGCAGACGGCGCGCTGCGGCCGGTGCACCGCGCTCGTCTGATGGCAGGAGCCAGGAGCCAGGTGCTTTTCCTGGTCTCCCCATGGGGTGCAGGGCCCAAGCATCTGGGCCATCCTCCACTGCACTCCCGGGCCACAGCAGAGGGCTGGCCTGGAAGAGGGGCAACCGGGACAGAATCCGGCGCCCCGACCGGGACTAGAACCCGGTGTGCCGGCGCCGCAAGGCGGAGGATTAGCCTGTTGAGCCACAGCGCCGGCCTTACGGTGAGAGTTTAAAAACGATTCTGGGCAGGGAAGTTGGCAAAAAGAGATAAAGGGGCTTTGGTTCGAAGTGAGAGTTAAATGATAGTAAAGGTCTAGAGAAGCCATAATCAATAAATATAAAGTTCAACCTCATTGCTTTTGGCCGCTGAGAAGGGCTGAGCCCCGCCCGCCTCCCCCAGGCCTCAGGCTGCAGACTCTGCTGGCGAAGTCTGCAGGCTCCAAGCTCGCTCAGGCTGACAAGGACACACAGCGTCCCTGCCACCCTTGCCCCGTGTGTACCTGGTGGCACGCCACGACGTTCTGCGGCTGCCGGCCCAGCCCAGGGCCTTCCACACTGACCGGACAACCCCGTATTCCAGGCAGAATCATTAACCCTGTAAAAGACCTGCTTACCTCTTCCACGTGGATGACAGGGACCCAATTACATGAGCCGACACCTGTGCCTCCCAGGGTCTGCATTACAGAGAGCTGGAGTCAGGAGCCAGGCAGGGTCCCGAACCCAGGCGCTCTGCTACGGGATGTGGGTCATCTTAACCAGTTTCTTAGCAGCTGGACCAAACACCTCTCGGGAGTCGTGAGCAACGGCATCTGTTTTGGAGGAAAGCGGGGTGATAGATTCACAGAAATGATCTTCAGCCCTTGGGGGTCCTAGAAGGGCAGGTGGCCCCGCATTTCCCCCATCTTAGTGAACCTAGGGCTGTACACCAGGGAGTGGATGCTGGCCTTGGTGTAGATGTCTAGAGCATCCTGGCAGGGCTCAGAACTGGCTACAGGGATGCCCGGGGGTCCCCTGGCTCACCTCAGGAGTATCTGCAATTCTCTTATCAGGCTAGCTATGCATTTGCATATTTTCTGTGCCTCATAATTCTCCTCCTGTTCTCTAAAAGGCTTTGGCTTCCCCCCAAAATGAACCAACGGCCTATCGAGTGCAGCACTGTCTACAAAGTCACCTTCCGCTCAGTAATAGTACAGACCACCAGAGGGTGAGAAGCAGGAGCCTCTGCGTTAGGTGACTCCCTAGCAGCTGGGGCGTCTGGGCCAGCGAGGCGTCGTAGTCCCCTCAGGTGGCTGTCGCAGAGTCGCTGTCAACAGCAGAAGTAGATTTCTCACTCTTCTGGAGGCTGGGAAGGCCAAGGGCAAGGTGCTAGCAGGTTGGGTACCTGGTGAGATCCCACTTCCTTCCAGCCATCTTCTCACACAGCAGAGGGGCAAGTGAGCTCTCTGGGGTGTTTGTCATGAGGGCACTAATCTCATTCACACAGTCTCTGCCCTCCTAACCCAATCACCTCCAGAGGCCCCCATGTCTGAATACCATCACGCTGGGGGTCAGGATCTCAACCTATGAACCTGGGGGGACATTAGTAAGGGGCATGATCTTCCACCCTACACCCACCCATCTGTCCACCCACCTATCCATCCATCCATTCATCAACTACATTCATCCATGTACCCTCTCATCCATCCATCCACCCATCCATGTATGCATCTACACACCAGTGCACCTACACATCCATCCCTCCATCCATCTGCCACCCATTCACCCACCCATACCCACACATCCATCCTTCCATCCATCCATCCACACACCCACCCATCCACCCATCAATTCACCCACTCATCCATCTACTGCTTCACCCACCCATCTGTCCACCCACCTATCCATCCATCCATTCATCCACGCACCCACCCACCCATCCATCCACCCATGTATGCATCCACCCATCCATCCATGCACCCACCAATCCACTCATCCGTGTATACATCTACCCATCCATGCACCCACCTGTCCACACACCATCCATCTATACTGATTCACCCACCCATCCACCCACCCACGCATCCATCCTGCCATCATTGATGTGTGTCTATTATGTGCCAAAGCTGTGTGAAGTGCAGAGGTTTTAGATGCAGATGGCACAGAGAGGTATGGGACAAGAAATGGAACACTGTGGAGTTAAGTTTATAATTGATGCTCTTTTATGGTACCAGGGACAGCACCAAGGGGCTCTGGACGATTTCATAGAGGCTTTGATACTAGAGGTAGATCTTCAACTAAGGCACCCAGATTGCTTTTCTGGGATGTCTTTAAAAATCAAGTCAGGGAAGGATCCAGGCGCCCCTCTGGCCACAGGCAGGGCTGCAGCTCTGCAGAGCAGCCTGGCTCTGCAGGGGGACCCTGAGGGGAGCAAGCCTGCTTGTTTGTGCACGCTGCTGGGTTGTGTTTCTGGTGCCTCTTGGGGTGCAGGGAGGAGGGGAGGGAACTTGTATTCAATATTCCCAGGCTTCCTGTTGCCCTTGATCCCAAGCAGAGGGGAAGAGAGAAGGAGAGAAAAGCTGGCTCTCTGGTGACCGGTGTTTGGGGGGAGAGTGGCAGGCTAATGAGGGGAAGGGAGAGCAGCAGGGGCTGCTGGGCAGGATGTTGGGCAGCTACGCCTGGAGACGGGCAGTGGCCTGGCTGCCCGGAGACTGGGAGCCATAAGCAGTGGTTCTCCTCTCCCCGTTCTGGCCGCCCTCCGGGGAGTGGCACAGTGGGGATTTGGGTAGTCAGCGCCTCCCTGAATATAGGTCTGAACCAAGGGGGTAGGGAATGAAGCAGGGCTAAACATGTGCTCCTTTTGATTCAGTTCAGAAGAAGTTTCACGGCTATATGCAGGAGGAAAGACATCTGTGCAGGAGTGTAGAGCTCCATGGCAGTGTAGACCACTGTAGCAGTGTAGACCAGCATGGCAGTGCAAACCACCATGGAGGGGCTCTGCACATTGTAGTTGGTACTAACAACAGACAGGGGAAGGACCAGCCCAGCCCTGAGCAGCCTCAGTGCACAGAAAGGCTGCCAGCTCCCTGGAGGCAGAGCAGCCTTTGCTGTTCTCCCTCAGGTGTGTGCATGGGGCCAAGGGGGCGAGACAAAGACTGTTGAAGAGATTATCCAGGGGTCATGGCTCACTGGAGTGCACAGCTCCAGGGAGCACCCATGGGGGCTGAGAAGGCAGGGAGGTGAGGAAGGGGAGGGGAGCCAACATCCCTCTCGGATCTTGCTGTTTGTGGAGGGGACACGACGGTGTTTGGAAAGAGCAGGCAATCCCCAGACCTGCTGTCGGATTGTGCTTCCGCACTTCTAATGCTCAGTAGCTTTGACGTCTGCTTGATTGTCCCAGGAGCCCTTCGAGGGAGGCATTCTTCTTACTCAGGCCTCTTTACAGACGGGAACGCTGAGGCACCAAGAGACTCACTCCCCCAGAGTTGCACAGCCAGCAAGAATCAAGGCACACATCAGACTTTGAAGTCTTCCAGCTTCCCAGCAGACTTGTGCTTTGCAGCCAGGCCATGCCCAGCCCTTAGGCGTTCTGAGAATCCACAGCTTTCCCAAGTTTCCAGAAAGCCTGGAGAAAAGAGCTGGAAACCTGTGCTTCCATCATCCGAGCAGGCAGAGCGAACGGTGAGTGAGCCAGGGTGTGCGCACGCCGTGCCCTCAGCTAATGCATGGAGGGAAAGTGAAATGTTTAGAAGTCCTTCTAGTTACACAAGGGATACACGGCCATTTAAAAATCCATGCAGGACAGATAGAGCCAAAGTGCCCCCGTCGCACACCCCCGGCCCCATTCCCGGTGGTGGCAGGGGTCGATGTGGTCCCTGCAGACAGCATTTTACATGCACGTACATTTTTGTATAAATGGTAAAATGTGGTGTGTATGTTTTGCAATTTGCTCATTTCACCAAAAATATGACTTGGAGATATATTTCAGTTTCACTCTCAAAGGTCACTGCTAAGTGGTACGTGATATTCTATGATCGATGTGCACACTGACATAGATGCACGTATATACACAGCCGGCTTCTTCCCTGAGGCTCAGCACCTGCGGAGCCAACCGACTGTGCGTTGAAACTGTTCAGAAAAAATTGTGCCTGCGCGGAACCCATGCAGACTTTTCCTTCCTGTTGCTGTTCCTTAAGCAATACAATATAGTACGCATTTGCATAACATTTACATTGTAATAGGTATTACAGGTAATCTAGAGCTGGTTTAAAGCATGTGGGAGGATTATATGCAAATACTATGCCATTTTATTACATTTAAATTTTTTTCCCATTTTTTTTTTGTTTGAGAGGCAGAGAAACAGAGAGACCAACACACACACACACACACACACACACACACACACACAGAGATGGGGGTGGGGGGAGCTCCCTCCACTGGTTCCCTCTCCAGATGCCCACAATGGCTGAGGTCAGGCCAAGAGCTGGGAATGCAGTCCAGAGAATGTAACTTGAGCCGTCACCATGGTTGCCTCCTGGGGTCTGCACTGGCAGGAGTCTGGAGCCAGGCAGGTTAACTTGGAATGGAACCCAAGCAGTGGGACGTGGGCGTCTTAGCTAGCAGGCTGCATGTCCACTCCCACACGCGCCATTCCAATGAGGCACTTGAGCAGCACAGGTTTGGTACCTTCAGGGGGTTCTGGAATGAGTCCCCTGCACCTGGACACAGAGGGGCCCTTGCATGTTTAGTGAACAGCTTTCCTCTCTGGGCATTTGCGTGGCTTATGGTTGTTTTTATAGGACTGGAAATGATGTTAACAAAGATACCGTTGTCCTTGCTTTGCTGTAGACACAGAGGAGTGTTTTCCTGGAAGAGAAGTAGGGGCGTATTTGATTTCAGCAAATACTCTGCTTGTTTACAGCTCCCAGCAGTGGTCTCGCTGCCCACTGCCCCACGCCCACCTTGGGCACCAGATAGGATCACGACTGTAATTCTCCCTCAAAATAAAAGGTCTCGTGCTATTTGCATTTCCCTGATCTCTAGTAAGCATTTTCATGTGTTCACAGGTCTGTATTTCCACTTTTATGAGTTGTTTTTTCACACTTTTTGCTCATTGTCATCATTTTGTAGAAACTCTTTAAACTTCCCGGATGCTATCTCATCTCTGCTATGCATGTTTTGTTGATTTTTCTCAGTCTGTAAAATGCCTTTTGACTTTTTTATAGGAATTTTTTGGTCAGAAACAATTTTGACATAGTCATATAGTTAACTTACCAACTCTTTCTTTTTGAAAAAGATTTTATTTAAGGGGCCAGTGCTGTGGCGTAAGTACTAAAACCGCCACCTGCAGTGCCAGCATCCCTTATGAGCGCTGGTTTGAGTCCTGGCTGCCTCACTTCTGATCCAGCTCTCCCTAATGTGGCCTGGAAAGGCAGTGGAACATAACCCAAGTCCTTGGGCCCCTGCACCCACGTGGGAGACCCAGAAGAAGCTCCTGGCTCCTGGCTTTGGATAGGCTCAGCTCCAGCTGTTACGGCCAACTGGGAAGTGAACCAATGGATGGAACTCTTTTCTCTCTCTGCCTCTGCCCCTCTGTAACTCTGCCTCTCAAATAAATAAATCTTTAAAAAAGAAAGATTATTTAAAACAAACTTACAGAGAGGGAGGGAGAGACAGAATGCTCATTCATTCCCCAAATGGCTGCAACAGCCAAGTCTGGGCCACGCCCAGGCCAGGAGCCCAGAACTCCAGCCAGGTCTCCCACATGGGTGCAGCAGCCCAGGCACTTGGGCCATTTTCGGCTTCTTCCTCAGGCACACCTGCAGGAAGCTGGATCAGAAGTGGGGCAGCCAGGACCCAATGGCCACTCACACAGGATGCCAACATTCCAGGTGGTGGCTTAATCTGCTATACCACAGTGCCAGCCCCTCAACTCTTTATAGGGTGTGTGTGTGTGTGTGTGTGTGTGTCCCAGGAAGGTTCTCCCCAAGCTGTAAGTATATTCTCACCTTTTCGTAGCCCTCTGCTCTCTTATGGAGCTCTCTGGCCAACGTGGGATTCACATCGTACACAGTGGACAATAGGCTCTCAGTGTATTTTTCCAAGCAGATAGCTTTGGTGGCCATCACCGATGTCCCACCTCTACTTTATTCCCCTGTATTTTCATTTAGGCTCCCATCTCCTCCCTGCTTGCTGGGCCCCCTTAGTTTGGTGGGGGGAGGGTGAAGGATCTTCCACACACCTTTGCCTAAACACCAGAGCATGGCATGGTGCCAGCTACAGCAACTAGTTCAGGATCCAGTTCAGGCGAGGGTGCCTCTGGGGAGAATCCTTCGACCATGTGTAAAACTCAGTCCCCGGGCAAGGAGGGGCCCCTCTCTTCCTCTGGACATGATGCTCTGTGGGTGCGGGTCCAGGACGAGCAGCGCCTTCTTTGCCACCACGAGGGAAGAAGCCAGGCCGAGGGTGAGGCCAACATGAAGAGGGCCGCAGCGGTGGAGGATGGAGCCAGAGCCCGGGTGAAGCGTCTCCACCTCCTCCAGCTCTGGCCCCCTCCCAGAGCAGTACATTTTTGTGTTTGCTGAAGCCTGGTCGGGTCAGGCGCTCTGTGTGGGCAGCAAGCCGCTGCTGCAGTGCCGTGAGTGGACAGCGCCGCCTCCGGTCACTAATGGAAACGCTGTCGTGTTCTCCGGCGCACGCACGCTCTGTGTCTTGCCGTGACGTATTCTCCGGCCGACATCTTGACTCTGGCTTTTGCAATTTATGGCACACATTATGCCCTGGGAGGTAATCCTACCCCATCGTTACCTGGCTATCCTTGCTTCTCTTCTCTTCCGGATGAATCGAGATTATGTTTGTCAACTTCTGGAACATTCTCTGGGGGACTCTGATGGGGGTCGCTCTGCATCTGGGGGAGAATTGACAGCTTTATAACCCTGGGCCTCCCTGCTCAGGAACGGTCCATGTTTCGCTGCATATTGAAATCCTCTTTTATGATACTCAGTAGAGTTTTATAGTTTTTCCATAAAAGTCTTACTCACATCTTATTAGGTTTATTCTTCGGGGCCTTAGAGGCGTTCACGGTTTTAGTTGTGGTGTTTCTGTCTACATTATGGACGGGCTGGACTGTTGATTGGTGGAGGGACGCTCCCATCGTGCACCGTTGCACTGACACTCTGTCCCTGGGCGGGCTCCCAGTGACCCTGTTTCACTCCTCTGGACTTCCCAGACTGAGGGTACTATCAGCCGGAAATAATATTTTTCTCTTCCATCTATAGAGGCACCCCTATATAGTGTTTCCGGAGAGAATGGAGGCACGTTTCTAAAGTCTTCCAGAAGTTCTACTGAGCCTCTGTAACCATGGGTTCTTCGTATTCAACCAAATGGGTCAAACACATTTGGAAAAAAAAATTGCATGTGCATTGAGCACCTAAAGGCTTTCTTGTGCAATCATTTGCTAATCAACATGGTGCGCCCACCACGTCCATTGCGCTAGTGTTAAAGGTACTCTAGGGGTGACCAAAGGACACAGGAGAACGCATGTAGGTTACACGTGAAGACAATGCCACTCAGCCACCAGCACTGTGGGGCCCTGGAAACCGTCTTCTGTGGGGCCCTGGAAACCGTCTTCTGTGGATGTGCGAGGGCAGCCCCATTCAGAAAGCTTGCTTTCCCTCCCTGCTTGGCTGAGATTTATTTTTTGTTTTGAAGGACAGGCACGGAGAGAGACAGACTGATCAAGAGAGAGGGAGGGCTCCCATTAGCTGGTTCACTCTCTAAATGCCCACCATGGCTGGGCCTGGGCCAGGCTGAAGCCAGGAACCAAGAACTGCACCTGTGTCTCCTGTGAGGGTGGCACAGACTTGATTATATGAGCCATCACTGCTGCCTCCAGGGTCTGCATTGGCAGAAGGCTGAAGTCAGGAGCCAGGGCTGTGAATCAAACCCAGCACTGACGTGTGGGAGACAGGCATCTCAAGCTAACTACCTATCTCATCTTCTTTTAAATGAGGACAGTATATAGAATTTTATCATCTTTTTTTTGCCGTGTTGTGCGATAATCACATGTATTATCCATAAGTGTATTATGTATTTTATAATGTGAATTATTGGGATAAACCCAAATCCGCCAGGAGACACTGTTCTTTTATCACATTGCTCTATTTGAGTCATTATTTTATTTTGGATTTAGGGAGATGTATTCAAAGATGAGAGGAGTCTCTGTGTGCTTGCTTTGTTTGTGTATTGTCCCTGTCTGGGTCTCCCAGCTCCCAGGTGGAAGCCGTGTGCTTCTCGGTCTCCTCTGCTGGCCCCTGACTGGCACACGCTAGAGCTCTGGCCTTGTCCCCTCCTTCCACCCTAGGTGATGGCCCCATTCCTGGGTTTACCACCCTCTACAAGCTGTCAGCCCCTGAATGCCTCACTGCCCCCGGCCCCGGACTCCAGACCCACATAACTAACATGCGCATCACTCACCCCCATCAGGTAGAATTCCCAACTTCCTGGTTCTCTCTGCTCTCCGCTGCTTCCCCAACGCTTGGAGGAGACACCGTCATCACGTTCTCCGCCCTCATGGAAGTCGCATTCTTGTCGGGACAGGGGACACACAGTGAACAAACAAACGAAGGAGGCTTTGCAATCAGTCGAAGCTTCTTTCCTCTCTGTCATCCGATCCCTCCCTGGATCCCTGGGTTTTCTGTCCCGCATGGCCAGCACGTGAGCACTCCTCGTGACCCGCAGCGAGACCAAGTGAGCATTCTTCTCTGCATTCCTGCGGTAGCCCCTAGCAGTGCAGCTCCCAGCTCCGCCATTGTGGCCATTGTGGCTTCTCCTCTATGCACACTGGCGCCCGTGCTGCTTCTCAAACATGCCCAGTGGGCATTGACCCAGGGCCTCCGCACCTGCTGTTTCCTTTCCCTGGACCCCCACATACCTCTCTTCCACCTTCCAGCAGCTCTTTGTTCAAAAGATTTCTCGTCCTCAGGTGCTCTCCAACCACCCTGCTACGACTGTAGCCCTCGTTTCCAGCACTCTCTTCATGCTTTGCCCTGATTCCTTTGTCCCCACAGCACTTATCTCCTTTTGACACACTGCATATTCATTTGCTTGTTCCTTGTCAGCCAGAATGCAACCACCAGGAAGGCAGAGACTTTGCCTATTGTGTTTGCTGCTGCATCCACAGCTCCAGGAACAATGACTGCCCGTTGTAGGTTGTTCTAGAAACATCCGTCAAGCTGAAGAAGGATTTTTCTCTTGCATTTTTTTTTACTTAAATGCTGAAGAATTTCATGTACGAGTGCGTGTCTAATTTTTGTAATGTTTATTTCTTTGAAAGGCAGAATGACAGGGAAAAACAGGGAGAGAAAAAGAGAAAGAGGAGAGAGACCTTCCGTCTACTGGTTCACTTCCGAAAGGCCTACAGCAAGTGGGGCTGGGCCAGGCCAAAATCCACAGAGCGGAATTCCAGTTGGGGCTCCCACATGCGTGGCAGGAACCCACTTACTTGAGCTATCAGCTGCTGCCTCCCAGGGTGCACCTTGGCAGGCAGTGGGCATCCAGCAGAGTGACTGGGACTTGACCTGGCATTCAGGTATGGGATGAAGTGTCCCCAAGTGGAAACTTAACACGCTGCACCTCAGCACCCACCCCATGTGTGTATAATTTTTATCCTTAAAAAATGTCTGCAATGGAAAGAAATAAGGATAGAATTCACTTTGCTTTGTTGCACAGATGTGAAAGACTGAAGCTCACAGGGCCTGGCCCAGGGCACTCCGTGGGGTCAGGCAGGAGCCAGCTGATGGCTGGGCTAGCGTCTGTCCCCCATGTAGACCCCAGGGACTGTCATGAGCTAGAAGCTCAGGCCAGAGGGCTCCTGAGGCCCCCTCGACAGTCCTCCTGACCTGTCTACTTTCTGGGAGCTCAGTTGTCAGGCAGAAGGTGTTGGTGAACATGCGAGTGTAGGCCCTGGCTTTGTCGCCAGCTCTTGACTTCGGGCTCCTGTGAAAGGCTGTGTGTCGCCGGCCACCTGCTGTCTCCTCTGGGCCTCCCACCAGCTCTGCTCCAGCTCCACAGCGCTTCTTTGCTCTCTGGCTTCTGGTGGGGCTGGTAGCACCAGCAGACTATGGGGCGATGGAGCAGGAAGGCGGGGGCTTTGGCTCCCTAACTCTTGCTCGGCAGCGTCTCCACAAGCTGGCTGTGTCCCTCGACAGCAGCCCTCCGAGACCACCGGCCTCTCGGCAGCCGGTAGCTGCTCCTTCTCCGGCCTTTTCTGTGTGGCCGGTCGGGGGCCTCTGCACCAACGTGGCTGCTCTGCTTGGGCCCTGCCCACCCCGCGATGAACAGCTCTAGGCCCTCCTCGCCCTGTGGGATGTGCGTGGGACTCTGCTGGCCACTCTGGCTCTAAGGACCCAACGAGCTCTCCTAGGAGCTTGGCCAGGTCCCTGGCACAAACTGGGGCTCCTCAACACTGTTTCCTCTTCTCCCTTCCTGGGAGAATCGAAAGGGGGCAGTGAGAGGCATGACCTAGGAGGAAAGCTCTATTTCAGCATCTAAGCAGAAGTGCCCCCCCCCACTTCCTGCAGGGCCACCACTCTGTGGGGTGACCAGCCAGACAGGCCCAGGGGCAGTGACCCTGTAACTGGACTCAGAGCACGAGGTGTGGACGAAACGTCTTCCAAACCTGTCCCCAGCTTTTCTGTCTCTCAACACCTGAGGCTCTGCTGGCCCTCCCTTGCCCCTCCCCACCCCGGCCTGCCCAGCCGCCCCTGTCCCCACCCGGGGCTGGCGGCGACAGGCAGGGCTGTCGGATCGCATCTTGTCAGCGGGTGAGCTGCAGCTCCAGCCGGGCCAAGCGACCTTGTAGGTTTTTGAGGAGCCCGGCACCTAGGAAAGAAAGAAAGAAGCAGGCTGGTGGGCTTTCTAAGTCTTCCCGGCTGCAGGGAGGCGGGGGCCAGCCACTGCAGAGCCCCTGCAGCTCCGCCCCACAAATGCCGTTTTGGGGCTGTGCCCTCGGCACCTTGCAGCGGGCAAAGTTAGACTTGAGGATGACCTTTTGGATTCTGCAGGCTACGACAGCGCCATCCTCAGGGCAAGTGGGGAGTTCTTCTACAGAGGGGAGTAGAAGCTGCCCCCTCCTGGAGCTGCGCTCTCTCGTAGGTACCTGAAAAGCCACGATTCACTTCCACACACCATGTCCTCAATTTAAGCTCTCTCCCGGGCCTCCGGACGCCCCCACCAGGCCGGGATGCACCAGTGTGGCCGAACAAGGAGCCCAGAGAAGGTCCAGGGAAGTGTCCAGGGCTTCGCTGCCCCTGCCCAGCGCTGAGCCAACCTGGCTGGCTCTGCACCCAGAGGAAGACGCCTGCAGGGCCCCGACGGTGGTGAGATTGCCCTTGGCTGCGCTCTGCCTTCCTCCTCCAGCTCTCTGGCGGCGAGGAGCTAAGAGCTAAGTCGGGATTCGGGGTCAAGCTCGTGGAGGTCAGCTTCTGGGGAGGGGGGTGCCACAGAGGAGCTCCCACGTGAAAATCAGGACCTGCCCATAGCAGTCCCGCTCACCCTGCCAGAGCTGGAGCCCAGCTCTCTGCCTCTGTCCCTTGGCAGGTCCTCTTTTCTCTTCTGCCCATCTCTTAGGTGCCTTGGGAGCAGAAGAGATCTCAGACTGTGGGAAGGACTCTCCTGCCGCCTGCTCGGCGGGCAGCATCTTAGACAGGCTGTTCCCCTACAGAGGCCCCAGCGTGGGCCAGCTTGGCTGCTATTCTTGCCATTGTTTGGGTTCGGCCAGTCCAGCTCCTTCTGTCTCCTGTTTCTGCTCTTTCTCTGGCTGTCAGGAGGCTTCGATGGTGCAGAGCAATCACCCCACGGAGCGCGGCCCGAGGCTGAGGGGTGGAGTGGAAGCCATGTTCCGGGGGTGATGGTGACATAATCTCGAAAAAGCTCCATCTGTCATCTGTGGCCTTTTACTGTTGTAACAGCACTTATGGGCCCAGCCAACTGCTGAGGAATCTGTCTGTGGTTTAATTAGCCCCTACCTCCAGCCTCCCCCGCCATGCAAGAAAGCAATAAACAGCTTCCATCCTCTTAGTGGGGCTGGGCAGTCACAGCACGGGTGGGCTCGCGAGGCCTGGGGCTGCTGAGGTCTTTAAGGACGAATGAAGGACTCAGGGAGTCTCGTGCCTCCCGTCTCTGCGTGGGCCATGGGAGACCAGCCGGTGCGCCGCAAAGGAAAGATAACAGCAACAACACAACAGCCTTCGTGTTTACAGACCGCATTCCGTACACTGTCTCAGAAGCCACCTCTCTGAAGCCACTGGGCTCAAGGACCCTCAGGTCTCTCCATCCAGCCCTTTTGTGGGTTCCATGCTCCTTGCTCAGTCCTGGTGGTGTGGCGACACACAGAGCCTGTGTCATTAGCCTCGTGCTGTGGATGAGAATTCCAAGGAACAGAGATGGAGAGTGGGGGCTGCCATCACTTGGAGACCCCTGCTAGAGCTGGGCTGAGAGCCCAGAGAGGTGGCAGGTGGGTGCTGGCCGGCTGATGTCCGCCTTCTTAGCTCCAGGACCCTGTGGCTGTTCCCCTGATCCCTTTCGAGGAGGGGTCTGCCCTAGCACCCCCTAAGGGATCCTGCCAGGAAGCTGAGCTGGGCCTGGGCTGTGTGTGCACCTGCCCTGACTCCGCACTGGGAATCCCCAGCAGCAAGTCTGCTCCATAGAGGGCAGGGCAGGGGCTGCCTGTTTTGTTGGCTGCTCTCTCCCAAGTGCCTAGAACAGTGTCCACCTGTCGGGCCTGTAGAAGGGGCTCAAATAACGCTGGCCACTGAATGAGTGAATGAGCGATGGGCCCCCAGCCTGGGGCTCCAGGCCCCTGCTCACTGGGTGTCCAGCTCTTCCTGCAGGGTGAGCCCAACCCGACTTTGAGACCTGGGGAAGATTCTCTGGGTCTCCCCTGTGTTCTGGTTGCACTTCCCTAGCTTCCCGCCGCCTTCCCGCACTGCACCCTGTCCCCTCAGAGTGGGTGATAGATGTTCTGCCACGGAGGGAGGGTTCGATCTGGATTTCCAATCTCCTTTGGACGCACCACCGCCGAAATACAATATACAATTACGGGGATACGATACATCAGCGATCACTTAAGGAAAGGAGCTCCGTTTGGACAAGAAAGCCGATGACTGGCGTCTAAACTTATGAGCACAGTCAGCTCGGCGCTCCAGCCCTCTGACAGGAAGTGGGCAGTGGCCACGTGGACGCGTGACAGTGTCTTAGCACGTCTGCTTCGGCCCTTGCTTCCAGGCCCCCTCCCTTCTTCTCTGGTGTAGCCGTCACCACTCCATCTTTGGAGCTGTCATCATACTGGCCTGGCTCGAGTCTTCCGGTTCCACCTCTGTGCCACCTTCAAAGCAAACACGCAAGCCCTCTTCCTTCCAAGAGATTGTATGCCAGGCCATGAAGGGCCACAGAGGGCCACGGAGGCCACGGAGGGTCACAGAGAGCCACAGAGGGCCACTGAGGCATGGAGGGCACAGAGTGTGTGTGTTGGGGGCCGACCAGAGGCAACGGTGCAGATCTGCTCTGGGTCTGAAAGCCAGGTCTCCTGCCCTTGGCTTCCAGCCTCCTCTTACCAGGTCACCAAGGCTTTCCTTATCCCCTCCTGCCTTCTCTCTGCCCCCAGACATCCAGCGTCTCAAGGGCTGGCTGGCTTGCAATGGGCTCCTGCCTGGGTGACGTCAGTCTCCCTGGGGTGCACCCGGGTCACTCTAGCAAAAGGGGCCATCTCCTTAATGACCCCTCTGCCAGAGTTTTTGAACCCTGGGATTCAGGGGTCAGGATCTACAAACTCCCCAAATTACATGACAGCCTGGGTGGGGGTATGTCTGTCCTTTTTCCAGAAGACATTTTCATAGCTTTCTTCCATTTCCTGAGGGCTTGTAGAACAAGGAGAGTTGCCTATGCCTGCGAGAGAGGATGAGGGCAGAGCGGGTGTAGAGCTGAGCCTGCTTCAATGGCAAACAGCAGTTCTGTGTTGATGCTACTGCCTGAAGCCCCGAATCACGTTTGCGTTGTGTGTGGATGGCTGCTCATCTTAGCTGAGCTTCTGTAGCTGTCCCAGAATACCTGAGACTGGGCAAACGATAAAGAATAGAGGTTTATGGGGGCCTATGGTTCTGGGGGCTGGGAAGTCCAAGAACACGATGCCAGCACCTGCCCGGCTTCTGCTGAGGGACTTGTACTTGGTAGGCAGAAGGGCAGTGGGCAGGTGCAGAAGAAAGTGTGCGGGCTGCCTTGATTCTTAGCAGCCTGATCCCAAGGTACCTAACTCCCTCCTGTGAGCAAAGCATTAATCCTATCTTGAGGGCTCTATGCCCACGACCCAGACACGGTCTTCTAGGTCCCATCTCCCGGCACTGCCACATAGAGGAATTAAGCCTCCAATGCATGAACCTTTGGACATAGCCGTCTTCTTTTCTGGTTTGCCAGATGGGGTGACCCCTTGCACCCGGAAAGTTTTCTTTCACACTGCACAGACAGAACTAATGCAGCCCAGACCATAGCATAAACATGGGGTACAAGGGACAGGCATTTGGTGCTGTAGCTAAACTGCAGCGTGGGGTGTCCACATCCTGTGTGGGAGTGCCTAACTTAGGTTCTGACCACTCTGCTTCTAATCCAACTTCCTGCTCATGGGCACCCTTGGAGGCAGGACATAATGGCTCAAGTACGTGGGTCTTTGCGACACCAACTGTGTGGCAGAAACCTAGATCGAGTCCTGGGCTCCTGGCTTTGAGCTGGCCCAAGCCTAGCTGTTGTGGGCATTTGGAAAGTGAGCCTGAAGGTGGAAAATCTTTCTCTGTCTCTCCATCTCTCTCCACGCCTTTAAAATAAATGAAAATAAATAAATAATTTTCAAAATTGGGGTGCAGTGCAGTCTCTGGATGTCCCAGGTAGAAGAGAAACCAGTAGGCAATAGGACAGGTGAGGGCAGGCAGGAAACCACAGCCAGGAATTGTGGCTCTCGGATCAGGAGCGGGGGCTGCAGGATCTCTGTCACTCCCGCCCCGCCCCCTCCCTGGTCCAGCAGACAATCCTTGGTGCAGCCCCAGGACACAGGCCGAACACCATCAAAGCAGAATCCGAGCACCAAGGCAGCCTCCCAGCCTGGCCACCCAGCAAGGCCTCCTTGTCCTAGGCCGGGGACCCCGCGGACACAGTCCCCATGACCTCCGCCTGGGGCCCGCTCCCAGCCACCTGAAGGGCACCCAGGCAAAATCTTGCTTGTGACAAGGCCTGCGATCTCTGGGTATTCCAGGAAGGTGGCCCTGAGCTTGTTGTCCCCCTGAGAAAGCAGACAGGCCTGGTGCCCAAGAAGTGCTCACAGGGCGTTTGATCAACACCACCGTGATGCAGCCTGGGGAGGCCGGGTGCTGTCTGTTGAATCACCTAATCTAATTGGCTAATTACACCCATTTCCCCTGCTCTCTCTCCCTTCCTCGTCACAGCGCGGCACTTCAGAAACTCTCTCGAAGGAATTTCAAGGAGCTGGCTGGGTCTCTGTGGAGTACATCGCATTATCTCATTACACTCTCGCCTGGTGATCGGATTCCGTTAGCCGCCTCTCTTTATTAGCAGGCAAAGGCAAACTTATGAAATACCTTTAAACCTGGATTTCCTTAACAATACATCATCGGGGAACTGACAGCTCTCGCTCGCTTCCCTCTGCCAGACAGAATTAAGACTGCTCCTAATTTAATCTCCCCTCCGTGTCGGAGGTAGGTAGTTGCGTGGCAGCTGCAAACCTGTGTGAAGGGCTCTATGGGAGAAGCTCCCCATTGTCCCAGAAGAGCTCGGATCCATGTCCCAGCGCCTGCGTGCAGTGCAGACTGGGCTGGTCCTGGGTTCAGATGCCGCTGCCTTCCTGCTGGGAAAAGCTAACAAGGCAGATCCACGAGCCACTGTGCCTCGAGGGTTGGGGCTGATGGCTACGGCTGTCACAGACACGGCCCGTTGTTGCGCCATCTGGCTCCTGGGTGCTCCGACTTTCTGGAAGTCACAGTCAGCAGGCTGGGGCAGGTGTTTGGCCTGCAAGTTAAGAGGCGTCCCACGTCGGAGTTCCTGGATTCGACACCTGGCTCTGCCTCCCGACTCTGGCTTTCTGCTGATGCAAGCCCTGGGAAGTAGCAGTCATCGGGTCCCTGCCACCCACGAGAGAAATCCAGATTGAGTTTTCCGCACCCAGCGTCTGCCGCTCATCCAGAGCCGTCGCAGGCATCTGCGGAATGAATCCGCAGACAGGAGCTGGCTCTACCTTTCTCTATCATATCTGTACTTTCTCTGGGTGTTTCTAAACTAAATATATATATATATATATATATATATTTTTTGACAGGCAGAGTGGACAGTGAGAGAGAGAGACAGAGAGAAAGGTCTTCTTTTGCCGTTGGTTCACCCTCCAATGGCTGCCGCGGCCGGCGCGCTGCGGCCGGCGCACCACGCTCATCCGATGGCAGGAGCCAGGTGCTAGGTGCTTTTTCCTGGTCTCCCATGGGGTGCAGGGCCCAAGCACTTGGACCATCCTCCACTGCACTCCCAGGCCACAGCAGAGGGCTGGCCAGGAAGAGGGGCAACCGGGACAGAATCCGGCGCCCCAACTGGGACTAGAACCCGGTGTGCCGGCATCGCAAGGCGGAGGATTAGCCTGTTGAGCCACGGCGCCGGCCTAAATATATATTTAAAAATACCCTACAAAGCCCCAGGCTGGCTCCTGACTGGGTTCTGGCTGAGCTGTGCCCTGGCTGCAGCCCTGCTACGGGGCCCCCACTCAGCACCCTTGGCTGGACTGGTGCACCCACCCCACAGTGCTGTATCTCTGGAGAATCACCTCTGACCCCATAGCTGGCCACGCCCCTGCCCAGGTCCCTTGCCCTGAGCGTTGCAACAGCTGGTGGCTGTCAGACGGCTACAGAGACCAGCCCCCTGGCCTTCCGGCCCTCTGGGTTGGTGGTGTCCCTGCTGCTCCTGACCTCCCGTGGGTCCAGGCTCAAGCTGTCCCCGGCCCAGACCACAGCCAGGTTTTGTTCCTTACCCTACTTCTGAGAACGCTTCCTGGAACTCCCCGGCGTAAAGCTCTGCTCCTACGCACGGTGCACTGGGGTCTCTGGGCTCTGAGTGCCCTCTGCTCTGGAGCCAGATTGAGCGTGCAAGGGAGTCCTGGTGTCATGGCAGTCGGCCTGAGAGCGGAAGCCCACAGGAGGCTCAGCTGAGAGTCCCTGCCTGGGATCCTGCCCCCTGGCTCATGGTGCAGAGATGCGATGGCTCTGAACTGTGACCCGTTAGATCCGCCCAGCCCCAGCCGGAGCGGTGAAGCCTGACCCGGCCCTCCCGGCACTCTGCACGGAGCCTTGGCGGCTGCGGTGTTGCAAGGGGAAGAACTGTGTTGGAAAATCCTATTATCTAGCCAGGCCCCCATTGATAGCTCATGCATGAAACCAATTTACAAAGTGTGAGGCAAAAGCCGCTGAGGACCGCCTGTTCTCCCGGGGCCCGGCAATCACCCTGCCCACGGGCTCCGCAGACGGACTGCCATCCGCCCTCTGACCATCACACAGCACTGAGCTGTCACTCAGCCCCTGGGCTGCCCGGCCCCCTTGCTTTTGTGACCGTTGGGAGAATTTATTACTGTGAGAGAAGAGAAACCTGCAGAATGGAGCATGATTATTTTCCGATTTCCATTTCGCTGATGGCTTGAGCAAGCCTGAGTGGGACTTTCTGGGCAGCCAGGGTTCTGCAGAGGTCACGCTGTCTGTCCATCTCCTGTCACCGGGAGCGGGAATAGCACAGAGGCCCTGCTGGCGCTGGTGATGGGGCAAGGCGCTTAACCCTGCGCCTCGGCTTCCCTCTGCATACAAGAAAACACCATTCAGAGCTGATGCAAGGACTGGGGGAGGTGACGTCCACACAGGCGCACAGTAGGTATTCCGCACACAGTGGGTACTCACATCAATGTTCATCGTTGTTTTTCACCTCAACCACAATCCTTCTTACAGGGGCCTGGAGAGAGGAGATGCTAACCGCTTTTCTTTCTGGAGTATTCCGAGGCGGCTCCCCATGTAACAGCCATGCCATTCTATCTGGCTGCAGGGTCTCTTGCTATAGAAAGAGCTCGAGCTAACTTTTCCTATCTCAGAAGAGACCACCAGCAGCAGCTGGCACTGATGGAGTGTGGACCACGTGCCGGGGCATGGTTCCAAGGATGATGAGTCTTCAAAAATTCCACAGAAAATCTGTATGATGAAAAATCTAGGTACAGAGCTCAAATTTTTTTGCACCAAAATAAACTTATTTTAAAAAATATTTAAGATGTATTTATTTTATTTAAAAGGCAGAGTTAGAGAGAGAGAGAGAGAGAGGGAGAGGGAGAGATCTTCCCTGCCCTGGTTCACTCCCCCAAATGGACGTACCAATGGAGCTGGACCAGATCGAAGCCAGGAGCTTCTTCTGGGTCTCCCATGCAGGTGCAGGGACCCAAGCACTTGGGCCGTCCTCCGCTGCTTTCCCAGGTGCTTTAGCAGGGAGCTGGATCGGACCACCCTGGAGCAGCCAGGACTTGGCCAGCATCATATGGGATGCTGGAGCTGTAGGCAGTGGCTTAGCTCGCTATGCCACAGTACTGGCACCTAAAATTATTTTTTTATTTGAGAGACAGAGGGTGAGAGACAGGGAAAGAGACAGGCACTGACCAAATGCTAACAAGAGCTGGGCCTGGGTCAGGCCAAGTTGGAGCCAGAAATTCCACACAAGTCTCCCGCATGCACAGCAAGAACCCGGTGACACGAGGCTCCCAAGGTGTGCCCAGCAGGGAGCTGGAATGAGGAGTCAGAGTCAGGAACTAAACCCAGGCATTCCGATGTGGGAAATTGGAATTCCAGTTGGCATCTTAACCCCAGGCCAAGTGCCCACTTGCTTTAAAAACATTCCTTTTTAAACTTTAAACTTATCATCTTATTCCATTCCATTTCCCTATATTTTACACATAGTACACCATTTAGGTCTTGCTGTTCCCCTAGATGCTGGGAACAGTTATTGTGCCCATTTCACAGATGAGATAACTGAGCAGCAGCAGCTCCCCGGGCTGAGGTGGCAGCCGCCGGGTCTCAGGGTGGTGGGAGATGAGGCAGAAGAACACAGCAGCATGGTCTGTGAGCTCTTGATTCAAGTCAGGTATGTGCCAGGACCTCAGGTTGCGCACCTGTAAAATGGGAGTGGGGAGGATTTACTGTGTGAAATGCAGTCCCTAAAATAGATTAAATACGTGTTGGCTACTGAGTGCCCGGACTCCTGACTACAGACTGCCCTGGCCTCGCTTGGCTGGGTCGTCCAGCTCATTCACTGGGAAGTCACTGCTTTTCTGTCCGAAGCAGTCTTAATGTTCAAGTCAGCAGCATCAGTGGGAGGCCTTTATTTCCCAGCGTGGTCTACAGCTCTGCCACGCAAGAGCAGGGTGGCAGGGGGCAGGGAGCCGGGGTGAGTGAGCCGGGGACGACCAACCTGCCCTGGGAGTCAAGGTATTAGGCTGACTCCAGGTGAGGCTAGGAGGCCAGAGCTTCTTAGAAGCCCTGGCTCAGCTGACAGCAAGCCCAGCCTGGTCAGATAACCAGGCCATCCCATCAGGGAATCCCTGGGGGGCTGCACGGTGGGGGCATCGCTCTCTTCCTGCATGGCAGTCTGCAGGGTGTTGGCACTGGTCTCGGGCCCACCTCTAGCCACCTGGGGTGAAGTGAGATTAGAGACTCGGGATTAGGACATGAGCTGTCTGTAAACTCCCAGGCACCATGGATCCTGCTCTGGAATCTCCGGAACCAAGGCCTGACCTGGAAATCCTGCTCTCTCTGGGGAACACAGAGGACCGAATCAAGGGGGGGGTAACAGATGCTCCCCCCACCCCGCTCCTGTGAACCAGACGGGGTCCCTGTTAGCCCCTCACCTTGAGCTCCGCCCCACAGCCCAGCACCAGCCCCTTTCCTTCTGCCCTGAGCGGGGTCCCTTTGCCCTGGCAGAAGACAGCAGGGACCTGGCAGACACTCTCGTAAAAGGACGTTCCACCCAGGACAAGAACTGTGTCTGTGTGTAGAGAGCGGGTCAGGCCCGGGGACCTTGCAGAGCCGCCGACAGCCACGCAGACCACGGGAAGCGTAACCGGTTTTGAAAGGGGCCGTTCAGCCCAGTGGACAAGAAGGGACCTGCACACACAGACCAGACAAAGGCCTTCATGGGCAGGCGGGCAGGGAACATGACTGCCGTCAGGTCTGGGCTCTGAGGAAGGGGGAAAGCAGGGAGGGATCACACAGCCCTGGACAGGGCTGTGCTGAACTGAACGCAGAGCCGTCAGAGCAGAAAGAGCTGAGCAGGCCCGCAGGTGAGCCAGCCCCCTCCCGGGCCAGCTTCCTCTTGTGGCTGGAGTCACAAGGGGAGGGGGGTACTGCTGCCTGAGCCACCCCCCCCCCAATTCTAACTCTAATGGAAAGGGCTGTGGCCTGGGCACTGAGGTTTTCCCACTCCCCCCTGCTACCCTCCGCCAGGTGATATTGGTGTGTAGCCGAGTTTGAGAACCATGAGACCATGCCCCCCCCATACACATACTCACAGACACACACACACACACACACACACACACACACACACGAATGCACAGTAATGGTCTTTTGTAACCACGTGTCTCCACCATCTCAAAAGTTGTCCTCAACTTCTCCCAAGATTCTGAAGTGCCTCGTTTCAAAAGAAAATGCATATTATTCTGTAGGATACTGAGAAAGTAAGCAGGGGCTGGCGCCGTGGCATAATAGGTTAATCCTCCACCTGTAGTACCAGCATCCCATATGGACGCTGGTTCGAGTCCCGGCTGCTCCTCTTCCGATCCAGCCCTCTGCTGTGGTCTGTGAAAGCAGTAGAAGATGGCCCAAGTCCCTGAGCCCCTTGCACCTGTGTGGGAGACTGGGAACAATCTCCTGGCTCCTGGCTTTGGATCAGTGTAGCTCTGGCTGTTGTGGCCATTTGGGGAGTGAACCAACGGAAGGAAGACCTCTCTCTCTCTCTGTCTCACTGTAACTCTACTCTCAAATAAATACATAATGCAATCTTTAAAAAGAGAGAGAGAAAGTAAGCAAAGAATGGAAGGTATAGGAGAGAACTAATTACATAATAATGAAGTATATGTGAGGAGACTTCACAAGAAATTAGAATTGAAAGATAGGAGTATACATTTTATTTCTCAAAGTAAGCTCCATCAAGTGCAGGACACGGATGGAAGCAAGGCCACGGGCACTTAGGCCACCCTCAAGGACCGAGGGTCCCGGGAACGGAACTGTGTCCATGCAGCCATCTTTACATCACGCGCTAGGGGAGACTGGGCATCCATGCAGCCGTCTTTACATCACGCGCTAGGGGAGACTGGGCGTCCTTTGAAGACTGTTGTAAGATCAGAGGGCAGAAAGAAAGCGAGAGGGGCCACACTTGCAAAACTGCCTTTGGCTGCTGAGGGGAAGGAGCAGGGGCGGCTCCCAAGGGCTCTGCCAAAGAAAGGATCTGCCGACTTCCCTGACCGCTCTCCTGAGAAGTGGCCGCCGTCACCCCTCCGCCTCCGCAGAGCCCATAAGCAAAGGGCCTGCAGCAGCCCGATGGACTCTTGCCTTGACCCTGCGCGTGCCTGGGATGGTTTTGCTGTGGCTGGAGCGCTTGCACCTCCCGTAGCCCATAGCCATGGCCTCGCTCGTGCCTTGTCTTCAGGATCACGCCGGGAAAGCCTGACCCCTGTGCCGAGGCGTGGCTTCCGCTTGGCAGATGCTGGGCACAGCCATTTTGCACTGACTGGGCAGAAAGCCTGCTCGCTTGAATTGCTCCATCAGAGTGACGCGAGCTGGGCCCCCAGAGGTGTCCATGGCATCCACCCACCGTGTTGCTCATTGCCGGTCCTCTTCAGCTGGGGCCTGAGCAAGGCTCAGTTTTCCCCCAGGGACTGAGGTGGCTGGTTGCTGCCGTGAGCTGTGAGCTTGATCTTCAAATCCATCTCCTTTCTTCTTCAAGTGGCGTCCACTTACAAACTACCGCGTTCCTTGGGGCTGTCTCTGCCCGCTTTTCATGTGGCTCTGAAAGGAGCTCTTTAAACTGATGTCTTAGCCTGCTTGATGCCTCCAACTAGATTCTTTCCAGACGTGTTAAAGCAAGTTAGTGAGAGTTCATTTGCCTGCAGAACACTTTTGGAATCCATGCATAGTTTGTTTTTTTTTTTTTTTAATGCATCTTCCACGGCCTTTTTTTTAGGCTGTACTCAGCAGGAGGGTAAACACCTGTGGGTTGATGACGTCTCTCCAGCATGGGGCCAATGGTTGGTCCACACTAGCCTGAAACAAATTATTACTCTACATCTTTGAGATCATGGGAAACCCAGACTTTTTTAAAAACAAATTTTTTACTTTGAAGTAATTACAGAGTCCTAGGGATTTACAAAAATAGTACAGAGAGGCCCCAGGAGCCATTCACCCAGTTTCCCCCAATGGCGGCATTTTGCATAACGATATGCAATAACTAAAGTGGGGAATTAACCCTGATGTCATCCAACCCTCAGCAAATCACAGGCTGGGGCTGACGTTTGTACACCATCACCCTGTATAAGTGCCAGCTGAGTCCTGGCTGCTCCACTTCTGATCCAGCTCTCTGCTAACGATCCTGGGAAAGCATCTGAAGGTGGCCAAAGTGCTTGGGCCCCTGCGCCCACATGGGAGACCTGGATGAAGCTCCCAGTTCTTGGTTTCAGCCTGGTCCAGTCCCAGTTGTTGCAGTTATTTGGGGAGTGAATCACCAAATAAAAGATCTCTCTCTCTTTTTCTCCCTCCCTCACTCTCTGTAATTCTGCCTTTCAAATAAATAAATAATATTTTAAAGACCTATTTAAAAATAAAATCATACACTCTTTTGACCTTTAATTCTTTAATTCATTCATAAAAATTATATTAAGGCACTAGCATAGTACAAGAGATTTCAAAGAGCTTATGGAGGCTGGCACCGCGGCTCAATAGGCTAATCCTCTGCCTTGCGGCGCCGGCATGCCAGGTTCTAGTCCCGGTTGGGGCACTGGATTCTGTCCCAGTTGCCCCTCTTCCAGGCCAGCACTCTGCTGTGACCCAGGAGTGCAGTGGAGGATGGCCCAAGTGCTTGGGCCCTGCACCCCATGGGAGACCAGGAAAAGCACCTGGCTCCTGCCATCAGATCAGCGCAGTGCGCCAGCCGCCGTGGCCATTGGAGGGTGAACCAAGGACAAAAGGAAGACCTTTCTCTCTGTCTCTCTCACTGTCCACTCTGCCTGTCAAAAAAAAAAAAAAAAGAGCTTATGGAAAGTGGAATTAAAAGATCAGCTTATTTTTGGTGCAAAAAATTGTTTAAATCCATGCTGTTTCATAATACATGTTCTCCATGGGCTCATGGAAGGCCTCTTGTATTTGCCCAGTTGTGGGTCTGCAGATCACCCACATCAAAAGTCACCTGCAAAAGTCATTAAGGAGATGATCTGTGGCGGGGGGTCAGGGAGGTCTCGGCCGAGCCTTGAAGACTCTGAGTGGGGCACATGCACCCCATCGTGGAGAGCGTGACTCAAGTCCCAGTCCTGGCTCCTCTGCTGCCAATGCCACCTTCTTTCTAGTGTGCACCCTGGGAGGCAGCTGGTGATGGCCAAGTTCATGTGTCCCTGCCACGCGCATGGGAGACCCTGACTGAGCCCCTGGCTCCTGGCCTGGCCTGGTCCCGACCATACAGGCATATGGGGATTGGACCAGCAGATAGATGATCCCTTTCTCTCTCCCTCTCTCAACTAAATGAACTTAAAAACATGCAAATTCCTGAGTCTCATTCCCAAACCTACTGAATCAGACTGTAGGTTGGGGGGAAGATGGGCAGGGAGCTGGGGAGCCAGTATTTTAGACAAGTTTTCCAGGTGATTCTTGGGCTCTCTGGGGTTGGAAAGCCACTCAAGAGCTGTGCTGCATTCTTAGGACAGAGCAGGCACTGCCTCCCAGCGTCGAGGAAGAGATGAAAACTGACAGCAAGGACGGGCTGCAGAGAGCCAGAAATGTGCGCGATGAGAGCACAGGAAATGCCCCATCTCCTGGGGTGCGTGGGGAGGAGGTTTGCAGTCTGAGAATATTGGAGTTGGGTTTTGACTGCTAAGTAGGAGTTTGATAGTGGACAAGAGAACACAACCTCCAACATTACATTAGCATATTGTCTCCCTCTGATTTTTTTTAAAGATTTCTTCATTTATTTGAGAGGTAGAGTTACAGATAGATGGGGGGGGGGGGTGGTCTTCCATCTGTTGGTTCATTCCCCAAATGGCCACAACAGCCAGAGCTGTGCCGATCCAAAGTCAGGAGCCAGGAGCTTCTTCTGGGTCTCCTATGTGGGTGCAGGGGCCCAAGGACTTGGGCCATCTTCCACTGCTTTCCCAGGCCACAGCAGAGCTGGATCAGAAGTGAGCAGCCAGGTCACACACCAGCGTCCATATGGGATGCCGGCGCCACAGGCAGAGGCCTGGCCTTCTAAGACACAGTGCCAGCTCCTTCCTCTGCCTTTGAAGTGGAATTTCTGAAGTGTGAGCTCCTGAATGCAGGAGAGTGTTCCCCTGCCTTTCCTCAACCCCTGGCACGGTGAGGGCGCCCGTGATGGAAACGAGAGAGCTTCAGCCAGCCGGGGTCAGCCAGCCGGCGTCAGCCAGCCAGCGTCAGCCAGCCAGCGGGCTAAATGAAGATGGGTAGGAGGGCAAGGGAACGGGTGGGTGGGGGATGGTGGGTAAGTGAGCACCAGGCGTGGAGTAGGCTAGGAGAACTTGATTCCTGGACATGTACGGGGCCCCAGTGGTCCTCTCCCGAGGTCCGGCAGAGGAGGAGCCAGGAGCCATCAAGGGAAGACGGGACAAGGCTGTGTACCACATCCGCATCCCGTGCGGGGAAGGCCTAGGCACTTCAAGGCCCCATGGAGCCAGCTGCCTTCACGCAGGGGGAGACAAAGACAGACCTGCACCCTGACAGTGCTCTCCTGCTGTCCTCAGAAATTCGCTTCAAATGCCAGACACGGAATGGGAAAGGCGCCCTCCTGGAGGACCATGGGCAGGGCCCTGCTTGCTACAGAGCGCAGGCCAGGCAGCTCCGGCTCCCCCGGGGCAGCAGGGAGGGCGGGAATCTGTGGCTTCCCAGGCATGCCAAGGTCAGTGCCATGGCGAGGCCGACATGGCAGGCCTTGCTCCTTACCCTCTGCCTTAGTCTTGCTGGGCCTGGGAGGTGGGGAGCCCCCTGCCTGTGGGTGCCAGGGCCCTGGGAAGACCTCCAACATCTGCCTTTCTCCTTGAAGGTGAGCTGGACTGTGGGTCCGCCCGCCCGCAGGCTGGGAGCGGTCCAAGGCGGGGCGGTCTTAGTCTGTGCTCGGCTGCTGATAGCACAAAACCACACGACTGGGGGAGCTACGGACACACGTGTGTTTTGGCTCGTGGTTCTGGTCCAAGGCTGGGGCCCTGCACCTCTGATGGCCTTCTGGCTGCAGCGGCCAAGGCAGGGGGCCTGCGTGTGCGCTCTGGTTTTTTTCTCTCTTCTTCTAAATACACTTGCATTCAACCATGCAGGCTCCGCACGAGGACCTCATCTAATCCCGACGCCCTCTGGAAAGCCTCACATTGGAGCACCATGGCTGATTACGTCTCCACCACCTTAACACACACAATGAGTGTTAAACCTGAACGTGAGTTTCCGAGGGGGCTTGGGGCCACCTGCAGCTTAGCCACCCCATTGGCCCCGCACTCTGTGCACGGCTGCAGGATCAGACTGTTGGGTTGTGGGAACGCCAAGCCTGCCTTTCGGGAGTCAGGTTCCTCTCACAGGTGCGGGAAGTTTGAGAACAGAGATGTGGAGGCAGTTTCTCCTCCAGGCTGAATCGGAGGCATCCCAGCTGGTGGCGGGAGCAGGGTGAGGAGCGGGGGGAGCTGGGAGTTAAAGGAAGGAGGCTGGGAATGAAACTGGAGTCCCCACCCCCACCTTTATGAGACCGCGTTTGTTCATCTACTAATCGCTGTCTCAGGGCAGTGTGCACATCAAAGGGAAGATCTGAGCGCAAACCTCGGTGCCCAGGAGGCCCCCGATGTTAAGCTGAGATTGGGCCAGGCGAGAAAAGACGTGCTGGCCCCGGTACCCGTATGTAAAATCGAATGTGCTTAAAGAAATACATGCCGTGGCCCCGAGACACGCGTAGTCCACATTACATATGTCTTCAATTTCCCAGCTGGGCTCTCTTTATGGAGTCGTCTTATAAATGTATACAACAACCCAGAGGCTTTCGGCCAAATCTGTCCCACTTGACCTCTGGCTGCCCACTTGACATTTGTAATTAAACATTTTGTTTTCTTTAATGATCTCGTGCGATTAATCTGGTGAGGCCTTATCCTCTACCAGCAAGGAGCGTGAGAAGCTGTGTTGCAGCGGCAAAATCTGAGTTTTCCTCTGAGACTGAACCTGCAGGGAGAAAGGGGAGAGGGGAGAAGAGACTCCACAGATTGTCCATGTCAAGAAAGCAGGGGTTGGTGGGGGGGGGTGGGTGGGCGTTTGGCCTTGTGGTTCAGGCCTGTTGGGAAGCCTACATCCCACATCAGAGTACTTGGTACTTGGGTTCAAGTTCTGGCTCCACTCCTGTTTTGTTTTTGTTTTAAAGATTTATTTATTTGAAAGAGTTATAGAGAGAGGGGGAGCCACAGAGAAGAGGAAGAGAAAGAGAGAAAGAGACAGAGAGACAGAGACAGAAGAGAGACACAGAGAGAGATTTTTCTTGAGTGTGTCATTCCCCAAATGGCCACAACAGTCAGGACTGGGTCAGGCTGAACCCAGGAGCCAGAAGCTTCTTCCAGTCTCCCATGTCAGTGCAGGGCTCCAGACACTTGGGCCATCCTCTGCTGCTTTCCCAGTGCGTTAGCAGGGAGCTGGATCAGAAGCAGAGCAGCTGGGAGTCACACCAGTGCCCACGTGGGATGCCGGCGCTACAGGAGGCAGCTTAACCTGCTGTTCCACAGCGCAGGCCCCTGGCTCCACTCATGACGTCAGCTTCCTGTTCATGCAGAACCGGGGAGCCAGCAGGTGACGACACGAGCTGCTGGGCCCCTGCCACCCGTACGAGAGACCTGCATTGGGTTTCCAGCTTCCAGCTCCGCCCTATCCCAGCCCCAGCCATTGCAGGCATTTGCGAAGTAACCCAGTGGATTGTAGCTTTGTCTGTCTGTCTGTCTCTGCTTTTCTGTCTTTCAGCTAAATTAAACAAGTCAGCAATCGTTTAATTGGCAATAGTGGATGTTTGAGGAGTCGGAGGGGCAAACCTTTAAGACGGGGATATTAACAGGTGCACACCCAAGCTTGCGTATCTTCATTCCTGTGCCGGTCCCATTGCTCGGGTGGACGCTTGTCCCAGGCTCACCCCACGGAGAGCCCCAGTGTGCCGGGCACCCTGGGATTGACGTCATGACTATTTCCTACAGGAATCTGAACGCTGAGAACTCAAAGCTGCAGGGGAGACGGTGGGTGCTGGTTTGTTCTAGGACACGCAGACACTCAGACTCCATCGAGACAGGAGGGTGAGCAGATGACAGCCGGGACTGTCGTCAGCGTTTCCCACCGATGCACGGCCTGCGGCTCGGTGCAATCCCAGAGCTTAGACAATTGCAGAGCTGTTTGGTAGAAGTAAAGTGACAGCTTCCAAAGCAATTCACAGATATGGATGCACACGAAGCTCTCAGCGTCCAGGTCCTTGTTTGGGGTCCAGTGGCAGGGACATTGTGAGAAGCCAAGGCTCATCACTGTGGCTTTTCCTTACTACAAGGAAATACGTGGGGCGAGTTAATTACAGAGGAAAGAGGGCAATTTCAGCTCATAGGTCAGAGTCTAGGATCAGGCAGCCCTGTTTGTCCTCTGACAAGGGTGGCAGATGGCTACGTCAAGCAGCCTGAGTCAGCAAGCAGAGACAGAGAAAAACCCTCAGGGCACGCCCCCAGGGGCCCAAGAACCTCCCACAGGCCCAGCTCCTACATGGGTTAGGTTCCCCCTCTTCCTGTCCTATTTAAACTGCCACTTGGGGCTTAAATCCTGTATCAGTTGAGGAACCAAATCATGTTCAAACCCTAGCAGGCTCCCACAGGAACCCCAGTATTTGTGGACCCAAATATATAGCTCTTGGGCCCAGCTTTGGGCAATGGAAAATTCCAGAAAAGTATCTCTTCCTACCCCCTGGAGGCAGAAATGACATGTGCACCAGCTAAGCAGTTCACGGTTTTTAAAGAAAATTTCAGGCATTAAAATATAATGTTGTCAGCCACTTGATCAAAACGGATCGATGACAGGCACCAGACCTATCACCACACACTTCAGTAGAAATAAAATTAATTAAATGGGGTAGGGGACTTAGGCTTTCTCCCCCCTCGTCGTTTGTACCGCTACTGAAAATCCATACTTTTAAACATGCTTCCCCATTGTTATTCATTAAAACCGCATGCAGTCTGGGCTTCTCTAGCGTCAATCACACAGGCCCAACTGAAAAGACTGGGGCAAAAAAAAAAAAAAAAGATAAAAAATGGAGCCGGCATTGTGGCATAGCGGGTTAAGCCACTGCTAGACAGCCCCTACCAGAGCGCCAGTTCAAGTCCCACCGTTCTGCTTCCGATCCAGCTCCCTGCTAACGCACCTGGGAAAGCAGTGGAAGGTGGCCCAAGTGCTTGGGTCCCTGCCACCTAGGTGGGGGTTGCATGGAGTTTCTGAGCTCCTGGCTTCAGCCTAACCCAGCCCTGGCAGTCGGGGTCATTTGGGGAGTGAACCAGCAGATGGAAGATTCTCTCTCTCTCTCCAATCTCTCCATCTCTCCCTCTTTCTCTGTTGCTCTGCCTTTCAAATGCATAAAATAATCTTTAAAAAGCAAGACCAACTATCTCTGGCTAACGCACTTCCAGGAAGCAGAAGGCTGTGTCATGGACACTGAGGGTGCTGAAGCTTGGGGAGGGAGGACAGTCAGAGGGCAGGGCCACCGCGCCCTTCCATAAGCTGGCAGGACGTGATCGACAGGCCACGGGGGACTGTGAAACTCAGTCTGCACTAAAGTGGCAGGGAAAATCAGCGTCAGGACGGCGGAGTGGTGGGCCGTCGGTGCCCCCCGCCGCGCCTGCTCCCTACTTGGCTGCGGCTGCCATGTGGTCTTGATCCCCTTTGTGACTCCCTCCGTGGGGCCTTCTGATCCCGCACCTCCCCAATCGCACTGCTCTCCTTGTACCAGCAGACCCCACCCGGGGCCTGCACTGCCTCCCTCCAAGCCGCTTCTCTGAGTTCCTTGCGGGATGTGCACCCTGTAGGGGAGAGGCCCCTGGGCTGCCCACGGTTTTCCTAGGATCACATCGGTGGTGGGTGGGGGCCTGAGAAAAGTGCTGGCAGTCAGCGTTTAGTGTTTGGACAAAGTGTGCCCTGGGGGCGAAAAGCCGGGGTTGTGGGATGGCCCATTCTCAGGCGATGGCCATGGACACTTGCTCTGTGCCATGCAGGGCTGTCCTCTCACTGTTCCTTCAGGGTGGTCCCCCCGAGGCGCCCCAAAGAGGAGGACACAGGCTTGGCTTCAACAAGGGTAGAATCGCTTTGCTATCTCCCCCTTTATAATTCATTCAGGTGTTATCTGCTCCTCCAGAATCCACGCTCATCGGTGACAGTACACTCCTTTCCTCCACAATCCTTGGAAGGCGCGTGCCTCCCACCACATCACTACCTAGGCCCGGGGTCAGAGCTCCCTCCTGGAGAAACGCTCAGTCTCCCCCTCCCCACCAATGCACCTGTCCCCATAACACAGGGGAGAAAACTGAGGCTCCGCAGCTTACATGAGTTTCCTAAGATCAGCCGGGGCTTGGATTTAGGATGCAGTCCCCAGTGCCTGTGCCGCCCTGCCACTCACTCGGAGCCCATTGCTTCCCTCCTGGCCTGCAGCCCTGAACTTGCGGAAGCAGTGCGGAACTTTGGAATTGCACAGGGCATCCGGTTTTCAGAGAACTCGCAGGGTGAGTGCCCGCCTCCCCACTGGCTTGTCACTCAAGGGCAGCAGCTCAAGTCCAGAGGAGCAGAGCCTCTGTTTGTCCCCGAATGTGTAATTGGATTGTGGCCGCAGACGCCGCCCCAGGAATGACACAGTCAGAGTTTGGGCACTGGTGTGTGTGTGTTGTGGGGGAAGTTCTTGGCCAAGTGCAGTGTTCTCAGCAGAGAGGAGCCCCCTGGAAACCGGGAGACGCCTCTGCCGTGGCTCCACCAGCTCCTGGCGGCCTGGACCAAGGCACAGCCTCGGCCTGGTCTCCTGCTCCTACGAGAGGTGAAAAAAAATGAATGCGCTTGGCTTTTCTCCTTCAAAGCAGCAGGCCTGAGCCCATGCAGGGGGAGCTGGGATGTTGAGGCAGGCAGGTGGTGGTAGCATGGAGGTGGTGGGCTTGGACCCTCAGGCTGACCCACAGGCAGCAGTGTGCCATGCAGGCCAGGCCTGGGGTCCTCCCCAGACAGCCCCACCCAGCGTGGCCATGCTCAGCCACCTTGGTCAGAGCTTGAGGATGGGAAGAAGGGTTTTTTGTTTTTGTTTTTTTGGTTTTTTGTTTTTGTTTTTGTTTTGCCAAGCAGAGTTAGACAGTGAGAGAGAGACAGAGAGAGAGTTATAGAGAGTGAGAGAGAGACAGAGAGAAAGGTCCTCCTTCCATTGGTTCACTCCCCAAATGGCCACTATAGCCGGGCGCTGTGCTGATCTGAAGCCAGGAGCCAGGTGCTTCTCCTGGTCTCCTATGAGGGTGCAGGGCCCAAGCACTTGGGCCATCCTCCACTGCCCTCCTGGGCCACAGCAGAGAGCTGGACTGGAAAAGGGGCAACTGGGACAGAATCTGGCACCCCAACCGGGACTAGAACCCGGTGTGCCGGCACTGCAGGCGGAGGATTAGCCTAGTGAGCCGCAGCGCCGGCTAAGGAGGGCTCTTAGAAGGTCCATCCTGCCCCCGTGGGAGGCAGCCCCTTTGCCTCTGTCCAGCATGTGGGCTTCTTCTGTGGCTCCCCTCCCAAGCCTCCTCCCATCACCGACCCTCATCAAGAGGGCATCTCCCACCAGCCGCCACCCCACCCCACCTGACTGCCGGAGAGGAAATAATGACCCCTAGTGTGGCTGACCCACCACTGTGTACGTGTCCAGGAGTGGACGTGTTGATGAGTCTCCTCCCCCAGACCTGCACAGTGCTGGACCTCGTTCTGTCTGCAGGAGCCCTGACGTTGATGGATGAGTCTCTCACAGTCTTCCTTCTCAGAAGCCAGCTCTCCGGAGGATTCTGGTTCTGGCACTGATCAACAGCCTGCCCACAGGCTGGGCCACCTGGACCAGACATTGCCAGAGACAGTCCTTGTAATGGGGGGGGGGGTCATCCCTGCGCCCCCGAAGTCAGATCTGACCTGATATTTCCCTTCCACGCTTCACTGCTGCCTCTTGGAGGCACCGCGGGCCGGCAAGCCAGAGCCTGCTCTTAATGATGGGGGCAGGGGGCGCTGTGGCCTGGAGAGGCTACGAGGGATCAACAAATACTCCTTGCGCTGCAGCTGTGTGGTTTTTGGCTTACACCTGGACGTGGGCCACTGCAGTGTTGACCAAGTTCAGAGGGAAGCTGCCCCCTGCAGAAGGGGAGAGGCTGCTGCCGACCTCCCTCCGGGCTGTGCAGCCTGCGCTGGGGCTGTAGACACCGTCCGTGGAGAGCAGAGGGCAGAGGAGCGTGCCATGGGTTATTAGCTGACCAATGGACGTGCACTTGAGTTTCCTCGGGGCTTGGGACAAGCGTGAGTTCCTGCATGTTATAAAGAGAGGGGCTTGAGCTGCGAATTTCCCACCATGACCCAGCCCCGGCCCCAGCTCTGCTGCTCCCCACCCTGCTCCTGCCCCGACACTGCCAGTACAGCTGGGCCTGACCCGGGCTCGGAGCTGAAGTTGGCCGTTGGGAGACACCTGTAGAGCCGAGGCCAGGAGGGGAGAGGACAAGCTGTTGATTCTCCTGGTTCCTTCTCTGCAAGGTCATGGTGTGAGAGTGGCTGAATCTCCCTACTAACGGCTGTCACACTTGCCCACTGGCCCAAGATCCCCAGAATTCCAGAAACTTCTGCCTCCCCTTGCCTTTAAGGCTCCGGACACCTCCCGCCCACCTGAGCCTCCCCGATCCCTGCCTGCCCCTTTGTGTCCACTCTCTCCTTTGAGCACACCTCCTGCTCCCTGCCCGGACCTCACCCCAGAAGCACAGAGACTTGCAAAACTGGCTCTGCTACCTCACCCCATTAGACACCCTCCTCTTGGGCGGAGAAGGCCCAACACAGAGAGTGTTTTAGGGGCAGGAATGTGAGTTCCCCTCCCCTCCCCTCCCCTCCTGGCCACTGCCACTCCAGCTGTGGGAACTGAAGACCCACCTCTCTGCCACAGCGGGGCTCAGAGAAGCTCTGGGGAGCTGACTGCATGGCAGAGTTCGGAGGCAAGGAAGTCTCTGGACGGGCTGGATGGGCCTGGGACTCGGCCAGGACTGCACGTCTCCAAAGACACTGCTATGGGTACTGGGAAGACGAGGAGACCGAGGAGGATACGTGGGCGCACCCTTGAGATGGCAAGCTGGGGCCAGCGCGGGGTCTTGGGGAACCCCTGTCCTGCCTGGGAACTGCCTGGGGAGGTTCCCCTTGGGGATGTGTCAAAGAAGCCGGGACGACCCCCAGTCTCCCGAGGGGGAAAGCCTGCGTGTGGAATCTTCCAGGCATCCAGGTTCTCTAGAGAGAACCACCCACAGCTTGGGCAACACAGGTCTTGCTTCTCCATGCCTGGCCCTGGCAGCCAGCGCAGCCCAGGGAGTGGAGGAGGGAAGAAGAAACAGCAACTCTTTTTCCTCTGGGGTGGGGGCTGAGGGAATGGGGAGGAGCTTACAACGCCATAATGGCACAACTAGGCTAGGCTGAACCAGACTTTCTTAAAAAAAAAAAAAAAAGATTTTATTTATTTATTTGAAAGGCTGAGTTACAGAGAGGCAGAAGCCGAGAGAGAGAAAGAGAGACAGCAAGATTTGCCATAGCCTGGTTCACTCCCCAAATGGTCAAAATGGCTAGGGCTGAACCAGACTGAAGCCAGGAGCTTCTTCCAGGTCTCCCACGTGGGTGCAGTGGCCCAAGCACTTGGGCCATCTTCTACTGCTTTCCCAGGCCATTAGCAGGGAGCTGGATGGGAGGTGGAACAGCGGGGACTTGAACCAGTGCCCATATGGGATGCTGGCACTTCAGGCGGTGGCTTTACCTGCTACACTACAGCACCAGCCCCTGAACTGGACTTTCAAAAAATGTTTACTTAACATATAATACTTGTACATAGCTGTGGGATACAGTATGGTATTTTGATACATGTGTATGATGCGTGATTATCAGAGCCATGTAACTGCACCTTGAACATTTATCATTCCTTTGTGTTAGGACCATTCAAAATCCTCTCTCAGCTATTCTGACCCATACTATTCATGTGGCCAGTCTTGGTTACACTGTGAAACACGGAAAGCTCCCCTCTTGTCCAGCGGCACCCCTGAACCCCCTCACCACCCCCTCTCCAGCTTCCTCCCCGCTCCTTCTCCGCTTCTGGGAACCACTTTCCTACTCTCAACTGCTAGACAGCTATTATTCTAGCTCCCACAGGTGAGAGCATGTGGCATGTGGATTGAATTGGACTGTTTTATTACTGGGGCAGAAGACCACTGTTGATACTGAAGAGTGACGGAAAGACGTGGAGACCTGTGTCCAGGGCCAGTGCTGGGGTGCGGTGGGCTAAGCTGCAGCCCACAACACCGGCCTCCGTTACTGGAGAGCAGAGTCCCAGCTGCTCCGCTTCCCATGCAATTTCCTGCTGATGTGCTGAGAAGGCAGTGGAGGCAGGATGGCCCAGGACCTCGGGCCCTGCCATGCACACGGGAGAACCGGATGGAGTTCTAGGCTCCTGGCTTTGGCCTTGTCCAGCCCAGGCCATGGATGTTTGGGAAGATTCTCTCTCTCTCTCTCTCTCTCTCTCTCTCTCTCTCTCTCTCTCTCTCTCTAACATTCTGCCTTTCAAATAAGTAAATAAATGCATCTTTTAAAAAGAGAAGGAGAAGACCTGTGCCTGTGGGTGGGGAGGGAGGCGTGCCTCAGAGCCCAGGCCTGCATGGCAGGGGTGTGTGGGCAAAGGTGGCTTCCTGGCTTCACCCCTACCAGGTCCAGCCCCTCAATACACTGTTTCCCTCTTAAGTCCCAGGGATTCTGTGGAACTAAATAAAGATAAAAGTACAAGCACAAGGTAGTTATCCAATACAAGAATGAAACAAATCCAGAAGGTGGTGATGATAATAAAAATGAAAACTTGAAGGCAAAGTCCTTGCCTCTGAGGACCCACTGTGGGGGAAGCACCGTTTATTTCCCCAGCTCTCCTGATTCCACTGAGTGGCGCCTACGCCAGGCCCCGTGGGAGTTGAGCGTGCGTGTGTTGGACAGAGACAGAGATGTGCGTTGGGTACCATCACCTGTCCTGAGAGCTCCCATCTAGCAGGCTACGTGAGTATATCCCAGGCAATATTATCTCCCCAAGTGGTTGGCTCCTAAGAACGGAATTCACAGCAAGCAAGCTCTTGTATGTTCGCTGAACGCCGACCACAGGCTATGCTCTGTGCTGGCCACAGAGGGGGTCCAAATGCCCTAAAGCACAGGTCTTGTATATGCCAGACCTGCAACAGGAATTTTAATTTAGCTGGATAGGGGCGACTGACCCTCACAAGCCCCTCTCCACAGAGGTGTGCAGGGTCTCTGTGAGACTTGGTTTGCTCTGAGATATCTTCTTGGTTATTTAGCTCCCAAACACCTGTCAAATTCCTACTCTGTATGAGATACGGATGGAGCGATGACTAAGATTCCAAGAACTTGGTATGTAGCAATAGAGACAGAGGACTGTTAACACATGCAGGGGGCCACACCAGGACAGTCAGGTGCAGCAGAGGTTGGTGAGAGCAGTGATGGGTGAGCCGAGGCCAGGGAGGCCAGGGAAGGCTTTGTGTGGAGATGCTGAGGGTGAGGCCAAGGGGTGAGCCCAGAGCAGTGGGCATGGCCAGATCCCACACCAGAGCCGTGGCCTTTGCTGTTTAAGAAGCTGCCCACAGGTTCTCCTTGGAGAAGCGCTGCCACCAGCCTGGCATTTGGGCGAGACATTTTGGTGAGCAGGGGTGTCAGGCAGCACTGAACGTGGGGAAACTGGTCAGGAGGGAGTGGCAATCACCCCAGCAGGAGGGGTGTGGGCATCGGGGTGCAGGAGGAAGAGTTGACCAGAACTGACAGACAGGCTGCGGAGAATGGAGGGGGGTCCTAAGGATCACCCCCAGGGCTCTGTGCTCTGTGAGTGGCTGATGGACAGGTCGGGGAGCCTCATTCCTGCTGGTTCTGATCAGGCCACACTCCCAGCCAGCAAGCAACCCCAGCACCTCTGTGTTCAGAACCCACCAAGCAGAACCCCCTGGGCCCAGGGTGGCATCTGCATCCCCAAGCAGGCACCAGGCAGGTCCCCTGCTCAGCTCAGCTCAGTTCTGTCTCCAGGCCCAGGGGCTGCCACACACAGTGCCACAAAAATCACATTTTCCCATTTGCAAGCAGCCTTTGCAAACAGAGCGTTACTTAATCGTGGAGATATTTAGATCCGTGTATCTCTTGTAAGGTGCAAGGCTCCCCATGGTGACATCTTAATGGCCAGGGGCTCCGGGAGGAAGGTAAACACTCCTGCACCTTTGCTGCAGCCAGGAAATTCTCTGCGTTTGTCAGATATGATTAGCTGTCACCCTCTGGCCTCCCATTGTTATTCAGGTCCCCACTTGTCACAGTCACACCCCTTCGCGTGCCTTGCTTTCTTGCCGGCTCCCTCTCCCTCCGGTGGCACCCTGACTGGCTCGTAATTTATGTATGACAATATGAGACTAATTCGGTTATTATGTCAAAGGGAAATTGAATCTAGGGTTTTAGTGCCGCATCTGGGAGAAATCTTCAAATGAATCTGGAGTGGAGAAAAAAGCCTCAGAGTTCGATTCATCCGCTTGTCACCCTGTCGGCAAGATTAAGTCATTATCAAGGGCTAAGCCGGGCCAGAAATGGGAATGGAGGGGAAGAAAATACAGGAATGGGAAAGGGGTGGGGGAGCAAGTGAGAGGGAAGGGGGCAGTGGTCCTGGTGGAGGCCGGGCTGGACTCCCCATGCTCTGGGGATTCCTTGTTTACCCAGGAGGCAGTCTTGACTGTGTGCCAGCCAGGGGACAGATGGACAGGGAGGAAGTTCAGTGGGAGGGCATTTATGCAAATAGTAGTGTGTCTCTTCTTCTGGGAGTTCAGCGGGACGGGAGCCCTTTCCCCAGAGCCAAGTGAGGTACTGGCCTTTGTGCTGGGTGCCCAGGCAGCTCCCTGGGCTCTGCACCAGGGCTGGACCCGGGACTTGATGAGGTGCCTGAAGGCTAGGGGACCACACGCAAACGTGCACGGGTGTGTGTGGCAGGTGGGGTGGATTCTGGGATCCTGGTTGGAACAGTGGCGGATGAGGACCAGCCAATGTTCTCGGGACCTGGATTTAAATGACTCAGAGTCTCAGGACTTCTGAGAACATGTTCTTAGTTGATTCTGCCCTCCCGGAGGCCCTAGCCCCACGTACACTTGTCCTGTGTGAGATTTATGGTCTGTGTCATGGCGGTATCCTCCATCCCTGACCTTGTGGGAGGTGCCTGCTGGGTGTGCCTCCCCTCTCCCCTCTGCCCTCCTGGCTTTCCCATGCTTGGTGTGCTGGGGTCTGCAAGCTGCCCTTCTCCCAGCTGCTCCCCTCCCCGCCGCCCCCTGGGAAGGTCGCGGGAGGCTGGCAAAGCGAGCCACACCTCCACCTTGGCCTTCCTCTGGACATCGCAGTGCCTGGCTCTGAGGGTCTCTCTGAACCATGGGTTTTGCTTCTTATAAATAGGGACCACCCACTCATATGGGGAACTCGGAACTGCATGGTTGCCATGACTACAAGCTCCCCCTCAAGCCTTATGGGCACCATTCTTGCCTCTTAGAGTCAGAAGCCAAGATTCCTTGCAATCCTAGGGCAGGATGCCAAAGGTCATCATGGCCATGCCCCTGCCTCGAAGCAGGATTCCAGGCAAGAATGGATTGAGGTCACCTCTACCAGCTCCACTCTCTCCACTTCCCTGGGTTTACCTGCGGAAAAACCGCTTTTCCCCCAAGAAAGAGAAGGAAGCTCACGTTAAAATTAAGGAGTTCAAAATACCCCTCAGTTCCTAACTCACGTCAATTCGACTGTTTCTTCTACCACCCACAGATTGGCTTCGACCAGTCTCCCACCTCACAGTCCTTATGCAAAAAGATATTGGCAGCTGCTGCGAACCCAGGAGGCATCTTGGCTGTCAGAGCGGCTCTGTCACCGTCCTGCCTCGGTCCTTTGTGTCTCTGGAGTGTCTTCCATGCACAGTGAGGGTCCAGTGGCCGCCCTGTGCCCTGGGCTCCTGAGCCAGCCAGCCGAGCTAGTGTTTGTCCACCTCACCACCCCCTCCGAGTTGTTAATACCGTGTTTCTGTTAATTGGGCTGTCATCTCATCAGTGGTTATTTATTAATAGATATTTAGAGCACTGGAAAAGTCGTCATGATAACCAGAGAATTTGCTAGAAGCCAGGAAACAGATGGGCTCTGCCGAATGTCAGAGGAGGGGTCTGCTCCAGTTCCAGGCCCACCCTGCACTGACAATGCAGAGAAGCAAATCCGTCATCCTTACTAGAGAGAGGCCGCCCCATCAGTGAGCAGCTTGCTGCACAGTGGGGGCAGTGTGGCTGCCCCAGGTCCACTTTGCTAAGCTGGGGGTCCCCGGCTGGGGAGAAAAGACAGCACTTGGGTCCTGCTTGGGTCCTGGCAGGGGCTCCTGACCAGGGATCAGTCAGTTCCCTCTCTTGCCTTGGTGCTCAACTACAGCTATTATGGGCTGAGAAGCTGGTTGGGGAGAAGGAGTACTCTGTCTTCTAGAATTTTCTGGGGACCATGACTCAGCTCCCTACAGTTATGCCCAGCCATGCTGGCAGCCCCACTCCTAAAACCCTCCCAGGAGAGTCTCACGCTGCAGATTTTGCCAGAAGAACCAAATGGTCGGGGTGGTCTGAGCAGACAGGTGGGGGTGGTGATGCCCAGTGAGGGGTCTTGTGCTGGCCCGCTGCCCTGCCCAGGCTGCTCGCTGGCCGTGCCCCCAGGATATCCCTCCCTGGAGACCGAACGCAGCACCCAGCCCACCTGTTGCTCTGGGGGCCCCGAGCCCATGCACAGCCCTGCCAAGTTCATCTGGCCCATGGTGAGGCGGTCACACAGCAGCGTCGTGACTCACATTCCCTCTCCTGTGGCTGTCCTATCTTTGTGGCCAGATGGGGTCATGGCTGCAGGAGCAGGGCTGGGACAGGACAGGGGCTTTGCCAGGGAGGGCAGAGAAAAGCCCAGCAAACCAGGAAGAATGGAGTATACAGCCACACGACCCCAGCAAGACGGCAATGGTGAGAGAATGCCTGGGGGACACCCGGGCAGTGGGCGGGCTCCAGTGGATACTGGCTATGGGACCGAAGCTCCAGGACCCAAGAGTCATGCACTCTCCCTGCTGCTCCGGGGCCTGGGGTCAAGCTGAGCCTACATCTATAAGCAGGGCCTTCAGCGGAAGTGGGGCCTGGGGAGGGCTGGAGTGGGAAGTGGTACAGGGGGCGGGGCAAGGTGCCAAGCCAGGCCGCTTCAGAACAGGCCAGAGGCGCAGGCAGAAGAAAAGTCAGACGCACTGAGCATCATTTTAGGAATGGGCTGGGGTGTGCTTTATTATTGGCCGATCGCCCTTTCCAGCTCCCTGTTGCTTGGGAACGTGTTTAATTTTTAATTATCAAAGTGATACATGAATACATTCTTGTAAACACTCGAATAATGCAAGCGGAACGAAGTACTTGTTGAAGATAGGTAGTGAAGTGGTTGCAAGGAGAGGTAGGGGGGTATGTAGGTAGAGAGAGACAGACAGATGAGTGGCTGGAGAAAGAGCCCGAGAGAGAGAGAGAGAGAGAGGAGGGAGGGAGGCCTATGTGGCTGTCCTTTGCCACGTGTCGCTGCTCCTTGGCCTCACTTCCAGGCCATTATGAAGAGATCCACTTCACTCAGTTCACGCGGCATGGTGTCCCACAATAAGGGTTACCATGAATTACAGCCCCACTCTCGGATATTTACGCTGTGCGTGTTGCTTTCTCATTGTTTTACGACAAGCATCCTTTTGCAGATTTAAAAATAGGTTTTACGAGCAGCTGGTAGGGGCATTAGTCCCTTGGGATCGGGGGCGGGGGCGCCTGGGGTGTGGGGACACCGGACTAGGATTGAAGCCAGTCCACTGAACAGCCTGCAAACGACTCCCGTGACTTGGCTGGCTTCTCCGAGCAGCTGCTGGTACTGGGGGCTGGGCTGCCATCCCAGACGCCCCTGGAAGGGCATCCCCCACACTGGAGTGGACGGATGCCTGTTGCTCATGACCCCATGGCCTGCTGCAGGTACAAAGCGGCCACATTCTAGCCACGAGTCTGTTGCAGGAAAAGGCACAAACTCTGTGTCCTGGCTCGATCCGGGCAGGTTACAGGCAGAGCCTGATGCCGAGTGAGAGTCTGCTAACCACCCTCCCTCCCAGCACCAGTTTCCCGCAGGCTCGCTCCCTGCCAAACACTACCACAATCAATCCCCGGCACAGCCCCGGTGGAGGGACAGGTGCTATTCTGAGCCATTTGCAGTCAGCATGGTGGGAGGAAGGCACGAGGGCCTGTCTGCACGCAGCGCTGACGTCACGGGTGAGTTTGCAGAGACGTGGATTCCTGTGTGGCTTTGGGAACAACCCCTCCTCCCGATCACGTGTCTCTGGCACACCTTTGTTCTCAAGCCTTTTGCCCGGGCCCTGGCCACCTCCAGCCCGAAGTCAAGGGAAAGATAAGAAGCCGCCAGCCGCAGAGGGCAGAAGGTGCTGGTCTGTGTATGAGGAAAAGGAGTCTGCTGTGGTCTTGTCACTTTCTCCGGCTCCCCACCCACTTGCTTATTGATGGGGCTCCTTGGGCAGTCTTCGCAGGCATGGTGCAGTCCCGTGCAGGAGAGGGAGAGCGAGAGCCAGCAGCAGCGGCGATCAGAACCTGCCTCTTGATCTCGATACCCACGTGCTGCCTTGACGTTCCCATCTGAAAAATGGGCCTGAGAACACGCTTCCCCAGAGACTCGCAGCGAAGGCTCCATGAGAGGGAGTGAATATCCACTAAGCACAGCACCCTCCACAGGGCACATGCACCGGAGCGGGCAGACACTGCCGTCACCGATGCCATCGCTCTGGAACACTCTCCCCAGCGTCCTCTGTCCTCTGTCCTGCCAGGCCAGGAGGTCTTTCCAGAGACCAGAGCTGTACTCTTCACTGTCTTACAAGGCAGGTCCTCAGGACTGGTTGAATGAAGGAATTTTTACACAGAATGTATACATATACATACATATTGTATACAATATTATACAGAACATATTTCTTCTCCCTTTGCCCTGGGCTGGCCACACACCTGCCTGGGTTAACAGAATGCAGTGGGCATGATGCTGCCTGACCTCCAAGCCCAGACCGTGGGAGACTTTGCCATTTCAGCCCTTGGCCCCTTGCAGCCCTGTGTGCCATGGAGGAGAACCCAGGCCAGCCTCCTTGAGGGTGAGAGACAGGTGAAGAAGATACCCGGTGTGTGCAAGCCATCCCAGTCGGGTCACTGCCGACAGCCGCCGAGGTGATCCCCGCAGAAGCCAAGCCCGACCTGTGAGATCGTGGGCACACAGAGGGTTGCCATGTAAAGCCGCCATATTTGGGGGCAGTTGTTTGCATGGAGATAGGTAAGAGAGAAGGGAAGCTGGGGCAAAAGTGAGCTTGGTGTTCCTGAGAGGCGAAGGAGGGCAAGTTGGGAGCGGCTGGAGCAGCTGGCCGGATTTCGGAGGGTGGACTTGCTCCAGCTCCGAGAAAGGCAGTCCGATGCTGTCAGGAGAGGCCCTGCCAGGCACGGGGGCTCAGGAGGGCTGAGAGGCACTCACCCCTTCTACGGCTCCTGTCCCAGGTACGGCAGACAAGGGAAGCAAAGGCAGAGGCCAAGGATAGCTCTGAGCTGCGCCAGGAGCTCCGTGCGAGCTCGGGTCGTAAGGGGCTGGGGGCAAGGGCAGGGGCCACACCAGAGGCTATCATGACACGATGCCAGGGACCTCACGGTCCACAGTGAGCTGGGATACTGTGGGCAATGACGTGAGCACGTGCAAGACTTCCGAAGCAAGAAGAGCCAGGAGCTGAGCCCCATTCTTTAGGGTGGGCGCTGCGGTGTGGGCAGAGCAATGCAAGACTCCCTCTCCCACTCTCCTTGTTTCCCATCAAGGAAAGCACTCTCAGAGCCAGAGAAAAAAGGAAAAAAAATACGGCTGCAAGAACTGAATCCCAAATAAGAGGAGACAGTTGCAAGAGTGCACTTGCTGTTCCCTAGCCAAAGCGGATTTCCTCCCTGAGCTCAGGTTGAGCTCCGTGCGGGGTGGGGCGCGCCGTTAGTCATCGTTAGTGCAATGTCAGTCTACCTGCATCCCAGGTCCCCAGAGCTGCTGAGCAGGGCGCATACAGCTGCCCAACTCCCCGTCCCACGTCCAACATCAGACCCCGGGCTGGGGGCAGGGACCAGGAGACTGCTGCGTAGTTAGCAAACATATGGGAGCAGCTCACTGGCGCTATTCTAAACAAACCCAACATCACTCCCCCCAACCAACTTCTTCCTAACAAGGCCATGTGGAAGGTTCTGGACAGCTTGAGTCTCCTCCATCTGAAGCGCTTGGGATCAGAAGTGTTTCAGATTTCAGAAGTTTCTGGATTGGGGCATATTCGCATAGATTTTGCCAGCTGAGCATTCTTAATCCAAAATTCAAAAATCTGAAATGAGCCCCAGCTGCTCAGGAAACTGCATTCAAGCCGGCGCCGCGGCTCACTAGGCTAATCCTCCACCTGCGGCGCAGGCACCCCAGGTTCTAGTCCCAGTCGGGGCGCCGGATTCTGTCCCGGTTGCCCCTCTTCCAGTCCAGCTCCCTGCTGTGGCCCGGGAGTGCAGTGGAGGATGGCCCAGGTCCTTGGGCCCTGCACCCGCATGGGAGACCAGAAGTACCTGGCTCCTGGCTTTGGATCGGCGCAGCATGCCAGCCACAATGCACCGGCTATAGCGACCGCTTTGGGGGGTGAACCAACAGAAAAGGAAGACCTTTATCCCTGTCTCTCTCTCTCTCACTGTCTAACTCTGCCTGTCAAAAAAAAAGGGGGGGGGACTGCATTCAGAGCACTTCAGATCAGGGATGCTCAACCTCGGCTGTCCCGGTTTTAGAGAAGAGAAAATGGAGAGCCAGGGGCTGACACGGTGGCGCGATGGGCTACGCCGTGCTCCCTAACAACATTGTGGCAGCCCACATCAGAGTGCCTGGTTGGGGCCCCGGCTCCTCTGCTTCCAATCCAGCTGACTGCTAATGCGCCTAGGGAGCTGCAGATGATGGCCCAAGCATTTGGACTAGGATAGAGCTTCAGGCTCCTGGCTTCAGCCTGGCTCAGCCCAGGCTGATGCAGCCATCTGGGGAGTGAACCAGCACATGCAAGATCTCTCTCTCTCTCTCTTTCTATCTCTCTGTCACTCTGCCTTTCAAATAAATAAATACTTAATTTTTTAAAGATTTATTTATTTATTTGAGCAGTAGAGTTACAGACAGTGAGAGGGAGAGACAGAGAGAAAGGTCTTCCTTCCGTTGGTTCACCCCCCAAATGGCCACCACAGCTGGAGCTGCGCTGACCCGAAGCCAGGTGCCAGGTGCTTCCTCCTGGTCTCCCATGGGGTGCAGGGCCCAAGCACCTGAGCCATCCTCCACTGCACTCCTGGGCCACAGCAGAGAGCTGGACTGGAACTGGCTCCCATATGGGATGCTAGGGCTACAGGCAGAGGATTAACATACTGCGCCATGGCACAGGCCCCAATACTTAATTGAGAGAGAGAGAGAGAGAGAAAGAGACCAGGGTACAGGGAAAGAGGCTGAGCTGGGACTTGAGCGTGGGCGGTCAGGCTAGCGGCAGCCCTCATGCCCCCGGGCTCTGCTGCCTCTTGTAGGTTCCTAAGAAGCTCCATAGGCATCTTCCTGTACTCTTGCCATTTGAAAAGCACTGCTCTAAAGAGTCCTAGGGATGGGAGAGATCAACGCTGTCGCCAGCTTCAGAAATGGGAAAGAAATAAGACCCCGGAGTCTGTCATAACAGTCATTAAATGGAAGGTTTGTGGACACTTGGAGAACTCGTGAACACCAGGAGCCAGCGTGGGTTCACCAAGCAGGAGCCAAGTGGAACTGAGCGCATTTTTTTACTGAGAGCGCTGCAGACCAGGGAACGAGGGAAGAATGGAACAGTTCCCAACAGCGTTCCATTCTCTGATGGCTGGGACAGTCGGGGGCAGTGAAGTGAAACAACGGGCCGTAAAGACAGACTGACTTGGGGCTGTGCAGAAAGAGAACCCAGCCCCCGTCTCCTTGGATGGGAACAAAGAAGGATGCTGCTCCGACTGCTCCGGCAGCCAGAGTGGAGATGCTGGAGATGCTGAGTGCGCGAGATGGACAGGACCTGAGTCTCTGGTGACATCACGGGCCACCGCATCAACCAACCCAGAAACTGCCTCTGTCTCTGGGCTTCTTGCTATGTGCGATCTTCGGTTGCCGTGTTGCTTAATGCGGTCTGGTTTAAGGTTTCTGTAACCTGCAGGGAAAAAAATTTCCTGGCTGATACAAAGGGGAATGCCCTGGGTATGATGTATTTCCAGTTCAAAGTGATGTGACGGTAGTCTTCGGGATAAAATGGAGACACGAGGACTTATTTAGCGATGCTCTTTGCATCACTGGAGATTCACAGCAGCTCTGAAGTTGACCAGAGCCTGCTGGAACAAGACGAGCGGTATCTGTGTGACAGCCAGGTGCACGCTCGGAAAAGTTGCACGCCTGTATCTTTAAAAGGAGCCCCAGGCTGGTAGAATTCAATCTTCTGGGATTTGTTTGGATTTTGCCTGAAACACCTCATTTGTGTCTGCGTATTCCTAAGCCCGCTGCGTGCCTCAGACTCCCCCGGGCTTCTGTTTGCACACCTGATGCCAGGTTTGTTTTCAGCTACTCTCTCGCCTCCTGCACAGGTGCGAGGCTTCCTGACTTGGGCGTTTCTCCCTTGACCTTGTCCTTTTTTCCTGGGTTAAATTGGACCCTTGCCCAATGATGCTTCAGCAGTGACCCCGGCCTGTCTCTGGTCTCAGTCCAAATAGGAGTGGCGACTGACTGGCGTTTGACACTGAAGCAGAATTGTAGGTTCATGACAATGATGATGGGAGAAGACCCAGCCCTCGGATCTGGCCGCGCTGGATGGCCCACTCGGCGGAGAAAGCCTGATCACCTCATTTGCAAACATCTCAAATCAACATCAGGCAAAGTACTGACTGACAAACCATAGCTTTAAAACAATCTTATAGGTGGCAGGAATAATAAGCTGAAAAACATATTTTTAAATCTCAACTACTGAAGCAGCTTATAGCAGTTTATGCTTAAAAAAAATGAGCGCTCTAAAACCAAATGGAATGTTTCTTTAGAATGATCAAGGGTGTGATGCTGCTGCACAAAGGTGAAGAGCCTCATAGGATACAGGCGAAGGTACAGAGTCTACACAAGGGAGGCGGTGTCCCACTGAGGATCTCTGGGGCTCCATGTTGGAGAGAGGCTGCCGGGGGCATCAAAGGGGAGAGAGCCGGGGCCACAGGATGAAGTCTGCACAGCTCCAGGCCCCTAAGCCAGAACCAGTTCTGGAGCTTACAGAAGACAGAAGGCTCAACCTATACTCAGGGACAATTTTCCATGTGATATGACTTTTTAAAGAGATTTATTATTTATTTGGGAGGCAGAGTTACACACAGAGAGAGGGACAAACAGCAAGAGGTCTTCCATCTGCTGGTTCACTTCCCAGTTGGCCACAACGGCCAGAGCTGCGCCGATCCAAAGCCAGGAGCCAGGAGCTTCTTCTGGGTCTCCCACGTGGGTGCAGGGGCCCAAGGACTTGGGCCATCTTCCACCTGCTTTCCCAGACAGTAGCAGAGAGCTGGATCAGAAGTGGAGCTGCTGGGACTCGAACCAGTGCTCATGTGGGATGCTTAACCTACTACACCACACACTGGCCCCTAATATGATATAACTTAAGGCAAGTTCATATGACTTAACAAGTGCCAGGGCTGCGGAATCAGGCCATCCCAAGGTCAAATACCAGCCCTGCCACCTGCAAAATGCGTCCATGTGGACAGGTCAGTTTCCCTGAGACTGAGCTGGAGCATCTATAAAATGGAGCTGAGAATGCCCGCCCCACTGGGGGATCTGAGCTTGTCCACCCACAGGGCCTGGCACGGTGCGCTCAGTGCTCTGTCGCTCTCCTAAATGACGGCGACCAGAGCGAGGTGGCGGGATCCCCATCCTTGGAGTGCTAAGCAGAGGTTGTGTCAGCTCATCAGGAATATCACAGAGGATTTTTATGCTCCGGGTTGGAGGTTGAAATAGCTGCTTTCTAAGGCCCTTCAAACTGTATTTCTAGATCTTAAGCCGTTGCAAGGGCCCAGACTTCTGTTCAGGCCAGGGATAGTAATTTACTACTGGAATTGAAATTCCCTGCTGGCCCAAGGGCTCAGAAGTCTCACCGTCTGAATTACTGTTCGTGTAGGCCACGCGTGTGCCGGTGGACATCTGTGTCTATCCATGCGTGTGCCTGGAGCCCTGCCCCTCCGTGAGGCATCCAATTACCGTGTGGGAAGACAGTGCATTTAACAGCATAATGATGGGGTGGCTTCTGCCATGATCCCGGCCCATGCTCCTCCCAGCTCCTCTGTCAAGTCTGCTCACAGAGCCGCCTCCCTCTGTGGATCTCTGTGACGTCCGTCCTCGGGGGGGACAACTTAGCACCGAGGTCCTTAAGGCTGCAGATTCTTTCCAACAGCAGAGGGAGGGTCAGCCTTGCGAGCGGCGACTTCGTAATCGTGGGTAGAGCCCTGTCCAGGGCTGCCCCTTTTCCCAGGACAATTCCTTAAGCACCTGGAATTTGGCTTCAGCCCCATTGGTTTCCCTCCCTGGGCTTTCTGCACCCTTTCCAAAGCCATTTCTTACCCCACCCGGGGCGTCCTGGGCCTCTCTGTCATATCAGCTCCCCCCTCCTGGAGGAGACGCATCGGACACACACACACATCCCTACTGAGCAGGGACGTCCCTCAGAACACAGCGCTGCGCCAAGAACGGTGCCTCTCCCCTGGGAGCAAGGGTGCACGCCTATCAGGGAAACAGAGGCAAGCGGTCCCCGAAGGCGACAAACCCTTCCAGTCTCTGCGGAGACCAGGAGGCGGGCGGGGAGGATGCCGGTCCTAAGGGAACTAGAGGGTGGCAGAAATATGCCGGGGAAGGAGGCGTCCCTGGGATACTGCCTGTCAGTCCACGTGGGCAACTGTCTAAGAAAAACTCGGAACCTTATATAGAGAGCTTCCGTCCTGCTCTCGCAGCTGTGTCTCCTAGCAACTAGGTAGGCTTGATGTCTCCACTTCGCAGACAGGAAGCCCAAGGCTCAGGGCCACCAAGAGCACAGACCAGAGGGGAGACTTCAAAGCAGGTCCCTGACTTCCAGCTCCCGTGTCCCTTCCAGCATATCTGTTCTCTCGGAAGCTGTCAGGAGTGGGCTCTGGCCGTGGCTGGGCCATCCCCTGCTGAGGGGAGCTCTCCCACACCCCTAGGGACTTCCTCTCCTGTCACCTATGCATGGCTTGAGGGCCCCTAGCTGGCTTCTTGGGCTCCTTGACCCCCAGCAGGAGCTCTGAGGAGCTCCTTTGCTTGTCACAGCTCCTCCGGTCTGCATGCCCCCCCCCCAGACTGTCCCCATGTGGAACAGCAGCTAGAGGCAGAAGGGCCCCCCAGAAGGCTAGCTGGCCCCCAGAGCAAGCCTGGTGGCCACACAGATGGGCTGTCTCTGCTTCTGAACTGTGTGGTCCTGCTGCCATGCCATGGGGTCCTTTACAAGCTGCCTCCCGAGTTGTTCTCTACTTATTGTCGTTATTACTATTGATCCACCCTTTAAATAGCGCAGGCCCCAAGGCTCAATTTAAACCATCAATCACATGGCTAATTCCCTTATTTGAGATACGGCTACTTCTGAGACTCTGGATGCCTCCCAAAACCCAAGAGAGGTGGACAAAATCCTCTTTGAGGGAAACTGAAGCACAGAGCAATGGGGAGCTTGGTCAAAGGCCCCACAGCAGAGCAGACAGTGGGTTCCTGATCCCCTGATCCCTGCTCAGCTCCTGGTGCCATCTCCCCTCCTGCTGAGGGGTGCTCTGAGTCCAGCCGAGACCCTAAGATCCATCAAAGACTCCCTTATATCCTCTGAAAAGAGCAGGTCCTCCATGCAGGGACTGTAGGTGTAGGACCGCCCCTGGGATCCGGGTGGCCCTTCCCCCACTTCTCTGCTTGAGTTCCTACCTGTTCTTCCCTCCAAACCTCTCAGGTGCCAAGGTCTGCTTTGCACAAGCAGGCGGACTTGTGTGTTGTCGGTGGGGGGCAGGGGGCTGGAGGAGGATGCAGCCCCGCAGCTGCCTGCCTTTTCCATTCTGGGAATATTGGCAGGAGGCGAGGAGAGAAGGCAGTGTGTGGGTACGCGAGCTTCCTTAGAAGCACGGAACATCGTGTCTTCCCGTGGGGCACCATAACCTCTTTCGGAAGCCAGTGGGGAGCAGGCTCTCTCTTCTCCGGGCTCATGGGCCGGCAGCTGTGTTGCCATCCGGGCCCTTCTGTTGTAGGGCGGAGGCTGATGGGCCACGTGGGCAGCATTCACCCAGTGCCAAAAACACTGACAGACGGACAGCACCCAGAGCCCGCCGGCCCCTGCTGGCCCCCGCCGGCCCACGTGTCCTGCTCTTCCCAGGCTGTTAGTGCCTGACCTCCGGGGGTGTCCATGCCCCTGCCCAGCAGCCACACCGTCTCCCGAGCTCCTCCTGCCACCTTCACCTGTCAATGGAAGTAGGCATGAAGCCAGCCCCTTCTTCAGTCTTCCGCCGCCCCTTGCAGGAGGGGGTGGCCCCTCCCCTGTTTCATCTCAGAGGGGAGCGGGCACGGGCGCAGCTGATGGATGGGAAGTTTAGAAAACGAAGTCCTGCAAATCGATAGAAGAATATACAAGCGATGCATCATGTGGGCTCCTCTTGTCTGAGCTGCAGTAAATCAAAAGCAGCGAATGCCAGGCTGGGGTTAGCAGACCTCAGCCTTCCCCGAGGGCAGGGCTGTGTCCTGATCAGTCTCTCCAGCCGGAGCACGCATTTTCTACGTCAGTGGGCCTAGAGACAAGCCTGGATATGGTAGTTTTCCTCTTCACAGCCCTGCAACCCACTGCATGACTCCTGTCTTCTTTCCTCTCCCCTCTGCGACCCGATGTCCCCTTGTAGAGGCGCCGTGTACCGTGGGCCTCAGGGGCCTGACACCCAGCAGCGCATCCCTGGGGCTGTGACCGTGACATCAGTGCGCACGGGCCCTGCAGCCCCATGGCCGCTCCAGTGCCTCCACCTCCAGTGCTGGCTGAGCAGCTGCTGCGAGGAGACATGGGGGGGGGGCAGAGCCGGCCCCCGCCATGCTGTCCCTGGAAGCCTGGGGAGGCAGGAACCCTCTGCCCCCATGTCTTGGCGTTACCAGGCAATCCCCATGGCTCTGTGATCTCACGCCCAATCGTGATCATTTGCTCCCTCAAGTATCTTCTCCCAGCCCAGCTAGGACTTGTCACCTCTTGATCTGTCACCTTTCCATCTTGCGTTCTGATCAACCATCACCGTCAGTCCATGGCTATGCCCTCAGCTCCCTGTGCCTCTCCACCTCCTGGTCACTTAGCACAACCTCCGGCCTGGTTAAAACTTCGCCCCTCCGTGGGGCCCGCACTTGCAAGAGGAATGCTCAGGAGAACACCCAGGGTGCTGAATGGCTTGCTGTGAATTTGTGATCCCCCGCTCGAGCGTGCTCCAACACGCCTCCGCTCCACTCATTCTCCCAGAGCAGCGGCCACACCTTCCTGCTCTCCTTAAACCTCCACCTCCGGCCCCACCCTCATGTCCATGGATGACCTTGCTGGCCGGTCACTGAGAAACCAGGAGCAGCCCACGAGGACACTCCCACTCCCACGATTGCCCCCCGCCCCACGCCTGCTTTCAGCTTTCCTTCTCTCCGGCATGGGGATGGACTGCCTTGGGCTGGCCAGGGTTGGCCCCGGCGACTCCTGCACAAGTTTCTGCCTCTTTCACCAAGTCCAGTGCGGCCCTTGGCCACCTGCCTGCTCTGTCCTGCCTCTCCCCTGTCCTGGTCCACGCCCAGCAGCAGGTGAGCCTGTGCTGCTGCTCCCATCTTAGGAAAGGAAAGAAGGGAAGGGAAAGGGGAAGGAGGGAGCAGGAGAAGAGAAAAGAGGGAGGGGGAGTGGAGGAGAGGAGAGGAGAGAGGAGTGGAGGAGAGAGTGGAGGAGAGGAGGGGAGGGGAGAGGGGAAGAGAGGGGAGGGGAAAGAAGAGGGGAGGAGAGGAGAGGGGAGGGGGGAGGAGAGAAGAAGAGGAGGGGAGGGGGAGTGGAGGAGAGGAGAAGAGGAGAGAGAGGAGGAGAGGAGGGGAGGGGAGAGGGGAAGAGAGGGGAGGGGAAAGAAGAGGGGAGGGAAAAGAAGAGGGGAGGAGAGGAGGGGAGGGGAGAGGGGAAGAGAGGGGAGGGGAAAGAAGAGGGGAGGGAAAAGAAGAGGGGAGGAGAGGAGGGGGAGAGAAGAGGGGAGGAGCGGAGAGGGGAAGGGAGAGGAGAGAAGGGAGGAGAGAAGGGAAGAAAAGAGGGGAGGGGAGAGGGGAGGGGAGGAGAGGAGAGGGGAAGAGAGTGGGGAGGAGAGGAGAGGAGAGGAGGGGAGAAGAGAGAAGAGACCACCTTCTGTGTGCACCTCCCCTGGCTGCCCACAGCACCTCCTGGAGGGACTGCGGGCCCTCACCTGGCCATCTCTTCTAGACCACGCGGGTTCTCCTCCCTGCCACTACCCAGCATGCTTGTCAAGGTCACCATGGCCTTCTGTGGGCGGGGACGTCTCGGTCCCATCTCAGGGGACCTGGCAGCAGCATGCGGCAGCAGGGACCCCTCCCTTCTTTCACAGGAGTTACAGACCCCAGAGGCTCCCGCTTTTCCTCCTGCGCTGGCTCCCCCTTTGTCTGCCACTGCCTTGACGTTGGAATTGCTCAGGGCTCTGCCTGTGAGCCTCTCCCATTTTTCTCTCCACACACAGCCCCTTGATAATCCCACCCAGACGCATGGCCTTCAACTGGCTTTAAATGCGATCTATGTGGTGAAGACTCCAAATTTATATCCCCTCTGAACTCCGCCTAAGCCCTTCCGAGACTGCCCGGCCAGAGGGCTGAAGTCCCCAATCCCGAAAGGGCCACGCGAGCTCCCACGGCCATTGGTTTCCAGAACGTGTGGTCTGGCCCTGCCTTGCCCCCCGGTGATGCCCAGAGTCTGTGACCGTGGCGCCCACCTCGGGCCTTTGTGCAATGCTGTCCCCCACCCCCAAGGACTCCCAGCAACCCTCCCTCTGCTCTGAGGCTGCCCAACTGCTTCTTCAGGTTTCAAGCCCTCCGGGAAGCCCGCGCTGCCTCCCTTCCCAAGGTGAGGAACGATGTGCCCCTCCAAGCCTGGGTAGAGCTACGTTTAACTCTGCTATGGGAATTTCCAGATGGCAAGTCCACCCACTGGACAGTGAGCTCTCGAGGGCAGCTGCTGTCCAGTTACCCTGGTTTCTCTTTGAGGTCTCTGCCCGCTGCCTACCTACCACCTCTCTCCTCTTTGCTCCTGCAACGATGCTCTCATCTCGGTTGAGGTGGGTGGGAACATGCCGGCTGCCTGGGGGCCTCCTGGGGTGGGGTTCCTGCAGCCAGTCCTGCCAGGGCCGTGCAGGCTGCGGGCTCCTGTCCTCAGCTAAGCACGTCCACGGCTGTCTTCCATCCTGTGCCCTGAGACCAGAGAGGAAGCAGCCATCTGCGACCCTGAATGTCACCTGCTAAAGACAAGAATGGGAAGACAGAAGCAAACAGGGACAGCTTAAATCATGGGGTCTCTGGCCCTTGACTCTGAATTCTGGTGACGTGGAAGCAAACAGACAAACACAGCCGTTCTCTTGGGCTAACCCTGTCCAGTTGAGTTGCTGTGACCCAATGCTGAGCAGGTGCCCAGTGGAAACAAACTCCCAAGGTGGCAGGGCCCCCGGAGGGCACAGAGGATGGCGGTGGCCACATGGATCGCCTGCCACATGGCAAGCCGGGGCTGTGTTCTCCTGCTTTTGCCTGGGCTGCCCACCTCGCCCGCCTCTTCTGCTCCATCCATGCAAAGGAAACCTCTTCCAACTCCCAGCCTGAATGGCCCTCACCCGCTGTCCCTGCTCTGTGCACACAGATTACCTGGGCATGACTGGTCCTATAACTGTTCACAGCAGGCCCCAGCCTTCCTGCTGGGGGGGCCCTGAGAGTGGGCCAAATGTTCATTCCCCCTAACCAGTACCCCTCCTATACCCTTTCCCCCACCCAGAGACTACAGAGCTGCCTGACACATCCGTTCATTTTTTTTTTTTTTTTTGACAGGCAGAGTTAAACAGTGAGAGAGAGACAGAGAGAAAGGTCTTCCTTCTGTTGGTTCACCCCCCAAGTGGCCGCTACAGCTGGTGTGCTGCGCCGATCCGAAGCCAGGAGCCAGGTGCTTCTCCTGGTCTCCCATGGGGTGCAGGGCCCAAGCACTTGGGCCATCCTCCACTGCACTCCCGGGCCACAGCAGAGAGCTGAACTGGAAGAGGAGCAACCGGGACAGAACTGGCGCCCCAACCAGGACTAGAACCCAGGGTGCCGGCACTGCAGGTAGAGGATTACCCTAGTGAGCTGTGGTGCCAGCCTAGTTCATTTTTGGTTATTGGAACTTTCTGGACGAATCTCTGGGCTGCCCACCTCTTCCGGCCAATCCTACTTGACTGTCCATATCACCTTACCTGCTGTCCCATGCCGGGTGACTGCCCTCGCCACCTTGTCCTGGCTTGGTTGTCTATAAATGCACTTGGAGTTCAAGATCAGCAGCAGCCGCGTCCGAGTCTGGCTTTCCACGCTCTCTTCCCGGCGTCAGCGCGGTGCACACAGCGGGAGAGGGCACGTGCTGAGCAAATGCTGTGTTTGGGCGAGCGTGGCGCTGGCTGCTGGCCTCGGTGGGGCGGCCCCTTTGAAGGAGGCTGGTGGCCTGCCACCCTTCTCAGAAGGCCTTCCAGACACCAGGCTTGTGGTGAGGGCCCAGACCCCCGACCCCACGCAGAGATTCCAGAAGTGCTTAGAGGCCTGGCTTTTATTTCTGACAGCAGATTTCTTCAAGTTCATCCAAGTTCTTGGTGGCACAGGCCCTTCAAAGGGCCCACACTCCCCCTACTCCTCTCCTCAGCGCTCCTCTGTCGTCTGCTTCCTTTTGGCCCCTTTCTTTGCCGGATGATTGCTAGGTACAAAGGAGCTTCCATCTGGGGGCAGATAAAATCTAGGAATCCCTAGACAGGCCTCCCTAGAAATTCCCAAATTCGGGAAAAACAGAACGCACAGGACCTCGCCCACAAAGGCAGCAGTGGACTCTAGGGAACAGGAGCATTGGGCCCATGAGCTGTAGAAGACTCTGGCCCCTGAGCCTTGGGAACCTAAGCCCATAGCTCGACGGGGCCGAGGAGCTGAGAGATCGTCTCATCCAGGGGCCCAGACGCAGACGCCACAAGAACCAGGCAGGTGATGTGCAAGGCGGCTTCAGAAAGCTCATAGGAAAATACATGTTTCCCTTTCCCTCGTGAACGAGCGACGTGGGGTTTTGATGACACCGACCCCACCTTGACTGTCAGAGCTTGTCTTTGCCAGCGAGCAGAGCCCGAGGTAAACTCTTACTGCTAGGCTTTTCTCAGGGTTGCCCCAGGAGGGGGCAGGGGGAGTGAGTCGGGAAGGGGTGGGTTGACAGCATCAGCTTGTGTTATCAAGCTGGCCAGCACCAAGGACAACCCAGTTGGGAAAACTGGGAAAACTGCCCCAGTTTCTAGAAGGCAGAGGGAAGGTTTGTCTGCCAACTCCAATATCCCGTCTGTCGGAGGCTGGCCTCGCTGGGCGCTAGCTTCCCTTCCCCTCTGGATCTCAGCCTGCGACAGCCAAACTATACCCCTCTGCATCCCACGTCGTGGTGCCCCCAGTGCCGGAGGTGGGAGGCCCCAGCAGGCAGTGCAGACAGCGCCCCCGGCCGGCTCTGGCGGGGCTGCACCATCTCTGCTGGAGCCCCTGCAGACTGCTCCCTGCTGCGCAGGACAAGAGGTGGGCCAGGCCAGGGTGGCGCAGCGGTGCCCAGGAGGTGTCTGAGACGGCGCACCCGGCACCACGCCCTACACCTTGACTTCCACCCTCAACATACAAAAGGAGGCCTCCACTTTTGCAGTCAGAGAACTTCGCCTCTTTTCTGAAGGGGGAGGGGACGTGCACTCAGAGTCGCCTCTCAATGCACGTTAGATGCTAGTGTGAAGGCACGAGGATTCGGCCGAACAGCCTTCACCGCTCCCAGAGCTGTGGCTGCTAGCCCCTGTCTTCTCTCCCTACCCCCAGCCTCGATTTCCCTCACTTTTGGGCAGCACCTGGTCAGCGTGGGTTGCTTACCTGGAGGGGCTTGGTTATTCTTCCCTGATGCATGTGGACTCCTTGTGGCCTTGCCCTTGTGTGAGTCATGGTCACCATGCCCAGAGGAGCCACAAGCGATGGCCTCATGAATCGTCTGAGTGCCAGACATAATTCTCTCTCCCTGCCCCCCGTCCCCCGTAGCCATAACAATCCTGGTTTCTTGTGGTAGTCAGGGTCATTAATCCCACCGTCAGAGTCATTATTTTCTTTCCCTGATGGTCCACTGGCATGAAGAGCCGAGAATGTGTCAATAATTGCTGCAACTTCCAGTTCAATAGCATCTTCTTGTTATCCCCGGCAGCCGCACCTGTCGTCTGGGAGTCAGGCCCTCCCGCCTGGCACAGGCTGAGTTTTCCAGCAGGGGAGGCACAAAGTGTTCAAGGGACCCACAAAGGCCCACAAAGTGCTAGACCTTCTCCCAAGTGTTCAAGGGGTCACCAAGAATAAGAATGAGTGACAAACCCCCCTGCCATCCCTTGAGTCCCACTTCTGTGGCTTCCAGCTGCTGGGGACAGGGTGGCACATATGGGTCACTGTTTCACACATATCCCTGTAGCAGGTCCTGGAGCACAGGACCTCCAACTCTATGGGATTGTCCCCTGAGTTGGTGCCTTGGCTTAATAGGACATGTTGCTATTTCCTGGGCTCACAGGGTGACCGAATATTTTATAAGACCGTGGGGTCCAATGACCATGGGACTGCTGACATACTTCCTGGGTGACTTGGGTCTCTTGGTCTGAGACCATGTCAAGAACGGGGGTATTCTGTGTTCCCTCAAGAGCTGGGGGAGGCTCTGTAGACTGGGAAGGCTGACCTGAATCCACAGTAGTATGAAATCTGGTGAGGCTAACTTGTCGCTCCTTCCCGAGCTAAGGGGTCTGATGCAAGCCACCTGTGCTGAGTGGAGTCTTCGAGGAGTGGGGCCATGGCCAGGGCTCAGTGTCCCTCCGAAGCTGACTGGTGGGGGTGTCCAGATGTGGCCGTCGCAACCCCAGACTTGATGAGAGGGAGCCCGTGCTGGTGGCCCATGCAGAGGCTCCATCCCTGCCACCAGAGTCCCTCTCCACTGATGAGAGAGGCCGGCTCACAGCCCAGGACAAACCATTTTCACCCTCTTCCCTGATGGCTGAGAACCGTCTCTGCCAGAGCTGCCTCTGGGGGCATTAACAGGAAACCCGGGGTCTGTGTGTCTGTGCCTGCCTCCTGGGTTCATCCACACATCTCTTCTCAAGGCTTCCTTGCCCATGCTCCCCCAGTCTAATTCTTTCTAAGCCCCAGACGCAGCAGGGAGGCCAGGAGTCTGTGTGTATCCACGTTCCAGGCCACAAGTCCCCCTATGAAAAGCTCATGACCAAGTGCACGTCCCGTGGCTCCATCCTCGACAGGATCTCCATCACCACTGATCGCAGAGACATGTCTGAGATGCTCTGGCCCATTTGCTATACTGTTTTGCCCTCCTTTCTTGGCCAGTGGCTGGGAGCCCCCTGAGTCCGTGGATGTCAGCTGCGGGATGGGGTTGGTGCAGCGACAGCGGGCTCTGTTCATGCATTCGTTTACTTGTGCCTTTCCCCCTCATGCGTGCCTCTGCCTGAATGTGCCATTTCCCCCACACAGTCACTCTGTCTTCCTCGCGACTCCACGACTCAGCGGGTCTGACGTGAAGCCGGTCTACAGTGAGAAGCGTGGGTCTCGCCCTCTCGGGCTCCCTCTCGGCCATGCCCATAAGTACACCAATGGGGCTTTGGAAGGTGCGGGTGGCCTGGTTCCAGGGCGCTCAGGGTCTGCACCCGAGCTGTCCTATTGAGGCTTTGCCTGGACTCCCCACAGCGTCCTTGTCTCCCACACGTACCGCCAGACCCTCTGCTCTGCTGTGACCTACAGTCCCAGTGCCGGGGCAGCTGGTACCACAAGCTAAGCCCTCCAGAGAGCCCTCAAAACAGCCCCTGACAGATGGGTCAGAACAGCACCCCCAGGTGTCCCCTCTACAACCTCAGGGACCCACAAAGGCCCACAAAGTGCTAGACCTTCTCCCAAGTGCAATGCAGCAACCAGTCTGCCCTTGGAGGCTGTGTTCTAGAATGTTCCAGACTACTAGGCCCCTTAGAAACGGCACCAGTATGGCAGGCTCCCAGATCTCTGTGTGGTCACCTCCTCACTAGAGAGTTCACAAGCGCCTTCCTGGAGCAGCCCCGGTTTGCCATCTTTGTGCTCTGTAGGTGTAGTTTGCCTGTCATCTGTGTGGCGCACAGGGTGACATTCTGCAGAAGTCCCTTTGGACTGTGTGATGACAGAGAACAAGAGCGCGAGCACAGCCCTGGGGTGGAACAACAAATGCGTCCCCACCGCGTGCCGATGAACGCTTTTGATCTTCCCCACGGATGGGGAAGAAGACATTTGCGTGATCAATAGCTTCATTCAAATGCCAGGGGCTATCTGACCCGCTCCAGCAAAATCCCACATCTGGCACGGAAGCGGTACTCCGAGGTGCCACCTGGTTTGGTGAATGCCGGTCCACAGTCATTCCCCAAGGTCAGTTTGGCTTTAGCAGGGGCAGGAAGGGGAGCACCAGCTCCGGGTGCTGTAGGGTTAGCGATCTCTGCACTTTCTCCCAGGGTGTGGCTGTCACCCCGCAGATCTGCTGTCCTGTCTGAGCTGCAGTGCGGTTTCCCAGCCTCCCATGTGGCCCGGCTACCGTCACAGCCCTTCCTCCGTGGCTGGTGGAAACAAACGGAAGGCTTCTGCCGGTTCTTCAGTGTGTCTGTCCGACTACACACCCCAGGCCGGGGCGGGTGAGGAGCAACCGCGGTGGTCCGTGGGTCCCTGACCTTCTGTAGCACACTAGTGGATCAGATGTCCCGCTGTCTCCCAGTCCCTGTTGTCAGTATTGGGTCAGACCCCACATCCGGCAGTCTTAGCTAGGGGCATCCTCCCCTTTCCCCCTAGCACACATACCGCAGCAAATGGGGCCCGTCCCTTTGAAGCTGAGTGGGGGAGGGTTTGTCCTATGCACCTGCAGGGTCCTTCCCTGAGGGACCCTCCCCCTCCCCCATGCAGAATGCTGCATCTCTGAACGGACTTGGGTCTGGACACTAGGTGAGCATCCGATACCACCTGGAGAGTGGATTTTCTGTGTAGGACCTGGGAGCTTAACAGTTGATGACTGTTTCTTCCTATTTTAAAAGATGACAGGAGGTTAGCCACGCCCTGGCCAGCTGCCCACCGCTCCGATTAACCGCAGTCTAATGTCCTCACCACTCAAGGCACCCTGGCTGCCTCTCCAGCCTCCCTGCCACCTCCTGCCTCTGCTCTTCCAGAACCCGCAGTGCCCGTGGGCTGCAGGAAGCCCAGCTGCACCTCAGCCCAGGCCCACTGAGGGTCCCGGGGGACCCTGGTGCGCCCCCTTCAGCCAGGGCACCTGGCTCCTCCTGCATTTCCCAGAAAACAGAGTTTGTGGCGAAGGCTGATGGGCTGCTCCTCTGTCCAGGACCACAGTCCCAGGGAGGAGAGGGAGGGAGGGAGGGGCAGAGCGACTCTGAGGATGCGTTACTGAGCTGCCTGCCGCCAAGTGGGACTGATTGCTCAATCTTGCAGACCATTTCAAGAAGCCGTGGGGAGGGAGAAGCAGGAAAGAATTTTCCACTGGCTCCCATTTTCCGTTGATCAAAGTTTTGCCTTGCTAGGCATTCACTCCCCGGCACTTTCAGGCTACACACACATGGGTGCTGAGTGGGGTCGGCAGCACCCACAGCCCAACATCAAAAAGGAAGCTGGGGCTGAGAGGCAAGGGGCCACGGCACACGCGGCACAGGAAGCAAGCGGGCACTGTCTGCTGTTCCCCACTCACCAAGAGCCGGCAGCGTCAGGTGAAGCGGGGAGGGTGCGAGGCTGAGCCTGTGCCTGCAAAATGAGGGCTGGAGGGAGGGGTGAGGGACAGTGGGCCCAAGGGCACGGGGAGAGGACATCTCGGGGGAGCAGCTGCCACTGGCCCGGCTGGTTTCTACATCTTGTGCTGTGTCTCCAGGAAGTGAGTTATCTGGGTTTTCTTTTAAAAAAAACATTTATTTATTTGAGTTACAGAGAGAGAGAGGAGAGGCAAAGAAAGATCTTGCATCTGCTGGTTTATTCTCCAGATGGCTGCAATGGCTGAGACCGGGCCAAGCCAAAGCCAGGAGCCAGGAGCTTCTTATGGTCTCCCATGTAGGTACAGGGGCTCAAGCACTTAGGCCATCCTCCATTGCTTTCCCAGGCCATTAACAGGAAGCTGGATCTGAAGTGGAGCAGCCGTATGGGATGCCGGTGCTGCAGATGGTGGCTTTACCTGCTGTGCCACGGCGCCAGCCCGGGGGGTTTCTTATAAAGTGAACGACTACATCAGATCTAAAATGTATCACGTACAAACACCACGTAGGTTAACAATGTGTCCAAAGGTCGCCCTGAGCCTGGCACTGGGCTCCCGACTCCCAAACCAACGCTGCTCACCTACTTTTCCAAGGCTGGCCTTAGCACTCAAGGCCTCTCACAAGACCCCTGGTACCTGAGACAGGAATTACTTCCTGTCCACTGAGCTCGAACCACACCTGGACAAAGGCGTTTTCTGACAAGTTCAGTCCAGCCTCTGCCCCACGCCGGCTCTGACTCAGCCTCGTTGGCCTGGCTGGTGGGATGGAGCCGGCAGAGTCCCACCACTGCCAAGCCGAGACCGGGCCCATCCATCCTGCTTCCCCCCGGCCGAGGACACCCGTGTGACGGATGGAGGGGCCGGCCCATGAATCATCTCCCTCACCTCTCCCCATCTCCCAGCCGGCTCCCAGAGCCCAGAAGATGAATGTCTACAGATTCTCACCTGCTCTCTTGAATAATTTCCCTTTAAAAGAGGCCACTTATCAGTAATTCATTACTCGCCTTTGTTAGCATAAACAAGCCTGGGGAGCCCCACCCTCCCCGCCCTGCTCTGCCTCCATCTCTCCTCTGTCACTCGGGTTGGCCTCCAACCTCTGCCTTCCTGGCCCTGAGGAGGGCTGCTCCAGCTGCTGGCACCCCCTCGGGCAGATGGCATACAGCTGTTTCCGGCAACATCTGGATGAGCACAAGCAGCTCCGACTGACGGGTTCTTTTCATCTTGAGTTAAATGTCACATGCTGTCTGGTTTTACGGCCCATGCACAACCCTGTCTGCGCCGTCTGTAACTACAGAGTAAGATACGACTGGCCAGGGACCACTCCTCCGAATGCCAGGCTCGTCCCTTGGCAGGCTCTGCTTGTTGTAGAAAAGCGGTCCCACGGCAGGAGCACGGGGGACCCTGGAATGTGGGAAACACGCGACAAGGGCCACAGCAGGCAGATGACGCAAGCCGCTCCGGGGCACTGAGGGCGTGGTTTCGGCTGCAGGTGTGTGTCAGGGGTGCCAGGCCAGGCAGGTGCCCCGGCTGTGTGTATGGGGTAGGGGAGGGTGATACATGTCAGGACCCCGGGGAGAGTACGAGACTCCTCGTGTCAAGGACCAGGGCAGGGGGCCAGCCATGCAAGGGAGCCCCCGGTCCCTCCCACCCTGGGCAGAAGCAGAACGAGAGGAGCAGTGCGGTTTGCAGCCCGGTCTGCCCCCAGCCTGGGGACCATGGCTAATTTGCATGCCACCACCAGAGGACCAGGAAGACGCAGACTCCCTTCCTGTGAACCTGGTGCTTTTCCGCGTCTCGGGTCTGGCAGGACCTCCTTGCACTGTGACCACAGCAGCACCACAAAGGCTGTGCAAGGACACCGTGGTCACAGTGCCCCCTCCCAGGCCCATTCTACAGCATCGAGACAGGAACATCCTGACATGATAGGTCTGATCATGCTACTCCCTGATTCAAACTCGTGAATGGCTTTCCATCACCTTCAGGTTCAAGTCCAAAGTCCTGAACACAGCCCACAGTGCCCCTTGACCTCAGCCTGCACTCCTGACCCCTTGCTCACGTGCACAGCTCCTAGGAGCCCTCTGCTCTTTCCTACCACAGGACCTTTGCAATTCTCAGTCCTCCTGGTGGGGCTGACCTCCCCACTCCTTCTCCACCCCCAGCCTCCTCTTAGCTAACTCCTGTTCATGCTTCAGGTCTCTGCGATGCTCGCCCAGGACAGATGAGACACTGTGTGTTCTCCCGCCCTCACCCTCTGTCACTTGAGAGGATCTGCTCTACATCCACTCTCCCCTCTGGGCTTCAAGTCCACAAGAGGAGGATCTGTGTGCCCTGTCTGAGGTCAGTATATGAACTGCCAGTTCCCCAGTGGCAAGGGCAGAGCCTGCCCCAGGGGCCCTCCTGTGGGTTGGGGGCGGGAGGGAGCCTCCAGCCCAGTCATTGTCTCTGTGGCACAGACTCTGCCTCTCCAGCCTCAGGCACTTCCTCCCTCATCAGAGATCCCTGCGCCCTGCAGAGACTCCCTCAGCTACAACCCTCACCCCGCATCTTCTCTGGTCTCTGGCAGTACAAGGTCTTTGCTATGACCTTGAACCCAGCGCCTCATGGGCTCCAGGGTGAAACTGTCCTCCCCAAGGCCAAGGAAGCCCTGCTCCCTGGCTGTCTCCTGCTGCAGCAGGCATGGGGATGGCTGGTTGGACCCACGCCCAGGGCTCTCTCCTCCCTCCCACGGGAGCTCCAGGACCTCTGAGCCCCAGCCCCCACCCACACGTGGGCACAGGCACAGAGCTCACACTGCCATCAGCGGGCTTTTCAGACCCCAGTTTGGGGGTCACAGTCTCCTCCCGGACAACTGGGCACATGTCAAACAGCACAGCGCGTTTGCAAGTCCGTAGCTGCTCCTCCCTTCTGTCTCTGGCTGACCTGGAGGGAGACCCACATCCAGGAGGATTTTAGGGGTGCAGGGCGCAGGGCGGTGGTGTAATGACGGGAGTCCTTGCTGCCAGGGACCTGCTGTCCAGCGATGGACACTAATAGCCTTTCCCGGAGCACTGGAGGAGCTTTTTGTGCTCTCATTTGCATAGATTTACATACCGTACACTGCCATGGTTGCCCAGGTCTGCAACCTCTGTCCCGGGAGCCAGGCTGACCAGCAGGTTGGTTTTTTTGGGCAAGTAGCCTGGTCTGCCTTGCCATAATGGAGGCTGCGGCTGCACCTCCCCTCCCCCTGCAGCCTCTCCCCGCCAATGTCCGCTCTGCTTCCTGCTTGCAAGTAAGCAGCCAGAGGTTCATGGCTGGACCTTGTCTCACAGCCCCCCTCCCCCAACACACACACACACACACACACACACACACCCCTGGGGCGGGTGTGCAGGCAACCCTCCCTCCTAGCACCACCCCGTCCTCCCAGGCAAATCGGGCTTGGTCATCCGGCATGTCTTCATTCATCCATCCAGGATGTTTGTTGAGCACTTACTAAGTTCCGGGTTCCTACACTCGGGATTGGGGACACAAAGCGGTAGAGGTGACAGCCTAAGATGCTGGCTCTGGCAGTGCTCACCTGGCCCAGGGGTCTAATGACCTGGCACTGGGTCTTTTGCCCTACCCTCACTTGCCTGCTCCTCCTGCTGGCCCTTCGACAGCCCCCTTCAGCACCCACCCACTGCTGCCCACCAGGTGAGCCCAGTCCACCCACGACAAGGCACCTTGCGCCTCTGTCAGCTGGACGAGAATTCCTTCCTGGCTGGGGATGGTGTGCATGCGGATGGGGCACCCCCTGGGCTTAGCCCATGAACTTGGCTGAACCTGAAAGGGGCTTCTCCCTCCACTGGGCAGGTTGGGGTCTCCATAGTGGTCTTCCTCTCTTGGCTTCCATTCCAAAAATAAGTGACAGGTGGAGAGGGCAGCATGGAGCAAAGCAGGATAGTTGGATGGCACAGAACAAAGCCAATTATGGGAAACCAAGCTCCAAAGTGGACCGTGTTGGGGGGGACCCAGGGCTCACATCCCAGCCTCGGATCGGGGCTGTCCCACGCCAGTTGGCCAGTTCGCAAGAGGCTCAGGCTCCCAACAGCAATCTCAGGGCTCGGCGGCAAAGGCGCCATCCCGCTCCCAGCATGCAGAAGAGGGAACTCAGCTTCTCCTCCACTCCCTGTTCCTCTCGGTGGCCCTGAGGACTCCCATTCCTCCAGCCCAGAAGCCCCCAGCCTCCTCGGCCCCTGTCCTGCTGTGTGCTGCCCGCTCCAATCCTTGCCACCTCCAGTCCCGTTTCCACAGTGTTGCTTGCAGCTGTGTGTGTTAGCGCCAGAGTTGAGGCTGGAACGACCTCTTGCTGGCACAATGCCCGCAGCCTCTTGGCCACTCTCCCATCTTGGAGCAAACATACTCTGCTGCAGGTTAAAGTTCCTAGAACACGGTCCCATTAGCACTCGCTGCCTCCCCATTGCCCTCAGACGACAGTCACTCCTCACTCTCCAGCCCGGGTGCAAACGAAAGCGCGAACTGACGGACAGACCTGCTCAAGGTCCCAAGGCCAGTTGGGCGACGCAGCTGGGATTTGAGCATGAAACACACCCCTGGATGCACAGTTCCTATGAGTGTATGTCACAGAAGACACGCAGGCCGCTATGGTTCCGCGTTTCCTTACTGTAACGGAAATACTGGAGAAGAGCTTCCTGGGAATAAAAAGGTCTATTTCAGCTCACAGCCTGCAGATCATGGACCAGGGTCAGGTGGCCCCATGGTCGGACATCTACGGGAAGCTCATGGCAGGTGCGGAGGAAGGATCCCATGTGAGCTACGAGAGAGGTGAAGAGAAAGGGGGGAGGGGGGGAAGGGAGATGGTGGCGGGGGAGAGGAAGAGGGAAGTCTGGCACAGCTTGAACTCAAACAATCAACCCCCCTCACCAGAAAGTCACCATCAGAGTGCAACACCCTCAAGGACCTAAAGCCCTCGCAGCAGACCCAGCTGTCAGCGGGTCTCACCCATACCCCATCCACCACCTGCAGTAAGATGTCAGGGTTTAAACACCTCCATGAGTTTTGGGAAGACGAGTCTTACTCAACCCACAAAACATGCATTCATGAACCAATAAATGAAGACATGAGTGCGTGGATGAATGAAGTTGTTCCACACCATAGGTCTTCAGACAAAAGTGCACTGGAATGGTTTTATTCCACCTTCTTCTGAGTGGAGAGTCCATAGCACAATGGTTAAAGACATGCGCTATGGGGACTGGGGCTGCCCATAGCAGGTTAAGCCTCTGCCTGCAGTGCCAGCATCCCATATGGGTGCCTGTTCAAGTCCCGGCTGCCCCACTTTGGATCCAGCTTCCTGTTAATGTGCCTGGGAAAGCAGCAGAAGATGGCCCAAGTGCCTGGGCCCCTGCACCCAATGTGGGAGACTTGGAGGAGAGTCCTGGCTCTTGGCTTCAGATCGGCTCAGTTATGGCCACAATAGTGAATCAGCAGATGGAAGACCTCTTTCTCTCTGTCTCTCTGTCTCTCTCTCTGCCTCTCTGTAACTCTGCCTTCCAAATAAATTAATTAATCTGAAAAAAAAAAAAGGCACAGGCTACGGAGTCAGGCGGACCTGGGCTTGAATCCCCATGTCCCTGTTTCTTGGCTGTGTCGGTTTGAGCGTGATGTTTGCTCTGCAACCTCCATTTTCAACTCCGCTAATAGCACTAAATACCATGCTCGGTACTCGGCCACGGCGACAGCTCTGCACCCAGCCACGGTCCTTCCCACTGGCTGTCCCTGTTCCCACGGCTCCCGTGGATAGCCAGAAGACTGAGACGTTGGCAGAGACAGCAGGGAGCATGGGGGATAAGGGCGGAAGGGGAGGAAAGGCCAAGCTTGGGGTGACCTTGGGGGTCACCGACTCCCAGGGCCCAGGCTGCGCTCCTGTGTGGAGGGGAGAGTCAGTGGGGAAGACGAGCCCCCCGCCCAGGGCCTGCCTCACCCCCAGAGTGTTCTGCAAAGTTGGTCTTGCTTCCTCCCCTGCTCACTATGAAACATGGTGAGAATTGATGGAGTCATTTTTTAAACCATAAAGCACTGCAAACAGATTTGTATAATTTTTCTTCTATGCCGTGGTTAGTTGTGTGTGTGTGTGTCTGTGTGTGTGTGTGTGTGTGTGTGTGCGTTTCCAGCCTCTCAGATGTTTAGCGAACACAGACTATCTTCCAAAAAATGTAATTTTGTGGTTGGATACATTTAAAAATGCGATGCTCTGGACAAAGCTGTAATGGCTATTTTTCTCTGTTGATGACTTCTCATTTCAATGGGTCACTGCCAGGAAAACTCACCTGGAGGCCAGAATTGATTCAACTAGCAAGTCCAAAACCCACATTCCTGCTCCCGTCCTCTCCCGGACTGGACCGTGAGCTGCCTGGGAAAGGGCCAGGTCCTCTCTGCCTTCTGTCTCCAGGGCACAGCGCTGTGCCTGGCCACGGACTGGCCGGACGCTGAGAGCCTGCCAAGTGGGTCCTAACTCTACCACTTGCTGTGTGAATGTGGGAAAGCTATTTTATGCCTGGGTGGCTCAGTTTTGCCATCTGTAAAGTGGGAATAATCTTAGTAACCTGTTTTGTGAGATTCTGTGAAGATTCACTCTCCATCCTTTCTCGTTTCCTTGTCCACATTGGGCTGGAAGAGTCATTTTAGCAGTAAAATGTCCTTGTGCTCACGTAGCCCTCCATAATCCACAATCCCTTTCCAATACATCATCTCATAAATATATACGATTATTATTTCTCAGTTAAAGCCAAAGCTCTGGGGGCAGGTGTGGGCCAGGTGGTTAAAGCCTTGTTCAGGGTGCGCATGCTCCCTGCTGGACCCCTGGGTTCACATCCTGGAGCCAGTTCCTGCTCACAGGCACCCTGGGAGGAGCAGTGTGCTCAGGTGCCTGGGTGCCTGCCACCCACAGGAGAGACCTGGCTGGAGTTCCTGGCTCCTGGCTTCACGCTGGCCAAGTCCTGGCTGTTGTGTGTGTTTTGGGATTGAAATAGCAGATAGAAGCTTGTTCTCCCTCTCTGTCTCTCCAATAACAGATAAGTATATAACTTAACTGTAAAACCCATATCACCTCATTTTACCCACAATAAGGAAGTACTGGCATCCCCATCTTTCAGATGCGAAAACTGACCTCAAAGCTGTGGCCAGAGTGGGGCAGGCCACAAACAGCAGAGCCAGGATTCAAACTAGGTTCGCTGACACCAAGCCCAGATGCCTTTGAGTTAAAGGAAACCAGGCAGTTGTCCCAAAACAACCAACATCTGCAGCAGCTGGGTCCAGTCCAGCTCTCAGATGGCCCGTTGCTCCAGAGCGGGCAGAGATCTGTCAAAAGCGGCGCTGGAAATGCATTGAAGAGACTGAATTTCCCCGTTGCTACTGGCGGGAGCAGGGAGCAGCGTGGAGACCAGCTCCCTCTGCTGTTGGTCCGGAAAGGGCTGTGGCCACTCCAGGCAATGCCTTCTGGGAGACGCGCCCAGGAAGGAAGGGGACCCCGCCAGGGAGCTCCCTGTGTGTGAGCACCACGCACCTCCTCCTTGGCTATGCGGGCAGGTAAGATGACTACTGGCTACACACCTTCTAAGTGAGAGCGCCAAGATGCAAACACGTAGCAGCAGTCCCACTCCAAAACCCCTTCTCTGCCTAGGAAGCCAAAGAGGGGACAGAGAGAACAGCAGGAGGTCTCTGGTTTGGGGGTGGGGGTGCAGGTTAGGAGCAGAAGGACAGACGCGCGGAGCAAAGTGATGGTTTGGAATACCAGGTCACACTGGGTAGAAAACCAAAGGGCCTGTGGCCTCTGTGCCTTTCTGATGTGCTGGCTCCTTTCCAGAGATGGTGCCAGGATCCGTGCTCTTCCCGTGAGCCTGAGCATCCGGCGGGAGCCTCGGCCGCTGGGCTGCCAAGAGTCCTTCTGGGCTGCCAGGAGGGCTCCCAGTGTTGGGGCCTGTGAGCAGTCCGCCATGCTGGGAGGAAGCCCAGCCTCCTTGGGGGAGCCATGGGCTGGGGGGTGTGGGAGGAGCCCTGCCACGCCCCCACTGCCTGAGTGAAGGATCCCTGCAGATGTGTGGCCCCTCCCCTCTCAAAGCCCCTCCACCCCCACCCCGGCCCCTCTGCCAGCAGGGGAGTGCCCTTTCCTGCCTGGCTCCCCCAGCAGGCATAAAGGAGACCATTCTGGGCTTCGGGCCATTCTGGGCTTCGGGATATCCAAGGGAGCCCAAGGGAGGCCAGTGCGCCAGCCACGGCCCTCCCCACTCCCCCAAGGCTAGGTTTCAGTGCTAACACAGGAGCACCTGCCCTGTGCCCCGGGTAGTCCCAGCATCCCGCTCTACCTGGGAAGAGGAAGTTCCCGCCTGCCAGGGAAGAGGGGGCTCCTGAGAGGTGCAGGTTCCTGGGGCGGCTGCGAAGCATCTGGTGACAATATTTGTGTCTAAAAATACAGCAGCCGAGAAGCGGCTCATCCCAGCCCCTGCAGTCATTCATAACATGGAGCTCTGCATCACCCCTGCTTCTCCCACTGTGTTTCCCGGCAGCCGCCTTGCAGGAGACGGCTGGTGGGTGGAAACCCAGGCGGGAGAGCTGGGGTCGGGCTGCAGCCCATGCACCCTGCTGCCCAAGAGCCCAGCCTGGCACCTGCGAGGTGGTGAAGCGCAAGGGAGCAAGCTTATCATGTGAGCAGAGCCCCCTGACCCCAGCCCGATATGCAGCATAGATGCCCTGGGCCACCTGCCCGTCAGAATCCACCCAGACCTGCTGGGATGCCCCCAACGTCGGGATCCGTGTGTAAACTCTTAAGGGATACTGATTCAGGAGGCACTCAGGGGCCGTGCATCGGGTTGCTCGGGGCCCTGCTCTCCAGGGCTGTGGCAGGAGCTGGGCCACTGGCCGGGACCTCACTAGCCCGGGATAGGGGCTCAGCAGACATGGGATCCCTGTGGCTCCCGGCTCTGGACTCTCTTCCTGTCCAGGGCCTCGCAGAGGGCTGAGTCCCTCCTACCAGGAGGGAGGTCGTGACTCAGATGTGCAGACAGAAGGGGCTAGATGATGTGAGGACCCCAGCCAAGGCCTTGCTGTCCTGGACCTTCAAGGCAAAAGTAGGGGAGGGAGCCCCATGCAAGGGGATATGCTTGCCCCAGACTCCAGGAAAAGTGTTTTGTTTTTGGTTTTGAATCAGAATCCCTTAAGAGTTTACACATGGAAGGCCTAACTAACAGCCATGTGGCAGCTACAATTGCTAGGCCCACTTTGCAGCCAACTAAACTGAGGTCCACAGAGGGTGAGACATCTCCCCAAGGTTACCCAAGTCATGACCAGCCTTGAGCATAAGCCTTCGCAGGAGCCCTCCTCCTGAGCCAGCCCCCGCCTCCACGCCCCACCTTTGAAGCTCGGGTCCTAAGCCCTGTGGAATCCTCTGCTGTGTGTGCTCAGATTGTAAGCCCCGTGGAGTCCCCTGCTGTGGAAATTGCTACAATTGTGGGGCTGGTGTTGTGGCTCCGGAGGTTAAGCTGCTGTCCCAGACGCCGGCATCTTGTGTGGGCGCCATTTCAAGTCCCGGCTGCTCCATTTCCAATCCAGCTCTCTGCTATGGCTGGGAAAGCAGTAGAAGATGGCCCAACTACTTGGGTCCCTGCACCCATGTGGGAGACCCAGATGGAGTCCCAGGCTACTGGCTTCAGTCAGGTGCACAGGCCAGGCCATTGTGGTCAGTTGGGGAGTGAACCAATGGATGGAATCTCTCTCTCTCTCTTTTTCTTCTCTCTCTCTCTCCCTCCAACCCCATCTCATTCTCTCCCTCTCTCTCTGTCAGTCTGTCTTTCAAATAAACAAACACTTAAAAAAAAAAATCTACAATTGAGACTCCCTTCAGCTCCACTCCCCCCTCTCTGGCTTCTGGATTACACTGAATCCCTCCTGAATCCAGACCCATTAGCCTTTGACCTGCAAGAAATGAGCCAGGGCTGAAGAGAAAGCAGGTGTCCGGAGAACAAGCCAGGAACAAAAAATAACAGCTCAAGGGCAGGGACCATCGCATTGCTGGCTGGCACCTCCTTGGATGCCTGGGCCGGGTCAGCCAGGGCTCCAAGGGTTCAAGAGAAAGGCAGGCCTGGCCTCTGGCTGCAGGAGGCCAGGACCATGGACAAGACCCTGCTTTGTCTCTGTCTTCAGCACCAGGAGGGCAGGACACAGAAGCCAGCCTTGCACACCTGCTCCCCAGTCGCTGAGAGCTGGATGGAACACCTCGACATTCTTTAATGCAAATTCAGCTCAGCCACGACTCAGGGTGCAGCATGAGTAATGAGGTTCACGTAGCATCCCGGAATCACAGAAATTAGCGATGCAAAATGTCTGAGGTCATTGGCAGCCCATCCCCCAGGCAGATGCTCCCTGGGGACAGACCCCTCTCTCCCTCCTCCAGCCCTGGCACTGCCTCCCTGAAGAGCCCTCTCCCCTGTTTCCCGGAGATGAGGCTGTTGACAGAAGGGAGCAGTCCAGGCTGATCCCTGCGTGATTTGGAACCTGTCCATCACCCCACAGTTGGCGAAGGCGGAGAGGAGAGAGAGCCGAGAGGAGTGAGCCAGTTGCAGGCTGAGTTTCCATCCTGCTGCAGTGCAGGGCAGTACAGGTGGCTCCCCAACCTGCTGGGTGCCCTTCGACAAAGCTTTCATTTCTCGGAGCCTTGGTTTCCACATCTGCAAAATGGGAGCTAATGACAGCCGGGCATTGGGCTGCTGAGCCATGAAAGGAGTCCGCGTGGGTACAGCGCCTCGCCTGGTGCCTGGCCCATGCGAGTGACTCCATATCTGGGGGGACCATGATTCCTGCCCCTGTATGTGCAGCAGGGCAGGCGGGCTCTTCGGCTGTGAGGCTGCATTCTCTCACCGACATTTGCAGAGCCACTGCTGCGCGTCGGGCTCAAAGGGTAACAGTGACCAAGACAGACAGCCTGTTCAACCCCGCCGGGCTTCCTGTCTTTCTGAGTTTCCTGGGAGAATAATGCTGGGATGCTGATAAGGATGCTAGCCTGTGATGTAATCTTCCTCCTGCACAGGCTGTGACCCCGTGGCACGGGAGCCACGTTCTAAAGCACAGAGCAGCGTGGCTGGCCAGCTTCTCACCCACCACAGCGGCACGGTGCTGGCACCACCTTCTGCCACCCAGGGGCCCCCCTCCAAGCCCACATCCCTCCTCACAGCACCCAGATCAGTCACCCCTAACTGTGGCCATGCACTGGGCCAAGATCGGCTGGGGAGAAGGCGATGGGTACAAGTGTTTCCTGGGAAGTGAACACTGGGCACTCAGTGTCTGCTGTGCCCATAGGGGGCGCTGCTGGAAGCATCCCCACGGGGTATGTCTGGGCGGGGCTGCACCTGCCTGGCGCTGGCTGGGATGCTCACCCTGAGGCTGAGCTGTCAGCCTCCCCACTCCTCCTCCGCCCACCTGCCCGTCCTCGTTCTCCTTCTCCGTCCAGGCCTTGTCCTGCTATCGCTAGATGCTGCATTTCCAGTGCCTACAGCTGATAAACATTGAGCACCCTCAGGTGTCAGATGCCTGGGCTTGAAAAGGGCCTGTATTAATCACAGCGAGATACACAGCTGTCAGGAGTCCAGCCAAGGTCCTTCAAAGAGCCCTGGAGGACAGCAGGACAGGCAGGACTGATGGCGCCCAGCACACCGAGGAACGGGGGAGGGGCAGGGGAGGGGAGAGCAGGCGATATCCGGGCCGCACCCGGGGCCCAGGCTGCGGGCTCCTCCCTGCACCGGGCATCTCGAGTGGTGCAGAGGGAGGGCTCGGGCTTCTCCTGGTTCATGACCCATATTGGAGGGACACACAGCAGGTTTTGAAACGCTGGCGAAGTACAAGTGCAAAGGAGTGAATTAGGCGGAGGAAACGGGTGATAAGAAAGATAGGGTGAGAAGCAGGCCTGTGCACCAGGGGACGGCGTGGGAAAGGCCCTGGATAGGCGGTAGAAGAGGGGGGTGGGAGCGGGGTGGGCAGGGAGAACCAGCTGTGGCCGCCTGCTGTGGCTCTGGGTGTGGGGGAGGGGCTGTGCAGACTGAGCTGGGGGAGGGGCGGGAATTTCGGTGTTAACGTGAAGCGTGGTGTAGAATATGTGTGGGTGTCCCAGGCGCACGTGACTGGACCCAAGGCATCACAACTTTCAGAAACTTGTCCCCACCTGACAGACGGGACGGCCCCTCCCTGCCCGGCGGGTCACCTCCGCGGCTCTGCCAGGAGGCTGCAGTGGGGTAGGCTGTGGGCGGCGCTTTGCAGGGTGACAATCCCGCCCCAGAAGGGTCCGCTGTCATCCAGTGGCCTCATCCGGGAGGCAGGGCTGGATGTGGATTGAGGGTGAGGACAGCGAGGACAGCTGACTCTGAGACGTGGCGGCACGGGCCCTGTCCTGTGGCTTGTGGGGAGGCAGAGGCAGGCTCGCAGGGAAAAACGGCGCTGTCTGCAGCCAGCAGGGCAGGAGCTGCCCGGCTGGCACACAGCACCGCGTCTGTGGGGAGGGCCGCAGCCTCTCCTGTCCCCCCAGCTCCGGGGCAGGTAGGCGTGGCGCCTCCTCCTGGCCTGAGCCGCGTGCCCGCCTCTGGGTGCCGCCGTGGGAGGAGGGCTGCGAGGCGGGAGCCATTGAAGAGCTGCTGGGAAATTGGAGCTGCCAGCCTCCTAACGATTGGAATCTCTTTTACCCTGCGCGTTTCAGGAACGTATGGTAAGTGCTGGGGAGTCACAGAGGTCCTATAAGCGCTCAGCATTACAAGTCAAATCCTGTTAAGGCAAGGACCATGGCAATGAAACTTTCTGTATGACAAAAGCAATTTCCATGTCCCAGTCAATGGCCCACTTATTTCAAACGAAATCCAATGTGCAGACAGTGATAGCTGCCGGGCCCGGCACCCGGCTTGCAGATCGCTGCCCTCACACCCCGGCGCCGGGCACCCTCTCGCATCAGTCACGTGGTCAGGCGCTTGCCACTTTCGCCTTCCCTGCCGAATAAAGAAGCGCTCGAGGAGGGGGCTGGTCCTACTCCGGGCAGCCTGGATGTCTTACACCACACACTTCCTGCTCATCTGCTAAGTGCCCAGGCTGGGGACGAGGATAGTGCAGAATCTGCTTTGAAGGAGCTCACAGCTGGCACGGGACGCAGACAAGGGAGCTGCCACCTTGAGTCAGTGTGAAAGGCTGTAACAGGAGACAGAGCAGGGGTCCTTCGGAAGGGCATCAAGCTCAGAGAGGGAAAACACCCAGGAAGACTTCCTGGAGGAGGTGACATACAAAATAAGATGACAGATGAATGGGAGACACCAGGGAAGTGCAGAAGGAAGGGTGAAGGCAGAATGTTTCCTATTTCCAGGCACGTAATAGAGGTTTTTCACACACAGCAGCCCCCATCTCTCCCCATTCTACAGATGAGAAAGCCGAGGCTTTAAGATGTTAAATGCTTCATTAATTTTCACAATCTAGGTGGAGCCACGTGTTGCTTAGCAACGAGAGATGCACTGTTAGGAGATTTTGTTACTGTGTGACCAGAGCGCATCAGCACCCACCAGGACCTCCCTGGGCGACACAGAAGCTTACAGAACCAGCACCACAAGTACAGTCTGTCGCTCCCCAAACGCCTCTGCGTGGCGCACGACTGTCCTGGGTGTCTTCATTATTACCACACTCATTGCTATTACCGTGACCTTCAAATTCCAAGTCCAAGCTCACCTCTTGTGGAAAATTGAGTTTCTGATCAACCTCCCCTGGTGACCAGGTCACGCAGCTGGCAATGGGCTGCCTCAGGATTTGAATCCAGAACTGACACTGCAGAGGCGACCAGTGAGGAATGGCCCAGCCCAGCACAGCACAGCACAGCCCAGCCCAGCGCAGCGCAGCCCAGCCCAGCGCAGGAAGGGATGGGAAGGCGGCGGGGCCAGCAGAGCACTCAGGAGTGTCAGGAAACCCCGGAAAACAGCCGTCGCCGTGTCCCAGGGATGAAGGACATGCCAGTCAGCTTTGTGAGGAAGAACGGGCTCAAGCAGAGAGCTGTGCCGGAGCCCGTTTGGTAACCTAAGAGATGTTAGCCGCCTGGAGCCAGGCTTGGCGTGGCCCGAGAGGAGGGGAGCTGGGACAGGCAGAGCGGGGGGCAGGAAGGGGGCCCGGCTGCAGAGGCTGGCTCAAAGCCACTGGAGAGGAGGAAGGGGCGCTGTGAGTGGCCGTCTGGTGGCCGGTGGTGCCTGAGGCTCAGCAGGTGAAGTGCCCAGTCCCCTGGGGAAGCAAAGTGGACACCAAGTGCAACGAGCAGGCTGGTTGCCAAGTAGGAGGGAGGCAGGACCCTACCAACCAAGATAACCTAGATCTGCATGAGCAGGTGCGTGTAGGAGGGTAGCGTTGCGGCTCCAGGCTGCAGCATGCCGCGGACTGGCTGGGGCAGAAGCAATGGAAGTTCATTCACTAGAGAGCCGATGTGGAGGCGCTGGTGTGTGGGGAGGGCCCTCATCATCCCGTGGTGGAAGGCTGAGGGGGAGCACGGGAGGTGGGGGGTGGGGAACCAGGCCAAGCTCATCCTCTGATCGGGGTCTACTCCTACAGTAACTCACCACTGCCTGGTAACAGAGCCAATCCATTCGCCGTGACTTGACCCGCCTCTCGCAGGTGCCACCTCTCCGCCCCCAGGGGACGAGGCTCCTACCCCTCCACCCCTCCACGGCAGCAGTGTGAGGGGCGAGGGGCGGGTTCCAGGACTACACACGGGACTCAGCTCATGGCGCACCTGGGCCAGCCGACGTCCACCCCGGGGTCCAGGGCATCCAGGGCTCCATCCAGGACAGGCCGCGGCAGGCTCAGTGTCCCCGTGCTCTGTGGCTTTGCTTCCTACCTACCCCGGGGCCCAGCCTAAGCCGGGTATGCGGCGTGCCCTTGGCAGACACCAGTACAGTCAGCGTCCAGCGGCACATTGCCGGGCACGCGCCCACTCCAGGTTTTGAAGCTGGAGGTACTGAGGGCGCCTGGCCTGGGAATCCTGGTAGGAGACGAAGCGCTCGAGGCCATGGTTCTAAAACAGGAGGGACGCTCCCAGCCAACACGTGCGCCGTAGGAAGAGAAGCAGTTCCCGACATCGCGACGTCGGGCTGCTCCGGGAAGGCTCTGGAGAATTTCGCGCCTCTGCATCTCTTCTCCCTCTCATTAGGAGAGAGCAGTCATGTTTTAAATGTTTTAAAGTGGCTCTTCAGTCAAGGAGGAGTTTATAAAAATAATTTCCGTGGCAGGGAAGACAGAGGGTGACAGGCAGCTGCCGGGCCAGGGGTGAAGAGGGCCAGGCAGGGAAGTGCAGGAGGCAGGAGCAGCTGTTGCGGGCACAGGGAAGGCCCCTGGAGTTCAGAGTCAAGCAGAGGCGGCCCCACCATGTGGCAGCCTGGCACGGTGAAGGGGCACGGAGCGGGCGGGGCTCGGGGAGCCAAGAGCTCGCAGGTCCCACCAGGTCTGGCACCTGTGTGGTCACTGGGGCGTGGGGGCATGGGGGCGTGGGGGCGTGGGGGCGAGGAGCGCCCTCCACACAGTGCAGCTCCTCCCGGATGCATGGCTCACGGTGTAGACCTCAGATCCCAGTCCCCACGTGCCCAGGTGCCTCAGTGCAGGCGAGATCTCCCAACCGGAGATCAATGGGCTGTTGCTTCTTCCTACGCCATGTGGACACCTGAGACGCCCAGGCAGTCTGGCCTCCGGGGCCCCTGATGGAAGCTCGTCCCCGGGCAGCCCTCCTGGCTGTCATAACTGAGCAGAACCCACCAGAAGTGCTCTGTGCAGATGCAGCTGCCGTTCACCTTAGCCTTGCAGTCACAGAGACTGGTGTGCCCACGCGATGCCCGGCACAGCAGAAGCCGAGGGGCGCACAGCCAGCACAGTGCTTGTGACGCTGCTGGGAACACCTGCCTTCCATGTCCGAGGGTCTGGGTTCCAGTCCTGGCTCTGCCTCCAATCCCAGTGCCCTGCTAATGTGCAGCCTGGGCGGCAGCAGGTAAAAACTCAAGTACTTGGGTCCCTGCCACCCACATGAGAGACCTCGACTGAGTTCCTGTCTCCTGGCTTCCCCCGGCCCAGGCCTGGCTGTTCTGAGCATTTAGGGAGGGAAGCAATGGATGGAGGATCACTGTGTTGTCTCCATATCCCTCTCCCTGCCTTTCAAGTCCAAGGAAAATAAAGAAATCTAAAAAGTTTTTTTTTTTTTTTAAGAATAAAGAAAGCAAAGCCAGAAATCATAGCAACCCTGTAGGAGTGAAGATATTTTAAATCAATTTAATAAATAAATAGTCTATTTTAAGATGCAGAAGCAGAGAAGATTCCTGATTAGCCAAGGTGACAAGAGGGACAGGGGTGAGCAGCGGAAGACCACAGCCAGCTCGTCCCCTCCAGAGAAGCTGTCCTGGCCACAGGGTACCCTGTGTGGTCCCTCTAAGCTGGCCCTGCTGAGAATCTGGTGGAGGGACTGCAGAGAGGCAGCCACTGCCCAGAGGCCTCCCTCATCCTCTGGCTGCAAATCCAGCCCTTCTCCTTAGGCAAGGTCAAGGTGGCAGGTGGACGGTCAAGGTGGCAGGTGGTCGGCCAAGGCGGCCCCCAGCACTTCGTCTGTTCCCGTGTACATCAGCTCCTTCCACCAGGTGCGACAGCCTGTAGGGCTTCCTTTGACCGTGGGACAGGGAAGTGGCACCAGGCCAGGTCCAGGCCTTGGCCCTAAGGTTTACTCTCTTGAGATCTAAGGAGGCACAGGCTAGAATAACAGCTGATGAAGAATCTGTGGGTCTGGGGAGCCTACGGAGTAGAAAGAGGGTGGCCCAGCCCCTGCCCAGCCCTAGGCACCAGGCCTGCCAAGGAAGCTGTGTGAGTGTCGCAGGCCCAGCTAAATGCAGCCTCTTGAGTGACCCAGTCTGCCCCGCTGTGGAGCAGAAGAACCGCCCCGTGGAGCCCAGCCACTCCCAGCATTGGGGAAGACAGGGACTTGCTGCTGCTCCCCATGCTGTGTGGACCTGAGACACCTGGTCAGTCAGACGGGCCTCCAGGGCCCCTGATGGAAGCATGCCCCCGAGCAGCCCTCCTGGCTGTCATAACTGAGCAGAACCCGCCAGAAGTGCTCTGCGCAGACTCGGCTGGCCCTCGCTTCCGCAGCCCTGCCGTGTGTCTGGGGCGCAACGCACCTGGCCGGCTTCCTCAGCGCTGGCCTGCTGCTCCCGGGGGACTGGAAGTCGCTGGCTTTGCTTTCTCTCCAGACGGCGCCAATTCTCTGCTTGCAAAGGGTGCTTGGTGGGGACGCGGGTCGGCCCGTCGGTCTGGCTCACTATGGGGTTAAACGCCGCAGTTGGACCCCGCTGGTAATTCACTGAATGTGGCTGTTGTGTGAGGAATGCTCCGGAAGGATAATCCCATTTCGCCGCTGTGTGATTTGTCGCTCGCTGGGGAGGCTTGGTCGGGCGAGGGAGAGCAGGCTTCATGGATTTTTTTTTGTAGTGTTGGTCCCCGCTACATGGCAGCCATCCTAGGCAACAGGGGCTTTGGAATATCCCTCTACCCCCGCTCCTCCATCCCTAACTGGCTGTGCCTCATGCGTGCTGTGCTCCGGCTAATAACGTGCTGCCATATAAATTAATTATGAAATGACTAACGTCAAGTTCCCTTTCATCGGGGTTGGCAGAGGAACTGGGAACCTGGGGAGGGGAGAGGGTGTGGATGGAGCCCCGTCTTTTCCATGGCGAGAAAACTCCCCAGGATCTGGGCACCCCCTGCCTTTCTCCACCTCCAGCCGCCCCCGTGGGCCTCTGCAGGGCGAGTTTTCTGAATAATGGAACGTTTTCCTGTTTTAATCAGATGCAATTTTGCAAGCAGTTTTTATGATTTAGCAAGTCCATTAAAACTGGCATTTGTTCTGCTCTGACACCCGAAAGGGGCTCCACAGAGCATAAACATTGGAAATTACTTGTAGGGAAAGACAATATTAAAATTCCCCAGCCTGGGCCCGTTGTCTGGGAAATTCTGTTATCAAGCATCATGCCAGCTACGATCAGAGGCTCTGGAGATGCACGCTGCTTCCTCCTTCCACGCTCGCTGGGGGCACTGGCGCTCAGGCAGCAATAAAGATGCAGCGTTGCTATCTCTCAGCACTTTCGGCATCAGGCGGCCATCGGGGCTTAAAGGAAACTCGCCGGAAGATCAGGTCGCCAAGTGGAATTTCTCAAGGAAGAGGGCGGGTCCTTGCTCCCCGAAGTGAATGATGGGCTTTGCCGGTGCATAATTAAGGTCAGCTTTGTCAACTGCACTTGCAGTCAATTCTCAATTATCCATGCACTAACGGATGATGGGGTCAAATGAAAGCTCTCCCGGTCTCCCCATGCCCACTCTCTGTTTCCCCTCAGGGCCTCCTCACCCCAGCCAACCAAAGATCAGTAGCAGCAGCAGGGGAGGCTTTGGGGAGCAGCCGTCTCTACCCACCCCATCAGTGCCAGTGCCGAGGCCGTGGGAGGGATCCTGAAAAGTAACTCCCAGCAGAGCAAACTTCAGACAACTAAGGATGTCTGTGCACAATACTCTGTTTTTATAAAAGGCAAAGGCTGGAGAAAAATATTTGCTTGCAACATTTCAGACAACATGTTCATGTTTGAATATAAATAATTGATGGAAACACGCTGGGAGTCAAGACAGAGTAGGCTGGGGTGAGGCGAACAAACGTAAAATAGGAGCGGCAGATGAATGGTGATGGGGCACAAAAAGGTGTGAGGGAGGGACACGGTGAAAAGGCAACATCACCGGTAAAGCAACACCAAGATGAAGAACATGCCTGCTGGATCCCAGCTAAACACGGGGGCTTTCACACATGTGCGTTTATTTCTTCTCCCTCCTAAACCCCCCACTAAAATGAGAATACAGTATAGAAGAAAGGAGTAAACTCACAAGAATGCAAAGAACAAGGAAGGAGACTGCAGCAACCCTTTCGTAAGACAGAGGCAAGACAGAAGAGTAATGATGATGGAGGACACCCCAAAACCAAGAGTCTGTGGCAGGAGGACAGCCAGGGAGCCTGCGTCTTCTCCCACCAAACTCCAACGGTAGCCAGCCGCAGAGACGGGCCAGCAAGGTGCACGCACCAAAGGGAAGCATGCCGGTGCCACACCCTGCTGGGGTCTGAAGCCAAGGCAGAAGTTTCCAGCAAAGTCATAGCCGAGACTGCCAGAATGGACGTCCGTGACGAAGACCCAGAGGCAGGCGTCCTTTAAGACCGCGAGACGCTTCACCCGGGAACCAGATGCAAACTGTGGAACAGAAAGTGCTTGAGTTGCCCCCGCAGAAGCTGGGTGACTTTGCCAGCTTTGCAAACCCGCACATACAGGGTTGATGCTCATGGGGGGGTCCAATGAGCAGGACCCCGGCAGGACCAGGCAAGAGGAATGTTGGAACTGAGATCTCTGCCCAGAGCCTTGGTCCTCTGTGCCTGCACCTCTATGAGCGAATGAAATAGAACGTCGACCACTGCTCCAGAAAGATGAGAGGGCACTGGTCTGCCCCAACCTGGACAGAGAGGTCAAGCTCTCACTTGGTAGCCTACAAGCATGGACCAATTCCTCGTGCGCACTTGACTCGACACTAGCTTTTGGTGGAGAAGCAGACAAGTTGGTAATGTTATTAAAGATTTTCAGAGGGCATGGCACTGTGGCTGCCACGCCAGCATCCCATATGGGCACTGGTTTGAGTCCCAGCTGCTCCACTTCTGATCCAACTCCCTGCTAATGTGCCTGGAAAGCAGAGGAAGATGGCCCAAGTGCTTGGGACCCTGTGCCCACATGGGAGACCTGGAAGATGCTCTAGGCTCCTGGCTTCTTCCTGGCCCAGCCCTGGCTGTTGTTGCCGTTTGGGGAGTGAATCAACAGATAGAAGATCTCTCTCTGTATCTCTCTCTCTCTGCAACTTTATCCTTAAAATAAATAAAATAAGTTTTTCTAAAAAATAAAAATTATTAAAAGCAAATGCAAAATATCCTTAGATGAACATAGATCATGGCGTAGCGGGTAAATCCTCTGCCTGCAGCACAGGCATCCCATATGGGCAACAGTTCGAATCTCAGCTGCTCCATTTCCAATCCAGCTCCCTGCTAATACACCTGGGAAAAGCAGCAGAGGATGGCCCAAGTGCTTGGGCCCCTGCCACCCATGTGGGAGACCCAGAAGCAGCTCCTGGCTTTTGTCTTCAGCTTGGTCCAGCTCTGTCCATTGCAGCCATCTGGGGAGTGAGCCAACATGTAGAAGATCCACCATCACCCAATTCTGATTTTCAAATGAGTAAATCTTTAAAAAGAAGAAGAACAGCAATAGCAACAACAACAGAAACATCAATCATCCAAGTTGGCCTAAGATTCTCAAGGTGACAGCCTGTTGAAGATGAGTTTCCAATCCAAAAGCACATGAAGAACTTAAGTGTTAGAAGGCGAAGTAAAGATTATCACAGCTGGCGCTGCGGCTCACTAGGCTAATCCTCCGCCTTGCAGCGCCGGCACACTGGGTTCTAGTCCCGGTCAGGGTGCTGGATTCTGTCCCGGTCGCCCCTCTTCCAGTCCAGCTCTCTGCTGTGGCCCGGGAGGATGGCCCAAGTGCTCGGGCCCTGCACCCACATGGGAGACCAGGAAAAGCACCTGGCTCCTGGCTTCGGATGGGCACAGCGTTGGCTGTTGCAGCCATTTGAGGGGGTGAACCAACGGAAGGAAGACCTTTCTCTCTGTCTCTGTCTCTCTCTCACTGTCTAACTCTGCCTTTAAAAAAAAAAGATTATCACAGACATCAGGGCGGTGGTTTTCTTTGGAAGGGGCGGATGTGACCAAAAAGAGAAGGAAGAGGGCTCTGGGGACTGGGATAGTCTGTATTGCAAAATAACTGAAGACATGGAGGAAGAAAAAGAAAAAGTGGCTGAGCAAACACGGGGTGCACTTGAGTCCCCCCGCCCCGAAACGCCCCGAAACAGGTCACGCAGTTACTGAGGCGAGGTTTCCTGACGCAGCATTTGAGCGGTTACGGCCCGGCTTGACCACCACATTCCGTGATGGGCTCTGCTGCCCTCAGCCTCCTGCTGGTGCCCTGGGAAGCAGCTCTTTGGGCCCCTGGACCCACCTGGGAGACGTGGATTGAGTGAGGCTCCTGGCTTCAACCCAGCCCCACTATGGAGGGCAGTTGGGAAGTGAGCCGGCACAAGGCAAATCTCTCTGATTTTCAAATAAAAACCAATAAGTAAGTAAATACATTTTAAAAATTCAGTAGGGACTTTAAACAATATTATTAGATATTCTTGAAGAATTATGAACTAAAAAGGGAAATCTTCAGAAATCACCCATAATTCAACATGGCCTATAAAGAGATGGAAAATATTGGAGACTAAGAAACATGGACACTGAAATGAAAGCCTTCAATGTGTGTGTAATAGAAGTTGAAGAAGGGCTGAATAGAGACTAGGGGAAAGGCAGTATTCCAAGGAATAATGACTGGGAATTTTCCAGAATTGGAAATCCTTGTATTTGGGAACATGAGGTATCCTGTAGGATACAGAAACTAAACGCAGGGGCTGGCACTGAGGCACAGTGGGTTAAGTCATCACCTGTGATGCCAGTATTCCATATTGGAGCATCAGTTCAAGTCCCGGCTGCTCCACTTCCAATCCAGCTCCCCGCTGATGCACCTGGGAAAGCAGCAGCAGACGGCTCCTGCGTACTTGGGCCCCTGCACCTGCGTGGGAGACCTGAATGGAGTTCTGGGCTCCTGACTTCAGCACAGCCCAGTCCTGGCCATTGCAGACATTCAGAGAATGAACCAGTGGATGGAAGATTCTCTCTTTCTCTCTCTCTCCCTCCCTCCCTCCCTCCCTCTCTCTCTCCCTCCGTCTCTCTCTCCGTCCCTCTTTCTCTCACTCTCTGTCACTCTTTAAAAAAGATAAAAATAAATCTAAAAAAACACCAACACAACCAAAAGTACACGTAGCCACCGTGCTATGGCATTTCAGGGCAATGAAGGCGGAGAAGATCTTTGAGGCCCGCAGACACAGCAGAGACCGATCACCCGCAAAGAGCACTGGGACTGACTGCAGGTGCTCCAAAGCAGCGTAGATTCCAGAAAACAATGGAAGAATATACCTCAAGTCTGAGAGAAAACAACTGTCAGCCTTAATGTTCTCACAGCCAAAACATCTTTTCAAGAGTGAGAGTGAAATAAAGACGTTTTCAATGCAAAAGGTTGAGAGTTTTCACTCCTAAGCTTTCTGCAGGCACTAACGTGGAGTCGATGCAAGCCAGCGTGGTGGAAGGCTAGCAGAAGTGATGGTGCACGTCACAAACAAACAAGCCCATGCTGCTCAGAAACAAAATCAAACAGATAACAACGATCATGACAAATTGTAAGGCAAAGTGCAATTAAAATAGGAACAACCCAATATACAAGCGGAGAAAGGCGTGATAGGAGTCAACGCGAGTTCTGAAGTCCTTGTTCTGTTTGGGAGGAAAACAGACCGAGTCAGCGTGGGTGTTTCATCAAGTAGGGATGCTCAGAAATCTAAGGGTGTGCATTTTAAAAGCCAAAACTGAAGGTCTGACTTCCAACACGGTAGACAGGACATGAGAGAAGACTGGTTTGCAAGCCTCAATCTCACCAATAGAAGGCAGAGAGGAAGAAACGCACAGCAAATACAGAGCAGGGTGAGATTTTCTGAGGCTGGCCCCAGCAATACCTTTTTCTTTTTTAAAAAAGATTTATAATAAAGTAGATAATACTTGAAAGAGCTACACAGAGAGAGGAGAGGGGGAGAGAGAGAGAGAGAGAGAGAGTCTTCCATCTGCTGGTTCACTCCCCAGTTGGTTACAATGGCAGGAGCTGTGCCAATCTGAAGCCAGGAGCCAGGAGCTTCTTCCGGGTCTCCCACGTGGGTGCAGGGGCCCATGGACTTGGGCCATCCTCCACTGCCTTCCCAGGCCATAGCAGAGAGCCAGATCGGAAATAGAGCAGCTGGGACTCGAACCAGGCCCATATGGGATGCTGGTGCTACAGGTGGCGGCTTTACCTACTACACCACAGCGCCGGCCACAGCAATACTTCTCACTCCATACATCCACTGAGGTAAAGTCTGAAACCTCTCTGCTTGATCGTGGGGAAGACATCCTTGCACCCTGACCAACAGTCTGTGGTGCAGGTGGGCAATGTGGCTCTGAGTCACAGCACACGGCCATGTGGCTGCCCTGCTGTGCTCACACACACTCTCTGTCTCTGTCTCTCTGTTCAGGTTCTCTTCCTTGGAACTTGGTCCCCACATCGCGAAGAACTCCCAGCCACATTCACAGGTGACATGTGGTTGTTCGCACCAAGAGCTCCAGCTAAGGTCTCAGCAGACAACCAGCAACAACCCCAGACACCCATGTCAAGGGACAAATCCACAACCATTTTGTTGAAGGGTCTCCGTGGGCTTTGTTGTCTGATTCTAGAATTGGGCAACACTTTGTTCTGTGAAACAGAGTGAGTGCTCCAATGCTGGGCAAAGAGGTTGCTTTGAAGGACAGAGAAGACCGAAGAAGAAACCAGAAACAAGAACAAAGAGGGGATTCGTTATTTCAAAGTTTCTTTCCTTATAAGGCAGAAGCAGAAAATAGAAGAATAGAAAAATAACTGGTTCACATCAGTTGACTTAAAAAAAAACTCATCAATGTAATTTTTCAGTTTAATTTAGTTTTATTTATTTGAGAGGCAGAGAGACAGTTGGAGAACTTCCAACGTCTGATTCACTCCCCAAATCCCAGCAATAGCCATGGCTGGGCTAGACTAAAGCCAGGAGCCTGGAACTCAATGTGGATTTCCCACGAGGGTGGCAGGGACCCAAGTATGTGAGCCGTCACCTGCTACTTCCCAGGATGCGATTAGCAGGAAGCTGGATCTGAATCATGTCGAACCCTCGCCAGCAAGGGTCCATCTGAATCATGTCGAACCCTCGCCAGCAAGGGTCCAACGGAGTCACGACACGACCACTATTGATTGGTTCTCAAGGAACTCTTATTTTAAGTGATAGCAGAAGGAAAGGAGAGAAAGAAAGAGAAGAAAGAGCAGAAGCAGCCGAGAGAAAGAAGGAGAAAGACTGAAGAAGCTGCCCCTATCCCGGTCTCTTATCCATCCCAGGTCCTCTAGGGCGAGCAGTCCATGGATCAGATCAAAGGGCATGCATAGCCTCAGGTCGAAGGTGTATCTCTTGCATGTCTTGTGGTCCTTGACTTGGGCTTCCTTGACTTTGTTTTGCTCAGCAGGCTAAGGCAGATTGCAATGAGGAGGTCCCCACAGGTGGCCGGCCTGCGGTTCCCCACAGAATCAGAGCAGGACTCCAACCTAGACCCTCTGACGTGGGATGCAGGCGTAGCCACCATCTTAATCACTTTGCCAAATTTCTTCCCCTTCAGCTTCCATTTTGCAGACTAATGGAGAGGCTGGTGTGATGGCATGGCCAGTAAAGCTGCCACCTTCAACACTGGCATCCCATGTGGGTGCTGGTTCAGGTCCCGGCTGCTCCATGTCCGGTCCAGCTCCCTGCTGTGGTCTGGGAAAGCAGTAGAAGATGGACCAAGTCCTTGGGCCCCTGCACCCACATGGGAGACCCAGAAGAAACTCCTGTCTCCCGGCTTCTGCCTGGCCCAGCCCTGGACATTGCAGCCATCTGAGGCTTGAACCAGCAGATGAAAGATCTCTCTCTCTCTCTCTCTCTCTCTCTCTCTCTCTCTCTTTCTCTTGCTGTCTCTGTCTCTCCCTCTCTCTCTGTGGCTCTGACTTTCAAATAAATGAATAAATAATAATAAAGACTAATGTAAAGTAAATAAAGGCTAAAATAAAGACTGAAAATAAAGACTAATGTAAGTGAAGCTCAGTGAGCGGCAGGGTCATGCCGAACAGCCTGCTGGGAAATTCGGCTCTCGCGCTCCTGACTTCTCGGCTTAGTTGGGGCTTAGGGGGGTGGAATTGAAGCATGGGTGACTCCATTTTCATTTTCAGTCTGGGCTGCTGGGGCCGCATACAGGAGCCTACATCAAAACAGCGCTGTCTTATAGTTTTCCCTTCAATGTGTGCATGAGCTCACCATGAGATAATTCCGGCCTCTGAGGCTCCCAGAGGAAGCCCGGGTCTTGGTGAGGCTGGGCTCTGTGCGTGCCTGAGCCCCAGCATCTGTGTGCCTGCTCAGTGGCTGTTTTATGCCACTACCTTATGGAGGACGTTTGTTATAAAAACTCAATAATCGGAATACAAAGTGAATAAAAAACACAAAATAAAAGGTAACGTTAAATCCAATGGATAAATATTCCCCACGATGTAAACAGATTGAAGCTGCTTTCTAAAGCAAAGATTGTCAGATTAGATCTTTTTAGACCTATGTATCATTTCATACAAGGTACAACTTGGAAGTAAGAATGCAGAAAAGTTGAACATAAAAAACTGGAAAAAGATATACCAGTCACACAGCAATCCAAAGAAGACTCAGGGAGAAGTGTTTTGTTGTATATCAACATCGATTTTGTTATTAAGAGGTGAACCATTCACCATGAATATACACAGTAACCCTAAGTTTAAGTGACTCTAATGATATAGCCTTTTTTTAAAGGATAAATTACTTTCTTTCTTTTTTTTCCCCTCAAGATTTACTTATTTATTTGAAGGGCAAAGCTGGGGCTGGCACTGTGGCTTAGTGGGTAAAGCCGCTGCCTGCAGTGCTGGCATCCCATATGGGCACCAGTTGGAATACTGGCTGCTCCACTTCCGGTGCAGCTCCCTGCTATGGCCTGGGAAAGCAGTGGAAGATGGCCCAAGTGCTTGGGTCCCTGCACCTGCATGGGAGACCCAGAAGAAGCTCCTGTCTCCTGATTTTGGACCAGTGCAGCTCCAGCCACGTGGCTATTTGGGGTGTTAACCAGTGGATGGACAATCTCTCTCTATGCCTTTGCTTCTCTGTAGCTCTGCCTTTCAAATAAAATAAATAAATATTGAAAAAGAAGAAGAGAGACTGGTTCACTCCCCTGGTGGCCACAATGGCCAGAGCTGCACCAATCCAAAGACAGGAGCCTGGAGCTTCTTTTGGGTTTCCCATGGGGGTACAGGGGCCCAAGCACTTGGGCCATCCTCCACTTTAAATAATGCATGGGTAAAAGAAAAAGAAAAATGGAAGCTATAAATAAACATGGAAACATTTAGATCTAAAGGTAGTAAAAATTACAAATATGGAAACATGTAAGACGCGACAATAGTGTCCTTCATGGGGAGTATGTCTCTTCAAATGCTTGTGTCGTAGAGCAGAGAGGTTGAAAAGTTAGAGTTGAGAGCTCAACTCAGAAGGCTGGAAGGAGAAGACAAGTTATGCCCGAAGTAGAAAGAACATAATAAAGATAAAGGCAGAAAATAATGAAATAGGAAATGTTGTAAGAGAGCAATTCAATAAAACCAGAACTTGGTCCTTTGAAAAGACTAATAAAACAGACAACCCTCTGGCAGGATTGATGAGAGAGGGAATGAGGCTGGAAAGAGGAGATATGACTCCAGATAGAGCAGAGAATTTAAAAATCATGAGATTAATAAGAATATCTTTTTTATAAATACACTAAGAACCATAGATAAAATGCACCACTTTCCAAGAAAAAAAAAGTACCAAGACTTACTTGGAAAAAATTCTAAAGTCAGAATGGACCTAGGCCTAGAAATGGAGTCGGTCACTAAAAAATCTTTACACCATCACCAGCGATAGCGACAACTAGCAGAACGGCAGGGTTGGGTGGCATGTCAGTCTGCTTGTGTTACAAGACAAAGACAGCGGCGCTACTTTGGTTCACAGCTCTGAAGGTGCAAAACCCAGAGGCATCTTCTAGCTGGTAGTGTCCTTGCTGACAGGGTCCCAAGGTGCCACAGGGCCTCAGATGGTGGCAAGAGACAGAGTGGGCGAGTGCATGGGTCTCTCTCCCTCTGCTTACAAAGTCCCCGGGATTCAATCCCGGGAGCTTCACCCTAACGACCTCACCGAATCCTAATCACCCCAATAAGGCCCTACCTCTAAGCACCTTTGTCAGGTTAAGTTCCCACCCTCTTAATATCTCACAGTGGACATGAACTTCAACACATGAAGCCTTGGGGGGTTCCTCAGGCCACATCAAAACTGTCCCAAACAGTCAAGAGGCAGAGAACCCAAGTCTGGTACAAGGTATTCTAAGCTAGTGTTTCTCAAACTTAAATCTGCAATCAAACTACCTCAATCGCATTCAAACGAAGGTTCTGATCCAGTGGATTTTGTTGGGGCTTGAGATTCCACATTTCTGGCAAGCCCCTAGGTTAAATCACTACAAAGACTCCCATGCATTAATAAGATAAAGATTAGGGCCGGCGCCGTGGCTCAACAGGCTAATCCTCCGCCTTGCGGCGCCGGCACACCGGGTTCTAGTCCCAGTCGGGGCACTGGATTCTGTCCCAGTTGCCCCTCTTCCAGGCCAGCTCTCTGCTGTGGCCCAGGAGTGCAGTGGAGGATGGCCCAAGTGCTTGGGCCCTGCACCCCATGGGAGACCAGGAAAAGCACCTGGCACCTGGCTCCTGCCATTGGATGAGCGCGGTGCGCCGGCCGCAGCGCGCCATCTGCGGCGGCCATTGGAGGGTGAGCCAACGGCAAAGGAAGACCTTTCTCTCTGTCTCTCTCTCTCACTGTCCACTCTGCCTGTCAAAAAAAAAAATAAAAAAATAAAAAAAATAAGATAAAGATAAAAAAAAAATAAAGGGGCAGGCGCTGTGGCGTAGCAGGTAAAGCCGCCTCATGCAGCACCAGAATCCCATATGGGCACCAGTTTGAGTCCCGGCTACTCCACTTCTGATCCAGCTCTCTGCTGTGGCCTGGGAAAGCAGTAGAAGAAGGCCCAAGTCCTTGGGCCCCTGCACCTGCATGGGAGACCTGGAAGAAGCTCCTGGCTTCTGGCTTCGGCCGTTGCAGCCAATTGGGGAGCAAGAAATCCTGTAACAGTGGATGGGAAGATAAATTGAGGCATCCGCTGGGGAGAGCAATTTCCCGACATCTCGTGGAATCACAGAGGCAGGTGATACTGCACTGCTCACCCCTCCGGAGAAGCTTGTGTGTGTGTGTGTCGAGAGAGAGGGTCATGAATGTTCAGATGAGCCCCGGATACAGCAGAGAGAAATCGGAAACCATCTCCGTCTCCCTCAACAAGAGAGTGCTCAGAGAGTCCAATACTACAGCAGCTACGCTCCGTGCACAACATGGATACATTCCCCCAGAAACGTCGAAAGAAGCAACCTGGGATGAAGAGGCATATTTTGATAACATCATATGGAAAGACAAAACATGTAATGCAATGGCATATATCATATGTCCTCTATTTTCAAAGAAAGTATAAAAACGTTCATGGAAGTAAAAAATATACCAAAGTGAGAAGGGTGATTACAATTAGAAAGAGAAAAAAAAACAAGATGGGATAAGCATTAATGTCAGTTGAATCTATCCCTTTTTTTCTTAAAAACATATAAAAGCAAACACTAAGACTCCCATCAGATTCTCAGGGAAACTAAGAAGACAGTGTGTACATGTAACAGAATACAAAAGAAGCAATCAAAACGAAAACAAAAATTCTTGAAATGTTATCTATGAAGGTGTTTCAACACGTTCTTGAAAAACAGAATTAAAGTTTATTTTTGTGCAAAAGAACTGTGAAATTTGTGTGTAGTTTTCTCATAATATACATTTTCCATGAATGTTTGGAAGTACTCTCATTTGTACATTCAATATTTCCTCATTTTTGAAATGTAGTAGGAAGTTAAGAAGATAAGGGCAAGGAAATGTTAGTGAAAGGAAATAAAAAGAAATACAAAATATGAGAGAAAAAAATAAAAGACATAGAGAACCAATTCAGGCAATCGGTCACCTGATTAAGAGAATCCTAGGAAGAAAACAGCAATCGGAGGAAGGAGAATTTCAAACATTTCTGGAAAGGAATTCCCCAGAGTTGAATCAAATAGGAAGATGGAATGGTTCCATGAGACGCTCAGGAACATGGATGAAACTTCCGAACACTGCAGCTCCGGAAAGACAGGTGCCAACTAGGACGTGCAGGGGAAAGGCAAGGACAGTCTCCCGCGAAGAGCGGCATCAGGCTGGCACACACTTCTCATGCGTAACTCGGACACAAGAAGTCACGGGAGCAGCCCTTCGAAGAGGTGGACGAGAAGGAGGCTTTTCAGCCTAGAAACCCAGGGTTCTGCCCCCAGCTGAGGACAATGCTGGAACAGAAGTGCTTTCGGTACACACAGACCCCGGTGGTGCATCTTTCTCACACTCTTTCTTAGGCATTAGAAATGTTCCTGGAAACTGGAACAAACCAAGAGAGAAGAAGAGGTGGGAGGGAAAAAACACGGGCTCCCACTCAGAAAGCAGGAAGGGGGTGCTGTGGTTTGCATGTTCCCCCAACAAGTCCACGGGTTGGAACCTGAATTGCCCAGTGCAGCAGGGTTAGGAGGTGGGGCTTAGTGGGAAGTGTTTGGACCAAGGACCTTTCAGGCAGGAAGACCCCAGCCGTGGCGAGAGTTTGGATCCTTCCCTCTCTTCCCCACGCAGCCACCTGGCCCAACGTAAGTCCCCACCAGATGCCGCTGCCAGGTGCTGGACTTCCCAGGCTCTTTCCTTTGTAAATGTCCCAGTCTTAGATATTCTGTCATAGACACAGAAAACAGCTGAAGGCAGGGGCCAGCCCTGTCCAGATGATGCAGAACATGAGTCTAGCCTGGAACAGCCGGACCGGGCCTCTGGAAGGAGTTTTCAGGTCAAACCAAAGAGCAGCCTATGGATCGCTTGGTGTGTTAGAGCACGGGAGGAATAAAAGCATGAAGAATTCTGTAAAGCCAAATAACACAAGATACAGAGAAAAGAATTCACAACTCCGGGGCAAATCAGAAACTTTTTTAAAAAGGAAACGTAACTAATTTGATGAGGCAGTACACATATTTCCATAAGCAAAGCAGTAGACATCATTCATTGATTCTTACCAAAAGCAGTAATAGGGACAGGAGGAGAGAAGGGGAAGAGAGGCTGGTGTGGAGAACATAAACACTTGACCGTGGGAACAGGGAATCCATAGATCACGTGCAAAGTACATGCATCGGGGTATGTCAGTGCAAACACAGTGTGTAGAGGCAGGAACGTCATTGCCAGGATAAATTTGATTTATTAATACTTCTGAAATATGAATAAGCCTTGTGGGCTCTTGCCACGAATTCAGAGAAGAATTCTGAACACTGGCTCAAATAAACCAGGCAGCATGGTAAGTTTTTAAGCTTTTTACTTAGTGAGAGAAATGCACGGGACAGTGAGGGCCTTAGGGGAGAAAGGAAAGTCCGGAGATTAGGTTGGGGCCTGCCGAGCAGAGAGCAGGTGGAGAGCCCCGCACAGGCCTTCGGTTAAGCGCAGCTGTTACTAGCGGCTTATCACGGGCAGCAGAGCAGGGGTAGAGAGCAGGGTTGGGGCGCTCCTCGGCTTTTAAATCTTTGTCTAAAGGGAGTGGTTACACAGTCTGGTGGGCAGGAGGGTGCCCAGGTGTGCTCAGGTAGGGCCATGAGATCACACAGGGGTGTGGTGAAGGCGTGATCTTCCAGCTCACAATCTGATCAGTTTTATCCTTATGCCTGCCTGCGTCAAAACGAATCAAAAAGATGAAAATGGTGGCTCCCAGGGAGCAGAGCTGAAATGGCTGAGCAGGACAGACCCGGCGGCTGCCGTATTTCACGAGACTTTTGGTACTTTTGGCTTATGAATCATCTGTCTTATTTTGATTTTTAAAAGCAGTCTCTTTCAGATCCAGGGAAGCTCTGGGTGCTTCCAGACCAAAGCAATTGCACCATATTCTGTATGCACCAGGGGTCTGGGAGGCTACAGAGGACGTGGCCAGATGTAGACCCTGGTCCAGCACAGCCCCTCTGAAAATGGGGCTCCCCAGGCTGCATGTGCCGGGAGTCCCATTGACGTAGCCAAATCCTTAGGACTGCCATGACACAGAGGCACCAACTCCTAAAATTCCAACTTTTCACACGTCAAATATAATAAAAATCATTTTCATGAATAAAGGGAGAATTTTCTGGACACAGCTTACGCTTATTTTCTGGTGTACTACTGATGCATTGTGCTACATAGGAGGGTTGGGGGCTGCACCAGGGTGTTTTGTTGCTAGAATCTTTGTTTCCGGATCAGCTCTGGCTCTGCATGAGTCTGAGCCACCTTTACCCCTTGCTTTCCAGGTCCTGCACGCCTATCAGTGGGGCCCAATGCTGACTGCATTGACCTTATCAACAGCCCAAGGTGACCAAAACTTCCAGGCTGCCTCTGCCCTCTCTAAGAATTGCTACCAGTCATTAGCCTCACTACTCTGTTCTTGTGCAGCTCATCTGTAAACTCAAGTATCGAGTTACAAGCGTTACTGTAAAATCACTCACTAGTTTCAGTCCAAATTTTTATTTGGTGGGTGAGTGATCAGTAGTTAGAATGCTGCTTGGTGTGGGAGGAAGGGAGCTGGCGCTGTGGCACTGTAGGCTGTCTCTGCCTGCAGTGCCGGCATCCTCTATGAGTGCCGGTTCTAGTCCCGGCTGCTCCACTTCCGATCCAGCTCTCTGCTGTGGCCTGGGAAAGCAGTTGAAGACGGCCCGCGTCCTTGGGCCCCTGCACCCATGTGGGAGACCCTACCATTTGGGGAGTGAATCAGCAGATGGAAGACTCTCCCTTTCAAATAAATAAATAAAATCTTTAAAAAAAAAGAATGCCGCCTACCGTATTGAGTGCCTGGGTGTGAGTCCCAGCTCCGCTTCTGGTTGCAGCTTTCTGCTGGTGCGCAGCCTGGGGAGCAGCAGCGACGGCTCCAGTAGCTGTGTTCCTGTCATCCATATTAGAGACCTGGATTGAATGCCAGGCTCCTGGCTTTGGCCTGGTCCTGCCTTGGCTGTTGCAGGCATTTGGGGAGTGAATCAACAAAATGAAGATCTCCCTCTCTCTCTCTCTGCCTCTCAAATAAACAAAAATAAAATAAAATTAATTATAATATGATCAGATATTATAAATGTTGACCCTATCATCTTTCTCTTCCAGCTGTAAGTGACCTAGACACTGGATATTCTTGTTTTTTGAGGTTTGCATTCCAAATTATTGGCTAAAAGATAAGTCCTGAGGCAGGTGCCTGAGTTTTCTCTCAAAGTGAAAGGCAGCCTGCAGGTTTCACCTGGAGAAACTTTGTGGGCTGAGGGCTGCTTGCAGCCCTGCACTAAGGGGGATCCCGGAGCTGTGCATGGATTCTGAGGAGAAGAGGGACAGGATGAGTGGGCAGCCAGTGTGGCCAGGATGGGGGTGTGAGTGTCCTTGGCGGCCTCACAGCCATTAAACTGCATTGTTTGCATTTGTTTCCTGATCTCGCTGGTCCACCCCACTGATAAGGAAGGGAGAGGCTTTGTCAGATGCACCATGGAGTCGATCCGAATCGATACGTATTATGTCCGAGTGCTCCCCGACCTGCCAGTCCTGCCGCCCTCCCAGGGAGGAGCATGACGGGAGTTTAGAAAGCTTCACTGCTGGTGAACCTCGCGCCGCTCCTTCATTTCTAAAATCCAATACAGCCTCTTCAGAGGGTGGGCTCCTGGACGCTTTCCCGGGCTCCACGTGTTCTCTTGAGTTTTGGACAATGGCTCTGAGATTCTATCAGCAAACCTGGAGCACAGAGAATTCAGTCGCTGGGACCTGGAGGTGTGAGATGGGAAAGAAACTGAGACCTCGCTCAGCATATCCCCTTACCTACATGTTACTGCATTTGGTGCTCTTATATTCATGATAAAAATAATGCGCATTTATTATAGAAAATACAGAAACTGCGGGAAGAAAAATGTCACCCATTGTCTCCACTTCTTTTTCCTTGCACAATTTTTGAGAGCTTGTGCTTACATCGTTTTGTATAGCTATGACCCTCATATTTGTGAAATGTTTGTTTAAAAAACCATTTATTTTATGTATGTATTTGAAAGGCAAAGAGAGAGAAATCTTCCTTCCATTGGTTCACTCCCCAAATGGCTGTAACAGCCAGGTCTGGGCCAGGCTGGAGCCAGGGGCCTGGAACCCCATCTAGGTCTCCCTTATTGATGGTGACACCGGAGAAAAGGCGGTAGAAGCCAAGGGGTTTTTGTCTTCACACAAGAAAGAATTCAGATGTGAGACAGAGAGCAGAGTGATAAGGCTTTACTGGGGACAGGGCATCTGTCAGGATGGAAGGGACAGAGAGTGACCAGAGAGAGCGCGCCCAGTTGCTCAGACACAGGGAGAGCGAGGTTACATGGTTGAGTGGAGACAATACACCTGGGCAGGCCAGGCTGGCGGCTCAGCAGAGAGCAGAGGGCTGAGCGCGAAGTCTGTTTGGACTCCCTAGGTTTTTAAGGGAGTCTGTTTACCCTCCTCCCCCTCTTCTCCAGGACAAAGGATGGGGAATCCTGGCAGAAGGATTTGTTGGATGAAAATTAGCAAATTCGTCGCCAAATTTGCTGGCACGGGGGGGGGGGGGGGGTGGGGGGGGGAACAGAGGGGTTTCCCTTCCTAATAATGGCAGGGGCCCAACTACTTGGATATCATCAGCTGCCTTCCCAGGTGCTGCAAGAAGCTGGATGGGAAGAGAGGCAGCCAGAACTCAAGTTGGCTCCAACATGGATGTGGGGATCGCCAGAGAGGCTTAACTCACTGTGCCCCAAAGCCCGTACTTGTGCAAGTTTGCACTTTGGGTTTTAACATTTATTTATTAATTGATTGGTTGATTAATCAGAAGGCAGAGTGACAGAAGTCTGGAGCCAGGAGCTCCCCTGGGTCTCCCACGTGGGCCATCATCGCTGCTTTCCCAGGAGCATTAGCAGAAGGCTCAATCAGAACAGCCAAGACTCAGGCCCTTTTCCCCACATACTTACATTTTATGGGTTTTTCAGGTCAATATTGGTTTTTTATCAGCAGAATTTTAACAGCTGCATGATATTCTGCCTAGGGAATATATCATGGTCTACTTAACCACTCCACTATTGCTGGCTGAATAGGATGTCTGTGTCATTTCCCCACCTAAAATGCCTGGTCTTTTATGTACTCATTACCTAATAGGTCAGTGTGGCATGATGCGTTCTGTGCCAGGCACTGTGCTAGGAACAGGAGATGCAATGGGCAGAGCTTTGGGAGTGAAGTGCCTGCGCAGCAGGGCCGGTGAGGAGCACACCCCGGAGGCCAGCTGGGGCAGCTGAGGGGGACGGGTGCAGGTCGGCAGGAGGTGAGACCCCCAGCCCGAGGGCCTGGGGCCTGCAGAAGCACTGGGCAGGGCCGGGACCCGGCATGGGAACGTGAGCTCTGCTCTTGTGCATTGGGTGACCTTGGGCAAATCACTTAACCTTGAGCCTCACTTTCTGTTTCGGGAAAATCGGCTGCCCATTGGCGTGCTCCCTGCCACTGAGTGACCATGACATTCCAAGGGGGTAGGGGCTTATGGATGTCTTGTTAGCAGGAGCACCTGCGAGACCCTAGGGGCCCCGCAGCAGAGCTTTCTGGGAGACCAAGCTGGGACTGGGGCGGGGAGGGGGAGAGGACAGGATGGAGATGGGGGGGTGCCTGCCCCTCCTGGGTACCTTCAAGGTGACAATGAGCTGGGGAGCTCCCTGTGTGACACCTGGGGGGGGCAGCCCTCCCTCGGCCCTGGGGGAGGGATGCATAACACAGGCTCATGCACGCCCAGGCATCCTGGAAACCTCTCTGGAAAGTATTCTGGCTTCACAGAGGAGGTGGATGGGGGTCACGGCGGGAGTGAGGTGGGGGTTACAGCTGGGGTCTCATTTGCTCTTCACTGCCACTGTGGGAGGAGGAGAAAAGACAGGATGTTGTCACCATTCCCAAACCCATGTCACAACACAGGACGTTAAAATACCCTGCCAAGAACAGACCGGTAATACCCAGAAGCCACTGGCCTTTTCCTGCACTTTCCCAGGGCTCACCTATGCAGGAGAATCCAAAGAGGTGGCCTCCAAGTGGGGTATAAGGACATTGTCCTGGGTGAGCAACCTTCCCCTTCCTCCACCCTCCTCCGATTTCCCAGCTCCTGGCCCCAGCAAGGACAGGAAACTGCCTGCGGGAGCCCAGGGGATGTTGCATTGACCTTGGAACCCAGAAAGCCCAGCTCTCTCTTCGGAATTGGACTTGAATGCGCCTAGAAGCCCACAGATGAAAGGGAACCTGGAGGATATTTGAGGTGTTGCAACAGGCTCCAAATTGTCTTGGCAAGATCAAACCCCAAGGCTAGGAAGGTAATTCCATCCTGAGAAACTCGCTTCTAATTTTAGGCAGCAGGGTAAATAAGAAACAAAAACGTTCCTACAGATCTCAGTGGGGAAGGGGAAGCCTGGGGCTCTGACATTCTCTGCATTTTTGTCCCCAAACTTTGGGAAATCACAATGGCCCATTGAGGGGACAGGGCTGCAGATGCCAGGAGAGTTAGATCAGCTTTGTCCAGATCCAGGCCAGCCCTGTAGGGTCTGAGTTCTGGACAGAGATACTGAGGGGCTTAGGGAGGCTTCCCCCCTGCTCCAACGTCCCAAGGACTAGGTGAGAGCTCTCCCTCCCCCAGGTGCCTGGCGCCCTTTCTAGAGGCCAACATGCAGACCCTCCCTTTGCTCCCATCGAGCCTGGGGGACTCTCAGCCTCTGGCTTCGGCACCTGTAGTGAAGAGTGTCAGGGTTCTCAGAGGCTGGAGGAAGCACCTGTGCTGTGGTCACAGAGGGAGCCTGGGGGAGACACCTCTAAGGTGGAATGGCTCCAGCAGCGGTAGGCAGAGGCGCTCTTCCCGCAGGCAGCCTGCGAGCGGGAGGGAGTCTTGGGCACGTGGCATGGGCGTGCGTGTGGGGGTTGTACATGCAGAGGCTGGCTGGGCTCTGCTGGGTGCTGGACACAAATGACGGTGGCCCCAATGGAGGAAGATCTGAGAGGTGGAACTCCTGGGGCCCATTCAGAGAGGAGAGGGTGTGCACACATGCAGGCCGGCACAGCTGGTAAACCAGATGGCCCAGCTGCAGCAGTCTTTGTTCTTCTTGTTGTAATCCTTTGTCTCTTGTAAAGGATCACTTGAACCAAGTTCCAACTTTGTCCTCTCTGCGCCCTGGGGAAGGCAGGGGCTTCCATCCCTCCCCTCAGACTGAGCATGAGGAAAGCAGCCCAGCCACAGTCAGCCTTCCAGAGGCTTCCAAAAGGACAAGACACAGGGCCACCTGCCCTTGTCACAACAAGGAGACCCCTCCCAGCAGCCACTCTGTCGGCTCTAGTTTTATTAGAGAAAGGAGACGTTTCTTTCTTTCTAAAGATTAATGTATTTATTTTGAAGGGCAGAGTAATTCGGGGAGGACACAGAGAGATCTTCCATCCTCTGGTTCACTCCCCTAAATGGCTGGGGCTGGGTCAGGCCCAAGCCAGGAGCCTCGAACTCCATCCGGGTCTCCCCCCATGGGTGAAGGGGCCCAAGAACTTGGGCCAACCTCCATTGCTTTCCCAAGAGCATTAGCAGGGACCTGGATTGGAAACGGAGCAGCCAGGACTTGAACCAGTGCTCTGGGATGCTCGCGTCACAGGCAGCAGCTTAACCCGCTGCACCACGATGTCGGCCCCAGGAGACCTCTCTTTATACTATACAGGCTCTAGTGAAAGTTCATTCAGAATGGTCTCCTTGAACGAGGGAACAAAGGGAGGTGTGTAACCACAGCCAATGAACCTGCCCGTCCTGTCCCTCATCTTCACATTTTAACTAACTAAAAGTAGCTACTACCTTTGTGAAATACCGGTGACCAGCCTTGCAACTCAACTGTTTGCCCAACAACTTCAGGACCCGTGGTCTTCCTGGCCCACCCCCACCCACTCACCCCAACTATTCCTACCTCTTTAAAAGCTGGCCTGATGATGCAGGCAGGCATACAGGACAAAACTGATCAGGTTTGTGAGCTGGGAGACCACGCCTTCACCACACCCCTGTGTGACCTCATGCCCCTACCTGGCCACACCTGTGTGTCCACCGGCCAATCAGGTTCATTAACCACTCCCCTTTAGAAGTGGATTAAAGGCCTGGGGCATGGTGGGCCCAGTCTTTTTCTTTGGCCTTTTGCCAATGTGGGCTCCTGTGGCCCTGTGCCTCCAGGACACATGGCCTTCGGGCCACCCGCCCCATGCTTCCTGGCCTAGATGCTCCTCCACATGGCTGGCTCCTGGTACTTGATATGAATCCAGATTTCCCTCTCTCTTTTAGATAGGGCCCTCACTCTCCTATGCATTTCTCCCACAGAATAAAAAGCTTAAAACGTACCATGCTGCCTCGTTCATTTATGCCGGTATTCAGAATTCTTCTCTGAATATTAGGCAAGAACCCACACAGGCTTGTTAATACTGTGAATTTATTAATAAGCACATGCACCCCAGATAGGGCTTTTAGGGGTCAGCCTCCGGTTTCAGTGCCAGCCTGCACATCATACAAACAGCATTTCTGGGGCAACAGAGCCGCCTTCCACCAGGAGGCCACAGTGAGGAACAGAGGGCTCCTTGTGTCCACTCTTGTTTCCGGAGCACAGACCGCAGTGGGTGCGGAGCAGCCCAGGCCTGACCCTGGTAACAGGTAGAGGGCCCAGGGCTGAGAGCTCACCTAAATCCGCGGGTTCCCCAACATCTGTGTTAGCAGCAGACACCTCTCCACGTGGGACGTCAAGCTATGGAACTGATGACAGCGGCGGCACTCGGTGGGGAGGGCGATGAGGCAAAGCCTTTCTCAGTGGGGCTCTTCCTACTCCTGCTCCCGGGACCCTTCCCCAGAATCCTGGGGATTCGTGGCCCTCTCGGAATAAGCATTCATTTTACCCAGATGCTCCACTTACAAAGGAGAGCAGGCAGGTGCCACATCTGAGGACGCACAGTGGGTTAGTGGGGGACTCCAGCCTAAGCCAACCAAGGTGGAGCTTCTGAGAGGAGGCACCATGGCACCTCGACCTGCAACCTCCGGGTCCCAAGCTCCACAGACATGCGGGTGGGGGCTGGAGCTCTCGGGGTCCCCCGGCCCAGGTTCCCCGGAGGATAGCTGGAGTGGAGCAGGATCTGAGGTGTCCGTGGCCCCCCTCGGCAGCGACCCGCAGCCACTCCGTCACACTGTGCTCACTGTGGCATGCTAGCCGTGGTCTGGGAGATTCTCCATCACCTGCACTTACTCCCGAATCGCCGACTCAGAGCAGGTCCTCGGGGCAAGCCCCCCCGAGATTTGCCCCAAGCGCCCAAGCAGCACGGCACAGACAGCAAGGCACTGCTGCAGGGGGGTGGCGATGCCGGGTGGGGTTTCCGGGAGACTCAGCTCCAGGTGGTGCCCCACTTTCTGCCTTCCCGAACATCAAGTGCTTCTGAGCAGTTACAGCGACTGGGCCCTCGCAGTGGCGTTGCGCTAGCCCCAGGCGACTGCTCCAACAATGCACACACCTGCTCCGGGTTAGAGCCACAGTGTTATTTTGAGAGACCTGCTAGGAGAAAGTTCGATAGCATTCAAAGCCATTAGAATTATCACAGATATTTGAACGTTGCATCTGTCATTGAAAGAAAAGGGAGAGCCCTGAGAGTCTTTTCGTACAATTTCACCTGCTATAAATGTTTGAATGCACTGCTGGCTTTAGCAAATAAAATTTCTTGTCAACAGAGATTATCAAGAATTTGAAGAGATCAGTATTGAAAACCTAGAACAAGAATTACATGGAGCCATTTCAAATATCAAACCAGATATAAAAGGTTTTGCTCATGAAAACAGCATCATCATTTTAAAATTAGAAGCTGTCTTCTCACTTCTAGTAGCTAAATTCCACACGAACTTAAATTTTAATATCACCCCTAATATTCGTCTCTTCAACAAACAAGAGTAAGGTGATACAGCCCAGCCCCAGGGAACTCTGCATAGCTTGGAACAAACAGATGAAAATGCTGTCCATAAGAAGCTGCCATTCTAGCAGAGAGAAGAGACATAATGTGACAACCACAGCATGTCAGGTGATGAGTGTTATGGAAACCACTGAGCAGCAAAACAGGAGAAATCCAGGTGGTCAGGGAGGAGGAGGAGGAGGAAGAGGAGTGAGCCCTGCAGGCGTCTGGGCCGGGTGTGCAGGCAGAGGAAAGGGCAAGAGCAGGTCCAGAGACAGAGCAAGCACAGGAAGGAGGGCTCTGTGGCTGCAGAGAGGCGAGCACGGGACGGGTGGGAGAGGAGGGCTGGGGGGCGATGGGGAGCCTACGGCGAGGAGGTTTGGAGGATGTGTCGGCATCGCTACTCCCGGTTCTGAGGGTTCAACCGGTGGAATGGCACCACGGACTTAGGCTGCTTAAGGATCATTCTGGCCACTGTGCTGAGAAAACCTCAATGGGGTGGAGGTCAGAAGTCGGGGGCTTAGGAGAGGGCCATGGTAGGAATCTGAGGAGGAGACCCTGGTGGCTTGGAGCAGAACGTAGCAGTGAAGTGGCCAGAGGGCCTCGTGAGGTTCACTATGTAGAATATGCAGGTGCACCTTACACAGCACAGGTGCTGAGTACACAGAGGATGTAGACTATGAAAGAAAGGGCCACTGGGGGCCGGTGCCGTGGCATAACGGGTAAAACTGCCACCTGCAGCTGGTTCGAGTCCTGGCTGCTCCACTTCCAATCCAGCTCCCTTCTAATGCACCTGGGGAAACAGTGGAAGATGGTCCAAGTGCTTGGGCCCCTGCACCAGTGTGGGAAACCCAGAAGAAGCTTCTGGCTTCAGCCTGGCCCTTTTCTGGCCATTGTAGTCGTTTGCGGAGTGAGCCAGTGGATGGAAGATCTCTATCTCTCTCTCTCTCTCTCAGCCTCTGCCTCTCTATAACTCTGCCTTTCAAATAAGTAAGTCTTAAAAAAAATGAAAGAGAGACATGGTCACAGACGACTCCAAAAGTTTTATTCTGAGCAACCAGCAGGATGAGCAAGACCTCAAGTGGGTTGGTGAGGACTGCAGGTGGAGCGAGCTGGCCATGATGGTTTAGAGCCAGGTGTTCGATGCTTTTTTTTATTGATGTGCTATTTTTAAAGTACATATCGAGCATTTAAGTGGGGGTGCCAATAGGCAGTTGGCCATCAAAGCCTAGAGGTTGGGAACATTCTATTTTTATCAGAATAATACAAGGTAAAGAAGGGGCTTTTCCAAGGCACACATCTTTAGATCTGTTCGTATTTGTCTGTCTTAATCCCCTCAGTCCCCTCCATCTAGCCCAGTGTACCATCGTGTGCTATCCTTTTCTATGAAAAGGTTTGGGAAGCACACGGTCCTCATGGAGACGACCACTGGCCTGGCAGCCGGTTTTGCTGGGTTGTGTGTGGATGGATAAGCGGGTGTTGGGCGCTGCCATGGCTGTAGCTGCTGTTTCTGTAGCCGTCTCTTCTGATGGGTCCGGTGTTCAATCTTCTGAACTTCATAGCTCACTGTGGTGGATTTGCAGCAGGAAGGCCTCATTTGCTCTTACTTGCCTGCCACCAGGCCCCACGAAGTTTGAGAACGTGAATCTGGTTCGCTGGTTCATGGGATGTTAGCTGCTCGGTGCTGGAACTCCGCTTGTGCGTCTTGGAATTGAGCCAGGGTCTCCCAAGGTCCTTGCTGTCCTGCACTGGGGTGTGAGCATGGGGCCTTCTAACTCGCAGATGCTTCCACTTGGGAATTTGGATTTTAAGACAGGAGGAGCTGGAAGTGCGTTTGGCAGTGACCCACATGGTATCCGGCGCCTGATGCAGCGACATGCTGACAGACTCTTCCCGGCATGGCCTTGGCTTCGACCCTGACCATCTTGGTTCATGCCTGTTTTCTGAGCCTCCTATCCATCCCACGAGTTTAGTAATATCTTTCCCCCAAATTCCTTTTTGGTTGAGGTGAGCTGGAGTTGGCTCCCACTAATTACAGCCGTGATGTCGCCGGCTATGCTGCGTTGGGCAGGCGGCTGACCTCCTCTGTACCCTAGTGTTCCATAAAGTAGAGATAATATCCACTGCACAAAATTAAAGAAGGCAATCATTCCTTGACACAGTGCTTGGAACACAGTAGATATGTAAACAATGTTATTTCCTAATAATACAAGGGTACTTCAGAAAGTCCATGAAAATGCATATTACGAAAAAACCAGGCGTGAATTTCAAAATGTTTTGTGCCAAGATAAATGTATCTTTTAATTCCGTGAACTTCCCGGAACACCCCTGTGTGTCACTCTTTCTCTCGGCTGGCCTTAGTCTCTGCATGTTGGAAATGGAAATGGAAATTACACGGACGGCTAATCCATCTTACTCTCAGCCTCTTCTGAGGACAGCTTGCAGTTCACGCGGTCACAAGGCATGCGCCTGCTTTAAAGGCTGGGGAGCCGGGAAGAGGGCAAAATTAGGGCAGCCGAGGACCTGCTGGCGTCAGGAGCCTCGTTAACTAGTGCATAACTCAGCACATCATGGAATCGTGTCCCTGATTCCTGAGCCTTCTGCAGTGCAGGGCCTGCGGCCCCATCCATCAGGCTGCTGCGCCGGCCGGCAGACAGGAGCGCCCACGGCTCCACCTGAGTCAGCCGGGGAGCTGGCGGCTCTGGGCGGGGGAGGCTGAGGCAGAGTGAGGTGTCTGTTCCCCTGGCACCTGGCATCTCCAAGGTTGTAGTAGCAGGGAGCTGTCAATCTCCTGGCAGAAAAACAAGAGGCAGGAAAGAGAAGAAACAATCAAGAACCAGACAGCAACAAGAGGCAAGGAGCAGGAGGCTGGGGACTATTTTAAGTAATGTTTGATAGATTACCTGCCTGACCCAGCTTCTCACCAAGGGGATGCTGTGGAGCTGTGGTTCGCAGGTGACAACTCACCAAAACAGCAGGCTGCAGGGACCAGACAGGCCAGGGCTGACGGCGATGGCCAGGCACAGGTCCCTGTCTGCTGGTCGCAGGTTCCCGTATGGCCACGCATGCAGGGCTGCGCACACATAGTGATGTCTGTGCACACGGCCATGAGACAGTCATGTGATTGCTTTGCTGAAAATTGTTATGCATTTGTTTGAGAGACAGAGAGAGAACACGCGCTCCCTTCCAGTCCGAATGTCTGTCAATAACCCCCTGATAATGCTAACGCTGGATGCCAGGATGCACTCCCAGTCTCCCATGGGGGTGGCAGGGAACCAGCCATGTGAGCCATCCCTGCTGCCTCCTAGGGCGTGCACGGGCAGGAAGCTGGAGCCAGGAGTCGGAGCTGGGCCTCGAACCCAGCACCAACCTGCAGGGGCAGTGGTGAATATTCACCAAGGATGGCCCAGCCAGAACAAGAACAGTGCCTCATCCCACCCCACCCCCAACCAAGGCTCCTGCTGCTGCTCACCGGCCCCCCAGTCACAGGACTCACTCCCCTGCCCCAGCAAAATGACCAAGAGCTGCCGGTGCAGGACCTCTGGGGACACTCACGTGGGGCGGCCACGGACATGCTGCATCCAGAATGCTGTCTGTGTTCCTTTACGACAAGCAATGCAAAGTCCCCATGGGAACGGGAGACCTTGGCTCAAACAAGGCTTCGCCCGGGATACCTCATCCAGCCCACGAGGCTGCATCCTGACCGGGAATCTCCTGTCCTTTGCTGTCTTCTGGGCCGCCATTTGCTCTTCTGACCACTGCAACTAATGTCTATGGTGCACAGGGATGCCAGGACCCCAGCAGCTTGTCCTGGGCTTGACCCAGGGCAGGGGAGCAGGGCAATGGGGAAGGCCGCGGCTGGCATGTGGACAGGTAGGCTGGGGAGGGAGGGAAGGATGTGCCCAACTGTCCCAACCTGCTTGGAGCTGGGGCTGCCAGATGTGGGGCCTGGCCTAGGCTGCCCGCTGCTCTCCTCTCCAAGCCCTGTCCATCCAGGTACCTCCGATGGCCAGTGACACCCCGTAGGGGTGCCGGTTCAAGTCTTGGCTGCTCCACTTCTGATCCAGCTCTCTGCTATGGCCTGGGAAAGCAGTGGAAGATGGCCCAAGTCCTTGGGCCCCTGCACCCACATGGGAGACCCAGAAGAAGCTCCTGGCTCCTGGCTTCAGATTGGCCCAGCTCCGGCTGTTGTGGCCCCTTGAGGAGTGAACCAGCGGATGGAAGACCTTTCGCTCTGTCTCTCCCTCTCACCGTGTGTAACTCTACCTCTCAAATAAATAAATAAAATCTTTAAAAAAAAAAAAAAAACACACACACACAAGAACTCTGGTCTGGAATCCCAGGTTCTGGCTGCCCTGGGCCGCTGACTGCGTGAGTCAGCGATTCCTCATCTGTAAGCGGAGATGAGTGATAGCCGCTCCGTTGCTTCATGGGCTCAAAGGAGCGAGAGTCGTGCTGAACAAGCGAAGACAAGACAAAGGCCTGGACACCCGCGACGAGCCGAGCACTCCAGGCGTGTCCTCTGCAGCCCGCAGGCAGCTCCTGTCACCCCCACTTCACAGATACACCAAGCAAGCGTTGGAGAGCGTCAAGCACACGCTGCAGGTCTCACTGCCAGCAACCAGGGCAGCTACACTGTGTGCTTCCTGCAGCTCCAGCACCGCCGGGGAGCCTGGGGCGAGGCAGGGTCTGGGGGCCCACAGCACACCTGCGACTCCACGACTGTATCTTAACCAGACCCCCCAGCCAAGGCGGGGTCTAACTTTCCAAGGACTCTAATCACACTGTGCTCATCCCAAGGGCAAGCTCTGCCCCAGGAGAGGCTTCTGGGAAACTCCAGCTCCTGTCTCTTGGCATCACAGCCTGCTTCCACGGCAACTTCTCTGAAAGTCAGAAGCCCAGGCCCAAGCAGGCTGCCCTGGAGGACACCCTCGGATGGTCTGGGCAGAGCTCCCAGCTGGCAGGATCCAGCCACAGCGCTGGATCCTGCAGCCAGCGCTCCCTGTGCGGAGACGAGCCGGAGCAAACCCTGCCACCTTGGTTGGTGGACTCCGCATGTGCGTCCAGAGCTCTGCAGTTGGGAACGCCTTGATGCACTGGGCCTCCCCCACTGAGCGCCGCCCGCCCCTCCATGGACTGGTCATTGGCTGTGGGCTCCTCACTCCCGCCAGGCTACCCCGTGAGTGAGTTGATCCCCATGCTGGGGCTGTTGGAGTCACAGCTGCCTTGGCTGAGTGCACTCCACTTGTGGGAGATTTGCAGTCATGCAGCTCTCCCACGGGCTCAGACCCAAACTTAACCGCGTCTCCTGTGGGTCCTGAGAGCTTCCTCCAGCCACTGGCTCTGGCTCAGCAGATAGCGGGAGGGCCAGGGCCCAGGCTCACCACCCCACAGGGCAAAGACTGTGACCAGCTGCTCCCCAGGAGAAGCCAGCTCAGAGGTGGAGTGACAAGTGTGGGACTTTGGTGACAAGCCTTCTCTTTGACATCTGTGCAAAGGGTGTCCAGGACGGAAGGACGGCCACCAAGACTCACCCAGCAGCTGGGACACCGAGCCACCTCCATCCCAGAGCTGGCCTCTCAGGGGGCTAGGGCATGGAGGCCCCACAGGACGTGGATGGTGGCAGCATCACTCAGCAGTCCAGTGCCCATGCCCTGGACTGGGACACTGTTGGGTTCAAGGTCAGCCTTACTAGTACGGAACCGACTGGCTTTGGGCAGGGTAGCTCCCCTGTCTGGACCTCAGTTTCTTGATCTGTAAAATGGAGGTAACAATGCACACTGGGCCCTGCTGCGCGGGATGAGAGTGTTAATGGGCATGCAGAAGTTAGTAGATGCTTGACAAACGGCAAGACTTGGAAGACCACAGCTGTCATGGCTACCCCGCAAGCAGGCTCTGCTGCTGAGCAGGCACGTCACAAAGCAACCGGAGAATCAAGGAAGGCTTTGGAGCAGGGGCCCGCACACGCAGAGCCCTGTTCTGAGAGCAAAGAGCCCAGCTCAGTTCCTCCGAGCTGTGAGAACCAAAACACCACAAGGCAGGAGGCTTACAAATGGTCACTTATCTCCTACAGTCCTGGAGGCTGGGACGTCCCAGGCTGAGGTGCAGCAGGTTCGGGGTCTGGTGCTGCTTCAGAGCCAGCACCCTCTTCCTGTGCCCACACAGGTGGCAGAGGCAAGCAAACACCTGCTGGCCTCCGTCACGAGGACACGGATCCACTCATGGGGGCCCCACCCCCGTGACCTCATCACCCCCAGCCTCCCACCGCCTGGAGTCTGGGGTTTCACCGTAGGAACTTGGGGTTGCACAGACTTTCAGACCATAACACAGGTGCTGGGGACATGGCAAGGGATACGCTGTGGCCCTGCTGTCACAGTGCCCGTGAGTTGGGAGGACTACTGTGTCACATGCTTGGAGCCCAGCCCGGCTCTGTGCAAGGTTGCCCAGAGGCCTGGCAGCATTTAACCTAGACCGCTGGCCCTGGGAAAGTCTCTTGGGGCAGGCCATATCACAGGTGAGTCTCGGGGGTTTGTTCCTGAAGCCCAGAGGGGCTGGTGGAGTGCGGGGGAAGACAGTGAGCTCACTTGGCACTGGGGAGGACCTACAAGGGGTCCCAGCATCGCAGAAAGGGCTGGAGCACAGGGGGCCTGGTGTGCACACCCGGGAGTTAGGACTTGCCCGGGAGCGCCTGCTGTACAGCGGGTCTGTGCAAAACACCGTCAATGAAGCAAACGATGGTCCGAAGCCTCCAAGGGACGTCCAGCCAGGGAGTCACATGGCCAGGTTTTCAGTACAGAGCCCTCCCTCTGGGTGGCGGGGACATGTCAGGAGGGGTTCTACACGGCGGTGGACGCGGAAGACCAGGAGTGGGCGGACAGAGCAAGGCAGGATGCTGTCGTCTCCAGGCCGACAGGCCTGTGGGCAGGAGGAGCCAGCACAGACCAGAGAGGCGTGACCCAGTGGGCCCAGGTGGGAGCATCTACCACAAGCCTGGCTGTCATGGGGAGGAGCAGCCTGGCAGAGGAGGTGCGGCTGCAGTGCTCCTGGTGGGGGGGTGGGCATGAGGAGGGGTCAATGGGGTGGGGAGCAGGCAAGAGGAAAGGCAGAGTGTCCACCCCGGGAATATCCAGAAAAGAAGGCAGACCCTGGGGGGAGACAGCGAGGGCAGGAAAGGCTCCCCGCGTTGGGGCGGTGCCCAGGGTCAGCGGCTCTGCCCTTCCCAATGCTCCTTCATCCACTCAGCGCTGACCCCTGGCCGGACTTGGGCTGGGAGCTGGGGATGCAAAGGGGAAAGCCCGGGCCCTAGCCCAGGAGGCACCCCACGGCAGGACCTCCGATGGAATGAGCGCCGTGGTTCTTGTCCCACGCTCCTAGAAAAAGAGTGAGCCTTGCAGCGGATGCCTGGCCCAGCCCCATCCGGCCAGCGGAGGGCAAAGGTGGAGCCCCGAATTCTGTGTTTTTCTGACATGTGGCAAGGATTTCCCTACCTGATTCCGACTCCCAAGGAGCAAATCTGGGCTGGCAAAACCCTCCCTAGAGTCGGTGGTAAGGAAGCACCAAGGAGAGAGGAAGCGGGGGCTGGGCCTCCTGGGTGGGAGTGACGCCCCCACGGGCCGGCCTCTCCGCAGTCATTTCATCTGCCAGTCATGTGCAGAGGACCATGCGTCCTCACGGCTCCCTGCAGCCCTCCGTCTTCCAGGAGGCCCTGGATTTCCTGCGTCATGCTCCCCACCACAGCTGAAACCCACTCCAGGGGGCACAGCCCGAGCAGGCAGCACGCTGGGCCTCCTCCTTGGCATTTCCCCCCGGCCGCGAGGAGGGAATCCGGCAAGGTGGGCTTCGGCCTCTGGCCCATGCCCTTGCACGCAGCTGGAGACCAGCAGTGCCCTCTCCACTCCACCCGGGCAGACAGGTGCCCACACGCTCTTGCCCTAGGAGCTGGCCAGAGGGGGACGGGAGGATGAGACCCACACAGAGGGCAGCAGGGACACTGAGCTGCCCGAGAGAAGCAGGTGCGCTTGCTTCTGCCTTTTCCTCCCACCAGGAACACAGAGCCCCACGGGGAGGGGCCCGGGGACTCTTTCCAGTTCTGGTCCAGAGCAGGGCTCCCAGCTTCCCACATGGTCCAGTAGGCCAGGAAGGACACGCTCTTTCCCTCACAGGCAGCCAGCAGGCCACTGCCCCTCTGCCAGGGATGCTGGGCCGGCTGCCCCTATGAAGAGCAAGGTGGGAGTGGAGAACGTGCCATCTGATGCCACAAGCCCTCTCACTCACTGGTTACATTATGATTGAGCACCTACTGTGTGCCAGGCACTGGGCACAGTGCCCACCCTCAGGAAGCCTCCAGCTTGGGTGCCTGCACCCCGACTCTGTCTTTCCTGGAGCTGGGCAGTGGGGGAGGCCCCAGGACGAAGGAGATAGAGCCTCTGCCCTCAGGCGCTCACACTCCAACCAGGGACATGGTAAACCAGCAACCACAGCAGGCTGGCCATGGGATGTGGGTGCCAACGGACCTGGGACATCTGGGAAGGTTGGGGTTCACCCAGCTCCTCTGTCACCTCTTTCTTCTAAAGGCTTTGTTCCAACATGGACTTCCTGGCCTCAGACCCGAACCTTCGCTGGCCGCATTTGTAAATAATGTGCTGTTCTTTAAGGTGGCCGTGGCCGCCCTGCTTCCACGAGAAATGTCCACTGATGGGGTTTGCAGGGAGAGGGGCTGCGGGCTGCGATGGGCCTGGGGCTCTGTCTGACCAGATCACGGCCATGGGGTGGCCCTTCTCCACGGACAGTGACACGTACCACATGTACACACGGGGCTGTGCAGGCCTTGTGAGTCCAGCTGTGGTTTGGGTGTCAGTCTAGGGGGTCCCCCAAAGGCCCTTGTGTTAAAGGCTTGGTCCCTGCAGTCTTATGTTAATGGTTAATGGATTAAGGGTGAAAACTTTGGGGTCTGGAGGCGGGGCCCTGGGGAGGTGATTGGGTGGGATTGGGTTGTTGGGAAGGAGCCTGTGGTCAAATCAGAAGAGGCGGCGTAGACATGGATAGGCAAGCTCCCTGCCTCCCTGTTCCCTCCCTGCTTACCCTGCGATTCTCCCTCCACGTGCGCTCTGCCATGGCCACCCTACTGGAAGGCTGAACTGGTGGGCCCCCACCCCCACCGGACTGTGACCCTCCAAAACCATGAGCCCAAATAAACTGACACCCGAAGCAATTGTTCCAACAGTGTCCTTATTGTTTGTTCAGGGCTTGCCTTCTATGGAGCTCTGAACTGTACACCTGCTATCCCGGGGACTTCGCCACGAGGACTGCAAAGGCTGACTGATCGCCCAAGCTTACTCAGGCAGAAAGTGACCCGGCTCAGACTTGAACCCAGGCCCATTCCAGAAGGCCCATTTGCTGCCCAAGCCAGCACTCAGTAAAGCTTTGCCCAGAACCGGAAGGGGCTCCAAGGGCACCTGGTGATGATTTCTTCCAAGTGCAGAATCCTGCACAGAAAATGCTTTAGGACACGAGTCCTGACCCGCATCCCTCCTCCTCCCCGCACAGCCCGGTTCCTTTACAGCAGGAAGCTGGACGCCCAGGACAGCCAAGCTGTTGCTGCAAGATGCATTGATCTCAACAAAAGTCCCATCTCCTGGGCTCCCTTTCCGCCACAAGCCATCCGTGTTGCAGACTACTGCTCAGCCCAGAGTGGCAGAGATGTCCTCCCCATGGCTGAGCTGTGGCTTCCGTGCAAAGTTCACCACGGAAAATGTGATGCCTAATACGTTGGCGCCTCCTCTGCTTCAAGTCATTTTTAAACCGCAGTCGCTGCACACAATATAATTATTACAAACTGGTCATTTGTAACAGAGAAATCTCATTAAGATGATTTCATGCTGGAAAGCAGGTGGACGGGGGAGGCGAGGGGGTGGCGGTGGCGGTGACAGGCAGGGGGCTGGGGGAGCGGGAGCTTGAGGAAGGCTTGGAGAGGGCTGGGGGATGCTCTTAATTACAGGCTGATTATTTCTGGTGATTGAGCAGGTAATATAATCAGCTCAATGTTTTCAGGCCAGAGCGGACGGAGTAGGGACAGGCAGGGTGATAAGGAGTGAGGGATCTTCCAGACGGGACAAGCAGCAGAGGGGTTGGGGCAGTAGGCTTCCCGCGGCAGACCTCTGGCTGGCCCCTGGCCTGGGGAGGTGGCCACAGAGCTCCCGTATCACCTGTGGAGGGACCAGACTGTGCTGTCTCTGGGACAGCTGTGGTCACTCGTCACAGCGGCTGGACGCAGGGCTCAGAAGTACAGGACCTGGGTTCAAGATTCCAGCTCTGGTCCCGGAAGCTGGAGACTGGAGAATTTGCCCAGCACACTCACGCCTGGGCCTCCCAAGGGTGGGATGGGCACCATCCCCACCGCCCCAGCCCTGCAGACCTGCGGAAGCCTCGCCTGCGACCACGCCTATGTAGACCACTTCATCTGGCACCAAGTGGGTCCTGGAGAATCCGTCAGATTTAAATGTTCTGACAAAGATGATGAGATGTGAAAGCAGGGGCTGGGACGAGACGGTGAATCCCTGTCCTGGGAGGACGCAACATATAAGAGAAGAGACCTCCTATAGCAGGAGACAGGTCCAGATCCTAGGTGGGGGAGGGGAGGCGGGCCTTCTTGAAGTAGGGGCAGGGAGGCTCAGCTCTGCACAGAGCCACGTGCACTAGGCGCCTGGTCAGAGCTATGCAGCCACTGCTGGGCTCTCGGCAGGTCTATGGGGTCAGCATCTTAGGATTTTGACCCCTGTTCCTGGCCTCCCCCATGCCCCTCCTTCCCTTGTCTGGGAGGAGGCCTGCCTGGGACAGGCGGTCCCCAGCCCCATACCAGCCCCTGCCTCCCGCAGTGTCCCGGGAGTGTCCCCCAGGCCGGCCCCCGAGGAGGCGCAGCCCAGCTCAGAGCACCCTGTGGCTTCTTGGACAGCAGCTTCTTCCCCACGGCTCAGCTCTGAGGTCTCAATCAGGAAACCCCTCGCTCCCTCCTGCCCCGAGGAAGCCCAGGGCCTGCCTTGTGCTGGGAGCTGCAGACAACTCAGGTGGCCTTGGCCCTCGTGGGCGGGTCCAGCTGCCTTCACAGCTCCAGGACCCTGCACAGGAAGCGGCTTATCCCCTTGCGAGGGAAGCCCTGCCGTACATCTTCTCTGTCCCCACAGGGCCACAGTGTCACCCACCATATTCCCTAGCCCTGGCCCATCCTGGCAGCCCCAGGCAGGACGGACACCCTAGGGCAGACGCTCTTCCGTGTACTGGGTTTGAGGCCACTACTTCTAGCTGTGTGGCCTTGCTTAGGCTGCTTAACCTCTCTGGGGCTCAGCTTCCTCTCTTGTAATTTGCAGACAATAATGATACCTGTTCTGTTTACTTCGGGAGCCCAAACCCTGGGCATGGTGGGATTGACAAGACAGCATCCACCAAGATCCTGGATGTCGATGGACCCGGCCGTGGTGGCACAGGCAAGGTGGTGAGAGGGGGCGTCCTCCCTGTTCCTGTTCCTGTCTCGGATTTCTTTGGTTTTCCCTGGAGGCTGGAGTGGGGCGGGGGCAGGTGGTCCAGGTGTTGTCTGCCCCAGGGGTCTCTACATCCCACATTGCCCACATCTCTCTGTGGTGTGTGGGTGGGCACAGCCCCCTGCAGGCTGGACAGGTTCAGGGGGGCAGCCATGGGTGGGCGGGCACAAAGAGCCCACAGAGGGGGCACCTGTGTGCGTGACTGTGGGCCTGTGGGTGGCTATGCAGAAGAGGCGTCCACTGTTTCAAAATAGCTCCGCAGAGAGACCGGTGCGTGCAGCCCGGGGTGGGGGGGCTGCCGCCTGAGGGTTGCCCGGGAAACCATGGCTGCAGGAGCCCCCAGCCACTGCCTCTTTGCCATGGAGACCATGAGCAGGAGGCGGCCAGGGGTACAGAACAGGTGGTCCCCACCACGGGCTTCGGGAAGCTGTCACCGGGGGAGGGAACAACCTTGGGATCAATTTTCCAATTACAAAACTCTGTTCAAATGTCAATTCCTTCTCTCCGGCTTGTGGGTTTCCACTTCATCAATCCATCCCTCTCCTCTCCTGCGTTCCTGGCTTGTGCTCCATGTTAGCGCAACGCTGGTCTTTGAAGAATGAAATTTGGCAGCAACAGAGCGCCCAAAATGACCTCATCCTGTCTGGTGTTTTCGGGAAAGAGCAGATGCTGGAAGGGGGCGAAACATCCAGGATGAGTGGGCTGGAAAGTGAAGCTGGGGTGCCTGTGGGGTCTCTGGATGTCACACGAACCTCCCAGCTGCTGGTGGGAGTGGGGCCTGGGGCTCTTACCCCCCAGCAGCCCCCAGAGCCCAGCTCGGTACCTTTGAGAAGGAAGACCGTGAGTCCCAGCCGACTCTGGTAGTTGCCAGAGAACCTGTCCTACTGCCCTCACGGGCACTCGCCCCTCCAGTCTGTCTGAGTGCTGGGGGCCACTGGCCACACACTGGTGAGGAAGGGCTAGTGTCGTGGTGCAACAGGTGAGGCTGCTGCCTGCGGCAATGCCAGTTCAGCTCCCGGCTGCTCCACTTCTCATCCAGCTCCCTGCTAACGCTCCTGGGAAGGCAGCAGAGGATGGCCCGGGTGCTTGGGTCCCTGCCACCCTTGGGGGAGACCAGGATGGAGTGCATGGCTTCTGGCCTCAGCCTGGTCCAACCCCAGCGATTGTAGCCATTTGGGGATGGACGATCTCTGTTTCTATCACTTCCTCTCTCAAATAACGCTTCCTCTAAATCTTTCAAATAATTTTTATTTATTTGAAATCTTAACAAAGTAAAAAGTGAGAGGGCTCTGCTAAGGCTGTCTGACCTGTGAGGCCGGCTCACAGGTGTGGGCGGGTCTCACCCATGCTGCCAGCACACACAGTGGCTCCTGGGGTCCCCACTTCCCACCCACCGGTCCTTCCTCTCTGCAGCTTGCAGCGTGGGCCCCCATGCTGGAGGTCCCAGATCATCAAAGAGAGGCTCAAAGGCACACGAATCTGCAGAGGCAGAACCAGCCTTCCCACCGTCTCAGCTCTGCCCCTCACATTGATCTGTCCCCCTTCCCAAGAGGCCAAGCACCTAGAGATGTAAGGCTGCTGTCTGTTCACGCTGGTCAAGACTTGCTGGCAATTTCTCCAGGTAAGCAGAGACTGAGAGCAGAGAACTCGGAAAACTCATCTCTGTAGGGGAGTGCACCAGCCACCCTCGCAGCCCACCCACTGCCCCTCACTCAGCTCCTTGTCGCACTAACTCACCGGTCCCCTCCCTCTCCTGTTCCAGGTTCCAGGTTGGCAACTCACACAACTGGCCCACCCTCTCTGCCCCCTCACCCCGGCCATCTGTCCATCTTCCTGGCTCTCTGACTCGCCTCTCGCCTATTTGATGTTCAAGCCGTCGGCTGTGACAATCATATCTGATCATTAATAATGCAATAATAGAATAGTGACTGGAGAGACACTTGGATAATCAGCTAGCACAGGCTCATTAGTGGCATAGAACAATCACAGCGATGTAATAACAGATCCCAGGAAATTTCAATTAAACCGGGAACTTTGTTAGGGCTTCATTTTATTTTCAGCACGGAGGACAGCGTAATTGCAATCAACTAAAGCCAATGCAAATCTCTTCCAAAAGAGACCCCTCCCCTGGGTATGCGAGGGAATTAAGTCTCACCCCCTCGGCCCCTGCCCGTCTTCTTCCTGAGCTGTGTGATGAACTTCTCTGCCCTCAAGTATGTTCTCGCTGAGTCTCTGGCTTCGCTTAACAACAGGATCATTCCGGCTTCTCGGTGTGTTATAAAGATGATGGTGCCAGGAATTAGCATTTATTGAGAACTCAACCTCTGCCGGGCACTGGGCTAAATCCTTTCTGTGGGTTATCTCATGGAAAGCTCACTACACCTATTGGGATGGTGATTAATATGATCATCGCTTTACCAATGAGGTCCCTGAATCCCAAAGCAGTAGCATGCTGGCTAACGTCTCATCTGCAGACCAGACCTGCCGGACCCCAAAGCCAGTGGCCACGTGGGGCTACTTCCGTACCCCCTTCTCTGTCTCTTCTCTCCCTGCCCTGGATTAAGTATTGGGTGAGGCCTGAAGATGCCGAATGGAGACAGGGTAAGCCAAGACCTGTCCAGTCCTGGCAGCCACTTTGGCTCCCTGGTCCCCAGCCTAGGGTGGGCAGCTGGGGAGAGCTTCTCTGGGGTGGGTGTTTGGTGCAGTGGTTAACTTGCTGCTTGGGGCACCTGCATCCCCTACCAGAGAGCCTGGTTCAAGTCCCGACCACTCTTCACTCACTTCCTGCTAATCAGCGCCCTGGGAGGGAGGGGCTGACAGCTCAAGCACTTGGGTCCCTGCCACCCCAGTAGGAGACCCGGATGGAGGTCTGGACTCCTAGCTTCCTCCTGGCCCAGCTCTGACTGTGGTGTCTCTCTCTGTCTCCCCGCCTTTCAAATAAACTGAGAAGGGAGGGAGGAAGAGGGGACGGGAGGGCAGCTGCCTCGAGCCCACCCAGAGCCTCTGGGGATGGCCCCATCTTGTACCTTTCCAAAGCTCCTCAGGTCACCTGGAGCCTACCTTGCCCAGTGGCACCCATGGCCCTCACCCCTCTACCCCCCGGGGTGGGGGGCAGCAGCACAGCCCTGCCCTCGGGGGTCTGGGTGCAGAGTGTGGATCCAGACAGGGGCCCTCCGGAAGGGCTGTGTGCCAACCCCCCTTCTGCGACCTCAGTTCTGGCTTCCACCGCCTGGTCCCCGAGATGAAGGGCTGCGCCGGGCCGCCCCTCGGACCCCTTCAGCCCCAGCCGCCTGGACAGAGGCTTCCCAGAACAGCTGCGTCCCAATTCCATGAACCGCCATGGGCTCATAGGGGAGGTGATCGGGGAAGCCCTACAGCACAGTTTCTGTAAAGTCAAATCCCATTATTCCATACTTGCCTTCGAATTAATTCACTTCAGTGTTTTTTAAAACTGGATTTTATAGCATTACCACAAATGGAAAGCCATCGCCCCCGACACAACTCGAAAATCACCATAAAAATTGTGCCATCTCGGACATCCACAGGGACGTATGTGCTGGCTGCACTGGCGCTGATGGCCCCACCCAGTCAGCTCCTGGACCCTGCAGGGCCAAGGCCACCGCCCACCCCTGCCACCCACAGGGCGGGGCACAGCCTGGGGAACTGCCTTTACAGGCCCACTCCTGGGGAGTCTTGTGGTCCAGCAGGACTCCCTTCCAAGTCGGTAGCACTGCCCTCTGCCCCTGCACACCTCAGTCCTGACGCCTCCGAAACGAGTGTCCCGAGACGCAGGCACAGCCCGAGCCAACTTCCTCCCATGCTCTTAGCTCTTCTCCTCAAAGGCCAGGGGCAGAAGCGACTGAGGAGAGAAGGAGAACTCGGGGCATCTTGTGGGGTGAACGCAGGGACTGACGGGCTGCGGAAGAGCAGCCTCGTCTGCCCCCAAGGGCGACTTAGTGGGGACGTGGGGGCCACTTAGGCATTCCCAAGCCAGATACTTGTTACTGTCGGCACCCATGACATCTCAGCGGGGCTCTCAAAGCAGTACGTGCAATCCAGCCCTGGGCTCCTGGAGCTCGGGGGCCAGCCCTGGTTGGGGGGTGAGCACAGGAACAGAGGCAGAGAATGCACCTTGCCAACAGCAGGGGCCCAGGCCAAGAAGGGGAGGATTCAGCAGAGCCCCATCCTTGAACTCCTTGCCCTCGCCCTTCAATCCAAACTGCACCCGCACATGCTCTGCACGACAGGCCAGCACTGGGGGCAGGCATTGTGGCACGGCAGGTCCAACTGCCGCTTGGGACACCAGCACCCCGTACTGGAGTGCCTGTTGTGAGCACGTCCTGGAAGGCGGTGGGTGATGGTCCAAGTGCTTGAGTCCCGGCCACTCATATGGGAACGTCTGGATGGAGTTCCTGGCTCCTGGCTTCAGCATGGCCTAGCTCTGGCTGTTGCAGGCATTTGAGGAGTGAACCAGTGGATGGACGTGTTCTCTCCCTTTCTCTCTTTCTCTCTCTCTCTGTCTCTATGTCATTTTGCCTTCAGATACATAAAGAGAATCTTAAAAATTATAGTGTCAGAGGCTGGCGCTGTGGCACAGCGGGTTAAGCCTTTGCCTGTGGTGTTAGCATCCCATATGGGCATCAGTTCTATCTTAGCTACCCCACTTCTGATCCAGCTCCATGCTAACGTGCCTGAGAAAGCAGTGGAGGATGGCCCAGGTGCTTGGACCCCTGCACTCATGTGGGAGACCTAGAAGAGGATCCTGACTCCTGGCTACAGTCTGGCCCAGCTCCATCTATTGCAGCCATTTGGGGAGTGAACCAGGGGATGGAAGACCTCTACCACCTCTCTCTCTCTCTCTCTCTCTCTCTCTCTCTCTCTCTCCCCCCTTCTTTCTCTCTCCATACTCTATTTCTCAAATAAATAAATAAATCTTTAAAAAAATTGCAGTGTCAGTGCTGAGTCTCGTCTATTGAGCACACATTGGTGTAGAAGGTCACCCACAGGTTAAGAGCGCACGCCTTGGGACTGGCCTGGCTCACACGTTCTATCAGTCATGGCAAGTATTAACCTTTCCTTCTCAACTTCCATTTCCTCGTCTGCCTAGGGAGCCCACAAGGACCACGTGAGATGCTGTCTGCAAAGTGCAGGAAGCAGCCTGCCAGGCTCTGCTGTTAGAGTCGCTGCCTGTTTGTTTGTTGAGTAGCTATTCTGGGTTTGGGCTGGGACAGATCTAGAGGCACACAGCACATCTACGCTTGGCTATGCACTTGACCTCGGGCTTCACTTCTTTGAGCTCCGTGTCCTCACCTATATAGAGGGATGATTATATCGTGCACAAAAGCAAGGTCCCTGATGCTACCCACGTCCAGCTGCTGCCTTGCTCTGGGGCAGGGGCATGCACCGGCCAGCATAGGGTGAGCCCGGACCACAAGTTCAAGGTTTGCCCTCATGTCCAAGGTCCAGACGTCCCCATCCCATTGACTGTGCCCCAAACCCATCCTACAGTGGCCCTGGAGGGGCTCCTGCTTTTTGGTGGTCACTTGCATCATCCTGAGCCCCAGGTGCCCAAAAGGACCCATCACCACCCCAGATCAGAACTGGCCACCTGCTGCTAACCACAACTAGGAGCTTGTGTAGTCCCGAGAGAAGGGAGCAGCTGCCCCATACGAGACCAGGGCCAGGGCTGTGGGGGAGATGGGAGGGAGAGAGAGAGAGAGGAGGGAGGGAGCGAGGGTGGGAGGAAGGAAGGGAGGATACCCTCTCTTCTCTTTTTCTCAACCCTCACTCCCTCCGTGCTCATCTAAACCCTCACCGGTTCCTCAAAACTCTCCAAGGGACAGCTGAGGCACAGTGGGGAGACCAGGACTTCTCATGGAAGACACCTGCTTGAATTTTGCTTTTGACATCACCAGGCAAGCTTGGGCCTCTGCCTCAGAGCTCCTTGCCTATAAAGGAGGCTGGAGAAGTATTTTGAGGAGTGGATTGGAAGTCTGCGGAGGTGCAGGCTTCTGTCTTTCCTTCCTCCTCTTTTTTCAGAAGCAAGGTTTTTGTAAATGTTTTTAAAATGTATTTGAGAGAGAGAGAGAAAGAGAGAGAGAGGGGCAACAACACAGAGAAAGCTCTCATCCACCAGTTGACTCCCTAAATGCCTGCAACAGCCTGGGCTGGGGCCAGGGCTGGAGCTAAAAGCTCAGCACTCATCTGGTCTCCCACGTGGGCGGCAGGGACCCAGCTGCCGAGTCATCGCGGCTGCCTCCCAGGCTCTGCATGAGCAGGAAGCTGGAATCAGGATCAGAGCTGAGACTCAAACCCAGGTGCCCCGAAACACGACGCAGGTGTTCCAAATGGAGCCCAAACACCTACTCCAGAAACGGCAAGATTTTCCAACCGCTCTTCTCCCTCCCGTCTCTGAATCCCTCTCTGCCCCCCAAGCCGGGATGTCCACATCACCAGTCCCCCCACTGCAGCCACCATCGCCCTCCCTGGCATTTCTGGCCAGCAGTCGGCCAGTCCTCAGTCCACTTTGCAACACCCCACACCTGGTGCAAACAGGAGCCTGTTGGAAGCAACAATCCTGCAGCGATTACTTGTGGAAACGGGCTGGAGAGTGCTGGGAACAGAAAGAGGAATTTATTTATTTGTTCTCTGTGCTTTGAGTTGGTTTTTAAATTGTCTTTCTGTAGATAAAGGCGTCTCCCCAGCAGCTCAGCCCGGGATCGCAGCAGCTAATCTGCATCCGGGGGATCAAAATAGCCTCCGAGCCAGATGGAGGCCCAGGGCTCACCGGGAAACCAGAACCGGTTCCGAGTGCTGAAAGTGGGGATTTAAACAGGAGGCACGTGACGCCTTCCTGGGCTTTTTCTGGGGCAGGGGAGAGGGGGAACACAGATGCAGAGGGAGGCAGGGAGGGCAGGGAGCCGGCGCTCACGCTGCCACTTCCCTCCTCGTTGTCTTCAACGCTGGAGTGGGAGCCGTTTTGCGTGGGGTCAAGGGGGTCGCGGCTCTGCAGTGCTCCAAGGGGGGCAGGAGGAGGAGGCTTTGAATGTTTGCCAGAGACAGACAAAGCTGTGGAAAAGGCCTGGGATCTGCAGCCAGGCCTGGGGACATCCTCAGACGAGACCGCTTTGTGCCCCGGCCTCGGCTGCCCGGCCTGTGCGCTGGGAGGGTGGTGTCGCTCTCTTAGATGGTGGGGGTAAGACCAGCCCAGGCGTGTTAGTCCCCTCTCCCCACACCCCCTCCCTGAGCTCTGCTTTGCAGGAGTAGGGGCTCCGTCCATGGCCCAACAGACACGACCCAGGTTCCTCTCTGAACCTGCCTGGCCGGCCCATCCCTGAACTCCTGGAAGGTTTCACGCTAACAGAAGTGCTGCTGGCCCCAGGTGTGGCACCGCTGGTGGTGCACACTGCACCTGCAAGGCCAAGCGCAGTGCCAGGCCCACAGTCAGCCTCGGCAAACACCTGCTTAGTAAAGGACCAGGGGAACAGGGGACTCTCAGCATGGGTGTGGGCATGAGCGCCTCTCCAGATACAGCCTACAGCGAGGCTTTGGGGCAAACGAGTGACTACCGTGGGGCATTGGAGGCACTCCCCGGACTTGCCCATCCTGCAGCTCCTCCAGCCCCAACCTCTCTGAGTTCCTGACTTCAGGGCCACCCCAAAAGCTGTGGGGGCCCTGCACGTGTAAGGAGATCTTCCATCTCTGAGATCCCCCACCCCCCAACACATACAAGGCACCCTGGGGTGGGAGCGGCTCCAATAGACCCTCTCATCCCCTGTTCCCTACAGGGCGCCTGGGGAACTGAGTGGAAGGAGTGAAAGGAAGGAGGGGCTGCCAGCCTTTTATCTCCCCAGAAAATCCTCTGGTACAGTGTTGTGCCTCCCAGGGAGGGGGGCTGGGAGCCACAAGAGAGTGAACCGGAAGGAGGGCAGGCTGGGGTTCAGGGGGAGGAGGTGGAAGAGCAGGTGGGGGTCCAGAGCACAGCTGTGCTTCCCTCCTGGCCCGGGCCAGCCCCACCCAGATGCCCTCCAGCCTCCAAAATGCCAATCAGACACAGGGGGAGGGAGGCTGCAGAAGCCAGCAGCGCCGACCAGTGCAAGATTCATTTGCTGTGTGCACTTTAGGGTCTGTGACATCCAAATACCTCCAGGGATTCGCTTCCGAAACAAGAGCAAGAAGGCGAGGGGCATGCTTTAGTTGAAGCTCTCTGCCCATTGCAAACTTCCCTCGGACTCGGCGATGATCCTAACAGCCCAGCGCCCAGCATGGTGAGTCTCTGGTTTAGGGTCTGTCTGCCTCTTGCACTTGGGGGGAGTGCCTGGAGGGCCAAGGCAGAGTCTCTGCAGGCTCTGGGTCACTTGCCCAGCACAGGGCCTGGCCAGGATGCTGGCAGGAAGCAGCCGCTGTGTCCCCAGCTGGCTTGTGGGGAGCCCCGCGGAGGGCTTGGAGGCCCGGCTGCAGCCACGGCAGGAAAAGGGGCTCCAGCAGGGCCTGAGCTTGGCCTTCCTGCCAGCCCTGGCCAGAGCCAGCGCAGCTTGGCACCAGCTGCCCCAGGCCCTGGCCCGGGCTCCTGCTCCCATGTTAATCCGCCTCCGTCCTGTCCCCTGGGACAGCCAGGACTTAATGAACTGCTGAGTTGCCAAGGCTGCCTTTGATCGCAGCAGTTCAGCAGGGGGAATCGATATCATTAATGGAGAAAATCTGGGCTGTGGTGTGGAGATTTGGGCTGGGCCTTGTGGCCACGTGACTGCCTGTTCACCTGCTGGGGCTTGGAGCTGAGAGGGCAGAGCGGGAGCCCGGTGGTCTCCTGAGACGAGGCCCAGCCTGGACAGAGCTCAGGGATGCCTGAGAGAGCAGTGCTAGAGAGAACCAGTCGGCACCGCCAGCCCAGTTCACGGTGCGCTGGGGACGGACAGCCAGCCAATGAGGGCAGGAGATGGGAAGGGGCCCGTGGGCATCTGGAGAGGGGGGAGGAGCCCAGGGTCTGTAGCAGAGAGCTCCATGCAGGGTGCAGCGGGTCCACACTGAGCAGCAGTGTTGAGCACACCTGCTTGCAGCCCGCAGGCGTTTTGGAAGGCAGGGGATGGCAGCAGGGGGCGTGTGGGATTGGGAGAACCCGCACCCCTCCGCAGAGCTCAGAGCACGAGCCTGCCCAGTGCTCCCCCGACGAGCTCCTGCCCGCCTCTCCACCCCAGCACCAGCCTCAGCACACCAGGCCCCAGCATTCTGCTGCTGTTAAGGTCCCTGCACCCACAGGCAGAACCTGGGTGATGTCAGCGCTGGCTGGCTCCTTTTGCCAGGATCCGGGTGCAGCTTGAACAGCAACCTCCTCCCCACAGGGCCCTCCCACCTGGGTACCAGGGCTCCCGGCTTCCGGGAGGCCAGCATGGCACAGGCTTCCTTGGGGCTTGAGCCCTGCCTGGGGGCTCAGGCTGGGGCTCAGCTACTGTCCATGTCCCCAGGTTAGACCCAAAGAGCACACCAGGGAGGAAGGGAGCCTGGGCCAGCTGCGCAGCCTGGGCCTGCCCTGAGCATCCCTCTTGGCCTGACCGCCCTCTGGCGAATTACTTCTCTTGGCTGCTGGGTTTCTTCATGCAGAAAGTATGGGGTGGCCCCACTTCATAGGACCCAACGGGACACTGGAAAGAGAACAGGAAGTCCCAGCACTGCCGAAGGCGCCAGAGGCACACAGCTGTGCGGCCCCTTATTCAAGTGGTGCCATGCTCCTTCCTAGGGACAGAGTGACCCCGGATGCTCTGTGCGAGGTGCCCTGTGGCCCAAGGGCAGCTCTGGGACAGGGCAGGGGGGCCGTGAAGCCGTAGCGGGAGGCAGTAAAGCACAAAGAAATGTATGAAGTTGCTCTGAGCTGTGAGCAACAGCACCAGTCTGGAGAGACAATGCTCAGGCTCTGCCCGGTGAGTCCCAGAGGGGCTGCGCTGGGAAGACAGCAAAGGGGCTGGGGACGTGCTCAGTGTCCTGGGCTGAGAACAGCTCCCTCTGCCCCTCCTCGGGCCCTCACGTAGTCTGTGGGTGTCATCAAGCCCAGGCCACAGCCCCAGCCAGGAACACCCAGCGCGTTGGGGCTGCCTGTGCCAGCACTCACACCTGGAGAGCTCAGTGTCACTGCGCGCCCTGACACCACCACCAGAACAAGCCGGGGGGCCAGCAGCAGCCTCCTCCTGCCCCCTGCCCCTTGCCTCCCATCTCATGGCAGCCAGACCCAGCAGGAGCCCTGCTCTCTGTGGGGGGAGGGGAGGGGCAGGCATTCCCAGAGGGGGTGGGGCAGGGGCTGACACTGGGAGAGGACCCAGCTTGGGGCAGGGGGAGGGTCATGCCAAGGAGGCTGAGAGGAGACAAGTCCCAGCAAGGCAGGGCTGCGCTCAGGAGCCTGGAGCGGACAGTCCCTGCCTCCTCCCCAGCTCCGATCCCGGAAACTGCTCCCTTGGAGCTTCTAGCCAAGCTTCCGCCCCCGCCCATTCTAGGGCCCAAGGCCCCAGAGGCAGCTGGGGCGGGGTACAGCACCCTCCTGCCAGATGCCCCCACCAGGACAAAGGCCATCTCCACGCTCCCCCACCCAACTTCCGGTTGTTTTCAGTCTCATCTCTGAGCTTCTGGGACCCTCGGCTTCAGATGGGGAATATGCTCTCTCCCCCATGCACTGAGAAGTCGGGGGGGGGGTTTGGAAGATCCCGTTCCCCATGGCAAAAGTGGGGACGTCAACCCTGGATCACAGCTCCATCAAGGCCAGAGGATCTCTGGAGTCGCTCACGGCTCAGCCCTGGCTTCATAGACCAGAGAGGGAGTACGCTGCCAGGGAGCACACAGCTGGGAGAGACAGAGCTGGCTCTGCCCCACTGGAGTTCCTGCTTCCTGCCAAGGGCAGAGGGTCCGAGACAATGCTTCCCAGGACAGAGACTCTCCGAGGAGCAGGAGCACCTCCCGGGGGCTGGTGACAGTCGCAAGGCTGCAAGAGGAGCGAGCTGCAGCCACAGCAGCTTGCCCAGGGCTGTCTTAAGTCATACCGACAAGCATTGTGTTAGCCCAGAGGAGCTCCTGCCTAAGCTAGGAGACCTAATCTGCTGCTTGGAGCTGAATGACCCTGAGTGTGCTCCAGGGTGTCTCCAAGCCTCAGTTTGCTCATCTGGAAAATGGGCATGCTCTGTCTGCCCCTCAGGTTCATTGTGAGGCTAAAGGACTACACACACTGAGCAAATACAGACCCACCAGGCATGCAGGGCCTGTGCCAAAAAACAGAATTTCAGTCCAGGTGACACATGCCCTGCAGCCACAGCATCCACAGGTTTCCAGAAACAGCTCTGACTTACACCTGCTTGTCATCCAAACAGTGACATTTGTAGAATGAAAGTGTTGCCAGGACAACCAGTGTTGGGCGGGAATGCCCTGGGAATCCTGGGAACACGCATCAACGCCTTGACCTCTTAGGGTTAAGAAGCCTCTGCTCCCAGCCCTGAGAGTGATGCTCACAGTCCCAGGGCCCCAGATCTGGAGAAACACCTGGGAGACATGGGGGAGACATCGGGCTCTGCTCCAGCTCGACCAGTTTAAGCCCTTGATGCTGGCCTCTCGCTTCCCCACTGAGCGCTGCTCAACACCCCTTTCTTGTTTCTCTGCTCTCATGCCTTGCAGGTGGGAGCTTCATACTGAGCCCCGCCTGGCCCATAGGCGATGCTCTGCAATGTGTGGGGAAGAAAGCAGTGAGATGGAGTCAGCGCTGTCACACAGCGGTCAAGCCTCCGCCTGCAGCGCCAGCATCCCATATGGATGCCAGTTCAAGTCCTGGCTGCTCCACTTCCAATCCAGCTCCCTGCTAATGGCCTGGGAAAGCAGCCGAAGATGGCCCAAGTATTGGGCCCCTATACCCACAAGGGAGACACAGAAGCTCCTGGCTCCTGGCTCCAGATCGGTGCAGTTCTGGCTGTTGTGGCCATCTGGGGAGTGAACCGGGGGATGGAAGACCTCTCTTCTCTCTCTCTCTCTCTCTCTCTCTCTCTCTCTCTCTGCCTTTGCCTCTCCCTCTCTGTAACTCCACCTTAAAAAGAAAAGAAAAGAAAGATGAAAGGGAGCCCCAGCTAGGAGAAGAAAACCAGGCGGAGAGGAGGAGGTTAAAGCACTGCTGGGGTGGAGGGGAGCAGCAGTCAGCGTGGCAGGAAGAGAGAGCTGTTGTTTCCCAGCGAGCAGGCCAGGGCAGGCTGCTGGGCCCCTCGCCCCGCCCCCACGCACGTCTCTGCGCATCGCACCTGGTGGCTGGCCAGGGAGCTGACATCCTCATGCCTGCAGGTGACGAGCTGAGAGGACAGTGCGTGCCTTGTTGGGAGACTGTGGGGATGGGAGTCTGTGCCCAAAGAGGAAAGGCGATTCAGAGGCCAGCTGGGGGCGCCCCTCCTTCCTCAGTGGCTGCCTCCCCCACCCAGACAGGGCCCCCCGCCACCCACCAGCACTCAGAGTGGGTCCTGTAGCTGGGTGCCTGGGTGCCGTGTCTGTCACTTGAATGGAGAAGGATGTTTCTCTAGTTTCTAGCTCAGACGAGCTTTCCAAGACGCTATCTGGCTGTGATATAAATCCATTGAGAAAGCCCTAGAGGGAGCCCCTGCAAAGCCCTAAATTGGACACTAAAAACAGATAAAAGCTGATGGTTTAAAGGCTTTCTGTGAGCTCCATTTGGGGGAAGGAATGAAAACAGGGATTTCCTTTGTCCTCACCCACCGACGCACTTTGGGCAGCTGTGGCCTGAGATTTTAAAGCTTTTGTGTCCCGGTTGCAAGCATCTGAGTGGTCGATGAGCTAGGGCTACAGGGGAGGGTCAGGGCTGATTCGGCCTCCGAGGGGCCCTGCTCCTCTGGCCTCTCGGCCCCCAGCAGCCTGCAGCCCTGCTCCGATGGCCAAGTGCAGGGCTCAGCCCTGGAACGACTGAAGGGAGGAGTCCCAGCCCTGCCCAGACAACAGCCGTCCCAAGGGTTTACGCCATGCCATGCCATGCCCTGCAGCCTCTGCACAGCACGCCCACCAGCAGGGCGTTCTGTCCGTGCTGTGGGCCTGGAGGTCACCTGCACTCTTAGCCACTGCCCTGCAGCCAGAAACTTGGAGTTGGCAAAGACAGAAAGGCCACCGTGAAAATTCCAGGGGTGACGGATTTGGGCCAATGCACCGCACACAGGGCTGTGGCAATTCCGTAGCCAATCTTTGGACTAAACAATGGAACTGGAGCTATTCCAACCACAGGGATAGATAGGCCTTTACCTTCTCAAAACATTGCCATTAGGTTAGGAGCTGTAGTGCTAACATTAGCCTAACTCAGGGGTCTTTGGCCTACCCATTGGAATCACCCAGCAAGCTTTTCAACATGCCCCTGCCCCGGGCTCACCTCGGAACAATGAAATGCGAATCTGCGGTGTCAGCGTTTTTCAGACTGAATCTCCACCCTTTTCCAGGTGACTCTGTGTGGCAGCCAGGCCTGCGCCCTTATTCTAGTGGGCTGGATCTGCTGAAGAACAGGGCCCTCACCTCCCTCAGGCCCCCTCCCACTCATGCAGGCTCCCAGCCTTCACCTGAGACCCTTTTTTCCTGTTAAGCAGCGTGAACCAGACTCTGGAATGACCTGCAGTGGGACTGCAGGGTGTGGAAGCCGCTCGTGGGGGCCTGGAGTCATTGTCAGGTCTGCCAGGGAGGTGGGAAGTGAGACAGGCCCCCTCATTCCTGCCATCTGATGGGTGACGACGCAGAAGAATAAGGGGGTGACCTAACCAGGGTCCCCAGCACTTGTCTAGGCCCCGGGGCTGTATCCTTTATGCACTGGCGTCTATCCTGTGGCTTGTAGCTCTGTGGGACTTGTGGTTCTGGTACTGAATTCTGGGGACCGGGGGCAGCAAATGCTTTTGGTTGCTGGCAGCCCCTTGGGGAACGTACTCTTCACACGGAGGGAAGAGGAGGGGTCATCACAGCACCCCGAGGAACTGTCCTGTTCTGGAATCTCAGCTCTCCCATTCACAGGCTCCGGGACCTTGAACATGATCGTGGCTGCTCCAAGCTTCCATTCTGCTGGTTTATAAGATGGGAAACCGTTACCTCGCAGGAGTGTTAAATGCTGGTTCGAGATCAAGTGTGTGAAGTGCCCAGGCCACACTCGGTTTAGAAACAGTCACTTTGCACCCTCACTTCCCCCTCCTTGCCCTCCCCTGGAGTCATGGTGATGCTTCCAACCAGCAGGTCCACAGCCCTCAGCCCCTGGGAGCTGGGCTGCCCTGGGCCCAGAACAGGAGGGGTGGCCCCAAAGTAGACAGGATGGGAGTTTAGGGACCTCATTCTTTCCCCAGCAGGACCCCCAAGCCCTAGCAAAAAGGGCAGTCAATGCCTTCCAGTAACCCAGGAGCTCCTGGGTAGAGGGAGCCAGCCTCTGAGCCAAAGGCGGCGCGTTCCCGGCTGGCCCCTCTGGCCCTGGACGTGGCCACTGATGGAAGTGGGCTGCAGTTATGTGAGTAATGAGCTTTGCAGCCGGCACCCACGGAGCACCTCCTCTGTGCCTGGGGTAAAGGAGGGTGAGACAGGCATGGGCCCCGTCCTCAGGTTGAAGACATCTCAGCTCCGGGCGGCCCTCGTCTGCATTTGGGTCACCCTCCCCTTCACCACCAGAATTTGCTGAGATCCTGACCCCCCGTGGTGTTTTGGGGAAGCTGGATTTGGGGGAGGTGATTAAGGTCGTGAGGTCGAAGCCTTCATAACTGGGGTTACCACTCTGATCAGAGGCCCCAGAAGGCTGCCTTCCCCCTGGCCACGGGAGCACACAGAGAAAGCTCCCCCTGTGAACCCGGACATCAGCCACTCCACCTCAGGTTTCCCCACCTCCAGAGCCGTGAGAAACACATTAGTGTTGCTTGTGAGATGCGCTGCCCGTGGTGTTTCGGCAGAGCAGCCGGAAAGAATTCCCACAAAAATACGGCCCTGGAAGAGGGAGGTGCGGCTGCAACATGGGTCCCGGGCAGAGGCTGGGGGAGCCTGCGGTGCCGTGGGGGGCCGTGAGGGGCAGGCCTGGCGAGGGCTCACGGGAAGACGACAGCCATAGAGAAAGCTCAGGCTCCTGAGAGAACATCTGTTGGGGTGGGGCCATCCTGCCGGCGGGCTATGTGAGCCCTCCAGAAATCACTCGGTCCTGCCCTGCCAAGGCGACCCTCAGGCGGGACTCAAAATCCAGTACATCCATGGCAGGCTCTTTTTTTTTTTTTTGCCAGGAAGAGTTAGTGAGAGAGAAAGAGACAGAGAGAGTTATAGACTGCGAGAGAGACAGAGAGAAAGGTCTTCCTTCTGTTGGTTCACTCCCCAAACAGCCGCTATGGCCAGCGCTGCGCCGATCCGAAGCCAGGAGCCAGGCGCTTCCTCCTGGTCTCCCATGTGGGTGCAGGGACCCAAGCACTTGGGCCATCCTCCACTGCCCTCCTGGGCCACATCAGAGAGCTGGACTGGAAGAGGAGCAACCGGGACAGAACCCAGCACCCCAACCGGGACTAGAACCCGGGGTGCTGGTGCCACAGGCAGAGGATTAGCCCAGTGAGCCATGGCGCCGGCCCAACAGGCTCATTTTTAAGTTGATGATTTTGTATGGCCTGTGAATGATGTGGCAAATATCCAGACAGCCCTTGGCAGTAAAAAGGTTTCCCAGCCCCGAGGCCTAAGTAGTCACGAGCCGCGTGCTGGTGGGGATTCAGCTGGAAAGGGCCAAACGATAGTCTTCAACAGACCTGAGGAAACACCACTGGGGACTGGGAGAAGGGTCATCCTGGTTACAGAGTGCCAACAAGGGGGGCTGAACTGTCGTGTCCCAGTGTTTGAGCAATTAGATTTGGCTGAAGAAATTTCTAAGCAAAAGGCAGAGTGACCAAGAGAGAGGCCTCCCCTGTGGGTGCAGGGACCCAGGCACTCGGGCCATCCTCTTCACTGCTTTCCCAGGCGCAGGAGAAGGGAGCTGGATGGGAAGCAGAGCAGCCAGGACTCAAACCGGCACCCATTATGGGATGTTTATGCTTAACCTGTTAGGCAACCTGGCCCCTGAGCAAAAGATCGAAGGCACAGTTGAGCTTCTGTTGAATGCTTGTAGTGAAATGGGAGAAGAGAAGAATGATTTAAAGATGGATTTTTTAATCAAAAGGGAAGCAGAACTTAAAAGACACAGAATGTACTCAGTTGGTTCATATTGTAAAAAATGAGTCAATATGTCAGAGAAAACGCCGAGGATGCGGCCAAGGACCCGTGATAGGCTATTATCACGCATTGTCCCAGTGTCATCCATCAGAGGGGGACAGAATAGCCCGAGTGCAGCTGGGAGATTACTGGAGCTGCCTCCCCCCTCCCAGGCCCGCCGTGCTAGGGGCACAGATGACTTCTAGACAGGGCCAGGGACACCCGGGGGACCTCCGTGCTTACTGAGGCGGCCTCACATGTCCCCTTGCGTTCTGAAACAGTGTTCCGTGGCCACTCCAGGTGTGACTCCAACAGCTCCAGCTGTGGTGTGGGCCACGAGAGCCACCCCTCTGGAGGCTGTGATCGGTGAACCGTGGTGGCACCCGTGCAGTGCCACCTCTGCCAGTGCACAGAGTACAGCAGCACAGGCTTGTGGCTGCTCCTCCCCACATGTCAGAGAATGAAGTCATCCAGAGTGCACAGCTCAGCCCCCTCTAGGGCGATATCTAGTGGAGCCGTGGCGGGGAGAGCCACCCCCAGGACCTCAGACCGGCAGAGCCCCCAGCAAGCTGAGTTCAACCAGGAGAGTGGGAAAGCTGTAGGCACCCATTTCCACCCCATGAGAGCCGCAGCATGGGCTGCCCCAGCAAAGCCACAGGGAGAGGGACACCTGGAGCTTTGGGGGCCCAGCCCAGAACATGAGGCATTGGGTCAAAGATTTGATCTTGAAGCTTAAGATTTAAGCTTGCTTGCCCGGATGGGCTTCGGACTTCCTTGGGACCTGTAACCCCTTTCCTTCCAGTTTCTCCCTTTGGAATGCCTGCCCTGTGCCTGTCTATCATCATACATATCACACACCTGACTTTTCAAGTTCCCAGCTGGAGAGGAATTTGCCTCAAGATGAATTGCACCTTGAGTCTTACCCATGTCTGAATGAGACGAATTTGGGGGGCTGGGGGATGGAATGCTGGAATCTGAAGGTTCATTACCCACCCCCTGACACACACACACACACACACACGTCATGTTTTACAATCCTAGTCCCAAGGCAGTGCTATTAGAAGCTGGGTTCTTTGAGGAGGTGATGAGGTCACCAGGACAAGGCCAGTGGGGTGAATGCTGTCCACAACACAGGAAGAGGGAGGGTGGAAGTACAAAACGAGACCTTGCCCTGGCTCGGGGAAAGCTAGGAAAACTCCCTAGCAGAGGCGACCCCCAGCCCGAGAGCTGGATCCTAGGTGGAGATCATCCGAGGACTTCCGGGGCCCAGGACTGCATTTCTACCAAATTCCCAGGGGATGCTGACGGCTGCTCACAGCATCGCACTGTTCCAGGCCACGTTATCTTTAGGAAATCGGAGGGCACGGAGGCAGCTTCAGGTGAGGAAGAGGCAGGTGTGCCTTTCAGAGACTGCCTGGTGGCCGTGCAGACGCGGTTGGGGGGGGTGAGCAGGTGCCTGCTGGGAGCTGCTGAGACCTCAGCACTTCCTGTTGCTCCCCACGGCAGTCAGCAACAGGCTCAGCCCAGAGGTTCCCTCTGAATTTTTACACATCTCGCTATTATCTGACTTTGTTCCCAGCTGTCTTTTCAAGGATGTTTGTATAGCAAATTGCCTTGGAAGATGGAGATAGTGACTCTCGAAAGCAAAGGGAAAATTAATGTCCAGCAGCGTAGAGACAAGGTCTCCTTCTGGGGCAAAGTCAGACCGGCTTTCTTCCCATTATAAACGACCCCGGTTCCCCAAGCTCAGGATGCCTGTAGTGCAACTCACTGCACCTGCAGGTGTCACCTCCCCCCGACCACTGCCAGTCCCCCTGTAGGTCACAGCACTAACTCTGTGGCTACCGCCGTTGCTGTGAGGAATAAGGCCCTGTGTCTCTGACCCACGAGTCTCCTGTCTTCTGCCACATCGTGAAACAATGGCAGCCTAACTTGTTAGCACGTGAGGGGGTAAACAGCAGGCCCTTCACAGTTCTTTGTCCCCTCCCCATCCTATTGCACCCCCATTGCCTCCTTCAGTTGGCCTCTCTTAGCAACACCCCCCCCCATACATGGAGTTAGAGCAGCCTGGCTTCCGATTCACTGCTGTCGCACTAAGGGGCTTCGCAGCAACTTCGCCTGTGCCATGCCAGCGTGCACCTGCAGGGGGGCTTCCTCTCTGGGCCTCCCATCCACAGGAAGCCAGAGCTCAGAGGGCAAGGTTTCCCGCAACCGGAGGTAGGTTCACGTCCATTGCTGTGTTTGCTCTTCCCAACAACACCGCGTGGAGGAGTGCCCCGGTCACACTCCACAGATAGGGAACCCGAGGGGTCTTGACGACGAGACGCGCGAGCTCTCACTCCCATGCTCTTTTCTCAACACCGCGGTGGCTGCTCATTTTCATGTGTCAATGTCAACTTGAGCCAAGTAGAGAAAAAATAAAGAGTCTTACAAAGCAGAAGAGAAATGGCTGGGAATAGCATTAGCATTTATAATCCAGAGCGGCCTGTACATGCAAACGCTCCCAGAGCCAGCTCCCACCCAAGGCTGGCAGCCACGGCACGGGCTGCATCCCCCACTCTTGCACAGGGGTGCAGCTTTTACTAACAGACCAGAAGGGGCCCCCACTCCCCAGGTGGTGGTGGTGGGAGGGTGTGGGGGAGGCCGCAGGCTCACTCCAGGCAGTGTGGCTTTGTGTTTGAATTGTAGATCACCCGGTTTGATCGGAAAGTCAGAAGTGTAGCCAGGCCTCCTGCAGACCTATGTATGCGGGGAGAGGAAGCACACAGGAGAGGCCCGCCTGCCTCAGCCCTGCACTGTGGAGGCAGGTGCCAATGTCAGGCAGATGCAGAACGTTCCGGAATGCTAGAACCCCGAACAGGACCTCCCACCAGGGCAGCTGCCTGGGAGCGCTCAGAATTTCCTTTCCCGCTTCCAGCTGCGCCAGGTACATGAAACTTTTAGCACCTGCCACCTCTTCGACAGCTCCTGTTCAGTCCTGTCCCTTCTCTCTCCTCCATCACGCCCAGTTCATCTCTGAATGATCTAATATTAATGCTCGCATCATAGCACGAGTCGGAGGAAAAGAACGGGTTTTGTCCACAGAGAGAGGGAGTAGAGAAATTAATATAATATTTGTTCAGGATTGATTTCAGGCTGTAATCCCTGCTGCCAGAGAGACCCATCTGTTTAAAACTATCAGACACTAATTACCCAGAGCGTGAACACAATAGCAGGATTGAGGAGCGACGGCCGATACTCCCCCACGCACTTGCGATTTAGCATTGTTATTTATTAGATGGGAAAAAAAACCTCTCAGTAAGACGGATCTCCCCTCCACTTGACTGGCAGCGGCTCCCAGAGGGCCGGGAACGCTGCAGGGCAGAAGCTCCAGAATTTCTGGAGCAGAGAATGCTGGGAACTGCAGTCAGCCAGCTAGAGAGGTCAGAGGCATTCCAAGTTCTTGCCCTCTGCCCTCTGACAGTCTGGAGGCCCCGGCCACGCCGGCCCTTTGGTGATCGTTCATAAGGAAAGCGTCGGCCCCCAGGTGAGGCAGGGCAGACGCTCTGGTCCATCCTGAGTGCGCCTGGTCCCTCATCCTCCTGCGTGATCAGGCGCCAGGGCCCATGCGGTCACTCTGCACCTCCCCTCCCACATCTGGTCCTGCTTCTTTGCATTTTCAAGGCGAACATCCAAGTGCGTGAACAATAGCAATGGACGGCCAAGTGCAGTCTCTATCTTTCTAATCTGTGCTGTGTTCCACGACTGCCACGATCCCTCTTCACCAAAAAAGGAAGAGAGGGGCGGGAGAGACAGCAGTGGCGTCGCTGATTAAGTCACCTAGTCAAAAATCCCCAGTGGCTCCCATGGCCACCAGATAACTGGATATTCAACTCCCTCCAAGTTCAGGCCTCAAGGCCACTCCAGCTGTCCCAGTGGCTAGTCCCATTGTACAGGCATGGACTCAGGGAGATCTAAAGTGCTCCAGTCGCCAGATTCCGGTCCACTCCCTCTCTCCCGCCTAACATCGGTTCCACTCGTACCCCAGGAAAGGCCCAGCCCAGCTCCCCGGACCCCTTCCTTCTCCACGCCCACTCCTCTGGTCCACTGTTCGTGCGCTACTTGGGCCGCGCCTGAGAGCATTTACAATCGTGATACTGCTCCTCGTGGACGCCAAACCTCCGTGAGCCAGTGGCTCCTGTCTCTGGGACGCTGGTTCTGTAGAGGACCTGAGCGAGGCGCTGGGGAGGGTCGTTAATGGACACGGCTCCTTCTTCCCGGAGGAGCACCGGCTGGGAAGAGAGGGCACAGGTGAACGATTCATTTAGCATCTATGAGCGCAGAGTGGTGCGAGGAAGCGCTCAGGGTGGGAGTAAGGAGATGAGCCAGATCGGGCTTGCAGGGTGTCTTTATGAAGCTGCAGCAGCTAAGGCAGGGGTTATCCAGACACAGAGGGAGAGTTTTTATTTTTTATCTGGAGGAAATGTTCCTGGAGACCGGCTGCTCGGGGGCCCTCGTCTTCGTGCGGGAAGGACTTCAGACACGGAGACAGAGCGGGGAGGTGAGCGGGGCGGTGAGGGGTAATGGAGGGAAGCAGTGAGGAGAGTGCCCCGGCAGGCCAGGCGGGCAGCTCTGCAAAGGGCTGGCAGCCAGCCTGCACTCAGACGGGAGTCTTTCGACAGGAGTGCAGGTCCTCCATTGCTTCTCTGCTCCCTGCTCTTCTGGGAAATTGTGGGCAGGCGATTTCTGGATGTGGAGTTCCTGACGATCCTCCCAGGAGGCCCTGTGAGCACAGTTGTTGGAGCTGAGCTGAGCTGGAGAGGGCTGGAGCCCACCTTCCCGGGGCCACCGAGCAAGAGCTATCGCTGCAGGTGCATTCGCTGCTCTGCTTGCACGGCGTGTTTTCTTTCCTTTAAAATCTCTCGTTTTCTTCCCACTTGCTTCAGCCCGTTACACACTACATAGGCTCCTGTCTACCTGGCTACCCTCACAGAAACAAACGCATTTAAGACATCTCCAAGATCAAACACAAGCCCTAGAAAGCTCCCCGTGGGAGCTTTGGAGATAAACAAATACATGGATGGGGAGGGGGCAAGGCAGTGAGTCGAGAGGCTGTTGTCGGCCTCCAGATGTGCCATGACAACAGCCTGCACTGGGCTGGGGGGGATGGACTGCAGTCCAGAGATGGTAAGGGAGGAGCCTCATCAGAACTTCCTTTCCCATTGGCTGTTGGTAGAGGAAGGGGAGGAGTCAAGTGATGCTGAGCTTCCTGGGTTCTGGGTTCTGGATGGGTGGCTTGCTGACAACCAGCAGGGCAAGGCAGCCTGGGGAGTCCCACATCTGAGCTACTGAGCCTGAGGACTTGGTGAGATACTAGCAGGAGTTCTCCAGGCTTTTCATAGGACCAGCCGTGGTGTAATGAGTAACAGTTTCACTGAGGTATCACTGATGTACAATAAGCTACACACGTTTTTAAAATGTACCGCTTGATGGGTTTTGCCACCTAGGAGGGGACCACAAAACATTCATGGAAAAAAATAGAGTTAAAATTTAAAATATAAACTTTATTTCTAAAAGTTAGATCACTTGATTTGGCAAGTTCAAGCAAGGGAATGTGGTGAGGAGATGGGGGGGCCCCGGCACCCCGCAGGGAGGGTAGAGGAGACTGATGCCCCGGCACCCAGCAGGAGGATGGTGAGGAGACGGGGCCCCGGCACCCAGTAGGGAGGGTGGTGAGGAGACAGGGGCCCCGGCACCCCGCAGCTACCTTCAAGACACCGTTTGGGGGCTTAGTTACTTCATAACACGCATCTTCCTTTGTGACGGCTCCTCATAGACGAGGGTACTTCAAAAGTTCACGGAAGATGCACAGAACCTTCTAATTCAATTTTCCATGAACTTTTTGAAGCGCTTGTGAAGGCACCTGGTAGGCAGGACTTTAAAAAGCTGATGGAAAAACTGGCCAGCATTCAGCTTATTAGCTAATTCACTGACAGACACCATGACCAGCCCTGGAGGGCCTGGGTTCAAGTCTCAGCTCTACAATCAATTCCAGCTCCTACGAATGCAGACCCTAGGAGGGCTGGGTCCCCATGTGGGGGAGCTGGACTGCCTGCCAGGGGCCACTGCAGTGGAGGGGAGCACTCTCTTTTTGTCTCTATTCCTATTTCTCCCCATCCCACATTCTATTCTGTCTCTCAAATTAAATTAATTTACCTAGTTTTTAAAGTTTATGGGAAGAAAATAAAAGACAAGCTTATTTGGGTCCACATTTTTTTGAAATCCATGCACAGTTTTGACATAATGTGTATTTCCATGAACTTTTAAAAAATATTTATTTATTCACCTGAAAGGCAGAGTGACAGAGCAGGAGAAGAGGGAGAAAGAGAGAGACAGAGAGAGATCGTCCATCTATTGGTTCACTCTCCAAATGGCCAGAAGAGCCCAAGGTGATCCAGGCCAAAGCCAGGAGCCCAGAAGTCCAGCTGGGTCTCTCACGTGGGGGGCAGGGTTCCAAGTACTTGAGCCATTAGCCACTGTTTTCCCAGATGCATTAGCAGGAAGATGGATGGAAAACTGAGCAGCCGGGACTTGAACCGACACTCAGATGCAGGATGGTGGCGTTGCAAGCCGCAGTTCAACTTGAAGACCCCTCGTATAACCTGCACCCCAGAAATCTTTCCTCTGCCCCACTGCAACCTCTCCTTCCCACCCCACCCCCCCACAGCTCCTCCCCAGGCAACCACTGGTCTGTTGTGTGTGGCTTTAAACCACTTTGTAGTTCCTAGATTATGTATGACTGAAGCACACAGTGTATGGGTGTCTGGCAGTACACATGTGCTTTCCGTGTCTGATGTCTGACTCCTATCATGCCATGTGATTATTCTGAGTCTCATGCATGTTGTCGCATGTCTCGTTAATTCAATCACATTGTTCACCTGCTGGCTATGTCTCAGTTTGTCTCTTCACCTATTGGTGGGCACTTGGGTTTCTCCAGGGTTGGACTAGGAAAACAAAACTACTAGGAACCTCTTTATGCAAGTCTTCCACCTGATGAAAAACCATCTATTCCTTCCTTCCTTGGATCAGCCCCTGTGTCCCCGGGCTGTGACACTGCAACGCAGCCCTAACACAGTCCTCTCATTCTGAGGAAGGCTGCAAGTTTGGGGACCTCCAGGTCACCCACTCTTCCGATCAACTGGCTACAAGTCCAGGGCTTTCACAGCCTCTCAGCTTTGAAAGCTCATGAGACCAGTTCACAGGAGCCCAGAAGGCACTGCGTGTACAACTGTAGTTTTACTGTAAGGACTACAGATCAGAACCAGCAATGGAGACGCGCAAGGCGGAAGCAGAGCTCGCATCGCCTCCCCTGGGGTCAGTGTGCTTAGCATTCCGCACCAGCCAGGAAGCCCCACTGAGCTCTGGTGTCCAGAGTTTGTATGGGAGCTTCCTGATGTAGACATCATTGACTGCGTCACAGGCCACGTGACTAAACCCAGCTCCCCTCTCCCCAGAGGAGGTCAGGCTGACACCACCTGGACCACAGCCCCAACTCGCTAAGCATTTGGTGGTCTCCCTGGCCTGGGCAGCCCCAGCCTGAGTCATCTCATTGCTATAAGGTCAGGTGTGGTCAAGGATGTTTCTATCACTGGGGAAATGCCAACGGTCTAGAAGCTTCCTTCCAGGAACCAGGGACAAAGATCTGTCGAATTCTTTCTTACGCAACAATGGTGCTTTTTGTTCAATAACTCTTCATTGAGCATATTAATGACCAAATAATGAATACATAAATAAAGGAATGATCAGAAATTTGAGTTCCATATGACTGAAAACCAGTTTAAGGAAGGAAAATGTTGGCTTACACAATGTGAGAGGGAACTCAGAGTCCAAACAACGGCAGAGGAGCTCAGGTACCCAACACTCAGGAGGCAGAACCAGGACTTGGGGCCATCAGAAACCTGGATGTCATCGTCTGTCTCATTTCTGGTCACCTCTATTTTATTTCATCAGGATCATCAGCCCCGCCTCCCCCCCCCCAATCCGGTAACAGGGAAGTTCACCTTCAATGCCCTGACTCATGATTTTTTGATATGAATATTATGGCTTACATTTTTGCATTCCCTGAACTCAGGGCTTTGGTCCCCAAAGTCTCCTATTAATGGTACTAAGAGGATGGAAGAATAATCTAACTGTGGTGTTTGGAGGTGAGGCCTTTGGGAGATGATGGATGGGAGTCATAGGATGAAGCCCCAATGATTGAATCCTGGCTTGACATGACACCATGTGGTCATGGACGGACACACGTGCACTCCTTGTCACTTGCTGCATGATGCTCTTCCCCACCTTGGGACTCCACCAACAAGAAAACCCTCACAGATGCTAAACCAAGGGGGCCCACGTGACCTCGGCCTGTGAACCTCCATAACTGTGAGCCTAGATCACCTCTTTCCTTCCTAAAGTTAGACTGCCTGGAGGATTTGTTTCAGGAATGAAAAGCTGACTGATAGAGGGCAAATATATAAGTTTCAGAGGAGAATTCTATTTGGCTACTTGGATCCTCTGCTTTGGACTAAGCACTGGTCAAGTGAAGGGGTGACTGGTCAGACCTGGGAGCCACGCCTATCTCTGTGACCTGCTGTTGTGACGGACAGGCCACTTAACCCACGAGGACCTGCAGGTCCCCACGGAAGAGCTGATGAACAGACGGACACTAGATTTGTACGACACTTCATGTCTACACGGCATGTTAAAGTTTGTTGTTGCATTTCACAGGTAAGGAAATGAGTAAAGATTCAACCAAAAATATTAGAAACAATTAAGAGTTGATCTTTCAACTGCGAGCCCAGGAAAAGATGCAGTCAGTTTGCACGGGTGGCATCTAAGCAAAAGCCTTCATATCCTTGTATGCACCATTCATTCACACCTTAAATGATCATCCATACAATACAGTAAGCAAGACCAAGTTGCTGCCCTAGGGCCTACATTCCAGTGAGAAAATGGGCAGTACTACAATGCTTTCAGCTAGCAGTGCTGTGAGGAGTATGGAGGGGACACCTTGGAGAGGCCTGTTGGAGGAGAGGTCACTGGTTCTGAGAGTTGTATGAGCACCACCCACCATTCCCAACTTTCAGCCACAGCTCGAGAATATCCACTCCCCTGCAGCAACGCTGATGGCTCGCCCAGAACCCCCACCCCCACCCCCACCCCCACCCCGGCGGCTGTGAGAGCTCTTTCTGTAACTGCTCGGAGATGAGCTTGCCAGGCTCACAAAGAATTCACGAGAAACAACCCGAGCTGCAGCTTTGATTACTGCAATGTAGCGAACGGTTATGTCAGGCTCTTCCAACGAGGAGACTGCGGATTCTGCTTGGCAGTAGCAAGTCTGTGCACCTGGCCGGGACAGTCAATCACAGCCCCGGTGTGGTCCTTCCAGGGGCAGAGACATGAACTCGCCAGGGTCTGTTCCAGCTCTAACCTTTGAAGCTCTGATGAAAACCAAGCTCCTTGCTGGCTCTTGATATAAAGAGAACATAAAGAGAGCCGCGCGCCCGCTCCGTTGGGAAGCCAGCCCAGTCTCCCTGGTAGGCAGGACGCTGTGTAATATGTCCACGTCAAAGCCAATGACTCCGCTGGGAGATTATCAAGTTAAGACCTTTCAATGGAAAAAACGAATGCTATTGATTAAAGAGCAGACATGCAAATCAGAACTCCCCTGACCCCGGAGTTGGATGGATTTATGTTCTCCCTGTCTCCAAATCTCAAGCAGGAACACACTCAGCGCCCCTAGGAACTCCAGTCTCCGACAGTAAGCAGGGCCCTCCGCTCATTTCCTGGAAGGTTTCCGCATTGCCCTCAGGGAGGGTGGACGGCTGGTGTGACTCCAGACCCGCACCACCTGGGCCCTCTGTGAGGCCTGATACGCCAGTCTTTGTGGGTAGCAGCCAATGCTTCAGGCCAGGCACCCCAAGCTCCGAGCAGGGCTCAGTGAAAAGTGCTCTTCACCTGATTGAAAGAATGAATGATGTGCTTTCTAATGATATGGTCTCTTCTCATTTCGCACCACGGAAAGTCACTGAAATTGACTTTGCTGGTCTGAGCTCTTATAGAAGAGGAAAAATATCTTTCCCTTCTACCCTCCAGGGTAAGACACTGTAACAAGAGACAGATTAACAAGAGACAAAGCAAACACGTTTACTAGTATCAGTCTTTAGTGATCTAGCGATCTTCATAAGGAAATGACCCAAAGGAACAGCTAAATCCGAGTGTTTTTACAGCAGGTTTAATGAGGAGTGGGCAGCCGTGGAGAAATGCGGCAGGGCCCTGGCCGTGACCCGGGGTGCTCAGCGAGCCCTGTTTGTTCAGACTTCTCTCTGTGTCCCCTCAGCTTGGCCGGTGAGCATACCCCTCCCCTGGGTGCAGGGAGGCCACCCCTCACATGAGGGGCTGATGACCTGCTTCAGGGGCAGGGAATCCATCTTTCCTAGGTTTTATGACCTGCTCCCAACAGAAGGGAAGCAGGAGGGTCAGAGAGACCTTCTTGGTTCTGTTACTTCCTCCAATGCAGTTAGCTTAAAATATTCGCATGCCACCGTGCCATGTTTCAGAGTAGCGAGTTCCGAAGCCATCGGTATTTAACCGCAAGTCTTCTCTCCGCCTGCTCTACTGCTGCAGAGCGTCTAGGTTTCCAGCAGAGACCCAGCACCAGGTGATCCCTGTGGGAAGCCCTCCCTGGGCCCCCAGGCACTGCTGCTTTGCTCCCGGGCACGGGGTGCAGCCACAGCACTATCACGTGGTACTGGAGGCATGTGCACCTGTGCGTTTGTCTTCCTTTCCACTGCGAAGAAATGCCAGGTTTCCTCCACCTGTCTCCCCCCGGGGCCCTGCACGGTGACTGGCTGAGGCCAGAAAGTCAGAAATTGATACAAATTCCACGCCTGCGGAGGGAGCAGTCCAGGATCTCTCTTCTCCATGAAACTGCTATTCCGGGGCGGGTGCTGTGGCGTAGCGGATAAAGCCACCACTGCAGGGCTGACATCCCATATGGGCACCACTTTGAGTCCCGGCTGCTCCACTTCTAATCCAGCTCTCTGCTATGGCCTGGGAAAGCAGTAGAGGATGACCCAAGGCCTTGGGCCCCTGCACCTGAGTGGGAAACCTGGAAGAAGCTCCTGGCTCTGTATTGGCGCAGCTCCAGCTGTTGTGGCCAACTGGGGAGTGAACCAGCAGGTGGAAGACCTCTCTCTCTCTCTCTCTCTCTCTCTCTCTCTCTCTGCCTCTCCTTCTCTCTCTGTGTAACTCTGACTTTCAAATAAATAAATAATCTTTAAAAAAGAAAGAAATCGCTATGGCAATGGCTTACAGGTGTGAGAATATGGATCAGAACCTTGGCCTACTGAGAGGGCATGATGATCTCAACATCCAAGAAGCAGGTGCCGCCTGCACTGCCCCCCACCCTGCCCCCATGCTCCACCCAAGGCTGTGCTTTCTCTGAGCCACTGTCTCCAGTCCACGTGGAAATTGTGCATGATGAAAAGGAGATGCTAACAGGAAAACAGCACCACCTGTTTTGGGGAGTCTGACCCGAGGCCTGAGCAAGATGGACAAAGTCATGAAGGCAGGAGGCTGCCCACAGCTGACCTGCCAGACCAACCCTGCCGGTCAGGAGCACAAGAGAGAACGAAGCCAGATGGGAGGTTCTAAGGGCAGTCGCATGCAGGACTAGAGCGGGCAGGGTGCAGGCTAGAGCAATTGGTCCCACAGGGAGACCCCCAGAGTGGGCAGTGTGGCAGACAGTACAGTTCCTTTCTCTGCTACCACTTTCCCCACACCACCATTCCTCCTCTATCCATGAAGAGTGGCCCTGGGATGGGGAGGAGAGGCTGGGATCAGCAGCAGCCAGGGGCTGATGGGAATATCCCAGCAGTCTGTTGCCAGGATACTGGGCAGACCACCAGGAATGGCGCAGAGGCCTCTCCAAGCCCCCATTCCAGGCACAGCGGTGTCAGTCACCGGAGCTCATTTCTTCCTGACGCCAGCAGAGCCAAGTGGAACAGGGGAGGGTGGTGGAAGAGCTGCTGGCTGCCAACCTTCCCTCTCAGTTGATGGGAGACACAGCCAGGTGCAGGAAGCAGCTAAAATTAAACAATGTCATGGGGCAGGCAGAGAGCGGGGTGGTTGTGATATGAAGGAAATGCTCATTCCGACAAAAGGAAATCAAAGCCTAAATGATCCCGCGGGGAGGAAAGGTGAGAGAGAGGGAAATGAAATGAAAACACCAACAAATTGGAAAGCAGGCCCAGAGGTGGAGGGAAGGGATTGAATGCCCGAGAGCAGGGAGGCAGCCCCCGGAAGAGCTGGCCCTCCCAGAGGGGACTGGAGACACAGCAGGTGCGCAGGTTGGCTCCCCCAAGGAAGGGCTACCCACCACACTTCTGGCCACCAGCAGAAGGTGGCCCAAGCCAAGGACTCTGCTGGCCCGGACTCTTCCTGTTGTTCTGTGTGACAGTGTGGTCACTTCAAAAGACTGGCGGATGCTATTGCAAATGGTGGTCTCCTGGCATGGCAGAGGGCTGCCTGGCCTTGACTTTGGTGGAAAAGGGGCTGACAGCCCTGTGCATTCTTGACACGGAAGCCAGGACACCAGTGTGGGCTCCACATCTTAGCGGCTCCCTGGCAACAGTGAACAGGGTGAACAGGTGGCTTGGGATGTCCCGATCCCATATCAGAGTCCTGGCTCCACTCACTCCCTTTTTTTTTTTTTTTTTTTGACAGGCAGAGTAGACAGTGAGAGAGAAAGAGAGAAAGGTCTTGCTTTGCCGTTGGTTCACCCTCCAATGGCCGCTGCGGCCGGCGCGCTGCGGCCAGCGTACAGTGCTAATCCGAAGGCAGGAGCCAGGTGCTTCTCCTGGTCTCCCATGGGGTGCAGGGCCCAAGCACTTGGGCCATCCTCCACTGCACTCCCGGGCCACAGCAGAGAGCTGGCCTGGAAGAGGAGCAACCAGGACAGAATCTGGCTCCCTGACCGGGACTAGAACCCGGTGTGCTGGCACCGCAAGGCAGAGGATTAGCCTGTTGAGCCATGGTGCCGGCCTCCACTCACTCCTGATGCCAGCTTCCTGTGAATGCACACCAAGGGGTGATGGCTCAAATGTTTGGGTCCCTGCCACCCACATGAGAGGCCTGGACTGAACTCTTGGCTCCTGGCTTCAACCTGGTCCAGCCCCAGCTGTTTCAAGCATTTAGGGAGAAAATCAGCAGATAGAAAATCTCTCTAGCGCTCTCTCTCTCTCTCTCCCTCTCTCTCTCTCTCTGCTTTTTGAATCAATGAAAATAGATAACTATTCAAAAAATAAATAAGTGTCTGACTGTCCATTGGGAGTTCTTGGGGATTTGGCAATGTGGCCATTTGAAAGAGATAAGAAGGATTTTTGCTGGAAGAATGTTTAGCAGGAAGTCCTGGGTAAGTTCTCTGTGAAGGTACTTCAAAAACTTCATGGAAAATGTAATTAAAAGATGACTTTATTTGGGAGGAAAAAAGCATTTTTAAATTTATACATATGAGGATCTTCAAAAAGTTGATGGAAAGTCCACATTCTGAGAAAATGATGCATGGGTTTCAATTAACTTTTGCAGCAAAATCAGCTTATCTTGTAATTCCATTCTCCTCACACTGTCTGAAGTACCCGTATATCTCTCACTCGCCCCTCTTGCTTCCCATCACCCCATCAGCGCAGGCTTCTGGCTCTCTGGCTTTCTGGCCCCTCCCTTGCCTGAACCTCTGGCTTCCGCCTCCCACCCTGAGGACAGAGCCTCTTCCTCCTCTTTCTCCTGACGCTAACCCAGCTTCCTGTCCGAGCCCGGAGCCCAGCTGCCCACCTGGGCCTGCCTCTGACAGCCACACTCTCTTCTCCGATCTCCTCGAGATTCCTCTGTGAGTCTCATAAAGCCTCCTTCTTTTAAAAAAAGGGAATTTGAAAGGTAGTGGATCAGGAGGGAGAGAGAGAGAAAGCGCTTCTATCCACTGAGTCGCTCCTCAAATGGCCACAATAGCTGGGGCTGGGCCAGATGGAAGGCAGGAGCCTGGAACTCCATCTGGAATGCCTACATGGATGACAGCAGTCCAGGCACTTGGCCCATCTTCTGTTGCTTTTTCCAGGGCCATTAGCAGGGAGCTGGATCAGAAGTGGAACAGCTGGGACTCAAACTGGCACTCCGACACGAGATGCTGGCATTGCAAGGGGCAGCTTAACCCGCTGTGCCACAGTGCCAGCCGCTTCAGCCTCTTTTATGGTCACCCTGGAACCTGCCTCGGTCTGAGGACCCAGTGGGGCTGCCTTGGGCCTCCTCTCTCTGAACCTCCGAGCCGGGGGCTCCACTGTTCCACCAGCCAACTGCCTCCCAGAGGCCTGAATTCCAGCAGCTGGACACGGTGTGCAGGGCTAATTACTCTGGAGGCAGCATCTAGGATGCCATTTTGCTAAGCCAGCCTACTGGACTCCGAGCTGTCCATGTACCCAATAAATCCCCCAGAAGGGAAGCGGAGTTGAGACGGATTTCAAGTGCTCATTTCCAATCAAAGGGACTGAAAGCCACGCACGTGAGGAACAGACTGAGGAAGCCGGCTTTGTTCTCCTGGGGGAGAGGAGCCTCAGGCTTACACGCTGGCTGCCTTCCAGGGTGAGCCAGGCGGTGGTGGGGAGGAGGGATAGGACCGCATCCTTGGGCTCCGTGGGGGTGGGAGCAGAGCCCATGGAAAGCAACCCAGTGTGGACAGACTTGAGCTTAGTAGCAGGAAAACCACGGAGTGCGCTTTGAGTCCCACTGAGCCCTGTGTTGCTAGAACACAGGGATATTCCTAGCAACTGACAGAGGACTTTTCGACACAGAATCAGGAGAGAGAGGGCAGTAGACAGGAGGGAGACCAGAGTGCACAGGAGAGCCGCAAAGCCATCTGGAGAAGCTGACCGTTCCTGCAGGCAGACGACGGCTTCATACGGCCAAGAACTTCAAAGGGCTTCAAAACAGCTGCCCTCCTCACGGCACCGATAAACCTACGGAGAGAGCCGGCGTTGTGGCCAGCAAGTTAAGCCGCTACACGCGGTGCCAGCCATCCATACTGGAGAGCTGGTTCAAGTCCCGGCTGCTTTGCTTCTGATCCAGCTCCGGGCTAGTGTGCCTGGGAAGCCAGCGGAAGAGGGCCAAGTGCCTGGCCCCCTGCCACCCACACAGGAGATCAGGATGGGGGTCTGCGCTTCCTGGCTTCATCTGTTACAAGCATCTGGGGAGTGAACCAGCATATGGAGAATCTCTCTCTGTCACTCTGCCTTTCAAACAAACTTTTTTTAAGAGATTTGTTTATTTTACTTGAAAGGCAGAGTTACACAGAGAGAGAAGGAGAGGCAGAGAAGTCTTCCATCCTCTGGTTCACTCCCCAGTTGGCCACAATGGCCGGAGCTGTGCCGATCCGAAGCCAGGAGCTTCTTCCAGGTCTCCCACATGGGTGCAGGGGCCCAGGCACTTGGGCCATCTTCTACTGCTATCCCAGGCCATAGCAGAGAGCTGGCTGGGAAGTGGAGCAGCCAGGACTCGAACTGACGCCCATATGGGATGCCAGCACTGCAGGCAGCAGCTTTACCCGCTACGCCACAGTGCTGGCCCCTAAACAAACTTTAACAACAAAAAAAAAATCTAGACAGGACACCAGAAGTCATTTTCTACAATCTTCCCATCCCCACAGGGTTTCCCTCACCAGCCCAGGCCCCGGGGCTGCAGCCAGAGGCAGTGGAGGGCTCTGTGGCAGCAGGTGGAGAGCAGGGAGCCTCCGGGCTGGGCAGGGAGCCGCGGGCCCCACCCATCTGTGCACAGAGCTTGGCACTCCGGCGTGGGTGGAAGCGTGAGGCCCGCGTGGTTCCATTGTTGAGCCGCCTCGCCAGCTGCTCAGGAGCGGGGCGCGTGCAGGCAGATAGAACCTGCGTCCGGATGAAAGCCACCCCGAGACAAACACGCACACTCCTGGAGCTCCGGGCACTGAAGCTGTCTGGGAGCTCCTGTCCTCCGCACCTGGAGCAGAGAGAAGGGAGGCAGCGGGATGGGGCTGCGCTGCAAAGCTGGACATGTTTTCCCAGCGCTGCCACCGCTCTGTAATTCTCCTCCTTTGCTACGGAAGCTTCCTTGCAAAACAACTGCGGAGCTGCGGCGTGGCTCACTCCCCAGCGAGGCTCATGGGCCAGGGCTGCTGGAATTTGCCCCGGGGCAGAGATGCTCCCAGGGCCCTCTGGGGCTGCCGTGTGCTGGCAGATGTGGGCCAGCCCCCTCTGCGATGCCAGCCCTCGGAGCCTTGGCAGCATCTGGTGGGCTTTTCACTCTGTACAGGTGGCTGGGGTCCTGCGGGCACGCTCGTAGGATCTCAGAGCAGGTGCAGGCCAAATGGCCCTCCTGATGGCGGAACAAGAAGATGCACCGGGCTGGGATCCCGCTCTACAGGGAGGCTGTAACCTGGTTCACTCCTGCCGCTTAGTGCCTCCATCTGGGCTCTGCAGTCACCTGTTGAGCCCTTCCCTGCACAGTCTGGGCCTGAAGCCACCTTGGTCCCATCCCTGCAGGCTTACTGTACCTTCCCCTACCCTACAGCGCAGGGGTGCTCATCATTCACTCAGGGTATCCCCTGTGCAGCTTTGATAGACCAGGCAGGGCTGGGGCCAGCGTGAGCAAGCACAGCAGCCACGTGTCCATCCCAGGTCAGGCAAGAAGGCCACAGAGGGGGCTCCAGATGGTGCTCTGGGATGCCGGCAGCTCTGCGTTTGCCCGGCTCCTCAGGCAGGGCCCCCGGCCTGGAGGTGAGAACACTGCATTCCTCCACCTCCCCTCACCGCACCTGGCGGCCTCTCGCTGCTCAGGATCAGGATCGGGAAGTCCTCCCTTGGGTCTACCCACTAATCTGCAGGATTTTATTCCAAGCCCCCTCCCCCGCAATCCCCAGCACAGCCAGGCCTGGGCAGGGACCCCTGCCAGAGCTTTCCGCTCAAGGCTGTGCAGGCTGCAAGGGAAGGAACCCAGGGGAGCTTTGCTTTGCCTCTGGCTGCAGCCCCGGGACGAGCCTGGCATTGCCTCTGCGCAGCAGCATGAGTGACGGGCAAGGGCCGGGTGTGTCAGCAGCACTTCCAGGCCTGACGCTTCTTCGAGCCCCCTCCCCCTGCTCCCACCTTGGCTTCCACCCTCCCTTCCCACTGCCATCATTGCTGAGGACAGCGGCCCAGCCGGCCATGGGACTGGAGAGCCAATAGCAAGACACCCCAAGGGACCCACCCAGAGAGAGCAGGAGCCCAGGCTGGCCTGACTGGCACTGGGCCAGCACCCCACCCACCCACCCAGCAGAGCCCCTTGTGTCGACAGAGCCAACAGCAGTCAGCACACCCAGCCACACTCCCCACTTCCGGGGTGGGGAATTCACCATGCCTCGCTGGGAATGGATTCCAGGCTGGTGAGATCAGCAGGTGGCCCAGCATGGAGTCACCTTGTCTACCTTGACGGAAGGCCCAGAGACTCACCCAGGAAATGGGGCTCCCGAGAAGATTTGCCCACCCCTCCCTGCTGCCACCGCCCTCATTACCTCACACTTGACCAAGTCCCCAGGTCACCCAGCCCCCAGGCCACCCGCTCCCTGAACAGCACGGCCACCTGGGCACCACCCCAGCAGAGCATTCTCGTGCCTGCCCCCGCCCCTGCTGGGTCCAGCTGCCCATCCCAGTGTGGCCCAGCACTCCAGGACACACACCACACCTGCCCATCCACCCCAGCCCCCTGTGCCCACCTCCCTTTGGTTCTGTTCTTCATCAGCCAACCTCTGACTTCCCTCAAGACTCATTTCTAATGCTGCCCTCCCCTCCTCCTCGTGTCCCCTAAACCTCTGACCTCCTGGGGTCCTTTGCCCAGTGTGTGCCCGAGGCATTTGCATCACTCCCTCTCAGCACAGGAATCCTCCGGTCCCTTGAAGGTGCAGACCACAATGTCGCCATGGGACTTCCCGTCCGCCTGGCACCAGCCATCCCCACAGGTCCGTGGCCTTGAACTCACCTGTGGAAGCCCTTAGGTTTAGGGTACGGCAGGAGCCTCTTTCCTCAGCTGACCTTGGCTGACAGGAAGTTCTGCCTCAGCCTAGCCTCTGTCCACCCTGCCTGGGACTCGTTCTCACGCCTCGGTGAATTCTCTTCCCCTACATAACAACCCGTCTGAGGTCCTAACTATTATTATTAAATAATAATAGCTATTATTAAAGCACCTTGGAGGCGCCTTTCTTCTTCGGGCTAAGTAACGCCAGGTTCTCTTTGTGCGTCTTCACAGTGGGGCTCCCTGCCCTGTAACCCGCCTGTCAGCACCTCTGAACCCGCCCCGCCTTCTCCACGCCCCGGACCAGGAAGAGACTTGAGAATGGGACAGAAGGAACTGAATGGAGGCCCTACTGTGTGCCCCCATGAGGTCACTGCTCCTCATTTTGCAGAGGTGGAAGCAGGAATTCAATGGGGCACCCAGTAGGGGTGACACAGCTGCTTGGCCATAGCCATTGGCCATCTGGAGCTGGACAGCCCTTTAACAGGGGGCGCTGGGAGCTGTGCTGGGTGCTTACCTGAATCCCTGGCCTCTGCCTGCTTGATGCCAAGGGCAACCCCTTTCTCCCACAATTGTGACCACCAAAAATGCCCCCAGGCATTGCCAAGTGTCTCCTGGAGGGTAAAACCACCCCCAGTTGAAAAGCCCGCAATTTTCCAGAGAGCAACTCGACTCAGATCAAGAACTTTCATACCACGGTCCCCGTGCAACCTTCTGAGACAAAGTCTGAGCTGGGGGAACAAGAGAAGGCCACCACGTTTCTACTTTTGTCCCTCCTTACCCCAGCGTGTAATCCTCTGTGTCACTGGTCGGCTAACAGATGACTCTACCCCGTGTCTGGCCACACTCTGACTCACCCACATGCAATCTGAAAGCATTAAAGCCATCCACTGTGACCACAGCAATTTTTCCCCAACTGACGGCTGCAGAGACGCAGCGGAGCCAACAGGGAACAGATCCCGCTCCTCCAGGAGTGAAACCTGGGGGCTGGGTGTAGGCACAAGCAGTTCTCACACAGACTGGGACACGCGCAGCCCTTCCCTGCCTAGGCAGGCTGCTGGAGCGCAGGAACGCCAGGGACACGGAGCAGTTGCTCAGACTAAAGATGCCGAGCAGCCGGTTGAAGGAGCGGCCGAGAGCAGCCTTGGGCACAGCAGAGAGGCTGCCATACACGGAAGTGTGGCGGGGCTGTGTGTGCGCATGGCGCGGGGGGCATGGAATCTCACCCTTCCTGCCTCCCAGGTCTGCTCTGTGGCTGGCTCCCCACGCCTGGGAGCTCCACTTCCTGGTCCAGGGGTCAGGGCCAGGAAGCAACGGCAGGTTGGTCCACCTTGAGCTCATCGGCTTGTTCTGCAAGACAGTTGCCGGAAGCCACACCAGGCCTCAGTGCGACTGCTGCATCATAGCCTAACCCCACCCGTCCTAACCTCGAATCCTTGAAGATCCACTGGGCGCCTCCTGCATTCTCTCTCCTGCAGTCCCCACCCCCACTCTCCACTCCAGCCAAATCCGCCCGCCGTCTGTCGCCAGCATCCCCTTTTCTCACTCATTCTTTCATCTGCAGCAGGCACCAGGAACACAAGAGTTTCCAAAGCAGACAAGAGTCCCCAGCCTTATTCTGGAAGGGACAACCTGATATCCTGGCCATCCACCTGGATGCCCCGCCCCCTGAAACTTTAAAAACTCAGCCCCTCCTTCAGCCTGTGGTCATGCCACACCACCTCCAGGAAGCCGCACCCCAGCCTGGACTTCCCTTGCCTCTCCTGGGTGTGCCATGCTGTCTGCATGCAGTAGGCATGGCCCTTCCTTATCTTTGTGTGTTTGTCCCCTCTCCCAACTCTACCAGCAGATCCCAGGAGGGCAGGAACTCGTCTGTGATCCTGTGGCACCCAGCAGTGAGCCTAGCACTGAAAAGCCCTAACAGTACACAAGACAAACAATAATAAACACCGTGTATGGATAGCACACTTGTAAAGCACAGCCGTTGTTCCCGGGGCTTAATAAGCTTCGCTCGCTGAATGCAAACAGCAAGCCTATAGTGCTGGCGGGGGCTTTCTGCAGACCCAGAAGCACAGGTGGAGGTGGCTATGGTGGCAGCGGGGACGGCAGAAGCAATAAAACCGATGACATCGTGCGCCAGGGGGAGCAGAGCAGGTGGCTGTGGAGCAGGACCTGGATTGCAGTCCTGGCACCGACATTCACCAGCTGGACAGCCCTGAGCAAGAGTCTTCTCTTCCCTTGGCTTCGCTCCCCTTCCTGTGAAATGGCGATGATTGAGCACCCAAGACGCACGCGACGACATGTGGAGCCTGACAACGGGCGCGCTCGGCACAGGTGTCTCTTAGTGCTGCACTTGCGGTCCTATCCCCCTTCCCAGAGTCACCCGCGCCTGCTCCCTGCCACCCCCCCACATCATTAATCAATGCGCACACTCCCAAGCAGAGCCTCCTGGTAGCTACCTTCCTCCTCCTCTCCCAACAAATGAGCCCAGAAGCAGAGTGATCCCAGACCTCGTAACTCATTTACAGCAACCCAGGCTCTTGGGACCGGAGAGGGGTGGAAGGTCTGCTCAGGGGTTGGCACTGGAAGATACAAGAATCCGAGGACCCAGCCAGGCTGCCTGTGAGACTACCATGGCCCCGTCTCTGCCACCGCAGAGATCGCCTGAGCCCTTTCCTTAGAAATCTGGTGCTGCTGTGAAAATGAAAAATACACAGCAGCCGCAAAATGTGGGCACAGATGAAGCAGCTCTGTTTACGTGCGCTACAGACCCAGCCGCGCAGCTCTGTGCTGTTGCTTCCCCAGCGCAGACCCCCAGCCATGCCTCCTGTGCAGGGGGCGGGAGTGCTGAGCCCTGCGCATTCCTCAGCTCTTACAGCAGCTGGGGCGCCGGCCGCCTCCCTCTCCCCTGCTTCCCCCTCTGCATCCCCCCTGGCTGCACACAGCTTCCATCACACACCCCAATGACATGATTAGACACATTTTCACTAATTAATAATTAAGGATTCTTGCTCCTCGTCCCATCGACTCCCTTTGGAGGACTTTGAGAGGTGCACTTGCAGCGTGGCCACCGGGGAGGGAGTCAGCGAGGCTGCGGAAGGCCTGGAATGAAAGGGAAACTGAGGCAGCGCGGGGCCCTCCCCTACGCCTGGGAGAGCAGCAAGTGCTGAGTCTGCTGCGTGGCTTTGCCTTGGTAGCGGATTTGTTGGAGCCCGTGGGCCCGCTGGCTGCTGCTGCCGCCCGGAGAGGTGGCAGAAAGAAGAAAGTGGTTTAGCCAGGGGCCGCATTTCGCAGGTGTTACCTTGGCTGGCACGAAGGGGAAAAATCCCTCTTATTTACAGAGATCCAGAGTTTTGTTACATACCCTACTGTGTCCTCTCCTCTTGAGACTTATTAATATGCCGTGTGTGCGGAAGTTACTTTACGATCCAGATAGAAGCAGGATCGGATTTCTCCCAGTCCTGTCGGAGCAGCCTGGGGCTAGAGGCGCACCTGCCCGGCCTAGGCAGTCTTTCCAAGGGAAGAAACACAGGCCAGAGCCAGTGAAGGCTACGGGTCTACCTCAATGTCATGTCTATTGTCAAATTTAGTCAGCAAAGAAAGCAGGTGCTACTACTCCAGTATGACAGAGAGAATCGGGGTCTTAAGAGCGACTTACCCAAGGTCACGCCACTTCCAAGTGACGGAGATACGACTAAACCCAGGTCCCAGGACATTCTAAAACCAGTGCCTTTCCCACTGTGCCATGTGGACAACACAATCACTTAGTGGCAGAAGACTCAACCACTTTGATGCATAAGACAAATTTGCGAGCTCTTGGAATAGGAAATAAGCCAAAGTGACAACGAGAACAAGACATCCCAGACTTCAGCGGAGTCCTCCTGAAGCCAAATTTCATTTTGATTAGCGCAGACAGCAGGCCCACTCATGGCAAAAAATCAATCAAAGTGGTTTTCAGACTGAATGGACTGATGGGTTGATGGAGCTGGCCAGTTCCGCAGGCTGAGTTGAAGTCAAGGTGCCAGCAGGTGGAATGACGTCAAGATTCTGTCTGTGTACTCAGCAAACTGCCAAGAACTTAGCCCAGGCACCAGTGTGACCCACCCCTCGGCACCCCCGCCACCCCCACGGATGCCCGGCTGCATGGGTCCACAACCAGCAGACAGAGCTAGGCATGCAGGTACCTCCACCCCACCCCCACCAGAATGGGACCCAGAGGGTCTCTGACTCTGCAGTCCAGGGCAGAGCTGGCTTCAGGGGCCATGGAACATCTGGGCAGGCTCAGAACTTATGACCAGGAACGAGCAAACTTCATCGAAGGAGGTGCGGCTCAGCCCTGCCACTCTGTCAAGCCCTCCCACAGGTACTGCCCAGCAGGGAGGGGTCCTAGGCAGTCACCGCCCATGCTCTGAGAACCTTGTCTGTCACCTGCCCTGGCTGCTTAGTTCTGGAAAATGACAGAACCCCAGCGTTCTAGTTCCAGCTCAGAGATCGGATGTGAGCTCTCCGACAGCTTTTTATCAATGCTTTTCATGGAACCACTGGGTGCTAATTACCTGTATAATCTTTTATTTCCTCTATTAGGGGGTTGTAAGAGCTCACATTAAGATGCTCTTATGCACAAAAAGATGTACAAATGGGCTTAAGCATATCAGAAAAAGAGGTTCAGCATCATTAATCAGGGAAATGCAAATTAGAATCACATCGAGATGTCCCTACACACGCATTAGAATGGCTACAGTTTAACAGGATGGGATTGGAAGTGTTGGCAAGGACACGGAGCACGGCCCGCATACAGCGTGGCTCCGTGGACTCCCGTGCGTCTCTGCTGGGAATTCCCACTTTCAGCTGCTGAAAAGGCTAAACGTGCCCTTCCCAGCAGTTTTGTTTCCAGGCATGTCCCCAAGAGGACTGAACAACAGTGACTACACCACACAAAGACCCGGGCGTGAATGTTCATCTCAGATTTCTTTGTAACACCCTAAACCGGAAACAACCAACTGCCCATCATCAACAGAGGAGTGGACAAACAAACCCTCGTGTAGCCATGCACACGGTGGGATATAGCTCAGGGAGGAAAAGCAATGAACTGGTCCTGGACGTGACAAAGGGATGAATCCCGAGATGTGTATGCAGAGCGGAAGAAGAAGACAGACACACGAGAGTGCATGTCCTGTGAGTCCGTGTACACGAAGGTCGGGAATAGAGACATCTGAGCTGTCACGGCGGGAAGCAGAGGCGGCCGGTGCAGGAGGGATGGAGAGATTGCGTAGGAGCAGCAGGTGAGCTTGGGGGAGATGCGCAGGCTTGCATCCTGGTGCTTGCAGGAGGCTACACATGGTCAGGACTCACTGGGCTCTCCTCACTTAGAGCAGGCCAGTCGGTACGCCTCTGCAAAGTGGGGGAGGCCATGTGTGAGACCATTACACAGTGGGCAACGCTGAGCTGGGACCAGAACAGACAACTGTAAGTTAGTAGCATTTAAATGAGGCCCAAATGTAGAATAAAAAGAACAAACATCAAGTAAAAGTTCAAAGAATATGCAATACATAAACACACAAATAAACACATACATACATGCATGCACATACATGCCCACATATATGCACATTCTGCGTACAGTACACAGATACATGCAAACATGTGTGTGCATGTATGTCCATGCATGCATTCCCAAATGCAGTGCACAGATACGTGTAAACACACACGTGCCATACACGTCCACAATATACACATATGCATTTCCATATGCAGCACACACATACACATGCACACCGATGCATGTAAACACATGCACATACTTATCCATGCATACACATCTGCACTTCCATGTGTAGCACACACATATGCCGCACACAGCTACATGTAAACACACAACACAAAGATGCTGTTGTGATGGACTCTGTCCTGAGGACCGAAGAATACCTGAAAACTGCCCTAAGGCATGGGATGTATACACAGAAGGCAAATCGAAGCAAAGCGAATGCTTTCATCAGCCACAGTTTGGCCCCAAAGCCACTGCCAAATGCCAGATGGATCATGTGGAAGGTTCCACCCGCTGGGCCAGCTGGCCTTGAATGGTATGAAGCTGAACAAGCTCCCACCCTTCCTGCTCCCCCTGCTCCCACTGCCCAAATCCAAGCCTCAGACTTGGTCCTCCTACCTAAGCCACACCCCCCGCACCAGAGGTGGAGAAACCAGAAGGGACCATCCACCCTCTTGGGCTTAGTTCGTTCTCAGGACACCAGCCCTGGCATACACAGCCTAATCCATGTCCCATGTGCCCTTACCCAAAAACAGAATCTCCAAATTCAAATTCCTATGGGAGTCTTCCAGGCAAGGTAAACAAATGGGGGAGTGGGTCCCAAATGGGAGACAAGAGGGACTGGTGGGGACCAGGGCAGACCCCAGGGACACACAGTCCCATATAAGAGGAGCACCATTGCTTCGGTGCCAGCCCATTGCTGGCAGGTGGGAATGTGGGCCTGGGATGGTCAGGTCTTCTCATTTTCAAGACAGCCCCAAATCCAGACTTTTAGGTGGACCATCCCAATTTAGGCATTGGCAATAATTACAAAAAAATTAAAACATGGTACGGGGCACACAGAACACATACTCAGGCCACAGTGAGGAGCCAGCAGGTTGTGGCACCACCCTAGAGGCCAATATCTCCGTGGGGTAGGGACCACGGCACAGTTTGAGGGCTCCACTCCCACTAGAGACCTGGTGCACGCCTCTGCTCAACATCCCCAATAAGTATCTTTCCCAGCCGGTCTTTAAAATCCTCATTCCATCCGGGGCCTGGGCACTCTCACCTCTGCCCGCTCCAGCTGGTCTGGCCATCCCTTCAGCACTCAACCAAGACATCACCTCCTCTGGGTAGACTTTCTGACCGCACGCCCACCCGAAGTGTGTGTGTGTGTGTGTGTGTGTGTGTGTGTGTGATTTTCTTCTTTTTTAATTTATTTGGGAGGCAGAAAGATGGAGACACAAACAGCAAGAGCGCCCACCTGCTGGTTCGCTCCCTGCATGGCTGCAGCGGCTGGGACTGGACAAGGTCAAAGCTGAGAACTGAGAGCTTAATCCAGGTCTCCCGCGTGGGTGTCAGGGACCAATGACTTAAGCCATCACCACTGCGCCCCGGAGTCTGCATCAGCAGGACCTTGGACTCCAGAGCCAGAGGCAGGGGCTGAGCCCTCGTCCTCACTATGGGACACAGGTGTCTCAACCACTAGGCCAGGCACATGTCCCTGGGGATGTCTCTCCACTCCCCTCCTCAAACAAAACAAAAAAAATGTTAAGAACACAGGCACCAGCCCACAACACACGCCACTCCCAATACCTAGTGGAGAGCAAAGTTCTTTGATTTTCAGTGATGCAAGATCGCATCTGGGACGGACGCAGGAAAACACACTTCTGGTCAGCAGTCCTCTACTTGTTGGGGCAGGTGGTCTGCCAGGGTGAGGGACGTCATAGAGGGCGTGGCAGGTGGGCGTGTCTCGGGCAGAGTAACTCACAGCCGCTGTTGGCGTCCGTTTCCGGTCTATCCCACGGGTCCTTGCCCGACGCCCTGGCTCTCGCTGGACTGAGCTCAGTCTCTTCCTGTAGGCAGCAGTTTACTGGTCCCTGTCCTGGCTCCGCCTTCCTAAGGGGCAGTGATTTGAAGCCTGGACGCTCTTGGCTCCTGGATCCCAGCTGCACTCCTTCGTGAACCAGGGGCTCCTCACAGGCGGTGCCTGGGGAGGGTCCAGGGCACCAGTGCCTTCCCAAGTTTTCCACCTAACTCGGAGTCTTAGGTTGGAGAACACCCTGTGGCTTCCCCACCCCACAGCTCCGCGTGGCTGGGTTCTCCGGTCACAGGCAGGAAGTGGCTCTCAGGGCAGGTCTCCGTGGGGACGGGCACCACAGCCGCCGTCCACTTAGGACCTTTCCAGCCTGCGATGAGCTGATTGGGAGGTAGCCTCCTTGTGAGTGGAGGAGCCTCTGCGTAAGGCCTCAGAGACTGTGCGCCGATCGGCTAGGCCTGATCGCGTGCCTACCTGGAGGCGGAGTCAACGCCACGTAAAAACAATAGGGTAAAGAAAGGGAATTTGATTAGAAACTGGAGAATGGCAAGCGAAATGACAGAAGCTGTTGCTCGACAGATAGTGCTGTCTTAATTTTGATTTATTCGTTTCTTTTATTTGACTGGGACGGTGCTGGTTCACTCCCCAAAGAGTCACAGCCTGTGGGCCAGGGCAAAGCCAGGAGTCAGGAGCTCCAGCCCGGTCTGCCACCTGGCTGGCAGAGATCCCGCCACTCGGGCCATTAGCTGCTACCGCCCAGGGTGTGCATTAGCAGGAAGCTGGATCAGAGTGGAGCTGGGACTCAAATCCGGGCCCTCGAAATGGGATGCAGGGTAGTGCCATGTTCATCGTTGCACCTAACGCCTGCCCACCTCAACAGACATGTGTCGTGCAAACGAACGAATGAGACACCGACTCTCTCGGAAAGTACTCTGGGAGGAAGACATCCTTTCCGTATCCAAAAAGCCGGAGCCTGGGGAAAGGGAAGCTCTGTCTTAGGAAGCTGTTTGCATTTACAGTGAATTCTCAATTATCTGTGTCTGGCAGCTTCTCTGGATTATCCAGGTCAAGTGTTTGGCTCTGGGCTGGGGTCCCCTGGGGCTGTGGGAATCCAGGCAAAGGGGCCGTGTTGTTCACTTCGCTGTCTGAGCAGAGCAGATGTAGGAGAGCAAATCCACTTTTGGCAGGAGGACGAGGGCAGGCAGGAGCGTGGACACCACACACTCGCCCTGGGATTGTCTTCCTTTCTGCCTCTGCCACGGGCGTGAATGAATGCCCGGGACCTGACCGTCCTGGCCAGGCATGCACCAACTGCCGCTGACTACGTACGAGCCTCTTGGGGATGTGCTTAGGGGCCAGCTTAGCTCGGGGTCTCTGTAAGCAGCTCCTGGGAGACATGAGACGTGTGCAAGGTGCCCACTGCAGGAGTGCGTGGTAGGACCACAGGTAAGGCCACCTCCTGTGACTGCAGGACAAGTCAGTCCCTGCCAAGCCCATGGAGAGCTGTGGCATGTAAATTACATTGCAGAGGAATTTTTCCCCCGACTTGAGACAAACTTACTGGGCTTTCTCAACCTGCCCCCATAGTGGCGGGTGAATGGTAGGAGCTTGTAAACCCCGGGTGCAGCCGGCTGTGGGGGCACAGAAGCACCAGAGCAGTCCTCTGGGGGCTGCGGTGTGGGCAGTGGGTGGAGGTATCTGTGCACAGAAGCCGTGACAGGGACAAGAGGAGACCAAGGTGTCCGTACAGGTGCAAACGCAGTCAGCCATCACCTGCCCAGCCCCACAGGAGCCAGTGCACGGGGGAATGGGGGCTTCCATACATCTGCATGGGCCCCCAGCTCCCCCTCCACGCCCCCTTTCCTGCTGTGTGGTCTTCTGTTGTTTCTGCCCCCAGCGGCGGGCACCGCTCAGGGTCCCAAATGTCCCTGTGTCGTGCTTCTCTGATGCTGTTTCCTTCGCAACAGATGAATTATAGCAAATTCACTTTCTACATCCATCACGTCACAAATCATTAAGCATATTGACACAGAGCGGGCCGGCCCGCGCTCGCCAAGAGGCCGGATGTTTTTCCACCACTGAGCAGGAAGGTGCTGCCACCTTGTCCTCATGGCCAGAAGTCCCACCCACCCCAAGCCGGCGGCCCTGCCCTGTTGCCTGGGTCACAGGGAAGCAGGGAGCCCATGGTGACTGGTCGGCGTCTGGGCAGGGAGCCTCCCCCAGGCCCCTGCTGTGCGGCTGGACTTCAGAAGCCAGAGACAGGAGGGCCGGTCACACTCACCCACAGCTGAAGTTGGCCGAACTCAAGGCCTTGGCCTGTGAGGCTCGACCCCGCCGACAAGGAGTCCATGAGTTACTCCAAGGTCATTCCTTCCACCCCCTGCCTCTGGACGTGCCACACGTTCTGGTGTCACGAGGATCTCCGTGCTTTCTAACACGGATTCGGCCTCACAGGGACCCATGCACTTCCTATTTCTGCCAGCGTTTTATAGAGGAGGCCCAGAGAAGCCCAGAGGTGCTCTGGAGGTCACACAGCAAAAACGCAGAGGGACTGGGTTCCAAACCCACAGCTGTCTGGCTTTGCAGTCAGCGTTACACCCACCAAGGGATGTTCTTTGCCTTTTACCTGAGTTTCTCTTTCTGTAATCCTGTTCCATGATCCTCAGTATAAATGCTTTGTCCCCCACAAGGTTTGAAAGACAGAGAAACACACATACACACGCACACAGACATACACATACACACACATACGGAGTGACAGACAAAGGATTTCCACATCCTCTGGTTCACTCTCTCAAATTCCTGCAACAGCCAGGGCTTGGCCCAGCCAAAGCCAGGAGCTCAGAATGCCATCTAGGTCTCCTACGTGGGTGAGGGACCCAGCTACTTGAACCACCATCTGCTGCCTCCCACGGTGCACATGTACTGGAAGCTGGATCTAAAGTGGAGAAGCCATGGGGCCAGCACTGTGGCTCAGTGGGTTAAAGCCTTGGCCTGTGGCACCAGCATCCCATATGGGCACCAGTTCTAGTCCTGGCTGCTCCTCTTCTGATCCAGCTCTCTGCTATGGCCTGGAAAAGCAGTGGGAGATGGTCCAAGTCCTTGGGCCCCTGCACCCATGTGGGAGACCTGGAGGAAGCTCCTGGCTCCTGGCTTCGGATCAGCACAGCTCCGGCCATTGCGGCCATCTGGGGAGTGAACCAGTGGATGGAAGACCTCTCTCTCTGTCTCTACCTCTCTCTGTAACTCTGACTTTCAAATAAATAAAATAAATCTTTAAAGTGGAGAAGCCAGAACTCAAACTTGCACTCCGACACAGGACGTGGGTGCCCTGAGTGGCATCTTCACAGCTGAGCCAAGTGTGCAGCCTGATGCGAATGCTTGCTGACGTCTAAATTCAGGTCCTGTGTCTGCCACGCATGTAGGTACATTCTCCTCTCTCTTCATTGCTCATCGACAGATGTTTGCCCAACCCACTGCCTTTCCTTTTCCAGAGACACGTCGAGTGTTTGTTTCTGGCACACACCGGGAAAGGGAAAGGAGAGGAGGCGGCGCGCGTGAGGTATGGCAGACAGAATAATGTCCCCATAGAGATGTCACAGACCCCAGACGGCGCCCTGTGCAAATTAGGATCCACTCCCACAAACCGGAGAGCGAGGTCTCCCTCAGCTTCAAACCTGAGGCACCTCCCTTGCCAAGCTCTTATGTGGACATGCACACACATACACATGCTTGCACACACGTGTACACACATGCACGCAGCATGTGAGCACACCCCTGTCATCTTGCCATGCTGCACAGCTGCCCCAGCCCCACCTTCCCCTGACCCTCCCACACAGTCCCTCACCCCTCACTCACTCCTACGTGGTATCCACACAAGCTCTCCCCGCTGGCCTCCCTGGGGCTGCAGACCCAAGACTGGAATCCCACAGTTCCTGCAAAAGCCGCCGGCGCCACGGCTCACTAGGCTAATCCTCCTAATGCGGCGCCGGCATCCTATATGGGTGCCGGGTTCTAGTCCCGGTTGCTCCTCTTCCAGTCCAGCTCTCTGCTGTGCAGTGGAAGATGGCCCAAGACCTTGTGCCCTGCACCGGCATGGGAGACCAGGAGGAAGCACCTGGCTTCTGGCTTCGGATCGACGCAGTGTGTTGGGGGGGGGGTGGGGGTGGGCGGTGAACCAATGGAAAAGGAAGACCCTTCTCTCTGTTTCTCTCTTTCACTGTCCACTCTGCCTGTCAAAAAAAAAAATAATAAGCCGCCGTGGGAGAATAACTGGGCTCTGATTTTTTGAAGGAAATTGGGATCTCCTCTTTACTGCTTTCTAAATGAACCTTGTAACTTTTTTCCCTTGCCTACAACACCTCTGCATACTGCATCTTCTGCATGTGTGTGTGTGCGTGTGTGTGCATGGATGCATGCATGGGTGTGTGTGAGTGTATGTGTGTGTGTGTGTGTGTGTGTGTGTGTGTGAGCTGCCGCCAGGCTGGGTGTATGGGAGATTCAGTCGCCCCAGCTGACCCATGTACCTGTCCCATGGCCAGCAGCCACAGCCACACAGCAGGTTCTCCCACCCCACTCTCCATCCTGCAGGTCAGAGTCCCTGAAATGGAACCGGCTTGACCAAGCCTGGTTTGTCAGTGGCGTCCGTGGACGGGACCAGTGCAGCCGTCAGAGGGCACCGGGACTCTGCTTGGAGTGTCGCCAGGCAATCAGCCTCAAGCAGGAGCTGCGCAGAGGACAGCTGCCTTTACCGCGCCCAGGAAAGGAGGCAGTGGGAAGCGAGAGTTCCCCCAAGAAACCATCTGCAACAGGGCTTTGATAGCGGGAGTTAGGGAGAGGCCAGGATGCAGACAGGAGGCAGTGGAAGGGCCCTGCCTGCTCCAGCAACTCAAAACTTGCAGCTTGTCTTGCTTGTGATGGTCCTGTTCCTTGAGTACAATGTTGCAAGATAAGCTTTGCTAGAACATTCTCTGGAAAGTGCAAGCCAGCACACTATCTCAGAACCTCTGCTGTTCTTCCCATGCCCCACCCAGCCTTGCCTACATCCGACACTGGTGGTTACAGCCCCCTGCCCCGAGCCATTTCCCTCCTCATTCTTGAGTAAAGGAGGCAGAGCAGGGTGCTGCAAACCCTCAGCTGTCTCGCCTTCTGTTTCTAGGGTAACCAGGGGTTCCACTGGGGAGACTTGGATTTCATCATGAAGACTCCAGTGAGGGCTCCCGCTCTCATCAATCTTCTGTCAAAGGAAGCTGACAGGAATCGGGTTTGCCGCCAGCAATGGGAACAGCTTGGACACTGCCTTCTCCAGGGGACCTCCTGCAGGCAGTGTGCACACTGGCCAGGGCCAAAGTGAGCTGTGGACTTCTTCCTGGCCCCGCACTGGGGGCTGGGGTTACAGCATCCTGTGTCTGCCGGGGCTCCCTGGAGCAGGCTGGAGAACAGGGTTGAGGGGTATAGGTCCTCTTCCAAGGTCCTCTTTGTTGGTTTCTTTTTTCCTCATCCCAGGTCTTTCGGGCCAGACTTTCTCTTTTCTTTTTCTCTTACCTGGAGCACAGTGGCAAATCGAGCCACCTGCCTTTGCATCTCGCCATCATCCTTCTCATCTCAAAGACTGTTGAGAACCACCAGGGCAACCCCTACCCAATGGGAGGGATGGGTCTCAGGGCCGAGAGCCACTTTCCAAAGCCTTCTCCAGCTGTCTGGAGCACTCTGGCGTATGAAGCAGGTGTTCTGGAGCTCCCTGACTCCCCCGGGCTCCAGGCCCCAAGAAATGTACAGTCTGAGAAGACCTCTTCGCCTGTCTAGGAAGGCAGAGGGCTTTTTGTCCGATGCCCGCTCACTCACGTTAGTGGGGCCTGCTCTTGCCTGCACCAGATTCCTGTGACGCTCTGTTCTACGCAGCCCTCTGGTGTCCTGGGATCCCCACTCAGAGCCACACCCCACCCGGGACAGACTCCACAGCGGGCCCCACAGCTGGCTGTCGGGGGGTGGGGGTTGCGGCTGCATCAGCGCCTCCTCTGGGCCTCTGCCAGCACAGCTGAGTCTGCATCCGCCCTCAGCAGGGTGGCCGTGAAGGTGTGAGTACCTGCCCAGGTGGAGTTGTGAGCTGAAAAAAACCCACCTCTCACCACCGGTGATGCGAGTTCTTCAGGGTCGGCCCCCAGCCTTCAACACGTGCCCTCCAATTACACGAGAGAGAGGCAGTGAACTCCCACAAGAAGGTGTCAGCCCTCCTTCTCCATCTAGAATGGGAAGAGGGGGAATGCACTTCCCGCAGGCTTAGATAGCTGGCCCCACGCCAGCAAACACCGGTCGCGCTGTTGGAAGGGGTACACGTGGTGCCAGCCCACCCGCTCCCGCAGAGCAGGGGAGCCTAAGAGCCAGGGAGTCGGGAGGGGGGGGGGGGTTGTGGATCATCTCTCAAGCTACTCTTGTTTTCCACCAAGGGGCTTTCTTTCAGAGGGACTAGTCTTTATTTCTCATTTGATTTTTCTCTTAATCCTGGGACATACAAAGAGCCAAACAATAAGGGTTCAGAGAACCGCACCTCCCATGGAGACGAGGCAAGTGCCCGTGGAGGGCGTTTGCCAAAGCCCAGCCACGGTGCTCCAGCACACATAATGGAAGAGAGGTTGGTTCCAACTGGGCAGGCATAGAAAACCGGCAAAGCTCACAAACCATTAGGGAATGCACAGACAAGGAAGAAGAAAATTCCAGACATAACACCAGAAAGCAGTGGAGAGACAAACCAAGATATCAGTCCTAAAACATGCAAGTCCCCATGACTGCTCGCCTGTCCCCTGTAGAGATCTAAGCCTGAAAGAACTGGGACCGTACTTGTGAGTGGCGAAGTCCAACATCAAGTGACCCGGACTAGCAGGTGCACCAGGCTTGACATTTGCACCTGCTCAGTGACCCTCAGTCTCCCAGGGGGAAACCAGAGACTGCTATTCCACTGTGCTGGGAAACGCTGCCCCTTTGCAATCCCACTTTCCTGACAGTGATAGGGATCTGGCCCTGGAAAAGAAAGGAAGAACAATACATGATGTAATCCTCCAGGAGCCCTGAGAGGGGCGGAGAAGGGAAAAAATATACAATGTAATCTTCAGATGCTGCATCTGCCGAACATCTTGACAACACAGGACCACATTGAGCCCTCTGAGAATTTATATGCAAAATAGGCTAGTCCGATGCCAGGCCCCTGATTGGTTCATGTAGAATGTCTCATTAGCATGTATCTTGACCAGTCAGGCAGGCTTCCTCCTTTAGGAACACATAGAAATCCCCAGCCAGGCAGTCCTGAACAGCAATACTTTTGGGACCCCGCTCTCCACCCACGCTGTTGGGCACTGTCTCTGCTTTGTTCAGTGAGCTGCCTTCACGGTGCTCAGCCTTCCTTGTCTGTGTGCCTCATTCTTCACGGTCCCGAGAGAAGGAAACTGGCCCAGAAGAGAGCCACAGCTCAGAAGGCTGCACCGGCCCTGGACGAACCCGGCAGAGAGGAGAAGCTGCAACAGAGCCGCAGCACAGCGACTGGTCTGTGCCATCTCTGAAGATTCTGGCGAGAAGAAGGATCTGCCACACCTCTTGGGAACGAGACACAGTCCCCAGGGGCTGAAGCCGCACACTCCTCCTGCCAGCACTCCTGCAACAGTGTCACACTTCCTGTCCGGCTTGCACTTTCAGCAGCTGTCAGACACTGATTAGAACAACAATCCCCCATCGCTCACGCCTTGATTCTGCCAGGCACTGGAGAGACAGGAATCCACATGTCTACTTCACCTCTTGAGCCTCTCAGACAGCAACTCAGGACTGCCAGGCACCAAGTGAAACTGAGTGGGATTCCAGGGACCCCGGAAAGGAAAGAAAAAGCACAACAAAGAAAAAAGATAGATGATGTGACTCTCCAGGAGCCCTGAGGCAGGGGGAGATTGGAGATGGGAGAAACATATACAGCGAAGCTACAGATGCTGCTGAGTCTGTGGACTAGGCTTGATTGAGAACACTCCGCGCACTTCTGTGCAAAACAGGCTATGCCAGTGTCAGCTCCCTGATTGGCTCATGTAGCATTTCTCATTAGCATACACTTTCAGTAGCTCCCTGATTGGTTTGTAATAGCATGAACCATTAACATAGTTTCAGTGCCCTGATTGGTTATTATCCCTGCCTTCTGATTAGTTGTTATTCTGGCCTCCTGACTGTTATTCTGCCCCTCCTCTGATTAGTTAAATCTGTACTTACATCTCATAAAGGGGCCAATCAGAGACAGCCACCTTGTGTATAAAAGAGCCAGCACTGGCAAGCTTCCTTGGCAACCCCTCCCTTGGAGTCCCCCTCCTGATGGCTGTGGCTGGTTTCTTGCCTTCAATAAATCCCACCTTGCTCACTGTCCCTGTCCTTGTGGAAATTCTTCTCCAGTGTGAGACAAGAACCAAGATCGCCCTCATCATCCTGTAACAAAACCTCCCATGCCAACAAGATAGAGCCACTGTTCCCACAGAGCTAGTGGAGCCTGGATGAGCTGCCACTGCTGATTGCTTTGCTCGTCCTAGGCTAGGGGAAGTCCCATCTTGGCTTGTCCCTTTTGTTAGCAGACTCAAGTGGTCTGTTCACTGGGAGTGTCACTGAATAATCAGCCTTAAGCAGGAGCTGCTCGGAGAAAAGCTGCCTTTACTGTGATAAGTAAAAGGGACAGTGGAAAGGTGGGGTTGCCTAGAGAAATGGCCTCCTTACCAACAGGTTTGCCAGGGCTTTTATAATAAGGGTTAGGGGAGTGTCCAGGACCTAGGACAGGGGGAGCAGAGGGCTCCTCCTGCTTCAGCAACACATATCCTCCTATACTGGAGGATCAAAAGTGGACTCACTGTTCTCTTGCAGCTTTCCTTGTACATAAAGGTCAGGCCCCCTCTGAAGACCATGCTCCAAGATAAACCTTCCTGGAACATCCTCTGAAAATGAACTCAAGCCAAGACCGGCCTATGGTCCTATGCACCTGCCTCCCTCCCCCTTGCTGCAATCCTGCACCCTCGGTCATACAAGGGCTGGAAAGACAGGGGTGGCTTGCAGGGGAGGGCTCTGGAGAGAGTACCTGGAGAGCAATGCAGGTGTGGATTAAGGGGGAGGAAGACACTGGAGCAATATCAAGCACACAGATGGCCATAGTAGGAGAGTGGCAGAGGAATCTAGACAAGGAGAACAAGGGCCAGGGCTCCAGGGCGCATTGACTGTACCTGAAGGGTCCGGCCCAGATAGAAACCCCTGACCCCATCAAGCCTGCTCAGCCAGGGAAGGTGGGCAAGCAGGGGCCTGTTCTTCCCTGGGTACCGGCAGGGAGAAGAGCAGCTGGCCAGCGGGCGACCTAGGACCATGCCTGGGCCAAGTATCTGGTGCTCAAATACCACATGGTGGGGGTTACAGCTCCATGAGAGTCACTTAGAGATCAACACAGCCTGCAAGAAGGGGGTCAGGGATTCACCCTAACAGGGCCCCATCCCTCAGGCAGCAGTGGTGACTGTACAGGGCACAGGAGGTTATAGACGGCAGGGTGGGGCAAGGGCTGGCAGGCACTGACCTGCACATGCCTCGTGGTTGTGGCAAAGACAGGTGAGTTTTCCATGGGTCATGGTTCACTGCAGGGCACAGTGACTTACACCAGCTTGTTGGTAGCCCACCCAAAAGGGTAGCCTGCCAGGCAAGAGGACACTCACCCCCAGTAAGAGGGGCCAGGGGCTCAAGGGGTTTGAAAAGAGGAGAGCTGGACTAGGCCTTCCATTGTGGAGAGTGCGTTGGTGAGAGTCATCGTTCTCCTAAGAAGCAACAAAGCCCAACAGAGACCTTAATGTTCCAGGCCCTTGTTCCCCTCGCACCTGCACCCAGCGTGGGCTGGGGGCCAGCTCCTCCATGCTTCACTCCCAGGGCGGGCAGGAGGAAGTCCCTACGCCAGGCCCCAGGGCACTGGCTCTCTGTCCAGCAGTGAGGAAACTGAGTGTCAAGTCAATGGGAAAAGGGAGTCTGAAGTTTGATGTATTTAATAACCAAAAAGAAGTTATAGAATCTGCCCGAGATGTTGTCAAGGGACAGAAGAGAAAGATTCAGCAGCACACAGTTGAAAACAGTGACATGAGAAAAAAATTTTAAATAAATATTTCATGTTAATGCCCTACTGCATGGAGCCTGAATGATAAATCAGTCACACAAGGGACAGAGGCTGCCTCCGACAAGCTCAAGTATGCATATGTGTGTGCATGGGCGTGGGGGGTGCGTTCTAAGGAGAGACACAGAATAATGAATGAGGGAGTCAGATCCCAAGGCCATTCTAACAGTGGGGCCGTGCGCCCATGTAGGACAGCAGAGGGGCTGCTGATGGCTGGGGCTGCCCGACCTCCAGCAGGCTGTGCCGTCCTGCAAGGCTTTGGTGTCCAGGCTCAAAGCCTGGCTCTATCACTAACTGGCAGTGAAAGCTTGGAAGAGCCATTAAACGCCCCTCTGTGCCCTCTGTTTCTACATCCATAAAATGGGGAAATAGGGGTTGGCCTTGTGGTGCAGGGGGTTAAGCCACTGCCAGCAATGCTGGCGTCCCATATAGGAGCATGGGTTCGAGTCCCATCTGTTCCAGTTTTGTTCCAGCTCCCTGCTACTATGCCTGGGAACACAACAGAAGAGACCCAGGTGCTAGGGTCCCTGCCAGCTACATGGGAGACCCGGCTGGAGTTCCTGGCTCCAGTCTTGGCTGTGGCAGCCATTTGGGGAGTGAAACAGCAGATGGAAGCGCTCTCTCTTTCTCTCTCTCTGACTTGCAAATAAATAAATAAATCTTAAAAAAAAATAAAGGAAGCCAACACAACTATCACAGGGAGCAGCTGTCAGGACTGAATGGGTTAAACATGTCCAGGCCTCAGTGCAGTGCCCTGTGTGGCCTGTTCCCAGCCTCTGTGTCCTACCTATGCGGCTGAGCTGTGCCCCAAGCACCTGCTGCCCTCCCTCTGCTCCTCCTTTCTCCCTGCTCACATCCTGCCCGCTCCAGGGCCTCTTCTCCACCTCCCAGCATTTGTCTCAACCGCAGGGATGGCTTCTACCCCTGGGCGGCCCAGACCCACCCCCAGCAGGCCTCTGGCTCTCAGAGGGACTTCATTCCGCACCTGTCAGGTGCAACCTGCCCTTCTCCACTCTCCTTTCAAAGCATGAGACGGGCAGAGCCTTGTGAGCCAGCCCCTTGTAGGACACGAAATGGTTGTGACCCAAGGAGAAGTCACATGACATAAACCCTGGCCAACTTGGGCTGCCCCATCCCACAGGGGCCGAGAGCCAGGCAGACCCTGGGAATGGCACATTTTACAGTCAGGAAGACTCATTCGTTCTGTCTCCAGGAGCAAGGAGTTGGAAAAGGCTCAGGGAGGATCCATCAGTAGTAATTTGTCACCCCCCATCTGTGTGCTCAGGATGATGGTGGCCAGCAGCTCAGGAGGTACAGGGACAGAACGGACAGATTCTGTCCAGCCCAGGGATCGGCAGTGGCTGGCACAGGCAGGGCAGACTCAGTGCCCCCGTGTGTCAAGCACCAAGGGGCTGCCAGGGTGACTCCTCCCCCACATGTCGTGGCTCCCCTGCACCCTGGCAGTTTGCTCCCCCAAGTCCATGGCCAGGGTCAGACTGAGGTCCTTGCATCTGGACAGCCAGCAAGATTCCCCTGCTCCTTGCTAGGCTCCCTGTACCCGCCTCCACCTGCAGAGCGCCCAGGCCCACTCCGGCGTCACTCCCCTCTGCATGCAGCTCCTCCCTCCCCCGCCCCTGCCCCCACACACACCTCAGCCCCCCACAGCCCCACCCCTGTGTCTTCATCCTGTTTGCTTATTTCCACATCAGTCACGCTCTTCAGACTGAGTTCCTTAAAAGCAAGACTCTCGGCTCCTTCATCACATGCTCGTGCCCCTGGTGGCTGAAAAATGCACTTTGTAAGATGAGTGATGGACTGAAAAGGGGCGCAAGCTGTCGGGCAAAGCTCCGCCGAGGATCTGGGACTGAGAGGGAAGAGACTTGGAGAGGACAACTGGGAAAGGGCGAACACTCCCAGGGAGCAAATGCGGGAGATGCAGAGGAGGCGGCACGTGGACCAAAGAGGGCCACAGCCCCGCAGCCAGGGGCAGGGTGTACAGGGTGAGCAGGGGAAGAGCCTTGTCCTCCTGGCCCTGCCCTCTGCCCCTGCCCTCTCCCGCCCTCTGCCACCTCTTCCCACTGGCCCTACCCTGATTCCTCCCTGTACTCATGCAAAGCCCAGCCTGGACCAAGCCAACTTGTTGCAAGAGGTGCTGGGAGACCCCGCCCCTCTATCCTTGCCCAGACAGTGACAGGCTGGCCCTGGCCGGGAGCCCCGCCCACACACCGCATCTCACTTTGCTCTTCCGCCGTCTGGGGGAGCCAGAAGTCCTGTTCTCTGGCTGGCTTCTGTGCCTCTGGGGACCTCCACTGTTATCCTGGCATATTCTTTGACCCCTCTCTGGCCTCCCCAACAGCATGTCCTCAGGTGTCCCTGGACTCCAGACAGGCTAACAGTTTTGTCATCAACCTAGAAGAAACAAACGACCTAGAGACCTTAAAGGGACTTGGGGGACCCCACCACTCCTCCCACCTCCTTGTTGGAAGGCACTGGTGGTGTCTGCCTATTTCTCCCACCAGCCTTTTCCCACCCAGCCACTCCACAAACAGCCCTGGAGTGAAAGGAAGGTGCATACCTAAGAGCTCAGACCCAGCACTCCAGCTTGGTGGCCCGATCTCGCGGGGTCCAGCAGTAGGAGGTTCTAGATTCCCTCAGGGACCCCTTGAATGCTGCAGTGGTTCACAAGACAGCCTTGCAGTTCAGAGGTTTACAGATAGCTTCTGCCTCCCTGGCCTCACCTTCTCACCTCCTTACCTCCCATCCCTGATGTGGACCCTCAGCTCTCCACCCTGCTGGCTGAGCAGAGCCGCATGGGGAGAGGTTGTGGAGATGAGCACCCAGGCCCAACACACAGCAGGGAGCCTGGGTTGGCCAGGCAACCCTGAGTCTGACTGTGACGTGGCTCCAAGGTAGAGAACCTCTGTTAGGATCCGCCCAAGGAAGCCATCACAGTGGCCACTTGCAGAGCCAGGATCAGCGAGGAGTGACTGGCTGCAGGTCACACCCAGGGAGACGGAGGCTGGTGCTTCCGGTTTCCCACGCTCCTCTGGGGGGTGCAGCAACTGTCCCTGCTCCTCCACACCAGCTTGTGCCTGGCCGGCCAGCAGAGGTGAGCTCAATGTCACAGCTGGAGTGGGGGTTTCCCTTCCCCAGCAGCTGCCTCCTTCCTCTCCCCACCCCACACGCTCTTCTCCCTGGCTGTAGCCTTAGGTTGTGGTAGAGCAGACCTAGGGCCGTTCCCGCCTTTGTCACAATGCATTGTTATTGCTCCCTTACTTGTGGGGTGCAGGATCAGAAATCAGGAGGGAGCGGGTCCAGCTCCCTCTGCATCCCTGGAGCCTAGCACTGTGCCTGGCTGAGCACAGGTCCCTGCTCAGCAAGTTTGGTGGATGCATTGCGGGAGGGCTTTGTGATCCCAACCCTTCCTCTTTACACGATGCACCCTGAGGGGTCACTAGGACTCCTGGCTTCCTGCTAGGGGTCCCAAGTGCTTCTCTGGGACTGAGAAGTTAGTTCAGCACCTCATCCATCCTCCTTGGCTGAGCCCAGAGCCACAGGTTCCATGCACCTGTGACGCCGTGAATGGGATTTCCAAGCCACAGGCAAAGCCAGGCCATCTCGCAGTCTCATTTAGCATCTCTTCCTGGCCTCGGCACGGCCCCTGGCTGCTCCAGCTGGGCTCTCTCGGAGGCCACTGCACTTCTTGGGGTTTTGAGCAGGCGAGAGCGTGGGTGCCGCTCACCAGCTGATCCTTCTGCAGACAAGGCACAGGAGACACTTCTGCTGCAGGAGAGCCCTAGTTCAGTGGAGGCGGGCAGCTGGCACCAGAAGCCTCTTGAGTGATCTGTGGGTGGCCCAAGCCACCTCCTGGCAGCAGCTGGACTTGGGACAGATGGGGGCAGGGGTTCAGGAGAGGAAGGGTCTGCAGTGACCTTGACCCCTGGCCACGCTGTGTGCAAAAGGCCAGGGAAATGTGTGCTGAACGATAGATTCCCTCCAAAAGGTGCTGGTGAGTTAGGAAAGAAGAAAAGCCACATCTTGACCTGTTCTCCACCTTGAGATGCACACCTATGGCCCTGCAGGGCCCAGAGCGCCACGGTGCCTGCTTATTGAATTCTCCTCTTCCCAATACCCCCAAAGAAGGAATTCTCTGGCCCCCTCCATCCCTTGCTTCTTGGGGAACCCTCAGAGCCTTTCTGGCCTGCAGGTGGGACAGCCAAGCTCCCGGACCCTCATGGACAGCCCAGCGGCGACCCTGGGAGCCACAGCTGCTGAGAGCTCCCCTACATCATGGCTTCCGGTCCCCCGTCAACCAAGGCCTGGGCTATTGTCTTCTTGGCCACCTGAGTGCCTGAGGCTCAGGGCAATTAGGAGACTCATCCAAGATCGTTGCAAGCGGCCGAGACAGAAACTACATCCAGGACCGTCTGTGTGTTCATCCCGCTCACAGGGCCAGAGCTCCACACCCATCCCCGCCCTCAGGGGGACCTGGGGATCTAGCTCCAGCCCAGCCTCTTCCTCCTCCTGCATCAGGCTCCTGATACCCTGAGCAGGGAAGAGGGGCAGGAATCCCCTAGACCAAGGCAGCGTGTGAAGACACGAGCAACGCCCAGTGTGTGCATGGGAACAAGGACATTATTCACGAACCTCAGATGTGTCAGAGTTTCAGCTCAGAGCTGGACAGCTCCGGTCAGAAGCCTGCCATGTCTGTTTTTTTCCTATAAGCTTTTTATTACCAGAAAAAAAAAATCATGAATGCAGGAAATCTCAAATAATAGCCCATATACTACACAATCCTCTCTGAGCATATTCTCAAATTGGCTTTGTTTTTTCAGACTATTCGAGTGTAGCTTGTTAATGTCAAGACAGTACACCCCCGAGTATTTCAAGTCTGCATAACCACATACTGTTACCCACCTAAGGAAAACGGAGCGGGCATTCTGTGCCATGGTTAAGGTGCCACTCGGGATTTCTACATTCTGGGTTAGAGTGCGTGGGTTCAAGTCCCAGCTCCCCTTCTGATTCCAGCTTCCTGCTAATGTGCACCCTGGGAGGCAGGGGTGATGGCTCAAGTGCCTGCGTCCCTGCCACCCATGTGGGAGACCCTAACTGAGTTCCGGGCTCCTGGCTTCAGCCTGGCCCAGCTCCGGCTGTGTGGGAATCTGGGGGATGAACCAGCAGATGGAAGGTCTCTGTCTGGCTCTGTCTCTCTGCCATTCAAATAATGAGAAACTAGACAAATGCAATTTATTTTTAAAGATAAAAGTTAGCAATGATTTCCAAACATCATCTAATATGTAGTCCTTCTTCCAATTTCTGTACTTGTCTCAGAAATGCCTTGTACTGCTATTTGAGTGCCAGACTCCAATTAAAGGGCACACATGTCATTTGGTTGTTCTATCTATTTGTTCTCTTTTATCTAAAATGGTCTCCCCACCTTCTTTCTGTCGTGATATTGACATTTTGAAGAGATACAGCTGGTGATCTTGTACTGTGTCCCAGTTTCTGGGCTTGTCTGATTATTCCTTTATGGTGCTATTTAACTTGTCACTTTATTCCCTGTATTTCCTGTAAACTACGTGTGAGACCTCAAGCTTGCTGGGGGCCGGCGCTGTGTGTAGTACGCTAAACCTCCACCTGCGGCACCTGCATCCCATATGGGTGCCGCTTTGGGTCCCAGCTGTTCCTCTTCCAATCCAGCTCCCTGCTATGGCCTGGGAAAGCAGTAGAAGATGGTCCAAGTCCTTGGGCCCCTGCACCTGCATGGGAGACCCGGAAGAAGCTCCTGGCTCCTGGCTTCCAATCAGCCCAACTCCAGCCATTGTGGCCATTTGGGGAGTGAAACAGCTGATGGAAGACCTCTCTTTTTGTCTCTCTGTCTCTCTGTCTGTAACTCTGCCTCTGATATAAGTAAACATTTTTTAAAAGGATTTCTGTATTGGGGTGCTCACATCCCGTTTAGACTGCCTGGGTGGAGCCCTAGCTCCTTTCTCAATTCCAGCTTCCTGCTAACACACACCCTCAGAGCCGGCAGGTGACAGTTCCCGTGGTTGGGTCCCTGCCACCCACATGGGAGAGCGGATGAGTTCCTAGTTCCTGGCTTCAGCTCATCCCAGCCTCAGCTCTTACAGACATTTGCTGGGTGAACCAATAGATAGGAGCTCTCTCTGTCTCTCTCTCAAACAAATTAAATAGAGGCTTGGTGGGGTCACTGTTGTGGCATAGCCTGTAAAGACACCATCTGTGACACTGGCTTCCTATACAGACCTGGGTTCAAATCCTGGCTGCTCCACTTTCAAACCAACCCTTGCTAATATGCCTGGAAAAGCAGTGAAAGATGGCCAGGTCCCTGGGCCCTTGCTGCCCACATGGGAGACTCAGATGAAGCTCCTGGTTCCTGGGTTTGGACCAGCCCACCAGCTGTTCTGGCCACTTTGAGAATGAAGAGATGAAAGATCTTCCAGTCTCTGTCTCTATCTCTGTAAACTCTGCCTTTCAAATAAATCAATCTTTTTTTTAAAGAAAAAAAAGTCATGTTGAGGGGAGTCTTGGTGAGAAGACTTGGGCAGTAGGCAGCCTCCAAGCGGCCTATGGATCCCGTCTCCTGGTGGTCGGGCCTGGGTAAGCCCCTGCCTCTGGGTGCGGCTGGCCTTTGTGACCGCTGAATGGGATATGGCAGAAGAGAAGGCATGGCTCTTAGGTTCTTACAAATCTGCGGCTGCTGTCTTGAGGGTTCTGCTCACTCTCTCTCAAGCTGTTCACCTTGTGGGAGCCCATGGCCTTGTGGTGCGGCAGCCCTGTGCTGAGGCCCAGCTAGCAAGGACCATGGCCCACCGATAACCATGTGAGTGAGCCGAGTGGGCCGGGAAGCAGACGTCCCTACCCCACCCCACGTGAGCCTTCAGCGAGGACCCCAGTCCCAGCCTTCCGCCTGACTACCTCCTCCCCACAAACCTTAAGCCAAAGGCACCCAACTAAGCTGGGCCTGGATTCCTAACCCACAGAAACCCTGGGTAGTGAATATTTGCTACTTTGGGCAGCTGAATTTTGGGGCTATGGCTATGGACTGAACTGTGGTCACTCCCACCCACCCAGACACAAGCTCCTACGATGAAGCCTTAGCTTCCACTGTTGCTGTTTTTAGAGTCAGGGTCTTTAGGAGAGAGTTAAGGGAAATGAGGTCCTAAGGGTGGGGCCCTAACCCAAAGGACTGTGGGGAAGAGGAAGACCCCTCCCCCACACACACCCACGCCCTTCTCTTCTCTAGTGGGGTCACAGGCAGCCATCCCAAACCAGGAAGAAAGCCCACACCGGGAAGCGAATCAGCTGCCACCTTGATCTTGGACTGGCCAGACCACGGAGCTGTGAGGAGATGGCTTTCTGTTGGGTCAGCCGCCCGGTCGGTGGTTCTGTGCTATGACAGCAGACTCACGCATGCCCCCATGGGCAAGTGGCGACCTGCGTAGGTGGCGTGGGAAGTCCACATTGCCCCACGACAGCAGGCCGTGCTGGCAGTGCCTCGCCGTTCCACTGGGTTTCTGTGCATGGGTACGGTGGGCCCTGCCAGAGGCAGCCAACGAAACGTCCGCTTTCCCTGTGACACCCGGCTGGCAACCTGTGGGCAACGCCTCGACACCCCGGGCTGTCTTGTTCTCCAACAGCCCCATGTTTTGACCCCCTATTGACCATCATTGCCCAAATCAATTACTTCTTTGAATATCACAGAACGACGATTTTTCTAATTCCATTGCTTTTTCCGTTCTTATTGGCTAATGTTTTCCACAAAGAGCAGTTTTCCCCTCTGCAACAGGAATTAACTACAGTTCCCCCTTAAAAACACAGGTAAATGCCTAATCCTTTCTTTCTAATTGCTAACTTGCTGATTAAGGAATTCCCTCCCTAGTCACTTCCCACGGCAGGAAATGAGTTGCTCTGTTTCTCTCCGCTCACCCAGTTCTTCTCCCTTCCTGCCGCTATCGCCAGGGTCTGATGCGTATTTATTTGTTCAATGATTTACACTAAATCGTCCTCATTACTCTTTGCAATGCTCAGATGGCCCCGCGTGTTGTTAGCACGAGTCTCTCCGAGCCACATAAAGCCCAGGCCCCCGGGGAAAGGTGTGTGAGGGGCTGTCTCCAGCCATCTCTGGGCCATTCTCAGAAACCCCGGCTAGACTGGGAGGTATTGGGGGAGTGAAGGACAGGGTGAGGACACAGATCGGGGCGCAGCCACTGGGCCAGCTCTTCTATCTCGGGAAGGCGGTGTGCTGCCAAAGAAACGGGGCGCCCAGACCCCTGAGTTCTGGTCCTGGGGGCCTCACCTCTCTCGGCTCTGTGTCGCCCAGACAATGGCCTGCCTTTCTGAGCTCTGCACGCAGGCTCGCTGCAGGGCCCGGGGGAGCGCGACCTGCAGTGGAGGGCACAAAGCCCTGCAGACACAAAAGTCGGCATCCCTAGGACCTGGGCCCCAGAACTGGGTCCCAGGAGAGGATGAGAGGGTGGGGAGAGGTGCCCATTCCTCAGAAGAGAGAGCCACACGTGCCCCAGCACCGCGGCATGGCAGGGGACAGACAGCGCCTGGGCCTCCAGCTGCAGCCACTTCTGCAGCCAGCACATCAGAGCCACGCAGGGGGAGCCTGGCTGCGGTGCCCACACAAGCCCCACTCAATGGGCTCGGCTGAGTTCATTCCCCTGCCCCACCCCCAGCCTGATTCCACTCCCCCCCAACCTTAACTCCCTAAGGCAGTAGGTGAGATTAAAGGCCTGATCAATGATAAAGGTTAACGATTGCTCACCGTCAGCATTTCCGACACTATTGCATGGCGAGAGTGCCATCCGGCCCTCCGCCCGGGGTGATGACAAAAAGGAGGCCCCTGGTGCACACGCACATGCCCATTCTCTTCCTCTGGCTCAGGCTCAGTGGGCCCTTCCCACCCTGGACACCCCCAACCCCGGCCTTCTGTCAGCCCCTTGGACACTGCATGTCAAGGTTCTCTGAAAGCCTGTGGTGGGGCCAGTGCTGTGGTGTAGCAGGTAAGACCACTACCTGCAGTGCCAGCATCCCATATGGGCGCCAGTTTGAGTCTTGGCTGCTTCACTTCTGATCCAGCTCTCTGCTATGGCCTGGGAAAGCAGTAGAAGATGGCCCAAGTGCTTGGGCCCCTGCACCTGTGTGGGAGACCTGGAAGAAGCTCCTGGCTCCTGGCTTTGGATAGGCACGACTCTAGCCATTGTGGTCAGTTGGGGAGTGAACCAGCAGATGGAAGACTCTCTTTCTCTGTCTCCCTCTCTCCCTCTCTTCTCTCTGTGTGTAACTCTGACTTTCAAATAAATAGATAAACCTTTAAAACAAAAAAGAAAAGCCTGTGGTTGATGAGGGGTGGGCAGCCCTCCCTGCCTGTGGGGTGGAGATGGTGAAGCTGTATCTCAGCAGGGCCCCTCGCAGGGCCCCACCTGCCCAGATTCACAGCACAGCAGAGCACGGAGAATGTGCAAAAGCCCATGAGAAACCCAGGAGTGCCACAGAGACGCAGGGGTCCTCCCTCACCAGCGTCTCTACAGAGGGGCCTCACGGTACTGGGGAGCCCCCCATGGGTCCTGCCTCCGTGAGGCTCAGCCCGTTTGTCATGCCCCATGCATGTTCACAGCAGTCACTTAGCAACAACAGACAGAATGCACTGTAGGGCACACAAACACGACTCAGCACCCCCTCAAAGAGGAACCCGCTCATGTCCACTTCCCTCCCCCGACTGCTGCCACCCACATAGCCCCTGTTCCTGCTGATAGGGACTTCTGGGGCTCTTGAGAAGCAAAGGAAGAAACATGCATGGCATAACCCCTGCAGAAATCCTGAGAGACTGGAGAAGCATATACGATGCAATCTTCAGATGTTGCATCTGCCTAACATCCCGCTCACCTGGACCTGTTCAAACACACTCCTAACTTCCCTATGTAACCTGAGCTCCATGGTAGGTGGCTGTTGATTGCCTCCAAACCAATCGATTCCTCAATTGGTTCATGTAGAAACCTTATTAGCATAAGCCTCAACCAATCAGATGAACGTCCTTCCTTAGAAACACATAAAAACCCGAGCCAGGTTTTTATTCTGGCAAACAGCCCCTTGCAGTCCCTCCCAGCTGCCAGGAACTTTCTCAGCTTCTTTCAATAAACTTCTTCCCTTTGCTCACTCTTCCTGGTCCCTGTGCCTCATTCTTTGTGGTCCCGAGACAGAGAACCCAGCAGAGGAGAGAAGCTGTGACCCAGCAGGAGGGGAGAGGCTGCGGCACAGAGAGCTAGGCAAGATCTCCAACGCAGGAGCCGTGCTGCTCCTCACGAGTGCAGTGGAGAGAAGAACCTGCCACCAAAGCCACAGGCTCCACCCGCCACTACTCCCGAGATACTGCCAGGCCCTCCAGTGACCTTAAAATGTCAGATTAACTGACCTGCACATGCCAGCACTGTGCTTCGACTCTGCGATTAGCTGACACTTGGCTGTGCCGGCTGCATCCCTCGGCCTCTCGTCCCTCACCAGGGCCAGACAAGCACTGGTACCTGTAATTCAGCTCAACAGACATCACCCGTTGCTGTGGACTAACCAGTCCCCATGCCCCAATGGGATCCCTGATCCCCAGTGTGACTACATTTGGAGACAGAACCTTTAAGGAGGTAACGTCGGTTAAAAGAGGTTGCAGGGTGTGGCCCTAGTCCAGTAGGACCAGTCCCCTGCTAGGAAGGGAAGCAGATCCCAGGAGCAAGTGTGCACACAGAGAAAAGATCGTGGGAGGGCACAGCAAGAACACAGCCACGACACGCTGAGGAGAGGCCCCGGGAGAAATCAAGCCTCTGACGTTGATCTTGGACTTCTGGCCTACAGAACTGTGAGAAATTCCTATTAGCAGCCATCAGAGACCTATTTTTACCCACCCTTACGCAGACCCTGAGAGGCCAGGCATGTGAAGATGAGCAAGGCATGGCTCCTGTCCTGAGGAACTAAAAATACAATAGGAATGTGTTGATAAGAGGAGCAGAATTGAGAACCCAGAAGTAAACTGGTTTTCAACAAGGGTGACAAGACAATTCAACGTCGAAAGAACAGTCATTCCAACAAATGGCTCTAGAACAGCTGGCTATCCACATGCAAAGGGATTAAGTCAGATCACTACCTCACACCATATATGATGATTAACCAAAGTGTAGGAGCTAAAACTGTAAGTCCCTAGAAAGCGTGGGCATAAATCTTCATGACCTCGGATTCAACAGTGGCTTCTCAGCATGAGCAACAAAAAGAAAAGTAGACACGTCAGCCGTTACCAGCTGCAAACTCTGGTGCTTCAAAGGGCACCGTTCAAGAAGCACAAAGCCACCCTGGAATAGCAGAAGCTATCTGCAAACCGTATATCCAATAAAGCACTTGTGCCTAGACTATACAAGGAGCTATTACTATTCGATAATAAGAAGACAAATAACCCAATTTAAAAATGGACAAAGTCTAAAGAGACAGTTCAAAAAAAATCTGCAAAATTGAATTAAAACTGAGTTTATTTTGTTGCAAAGCACTTTTTTCATAATACAGAGGAAATGTGTATTATAAAAAAGTCTAGATTTCACATTTTTTTGAAATAAACTCTTTTTTTAAATTCGACAGCAGAGAGAAAGAGAGGTAAACAAACAGAAAGAGAGAGCTCCCACCCTCTGGTTCACTCCTCAAACGCCCACAGTGTCCTGGGCTGGGCCAAGGCTACAGCCAAGAGCCAGGAATTTAATCAAGTCTCCCATGTGTGTGGCAGGGCCTCAACTCCCTGGGCCGTCAGCCATCGCCTCCTAAGGTCTGCTTTGTCAGGAAGCTGGAGTCAGGCCCTGGAGCTGGGTGTTGATCCCAGGCTCCCTGATACAGAATACAGGTATCTTACCCAGGGTCTTAACTGCTTAACGCCTCTCCCCAAACTCATACTATTACAGATGGCATTACGCCATCTCTGCAGGAAGGTTTTGAAGGGCCTTATTTATATAAATGTATAGACGCACATGAGTGAGTGATCAGTGCCGTCACTCATCACTCATCAGGGAAACACAAACCGAAACCCCCGTGAGATGTAACTACACCCACTATGACAGTGTGGACACGGATGTGTGTGCAGAAATCACCACCTTCACGTATTTCTGATGGGAATGTAAAATGGTGCAACCCCTTGGGCAAACAGCCTGGCAGTTCATCAGATGGTGAACACAGCGGCCATACGATCTGGTCATTCCACTCCTAGGGACACAGGCAAGAGAAACGAAAGCAATGCCTGAAAGACTTCTACAGAGATGTTCATAGCAGAGTTGCGCATACCTCCAAAGTGTATGAAGAACCCACCTGTCCATCCAGGGATGCATGGACAAATAAAATGCGATTCTTCCACACACTGGGGTATTATCCCACGATAAGAAGAAATGACATGGATAAAACTTAAAAATTCACTCAGTGAGACATCAGTCCCAAAGGACCATGTACTGTGAATCTACGGAGAAAGAAAGCAGATTGGCGGTTAGTTAGAGCTGGAGGTGGGGCCCTGAGCGGGAGGTTGGGGGTAACGGCCAAGGGTGCAGGGTCTCTTTGGAGTAATGAAAATGTCCCAGAATTGGCTGTGGTGATGGCTGCACGAGTCCAACAACGCTAAACCCCACAGCAGTGTGTGACTACATTGTCATACGAGTCATATCTCAATTAAGCCGGTAAGAATATAATGCAGAGATTTTGCCTCCGGGAAGATGGAGTAGACGTGTTTCCCTATTCCTCTCACTAAGGACAGCTGAACACCCTGGGCATTGTGCATAAAACAAAGGTAAGGGGACGCTGAGAGATGGGGAGAAGCCTGCAGGGACCTCAGACCTGAGGAGGGACCATGGGAGTTTGCTGGGTGTCCTTTGTGCTCTTGTATGGAAGACGTGAGGCTGAAGGTAGAAACATCAATGGGGGGATTTAGGCGAGCAGGCATTTGGTGCAGTGGTTAATCACTGCCTGGGATACCCACATTCCATGTCACAACACCTAGTTCAAGTCCCAGCTCTGCTTCCCACTCGAACTTCCTGCTAAGGCACACCCTGGGAGGCAGCAGATCCTGAATGTGATTGGTCCAATTAATCGTGGTCTAACATGGGGCTCATGTCACATAGGCAAGGTCCATGGTGGGCAGGGTGTTCAGCAGCATCTGAATATTTCATTGTATATGTTTCTGCCTTCTACCTATCCCTCAGGGCCCCTAGAGGGTCATGTCAGCTATGTTTCTTCCATTCCTTTCCAAGGTCCCCTAGAGTTACTATCAATAGTGTCATTAGAACACTCAACTAATCATCTCTTTAAAAAAAAAATAGAGATTTTATTTATTTGAAAGGCAGAGTTACACACAGAGAGACACAGACAGACAGAGAGAGGGAGATCTTCCATCCACTGGTCACTCCCCAAATGGCTGCAATGGTCGGAGTCGGGCTGATCCGAAACCAGGAGACTGGAGCTTTTTCTGGGTCTCCCGTGCAGGTGCAGAGGCCCAGGCACCTGGGCCATCCTCTTCTGCTTTCCCAGGACACAGCAGACAGCTGGATTGGAAGTGGAGCAGCCGGGACTTGAACCAGTGTCCATATGGGATGCCAGCCTAGCAGAACAAAGCCTCAATTCATTGAGCCGCAGCACTAATTGCCTCTTAAAGGGCCCACCTTTCAACACTATTGCACTGAAAGTTGTTTCCAATCCATAATTTTGTGATAATACGTTCAAACCACAGGATCTGCCAGGGTGTCTATGGAGACCATGTGGGATCTAGAATTCCCATTCCCCCCGAGAGGAGCAGGAACCCTCCCACTCCAAACCAGGTGTCAACAATGGCTGGTTGGGAAGCTGGACCTCTGTCCTCACCTGGCAGAAACAAGACAGAAAGAGAGGGTTAAACAGGGTGCAGGATCTCCTAACATGAGATGTCTGGTTTGCAATTCCAATCACTTGTGAGACCAGGAGCCAGGACAAACTCACGCTCAATGAAAGCGGTGATCAATATTACAGAGATGTAATAATTATCTGACAAAGATTTTAAAGTAGCCACTATCAAAATCCCTCAATATGCAGTTAAGATCCTACCTGAAACAACTTAAACATAGAAAGCCTCAGCAAAGAAGTAGAAAAAATAGCCGAATGGAAAATTTTGAACAGGAAAATATAATAACCAAAGTTAAAAGTTCAGTGGGTGGAGTCAATAGCAGGAAGAGAAGAAAGAGGAAAGAATTAGTGAACTGGAAGACAGAAAATAGAAATTACTTCTCCTGAACAATAGGAAAAATTGAAACAAAAGTGCACAGAACCTCAGTGACCTGTGGGACTATGGAAAAAAGATCTGGGGCCAGCGCTGTGGTGTAGTGGGCTAAGCCTCCACCTGCAGTGTCAGCATCCCATATGGGCATCAGTTTGAGTCCCGGCTGCTCCTCTTCTGATCAAGCTCTCTGCTACGGCCTGGGAAAGCATAGAAGATAGCCCAAGTGCTTGGGCCCCTGCACCCACATGGGAGACCCAGAAGAAGCTCCTGCCTCCTGGCTTCGGATCATCTCAACTCCAGCTGTTGCAACCGTTTGGGGAGTGAACCAGTGGATGGAAGACCTTTCTCTGTCTGTAAATCTACCTCTCAAATAAATAAATAAAATCTTTCAAAATATAAAAAAGATCTAATATTTGCACTATGGTCCCAAAGTAGAGGAGAAAGATAAGCTGGCTGAAAACAATCAAAGAAGCAATACCTGAAAATTCTCCATATTTGGCAAGAAACATCTACCTACAGGTTGTGTAGGAGAGGAGGAAAAAAAATCTCCAAAAACATCCATGTTAAGATATCAGAATGAAACTTCAGAGAACGAAAGAAAGAGGAAGAAAAAGTTTTGAAAGCAATCAGGAAAAAAATGACTCTTGAACTACAGGTAAAATCATCTGAGTTAGTGGCTATCTCATCAGCAAGCTTTGAGGGCAGAGAAAGTGGGATAATGTGTTTGAGGAGCTGGACGAAAACAGCTTCAACTCAGCATCTCACAGCCAACAACCATCCTTTAGGGATAAGGGGGAAGCCAACACACTCTCTAAGGAGGGCAATCCAGGAGAATTTGTCGTAAGCAGGCCTATGCCAACAGAAGCGCTAGAAAAATCTCTAAGCAGAAAGGTAGTGACAACAGAGGGGTACAAGAAGAACCAAGATGCAGACAAGCAAGACAGACTTTCCTACGTCTCTTGAATGTTTCCAGTTACGTTTTATGGCTGAGGCAAAAATTAGTACACAATCTGACGTGGTTCTAACTGTGTGAAGAGAAAATACTTAATCACGTTACAAGTGGGGACAGGGAAAGTGATGGGAATCCACACTGACGGCGGATCGCTCCACCCTGCAGCCGCAGGAAACGCGTCATGTGCAGGTGCTCATCGAACATTCCGGTGTATGCACACAGGCATAGCCTGGGCCATGGGAGAGCGTTAGCAGAATTGAACAGACTGTAATTTGAGAGCGTTGCAATCATACCGAGTGTGTGTTTCCATTACAGCTTCGATTACAGTAGAATCAAAATAGGAATCTCTAGCAGAAAGAGAACAAGAAACTCTGCAGAGGTTCAGAAGCTAAACTGCACACTTGAAAATAATCCCTGGGTCAAAGAGGAAGTCTCAAGGCAACTTCTTTAAGAACACTTTGAACAGGATGAGGATGAAAATACAGCAGGCATAAATGTAGGGTGCGTCTAAGGCAGTACTGGAAGGGAAATTTATAGGAATCAAAGCACACAGCAGAAAGGGGCGAGTCTCATCCAAAACACCCACGCTCCCACCTCAAAAATCTAGACAAGGAAAACAAAGTCAGTCCAAGGCACAAAGAAGGAAGGAAAGGATACAGACAGGAGCAGAATCTGTAACACCGAAATGGAGAAAATAAGAGAGAACTGGGACTTCCAAATGATCAACAGAGTTCTAGCAAGGCTGACAGGAAACAGGGGCTGGGATGCGGATGAGACCTTGTGAACTACAGAAGGATGAGAGGGGGCGACCGGGACCAACTCTTCACACATCGGCTTCACGGAGGGGACCAGTGGAAATGCGCGCACCGCAGCTCACCAGAATGAAGCGGAATTTCACTGGAACGGGGCCATAACTACCAAGGAGATTGAATTTGTAGTTTCAAAACTTCCACAAGTTTAGGCTCAGATGGATTCACTGGACAAGTTTACCACGTTTAAAGAGTTAACACCAATTCTTCAGAGTCTCTTCCAGAAGACAGATGAGGAAGGGGTATTTCCAGTTTTGTTTTGTTTTGTTTTTAAGCCTGTATTATCTCAATACCAACATCAAAGACAGGACAAAAGTGGACAGCTGCAGACCAGCACCCTCCGTGACTACAGATGCAAACAAACCTTAACAAAATATTGTGATTGTATAAAAGGAATTATACGCTAGACCACAAATGAAATGTAGTCTAAAATAGCAGTGAAATACATTTAGAAATATACTCTAAAAACTAATCAGTGTGGCTGCCACTTGGGATGCCCACATCCCCCATCGGAGTGCCTGGTTCAAGTCCTGGCTGCCCAGCACTTCTGAGCCAATTGCCTGCTAATGGTCTTGCAAGGCAGGGGATGATGGCCCACGTGTCCGGGCCCCTGCCACTCATGCGGGACAAACTAGCTCCTGACTTCAACGTGGCCTAACCCTAGCTGTTACAGGTATTCAGGGGTGAGCGAGTAGATTTAGAATCTCTCTCTCTCTGTCTCTCTTTCTCTACCACTCTGCCTTTCAAGTAAATAAGTAAATCTCTAAAAAAGAAAAGAAAATCAATCGGTGTATTTCACCATATTTGGGACTAAAGAACAAGCACAAGATCATATCAATTGATGCAGAAAAGGCATTTGCTAAAATTCAATATCCAGTGATGATTTTTTAAAAGATTTGTTTATTTGTAGAGGAGAGTGAAGAGAGAGAGAGAGATTTTTCCACCCACTGGTTCACTCCCCAAATGGCCACAACAGCCAGAGCTGCGCCAGGCCAAAGCCAGGAACCCAGAGCTCCATCTGGGTCTCCCACGTGGGTGGTAGGTGCTTAAGTACTTGGGCCGTCTCCTGCTACTTTCCCAGGCACATTGGCAGGGAGCTGGATGGGAAGCAGAGCAGACAGACTGGAACCCATGCTGCATTATGGAATGCCTGTACCCAGGCAGCGGCTTGGACTTCAGCACCAGAGTGTTGCTCCTCCATTAATGACTTTTTTAATCTAGACAAATAGGAATAGAGGAGCACTTCCTCACCCAGAAAAGGAGCATCTACCAAAGGACTTAGAGCTGACATTGTGCTTAGTTATGGCGCACGTGGACTGCAAAATTAAAGATGCATACCATCAGGACTGGCACAGTGACACAGCAGGTAAAAGCCATGGTGTCCTATATGGGTACCAATTCATGTCCCGGCTGCTCTACTTCTAATCTAGCTCCCTGCCAGTGTACCTGAGAAACCAGCAGAGGATGGCCCAAGTCCTTGGGTCCCTGCACCCATGTGGGAGACCTGGAAGAATCTCCTGGCTCCTGGCTTTAGACTGGCCCAGCCCCAGTCATTGTGGCCTTTTGTGGAGTGAACCAACAGATGGAAGACCTCTCTCTCTCTCTCTCTCTTTCTCCCCTTCTCTGCCGTAATTCTGCCTTTAAAATAAATAATTTACAATCACTCAAGTAAACTACTTCGCTGTAAATCTAACAAGAGATGCAGAGACTCGTGTGCTGAAAACTACACAGCCCAGAAGAACGAAACCAGAGATCAAATACCTGGGAAGACAAATGGTCTCCAGGGACCGGAGGACTCACTGCGGCGAAAATGCCAGAGCTCCCTAAAAAACGCTTTTGAAAAAGAAGAAAGTGGCAGGACTTAGCCCGCCCAATCTCATGACTTACCACTGTACAGGACTGCACGATCCAGCCTGCGGGTACCGGCAGACAGACAGACAGACATCTGGATCAACGGAGTACAATGCGGGGCTCACACGTGCACCCCCGCTGACGGTGACTAAAAGACAAAACAATTCAGAAGAACAGAGACGCTTTCCAACAGTGCTGCTGCAGCAATTGGCATCCCCAGGCAACACACCGACCCTTGACCTCCGTCCCACAGGGCAGCGAACGCAAAATGGATCGTGGGCATAAGTGCAAAATGTGAAAATGTACAGCGTTTCGAGAGAATCAGACAAAAAGCTTTAGGCTCCAAGCCAATGAAAAGGTCTCAGACCTGATACCAAAGTAGAACCCACAGGAAGAAAAATTGAACTCAAGAGGGTCTTCAGGATTAGCAAATTTGCGCCATGGAAGAGATGGTTAAGAGGATGAGAGGACAAGCCGCATAGCTGACCAAGGATGGCCCCTAGAGCCAGTCCTTTGTATAAGGAACTCGCAAAACTGAACCATGAAAAGCGAGCAGGCAGGGGCTGGTGCTGCGGCTCAGCCGGTTAACATGCCACTTGTGAGGCCAGCATCCCACATCAGAGCACCGGTTCAAGTCCCGGCTACTCTGCTTCCAGGTCCAGCAAACTGCTGATGTGTCTGGGAAGGCAGTGGAATGGGCTCAAGTGCTTGGGGGCCCCTGCACCCATGTGGGAGACCTGGATAGAGCTCCCGGCTCCTGGCTTCCGCCTGGCCCAGCCCTGGCTGTTGTGGCCATTTGAGGAGTGAACCAGTGGATGGAAGGTCTCCCTCTCTATAGCACTCTGGCACTCTGCCTTTCAATCAAGCAAATAAATAAATAAATAATCATTCTTTAAAAGCAAGCAATCAAATTGAATGTTATTCTGATTGAACTGTGTTCTTGATTCCATATTGATTGACTGAAAGCAAACAATGCAGTTAGCACACGAGCAAAGACAGGGAGACTCCTTTCACCGGAAGGCTCACAGAAAGCTAACAGGTGCATGAAAAGGTGACCAACATCACCAGCCATCGAGAAGATACAAACTAGATCCCACAGTGCTCAGACACCACCACACACCTGTCAGAACGGCCAAAGGAAAAACAGTGACAACAGCAAATGCTCAGGAGGACGTAGAGAAACGAGATGACGTCACCCATCACTGCTGACAGCGGCACTTGTGCAAGTCTGGTCTGGCCATTCGTATGAAAGGCAGACAGAGGCCGTGCTGTGATGAAACCCAGACCCCAGGCCGGTTGCCCAGCATGGAAATGCCGCAGGCAAAAGACATCTCTTAGGAGAAATGGATATGGGTGTGGAGACTTATGGAGAAGGCAGAGAAAATGGACTGCAAAGCTTTGTACTGTGGTTGGGAGTCCCTAGCCCCTGTCCCCAGCAGCGCCCAGGATGTGGTCATGGCCGGATGCTATCCCAGAGAATCTTCAACCCACCAGACCAACTCTAACGCCATACCCGGGGCTGTGGCGTTGTCCCTGAGCTCAAATGGAGCAGCCCCTTCCCAGGCAGTGGCGACCTCCCTAGCGTGGCTGGCTGCAACAAGGCCTCTTGGCTGGCCTTCAAGCAGGGTGCCTGCGATAAATGGGCAATTCCCTTCTAGATGAGCTTGGCCACAGCATGGAAGAGAGTGGGATGAGGGGGTGATGGGCAGCAGGGGTCAGTCTGAGCCAGACGCTGATGTGTCTTAGGGCTGGGGCTGGGTTTCAGCTGTGTTCCAGAAACATCGCAGGGGATGTCCTAAGAAGGTGAGTGGTGGGGCCGGCGCTGTGGTGCAGCAGGTTAACGCCCTAGCCTGAAGCACTGGCATCCCATATGGGCGCCAGTTCTAGTCCCAGCTGCTCCTCTTCTGATCCAGCTCTCTGCTATGGCCTGGGAAAGCAGTGGAAGATGGCCCAAGTCCTTGGGCCCCTGCACCCACGTGGGAGACCCAGAAGAAGCTCCTGGCTCCTGGCTTCGGATCAGCACAGTTCTGGCTATTTGCAGCCAATTGGGGAGTGAACCATTGGATGGAAGACCTCTCTCTCTGCCTCTCCTCTCTCTGTGTGGCTCTGACTTTCAAATAAATAAATAAATCTTTAAAAAAAAAGAAGGAGAGTGACAGAACAGCCCACGGAGAGACATTGGCTGTGTCTTGCTTTTTCTATCAGCGTCTCCTTGTGAAAAACGCAAGGTGGTTCCAGGTCTCCTGCTCATGCTCACCCTAGGAGGGGAGCCAATCCCTTGTGCCTTTGAGGCCTGGGCTTTCCTTACCCACAAAGGAAACTGACAAGGTTTTTGAGTCTTTTGAAGTTAAAAAAAAAAAAAATAGAATCCTGTAGGTGGTTCTGCCTCATTGTCTTAAGAAGGCCTGGGTCCGGCCAGGGGGCGTCCAGGTTAGGAGCTGAGAAGGGGGTGACTGGACACAGAGATTATGTGGGACTTCGGGGTGGGGTGAGGGCCCTGGGGCTTGGCCGCTGGCTGGCTATGGGGGTGAAGAGAGCAGGAGGTGGAGAACGGCTCCCAGGCTCCCAGTGGACGGATGGGAAGGGTGGTGGGACCAGCGCTGAGCAAAGAAAAGGCTGAATGAGCACTTAGAGAGTGCAAGTCCCCACTGAGCTGGGCCACAGGCAGCTGTGAGCAGGGAGAGCTGGGACCCCCACCCCAACCAGGCTGTGCCCTGGACCACCCGGCTCCCCTGCTGCCCAGTGCCCTGTTGATCGTGTGACCAAACCAAGATGAGTCCGTTTGCCTGCACACCTCGGAAGGCCAGGACCAAGCTTGGTCTTCTATAGCAAGATTGTCAGGAGGTAGCCGGACAGAGACAGGGGCGCCACACATGTCTGACTCCCCGACTCTAGGTCTATGGAAAACAGGGCAACGTCTGATTGGGGGCCCCACGGTAGGACCGGGTATTGATTGTTCTGGGAAGAGTCCAGGGGCAGATGCTGTGCTGTTCGACTTCTCACTTCTGAGAGCTGCCCGCACTTCTGTTTCCACTCATTCTCCAGTTTCTGGTTCTTTGGGGAGGGACACAAGGTTGGTTTTGGTTCCAGGCATCATCTTATTTGGACAAGCACAGCTCAGCTGGTCAGTCTCGATCGAGTTGAAATTGGTGTAGGCTGACATGGTGGTGAAGCCACAAACAGCTCAAGAAACAGTGATTTAGAGGCCAGCGCCTTGGCGTGGAGGGTTAAGCCACCGCCTGCAGTGCCAGCATCCCATACGGGTGCTGGTTCGTGTCCCATCTACTCTACTTCCAATCGAGCTCCCTGCTAAAGCGCTAGGAAAGCAGTGGAAGATGGCCCAAGTCCTTGGGCCCCTGCATGCACGTGGGAGACCAGGAGGAAGCTCCTGGCTCCTGGCTTCGGATCAGCTTAGCTCTGGCCATTGTGGCCATCTGAGGAGTGAACCAACGGATGGAAGACCGACCTCTCTCTCTCTCTCTCTCTCTCTCTCTCTCTACTTCTGCCTCTTTGTAACTCTGCCTTTCAAATAAATAAATAAATAATCTAAAAAAAAATAAAAGAATAAGACAGGGACATTGTCCATGGGCATCTGCAGTGCTGGTGTACAGGGGAGCTGACCACGCTAAGCACTGATGTGAGGTAGCTGCCCTGAGCTTCAGCGTGGACTCCAGAGACCTGACTCGGCCGCTGACTGCGTTGTGAGACACAGCCCACCCACAGGTCTCTGGCTTGTTTTCCTCATGGCTAAACCGAGTGCTTTGGACTTGATGTTCAAGCCTCAGCTCGTAGGAGCCGGCTCGAGAGCCGGATGGGGCAGAAGGCACTATCACGGCGCATGCGTTGAAGCCAGGTGCCGTGTGCAGCAGGGGCCAGAGCCCTGCGGGTCAACAGGCGAGGTGGCGTGGTCCACTCCCTGCTGCTCTGAGTACCGCAGACTACGTTATAAAGGAAGGAGGTTTGTTCTACTCTCAGCTCCAGAGCACGGGACCAGCATCTGCCCGCATCTGGTGAGGGCCTTCCTGCTGAATGACAGCCTGCAACAGGACATCCTATGGCCAGACAGCAGCACTGTGACCTTGGGCCTCTCCTCCTCCCCTTACGAAGCCGCCGATCCCTTCAGGGGCCCGTATCCTCACGACCCTGTCTAATCCTCATTACCCACAGAAGCCCCATCTCCAAATACCACTAAATACCATAGACCCATGACGTCGGGGCGGGGTGGGGTAGTCAAGTGCCAGGAGGAGTGTTGCAGGGGACAAACTCCAGTCCACAGCAGGGCATGCATAGAGGGGGCCCTGGGCTGTAAGCCAGGGGTGGGCGGCAGCCACTGTCTCTACTGCCTCGCCCTCCTCTCCCCTGCTGCTCTAAGGGCCGAGGCCACAGCAGGTGCTCCGTCCTCCATGCTGAGCGGCCCAGGGAGCAGGCCGCGTTGCTGCCCCTGGCTCCACACGCACAGCTCGCTCTCTGCAGCTGAGGGGCGCTACTGCCGGCTACCTCCCCTGATGACCCAACGAAAAGAGCAGGGCTCCTCTCTCCAACCGTTCTCCGCCTCCCTACTCCGCCCTGTGCCCAAGCTGCTCACCTTCCTCCTACTGAATTCCTCTTCCCTGCCGACCTCACCCAGATGGGCGCTCCCCCCAGAGACCAGAGAGTGTCTGATGGACCGGACGGGGTGGGAAGGGATACAGAAACATAACCAACGTCATGGAGCCGATTGCTAAGGGCCAGGCTTTGTAGCTGCCGTTCATAGGATCATCAGATGAGGGAGGGTTATTCCCATTTTACAGATGGGAATATCGAGTTTCACAGAGCATATTAACTCACCTAAGATTAAAAAGCAGTCCAAGTCAGGATTTACGTCCAAAGGAGCCGTGACTTTCTCTGTGTTCCCCCGACCATCTCCTTCGCCCCGCACCTCACGCTGAGGAGTCAGAGACACTGCGGTGTGTTTCCTCCTTCGAGGCTGTGGGCAAGGCAGACAGCAGACACAAACAGCGTGACGAACGGCTCACGGGAGGGCTGGCTGAAGTTCTGGGGCACAGACACAGAATCTGGACAGGCTAAGTGAGGCTTTCCAGGGGAGGTGACATGCTGGAGGATGAGTGGCACTTACCAAGTGAAGAAGGGGGCGGAAGCACACCGGCCCTGTGGGAAAGCAGGGTGCACCCCACTGAGCCAGCCCCCTGTACACCTGCAGGAACGCCACCTGGTGGGAAGATCCGGTACTGCCCTGCCTTCCTCCACCCTGGTCCAAGGTTGTGGACCTACAGCGCTGCCCAGCAGCCTGGCTCCCTGCGGGGGCGGGGGGGGGCTCTGCCAGAGCCTGAGGTTCCATGACAGCCGCAGCCCCCTCCTTGAGCCCCATCTTCAGTTTGGCTAAGCTGCTGGATCTCTTTGGATTTGATACCATCTAATTGGTTGTGGCTAATCCCATATTAACTTCTCTCGAGGAACCTAGAGGGCCCCTCCCCACCCAGACCCTACTGAAGCGGCCCTTATCATGTTTCTGCGCCTCCACAACCGTGGACAGGGAAATTTGCATATAAATAACCTGCCAGCACAGCACCTGGTAACGACTCTGTTTATTACTCTGGAGAGAGAAGGGGAGCCTGCAGGCCTCGTGCGCCGCGTGGCCCAGTCGGGACAGCTACATTTCCACCCATTGATGAGCTGAGAAAGGGGTCAGTGACCCCGGACAGCAACGGTCACGCCTCACAGCTTCTCCCCTTTGGGACGTCCTGTCCCCGCAAGCCCAGGACCCGATGACCCCCAGTGTCATCCAGCTTGGTCCTGCGTGAACATTCATTCAAGCAGCCAGGTGTGGCTCTGGCGTTGGTGCCGGTGGGGAGGGGGACATTGCCCATTGCAGAGGACATGCCTCTGCCCACTCCCCAAGCCCCCCACACCCTCATCACAGCAAGAGGAAAACTACACACAACCTGCACCAACAATAAGTGCCAGGCTGACTCCTTCCACTGGAAGGCTTCCGGGAGGAGGGGGCCTTCCGGGGCTGGCTCTTGAATAATGGGTGAACCCAGCAGGGCAGAAGAGCGAACATTCCAAACGGGAGGGGCCGAGGTGCACGAAGACAGGTGAGATGAGTGCATCAGCCCTGAGCTGCTACAGGAGGGAGGAAGAAAGTGAGTTGAAAGGGCAGCAGCAGATATGGACAGAGAGGCAGGCGGGAGCCAGCCGCCGAGCCCCCACTGAGGAAGCTGCGACTTCGTCTCCTAGACTTCGAGGACTCTTGAAGGGCACAGCTCCGTGGGCTACAGAGATCCTGCTGAAATCCCCATCAAACGTGGGATGGGGCAGGCCCGGGTGCAAGTCCCCACCTCACCCCGATGGCAGCCTCCTGCTCTCCTGGGAGGCACCAGATCAGGGCTCCAGCAGTTGGCTTCCTGCCCCCTAGGTGGGAGACCTGGCTCCCAGGTTAGGCCTGGCCCAGCCCTTGTGGGCACTTGAGGAGTGAACTAGATCACTGGCTCTCTCTTTCTCTCTTTCTGCCTCTCAAATAAATCATTTTTGAAAGGTAATCTTTAAAAAAAAAGATTGATTTTTTTTATTTGAAAGTCAGAGTTACAGAGAGAGAGAGAGAGAGAGAGAGAGAGAGGTCTTTCATCCTCTGGTTCACTCTCCGGATGGCTAAATGACTAGGATTGAGCCAGGATGAAACCAGGAGCCAGGAGCTTCTTCCTGGTGTCCCACATGGATGGCAGGAGCCCAAGCAGTTGGGGCATCTTCTTCTGCTTTCCCCAAGCAATTAGCAGGGAGCTGGATCAGAAGTGGAGCAGCTGGGACACAATGCACTGGCACCCATTTGAGATGCTGGCACTGCAGGAGGAGGCTTTACCTACTATGCTACTATGCCACAACTCCAGCCCCCAAAACAGAGGCCACACCCCTCAGAGCACAGGCAAGGGGAGGTCACTGGAAGTCAGAGACAGGCCAGAGAAGCCGCAGCAAGGGGAGCCTTGGGGAAAATGCAATGAAAAACAAAACCCTGAGGGCCAGCGCAGGCGCAGCTGGGGAGGCCGCCACTTGCAACAGCAGCGCCCCAGGGCCAGGTGCCTGGCTGGAGTCCTGGCTGTTCTTCCAATCCAGCTGCTGCTTACATATATGGAAAAATGACAGATAGTGGCCCAGGTACTTGGGCCCCTGTCATGCATGTGGGAGACCCACATGAAACTCCTGGCTCCTGGCTTTGGGCTGGCCCAGCCTCGGCCATTGTAGCTAGCCATGGGGAGTGAATTAGTGGATGAAAGATTCTCTCTCTCTCTCTCTCCCTTTGTAATTCTACCTTTCAAATAAATAATTTAAATATATATTTAAGATTTTATTTATTTATTTGACAGGTAGATTTACAGACAGAGAGAGAAAGAGAGAGAGAGAGAGAGGGAGAGAGAGAGAGAGAGAGAGAGAGAGAGAGAGAGAGAGATCTTCCATCCACTGGTTCAATCCCTAAATGGCTGCAATGGCTGGAGCTATGCTGATCTGAAGCCAGGAGCCAGGAGCTTCTTCCTGGCCTCCCACGCGGGTGCAGGGGCCCAAGGACTTGAGCCATCTTATACTGCTTTCCCAGGCTACAACAGACAGCTGGATTGGAAGAGGAGCAGCCAGGACTCGAACAAGTGCCCATATGGGATGCCGGCACCACAAGCGGAGGCTTAGCCCACTAAGCCCACCACAGCACTGCCCCTATTTTATTTTATTTTATTTTTTAATAAAATTTTTATTTTTCATCACAAGATATTGAGATAGCAAAGAGTTGTGTGGCTGAGTAAGCTCTAGACCAGGATGGGGTGCGTGTCACAGCCAGTCTGCTCAGACATGGCAAAGACAGCCGCACCCACCCCTCCCAGTATCCACGAAGACACACCCAGCACGCGCCTTGTCTTCAGCTCCGAGGATGTCACAGCACCCTCGGGGACACTCGAGCTGTACCTGGGAGTTGAATGACTGCCTGTGAGAGTTGATTGGCTTTATCCAGAGGAGAAACAAACTCATCTTTATGACCAGAGGAAGTTTTGCAATAAAGAGAGGTCCTTCCTTCATCCCCTGGTTCAATGGCTTGCAACAGCCAGGTCTGTGCCAGATCAAAGCTGGGAGCCAGGAACTCCATCCAGGGCTCCCGGGCAGGTGGCAATGACCCAAGTGAGCCCTTGTCCACCGCCTCCCAGGATGTGCATTAGCAGGAGAGCTGGAATCACCAGCAGAGCTGGGTGCAGGCGTCCCGAGCTGTGCCTCAACCACTGCACCAACACCGCCCCCTCCTCCATTATTTTTAATGGGGAGAATGAAGTTTTACATTCAATTTGCTTCTGCCCTTCAGGGACAGATAGGCTGGGTAGCAACTGGGTTATGACAGAACGCCAAGAGCAAGTTCAGACCTGGGTTCGAACCGCAGCTCAGCCTGTGACAGCTGGGTGCACGAGTCAGTTCCCTCTCTGAGTGGCATTCTTATCTTTGAAGAGAGGACTGAAATTGCCACCTCCCTGGGCTGTGAGGAGCAAATGAAACCGTAGCCTGAGGTCCCCCGGAACACAGCAGGCACTCCCAAATACTCATCTTTGAAATTAAATTACGCGTTATCATGAGGGTCGGATGGTAGGAGGAAGAGCCATTCATCAAACCCCCAAACTCTCTTGTGGGCAGACTCTTTTAAAGCCTACAGTAGGGGGTGATGGGCAGGGTCAGAGGGAGACACGCCCCCGTGCAGCTGGTCATAAATCCAGGGAGCTCATTTCCCTAAGAGCTGTCACGGTCAGAAAATAGAAATGGGCTGCGGAAGCGTTCAGGACGCCCATGAGTGACAGCGCTGAGCGGCGGCTGCCGGAGCGGCAGGTGCCGGGCGACGTCCTAACTCGGGGCTGACAGCTTCTGGGGAAAAGCCTTTATCACCAGCGGCCTTGGCCACACTGCCAGCGGCGCGCTCGGCCACACAGCTCTGTCCCAGGTTTGGACTTAGGGGATCAGTCTTCTATTTCCAGGCTCCACATCCCGCAAGTCTCCCAAATCCCCAGATGATAACTGAATTTGCAATGGTGCCGTCTCAACGGCTCCCTCGCTGTTTCTGCCAGCGATCGGCTCTGCCTAGCCCTCTCCTGGCTGCAGGCCACCTGCTCCGCTGCTCCCCTGCTCACCTCCACAACGGCCACCCTGTAGAGATGGCGGAAGGAGGCCATGAAGGCCTCCAGTCCCCAGGCAGGGCCACGACACAGAGGGCCACAGTGACCAAACGTCCTGTCTCTCTCACTCCCCAGGTGCCCACTCCTTTGGAACACCTTCCCATTGCCATGGCAACCAGACTCCCAGGGAGCTGGCCTGGGGGCCCCAGGTGCCATCTCGAGGGGTTGCTCATGTTGTGGGGCCCGATGGTGCCCCCTTAAGTCAAGGTAGAGGGTGCTATGTGTTCGGGCGTTGACCAACTGGGACTGGACAGAGTTTGAGAAGAGCCATCGGCCCTGGGGGCCCTAGATTGCTGGGGCTTCCCAGCTTGTTTGGTGAGGTCGGCCCCTGGGGCCAGAGCAGAGCCTGGGGGCTCACACGAGGGGTGTCCGAGGGCTCTCCCACCCCGCCTTCTTCCCCACCACTCTCACTCCTGTCCTTTCGCAGAAGCAGGGGAGCCGTGTGTGTGGTGGGGGTGGGGTAGGGAACCAGCCAGCGACCACAGAAGTAGTGGGTTTTCTTCTGGGGGTGACAGGGACAAAGGCTGCTGGAGCAGATGGCAGGATCAAGGCAGGCTGATGGGGTGACAGCGACGGCGAGGACTGGCGCGGAGCTCAGCACGAGGACGATGATTGAACGGCAGCGGCTTGGGAGGGATTGCAGCAGGAGACAAAGGATTTGCCGCAGAGCCGGAGCCCTGGCGGAGCAGGGGCCGCTGTGATACAGGGGACGGGCGCTGGCTGCCGGGCTGGGGCGGGGGCCACCACTGATTTAACACCTTGGATGGTAGGACAGGCAAGACCCGGGCTTGGGTGTGGGAGCCGCAGGCAGCCGCCATCCATCCTCGCTGCAGACAGCAATGAGGAGGAGGAAGCCAGCAGCTGAGGGGAGACGCTGGACAGGGATGCAGCTCACATGCCCATCTCACTGCAACAGTCAAATTCCAGGGCAGCTTTTCTCAGGGAAAGGGAAGCCTGGTTCAAAGAGAACATAATGAATTGGCTGAAACAAATGGCTAATTAGTTCCAGAAAGCCTCGGAAGCTCACTGAAGAGCTCGCATGGAGAGCTGCAGGGGCCTGATCAGCTCCTCCCGGCCTCCCCACACCGGGCACGGGGATACAGGGCTCAGCCCGAGGAGCGGTCCCAAACCCGGCCCCAGTCTCACTGCAGCCTGCCCAGACCCATCATAGTGGCTGTCACTCACGGAGAGGCCCCGTGGCAGGAGGGAACTAACCAGGCAGGTGGAGGCCAGGCCTGGGGGGTCAGTCCAGGCTGTGGAGCCACCACCCCGGACACCACGATGACTCTGAGTGCCAGTTTTCCGAACTAAAAGAGGAGAAAACCAAACTAACTCGCACGCTGACTGTCCCCAGGGTTTTCATGAGACCCAAGTGGGAGAGACAGGGAGTCACTGGGCAAACACCAGCGATGTTCATCCGTGAGACACAAGCATTGAAGTGCGGGGTATAACACGCGGACCATTCCCTCCCTCATGGGAACATCGGGAAAGTTGAGCGTGCAGCCTAGCAGTGTTCCGATGCGACCCCGCTGGGAAGCCAGCCTCAGGGCTGCTCGGATTGGCCAACACCTGAAGGCACCATGACTCTGCCGTCCCGGAACACAGAGCGGGGGACTTATTTCCAGTTTGATGGGAAGGGGTTGGCCCCGGAGCCTCGCCTCAGAAACTCCCTGTCCTCCAGTTCCTCTGCTGCTCTCTGATTTGGAGGCAGAGATGGGGGGGATGGGGTCACTTTACGACCTCCAGATGCTTTTCCGTCCCAGATCTGAGAAGTGTGCACTTCTCACACGCTCCGCGGTGACTGTGATTTGGACACGACAGGAAGCTAAGTAGCAGTGGACATGCTGACATGTTTTGCAGGTGTGTAATCAAACACTTACTAATTCCGATTTCACACTTCCCTTCTTGCATCTTGGGGCCAATCGATTCTTCTGCGGGTCTCAAACATCCCTAGATGTTGTACGGTCACAGGACCCAGGCACCAGGCCCACTTCTGTGGGAGCGGAGTGATGGGGTGGGGCCGGGATCCCCTAGAGAGGGGATGCAGCCTGCCTGTCGCTTCCACGCTTCCCCAGGAAGGAGCAGTCCCCAGTGCTGTGTGAGCCTGGGTGTGCCCTGCGGCTTTGTCTGCACTTCAGCTGCCCCCTGGGGATAGGGATGGAGACTGTGAGGAAGGCTGTGACCGTGAACTCAGGAGCAGGGGCACTGGGCACCTGGAATCTGAACTATTTCCCCTGGAAGACAGAGACCTTCTGCTGGGTGAAGTGAGCCAGCTGCTCCTGCAGTCCCTGCAAACCAAAAAGGGGCCGGTCTGACCCAAGTCCATGACACCAGCTCCAGGCCTGGGCCTGCTAGGGATTGAGGGCTTGTGCGCCCCAGACTCATAGCAAAAGCCCAGCCCGCAGTACAATCGCGTTTGAAGACAGGGCTTTTGTGGAGGTAATTAAGATTAATGAGTTAGGATTCATGCCCTTATCGTCAGAGACTGGAGAGACCAGGAAGCTCCTTCTCTCTCTCTCTCTCCCCACCCCACCCCCCAACGGAGGCCACAGTGAGAAGGCCCCTGTGTGCAAATCGTAAGGGAGCCCTCACCAGAATCCACATATGCCGGACCTCAATCTGAGACTTCCTGGCCCCCAGAACAGTAAGAAATAAACACCTGTGGTTGAAGTCACCCAGTCTGTGGCACACGGATGTGGTAGCCAAGCTGACGAATATACTGCCCCGCTGCCTCCACCCCACCCCCTCGTCAGTAAACACATGGAGGAGGAAGTCCTCTTTTCATGGTGGCTGTCCTGGGGACTTTGGGGCAGGAAAGAAGTGGGAACAGCACAAGCTGACACCTAGAGCTCGCTTTGAAGCAGGCCCTGTGGTGAGCATGTTGTGTGGTCATCGGCACGTGTAATTCTCACAGCACCAGCACACGGGCATATCACCGGCCCCATCTCACAGACAGAAACCAAGGCACAACGCGGGGCCACGCAGCTCTACAACAGCACTGTTTCTGCTCTCAAGGAGCTCACAAGCATGAATTGAGCAACTACTGTATGCCCAGCCATGAGCTCGGAGCCATGGCGATGAGGAAGAAGAGAAGATACTGATCCCGCCTTCCAAGGAGTCCCACTGGAGAAACAAGACAAGCCCCTCCATGCCAGGAGGCAGAGACCCGAGGGACCGATCACCACCCCAGCCTCAATGCCAGCCTGGTGCCGTCAATCAACACCTCTCGGTGCTCTAGGGGGCGGTGTATTGGGTATATGACTGATTTGCTCCTGATGCTATGAGAAAGTATTACACACGAAGTGGTTTTGAACAGCACAAATGTGTTTCCATGCAGTTCTGGAGGTCAGAGTGCAGAGTGGGCCTCAGCGGGCCACAGGCAAGGACTGGCAGCGCTCCTCGGGGGGGACCCTTGCCTGTCGCAGCTACCAGAGGCTGCAGCCGTCCTCGGGCTGTCGCTCCTTCCCATGTCCTCAGAGCTGGCAGGGTGTCCACCGTCTGCAGCGCTCCCCTGGACCCTGAGCCTCCCCCTCCCGACTCCCCCGTCCCCGTGCTGCCAGGATGATGGTGGCCCCGCGCCCCAGCCTGCTGACCAGCCCCCTTCACGCCCCCTGTGGCCGTGTCATTCTGTGATTTACAGCCTGGCCTTTCTGGGGAGAAAGCCTTGCTCTGCCTTCCCCAGCAGGGTTAGGACATGGCCAGTTAGCCCCCTCAGCCTCCGGCTTCCCCCTTTAAAGGACAGACAGTGCCATTTTCCCAGCAAACGCCCCCCAAGCACCGTGTCCTCTGTGACATGTGCATCTTCCCCAGCCTCCAACTTCTGCCAGTGCTGCCTCCCCAGTGACTCCCGTCTTCCCCTCCATCTCTGCTAGCCAGTCCCAGGACACCCTCCCATGCCCGGCCAGCTGCAGTCATCTCTGAGCCAGCACACAGCGTCTGCCATACCCCCTTGCCCTCTTCACTATGACTGGCAAGGCTCCCCCACGAGTGGCCTGCCCCTCCCCCAACAATCTCACACCCCTGCCCCCCAGAATCCCCGCACGCTGACCTCACGGGCATGCGCCTTGCCTGGCCTCATTCCCTGCCCCAAGCCTTTGCTCTCTGTTGCCTGGAACCCTTTTATCCTGCCTCTGCATGTAGCATTCAGTTCAAGGTCAGATGTCACCACATCACAGGGGCCTTCCCTGACCAGCCTTGCCAGCGATCGTGTCCACTCCTCGGCCTCTTGTAGGAATCACAGCGTCTCATGTGAGCCTGGGCACATAGGCCTGCCAGGCCTGGGGCTCTGTAACCCAGAGTCGGTTTTCTGCAGCTCTGCAGCCCAAGCTGAGTGTCCCACTCGGAGTGAGTGTCAGCTCCAGGGCTCAGCCCCCCAGGAGTGCCCTGACCTCAGACGCCAGCCCAGGCTGAGTGTGCACCTGCCCGGGCTTCTCGCCACTCCGCTCAGGCTGAAGAATCTCCAGCATTCTTCCTAGTCTGTCACCTGGCATGCTACTGAGGGGTGGCCAGGCCGAGGCCACGCGGAGGGCAGGTGGGGAGCAGCATCTCCCTGGCCCATCGGTGTGCTCCCCACCCTGGAAGCTCTCCCAGCTTGGGGCTTGGGGCTTCCACAGGGGCTCCCTGGACAGGCATTCCAGAAGACCCACAGGCCGTCGGGGGTTGAACACCTCCTCCAGAGCTCCTCTCCTCTGAGGGAGGCTGGCAGAGTGGAACCACAAATTCTAACCCTCTAAGTGGGGCTGGGGCTTTTGGCCAGCCAGCCCCCATCCTAACTACCTACATCCCCCATCTCCTTAGAGAGTGGAAGACCCTCCCGTCACTCAGGGGGCTCCCAGGGTGTCAGAGGCTCTTTGCCAGGCCCCAGGGAGACTGCCCCTCACCCAGTGCACCCCAGGAGTGTTGCCCCCCTGGAGAGAACATCTGGATCAGCCTGTTGCTATGGGTCCCGTGCGTGGCTCATGAGACCCTAAGAGAAAGACTGGAGAGGTGGAGAGAGGACAGAGTTGCTCTCCCATCTCCTAGCCATTTCTGAGCCTGGACCCTCGTCTGGAGAGCAGGATGCAGCCCCTCTTGGGGAGGTAAGGTGTCCAGTCCCGGGAGCTCACATAGCCTGGACTGATACAGTCACGATGCGGGCTTCTCTTCCTCACCTTTCCACCTAAACATGCAAACGCCCACTTCCCCAGAGGATGCGGAGGCTGGAACCAGCTCCTAGGAGTGTGTGGACAGAGAGATGCAAGCAAACTGGGCCCTCGGCAGTTTCCTCTCTGGGTTTCATTACCCAGCAGAGTTGCCGGGTGCAGCGGGAGCCGTGTGGGCCTGATTCATTTGCACTCTGGGAAAGGGTTTGTGCCTACGAGACATGGAAATCCCAAAGGCCCCGTTTCGTTGATTTAACAAATCCCTTTCAGGTTTCTATTTTTCATGAGGAAGCTAAAGTTTAAAGTTGCCTGTTCCAAAAAAAAAAAAAAGAAAGAAATCCACACCGGCACAAAAGTGCACCCCCACTGGTTTCAATTTTTATGCCAAAGACTGGAACAGCCCCATGGACCATGGACCGAGGGTTAGGGGACACGTTTTCCACCTTCTGCTCTTAGTAGAAGGAGTGCGGGAAGAATTTGCAGGAGCTGGGGTGAAGCAGGCAAGGTGCCCCTCCCGCCCGGGAAAGCTAGCCCCTGCAGGGGCCTCCTTTATCCACACGGCCCTGCGCCAAGCACTAAGCAGAACTGCCAGAGGACACTGGCGGCTCCAGATCCACAGCTCGAGTTGACTTTAATCCTAGTTTGGCAAGAGGACCCTGGACCAAATTTAGGCCTTAAGGGGCGGGGGGAGCCCTGAGGCAGGTCCCCAGCTTCCCAGCCTCTCTGCCAGGCAGGCTCATCCCTGGGACATCTGGGCAGGAGGCCCTTGTGCTCAGCAGCAAGTGTAGTCACAGGTGTGTGCAGTACCCAGTAGGAGCCTGGAGGCCCCAGCCACTGCCCCAGCACTCCAGCTGCCAGCTACGTGACCTTGGTCACACCACTGGCCCACCAAGCCCGTGTTCCCGCCTGTGAAAGTGAGCTACCTCGCAGGAACAAGGCGGAGTGCAGGTGACGATGACTTTGAAACTGTCAAGTCCTGGGGCCAGTGTTGTGGTGTAGCAGGTTAAGCCACTGCCTGTGACACTGACGTCCTGTATGGGCACTGATTCCTGTCTTGGCTGCTCCACTTCTGATCCAACTCCCTACTATTGGTTTAGGAAAAGCAGCAGAAGATGGCCCAAGTGCTTGGGCTCCTGCCACCCACATGGGAGATGGGGAAGAAGCTCCTGGCTCCTGGCTCTGGCCTGGCCCAGCACTGGCCATTGCAGCCATTTGGGGAGTGAACCAGCAGATGGAAGATCTCTCTCTCTCTCTCTCTCTCTCTCTCTTCCCCTCTCTCTGTAATTCTGACTTTCAAATAAATAAAATCATTAAGCACTCAAGTCCAGTGAAAGGGTGAGATGTTACAGGTTCTGGCTGTGGCTTGAATATCAATTTGGTGTCCCCCAAGGTGTCAAGTGTCAATGACTAGGAGGATGGAAACAAGCGTGTCTGCAGGTGGGGGCCATGGGCAGTGATCGGCATGGATTAGGTGGCTGGGGTGGGTCCCCCGTGAGCAAATCTCAGCGGCCTTGTAAGGAAAGACAGAGACCGACCCAAGAACTGCCTCCTTCCATGAGATGGCCATGCTCCTGGAGACACGGCCAGCAGGATGACATCAGCAGATGCTGAAACAGTGGGGTGGCCTGACCTTAGAAGGTGAGCCTGCAGAACCATGAGCCAAAGAGAGACCTCTTTCCTTCCTAAGTGGCTTGTCTCGGGAATGTGGTTGTAGCGACGGATACGGTGCCTATCTTGCATGATGCCAGTAGCCAGGTTACTTGTAAATCTTTTCAGGGCAAGGAACAGTGTGGCCGCTTCCACTGTCAGCTGCCATCGTCCCCCAGCGACAGCTGCCATTGGCCAATACCTGTTTGGGAAGTCCTTCTTAGCATCCAACCTGTTCCCTGATGTCAGAAGTGAGTCTGCCTGTCTGTTCTCTCACGCACGCTGTGCACATCCCCCCAGGGCGCGAGCTTGGTGGGTGGGGGAGGCAGGGCTCAGCGAGCTTCTCCCAGAGGCCTGGACGTGCAGACCTAGGAGCAGCACACACTGCCTTTGCCTTGCAAGTTGGAGAGTGCAGTCAGCCTGCTGGGGGGCCCCCCGCTCTCCCCATCAGAACGGAAGTCATCTGAGCAACTTGCTGGTGGTTTTTCGAATCAACAGGTGTGAAAATCCACCCAGAACTCGGGTTATGAAAGGTGTCATTTTCATCGGCGACATCTGCACCCCCTGACCTCACATCCTGGCTGGAGACAGGGTCCTTGGTCACCTCCTGCTGCCAATCAAATCTGCACCTGATGTGCAGGAGGACCTCAGTCCCAGCTACGTTTCTTAGGGCCGTCTCCTCCCACTTGGGAGTCAGTGCGGGCCCCGGGGAGCCCGGCTGGCGGAACCAGTGCGCAGCCCGCGTGGGGGCTCTCCTTCTCTCTCACCCTTTCAGGGACCTCTCTCAGCAAACAGAGAGGCTCTGGTGCACTGAGATTTTCCAGCCTGCTGGTGTCTGTCCCCGTAATCCAATCACACCACCCTGTCTGTGGGCGTGAAAATGGATTTTCTCCCCGAATGACTCCCTTGACTGAGCCGATAGCCGCCTTCCCTCGGGGCCTGGAGGGAAGCGTGCTGGAGCCCGACCTCCTCTCTCCTCTCCACCTCCCACCCAGTTTCTTCCAGCAGAGGTGCCCAGAGCCCAGAAGAGCAGAGAGGGGATGAGAGACAGGAGGTGGGCTGCGTGGGCCCCCCAGGGCTCTCGCTCTCCTGCCGGCTCCATCTCGATTCCATTAACCTCGCTCTGCATGTGCTGTGTTAATGGGCTGGGAAGCACAGGTCACCACCAGGCCTGCAGAGGGGAGGGCCTGCCACTTGTTGCCAACCTCAGAGGTGGCACAGGATGCTGGGAGGAAAGGACTTGGGGCTCAGGAGAGGACTCCGTGCAGGACGAGGCCCAGGAGTGATCTGCGCTCCTGTCTGATTAACTCCTCCACTCCTGTGCACCCGTCTCACAGCTCACAGATGTCCTTGCAGGGGTGAGCAGGCTGACAGAGCCTGAACCTCCCAGTGCCCCACGGCTGGTCCTCATCTGCATCTCCCGAGAGTCCTCTTGCACCCTCCATGCTGCACCTGTCCAGGCGGGAGCACACTTGGTTCTGGAAACCAAGGCTGGGGGGCTGACTGGGGGGCTACAGGCTGCAGTGAAGCCTCTGCCTTCCTCCTGTTTAGAGCCACATGAGCGGACTGGAGACGGGGTTGGGCACCTGCTTCAAAGCCAGCCAATTCGAGGCTTGTGACATGGCCAGGTGCAGAGAGCATGAGCTCAACACAACAGCCTCTCTGTCTCTCTCCATGGAAAAATGAAAGGATATTGCAGGCTGCAGGGGCTGGAGCAGAGAGAACAGATGCCCTGAGCGCCCACGGGGGCTGCCGGTGGGGGTATCTGCAAGGCAGAGCCACGACCTCTGATGGCCACAGGCCTCAGAGCTGCACGGGACAGCCGCACCTCCATTCTTGCAATCCACGCCACAGTTCCTGCACATATCCTCACCATGGGTCTGCACATTCTGGCGGGCTCCGATACACACAGCTTCTCATGTTTGCCTGATTAAAAAAATCACACGAGCAGTCGTTAAACCTGTAGGCTCCTGGGTCCCCCTCATAGCCTCCTAATTGGAATCTTGGGACGGACCAGGATATGTACCCAGCCTCCTTAAATCTTCCACTTGAGTCAGCTGAATCGAATGCTCCGTGCTACATTTCTGAAAAAAAGGAGACATCACCATGTGGGTGTCAGCTGGGCAAAAGGGAAACCACCCACGTTTCTCAACCCCCATGCATCCTTCCCCAGGCCCCCAGACAGGATCTGCTAACAGCCGCAGCAGCCCCATGAATGTCACTGGACGTACATGAACAAGTTCCCCAGCCTCCTATGGCGTGGCCACGTGACTAAGGCGTGCCAGTGAGATGTGAGCCAGCAAAAGTAAGCGTGCAAGGCACAGATCAGGGCTATGGGAGGGGAGCATCTCCCTCCCCCTTCACTTCCCATGGCTTGGAATGCAGGTCTGCGGTGAGCCGATTCAGACCACCTGAGCAGGGCAACTCTGGGGATGTTAGAACAACAGCTAGAAGGGGCCTGGGTGGCCAGTGTTGGAGCACAGTGGTTAACTGCTGCTTGCAACACCAGCTTCTCCCAGTGGCTCCACTTCCAATCCAGCTCCCTGCTAATGCACCTGGGAAAGCATCGGGAGATGGCTGGGCCCCTGCCACCTGTGTGGGAAGATGGGATGGAGTTCCTGGTTTCTGGCTTTGGCCTGGCACAGCCCCAGATGTTACAACCAGTTGGGGAGTGAACCAGCAGATGGAAAATCTGTGTGTGTATGTCTGTGTGTGTGTCCTCTCTCTCTCTCTCTTCTCTCTCTCTCTCTCACTATACCTTTCAACTAAATAAATAAATAGATTTTTTTTAAATGATGAAGAAGGTGCCTGGGTTCCTACATATGTAGGAGACAGAAGCTATTTTGTCAAGGCCATTCACATTTGTGGGTTAGTGCATCGCTGCAGCTGAACCTGTACCTTAATCACAAGGTCTTAGTGCACTTTCCAGCCAGGAGGTGTGTGTACCACAGCCATCCCACTTCAGGGCAAGGCTCAACCCCCAGAGTGTTCCCCCAGCCCCTCCCAGCCATCACAGTGGGGCCTGTGTTTCATGGGTCCTTGTCCCCAGGGTCAGACACCAGAGACTGGAGTTGCCAGCGATGGGCACATCCAGCAGCGCTCTCGCATATTCCACACTCAGTGGCGTGATTCTCTAAAACCCTTCTCTTGGGGGCAGTGCTGTGGTGTCGATTTCAGCTGTGCTTGGGCACCCACATGCTCCATCCGAGTGCCTGGGATCAAGTCCCACTCTGCTCCCATCCAGCTTCCTGCTAGTACACCTGTGTACCTGCTGGGAGACCCTGATGGAGTTCCTGACTTCAGCCTGGCCCAGCCCTGGCTTTCCAGGCAACTAGGGATGAACCAGCAGGTGGAATATCCACCCCCCAGCCTCTGTCATTTTGCCTTTCAAATAGTATAAACTTAAAAAATCCTTTCCTCTACTCAACAAAATTATCTTCAGTAATAATCATGAAGTGAAACACATAATAATAACATCCAAAAAAGAAATACAGTGAAAATGTTCTTTTACTGAACTTCATATATATAATCATGCCAGAAAATAATTAAAAATAACATTTTATGTAAATAATTGCCTAGTAATTAGTAAGTAAATTTTAATAAAACCCAAACATTCAAAAAAGGCACTACATGAACAAATACTAAATTGTGCCAATGATGTTATATTTCATTGTTTGGAGGAATTCATTCATTAGCCTGAAAACAATTAACAATTAATACTTCTAAAGGAATAATAAATTTTAATTTTAAAGAAATTACAAAGATAATATGAGGAAATGATGAAGATATTATGTTAAAGAGATTTACTTTAAGCGAAATATTTCCCTTACGGACCTGACTGTTCACTTGGCAAATGGAAACTTTGTGCTCCACTTCTGTGCAAACAAAAGTTCCGAGTGGTCCCACACAGCGGCAGGATTGAAGTCACTTCAAGTCTACTCCTAACTGGCTGGCTGGGCTGTCGCTGCTGATGGGGCGCACGGTTTAAATGCCGAAAGCGCGGTGCCCTGTGTGCCGGAGGAGACTCGCCAGCCCGAATCACTGTGAGTGAACTGAGCACAGCCCGTGTCACCGTGTCCGTGTGCGCTGGGGGGCACTGGACAACTGGAAGTCCTCTGAACTGGCTTCCACGTCACACATTTATTAAAGGAAAAGCAGCAAGGAACTGGCTTTGTGGTGCAGCAGGTTAAGCCACCACCTGCAGTGCCGCCATTCCATATGGACGCCAGTTAGAGTCCTGGCTACCTCACTTCCTATCCAGCTCCCTGCTAATGCCCCTGGGAAAGCAGCAAAGAATGACCCAAGAACCTGGGCCCCTGCTACCATGTGGGAGATCTGGCTGAAGCTTCTGGCTCCTGGCTTCTGCCTGGCCCAGCCATTGCAGCCATCTGGGGAGCAAACAAGTGAACAGAAGTTCTCTCTCTCTCTCTCTCTCTCTCTCTCTCTGCAACTGTGCCTTTCAACTAAATAAAAATATTTTTTTTTAAAAAAAAAGGAGCAACAAAAATGTTCTAATTTGTAGCTCACATAGACACCAACACACAACTGCAAGTTGCAATTATTTAGAATTTAAACCAGAAAAGGGTTTTCAAGGGAGAGCATTTATCAGCAGGATTGCTGGGCAGAGCCGTGGAGAGCGAGAGCGGATAGCAGGCTGTCTTAGTCGCTGCTCTTTGTGGACTCTCTGCAGCCAGGGTCAGAGCCCACATGGCCACAAGCCCCTGGCACGCCCCCTAGGGTGTTTTGTTTTGTTTTTTTTTTTTTTGGCAGGCAGAGTTAGACAGTGAGAGAGAGAGAGAGACAGAGAGAGAAAGGTCTTCCTTCCACTGGTTCACTCACCAAATGGCCGCTATGGCCGGCGCTGCACCGATCTAAAGCCAGGAGCCAGGTGCTTCCTCCTGGTCTCCCATGCGGGTGCAGGGCCCAAGCACTTGGGCCATCCTCCACTGCCTTCCTGGGCCACAGCAGAGAGCTGGACTGGAAGAGGAGCAACCAGGACTAGAACCCAGTGCCCATATGGGATGCCGGCGCCGCAGGCAGAGGATTAACCAAGTGAGCCACGGATCCAGCCTCCCCCCCACAGGTTTTGCTTGTACGCCCCCGGTTAGACATGAGGACCTAATGATCTCTGGCTCAGCTGCTCTACTTTCCTCTACCTCTGGCTAAGGCTGGGCACACGAGGACTCTGAAAAACCACACTCATTTTAGCTCTTACCAGCGCCAACTCATCGCGTGTGTTTGAATCATAGTATCTCCATTTTATGAATGGGCCGGCAGTGCAGTGCTCTTCTTTATTAACCACATTAAATAACCACAGCAACCTGTGCAAGCTCCTGCAGAATCCTGAGCAAATGTTTGTTACAAACCAAAACATCCTCGACAGGGCCGGGGCCTGGACTCCGCATGGAAGCAGGTGTGGGGAGGAGGCGTGGTCCTGTGACTCGGAACCCGGGAGGCAAGAGGGGACAGGTGTGCAGCCACTATGGAGAAGTCCAGTTATTCATTTTTAAAACAACCCCCACTTAGCCTCTTGCGTTTGTCTGTCACTTCTTGTCGTCCCAACAATTGGGCAAGATGGGTTCAGGGAGACCAGCCGGGTCTGCCGGCTAGAAGAGAGGATTTGAAATCAAGGCCTCGTCCCTACCCCACACTGGTGTCTGTGGAGTCAGTGCCTAGGATTCAGAGGGGACCTAAAGCCCTGAGCATTACTAGGGAAAGCAGCGGGACAGCCACAACCGGCTCACACCATGCCTGGCCGGGGCCCAGTTCTCAGAGCTGGGGCGGGGCGGGGCCTGAGTGGCAGTGCGCATCCTCTCAGGCAGTCAGGTAGGAACTGCAAGTCCCCAGGGCTGGGACCACAAGCAGAGCGTTCCTGAATACAGACAGGGCAGTGGAGGGGCTGGGAGGGGAGGCCAGGCCAGGCCAGCAAGGCCCTGATTCTGCGCTCTCCAGAACACTGGGGAAAGCTCTGGTACCCACAGAGCCAGGCAGGGGCCCAGGCCTGGCGGCCACCAGGACTGCTCAAAACCCCCTCCTCCAGGGAGTTGGAGCTGTAAAAGGACAGGGGGAGGCAAATTCTACATGTAAGAGCAGCTCAGCGTGGCTGTCTGGGTGGCGGAGAAGGTCAAACGCCTACATGTACTGCACGTCCAGGTGCACGCGTGTGGGTCGTGCATGCGCGTTCACATGCGTGTCTCACTACTGCCATATGCCTGCTTCCTGACTCTGACCATTCGAAAGGCCGAGGTACCCAGCTGGCATGAGCACATCTAGTGCCCAGACCTTGGTCTCTGGCACCATTTCCCACGAAGAGGAAGCAGGACCGGGGCAGAGGTGGTACCAGACAAGCCTGGAACAATTACTATTGCGTGACGTGAGGGCACGCTCGAGAAATGACGATGAGGGTGCCACGCAGCAGGGCAGCTAGCTGCAAAGGGCTCCTGCTGGCCCAGTCTGGGACCAATTAAGCACCAAAACAATGAACTACAGGATGGATGATAGTATATCGCACTACATTAATATATAATAACATAAGAGATCACTTCCTGTTTTATAGAGTCCATAGCAACCCGGGATACGTGTTTAGGCTGCACGGGTGGTGGGAGAGACAGACCACGAAGGCGAGTCCTCGCTGACGGTGGAATGTGGGGCTGGGAGTGAGCCCGTCGCAACCGTCACACCTGGGTCAGTGATAGAGCACTAAGGGAGATCCCGTCTCAGGGGAATCGTGGCGCCAAGCATTCTGACGGTGACACCCACAGATGCCTTACGAGTTGCACAGGAGGAGGGAAAAAAAAAAAAACCCAGCCACCAGGAATGAGGAGCCGAGGAATCAGCGCCTTGACCAGATGATCAAAATCAAGATCACCTGTGAGGGACAGCTGGCCATCAGCTGCCTCCAGATGCGGCGCCCCCAGAGGCACACAGCCAGGCCCGCGACGTCTGGTTTCCGACCGTGCGTGATCACTGGGTAATCCTGGGGGAACCTGGGAAGGCGCGCTCTTTCAGAGCAGGGGCGCGGTCTGGCTCAAAGCTACGGGCAGCGCACAAGACAAAGGCTGCGGGACTTCTCTGGTGAAAGGGAAGCCGTGGGCAGCAGAAGCAAGTGCTGGAGAGGGCATTACGAGATCAAGCAAGAAACAACACGGGTCACGTGGGTGATGGATGAGATCAAAGTTTTGTGCCCTTGTGCCATGTCAATCTATAAAACCGATAACGACTCTGTAGTACGTGGGAGAAAAGCCCTATTCTTAGGAAATACACACTGAAGGATTCAGGAGGGAAGAATCATGATTTACGTGACCACCAAAACATTACGGACACACAGGTGCCTACGCGACCATGTGCACCTACAGAGTCTACGAGGAGATGTACAGGAGAGAGGGGGCATGAAAAAGAACAAGGGAGCCTGCGGACCACAGGGAAATCCAGGCAAAGCGCGTAAGAATATCCTTTGTGGGGCTGGCGCTGTGGCGCAGCAGGTTAAGCCACCACCTTCAGCGCTGGCATCCTATACGGGCACTGATCGAACCTGCTGCTCCACTGAGTCTGGTCCAGCTCCATGCTAATGCTCCTGGGAAAGCAGCAGAAAATGGCCCCAGTACTTGGGACCGCCGCCACCCACAAAGGAGACCAGATAAAACACCTGACTCCAGGCTTCGGCCTGGCCCAGCCCTGGCCATGTGGCCATTTGGGAAGTGAACCAGTGGATGGAAGACCCCTCTGTGTGTGTGTGTGTGTGTGTGTGTAACTCTGTCTTTTAAATAAAACATAAATAAATATTTTTAAAAAAGAATACTCTTTGTAAAGTTTTTTTTTAATTATTCAAGTTTTGTAAGTTTGAAGTGATTTCCAAGTAAAATGCTTGTAATACATGTAGGGGTGAGCACTTGGTCCAGCAGTTAAAATGCTTCTTAAGATGTCCACACTTGGGTTCTAGTCCCAGCTCCAGTCCCGTTCCAGTTTCCTGGAAATGCAAACCCTAGGAGGCAGTGATGGCTCAAGTACCTGGGTTCCTCCACCCACAAGGATTGAGTTCCTGGCTCTCGGCTCAGGCTCAGACTCAGCCCTGGCCATAGTGAGAATCTGGAGAGTGAACAAATGGATGGTAGCTTCTCTCTCTCTCTCTCTGCCTTTGAAATTTAAAAATATATATGTATTTTAAAAGTTTTGTATCTGCCTTACACTTGATATTTTCTGGCATGTTCATATCACTGGTACTTTTGCTTATGTTTTTTTTTTTTAATTTACTTATTTGCGAGGCAGAGACAAAGAGAGAAAACCTGATACATATATAGAGAAAGCTCCCAAACTGTGGTTCATTCCCCAAAATGTCCACAATGGATGGGGTGAAGAAGAAGCCAGGAGCCAGAAACTCAATCCAGATCTCCCACGTGGATGGCAGAAAGCCAACTATTTGAACCTCCCTCCCCTCTAGACCGCTCTAGAACCATCTAGAACCACCCTCTAGAACCATCAGGGGCTTCTTCCTAGGGTGCGCAAGCAGGAGCTGGGTGTCGGACCCAGGGACTGCTATGTGGGATGTGGGCACCCTAACCAGGGTCTTAATCGCAAGGCCCCTCGTTGGTACCTGTGTGCCTCCCCGCACCCCTGTATAAGGAGCGGGGCAGGCATTGTTCTAACATTCCCACTTTGCTGATGAGAAAGTCAAGGCACAAAGATGAGGGCTCAGTGTGCAGAAGCCCAGGCTCCCTCCCACGACGTCCACATCCACCCTCCAGCCCCATCAGGTCCACTTCCAACCCCGTCAGCCCTCTCTCTAGGAACTAATGAGGTCCTGGTTTTTCTTCCATGAGATTATTGCTCATGCAACTCAAGCGTCAGTTTCTCCCTGCAACCCATGCCTTTGGCCCCCCCAACCCCGCCCCGAACCACAGCGCCCTCACTTGTTCTCCCCAGCGCGGGCACACACTTCCGCTTCAGGACTGCCCGCATTGTCATTCCCTGCCATTTGTTTCTGTTTGCCTCCCTGAAGGGCAGGGACCACGCTCGGCCCCTCTGACTCCTTGCCGGGAGCTCTGTACCCAGCTCTGTGGATGTCTGATGGATAAATGGCTGCATGAAACCTCCTCTTATTTGACCCAAACTCACCTCAATCAAGTCTCAGAGCGAGCCTTTCATCATGGAGCTGGAATTAAGTAGGATTAAAGTTAACATTGCCCTGGCTGACGTCACTCTCTGGCTCCTTCCCTCCCAACAGGGGTGGAAGATCAAGGGCGTGTTCAGGTCGCGGGAAACCACACTTCCTAATTTTCTTAATATTTCCTAATAACAGCGAGGAAGCACTTCTTATTAGAAGTGGTCTAGAGGGGAGAGAGGCAATCTGTTGGCCGACACGCAGGAAGCGACAGGTTGGGCCAAGTGTGAGGGGTACAAGTTCAAGGACATTGGAAGAGGCTGCAGGAAGCCAGGGCGGAGTCACAGCTCCAGCCCGGCTCCAGGTTCAGCCCTGAGGCTGTGAGGGTTGCAGGGACTGGCGTGCAGCATGGTGTAGGCACCCCCTCCCCAGGTGAGCAGCCCAGAATACACCCAAGGAGGGGCTGTGGTGCACCCGTTTCAGGAAGCTGACGGGCATCCACCGTCCTGGCTCCTCTTGTGCAGGGGACAGGGCTGTGAGCTCTCCGGCTCAGCTCTGTGCAGAGTGTGGGCAGACGGGAACTTCCAAATAAACCCTGGGATTTGAGACAAGGCTGCAATCTTATCTGAAGGGATTTGCTTTCGATTTCATTTTTAAAAATGCATTTTTAATAACAAGCCTGTTCAATCAAAGGGGGGTATTTGGCTGCTGGGAACAGCAGTGGGATCTCACTCAATGTCCTTTGGATTCTTTCCTAAACCCGCATCCTTTGATTTCGCCAGCTCAGATCTCTCTTCCCTGTAACTCGCAAAGCCGGCTGTCAGTGGTGTGGAAGAAAGGGTGTCAGGAGTGTCCGTAAAAGCACCTCCAAACCCACCCCACAAGGGAGGGGAGCGAGTTCCCATGCCCCAGACACAACAACAAGTGACGTCATGCAGGCTCAGTAAACAGGGACGCACCGTGGGGTCGTCCAGGCCCAGCCCCTGTCATGAGAGCCCACCCGGCCAACCTGCTGGACCCCGCAGAGGACATGGAAACATTCTGTCTCACGTGGCTGACCATGGTTTGCTTCCTTAGAGGGGGTGTCGCGAGAACACGGGTGGGTGCAGTAACAGGGGGCTACAGGTGTCACAACTGTAGGCTGAGAGGCTCCACGTGGGCTCGGAAGCCGGGCCACAGTCAGGGGCCCTGGAGCTTGAGCAGATCTCAGACACAGAGGGTTCAGCACAGAATCCTCCAGTCCAGGAGAGGGCTCTGTAATCCAGGCCCGAGAATGCTCCCTCCCCTCGGGGAGCCGCGGGAGGGCAGGAGAGACAGAGACAGCCGTAGGGGCTGCAGCAGAGCCGGGAAGAGAACACAGGCCGGAAGACCAGCCCTCCTGGAGCAGAGAGGGCAAAAAGACGCAGGGTCCAGGAGATGTGGCCAGGGTGGGAGTTTAGGGTCAGCGCTGGCTGTGGGTAGCAACCTTAAAGCCATGGTGGGCGCGTGTGGCAAGGGCCGTCCTTAGCGTGACCCAAGCCTACGTCTTCATTACTTTGCTCCTGGACACGAGTGTGAGACACATTCATCTCAGTGCTGTATCAGTCAGCTTTTTGTTACTGCCCCTACAACACCTGAGAGGAGCTTCCTGGGAAGGCAGCTTTAGTTCGGCTTACAGTTTGGAGGTTCACAGCCCAAGATCTGGTGGCCCCACTAGGCTGTGTCTGCTGAGGATGGCGGATGGTGGAGTGTGGGTCTCATGGCCAGCCAGGAAGCACAGAGCCACAGGGTGTGCACTCGCCTACCCTCTGTGTGCTGTATCCTTGGAAAACGATCATTACGACCACATTAAATGATTATGATAGACCACATTATTATGATCATGATAGACCACAGGGCTCCACCGTAGCAGCCCAATCCAATCAGGCCCCGCCTTCCGACAGGACCATGTAACCACATCAAGCCTCCACCCTAATCCATTCACCATTCCCAGAAGACCTTGGGGTCGAACATCTACATGAGTTCAGGGAGCCAAGTCTTGTTCAAATCATCACAAATGTTTTCCTAGAAATGTTCTTAAAAAAAAAAAAAAACAGGATGGCGGGTGGGATTTATTTATTTATTTGAAAGTCAAGGTTACAGAAAGAAAGGAAGAGAAAGACAGAGAAATTGTCCATCTGCTCGTTCACTCCCCAGATGACCACACCGGCCAGGGATAAGCCAAGCAGAAGCCAAGAGCCAGGAGCTTCTTCTTGGTCTCTCACACTGGGGGCAGGAGCCCTAGCACTTGGGCCATCTTCTGCTGCTTTTCCCAGGCCATTAGCAGGGAGCTGGGTGAGAAGTGAAGCAGCTGGGACACAAACAGGTGCCCGTATAGGATGCTGATGTCGTAGGCAGCGGCTCAACCCACTGTGCCACAATGCCAGCCCCCCAGGAGTGTTCTAACCCTAGTACAGTTTAGACAATCTGACAAACACACAGACTCCTCCTGTCCAGTGACGAGAGCAGAGTGAGGTCCTTCCTAAGCAGCTGCACCTACAGTTCAACAAATTCTCAGCACAGCAGCTGGAGGGACCGTAGAAGAGCCTGTAGCTCCCACCCTTGCTCTGTCCAACCCTCGGGCAGCTTCTTGCAAAGCCCAGCAGGATCTGCCCCCAAGTCCCTTGGCTTCTGGGACCCCACCACGTGGGCCTCCTCCTCCTCCTCCCTTGCGCCCAGCCCATGGGCTTTTGCACTTTTCGCCTGGCTCTTCTCCTACATATCCCCGGAACTCTGGCCTCCCTTGTAGATCTTAGCCAGCGCCATCTCTGACAACCCTAGTGCACATTCCAATGCCCCCCACCCTCCCTCCGCTCCTCCCCCCAGGCAGAACCTATCCAGAGTCCAACCTGTCTGCTTGTGGTGCTGCTGCCCCCAGCGAGGACTGGGGTTTTTGTCTGCTTCACTCACTGCTCACTCATGAGGGCCTAGGAGCGTGCCTGGCACACAGCAAACACCCCAGCGGGATTTGCTGGATGAGGGAGTGGAAGACGAAGGCTGCTGCTTCTTAGCTTGACCCCTCGCCCATCGAGCCTGAGCCCCCAATCCCACCACCTTCTAAGCAGGCTCCTTCTCCCAGCCATGCTTGGCTCGGTTCCTAGCTCCTGACTTCCACACCTGCTTTCTGCCCTCTCCTGCTGCCTGGCTGAACTTGGCACTCCCTGTCACCACTGTAGCCAGGGAGTCAAACACGAGGGCTTGACCCCAGCATGCCTGCCTCTTTACAGCAACCTTCCTTGATTTGGAAGCGCTGAATTAGCTCCCAAGCAGAGTCTATTTCTGAGCCTGCTCCCTACATCAAACGCTTTCAGACCCACCGAGGAAGTGAGAGCCAAAAGAGAATCCCTGGGGACACAGGTCCCGCTCTTCCAAGGCAGCGCTTTCAAGGCTCAGCGCCGCTAACATCCAGAGCTGATGTCTGAGCAGCCCCATGCAGACACAGGATTTCCCAGAGCAATAGAGCAAAACAGAAACACCAGCCATCTGTCTCCTGAAACGTGCGCCCCTTAGCTTGGGAGACACGCTAAGTAGGGCTGGTGCTGACGCCAAGCCGCACAGCAGGATGTCTGTGGTCTTGCCTGGGATGCTAACCATCCCTACCCTGCACCCCCTCCCCCAGCCCCTGGCCCCAGCCCTTCCAGAAACGCAGAGCAGGCAGAGAGGGGGGCTGCTGAGCAGGGAGAGCAAACCCTGGGCAAGCAGTGTGCCCAATCACTCCGGGCCAAATTCAGGTGAAATGAGGTGCTTTTCAAAAACAATTTCTGGGTAAGTGGCAGAGAAAATAAGAACACTTGGGACACGTGAAGGGAAGAGAGAACCAGGACAAAGCTCCTCTCCACACACCTTCACACGGAGCCCTGGGCTGGGACAGTGACTGGCGTGGGTTGTCATGACGATGAAATTGAAACCAGGATAAACAATAGCCACTCAGCCAGCAGCCTAAGCCCCGCGCTGACCTGTCGGCTCCACAGCAGCGGCGGGCAGCGCAGGTGTCAGGAGATGAGCATCTCTGGGGGCAGGCTTGGAAAACAGGTGGCAAAACACGAGCCTGGGAATCCACCGGGTCTTTTTGCCCCTCCTTAAGGTAAACCAGGGAACGGAGCATCTCCTGTGAAAAGTCCCCAGAGCCAGGGTGGGACCACAAAGCTGAGTTAATGCTCTGACCGGAACACACGCGGCACGCCTGCAGAGGGCGCTCTAAACCGCTACTCCATCCCAGGTTCAAAATCCCTGGGAAGTGATCACTGGCTGGGGGGGGGTGGGGGTGGGGGTGGGGCGCTTCCAGGGCTCCACAGGGCTTCCTGGCCGGTCCCCACTACCCAGACCAAGGCGAAATGTCATGACTGCCTCAGTTCGAACTTGAAAATCCCTTTGCGTGCGAATGGGAATGAAGCTCCAGGTTCCCCCGCCCCTTCCATCTCTGGTGCATCTGCGGGAGCCCAGCACCAGGAAAGAGAATGGAATATGGCCCCGGAGGGCTCCACTTGGCTTTAAAAACTGATATTGGTATTTATATTTAATAGCAGCTTCAGGACAAGCGGCGGCTCCTCGGGCACAGCAGAGATGGTAATGCTAACTGATTGTTATTCTTACAGAAACTCAGAATTCCAAACTTTAATCAACCTCATTAGCATCATTTGGGTGACTTCAGTCCATAACCTCACCCCGGAGTTGATTATTTATGGCGCCCTGAACAGAAGTCGAAAATTAACTTTGATTTAATGTAACAATTCCATCCCCAATATAATCCATAATGCAGAGACATTTGTCAAAAATAAATCAGGCAGCCCGCCCATCTCAGAAGAGGCAACGGAGAGGTGAAGAGAAAGAGAATCCCAGATCTTTTTGTTCGGTTGATTTTCCTACCCTCCCTCCAGCTCCTGCAGTCTGCACCTGCTCAGGGACTAAGCTTTGGAGAGGCTGAGAACATCAGGATAGGGAGACATCCACAGCTCAGACACACAGGCCAGGAGGGAGCCGGGGCTCCCCTGGGATGGGCACCTTGCTTCTCCAGAGGGTTGTATCCCAGTAAGCAGCTCCCTAACAAGGCAGGTGCAGAAACTATCACAGAGAGCCCATCTGGAGGAAGGCGCGCAATCTAATGCCTGGTGTGTGCTTACGGGTTGTTTACACACACTTGCTCCCGCCAGCATTGTCTTGCAGAACGCTCCCCATGACAGACAGGGCCACTGCAAAGGGAGGCTTGTGGAAGTCAAGCAATCGGCAGCGTTGACGCTGGGCGCCTGGGCTCCTGACTCTACGCAGGGCTCTCCATCTGTCAGCAGTTGGAAAGAAAGGGGAAAGGGATCCAGCTCTGCAGCCTGCCTCCTGGATCGGGATGGCAGGACCTCAGGGACTTTGGGTGACAAGGGGTCCCGGAGCAGACAGGAGCAATTCCCAAGATGCCACCAGCTTATGCGTTCCCATGAGCTCAGAAGTGGCGTTTGCCACCCCTGTAGGAAACACTCAGGAAGTATGAGCCCCCCACCTACAGAGCAAAGAGGACCCCGAGGAGCCTGACCCGGAGGAGGGGGTCATAGCCGGCCCAGGGCCATGGCTGTGCCCCGCCGTCTGCGATGGACCCGTCCTTCCACGGGCAGAACCAAAGAGCCAAACTGGCACCACGCTGGAGCTCTTTTCCCTGCTAATTCTCTGTCTGGATGGCTGCAGCTGCCCACACGAGCCAAGTGTTCACGGCAACAGGTCTGTCTGCCAGTAACCAACACCCTCCTCCTCCCCACCAGCACCTACCGGAGGCGAGGCCAACTCCTGCTTTTCCATGCCAGGAGGAGCTGATGCTATCTCACCACGGGCAGCCAAGTGGCGTGCCAACAGCCAGAGCCCGGCCCAGTGACTGGCGGGAAAGTGACCACACTCAGATGGTGCCATTTGGCTCTTTGGCTTCTGCTCTGGAAAAAAAAAACTGGCTGAGAAGAGGTAAAGGCTGTTGGCAAAATGAGAAGTTGGAGTGCACTTGGTCCTAGCTCGGCAGGGATAATCACAAGCTGGCGTGTCTTCCGAGCGGGTGCACGTGTGCATGCAATGGTCCACGTGCACACACGTGTGCATGCACACTCAATCACAAACTCTTAAGGGTTATTAAGATAGAACCAAGGGGGCCGTCACTGTGGCACACTTGGTTAATCCTCCACCTGCAGCACCAGCATCCCATATGGGCACCGGTTCTAGTCCCTGCTGCTCCTCTTCCAACCCAACTCTCTGCTATGACCTGGGAAAGCAGTAGACGATGGCCCAAGTGCTTGGGCCCCTGCACCAGCATGGGAGACCCAGAGGAAGCTCCTGGCTCCTGGCTTCGGATCGGCGTAGCTCCAGCTGTTGCAGCCATCTGGGGAGTGAACCAACGGAAAGAAGACCTCTCTGTCTCTTCCTCTCCACTATCTATAACTCTACCTCTCGAATAAATAAATAAATAATCTTTAAAAAAAAAGATAGAGGCCGGCGCCGTGGCTCAACAGGCTAATCCTCCGCCTTGCGGCGCCGGCACACCGGGTTCTAGTCCCGGTCGGGGCGCCGGATTCTGTCCCGGTTGCCCCTCTTCCAGGCCAGCCCTCTGCTGTGGCCCGGGAGTGCAGTGGAGGATGGCCCAGGTGCTTGGGCCCTGCACCCCATGGGAGATCAGGAAAAAGCACCTAGCACCTGGCTCCTGCCATCGGATGAGCGCGGTGTGCCGGCCGCAGCGCACCAGCCGCGGCAGCCATTGGAGGGTGAACCAACGGCAAAGGAAGACCTTTCTCTCTGTCTCTCTCTCTCTCTCACTGTCCACTCTGCCTGTCAGAAAAAAAAAATCGTGGCCAACCAGAGACTGGGTCACCATGATGCCAGAACAATGAATCGATTCATTCAGTTGGAACAATCAATGGGTTCATCCAATTTGAACAACCATCTGATCCCACCAATGGGAAAAAAAGGTCAGTTAGGGGTTTTGTTGACGGTTCAAGGAGCTGGTTGAACTGGTGTTTTGCCTACTCAAGGTTGTAATGCCTCACCTGTGCGGGTTTTGACTCACTTCCTCCTGGCAAGAAAGGATGGAGCACTTTGGTCTCTCCTGCTTCCATTTCTGGATGGGAGATATTAGTGACCACAACAACAAGAATGGGTAAATGTGTGTATGGGCACGCCTACCGTGGGCCAAGCTCTCTCCTGGGCACACCATATGCCTGCTTTTCAATAGTCCTCCCACAACCCCGCAAAGTCAGTACTGTTGGTAACATCCTGACCTAATGTTTCAAAGGCAGAGAGAGAGAGAGAGAGATTGTCCACCTGCTGGACCCCTCCCTAAATGCCCACAACATCTAGAGCTGGGCCAGGCTGAAGCCAGGAGCCAGGGACCCTATCCAGGTCTCCCACATGAGTGGCAGGAGCCCAGGCACTTGGGCCATCATCTGCTGCCTCCCAGAATGCACCAGCAGGAAGCTGGCTTGGAAGTGGAACAGCTGGGACTCAAACCGGCTCTCCAATATGGGACGCTGGAGTCCCAAGTGGTGGCTAAACCCACTTCACCACAACACCTACCCATGTTCAGAGATTTTCAATAACACCCAAGATCACACAGCTTGTCTGTGACATACCCAAGGTCAGACCCTGACCGTGAGCCAGCCCCTTCTCCTCTTTGCTCACATGTGTGTGTACACCCATGACATCGTCTCCCCGGTCTGTTCCCTTCGCTCTTGGATTCCTGTGTGGAACAGAGTGCCAGCACACAGACACACAGAACTCTCAGTGAATAGCCATCGAGTGAATGAGTGGGCCCCACGTGTGCATGAAACCGAGCAGTTCCAAGCCACCTGCTGAGCTGCGGCCCCAGTTTAGAGAGCAGCCAAGGGTGCGTGCAGGTGGCGGCACTGCCAGAACACAAGGGTGGCTGCGCCAATGCTCTCTGCTCTTGGCAGGCACCAGAGGCCAGAGCCTTCTCCCTGGCCCAATTAACGCAGGTTTCCCACCAGCCGTTTGTCTCCCAGAGGCCCCTGAGCTGGGACCCGCCCTGCCTCTCAGCTCCCAGCACCATGGCGTGGGCATGCACACTCTGCCTGCCAAACAGCTGCTGGAGCCGGGCAGTGGATGGCTGTGGTGCTTTGGGGATCCAGCCAGTCAAGTTTCTACCGGTACCTGGGGGAAGGATCCAGAAAGTGCACATGATGGCGAGAATGAGAACCTCCATCTGTGGGCGCTCAGGAGCTGGGGCCTCCTACTCATCCCCTTGCTCCCGCACACACCTGCACACAACACCCCGGGGCCTCTTCCTAGACACGGAGCTCTGCTACTTGGCGTTCAGAGTGGCAGCATGCCTTCCTGAGCCCTCCCCGATGGGCAATGCCAGGACTTGGGATGGTGCAAAGACCAATTTTCATCCTGGCCTCCCAAACAAATGAGTTGCTGCTGCCACTGCTGCTCTCAAAGTCCCTGACTCTGGCCTGTGCCTTGCTCCTCCTCTCAGGGATATGAGCAACTCAATAAATAAGAAAGCAGGCTTAACCCCGGCCTCCCCGCCTCGGCGTGGCTAGGACCCACCCAGAGATGAGTCAGCGTGGCCGGCTTGACACAACGCCGCTTGCCAAAGCGTTTTCTGAGCTGAGCCTCACGACTGTGGGACAAGGGAGACAGTTTTAAGTCCCTATTTCAGGTGGGAAAACAGAGGCTGGGCTGAGCCCACAAAGGTTTATTCTAAGTCACTTCCCTCCCCCCCTTACCCAAGCACTGAGCCCCTGGAAGGCAGGAGAAGAAACACGGTGGTGCTAACAGGTCACGTTCATAGCAGCGTTGCCCACCTTGGGGCAGTCCCTCGTCCCTCAGCCCACAACCTCCTGCAACCCTGTGCCCTGTGAGGGCTAGGACAGACAGACAGCCCGTGGAGGCTCATTTTCCACGTTAGCTTGCCTGGGCCACCAGATGCCCTGACTTTTGATCAAGCACGATGGTGAGGATACTTGACTAGAGAGGTAAACTGAGGCAAGCAACGGCCCTCCCTACCGCGGCAGGCCCCCTCCCACCAGCCAGCGGCCTGTGTAGAGCCAGGGCCGCCCCTGCAGCCTCACTGCCTACAGTCTGAGATGTGGGCTTTTCCTGACTTCGGCTGAAACACCAGCTTTGTTGTCGGCTCCCGGGGGCTTCCAGCTTCCTGGCTACAGGCCAGAGACTCAGCCTTCACTCTGCCTGAGCAGATCCTTCACACCAGCCACCGCTACTGCATCGGCTCCTTCCGAATAATAAATTCTTCTGTACACATATGAAGCCACTTCCAAAACTTCATAGGAAAAGAAAATAAAAATATGAGTTTATTTTGGTGCAAAAGAATTTTTGAAATCCATGCATAATTAATATCGATGACTTCAAAGTGGTTTTTCTTGGGGCTGGGGCTATAGCGTAGTGGGTAAAGCTGCCACCTGCAGTGCTGGCATCCCATATGGGCACCGGTTTGAGTTCTGGCTGCTCCACTTCCCATCCAGCTCTCTGCTGTGGCCTGGGAAAGCAATGGAAGATGGCCCCTGTACCCAGGTGGGAGACCAGGAGGAAGCTGGATCAGTGTAGCTTCGGCCATTGTGGCCAACTGGGGAGTGAACCAGCAGATGGAAGATCTCTCCCTCTCCTTCTCCCTCTCCTTCTCTCTCTGTATAAGTCTGACTTTCAAATAAATAAATAAATCTTTTATTTTAAAAAAAAGTGGTTTTTGCACCAAAATAAATTTACCTTTTTAAAACTTTGATTGATTGATTTGAGAAGCGGAGAGACAAAGAGCTCCCATCTGCTGGTTCATTCCCCCAGTGCCTGCAATGGCTGGGTTTGGGCTGGGGCCAAAGCGGGGAGCCAAGAACACAGTCCAGGACCCCCGGGGAGGGGCCCACGTGCTCGAGTCGTCACTGCTGCCCCCCAGGGACTGCACTGGCAGGAAGCAGGAGTCGGGAACAGGGGGCTGGAAATCCAACCCAGTCACTCCAGCCTGGGAGGTGGGCTCAGCGCTGCTAGGCTAAACATCCACTCCCTAAACTTTCCTTTCAATTCCATGTGTCATGAACTTTTTGAAGTCCCCTCGTGGAGGGGGACACAGCCCGCTGGCCGTCTCTGGGGGGCGCTGACCAGCACAGTGTCCCGACAGGCTCTAGCCGGCCCAGCTGGGGCAGGTGGACCTCCCCGCAGCACCCGCAAAGAGAGGTTGTGCTTTGTGCTCTCCCCAGGTGCGCCAGTTCAGAAGCCGCCCTTTCCCACACAAAGCATGTTCAGAGATAGCCACTGCCAGCCCCGGCCAGGCACTGTGCTTAGAGCACGGGTACATCGTGCACACAACAGACGAATACCCCTGCCCCCTTGAGCTCAAGTCCACGGCCAACGTCGGCAGGAACTAGGAGGTGAGAGATGCTGTGGGAAGGGACATGTAGATCAGGGCTCTGGGAAGAAGGGAGCTGGGTTGAGGGCCAGGGGTGGTGTGGAACAGGTCACGGAGGAAGACTCGGTGGGAGCTGAGACCGGAGTGGAGATGTGAAGGAGGCGAGGGAGTGGGCCGGGTGGTGTGGGGGGATCACCGCAGACAGAGGAGCACCAGGGCCCTGAGTGAGAGGCCCCTGGGAACCCAAGGAGCCGGGCGGGAGGCGGGCAGGCAGCATGCCCCCTGGACTGCCGTGGCAGGGCTTCCTACAAGGAGCTGGTTTACGTTGCAAAGGGTCCCCGTGACGACCTGTGGGGAAGACTGCAGAGGGACAGGGGGCCAGTTCAGAGGTCGTGTGTCCCTAGCCAAGGTGGGGTCTGTGGTTGGATTCTGGATGCAGTCAGGCAAGGTGGCCAGGCCACCAGCACCACCCCCATCCATTTCAGAACAGGCAAGTTCCAAGGTCCTGGGTGCCTGGGCTCTCTGCCCAGGGAGGTGCCCCAAGGACGCCTTCTCTCCCAGGACCTCAGGGGAAGACCCCGTCACAGCTGGGGATAGCCTTGCTCAGGTGGGGGCTGGGAGGGCAATGAGAATGCCGGCTTGCACCCCCTCCCCCACTATCTGTTGGCACTGGGCTGACAACAGCATCGGAGTCCTAGAGAGGAGAAGGGCCCCTCCGTGAGCTTAGTCGGTGGCGCGCTGGCAAATGTGTAACAAGGGGCTCTAAGAAAAACTGTGAGTGTGTAATTGTACTGATACAAAGGAGACATGGCGTCTATTTTGCAAATAATAAAATATACAGTACCCTTTATTGTAAATTCCATATAAACAATTGATTTTCACAGAATGCTTTCGTTGATTTTTGCAAAACTCCTGCATTTGTAGCCAGCCTGCGGTTGCAATTGACAAATGAGTGTAAGGCTCTGCGTGACTGTTGCTTGATATTTTCACTCCCATCAATGGGCAGGAAAACAGGGAAACAGTGAAGATATTTGTTGGCCCTTCCTTCGTTTATCAACGATGGGAGCCACTTCTTTGTTGCATTGGATAATAGCTTTCACTTACTGCAAGAATATTCCCTCAATTTTTTGTGCTATTTGCGATGTCATAGCTACAGACACAACAGCCTTTTAAGTTTAAGATGCATTATGAAGAGCTTCTCCTGGCACTTGGCTAGGTCTAGACAAATAACGAAACAATAAAACCTTGATGTACAGCACCTGCCTGCTTCCGTGTTGTGAATCTTCTCTGGCTGATGGGGTCCAGACCACCACGATGACGCCGAATGCGGCTTTGGGAAGAGGTACAGAGGAAGGTGGCAGGACACAGAATTTCCACCAGGCAGACCGTGCATGACAATAACCTCAAGAGCACTGATAATGGCAAAATGCTGCACCATAATTAGGAAGTAATGAGTTTTGAGTGTTTATTACCTTAGTGTTTAATATAACTTGTTTAATTGTAGTTTATATCCTCTAATTTTTAATAATGGCTGTGCTCATCAGCTACCTTGCAGCATCACCGGGAGTTCAGCGCTCGGCTCTCGTGAGCCAACAGAAGCCAGCTCCAGCCACCCACTGCCTAACGGGGCTGCCGGAGAAAGCTGGCCAACTCAGGGATCAGGAAAAAGGGGAAACTAAGGCTGGGGGGAGTGGCGTGAGTTACCCACGGCCTTAGCAGCTCAGCGAGGGGAAGGAGGTGGGAACTTGAGAGAGGTGGAGGAAGCAACTCCGTCCAGGGCAGCAGGGGAGACAGGGTCCCCGCAAGTGAGGGGCACCCCACCCACCCCCATGCCCACCTTGCCCCTGCCCCGCCCTGGTCTGGCCCTCAGCACAGGATCTGGGTGGCTCTTTCGGGAGAGACAGCCACTCTGCAGAAGCATAGGCTGTGGCTGATTAACAAATTAACTGCAAATCATGCGCCAATCAACGTAAATAACAAGTTTGTCCACAGGATGGGGACTCTGCAGGTGCCAGCCTTCTGCCGCTGGGCTTGTCACCGCGTCAGCACACAGGGTCAGGCCGCGGGGCGCCAGGTGGGGATCAGAGCTGCACCGTCCCAGCATTTAGGGACAGGCAGTGCGGGGCTGAGAGGGAGGTATGGGCACCACCATTCAGTACCTCCTCCCTGCCCCGAAAGTCCCAGAGTCCTGCTCTGCCTCAGCACGCCCCTTCCCTGCTCAGCCACCGCGCAGTCCCAGACATACGGTGACAATAGCAACCCCAGGCTCTGCCCAGGCCCTCCCAGGTACCAGGTGTGGAGGGAGAGGCAATTTGTCTTCCTGGACAGCCAGGTCTGTAACTCTACCTTTCAAAGAAAAAAAAATGAGTTAATGCAATAAATCCTTGGCTTTCCTGCATTCAATACCTGGCTGTTTGTTTTCCACTCTTGTTGATCAGCCTGCTTGCCTGGGCAGCACCTCCCCACTGCTCTCCCGATCCAGCTGGGATGGCGGGTGGAGGAGTCAGGCCTCCTGTGCCCTGGCTCCCTGGCCTGGCAGGTCACCCCCATCCCAGGTCTTGGAATATGGGGGTGCTCACGATGGATGGCAAAACCTCTCATCCCCCCCAGGGGTCTGTGTGGCCATCTGGGGGACAGATCTGCCCACAGACCTGGTGCCTGGACTCTAATGCCCCAGGGTTTGGGATGGGGTACACAGGTGGGCCTGGGAGGCACCCACCAAGGCTCAAAATGAACAGGTGCCTGTTCTTGCCCCGCCCCCCACCCTCAACCTTCCCAGTGTCAGTGTCTTGGTCCCAGAAAGGAGCTGAAATTGGGCCCAGCTCAGCCTTGGGCAAGCTGGGAGGAGAGAGCAGGTGGGGGAGAAGCTGCAGATGAAGGAGGCGGAGAGCAGAGGGGGAGGCAGGAGCGGAGGGAAACGCTGACACAGCACCCCACCCCGTCTGCGTGTTCCTGCCGTGAATCACTCTCAGGACGGCCTGGGAGCCCACACAGCGGGAGGGCCGAGACGCAGAACTCCCGATCCTCGGCCCAGCTCCTCCCACTGGAGAATGGGGGCACTTCGGGCTTTCCGCCTGCTCGGCCCTGTGCGGAGACTGCCCGCGGGGCTCACGGCGAGGGGGCTGTCAAGTCACCCTTGCTCCCACGAGGATGAATGACGGCAGAAGTGTCCGGGGCTCAGGAGCGGGCCTGTGCTGTGGTGACCCCACACGGCTCCGAAAGCACAGCCACGCGGTCTGCCCGTCTGATTCCCACCACACAGAGCGTGGAGACAGCAGAGACGTCGCCCCGTGCTTGTCTGACAAACCAGGGGTTTCAGGCTCAAAGACCTCCCAGGCCGCCCCGGACCCACGGCTCATTATCCCTGACCACCCCCTTCCCCTTCCCTCTGCTCCAGCCCGGCGCCCCTGGGACGGTGGCTGTCCCGGGACGCTGGGGTCAGGTGAGGCTCCCCGTTGTGTGACCTCAGCTGCCTGCTCAGCACAGCACCGCGCTGCCAACAGCACCACCTCCTGGAGAGGGCGCTGTCTCCAAGGGCTGAGCATAGCACCTAGCACAAAATAAGTGCTCAGTAAGCATTGCTACTGTATCCTGAGGTTCACAGAGCAGCGGGTGGGCCCACGGGCTCTCCTGCCACTCCAAGGCTGAGAGAGGGGCATGGGACCGCCCCCTGCACCCCCCAAGTCTCTCCCAGTACCAGGGGCCCAGGAAGTGATTCTCACAGCTGTCCTTGCTTCACCCCTGCACCCCTCCCCACACTGGCATCATCACCAGTGATGGCTGGGGACACAACACCCCTCCCCCCCCAGGGATGGCACAGCAGAACCTGGGCTCCTAGGGAACTTGCGAGGCCAGGCTCTGACCTTGGGCTTGGAGCTGACCTGAGCTGGGAGGGATGATTTGCTTCTCACCAAAGTCGAGATTTGGGAGGGAGCGTGTGGCCTCAGTACCCTCAGCCGTAGCGTGGGGCTGACGATAGCCACAGTGACGCTTGAGCAGGGTTGGCTGGGTGATGCACCCCTCTCTGTTCCTTCCCTGTGGAGGCCAGGACGAGCCCCAGCGTGCCCGATCATCAGGCGTAAAGGTGCTGGGGGCCCCAGGGGCATGGAGGGCCCCCTGCTGCTGCCTCCCGGATGTCCCGCCCCACCTGCTGCCACAAGTCCTGTCCTCCACCCCTGCCTGGGTGCCTCGTCCCCGGCCCTCCTCCACGCCCCCCGGAAGCGCGCACGTGGCCTCTGTCTGCAGCCCTCACCCGGGCCACTGCGAGCACTCGGTGACCTGTCCCCAGGCGCCAGGGGCTCCGCCCCTAAGTGGTGTCATTTCACCGGGGTTCCGTGTTTTGATTTTGCCCAGCTGCGTCTGTGCGCATGGAGATTAATCCTGTTAGCTGGCGGGATCAGGGCTACTTGCTGTTTATCAAGAGGGCTTGTGAGATTCCTATTTGACACACAGCCACCTGCCCCCTGCGCAGGGAAAGCTCCAGCCTCCGTCTCAACACAGCAGCCAGCTGAGGCGGAAGGGCCGGCTGCAGGGTCACCGCGACACGGGCCCACCCACCAGCCTGACCACTCTGATCCTCGGCACTGCCCTGGGGCTCTGCCTTCGCTGCATGATCCCTGACCCCTGCATCTGGGAGCGCAGCAGACTGGGAGTGGGGCTGCGGCTGCTCTGGAGCAGGCAGGAGGCAGGGTGCCCGGCTTTCCCTCAGGTCACTCACCTGCCAGTGGGAAGGCAGGCCACGGTCCTGGCCAGTGGCTGTCATCTGTGGGGCCGCAGGTGCATCCCTGCGACTCAGTTTTCTCAGCTGTAAAGTGGGGCTGATCCCATCCTACTTAGGGAGAGATTTGTCCTGAAGGTGAACCAAGGTCATTCCTTGCGAGGTGACTGGCCCTGCCCACTGCTCCTTGGAGAGGTATGGGGTCAAGGTTGGCTCAGCCGGAAGCACCCCCATCACAGGCCCTCCAACACAGATGAGCCCACTCCTCCCAGGGGTGTGGCTGAGGGCGCTGGTCCAGCCCCACCCCACCGCTGGCCTGAGCGGCACCTCCTCCCTACAAAGGAGCCCTCAGCCCCCCTCCCCGTCCTCCCACTTGGGGAGTGCTTCCTGAGCCCCCACCTCAGGCTCCCCTCCCCCCCAACTCCCACCACAGCCTCAGCCTCATTTTGCTATCAGCTCACTTTTCTCTTGGTAAACAGCTCTATCGAGATGGGATTCCCATCCCATCCAACTCAGCCCTTCGATGGTTTTCTAGGCTCATCCATGACGCAGCGTGCGTCTGCACGTCCTTCCTTCCGTGGCAGAGTGACATCGTGGGGTACACCACGTTTTTTTTTTTTTTTTTTTGACAGGCAGAGTGGACAGTGAGAGAGAGAGAGAGACAGAGAGAAAGGTCTTCCTTTGCCGTTGGTTCACCCTCCAATGGCTTCCGCGGTCGGCGCGCTGCGGCCGGCGTACCGCGCTCATCCGATGGCAGGAGCCAGGTGCTAGGTGCTTTTTCCTGGTCTCCCATGGGGTGCAGGGCCCAAGCACTTGGGCCATCCTCCACTGCACTCCCGGGCCACAGCAGAGGGCTGGCCTGGAAGAGGGGCAACTGGGACAGAATCCGGCGCCCCGACCGGGACTAGAACCCGGTGTGCCGGCGCCGCAAGGCGGAGGATTAGCCTGTTGAGCCACGGCGCCGGCCGGTACACCACATTTTATCTCCCCACTTGTTGGTTGATGGACACGGGGGAGGCTTCCACTTTTTGGCCATTGTGCGTCCTGCAGCTGTGCACCTCTCCGTGCAAGCTTCCATGGGTTCGGTTCTTCTTGGTCCAGCCGCCTGAGTGGCGTTGCTGGGTCAGAGGGCGAGCCCATGTTGCACCCTCTAGGGAGCGCCACACTGTTCCCTGCAGGGGCCGCACCCCGGGGCCCCGTTCCCACGTGGTGAGGGCCCGCCTGCTCTCCACGCTCACCAGCACTTGCCACTGTTGGTCTCTGGTTCTCACCATCCTACCAGGTGTGGAGCGACATTTCCCCATGATGTGATCCTGCAGGTTCCTCTGGGAAGCTTCCTGCACCTGCTCCTTGGCCGTCCATGGGTCTTCTCTGGAGACGTGCATGTCTAGGTCCTCCGTCGCTTTTCTAACCAGGTGATTCACCTTCTTCTTATTGAGTTGTGCATGCTGTTTACATATTCCAGATCCAAGTGCCTCTGCTCAGATGCGGGCATTTCACTGAGCCCATCCTGTGGCTCAGAGGGAGGACCTCACGGACTCGGGTTCAAATCCCCACTCAGACTTTTAGCAGTGGTAAATGTGTCGTGGAACTCAATGACACAATTAAGGCTGCGACGCCTGTGGATAGCCTGTGCCAGACTCCTGTGTGTGTGCCTGGTCCAGGCACAGAGCCGGAGTTTTGCCACCTTCCCACCCAGGGAAGGTGTGGATCAGGACCCTGAGGCCCAAAGAACTTGCTAAGGTTCAGAGCTCGGACCTCCAGAGCCAAGCACCACCGTGCAATGTCGCCCTCTCAAGGCAGGCAAGTGAATGAGAGGATGCCCTCACTGACGGGGACCTCCTTACCTACCTGGCAAAGCAGTCTGCTACCTGCCACAAACTTCTGTCATTGTGCAGAAATCACCAGGCCCCGTCGTCAACTCCCTCATTGGCCCTGGTCCCAGGGCTCTGGACGGCACCTGCTGCCCAAGGGCTTGAGTCACCATTGCTGACTCGACTCAGAAACACGGAGGGTCCCAGCCCCTCCCCCGCGCATGCGCACAAGCCCTAGCCCTGGCCTGTGTGACCCCAGAGCTGTCTGGGATGTGCCTGCCTCCAGCAGGGGTCAAGGAGAGTCCCATCCCCCTCCGTAGACAGCAGACCTCCCCCCCCCCCCAGGGAGCTGAGGCCCTGTGGATAGCCGCCTGGCCACCCCATCCACCCCAGGTCAAAGCAGCAGCAGGACCCAGGTGGGCTGGGGGGGAGCCTGAGGCTGGCTCGTGGGGGAGGGACGCATGGGGGGGCCCACTCCTTCAGCAACCTGAGCAATCTCATGCTTGGTTAGCTCTGCGACTGGCACGGCTTTGGGCCTGACCCCTCGCGGCCGCATGGCTGACCTGACCACAGGGCCTGAGATGCCAATTCCAGGCCGTGAGCCTTGCAAGAGCCCGGGGCGGGGGCGGGGGCAGGGGCGGGTGGCTGGGGAGCACTGCTTGAGTCATCTCCCTCCCCCACGGCCAGAAAGCAGAGCAAGGCAGGCAACCTCTGCCCACCCCCAGCACCGCCCCTGGGCCTCCTTGCTACACGAGGGGTCCTGAGAAGGGGCCCCTCCTGCCTGCCCCTCCGAATCTGGGCTGGGAAGGGCAGCCCGGGCCTGTGCCCTCCGACCTCTAGGACCGAGAGTCCGGCACACCGGGGCCCGCCTGTCCTGCTGTGTCCCAGAAGCAGCGCGAGTCCCCAGCACCAGCATGAGAGAGGCCGTGGGTCCCAGCAATGCTGCCAGTGAGCCCGTCTGGGGGCGGGACAACCGGGGCTTGTGCCTGCCTCCGCTCGTGACTCCCACGTGTGCAATGGGGACAGCAGTGTCTGCCAAGTCACTGCAAGGACTGAATGAGCGATTCGAGCCAACCCCGAGCGTTAGATCCTGTAGAAGCGCTTATACGACATTCTTTAACAAACGGAGTTACAGAAAAGCAGGCAAGATTAGTGGTTGCTCACAACGGTCAGACCTGGGCCAGGCTGAAGCCAGTAGCTGGGAACTCCTTCCAGGTCTCCCACATGGGCAGAGGGCCCAGTTACTTGAGCCCACCCAGTTACAGGCAGCTGGGATCGAGAGTGGGGCTGGGACCCGTGCAGCATCTTCCTGGCTGCACCGCAGGCCTGCCCCACTGTGTGTCCCGATTGGTCCACACGCACATCCTGCTCAGGATTGCTAGGCAGAATCACACAGCACCACTGGGAGGAACTGGGGTACATGGCATGCCGGGACCCCACTGGGATTTACAATTGCATGCGAATCTGCAAATCTCTCAGAATTAAAAGTTTGATTTTTAAAAAAGATTTATCTGCTTATTTTGAAAGGCAAAGATTCAGAGTGAAAGGGAGAAACAGAGAGAGAGAGAGAGAGAGAGAGAGATCTTTCATCTGCTGGTTCACTCCCCAGATGGCCACCACAGTTGGGGCTAGGCCAGGCCAAAGCCAAGAGCCAGGAGCTTCCTCCCAGCCTCCCACATGGGTAGCAGGGACCCAAACACTTGGGCCACCTTCTACTGTTTTTCCCAGGCCATCAGCAGAGAGCTGGATCCGAAGAGGAGCAGCCGGGACACAAACCGGCGCCCATACGGGATGCCAGCGTCACAGGCTGCAGTTTTACCCGCTATGCCACAGCGCTGGCTCCAAGTTTAATTTTTTTTTTTTTAAGGAGAGTTATTGCTGTAATGCCTGGTGGCAAGGGAGCGCCTGGAACATTAGCCTCTCTCCCGGGGCTCCTCTTGAAGCCGGTGCTGCCATAAACGGTCACAACGGGCTCAAAGCCAGAGGCCCTTGGGATCGGCACAGGGACAGGCTCATGGGCCTGGAAGGGCCAGCCGGGCCCTGCCCAGCCTCGTGTACCCCAGGGTGCTCTGTGTGCACGGCGGGCGGGCTGCGCGCGGGGAGGACAGCGCGAGATGCACTTTAATTAGCGCACGAGGAAATGACATCGGACGACGAGAGCCCCGACTTCTCCCGACGGCGTGGGGAAAATGGAAGGCCAGCATTTTCAATTTAAGGTTTAGTTAGATAATGCCTATTGGTGCCAGTAGATTACAGAGTGGATATTAAATCCTGCAGGATTTGGAATCCGAGCCTGCAAGTGGAATCTGTAAGTAGGGGGAGTGGCCAGGAGGAGCCGGCTGGCTGTCCGCAGCTGACGGGAGAGCCCCTCTGTGGCAGAGTAGCCGGCACAGAACTGAGTGTGAAAGGCCCACGCACGGGCCGCTCCACAGGGAGTGGGAGGGGCCTGGCGATGCCCTGGGGTCACCTTCCACACTGCCTCCTGGAGCAATGGTCCCACTGCACATGGTTCAACTGCACTGCGGACGTGGCGATCAGAGCAGAAACCGACTTCAGCCTCTCCCAACGCTTCCCTCTCTGCTCCAGCCAGTCAGCCCCTGTGCTTCCTTCAAAATGACTGGAGTACCCCTCCTCCAGGAAGCCCTCCCTAACTACCCATGGGCTGCCCCTGGCATTGTAGTCACCCCAGGTTACCACAACCTGTCACCCTTTGAAGGGTGTGACCACGATTTACTGTCCTACACCCTTGCGCCCAGACACCAGGGGGTACCCACAGGACATAAGTGGCACAGATGGGATGGCATGGCAAGTTTGTTTGCTTTCAGCAGGGACTACATGCAGATGTGTGGTGCACTCGCAACGGTGGAGACCCAGGAGGTAGGAAAGGGGCCACTAGAAACTCCCTCCCTGGCTGCCTCCCAGCCCTATCTTTGTCCTCCCCCGGCTAACTACGTCTGTGCACTCCCCTTCCTGGACACAACCGTGTGTCCCCGGGGCTTTGAGCCAGGCCCTGCAGCTGCCGGAGCACAGGGAGCCCCAGCCCTGCTCCTCTGTCTGAGGGGCGTGCAGCGGCTCCTTGGGGCCCATGGGGGCCAGCTCCAGGTCCCCAGCGAGTGCTCCACAGCTGTAAATGCTCAGGCCCCTTATACAACAGGTGCAGCCTCCCATACGCTGTCAATCACCTCCCGATCGCTTCCAATACCCAGGGCAACGTCAGTTCTATGTGAACCGTTGTTATGCTGTGTTGTTTAGGGAATAGTGACAAGGGAAAACCACCCTATACATGTTCAGTCCAGATGCAGTTATTTTCGGCATAGTTTCTGGCTGCAGTTGGTTGGATCTGCAGATGCGGGCCGCGTCGTTACAGAGGGCTGAGCGGTCGGTGTTGACTGGCACCCACTGAGCCATTCCTGGACCCCAGACCCGGGCAGCCACGGTGGGCAGCCTCAGGAGTGCGGCCGGGGCTGGGGCCGAGTCCATGGGACAAGGGTAGGGACCAGCAGCCCTCCCTGGGGCCGGGGTGATGTCTCTGGCAGGCGCAGCGCGAAGGCTAGGGCTCAGGGGAGGAGGCTGGAGCAGCGTATTCGTGTACGTAGGATGAAATGTGTAGATGAGTTACCCCGGCTGCCCGTGCTCACAGCTGCCGGTCCTGCACACTGGAGTGAGAGGCAGTGGCATCTGTCTGTCCCGTAGCTCGGCTCCCCTGCCAGACATGGCCCAGGGCCCCAGAGGAGAAGGAGGCCCCGGGCTCAGCCTGTCTTGGTCTCGTCTCCCAGGAACCAGACCCAGATGACCTTGGGGGGGGTTCCTCCCTGTAGGCCGGGGTTGAGTTCCGCACTGAACAGAAGGGGGATCGGCAAGGAAGGGGCCTCCTTCTGCCCTGCAGCCCACTTGTGCCTCGAGCTCCCAGGTCCCGCACAACACTGGGCCCCGCACAACACCGGGCCCCTTGGCCGCCCTTTCTGTGTTATCCTTAGCTACACCCCGCATGTCACTGTTGGCAGCCCCATTTCACAGATGAGAAAAGCGAGGGCTCAGAAGCACAAGCCACTGTCCTACTGACCCCGCTGCTCCCTGGTAAGGTCAGGGCCCCGGCCCAGGACAGCACACCACCTCCGACGTGGGTACGGGCGAGAGCCTTCCCTGCCACCATGTCACCACAGGGCAGAATCCCTGCCCCCGCCCCACCATAGCTGCTGAGCCATCAGCCCCCTGCCTGCAGCTGGAACCTGCCCCCCCCCCCAGCTGCCCACTGCCCTTCGCCTGGCGTCTCCTGCTCCCCCTCCTGCCCCTGGGCCTTTGCTTATCCCACCACCTGCAGTGTCACGACCAGCAGCTGCACCTGCACCTGCAGCTGCACCCGCCCCAGTCAGCTGCCGCCAAGGGGCCGGGGACCTCCGCCCTCGCTCGGCCCCCATCCACCCGGAGCCTCTCCTAGGCATGACCCCAACGGCTCACACAGCACAGAGCGGCCACCACGTGTACAGAGAAGGCCCGGCCCCGGGTGGCCCCGTGCCGCCTGGCCCTGCTGCCTTGACTGCCAGGCCGGCCTTACTCCCTCGGGGCTCCCAAGGGCTCCTCATCCCCGTCTCAATACGCCAGCCTGCCCCTCCGCGAACGCCTGCCCACCCCCCCATGCACTGCCCTGCCCATTCTTCCCAGCCTGGCTGCCCTCCGCTTCCCCGACCGGAGCTGAGGTCCGTGCAGAGCGGCAGCCCCTGGAGCCCAGATCTTGGTCCAAATACAGCAGCCCATGGGCTCCTCCCAGCACTGGCTCTAGACCTCTGGGGAATACCAAAACCCAAGGATCTAAAGCCCCCTAGGTACACTGCTTGCTACATACACAGAACCTGCACACGCCTCCCATGCCTTAGACCATCCCTAGATGCCTTAGGATACTATGTAAACAGTCATTACACTGCATTGTCTAGGGAATAATGATGGGGGGGACCTCCACCTGTTCAGTACGCGCACACAATCTTCTTTGTCAAATATCTTTGATCCGTGGCCAGTTGAAAGCAAGAATGCAGAGCCCACGGACAGGGAGTGCTGGCCGCGTCTGCGAAGGAGTGAAGGTGCTCCCATGCCTCCAGCCCCGCCCTCCACGGGACACCTGTGCGCCTCTCTCCCCTGGGTCTGCTCAGAGCATCTGATCTCGAGTTCCGGCTCTGGTTTTTTTTTTTTTTTTTTTTTTTTTTTGAGACAGAGAGAGAGAGAGAGAGAGAGACAGAGAGAAAGGTCTTCCTTTTTCCATTGGTTCACCCCACAAATGGCTGCTATGGCCGGCATGCTGCGCTAATCCAAAGCCAGGAGCCAGGTGCTTCCTCTTGGTCTCCCATGCGGGTGCAGGGCCCAAGCACTTGGGCCATCCTCCACTGCACTCCTGGGCCACAGCAGAGAGCTGGACTGGAAGAGGAGCAACCGGGACAGAATCCTGCGCCCAGACCGGGACTAGAACCCGGAGTGCCGGCGCTGCAGGTGGAGGGTTAACCTAGTGAGCCGCAGCGCCAGCCTTGGCCACAGCCCTCCTCCTGGCCAGTGCACCCCTGAGCCACCAAAACCCACGTGCTCAGCCCTCAAGTCACATCTTAAGTCCTCCTCCCAGCGCCCCAGGGCTGCCCCTGCAGGTTGGGAGTGCAGCCCACTGGGTGCCAACTGGAGAAACGCCGAGTTTGCTGCCCTTGGCCCATGGGGAAGCCAGAGAGGAAACAGACGCATGTCTATTTGGGACTGGTTTCCTGAGACCCGAAAGCCCAGACAAGACCTCCCCTCCTGCCCCTTCCCGAGCCTCGGGAACCCTGGGTGCCGGCCTCATCCCCCGGGGACAAGGTGCCCACACACAGGCTGCCACAGCATCAAGCAAGGTGGGGAGGGGTCTGTTGGTCCCCAAGGTCCTGCGCCCCTCCCTTTGGCTCCCCTCAGCCTCAGCCTTGGCAAGGGGATGAATTAGGAGCCAGGAGTTGGCACACACGCACCGAGCAATTAGCGTTTATCGCCCTTGTTTACCTAGCTGAACAACAAGCTCCCTTTCAGGCTGAGCAATCAATGCGCAGAGAGAAAGCCGTCCGGGCCACTCTCGGGAGGCGGCTGCAGGGTTGAGGACGGGGCATGAGCTGGACGCCCCCCCACCCCCGGGAGTCCCTCAGGGCCAAGGCTTACACTTCCCCACGCTGTCGGCTCTGCCTCCCGGTCCTCAGCTTCCCCGCACTTCAGGGGCCCTGGCGTCCATCTCTCTCTTCACCAGGAGGTCAGCCTGGCACAGAGCCCTGCCTCGTGCCCCTGCCCCATCCACCCACGTCCCCTTCAGGGGCTGCAGAACTGAAGCTGAAATACGCACCCATCTGGTGGCCTGACGTTCTGTGGTCACACACGCAACGTTCTAGAACAGGGATGTGTGTGTAGCTAATGCAGACAGAGGAGAGAGCAGCGGCTGGCCTGGTACAGGGTCTGTGGGATCTTGTTCCTGCCTGCCTGGGCTGGGGAGGGAACCGCAGTGTCCGTAACTACGATGAAATGCTGCCCCCTGCTGGTCATCTCCTAGAACTGCAGGAGCCCTGCTGATTCTGTGCCGGGAAAAGATGGGAAACCCAGCCTGGCAGGGGGTCTCCCTCTGCCCCTTCCTCAGCCAGCATAGGTTAAAAAGGACCAGAAACTTAAACTTCATCCCAGGCTGGGCTACTGCCTTCCTTGCCGCGGCTGTCACTTTGTGTTTAATACCATTGCAATGGTTACATTGGCATCCTTCAGTGGCTGCACACTTGTTGCACAAGTAGTTGGCACACCTGTATGGCAGGGCAGCATGCAGCTGGCTGTGGTAGAGCCAGGATCCAGCCCGGGGAAGCCCCCGCACTGCCGTCTGCCTGGGGCTGCTGCTGCTTCCCTCCCTCCTCTGCCACCGTCTCGTCCCAGACGACTGCTGCCTGCCCCGTGTTGGTGTCACACGAGTGTCACTGGCCCCTCCCAGGTGAGGGTCTCAAGCCCCCGACGGTCAGGTTTAAAGGAGGAGGCGGGGAGTGGCCGAGAAGAGCTGGGGGCAGAAATGGGGTCTTGTTGCCCCCTACCCTCCCCTTCTGGGAGCGACGCCCCTGCCCCCCTGAACATGTGATCTAGTTCTCCCTCGCGCGCCGGGGAGGACCCCTGACCACTTCCTGATGGCAGCTCTGGTGCTAAGGGGCGGCGGGGATGATGGGGGAGCCAAGCAGGCAACGGCCCAGCACAGGCAGCACAGGCCCGCGTCCTCGGGACACTGCTGCCTCTTTGACTCCCCACTAGCTCACACCGGGGCCCGCTGTGCCCACGCTTCCAGCCTGGGGAATTTGGCCATGGGAACTGGGTTCACATCCCAGCTCCTCCTCTGGAGCTACAGGGCTTAGGGTGGGGCCCAGAGAACCGGAGTCCCTAGTGGCCTGGGTGGGTGGGTCCTCAAGGCCAAGGCAGCTGCAGGGCCCAGCTGTCCCCAGGAGGGAGCGCTCCTCAGAGCACATGGCTCTGAGCAGCCAAGCCAACCCCAGGGACACTGACCCCAGCTCCCGGGAGGGGGTAGGGGGCACCAAGGTGACCAAAGCCTGCCAGTCCCACGGGAGATGGTGCCCCTCCTCCTGACAGTGCTGAAGGTCCCCCTGGGTGAGCTCCACACCTCCTCCTCCTCTCTCATTCCCACATCCCCCTTCTCTCTTCTGATCCCAAGGAGCCTCCTCCCAGGAAGCCTGGCCCCTGGCTGGGGTCCCATAGCACCCCCACCCAGCAGCCAGAGCCTTCAGGGGCTTCCATGGGACCGCTCCCCTGGTGTGGGCTGAATTAGGACAGCGCGGCCACGGGGGTCTGCAGTGCCCCAGCCACACCAGGGGACAGGATGCCATTTTCTTACAGTCTCTTTGCCAAGTCATGCTCCCTCCTGGCTTGCTCACCTCTTCCAGGAAGCCCTCCATGAATGTTCCTTCAGCCTCTGTGGGCTACCAGGGACCGGAAGTCCTCATCTCCTTCCTCCAGCCTCTAAGCCCCACATGGTGCTGTCCCCAGGAGCCAGCTCAGTGATGGGCTCCACTGCCCAGATGTCCTTCCCTGCCTTAGAGCAGGCCCTCAGGTCTGAAAATCTTGTTCAGCCTCTACTGCAGCCATGCCCGGGCACCAGAGGGCTCTGGGTTGGGGGCTCCCGGCTTCCTCTGGAGTCAGCCCACATGGCCTTCAGGGCAGTCGGTCTGTCCCCACACCCTGCTCCTGGTGCTCCCTGACCAAGGCCTGTGTCAGAAAATTCCGGCCTCAGCGGCATAACACCTGCTGCACCAGCATCCCATACTGCAGCACCAGTTCAAATCCCGGCCGCTCCTCTTCTGATCCAGCTCCCTGCTGATGCACTGGGAAAGCAGTGGAGGAGGGCCCAAGGATATGGGCCCCTGTACCCGTGTGGGAGACCCATTCGGGGAGTGAACCAGAAAGTGGAAGATCAATCTCTCTCTTTCTGTGTGTGTGTGTGTGTGTGCGTGTATGGGTGACCCTCTCTCTGTAATTCTGCCTTTCAAATTAATGAAATAAATCTTTTAAAAAGGGAGAGAGGAAATTCCAGCCTCCTGTACCCAAGACCAGAGGGGGTGGGGAGCAGTGGGGGGGACAGGAAGACGACCCCATCTGAGGGGCTGGCAGGTGCCCGAGATCCACATCCCATGGGCCCCCTTGTTCAACACAGCAGCGAGTGAGCAATGTTTATTCAGGGGCAAAGCCCAAGCGGGGGTCTCCTGCCTACCCTGCAAGCTGGCCCCTCCACAGTGGCAGAGGAGATGAGCCCACCCTGCTGCATTCCTCTCCCGGCCCCTCACGACACAGAGGGTAGTCAGAGGGAAGAGGCAGCCTGCCTGACGGAGGCAGAGTGTAAGGCACCTTGCAGATAGCACCGGCTGTCACCCGCCCGTCGCCAGGGAGAACAGCGAATCGCCCACTTGGTGGAATTCTGCAGGGAGACAGGGCCTCCTCCAGGCGGCTGGGCAGCAGCTGCCCGAGCTGGACCGCACACTCACGGGGCTTCCAGGACCGCACACTCACGGGGCGCAGCCACTGGGCTGCAGGATGGGCCCGGCCCGGCCAGGCAGGCAGGACAGTCTTCTGACACGCCCAGGGCACTGGGAAGGAGGGGTGGGTCCATGGGGATGGCAACTGGGCAGCTGTCATGGAGGCCAGGCACCTACTGACCACACTGGGGAGGCAGGGCCTTGGTGACAGATGACCAACAAGCCAGGGACAGCGGGGCACGGGCGGGAGGGGCAGGCTGAGACCTGGGTTCGGACAGAGAAGCCCCTGGTCCCTCACCCTGCGACAGGTTGGCGATGGGCACAGGAGCAAGGGTGAGCATCAGACACCACCAGGCCGGGCAGGGGCCTGGGTGGAGCACGGCCAGCTGGGGGAGGGGAGCCCGGAGGCCCGGAGGGGGCTGGCAGGGGCGGGGCGGGGCGGGGCCGGCTCCCTTCCATGCAGATGAGCACAGCAGTTGCCAAGGCAGGCGCGGCAGGACCAGCAGGGAGGCGGGAGCGGCGGTGCCTTGTTCCTTCTGCCCGAAGCTCACGGGGCCTCGTTGGAGCCCATGCCATTGCCTTTGTTGACGTAGAAGGGCCGGTAGTGAGACTGTGGGGGGAACGGGCGTGGTTAGGGAGGTGGATGAGAGCCACACCCACTGGCCTGCCCCACCCACCCACCCACCCTCAGCACCCCGCAGTGGGCAGCAGTGGTGCAAAGCCCAACACTTCCAGGGACGGGGCACACGCCTGCCCCTTGATCAGGGATGGCTCCTGACATTATCGGAATCCCCAGTTTCAAATCCCAATTAGAGCCATCCCTGCCGACTGGCTGGTGAGTCTGAACTTCAGCCCCGTTTCGAATGAGCCAAACCCTGTGTCAGTGAGGCAGGAAGGCCATCCCATCACAACCATGGCTCCCGCTACACGGCACCTCTGCTCTACGGCAGCTCACGGTGCCTGCCCAGTGCTCTCCATGCACGCGGATGGGCTCATTTAATGGTTAGGACCATCCAATTCAATGGGTGACTATTGTATCGACTTTATACTTGAGCAGACCAAGGCACAGAGAGGCTGGGCAACTTGTCCGAAGTCACTCAGCGAGGGAATGGAGGGGCTGCCCAGCGTGCAGGTGCATACACCCACACACGTGCTCACATGCACACACACACACACACATACATGTACACCCTGAGTCTTGGTATCACTTTATGCAGCACCAGGGTACCAGCGCCACCTGCTGCCTGCCTAATTCTCCTGACACAGGGCTGCAGAGAGGGCTAAGAGCCCCTCCTGGCACAGAGCTGCGCCCCCCCCAGCCCCTCCGCCCCCTGTGAGTATCCAGGGAGCGTCCCCCGGGACACGGCCCAGCGGTAGCTCCCCCACCTTCTCTCGTCTCACAGTAATCCCACAAAACCAGCCTCCCCACCCCCAGCCACTGCAGGCAGGAGGGGTGAGCACATTTTAGCTGTTCCTTGCCCATGCCAGCACTGCTGGCCCCTACAGGGTCTTGGGAAAGGATCTGTCTCGGGCTGAGCCCACCTCCCACCTTGTGCCTCAGTGATCTGAGACAGGGGACCCCACTGCCCCTCCCGGCCCCCGCAGCCCCCTGCTCAGCTCCTGCCCTGGGCCCTGTCTGCCTATGTGGGGCTCAGAGCCCTTAGCCCAGGCCTCTGTCAACCCCCCCCACACACACACACACTAAACACAGGAAGAAACTGAGGCCCACGCAGGGAGGGGAAAGACATAAACCAAGTCACCCAGGTGCACCGCGGCAGGTCCCTAGGGGTCAGCCTGGGCCCCAAGCCCACATGGCAAGGTGAGTAGACCCGGATATGGCTGGAGCCCTTCTTTTAGGAATTCCGGGGCAGGGTGGGGGGGTTAGGATGGACTGAGTGCAGGTAGATGGCTGTGCGTGTGGAGAGCCGGGAGAGGGGGGTGGGCAGGAGCCTGGTCCATGGTGCCCCCTCCCCCAACCCCTCCCTGGCTCAGAGTCCCAGCATGTGAGAGTTAGAGGACCATGGAATCAGCCATTCATGATGCATGTCACAGAAGGGGAAATTGAGGCACGAAGGAGCCGTGACTGGCACAAGGTAACACAGCAGGTTGGTGAGGGCCAGGCCTTCTCCTAGCACTAGGTGCTGGCTGGACACCACAGCCCCAGCCCCTGAGGGGGTCTCAGGGTGGCAATGAGCCCTCTTGCGGGGACCCAGACCCGCGCAAGGAGAGGGAGGGGTGGGACTGAGTCGAGGGACTGAAACTTCCTTTCTCTCCCCGTATCTGCCTTTTGCAGTCCTGCTGCTGCAATGCCCCTGGGCCCAGCTCCAAATTACACACACCGTCACTTAGCTCCCACGGCCAGCGAATTAAAGATCCTCCAATTACACCAGCCCCCGCCGCTCTTTACAGCCAAGAGCAAATCGCCTCCCCCTGCGCTGACCTCTGCATGCAAAGACAGCAGGAGCCAAGGCTCCAGCCACATGGCCAGGACCCTCCCACCAGGGCCCAGGCTGTCCCCTCCTGCAGGAGAAAAGCATTTCGGGAGATGGGGCGCACGTGTGAACCATAGTCCCTGACCACGGGGTCTCGGCCAAAGCACTGGGGATCACCTCGTCTCAGCACCCACATTCCAAGGCTACAGAGTCCCAGAACCGGTCTGGACAGGACCCGACAGCCAGCAGGTGGCCTAGCCCCAAGCTATGTTCACCCACCATGCTGTTCTCCTGAGGCCTTCAAGTCATTAAATAAGGAACCCTAAAGATCCCTTCCGGACTTCCCGGCCTCCCTCGCCCCCCAAGGCTACCCCTCCACTGCCTCTCGGCTGTCAGACTGCAGCACTGCCCCCCATGGTGCCTGTACCATGGACTGAGCCACTTACTCAGTGACTCCACCAGAGCTGGTGGAGACCATGCACCAAGCACAAGCCAAACCAAATGCCAGGGCTGCCCATGTTACAGATTGGAATGTTGAGGTCCAGTGTGTACTTATCCAGGCCCTCTGCCATCAGCCCTGGGACTCTGCCACCCCCTGTGTGTGCTGGTGTTCAGGCCGCTGCTGCCCCCTCCTTGACCACATAGCCCATAGGGGTCATCCTGCTCCCACAAGCCTTGGAGACGTGAAGCCCAGTTGCCCCGGGGATGGCCCCTCTGGGGCTGGGGTCTCTGGACATGCCATGCCCTGGCGGCTCCTCTGGGGGCATCTTACTTACCAGCAGGGTCTGCTTGCCAGATCTCCAAGTCTGGGGCTGGGCCTTGGGGACTTGACTGCGGACGAGTGAGGGATAGCCTGGAAGACAAGAGGCTCTTGTCAGAGGGGGCGTGGGCTGGTGGTCAGGGGGCCCCAGGGCTCCAGCTATGCAGCCGCCTTCTCCATAGGGACCGCAAGCATCCCCCCAGCCCATGACCCAGTGCAGCCACCTGGAGAGGCGGGCAGCAGAAACCCCCGGGAGAGGCTGATAGAGGGAGAAGGCAGCAAGGCGGACGGCAGGAGGAGGAGCCGGCCAGGTGCTCGGCACCAGGCGGCAAGGGAGCGTCACCCCCAAAGCCAGCACCCTGCCCCCCACAGGAGACTTGCACCCACCCAGAGACCTGCACAGCTGCTTCACAAGCCCGGATCCCAGTGCTGGGTGCACAGTGCTTCCTGCTGACCGAGCACTGTGCTGGGGATCTTGCTACTCGGGTAGCTGCCCCTGCCCCCTCATCTCTGTGGGCTCAGGAGATTGCCCGAGATGCAGAGCTTGTGAGCAGCAATCAGCATTCAGAATCAGGTTTTACTGGATGCTGTAGATTCCTGCTCCTTCTACCCAGCTCTGCTGTCTCTCCCACTCCCCTGGCAGGAGAAAGAGGCCCAGAGAGAGGCAAGGATGGGCCAGTAAGCTGCAGCCCTGGTTAGGAGAGCGGTGCTCTCTGGGAGTGGCTAGGAGATGCCGGCCCAGGCTGGGGCAGCCCAGCCCCTTCTCCTCCGTGCAGGCACATCTGTGAGGAGCTCTGGTGTGCAGACCAGAGTCTGCCATCAGCCGGCAGGGACAGGCTGAGGTGCCTGGAGGACACAGGCAGGGACCTGGGCATTGAGCAACTCAAGAGTTAAACATGGACTGTCCTGGGCAGGCCGCTTGTCCAGTGAGGCTATGTCCTGCCACTGGGGAGCCCCGTCCTGCCCTCCTGCAAGCCAAGGTGAGCAGGCCCAGAGACCACCTGCTGCTGTGCCAGGCTGCCAGCCTGGCCGGCCCTTCCCAGGTTGGTACTGAGAAAGGAGGCAGAAGGGAACCTGGGGCTCTCCCTCATCTCAGTGCAAGGGCATCCCTGGGAAGAGGCTTGCAGGGGTCCCGAGTGGAGCCTGAGAGAGCAGAATACAGACCCCAGCTCTCAGGTCCAGAACTAAAACACTGTGCCAGCCATGAGAGAGGGGAGGGCGGGTGCAGTGGGGAGGGTGGCCCAGCCGTGTGCAGCAGGCAGAAGTGCAGACAGAGGGAGTTGGGTGTGGCGGGTGGGGGTGTGCGTCCCTCTTCCAGGGAGCTCTGAAGAGGGCCACCAGGACACCTAGGAGTGGCAGAGAGCTTCCCCACGCCAGATGTGCCACCTGCCCCGCTGTGGGAGAGCAAAGGGGATGGACAGAAAGGGGGCAGGTACCGGGATCGTTCTTAAACAGCCCACTGCCATCCAGTGGTTTGGAAAGCTGTGCAGTGGCCTGTCTCAGGGTGGTGAACTGATAGGGGCTTTTCCCAGTGCCTGCTGGGAAAGAGAGAGGCATTAGCTGCACGGCTGGCCCAGGAGGGGCGGGGGGACCCTCCCCTCACTCTGGGGCACTGTCGCTGTCCATTCTGCAGCCTTGGCTCAGCCCCTGGAGCTGGCCCGGCAGCTCTCAGCACACGCAGGGGGCGGATGGGGTCTGTCCTCGCAGGCAAGGGGCTCTCCTTGCACCCAGGCCAGCCCTCCCCAGAACCCCCTACTCAGGGGCTTTGCCAGTCAGCCTGGTAAGCTCAAGGTGAGAATGGATGCTCCTGGCTTTTTCTCCAAGGCCAAGTGCATCTGAGAAAAGACTCTCCTTAAACAGGGGCACCTGCACAGACACTGGTGGCCTGGACACCTCAGATCCCACCTGAGTGTGGCTGTGTTCCCTGCCTGGTGCCTCCCTAGGCCCAGGCTTTCCCAGAGAGCAGGGGGAGGGTGCACCTGCTGAAAGCCACACCAGCCAGGGCACATCCAGAGCTGCCGAGGCCCAGCTCGGGGCCTCCCCCACCCCGTTTGCTTCTGCACCTTGCTGGTGGCACCGAGCTCCTGCCTAGGCTGGGACCCCAGCATGGGAGGCACAGCTAAGGGAAGAAGCCACCTTAGGGAGCACTGCTGGGGCTAGGTCTCCCTCCCCAACCCCACTCAGCCTGCTGATCCTCACCTCCAGCCAGACACCTTGAGTGCAGAAAAGGAGCCAGGGTTCCTCTCCCCAAGGCCCACCAAGGCCTCCAGGGGGATACAGGAGAGCCCTTGGCCTCACTGTAGGCTGCGGTCAGAGCCAAGCCAGCTCCTCAAGATGACCCCAGCTCCAGAGTTCTAGGGAGCACAGTAGAGCAGGCGGGGTCTGGACAGTTAGAGAGAAAGAGGACTGGGCATGGGAGGCCCTCAAGGTCATCTGGCCCCGCCCTCCCCGAAGGAGGGCAGGGCTTTGGCAGGATTTTGAAGGGCACTATGTGGCCACCAGGCTGGGGAAACACAATGGAAGAAATCATGCAGGGGCCAGTGCTGTGGCTTAGCAGGTAAAGCTGCCACCTGCAGTCATCCCATATGGGCACCGGTTCAAGTCTCGGCTGCTCCTCTTCTGATCCAGCTCTCTGCTATGGCCTGGGAAAGCAACAGAAGATGGCCCAAGTCCTTGGGGCCTTGCACCTCAGTGGGAGACCCAGAGGAAGCTCCTGGCTGCTGACTTTAGTCTCTCCCAGCTCTAGCCATTGTGGCCATTTGAGGAGTGAAACAATGGATGGAAGATCTCTCTCTCTCTCTCTCTCTCTCTCTCTCTGCCTCTGCCATTCTCTCTCTGTAACTCTGACTTATAAATAAATAAAGCTTTTTTTAAAATCAGATAGAGGCTGGCGCCGCGGCTCACTAGGCTAATCCTCTGCCTTGTGGCGCCGGCACACCGGGTTCTAGTCCCGGTCAGGGCGCCGGATTCTGTCCCGGTTGCTCCTCTTCATTGCTTCTCTTCCAATTCAACTCTCTGCTGTGGCCCGGGAGTGCAGTGGAAGATGGCCCAAGTCCTTGGGCCCTGCACCCCATGGGAGACCAGGAGAAGAACCTGGTTCCTGCCATCGGAACAGCGCGGTGCGCCAGCCGCAGCGCGCCGGCTGCTGCAAGCCATTGGAGGGTGAACCAACGGCAAAGGAAGACCTTTCTCTCTGTCTCTCTCTCTCTCTCACTGTCCACTCTGCCTGTCAAAAAAAAAAAATCAGATAGAAACCCTGCAGTAGAAGGAATGGGGGTGGGAGCTGAGGGTCTGGTGACCCCCGCCTGACCACTGAGCCCTGGTGGGGTAGCACATCACAGTGTGAGCTGGAATGGCCCCGGGGGGCACAGATGGGGCCCAGCTGCCCGCCCCTGCCCTCCTTTATGGCAGAGACCGCGGCTCCCGGGCCAGGGCTGGCTCCTCTCCACGGTGACGGAGCGCAGAGCAGGGGACAGCGTGGTAGCCGTGGCAGCGGAGCAAAAGCCGGAGGCGGCGGGGCTCACCTTTCAGGGAGAAAGAGGAGCTGCCCTGGACTGCGGGCAGGTCGTCGGAGCTCTGGACCGAGGACGAGTACTCCCAGACCCGGGAGGTGTAGTTACCTGGAGGGAAGGAAAGGGCATCAGGCGTGGCGGCCGGGCGTGGACGAGGGAGGGGGGCCGCTTCAGTGACTGCCGCAGCCGGCAGGGCCCTGAGCCCGTTATGCCTGCCGGTGCCTTCCTGCTATCAAAGTTCTAAACACAAAGTGTGGCCGTGTCCTGGTCCCACCTAAAGGCCACTGTCCTCAGAATAGGGGCAGGGCTGGTGCTGTGGCATAGTGGGTAAAGCCACCATCTGCAGTGCCGGCATCCCATATGGACACCAGTTCGAGTCCTGGCTGCTCCACTTTTTTTTTTAAGATTTATTTTATTTATTTGAAAGACAGAATTACTGAGAGAGATAGAAACCGAGAGAGAGAGGTCTTTCATCCACTGGTTCACTCCCCAAATGGCCGCAACGGCCGGAGTTGCACCGATCTGAAGCCAGGAACCAGGAGCTTCTTCCGGGTCTCCCATGTGGGTGCAGGGGCCCAAGGACTTGGGCCATCTTCTACTGCTATTCCAGGCCATAGCAGAGAGCTGGATCAAAAGAGGAGCAGCCGGGACTAGAACCGGCACCCAAATGCAATGCTGGCGCCTCAGGCCAGGGCATTAACCTGCTGTGCCACAGTGCTAGGCCCTGCTCCACTTCTGGTCTGACTCTCTGCTGTGGCCTGGGAAAGCAGTGGAAGATGGTCCAAGACCTTGGGCCCCTGCACCCACATGGGAGACCCGGAAGAAGCTCCTGGCTCCTGGCTTCAGATCGGTGCAGCTCCGGCCGTTGCAGCCAATTGGGGAGTGAACCAGTAGACAGGAAACCTCTCTCTCTCTCTCTGTCTCTCCTCTCTCTGTGTAACTCTGACTTTCAAATAAAACAAATAAATCTTTTTTTAAAAAAAAGAATAGGTACAAAACCCTAAGGCATCCCTGACCTCAGCACCTGCCCATCAGCACCCCCAAATAGGTTAGCTGGCAGGTGCTCACACACAGGTCCTCTTGTCCCAGGCCAAGGCCTCTGCCACCTGTTCCCCACCCCTCGTGGATTCACATATGGGTCTCCCCACATCGGCAGCACCCCACGTCACCCTGCACCCCCTCTCCCTGGGCTGCCATTGCATGTTCAGTTGTCTGTCCCTGCCACGGGCCCGTCTGGCCCAGCATCTCACCCAGGGCCCGGCTTAGAGCTCCTAGAAGCTCTGGTTGTGTGTGTGACGGATGAATGAAAGCATCCCGAAGCTTGGGGGCGGGTGCAGATGCCAAAGCTCCCAAAATCCGGTCTGCCAGGTGCAAATATGTCCCTGGAGTCTCAAGCAGATGGAGGCAGTGGTGAAGGGGGGTGGGACAGCAGGAGCACCAAAGGGTGTGATCAGAGACCCCCACCCCACCCCAGGAAGAGCCCTTCTCTGACCCCCAGCAGGCTGGAGTCAAGTTCACTCCACAGCAGGCAGCATCTGCCAGTCCCACAGCTGCCTACGAGGAGGACAGAGTGACCTTTAGGCCCCCTCCCACAGGGTCCCGGGTCCTACTGCAAGGCCCTCCATAAGCAGATCCACTCAAGACCCCCCGAGGCTGGAGTCCTGCCCTTTCACTCCCTCCTCCTCCCTCTTTCTCTTTCTCTCTCTCCTCCTCCCTCTTTCTCTCTCTCTCTCTCTCTCTCTCTCTCTCTCTCTCTCTCTCTCTCTCTCTCCCACCATTGCCTGAGCCCCGCTCCTGAGAGCGTTGGGGCTGTGGCTGTGAGCAGACAGACCAGGGCCCACCTAGCACAAGTCCTTGCCCTGCGCACACTGGGCAAAGGGCGGCCCTGGGGAAGCCATGTCCCCACTCTCATCTCACCTCTTCAGGGTCCCAGGGTGTCACCCGCCCGTCTCACATGGCAGCAACGCCACCTGGGTTCCAGGGACGCCACCCTTCCCTGTCGTGCCCTCCATCCCAAGCACAGCTCACCCATTTCATTTCAGCCACTGAAGGCAGAAGTTAACCCAGCAGTGGTCCTCTGTGGGTCCCCGCACCCTGATTCTTGCTGGGGAAGGGGTGGCCACTCACCCCCACACTCCCCCGACTCATCCCTCAGGGATAAGGAGCAGCACAGGGAAACAGAATGGGGATTCCCGAGAAAACAAAAAATGGGTCTGCCCTACAACCCGGCCATCCTACTCCTGGGGATATGTCCAAGGGAAGTGGAATCAGCATATGAGAGGCACCCACACACCCATGTTACTGCACAATGCAAAGATACAGAGTCAACCTAGACGGCCAGCAGCTGACAATTAAATGAAAAAAATGGAAAGTGTGTGTGTGTGTGTGTGTGTGTGTGTGTGTGTGATGGAATATTACTCAGCCATGAACAAGAATGAAATCCTGACATTTGTAACAGTCAATGGATCCGGCGGTCATTATGTTAAGTGAAATAACCCGGAGTATAGACTTGTGCGGGTGTGGTATTGTCTAGTACACAGTTATAAATGCTGCTCCACTGAACCACGCCCCACTTTCCCACAGGGTGATCATCACTTTGAGATACTAGTAACCTGGTTTTCAGGACAAATAGCATACATGTGTGCATACCTAATGGCTGCTTATGAAGTGAATGTGGCAAAATGTGAAAAATTGTTAAATATTATAACTAAAAAAATTATTTAAAAAGAAGCATACATGGACTCGGGGGTTTCTGGTGATGCCAAGGCTCCCGGCTGGTTTTCCTCCAGCCTAAGGAATGATGTCACAACATACACACGCACACGCACACCCGTGCACACGCACTCACACACATGCACACTTTACGCTCAGCAGGACCCCTCCCCACTCCGGCTCCTCACATTCACTGCACACTGGGGGTTCAGCGTCATGCCCCATGGACCCCACCACCACCCCCACCACCCCAAGCCTCTTGGCCTTGTGCAGCCTCGCGCTGAGCGCCCCGCTACCTTTGGTGCCATACAGATTGCTGAAATTCTTCTGGTTGGTCTCCTTGGAGAGGCGGCTCGGAGACCCCGGCTGGTAGGAAGTGCGGGCCCCACCTGCAGGCGGATGGGGGAGGGCAGTCACCGCAGGCACGTGGGAACTGCTCGGTGCAGGGACCCACGGCCTCCCGCGTGAGGGACTCCAGACGGTCCCCAGCTGCGGTCACAGGACTTGGAGTCCTGCCCAGAGGCTACCGCTCTTCATCCCAATCGGGATGCTGAGAACAGGCGCGACTCTGCGGACAACCCTGCCGAGAGCTCGGGGGTCCGCCTGCGTGGTCCTGAACAGATGGAGACCATGGCAGCCGGCCCCTGTGCGAGTGGGACCCCAGAAGCTGGGCAGCGGGGAGCTGGGGAGGAAGGAGAGGCCACGGCAAGGGGGGCACAGAGGCCTTGGCCTTGGCTGAGTGCGGTGGAGCCGCCTGGAGGCTGCGTGACCAGCCAGCAGCGAGCATCTCCCCGGTGCCGGGGCAGGGCTGAGGCTGAGCCCAGGGGCCAGGGCTGCCCTGCACAAGAGCCGGCTGTGGGGCTCTCTCAACAGCCTTGTGAGGAAGGCAGAGCGGGCCTGATGCGCTTGTCTAGGGCCTTCTGCAGGCTGTCTCCTCCCACCACCACCTAACCTTCAGACCGCATGGCTCCCCCGAGCCCGGCACTCCACCCAGCCCCTGCTGCCCCTTCCTCTAACCCTGCACGCCCCAGCTCCTCTCCCCACAGCCCTGCCCTGCGCACAGGGCACACAGCCCCTCCTCCAGCAAACCTGCACACAACCTCTGCTGGCGAGGGCCAGAGCCACTGCCCCGCCAGGCCGACTCGGGGCCTGGGGGCCTTCGGTGGCCTCGCTCCCCTCACGTCCTTGATAAATCCATTGGCCCTGCCTTTGCCCCTGCCCTGAGCCAGGGAGCCCCAGAGGCAGACGTCCCCGCCCATCCCAGCCCCTCCTGTCCCAGAGCAGGGCTCTGCCCACACAGCCTGGGCTTAGATTCTGGGGGAACCGGTTCCTTCCACCTGCAAATGTCACAGGGCAGCAGAGTGGACAGTCTCGGAGGCCACTGCTTCTCCTTCCCAAGAGGGAAACTGAGCCAGAGGGGGCAGCGACCAGCTGGCCCCAGGTCACCCGGGCTCCAGACTCCTGGGATGCCACCTGAACATGGGTAGTGCTTGTCCCTCCACCCTGTCCTTTCGACCTATAGGGAGGAAGCAGGAGGCAGCCAGGGCCACATTAGGGCTGCTCCGGAGAGCAGGGCTGAGCAGGGCAGAGCAGGGCTGGGCACAGCCACTCAGCGTCTCCTAGAACCTGTCCAAAGGCCCGGGCAGGGAAGGGGCAGGACTAGTGGCTGGGCCCACACCAGGAATGCCGCGGGAGGGGAGCCGAGGCCTCCAGCAGCCGCCCTGGGCCTCCAGAGAGGCCAGGTGTTGTTTTCAGGTTGGGTGGGGCAGTAGAGGTTCTTCTCCGTTGAGCTCACCTGGCAAATCCCCCACGCCGCTCCCTTTTGTGAGTGCCTGACATGGGAATTACAGCCTGGAGCCCTGAGGCGTCCCCTCCCCACCCGTGGTGCCTCCCCATGTCTCCTTCCTCCTGTTCCCCTCAGCCCCACTCCCCTCCGTCCCGGCACACCCGCCCTCTGTAACGGACACGGTTGTGGTTTGTGGCTGGTGCCCAAGAGCGGCCAGGCTGCCCCAGGGCAGGGACAGGCAGGCCCTGGTCTGGACTGCACTGGGCAACGGGCCACAAGGTTTCGAGGACCCTAGGACAGGAGCCACCTCTTCCTGCCCTTTGAGGCACGGATGGGTCTGGAAGAGGCGCCCAGCCACGGGGCTCGAGGCCTGCACACAGCTCAGCAGACACCAACAGAGCTCCGGCCTGGCGTAGCCCAGCCTGGGAGACCCCTCCAGAAGGAAGGAGGAGCAAGGGCATGGGCTGGACGGTGGCCGCGGAGGGACTGTCTGTGTCAGATGGTCTGTGTCCGTTTTCACCTCCTGTGCTTACGGCCTAGCTCCAAGGAGGAATGGGGTACTGGGTATTTGTCATCTAAACGGGACACTTGTCACCATAACCACACAGGGACAGCAGGCAGAGGCCAGGACTTAGCCAGACCACTGGAAGTGCAGCCACACACATCCCCCCAGAAGGAGGTCGGCTGAGGGTTGCCGCATGGACTTGGGGGCCCCTGGGGAGCAGGAGGGGCTGCAGCGTGGCACAAGGGGCTCCTCTTACCCTTGGGCGTGAGGTACATGGAGTACCTCTTCATGGTGTCAGGTGTACTCCACTCGCTCGTGTAGCTGTTTGTGTAGTTGTTCATGTAACGGTGGTCCCCGCCTGGGAAGGAGAGAGGCTGGCTCAGCTCGGGGGCAGGTGGGGAGGACGAGCTGGCCCCAGGGACATCCCGGGGCTCGGCTGAGTCAGCCCCCAGCTCCCTCTTGCATTCCTAGGGGAACCCACGGTCTGTGACCCCGATGACTGTGCCACTCTGCTGGGCATCCACTCTCCTCTTGAGCTCCCGGTGGAGACAGGGGCAGGGTCTGCACTGAGCCACCCCTCCCCCACCCCAGGTGCACAGCACTTTGCAGCTCCCAGCTGCTGGCCGTATCTACTGCTTATTTCATCCGTGCATCCACTCCGGGCAGGTATGAACATCTCCGCGTGAGGCTCAGGGGGTGAGGGAAGCAGCTTGCCCAGTGTCGCGTGCTAACCACCCCGACCCCTGCTTCCTGGCTCAGGCCCAGCACTGCTCCCAGGATCCAGACAGCTGAGCCAAGGCTGCAAGGGGTCACCCACCTGCAGATCCCCAAACCGGGACAAACCTGCGTCTCGACGCTCAACTCTCCCCTCCACTCTCCACTCACTACTTCCCCATCTACTTTCTCCACCCTGCCCTCTCTTCTGTTCGAGAGCAGGAAGGAGCGGCTCAGCCCTCGGCCTCCATTCCCACCTCCTGGGCTCACGGCGGGCACTCTCACAAAACACAGGCCCCCCTAGATGCTGGCCCAGACCCCTGCCCTACTAAGCCCCGGATGAAGGTGGCCTGGTTCTTCTTAGCCTCTGGGCCAGCGAGGGTGGACTGAGTCTGTGGGTTGGTGGGCAGGCAGGCATTAGGGGAGTGGGTGCCCACACCCAGATGTGAGTCACAGGCCACCTTTCCCCTGTCTCCTACAGCTAGCACCCTCCCAACAACAGTGCAGCAGTCACAGGGGAAAAAAAAAAAAACACAGAGCCAGAAGAGCCTCCCCAGCTGCCCCAGGCACAGGTGCAGGGCCACTGAGTCAGCAGCACCTATCCCTGCCCCTGGCTGCCGTCTCTTTGCTCATCTCCCACAGGACGCAAGGCCGCACCTGCACAGAGGTCATGGCCAGCGCCGTGGGGACCTGGAAATGGGACAGGCAGCAGCTGGGGAGCTGGAGAATTCCTGCCCTAGCTGGATTCCACCTGCTAGGTCTGCATCTTCCCAGGTCTGGCCGGACCACAGCTACAGGGCTCTCCCACCAGGTCTGTGCCCCAGGGCCCATGATCATCGCACCCCTAAGTGCCCCTGGATGGGGGGGGTGGCAGTGCCACCAGCGGCAGCACAGCAGCTTCCCGGCTGAGAAGGCACGGACGACTGGAGAGCAGAGGGTGAGCCCATTGCTGCCTGCTGTCTAGCTGTCTGCCCTCAGAAAACATGCAAAGATGCATCCCCAGCCTCAGCCTTCTCATCTGTAAAATGCGATGCACCCCGCAGGGAAAATAAGGCCGTGTAAGTGAAGAGCTTAGCACGGCGCCCAGCATGCAAGGAGCAGTCCATCACTGTCAGCCCGTCACTGTCACCATTAAGATCATCGCTATTGTCATTAGGAGGAGGAGTCCAGCATCTGAGTGCTATCGGGAGCCAAATGATTGTCTTGCCGAAATGGCTTCTGTGTCCCCAGGTGTGATGGAATGTGCCCTTCATTTCAAGGGACGCTGTGTGATAGCACCATCACTCAGATACGGGAGTGCTTCAGAAAGTCCCTGGGGAAATGGGATGAAAAGACCAGGAGCGGGGGCTGGCATCGTGGCATAGGGGGTGAAGCCACCGCCTTCGACACTGGCATCCCCTACGGGCAGCGGTTCGGGTTCCGGCTGTTCCATTTCCACTTTAGCTCTCTGCTGATAGGCCTGGGAAAGCACTGGAGGATGGCCAAGTGCTTGGGCCCCTGCACTCACATGGGAGACCCAGAAGTAAATTCTGCTTTTCAAACAAATAAATCTTTGAAAAAAAAAATAAATAAAAGACCAGGAGCCTTTTCCATGGGCCTTTTGAAGACCCTTCTTTCTGCACATTTCCACCTGCCTCTTGTCCCCAATCCCTGGAGACCAGACCGGCGTCTTTGGGGTGCCCATGGCTTGGAAGTCGTTACCTGGGCTGCCCTGTCAGGCCCCATGCTGGGCCAGGGCCACAGGGTAGGGCCTTGGGACAAGTGCCCAGACTGGAGGCCCTCCAGGGACAGGGCGGAAAAAGACTTTATGGCTACTTTCTCGGGTTCAGTGGGAACCACATGACTCAGGAGGGAAGCTGACCTAAAGGGAGCTGCTGAGCCACAGACACGCTGCGTCCCACTGTCCCCAGCCCAGTCCAGCCTCTGAACGCAACACGGCTCAGCACAGCCATGGGGACAGGCAAGCTCTTCCTGCGAGGTCGTGTCGAGTGGACCCCGGCTGAGACAAGTGGCAGCGTCCCCTAATCAGACATGGGTTTGAATCCTGCCCCTCCCTGAGTGTGAGGGACGACGCCCAGGGAGAAGGCATTTGCACTCCGCTGCAGAGGCCCCTAGAAGCAGCGGCATAACTATGGCAAAAATTCAGTGTGCAGCTGGGGCCCCTGAATCCTCGTCCAAACACCCTGGGGCGGAGTGCTGTCCAGTGAGGGGCCCTGCAGGCACCGGGAAGTGACCATGGCCTTGGGGCCCGTGCGCCGAGGGGACCCACCGTTCTCCATGTGGTTCCTCTCGATGAAGTTACGGCTCAGGTCCGCCTTGCACATCTTCTCGACGTGGCGCATGCACACATTGAGCAGGTCGTCCTTGAAGTTGCCCAGTGACTGTCCCAGGCCCTCCCCCTCCAGCAGGACGTGGTAGGTGGGCAGGGGCGGGGGCAGAGAATAATTGCTCATCAAGGCGCCAAATTCCTAGCGAGAAAGGGAAGAAGCCATTAACTTCCCGGTTCTTGGTGAGCTCTGTAAGAGAGTTGGTGCTGAGAGCCGGAGGGGCCAGGTTCCAGACCTGGCTCTGCTCCCTGCCAGGCCCCTGGTCCCTCCCTGATGGCACTAGCATTCTAGAATGTGACTCCGTGGTCCCCACTTCCACACGGGGTGCAGCATGCCTGCCCCTGAGGACTTGCTGAGAGTGACACAGGTGGGGAGAGCCTTAAGAAATACAAAGAGCTACTAGAATGTTCTGGCTCAGCCACGGGTGTGCAAGGGGGCTGTATTTCCTGCTCCGCATGCCTGGCTCGGTCCTGCCTCTACACCTCTGAACCTCTCACTTCCTTCCCCCTCACTGGAGAATCTCCCCCCCTTCTCAAATCCTAAATGGCCTTCGAGACCCAATACAAACTCCGCCTCCTCCACAAAGCCACCCTGCTTGCCTTTCTCTGAGCTTCCAGGGCACTTATCGCCGGAGCCATATGCTTTATCATTTAATTACACCTCTTGCTATATTGTTCTTTAATTGTACAGGTCTTATCTTCTCAGCGGGACTGCAGCTGCTTAGGGCAGAAACCATGTCTTAAACTCTCTATTCACACTGCACCTAATGGAATACTGGACACCCAGGAGTAGCCAATACATCTTAGCCAGTGGAAGGATGGGTGGGTGAATAGACAAACAGGCCAGATCAGAGATAACAGGCACCGCTCAAACACAGTTCTCCCCGTAATCAAAGCAGGTATTGCTAATCGATCACAGAACTCTTTCCTACTGAGCCTGGAACACTGTTACTACATATCAATTGAGGTTGGTACAGGTGACATTTGTATGCCATCTTCAGAGTAGCTAGGAGATTGGGTTGGATGGAACATGTGAAATGGACCATCGGAATGGAGCTCGGATGGATAGATGGATGGATGCGTGGATAATGGGTGAGGGTCAAAGAAAGGGACAGAGGGGAGCGCAGAGGGCCGAGTGGTGGGGAAGGCGCTGTCACCTGCAGAAACAGCACCGAGTCGCTGATGCTGTGCAGCTGCTCCCGGATCTGCTTGTCCTCGTGCAGCACTTTGGCCCTCTCATCGAGCGCGTCCACGATCACTTTCACTTGGTCCACGGCGTCCTGCTCCCGCTGCTCCAGGGCGGCCCTCACTTCCTCCTTCTGCTTCTCCAGGTCCCGCACCAGCTCCCGGAAGTTCTGCTCCAGGATGGCCTTCTCGTTGGTGGTGAAGCTCTGGGTCCACAGGCAGGGGAGGGGGAAGAGGGCTTCAGTCGGAGGAAAAACTCCCCAGTGGTGCACCTCACTCGACTCCCAGCGTGGGATCTGGCCCCCGTGGCCGGAGATGGCCAGGAAAGTCTACAGTCTCCCTTCCTTATCCCTGGGGGCTCCTTCCCCTGGTGGGCGGACGTGAGCCATCATGCCACACTTGAGTGACTTCCGGATGGCCCAGACATGAGTCAGGGAGTCCTCACCGGAACCCCAAAAGAACTAAATACCATTCAGAAAGTAAGCCGACTGGCTGCCCATGGGGCCAGGGCCGAGTGGATGGATGGTCTCAGAGTGTGGTCTGTAAGCTCGCAAGCCGTGGCAGACACACATAGCCACCCTGGCACAGGGAGAGGAGACAGGGCCTGCGCCTGGAAGCTGGGCAGTCAGGTGGGCAGAGCAGACAATGGATGGCACAGTGGAAGATGTGGATGCTGTAAAATGAGTTCTTAGGTGGCAGAGGTGATCTCAACTGTGCCAGAGGGATACAGAGAAGAATGGAAGGGAAAAGCTAGTGTGGGATGCTGGGGCCCAGGCCTGCAGGGCCGGTGGGCTGGGGGCACTCACCTTGATGCGGTCTTTCTCCTTCTGCCACTTCTCAGCTTCATCCTCAATCTCAATGATCTTCAGTTGCAGCTGCTCCTTCTGCAGTGACAGCTCCGTCTGCAGGGGAACAGCCAGGTGTGGGGACGTCAGGAGAGGGGCGCTCAGGCAGGCTGCAGCGCCCACCCACTCAGCCCTCACTTGGCAGCCATTCACCCGGGCCTTGGACACGGCAGGCAGGGTGCCAGTAACCAAGGATCCAGCCACTGGTCAAACGCCATCTCGCTGTATTCTCAGACCCTTGGGGCAGGACCTCCTAGCCTTGACCTTACAAGGGGTCCCTGGCCCCTCCACCCAACGTGAGCAGGAGAGAAGCTCATGGATGGGGTTCTTGCTCCTTTCCATAATGGACCCGGGCCATTGGAGAGACAGAGAAAGGAGACCCAGCCCAGTCCAGTCTAGCCCAGGGAGTGTCTCGTGGCAATAACAGTGTGCAACATGTCTGTCGCATGACGTGGGGCCCGTGTTGCAAGCAGGAGCTGGGTTGCCGGCGGCATGGACTCCGTCTGGGCAGGCACAGCCATAAACTTGTTTATGGGAAAGGGAGCATGTTCTGCAGTCTGGTAGACAGGGACTTGTGCCCAGGGTCTCTGGGGAAGGAGAAGCTCTGGGAGCCCTGGGCTGTTGGTGGGCTGACAAGGGGGTCAGTCGGGAGTGTGCTGGGATGTTGGGCCTCCTGGCCAACCTTGCCTTCCATGCTGGCCCAGGCTCTTCCCTGAAAAGCAGCTACAATGGTGGCAAAAGGGGCCATGGGAAGTTAAGCCCAGTGTCATTCGGCCAGGTTACGATGCATCTCTTCTGTTCTGCTGGGCTCCTCTCCAAGGCTCTCAAAGCCCCCTCAGCATGAAGACGGGTGGGAGAGCCCCACTTGACAGTCTTGGCACAGGGACTGGCATACTCTGCCCACCCCCGCTGGGCTGTAAACGCAGAGTTCCACCCCTTCCTCCAGCCGTCCCCTTGGGGCACCCTCAAGGACAGTCAAGGTGAGGGAGCCACAGGCCACTAGGAATGTGAGCACCGTGGAGAGACGCATGAGCAGCAGAGAGCTCCCCATGCAGCTCCTTGTGCGCATCCTGCCAGCCCAGGGGGTGCTGGGGCACCTGCCACAGGCATCCAGGGAAACTAGCCAATGGTAGGGAGCGTTTGCCTGGGTTCCTTGGACACAGTGTTCCAAGGATGGGGAAGGAAGAGAATGGGAGCCACAGAGCTCGCCAGACACAGCCCCGAGTGCCTGGCCCGCCCACCTCCTCGCACTCTGGTCAGGCTTTGAGACTCCAGGTTGCTCCCTACCCCGCCTGCGGTGAGCTGGAGAGCCCACGGCATGGAAAATGCCGTCACCAGGGAGGAGACAGAGAGAACAAGGAGCTGAGGGTGGGGATTTGGCCTGGTCTCGGAGGCGGGCTGGGGAGCAGCCAGCAGGCCATGGGCACGATGGTGGGAGGGCAGAGATCAGAGCGTGAGACCCCACTGCAGGCGCTGGGGGCCCATCCGGGCACTGTCAGAGGATTCAGAGCAGGGAGCCTGAATCTGAGGGGTGCAGATCCGGCAGCCCCAGGGGCCCTGAGGGGCCATGGCCTGGGCGGTGGATCTGAGGCCCCAGGATTAGACCCAGAGTCTGTACCGGGCACCTCCTCTTCTTGGAGGCCCCCTCAGCCCAGGAGGACAGCCCTGCAGCTGCAGGGTCCTTGCCTGGCTCAGGGCCGGAGGAGTGGGCACCTGGGCTTCCCGCCCCACCTCACACCCCAGAGCGAGGTCTGATGGGAAGAAAAGTGGAGAACAACGCGCAGCCCCTCCTGCCTCAGCCCTGGGCCCTGGCCCCACAAAGATCCCGGTGTGGATGGGGAAGGCCCGCACTGCTGTGAAAGGAGCCGTGGGGGCTCCAGAAGGGGGCTCGCCCAGAGCACAGGGGGTGGACCCCAACAGCTGCAGCCTGGTTTCCAGCGCCCATAGGAAGGAAGCCTTCGAAGCCCCCCAGTGCCACAGTGCCCTGGGTGCCCCATCTGCTCTGTGGAGGGAGTAAGAGCCTGTGGGATGGACAGGGAAAGGGGAGCCCCCAGAAAGCACCGGGCACAGAGCGGCACAGAGGGAAGAGCCGTCCCCGTTGACCCTGTGAGCAGTGGTACAGTGCTAGCTGGGCTGTCAGGAGCCGTGGGGTCAAGGTCACAGGTGAGGAAAGGTCACAACAAGGCGAGCATGGAGAGAAGAATCCGGAGAGACGAAGGGGATACTGAGCAAGGGGCTGGGGGACGCCCTGAGGCTTAGACCGATGGAGCATGCGGGCCTAGGGCAGACAGAGGTCAGCCCCCTGGGAGTCCCTCATGCATAAGAGAGCAAGGCAAGAGGGCGGCAGGCCAGCTGAGGTGTGCAGATGAGTGCACCCGGCACCTGGCAGGGAGGAGGAGGAGGGGAGGCAGCTGCTGTGCAGACACGGGAGGGCAGGGTCAGCAGTGGAGCCGAGCTGTCTGCGGCAGTGGGCGGAAGAATGGTTGGGCTGGAGGCTGGAGGCTGGAGACCAGCCCTCTGGTTTCTGCAGGGCACTGAGGAAGTCAGACCCTGGCTGGGCGTGGGCACAGCTCCCGCAGCCCGCCCTCCAGACCAGACTTAGGGCCCGGCAGGCTCTGGGAGGGGGTCAAACGGGAGCTCTTGCCACCGTCCTTCTCAGCTGTGGGACAAGTCCCACCCCCACTCCCACTCCCTCTAGGGTGCACCCAGTATCTGGTCAGCTCTTGGTAGTTCTTCCGGTACCAGGGGTAACAGAACACGGTCGGTCTCTGCTGGGCTCTCCTGCCACTCAAGGGGGAGAAGGAAAGGCCCCATGCCCACTGAGCGTCTGGTATGCACCAGGCTTTGTCCCTAACCTGCACAAGCTCCCTGGGCAGGTGCGTGCAGCATCCCCACTTCCTGTGCAAGCTAACCAGCCCTGCCTGCTGGCTCATGGGTGGACACAGGGAGGCCAGCCCCAAAGTCAGGGCTGCAATCCTGCTCTGTGGCTGTAGAGGGCGCTCTGGGGGCCGAGGCTCTAGGCTGTCCCTAGGCCATTGACCATCTGTCCTCTTCACTCCTGCTCGCCTCCCCTGGCTTCTTCCCCTCCCTTCTCTCCTCCTGGAGAATGTGGTTGAAGGCCCTGAGGTCTGCCCCTCCCTCCCTCCCACAGCCCCACCCCTGCTCACACCCCTGCCTTCCTTCCTCCCACTCCCGATCCTTCCTTCTCCCTGCCCAGGCCTGTCCTGCCCAAAGCCTCCTTTGTTTGCTTCTCCCACTCCCGTCTGCACGCCTCTCACTCTCCAGGATCCCCCAGCCCTGGAGAGGCAGCGGCTTCCCTGGTGGCGCCTGGGCCTGGACCAGATCTTCAGGTGGGGCCCTACCTCTGCGCTTACCTGCCGGCCCTGCTCCCGGGGCGGCGAGTTCCTCCCAGGGTCTGAGCCAGCCACTTGGGCCGTCAGCTGTGACATTTGCCAAATGAGCCAATTAATTGCCAAATTTGTACTTTCAGACAAATGGTAATTATCTGGATAAGAATCTGAAACGGGACAGATCTCCCCATTTCCCCTCGGATGGCAGGCAGCACGGTATCATCCCTCAGTCGGCTTGATTGGCGTCTGCCGTTCCTTCCACTCCCCCACGGCCTCGTGCTGGCCAGGGGCGAGTGGAGAGAGAGGGGCATCACCCTGGCACCCCAGACCAGCGCTGGGCCCTTGAGGATTTCAGATTCCCAGCCAGGCTCCTTGTAGGACCCCCAGGGGAGACATTCATGACCACAGACCCCAGCTCCTGTCTCCCTGAATCAAAGTACCCAGGGCAGGGCCTGGGGATCTGCATTGTCTCAGTTCATGGGGGATTCTGGCCTGGGGACTGCTGTTTGGGACCCGGTGGGCTTGATGGCCCCAAGATGGCCCTTCCAGTCCTGCAGGGACACAGGTGGACCACTGTGGAGAGGAACCTGGGCTCTGCTACCCCAGAGCACCGTAAGTCATACAAACCTCCTGGCAGCTTGACGCCTGTTTCTCTGTCTATAAAACCTGTGCCGTAAGCGCCACCCCAGAGGGCTGCCATCAGGGATGACCATGCCAGCACCCAGCCCTGCGCCTGGCCCTTGGGTGTGCTCCATAGGGACGAGCGGCCAGCTGCCCGTCAGCCGTCCCCTTCCTACCCTGCTTCCGGTCTCTGTATCTCGTTCCTTGTTTCCTATCAGCACCCAAACAGGTCTCCCCACCTCCCTGCTCAGGTGCTCCCCAACCTTTAGCCTGGTCCTCTTCCCGAATCCCTGTCACTGATGGCCGCTGGCAAGCTTCCTGCCCAGACCAGCCAGCTCAGAAACTCGAGGGCCAGGGCCTTCCCTGCCCAGCAGCCCGGCGGCCCAGCCCTCCTGAAGCTTTGGGCAACAAGAGGAGAAACACAGCGTGGGAAGAGGAATGAGCTGAGCCGAGTGGTGGGGCGCAGAGGGGGCTGAGCTCCCCGCAGTGACGCTCACGTCTGTGTCCTTGGCATGCGCTTCACTGTGCAGCATGGCATTCCCCAATGCCCAGGGGCGCCTGGCGCACACAGCTGTCCACATCCCAGCCTGCAGCAGCAGAGGGCTGTGAGGTGGAGAAAGGGATGCTGGGACCCGTTTTCAGCTCTCCACCTAACCCAGCCTGGGAAACGCCCAGCGACAAAGAAGCATGTGTTTGGGACTGCTTGTGACACTGGGGTAGAATGGGTCGCATCCCCACCTGGGGTCCTGCAGAGGAGGGGCCATCATGTAGCCTCAACAAGTGGCCTTTTCCCAGCACAGCCTCTGCCGTGAGGCCCAGGTAAGCCCCCGCAGTCACAAGTGTCACCTACGGTCTCAGACAACTAAACCCAGACAGGTCTGCGTAACCTCACCGGGGCCTTCACCCACAGGCCTGCAGAACAGGTTCTGCACAGGCTCCTTGCAACCAGCTGCATGTGGGCTGATGTTTGGGTCTGCAGGTGATGCCTCCAGATGATGCCAGGATTGGCACGCTCCTTCACTGGGTTCCATCGACCCCTGGCCCTGCTCAGAAAGTCCCCACGTCCGAGTCCCAGGAAAGCCAGGCCAAGACAAACAGCCAGGCTCCAGCTCAGGCTCCTTGGCCCCGCTCTTCCTCCCCTGTCCCTGTGCTGGAGGTGCACACATGTGCACATGCGCACACACAGAGGCTGCCCCAAGCTCTCACCTTAAATGACTCCAGCGGATCAGGCACCCTTTCCTAAGGCACACGTATCAGAATCCCACCCTCTCAACGCTGCTGCCCTGAGACCCTCTCAAACCTGGGATGAGGACGTGGGGGGGCTTCTCTCTTCCCCTGGGCCCACGCCTGCACCTGCAGGTGGGGGAGGAGACCCAGATGATTGCTGACCCTCCTGCGGGCCCAGCATTCTGTCCCCAGCAATTGGATGTTTACCTACAGCTGTTCTGCGTAAGTGGGTGGGGGCGCCCCAGTATTGTTTACGCGACTGGGCTCTGCCTCCTGACCTACAATCGTGAGTCCGCAAGGGCAAGGGCTCCTACAGCAGCCCCCGCACCAGAACGTGAACTCTTGAGTCTGGGGCCCAAGACCCTCCGGCCCCCCAGATCCACCTACTCGGGGCACCCAGGCTGTTCTGAAGCATTGATGGAGATCAAATCTGGGGCCAAACCCTGCACAGGAGAGCAACAAGAGTTCACCTTGCTTGCGGTGCAGGTGGACACCTGGAGCCTTGGCCCTCTGAGCACCTCTTTGCTCCCTCCACACCCTGGGGCCCTCAAAGTCATTTCCAAAATGCTAGGGCTCCTGGGGAGGAATCTGAAAACCAACACTGCCCCGCCCCTTAGCTTCCTGTCCAGGGAAACTGAGCCTGAGAGAAGGGAAGAGCCGAACCCATCAGCCTACAGCTACTTAGGGGCAAAAGCAAGAACTGGGACTTGGCCACATCCCCAGACGCCCCGTCTGAGCCTCTGCTGCTGGAGATGAAGATGGCCAGCCCTCGATGTGTCTGGACCCCCGAAGTGAGCTCTCTCAGAACGGGCACCAGGGCCCCTCCGCATCCGACTCGCAGCATGAAGCTTAAAGCCAGGTTGAGGTCACAGGGCAGGGGGGCTGGGCCGAATGAGGCTCTGGAAAGGACCTGGAGCCTGCTCCCATCTCTAGCCCACGCCTCCTGCCCAGCAGCCGAGCGGGAGGTGCAGGGAGGGAGTCCCCAGCACACCCGTGGTCAGGAAGCCGGGCAGCCCCAGTGTGAGGGGTGCAGAAGCTCTGAGTGCCCTGCGCTGGCTGCCGGGAAGCTCTGCCCCTGGGGAGGCTGCCCCCCCCCCCCCGCAGGGAGATGTGGAGCCGTGGGGGCGAGTGGGCCGGCATCTGTGGGGCAGGGAGCGGCAGCCACTGCGGGGGCCCTTCGCCCAAAACGCCTGCCCCAGGTGTGCCGCATCCACAAGCCCGCACTTGCTTCTGCTCCTGCCCACAGACATACAGGCACAGTCACAGGCACGGGACTCGCGGAAGCATACTTACACGTCACACACGCAAAGCCGTGCGAAAATCCATGCACCTCCTTTAACACCCACAGGCATACAGCACGCACACACAAAGTCCACAGGGATAGGCGCGTCCACGTGCATCACACACACAAAGCACACAGGACCCGGCTGAGGGGAGGACAGAGGAGGCTGTGGGGAAATTCAGGCTGCTGCACTGACTGTGCAAGGTGCAGAGCCAGCCCCCTACCCCCAATTCCCTCCTTCTAGCATCTTCCCTCACCCCAGGGGCCAGATCTGCTCAGATGGGAATTCTCTCTCCCTTAAAAAAAGGCAGGAGTGGAGGGAGAAGATGTACCCTGGGCAGGTGGAGTATGGGCATGGATTCTGCACCGCGGGGTCTCGCTCTGTGGCCCCACTCGAATTTATCCGACACCATGAGCAAGCCTCCAGGCTTTTCCGAACCTCTGTCGGCTCATCTGGGAAACACCCTGTCCCCCGAGGCCTCAGGGATTGGAGGTGGGGAGGCGGCACCCTTGGCCTCCAGCCCCAGGGCGCAGAGCGGGACGGGCACTGGAGGAAACCCCGGCAGCGGTGCCCAGGGCCCCGTGGGTTACCTCCTTCTCGGCCTTGGCCTCCTCCACCGTCACGGTGCTGTGGTTCTTGTGCTCCTGGAACATGCAGAGGTAGCAGATGCAGGTCTGGTCGGTCTGGCAGAAGAGCTCCATGGTCTTGCCGTGCAGGGGGCACTTGCGGGCCTCGAAGTCCCGGATGGGCTCGAGCAGCTGGTGGTCGCGGAAGGCGGCACCCTCCAGGTGGGGCTTGAGGTGCAGCTCGCAAAAGGAGGCCTGGCACACCAGGCAGGACTTGACGGCCTTCTGCTTGTTGCCGATGCACGAGTCGCACAGCACCTCCTCAGAGCCTGCCTTGGACCGCAGCAGGAGGCCCGTGTCGGCCCGGGGGGAGCTGTTCCTGCGGCCCTCTCCCGGCTCCATGATGGACACAGCGGGCTTGCGGGCCTCCGAGAAGATGGACTTGCGCAGCTCTCCCTTCTCGGCAAAGGTGACTGGTGGCTTCTTGGCGGCACCAAGCTGCAGGCCGGCGTAGGGTGACCGCCGGCCCTCGGCAGAGTCCATGCTGAAGTAGCTGGAGCCCTTGTCGTCCACGGAGTCCACAAACTGGATGATGGGCCTCCGCCACTCGGAACCCGAGAACAGGGCGCTCTTTCCTTCCGCGGCCTTCAGGGCGCTGCCCAGGCCCTTGCCCTCGGCCGCCTCCCCGCTGTGGCCGTTGGTGGTCTTGGCGTCCTTGCCATCAGTCTTGGTGCCGTTCTCCAGGCCGCCACTGGGGCCCTGTGGGCTGCGGGAGTCCCTGGCTTCTGGGGTGGACCCGTTGCTCCTGGAGGCGTCTGCAGCTTCCATCCCGGGGCACTGGGCTGCGCTGTGTCGGGCTCTCTGGGCTGCAGGGGAGCTGACTTTGCTGGCGGGCGCCTGGGCAGGGAGTGGGGCAGGCAGCCACAGGACCGGGAGACACACCTGCGGGAGGAGGAGCAGGGCGGGGAGGAGCAGCAGCCAGCAGCCAGGCACAACGGGCCGTGCGGGCGGGGAGAAGCAGGCGGCTCCCACAGCCAGCAGAGCGGCTAATTACACAAGGGCCACGCCCCACACATTCATAACTAACCTGGATTTTTTTTTTTTAAGAAGTGGGATTTTTTTTTCTCCCCAGCTTAATTATTTTCCCCAACTCAGCAACCTGTCGGTCTGCTTCCGTCTGAAGTTCATGCTTGTCACCAGGGATGTGGGGAGCTGGGCAGGCTTAGTGGGGCCAGAGGCCCCTGGGGCATAGGGTAGGTGTCTGCAGCGGCCCACGGGACACTGGGCCACTAATTGGGTCACACAAGCCAAAGCAGCCTAGTAATTTGTGGGCCTGGATTTCGGAGCAGAGATTCACCACCTGGGGACAGACAGTAGGATACTGCTCACCTTAAGGGAAGGAGTTGGTTAAGATTTTGGGAGGCTGCAGAAGATGAGCCTCTGCCCAAGGGCTTCCCGGACAAGCTATCTGAGCCCCGAGGCAGCAGCTGGGATGCCCTTTGCTAATAGATGAGGAGGCCAAAGCGATACCACGCTGGCCAAAGTCAAGTGCCAGGGCTGGCTTTGAACCCCAGACCCCTGAGATTTCATCAAGAGCCTTTCCTGGCTCTGCAGCACCAACAGGAAGCTCAGAGACCTTGGGGGTTTCTGCCAGGGCAGGTCAGAACCTGCTTGGGTTCCAAGGACAGAGACCCAGGAGTGAGGGGGCTCCAAGCCCCGCCTGGCCGGGTGGTTAGGTCCTCAGATCCAGGCTCTCACCTGTCTCCATAGCAGGTTCACTAGATGACTCAGGAAAACCCTGCCCACCCCTCTGGGCCAGGCCATGGGTGATGCCCTCCCAAAACAGGCCAGTGCGGTGTGGCATTCAGGTCGGCGAAGCACTGAGCCCTGTAGCTGTGACCCTCCTCCAAATCAGACTTCTGGGAGGAAGGTGAGGAAGGCCTCACCAGCCACCCCCACCCCTGCCTCCACCCCCTCAGCTCTTGCACCTCCAGACGGGGACCCACTGCCAGGGTCCTGGACAGCTGGCACCAAGTTCAGGGCTGCATCTCTCCCAGGTTAGGCTGGACAGGGCAGGGCAGACAGTGGGTGCGGCTGGAGAGGCAGGTTCTGAGCCATGTGGAGGGGAGTGGGTTTCCCTCCTCCCCCTCGAATCTAGGTCAGGCGCTGCCCCCCCCCCCCCGCGTGCCCGCCCACCCCTTCGCTCCAAAGGCTGAACAACTAATCCTTTGCAATAACAGCCCCTGGGAACACGGGCAGAGACGAGCCTGGCTCACAAAGCAGGCTGAGTTTTAAAAGGAGGTGTATGGGGTGGTGCTGGGGCGGGGCGTGCCGGCTTCTCAGCAGAAACACCCCTCCCAACGGAGGTCTCTGCACTCAGCCCCACCGCAACCCATCTCCTCTCCTCTAAACTCACTGCTGAGTTTCCCAAGCGCTTAAGGGGATTCCTGGGGTGGGAAACCCCCTCTCTAAGAAATCAGGAGTCTGGGGGGAGAGGAGGAGAGAGAAGTGTTGTCCCAGTGTGCCAGGTGGACATGCCCCTCCCTCCGCCCCTGCAAGAACAGGCTATGAGCAGAAGAGTCCAGAGAAGCAGCAGCAAAGGAAAACCAGAGAGTTCTGGACCCAGATCTGATGTCAGTGCAGACTGAGCTGCACGGGGAGGACCCAGTGCGGACTGAGCCGGGAGTTGCACGGGGAGGCTTCTGCCTGCCCGCAGAGTTCACGCACCTGCCCTCTGGAAATTGGAAGCAACATTTTGAGCCTCAAGCACCTGTTAACACAGAGTAGCTTCTCAGAAGATGTTTCTGGACGGGATGATGAACACACAGAAGAAATAAGGGGGGGGGGTAGGCAGGAAGAGGAGAGGGCAGTGAAGAAAAGAAACAGGGAGAAAGAAGGAGACTCGCAGGTAGGTAGGAGAACGAGTGGATTGCAATGGTGTCCTAACAGAACCTAGCAACTGGCCCTTACGGGGGAAAGCTCCGTGTTTGCAGGGTTCGCCAAGGGTCAGTGTCAAGCTGCCAACCCGAGGCAGGCTGGGAAGGGACTCGGCCAGCTGGCTGGCCTGGGCCAGTGGGAGCCTGCTCCAGCACACGCCGGAGGACTGATGGGTGGGGACTGCAGAGAAGTGGATTGTGGGAGGGAGGACAGGTGGGAAGGGGGGTGCTGGAGAGCACAAAGCCGACGGCCTGTCACAGGGACGTCCCTCTCCGGAGGCTTGCCCTAGGACCCCAGCCCGCGGGACGGTTTGCTCCTCCCCACTCCTCTAACTCCCTGCCTGGCCTGCTCAGTGCTGTCACATTCACACCTGTCTGGTGTGTGTCCTACCGTGGGACACTGACCACACAGAGGGCTGAGAGCACCTGCCGCATCCGGGGACTCACAGCGTGGCGGGGAGGCAGGAAGTGAATCATCTGAATTTGGCGTGAGCGCTGGAGGAGAGAAAAGTGTGTAGGAGGCTTGGATTGCCCAGGGCCAGGGGTGCCCTGCACGGGCTGAATGCAGGCTGGCTCCCCTCCCAGGCTGAGTGCCCAGAGGGTCCTCCCCAGCCAGGCAGGGGTGGCCTTGCTTCTGTTGAGTTCTTGGCCTGCGCTGGGTGACAGCGTTTTGGTCTCTGCGGGTCGGGCCACAGGCTCATGTCCTGTGGGAGCCTCTCCCGTTAAAAGCCTGGAGAAGGCAGAGTCCTCTGGAAAAGCCTAGGATCCAGGTCCTACAGAGAGCTCAGAGGAGACGGCTGTCCCCTCCTGGCTGCCTGGAGGCAAGGATTTCATGCCTCAGGCCCTGAGGTCTGGGGGGCACATCAAGCATGCAGAGCAGCCCCCCCCAGGCCCACCACCCCGGCACTGCCATTTGTGTTCCCCAAGGGGCCCGACCCCACTCAGCCCTCACTCAGCCCTGAATCCAAGAGGTACAGGTTCCACAAGAGGGCATTTCCATGCAAAGTGGCCGGTGTCCCCAGAGGCCGCCACACCCACCCCTGAGGCTGAGAGAGGCAGACGGGCTAAGAACCTGGAAACAAAGAAGAGGGAGCCGTCCCCATCGCCTGTCCTCCCTGTGGTCTAGCTGAAAGTGTTCCTGCTGCCACGGTTCTCTCTCTGCTCCGCGAACGTGGGATTTGACAGGCTGCCAGCCTCTGCCTCATCGAGAGGGGAGACGGGCTGGCAGGTGTTGCTTCCAGGGAAGGCTCCCACCTCTCTCCAGGCTCCCTCCGACCAGCCGGCCCCCACCCAGACTCCGCCTCCCACGCCCACCTGAGCCAAGCCCAAGCATCCTCCCCGGCTTCTTTCACGAGGCATCTGGAAGCCATTCCCCTCCAGGCCGCTGGCCTTGATTCAGCGGGGTGGAGCGCCTCACCCACCCACGGTGGTGGCCCCATCACAGCGGATTCCGCCCCCAACCTTCTGCACATGAAAGAGGAAATACCCTTAACAGGAGAAAACTCCTCCGGCTTCCTCAGACTCCCAGGGCTGGGAGGGAGTGGCCAGCGGGTCCTTCCCTCTGCCGCTGGACAAGACTCTTTCTAGAAAGTCTTTTATCTGTGTTTTTAAAGGTCTCTGTGTCCTGTAAAAGACCGGTGAGGAGGACAATGTCACAGCCCGCTTCAGCCCTTCTTTCCGGGACTGATGGCTGCAGGCAGTTCTTCCTTGAGTCTAACTTTAAATACTTAGAAATGACAACTAACCACACTGTTGCGGGGAAGGTCCTAAGTCTCGGAGCCTGCCAAGGAGTCTCAGGTGCGAGGAGCCGCCGGCCTGGTTCTCATGCTCACGTGGTTCTTGGGACGTCTTTGTCCTTCTGGGCACCCCTAGCTACAGGCAGCAGCGGGAAGGCCGTGCTGGTCAGAACTTCATAGCAATAATAAAATACCCGAGGTCTAACTCTCGTTTCTGCTCTGCAACATGAAGGCATTAATCCTGAAATCAGAGCGCTTCCACTTCTGATCCAGCTCTCTGCTGTGGCCTGGGAACGCAATAGAAGATGGCCCAAGTGCTTGGACCCCTGCACCCACTTGGGAGACCCGAAAGCAGCTCCGGCTCCTGGCTTCAGATCAGTGCAGCTCTGGCCATTGAGGCCATCTGGGGAGTGAACCAGCGGATGGAAGACCTCTCTCTCTCTCTCTCTGGCTCTGCCTTTCTCTGTATAACTCTTTCAAATAAATAAATCTTTAAAAAAAAAAAAGAAAAGAAAAGAAAAAGAACTCTCTGGATTGAGAGGTGCCAGCCATTCCTGCCCTCAACACTCACTTCTTAAAAGTTCTTTAAAAACAACCCAGGAGTCAGCGCTGTGGTGTAGCAGGTAAAGCCACTGTCTGCAGTTCCAACATCCTATTTGGGTGCCAGGTTGAGTCCCAGCTGCTCCACTTCCGATCCAGCTCCCTGCTGTGGCCTGGGAAAGCAGTGGAAGGTCACACAAGTCCCCCTGCACCCACATGGGAGACCCAGAGGAAGCTCCTGACTTCAGATCAGCCCAGCTTTGGCTATTGTGGCCATTTGGGGAGTGAACCAGCAGATGGAAGATTCTCTCTCTCTCTCTCTCTCTCTCTCTCTGTCTTTCCCTTTCTCTATAACTCTCTCTCGCTCTCTCTCAAATAAATAAATGAATCTGAAAACAACAACAGCAACAAAAAACAAGGACCCATTTCTGCCTGCCAGGAAGGTTTCAGGCTTAGGCCTAGGAGGGCAGTGGAAGGAAAAGGAGCAAACACTCATGTCATGTCCCCCATGGGACAGGCAGGTCCCAGCCCCGGGGCACACAGGACAGGACACTGTCCCCACCGTCGAGGGCTCCTCGCCAGGACTCAAGCCGCGAGCATGCTCTCCCGCCCCAAGGCCGCCCCTTTGCTCTTGGCCCTGTGAGCACCCTGGGTCCCATGGGTGCACCCCTCACATCAGTTGAAAGGTCTCAAGAGTTAAAAACAGATTTTTGGAAAAGATAATCTGCCTTAAAATCCCGCCATCGCCTCCTGCCTGGGCTTCTAGGCAGTGGATCTGCCCTCCAAGTCTCAGAACTGTCGGCCCTGCCATCTTGGGAGCCAAACCCTGGGAATTCCCTCCTGCTCCTCAACACACAATGGGTTTACGTCCTGATAAACCCGGTGCAAGCTGAGGGTACGCTAAGCCTCCAAGGCAGTCTAGCCTTGCCTCTCTTAAGCTTGCACTTGGGGCCAGCGGTGTAGCACAGTGCTCTGAGCCGCCCCTGCAGTGCTGGCACCCCACATCCGAGTCCCGGCTGCTCCGCTTCCGATCCAGCTCCCTGCTAATGCGCTTGGGAAGGCAGCAGAAAATGGTCCAAGTGCTTGGGCCCCTGCCACCCATATGGAAGACCCGGATGGAGTTCCTAGCTTTGGATGAACCCAGGCTATTGAGGCTATCTGGGGAACGTACCAGTGGATGGAAAATCTCTCTCTTTCAGTCTCTCTCACTGTCACTCTGCCTTTCAAATAAATATCTCAAAAACAAAAAATGAACGTGTCAGAACACTTATACTCACCTCTAGTTGAGCAAAGTATCTAACACAAAGTCTACTTTATAATAAAGTGTTGAACTGCTCACGAACTGCTGGCTGGCTGGGACTTGCATGGAGTCTGTCAGTGAGAGAGGAGTCTCTAGCGAGCCTGTGGGCGCAGCCAGAACTGGGCGGGGGGCAGGGGGCAGGGGGCAGGTGGAGAGGTCAGGTGGGGAGAGCTCAGGAGAAGGGGCCCAGGGACTGTTCTCTCTGAGCCACTTTCCATGCCTACAGAATGAAGCTGATCCCAGCTCCCTGGCAGAACCGCTGGACGATTAGGAAGGAAAGGACTGTGGGTGGCTCGGCTACCAGAGCGGGCTGGGGAGTTTGGGATACATGTGTTGCTTTCAAGGGAAAAGGAGCAGGTTTCCCGGGCTGGGGGAGAGACGGGAGGGGCCCTGGGGAGGAGTGTCACCTCCTGCTGCCTGTCACCTCCCAGGTGCCTTCCAGCTCTGAAATCCCACAATTATAGGGTTGCATCTTGAGCTGTGAAAATAATTAAAGACTTGGAAAATAGGACCTGAGAGGAAAGGGTTAAAGGCACTGGGATTATTTCACCAGGAGAAGAGGTGGTTTAATAACACCCTTCTTCACCCAGGGCGGAGTGCTGAGACTAAGGCGCTTCTTGAGGAGCGGCTAACAGGCAGCTAGAGGGATTGAAGTCAGACTGCAGAAGGAAACTTGTGTCGCTTGGAGGTGAATTGTGGCGGGGGATGGATTGGATGACCCCCGGGTCTCCCCTATGCTGGTTAGATTATAGAAACTAATTGCCCCACAGCTGTGAAAGCTGGAGAGCAAACAGGCCCGGTGCGGGAGGCTGGCCCAGCCGCAGTCCACCTGCCCAGCCCTTGGGTGCAGGGAAGCCGCGAGGTTGCCAGGAGCCAATCAGAGGGAAGCCTGCGCTCTGGGCTTGCTCCTCAGGCTCCAAAGTGGCCACCCTCCCCACTCCTTCCACACACCAGGCAGGAAGGTGAGCGGTTCTGGCAGTGCTGCTCTCCCGGGATGGCATCAGGGAAAGGCGGATGGATGTGTGTGCGTCAGCCAAGCCCAGTGTCCAGCTCCAAAGTCCTGAGGAGGTGGCTGCAGATCAGCCCCTCTGTCCGCAGCTTCTCCATCCCCGTGGGCAGAGGGCGAAGCCTCGGTGAGGCCAGGGTCGGGCTCCCGACCATCAGAGGGGCTGGACAGACCCACAGCAATAAGCAGCCTTGCTGTCGCTACCCATGAAGCCTCCCCCACGTGCCAGGTGCTGCGCAGGATCCTCCCACAGCACCACGCAGGGGCACATGCTCACTGTCCGTCTTCAGCATGGGGCGAGGGAGACCCAGGGAGGGTGAGGAACCTGCCCAGGGTTGCAAGCTTAATAACTAGCAGGACTGGGTTTCGAATCCCGCCCCACCTGACTCTCCCTCTTAATCCCTTAAACAATGCTGTCCATTCTGCCCTTCTGCCTAAGCGTTCTCGACAGCTGTCCCCACGGTGGCTCTAGAAATCCTGTCCATGTTGCCCGTGACCCTGTAGCCTCTCCTCCCAAGGTCACCCTCAGCAGGGCAGTGCCTGACCCCAGGGGCCCACCCCGTTTTCCCCAGCTCAAGGCTGTGAGGACGCATCTGCTCCCCTGTCCCTGGCAGAGCCTGAGCCCAGGAACAGACCCCAGACCACCCCCCATGCATGCCCTCACTCAGAGGCAGAAGCAGTCCCTGGAATGCAAAGTGGGCAGGAGGCAGCCGCCTGGGCCCACAGAGACAGACAGCGTGAGTCACATGGAGTCTCCGCCCCAGTCACTGCCCCACGAGGAAAAAGGACAAGAGAGAGGGCCCCTTGGCCACCAGGTCAGCGCCATCCTGCCAGGCCATGTGTTGCTCCAGAAGACTCCCTGGGTCCATGTAGGAGTGTCCAGATCAGGGCGGGGGAGGGAGACGCAGGTGGCTGAGCAGGGGCCAGGCAGGGCGGCTTCTGGCAAAGAGGATGGCTCTCCGGGCCTCATCTCCTGGAGACCCTCCCCTCACACCCGAACTCTAGGCAGATGGACCTAAATGCAGCTCCCAGAAAGTCCTGCAAATGCGCGCTGCCCCAGGGCTGTTGCACATGCCCTTCCTGAATCTCCCCGCCCACCCTGGGTCTCAGCCTCATTAGCACTGCCTCCAAGAGCCACCACTTGACCTCCCCACTCCAGTCCAGGCTCCACACGCCCCTGCAGCATCCCCACATTCCCCAGGGACTGCCTGGTCACACTGCATAGCAACCATCTGTTTATTCCACTTACGCCACCAGGCCCTAAGCCCCGGTTGTCTCTATGGCCACGGCATCCAACACAGTGCCCAGAAGACAATGGGCGTTCGGTAGAGGTCTCTGGAGTCCATGGCTGATTAGAAGAGAACAAAGGCAAGAGCAGGCGGTAGGCAACTCGTGGGTTCTGTCCCAAGCCCTGGGGCTTCTGGAGCAGTGCCGGGCACCCAACTAATTCCCGGCCAGGATGAAGCAGGGTGCAGAGGCCGGCGTGCTGACAGTGCAGTGAGGAGTCACCCAAGTCGGTTGGGAGGCAAGGGGTTCAGGTGGAGGCCTGGGTGGGGCAGGGCTCTGGCAGGGAGGCAGGCCAGGGGGCAAGGCTGGGAACCGGCGTCAATGTCCCTCTAATCTAGAGTTTTCGGGGAAGCCAAGTAGAGGAGACAAGTCTGGGCCACAGCAGCCTGTCCATCCTGTTACAGGTGTGCTGGCATCCAGTGACAGCGCAGCAAAGCGCGGCCTGTCTCCTCCCTGATCAGCATCAGGGTGGCAGGGGTGCGGCAGGAAGCAGTACCCGGGGTGTCCCAAGCCCCTCCTTCCTTATTTCCCCCAGGGCTGGGTGGGGACTGTTGTCTCTGAGCCCCTCCGCAAATCTGGGACTGAGGGTGGACAGAGGGTAGGTGGGAAAGAGAAGCAAAGAGAGAGTGACGAGTGACGGGAAGGAGGAAAAGAATGCAGCAGAGAGAGCAAGAACAGGGGTGAGTAAGCGTGAGAGCTGAGAGCCGGGGCAGACCTCACCGGGAGCACAGGTGTCAACGCCTGCTCCGCACGCAGCCCACACAGCCCCTTCCCCAGCACCGTCTCCCACAAGCGCACCACAGCCCCGCCGGGGACCATTAGCCTTTTCTTCTCTCTTATTTTATTTCACGTTTTAGTATGGAGAACTTCAAAAATACACAAAGTCGATAAAATGGTATAATTGAAACCCCCGCGTACCCGTCAGCCTATTCTACAACCCTGCCATTGTGCCAGTCTCAGTTCTCCCTGTTGTCGCCAACGTGGTTCTCATTATTTTTTGACATGACTGTTTTTGAGGAAAACTTACAATACAGGCAAATGTGTAAATGTTAGCTATACAATGTGGATAAATGTTTGCATCCACGGAACCCACATCCCTGTCATAACATGATACATTACCATCCCGCCACCCACCCCCTCCGCCAACTCCTCTCATTGCTAGCTAGATTTCTTCTCCTACCCTAGAGCTTCACCCAAGTGCAATCCTGAAACGTGAGCCCCTGTGCACCTGCTTCCTTCTCTCGCCTGACGTTTCTGAGATGTTTCCCCTCTGACGCAGGCGTCTGTCGTGTGATCCTTTCAGATTTCTGACTGCTCTCCCACTGCATCAGTCCGTCGGGGCTGGCCCCGCCTTTTGTCCGGTTCACGGTTGTTTCCAGTGCCTACTGTAAGTCCAGCTCTGGGAACACTTGTTTCTGGAGGCTTATGTTTTTCTTTCTCTTGGATAAAAACCTGCAGGAATGGAAGCGCCACGTCAGCCAGGTGTGTGCTTTCCTGTGTAAGAAACAGTCAAACCTTCTTGCCAAGAGGCTGCTCAGGTCTGCCTTCCCACGAGCGAGGCACCTGCGTGCCAATCGCTCCGCACTCCCAGCAGCACACAGCTGCGCTTAGCCGTCCCGGCAGATACGTGGTGGCATTTCGCTGTGCTTGTCACTGCGTTTCTCGGTGACTAATGATGTCCAGCAGTGATTCATGTGCTCCTTGGCTTTCATGCATCCACTTTTCAGATCCTTCGCTCATTTTTAATGGGGCTGCTTCTCTTTGTATTATTGAATCATTGGAGTTCTTTGTATATTCTGGTAACAAATAGTTTTGTCAGATCTATGCTTTACAAATATTCATTATTATATTCATTATTATATATTATATATTATTATATTCATCATTATCATATTCATTATCTTAATGGTGTCCTTTTATCAGATTTACTGAGGCAGAATTTATTTAAAATTCACCAATTTAAGTGTAACAATCAGTGAGGTTTTTTTTTATGATTTATGTATTTATTTGAAAGGCAGAGTTACAGAGAGGCAGAGGCAGAGAGAGAGAGAGAGAGAGAGGTCTTCCATCTGCTGGTTCACTCCCCAAATGGCGGCAATGGCCAGAGCTGCGCCGATCTGAAGCCAGGAGTCAGGAGCTTCTTCCAGGTCTCCACATAGGTGCAGAGGCCCAAGGACTTGGGCCATCTTCCACTGCTTTCCCAGGCCACAGCAGAGAGCTGGGTCGGAAGTGAAGCAGCCGGGATATGAACCTGTGCCCATATGGGATGCCGGCACTGCAGATGGCAACGTTACCTCCTATGCCACAGCGCCAGCCCCTCAATATGGGTTTTAAATTTTATTATTTTTAGTTTTTTGAAAAGCAGAGCAAGACAGAGAAGGGGGAAAGACAGAGAGAAAAAGATCTTCCATTCCCTGGTTCTCTTCCTAAATGGCCATAACAGCAGGGATTGGACCAGGCTGAAGCCAGGAGCCAGGAGCTCCATACGGGTCACCCACATGGGTGCTGGGAACTCAAGTACTTGGGCCATCTTCTGCTGCCTTCCCAGGCACATTAGCAGGAAGCTGGATTGGAAGTGGAGCAGCTGGGACTTGAACCAACACTCTAATATGGGATGCTGGTATTGCAGGTGGTGGCTTAATACACTGCATCAGATGACGAAGGTATTCGATCGTGTAGCCACCATTACAATCAAGATACGGGAATGGGTTTGGCCTCATGGTTAAGACACCAGTTAGGATGCCCACATCCCGTACTGGAGTGTCTGGCTTTTATAACCAGTCACTCCTGCCTTCAGCTTCCTGCTAACGCAGACCCTGGAAGGCAGAAGTGAGGCCCAAGTGACTGGGTTCCTGCCGCCCACTCCTGGACTGAGTCCCCAGCACCCAGTTTTAGCCTTGCCCAGCTGTCCTCTGCCTGCTGAGCCAGCATCCCATATGGGCATTGGTTCGGGTCCTGGCTGCCCCACTTCCGATCCAGCTCTCTGCTATGGCCTGGGAAGGCAGTGGAAGATGGCCCAAGTCCTTAGGTCTCCGAATCCACTTAGAAGACCCGGAAGAAACTTCTGGCTTCTGGCTTCAGATCTGCCCAGCTCCGGTCGTTGTAGGCACTCGGGGAGGGAACCAGCAATGGGAAAACCTCTTTCTCTCTTTGGTTCTGCCTCCATAACTCCACCTTTCAAATAAATAAATAAATCTTAAAATAAAACAAATCCCTGATCTGCTGCCTGGTGCTGTAGTTGGCCTTTGGAGGAAACCTGCAGTGTGTGGTCTGCTGGGCTGGGTTCCTTCACTCAGCCCAGCACTGCTGAGAGTCCTCTGTAGTGTCGAGCACCAGTTGGGAGTAAGGTGCTCCATCGTCCGTTCATCCGTTCTCCATGCGAACACTTGGGGAATGTTTCAGTTTGGGGCTGTTCTTGATAGAGCTGCTGTGAATAATAGTATAAATGTCTCTTCACATTTATTTTCATTTCTCCTGGGTAAATACCTACAAGCGGGTTTGTTGAGTCATAGAATATGTTTAACTTTATAAGCAACTTTCAAACTATTTTCCGAAACAACCATGCCATTTTACATTCCCACCAACAAACCGCGAGACCTCCCTGTCCTGCCAGCACTCAGCATAGTCAACCTTTGTACACTTCAGCCATTCTCCTGGTTGGATTAGTGCTGTCTCGGCGTGAGTTTAATGTGTGTTAACCTAGTGATTGATGATGTTGGGATTTTTTTTCATTGTTTATTTCTACTTGTTTTCTTTATTGTTGAAATGTCTCTCCATATCTTTCGCTCAGTTTTTAACCAGGTTGTCTTCTTATTGAATAGGAAGAGGTTATGTTTATAGATGTATATATATTCAGATCTAAGCTCTTTGCTAGAGATATGTTTTGCAAACACAGCCATGTCTTTTTAAAAGTGAAATGTCTGGGGCAGCATTGTGGCACAGCTGGTTCAGACACTTCTTGCCATGCTAGCAGCCCATACCAGAGGGTCAGCTTGAGTTCTGTCTAGTCTGTTTCTGATCCAACTCCCTGAAATGTGCCTGGAAAAGCAACGGAAACCGTCCCAGTCCTTGGGTCATTGCCAGCCACGTGGGAGACCTGGATGGAGTTCCTTGTTTCTGGCTTCAGCCTGGCCCAGCCATGGCCATTGCAGCCATTTGGGGAGTGAACCAGAAGATCTCTGTAATAGTCTCTCCCTCTCTCTTTCTCTCTCTCTCTCTCTTCTTCTCTCTCTCAATTTTGATTTCAAAATAAATAAGTGAATCCTTAAAAAAAAAAGTTTGGTGGAAATGGATTCTAAAAAATCTAATGAAAAGCAAGAGTTTTGCCCTTGAAGTCCAGTAGGTCGTGGTTTGGGTTTTTTCTTGTAAGGGTCATGTTTCTATGTCCTAGTTACTGAATCTTGGCTGACCACAGGTTACAAAGATTTCAGGTGTTTGATTCGCCAATTCAAGTTCATTTTTGTTTATGATGCGAGAGAAGAATCTTTTTTTTTTCTTGTAGGAGCTCACTTCTGGAAGTTCACGCAAAAAGGAGGTAAAAGATAAAGCTTACTTTGATGCAAAAAAATTGAAACACGTGCATAGTTCATAATACACATTTCCATGAACTTTTTGAAGACCTCTCCTATGTAAAAATATAGCACCACTGTTGAAAAGACTCATTTTCTGTATTTAATTACCTTGCATCGTCATGAAAACTCAGTTAGCCATATGTCTGTAAACACAGTTGTGGGCTCGCTCTTCGCCAGTGATATCTACGTATCTGTTCTACACCATAAGACACGGTTTTAACCACTGCAGCTTTATTCGACGTCTTGAAGTCATGTAGTGAGCCCTCTAAGCTTGCTCTTTGTCTTTCATATTTTTGTAGCTATTGGAGTCTTTGGCATTTCCATATAAATTTTAAAATCAGCTTATTAATTGCTCACCAACGTGCTGTGATTTTAACTGCGTTTACATAGAAGTGGAAGATCAGTTTGAGAAGAGCTGACCACAGCATCAAGACGTCTAGTCCATGAACATGGCAGAGCTCTCTGTCTATCCAGCTCTGTAATTTCTCCCAGTAGTGCTTTAGTTTTTAGTGCTTTATAAATTTTGCTAACTTGTCTGTCAGCATCTCATGCTTTTATGCTATCATAAATGCTATTTTCAATTTAAATTTTTACTTGTTAGTTTCTAATATTGAGAAATACTACTAATTTTTTGTATTTTAAACCTATATTCTGCAGCATTGCTAAGTTCACTTGTTAATTCTTGTTAATTAATATTTTCTAGATAGAAGATCATATTGTCCATAAATAAAGATAATTCTGAATATTTCTACTCAAACAATATGCCTTTTACTTCTTTAACTATTGCCTCAGCCAGCACCCCTGGTTCACCATTAAATAGAAATAGTTATAACAGGCTTTCTTGTCCTGCTCTGATCCGAGAGGAAAAACATCCAGGCTGACAACACCCAGTATCTTCGTATGATGTTAGCTGGAGGGTTATTCTTTTAGAAAAATTTTATTTATTTATTTGAAAACCAGAGTTACGCACGAGTGAGAACGAGAGAGAGAGAGAGAGAGAGGTCTTCCATCTGCTGATTCACTCCCCAAATGCCTGCAATGGGACTAGGCCAGACCAAAGTCAGGAACCAGGAGCTTCTTCCAGGTCTCCCACATGGATGCAGGGGCCCAAGGATCCAGCAGAGAGCTGGATCAGAAATGGAGCAGCCAGGACTGAAACCAGCGCCCATACGGGATGCCAGTGTCGTAAGCAGCAGCTTTATCCGCTATATAACAGCACCAGCCCCAGGGTTACTCTTATAGCTGCCTTTTTCTAAATTGTGTTAAGTTTCCTTCTCTTTCTAATTGGCTGAGACTTCATCATGAAACTGTTGAAATTCTGTCAGAAACTTTCTCTGCACCTATTGACATGACCATGTTCATTTTTAAGTTGGTTTATACGGCATATCAGTTTCCAGTCACTGCCATAACAAACCTGTGACTTCAAAAAAACACAAATGTATTGTCTCAGAGTTCAAGAATTCAAAAGTCCAAAACAGGCCTTACAAAGCCAAGACCAAGGAGCCAGCAGGGCGGCATGCCTCCTGGGATTCTAAGAAAGAATCCAGTTCCTTGCATTTTTCAACTTCTGGAGGCTCCAGGTGGTTCCTCGCTATCTTAGAAGCCAGCAATTGCATCGCTCCTACCTATGGCCATACAGCTCCTTGTCTGACCCTGACTCCCAGCCCTTCCTGTCCAGCATCCCCCGTTAGCGGTGGTACCCCTTTCTGTGGTTCAGTCACTCATGGTCAACGGAGGTCCCTTAAAGGGAAAATCCTAGAAACAAACAATTTATAAACTTAAGTCATGTGCCATTCTGAGAAGCATGAGGAAATCTCACATGTTCACAGCGGGGACATGTGTGTTCATGGCAGGGACATACGTGTTCACGGCGGGGACATGGGCCATTCCTCTGTGTAGCATGGCCATGCCATACACACTGCTGTTCACCACTCAGTGGCCACCATGCTTATCCAACCTCTGTCGCAGCAGCACGGTGGCTGTGTGCAAGTAGCCCTTCTTTTACTCAATAGTGGCCACAAACCACAGGAGTGGTGGTGCTGGCAATGTGGATGTGCCCACGAGAGGCACGAAGTGCTTTCTTTACATGAACAGCTGAAAGGTCTTGATTTACGAAGTAAAGGGGAAAACTCCTATGCTGAGGTTGCTAACATCTCTGATATAGTATACATAGGAGTCTGTTCTATCCGCAGCTTCAGGCAGCCATGGGGTTTTGGCACATAATACCCCCAGATAAGGGATACCTCTCAGCACTGTTGTTTGCTTAATTTTGTTATCTCTGGTTTACTGCTGGCTTATTTATCTCTAAGTTATGGGTTATATATACCTAAGTCTACTTTTTAATTATTTTTCAAAATTTATTTGAGAGGCTAGTGCTGTAGCACAGAGGGTTAAAGCCCCGGCCTGCAGCGCCAGCATCCAACATGGACGTCAGTTCGAGTCCTGGCTGCTCTGCTTCCGATCCAGCTCTCTGCTGTGGCCTGGGAAAGCAGTGGAGGATGGCCCAAGTCCTTGGGCCCCTGTACCTACATGGGAGACCCGGAAGAAGCTCCTGGATCCTGGCTTTGGATCAGCTCAGCTCTGGTTGTTGCGGTCATTTGGGGAGTGAACCAGTGGATAGAAGACCTCTCTCTCTGGATCTACCTCTGTCTGTAGCTCTTTCAAATAAATTTTTAAAATATATTTATTTGAGGGGCATAGAGACAGGCAAGCAGGCACTGAGCTCTCACTGGTTTGCTCCTCAAATGCCTGCAATGGCTTGGACTGGGCTGGGGCCCAAGCCAGGAGCAGAGGACACAGTCTGAGTCTCTCACGCACAGGGACCCAATTACTTGCATTCTCACTGCCGCCTCCCAGGGTCTGCACTGGTGGGAAGCTGAGTCAGGAACTGGAGCCAAGGAATGAACCCAGGCACCCCAACAAGACATGTGGACGTGGGACTGCTGGACGGAACACCCAGAAGGCCTTTAATTATCATGGGCTTTCTTCTGGCCACAGTTAAATGGACTCCTTCAAGCCTTGTGTTTAGGCTTCGGTACAGTCGGCCCCCTGCAGCCTTTACACTAGAATTAAGCTAGCCGCCCCACTGAAGCAATGCCTTCTATCCGAGGGAGGCCCCCTGTAGGATTCAACCTCTTAGCTTCAGCTGATAGGAAGCAAGTTCCCTGCGCGCTCCAGTGAGCGTCCCACCCTCTCCTTTCTTGTGACTCTTCCCAGCTTTGAGTGGTATTCTGTCACATGCTCAAATCAATAGCGTGTCACAGAGCCAGGGCAGCGCTGCAGACCCCAAAGCTCACACACACGCTGGGCACCCTTCTTCTCTTTGCTAACTGTGTGCCCCACCAGTCCCACACCCTGGCTTCCCTGAGCTCCAGGCACTTTGTCCTCCCTTCAGTGGGATCCCCAGGGTCCCCTTGGCTCCAGTCTTCCTACTCAGACTGGATCTGCCTCCAGACAACAAACTGGAGCAATCCCAGGGCTGTCTTCCCTGCCTTTCCCTCCAGGATCACAGCCCCACACGGTTCTCTAACAGCTAAAAACATTGCTTCCTGTGTCATGCAGCTCTCCGGAAAATCCAGTCCCTGCTATTCCATTAACACGGAAAGCAGAAATGTTCATCCATGCGCACTTGTTGAATTTTTGTGGGTTTTTTTTTTTTAGCTTGTTTTTAACGGAGCCTAATTTATCATTTCTTTTATGACTATTGATTTCTGCATTTAGTTCAAGAAATCTTTGCCTTCCTTTGAGTCTGAAAGACTCAACTCTAATTAACTTTTTGATATACAATGAAAGGTTCAGGGGTCAAGGTTCATTTTTTTCCCCTTGGATAAAGATGTCCAATTATTTCAGCTTCGTTTGTTGAAAGATTTTCTTTTCTCCACCTCTGTTCTAAATCAATTAACTGTGTTAGTGCAAGTCTGTTTCCAGACTCTGGCGTGTTTCATTGATCTAATTGTCTATCTTACGCCAATACGACACTGCCTTGATCATTGTAGCATTAGAGTAAGTCTTAAAGTAAGCTGGTATAAATTCTTCAGCTTTGCTTTTCTTTCTCAGGATTGCTTTGGTCCTTTGTAGTTCCATAAATTTTCAAAAGAAGCCAATAAAACACTATTCCCCAAGCCTTCTAGGATCATGAATAGAATTGCACTAAATCTATAGAATACTGTGGCAAATATTCTTGTCAGTTTTGAATCTTCATTATTTAGGTCTTCTGTTTCAGCCAAGTGTTTTGTAATTTTCAGTTCACACTTTTTGCCTATCTTTGGTTAAAAAAAACTTTCCCATGGGACAGGTGTTTGGTATAGCAGTTAAGACAACTGTTGAGGGGGCCGGCACTTTGGCCTAGTGGGTAAAGCCACCGCCTGCAGTGCTGGCATCCCATATGGGTGCCAGTTCAAGTCCCAGCTGCTCCACTACTGATCTAGCTCTCTGCTATGACCTGGGAAAGCAGTGGAAGATGGCCCAAGTCCCTAGGCCCCCGTGCCTATTTGGGAGACCTGGGAGAAGCTCCTGGCTCCTGGCTCCTGGCTTCGGAATGGCACAGCTCTAGCTGTTGTAGCCTTCTGGGGAGTGAACCAACAGATGGAAGGCCTCTTTCTCTCTCTCTCTCTCTCTCTCTCTGCCTCTGCCTCTCTGTAACTCTGCCTTTCAAATTATTAAATAAATATTTTTTAAAAAAATAAGATATCTGTTGGGGCCAGAGCTGTGGTGCAGTAGGTTAAAGCCCAGGCCTGCAGTGCCTCCATCTCATGTGGGCGCCTGTTAGGTTCCCCCCGGCTGCGGCACTTCTGAGCACTTGGGCCACTTCTGCTGCTTTCGCAGGTGTGTTAGCAGGGAGCTGGATCAGAAGCAGAGGAGCTGAGTTTTCAACTGGTGCTCTGATTTGCTGGCATTGCAGCAGTGCCTTGACCCTGTGCGCCTCAACACTGGCCCCAAGAAAAACAATCAACTTTCCTATTTGGTTATTTATTATGTTGTTATAGTTGGAATGTTCCCTTTTCCAATTGCTAAGACGTATCAATACAGTTGAATAGTTGGTATTGACTTTGGATCCTCTAACTCTACCCAGTGCGCTCACTAGCTGTAATATGGTGTGAACCACACAAACTTGAATGTCACCTGTGAGCACGTGCCCCTCTGTGGCTTTTCCAATACTACATCTTTCTTCTCTTTTTCTTGCAAGTCACCGTGGCCATGTCTCCAGCCTTACAAGGTAGACTTGAATTCTGGCCTTCCCCTGGCTGTCGGGGTGATTTCAACTCTGGGGTTTCACACGTGCCTTGGTCAGCCTAATGAAGTCTCCCATCTACCTAGTCTTCTGAGAGCTTTTTTCCTGAATGGGTAGAATTTTATCATATACTCTTTTGTACATCTATTGAAAAAATACTATGGATTTTCCTGTTTATTCTGTAAAAGAAGTGGATTACAATCATTTGCAGGCTGGAGTTGGGTAAGCCTCACGTGATCTCCTTGTCACACGTTGTCATATACGGTTTGCAACTACATAATACAGCTTTAAATAATTCCCGAGTCAAGGAAAAAAATCTAAAAGGGAAATGATTTTGTTAATAATGAAAATACAAATATCAAAATCATTTAGTACCCATATATTTGGAAACTTTCTAAATATCGTGTTAATCTGTATTTCATTCTATTTTGGTCATGAAATGTACTCTGTGACACTTCGTTCCATTGAAACTTGCTGAGACTTGGTATCTTAGCCAGCATCTGGCCCGTCTTGGTGCATGCTCCTTACAAACCTGGGGAAAACCAGTTCTCAGCAGTTATGCGCGGTGTTTAACCAATGTCAGTTCAGTCAAGGGAATCAAGAGCCTCAATCAGACCTTCTATTCTAACTGAATTTTTTGTCTAATTACACCACCAACTACTCAGAGGAGGCAACACGGTCTGCAGCTGTGTTTGTGAGTGTGTCTATTTCTTTGGTTCTGTCAATTTTAGCTTCAAGTGTTTTGAAGCTGTGTTATTAGATTTGGTACAGATTATAATTATTATTAGATTTTAGTACATGTTTACAATTATTGTGCTTCTTATCATTAGTAAATATCATCCCTCTTTAAAAAAAAAAAAAAAAGGATTTATTTATTTGAAAGGCAGCGCTCCAGAGAGAGAGAGAGAATCTTCTATCTGCTGGTTCACTCCCCAAATGGCTGCAGCAGCTGGGGCTGGGCCAGGCCAAAGCCAGGAGCCAGGTGCTTCATCTGCATCTCCCTCCCACTGGGACGCCGGCATCATAGGCAGCGGCTCAATCCATTATGCCACAGTGCCGGCCCCCAGCCCCCAGCGCCCAGCCCCTGACTGCTAGTAACAGAGTTTATCATGAAGTCCACCTTGTCTTGAACTAACAGAGGGACTCCAGGTGAGTGGTGTCTGGGTGGTGTATCTACAGGAGCCACCAGAGAAGCAGAAGCTATGGGGGTCTGTGTCTACACAGGTACAGGTGTGTGCATGCAGGTGTGTGGGTGAGAGAAGGAGGGAGGGAGAGAAGTTCAGGAAACGTCTGTGGGGCTGGCAGTGCTGAACCTTGTCCAGGTGCCAAGTCTGGAGTCCATGGGCAGAATCGCTTCATTTCCTGGGAAATTCTGCTCTGAAGGCCTCTCCACTGACTGGATGAAACGCACCCAGATTACGAAAAGATCATCTTCTCGGCCGGCGCCGTGGCTCAACAGGCTAATCCTCCGCCTTGCGGCGCCGGCACACCGGGTTCTAGTCCCGGTTGGGGCGCCGGATTCTGTCCCGGTTGCCCCTCTTCCAGGCCAGCCCTCTGCTGTGGCCCGGGAGTGCAGTGGAGGATGGCCCAAGTGCTTGGGCCCTGCACCCCATGGGGAGACCAGGAAAAGCACCTGGCTCCTGGCTCCTGCCATCGGATGAGCGCGGTGCGCCGGCCGCAGTGCGCCATCCGCGGCGGCCATTGGAGGGTGAACCAACGGCAAAAGGAAGACCTTTCTCTCTGTCTCTCTCTCTCTCACTGTCCACTCTGCCTGTCAAAAAAAAAAAAAAAAAAAAAGATCATCTTCTCGGCTTGAAGTCAACTGACTAGCTGTTAGCCATGTCCACGACATACCTTCACTGCAACACCCATGTCAGGGTTTACAAACAACTCTACAGGAGCCAAGCCAAGCTGATGCACCAAACCCGCCATCACCAATGGTCCATTTTTTCAGCTGATGCACCAAACCCGCCATCACCAGTGGTCCATTTTTCCTATCCTTTTATTTTCTGCTTCTGGCTTTGTATCTAAGGTGCATCTCTTATAGTCAGCACGGATTCATGTCCTGCTTCTTTGATTAGCAAATTGGCTCTAGGTCTGCCATTGCCTATTGGTTTTCAGTTTACTTCATCTGTTCCCATTGTTCGTTTAATCTTCCATTTCTGACTTCTTTGTAATTTAGGAGAAGACAGCACAAGATAAAAACAAGAGATCCCATATGGGCACTGGTTCAACTCCCAGTTGCTCCACTTCCGATCCAGCTCTCTGCTGTGGCCTGAGAAAACAGTGGAAGACAGCCCAAGTCCTTGGGCCCCTGCATCCACGTGGGAGACCTGGAAGAAGCTGTTGGCTCCTGACTTTGGATCAGCTCAGCTCCGGCTGTTGCGGCCAATTGGGGAGTGAACCGTAGGATGGAAGACCTCTCTCTCTCTCTCTCTCTCTCTCTCCCCCTCTGCCTCTTCTTCTCTCAGTGTAACTCTGACTTTCAAATAAATAACTAAATAAATCTTTTAAAAAAGCATTTAAAAAAATTTTAATGCATATTATGAAAAAGCTAGGCATGAAATTCAAACAGATCTTTTAATCAAATAAACTTTCTTTTTTTTTTTCTAGCATTTTTTTTTTTTTTTTTTTTTTTTGCCAGGCAGAGTGGACAGTGAGAGAGAGAGACAGAGAGAAAGGTCTTCCTTTTGCTGTTGGTTCACCCTCCAATGGCTGCCGCAGCCGGCGCGCTGCAGCCGGCGCACCGTGCTCATCCGATGGCAGGAGCCAGGTGCTAGGTGCTTTTTCCTGGTCTCCCATGGGGTGCAGGGCCCAAGCACTTGGGCCATCCTCCACTGCACTCCCGGGCCACAGCAGAGGGCTGGCCTGGAAGAGGGGCAACCGGGACAGAATCCGGTGCCCCGACCGGGACTAGAACCCGGTGTGCCGGCGCCGCAAGGCGGAGGATTAGCCTGTTGAGCCACGGCACTGGCCAATCAAATAAACTTTCTTTTCATTCCATTTCCCCACACTTTTTGCAGCGCCCTCTTACACTCTCTTGCACTTATCCTCATGTTTGCCCTGGCTGCCAATCTTTCTTGTTCCGGCAATTTTCTGGTGACATTGCTCTTCAGCCTGGGACACTTCCTTCAACACTTCCTGTAGGGTAGTTGTGCTACTGATAAATTCACCCGGTTTCCTTGTTAAAATTTACTGGATCTTCATTTGGAAAACGGTCCCTCTGAGTATAGAAGTCTGGCTGTGGGCTCTGTCTTTGCCTTTTGGGACTTCCAGGGTTCTGCTCAGTTGTGTGGCTGCTTCCCCCACATCTCCTGGGAAGTGAGCCACCATGTGTGTCGTCACTGCCCCCTCTGGAAGCTCACAGTAGATTCTTATTCGCAGAGCGCAGCAGTTTGGCCAGCAGGTGCCCAAGGGTGGTCACTGAGCTCCTCGAATCATGTTGTAGATGTCTTCCACCAAATTTATGAAGTTGACCATTGTTTCCTTTTTTTAAAGATTTATTTATTTATTTGAAAGTCAGAGTTACACAGAGAGAGGTGAAGCAGAGAGAGTCTTCCATCTGATAGTTCACTTCCCAGTTGGCTGCAACGGCCAGAGCTGTGCCAATCTGAAGCCAGAAGCCAGGTCTCCCTCATGGAGAGAGGGGCCCAAGGACTTGGGCCATCTTCTACTGCTTTCCCAGGCCACAGCAGAGAGCTGGATCGGAAGTGGAACAGCTGGGTTTCAAACCAGAGCCCATATTTCAGTTTTTGGTAATTTTCAACTATAGTATTTCCATTTTTAACTGTCATTATAGTGTTTCTTTTTCCCCTAAGATTCCCAATCTGTTCATTCATCACCTATGTAGTTTCCCTTAAATTCTCGAAATTTGGTAACAGTTACTTCAAGCTCCTTGCTGACTGCAACACCTGGGTCATCTCACAGTCGAGGTCCCCCGAGCACTCTTTGGACGGACTGTGTGTTGTGGTTTCCTAGACCTTGGTGTCAGGCAGCTCTGATCAGAGACTGGCCATTGTGGACGGTTTCTGCAGAGACCATGATTCTGCTTTATTTCTTTGAAGTGTGATTTTGATTTTAGTTGCCAGCTAACTTGACCAGACTCAAACTCCAGCCCCTCTCTCCCCTGTGGTGAGGAACTGAAATCTTCGCTCTGTTCTTTCAGCTTGCACCTGCTGAAGACGGACAGGCTGCCCGGGGGTCTCGTGCACGCTTTAGAGTTTCAGATTCAGGGGCTCCTCGCCTCTGCAGCTGTCCCCCATTGAGCCACGCGCCCCGGCTTCCTGACCACCCTGCCCCAGACAACACGACTCGTGGAGTCTGCAGAGTCTACCCTTTGGCCCCACAGACAGGCGCTCACTTGGCAATCTTGCTCCTCGCGGTGCGTTTTTTCAAGAGTTGACGTCACTTTGCTTTCTGCCTCCTTTCACTCACTCCCTAACGTCTTCAAATAAATGAGGTTTTAAACAATCGTTCATCCAGATTTTATGATTGCTATATGTTGTCTGCTTGGGGTGTGGGGGGTGGAGAGGGTGAGTCCAACAAAGCTGCTCTTCCATTTCTGGCAGCTGACCACGCCTCCCACACCGTGGCCCTTGAGGCCCGAGGTCTCGCGGCCGACAATCAGCTTCAACATGCAAACCTTGCCACAGCTGATTGACAGGAGGGCTCCCCTGATTTCCCCTGTTTGGAAACGCTCCCGTCCTCCTCCCGTCTCATCTCCTATAAACCGCTGTATAGTGGATCCTGTGTGAGCTGTGACCCCTTCACAGGCCATTCACAAGTCATGCTTTTTTTTCTCCAGCTGTCAGTACAGTGGACAGGCATGATGGCAGCTCCTGGCCACACAGATTCCGGATAAGTCCAGTGGGAGTGATGGGGACACAGCAGCAGCATCCGGAATTGTTTACCAGTTGTACCAGGGAGCCGTGTTTAGTCCTGGACCTGCCACACAATGCTGAGACCTGCACACACGGAATCAGGACTGCGGGTTTCAGGTTCCCACGCGTGTAGGTGGGTAATTCACATACTATGGAAGAGAATACAGAAGAGCTTCCAGAACCCCATGTGACATGTGCCTTTTGTTATTCCCTTTCCCACAAGCTTTACAAGCCCTTCATACACATTTTTTTTTAAGATTTTATTTAGAGGGTCTGCACTGTGCCACAGTGGGTAAAGCCACTGCCTGCAGTGCCAGCATCCCATATGGGCGCCAGTTTGAGCCCCAGTTGCTCCACTTCTGATCTAGCTCCCTACTAATGCCCCTGGGAAAGCAATAGAAGATGGCCCAAGTCTTTGGGCCCCTGCACCCACATGGGAGACCTGGAAGAAGCTCCTGGCTCCTGGCTTCAGATTGGCGCAGCTCCAACCACTGTGGCCATATGAGAGGTGAACCAGTGGATGGAAGACCCCTCTCTTTCTCTCTCTGCTTCTGCTTCTTTTAAGATTTTGCTGATTTATTTGAGAGGCAGCATTACAGAGAGAGCGAGAGAAAGAGTGAGAGAGAAAGAGAGAGAGAGAGAGAGAGAGAGAGAGAAAGTTCTTTCACCTGCTGGTTCCCTCCTCAAATGGCTGCAATGACAGGAGCTGAGTGGATCTAACGCCAGAAGCCAGGAGCTTCCTCCAGGTCTCTCACGTGGGTGCAGGGGCCCAGTCACTCAGGCCATCTTCTGCTGCTTTCCCAGGCCATAGCAGGGAGCTGGATTGGAAGAGAAGCAGCCGGGACATGAGCCTGTGCCCATATGGGATGCTGGCATGGAAGATGGAGGCTCCGCCCATTACGCCACGACACCTGCCCCGTTCATACACTTTTTAAATTGCAAAGACCACAGAGATGAGTCTGCCCAGTTGTCATCAGTGTCTGGTGGGGGTGGCAGATGGTGGACCTGCCACATGGGCAGGAAGGTTATTGCCAGCAATTGGGGCACAAAGAAGACACTAAGAAAAACCCTCTGGAAGTTAAACCGGGGTAAGCAAACCCACACAGGAAAGCTACACGGTGACCTTAGAGATCGCTCATAAAGAGGAAGCTGAGAACATTTGGAAACATCCAACTGCAGTCCCAGGAAGCCAGGAATCCACAGCAAGGCAGGACTGGGCTGGGATCAGAACCAGAAGGAAGAAGCCAAATGTTCGGAGGAAGACCGCGATCATCAAAAACCGACAGGTGGCAGGCAGCCAGGGAAAGAGGGACTGGGTGTTTCCGTGAGGTCCAGCGCTCCTGGTGGAGCCCTGCACCTGTTTCAGGCACCAGAGAGGCACTGCTGGGGGAGAACAGGGCAGCTCCTCAGGTGCCACTGAGCACTTCCTGGAGACACCTCGCCTGTTCTGAGCCCACCGACCAGCCTTGCTCAGCATCGCAGAGAAGCACCCAGCTGACAGCGCCCGGCAGTCCCGGCAGTCCCGGCAGTCCCAGCAGGGGTGCCCGGGCTCAGCGCAGCCACGGTTCTGCCCTCTGTGTGCAGTGTGTGCCGCCGAGCGTGGGAGGCCACCGCACAAGTCTGAGAACCTCACTCACCACATCGCCATGACGCTTTCTTTTTCATGCCCCTGGAAGTTTCTTTCCCATGAATTAGTCCCCTGGAGATGGACTGACAGAATCAAGCCTCTGGGTCGGAGCTCAGTGGACCGGACTCAGATGGTGGCCAGTGTGTGCCCCACAGGCGCACACACCAGGGGCCTGATCTGGGGGCCTTGGTGGTGGGCCGGGTCACAGTGGCTGAGGTCTCAGCCCACTGGTGCCGGGGCAGCCTGGGTAGAGCCAGGGACCTCTCCAAGGGTCTGCTTGCAGCAAGTGATGGACTTGAGGTGGCTGCGGGAAGTAAGGAGGGGCTGTGCCAAGGCCTGAACCCCACACCAAGGCCAGTTCTTGGGTGTGCATTGCAGGGGTGCAGCCCTGTCACCAGCAGTACCTTGGCTTTCTGGGAGACTCTGGGAGAGCTCTCGGCAGCCAGAGGGAACCATCTGAAAGGTGATCACCACCGCCTCCCTCCTCATCCCTGCCCCACCCCCATCCCCGCAGTGGGGCGCCCCCTGCTTGCAGGATAAGTCTGGCCGGGCCACTGCACCCTCAGAGCTTAGCACACAGCCTTAGGTGCTTAGTGAATGATTGGCCATCCCGAGTCCCTCCTTAGTGGTGACTCAAATCAAGGACAAGGATTTCCCAGAGCCGTAAAGCGCTGCACACGTGGCGTGAGTCGGTGTCCCCCCAAAGCAAACGCAGAAAAGCACGAAAAATGGAGCCAAGGGCACGCGAGCTAGCGCGCGCCCCCGTGCGGCCAGGCCGGGCGGCGCGGCGGAGGCCGGGCCCTGGGAGCGGTGGGAAGCGATTCTCGTCTGTGCTCTCAGCGCTGCCGCCGCAGGGCCTGCCCCAGCTCGCTCGGCTTTGATGGCTGCCCCCGCTCTCCACCCCCCCGCCCCAAAAGCCGGGTTTCTTGGCTTGTGCCGCGGGAATGGCTTTATGACCGCCCGCAGGTTCCCTGCAGCCAGGTCCCGGTGCTCTTGTCCAAAAGGGACGTGCTGGTGGTGGGACTGGTGCTGGAGGCTGCAGCATCACTAGCTCTGTGCCGGCCCGTGAGCGGGTCCCTGGATTCAGTCACTTCCCGTCCCCATCACCAGCCACAGCCGGGCACAGGAAGGCCCCTGCAAAAGCTGGCTGGGTAAGCCGTGAGCTCCTGGACTGCCCAAGGGACCCTCTGCAGTGGGCATTTAATGGGCACCTGAGGCCTGGGAGGCCACCTGCCCAGGCTCATGCGGTTTGTGTGGGAGCAGGTACAGTGATGCTAAGCATAGAAGACAAGCTTCTCTGAGCTCGGTGGGCTTGGAATGGCCAGGGCCAGGCAGACAGGCCTGACCACACCCCCCGAGTGCCAGAGCCATCTGCACACCTGTGCCTGGCGTCAGTGGGCAGTGGGAGGTGGTAGCCACAGGGCTGATGAGTGTCTTCAGTGAGCACCTGGAACCTGGAAGGAGTCAGACACCTGTGGCCAGGCTGCTCTGAGAACTTCCTGACCCGTGCCGTGTGCAGCATACAAGTAAAATGGTGCTGCTACGTGACCCCTAGAGCAGCCAATGAGAGGCTGAATGGCCCAGGACCCCTGGGCCTTTGAGAGGATCAAGGGGAGAGGTTTCTCCTTTAAAAAAAAAAGTGTTTATTTGTATAAGTATGTATTTATTTATCAGGCAGAATGATGGGGTGGGGGGCTGCATGTGTGGAATCTTCCTTCAACTGGTTCACTCCCTAAATGGCCACAACAGGCAGGGCTGGGCCAGGCCAAAGCCAGGAGCTCCATCCAGGTCTCCCACGTGGGTGGCAGGGACCCAGTGCCTGGGCCATGATCCACTGCCTCCCAGGTGCGTTAGCAGGAAGCTGGATCAGAAGCAGATGAGCCAGGACTGGAACCAGGCACTTTATATGGGATGCTGGGGTCCTAAGCACGGTAAGACAAAGCCTACCACAAGATTTCTAGCTTGTCAACACATCCGTTACCCTTTCTTGGCTCACCTGTGTAACATGCTCACACCTGGGACCGAACGACCTCTAACCTCTCCCACCGAGAGTGCTCCACCTCTCCCAGGGGGCCCCAGCCACACTGGCTCCCCCTCCCCACAGCCTGCTCCCATCCCCCTGAGCCCCCACTGCCCACCAGCACCTGGAGGCCCCTTCCCAGACCCAGCGCTGCCTCCCCTGACCCCACTTTCTGTCGAGCCCAGTGCCCTACCCCATAAGCAGCTGCTGGGTGCAATGGTGATATGGAGAGGAGCCACAGCGCCTGGGTTCAAATCCTGGCTCCTCCGTCTTCTACCTGTGTGGCACTGGGCCAGTTCTCTCATTTCTCCATGTCCCAGTTTTTGCATCTGTAAAATGGGGGAAATGCTGGCCTCTGCCATCCAGGGAGAGTGGGCCCTGCTGCTGGCTCGGGAAGACGCACAGGAAGTGTTAGCTCTCGCTGTCACAACCCACCTGCCCAGTGACTCCACCCCTCCACAGCTCTGTGGAAGGTCCCATGTCCCAGGTGAGTGAGACAGCTGAGGTTCCAAGAGGTGGTTCTTGGCTGGTGGGCTGAGGGGACAGCGGGTGGGCAGTGGCCAAGTCTGGGCCGCTGTTCCACATGAGAGGGGGGAGGCACGGGCATGGCCGGCCTCCCAGAGCTGCTGTGGGGGGTGGAGGAGACCGCAGACAGAAAGCCCCAGCCTGCCACAGAAGAGGTCTCAAACAAGGCTCACTCTGGGTTTTGCCGCATGCTCTTTCGCTAGGAACCTAAGTGTGGTTCCTCGTTCTGACCACAGGGTGTCTCCACACCACTGCTCCATGCCGTACCCACTTGCCCTGGCTGCTGCCCGCCGGCCTGGCCTGCTGAGTCGGCTTCCTGCTACTCTGTAGCTTTTCGTCCTGTTAGGTCTTCAGGGCAGAGGGCCGGGCATCTGGGGAGGGTGGGGGCTGCTACCACCCACAACGTCTGCTTAGCTAGGCTCCACCGAGTGGCCTGGAGCAGAAGTATCATCCTCCATGTGGGCCCCTCCCTGCAGACCCCTGGAGGGCCATTGTGTCTGGCAGGGTTCTTAGGTGGAGCCTCAGTCCCCAGAGACCCGTGGTGGAAGAGCTTTTGTGAAATCCTGCACCCCCTCCTGAGAAAGGCTGAGGCCACCTGCCCAGGGGCTGGGGGGCCTCCCCCACTTCCTGTCCTCCACAGCGGCCTTTCTCCAGGACTTGCCTTGTTATCAGCAGAGCCTGCTCCCCTCGCTCAGGAGGAGGAGGCAGTGAGACCACCAAGGCGGAGAGCAAGGTTCGGAAGCTCTTTACTGCCGCGCGTACATGCTGGGTGCCAACGATAGGGAAACAGAGGCTCCGCATGGCGAAAGGACCTTCCCAGAGCCACACAGCACCAAGTCCCTGGAGGCCCCAGGGGAGGAGCCCAGGCCCCAGTCCCAACCCAGCGATTCTCCCAGGAGCTCACACGAGGCCTGGGGGGGAGGGGGGAGGCTCTCCGCGTGACTCCCATCCCAGGGCTGGAAAAGGCAGCTGGGGAGAGAACCTGTGGAGGAAGAGGAACCAGCGATGGAGGGGTTAAGTGAGAGGCCAGAGAGGGGTCTGGCTTTGATTAGGCCCCCACGGCCGCCTGGAGGCTCCAGGCCTGGAGACAAGCCAGCCTCATAGGGGCAGATGGCATGAATTATAGGGGCTTCCATGGGGCCCAAGGGTGCTGCCATGGTGCCCCCGAAAGGCGTGGCCGTGGGGACCTCTTCCTTAACAACCGGGGCCAGAACCACTTGCTCCAGCCACAGCCGTGCCTCCCGGCACAGCACAGGACCTCTCGTCCCCACCCCCAGGAGCCATGGCCATCGCCCACAGGACAGAGACCTTCTGCACACTCCACTGGAGCCACAGCAGCCTTGGAGTCCCAAGCAGCCCGCCTGCCAAGCACGGCCACATCCCCACGGTCCCCCACGCTCACTGGGAGACTCGGACAGTCAGTCATCAAGTCACAGCCGTGATGGTGAGGACTTGGCCACATCCACTCCACCAGGGCCACATGGCTAACTTCACCCAGAGCTGGCAGACCACATTCATCGTCCATCACTCATCTCTGGGGTTGCTTGTCTCTGGGGCTCCTTGTCCATCACCCATCTCTGGGGCACCTGCTGGGCCTCCCTCACAGCTGAAATGGAATGAAGTGTTAGTTGCAAGAGGCTTCAACAAGTTAGAACTATGATTCTAAAGATCGCAGCATTGTTATGGGTTGGTGGTCAGAGCTGGGGAAGCTCCTGGCACTCCCTGGGAGCAGGCCAGGGGCTGTGCTCTTGGAGGGATCCAGTGGACACCCCGGGGCCCACACGGCCCCTCTGCCTCGAGGACCCGCTCGGGGAGGCAAGTAGCACTCCACTGGAGCAAACATCACTAAGAGACAGGCCAATGGAACAGTATCTCCACGCATCCTGGAGCCCCAGACAGGGGCGTCCATCACCCCCAAGGGTTTATCCACATCAGTGCATCCCAATCCTGCACGGAGCAGGAGGCGAAACAGGGAGCAGGGGTGGAGGGATGCAGGGATGGAGGGATCCAGGGAGGGTTAGCAGAGATGCATGGATGGGGGTTAACAGGGATGGAAGGTTAGCAGGGGTGGAGGGGTGGGGGGTTAGCAGGGTTGGAGGGTTAGCAGGGATGGAGGGGTGGAGGGTTAGCAGGGATAGAGGGGTGGAGGGTGAGCAGGGGTGGAGGGTTAGCAGGGATGGAGGGGTGGAGGGTTAGCAGGGATAGAGGGGTGGAGGGTGAGCAGGGGTGGAGGGTTAGCAGGGATGGAGGGGTGGAGGGTTAGCAGGGATAGAGGGGTGGAGGGTGAGCAGGGGTGGAGGGTTAGCAGGGATGGAGGGGTGGAGGGTTAGCAGGGATAGAGAGGTAACAGGGATGAAAGGTTAGCAGGGGTGGAGGGGTGGAGAGTGAGCAGGGGTGGAGGGTTAGCAGGGATGGAGGGGTGGAGGGTGAGCAAGGGTGGAAGGTCAGCAACCGAGCCTCCGACCACTCTGGGCACAATCTTGGCTGCTCAGAGGGCAGCCTTGGCACGTCTGTCAGAGGGAAGGCATCGTGTCTGATGTAGCGAGTCCCCTTCCAGAGATTTATCCCTCGGCTACGCTTGTACAAGGCTGTCCCGTGTAGCTCTGTTTAGAGCAACAAAAGACTAAAAGCAACCTCTCATTAGGGCGTGAGGAAATAAGTTATGGTATCCTACTATATAACACCAGGGACAGGATTGAGACAGATCCACACATGTGTGGAAGGGAAGTATATGCACATGGAGACGTGGTGGGCATTCGGCACAGCACTGAAGATGCTTCTGGGGACACCCGCATCCCGTAGCCGAGGGCCTGGGCTCAAGTCCAGACTCTGCTTCTGACCTAGCTTCCTGTTAATGTGCACCCCGGGAGGCAGCAAGTGATGGCCAATTATTTGGGTCCCTGTCACCCACATGGGAGACCCAGAGTTCCTGCCTCCCAACCTCAGCCTGGCCCAGCCCCAGCTGTTGCAGGCATTTGGGAAGTGAATCAGTGGAAGGAAGAGCTCTGTTTGTCACTTTTAAATAAACTGAAAACAAATAATTTTTATAGAACAATATACAGGGGCCGACGCCGTGGCTCACTTGGTTAATCCTCCGCCTGCAGCATCAGCATCCCATATGGGCACTGGGTTCTAGACCCAGTTGCTCCTCTTCCAGTCCAGCTCTCTGCTGTGGCCCGGGAGTGCAGTGGAGGATGGCCGCCCAAGTGCTTGGGCCCTGCACCCCACGGGAGACCAGGAGGAAGCACCTGGCTCCTGGCTTTGGATCGGTGCAGTGCCAGCCATAGCAGCCATTTGGGGAGTGAACCAATGGAAGGAAGACCTTTCTCTCTGTCTGCCTCTCTCACTGTCTATAACTCTACCTGTCAAATAAATTTTTAAAAAGAACAATAGATAGAGAGAATGTTCCTACTATGGCAAAGAAAATAAAGATATAAATCATGGAAGATTTCTGAATGATACATGAAATTCTCTTGATAGGATCCCATTGGGAGACAGGCAGCTACAGCTGAGGGCGTGATTTTGTGTTAGGCTGCCATGTTAGCATCGGGGACTTAGAAATGTCATGAAGAAATGCCTATTATGAGAAAGCTATGTATGGATTTCTCTTTTTGTTTTCCTAGAATAAACTTATTAATTTCATGTTTCTATAAAGTTTTGGAAGTGCCCTTGTGTGTACAGGTGCTTCTTTTTCAGTTGAATGAAGATGGATCAGGAAGCCGGTGCTGTGGCACAGCAGATAAAGCTGCCGCCTGCAGTGCCGGCATCCCATATGGGCACCAATTCGTGTCCCAGCTGCTGCACTTCCGATCCAGCTCTCTGCTGTGGTCTGGGAGAGCAGTGGAGGATGGCCCAGGTCCTTGGGCCCCTGCACCCGCGTGGGAGACCTGGAGGAAGCTCCTGGCTCCTGGCTTCAGATTGGCCCAGCTCCGGCCATTGCAGCCAACTGGGGAGTAAACCAGTGGATGAAGGCCTCTCTCTCTGCCTCTCCTTCTCTCTTTGTAACTCTGACTTTCAAATAAATAAATCTTAAAAAAAAAAAAAGATGAAGCAGAAAAGCCAGTTTAGAGAAACAGCTGCTCAGGTTTAACCACGGTTTCTCGCCATCCCCCTTTCCAACTTCCCGGTGTTGCCCCTGCTCCCTGCCCACCTGGCCCTGACCCACTCCTGCCGGCTGTAATCCCCGGTTTCCGCCACAGCCTCAGCCCCTGGGGGCAGCTCCTCTTCGTCCTGGGAGGACCCAGGCCTCCCTTTCATGGCCGGCCACAAGAAGCGTCCAGGGCCGCCTACAAGGACCTCAAATGCTTGGAGGAGGAGAGTCGCCCCAGGTGGAGCCCCATGAGCCAGCCAAGGGGCCTGGTTTCCTATTAAGTGCATGGAAGGAGTGGCAGTTAAATACCACGCTTCAAAGAGTTTAGGATTTTCAAAAATCGCTTTTGGGGAATATGCAGCTTTTATTGGAGGTGTCAGACATTAATGAGGGTTCTGGATCTTTCCCAGCCTGAAGCACACTCTCCCTCTCTTCTCCGCCCCAACTCGTCCCAGCAACCAGCTCACCCCCACTTTGATGAATCAAGAGAAGCTGAGAGTTCAAGGGTAGCCCTGCCCCCTCCTCAGCCCACCCCCTCCCACTTGGCTTCCAGAAGGTAAGGAAGCCAGGAGAGGGGAGTGGGAGTCCAGAAGGTTCGGGGGTGGGGTGGGGTGGGGCAAGAGGCCTTGTCCTGCTTACGTGCTCCTTTGGGAAAAGTGTCACGCACAAAACCAGTAATTTGGGGGCCACCTAATGCCAGTTGGAGTAAAACCCCCAACACACGCCTGCCCCCTTGAGATCCTTAAATGGAAAGAGTTGCAGGAGCTCTGCTTTGTCCAAGCGTGTGGTTACCTATCAGCTCTTCTGGCCCTAGTTTCTGGTGCTGGTTCATCTCCCAGTCTTAGACGGTACCTAGTGAGGTTGAGAGTCAAACAGTGTGTCCAAGATAGAGGGGCATCTTCCCATTCGCCTGGAACAGACCACACGCTCAAGCATGTTTGTGGGGAGAATTCGTAGATGTCTGAATGGCTCCGTTTACCTTCATCTCTCTTTAGGAAAAGACCCTAAATCAGATATTAGATGCTACATGGGGTTAGACATTAGAAACTACTCTTGCTGGTTAGGCATTGGAATCCCTAAGGAGACTATATATACCATGAGTTCTTGCACATCTTTCAGTAAAGGATGGATGGATGGATGGGTGGGTGGGTGGGTGGAAGGATGGACGGATGGATGGATGGATGGATGGGCAGATGAATGGATGGATAGGCGGATGGATAGATGCATGAATGGACTGATGGATGGGTGGATGGATGGATGGATGTGTGGATGGATGGGTGGATGAATGGATGGATGGGTGGATGGACGGATGGATGGGTGGATGGATGAAGTAGAGGAATACAGAGATACTGATTCCTGGAGACATAGGGTAGAGTAAGACAACCATAGATTCTAAGCTACCAGTCCTGCCTGAGACAGGAGCATGTAATGACCTATTGGGTCAGTTTCCAACCCAAGTGTCTACAGCCAGGCTGTCAGGACCCTGAGTATCGGTCACCACTCGGGCTACCCAAAGGTGTTCCTTGCCAACCTGGGAACAGCCCTCAGACAACTCAGTCTCGCACACTTGGGTGGGGCAATCATGTCCACCATTGCTGAGCCCCGGGTCCCGACCCTGCTGCCGTGACCATGGTGACTCCATGTGGCCACCACTGGGATCCAGTGCACCTCCATCTCATCTCAGCAAGAAAATGGGGCAGAATGCTGTCCTTTTCTGAGTACCAATTCTTAGAGTGTGTCCCAGGTCAAAGATAGAGACAGAGTATGGATGTGCAGGCTCACTGGCTCATCCCCCCGAGGACCAAGAACTGGCACACAGCACTGTGGGCAGCTGGCTTGTGAACTTCGAGTGCCAGCAAAGAGAGGCCACCTGACACTGGCCTTGAGACACCATTCCGACCCATTTGCCTCCAGACATCTTTGTCTCTCCCCAGCCACCCCGTCCCTTTCCTAAGTCTCTTCTTTCCAATTTCCAGTGTCCCTCCCGACCCTTCCACAGAAAGTCCCTTATTTATAGCGCACAGTTTGGCCAGGTGGTCCTGGGGACCCGCCGTGGCCCAGCTGCTGGCTCCGGAGAGCAACCTCTGATGCCTGCAGTGCCCCACTGCATGGCGACAGCACTGTCCTCGTGAACCTGGAATCAAGCGTCTCCCCATCCATGAGGAACGCTCAGGCTTTTCTCAGCGCCAACAGTCTGGTCGTGAACGAGGAAAGCCTGTGTCTCCCCTTAGCTAGTCTTGACCCTGCCCCTTATAAAACAATCACCCCAGCATCCACTCGCCCCAGGAGCATCACCCCTCCTGAGCTTGGCTTACACTGGAGGCGTCCCCAGGGTCACTGTTGAGTGTTCTCAGCATCAGGAGTGACTAATTCCATTTGGACTGGTTCCTAACAGCCCCCTGGTGAAGGGAGGGTGGACACCAGGTAGTTCATTCTGCCATGGTAATGGCCAGCCCAAGAGAGGCTGGGGAGTTCCTGGTCTGGGGCAGAGGCAGGGAGAGCATGCCGTCCTCACAGTGTGCCACCCAAGTGCCAGGGGGAATGCATCCTAACAGAGCTATCCCAGTCGACACTGAGCGATGGGTTGACCCTTCCCGCATGCATGCATGTCCATGCACCTTTTGCCTTCCCTTCCAGCTCCCGGGAGGTCTGTAGCATCGCTGTCCACACCGTGTGGCTAAGGACCAAGGCTGCAAACTACCCCAGGCCATGTCATTGGTGCCAGCCCCTACTTTCCACACTGCCTTTTGCCACATTTTCACACTTTTACCTGGAAGTCGCTTTGGTGCCAAGCCCGCTACTGTGCCAAGTGAGAATTGGAAAACTACTTTCCCCTTCCCCAGATGGAGCTAGAAACTCAGGTCCTGAATCTGCCAGCATTGCCGACCCACTAAAACCTGGAAAGAAAGGGTGATGCGCACTGCGCCTTCTGGGCCGGGTGACAAGGGAGGGAAGGAAGGAAGGAAGGAGGGAGGGAGGGAAGGAGCGGCAATAAGCCACACACCATGCACACAGGCATACAGGTACACCATGCATACCATGCACACAGGTACACCATGCACACAGGTACACCATGAACACAGGCATACCATGCACACAGACATACCATGCATAACAGGTACACAGGTACACCATGCATACCAAGCACACAGGCACACCATGCACACAGGTACACCATGAACACAGGCATACCATGCACACAGACATACCATGCATAGCAGGTACACAGATACACCATGCATACCATGCACACAGGTATACCATGCACAGAGGTACACCATGAACACAGGCATACCATGCATACCAGGCACACAGGCACACCATGCACACAGTTACACCATGCACACCAAGCGCATCAGGCACATGGGTAGGGGGTTGGAGTGGAAGCAGCACAGGCAGTGGAGTGGGGGCGGGGGAGGGGGCCCTGTGCATCTCTTTACATCTCTACTTTTTCATCTGCAAAGTGAGGGAACCAATGCCCACCCAGAGACCTCAGACTGCTGGAGGAAGATGTTGAGCCAGAGCCTGGAGGAGAGAGGGGATCTGGGAATTGGGAGGGGGGGAGAGGTGGGGACTGGGGGTGGGCGGAGTCCAGGCCCCAAGGGCAACATGTGGGACAGCCTCAGACAGTGAGCTCAGGGGTCATCTTGAAGAAACCATTCTCAGAACTCAAACCCCAGAGAGAGTTCACATTCTTTCCTCCTTACGACTTTGATACCAGGCCCACTGGCCCTCCCTCTCGAGAATCCTCTCCAGCCATCGCCATGCTGCTGTGTCCTCCAGGCTGCCCAGATTCAGCCACGCGGCCTGGTCTCCCACCCCAGCTCCCGGGCCAGAGCCGAAGCCAGCCACGCATGGATGGGCAAGCCTGGGACAGACCTGGGCCTTCTAGCTGGAACCTGGCCTGGTGACAGCAGCTGTAGAAACAGCGCCAAGAGCAGGAAGCTCACGCTTAGCAGGGCTCACTGAGGGGCCCGCAGGGATCAACCTGGCCCTGAGATTTGCAAAAGCCTAGGATGGGGAAAGACCAGGCCCACTGCAGGCACTTTGCTGACCTGTGCCAAGGCCAAGGCAAAGGGCAAAGCAAGGGTCAATATTGAGATAAGCGTGGCGGAGTCCAGAGCCACACTCGAGGGCAGAGGGAGATGGAGGTGGGGGTAGGGGAGGTGGGGAAGCCACAGGGGGCCGGCGAGAGAAGCTTGACATCGATGAGATGGGCAGCCGGCAGCCAGCAGCCACAGGCGCCCCAGACATCAATCCGGTGGGCTGAGTCAGAAACCCAAGCTGGAGGCGTGGACGGGACAGTGGGGTGGAACAGGCCTCTTCAGACACTCGCGGGGGTGGTGGGCTGGGTGGGAGGGAAACCAGGCAGCTACGTGAAGCCAGGCCTGTGTGAGAAGCCCAGCGCCGCTCCCCTGCTCCCAGGGGATGGTGCCTGGGCAGCTTTGATCCCCGCAGCATGCCCCGTCACCTCAGGGGCGGAAGTCTCCAGCCCCTCGCCTCTACAGGTGCCTCAAGAGGGCCCTCGTCCAGCCCCACCCTTCCTTGTGCAACCTCCAGGGTGTTCCTCTGCCCCCGACTTCCCCACGACACCCCACCCTCAGCCTCCGCCCCTTCTCTCACTCCCACCTGCCCAGAGCCACGGGCTCCGTCTCCCTCTCCACTCTGACTCAGCAAGAGGGGATGCTGCCTGCTCCCATCCAAGCAGGTCAGGAAAGGACTCCGGGCCAGCCTAGGCTCTGCTCCTGGCGGTGTGACCCAAGCAGCCTGGAGCTCTATCCCCAAGGGAAGCGGAGACAGATGAGCAGAGACGGAATCTTCTACAGTTGGATGCTGAGCCCAGGAGCCTTGAAGGCAACTGCCCTTCAGAGAGGTTAAACCAATGCTTAAGGTGGCCCAGCCAGGCCTGGAGCCAGGATTTAGAACTGTGATTGATCCCTGCGCCTGGGGCTGGAGACACAAACCCCCTTCTCCCATTGGCTGACGGCTACAGATGAACAAACATCCTGACAGCAGACAGCTGATTACCCAGCTGCCAAAACAGCTCTACAGCTCGGGGTCCTCAAAGCCTGGGCCCCAGTCCCAGTGAAGCTGTTTCCCAAGCTGGCTGAGCCTAGTCCCAGACTAGTTTACTCACTCTATGAGTCCACTCGCCTTGGCAATGCACACCCTACAGGTTCCCCAGCAGCCACCACAGTGAGGGGACCCCCCCCCAGTGCCCTCTGGGAAATGCGAGCCCTGCAAATACACCCCCTAGGGCCTTGGGCAGGACCTTGATGTCCCCTACGTGGCGTGGTGGGCTCCTGCTGGCTCTGCAGCCACCTGTGAGCTGGGGGCAGACGCCTGGGCTTGGGAGATGCTGGGGCTCCTGGGTGCTGGACGCAGAGCCTGCTCCAGGGAAAAGTTGCCTGCACCTGGCTCGGGCCCCAGCTTTCTCCTGGTAATTGCGATAATGACCCAACTCCCAGGGCTGCTTCCAGCTTGAAAGGGGCTTTGAGATGCTGGGATGAAAGGCCCTGGGCTGAGTACAAAGCCCAGCGCAAGCTGTCCTGGGAGTGGGAGGCTGGCCCTGGGCCTTCCCTGGCCTGGGGGGCTGAGTCACTTCCTTCCTCCCGGCTGGGTTTTACCTACGTACTCCAGAGTCTCAACTCTCTCTTCTGGACAGTTGGGGGGCACGGAACAGGGGGTCCCAGAGAGTGTGTATAGGACCCAGGCCAGGCACAGGCCTCCATTGCCCACCACAGGCCCCCACCCCAGGAGGGAGGGAGATGCTGGCGAGGATGCTGGCGTGCGTCTCCAGCTTCCAGACTCGACTCTTGCCACGCTGGCTCAGCACCAAGCATCCTCTGCTGCACTTGAAGAATCCCAGGGCAAAGGGTGGGCGGACTTCCCAAGGTCTGGGAGCAGCGTGTCTGAGAGCGCCTTGGGCTCCCTCCTCGAGGGCAGCCCCTGCCTTCTTACTCACTCATGCAAATGTGTTCCGGGGACTGAGCGGAGCCGACTGTCTTGGCCTTCAAGGAATTTCCTCCGCTGCTATGCCTAGTTCCTCCTTAGTGCCTCGAAGGACCACTCGGTGCTTCAGGACTGGAAGCGAGAGGCCGGCCTCTGGCCTGGCAGTTAAGATGCCGGCGACCCGTGTCGCGGTGCCTGGGGTTGATGCCTGCTCCAGGTCCTGGCTCCAGCATCCTGTTAATGCAGACCCTAGGAGGCAGCTGTGATGGCTCCAAGGTTGCGTTCCTGCTGCCTGGATGGGGTTCCCAGCTCCTCCTGGCCATCCCACCCCAGCTGGGGTCCATCATTGGCATTTGGGGACTGAACCAGCAGATGAGAGCTCCCTTGCGCATTCTCTCTCTCTCTCTCTCTCTCTCTCTCTCCTTCTTTGCCTCTCAAATAAAATGAAATAAAAATGAAAGCAACAACAATAAAACCCCCGGGATGGAACAAGAGCACGAAGGCTCACAGCAGGTCACAGGTGGAGAAGCGGAAGCGGCTGAAGATCAAGGTTCCCTGATCTTAATAGCTTCCGCCCATGAGCTGGAACCAGGCAGTCTTCCAAGACATTCTCCCCCTTGTGGCTCCCTGGTGGGTGTCCAGGAGACTGAGCTCCCGGACCAGAGCCCCTTGGGTTCTCTCGGCCCCGGGGAACCTCAAATCTTCCATCGCCCGAGGTTCTACAGTCCCCATTCTGGGCTTGGAACTAACAGGGAGACAGGTCCCCTCTCGACCAGGTCCTGCGCTGTGGGGGAGAAGCCATCATCCATCCATCAGGGAGGAAAAGACCCCGTGTGGCCGCCCAGGCTGGGAGTATGGGCATGGTGCCTCGGGGGGCCCAGGCAGGAGGCCGGCTCTGGCCAAAGCACAGAAGGCTGTTTATTCCCTCGGAATGGGGAGGGAGTCTTGGAACCCTCTCCCTTTACACATGGAAAGTTTCTCCTCCCCACCTGAGCCTGACTCTGTCATTCCTTAAACTGTGGCAGGACCCAGCAGAGCTCAAATTAACGTCTAAGAAAGTTCTCCCCTTGGGAGCTCTCTCGACCCTGGCAGGTGCACAAGGGGCCCATAATAGCTCAGTCGGTTGAGTGCACATGGTGAAGTCCTAGGACACTGCCCAGCACGGAGCAGGCACCTCAACAATAGAGAGGCTGGTTAAGCCCCGGAATCACAGAGCAAGGAGATTGTGCGAAGACTTTGCTGGCCTGCGACAGGCGACAGGCACCCTGCAGGGAGCTCCCGGGTCCGCTGCCCTTGGGCCCTCCGAGGGCTGCCAGGAGGGTGCAGGAGCCTGAGCGGCCCCGAGTTTGTTTTTGCCGTGTTTCTGGGCACGGGACTCGCTCCTCCTGGCACTGGCCCTTCCCGGGGGCCGGGCTCCAGCTTGTTAGTTTTAACTAGAACAATTTCCTTTGAACTCAGCTTGAATTAGCATCACCATGGCGATGGATCAGGGTTTTCACAAGTCGACCTGGTCTTCACCCCTTAAGCAATTAGTTCGAAGGAGAAAAGGAAGAAAGAGGAGGAGGAAGAGGAGGAGGGAAGATGGGGTGGGGGGAGAAATGGAAGGAAGAAGAGTGGTGGAGCAGAGGAAGGGGTGAGATGGTGAGGGGGTGGGGGAAGGGAGTGTGAGAAGTCTGGGAGGAGGGGGCAGAATGGAAGGCAAAGGGACAGGGAGTGCCATAGGACCCTGGGGGGGGGGCAGATTGCCTGGGGGCCTTTGCCTTCCCGGGCCCCTTCCAGGGCTCCACCTACTGGGCGAACAGGAACTCATAGACCTGTAGCCTGGGAGGAAGCACCCTGCACACACTACGCAGAGGGCCCAGGGGCCCAGCAAGGCCATGGGCAGCCCCTTCCCCCCTGCAGGAGGCAGGAGCCAGAGCACTGAGGAGGGCTTGCCGCTGGAAGGGGGCCGGGAGGGAGGGAAGGTCACATGAGCAGGGGGCCTCCGTGGGTCATTGATGCCTGCTTGTGGGCACACATGTGTCTGGGAAGGCAGGCACAGACAAGGTCCTTGCTCTTCATTGATGGTCCCTGGCAGGTTATTCACATAATTAACTATTTTTCAAGGAAAATGACTGAATGGGCAATTGCTATTTGCTCAAATGTGTTGTAAGCACATGAAAAGGAGAACTAAAAAAAAAAAAAAAAAAAAAAAAAATCCTGAATCCATCCAAATGTAATGGGAATTGAGGACATCTCTTCAAGAGTCAACTTGTCTCCACCTCCTCCAGAAAGCCCTCCTGGACTTGCCCAGGACACCTGTGTGCTCCCTGACCTCTGCCCAGTCATCCCCATGCTGTGTAATCAGCCACGGCAGCCTCCCTAGATCCTTGCATGCCCCAGGCACCAAGTTGAGGCTCTAACAATGTTTGTGAATTCCTGGACCAGAGGTCAGCACAGGGCCAGGTGTCAGGCTTCCAGAGGCAGACGCTGGAAAGAGGCTGCAGAGGATGGAGCACAGGGGTCGGGGGTTCCCAGGAGCCTAAGTGATGTCGGCTCTACCATGAGCCGAGGGGGTCCGTGCTTCCTGGGCCATGGAGCCGAGCGCCAGCTACAGAGGGTGCAGGGCATGCAGAGAGAAACAGTCCCTGTCTGGGATGGCGGGGTGAGGGGCCCCATGGGGGGGCTTGGTGCTGACAGCTGGGAGGCACTGTTGTCTCCTCCAGGCGGATCTAGACCCCGCCCCGCCCTGCCCAGCAGCAGCACAGTGAGCACCCAACTCCAGCCCCTGCCTCTGGGCCACCCGCACTCTGCTAGACGGGAGCAAGTGGGCACCTCTCAGGATCTCCAGCTCCTGCCTGCGCGGTGGGGACGGCCACCTGGGCCACCTGGCCTGGTTGTGGGGAGACGGAGCCAGGTGCTTCCCAGCCAGCAGGGGTGCTGGGCGCTCCCCCGTGCCCGCCCCTTCCAGCTCTGAGAAATGGCAGTGGAACCTCTCCAGCTGCCTCCATCCTTCCTCTCCCCATGTGACACCACCGCCAGCACCCACCCTGCTCTGCCTCCCTTCCCTGTGGCCAGCCCTTTAGCCCCCTGGGCATTCCCCTTTCTGATCGCATAGCCAGCCCTCGCTCAGCTCCTGCCTCTTGTCCCAAGTCCTGCCTTTGGCCTCTCCATCTCCCCCTCCCTCCGCTTTCCTCCTCTGCTGCTCATTATAAAAAAGAAATCTTTCTATATACGCCAAAAAATGCACTCATCCCCAAGGACCCCAGTCTAGCACAAAGCGCTGGTTCTTTCTGGCTGCTTGCGTGGCCTCCTTCTTGCCCACTGCCTTTGAATGGTGGCCTCATTCACAGGACTGGGAGGCCAGCAGGGCTGTTCCCATGTGGCTGGGCGGGGGGGGGGGGGGGGGCAGTGGGGGGGCTAGACAGGAGCAGCTTAGACTTCCCAGAGCTTGTCTCCTCGGGGCAGGGAACAAACTGTTTGCTGATTGGAGCCCAAAGGATTCTATGGGATGTGCTAGAAGGTCCCGGGAGACCTCAGGAAGATTGGGGCCTGCAGCACACACCACGTGCAAGATGCAGTTTTTCTGGAGGACACAGATCAGGCCTTCTTCCTGGGTTGGGCTGGGGTCTCTGTGACACGGAGACAGAGGAGGGGCTCCATGGTCTCCGGGAGACCCCCCTAGACGCAAGCACCCCTGGGATTCTTGAGGGAGCCCGTGTTCTCTGTGCCTTTAGCCCTCCCGCCCAAGCCCCTGCCCTGGGCTCTGGGGACCAGTCCCTCGTCACGGGAGCGATGACCTAGAACTGCTCCACCCCTGGAAAGCCAGGATGACCTTGTCCAGGAGCGTCCAGCAGAAAGCACAAGTCTGACCATCCCAGAGAGGGGGAAGGGAGCCTGGGGCAGAGGGGAGCACGCAAGGCCTTGCAATCCCTAACAGCGTCCAGCAGGCGGCGTCTCACAGAGGCTGAGGAACCCATGGCCAGCATCCCCTTTGCAGAAGGGGGTGGGCGAGGCCCTGGCCTCAGCATTTCCCCGCCCCCTACCCCCACCCCGTCCTGAGGTCCTGCATTTCCCAATCACTTTCCTGCGTGTTCGATCAACAACCCCCGCTCCCTTCCCCACCCCACAGCAGCTGGAAGCTGGCGGCTCTCTGAGTTAATCAAAAACTCCTGTACTTTGCTCTGGGCTCGGAGGCCGCAGGGTCAGCTGGCTTTTCTCCCGAGCGCTGACGTCCCTAGCGCCTGGAAGACTCAGAGGGGAAAGTGGGGGAAGAAGGAGGGGCTCGCTGGTTCTCCCGGGCCTCTGCTAACCATCACGGGGTGCTTGGCAGTGACCGACCTCACACCCGGGCCTGAGTGGGTGTCTCCCTGTGGCATTCAGGAGATGGGGGTACAAAGCCACAAAGAAACTGCCCCTGGACCTCACAAACAGGAGGGGAAGCCTGGAGAAGACTTTGGAGGTTTCCAGAGGAGTTGGTTTGGCTTTTAGAGATTTGTAAGGCAGAGAGGGAGAGATGGCCCATCCTCTGGGTCATTCCCCAAATGGCCACAGCAGCCAGGGCTGGGCCAGGCCCAAGTCTGGTGTTCAGAGCTCCCTCCAGGTCTCCCGTGGGTGCAGGGACCCAAGGACTTGAACTATGTTCCGCTGCTTTCCCAGGTGCATTAGCAGAGAGCTGGATCGGAAGTGGAGCAGCCAGGACCAGATACCGGATACTGGCATCGCAGGGAGCGGCTTTAGCAACCGCACCACGACGCTGGCCCCTCCAGGAGAGTTTTGAGGGTGTTCCTAACCCATGATTGGGTTAGAAAATTCCGTGAATGTCCATAGAATAAGGGTCTGAAGCTGAGCATAGCCGAGATGCCCCCGTTGGAGAGGGGGAGGGCAGCGGGGAGGCGGGGTCTGCATGCAGCCTGGGGCGGCACAAGGGGGCTGGGGTAGGCCTGCGAGGTGGGAAACTCCTCTGGACCCAGAGGAGGCCACCCAGACAGGCCTGTGTGCGCTGTCAGAGGGGGTGAAGGAGGAGGCCCCATCCCTACTGCAAGAGTCCTGGAGAATCCTGGTCTGGCCTGAGAAGATCGGGAGTTGGGGACTCACTGCTGGAGAGGCCAAGAGCTAGGGCTGGGGTCCAGCAAAGCACAGGGGGGTGGGCAGCAGAGCCTGTCCCTGTGGGCCCCAGCACTGCTGCCCCAGCCTCGCACCCTCTAGGCCGCCTGCAGCTGCAGTGCCCCTCCTCCCAGACCCCAGTCAATGCCAGTGTCTCTGCTGCCCTCCGTTCTGTCTCCCCTTCCCCTGCCTGCTCCTCCCCTATCTGCCCCACGGAGCAAATTCCTATCCCGACCAGGACCAGGGAGCTCCACTGGAATCCTGGAGCAACTCCAGCTTCCAAAGGAATGCGGGGGACAGAAGAGGGATCAGCCATGGGGACGCAGGCTTTCCCGGCAAGGAGAGGGGAGGGCTGGTGAGATGAGTGGTCCCAGAACCTCTGAGGCTTCTGGGAAGACGTGGGGTGCAGGCACAGGAGGATGGGGGGAGGCAATCAGGTTGGGGGCTCTCAGGCCCTCTGGCCTGCCCCACAGAGGGCTCATGGTAGAGCTGAGGGGCAGCCCCCTTCAAAGCAGGACAGCCTCGGGGCGGGGGGAAGAGCAGGGCTGGTCCCAGTGCAGCGAGTACCCCAGTCTCCCAGGGGAGGGCAGGCCTTGCCCAAGGATGGATGATGGGGCCCTGACGGGCTTGGGGGGGGGGGGTTGTGGGTGGCTGGACCTGAGTCACACCTTCTGTGTGCATTGCCTGTCAGCCTGTGGGTGTGCTGAGTCAGCATGCGTTGTCCCGCGTGTCTGGGGATGGAGGTGTTATGCGTGGGTGACAGGCCCTAGGGTGCCACCTCGTGACCGTGAGAGCATATAGGGCTGGAGGAGCCACGCCCCGTGTGCCTTCACAGTCAACCGGTGTCCCCCTGTGCCTCCGCATGTCCTGCTGAGATGGGCGTGTTCACAGGTGTGTGCAGAGGGGACCAGCCCAGGGTTGTCTACACAAACAGGGAGCCGAGTCTGAGGTGACTCTGGGCAGCGATGGGCACACAGATGTCGGCTGGGGGCAGGTGCCCTGTGTGCCAGCGCACTCCGAATCCCAGCGAACTCCGGTTCCTGAGTTTGTGGCTGCCCCAGCTAAACTGTGCACAGATGTGGCTGCTGCAGCTTGGCCATAAACAGACCTCCCAGGATTTTTCCAGAGGAAAGGCAGAAATATTTTGGTGTCTGCTCTGGGCAGCAGGAGAGGAAGCAGGGATGGGGCTTGGAGGACCCGGAGGCTCTGACCTGAGGGACTGCAAGACAGAGGGGAGCTACAGAGGCCCATCATCCCCCTAGGGCCAGGGGGCGCGGGCAGGGCTCTGATGGCTTCCAGCTGCGGGCTCCTCACCAGGGTCCCTGTTGCCAGGGAGGTGCCCCCCACCGCCCCCACCACTGTCCCTGGCTTCCCTGTCCCCCTCCACAGCACAGACCCCAGCCCCCACTGCACCGTCACCCACACACCCTGACACACAGGGACACTCTACTGGCCACCAAGGTCACACACACCTCTCATTCTCTCACTTGTCCTATGTCTACACTGCATAAGCGCAGTCACGGGCACCCACTGCACAGTCCCGAGCCACACGCCTGCCCCACACCGCCCCCACACCAGGACAAACTCCCACACCCCGCTTCCACCCAGGCGCAGGCCTGTCTGAGCTATGGAAGAGGCAGGGCGCTGTTCCCAGGCTCGTGGTCAAAACAACCCATTCAAAGGAGTCAGACAGAGGTCTCGGTGTGCTCCGTCCTGCAGGACCGCCTGGGTTACTGCAGCCCACCCACAGCTTCCACCACCAGGGCCACCCCCTGGGCTGTGTTCCCTGCCCTCCCCAGAGACACCGGGGCTCTCTTCTCAGCAAACGACCCTTGTTGCCCTCTGAGGTCACAGACAGCCCTGCACATCTTCCCACCATGCTCCGGGCCCAGCAAGGGGGAGGCGCCAGCTGCAGAGACGCTGCTGTGTCCACCCCTCGGCAGCTCACAGCACAGCGGCCTCGGGGGCTGCACGACGGGCTCTGAGCTCAGCAGTGGGAGAGTGGACACTGCCAGGCCAGCAATATCAGTGGGTGGGCTTCCCGGAGGAGGTGGCGTGGGGGTAGACATTAAGGGCAGCATTTACCTGCTCAGGTCACGGGGCGAGGGAGAAGAATTCCACCTCGCTCCCACCCCACAGAAGTCCCTAGCATGTCTCCTTGTTTTGTGGTATTTATAGCACTTACCGGAATTTGTCTGAGAACCTGCTTTTATCTGTCTCCACCCCTGCAAAGTAAACTAAGTGAAAGCAAAGGCCATGTGTGTCTTGTCCACTGCACATAGGGACTGTGTCCTGAGCTATTTAAAAAAAATAATCTTGGGGCCAGCGCTGTGGTGTAGCAGGTAAAGCTGCTGCCTACAACACCGGCATCCTATATGGGTACTGGTTCGAGACCCGACTGCTCCACTTCTGATCCAGCTCCCTGCTAACGCGCCCAGGAAAGCAGTGGAAGATGGCCCAAGTCCTTGGGCCCCTGCACCTGCATTGGAGACCTGAAAGAAGGTCTTGGCTCCTGGCTTCAGCCTGGCCCAGCCTTGGCCATTGCAGCCGTTTGGGAAGTGAACCAGCGAATGGAAGACTGTCTCTCTTTGTCCCCCACCCCCCAAGTCTGCCTTTCAAATAAATAAAATAAATCTTTTTTTTTTTTTTTGATAGACAGAGTTAGACAGTGAGAGAGAGAGAGACAGAGAGAAAGGTCTTCCTTTTGTTGGTTTACCCCACAAATGGCCACTATGGCCGGTGCTGCGCCAATCCGAAGGCAGGAGCCAGGGGCTTCTTCAGGTCTCCCATGCAGGTGCAGGGCCCAAGGACCTGGGCCATCCTCCACTGCCCTCCCGGGCCACAGCAGAGAGCTGGCCTGGAAGAGGGGCAACCGGAACAGAATCCAACGCCCCAACCGGGACTAGAACCCAGGGTGCCGGCGCCACAGGCGGAGGATTAGCCTAGTGAGCCACAGCACCAGCCAATAAATCTTTTTTAAAGTCTTATTTTTACACTTATTTTATTTGAGAGAGAATCTTTTATATCCCGGAATACCTGAAACAGCCGGGGCTGGACCAAACCAAAGCCAGGAGCCCAGAACTCTACCTGGTTCTCCCGCCCGCATGGGGGCGGGGAGTCAAGTACTAGAGCCATCACCTGCTGCTCTCAGGGTGTGTACTAGAAGGAAGTCGCATCGGAAGTGGAGCCGGGACTCAAATCCGGGCACTCTGATACGGGATGTGGGTGTCCCAAGCACATCGGATGGCTGCATAGACCACACACACACACACACACACACACACACACACACCCCGGCGGTTCTTAGAGCAGTGTCTGGCGCTATGTAAATGGAAGGAGGGAAGGAGAGAGCCTCACGTCCCAAGGCGCGGGGTCGCAGAGGCCAGTTGGGCAGGGTGAGATGCTGGCGGAGGCACTCAGTGCTCTCGTGTGGGCACTCGGAGTGTGCAGAGACCAGCCGGCCCCTGGGCCTCCATCTCGACTGCAGAATCTTCGCTGGGATACACCCACATTTATCGACCCAGAAGTAAACCCTACAAAGCACCAGCTCACCTGTGCGACCTTTAGCATTATCAGTTTATATAGAAACCTATTACAGCATCATAGCTGGCAGTTCTGGGGCGCGGTCAACTAAAAACGATATTCAGACAAACAAGATCAGCTCGGATACACCTTCTCTCCCTTGCTTCACCCTCAGACCAGCCTGTGGGGACCAACATGTGTGATGTGAACAAAGTCTCGAGAAAACAGGGAGCAGGGTAGGAAGTTCACACAGAGAGCGTGGGGCCAGTGCACACGACAGGAGCCTCCTGCTGCCCTGCAGAGCGTGCAGCCAGCCAGTGCGCGAGTCACCATTGCTGGAGAACAGCTTGCTTAGCGTGAGAGCCAAAGGGCTGGGTGCTTCAGCAGGTGGCAGGGGCCAAATGGGAATCCTTTTGTGAGCTCCCTGCCCACTTTGCAAAGCCAGGCAGGGTAGACGCGATGGGAAGTCTTCACCTTAAACCTTCTCAGGTTTAAGGGTTTGGGTCCTGGGCTCTGCTCTTGACCCACAAAGACTCCCTCTAGGTCAGGGCACTCTACCTCTCTGCGGGAGCCTGGTCAAGTCTGCTGCTTCCAGTTCCTGCAGGGACAGGATAGTGCAGCAACACCCGGCCGGGGAGGGAGCATGGGGGGTGCAGCACAAGCCCGGGAAGTAGAGTTCTCTAGGGCATCTCTGCTCCGCCCTCTGCAACCACTACCTCCCCGTCTGTGAAGCAGCAATGTCATCACCCCTCGGCCAATGTCGGAAGGTGCCGTGGCTGGGTGGGAGGCAAAGGAACCCGGGAGATAAGGGGGGGTCCGTGGTGCACACAGCAGGAGAGGGAGGAGCTGAAAAGACCCCTGCTTCTTCTTTTTATTTTTTAAGATTTTATTTATTTTTTTGAGACATAGAGTTACAGAGAGAGGAGAGACAGAAATAGAGATCTTCCATCCACTGGTTCACTCCCCAGATGGCCCCAACGGCTGGAGCTGAGCTGATCTGAAGCCAGGAGCCAGGAGCTTCTTCCAGTCTCCCACATGGGTGCGGGGGCCCAAGCACTTGGGCCATCTTCCTCTGCTTTCCCAGGCACACGAACAGGGAGCTGGATGGGAAGTGGAGCAGCTGGGGCTCGAACTTGTGCCCATATGGGATGCCACAGCCACAGGCTCTTCTCTCTCTTTTTTCTTTTTTCCTTAAGATTTCGAAGGCCAGCACCGGGGCTCACTAGGCTAATCCTCCACCTGTGGCACCGGTACCCCGGGTTCTAGTCCCAGTCGGGGTGCCAGATTCTGTCCCGGTTGCTCCTCTTCCAGTCCAGCTCTCTGCTGTGGCCCGGGAGGGCAGTGGAGGATGGCCCAAGTGCTTGGGCCCTACACCTGCAATGGAGATCAGGAGGAAGCACCTGGCTCCTGGCTTTGGATGGGCGCAGCGCCGGCCATAGTGGCCATTTGTTGGGTGAACCAACGGAAGGAAGACCTTTCTCTCTGTCTCTCTCTCTCTCACTGTCTAACTCTGCCTGTCAAAAAAAAAAAAAAAAAGATTTCGAAGACCCCTGCTTCTTGACAGCTGCCCAGGGCCTGGTCCCAGCTCCACTGCCCACCATCTGGGTGACCATGAGCCAGACATGGCAACCCCCTGCACTCCCAGTCTTCGAACTGGGAGGAGAGGAGGAGCTGGTGCCACATGACTACTAACGAGCTCTCAGGCTCAGCTCGTGTTCCCTGGAGGCTGCCCTGGGCCCTGGCTCTGGGCTTCTGAATTCTCCCCTCCACCCCATTCCACTCTCGCCAGGGGCAGACTGGGAAAGAGGAAGGTGGCCTCCCAGTGAGTGTGCTGGCTGGCTCCACAGATGGGGACGGAGGATGAGACTCTTCACACGCCAGGGACAGCAAAGGGCCCCAGCTGAACTTCCAACTGCTCCTTCCCAGAGCAGGCAAGAGGTAGAGGCTGATCTGAGCCCCGGGGCCTCTCGCTGCACGTCCCTCATGCAGGTGTGTATTTCCATTCATTCCTCTGCTCCTGCGGCAGTCATGATGGCGCCACATCTGCATGCCAAGCACTGTCCTGGGTGCGAGGGACAGAGACGGGAGGGCATTCACAGGAGCCGGTGAGAGTCAGAGACAGATGGTTCCCTGCAGCCTGTCCAGTGATGAGGCTCAACTGCACACAGGGCTGGGCGCAGTGGGGCCCGCGGAGGGCCCGCCCCCAGCCCACCGGGGCTGCTGTGTCAGACATCACACAGTTCGCTTGCCGAGATGATGGGAAAATACCGAAATTGCATGGCGCCCTGAAGCTGAGGAGGAGGTAAAGAAAAAATACGCAAGAGAAAGGTGACTGGGTGGGATAATTAATGTTTTGCTAAGGAGGCAAATACTAGTGTGTGTGTGTGGCTCAGCGTGCAAACACCTCAACTAACAAACAGCTTGTAGAAAACAAGTGGAGCCATGGGACTTTTCCTCCCAAAGATTAAATGGAAAAAAAAAAAAAGAGGAAAGAAGGAAAGAGAAAAAGACAGCAGCCACAGACACACCCCTCCAGTGGCTGCAAGAACGTTCCTCATGAGTGACAAAACTGAGCCCAGGTCTCCCTGCCGCTCTCTCCGGCTCGTGTTCCCAATGGAGATAAATTATGATTATAAAATTATTTTTACTGCTACTTCTGTGCGCTGTAATTATGTGTGACAGGACAAGTGCTGCAAATCAAATCAGGTCAAAGTTCGCCTGAGCTGCCCGTCAGTGTTAAGTACATCCCCCAGCCCCCGAGGGGTGCCCACCGGGTGCGGCTGCCTCTGCTGCTCCTCCCCAGCCGTGTACCAGGGACGCCACTTCTCAGCAGGAGGACTCTGGTGTTGGGCTTCCCTCTGGAATGGGGTGAGGGCCTCTGGAGACAAAACTCCAGGAAGGGTCCTCCGCCCACTGCTATCTCCAGAGGCCACAAGCTGCTGACCTTGAACCTACCCTGAGTACAACCAGCATGGCCCCAGAGTCCAGGCAGGAGCCAGGCCTCAGCTATGAGGGGACCAATAGGAGCATCACACAGCTGGAGAAGTTCAAGGCTCCCCCAGGATCTGGCCCACCAGCTTGGGCATAGGTGACCCTGCTTTGTATGCTTTGGCAGGGCTGGTGTTGTTTGCAGCTCTGGCTCTGAGAGCTGTAGTCATCCTGAGGTCTTCCCCAACCACAGGTGCCTGTTGCCTCTTTGGCCACCATTCTCCCCTCCTTGCCCCCTCCTCTTACACATGCCAGGTGTGAATACTCTCAGGTGTGAATGCCTTTCTCACAGATGTGAACACCCTCCTCACAGGTGTGAACACCCTCCTCACAGGTGTGAACACTCTTCTCACAGGTATGAACACTCTTCTCACAGGTGTGAACACCCTCTTCACAGATGTGAATGCCCTCCTCACAGATGTGAACGCCCTCCTCACAGATGTGAACCCTCTCCTCACAGATGTGAATGCCCTCCTCACAGGTGTGAACGCCCTCCTCACAGGTGTGAACACCTTCCTCACAGATGTGAACGCCCTCCTCACAGATGTGAACACCCTCCTCGAAAGTATGAACACCCTCCTCGCAGTTGCTTACCTCCCTACCGGAACATGACAGGTAAGTCTAACTGGCCAGCTCTTCTCCACAGCTCAGGGGCAGGGGCTCCTCCACATTTGGTGCACTGGAGAGAGAGCCAAGTGGACCTGGATCAAAGTCCCAGCTTTGCCTCACTACCCATTTGATCTTGATCACTTCTTGAAAGCTTCCCCCAAAATGTTCATGTCACAGATTTGCTGTATTAAATGAGGCGCTCTCTCTCTCTCGCTCTCACTCTCTTGCTCTCGCTCTCATACACACACACACACACACACACACACACTCTGCTGTTGTTAGCTCCTGTCTTCATTCAGGCTTCTAGAAAACAGACTCTATGAGATTTGTGTGCATTTTTAAACAGCTATCTAAATATAAGGCCTATCATATTTTATTTTATTTAAAAGGCAGAGAAACAGAGACCAAAAGTGAGAGATCTTCCATCTGCTAGTTCACTCCCCAAATGCCTGCAATAGCCGGGGCTGGACCAAGCTGAAGCCAGGAGCCTGGAACTCAGTCTAATTCTCCCATCTGGGTGCTAGGGACCCAGCTACTTGATCCATCACCTGCTGCCCCCCAGTTGGAAGCCAGAATTGGAAGTGAGGCTGGCACTCAAAGCCAGGCACTCCCATATGGGATACAGAAGTCCCAAGTGGTGTCTTTTTTTTCCTTTTTTTGACAGGCAGAGTGGACAGTAAGAGAGAGAGACAGAGAGAAAGGTCTTCCTTTGCCGTTGGTTCACCCTCCAATGGCCGCTGCGGCCGGTGCACCACGCTGATCCGAAGCCAGGAGCCAGGTGCTTCTCCTGGTCTCCTTTGCGGGTGCAGGGCCCAAGGACTTGGGCCATCCTCCACTGCACTCCTGGGCCACAGCAGAGAGCTGGACTGGAAGAGGGGCAACCAGGACAGAATCTGGCGACCCGACCGGGACTAGAACCCTGTGTGCCGGCGCCGCAAGGCAGAGGATTAGCCTATTGAGCCACGGCGCCAGCCCACAAATGGTGTTTTGATCTCTGCATGAAGCCCCCACCCCTGTTTGCATCTGTTGAGGTGTTTCTGGAATGAAGCCCCCTGAGAGGGGGAGTTCGGGGAGTTGAGGGAGATGAGGGACTGCCACACCTTGGCCACCAAGGCCTCAGCCAACCTCATGGTGAGCTCAGGGCAGGTGGCCCTGCAGAGGTGTCCCACCTGAAGGCGGGGCCAGGCCTCAGTCTGCAGCGAGCTGTCACTGGATGGAACTGAGGCTCTGGGCAGCTGAGGGCCTTTCTGGAAAGAAGGGATCTGACCTTGCAGTCAGCACCAGGCAGCTGGGGCCGTGAGTGCCTCCATCCTGGCTGACATACGGCCATGCACCCAGGCACCCACTGCACCCTCACCCCCAACCACAAAACGGATGCAAGTTTTCAACAAGTGAGCTAAGGTGACCTTAGCAGAGAGGCAACTGGGGGACCAGAGGCTAGGCTGCTATATGGGCCCAAGCTCTTCCTCAAATGGGTGGATTTGGACAAGTCTGCTCATCTTTTTTTTTACTAGACTTTCTCATTAAAAAGTAAAACAAAAATATATTTATTTATTCACTTATCTGAAAAGCAGAGCTACAGAGAGAGAGAGGAAGAAGCAGAGAGAGATCGTCCATCTGTTCATTTACTCCTCAAATACCCACCAGCCAGACCACAGCCAAGAACTCAGAACTCCATCCTGGTCTCCACATGGGTGCAGGGGTCCAATTCCTTGGGCCTGCTGCTTTTCCCAGTACATTAGCAGGGAGCTGAATCAGAAGTGGAGCAGCCAGGACTTGAACCAGCACTCCAATATGGATGCCAATGTTGTAAGTGGGGTTAATCCACAGTGCCACAATCCCAGCCCTCAGCTTTCTCAATTTTTTAAAATTTATTTTATTTATTTGAAAGGCAAAGTGACAGAGAGAGGGAGACACACACACACACACACACACACACACATACAGAGACAGACAGAGAGAGAGACAGAGGTATTCCATCTGCTGGTTCACTTCTCCAAATGGCTGCAACGGCCAAGGCTGGGAAAGACCAAAGCCAAGAGCCTAGAACTCCCTCCAGGTCTCTTACATGGGTGACAGGGGCCCAACTACTTGGGCCATCCTCCACCACCTTCTCAGGCACATTGGCAGGCAGCTGGACTGAAAGCAGAGCACCTGGGACATAAAGCAGCACTCTGACTCGGGATGCCCGCATCACAAGTGGAGGGTTAACCCACCGCAGGGCAACGCCAGCGCCCAGCGTAACTTCCTTGCTTTCCTTACCGGTTGCAAGGAGGACAGAAGGCCGCTGTGCAGGCTGCGACACGCTCACACACCACTGGCGTCATCTCAACATCGTGTAACATGGTGTAACAGCGCAACATGGTACAACATAGTATAACATGGTGTAACAATACAACACAGTGTAACATGGTGTAACAGTGCAACGTGGTACAACATAGTATAACATGGTACAACACAGCATAACACAGTACAACACAGTGTAACACAGTGTAACATGGTCACCATGGTGACCACATGATGTAACACAGTATAACGTGGTGTAACACAGTATAACACGGTGACCACACGGTGTAACAAGGTGACCACACAGTATAACACAGTATACCATGGCCACGGCGCCTGGGTCAGTCCCAGCTCCAGGCGTTCCTTCATGCACATGCCCCACCCACTGCCAAGTTCACTCCTCCCGGCAGGCTGTGCGTCCCTTTGTGAGGTGAGGAAAACAGGTCTCCCAGCCCCCCCACACACCCAGAGGGCCTCGAAGGCTCTGCAGGGGGACACGGGCAGGGGGTGCAGGCAGCAGGGCCTCACCCTGGGAAGCACCCCGTGTCCTTTGGTGGGGCCTGACTCAGGTCTGGCTTTCCTAAGAGGTGGGAGAAGCGGCCGGCGTGAGGACAGGAGCTGCAGACCCGGCCCCTGCAGGCTCCCCCGGAGGCCCTGGTCAGTCCTTCGCCGCCGCCACCTGATGGGGATGCAAGTGGCCCTCCTGGCCGCTCTGCTCCCAGCCCGCCTGCCAGGGAGGGCGGCCCTGCCCCCATGCTTGTGCGTCTGGCCCTCCACAGAGGCAAATGGCGCTTTCTTCCCCAAGTCCAGCTCTCTGGACAGCATCGCAACGTGTCTCAAAGGCAGCTTTTAGTGAGTTTTCTTTCAACTGCTTGTGCAGGAGTCTTCAGTGTAGACCATTCCAAGCGATTCAGTTTCTACTTTCTTCCCCCTTCTCATTTTTTTGTGCAAAGCCTTTTGGCGGTGGGGAGGGGGGAGGACGGTGAAGGGTAACCACCCCCCCGGGAAGCTGAATTCCCACTCTAGTCTGTGTGTGGGAGCAGTTCACTACACAGCTGCACGCAGGAGCTTGCGAAACGCCCCATGGCTGTGCACCACTCCAGCCCCTCCCCCAGCCCTTCACACAGCTGTGAGTGACAGCCCCTGAGGGTCCCAGGTGACTCAGACGGCATCTTGGAGAACCCCTAAGCCTGCCCCTTGCAGCTGCAGGTCTGCGATAGCAGAGAGAAATTAGCACGATTTCTCCAGGACAATGGTTGGACAATGGTTGGCTGAGAGCAGCCTGGGCTCAGCACTTGGGCACCACTGAGGAACTTGATGGAAATGTAAATTCTCAGGCCCCTTCAACCCTACTGAGATAGAACTCCTGGGGTGGACAGTGATGGAGCGAGGCCTCTTGGTGTGGGAGTGGCCTTGGTCCTTCCTCATCACAGGGCAGCCACTAGCCCCACTTGCCACCAGGGCAGACAGCAAAGATGGGGTGGTCTCACAGCCTATGTCTAAGACCCCCAGCATATGTGGTGGGGAAGGAGTCCAGACAACCCCAGGGGGAATGTTCTGGAATGTAGCCTGCTGGGGTTCATGGAAACATAGTCTGCTCTGTAGACCCCAAAAGCAAGGGGACGGCGCTTCTGCGGCTTGCAGCACCCCCACCCCCAGAAGCTCAGGAAAGTTAGGTGTCCTGCCCAAGATCTCCCAGCAAGTCAGCAGCTGAACCCAGACTCTGGCAGCAAGGGGTCGATCTGAAAAGAGTCCCAGCCTCTGGGGTAGGAGGGGCGCGGTGATTCGTCTAGTCATTGGACAAACAGCAGGCAGGGACAGGCTGCCAGGTACACTCGCCCCTGCCACCAGGACTCCCACAGCAAGCCTGCGTGGGAGGGGTGAGCTCCTCCTCCTCCTCCCCAAGGCGGAGCTGAGCCGCCATCGCCCAGCCCCGCAGCTGGAAGGGGACAGCAGGATCAGGATGGAAATCCACGTGGCCAGCCAGGGTTTGCCTCACAGCTGATTTCTCCCAGGAGAGCTGACCAAAGCCCGAGGAAAGCCTGTGAGCGCTGCCAGGTCCCCAGCCGTCCCCCAGGGACCCAAGGCACGCCTGCTCTCGGTGCCAGCCTCAGCCGGGAGAGGGCACCGAAAAGGCAGAGGAGACTCGGCCACCAGGAGGCTGTGGCTGGGGCCCGTGCAGTCTGCGAGGCAGGCGCTGGGGCCTGGTTCAGAACGCCCACCCCCTCTCCCAGCCTGGAGCTCCCTCCTCCCCACCCCCGCCCAGCTCAGCTGGCCTTGGGCAGCAGGGCCCCACCATTAGTTCCAGACACCACGTCTCCTCTATTTATGGGTTTTTTCTTTGCTTCTGCGGTTCTCCCTGGATGAATGCCCCCTTCCCCGGGATTTACAGCATCCTCCCGCGGTGGGCTTGATGTCACTTTAATGAGAGTCACAGCTGCTTCCCACTGTGACTGCTGCATTCCAATTGACTGCCTGGCCTCCAGAGCCCAGCGGGGCTTCTCTGGGGCTGGGAGGGGACAGGCTGGGCTCCCGGCCTGGGATTGGCAAGGCGGATAGAGAGCTGCTGACTCCTCCCAGCCACGGGGAGACGCCCCCCGCCCCAGCTCTGAACTGAGCTGCTGAGTGGAAGAATCTCCAGCCAGCCCTGAGAATCAGGCCAGCAGGGAGAGGGGGGCCTTGTGCAGGCTTAATTCCACCCTATAGGTGTGGAGAGAGAGAAGTCAGAGCTTTCCCGCCTCCTTCTCACCCCACCCCCATCCTCTCCGTGAGAACCAAGGTTCTGAAGCGGAGGAAAAGGGGGCTGAGGAAGGTGGGGGCCCTTCACAGAAAGCCTGCTGTTCTCTAGTTGAATCCAGATGTGCAGGGTGGGAGGGGCGCCGGGAGGGTGCGCGAGAGGCCTGGGGGGAGGAGGGGAACTGAGGAGGCAGAACTCCAGGCCCTGTGTGCTTTCAGGGTTTCAGGGTCCTTGCGTCCGGGAAGGCCGACTGACAGGGGATCCCCGGTTCCTAGAAATCTGAAGCTCACTTAGAGTGGTCCCAGAGTCATTCTGGAGACGGGCTCCTTAGGGCCAGCCCTTGGCCACGGGTGGCTGATGCTCCAGTGGGCCTCTCTCTCCCACCTCTGTATCGCCCCCCCAACCCCTGTGCCCTCCTGGGATGGGAGACCTAGGGTAGCCAGCAGGGCGTGCGGTGCAGGTCCCCCAGGGCCCGCTGACCTGGGAGAGGGGAAGGGCATCGGCCCTGCCCTGCCCCATCTCGCTGTTGCCTCATCCCGCCCAGCAGCAGGAAGTCCATGACCAGGTCCAAAGGCACAGTCCAGAGAGGGAGCCAGGGCTGTGGGCGTCTCCTGTTGCCAGCACCTCTTTGGGACCCAGCGTGGAAGCACAGACCAGGCCCTGAGCAAGAGACCAAGGCCAAGGCTGCGTAGACACAACAGGCTGCAGGGAGCAGCAGCCCCTGGTTCTGCCACTCCCACTGCGTGACCTTGGCCTCAGCACCGTGCCTCTCTTTCTTGCTGGGCAAAAGGAGGGAGACCGTTGTCCTGGGTGCAGGGTGCCGCTGTGTTTCCGGCTAGTATCTGCTATGGAGCAAGTCCTGCTCGAGAAATGCTGCCCCTTGTTCTAGACTGCATTTTCCATCACTACCACTGCCAGCCAGGGTCTCCTTTGCTTACTACTACATTGTAGAAAGATCTTTTAGGAGGAAACCATTCAGTTCCCCCCAGGTCTCCCCGAACCTCTTATTCGAGGGACCCAAGGGACCGTGGAGGTATTCATTAGCAAAGCCTCAAGACAGGCCCGGGCGGAGCAGCAGCCTCGTTAAGGATAATTGGTACCAGCAGGAGAGAGCAGCGCATGCTGGGACAGCCTCTCCAGCCTCTGCCCTCGGGGTTCCCAATCTGCCCAAGACCACGCACCCCACCTGGGGCGGCTGCAATGCAGTGGACAGGCGGGCGGCTCCTCCCCTCCCACACCTACCATGAGGCCCATCATGTGAGCCGAGGAGGGGGACTGTCTCCTACCAAAGGCTCAGGACCACGGCACAGGCAGCTTGCTGCACGCCCGCGCCAAGGGCTGTACCTGGCAGGAAGTGCCGGGCTCCAGCCATGGCTCTCTCCTAGCTCAGTGAGCCCAGGGATGGTCGCGGGCAGTGCCCTCGGAGGCTGAGGTGCAAGAACCCTTATGAGAGCAGGCTGCAGGACCACGCGTTACAGAACACTGGCCTGATGTGGGTGTGCCCAACATCCCCTGCGGCAAAGCCAGACCCAGAGTGAATACTTGATGAACGCTGACTAAGAGAAAGAAAGAGTGAGTCAGCAAAACAAGGAGAGACTATGCAGGATCTGAGCAGAAGCTTGGGAAGAGATGGGATCTCCCCTGGTTCATTCCCTCTGAGCTGGGGGCCTGGGCTTCTCCTACAGAGGTTGCAAGTCTAAGGGAAGGTCTAGACCACACAGAAGCAGCCCCCACGGAGTCCTCCCACTTTGCAGCTGTTGAGAGGGTCACAGATCCTGGGGAATTATATTTCCAGAAACATGCAGATAGCACACACATGGGTTTGCCCATGGCTCCCAGCGGTCTGGCCCCCTGCAGCTCCCCCAGGTTAAGGAGCCCTGCTGGATGTCCTTCGCTCTGTGAGTCACTGTGCATAGCAGGCAGCTGGACAAAGGTGAGCACCAGGAAGAGGGCTGGGCTCCAAGGGAGGGGCTACCAGGGCCCTGCCCTGGGGACAAGAGCCAGGGTTCATCCGTTGCTGGGCCTTGGGTGTGAGAGCGGCTGTGGTCTCCTTTGGCTTGTTCAGGGGTCACGGGGGCAATGGTAAGCTCCGAGAAGAACTTTAATGTCCCCAACTTCCAGGAGGAGCAGCAGCCTAAAAAAGTGGAGAATTGGTCTCAGTGTAGATGAGGTGGCCACAGGACAGCAGGCGGAGCCTGAAGCCCAGCACCTTGCAGTGACACGGGTTCAGGAAGCCACCCACTTGAGCCATCGCCTGCTGCCTCCCAGGGTCTGCGTGAGCAGGAGGCTGGAGTCAGGAGCCAGAGTGGGGATCAAACCCAGGCGCTCCAGTGTGGCTGGTTAGGTGCCCTAACCAGCGACTTAACCACTACGCCAACTGCCCACCCCAGCACTTTGAGGGAGCTAATTTGGAATTCCAGAGAGGAGATATATAACACGGTAAACAGTCTGTCAAGGCTGGATGTTGATGGACTCACTGCCCATTCTCATCTGTAAAATGGGAATCACAACAGCACCTACTTCCAAATGTTGTAGGGGGATCCATGAGAGTTCACGCAAAGCCCACGCCATTCTCTGCAGAATCCCAGCACACCTGAAGCAGTCCTGTTAGGGTGCACACTGCTGATCTGCACACACCACGTGCAGGTGACAGAAACTGAGGCAGAGGTGGACAGTGTGCACCTAAGTAGAGATTTGTGTTGTACCTGAGAGAATCTTCTCGTTGACAGCCAAGACTCTATTTGCACAGCACGACCTCCTCTCCCTTCCCGGACCCTAAAAGAGACTTGGGACACTCCGTTTTAGGGCCTGCTTGGAGCTATGAATGACAGCCTATGTCCAGAGGCTTTGGTCCCTGCAAAAAGCAGCAGAAACATGCTTCGTAGTATCATTTTAAGTATTTTCCACAAGACCACATAGGAGAAAAATACTAACACACTAATGATTAGAGTGAGCCGTCAACTGCTTCCACCATGGTGTGCTCTACATGTGTGGGGCTTGGCACTGTGGCTTTGCAGGTAGCATATGGGCGCCGGTTCGAGTCCCGGCTGCTCCTCTTCTGATCCAGCTCTCTGCTGTGGCCTGGGAAAGCAGTGGAAGATGGCCCAAGTCCTTGGGCTCCTGCACCTGCGTGGGAGACCTGGAAGAAGCTCCTGGCTCCTGGCTTCGGATTGGCCCATTGCAGCCATTTGGGGAATGAACCAGCAGATGGAAGTCCTCTCTCTCTCTATTCTCTCTCTCTCTCTCTCTCTCTCTCTCTCTCTCTCTCTCCCTCTCCTTCAGCCTCTCTGTAACTCTGCCTTTCAAATAAATAAATAAGTCTTTAAGAACCCTGTGCGGACTGTGTCAATACAGGGACGCGTGTATGAACCGATACTGAGAAAAACAGGGCAGGAAATCATAGGCCATGCAAGAATAATTTCACAAAAGCCACAAAGCTCAGAGGATAATGTGAAATGAATATTCAGGCTTTACTGGGAGTGTGATAGGCACTTTCCATAAGTGGAATAAACAGGAGGCTTTTCAAGACCATGACACCATGCTGCACGATGCCATGTGTCAACACTCAGGAGGTTCAACCCCAAGAGTGGAAACTTGGCATGGCTGGGTGTTGCTGGCTCTCCACAGGGCCAGTTCCCAGAGGTGGGGCCCCAGCTCTCAGAGGTGAGGAAGCAGGAGGCGGGCAGGAGGGAGAGTGTTTCGTCCGCTCGTGCAGCGCTGCTCCGGCTTCTGAACCACGCGGTGACTTTCTTCTGCCACAAGAGCCAGGAACGCGCCGAGGGGCAGCCAGGGGCCCGGCAAGACGACATGAAAGCAACTCGTTCCTGGGGTGATTCCGCCTGCACTGACGAATCCATGCACCCCAGCACCGATGGGACAGGCCCTCGTGCCCCTGGGAGTTGGGCAGAGCGACCGCCATCACGGAAGGGGTTGGAACAGGTGAGGTGTTCGAAGCCATCAACGCGGTCACCATTGCTGGTAAACGTCAGTGGCTCTGGACAGCCAGGGCAGGAAACCAGAGTGTTCATAGGTTTTGTCACCATTGGAAGCGAAGGTGTTGTCTACACACACAACACAACGATTCCACCTAGGGGCTGTTTCTGGAGGGTGGGTACCCCATGAGGGTGACTGGTTAGAAGCTGTGCATCCAGCCAGCCAGACTCCTTAGGTATCAGCATGCTCAGGGAGCCAGGCTGCATTATCAGGGTGCCTAGAAGAAGTGGGGAGACACAGTACCACCCTTTTCACCTTGGATGCTCTGAAACTCCCTCGTGGATGCACATGCCCGAGATATGATGTGGGCAAGGTGCATGTAGTGGAGTGCCTTCTCTGGTACTGTATTTTGAGAGCAGTTGCTACCACCCTAGTGCAAAGGGTGGCATAGTAATGGCACCCTTTTTATTCCCCATTTGTCTTTTCTTCTAAGGGCAGGAAATGGCGTAGCTCAACTGAAAACTCAACTTAACCGTTGGGAAGGGCATTAAGTCAACACGAAGCCAAAGCTGGCGAGCTACGGTAGGAGCTGTGTTCTTGTGAGTCACCTGCAAGAGAATTTGAACTTGTTGTCTTCCAGGGCCAGGAGAGGGCTGGGTGATAGGAGAGGCCTGGTGTAGCCCCAATGTGAGTTTCAGAGGCAAAGCATCTACTCCACAAGGTAGCAGGGTGAGCATCCTCACAGCCAGGAGTGAGAGAGGGAGAGATCGAGATCTTCCATCTGCTGGTTCACTCCCTAAATGCTCACAACAGCCAGAGCAGGGCCAGGCCAAAACGAGGAGCCTGCAATTCCTTCCCATTTCCCACATGGGTGCAGGGGCCCAAGCACTTGGGCCATCTTCTTCAGCTCTCTCAGGCACATTAGCAGGGAGCTGGATTGGAAGTAGAGTTTCTGGGACTCAAACCAGTATTCATCCATGATGCCGGCATTGCAAGCGGTGGCTTAACCTGCTGCACCCTGATGTTGGCCCTGGAATAAAATTTTTGGCCAGTTAAAAAAGTGGAGGGGCTGGCACTGTGGCACAGTGGGCTAAGCCTCCGCCTATAGCACCGGCCTCCCATATGGGTGTTGGCTCGAGTCCCGGCTTCTCCACTTCTGATCCAGCTCTCTGCTACGGCCTGGGAAAGCATTAGGAGATGGCCCAAGTCCTTGGGCCCCTGCACCTGCATGGGAGACCTGGAAGAAGTTCCTGGCTCCTGGCTTCGGATTGGCGCAGCTCTGGCTGTTGCAGCCATTTGGGGAGTGAACCAGTGGATAGAAGACCTCTCTCCTCTCTCTCTCTCTCTCTCCCTCTCTCTCTCTCTCTCTCTCTCTGACTCTGCCTCTCTGTAACTCTGCTTTTCAAATAAATAAATTTGGAAAAAAAAAAGAGTGGAAACCTTGCCTGAGTCAACTGCGGACCTGGGTGATGATGATGTATCAATGCTGTCATGAATGAACCACCCTAGTGACGCTGTCCTGAATGAACCACTTTGCGACGCTGTCATGAATGAACAACCCTAGCGCGAGTCCACGCTCGTGGGGGCAGAATATACAGAAACTCTGTACTTCCTGCTCCATTTTGCTGTGAACCTAAACCTTCTCTACAAAATGAAGTCTATGTAAAAAAATGATTTAAAGACCTATTAGGATGTTCATTGGAAATACACTAAATCCATGTATGCTTTTATCATCATGTGTTTCTATCAATCAATACGGCATATCTCTTCCGGTTGTTCAGAAAAACAAACCTTTAAATGATATCATGAGTGGTAATGGTGATGCTGAGACCCCCAGTTTGGGAGAGGGAGCTCCCCTTTTCCATTAAATTGGGAACTGGGCCCCAGCTCTCCACATCTGGGCAATGGGAGGCCCTTTCTCAACTCTCTGACCTAAGCCCTCGTAATATCATCAACCAGACAGGCTCCCGGGATTCAGAGATGCTAAAGCAACTGTAACAGGAAAAGGGGGACAGGCTACGGCTGTGGCCACAAATGGGCCCCATCCAGGTGCAGCTGCTCCTCCCCAGCCCCCTGAGGAGAGGGCAGGCCATCACATCCCAAACCATGACATATGTATTCATTCATCTGCCAGAGCAGGGCAACACTGGGCTAGAAGAGCCAACTGACTTCGCTCAGAGCTTTGCACCCAGGACAGAGTACTGACCCATTACAAATGTCATCTGCACAAGGCACCCAAGCCCTGCCGGAGCCACCCTCTGGCTACCGCCAGACTGTCAAAAGGCTCAGTGTGTATGCCATGGGGATGGAACTGTTGGGACTTGAGGGATAGGTGCTCTCAGGGACCCACATCCATGTCTCCCGGGCTCTGTGGCTTCCCAGAGGCAGAAGCAACATCTCCTGAAAACAGCTGGAGGGCTTCCCTCGTGATGAGCCAGCCCCACCTGCTCTGTGGACCACATGGCCAGCAAGGGTCTTGAGAGCAGGGACCTGCCTGAGGCTCCCGCACCCATAGCAGAGTACCAGGTACCCAGGACTTCGGGTGACAGCATCACTGAGCACCTGATGTATACAAGGCACTGTGCCAGGCATGAGGTGGCCATGAAGAACAGGCAAGTCCAGTACCCAGAGACTTTGAGGAGAGGCCAGGCAATGGAAACCCCGTGCATTGCAGAAGAAGGAGGCTAGGCCTGGCTGCAGCATGCTGGGTGTCTGATCTGAGCGGCACCACTAATAGCTGGCCTCCGTGCTTCTGTTCCCGCTGGTTTCACACGTAAGTGCTGTGCAATCATTCTAACAGGAGTATCCAAGGAGCTACCAAAACAGTAATCTACAAGATTCTCCACCAGGTTTCCCATCCCACTGTCCAAGCCAGAACCAGATATTGCCCTTGACTCCCAACACAGTCGCCCCCAGTTCAAAGGACCATCAAACTACTTCCAAAATGCAGCAGAAGCCCAGCACCTCTCTGCACCCCACTGCCAGCACCAGGGTCGAGCCCACCACCATCACTTCTCATCTGGATGGCTTCAAGCCACTCCCAGAGCGATCTTTTTAATGCACACGTCTCATCATGTCACCCTCTTGCATAACACTTTTCAATGATTGCCCACTGCTCCGAGGAAAACAAAGCCAAACCCAAATGCTAACATTGCCTGCAAGGCCCTGCCCTTCTTGGCCCTGCCAAACTCCTCTCCCTTGTCACACTTCCGCCACCTGCTGAAGTTTCTGGGACGCCACCAGGCTCATGTCCTGTACACCGCCTTGCTCCCCTTGCCTGGAACATCCTCTTTGTCCATCAATCTTGCGTCATCTTTTAAGTCTAGGCTGGACCCAGGAAAGCCTCCCAGTAAAGCCTCCTGGTCTGGGCTAGCATCTCCTCTAGTCCTCTGTGGAACCAACTGCAACAGCTCTCATTCAGATTTGTGTGCGTGCCATGATTGTTGCAATGCCCTACTCCCCTGCAGCAGCAGGTGCCATCCTAGGGTAAGGAATGGCTGCATCCACCCTGCAATCTGCTGTACACACAGCCTCCCACACAGTGACTCACACTGTAGGGGTCTGTGTGAGTGCACAAGATGATCAAATGAATGAATGATGTCCAGGTGAGGGAGCAGGAAAAGCCTCGTGTTGGAACCAGCATGGATGCGGGAGATGTTTGCATTCAGGACCTTAGAGTCGTGGGCTTGGAGTTGGTGACCTGAGATCGGCCTTCCCTTGCAGCTCTGATCACTCCTTTGTGCCTTGGGTTCTCTCCCTGAAAGTCAGTGATTCAGCCCCGCTTCATCAGAATGGCCCCTAGTGCCTGGGAAGAATGACTGTCCCCTCCCCGAGCCGTCCAGCCCTCTCTCCCGACCCCACTGTCTCTCCAATTCACTTTCCTACAGCACCCTTGGTTGATGCAATTGCAAAACCATGTGATGCCATAAACCTACCTTGCACTTGTCCGGCAGCGAAGAGTTTGGAGTTTGCAGTTGGCCTTGGAAGGCAAAGGAGAGCGCCCCCTGCCCACTGCCCATTGCCATGGTTTCCTTGGACACAAGGGTCCAAAAAGAGGGGAGGGGGGAAGAGGACCAAGAGGGAGAAGGAGGGGCCTGGAGCATGACTCAAACCAAACAGCCGTCTGCAGAAAGAAGTGGCAAGGAAAATCTCCCTGCTGGAGCCTGGCATTGTGTCCCAGTAGGTAAAGCTGCCACCTACGGCTAAGGAGTCCCACAAAGGTGCCAGTTTGAGTCCCAGCTGCTCCACTTCTGATCCAGCTCCCTGCTAATCCTCTTGGGAAAGCAGTGGAAGATGGCCAGGTGCTTGGGCCCCTGCACCCATGTGGGAGACCCGGAAGAAGCTCCTGGCTGCTGGCTTTGGACTGGCCCAGCTCCAGCCCTTGAGGTCATATGGGGAGTAAACCAGTGGATGGAAGACCTCTTTCTCTCTCTCTTTCTCTCTCTCTCTCTCTCTCTCTGTGTGTGTGTGGGGGGGGCTCTGCTTTTCAAATAAATAATTTTTTTTTAAGTCTCCTTACTGTCGCAAAGGCGAACTGCCTGCTGCACTCTCCCTGCGTCCCCCTTGAGGACTCTAGTTCCAGTTCCCTTTCTGAGCTGCCGCAGGGCCCAGTCAGCACCTGTTGCCTTGGTCACAGACTGGGAAATGACGTGGCATTTCTCCTCCTACCAAATCATTGGACAGGTGCCTCCGGGGGTTCTTGCTGACCACTTCCAGTTTCAGGGGTCCTAAAAAGATCTACAGAGGGTAGAGACAAAAAATTGTTCCTGTACGTACATGTGTGTGTGTGAGGGGCCCAGATGTAGGCAGATACGGATTTAGTATTTGACATATGGGAAAGGATAAACCATATTAAAATAATAGTTACCATCTACTGAGCCAATCACGTTGCAAAGTGCTTTCTACACTATCTTTCATTTAATTGTTAAAACAACCCAGTGAGGGAAGCAGTGGTGCACCCACTTGACAGATGAAGAGACAGGCTCCCCGAACCACACAGCTTGTGATTAGCCAGGGTCCAGCCCTGCAAGTCTGATACGCTTGCTCTGAACTACTAGTGACAACCACCTTCCCAGGGCTAGCGATGAAAAAGGAAAGGAAATTGGTTTATGGTGTGGCACAGGGCTTGTGATTGGACATAAAGAAGTTCCTGACAATGAGGGCTGTTTGGTTGTAGTCAGGGTAATTAGGCTTGTTAGAGCCCTTTCTCTGACGGCCTTTACTCTGAAGATGAATGGGTGCTTCTGTGCCGGCTGGTTGAACGGAGCTCTCTCTCTTCCCAGCACGGGGCCGCCCCACTCAGCTGACAGCCTCACTGGGGATACCAGATCGCCACACATGGAACCGTTAGATAACAGGAAGAGATAGCAGGGTCGTGTGAGCGCCCAGGGGGCCGGAGAAAGCAAGCTTGATAGACAGGCGGATGCCACTGTGGCTAAAGGCAGGGTTTTGCGGCCAGGTGGACCTGTATGGGAGTCCCCGCTGGCTCTGCTACCTGTGCGACCCTGGGTGCGATACTTAAGCTCTGTAAGCTCCAGGCCTCTACGCAGCAGTAAGAAGAGGCTAAGGACAGGACCTTCAGTGCAGGGTGGGCCTGAGAATGAACTGAGATGAGCCACGTAAAACGCCTGGCACGGAACCTAGACATAACTAGAACACACTGAATGGGAGCTGCCGTCATGGTGTTCGTGTCGAACCCAGGGCCAGGAGAGAGAAGTTCAGAACAGAACAGAGCTACAGGGTGACGGGACGCCGAGGAAGTCTTCCTGGGCAGCGGGGGTTTTGTGTCCGATCTGGGAGCCTCCGGTAGGAGAAATCCAAGGGAAGGAGCCGGGACGGAGGCAGGCGTGACCCGGGAATGGCAGCAGACATCAAACTGTTTTAAAAGAAAACCCTGGCTTGATGAGTGAAGTAGGGAAGGAAACGGGGTCTGGAGAAGAGGGGGAGGGCGGGGAAGAGATGAAGTCGTCCACCCTTGTTTCCAAGCCCAGGATTATCACGGAGACAGCCAGCCCGAAAAAGAAAGCAGGCAACAGGGGCTCTTTTTCCTACCTCTTCTGGGTTCTTGTGGGGTGGGGGGAAGAGCTGGGGAGGGACTTGGGAACAGGGCTGAGGGCAGAGCTGGGGATGGACTGGACAGGGCCTGAAACCGGGGAATGCAGGAAGGGTGGCCAAGGCCCTGATGCTGGCTGTGCCGGCTGGCTCACCTGGGACCCTAGCTGGGGGGCTGCAGTCAGCGTAGAGGCCCTGTGCATCAGCAGTCCTGCCAGCTGAGGGTGGGAGCCCCTCAGGGAGCAATCCTGATGCTAATCCAATTATTGTGCACAGCCTGCCTTATCTCCCTAACAAGCAGATAAAGCCCCTAGGGCACAGGTGGTTCCCCAGCTCCCAGCCCTGCGTTTAGATCCTCCATACTTAACACCCTGTCAAGGACCCACTCTCAGTCCTTTATGTCAGGCATTGTGGACCCTTGTTAAAATGCCAAGTTTCTTTTTTCTTCTCCCCAGGGAGCCTAATTCCACAGATGTAAGGACCCCAGAAATCTACGTTTTTAAACATCTTGTTAAGTCAAGTTTGGAAAACCTTGAGTTAGGTCATCTCTTGGATCCCATCTATGGAGATGCAAACAGAAGTGCAGAAGGACATCAAGGAACAACGGCTTCTGGCCATGGTCCGGGGCTTTCTCTCGCTTGGAGCTGGCCAGACAGCGTCCTAGTATCTCCCCCACAACCCACACGTGGGCTCCTGGTCCCACAGCACTCTTCAGGTGTGCCCAAATGACCCGGCTGCTCAGAGGACGCAGCAGTGCAGACGGCCCAGTGTTGCCCCGGCTCCAGCTTGGGCTGAGTGGCAGGCCAGGTCCATTTCCTTGTCACTTGTGGGAGAGCCCCAGATGGTAGAGAGCCAGTGCCCCGAATTTCCCCCAGTGGCCTGGAGTCTAAGGTTTCCCTGGGTCTGCTCTCTGTATTACCGAAAGAGGGACTGGAGTCTGCCGGAGGAAAGGCTGTGACTGGGGGAAGTGAGGAACACACCAGCTGCCCAGGGCCTCAGCAAGGTGGAGCTTCGTGTGTCCTGCCCCGGCCAGCGAGCTGACGCCTGTCAACAGTGGCGCCAACCCAGCTTCCACTCTCCGGACCTAGGGCAGGAAGAAGGCGGAGCACGAGGTGAGGTCCGATTTTGCAGACGCATTTTGGAAATCTGCTGTGTCAGAGAAACTAAAAGACCAAACAAAACCCCTGAAACCCCAAGCCCGATTATTTCATCCACGTGGCACAAGAACCAGCCAAAAAAAAAAAAAAAAAAAAAGAAGAAGAAGAAGATGAAGAAGAAGGGGCAGGGCAAATCACCCGTCACGCCCCGGTAGAAGGAAGGGGTGTGCGGGGCGGGGGCGGCCCAGAAGGCCTTTCCCACCCGGCCGCCTAGCGGGCCCCTTCCGCGCCTCGCCGGGGCCGCTCCGCAGCGCGCGGAGCCGCCGCGGGCCCTTTAAGGCCGAGAGGTGCGCGGTCTCTTTAAGGCAGGTCCTGGTGGTTTCTGTTTTCTGAAGGAAGTGACGGGGGGTGGGATTGAATGAAAAGTGCAAAACAGAGTCCGCGAGCGCTGGAGTCGGGGGCGCCGGGCCGCGGCGCGGGGCTGGCGGGCGGGTTGAGCAGCGCGGTCTCCGCCGGGGGGCGCGCGGCGCGGCGCAGCGCAGCCCACGTGCGTCCGCGCCACGTCGCGAGAATCTGCGCCCGGGCACCGCGAACCGGCCCCCAACTTCGGGCGAAGTTTGCCAGCGCCTCTCCCCGCCCCCACGCGGCGCGCCGGGGCCGCGGAGGCCCGCGGCGGCCCCCGGGGATGCGCGCCCCTGGCGATCGCGGGGTCCCCACGGCGCGCCCCGCGCTGCAGCCGCTGCTGCTGCTGCTGCTGCCGCTACTCTTGCCGCTGCTGGGGGCGCCGCGGGGCGTGGGGGCGGGCGCGCCGGCCGAGCTGCGGGTCCGCGTGCGGCTGCCCGACGGCCAGGTGACCGAGGAGAGCCTGCAAGCGGACAGCGACGCGGACAGCATCAGCCTGGAGCTGCGGAAGCCGGACGGTACCCTCGTCTCCTTCACCGCCGACTTCAAGAAGGTGAGGCTCGCTCGCTCGCTCGCAGGGGTGGGACCCTGGAGGGGCGTCGCCCTCGGGCCAGCAGCAGGACGGGACTCACCCAGGGTCGCGCTGGCCTCTTCTCGCCACAGCTTTGCCCTGGCCCCTCCAGCCGCCCCGGCGAACTCCTCCCCTCCCTCGTGCGTCCAGGCTTGGCTGTGGGCGCCCCCGGACGAGACCCTCTTCCCACTTGCTCCTTGGTGCTCCCAGGGTCTCCAGGCGCCGCCCGCCTTCCCCCCACAAGTGCGCGTTACTCGCGCCGCCGCGCCTCTTGAAGTCATTTCCCTGTGCTCTAGTGGGCAACGTCTTGGGCTAGGGGTGGGAGGTCTTGGGTTCTCGCTGATCCCGCTAAGGGTCTGGTTTGTCGCCTGTGGGCGGAGCCCTGAGGTACCTGGAGGCCTCTCGGCGCTGACACCTTGGGAGCCCCTGAGCCATGTCTCTGCTCTGTGGCATCTTCCCGGGCAGAGCCAACAGTCCCGAGAAAGAGACGCTGTCCGCTTTGCTCCGGAAGGGGGGCACCCTTGGAGCAGGAGGATTCGGTGGGGGAGGGACCCCAGGGAGGCTGAGCGGCCTCTGTACGTGGGCCCAGAGCGGAGCTGTGGGGTTGCCAGGTGAGCCTCTACCCGGTGTGTGTGTCTTGTGGAGGGGACAAGGAGGTGGACATTGGTCCCCAAGGAGGTGAGGGAGAGGGGAGAAGGTGAGTGACCCAGCCTGGTGGGAAACACTTGAGTTTTAGGTATTCAAGGGGATTCTCCGGCTCTCCTGCCCCTGCCCCCGCACCCACCCCGGGTACAAAGAGGCCAGGTGGGTGAGGGCCTGCAGAGGTGAGACCGCTAGAGAAGCTACCACCACTTTCTCTTGCCCACATAGATAGTGGGAGCTGGTGGAAAGAGGGGTCAGAGTCTGGACCCAGCCAGATTGCCATAGCCAGGGATGGGGGTGGGGTGGGGCGCACTGCAGATCTCTCCCAGGGCCATAGAGCAGTAGGTGGACCTGTGGTGGCTGGGGGCCGTCACAATGAAAGACTTGGTGCTCCTCCTTACCCAGCAGGCCCCAGCCAGGTCTGCAGTTGCAGGCAGGGGCAGAGCCGTGTGTGGGTGGAGAGAGGGACGCTGAGAGGACAGCACCAGTAGTGACCTGAGTTTCAGGGGAATTTTAATGAGTGTGTTCGGTTCCTGGAAAATCCAAACCAAGGTGGCCGATCAGGGGGCAGGGGTCCCGCCTCTATGGAAGCCCTTTGTCCTGGAAAATGAGCCTCAGGCCAAGCTGTGACTCCCCCAGTCTCCTGCCCGCTGGCTGGCATCTTGTGTCCACGCTGGGGGACCCTGGAGAGGGGCGTCCCCATCCCCACGCCCTCCCCAGCCGCCCGGGCTGAGGCTCTGGCCCGTGCAGTGAAAGGTATTGGGTAGGGCTCAGCTTTTATAGCCTCCGGCTACAGCTGGAAGATTTTTTTTATTGCTCTGCCTTGGAGGGGGAGAAGAGGGAGAGCCCAGGTGGCTGTGGCTGGCACAGTTCAGGTGATGTGGTGGCCGGCAGTGGCGGCGGGGGCCTAGGGCTGAGGGTACGGTGGGCCTCCAACCGCTCCGTTAGAGAGCACGCTCAATGCTGGCTGCAGGCCCCTCAGTTTAATCCCCCGCAGTGGCTCAGCCCCCCGCCCAGGTCTCCAAGTCTGCCTTTCAGGTTAGCCTCTGACCCAGAAGCTGGCGTTTCACACACGCCCCTGGCATCTCCAGTTTCATCAGCCAGAGACAGAGTAGGGAGCAGAAGGCACAGGAGAGGAATCAGCCCTCCAGGGTCCCCCCAACGCCAGTTTCCCCGCTGGCCTGGGCAGGAGCACTGGGAGCCGTCACCTCTCCCCTTCCCCCAGCCCAGTCTGCTGCCCCGTTGGCCAATGCTGCTGCTGTGTGCTCCTCCCCCTGGCGTGGGGCACCTCCCGATTCTCAAGGCCTCGCGCCTCACAGTCCTGGGCTGATTTCCACCAGAAAGTCCTGTTTAGAAGCAGTGCTTTTTCCTGTTTTTTTTTTTTTGTCTTGTTTTTCTTAGGCCTGCAGACTCTGTTTTTGGACTAGGCCCATTTGGGAGTAGTCGGGGAACAGCCCCTGCTCTGCTTGGGAAGAGGGAAGTTTGCCATTGGGTCACCTTTGGGAGAGAGACAGTCTGGGCTGAATGAGACACACCTGGTCTGCCCCTCGTCAGCTGGCCAACCTCCGGCAAGCTGCTGGGTCTCGCCAAGCCTTCATTTCCTCATCTGTAGAATGGGGGCAATAGTACCTATGCCCTGGTTATTGGGAGAACTGGACGAGGTCGTGCAGATCAGATACTGTGCTAAGTGCTCAAGAAGTAGCAGCCGCGAGCGGCCGCAGCTGTGGCTCACGGGGCATCTCAGCAAGTTTCTCCCTGCCGAGGTTCAGCAGTGGACTGCAGGTCACCAGGAAAAGGCGGCCCTGAGCCCCAGCCTGGAGTCCATCATCATCCCCTTCTCCTGGAAGCTCCAGGATCTCCGGCCCACGCAGGAGCAGCTGCCCACGTGCTGATGGGCTGTCCAGGGCCACGGTGCTGAGAGGAACACAGCCCCCTGTCTAGCTCATCCCCGCCAGCCTCCCTCTGTCTGGCGCCTTCCACCCGCCCTGTCTGCCTCTGCCCCAGGCAGGGTTCCAGCTCCATCTGAATCTCCCCCCACACCCCCACTTCCAGCCCTCAAAGCTGTCACAGCTATCAGCCACAGAGGGCACAGCCTGCAGCCCAGGTGAGGCGTGAGGGGCCTGGAGCCATCCAGCGGTCATGAGGCATCACAACAGGCCCTGTCCACGGGTGGTTGTCCACCAGGTGACCGAGCTGCAGCTTGAGAAGCATGCACGGTGGCATCCTCTGGGAGCCTTGAGAAGTCCCCGCCCCTGGTTCCACTGCCTTCCCCGTGAGTGGTGAGAGCCAGGCAGCAGGAGCCGCTAAAGAACGTCAGGTGATTCCGATGTGCAGCAAAGGTTGGGGCCACGGGCACAGCTGCTCCAGAGGGGGCAGGGCATCTGGTGCAGAACCCAGGTCAGCCTGTTAAACAGAGGTAGGGCCAGCCCCACTCACATATTTGCCACCTGTCACTCCATCCACAATCACCCTAAGGGGTTTATAGCAGAGTGTATCTACTTTAGGGTGACTGCTACCTGCCCTCAGTGCAGGAACTCTGATTCGTAATACACAGTCAGTAGGTGATGCTATTCTTTATCCCATGTAGATAATTAGCTCCTCATGTCCATAATCCCCCGGCATGTGGAATCACAGGCCTGACCCCGCCCCCCATCTCACCCAGCTGTTTGTCTGACAGCTCTCCTGGTTCCCCTCAGGCTGGTGTGTGTGCCCCGCCACCCCCAGTGTCCAAAAGCTGGGGAAGGGATGAGTCAGCTTCCAGGCAGTTTCGTGCTGACCGGATGGAGGTGTGGGGGGGAGAGATCTGCAGAGTCCTGTGTGCAGGGCTGCGTGGGGGCTGGGGGTGCACGGGAAGCGGAGGGCGGGAGGAGGGAGCCACGAGGGCCCCCCGGGCTGCAGCCTTGGAGGGAAGAAGCAAGATAAGGAGAGCCTCATGGCGGGAAGGCCAGCTCCGGCCACTCAGAGGGCCCAGGGGCTGGAAGCTTGGGCCCCGCCCTAGGTACTGAGGGTGAGTGGGAGCCAGAGGACCCGAGGCCCAGCCCATGCGGGGTGCGCATGGCTGCATTCCCCAAGAGGAGGTCCTGTCACACAGGTGAGCTCTGAGGACCCAGCCCACCCGTGTCAGACCCCTCCCAGTCTGGCGTGGGGCATGGCGTGGACGGGAAGTCGTCTTGGGGAGGAGAGGGCAGAGTGGGTCCAGGGGAGACCCAGAGCCTTCCTTGGAGGTTTTTACGAGAAGTCACTGAGCCGAGTGACCAGGCTGCTGTACATGGGTCAGGGCAGAGCGGCCCTGGCTGGAGGGTCCCGACACGGACCTTCTCACGCCTGAATGCCATGTCCAGAGAGAGAGTTCTAGAAGATCTAGGTAGGCCAGGGAGACCACCCAGGGAGACCACCCAGCGTGGGGAGGACAGCGGGGAGGGTGGGGGTGCTTCCCTCCCAGGCAGCCCCAGGTCCGGAAAGGCGGTGGTAGTGGTGGTTAAACTCGGGACAGACTCCCGTCCCCCAGGCAGGCTGAGGGGGACCCAGCTTTTAGGTGAGGATCGCACGGGTGGGTATCCATGCTGAGTGGTCACTCAGACCACACGCGTGTCAGCCTCCTCCCTGCTGAGCCCTGGGGCAGAGAGCGCATGTGCACACTGAAAGCCAGAGCTCCCGTGCAGTCCCGTGCGGCTTCGCCAACACTGAGCAGCTGACAATCCAGGATGAGGCCCCCAGGCATCCTTGCCCGTGAGCTGGCTGTCTGCGCATGTCATGACCTCAGGACGTGGAACCCATCCCCAGCGAGCCCCTCCTCTGGCTCCCAACTCCCAGGGGACAGAGACTTGGCCCTGCCTGAGACTCCCACCCCTGCGTGACCTGTGGTGGGTGTGGCGGAGGGGGAATGGTTGTTCACAACAACACTGCCAAGCACTCCCTGTGTGCATTCCCCCTGGGTGACTTCACCTCGCTGAGCCCCATGCTCCTTGCCTGGATGGCAAGGACTGTGATGTGATGCTCGGGGCTTGCTGTGAGAGCCGTCACCAAGAGGACCAGCGCAGCAGAGGCTGTGGCTACTTAGGACAGGCGAAACTCCAGTGCGGGGGAAGCCCAAGCGGCCCTGCTGAGCAGATTCAGGGCGGCTGCTTGTTTTCTGCTCCAGGAACGAAAGCAAGCATCATCGGGAGTGTGCTTCCTTCCAGTTGGCTGCCGCTGGGGATGCAATCGGGGCTGGGGCTGGGGCTGGGGGTGAGAGGGAGGCATGCAGCCCCTTCTTGGGAGCCCTGAGTCAGCGAGACCATGGGGCGCAGCTGATCCGCATAAAGCCTCACATTGTTCCCGGGGCAGTCGGGACAGTGGTGACCTTTGGGATTGGCTGACGGGGCACGGGGGGATTGGCGGTAGGGGGCACTGCTCCTGTCTAGCGGTTGCACCACTGCCTCAGAACAAGAAGTCTCTGTCCGGGGCCTGGCCCCGAAGGTATCCAGGCATCTCATGACAGGGGCGGCACAAGTGGCCCGGCCGCAGCCTGGGGGTGTGCTTGCCTGGCGCTGGGCTGAATCCATCCACCCCTTCTCCTGCACAGGAAGTCTGGGCGCAGCAGCCACGGGCCGTGAGGATGAGGTTGGGACGGTGCCGACTCCCGGCGGCTCTCCCCTTCCCAGCCCACCGAAGCTGGACCCTTCTCTAGCTGTAAAGCAGCCCCAGGCAGGAGCAGAGGGATAAATATTTAGATTGGCCCCGGCATCACGAGCTCTGGCAGTAGAAAGGAGAGCAGGAAGGCGGAGGACGCTCCCAGGGGAGAGTGAGCGCCAGCTGTCCAGGAGCAGGACAGGGCCGGGGGGAGGAGGAGTGAGAGAGAGCTAGCAGTGCCTGTGGGCTCCGGGGTGCTGGCAAGGCCTGGGGTGGGGGGAACCTCACCATGTGTGCCCCAGAAGGCTTCCTGGAGGAGGCACCACCGGGAGGGGGGACGTGAACCCCGAGAGGGAGGAGCAGTCCCAGGTAAGGGGCAGGAAGGGCCAGAGAGGGCAAGAGGAGCTGGGCCACCTGCAGCTGGGTGTGTGTGAGCAGGGGGAGCTGGGCACGAGACTGAGGAGCGTCAGAGAGGGAGAGGGGATGGGGGAGACGGTGGGGCAGTGGGACCATGGAATGGGAGGCCCCGTGTGAGACTTAGGGCGATGAGACACAGCAGTTGGAGAACAAATAGCGAGGCTGTGCGGACACAGGGCCTGTGAATGCAGACGGCAGGTGTCCGTCTGTGTGTATCAGTCCAGATTAGACATGGCTACGAGTAACACAAAACCCCAAGGACTGCCGCCGAAGCAAAACAGTGTGCACACCGCCCCCTACCCCGCCCCGCCGCTGGTCCTGGAAGCCGGTGCAGACGGCTCCCGGGGTCCCAGGGGCTATTCCACTCCCCACCCGCTCCCAACACCAAGCTTCCACAGGCCTCTCTTCCCAGACAGGAGCATCGAGGGCCTGGCACAGGCCACCTGTGCAGCTCTCTGCCCTCTCAGCACGCCCACTGGAGCCCCAGCACTGCTGAGCCAACGCAGCCTTCGCTCTGGGACCGACAGTGCAGCCGGGAGTGGGCACAGAGGCACCGGGTCTGGGGGGGGGGCTGAGCATGGTGCTGGGGGAGAGCTTGGGGATCGCCAGACTGGAAGTTAAGAGGTCAGAGCTTCGGGTGCTGGCTCAGCCGCTGTGTGGCTGATGAAGGTCATGTCCCCTGCGCCAAGGACTCCTGAACCTTCTAGAAGCCAAGATAGCAGTTGTAGGGGTACCAGCCTGCAGGAGCCCGGTTACAGGCCAGGCCTGGAAGAGAAAGCCTGGGGCTTGAGGAAGCATCCGCTCATTAACCCAGCCTCCAAGTGCTAAGCCTCTGTGCTGTGCCAGATCCTGGGGCTGTGGCAAAAATAACCTGGAATCAGTGTCCCGGAGCCTGGGCCAGGTCACCGAGGGCCTGGATGCCCAGTGAGGACAGGAGCCTTCCGGCCAGGCTTTTAGGTCCAGTGCTTGCCAGTCTCAGGCTGAGTCTGGTTGAACTCTGCACCACAGACCCACTCGTGCTACCCTGCGGCTCAGAACCCACCAGCTATTTGCTGTGATCTCTAAGGTGAAGAGCTGAGGCCTCAGCCTGGGCCCCCCAGACCCGTGTCCTGCCCCAGCGGCATCCATTGCCCTCCCATGCTCTTGTTTGGTCCCTGTTTATTTGTTCCCAGGCACTTGTTGAGTACCTGCTGTGTTCCAGGGGCAGGGCTGCATTGCAAATGAGATCCTGTTGGAGCCCCAAGAGGTTGAGTGTGGAAGAGGGGACAGCATGGGATTGGCACCGCAGGGCTGCTGAGGGCGGCCTGGTGCCCGGGGAGGGGGTACACTCGCGCTGAGTCCTGGAGCGCAGGCTGCAGGCATTCGAGCTAACGGTCAGTTTGTGGGAAGACACAAGGGGTGACATGGTGCCGCTCATTCTGGGAACTGCACGCCTTCTGGTTTAGTGCAAAGGGCGTGCAAACATTGCACTGGCCGCCAGCCTCGGGAGGTGTGCCCCGTGGGGAGGACAGCGGGAGCCTTTGGTGGGCATCAGGCCGCTCAGGTGACAGCAGCAGGGAGGAGGGACTTGGGTGGGGGCTTTGGGAGCCCGTCACGCCCCCGTCTTCTCTCCCCTGGGAAGCCCTCCATGCTTGCACTGCCAAGGAGCTCTTCCCTCCCTCACTGCACCCCTGGCCCCTGCTTTAAGGGAACATCAAGTGCCCCAGCATCCATCCTCCGGCTCCAAAGCACTCAGCATACACTTCAACCCTAGGCCTCACCATGGGGCCCTGGCTTGGGTTACCTGAGGTCAGCCTCATTTCTGAGCCCTGGAAGAGAAGGGCCTAGGTCTCGGCCCTACCGCCACCCGGCCTGGCCCAGGCAGTGCCCAGCACCACTGGCCCACTGATTGGCTGATTCCCTGCAGGCCCCAGAGGAATGTCCTGACCCGTCTAGACCACAGGTGCATCTCAGGAGAAAAACCTTTACTCCTTCCCGCTGGAGTGGATTCTGGTTGGAGTGAGGTGGACACGGGGCCAGGGATTGCAGCCACAAGAGGGAAACTGGAAGGGTTCAGCCCGCTGCGTCCGAGACCTTTCACTCATTCATTCCTTTAACAACCATCCCCGGAGGTTGGTCCTGTCGTGTCCGTCACTGCAGGTACAGAGAGCTGCAGTCACTTCCCCCGTGGCCCTGTGGCTCGTAGCACCAAGGCCAGGGCCTGAATGCAGGTGGCGCTGGCTCCGGAGCTTTGTTCTTAACTCCTGTGCTGTCCCAGAGTTGCTCGCTCCTCACTTACAAGTGCAGAGCGGACTGTAGCCAGCACTGTCTCTGTGGCATTCCTGACGCGCCCACTGCATGGCCCGCATCCTGCCCCTGGCTGCAATGGGCTCCCCTTCTTCCTGGTTCCTGCTGCTCCTGGTGGGCTGGAGGGTCCTGGGTGCTCATGGGGCGGGGGGGGGGGAGCCTTCCAGAAGCATCTTGGGAGCCCAGATTCCAAGGAGTCTGCCTCCAGCCCCTGCCACGGGCTTTTGTCCTTGTTATGCCATCAGCCTTGGGCTGTGGGCCACATCCGGGTGAATCATTGCAGGGGACTCCCGGCGGTGGAGGAAGGTCGGAAGCCAGGCGTCTGTCTGGCCAGACGGTCCCCAAAGCTGGGGGCTTCTTTACGTTGCCTTTCCATCTGTGTGCAGGAAAAGGGGGCCCCTGGGTCCAGTGACCAGGGCTCGCTCTGCCCCCGGGGCCAGCACGGGGAGTGTGGTTTTCTGGAGAAAGAGGACTGAGAAGATTGGGGAACTGAGGGTGTGGAAAGGCCTGGGCAGGGCGGGCAGGCCGGGTAGCAGGGGGTTCCGGCCTCCTTGTCTTCTCTGTGCATGGTGCTGTCAGTCCTTCAGCTGCCATGGTCCCCAAGCAGGGTGTGGGGGATTCCCATGCTGCTAGCGGACGGGCATGATGGGAAGAGTGACCTGAGTTCTAATCCTGCCCCCGCCACTCACTAGTCGTACAGCTAGGACAGGCCACACTAGCCCTAGAACTGAAGCTTCAGTCTCTTTAGTTGGACACCAGAGACGCTGGGCTTGTGGATCCCCGAGGCAGTGTGCATTCTGGGTACAAGCACTCGGGCTTTGGAGTGCGTCTGCCTGGGTTAAAATTCCAGCTATGTTTCCTCTCGGTCCCATGACCTTGAGCAAAGCTTCCCGGTCCAAACTCGGGAATGCTCATAGTCCCCACCTCCTGTTGCGGGGACTTTAAATAGCATGGTGCATCCTTTTTGACCCATGGTGACAATGATTTGTCCCTTCCAGTTATAAGCGCTACCAGCACTGTGTCCTACAGCAGTAGGAGATGCACAAGAACTCCTCTGTCGCAATGAGAAGGTCTCACTCTTTCTCTGCACCCTGGGTCTGGCTCCCATTTGGGAGGTGGGGTTGTTGTCAATGACATTGTTATTTAATAGGCAGGAAATGCAGGCAGATTTCTCCTGCTCTGTGGTCTGGTCTACAATTCAGATGCCTTCTGGTAAGACGGGCAGGAGGGGTCGTGGGCAGGAGGGGTTGTGGGCAGGAGGGGTCGTGGTGCGTCAGGGCTCAGACCACAGCAGGGTGGGGTGAGGGGTTCACTGCGTGTGATGGAGGTAGCAAAGAAGACGTTGTGAATGTCACTGTCATCCAGAGCCTTGTTCCAGGGAGGTGGATTTTGGATCCTGCCTGGGGCCTGACTCAAGCCCTGGGAGGGGAAGTGTGGTATCTGGTCTCACCCAGCAGGAACCGAGCCCGGAGTGGAATGTGCCCCCAATGGACCAGCCCCCTCCCCCCGCAGCAGACTGGAGTGAAGGGAAGATCAGGTGGCCCAGGCTGGCAGGACAAGGGGATTCCAGCATCATGACCCAAGGAGGAAGCTCCTCTCAAGAGGAAGTGGGCGTAACCCAAGCTCGGATTCGCCTTCCTCACTGGTCTCAGGGTCAGAGGAACCTAATGGACCTTTCTCAGCAGCTGGTGAGGGCTCAGTTTCCCTCCTGGGGAAATCTCTCCGGGTACTTGTCCCGCACTGTCACAGGAGGAGGAGGTTGGAGCAGCTGCACCAGAGAGATGGAGCAGTGCAGGGATTCGTGGGGATCTGGGAGGCGCCAGGCACTGGGGGGTGCGGTCATCTGCAGAGTCAGCTGATCTCACAGAGATGGAGGCGATCCCAGCGTGCACTTGGAGCACCTTCCAGATAACTCACGCAGTCCTCACCACCCTGTTGACAGACAAGCTTAGAGAAGTTGGAGGAGAGCCTGGGGCACTGGCGAACACGTGGCAGCTTCAGGGTGAAACACGGTCCCCTCACTGCCTGCACCTGGAATCCGAGCGACGCTTACACTCTAGCAGGTGCAGAGTCAGCGCGCAGTCCGTGAGGGTCTCAGCCATGGGGTGGGGAAGGCTAGGGCATGGCTACCCCCAGCTGTGCATGCCGAGTGCCGTGGGGGTGGAGGGTGGGGATCCTGACAAATTGAGACCAGTTCTCACTCAGACCTGCCAACTTCTCGTGGGAGCAGTTAGCCAAGGCACAGAGCCGGTGGGAACGGGGTTCTGGCAGCCAGGGTGGGCAGGAGGTCCCCTCCCATGCTGTGGCCCTCTCCCTCTGCCCACCGCGACTGCCCCGCTCCTGCAGTGAGTCAGTAACAGGAAGGAGCCCATGGCGGGGAATGCCAGGAACTAGGGAGAGGTGAGCTGTCCCTGCCCCTGAGGCCGGAAGGCAGGACAGCTGCAGCCAGCCTGTGCTCCTGCCCAGAGCTACCCAGACCCAAGCCAGCAGCAGGGAGCCAGGCTGAGCAGAAGCACTGAGACCCCGCCCTAGACCCGAATCATAAGGTCAGACAAACTGTGAGACGGCAGCCCCTTCTCCATGATGCCCTGGTCAGGTGGCTGGGGCAGCCCCCACCCACCCGGATCAGGGTGACCTTGGGGAAGCACCAGCTGTGAGTAATCCGGGTGCCAGAAGGAGTCCCTGGGTTTGATCCCTGTCTCCCAGCTGCCGCCAGTGCAGACCCTGGGATGCGTTCCCAGTTCCCGGCTTCTGCTCGCCCAGCCCCAGCCACTGTGGGCTTTGGGCAATGAACCAGCGGAGGTGAGCTCTCTTGTAGGTATATGTCCCTCTACCTGTGTCTGATTCTTAATTTTTAAAAATTTATTTTTAAAAATTGCTAGGTCGAGGGGGCCAGCCCTGTGGCATAGCTGGTAAAGCCTCTGCCTACAACATGGGTGTCCCACATGGCTGCTGGTTCAAGTCCTGACTGCTCCACTTCTGGTCCAGCTCCCTTCTAATATGCCTGGAAAGGCAGTGGAGATGGCCCATGTACCCATGTGGGAGACCAAGAAGAAGCTCTTGGCTCCTGGCATTGGACCAGCCCAGGCCCAGCCATTGTGGCCATTTGGGGAATGAACTAGCAGATGGAAGACTTCTCTCTCTCTTTCTGTCTCTCCCTCTCTCTCTAATTCTGCCTTTCAAATAAATAAATCTTAAAAAATTGCTCGGCCAGTAGGAGGGCGAGGTCTGTTGTGGGGTAGGGTACAGGTGTGTCCTCTCCGGGGCTGCGCTGAGCACCAGGGCGGGCACACAGGGAAACCTGCTCTCTTAAGCTGTTTTCCCATCCTCCTGCCTCCAGGACGTGAAGATCTTCCGGGCCCTGATCCTGGGGGAGCTGGAGAAGGGGCAGAGTCAGTTCCAGGCGCTCTGCTTTGTCACCCGGCTGCAGCACAATGAGATCATCCCCAGTGAGGCCATGGCCAAGCTCCGGCAGGTGAGTGCCCACCCCAGGTCTGCCCTGCCCAGCACCTCACCCAGTACCCCCAACCCCAGCTCAGCCTCCCGCCCGGGTCTCTCCCTCTGCATCTCATTCACGATAGAGCCCAGAAGCCCTGATTTTGTCCCTGGCCTCCTGAGTCCATATCCCTAATCTGCACCAAATTGAACCACCAACTCCCAGATTACTCCAGCGCCTGCCCAGATCTCCCCATTTGTGACAGAGGTTGGGGCTCAGGCTGCGGTGTTGCACTGTGCGTCACACCTCCTGCATTCTCATTAGCAGGTGGCACTGCACAAGTGACTCACCCTCAAAACCCCCATGTATGTTCTTTTTTTGCTTTTTTTAAAATTAACTGACTTATTTGAAAGGCAGATGACAGAGAGACAGGTCTTCCATTTGCTGATTCATTACTCAAATGGCTACACCAGCCATGGCTGGACCAGGCTGCGGCCAGGAGCCAGGAACTGCATCTGGGTCTCTGCATGTGGGCAGTGGGAACTCAAGCACTTGAGCCATCATTGGCTGCTTCCTAGGCATGTTAGCAGGAAGCTGGATGGGAAATGGAGCAGCCGAGACTTGAACCTGCAGTCTGATATGGGATGCGGGTGCCCCAAGTGACGAGTTAACCGGCTGCACCACAATGCCTGCCCCAGCCCATTTTCCACTGCAGAAATGGGTTACAGAGAGAAGTCCTGGAGCTAATAACGATGTGATGTGTTCAAAACCCTTCAGCCTGCTGCCCTGCTCCCGTGCCTTCCCAGGCCCTGGGCCTCTCCCTGCCTCATCCCCTCTCCCCGGCCTCTCCAGCAAGGCCCTCCCCACTGAGTGCCCTCCCCAGAGAGACTCTGTTCCCTGAATGTGGAGAAGCGCATGGCCCTGGAGGTCACATGTCCCGGGACAGCTCACTGGCCTGCTCGCCTCCCTGTCCCAGTAACACCTGTGAATTCTCCATCGCACCCAGAGATCAGTCCCTGCACGGATAACCGGAGAGCAGCCCCTCCCGGAGATAGAAACCGGAAGGCTAGGCTGCACTCTGGGCCTCGGTTTCCCCACCATCGGGAGGGGCTCCCGGGGACGAGGGGAGCATCCTGAGGCCATGTGGGAGTGGTTCCTCCTGTACACACAGAAAAACCCGCGGGCCGTGCGGCAGGCGGAGGAGGTGCGGGGCCTGGAACAGTTGCACATGGACGTCGCCGTCAACTTCAGCCAAGGGGGCCTGCTGAGCCCCCACCTCCACAACGTGTGCGCCGAGGCTGCGGACGCCATCTACACCCGCCAGGAGGACGTGCGGTTCTGGCTGGAGCAAGGTCGGTCGGGGGAGGGCCCCAGGGCTGACCGGCTCTTTGATGTGCACCTTCAGAGAAGTGTCTGCCACAGGAGTCGGAGGGCTAGGCGCCCAGCTCCTGTCTTCCCAGGACCTCCTCGGGAGGAGACCCAGAAAGAGTTCCAGGAGACAGAGGCCAGCGATGAGCCTGAGCCACAGTGGGTCGTCAGGGGAGGAACCTCTAAACCAGGCTGGGATTGGTCAGGGAAGGCTTCCTGGAGGAAGTGGTGTCTGTGTAGCTGTTGAGTGAGAAGCATCAGGCAGATTGGGACCTGTTCCAGGCAGGGACACACAGACTGTGCTAGGCTGGGGAGGGATCCCCACTCAGTCCTCCTTGTCCCTGCCCTTATTGAGACACAGAAGTGCCCTTCTATCATGGGAGGGAGACACTGGCACCCCCACCCCATGCTCTGCATCGAGCTGCAGCACAGAACGATCGCAGAGCATCAGGTGACGACGTGGCCAAGTGCAGGGCCCCTGTCCTGCCTCCGCTCTTACTGTGTGGCCTTGGCCAGGTGGCTAAACCTCTCTGGGCTGATTTTCTCATCTGTACAATAGCAGCGACGAAAGCCCAGCTCGTGGGGACCCGAGAGATGGGGATGCTGCCATTGCTGCTCAGGGTATCTCCCCAAGCCCCATGGGGAACCCAGTGCCCAGGGCTTACAGCCCCGCAGCCGCCTTGGGCGGGCGGTGTCTGCAGATGGCAGCTGGATGTCAGGAGGCCGAGCGGGCCGGGGGTGTTGTGCCCCGGTGCCTCCCTGATCCCTGCCTCTCGCCTCTCCCCTCCAGGTGTGGACAGCTCCGTGTTCGAGCCTCTGCCCAAGCCCTCGGCGCAGGCGCAGCTGCCTCGCTGCGCGCAGCAGGGCGACCGCGGGAAGGCCTGTGTGTGCCGCTACGGCCTGAGCCTGGCCTGGTACCCGTGCATGCTCAAGTACTGCCACGGCCGCGACCGGCCTGCGCCCTACAAGTGCGGCATCCGCAGCTGCCGCAAGAGCTACAGCTTCGACTTCTACGTGGCCCAGAGGCAGCTGTGCCTCTGGGATGAGGACCCCTAGCCCGGCTGGCGGGAGGGGGCGGCCCCGGCTGGGACGCTGGGCTGCCTTCCCCTCCCCTGCTGGCCTGGCCCCTGGCACCCCCAGCCCCATCTCCCGCCACTGTGAAGGGCAGGGGGGTGGCGTCATGGGGCCACGTAGGAAGGCAGCCCCCCTGCTCCCAGCCTGTGCCTTGTTGGGGACAGAGCGGGGGGGGGGGGGGGGTTGTCGCCAAGCCTGCGCCCCTCCCCTCCTCCGTGTCCCCTGAAGTGCTCACCAAAGTGTGACAGCAGAGGAATCTTCTATGGAACTCTTCAAGGTTCACTTTCAGAAGGGGCGTGTCTTCCTGTTACGCCCCACCCTGCACACTGCTGGGAAGGATTGACTGCCCCGCCTTCTCATTGCTGGCCCTGGGGCTGCCTGGGTGCGGGTGACGGACAGAGACCACCCCCAACCCCACACCACCACCACCACCACCACCACCACTACCACCACCACCGACAGACCACGTGCCTTTCCGGGCCCCAGCCCAGCCCCAGCCCCGGACTTGGCCCCTAGAGCCAGCACCGGCTCTGTCCCCTCTACTCAGAGATGTTTTTGTCAGGCTCTGGGGCGGGGAGGGAGTGTGAAGTATGCAGAAAACTTGAATTCCAGATTTTTAATGCAAAGTATTTATCATTTGTACCAGAAATAAAAGTTTAAGTTTTTACTTGACTGACAGCTGCAGACCCGGCGCTGAGAACTTTTGCCCAATGCTGCCCCCTGGTGTCAGCAGTGTCCCCCTGGGCGCCCCATCTTGGGACAGCAGCTTCGAAAGCACCTCAGTCATTTGGGGGTAGGTGGGGGGGGGCGGGGGTTCCTGGGGAAGAATCTGACCGGCCTCGTGCACGCCAACAGACGACACCCTAAAAACCAGTCAACAATCGTCAGAAATAAGCCCGAGGCTGCACCCAGACTTCGCTAGGGGAAACGCAGGCCCTGCTACTTGCCTGCTTGCAAACATGGCCCAGGTTCCCAGAGACCCCTCCGTGCCCTGGCTTCCCTGGCTGCCCAGGGAGCGGAAGAGTGAGACTTGCGTGTGTGTACCAGCACTCTGGTACTATTGCAGCACTGTTGGTGACAAGGGCAGGTGTCCCTTAGGGATAAAGCTGAGACAAGCGAGCTGGCCACTGCAAGGCTCCTCACGTCCAGTGTGTGGAGGCTGCAGCTGCAAGTGGTGCGCAGGGTGCCAGAAGCTTCCAGAAGCAAGATGTGTGGGCTGCACGTATGGGGGAAGGTTTTCTGGAAGGCACGGGTTGTGGGTTGAGGCTGAAGAATGGGAACAGTGTGGGGAGGTAGAGGCAGGTGTGGGAGGGGGGCGGTGAGAAAGTCCTGTGGACCCCACAGTGGGGAGGCCTGCTCCTTGGAAGGGCTCCTTGGAAGGGAGAGGACGGGGGGGGGGGGGGGCTGCCCTGCACTCCCCGGCTCTCCCAGAGCAGCCTGCTGCCACCCCTGAACACAGGCAGGAAGGGGGTTGTGGTAGAGTCAAGCTTAGATTGCCAAGGTCAAGTTGAGGTGGGGGTGGGGGAGGCTCCCTTTCCCATGGGTGTGTCTTCCAAACCTGTTTGCAAGGAGCTACACCCACCTCCTCCTGGCCATCCCGGGCCTCCATCCTGAGCCCCACTGACAGCCCAGCGTGGGGCAGGGGATGCGCAGGAACCCCCTCCCAGCCTGTGTGTGCTTTCCTTGCTGGGGGCAGGGTCCCCATGCTCTGAGAACTTCCCTGATGACTGCCAACTAACCAAAAAGCACACATTTAAATTTTTTTTTTAATTTTTAAAAAAGATTACTTTATTTATTTGAGAGAGAGGGCGACAGGTCTTCCATCTGCTGGTTCACTCCCCAGATGGCCACAACAGCCAGAGCTGGGCTGGTCCAAGGCCAGGAGTTCCTTTTGGGTCTCCCACGTGGGTGCAGGGCCCAAGCACTTGGGTCATCTTCCACTGCTTTGCCAGGCGCATCAGGAGGGAGCTGGACCAGAAGTGGAGCAGCTGGGTCTCGAACTGGCGCCCATATGGGATGTGAGCATTGTAGGCGGCAGCTTTACCCACTAGGCCATAGCACTGGCCTTGTATTTTTTTAAAATGTGTGTGTGTGTGTGTATTTTTTATATATAGTGCTTTCCAGGCTTGGAGTGACTGGCACCTCCTGCCTACTGCAGAGAGGGGCTCTGGACGCCGGCATTGCCGACAGCTTTGCTGTGGGCCCATCAGATCTGAGCAAATGGGGTCAAGAATCCTGATGAGCTTTGAGGGCCAACCTGACGCTCAGCATAGGAGAGGCCTCCTGGAGGCTGTGTTCAGGGGCTGGGCCGGCGTTCCCCACTGCAAACCACCTCCCAGCCCCACTGGGTCTCAGGGCCTGGAAGCCCACTGTGGCAGTGACTTCTCCGCTGGGAGCCCGAGACTTGTGTGCACTGGGGTTGCCGCAAAGCTTAGGGAGGTGGAAGTAGGCCAGGGGCAGGAAACATGCAGCCCAGGCCCATGGGCCGTGTAGGACCTGGGAAGTCACTGGGTCCGGCCCTGTCAAGGCCACCGCAGGCGGGACTCCAAATTCAGCACACCTATAGCAGGCTAACTTTTAAGCTGATCATTTTATGTGGCCCCCAAATGAAGTTATACGTATCGATATGGCCCTTGGCAGTACAGAGGGTCCCCAGCCCTGCGTGTAGGGGTCAGATGCTGGAGGAGCCTCCCAAGGCCTTTGGGGCCAGGTGGAAACACCCAAAAGGTTCTGATGAGAACCTGGGCATTTCAGGCTTTGCCATGCACCTTCCTAGAAAACCCATGGGCTCCCGTGGCAAGTCTGTCTGTAACATTGGACAGGTGTGGCTCAGCCAAGGTCAGACTGCCAACCAGACACAGCGGGATCCAGCCCTTGCCACCTCCTGACCCCGGTGGGCTTGTCGGATTGGCCAGCTGGCACTCTGAGAGAGCAGCTTGCCTGCGGGAGGGGGACTCCGGTCTGGGGCTGCCAGCTGAGGTCGTGATCACTGAACCAAAGGGAGAGAGGGCCCAGAGGTGTGCTGGGACAGGAGTCTGCAGGAACCAAAGTGGGTCCCCTGGCCAGGATGAGCAAGATGCCCTGGCGGAGACCCAGGGCCCGGACCTCACCTGTGCCAGAGGAGGGGAGGGTAGCAGGCACCCTCAGCACCTCCCCCCGGCCTGGGCTGGGCCTTGCTGTGTGCCTCCTAGGGGGGTTTATTTAGCTTTCTTTGTGTGCAGCCTTGTTAGCCAAGGGACATCCTAGGTAGGGGGACTGTAGTGTCCCACAACGGGGGGGGGGGGGGACGCCTCTGGCCCAGGGTCCTCAGGGTACCTGGGTGCAAGGGGTGGACGGGAGTCAAGCAGAAAGGAGCTCAAGGGCCACTCCAGAAACTCAGTACAAGGTGTGGGGGCAGCCAGGCCCTGACTCTGGGTGGCCTGAGCTGGCCACTTTGCATGCCACCCGTTCTGTTGCCCTAGGAGGGGGCCTCGCTAGGTTATCCATCAGGTCTCCCGCAACCTGTTGACCTTGGCCACAGGTTATTAGCCAACAGTGGCGTCCACTGGGATGAGTTCTTACAAGGCAGGCTAAAGGCAGCAATGGTAAAAGTGGTCAAAGAGAGGCCAGCATTGTGGTGTGGCAGCTTAAACCACTGCTTGCAAACACCGGCATCCCATATCAGAGCGCTGGTTCCAGTCCTGGCTGCCCCGCTTCTGGTCCGGCTCCCTCGGAAAGCAGCAGAAGGTGGCCCAGCTGGCTGGGGCCCCTGTCGCCATGTGGGAGACTTGGATGGGGTTCCAAACTCCTGGGCTTCAAGCCTGGCCCAGCGCTGGCTGTTGTGACCACTGGGGAGTGAAACAGCAGATGGAAGATCTCTCTCTCTCTTTCTCTGTCACTCTGCTTTTCAAATAAATAAATAAATACATCTTAGGGGGAGAAAAGTGTCCAAGGAATACCTAGGTCATGGTCAGCAGGTGCAGCAGGTGCTGTCCCATTGTGCGTGCTCGCAGCCACGTACGGAAGCCCCTCCCCCACAGGCCTGCAGCACTGGCCAGGGGATTGCTCAGATCTGCAATTCCATTTTCTCACAAACTTTTGGAAATCTCATTGCACATACAGTGAGAGGAATGTATTTTAGGGAATTAGCTCACTAGATCGTGAGGTCTGATGGGCCCAAAAGGCCTGGAAACTCAGGCAAAAGTGAAATCTATAGGGCTGGGCAGCAGGCCGGATGCTCAGGGTTTATTGTCGTTGTCTTTAAGATTTGTTTATTTGAAAGGCAGAGTGACAGAGAAAGAAAGAGAAACTGATCTTCCATCTGCTGGTTCACTCCCCAAATGGCTGCAGCAGCCAGGCCTGGGCTGGACCGAAGCCAGGACCTGGATCTCCCATGTGGGTGGAGGGGACCAAGAACTTGGGCCATAACCTGCTGCCTCCCCAGGCACTTGAGCGGGGAGCTGGATCTGAAGCAGAGCAGCCGGGGTTTGAACTGACACTACGATACAGGATGCGGGTGTTGCAAGCAGTGCCTCAGCCCCCAGCGCCACACTGGCCCCTCGCGGGATTCATGCGTTACAGCCCAAGGCAGAGTTCCTTCTTCAAGAAGACTTTGAACTGATTGGACACGGCCCAATCTCCTTTCCTCCAACTCAACTGACTGTGAATCTCATCTACAAAATACCACGGCTAGCATTGACCAAACAGTGGGGCCTCAGAACGGAGCCAAACTGACATGGGAAATGACCTCTCCCGGGGCCGGCGCTGTGGCGTAGCCAGTAAGGCCACCACCTGCAGTGCCGGCATCCCATATGGGCACAGATTCAAGTCCCGGCTGCTCCGCTTCCGATCTAGCTCTCTCTGTACCCTGGGAAAGCAGTAGAAGATGGCCCAAGTCCTTGGGCCCCTGCACTCATGTGGGAGACCCAGAAGAGGCTCCTGGCTCCTGGCTTTAGATCAGCGCAGCTCCAGCCATTGCGGCCAATTGGGGAGTGAACCAGTGGATGGAAGACCTCTCTCTCTCTCTCTGCCTCTCCTCTCTCTGTGTAACTCTGACTTCAAAGTAAATAAATAAATCTTAAAAAAAAAAAAAAAAGAAAAAAGAAAATGACCTCCCCTCCTGCTGCCACTTGGTATTGTCATAAAATGTCTGCCATTTGGCCAGTGAGCAACATGACAGCCTTGGGCTTATTCTCAGCGCTGCCCAATGTCGGCTGTGGCCAGGTGACACAGAGCTGGCTCTTCCCCTCTGCCCTCCTCTGCCCTGGCATATGTCCCAAGAGACCACCTCTGGACTAGTACCCCAGGCTCCCCCAGCCTCAGAACTCTGCCAGAACCCCACCACTGTGGGAGAGCAGGAGAGAGAAGTCGGGGCTGCTCCAGGTGGCACTGGCTTGTTTTCTTCTTATGATTTATGTATGGCCCCAGTCCTTGGGCCTCTGCACCCATGTGGGAGACCAAGAGGAAGCTCCTGGCTCTTGGCCCAGCTCCAGCTCTTGCAGCCATTTAGGGAGTGAACCAGTAGATGAAAGATTCCCTCTCCCTCTCTCTGCCTTTCAAATCAATAAATAAATCTTTTAAAAAATTATTTGAAAGTTAGAGTGACAGAGAGAAAGAGAGTCTCCCATCTGCTGGTTCATGTCCCAATTGGCTCAAATGGCCTGGGCTGGGCCAGACCTAAGCCAGCAGCCAGGAGCTGCAGCCAGGTGTCCTAAGTGGGTGCAGAAACCTAAGGACTTGGGCCAGCCTCCACTGCTCCACTGTCTTCCCACGCACATCAGCAGGGAGCTGGATGGGAAGTGCAGGAGCCGGGGCTGAAACCAGCGTTCATGTGGGATCGCGGCATCGCATGCGGCGGCTTGACCCGCGGCATCACAGCGCCAGCCCTGGCGTCATCTTCTGTCCTCCAAGGTTGCAGAGCGCCCTGGACCTCCATCCCACCGTGTCCTCCTCTTGCCTCGTCAGCCCTCGCTCCTCACTTCTGCTCCTCACTGGGTCCTGGTTCCTCCATAAATAAACAGTGTCTTCATTATCCCTGAGGGGTAACAACAGCAGTCCCTCTGGGGCCTGGAAGGATGGGTGTGGAAGGGAGGAGGGCAGATGTGAGGCAGAAAGCCAGGTCACACGGCAGGGACCCGGTGCAGACCTTCCCGTGGGGCAGGTCCTGACCTCAGGGGCTTCCAGTGACACGAGAAATGAGAGAGGGGTCACAAACAGCCTGTGGCAGAGCCGGGCGTGGGTTCTGCCCCCGAGGGGTGGCGCCCACATTCCCTGGGGTGACCTCTCACTGCCTCGCCCCTGCCCCTGCAGCCGTCATGCTGTGACAAGGCCCTGATTCCTAAGCAGGGAGAGGCGGGGTGCTGGGCCATTGCACTCCCTGCACCCTCCTCCCCTGCATCACAGACAGCAGAAGCTGGGAGGCAGCCTGGAGACGGGACCACCACGCCTGCACTCGTGCCTGTAATGGGAGAAGCCCGCCCCCTGCCCCCAGCCCCAGAGCTCTGAACCCCAGGCCCGTGCCCTGCCTCAGGCACCTGCCTGTCTGGGGAAACGGTCCCCTTGCTTCCTCTTGTACCTGTCCCTTTCCTGCCTCCCTTCCACCCGTAGCATATTCTCCCTGGACTGTCCCGTGTTAGGAACACCCCGAAGCCAAGTGCCCTCCACCCCTGCCCTACCCTGCCCCTTCGGACAGACTCCTCGCCACGGTCCTCCTCCCCAGCTGTTCCCGGCCTCGGGACCGAGGACGGTGCTGCAATCAGCGGCCATGTGTCACGAGTTGGCTGTTACCGAAACTGGCAGACCCGGCCCTGTCTCAGTCCTCCCTGGAGGATGTCGTCATCACCCTCACTGGCTCACTTTCCCACTCTGCTCCTCAGGCTCTGGCCGGTGCTGCTCGAGGCTCCCCGAATGCTCCAGTGCCCTCTTGAGATGGCTGCCTAAGTCATTTCTTTGCATCACGGCCACCCTGGGACATCTGTTCCTTTCTCCCGGAGCCTTTCCTGATGGCCACCCCCAGACATGGGCAAGGTATCCCCCACTACAGGTGTCCCCCACAACACCTGTGAGGCCACAGGCCACAGCACAAGGCGTGCACCTGCCTCACGGAGCCACCGGCACCTCATCTTCCTGAGAGTAGACTGTGCCTTTGCATTTTCGGGCTTCTCGGGTGAGGTGTGGCTCAGCAGACACTCACTGCATGAATGAATGAATGAATGAATGGCGGCTGCTGGTAACCCACGTGTGTGGGTGTGGGGCTGGCCTGCAGCTGAGCAGCCCCTGAGGGCAGTGTGGGAGGGCAGAGCTGTCCAGCTCAGGACGGACAGCCCAGCACGGCTGGGTGTTCCTGTCACCGTGTTGACCAAGTTGAACCAAGCTGGCTATCTCCACCTGCGGTTCTGTGCTGAGGCTGGGCCTTCTTGGGGCTGTCGGGCCTCTTTCTAGTCCCTTCTCTAAAATTCAGTGACTGCTGTTTGCCCGGAACTGGGGCCAGCACCTGGCTGAGCCCTCGTGGGAGATCTCGTCCAGGCAGGGGTACAAACTCCAGGGTCACACCGTGCTCACCACCAGAGGGCGTGCTGGGCCTAGACTTGCCCTGAGAGTGCAGGTAGACCCAGAGGTTGCCCTGTCTGGGGTGGGCTGGGAGGGCCAGGAAGGGGCTGGCTGGGGCAGGGCTCTGCTGAAGGTCAGTGAGGTCCAGCTCAAGATCAAAAACATTGATAGGAAGGCAGCCACTCTTACGCTATTCTTGAATTATGATATGATATTATTATGAGATATGATTATTATTCTGAACCTTTCAGTGCCAAAGGGCGATGATTTGGGGGTAGCCCCTCCCTTCCCAACGTGGGTGAAGGCTGGGAACAGGGGTGATGGGGGGCCGGGGTGGCATCAGCAGAGTCAGGGCAGGAACAGCTCTGGGTCTCCTGTCCAGTCCCCAGACACACTTGCCTTATCCTGGTTCCCAGGATGCCTCTCACTTTGTCACCCAGACACTAACCCCTCCACCCATCTTCGAAACATGCCTCTGGCAGTGGTGCCATCAGATTGACACAGAGGTGTGAATCAAACAGGCCAGCAAGTCCTTCCTGGCCCCTGCCTTCCTGCCATCTGCTTTTTTTTTGGAAACTGAACTTGGATCCACTCCCTTTGGTCGCCCCAAGGCAGGGAGCGACCCTAACCCTCACCCCCACACTCTGGCCCCACGGCCCCATCTGGCAGCTGCGAGGAACGAGAAGGGACTTGTTGCTTGGTGGCCTTCCAGGACGCCTTGCTCTGCCCTCCCTCGGGCCCTGAGGACTCAATCTAGCCAACACGACAGGAGATGGGGGTGAGACAGCCTGCAACCAAGAGGCTCACCCTTCTCTGCTGAAGTGGGGACCCAGCACCCTCACCAGGGCTGTGGGCCGTCATAGGGAGGCTTGGCTCCTGGAGCCACCCATCCTGGAAGCCGGAGACACCAATACATGCCCACATGAGGAGAGTGGAGCCCCGGGAGCCAGTGACTTCCTGGAGATGCAGCCACGGAGTGGGGGGTGGCTAGTCGTCACTCCAGGACTAGGAAGGGCTCAGAGTTGGTCACAATTTTCAAACTCCAGTGTCCTGGAGTGAGGCTTTGGCAACCCTCTGAAAAAGTCTTCCAGCTGTTGAGAAAGGGTGGGGTGAGGGAGGGAGGGCAGGAGGGAGAGCTCATTTGCATTGTATTTGCATTTGTTTGCATATAGCTCTTTTGATGTCCAAAGGCACTAAAATTTCCTGTCCTTGCTTCTTTCCCCCTTTCCTCTGTTCCTTTCTAGCCTCCAGGCAGCCTCTCTCTCTCTCTCTCTCTCTCTCTCTCTCTCTTCCAACCTCCTCCCTTCCCCCCCACCAAGCTAAACAGAGAAAAGAGTATTAGGCCTGGGGCTGGCACCTCCCCCACCACCTCCTACCAGCCCAGAACTCAAAAAGCTGGGGATCAGGGAGGGAGCAAGGGGCCTTTTGCACTCCCACTCCGGTTCATTGAAATGGTCAGAGAGCAGGTCGGAGAAGGAAAGAACAGAAACCAAGCGTAGGCACCTAAAACCCAGCCGGGCAGACCTGAGTCTTCACCCCAACTCTGCCATCTGTTAGCCTCACTCACTCTGGCCTCAGTGTCCTCACATATATATGTGATTTCAGCACGCAGAAGCAATACTGACCCAACGAATGAATGAGTGAATGAATGAATGCAAGGTACTATCTGCCACCCGCCCCCAGTTTGCACGGTCGCATCAGAGTCCCAGTGCCCACCACCCAAGATCTCTCTCTCACACACACACACACACTCCAGAGCCCCAGCTGCCTGAAAGTGGTCGAGAAAAGCTCCTCTGGCTTCCGGGAAAACTGAAGCCCAGAGAAGAAATGTGATTTTGTACCCGGAAAAGCACAAGGCCCAGATGTAGTGGTCAGAGAAGCAGACCCTCGGTGCCTAAGGCCATGCAAATGATATGCAAATAATGATATGGAAATCCTAGCACGTGGGGGGTATATAAACTGTGTGCAGACACTTTGCTAGGATGACAGCAGGTTGAGTGCAGTTGTCCATTAAGAAATGGGCCTCGGGGCTGGCGCTGTGGCATAGTGGTTGAAGCCATCACCTGCAGTGCCGAAATCCCATATGCTGGTTCCAGTCCCGGCTGCTCTACTTCCAACCTGGCTCTCTGCTGGCCTGGGAAAGCAGTAGAAGATGCCCTTGGACTCCTGCCCCCTTGTGGGAGACCCGGAAGAAGCTTCTGGCTCTTGGTTTCTGATTGGCCCAACTCCTGCTATTTCTGCCATTTGGGGAATGAACCAGCAGATGGACGATCTGTCTCTCTCTCTGCTTCTCTGTAACTCTGCCTTTCAAATAAATAAATATTTAAAAAAAAGAAGAAGGGCCGGCGCTGTAGCTCAACAGGCTAATCCTCCACCTGCGGTGCCGGTACACTGGGTTCTAGTCCTGGTCAGGGCACTGGATTCTGTCCCGGTTGCCCCTCTTCCAGGCCAGCTCTCTGCTGTGGCCAGGGAGTGCAGTGGAGGATGGCCCAAGTGCTTGGGCCCTGCACCCCATGAGAGAACAGGAGAAGCACCTGGCTCCTGCCATTGGATCAGCGCGGTGTGCTGGCCGCTGCGTGCCAGCCGCGGCAGCCATTGGAGGGTGAACCAACGGCAAAGGAAGACCTTTCTCTCTGTCTCTCTGTCTCTTTCTCTCTCACTGTCCACTCTGCCTGGAAGAAGAAGGAGAAGGAGAAGGAGAAGGAGAAGGAGAAGGAGAAGGAGAAGGAGAAGAAGAAGAGAAATGGGCCGCAAGGAAGAAGCCAAACCTGGCGTGGGGGAGGGGAGGGGAGGAGAAGGGAGGGGAAGGAGGGCAAGGAGGGAAGGGTGGGTGGTGAGAGGCACCCCAGGGGTCATTCAGCCTCTGAGAAGCCTTTGCTAATTTCTGCCCCCACCAAGAAACACCAAGGAGGACCCCTCCTTTCCAGGCCAGAGTGGGGGAAGGCGAGGTCCAGGTGACAGGGGAGTGTGGTTTGTGGGGACGTGAAGCCACTGAAGCGCCCACTGGACACTCTCTGGAACCTGTGGTGTGCTAGCACTGGGAGCTGTGTACCAACAGAATGAAGGGGCCAGTCAATTAACCATGAAGGCCTAGGCTAAGAAAAGCCACACAACCCACCCGGACAGCTGCTTAGAGCGTTGGTGTGTCCCAAGAATTAAGTGAAAGATCTGATTCCCTCCAGAAAGGAGAGGCCATTTGAATCGGCATAGAGGGTCAGAGCACAGTACTTTAAACAAGAGCCCTGGGGGTGGCGCTGTGGCACAGTGGGTTAACGCCCTGGCCTGAAGCGCCGGCATCCCATATGGGTGCCGGTTCGAGACCCGGCTGCTCCACTTCCTGTCCAGCTCTCTGCTATGGCCCGGGATAGCAGTAGAAGATGGCCCAAGATGGCACCCACCCGGGGGGGGCTCCTGGCTCCTGGCTTTGGATCGGCGCAGTTCTGGCTGTTGCGGCTATCTAGAGAGTGAACCATCAGATGGAAGACCCCTCTCTCTCTCTGCTTCTCCTCTCTCTGTGTAACTCTGACTTGCAAATAAATAAATAAATCTTTAAAAAAGAATAAAAACCTTAAGTTTAAAAAAAAAAGAGCCCTGACAGGTACTGACGATGCCACATGGCAAGCTACACTCTCCAAGCCTCATTTTCTCCATCTGCAAATTGGGTGTAACAAAGCACAATGTACAAGGAGGTTTAAAGGCACTTGGAATGCCATTCAGGTGTGGGTTGGCACAGTGCTCAGTGCAGAGCGAGTGCTCCGTGAGGCTGGGTGTTATAGTAGGAGTCACTGGGGTGGATGGGAGGGGTGGACACACCAGGTAGAACAGGCATTATAGGGGCTAGCACTATGGTATAGCGGGCTAAGCCTCCACCTGCAGTGCCAGCATTCCATATGGGCACTGGTTTGTGTCCCAGCTGTTCCTCCTCCAGTCCAGCTCTCTGCCAATGGCCAGAGAGAGCAGTAGAGGATGGCCCAAGAGCTTGGGACCCTGCACCTACATGGGAGCCCTGGAAGAAGCTCCTGGCTCCAGGCTTTGGATCGGCCCAGCCCCAGCCATTGCGGACATCTGGAGAGTGACCCAGCAGAGGGAAGATCTCTCTCTCTCTGTCTTTCCCTCTCTCTGTTGTCTGTAACTCTACCTTTCAAATAAATCAGTCTAGGAAGGAAAGAAGGGAGGGAGAGAAGGATTGCGGGAGGGAGGGAGGGAGAAAAGAGGTGGTAGGACCAGACACAGAGGGAGGACGCCCAGGACCTGCCGAGTGAACAGGCCCTCCCGTCTGTGTGTGGCTCTCTGGGCATCTGTGCAGGTGGTCCTTTGGCCTCCAATCACTTACCAGGACCTGAAGAGAGGCGGAGCAGGGGTGAGCCAGGCTCAGGCTCAGATGATAAACCTGTGACTGGCTCTGTAAGGAGCACTGGAGTAGGAGTCCGGAGACCTGGCTTCAGCCAGGCTCTGTCACTGGGGATGTGGGAAGCTGTGGACAGATCTCAGTAGTTTGGAAGGTGGCTGACCCCACAACTGCTGGCCCTGGTGGGTAACTTCCACCTCCCACCCCTGGCAGAGCTTCAGGGCAGCCCTGGGGCCTCGCCTGCCTCCTGTGATCACAAGCCGGGCCCCATCCAGGGCCCATGCGGTTGTGAGGATGCTGCCTGCTCAGCCCCACGTACACGCCAGTTGTGACAAAGCACCTGCCCTGTTGCACAGCCCAGCAAAGTGGGTTCAGGCAGGTGAAATACCGTGTCCCCTGCCACTCAGCAGGGGAGCCGTTGAGAGGGAAGATTCCAAGATTTCTTTCCAGCACACCCCAGGGCTTCTCCAAACACCCCAGTTTCCTCGCAGCGCTTACACTGTGGGAGCCTGTCCAGGTGGAACTCGGGCCAGCGTGCACAGCGCCAGGGGTTCCTCAAAAGGGCGAGCTGGACAGGGGTGTGGTAGGGCTGGAGCAGACAGGTGTTCCGCGGGGTCGGGCCCCGCCCCGGCAGCACCCCGACCCCCTCCCCCGGTCCCCAGCTCCCCGCATGCAAATCGCTGCTTTGCATGGGCCCGGGGCCAGGCGCGGGGGCCCTGCCAGGGGGCGTGGCCGGCGGCCCCCGCCCCGCGCCGCGTGCTCACCTGGGGAGTGTGGCAATCCTGGCCGCGCTGAGCGCTGCCCGGGCCGGAGCGGCGGAGCGCGCGACGGCGGCGGCGACGGCTCCGGCGGCTGCTCCCGCGGCGGCGGCGGCGGCCGGGGGCTGGAGGCAGGAGACCCTGGCTTCCCAGGGGGCCCGGCTGGGGCAGACGCGAGGGGCCTGGGGGGGCGCTGGCTTTGGCCCCACCTGGGGCAGGATGGTGAATCTGGAGCCCATGCACACAGGTGAGGGGCGGAGGGAGTGAGCTCTGACAGGTGTCACTGTGCGCGGGAAGGGGCGAGGGACCCGGACGCGGGGTTGGAGGGTGGGGGCTACTTCTCAGCGGCCAGGAGGGGGCGGTGTGGATAGCGGGTTTCCTGGGGCGGGCGTGGGGAGGTGTCTAAGGGGACGAAAGGCAAGGAGCTTTGGAAAAGAGTGAGGGTGGGGGTTGGGGCCAGGGGGAACTCCTGCAGCCCGGGACATGGGGAGTGGGGGGGACTTCTCCTCCACTCATGGGTTGCAGGAGGGGCCCCTTGGCCCACTCAGCCAGGGGTGTGGACCTAGGAGTGCGTCAGTAAGGGAAATTCCTGTATCCACATGTTACGTGTTGGATGTCCCGGAGCATGTGGGAAACGGAGACTAAGTGGGCATTTCGTTGCGAGGGGGAGGGGCGCGTTTAGGAGAGTCAAGCACAGTGGGGCAATTAGAGGCACACCTGGAACAGGTGCTGGGCCACCCATGTATTGATTAGGGCTTGTGCAAGCTGGTGTCCGTGTGTCAGAGGTGTGTCTGCCTGTCGCCATGTACGTTAGGAGAGGTGGTGGAGCAGACCCCAGAGGCAAGACTCTGTAGGGGGCTGAAGATTCCTGCACACGTGTTCCAGGTGTATGGGGGTGGGGTCCTGTGGGCCCTGGTGCCACTATCCCAGGACCTCCTCTCCTGAGAGCTGGAGCCCAGGAGATGGAACCGAATTTAGCAGGAGTCAGCTTCCCCTGTGTCAATGAATGGTGCTTGGGTGTGGAGGGAACCCAGACCCGGGCAGTGCCCCCCGCTGATCCCCTCTTCAGCAGAGCAGGGCCGAGGCTAGGCTTGGGTGGGCCTGGGGTTAGGGTGGGCCTTCTCGAGGTCAGAGGGCCTGAGCGAAGAATGGACTGGAGCTGAAGTGAGCTGCTCTGGACAGACCCAGCACCTTGCCTCCCAAAGTGGGCCGGATCCAGCGGTCGGCATTAGGGGGTTTCAGGGCTGGCTGTAGAGGGGAATTTGCTACTTGCTGTCTTTCTAGAAGATTGGAGGAGTGGGGGAATGGGAGGACGTGATTCTCCCGACCCACCCCAGTGAGCAAAGCCAGCTTTGGCCCCTCCTGGGCCTACCCCACCTGAACACCAGCAGCTGTGCCGGCCCCCAGGTCCTGGGCCCAGATGCATAGTTGCTGTTTCCCAGCAGGGAGGGGTGAGAGGCAGGCTGGCAGGGAGGTGCTGAGCCGGGAAGAGCTGGGTATCATCCCGTGTCTGGGGAAGTCTGTTTCCAGGCCTCATGGCCTCGGCATGGGGCAAATGCCCCCGGCCCCCGGCACAGGTGCTCACCTCCCTTCACTTCCCTCCAGGAGAAAGGAGGCCCAGCAGTGGGCGGGAAGTTCTTTAGGATCACGATCAGAGACTTCCTGGGGGGTTTCCACCTCCTTGTCTCCTGCAGGCTCCTCTTCTGGGGAAGTGGGAGGAGACGGGACAGCTGAGACCCAGCACGCAAGCAGCGGAAGGACTAGGAAGACACCCCAAGAGGGCCAGGGAAGGAGTGAGGTTAAGAGGAGTGAGCCCCCCAGTCCCTGTGCCTTTCACTGGAGCCAGCTCCTGGCTGGTGGTTCTCCAAAGCCCAGAGCGCTCTTCTACCCCAGTCCCTGTGCACCGGGGTTCAAGACAGTGAAACTCACAGTGGGGGTCTCCAGCTACCTCGGTCCAGAGCCCCTGACTCATCTCTCCTCACGTGCTGGCGGCCCCGGCTGAGCAGGCTTCTCTAGACTGTGTCCCTGGGGACCGTGGGGGCCTCCCACTGTGGGGTCTGGTTCCCTTTTGTGGCACCTCCAGGGGGTCTCTCTGGCTGCAGCCCTCTGCGCAGTCTCTGCGATCCCCACTGGGGGCGCTGTTGGCTGGGTCCCGGTGTGCCGTCCCCAGTGGGGTCTGTGAGGGAGGCCCCCTCATCCCTAAGTCCTGGGTCCTCTTTGTGGACACCTGGTCTCCTTTGAGCCCTGTTTCCCCCGCACTAACCCTGTATCCTGCTGCTTCTTGATAAACAGCATTTTTTCCCTATGAGTTCCCAGCCCTGGGCCCTTGGGGACTCCCTCTCACGTTGATTTACTGGAACAGCTTGGATGAGGGAAGCAGGAGGAACAGGAGCCCACAAACTAGGGCACAGGCTGCTCCATGTCCCCGGTTCCGATGGCCCCACTAGCGCTGGGGCCCCTGAGTCAGCCCCGCTTCCTCGCTCTGATATGCGGGGTGCAGGCCGTGGTTTGAGTCTGCCCGGACACCCCGCACTTGGGACCACCAGACACAGAAGCTCCCCAGCCCAAGGGGGACTCCATGTCCCCCCAGCCCAAGAGCAGACAGAAGGGCAGAGACGAGACAGCCAGCAAGCCAGGGAGGGAGAGAAGAGACTGGGGGAAGCCGTGGGACGTCCCCTGTGTCTCTGGCCCCTCTCCACGCTGGGAGCTGTTCCCTCCAGTGTAGGAGAGAGCCCCATTGTGAGAGGGCAAGAGGGACGGCGTCTCCTCCAGGGGCGAGCTGCAGCCTTGGCAGCTAACTGAGAAGCGGGACTGTCAGGCGGGTCCCTGGGAGGCCTGGGAGGAAGCACACTACCCCCCCCCCCCCCCCCCGCGCAGGAGTGGGGGTTGGGCACAGTGGTGAAGACGCTGAGTCCTGTACCGACCTGCCTGAGTGTGAGTCCTGGTTCTGCTCCCAGACTCCAGCTTCCTGCTAACATGGGCACCTTTGGGAGGCAGTCGATAATGGGACCCTGCCACCCATGTGGGAGACCCGGATGGAGCTCCTGGCCCCTGGCTTCAGCCTGGCCCAACCTTGGCTGTTGTGAGCATTTGGGGTATGAACCAGCAGATGGGAGATCTCTCTGTGTGTCTATTTGTCAGTCTCTCTCTATCTTTGAGCCTTTTAAATAAAATCAAAAGTGCTCACAGCAGTGGATGTGAGACAGAGGAGCCACGAAAGAGCTCCAGTCCCTTCCAAAGACAGAGAGAAGGGTGTGGGGCCTCTGCTTCCTGGAGGGCCCCTGGACCCTCAGCCTTCCGCCCGGGGCAGGGCTGCCTCCAGGGCTTTCTTCCCAGGGCTCCTGATGTTTAAGGAGGGCCTGCTCCCGGTCACCCCGGCCCAGAGAGGGCAAGGCTGGCTTCCAGGAGAAATCTTCCAGGTGAAGCCGATGAGGCTCAGTGCCTGGGATCTGGGCTCTTGCACAGAGCGGCTGAGCCTCCCCAGGGAAGGGAGTGATGGCAGAAAGCCTACTCAGTCCCAGCTGAGATAAGAGCAGAGCAGCCCAGCCCCACCCCACACAGCTCTCACTCAGCCACGACAAGGCAAGTGCTGTCCCACAGGGGAAGGGTTACAGCATCTCGGGCAGTTTCGGTATTGGCCCATTTTCAGGCTCAGACCCAAGGCCTCGTCCCACCCATCAGCCCCAGCCTCCTACCCAATAGGAACAGGTTCTTGGTATCATAGCATCCTCTGGGGCTTGGGGAGAGAAAGAGGTGATACAGGGCATCTCACCTGGCTCCTGCACCCAGGCTGCACTGCCCACCCAGTGCCCGAGCGTCACAGGGCGGCTGTGGCATGGTGGGGAACCGGGGGAGGGTGACCCTTTCCAAAGTTCTTGTGAGACATGATTAAGATGAATGTTTCAGCTACTTTCAAGGAAGGAGACGGCTTCTGGGTGCCTCTAAAGGTGCTGTAGGGAGTGGGTGTTACAGGTGCAAAATGGTGCTCTCTGAAGAGTTACCGCCTGAAATGTCAGGCGTTCGGAAGCAGTTAATTCAGAAATGCTGGTCAGCTTCCCAGCCTCACTGCCCCTGACCCTAAGTCAGCAAGCTGGGAGCCCCAGCCACACCTCTGGACATGGATTTTCTTACCTGAAACATGGAGACGATGATATGGGATTAAATGAGAGGGTGAGTGAAAAGTGCCAGTCTCAGTTTCAGGCACAAAGTACCCAATAAATGACCTAATTAAACAGACACTAGTGTCCAGAGGTGTGACTGGGGTCTCCCAGCTTGCTAGGGATGTCACTGGGACTAAACCCAGATTTGTCAGGTGCCAGAACCCATGCACTGACTTCTGGTACTACCAAAGCAGGTTGAAACCACCTTCCACACCAGCACCTTTCCCTCTGCGCCATTGGAGCATCCCTGCGGTGAAGGGTGAGCTGCGATCCAGGCCAGGCCCTGGCCAGCTCCAGGGGGATCTCCCTGTGGGTGGGATGAGAGCAGCCCGCTTCTCCACGGGAGCCGAAGCTGCAGCCGCAGAGCCCCTGGCGCAGGTGGCCAGGTGGCCCACACTGGCTGCTCTGCATAGTCACGCATGGCAGATGATACAGAAAGTCTGAAAGTGCAGCAGGAAGGCCTGAGGTCACGCTCAGGAAGCGCCTTCCCGAATGCAGCGTGCTGGCAGAGGTGCTGGTTTCCCCTAGAGCTCTGTGACCACGCCCTGCACAGTAGACGTCCGAGAGGGAGAGCTGCACGGGTTTTCCTCCTGGTGGATGGGTCTCAAAAGACCCCTCAATCCATGGTGACTCCTAAGGTTGCCTCACTCCCTCCCATGGGTGCTCTGGGGTCTCTGATCTCCCCACCTGTGTCTTGTCTGGCACGGCAGTCGCTGCACCGTGAGGGTGTGACTCACTGCCGGAGCCACACACATCACCACCCTGGGAAACAGTCAGCCTCCTCGCCTCTTCTTCTGGGCCCGAGGTCCACCCTTCACCCTCAGCCTGACCATCTCCAGACCTGGACCTTGAGGCTGCCAAGCGCCAGGTTACCTGATGCAAATTAAGACTGCCTGCTTGCCTGGGATTGGTTGGGGAGCCAAGTATGCAAATGAGCTCACCAAGACTTTCTCTGGTTGGAAAGAGTTAAAGTGCTGCCCCAGAGAAGAGGGGGTGGGGGTCAACACAATTTGAATAAAATATTCTCCTGTCTTTAACGGCTTTGGGCTTTGGTATTCACAAGGAGAGGAGAGAGGGAGAGAAAAGAGTTAGTTGCAAGTTCCCTCCGCTGACCCTGGGAGCAGACTTAGGGGCCTCCTAGGTGGTAGCTGCTGTCTGTTACGGGTAAATGTTTAATTTACTGAAATGGAGCCCAGCTGAGAGGCTGGAGCAGCAGCAACTGGGGGCTGAGGCTGGGGGCTGGTGTAGGTAATCTCTCCCGCCCCTCCGCTGCCCCCTCCCACCCTGCTCCCCCGTGAGCAAGTTGCAGGAGTCCCAGGAGGTAAGACTCTCCAGAGGATATCCAGGGAGGGTGACCTAGGAGCTGGGGAGCCCCACCCTCAGAGAGGAGAGGCAGGACCCTGGGAAGGCAGGGGAGAAGGGCAAGCTGTGGTTCAAGGCCACCCTCACCTTCCAGGTGGGAGGGGGCGTGGACAGGGGAGAGGGAAGGGGTAGTTCTTCTGCTCATTAAAAAAGAAAATAAGTTCCTCGAATTCCAAAGGAAATTGGGGTTCAAAATGGGAAGGGTTCCCTAACCCCTCCCCGGTACCCCTCCCCTTGTTAAATTTTTACCAACCGAGTCCTGGAGATGGCAGGGACTGGCAATGAATGATGCAGAAGGTGAGAGGAGAGAGGCAGGAAGCAGGCAAGGGAGGAGGCCAGCACGGGAGGAGGGGAGCCTGCGCCCCGGGCTTATGAATATTCTAATGGTTGTATGTTCGGGAATCAAGAATTTGAAAGTCTGATGGTTGTTGTAATTACACATTCATCTTTGCTGTTTAGTTAAAGCCACATATGTCATAGCAAGAAAATTGTGACCTGTTATTAAAATCAGTTGTGTTTTCCCTGCAGATCTCAAGATGAGTGGGGATGTAGCCGACTCCACGGACGCTCGCGGCACGCTCAGCCAGGTGGAGCCAGGTAAGGGTCTCCGAGGCTGGGGCACGGCACGGGAAGCAGGGCTTCAGAGAGTTGCTGGAAATTGCCAAACAATGTGGTGTCTCTCCTTGCTTGGTCTTTTAGCCAATCAGACTCAAAAGCTGGCTCTTAGGAGCTGATGGAATTCTCTGGAAATGTGAGATGGAGCTTGGAGGCTATTGGGTGACAGAGGGCTCTGGAGGGGCCACTCCCAAGGAATAAAACCCAACCGAAAAGTTAGGGAGAAAATTCACTTTGAAAAAAAAAAAAAAGATTTGCTTGTTTATTTTGAAAGAGAGAGAGAGAGAGAGAGAGAGAGAGAGAGAGAGAGATCTGCTGGTTCACTCCCCAGATGGCCCCAATGGACAGTTCAAGGCCATGCTAAAGCCAGGAGCCAGAAGCTTCATCCGGGTCTCCCATGGGGGTGGCAGGGACCCAAACACTCAGGCTGCTGCTTTTCCCAGTCCATTAGCAGGGAGTGGATTGGAAGTGGAGCAGCTGGGTCTCGAACTGGTGGCCCATGTGGGATGCTGGCACTGCAGGGGGCAGCTTTACCCACTATGCCACAGCACTGGTCCCTAGGAAATTCACTTGCTGAGGTTCCACTCTCACACTCCTAGAAGCAGCAGGCTGTTTTCCCTGATGGACAGGGGGCAGACCCTGTCTTCAACTGATGGGACTGGGAACTTTTAAGCCCAGATTTCTCAGTGGTCCTAATCAAGGGACTAACCAAAGAGGCCCGTGTGCTGGTGGCCGAGAAGCTGAGAGAAGGCTGAGCGCCTGGACATGGCTTTGCTTCCTGGAGAGGGGAAGGGGGATAGAAAAGAACCTAGAAGAAAGTTTCACAGCTCCCTGCGATACCTCCGTAGCCCCAGCCTTGCTTTGAAAGCTCCATATAATTAAAAAGAACTTAAAGAAAGATGAGTAGAAATTGTAACACCACCAAATAACTTTAATAGCATCCCAACAAGACCTCAATTAGTCTTTCATCTGGATCATTAGAGACGCAGAAATTAGTAGTGGAAGAGAATCGATGTCCCCTAGAGCTAAGATCTTTTTCAAGTCTTCTGGAGGAGTCTGGTGCCATTCTTGAGGCTAAAAGACGCGGGATCAGGGACGAGATAATTAGGGGTCTTGTGGGGGGAGGGGTCATTTGCAGGATGCATTCGCCACAAACTCTGCCGCTCTCTGATTTGATATTGAGACCATGTCTACGTGCACAGGCAGTAGCACATTTTCTATGGGGGTACTTCAAAAGGTTCATGCAAGGCCGGTGCCACGGCTCAATAGGCTAATCCTCCGCCTTGCGGCGCCGGCATACCGGGTTCTAGTCCTGGTTGGGGCGCCGGATTCTGTCCTGGTTGCCCCTCTTCCAGGTCAGCTCTCTGCTGTGGCCCGGGAGTGCAGTGGAGGATGGCCCAAGTGCTTGGGCCCTGCACCCCATGGGAGGCCAGGTAAACACCTGGCTCCTGCCATCGGATCAGCGTGGTGCGACCGGTGCGACCGCCGCAGCACACCAGCCGCGGCGGCCATTGGAGGGTGAACCAATGGCAAAAGGAAGACCTTTCTCTCTGTCTCTCTCTCTCACTGTCCACTCTGCCTGTCAAAAAAAAAAAAAAAAAAAAAAAAAGGTTCGTGCAAAATACCAGGCATGGATTTCAAAATTTTTGCACCAAAATAGACTTATTTTTAAAAAGCATGTATTTCATTTATTTGAAAGGCAGAGTTACAGAGAGAGAGGGAGAGAGATCTTCCATGCGCTGACTCACTCCCCAGATGGCCACAGCTCCTTCAGGGTCTCCCAGGTACGTGGCAGAGGTCGAAGTCCTCAGGCCATCTTCTGCTGTCTCCCCAGACACAGTAGCAGGGAGCAGAATAGCTGGGACTCGAACTGGTGCTCTGATATGAGATGCCAGTGTTGAGAGTGGCATCTTCACTCAGTGTGTCACAACACCAATCCTTGGACTTACCTTTTTAAAACATGTTTTTAGTTACTTGAGAGGCAGAGAGAGAGAGAGAGGGAGAGAGAGATCTCCCCTTTGGTGGTTCACTCCCCAAATGCCAGAAACGGCTGGGACTGGGCTGAGGGGCTGAAGCCAGGAGCTGGGAGTTCAATCTGGGTCTCCCACGTGGGGAGCAAGGTCTCAATTTCATGAGCCATCCCTGCTGTCTCCAGGGTCTGCATCTGCATTAGCAGGGAGCTGGGGCCAAGCGCCAGAGCCAGAGCCCAGTACTGAAGCTGGGTACTCTGATGCGCTTTGCAGACATCTGCGCCAGGGTTTTATCTGCTAGACCAAAGGCAGCCTTTTAAGCTCAGCTTCCCACTAACTTTTGGAAGTACCCTTGTGTTTCGCCGGTAACTATGAACCGCTGGGCTGAGGACAATGGGGGCCAGTTGTACCCATTTTCAATTGGTTTATTAGCTGAGTGCGTCTTACTAAGAGTCTTTGGAGAGGAGGGAGAACACTTGGTTTTCCCAGTTGGGAAGAAATTTTCTTTTGATCTCAACAACTCAAGCAAGACTTTAAAATCAGGTCAGCTGGAGAGCGATGGGTGCAGTCCCAGCAACAACACTCTTCTCCAGAGAATAGCAGGCCGGGGAGCCCTGATCCCAGAGAAGCTGTGCGGGCTGGTTGGGGCTCACTCTTCACTTGGGTCCTAATGCCCAGTCCTATTCCCAGCGGGCAGAAGAACACGCTTAACGCTGGCGCTGCTGCTCTGACTAAGCCAGGGGAGCCGGGTTGGGTGTGAGAGGGAGTCACACAAGACCTAGGAAGGTGACCCGGCAGGGGCGGGGCTCAGAGCCAGGGTGTGGGGTTAGCAGGTTGATGTTTTCCGGACAACCACAGCAAATTCTGGCCTCGTGTCTGAGGCTGTGGGAGCTGTGTGTAGAGCGAATGAAGGAGAAAAGCATGTGGACACAGGTCATTCGGAATCCGACTGCCATGTAGAGTTACCACCAACTCCGTGTGTGACCTTACACCTGCCACGTCACCTCCCTGGGAGGCAGTGGATTTAGGGTCAAACAGACCTGGGATAAGATTCACAGCTCCGATGCTTACTGGCTGCATGCCTGCTAATCATTCTCACCGCCTCTGTGAAGGGGGAGAATTAGCGTCGGTCACAGCGCGTGAGCTGAGTTATTGAGATGATGTCAGGCTGGTACTGTGGCTCACTAGACTAATCCTCTGCCTGCGGTGCCAGCACCCCGGGTTCTAGTCCCGGTCGGGGCACCAGATTCTGTCTCGGTTGCTCCTCTTCCAGTCCAGCTCTCTGCTGTGGCCTGGGAGTGCAGTGGAGGATTGCCCAGGTCATTGGGCCCTGCACCCGCATGGGAGACCAGGAAAAGCACCTGGCTCCTGGCTTTGGACTGGCGCAACGCGCCGGCCATATCAGTCATTTGTGGGGTTGAACCAATGGAAAAAGGAAGACCTTTCTCTCTGTCTCTCTCTCACTGTCTAACTCTACCTGTTCAAAAAAAAAAAAAGAGAGAGAGAGAGAGATGATGTCAGAGTCTCGCCACAGTGCTTGGCACATGGTGCTGTGATCATCCTTAGCTCTCTCTAAATTTAAAGATTTATTCATTTATTTATTTATGTGAGAGGTAGAGTTATAGACAGAGAGGGAGAGAGACAGAAAAGTCTTGCACCTGCTGGTTCACTCCCCAGATGGCTGCAACAGCCAGGACTGCGCTGATCCAAAGCCAGGAACCAGGAGCTTCCTCCAGGTCTTCCATGTGAGTGCAGGTGCCCAGGCACTTGGGCCATCTTTGACTGCTTTCCCAGGCCATAAGCAGAGAGCTGGGTTGGAAAGGGAGCAGCTGGGACATGAACAGGAGCCCATATGGGATGCTGGCGCTTCAGGAGGCGGCTTTACCTGCTATATTACAGTGCTGCTCCCTTGAATTAGCATCTTCATTATTTTTAAAAAATGTGTTTATTCGAAAGAGTTACACAGAGAGAGGGAGAGAGAGAAAGAGTGAGTTAGATCTTCCATCTGCTGGTTCACTCCCCAAAGTGCCTTCAACAATCAGGTCTGGGCTAGTCTGAGGCCAGGAACTCCCTCCAGGTCTCCCACATGGGTGACAGGGACCCAGGCACTTGGGCCATCATCTGCCACCTCCCAGGCACATTAGCAGGAAGTTGGATCAGAAGCAAAGTAACCGGGACTCAAACCAGGGACTCTGATATGGGATGTGAGAGTCCCAGGTGAGATGCTGGGATTGTGAGGTGCACAGGGTGGCCGGGCATCGCTGCTGAGCACTCTTGGTTGCAGGTGGCTGGGGTCCCCTTGTCCCCTTGACTCAGGCCGGTGGGTGAGACCCCGAGGCTGGCTTTGCTCGCTGTGCCGTCTCCTTCGCTTCTCCTCCACTCCCAGCAGCTGGTGCTGTCCGGAACACCTGTGCTGTTTGGGACTTGACCACCCCTAGATCTTTCACTCTGGGGCTGGCAGCATCAATACTTCGGTAATCCTTCAATTACTGCGCATTTTAAAGAGCGAGAAAAAAGAGGGAGCTAATTAAAGTAACCAAACTTCCTGGAAAGTCATTCTGACTCATTTTTTTTACAGAGAAGAGCTTATTATGAGTTACAATGGTTACCAACCTGTTTTAATGGCTTCCTTTGGATTTGTAAAAGACAGGTTTGCCTTCCCAGCGGTGTATAAATTAATGGGTGGTTTGTCTCTGGGTTTTAAAAGGAGCTATAAACAAAGGTGACCTAGAAAGCCCTGCTCCCGGAGAGCACCCCTTGTGCTGTGTGAAATCCCCAAAGGGCACCCAGGGTGAGAGCCGGGAAAGGGGAGGGCGCTCCCCCCACACCCTGGCCAGCCCCACAAAGGGCCAAGGGCCAAGGGCCAAGGTTACAGGCTGGGACCAGGCAGAGCTCCCTAGGGCAGCGCGGCTCACCCTTCCTTCCCTGTGGCGCAGGAGAGTAAAGACCCAAGACCTCGAAGTGCACCTGTGGCACCTCCAGGGCCAGGCGAGGACTCCGATGCCCTGCAGAGCGCAGCCCCATGCGTGCACACCGGCACACAGCACCACCGCCCAGCCCTTCCCCGCTGCCGGCGCTGTCTGCACCGGCTTTTCCATGCCCGCTGCTGGCTCTCTGCCTGTGGTCACCTTTTCTTCACTCTTGAGAGTGGGAGCGGCTGTTTCCTGTTCTCAGTTAAGCGGTTGGTAATGGAGCTCCACCTACATTTCAGAAGCCCCCAGGTCTGTAACAGACCCCTCCCCCCTCCCCAGCACCAGAGCACTAACCCCAGGACTTTGGATCATGCTGGTCACATCACAGCCTCAGTGACAGGGGAGGAGCAAGGCAGCCTCAGAACGTTTCTAGAACCTTCTTCCACTCTTGGCCACTTGTAGGCAACTTAGCAACCCTCATCTCATTCGATTCCCATAGCAAGATTATGGGACAGAGGCATTGTCACCCCCAGTCTCACAGATGAGGAACTGTGGCTGAGAATGAGAAACAACGGGTCCAGGATCATGCATCTAATTTTTTTTGAAGGGCAGAGACAGAGGAGAGAGAGAGAGATCTTCCATCTACTGATTCACTCCCCAAATGTCCGCAAACCGCTGGGGTTGGGCCAGGCCACAGCCAGGAGCTGGGAATTCCATCCACGCGAGTGGCAGGGACCCAGACAAGTGAGCCGCTACCCGCTGCTTCTCTAGGTGCACCTTAGCCCGAAGCTGGAGTTAGAAGCACAGCCAGGCCTCGATCCCAGGCACTCAGACGTGGGCTGCGCGCTGTGCCAAGCCCCCATCCTGGATTTTGTGTCTTATAACCAGGAATCAGAGTCAGGCCCGTGCCACCCTGTCGGGTTCTGCTCTTGGCTCCGCTGTTAACTCCCTGTGCCTTGTTTTGGCGAGCGTTACTCCACATGGACTTTCTCCTCCTCGGGAAGCCGGGGTTTGGACCAGAGCATCTCTAAGGGCTGAATTTTAAAAGCCATGTGCAGGGTTCTGCTGTTGCACATTCTCTCCCATCTGTTTCCACGTCTGTGTCTGTGTGTAGCTTTCCTGCGGGCTGAGCTCGCCTTCCCGCCCCCTCCCCAGGCCCCACCCAGTTCCCTCTCCTGAGGCTCCCTCCCTCAGCTGTCGCTCCCCCTGCACCTGCAGCTGCCTTGCTCCATTGGGTCCCCCATCCTCTTCCCTGACCTGGCTTGTCGTCCCCTCACCAACAGCAACGACACACCACTTTGTGTTGGACCCCAGGCCCGGAAAGGCAAAGCTAGAGCCCCCTCCTCAAGAAGGCTTCCTTCTAGGGCAGGAGTTCATGGTCACGTGGACCACTGTGGGGTTGTAAGAACATTCTCATGTCCTCCATGCATTTGACCTCTGCCGTGACGTTGAGACTGGGTGTCAGTGCAGATGTGATGGGAAGGAATGCTAGCTGAATGCTTGTCCCAGGGTTCCAAACCTAGCAAAGGACAGAACACAGCCTGGTCTTTCTAGCCCCCGTCTCCTGCCACTCTGCAGGCTTCATTGTCCATCACCGGGCAGGGAGAGCTGGGCACAGTTCTCAGCCCAGATGGCCTTGGAGCAGGTGCACTGGCACCGTCATCCTCTCAGAGACCTGGGAAGGACAGCTTCCCCTTGCCAGAGAACGAGAGGGGAAGCTTAATGAGGGACTGGGCTTGGGCATGTGGGCACCAGTTCAAGTCCCGGCTGCTCCACTTACAATCCAGCTCCCTGCTTATGGCATGGGAAAGCAGCAGAAGATGGGCCAAGCAATTAGGCCCCTGAACCCATATGGGAGACCAGAAGAAGCTCCTGGATCCTGGCTTCAGATCGGCCCAGCTCTGGCTGTTGCAGAGTATGAAAGAGCATGAATCAGAGCATGGAAGAGTTTTCTCTTCTCTCTCTGTAACTCTGCCTCTCTTAACAAATCTTAACAAAAAAAAAAAAAAAAAGAGGACTGAAGTTTGCAGCCGAGAGAGCTGAAGTTCCACGTAGGAACACGGAGAAGACTTTGAGACATGAGGATGGCTTTCCACCCAAACATGAAGCTATTCTTTAAACGGCAGAGAGGACAGGAGATGTCTAGATAGGACCTGCGGCCAGGTCAGGGCAGTGAGGCCTTGTGTTGACAGCCATTTCTAAATGAGTCATGTGTGCAAGCACTACACACATGCACATGTGCACACAGGCACACACACACACACACACACTTACACCCTCTCTGGTCAGAATTGAATGACAGTGAGGGAAAAGGTACTCCAGAGTGTCTGGCACCATACAAATATAGTCTGCCATTAGGCTGATGGCTATTGGAAACTTTAGGGGACAAGACGAGATGTGGGACAAGCCTGCTTGTGCCTGGTGCCTGAGTTCCCTCGCAGTGCGGGAACACGTGACGGGAAGTCTGCTTCTGTTCCCTCCCTCACTGCCCTGGAGTTGCAGGATAAACCAGTGCCTCCCCGACACGGATTTCTGAGGCTACACAGAGCACTGCAAGAAGCTCAGGGAAAACGCAAGGAGAAGATAAGCTTACGGGGCAGGCGTCTCGAAAGGTGGCTGAGGTGCCACTCGGCTGCCCACATCTCATGTTGCAGTCCCTGGGCTCAAGTTGTGACTCTGCTCTTTTTTTAAAAAAAAGATTTATTTATTGATTTGAAAGGCAGAGTTACAGAGAGACAGATGCAGAGAATGAGAGAGAGAGGTCTTCCATCTGCTGGGTCACTCCCCAGATGGCTGCAATGGCTGGAGCTATGCCAATCCGAAGCCAGGAGCCAAGAGCTTCTTCCAGGTCTCCCACATGGGTTCAGGGGCCCAGGACTTGGGCCATCTTCCACTGCTTTCCCAGGCCATAGCAGAGAGCTGGGACAGAAGTGGAGCAGCTGGGACTTGAACCAGTGCCCATATGAGATGCTGGCACTGCAGACAATGGCTTTACCTGGTACACCACAATGCTGGCCCCTGCTCTGCTCTTGATTCCACTTTCCTACGAATGGACACCTTGGGAGGCAGCAGGTGATGGCTCAAGTAGCTGTGGAGACTTAGACAGAATTCCCAGGTCCCGGCTTTGGCCTGGTCCAACCCTGGCTGTTGTGGGCATTTGGGGAGTGAATCAGCAGATGAGAGTTCTCTCTCTCTCTCTCTCGCTCTCGCTCTTGCTCTCGCTCTCTGAGTCTGTCTTTCAAATAAATAAAACACAGTAAAACATTTATGGTAAATTACTTTTGGTGCAGATATTTGGAAAGTCGATGTGTCGTCTTCCCCTGTTTGCATCGTCCTCAGACATTTTGAACCTGCGTGAAAGTTATCAGAGGCCATCCTGTCTGAGCTTGTCTCTTCCCTGGGAGAAGTTTCAGAGGCATCCCTGGAAAACGAGAGAATCTACTGTCCTGACAGCTTCCCTTTCCCTCATCTGCCTCCTGTCCCTGAGGACAGCCACCCCCATGCTTTCTGCTGGCTGCCTGTTCTTGCGGGATGCTCGCACCTGCAGAGTGGCGTCCTTTCTTGTCTCTCACCAGTGCCCGGAGCAGTGCAGCCCGCACCCACTACCTTTGCTTCTGCCCTTCTCAGACTACGGTTTCCATCTCACCTGCTTCTGGTTTCTGTGACCGGGAAATTAGAAGCTACTGGCTCAGGGGTGGGCGTTTGGCACAGCAGTTAACACTCCACTTTGGACGCCTGAATTCCATATCAAAGTGCCTGGGTTTGAGTCCTGGCTCCATTCCCGATTCCACCTCCCTGCTAATGTGCACCCTGGGAGGCAGCAGATGAGCGGGTCCCTGCCACCCACATGGGAGACTGAATGGAGTTCCTAGATCCTGGCTTTGGCCTGGCCCAGCCCTAACTGTTACAGACATTCAGGGAAGGAACCAAGGGAGAGGGAGATCTCTCCCTCCCCCTCCCTTACCATTACTCCCTTACCATTATATATAATTTAGGGGCTGGTGTTGTGGCATAGTAGGTTAAACTGCCACCACGTGTGACACTGGCATTGGAGTGCTGACTCAAGTCTGGCTGCTCTGCTTCCAATCCAGCTCCCTGCCAATGCTCCTGGGGAGGCAGCAGATGATGGCTCAAGTACTTTGTCCCCTGTCACCCAAGTGGGAGACCTGGGTGCAATTCTGGCTCCTGGCTTCAGCCTGGCCCAGCCCTGGCTGTTGAGGCCATTTGGGGAGTGAACCAGAGGACAGAAGATCATTCTTTCTCTCTCCCCTTCCTGCTCCGCTCTCTGTCACTCTGCTTTTCCAATGAATGAACTGTGGCCCTGGCTGCAGGAGACCTTGGGAGAGAGACCTATCGTACCAGGGACTGCTTCTCTTCCTCCAGCACCCAGAGTACCCTAGCAAATAAAGCAGCCACAACAGCAGCCCGCACCCATGCCCAGACTTTCAGCCACACACTTTTTTTAAAAAGATTTATTTATTTATTTGACAGGTAGAGTTACAGTGAGAAAGAGAGACAGAGAGAAAGGTCTTCCTTCTGTTGGTTCACCCCCCATATGGCCGCCAAGGCCGGCACGCTGTGCTGATCCAAAGCCAGGAGCCAGGAGCCAGGCACTTCCTCCTAGTCTCCCATGCAGGTGCAGGAGCCCAAGCACTTGTGCCATCCTCCACTGCCCTCCTGGGCCACAGCAGAGAGCTGGACTGGAAGAGGAGCAACCAGGACTAGAACCCAGTGCTCATATGGGATGCCGGCGCCATAGGTGGAGGATTAGCCAAGTGAGCCATGGCGCTGGGCCCCACACAGGTTCTCACGCAGCAGTCAGCGTGGTCAGATGATCCACGTGTGGCGGCATAGTCCTGCATGATGCCACCTTCCTCCTCTTGGAGATCTCTTTAAGGAAACGCCCCTGCCTCCACTACCCCAGCTGCCCCCAGAAGAACAGGGACCCAATTTCTCTCCAACCTAAGAGAGCATGAAAGTGAGGGAGCCCGGGGTCTGCTTCCAGTCTGCCATGGGCCAGTACCCGTCCTGCCGTGGTGGACCTCTGTGACTCTCAGCAGAGCTCAGACAGGCGTGCACCCAGTTCAACAGGATCCCCCTGCCAGCGTGCTTAGATGTGCTACTGACATTTCTAAATTCATGCTCTCCTCGCGCTGTGTATCTGGCCTTGGGTCTTAACACACAGTTCCTGGATGGGCCTTGGTTGCTGGCCCACGTGTGGAGGACCCTGCCTTAGAGGAACCGCGAGCAGCAGGTGCACCTCCCACGCGCATCTTCTGTCTTCTTGTCACTCCTCTTACCCCCACTCTGGAGATGGCACAGGGCAGCAGTGGGGACCCCTGCAGGAGAGGGAGGCCCCCATCCATCCTGGTCTGGCAGGGGCAGTGGTAACCCCTACACATGGCAGACTGGGCTTTGGTCAGTGTCCAGAGACTCGGGCCACCGCAGCTCCCTAGGCCTCAGTTCTTCACTAAGGTGCCCAAATTGCAGCCCTCCCCACCCCCCCACCCCCAAGCTGTGAGTAAAGGCTTTTGGTCTCTCAGGTCCACCCTCCTCCTCCAGACACAATTAGGGCAGTGAGCACACCTGGTGTGGAAAAGTGCTGAACACATGGAAAACGCATTTAAAGAGTGATGAGCAACCCAACCCGGACACGTCTTGGGGGCTTGAGGAGCAGCCAGACCAGGCAACTGACATGCAATTACCCTCTGCCCCAGCCTATCCCCTGCACCACAGATGGATGCACACAACTCCTCACACCCCCCGCCCCCCAAACCCCATCTCTAAACCCTGGGCTGGGAGCACCTCCCGTAAGTCCTCCAGGGGGCTGGGAAAGCACAGGAGGAGGGGGGGCGTCCAGGCAGCTGATGACTGAGGCTGGCCCTTGCTGTGCCCAGGCCACTTCCCCAGCAAGGCTTGTCTGGGCTGCCCCCAGGAACGGTCACAGAAGGAGGTGGGAAGGGGACAGGAGGCCGGCTTCCCTCTCATCCTCAGCCCCACAGTCTTTGGTTTGGGAGAGAGGAGCAGGTTCCCATCTGAGCATCCTCCCTGCTGGGTCTAGGGTCCCCCTCCTTTGAGCATGAGGGTCAGGCAGGGTGGGGCGGCGTGGGGCAGGGCAGGGTTAAGCATGACCAGAGAGCCCTCAAAGGCAGCTGGAGGCTTCCTGCCGCCAAGTTCAAAGTGCTTGCTTGGGTTCTCCATGGACTGCTGAGCTCACTGGTGGGTGCTCCCGGGGCAACAGTGGGACAGGCCTGTGTGCCAAACCAGGAGCATGGGAAACAAGGCTACAAGCATCTCCCAAAAAGCACCAGTACTGTTGTTGACTCAAAAAATAATAGGGGTTCATTTGCATGACATTTTACATACAGGTTTGATGCATCGCCTTTCATCTCCTACCACTGGCACCACTGGAGCTTCCCAGGTCTCCCCTCTCCTGCCACCACGTCTGGGGGCTTTTCTGTGCCCCCCAGAGTTCAGCCCCCCAACTCCTCCAGCCTATCCTTGGGTTGGCCTCTCCTGGGTGTGCTGAGTCCAGGTTGGTAGGAGAGGTGCAGGCAGGGGCACCTAAGTTAGGGATGGCCCACGACACCCCACCTGTCTGCTGATGGTTAGAGCGAGGACCTCGGCAGGGGGCTTGGGCACACCACCCCCCCTGCTCAGGCTGGGAAGAGGAACGGAAAATCTAAGCCAGGGAGCCCAGAGAGGTGCAGCAAAGAGAGGAAACCGGGTGGTTGCTATGACGATGGGGTCCCGGCGTCCAATTTGCATAGGGCGATGATTTCCATACTGCAGGGTGAATTTCCATATCCCTGCCTCAAAGCTTGTTGGGGCAGGGAGGGGGAGAGGGGAGAGGTCATTTGAAATTCAAATGAGGATGATTAAGGTTTTCTTGAGGAGGGAAGCATGGACAAAAGGGGTTAAGCCGTCTGGCAAATGTAGGCACCAGGGCTCCAGGGCTCCAGGTTATCAAAGGGAGGCGTGCCAGTGGCTGGCTCCCCTCCCACCCCACCTCCTGGGCGACTTCTGCCTCTGCCTGTGGAGAGCCCCTCCTGCCCTGGGGTTCCCTTCCCTCTTGGTGTCCTGAGCTTGTCTGAGCTCCTCTTGGGAAAGGACCTTGGAGCCCTAGTGTCCGCCTCCCTCTCTCCAAAGACCCCAGAAGAGTCGTCTTGGACTTCAGGGCGGTGTCACTGGGGAACGTCTCTACACTGTCCTGTCGGGCCGAGCAGGCGTGAGGACAGATGGGTTCTGGACACATCTTGACCACCTACAATGAGCCACTGCCCTGCTCTGGGGCCAAGGTGCTGCATCAGATGAAGAGTCTGAACTTGCACTCCACAATGCTGGGGCTTGAGAGCACCCCCAAACCCTTTGCACACACCAGTTAGTTTTTATAAGGCACTTTGAATGATGTGAGTGGCGACACCCCTAAATTTCTCCAACGTGTGCTCCCCTGCTCCTCTGACCTTGGGGCTGTTCCGTAAAGGTTGTGACTCGGTTTCTTCATCTATAAAATGGGGATAATAATAGTGCCTACTCTATAGGGCTGCTGTGAGGATTAAATGAGTCACCATTTATAAAACACTCCAACAGTGCCTGCCCGTGTAGTACTATCTGCTACCATGAACGCTAGGAGGACCAAGTGTTCAGACGATGTGCCCGTGTACAGCGACCCAAAAGCCAATTCGGGGAGCTGGGGACATGAACCTTTCCCTAACCAGGCTTGCCTGTGAATTCCCTGTGGAGTTGGAAGCATGCTTCAGTGACAGGGCCCACCAGCAGCCACCAAAGCTAAGTGGTCACCCCGGCCCACAGGACACCTTCCCACACAGGGGTCCCAGAAACCCACCACCGCTCCTGTGTGGATCCTAACTCAAGCAGCGAGAAGGGGAGGGATCCAGTGGGGAGAATCATTCCTCCCAGGATGCAATGCTAAGAGATGAAAGAACTTCAACAAGCCTGGATGCATTTGTAGTTCCAGACAGCCTGAGGGTCCTTTCCCCCTTGGGTTTTGGCGGCAGCTCGACGGGAGGGTTCCCCTGGAGGTAACGTGGCTGACGTGGCATGGAGGGCAGGGCTCCTGTCCTCCCTGGGACTCGGCTTGCTTGCTGATAAATAGGCTCTGGACTAGGAATTGTCTGTGGTCCCCTTTGGCTCGCCTAAGCTCTGATGGAACAAGAGCAGCAGGGGCCCTCCTGGGAGAGGTGCTCTTTGGATGTGAGCAGCACAGAGCTCTTGGCCGTGTTACTGAACTTCCTTTGAAGTTGGGATTTTATTGTTTTTCCAGGGTCAGGGGACTATGAGTCCAGGGAACTTGCATCTGCTGGCCCTGTTCCTTACCTCGATGGGCTCAGGCCCTGGACTCTTTCTGGAAACTGGTGCTGACTTGCCCAGGATGCAGCCCACTTAGGGCCCCTGGGGTGATGCCAGCAGCATCCCTGTGTGGCCAGCAGGAGATGAAAGGACAGTGCTAGGAGCCCCGAGAACCCCGTCTGTAGCCCAGACCACATAGCACAGACTGTATTTCCTAACACATTAGAAGACCTGGATGAGGGAGCCCTTCCTTCATGAGGACATGGGAAACTGCAGGAGGATGCTGGTTTTTGCTTTAACACAGGGATGCAGCAGAACTCCTGTACCCCTTTGGCATCTTTGGGAAGAGGCCAGAGAGCAGATTGTAGGGTTCAATCTCATGACTGTGTGTGCGGAGGAAAACCACCAGGACACTCAGTGGGGCTGTCTCAAGGAAGCCTGGTGGTTGGTTGCTTTGACTCTGCCATTCTCCGCGGTGGGCTAGAGAGAGAGAAGCTTTAGATGATACTGACCCCCAAATCCACAGCCTGCCAGAGATAGAAGAACCAGAGAAATCGAGTAAGTGGGTTTCTTTGGTAGAACTAATTCTGGGCGCTGGTGCTGGTTGCTGAGGCCCAAGTTTAGGGAAAGGGAAAGAGTGCAGTGATCCATTAGTGATGTCTGCCCTGGGCGCAGCTTGCATGCATGCAACTTTACATTTGCTGTTCACACACTGATTTGACCAAGGATACTCAGCTGGTGCAAAACTGAAATTGAGGCCCTGCAACTGCTAAAACAGTGCTCTTCCGGCGTCTGTCAGGTCCTCCAGCACCTGCTACCTTCAAGGGGTGCCCTCAGGCTCCTCTGTGCATTTCCTCTCTCTTAGGGAAGAGGAGGCAAGGTTGGAGGTGACCTTTTTGTTTTGATATTTAAGGGAAATTGATGGCTACGGAGATTAAGCTGTTTGCCCTAAGTCCAGTGTGGAACCGCCTGAGAAGGAATCCTGGAGCCCAGTTCACCCTGTGTTCTCTGCACAGAGCCCAGACAATGGGCAGCACTTCTCAGTCCCTTGGAGAACAAAAGGGTTGGCAGAGCCGCCGTCTGTGGGGCCCCGGGGAAGACTGTGCGTGGCCGTGGCCAGCCTTGGCGGCCACGCTGGAAGTCTCCTGGGTTGCTCTGGCGTCTGGCTGCATAGCAGTGCCTCCAGGGTCCCGGGACCTTCCTAATTGCAATAGCAGAAAGTAGCAGCAAGTTTGCCAATTGGTAATAAAGCGTCCCTGGAAGTCTTTCTGGGTTACACCGGGGAGCGGGGAGCAGCGCTGGTGAGGAGAGAGCGGGCCAGAAGTGGGAGAGGCCCAGCCTTTCTGCCCAATGCTTTGTTTACCCACAAAAGTGAAAATTCCTGCTTGAACAGTTCTGGGTGCTTATGCTTCCACCTCCCTCACCCAGAGAATTGCTCCCCAGGCAAACTCACATCCCAGAGCTGCCAACGCTATGCAAATCAGCCAGGCCTGCGAGGCTGGGCTGTTGGCTCAGCTCAAGGGTGGGAAAGCAGGCCTCCCCCTGGGGAGCTGGGGAGACAGTGTGGGCACCTCTGGGTGCTGTCCGTTGCACTCCATTAGACATTGTGACCAATCCTGGCCTAAGAGGATTCTGGGGCTCCCCAAGAATCCAGTGCCTTTCACTGTCTTTGCATTGCTTTCAAGTCCTGCAGACCTGGAGACTCTCTTTGTCTTTAGCCCAAACTCTTCCAGTGCAGCCCTGGCTTCTTACCTGGCTGGAAGCGCTTGGGTAGAAGCCGACAGTTCTGGGTCCCCAGTGGGAGGTTTGGAGCAGCCGAACCGGGCTTTGGAGGAGACTTCAGACCCTTTCTTTTTTCTCTCTCTCTCAAGATTTATTTATTTGGAAGGCAGAGTTATAGACAGAGAAAGACAGAGAGAGAGATCTTCCATCCATTGGTTTACTCCCAAAATGGCCACAATAGCCGGAGCTGGGCCCATCAGAAACCAGGAGCCAGGAGCTTCTTCTGGGTCTCCCACGTGAGTGCAGGGGCCCAGCACTTGGGTCATCCTCTGCTGCTTTCCTAGGCTCATTAGCAGGGAGCTGGACCAGCCAGGACTTGAATCGGTGCCCATATGGGATGCCAGTGCCAGAGGCAAAGGCTTAACCTATCTATGCCACCTTGCTAGCCCCAAGACCTTTGCTTTCTTTCTTTCTTTCTTTTTAAAGATTTATTTATTTATTTGAAGGTCAGAGTTACACAGATAGAGAGAGATCTTCCATCCGCTGGTTCATTCCCCAGTTGGCCTCAATGGCTGGAGCTGCGCCGATCTGAAGCCAGGAACCAGGAGCTTCTTCTGGGTCTCCCACATAGGTACAGGGGCCCAAGGACATGGGCCATCTTCTGTTGCTTTCCTAGGCCATAGCAGAGAGCTGGATTGGAAGTGGAGCAGCAGGGATCCGAACTGGCACCCCTATGGGATGCTGGCACTGCAGATGGCGGCTTTACCCGCTATGCCACAGCACTGCCCCCCCCCCCAAGACTTTTCTTACCCTGAACTCTCACGACGAAGCCGTGCTGAGATAGGAAGAACACGTGCCCTTGGGGCTGGAGACATGGGCTCTTGTCCCCACCAATAGTCACTCCCCAACACCCACTCATACTTTAAAAGCCTTTTACTCTGTGTCAATCACTCAGCCTTCTTTCCATGTCAAACGGAGTAGATTCTAATGCTTAGCCTGCCTACAGCCTGGCTTGCCTGGGTGAGTGCCTGAGGCCCCTCCTAGCCCCACCAGCCAGGGCTCCAAAATGTTTGTCTTCCTCCTGCTGCTTGCCATGGAGTCCATGAGGCCCACGAGAGAGCTGGAGGGACCTCAGCAGGTGACCCTTCCAGCTGGACACAGAGGTCACCCACTTGCCCCTAAGACCTCTGACTAGGTGCTTCTGGAGCCTCTTTATGAGCCCTTCTTTCTGTGCAGAATCTGCAGGACACGCAGAGCAGAGGGGAACGGTGAGCAGAGTTCTCTAGTCCTCTTGTGCAGGTCGTTGGCAGGGGAGGAAAAAGCCCTGGCACATTTCAATCCGCTTAGTGCATCTTAATTCTGGGGAACTGCAGGAGGCCATCTGAGGGGCCTGAGCTGTGGTGCATGGGTTAAGTCACCGTCTGCAGTGCCAGCATCCCATATGGGCGCCAGTTCGAGTCCCAGCTGCTCCACTTCCGATCCAGCGCTCTGCTAGCGCACCTGGGAAAATAGAGGAAGCTCCTGGCTCCTGGCTTCGGCCTGGCCCAGCTCTGGCTGTTGCAGCCATTTGAGGAGTGAACCAGAGAATGGAAGATATCTCTCTCTCTCTCTCTCATCTCTTTCTGTGATTCTTTCAAATAAATCTTAAAAAAAAAATAATAAAAAGTCATTTGACGCCCTCCTCCTGGGACGCTATCAAATTGTCCCATCAAAAAAAAAAATTGGCTCACCCGTGAGAACCCCACTTCTGTTAATAGCCCCCCAGAAAGCAGCCTCTGCCTGAATCTTCTTGGGGACTGCGGCTCTGTGCAGCTGAAACTGCGGGTTTCACCGTGGGACAAATTCACCTGGCGCAGCATTCACCCTGGTACTGAGATGAAGCCTGCCCACCCCAGCCCCGCCCAGGGTCCGTGCTCTGCTCTTTGGAGCTGCGGGCCCAGCTTGCTTCCCGTCCAGGCTGAGAGATCTGGGGGGAGGGCAGAGAGCCACTGGCCCCGATCTCAGCACTAACTATGCACTAGGCATTGTGCCAGGGGCTTTCGAATGTTCCCTTGTGAATTATTCTTCTAACTTTTCTTTTGAGGGGCTGACGCTGTGGCTCACTTGGTTAATCCTCCACCTGTGGCACCAGCATCCCATATGCCAGTTGCTCATATCACATATAGTCCCGGTTGTTCCTCTTCTAGTCCAGCTCTCTGCTGTGGCCTGGGAGGGCAGTGGAGGATGGCCCAAGTGCTTGGGCCCTGCACCCGCAAGGGAGACCAGGAGGAAGCGCCTGGCTCCTGGCCTTGGATCAGTGCAGCGCTGGCTGTAGCAGCCATTTGGGGAGTGAACCAACAGAAGGAAGTCTCTCTTTCACTGTCTAACTCTATCCATCAAGTAAATAATAACAAAAAAAATTTTGTTTTGAAAAATTTTAGACATGCCAAAAATAGAATATTTCAGTGAACAGTGGTATACCCATCGTCTGGATTTAATTATTCACATTTTGCCCCATTTGTAACTTGTCTCTGTTTTCTTTTTGCAATGTTTTCACACACACACACACACACACTGGGGGCTAGTCGATACCCCCCCCCATCATTGCCCACTGTCAGAAGCCATCTTTCTGCCATTTGTGGTGCTTGAATATTTTCTAGTATGCTACAGACATCGCAACATTCAGTCCTAACTGTGGGAGTGTGTGTGCCTACAATGGAACGATATTTCCTTCTTTAAAAAAATTATTTTATGTACTTGAAAGGCAGAGAAGAGAGAGAGACAGAGATCCTTCACCTGCTAGTTCACTCTCTAAATGGCCACGGTTGGGTCAGGTGGAATCCTGGAGCCTGGAACCCCAGTTGGGTCTCCCACATGAGTGCAGGCACTGAAGTACTTGGGCCATCCTCTGCCACTTCCCCAGGCACATCTGCAGGGAGCTGGACCAGAAATGGAGCAGCCGGTACTCGAACCCAGTGCTCCTGATTTGAGATTCTGACATCACAGGCAGCAGCTTTACCTGCTGGGCCACAGCACCAGCCCCTGCCGTTTCCTCCTTAAGCCCAATACCATGATCATATCCAAGACAACAGAGCCCTCACTTGATTCACGTGACGGTCTTGATGGCCAAGTGCTTTATAAATTGTCATCACCCTCTGTCACCACTGTGAGTATTTCAGTTCTCAGCTCCAGTTTGAGGCTGATTACTGGTTTCACTGAAGAAAGTCTTTGTGAGGAGAAAGGCTTTGCTTTAGAGCAGATGTTCTTAAAAGCCAGGGCAGTTCTTGATACAACTGAACTTGAGCCAGTTCTCCAGGATGATGTTGAAAGCAGATCCCCAAGTTTATTTGTCAGAATAGAATCCCTTAATAAAGAAAATCTTTGGTTTACTTTATTTTTTCTCTTTGGTTTACTTTTAAAAAAAAACTTGTTGTGATAAAAAAAAAAAGTACAATGTAAAAGTTATCATCTTATGGGCCAATGCTGTGGCGCAGTGGGTTAGAGCCTTGGCCTGAAGCACTGGCATCCCATATGGGTGCCAGTTCTAGTCCAGGCTGCTCCTCTTCCAATCCAGCTTTCTGCTGTGGGCTGGGAAAGCAGTGGAAGATGGCCCAGGTCCGTGGACCCCTGCATCCATGTGGGAGACCCGGAAGAAGCTCCTGGCTCCTGGCTTCGGATAGGCGCAGCTCCAGCCGTTGCAGCCATCTGGGGAGTGAACCAGTGGATGGAAGACCTCTCTCTCTGCCTCTCCTCTCTCTCTGTAACTCTGACTTTCAAATAAACAAAATAAATCTTTTAAAAAAAGTTATCATCTTAGCCATTTCTTTTTTTAAAAGATTTATTTATTTATTTATTTGAAAGTCAGAGTTACAGAGAGAGACAGAGATCACCCATCTGCTGGTCCACTCCCCAAATGGTAGCATCAGCTGGAGCTGAGGAGCCAGGCCAAGAGCCAGGAGCTTCTTTTGGATCTCCCATGTGGGTTCAGGGGCCTAGCACTTGGACTATCCTCTGCTGCTTTCCCAGGCCATAGCAGAGACCTGGATTGGAAGTAGAGCAGCCAGGACTTGAACCAGTGCCCATATGGGATGCCAGCACTGCAGGTGGCGATTTTACCCACTACACCACAGCACCAGCCCCTCGAGTTGACTTTTTTTAACCTAAAAGCAGAGCTCTCCATGTTTGCCTCTTACATTTTATTTTGTTCTCTTTCACGTCCTCTAAGAGTCTAGGAAAGTAATTTTTTCATCCTGTCATAAAGTTTTATTCTTTTTATGAAAAATGCAAAATAATTTATTTGAAGGGGTCAGAGAGTGAGAGAGAAAGAGAGAGAGTGCTCTGGTTCGCTCCCTGAAGGCCCACATGGCTGGGTGCCAAAGCTGGGAGCCGGAAACTCAACCCAGGTCTCCCAAGGAGGGGGAGGTGGTGGGTGGTGGCAGGAACACAATTCCTAGAGCCGTCACCACTGCCTCCCCGGTCTGCATTGGCAGGAAGCTGGAGTCAGGAGCCAGAGCTAGAAGTTAAACCCAGGTTCTCCTGTGCAGACACAGGTGTCTTTTTTTTTTTTTTTTAGAGATTTATTTATTGTATTTGAAAGGCAGAGTTATAGAGAAAGAAGGAGAGACACACAGAGAGAGAGATCGTCCATTGCTGGTTCACTCCCCAAATGGCAGCAACAACCAGGGCTGGGCCAAGCCAAAGCCAGGAGCCCGGAGCTTCTTTTGGGTCTCCCACATGGGTGCAGGGGTCCAGGGAGTTGGGTCATCCTCTGTAGCTGATGCATTAGGTGCATTGGCAGAGCGCTGGATCGGAAGTGGAGCAGCCAGGACTCAAACTGGGGCACATATGAGGTGCTGGCGCTGCAGACGGCGGCTTCACCCTCTGTGCCACAGCGCCGGCCCCAAGACAGGTGACCATGAAGCTCAGTGCCTGCCCCGTCATCCACTTTTATGTATTGCCCTCTGCGCTACTTTGAATCCCTTCCGAATTTGAATTTGATTGGCACCTCTCCTGTTTATTTGCCTACGCTGCTGATTTCCATGTGGGACACTGGGTGCAGCAGAGTCGCTGGGAAAGCCATGTGAGTCTGGCAGTTGAGAAATCCCAGCTCTTGCCCGGCTCAGGTTCTCCGAGGCTGCCGACCCCAGGAAGACGCCTTTCCTTCCCGGTTAGACTTCAGCGTGGCCTCTGCTGTCTCTGCCCCTCTTAAGTGCAGAGGGCTAAGGTGTATTCTCTTCCCTGCTCTCCTAAGGCCTCCTGGGCTGTCTCTGGGAGGCTCCTTCTGGCCCTGGAGCCTCCGGTTCAGCCATTCTGTTAGCCCAGGGAACAGGGAAACCAACATGGAGACCCTGACGCAGGTGAAGCGTGACCTGGATGAGAAGGGACAACTCCGTCACTAGCCTGTGAGTGCAGCAGGTGCATCCTCGTGGGGAGAGGTCTCTTGAGAAGGGCCATGGGAAAATCTCTAGGCAAGAGAAATTGTGTGTGTTGTCAACTCACTCTGCATTCCGCTGGCTCTCCTATTCATTGTGTCCGATCTCACAGACAGCAAGAAACAATGGCATATGCGGGAATCAAAAGCGAAGACATTTTTGAATTGTCCACAAGCCTGATGGCTTTCTCCAGGTCAAACTGTTTTCTGGTCCCTCCTGGGTCTCATTCATGTGTGCCTTACTGCCCTCTTCGGAGACACCTGCTGCTGTCACCGCCCACACTCACCTGGCCATCCTTTTTCCCTTGTGTCCACCCTCTCTGTCGCATTTGCTGGTTCCTCCTCCTGAACCATCCTTGGCCCTTTTTTCTTTCCGTTTTTATTCTGGATTCAGTTCCTTTGTGACCTTACTAAGCCATGAGGCTTTAAATGTCACCTTGGGGGTGGTGTTTGATGCAGGAGGTTAAGCTGCCGCTTGGGAAGCCTGCATCGCATATCCAGCTCCTTGGGTTCAAGTTCTGGCTCAACTCCCAGTTCCAGCTTCCTGCTTATGTGTAGCCTGGGAGGCAGCAGAGGTGATGGCTCAAACCCCTGGGCCCCTGCCACCCACATGGGAGACCTGGATAGAGTTCTGGACTCCTGGCTTCAGCCTGACCAGTCTTGGTTGTTGCGTGCATTAGGGGGAGTGAACCAATGAATGGGAGGTCTCTCTCTCTCTCTATCTCTCTCTCCCTCTCCCTCTCTCTCTCTCCCTCTCCCTATCTCTCTGCCTTTCACATTGAATAAATAATTACTTTAAAATAAATATCACCTAGAAGTTGGCGACTGCCTAAGGTCTGCTTCCTGACCTTCTCCTGAGTGCAAACTCGTTTCCTTGGTTGGTTCCCTTCCTACCGCTTGTGGATCTCTGTATATTTAAGATTGGACATCAGCTCGTGTCTTGCCCATCTGCTCCAGTTCCCCAGCGCACGCCACCGGACCTGCCAAACCAACCCTGCCGGCACCCTCGCACCGCGCCGCCCCCACCCGCGTCTCCACAGCCATACCGACCTCAGGGCTGTGCTGCGGCAGGCAGACCTCTTGCCTCGCTGCCCGATCCTTCCATCTAGAACGATCTTCACCTGGGAGCTTGTCGCCTCCCACGAGGGCCTTCCCAGACCATCCTGCTTGCCTTGCACCTGACTTGTCCACAGGAATGCTACCCACAGGCTTGCTCAGCCCTCCTTCGTCTCCTCGATTAGAGAGGAAGCTGCACACAGCCAGTGCCTCCCAGCCTCTCCAACATCGCATCCTTGGTGCCAGAATGGCCCTGGCGCCCAGACTGTGCCTAACAAACATCATTGAATGAATGAATTTGCTTTTCTGCCAATTTTTTTCAAAGATTTATTTTATTTATTTGAAAGAGTTACAGTGAGAGGTAGAGACAGAGAGAGAGGTCTTCCATCCACTGGTTCACTCCCCAGATGGCTGCAATGGCTGGAGCTGTGCCAATCCAAAGCCAGGAGCCAGGAGCTTCTTCCAGTTCTCCCACGTGGGTGCAGGGGCCCAAGGACTTGGGACATCTTCCATTGCCTTCCCAGGTGCATTAACAGGGAGGGAGCTGGATTGGAAGTGGAGCAGCTAGGATTCAAACCAGCGCCCATTGGGATGACAGTGCTGTAGGCCAGGGCTTTAAGCCACTGCACCATAGCGCTGGCCCCTTTGCCAAATATTTTTAAATTGGTCCTTATCAGGCCAACTTTACAGTGTCACTAGCAGATTTTTTTTATTAAGGTGCAGGTAGAGTGTGCATTTGGCCAAGCCATTGACACGCCTGTGTCCCACAGCAGAGAACCTGGATTCAATACCTGGCTTCACTCCGAATTCTCTGGGATGCAGAAGACAAGGTCTCAAGTCCTTTGGTTCCTGCTACCCATTTGAGAGATCTGGATTGAGTTCCCACTCCTGGCTTTGGCCTGGCCCAGTGCTGGCTGTCATGGGCGTTTGGAGAGTCAGTGAGAGGACAGGACTCTGTCTCTGTCTAACAAATTAAAAAAAGAAAATTAAGGGCAGCAGTAGTTCTGCCTGTCAGTCTACCTCTCTAAGCCTACCTCTCTAACTCATCTTGAGTTCCCTTACAGGGTTTTTTTGGAAAGATTTATTCATTGATTTATGTAGTTTTTGTGCATTTCCATGAAATTTTTTTTAAAGATTTACTTATTTATTTATTTGAACGGCAGAGTTACAGAGAGAGAGAGGGAGAAAAGCAGAGAGAGAGAGAGATCTGCCATCTGCTGATTCACTACCTAAGTGGCTGCAACAACCAGGGCTGGGCCAGGACAAAGCCCGGAGCCAGGAGCGTCATCCAAGTCTCCCGCACGGGTGCAGGGACCCAAGCACCTGGACCATCTTCCACTGCTTCCAGGTGCATTAGCAGAGAGCTGATGGGAAGTGGAGCAGCAGGGACTTGAACCGGCACCCCATGGGATGTTGGCATTGTAGGGGGGCTGACACCCATATACCTGCTATGCCACAGCGCTGGCCCCTTACAGGTTTTTATGCACCATCTCAGTGGGTGTCAAGATCAGGCTTCTACGTAGAGCTTGTTCTGTGTCTCACTGTGTTTGGCCGAGGATCCCATGGCCCTTCTGCCTCTGCTTTCATCATGTTGCTCCCCACACCCCGTTGCTCTCAGACACCTCCCAACCACACGGGGAAGGGCTCCACTTCCCCAGCATCCTTTGCAGCAGGGCAGAAGGAAGGGAGCTCAAGGTCAAGCCACATAGCATCTCTTAGATCCCAAACCCTCATCTCACAGGCGTTCTCTGAGCCACTGACCCATCTTAAGACCTCTGCTCATTTTGTGGCCCTTGATGGCACACAGGTGGATGTCCCTGTCCAGCTTTCAAAGCATTCACAGACAAGGAGGAGAGAGAAACTTGCAGACGAGCAAAGAGTTTCTCAGTGAATGCCACGTGGCCAGGAGACGGGGCTCCAGACTCGAGCCAGGAGGGACCACTGCGCAAGGGGCAGGTGAACGGGAGGGGTGTGGCGCGTTTGGACAGGAGCTAGAATTCCACGTGGCCTGAGCTCAGGGACCTGGGAGGGGGGAGGGGGGACCATGAGTGGCATAAAGCAAAGCAGGAAAGGTCTGGGTCTTCTTAGGGCTCAGAGAGGATGAGCACGTCAGCCCCGCAGAGATGCCTGCATTCCTTAAGGAGTAAGGGTTCCGTCCCGGCCCCTCCGCTTCTGATCCAGCTCCTGCCAATGAGCCTGGGAGGCAGCAGACAATAGCTCGAACACTTGAGTCCCTGCCACCCAGATGGAGTTCCGGGCTCCTGGCTTCAGCCTGGCCCCGCCCTGGCTGCTGTGGGCATTTCGGGGGTGAACCGGTGGGTGGAAAACTTCTTTCTCAGGAGGCTGACTTTGTGTCCCAGCAGGTTAAGCTGCTGCCTGTGAGGTAGGCATCCCATGTTGAAGTGATGGTTCAAGTCCAAGCTGCTCTATTTCCAGTACAGCTCCCTGCTAATGCTTCTGGGAAGGCAGGTCTCTCACCCATGTGGGAGACCTGGATGGAGTTCTTGGTTCCTGGCTCTGGTCTAGCCAGCCCCTGGCTGTTGTGGACATTTGGGGAGTGAACCAGTGGATGAAAGATGTATTTCTCTCTCTCTTTCCCTCACTTTTTGTCATTCTGCCTTTAAAGATTTATTTATTTACTTGAAAGGCAGAGTTACAGAGAGACAGAGGGAGACGGGGAGAGAGAGAAGAAAGAGTGAGCGCCAGAGAGAGAGGGCTCCTATCCACTGATTCACTCCCCAGATGGTCACAACAGCCAGGGCTGGGCCAGTGCAAAGCCAGGAGCCAGGAGCTTCTTCCAGGTCTTGCATGTGGGTTCAGGAGCCCAGCACTTGGGCTATCCTCTGCTTCTTTCCCAGGAACAATCATGGAGGATCTGGAGTTGTGGCATAGCAGGTTAAGCCACCATCTGTGACACTGGCAGCCCCATAAGAACCCAGTTTGATTCCTGGATGCTGCACTTCCAATCCAGCTCCCTGCTAATGTGCCTGGGAAAGTAGAGGAGCATGGCCCAACTCTTTGGGCCCCTACCACATGTGTGAGACCCGGATGACGCTCCTGGTTCGTGGCTTCAGCCTGGCCCAGCCCTGACTATTGCAGCCATTTGGGGGGTGAACCAGAGGATGGAAGATCTCTCTCTCTCTCTCTCTCTCTCTCTGTCTCTCCCTCGCTCTCTTTAACTCCGCCTTTCAAATAAATAAATCTTTAAAAAATGAAAGTTTATGAAAATGCACAAAAACTATATATGGATTTAAAACATTTTGTTGCACCAAAAGAAACTTATCTCTTGATTCAATTTTCCATGAACTTTTTGAAGTACCCTCATATGTTGTGTGAAGGAATTTGGGCTTCCCTCCAGAGCTATTATGGAAGTTCTGAATTTGCTCACTCATTCATTTATTCATTTATTCAATCAAATATATGTGGAGCATCTATTGGATGCTGAGCACAATGCTAGGCTCCGTGTGTTAAGCACTTGATAAATATTCATCTTCCTAGAAATAGAGCAGTAATCCATGGACCTGAAGGCAGGCTGTGCTCAGCTCCTGCCCTCAAGGTCTATGCGAACAGGAAAGCATGACAGCAAAGAATGAACACAGCTGTGCCAACAACAGGTCTATGTTGAGCAAATCATGGTGCATCCATCCATATAGGGGCATGTTTTGCAGCCACTAAAAATGATGTTTGGGGCTGGTGCTGTGGTGTAGCAGGTAAAGCCACCACTTGTAGTGCCGGCATCCCATATGGGCACCGGTTCAAGACCCAGCTGCTCCACTTCCAATCCAGCAGTAGAAGATGACCCAAGTCCTTAGGCCCCTGCACCCACCTGGAAGAAGCTCCTGGCCCCTGGCTTCAGATCAGCCCAGCTCCAGCCACTGCGACCATTTGGGGAGTGAACAGCAGATGGAAGACCTCTCTCTCTCTCTTTCTCTCTCTCTACTTCTGTCTGTAACTCTGTCTTTCAAATAAATAAATAAATCTTTTTTAAAAAAAAAGTTTGTGGTCAGAGGACTAATACAGATGATGTTCCTTAATAGTATACAAGAAATATTTCTAGTTTGCTCACTGGAAAGATCAGGGTAAAAATCTCTACAGGAAGGTATACAAGGAAGCTGCAAGAAGTTCGTGGAGGGGTGGGCGTTTGGTGCAGCAATCTGAGATGCCTACATCCCATATCAAAGTGCCTGACTCCTCTTCTGATTCCAGCTTCCTGCCAATGAGCACACTAGGAGGCACTTAGATCCCTGCCACCCATGTAGGAGACTTGCATTGAGTTCCAGGCTCCTGGCTTTGACGTGGCCCAGCTCAGGGGAGTGATCCAGCAGACGGAAGATCGATCTCTCTCTCTCTCTCTCTCTCTCTCTCTCTCTCTCTCTGTTTGTATCTGTCTCTATCTCTCTCCTTTCAAAATAAACAAATAAATAAAAAATAAATTTTAAAATTCCATGGAAAGGAGAAATTAAAAGATTTATTTAGGTACAAAAATGTTTGCAATACACACCTAACTTTTTTCATAATATGTGCTTTCCATGAACTTTATGAAGATCCCTCATACATCCATGGAGAAGAGCAGCCTAGGAAACCATAACACACAGAAAACCACTCTGTGGCTGCCTCTCTGTAGTGACTTTTTCCCACTACTTCAGACTTGGGTATCAAGAAGTTTCTGTTATATAAGCTCATATTTATTTTTTCCTCTCAGTATTTACTGTAACAGGAAGAAGATAAACTGAGTTAAAAAGTAAAAACTGGTGGGGGAAACAAGGCAGACCCCTGACTGACTAACACGACGTAGGCATCAGCACCCCCACCAAACGGAGCTGGTGTGTGGGGGGACTTCCAGCCTAGGGTGATCCCTTCAGGCTCCAAGTCTGTCTCTCTTGTACCGGCTGTGGCCAGAGGCCATGTGGCCCGGGATTGAGAACCCTGGCCACAAGAGCCAGCCCTACTCCCAACCGACTCCAAGGTGCTGCTGGACCCTGGCCTAGTGGGCTTCCCTCCAAGGATCTGGCTGAGTGGTCCTCCCTCCAGGGACCTGGCCGAGTGGGCCTCCCTCTGGGGATCTGGCTGAATGGGCCTCTCTCCAGGGACCCTGGCCAAGGGGGCCTCCCCCTAGGGACCCTGGCTGAGTGGGCCTCTCTCCAGGGACCCTGGCCAAGGGGGCCTGCCTCTGGGGACCCTGGCTGAGTAGACCTCCTTCTGGGGACCCTGGCCGAGTGGGCCTCCCTCTGGGGACCCTGGCTGAGTGGGCCTCCCCCTGGGGACCCTGGTCAAGGGGGCCTCCCCCTGGGGACCCTGGTCAAGGGGGCCTCCCCCAGGGGACCCTGGCCTAGTGGGCCTCCTCCAGGGACCCTGGCTGAGTGGGCCTCCCCCCGGGGAACCTGGCCGAGTGGGCCTCCCCCCAGGGACCCTGGCCAAGGGGGCCTCCCCCTGGGGACCCTGGTCAAGTGGGCCTCCCCCCAGGGACCCTGGCCGAATGGGCCTCCCCCCGGGGACCCTGGCCAAGTGGGTCTCCCCTCGGGGACCCTGGCCGAATGGGCCTCCCCTCTGAGAGGCCTCTTTCCCTCACTCCCACCTCCCCACCTCCTGAGAGAAGTCTTTCCAACGGTGTTTCTAGGAAACAGGCTGAGCAGGAGGATCCTGGCTCTGGGGGAAGCAGGTGCCCTTTTCCTAAATAGAGACCTGCTCTTCTCAACATCCTCATCTTCCTCTAACCTTCAGCCTCTTCCAATTCTGCTGGCAACTCATTTCTTTTTTTAATCTCTTCCAGGAAATGATCGAAACGGCCTAGATTTCAACAGGCAGGTAAGAACTTGGGCCAGAAGAAGATGGCTATTCCGTAAATTGTGGGGGTCACGCATGCTAAGTCAGGTGTGAAGGTTACAAAGGAGGTTAAGTATGGTTTGGGGGTGTTTATTCCTAGAAGCCCTAGATTTCAAGATTAGAGGCCCCCGAGCCCAGCCTCCCACCCAGCCTGCAACCCATTTGGGGACCTCCTCTGCAGTGTCCCTTCTCTAGAGCAGTGACAAACAAGAGGAGCTGCAAGCCAGAGGTAGACCAGAAAGCTTAGCTGTCAGAGTAGAGCTGCCGGAGCTTAGCCTGAGTCGTCTCTTGGGTGAGTGTGTTTGTGCAGAAGAATTTACGGAGCCACAGGGCACAAAGTGTCCGGGTTTCCTCAGGGAACTCTGGCCCTAGGAGATGAAGATGGGCGTGGTAACAGGGGCACTGGAGAGCTCAGAGAGGAGTCCGGAGCCAGGCTGCGGGGCCTGAGCTGGGGGAGTTAGGGAGGGCCTGGGCAGGGCAGGTGGCAGTGGGCATAGATGTGCGTGTGTGAAGCAAGGGCTGACACTGCAGGAGAAGGTGCTTTCCTTGTGGTCGGAGGCTGACGGGCAGCCTGGGCTGGGCTGTGACAGCGGAGGCTGGGGGGGAGGACTGAGATGGGACTGAGGCAGAGGGGCGAGAATGGGATGTACTCACAGGCCCTGGTTTGGGTCCTGTTTCTGCCTCTCACTACCTATATAACCTCAGTCAAGTTCTTTAATATTTTTGCCTTAAGTTTCTCAAAAATGTTCATTTATTCCATAAGTACTCTAGGGGATGGAATATTTGCACTCTATATTTCTACACTCTGCAGGTGTAGAAATGCAGAGACAATGAAGGTGTAGTCTCTGCCCTGAAGGAGGGCACAGTCTATTTCGAGGAGAGGATGGTATGCGTTGTAGAGAGAGGAGAGGGAGGAGGAGAAGGAGGCTCCAGTGAATAATTGTAACACAGTCTCATTCATGCACTCCCTGCACCCTGGGAGGCGGCAGGTGGTGGTTCAAGTCCCTGAGTCTCTGCCACTACATGGGAGACCTGGATTGAGTCCCAGGCTCCTGGATTTGACCTGACCCAGCCCTGGCTGTTGTAGGCATTTGGAGAGTAAACCAATAGAGGGAAGATTCTCTCTCTCCCTTATATTATATTATATTATATTATATTATATTATATTATATATATGGTATGGTATTGTATGGTATGATATGATACAATAAAATAATCAGAAATGGGACCACTTAATCCTTCTGTGAGGGGCCAGTGTTGTGGCACAGTTGGTTAAGCCTCTGCCTGCGACACTGATAAACCCATATGAGCACCAGTTCAAGTCTTGGCTGCTCTACTTCCAATCCAGCTTCTTGCTGATACTCCCGGGAAAGCAACAGAAGATGACCCAAGTACTTGGGCCCTGCCACCCACGTGGGAGACCTGGATGGAGTTCCTGGCTCCTGGCTTCAAAATGGCCCAGTCCCAGCCATTGCAGCCATTTGGGGAGTGAACCAGCAAACGGAAGATCTCTGTCTCTCTCTGTAACTCTGCCTTTCAAATAAATAAATAAATCTCACCCCCCCCCCCAAAAAAAAAAAAACCTTCCTTGAAGTCCAGGGTAGGCTTCATGGAGGCGGTGATATGAGTCTGGCTCTGAAGGATGAGTGGGCACTTGTCAGGCAGAGAAGCAACAGCAAGAGGGAAGGGGCTCCACCCGCTCTGGGTGGTCACTAGGGCCTTCCCTGGTGTGCTGATTCTGAGCCGCATGGAGATGAGAGTCCAGGACAGGGCTGGAGAGCACAGACGTGTTCCTCCCCTCCTGTATCTGTAGAGTGCTTTGAAGTGACCAGGGCGTTTGCCACAAGGCTCCGGGTACCTCCGTCACAGGCAGAGAGGCGTAATCTTCAGTTCTAGGCAAAGCCTCTTAGGCTTTGCAGCTTCGTCTATCAGAAGGGCTGGGAAGGTGGCCAACAGACAACCCTCCTGCCCCACGGGAGCCCTACAACAGAGACGGGTTTCAATCAAGGAGAGAGCTGGGCCAGCTATAAGGAAGGACTTCTAGCCGGTGCATTTGATGAAACACTGGAACAGCTCCCAGGCGAGGGCGACTGGAGAATCAGCCTCTCACTCAGGTCTTTAAACAGGAGACAGATCTTATCTCGGGCAATGGTTTGGCCAGGTTTGCCTCGAGGGCAGGAGGGTTCCAAGGACTATGGGGTGTCCAGAGCAGGCTGGGGTGAGGCCTGGGCTTGTGCTTTCTGGCCCCCCTCCCTTGAGGACTCAAGTTCTCCCAGGCCCAGAGCCCTCCTCCCACTGCCCCAGGCCCTGTGTGCTGGGGACAAGGCTGGGGCAGCCCCTGTGGCCCTGGGGGGGCCTATAGGGAGGCCCCTGACCGTTTGAGCATCTTTCGGGGTGTGGTTTCCCCACCGTCAGGCTTCTGCTGGGAGGGGCCCCCCCAGCTTGTTTGCCTTGGCTGAGCCTGGTGGGAGGGGTTCCTGCCGCCCCCACTGGCGGGGTTTGGGTTTCTCCCTGGTAACAGGAGCAGACCTGACCGATCTCGCCCGTAAAGGGGAGAGGGTTTTGGAGAGAGCAGCCTGGTCACACTCGCTGACACACTTACTCCAGAGCCCCTCTCTGCCCACAGGCACACCCAGCAGGTCCATCCACATGCCCAGCACCACCGCCAACAGGCTCTTCTCTCTCCCTCTGGCGCTGTCACCGGGCCCCTGCTTGGCGGTCATGCCCTCACGCTTCCCCGCAAGCGAAATAAACCGGTGTTGGCCGAAGCAGGCTCAGAGCAGGGTGCTGCAAACAAATGAGGTCATTCCATGCTCTGACCCCTAGTTCACAGGTCACAGAGGTGCCTTCTAGGCAGCCTTGCCTTTTCAGCAATCATTTGAGAGATTAAGTTGTTCAACAGAGGTCACCCAGGATCTTAACCCATGTTAAGTTAAGATCTTAACTGAGTCAGGATCTGAACCCATGTCTCTGACTCTGGAGCCTGTTTTTCCCATGATTCTTTGCTGCATCCTCCTCTGTGGTCTCCCAGCTTCCCTCTCCTGGTATATTTGAATCGTTCTTGGGGAGACGCCTGGGGACCTGGACTGAGCATGACCCCAAGACCTCAAGTGACTAACTTGGGAGCAAAGGGGAGGTAGAGGCAGCAGGGAGGGGATGAAAGAGCCACCTCGTAGGAGCAGCCTCTGCCCCAGACACAGGAAAGGGGCTGGCAGGTGCCGGGGGCAGGGGAAGAGCCACTGCCTTTGCTGCAGCTCCTGTGGAAGGCTCCAGGCCAATTGGTGCAGCTGGGAGTTGCAGCCAGGTGCTGGGGGAGCTGCAGCCTTGCTGTTGCATGAGGCAGGAACATTGGCGCAGCCAGCGTCTCCGTGCTGAGCCACACACCTAACTCCCCGCTCCCAGGAAGGCAGCCTGAGCCTATCTGGGGTATAACGGGGGAAGGCTGAAGGACCGGGAGGCAGGGTTGCCCCTCCATCTAGGACGGACAGGACGGGGCTGAGAGGCAGCAGGGGAGGACTCAAGCCCTGGGCGCCAATGCCGTCCCTCGCTGGTGGCTGCCCTTGTCCCAGCCTCTCCCTTCTGGGTCTCCGTTTCCTCGTGAGAAAAATGAAGATGCAAGGGTGAAAAGCAGCTCTGAGGTCCCTTACCTCCGTACGCGATGGTGCCGGCGTTTTTCTTATACCATATTCTGATTGGTTTGTGGGACTCCTTGACTTTCGTTCTCACTTTTTCTCTGTGGGAAGCAACGAGGAAGAGAATCTCCCTGGGCTTTAGAAGGTCAGGGACAAATAAACTGCCTGGGGTCTTTGCAGCCTTTATGATCTGGTGAGAGCCAGTGCAAAGAAGCATCTGACATTGCGGGGCAGAGACGGACGGAGCCAGGCGCTTGGATCCACGGCCATGCAGTCATTCTTTGAATAGTTCTCATTCTTCAGAGCCCCAAGAGGCACGTTGTTCGTAAGCAGATAACTTACTATACTCTGCAGTGGATTCTGTACAGACATAAGAATGATGAGCCCTGGGATACTGCGTAAAGGTGTCACAGGAGGCAGGGTGTTGGAAGTGGGTGTGGCAAGGACCAGTAGGGCTTTGACTGGCAGAAAGGGGCAGCAAGAACTGTCCACGCTTAGGAGACAGTGAGTGTGAAAGGTCACGACTTTGGGGGAACTGTGAGAGGACGAGCATGGGGTGAGTTGGTGGAGGTTGAGGCTGGAGCCCGGGGTGGAACCAGGTTGTGACAAACTTTGAATGCCCAGCCAGGCAGTTTGGAGTTCTCTCCCACGGGCAGCTCCCAGCCTCTGTGGCTGGTTTCACTGGATGGAAGAGCACTGGGGCGGGGTAGGCGAGGCGGGCAGGGATGGTGAATGTTGCCAGAGAGGCTGGATGGAATGCCGTCGAGGCAGGCAGGAATGGACAACACTAAGGATGGGGGTTTTGGCCAAGACGCGAAGCATGCAAACCAGACCCTGACCGCCTGGGCTTCGGTCCTGGGGTGGCTCCACCTGACTCTGAACTTGGGTAATTTCCACCACCTCTGTGTGCCCCAACGTCCTCATCTGTGAGATGGAGCAGAATAATGGTATCTGTCTCCCAGGGCTGTTGTGTTAAATGAGAGAGCAAGAAGACCTCTTAGACAAGCGTCTAGAACATACTCCCTAAATATATTTAAATATATAAAATATATTTAATACTGCGACAGTAGGCATAGAGAGACCCCGTCTTGAAAAACATTTATGAGACGAGATCAGGAGGATTTGGGGAGCAGGTTGGACAGCAAAAGAGGAAGATGAGGCAAATGTGAGTTTGGGGTTTCTGAGCTCTGGTGAGACCACGCCCAGAGATGAAGAAGACCGAAGGTAGAGCAAATGTGTCCAGGTGCTGGGGCGAGGAGGAGGAGTAGGTAATGAGCCACAGGTGCCCAGTGTATGGTGAGAAACTTGGGTCTGGAGCCCAGGAGATGCCTCAGGACTGTGCATATTGGGTAGTCACTGTTGAGTCCTGATTGATGAAGTGACTGGGGAGAGGGAGGTCACCAAGGGAGGGATGCAGAGTGGGAAAGGAGACTGGATGAGAAGGAGCGCATCAGGGACAGGGAAGGGGTAAGAGCCTGTAGATGAGGCCAAGAAAGGCCAGTGAGAGGGACAGGAGGAGACCATGCCCACAACCCAGAGCTACTTGCCCAGGTTGGGAAACCAGCCACTTTAGAGCACGCTGACGTGGAGTCTGGAGCCTCAAAGTGGGCTGGTGGTGAGGACACCTGTTCTCACCTTGGGGCGCCTGGGTTAGAGTCCCGGCTCTGCCCCTGACTCCAGCTTCCTGCTCATATGGACCTTGAAAAATACCCTCCTAGCTAACAGGCAGACTTGAAAACAGAGCCTGGGAGGGGCCAATTCACACACATCCCCCCTTCCTTCTAAACTCGCTGTTCTCAGCCTTGCCAACCACTGTCCATGTAACAAAGATATCTAAATTGAAATTTCTAGAAAACATAAATAATTCCAGGATTGTGTTCTAATGCAATAAAAAGACGAAAGCAAGATTAGGTATTTGGCCTAGTGGCTGAGACACCCACGTCCCACATCAGAGTACCTGAGTTCAATTCCGAGCTCTGGCTCCTGACTCCAGCTTCCTGTGAGGCAGTGGTGATGGCTCAAGTAACTGGGTTCCTGCCACCCCTGTGGGAGATCTGGGTTGAGTTCCTGGCTCCCAGCTTTGGCCTTGGCTCAGTCCTGGCCATTGTGTGCATTTGGGGAGTGAACCAGGGAGCGAGAACTCTTTCTCTCTCTGCCTCTCAAATTAATAAATAAATTATAAGAAGGAAAAAGAAGGGAGAAAGCAATGTATATTTCACAAGTAAACCCTTGGACACACTCCCTCAGCAGGTTGCATGAGATAGGAGAAGGCGTGGGCCTGTGAGTGGGGCGGACACAGATGCAGCGTGGAGTTGGTGTGCTTCATTGGCATTTAAGCCATGATTTTCCAAAACCCTCAATGACACTTGGTAAAGCTCGAAACAAAAGAAAACATCATATTTCCTGCGTCAACACAGAAAGTAGCATCCCTGGGAAATGTGGATGTTGAGAGTATGCCAAAGATACTTTGCATTTGCGTGAAAAATAGAAGTGGGTTCAAGGCTTATATAATAATGGGCAAGCTATTCACCAGTACAAATGTCCAATGGGGCATTTGATAGTTGTACCAACTTATGCAGGTTTGTGGGGTCTGCCACAGTGCTGGATGGTGAGGATCCCTGCCCTCCTGCCCCAGTAAATGCACACCAAGCCTCCTTAATACCCCACGGGGTAGCTGTCCCCCCTGCTGGGAAGAGCTGACCTCACCCGGCTGGCTAAAGAGATAAGGTGCTTCTCCTGCCAGGAGGCAGAGCTGGGCGTGGCTGGCTGCCAACCTTCCCCGTGGAGCGCCCCACTCCCCAGCATTGGCTAAAGCACCCCAGAAATAATACACATGGCCTATGCCCTCTGAGAACTTGCTCACTACGCAGTGAGGAAGATGGGTCTGAGACGTTCCAGCGCCAGCTGGGCCGGTGGAGTGGCGGGCAGGTGTGCGGCAGAGACTTCAAGCAGGAGATAATTGGTAAGACCAAGCGACTCCTTTCTCTCAGGTGACTTCCCCATTAGAGTCAAGGGAAAGACCAATAACAGAAATTGTCGAACTCTGTGTCCCAGACACTTAGTGCAGAGTGTTTCGTTTATTTTTTATAAAGAAAGCTTTACAATGTTTGTGTTTAGTTATTTTCATTTCATTTGGAAGGTGTAGAGAGAGAGAAACAGATCTCCCATGCTCTGGATCACTCTCCAAATGCCCTCGACAGCTGGAGCTGGGCCAGCCTGAAGCCAGGAGTCTGAATCTCAATCTGAGTCTCCCACGCAGGTGGCAGGGACCCAAGCACCTGAGCCACCATCTGCTGCCATTCAGAGCGAGCATTAGTAGGAAGCTGGAATGGGCCGTGGAGCCCAGACTTGAACTCAGGCCCTGCAAAAAAGCACACGGGCATCTCAAGCCGCATCGTAACTGCTGTGCCAAACTCCCGCCCTGTGCAAAGTACTTTACATACGCTCTTTCTTTTATTAAAAAAGATTTCTTTATTAGGGCTGATGTTGTAAGGCAGTGGGTTCAGCCGCTGCCTGCAATGTCAGCACCCCATTTGGGCACCTGTTTGAGTCCTGGCTACTTCTTTTCCTATCCAGTTCCCTGCTAATGTGCCTGGGAAAGCAGCAGAAAAAGATTTATGTATTAATTTGAAATGGGGAGGGGGCTTTCATCAGCTGTTCCACTCCCCAAATGGCCTCAGTAGCTGGGGTTGGGCCAAGCCAAAGCCAGGAGCCTGGACCTCCATACAGTTCTCCCACTTGGGTGATAGGGACTCACCGGTCAAGTGCTTAGAACCATCCTCCACTGTTTTCCCAGGCACATTAGCAGGAAACTGGATAGGAAGTGGAGCAGCTAGGACCTGAACAGGTGCTCATGGGATGCAGTGTCGCAGGCAGCAGCTTAGCCTAGTGTGCCACAACACTGGCCCCTAGATTCATTATTTCCTTGTGTATTTATTGAAACTCTTTGAAGCAATTGGCATCATCCCCATTCCATGGACAAGGAAACTGAGGGGGTGGGGTTGAGGAACTCTCCCACGATCACACTGTAGATGGAGAACTCTGGACTTTAAGCCAGGCCTGCCAGCCTCAGGACCCCATGACCCCCCGGCCCTGCATGTGTGGGCAGGAGGCGTGAGAGATAAAGGCTAAGCCAGATTGCCTGTACTTGTCAACTGCCCTGTGCCTGGGATGCCTTATCTGAAGATGGAGACAGTAGCAGGGTGTACTCCTGGGCGTGTGGTAAGAAGTAGTAGAGTTAAGTCTCTAAAGTGCTTTGAGTAGTCGCTGGCTACAGCAATGACCCATAGATGTCAGCTCCTGTGACTTTCCGACAAACTGTAACCTGTCATCTTCTCTTCCCGTCCCCTCCCTCTGTGGCCACTTAGCTGAGTTTGCTCCCGGTTAGGTGGGCTATGGATGCTATTGGAAAGACTGTTTTCTGGGATCCTCATCTCCCCTTATAAGCCCCACCCAGATCCCCCAAAGCAATAGGGAAGCAATGATAAAGATACTGACTTGGAGAGGTGGGAACTAGTCCTCCTTGGGCAGCCGAGCTTGGCGCTTCGGCCTGAGGCTCGGGTCTCAGCCTTTCTCTGTCTGTAGCCTGGGCAGCAGCCTCAGTGCTGGATGGACTGAGCCTTGCGGAGGGGCAGGGCAGGGAACAGCAGGAGGGAAAGAGCAGCTGTCTGGGTTCTCTGGAGGCCTGGCCCTTGTACCTGCTGGTTTACCAGATGGCCCCCAGACACCACCACCAGCACACCTGCAGCCCTGGAGGGGGGCCTGCCTGGCTCAGTCTCCAGCACTGTCCGAAGCCCATGGCTGCAGTCTAGAACATTCTTCTCAGTCCTGGAGTGGGATGGAGAGCAGTGAGGGTAAAGGCGAGAGGAGAAAGTAACCAGGGCCCCTCCTGCATTCTGCAAACACCGGGAAGTGTGTTCTCCTGGGGGATTTCATTGAGCCATCTTTGGCTGGTGCTGACTCTGGGAGACTGAAAGCAGGACCAGCCTTCCCCTTGTCCTGCGGGAGTCTCTTTGGAACAGAGACCTTGACAGGGAAGAGCTGGATTTGGTCCCAAAGAAGAACAGGAAACGGCTTCACCGGTGATGGAGCCTTTGGGCTGAGCACTTGATAAGCAGCATCTCAGCGAGTCCCCACGGCAGCCCAGGGCAGATTTTATAATTCCCATTTTACAGATGAGGAAGTGGAGGCAAGGGGAGAGGAGATGACTTGCTCAGAGCCTGGATTCTAGCCACGGTTGAAGTGATGTGCCAGGCCCTTGACACCGGCTTTATCTTATTTGAGATTGCTTAATCCTTACAACAGCCCAGTGAGGTAAGCACTATTATTCCCATTATACAGCTGGGGAAACTGGGGCCCAGAGAGGTTAAGTAATTGCTGAAGGCGGAGCTCAGATTCAGACAAGGCCTGTCTGACTCTCCGCCACACCAGGCTGCTTTGGAGACGGGAGAAAGAAAAGAGGGGAAAGAAGCTCCCACAGTGAGACGTGCCCCCGAGTTGCCCCGAGCCCCTCGTGTGACTGTGTCCAGTATTTTTCCACCTTTCCAGAGTCGTCTTACTCACCCCAGCTCCTGCAGCCCTCTCCTGGCTGGGGCTTGCCAGCCGGGAAGGCAGAGATAGGATCTGCAGGCTCGGGGAGGTTGCCAGGTGAAGGGTGGGGTGGAGAAGAGTTCCCACCCAAAGAGGGTTTCCCTGGCCCTGCGCGCTGCCGCCTCCCTGGGCCTGTGCGTGAGAAGGGCGCAGGGCAGAGAGCGGCGTGTGCCTGTGTGTGTGCCTGCAGGCCAGGGGCGGTGCCCCGCTTTCTCTCTGCCCCCAAGTCAGCCAGGGCTGGCAAGGCCGCTCCAGTACCTGGGAGACTGCTTCTCCAAGAATCCCAGCTTCAGTGAACATTAACCTTTCCCACCTCCAGCTGCCTTCCCCAGCGCTGCTCGCTGCTCCGGGTGAGAGGCCTTGGAGGCCGCCCCCGGGGCTTGGCTGCGGCATCTAGGTCCTTATTCAGCCCCCTACCTGATGCTGGTCAGTTCGCATCTCACTTCCTGTCCCCCTCTGCTGGACAGCTTGCCGAGAGTTTCTCTAAGCCCTGGGTTTCCCCGTGACCATGGGAAGCGAGTATTACCATTGTCATCCGGCAAGCAAGGGTAAGACCGGCCCCGTGCACAGTCCTGTGGTCAAGTAGGCACTGGATCAAGGTGGTAATACTCGCCGGTCTGTTGTCTGCGATTCCAGCTAGTTCCACTGACCACCAGAACACTGCTATTGTGAAGATCATGTCCAGACTTCCTTCTCCCGAGAGGGGCCACCAAGCCCTCCTGCCCGCCACGCTGTGAGGATCCTGAGTTCCCAGCGCGTTTTTGCTTCTCTTTCTTCTGGCATTTCCTGCCACAGCCGTGGTTAGCACAGATGCCACAGGGGGTCCCTGGTTCCAGCCCCTGCAGAGGACAGCGTGGTGTTGGAGGTCTGGCTCTGGCAGCACACACACCTGGAATCAAACCCCGGCTCTACCAACAGGAGCCACACACACTCCACGCCTCACTTCCCCCTCTGTTAAATGCTGGAAACAGTGGCATCAACATGGCAATGTTGTTAGGAGCATAAATGAGATCTCCAGTACAATGTATGGGAGCTGCAAGCATTTGGCCTAGTGGTTAAGGCACCTGCATCCCATATTGCAGTGCCTGGGTTTGAATCCCAGCTCCACTCCCAATTCCAGCTTCTTGCAGGTGCACCCCAGGAGGCAGGAGATAGTGGCTCAAGTACTGGGGTCCCTGCACCCAAACAAGAGGGTGAGCTCCTAGCTCCTGGCTTTGGCCTGGCCCAGCCATTTGGGGAGTGAACCAGCAGGTAGGAGATATTTATCTCTCTCAAATAAATAAATAAAAATTTTCAAAATAAATTTTAAAATCTCCGGCTGGCACATGGTGAACACAGTGAGTTGCGGTTGCTCTTGCAACCTCGGGCAGCAACACTGGCTCCCCTTGTCCCGTTTCACATTAGCCTGGTTCGGTTTTTGCTTCTTCCTGGTCCTGCGCTGGGGAGGCTCTGGACACTGGGTGGCCAGTCTGCTCAGATTCTCCCAGCTTCTGGCTTTCCTCAGAGTGCTCCTACCTGCGCCCTTGTGCCCAACCCAGCCCACTGCTAGAGCAATCATAAGAAAGGCGTGCCTGGCGTGGTCTGTGCCAGCCCATCGCAGTCACACCGCACTGCACCTACGCGGAGGGAGCTGGAAATGCTGTGTGTAAATCAAGGTGTTGTAAGCAAGTCTTTCTCCTCTAAGAGAGCCTGCATTTGAAGAAAGATTGCATAGAATCTTTTCTTTTTTAATTTATTGTTATTTATTTGAAAGGCAGAGAGACAGAGAGAGAGAGAGAACAGAGAGAGGTCTTCCATTTTCTGGTTCATTCCCCAAATAGCTGCAATGGCCAAGGCTGGGCCAGGTCAAAGCCAGGAGCCTGGAACTCCATCTAGGTCTCCCACGTGGGTGCAGGGGCCCAAGGACTTGAGCTATCATTCACGGCTTTCCCAGGTGCATTAGCTGGATCAGAAGTGGAGCGATCAGGGATTGTCGCTGTGGCATAGTGGGTAAAGCTGCCGTCTTCGGTACCAGCATATCATATGGGCACCAGTTTGAGTCCTGGCTACTCCACTTCCAATCCAGCTCTCTGCTGTGGCCTGGGAAAGCAGTGGAGGATGGCCCAGGTCCTTGGGCCCCGGCATCCTCTGGGAGACCCATAGGAAGCTCCTGGCTCCTGGCTTCGGATTGGCCCAGCTCTGGCTGTTGTGGCCATTTGGGGAGTGGACCCGCAGATGGAGGACCTCTGTCTCTCTGCCTCTGCCTCTGTGTAACTCTGCCTTTCAAGCAAATAAAAAATAAATATTTAAAAAAATAGATAAGAAGCGGAGCAGCCGGGACTCGAGCTGGCACTCTGATACGGGATGCCAATGTCATAGGCAGCAGCTTAAGCCCACTACCCACGATACTGACCCCAGCCTCTTTTAACAGGACAAAGGATCCCTTTATAGTCAGTCAGAGCTGCGCATCACCTATGGCTTTTTGTTCTTGTTGACATCTTGAAGACGACCTTGTGGTCTTGGGGAATTTTTTTAACTTCACCCAGCCCATTGCTGTGGATGGGCTCATTTGAGCGTTCAGAAGTGGGTTTTGCAGGCCACTTATGCAGCTGGTAAACTGAAGCCTAGAAAGATCTGGAGACCCAACTTCTGGGGGTAAACCCTGACTCCTACAGAAGCCAGCAGTGCGGCTGCTTCTCTGTCCCCAGCTCCAGGCCGGGACCATCACAGGTGGGGTGGAGAGACATGATGAAGCTGAACTTGGTCTCTAGGGCAACAGCTTCTAGGCTAGAAAGGGCTAGTGCCACTCTGTCTGGGAGGGGGAGGCCGCCAGGCTGCCTGGGGGTGAGGGGTCCCCTCCTGGGTCTCTGCCAGCAGCCACAGCCAACTTCTGGGGCTGCCCCCGAGCCTGGCTGTAGGGGCCCAGGGCAGCTTCCTGACTAGCAGGGCACCCCCAGTGCCTGGCCTTGCCCACAGGGCCTGGGAAGGACCAGCACATGTCTGCCATGAAGTGAGGCGGGAAGCAGCAGGGCCTGGGGTCGGTGACTGTGCGCCAGGTGTGACAACTCAGCCAGGGCCCGGTGCTCTCCTTTAGGGAATGGGTCCGGGGAGTCCAGCTTCACAAAGGCCTCCAGGCCTCCTCTTGCCTCAGGGCTTCCGAGTACTGCTCCCATTTCTTGTAAGAAGCAGGGAGAATCTTCTGTGGACGATGGACAGGCCAAGGGCGGAGAGCAACAGAGCGGTCGGCCTTGTTGTGCACGAGCCTTGGCTGCAGCCTCCTCCTCATCCCTCACTCCCCATCTCCTTGTCAGGTTCCTGTTCCTAAACCCAGTTCACATAGCTCACTCTCCCGTGGCCTCTAGCCCACCCTCTGTCTTCTGGAACTTGCTGGGTTTTTGCTGTGTGTGTGTGTGTGTTTCTGCACATCCACTCATGCTCCGCCCTCACCAGGCAGTGGGGTATTTGAAGAAGGGGCCTTTGTGTTATTTATTACATAACAGTAACCAGCACATAGTTGATTCCAATCAGTGTTGCCCAATAAATGCACAGATGATCAGCATTGCCTAATAAATGCATGAATGGGAGGTTGAAATGACCCTGTGCACTTTCTCACTCACCCTGCATCCTAGGGGACCTGACTCCCCACTCCTCTTTCTCCCAGGAAGGACCCCCCCCCCAGAAGCTCAGCCCTGGCCCCAGGCAGGTGAGCCTGGTTTCCGCAGGCAGAATGCGCAGGGGCTGCAGGCCGCCGGCTTTGGGAGCTCCCGAGCTGCTGCAGCTGCTGCCAGAAACCATGTGTGGGGCATCAGGCTCTGGCTCAGCGCTTGGGGGGCGCTAGGTTCAGCCTCTAGAAACCCCTCTGTGGGCGGGGTTTGGTTCAGCTAAGTCTCCCAAATCAGAACCGGCCCTTTACGAACGCCCTGTAGGAGGAAGCGTGGCTTGCTGGGAGTGGCCCTCTCCTGGCCTTTTGAATGGCAACCTGATAGCACCAGGACTTTATTTTTCACAAACCAAGAGGACAACTTTAGGTTGAGTGGGGCTCACGCAGCGCTTAGGGCCAGCAGGTGTGGCCGTCTCTGCCGTTCTCCCAGAGCGCCCGTTCGACACCGCGGCTTCCCCTTCCACCCTTCACCTTGTGTGATCCCCGTGTTGATTCATTCATGATGCAGCGTCTCTGCAGTCTGCTTTTGCTGTCTGCAGTGAGCTCTTTTTTTAAATTATATATTTATTTATTTATTTATTTATTTATTTATTTATTTGAGAGAGAGAGAGAGAGGGCTCTCATCCACCGGTTCACTCCCTGAATGCCCAGCACAGCCAGGGCTAGGCTTGGCCAACGCCAGGAGCCAGGAACTTAATCCAGGTTTCACAGTGGGTGACTGGCTCCACAGGGTCTCACTGGCAGGAAGCTGGAGTCGAGAGGGAGCAGAGCTAGGAAGCGAACTCAGGCACTCTGACGTAGAATGCAAGGGTTTTAGCTGGTGTCTGAATCAGTAGGCCAAATGCCCACTCCAGTAAATATATATATATATATATATTATATATATATATATACTGATTTTATTTATTTATTTGAGAGGTAGAGTTACAGAGAGAGGGAGAGACAGAGAAAGGTCTTCCATCCACTGGTTCATTCCCCAAATGGCCACAACGGCCAAAGCTGGGCTGATCCAAAGTGAGGAGCCAGGAGCTTCTTCCGGGTCTCGCATGTGGGTGCAGGGGCCCAAGTGCTTGGTCTGTCTTCTGCTTTTCTACTGCTTTCCCAGGCCATAACAGAGAGCTGGATCGCAAGAGGAGAAGCTGGGACTAGAACCAGTGTCGCAGGCGGAGGATTAACCTACTATGCCACAGAGCCAGCCCTTATATATATATATATATATATATATATAATTTTTTAAGAAAAAGAAAATCAGTATTTGATTTTTTTTCACAAGCATAAACTTTCCTTTTTATTTCCCTCTTTTCTACCAAAAGGGTTTAATGCAAAATACAGGACATAGCAAACAATGAAACAAAGCTGTAGATGTTTACCATGCAATAAAGGGGAAAACCACTGTGCCTGGAGCCTTTAGACTTTTCTCTACATGTGCTATGAAAAGTCTGCTCAGCCTGTGTTGCTCAAACTTATTTAATGCACACAAAATCTATCATTTCCCACATGTTCCAAGTGGGAGCCTGCCGGCTTCCTGGACTTCAGACATCACACAACTGAGCACCACCCCAACTGGCCAGCTGCAGTGGCCCCAGCTTTCCTTATGTCTGCATATGCATACGCTGTAAGCGCGTGTCACACGGACCTTGAGTAGGAGATGCTGTGTTGACCTTCAACAGGTTCAGTGTCAAGTGCACGGCCATGGATTCTCTCAACATCTCTGTCTTTAACTCCCAAAACCCTCCATGTAGACTCTGCTCGCCAGAGACAAAGAGGTCCTGCAGACCCTCTTGTCATGTGGAAGAACCCACATCCATTCCCTCAGAGGCACTGGAGCTCTGGGAGACGTCTACCCTGAACCTTAAGAAGGAGATAACAGTGAATTTTTATAAAACTAAACAGATTCTATTTTGAGCATTTGAGAGTTTGCACTTCTTGGTATTCAAATACTTATTATATGCAATGAATGATAGAGTAGATATTATCCATTACTGTAATATATTTTTAAAGATTTATTTATTTGAAAGGTAGAGTTACAGAGAGGGGGAGAGAGAGGGGAAGAGGGAGAGAGATCTTCCATCTTCTGGTTCATTCCCCAAATGGCCACAACAGCCAGGCTGGGCCAGGATGAAGCCAGGAGCCTGGAGCTTCTTCCAGGTCTCCTACACGAGTGGCAGGGGCCCAGGGACTTGGGCCTTATTCTGCTGCTTTTCCCAGGTGCGTTAGGAGGGAGCTGGATCAGAAGTGGAGCGGCTAGAACACGAACCAGCACCCCTATGGGATGCTGGCACTGCAGGCGGCTGCTTAACCTGCTGTACCACAGTGCTGGCCCCATTGTAATATTCTTGTTTGGTCCTATCTGAGCACTCAATAAAAGCAAGGAGAAAGGCTTATACTAGTCGTGAGCCCCAAAAGCCTGGTGAGCAATCATTCTAGCCCAATCCATCCCTGGTGCACAAGATCTAACCACACACCTCCACAGGGCTCACTTGTCAGCCAAAGCCGCCCTGCTCGACGGTGGCCTGGAAGTGCCAGGCGTTCCTGCTGCCGTGAGGCCCCAGCACTTCCCTGAGCCCATCGCTCTGCCGGGCCAGCTGCAGACCCGAGTCTGCCCCTTCCCGTGGCAGCCCTTCCATGTCTGGGAAGAGCCATCTTCCCCTTCCATGGAAACATCCCAGATCCCACACTGATTCCATGTCAGGCTTCTGACTGCCTCCCTGAAGCAATGCTACACATAATACATGAGTGTTTGCTTGTCGTAAAATATTTAATAAATGGATAGGGGAGCTTTTCATCTCTGTTCAGTCTCACGCCTCTTCCCAGAGGTAGCTCTTGTTTCAACACAGTGCAGGAGTTTTCTCTGGATATGGTACAAATGGGACTGTATAGGTTTTTGTGTAACTTTAAAAATGCATACACACATATGTGTATAAATCATACGGCATGTATTCTTTTGCAACATTTCTTTTTAAATTGGAAAATAAGATTTAGAGATTGTTTTGTGATTGTATATGTAGAGTTATGATTCTTTTTGTTAGAGACATGTATTTGTTAGAGACATAATATTCTATTGTTTTAATATAATTTTTTAAACGATTTATTTTATTGGGGTTGGCACTAAGGCAGAGCTGGTTAAACCGCTGCTTGCAGTGCTAAGTTCCCATTTGGGCACTGGTTCAGGTCCCAGCTACTCCACTTCCTATCTAGCTCCCTATTAATGAGCCTGAGAAAGCTGTAGAAGATGGCCCAAGTGCTTGGGCCCCTACACCCATGTGGGAGACCTAGAAGACGCTCCTGGCTCCTGGCTCCTGGCTTCCATCTGGTTCACCCTGGCCATTGTGGCCATTTGGGAAGTGAAGCAGCAGATGGAATACTTCTTTCCCTCTCTCTGCCTCTCCTTTTCCCTCTCTGTAACTCTGCCTTTCAAATAAATAAATAAATATTTTCTAAAAGTTTTATTTTATTTGTTTCAAAGGCAGAGTTATGGAGAAAAGTGGGGAGAGAGATCTTCCATCCCTTGGTTTCACTCTCCAAATGGCCACAACAGCCAGGGCTGGTCCAGGCCAAAGCCAGTAGCCTAGAACTGCATCTGGGTCTCCCACATGAATGGCAGGGGCCCAAGCACGTGGGTGATCTCATGCTTTCTCAGGCGCATTAGCCGGGGACTAAATAGGAAGTGGAGCAGCTGGGGCTTGAACCAGCACTCATATAGGATGCTGGTGGTGCAGGTGGTGTTTTATCCCACTGCATCACAGTGCCCCTGTTTTAACATAATTTTACTTTTTCATTCCCTTATTGATGGATATTAGGCTGCTCCACATTGTTTTTTCAATTTTTGTGTATTTATTTGAGGGACATAGAAACAGACAGAGGCAGCTCCCACTCCCCAGATGCCTGCACAGCCAGGAGCCCAGAACTTAAATCAGGTTTCCCAGATGGGAGGCAGGAACATGATGATCAGAATCACCACTACTGCCTCCCAGGGTCTGCAGTTTCAGGGAGCTGGGGTCAGGAGCTGGAGGCAGACTTTGAACCCAGCCATGCTGATGTGGGATGTGAGCATAAACCATTCATGGTAAATGCCTGCCTACAAATATTTGTTGTTACAAGGCTCTGATGAATTTCTGGAACACGTTTGTACCTTGTTGCCTGTGTATGCACTGGTTTTGGTCTGCCAATCACCCTCTTTTATTAAAAAAAAGATTTATTTATTTATATGAAAGGCAGAGGCAGAAAGAGAGAGAGAGAGAGAGAGAGAGAGAGAGAGAGAGAGAGGTCTTCCATCTGCTGGTTCACTCCCCAAATGGCTGCAATGACCAAAGCTCAGCTGATCTGAAGCCAGGAGCTTCTTCCGGGTCTCCCACACAGGTGCAGGGGCCCAAGCACCTGGGCCATCTTCTGCTGCGTTCCTAGGCCATAGCAGAGAGCTGGATCAGAAGTGGACATGCACTGGCACCCCTATGGGATGCCAGCACTGCAAGCAGCAGCTTTACCCTCTATGCCACAGCCCCAGCCCCACCCATCACCCTCTTTAAGTATGATATCTGCAAGTGTCTAACATCCAACATGCAGATAAGACGCTGTGAGGCCAGAGCCGTGAGACCATTGGTTCACCCAGTATCCATTTACCATTTCAACACATTTTTTTTGAGCAGGCACTGTTTGTTTTCTGTTCCCTGATTTCCTGTCATGGCAGCCACCAGGAAGGCATCAATGGGGCCTGCCCCTATGGAGTGAACGCTGTTAGTAGGGCAACCTCCCCTGACTTGGATACTCACTTTAGTGAGTGCAGAGTGTCCTACAGATATTTTTAAAGAGAATTATGTCACAATGTCGACTTTCTTTCAGTCACTTGATGCCTTGCAAGTCTTTTTAAATAGAAGCTATTGTCTCAACTCGTGCGATTTTCATATTCAAGGCAAAGAGTGTTTACATGTGCTCCTGTGCTCTGCACTTTCTTCCCTTCCTACTGTATGTTTGAGCTTTTATTTTGTTCTCAATCTTGATGTCTTTATGCAAAGTGCTATCTGGCCCTGCTTTCCATACAGGGATTTAGTGAGCATGCAGGCATCTCCGTCCACTTAATCACCATGTTTGTAGCCAGACTGGACCACAAGTGGAGTCTTGGGGTATGCCCTTGGAGACTTGCCTCCTGAAGGACGGTGACGTCAGCCCCTACAAGCCCATCTGGACCCCCAGTGACAACACATACACACGTGTACACACACACACACACACACACACACACAATTACAGCATCTGTCTGAGCCCTTGTTCTAGCAACCTTACATGAAAGGAAAGAGCCTAGTGTGACATGACTTAAAATTATGTGATATGGTGAGTTGATTTTGGGTCCAATTAGACCAAGGTGCAAATTCCTGGCTCCGCCTCTTCCTGGCTGTAGGTTTTGGGGAAATCATTCGACTTCTCTGAGATGCAGTTTCCTATAACCTAGGATTATTAAAACTATGCATTAATTCCATGTATATATATACATAATAATTAATTAATTTGAAAGGAAGAACTGCAGGGGGAGAGTTTTTTATTTATTTATTTGAAAGAGTTACAGAGAGGGAGGGAGGAAGAGACAGAGAGAAAGAGATCTTCCATCCTCTGGTTTTCTCCCTAAATGGCCACAACGGCCAAGAATGGGTCAGGTCAAAGTCAGGAGTCAAGAGTGCAGGGGCCCAAGGACTTGCGCCATCTTCCATTTCTTTCCCAGATGCATTTGCAGGGCGCTGGATTGGAAGTGGAGCAGCTGGGATGTCAGCGTCACAGGTGGTGGCTTTCCCCTCTATGCCATAGTGCCGGCCTCAGAAAGGGAAAGATTTTCCACCTGCTTTCACTCATGCAATGTCCACAACAGCCAGGCATAAGCCAGGCTGACGTCAGGAGCCAGGAACTCCATTCTAGTCTCCCACATGGATGGCAGGGCCCCAAGTACTTGGGCCATCCTCCACTGCCCTGCCTGGAGCATTAGCAGGGAGCCGGATCGGTAATTCCACACATTTTCAACAAGCACTCGCTGACGAGTGTTATGCTCTGTGCTGGGCAGGCAAGCAAGATAAGTCTCCCAGGCAATGAGTGCAAAATCATTCCTTTCGTGTGGTTTTGGCGACAAAAGTGAAGAAAGCCTTCCCTGGAGTGGGCTTCACAGACATTTCGCCCTAACCCTTGAGACTGGGGAGGCACCAGAAACTGAGATACAAATTGAACCTCCCTAATCTGCAGATCCGAGATCTGAAGTGCGCAAGGTCTGTACTGCTTGAGTTGCCACAGGTGGAAAATTCCACGGCGACAGGTCCCAGTCACAGGGTAGGCACACTAAAAATATGGTACATGTGCATTAGGTATATGACAGGACTTAGAAAGTTCATGGAGAAACATAATTAAACCCTAAGTTTATTTTGCTGCAAGCAATTTTGAAATTCACACAGAGTCTTTTTGATAGTATATGTTTCCCAAAAACTTCAATTTTTTTTCTTTACTTTTCCCACTTTATTTGAAAAGCAAAGAAACTGAGAAAGAGAGAGAGATGACAGAGAAAGCTAGAGATCTTTCGTCAGCCAGATGTTTGCAATAGCCAGGTCTGGGCCAGGTCAAACCTAGGAACTGGCAACTCAGTCCATGCCTTCCACGTGAGTGGCAGGGACCCGAGTGCTTGAGCCACCACCTGCTGCCTGCTTGAGCACTGGCAGGGAGCTGGGATTGGGAGGAGAGCCAGGCGCTCTGATAACGGGTTGCAAATGTCTCAAGTGGCAACCAAACCACTCTGCCAAACACCTGCCCCTCCGTGAACTTTTGAAAGTTCCTTCTATAGGAAACATGAATAACTTTCATGTTTAGACTTGGGTCCAAAATCCAACATATTTATATGAATGTTCCAAAATCCGGGGGGGGGGGGGTGGGGTGGGGAATCAAGTCGAAAGCACTGCTGGTCTCAAGCATCTCAGATAAGGGGTACTCAGCCTGCGTAACATTAGAGTCCCTGGGTTCAGTTTCACTCAGCCCTCTGGAACAAATTCAGTAGCAGCTCCCCAGCCTTAGAGAGTTTACCTTGAACCAGCTTGTGCTACAGGCCTGTCTTGGGCCAATTAGAGTAGCAGGACAGGCCTATACGCAATGAAAATCCAACCCAAAGGCAAACCCCTCGTCCCCGGGAGCTTCCCAGAGGGGCAGCACAACCTCACTTACCCAGAAAGCCAGCCGCCTGGCCCGTTTAAACTCACTTGAGAGTCAAAAGGAGGCAGACAGAGACCTCCAGCCAGGCCCATTCTCAGAGCCTTCAACCCTTATCTTAAAACAGTTATAATGAGCTTAAGGATTTGTTCTTCTTGATCCTTAGCAAACAAAGCTGCAAATTCAGGCTGGAATAGGGAGCTGCCAGAAGCAAGTGTATTGACCAGAGAGAGAAAAAACTTGATGGGAAAGAGGCAAATATATGTGTGTGTGTGAGAGTGTGTGTGTGTGTATGTGTGTGTGTGTATATATATATATATATATATATATATATATGGAAAAAGCCTGGGGCCCTACAGCGTATCGGCCAACAGAGGCCAAACATTTCAGCATCGCTGGAGGCATGATTGTTTGCACGGGAATTTGAAATTATGACTCTGAGTCATTGACTAAATGGTCTTCCAGGTGCTCTTTAAGGGACTGTAGGGATTTAAATGGTGCTTTTCCGCAAGATCTCTACTCAAAAAGCAACCAATATAAATCTGTCCAAAATCTCTCTCTCTCTAACTCAGCCTTTCAAATAAATTAATTAAATAAAAAAAGCTTGGAAGTGGGGAGCAGCGCTGTGGTGTAGTGGGCTAAACCTCTGCCTGCAGTGCTGGCATCCCATAAGGGCGTCCGACTGCTCCACTTCCAATCCAGCTCTCTGCTATGGCCTGGGAAAGCAGTAGAAGATGCCCAAGTCCTTGGGACCCTGCACCCACGTGGGAGACCCGGAAGAAGCTCCTGGTTCCTAGCTTTGGATCTGCTTTGCTCTGGCCATTGCAGCCATTTGGGGAGTGAACCAGTGGTTGGAAGACCTCTCTCTCTATCTGTAACTCTACCTCTCAAATAAATTAATTAATTAATTAATAAAATCTTTTTAAAAAGCCAACTTTGGAGATTCAAGGGCCAGATGTCAGCGACTTTGAAAACCCACTTATTTAGGAAGGCTTCCTCAGAAATCTCAGGCATTTGAAAAGTGGGTTGAATTTTAAATCAGATGACTTGAGTTTGAATCATGGCTTTCCTGTTGGTCAGCCACGGACCTTGAACAAATCGCCTACCTTCGTGGTCCTTGTTTTCTGCACCTGCAAAGCGGGGGGTCTAATGTTACTCTCCTTTTCAGTCTCTTGGGAGTATTGTGAAATTCAACAGAATTTTCACATAAACACATGGGTACTTTAAAAATTGTATAGGAAAATGGGATTACAAGATAAGCTTATTCTGGTAAAAAAAATTATGAAATTTATTCCTAGAGGTTTCATAATACACATTTTCCACAAGCTTTTGAATCCTCCTTGTGTATCTGGATGTGCGTGTATTCCATACCCACAGATGAGAGGGTTTCGAAAAGTCTGTGGAAAATGAAATGCTAAGATCACACGAGAGGCAGGAGTGTGGCCGAGGGGGTAAACTGACGGTGTGTTCCACACTGGAGTGCCTGGGCTCCTGGTTCCCGCTCCTGCCGGCTTGGGTGGCTGGGGCCCTGTGACTTAGGTGGAGGAGCTCATGGTCACAGCTCTAGCTGCCACCCCGTCCCAGGCTGGGATGTTGCAGGCGTCTGTCTCTGTGCCTCCCCCCCAAAAAAATAAAATAAGTAAATAAATAAATGTTTGAAGGCGATGCAAATTTTCCATAGACCTTTCAAAGCCCCCTTGTATATGCATATTTGTTCGATGTGTGTTTTTATGAATTTAGACAATGTGCTCCCAAGCTCTCAACACATCCTTTTTTGCCAGGAGAAAGAAGAAACCCTACAACTAACTCTATAACCATTATAGGAAATTTTGAATGATCCTAATGTTATCTTAATTTTTTCCCATGTGAAATTCATAATTAGGTTTTAAGCATCAAGTACCACACAAGTCTGTGACTTGGAGGTGACAACCTTCTCTATGCCACGGGGCTCTCCACTCCCTCTCTGATTAGCAGTTTGGCTCAGAGGTCCCGTGGAATGGTTCCGGGCCTGGTTCTTTCCCACATGCAGGCATCCACCAAAGAATTCATGAAATTAACAGTCCTGTGTGATCAAAGATAAACCTGCGGGGTGGAGATACATCCTCCATCCCACCAGCTCTCTGTTCTGTCTCCTCTGCCCCGCGCCTGCCGCTTTGGACGTCAGCGCTCACCTCGGCTGTTGCAATCAGCAGCTTTTGACCTTGTAGTCCATGTACAGGTGTCCAGTTGTTCTGTCTTCAGATCCATCTCCCACACAGGATAATTGGACTAAAATCAAAATCTCACCGTGTCACCCCCTTCCCTCCTGGTTCGCTTTGTCCCAAGTCCCTTCTGAACTCCTGTGCCCAGGACACAAATGTCCCCTTGCACCGTGGGCACCTCCTGCTTGCCTGCCCGTGCCTCTCCTACTGTGCACAGTAGCCATCTGGGGTGCTCCTGACCAGGAAGTGCTGTCCACCCTCTGTGGTGTCTGGACACGCCACTTCCACTTCCCAGGCATCCTCCGTTCCTTCCCCTGCCTGGTGAATGCCTCTCCATCCCGCTCGGAAGGCTGTCTCTCCCTGAAGCCCTCCTTATCTTGTTCCCTCCAGGGCCATCTTTCTCCCTAAGTGACTCATGCCCCTGCCCAGGCTGCCGCTGCACCCTGACTGCACCAAAGGGGGCCACTTTCTGACTCGTGAGGTCTACTAACGAAGCTGCCAGCTCCCTATTCACGTGTGTGTCCCTAGCGCCTCTTGGTATACAATGGGTGCTTAATGAATGTTTGCTGAATTAGATTGAACTGGGAAGGTGACCTCTGCATGTAACACGTACACCCTACTCTACCGCCGTCAGAACAGACCTGGTGGTACCTCCCTGTGTTTGGGGCACTGCGGGAATACAAGTAACGGGATCCTCTGCTTTGCTGGACGACCGGGAGAAGCATTTCCCTTCCGTGGACTTCAGGGGCGAGTTTCCCAGTCGCGGGCTCACCCAGGAAATGCCACAGGGAATCCCCTTCCGCCTTGCTGCAAATGCCGCCCGCGTTCACCACGTAGACCACGTTCACGTGTGAAAGTGGCAGGCGAAGCAGGCTCCCTGCCCTGCACCTGAAGGAGCGCAGCACCCAGAAGAGACAGAGGAACAAGCGGATCCCGCTGGCCTGCAGGCGATGTGGTTGGAGACACAGGGGAGCTGCCTCACAGGGGGCCCCAGGTGGGGGCGCCCGGGCTGGGAGCCAAGGATCCAGGCAGAAAGGCAGGCGCTGCTGGCCCCAGCTGCGAGACTTCGGGCGTGCGGCTCACCTTTTCTGAGCGGTGCGGTTCGGTAAGGCCACGCCCCCGTGTTGACTTGTCATGAAGGATAAATGGTGCTACACCTGGAATGGATTTCCATCTTCAGGGTGCTTTTAGAAATAACTGCTGGCTCTCTTCCTGGAGCTGGTGCTCGGGGCTGAATCCAGCCATAAGCTGGTGCTGCACGCGTGTGTGCACCCGAGATAGTCGGGACACCTGCACGGCCTCTTGTTGGCCCCGCGTGGAACCCCGTGGTAGAACACACACCGGGAGAGAGACTTCATGGCATGCCAGAGCCACCTCTCCTCCCCTCAGTGAGCAGGGGAGAGAGCCGATACCGAAGCCCCGGAGGTAATGTGTGGGCATCGCAGGCGAGTGTGGGATGTGCCCGCATCAGTCGCCTGCTCGCGTCACGTGCCTCTGAAGCGTCCCCTGTGCAGTCCCGAGAACTCTGAGTAGCGGCCTTTGTTTTGATGGACACTAAGTCTCAATAGGACGACAGGGTTAGGACAACCACGGAGTTACCACAGGTGCTGGAGATGGCACCACCACAAAGGGCATGAGACAGCCCTGGCATGAGCAAGGAGCCAGACACGGAGTTAGGAGACCGGTCCTGGCTGGCCCTGGCTGGGTCCCCAGGCTTTGCTTGCCTACAGCTGTGTTTCCCTGACAAGGTAAATTGCCCTCTCTGGACTTCAGAAGTCGTATCTGTGAAATGAACCAGGTGAACACTACATTCCCGTCCAGTCCTATAGGGCAGAAAATAACAACAACAATAATAATAACCAACACTTCTAAGTATCTGCCACTCACCTGGCACAGCCTACACCCAGCCACCTTGAAGAGGCTATAATTTGATGATTCCATCACACACAGCAAGTGAGGGTCAGGACTATGCAGAAGAGCATGGAGTCAGAGAGACGTGGATTGAAAGCTCAGCTCTGTTATTACCGGCAGTGTGACTTTAAGTAAGCCCCGGTCTTTTCATCTGTGAAATGGGTCTAGTAATATAATAAGCATATAAGCCTACTCCCACTCTCTCTTTTATACATTATAAATTTCTTATTTAAATTCCATCTAGGCTACTTTCTTCTTTTTGTGGAGGAATAATCTAGGCCTAGAAAGGTGAGTGAAGTAATTTCATTTTATATCATGCAATTAGTGAGAGGCGGGGATGCCACTTAGGCCTCCAGACTGATGCTGAGCCATGAGCTTGAGGCATATTAAAAAAAAAAAAAAAAAAAAAAAAACTACACAGCTCTGAAAAGGACAGCACAGCTTGGGCATATGTAAATGACCCCAGTGCGGTGATGAACCATATTCACGAGATCGTCCCCAGGAATGGCCTTCTGCCCCCACTCCACGTCCTCCTCCCTGCCATGCCATTTACCTGGGGGGCAGAGTGGCACTCTGAGTGGTTCTTTGTTGTTCTCCTGCCCAGACACAGAACCAGAGAGGATAGATCTGGCCTCCACCGGATAGGAGAACCGGTATCAGGGCCACAAAGGAGAATGCCCAGGGGTGCAGCTGCCCACTGCTGGGGACACTGCGGGCACCTCTGTGTGCAACTAACATAGTTCAAGTTCATCCTGGGTCCTGCGAAACACGTGTAAGGGTGAGTCTCCAGGAGGGTGCAGCCCTTCCTCGCGGCTTTTTAGCCGGAATTCGAAGACTTCTATCCCAGAGGGTGAAGAAGTCTTTTATGGGTTGAAAATGATGGGGTTTTGCACGCATGTGTCAGCACTAGTGCTGCTAGTCCTAAGAACTGAAGCCAAAACATTAGCCAACACGATGGAAGGACATGCTACCTTTCCCAAGGACCTGCCGGGGGGATCGACAACGTGTCTCTTGGGAAAGCTCTTCTTCAGGGTAGCCACTCGTCCAAGGGGCTCCAGCCTCCCAAGGAGCTGTGTGTTCATGCAAGGGCTCCTTGATCATTCGGGCAAGGGGATCAGGGCTACTACAGAGTTATCGCAGGAGCCAACAGCAGCAGAAGAATGAAATAGGCCATCGAGCAAGCCACAGTGCCGTGGGATGAGCTGAAGCTGGCGTATCTGTCCGGGTCTCCTCTTTCCCATTCCTCATTCATGTGCAAGATCAGGGCTCCCAGGCGCATGCGCACAGCAACACCTAGGCCTGTCTGCGCCAGTCTGCCATCGGTTTGACAGAGACCGGGGACTGGGGGAGGCCGTCTCCCCCGGCGCTGCCTGGAGGCATCTGAGAAAGCAGGAAGCCCTCCTGAGCCATGGAGAGGCACTCACAAGTCTTGGGGGTCTTGCCTTAGCCCTGCTCACCTGCCATGAGCTGCCTGCTTGGCACAATCCACCGCTGGGGCTATGTTTGTAGAATGTTTGCTTGAAAAGCACATTTGCCAGCTCTTCATAGATCAGTTACAAAACAGAAACTCTTCCTCACTGCTAGGGAGAAGTGTAAAACTGGGGGGAGAAAGAAAAAAAAAGTCCTGCCTGTAATTGAAGGCAGGTTGGGAGACGTCTGCGCTTTGAAATGCTCCTTCTTGTGAAATGTTTATGAAACACTTTCCACAAACGAGTTATGCAACCAGGACAACAGCTTTGATCATTTTCATCACCAGTGATATATTCATTAGTGTTGGACTGTCTCCCCTCACCACCACCACCGAGGGCCATGTGAAAGTGTCATGGGGAAGGGGCCACCCCATCCCGTGACCCCGAAACAGGTGGTCGTCAAGGAGGCCAAGGTCTAGTGTCCCCCCCCATGCCCCTGTCCCCTGGACATCTGTGGTTTTGTTTGGTGGCCAGCACCAGGAGAGAGGTCAGGGAGTTGCCGTCTCTTTGCCCCTTGGTGGGGGTCTCGCTGTGCAACTTCATAGCCGTCTCCAAGGTGCTCTGGGCTTCTGTGAACTGGGATGATGAACACTTGTCCTCACACCTCCCAGCTGGGACAGAAGGCCAAGGGAGGGAAGTCTAAAGGGCTTCCACCTTTGCGGGAGGGGCGCCGTCCTCCCAGCGTGAGCTGCTGCTTTCTAACGTAAGTGATGTCAAGGAGTTCACTGGGATTAGAAAAGATAATCACCCATGATACCTTTTTACCTCCCTGGTCACTGCCCAAGACTCCGTGTGATACTTTTGCACAGTGCTGTGGGTGGAGAGGATCCTAAACCAACAAACCTGGTCCGAGGAGTGGACGGGATGCTCCCGGCTCTGGCTGGCAGAGCCTGCAATGGCGGCCCCTGTCCCCAGGGATTGGCCGTCCCTAGTGCAGCCTGGGGAAACATTCCACTTGCGTGAGAAGGAGCTCCAAAGAGACCCTGGAGACGATCTTCAGGGTTCCAGGCAGGCTGTGACTTTGGTTGGATTTTCACGAGCACGGAAGAGATTGGGTTTTCGTCCAATTTGCCTGCGGTTCTTGCCTTAGAAGTCAATGGGATCCAACAGAAGCCTTTATCTCATCTCCCAGATCCACAGCCAACACCCAGTTGCCTGGAAAGCTTCCAGCCTTCTCCACACAACAGCTGTGCAAAAGGATTTTGTTTTTGCATTGAAAAGGGGCTTTATTTCTGAGCTTCTTAGCCCCCCCCCAAGAGGGTCTGAGAAGGATGCTGGGGGCGGGGGGAAGCTCTCCGCAGATCTGCTCCCCACCCAGCCCTGCCCTGAGACCGATCGAAGCTGAGACTTTCATATCCTCGTGAACTCAAAAAAGCAGCCTCCTCACTGCAGATGCGTCTGCTGCATCTGCTCCCAGGTCGTCCTCTTCCTGTCCGAGCCTCGCACCTAGGAGGTGATGAATTCTGAAGCCCAAGAGAGGGGCAGGTGGGCGGAGCTCAGAAGGAGATGAGGAAGATGAGATGCAGAGCTGGGGAAGCCCCAGACCCACGCCCAGAGCAGAGCGTTTCGTGTTTAGAACTGGGAGGGCAAGAGAGCCCCCCAACAGCTGGGAGGCCAATCGATCCCGGAAGCAGATGAAAGGGTGAATTTTCTTTTATGGTGGCGCTGGTTTCTGAAATTAAGTGTTGCAGGCAGACCTGGCACGGATTCTAACAGATAGCACCCAGGTTGGAGGCAGAGCACATGTTTTCGAGCTCTGTCATAGCTGCACCTCCTTATCTGCCCAGAGAGCATAATGAGTCTGTAAAGGAACCCGGCCACTTGCCTCTGAGCTGGAGCCTGGCCAAGCTGCCCGAGGTGGCTCCGCCAGGAGGATTTCACCTTGGCTTCCAGGTTCCCCTCCCCCACCCCCTCCCTGCCTCCATGCTGCCTGCCCTCTCTGGGGTAGGGGCTGCCCTGGGGCCCAAAGGGGAGTGGAGTTTGGAGGTGGGAGATGGGAGGCTGGCTCAGGGAAATCCCCTCTCAGCGCAAAATTGCACGTTGTTACTGTTGTTAAATAAGTGGTTTATCATCTGTCGTTTTTACAAGCTGCTAACAATGTTTCCCCAGAATTTATGGTGTGAAAATTCTAATTTCTTTTTTAAATTTTTTTAAAGATTTGTTTATTTATTTGGAAGGCAGAGATATAGAGAGAGAGGGAAAGAGAGAGAGACAGAGACAGAGAGACAGAGAGAGAGATCTGCCATTCATTTGTCCCCAAATGACCACAATGGCCAGGGCTGGGCCAGGCACTTCTAGGTCTCCCATGGGAGTGCCGGGGCTCAGGCACTTGGACCATCTTTCACTTCTGTCCCAGGCCATTAGCAGGGAGCCAGATCCAAAGTGGCGCAGCTGGGATTTAAACTGGCAACTATATGGGATGCCAATGTCACAGCTGGAAGTTTTACCCATTAAGCCACAGCAACAAAAACGCTGATTTCTAAGGGCAGAACTAGAAGGCTACCCCCAAAACATTCTTGAAAATGGAATTCAAAGAGAGAGAAGGTGCATTTTCCATGTAACATTTTATTTATTTATCTGAGGAGCAGAGTGACAGAGAGAGGGAGATGGAAGAAAGAGGTCTTCCATCCGCAGATTCACTCCCCAGATGGCACAACAGCCGGGGCTGGCCAAGCTGCAGTCACGAATGAGGAACTCAATCCAGGTCTCCCAGGCTGGTGGCCAGGACCAAAGTCCTTGAGCCATCACCTGCTGCTTCCCAGGGTGTGAATTAGCAGGAACCGGAATTGGGAGTGGAGCTGGGACTCGAACTCAGGGACTCTGCTATTGGAAGCAGTCAACTCAAGCTGCGTCAGCTTCTGAACCCACCCCTTTCATGAGCCGTCTGAAGGCCCCGTAAGACACCAGAGCTTCTTTGATAGTGGTGCCAGGCATGGAGCAGCAGAGCAGGAGGGGTCTGGGTGGGGAAGGAGGGCTCTGGAGACAACTCCTGGGACACTGTGCCTTTCAAGTCCTCAGACAGTTTGACTCTCTGTGTCCACAACGCTCTTTTCGCATCTTTCCCTTCCTCCTCTTTGCTTCCATAAAGTTCTCATTAAGAGACAGGAGTGGTTTGTTAAAACTGTCCCTGAGGGGTGGGTGCTATGGCATAGTAGGTAATGCCGCTGCCTGCAATGCCGGCATCCCATATGGGCGTGGTTCAAGTCCTGGCTGCTCCACTTCTGATCCAGCTCTCTGCTATGGTCTGGGAAAGCAGTAGAAGATGGCACAAGTGGCCAGCGCTGCAGCTCAACAGGCTAATCCTCCGCCTGCGGCGCCGGCACACCGGGTTCTAGTCCTGGTCGGGGCACATAATTCTGTCCCGGTTGCCCCTCTTCCAGGCCAGCTCTCTGCTGTGGCCAGGGAGTGCAGTGGAGGATGGCCCAAGTGCTTGGGCCCTGCACCCCATGGGAGACCAGGAGAAGCACCTGGCTCCTGCCTTCAGATCAGCATGGTGCGCCGGCCGCAGCACGCCAGCCACGGTGGCCATTGGAGGGTGAACCAACGGCAAAGGAAGACCTTTCTCTCTGTCTCTCTCTCTCTCTCTCACTGTCCACTCTGTCTGTCAAAAGACAAACAAACAAACAAAAAAAGATGGCACAAGTGCTTGGGTCCCTGCACCTGTGTGGGAGACCTGGAAGAAGCTCCTGGCTCCTGGCTTCGGATTGGCCCAGCTCCGGCCATTGGGGAATGAACCAGCAGATGGAAGTCTCTCTCTCTCTCTCTGCCTCTGCCTCTCCGTAACTATCTTTCAAATAAATAAATCTTAAAAAAAAAAAAAAAAAAGACTGTCTCCGAAAGAGCCAACTTCCTCCCAATCTCCCGGCAACCAGCATCGCCCGGCGTTACCTGGGCTTGCTTTATCTGAGAGCTCTGCAGCAGCCTGGACCAGCCAGGTCTCCCAAATGCACCAGTGACTTAAAGGGAAGCCGGCGCCGTGGCTCACTTGGCTAATCCGCTGCCTGCGGTGCCGGCACCCTGGGTTCTAGTCCCAGTTGGGGTGCCGGATTATATCCCGGTTGCTCCTCTTCCAGTCCAGCTCTCTGCTGTGGCCCAGGAGGACAATGGAGGATGGCCCAAGTGCTTGTGCCCTGCACCCGCATGGGAGACCAGGAGAAGCACCTGGCTCCTGCCTTTGGATCGGCACAGCGCCGACCGTAGCAGCCATTTGGGGAGCGAACCAACGGAAGGAAGAACTTTCTGTCTCTCTCTCTCTCTCTCACTGTCTAACTCTGCCTATCAAAAAAAAAAAAAAAAAAAAAAGAAAGAAAGAAAAAGAACAAAGGACTGAAAGGCAGAAAACCCACACAGATCATACAGCGGGTGCAGAAGCCGAGAGTCACTGAGCCCGAGGGACCGCTCCAGATGCCGGAGGCAGAGGCTGGAAGCCAAGCAGCAGAGCCCCTGAGCAGTGCAGTCCTCACTTTGCCTTGTTTAGAGCGGGAGCTGGGCTTTGTTTACGTCTCTTCTTCAGTCGTCCTTCCCCTGGCTCCAGATAGGAGCAGAGCACCACACTAGCACCTTGCTTCCTTCCCCTGTCCCAAATGTCACTCCGTAGGGGCTGCCTAATTGTCCACCTAAGTTCTGATCCACAGGGATGAAGCACAAGTACAGTTGTTAGTTGTTATTTATTTATATGAAAGGCAGAGTTAGAGAGAGAGAGAGAGAAAATCTTCCATCCTCTGGTTCACTCCCCAAATAATTGCAATGGTCCGAGCTGGGCTAATCCAAAACCAGGAGCCAGGAGCTTCTTCCTGGTCTCCCATGTGGGTGCAGGGGCCCGAGCACTTGGGCCATCTTCTGCTGCTTTCCCAGGCACGTTAGCAAGGAGCTGGATAGGAAATGAAGCAGCCAGGACTCGAATTGGTACCCCTATGGGATGCCAGCACTGCAGGCGGTGGCTTAACCCGCTATGCCAGAGCACTGGCCCCTAGTCTGAAACTTTTAACTGGGTTTCTCTAATATAGACAGCAGAGATTCAGGATGTTAGTACTATCTACAGTGTAGACCAAGAAAGTGGTTTAAGCCAGACTCTTTACAGCAAGAGTTCCTGTCTCAGAAGGGAACAAGCAGATGTCCCATCAGAGGCTTCCCCAGTGTCTTTTAAGGTGTGGTCTGGAGCCTCTGCTCCCATGGACTTCCTAAAAAGCTGCAGGAGGGTAGTCATCCTTGGGGTGGGAGGAGGGGTGGGCACAAGTAGAACTTCCTGCCCCGCCCTGGGACACCTGGGAAGCCCATGAGTGGGTGGCTTGAGCTGCCACTGGGGGGTGGTAGAGACTGGAGAGCGTGGAAACCCCCACAGGCCCCTGGGGCTGCAAGTGCAGCCGTGGCTGTGGGGCAGACATGCTCTGGCCTGCAGGGAGCCAGGCAAACACCGCCACCAAAGCCACCGGGGCCAAGAGGCTCCTGCAGAGGCGGCTTAGCACAGAGGGTGAGCAGGGGTGGAGAGCAAGGAGCAACGGAGACAAAGAGTCCTTGGATCCGGGCTTCCCGGACCTTGTGTTGTTGTGGATGGGATTCCATGCAGAAAAGTGAAAAACAGGGGCAACGTTTCGGCCTAACGGTTGCCACCGGTTTGGATCGCCTAGGTTGGATCCCGGGCTCTGGCTCCTGACTCCAGCTTCCTGCTAATGCAGATCCTGGGAGGCGGTGGTGCGGCTCCAGAAGTTGGGTCCCTGCCGCCCACAAGAGGCCCGGATTGAGTTCCTGGCTCCCCGCTTCAGTCCAGGCCCACCTCAGCTGTTGCTGGGACTTGGAGAGTGAAACAGTGCACTCTCTCTGTCTCTCTCTGTCTTGCTGCCTTTCAATAGATAAACAAATTGTGGGCATTTGGGGAGTAAACCAGTGGGTGAGAACTCTCTCTGTCTCTCTCTGTCTTGCTGCCTTTCAATAGATAGACAAATTGTGGGCATTTGGGGAGTAAACCAGTGGGTGAGAACTCTCTCTGTCTCTCTCTCTCTCTCCCCTTATACACACACACACACACACACACACACACACACACACACAGAGTCTTTCTGTGTCTGTCTCTGTCTATGTGTCTTGCGGCCTCTGAAAGAAATAAGTACAAATTTTAAAAAAGAAGAAAATGAAGATCAGAATGGGTGGAGTTCTGGGCTGAGGAGTTTTAAAACTCCCATGGAGGGGACACAGTGCTGTGGCTCAGCAAGTTACGCTGCCACTGTGACACTGGTGTCTCACACTGGAGCGCTGGTCGGATTCCAGCGGCTCCATTCCCAATCCAGCTCCCTGCTACTGTACCTGGGCAGGCAGTGGAGGATGGCCCGGGTACTTGGGCCCCTGCCACCATGTAGGAGACCCAGATGGATTTCCTGGCTCCTGGCTTTAGCCTAATCCAGACCTTGCTGTTGCAGGCATTTGGCGAATGAGCCAGTGAATGGAAGGTCTCTGTTTCTCTCTTTCTTTCTCCTCTCTGCTGCTCTGCCTTTCAAATAAAATAAGTAGATAAATATTTAAAAAATACAAATACCATTTAGCATCATCATCATTTCATAGAAGAAATGCTAACTTCTGCTTCCCCTAGGAGAAAAATAAATCATCTCTGAACTTTAAAGAATTTAGTTGCCAAGCATTATTTTTAAAGTCACAGAAGTTTCTTTGTTTCCCTCATTTCCATGTGGAACGGCCTAAACCACACTAGGTCCTGGCACAGCCCAAGCGTGGCGCTCGGGAACCGTCAGCCCAAGTAGACCCCCGGCTTGCAGAGGGGTCCTCCAGGTGCCACCCCCACAATGTCCCTGACCAGCCGCCCTGGGCAAAGGGCACACAGGCGCAGGGAAATCCAGCGGCAGCCCAGTGGGCAGGGGGCTAGCACTTGCCTCGCCAGCCACCATCTTTGGCACGTCTGCACTTCTGTCTGCCTGAGAGTCCACCCTCTCCTCCTGCCTCCCCCTGCAGATTAAAACGGAGGACCTCAGTGACTCCCTGCAGCAGACCCTCTCGCACCGGCCATGCCACCTGAGTCAAGGACCTGCCATGATGTCTGGAAACCAAATGTCTGGGGTAAGCCCCAAGGCCAGGAACCCCGCTGAGCTGGGGGTGGGGGGGTGGAGTTTGGGGAGATCTGAGGGTGGAGTGGGGTTCCAAAGCACACCTCTTAAAGACGAGGCGCAGAGCGGGGTGTAAAGCAGCCACTCTTGCCAAAGCGAGGGACCTCGCGCGGGGCGGCAGGTGTCCGCCAGCCACATTCCAGGAAAATGCTTGATGGAGTTCCCAGTGGGCCTGCTCTGCCTCCCCCCAGGGCTGCACATGGAAGCCTGAGCAGCGGGGGAGATGGCAGCGTGCTGACACAGTGACAGCAAAGCCTCCACTCCAGCACGCCAGCATGTGTGGCCCCCTCCCAGAAGCCACACTGCGGAAGCAGGAGCCCCTCCTTTCCCAAATGCTTCCCCCCAGGCCTGTGATCCGTCCTGCTCCTGCCCCTCCTCCCTCAGCAGGAGTCCCCACATCATCTCCCTGGACACAGAACTAAGCCCTGGGGTCTGCATGGCAGATGACTCCCCGCCCCCACCCAAGTATGGGGGTCACTATTCGTGATATTCCCATGACCTGAGCTAGAGGGAGAAACACGGAGGAAACGGGCTTTCTGTTTCGTCAGCCTGGTTGGATGAAGGACTGACAGCTTGCCCTGCCCCATAACTCCCGCCCCAGTACCCTCCAGGAAAAGATTCAGGCATGGAAAGTGACCAAAGCGTGGCTTTTAGCACCAACAAGTGGCATGTGATTTTTTTTTTTAGAGGACAATTGAGAGTGCCAACCATTTCTAGGATAAACTTTTGAGCCATGGGTAATAGCCAGTCTCGGCCCTCAGGGCATTTACAGTCTAGATGGGAGACAGGACTGCCACGCTCCAATTAACCTGTGCAGCCAGAGTTAAGTAACAGTATGTTGCAATGACCTCTGGGCTGAGGCGGAGCTGTAAGGACAGCAGAGCTAATGGAGTAGCTCCTAGAGACACTAGGGACCCCGCACAGGCTCTCCCTGCCCGGAGACCCTCGGGACAGATGGGTGGCAGGCAGGTGCATCAGTGTCCCCAGCTTACAAACTGTTGTGACGTGTGCCCATCTCCCCTTGTGCAGGACATGACTTCCCTCCACCCGCTCCAGCAGCTCGTGCTGGTTCCCGGCCACCTGCAGTCTGTGTCCCAGTTCCTGCTTTCTCAGACCCAGCCTGGGCAGCAAGGTAAGGAGCCTGGCAGGTCCATGGAACCCAGAGCCAGTGAAGGGCAGCTGCTGCTCGCTGGGTGAGCAGAGAGCAGGGAAGGGAGAGTCGCCCACCCCTCTGGTGTGAAGGCTCCTGCTCAGTTGCCCCACCCGCCCCATCTCACAGAGTTGAGACGAAGTGGTGGTGGGCAGGACAAGGAAGCAGAAGCCCCTGGGGCATGTGGTACAGACAAGTCCCTCTCCTGCTCCCGGCTCAAACCTGGTCTTTCTGGAAGCCTGCCTGGGAGTCTGTTGCATTAGAGCAGCAGTGCCACCTACAGGCTGCAGAAAGAGTTGCAAGTTTTCTGTTGCTGGGAAGTGACACCCTGGCCAGGAGCAAGCAGATTCAACCATTCCTAAGAGTAGGTAACTTTTCTCGGGCATCATGAGCCAGGAGCTCTGCTGAGTGGATTTCAGCTTCCTCTTCATGATAACTTTGTACGGTAGGTACTCATAGGAGTAGGATGCCTCTGGTGGCCTGGAAGTTCCAGAACACCGGGCCAGCATTGCGGCACAGAGAGCTAAGCTACCACCTGCAATGCCAGAATCCCACATCAGAGCATCAGTTCAAGTCCCAGCTGCTCCAACTTCCGATCCAGCTCCCTGCTAATGTGCCGGGGAAGGCAGCTGGGCGTGGCCTAAGTGCTTGAGCCCCTGCCACCTACATGGGAGACACGGACAGAATTCTGGGCTCCTGGCTTCAGCCTGAACCAGCCCTGGCTGTTGTGGCCATAGGGGAAGGGAACCAGCGGATAGGAGCTCCCTCCTCCCCCTCTGCAACTTTCTCTCTTTAATAAATAAAGGAATCTCTAAAAAACAAAGTTCCAGAGCATTCTAAATGATGCTATACTCTTGGCCAGCACCCTAGATGCCTCTCCCACTCCCATCCCTGCCGACTAGGGCCAAGAGAGAAGGAGGAGGCATAAAGCCCTGTGTGCTACAGATCCCAAGTGGAGGCTTGGGGAATCCAGAGTCCAGGCCGAGCGGGCCTCGGCCCCCGCCCTGCCCTTGCTGGCACACAGTCCCTGGCCTTAGTCTCCAGGACGCTCAGACTAGCAGCATGAGGGCATCCTCCGATCTCTAAGATTTGCTTTGGCCGAACAATACGCTGCACGCCCTGGACGAAGAAAGGGAAGGTAGCAGTCCGCACAGTTTGCTTTCAGAAGGCTAGAGAATGGTGCGAAAATGGCCCAGCCGTATAACCAGTGAGGTTGTGTCGGACACAAGGGGTGAAGAAAGGGAAGTTCAAAATCTGGAGTCGGCAGGGGGGCCAGGACCTGTTGGCTGGTGCTGGAGGAAATCCCTTGATTGTGTCTCTGCCCTGGGACTGTACCAGTGGCAGCTGACACTCAGTGGGACAGAGTGGGGAGAAATGGAGTCAGAAAAACTCATTGGTTAAAAAAAAAAATCACTTCCTAGCTGTATGTCCTTGGGAAACTTTTTCTAATCTCTCTGGTCTTCTTCTATAAAAATGGATAATCATAAAACTCTACCTTGTAAAGTTATTCAGTGTTACTTGAAGCAATGCACGTAAAAAGGCTTAGTCCATCTCAAAATGCAATACAAATATTAGAATTGCTCTTAGTTCTCAAGCCTCTGGATTCCAAGTTCCTTCTGGGAGCTTTCTTGCATATTTATTTTATTGTATTTTTAATATTTATTTATGAGGCTGGCATTGTGGTATAGCCAGTAAAGCCGCCAAAGCCACCGCCCATGACACTAGCATCCAATAAGGGTGTCCATTTGAGTCCCGGCTGCTCCCTTCCTATCAGCTCCCTACTAATGCACCTGGGAAAGCAGCGAAAGATGGCCCAAGTGCTTGGGTCCCTGCACCCACATTGGGGGACCTGGAAGAGGAGCTCCTGGCTCCTGGCTTTGGTCTGGCCCAGCTCTGGCTATTGCGGCCGTTTGCGGAGTGAACCACTGGATGGAAGATTCTCTCTATCTGTCTCTCCTTCCCTCTGTCACTCTGCCTTTTGAATAAATTCGTAAATAAATCTTTTTTTAAAAGATTTATTTATTTTATTTGAAACGCAGAGTTACAGGGGGGGAGGGAGGCAGAGAGAGAGCGAAAGATCTTCCATCTGCTGGTCCACTCCCCAGATGGCTGTTAATAGCTAGAGCTGGAAATTTACCAGCTCACTCACATTAGTAGCAGGGACCCAAGTACTTAGGCCATCATTAGCAGGTGCATCAGCAGGAAGTTGGATCAGAAGCAGAGCAGCAGCCAGGACTTGAGGCTGCGCTGTGATACAGGGTGGCCGGCCTCTCACTGTAGCTTAACTCACTGTGCCACAATGCCTATCCCTGCCTGGTTGTTTTATTTTATTTTTAAAGATTTCTTTTATTCATTTGAAAGACAAAGTTAGAGAGAGAGAGAGAGAGAGAGAGAGAGAGAAAGAAAGAAAGAAAGAAAGAAAGAAAGAAAGAAAGAAAGAAAGAAAGAAAGAAATCTTTTATCTGCTTGTTCACTCCCCAGATGGCTACAATGGCCAGGGCTAGGCCAGACCAAAGCCAGGAGCCAGGAGCTTCTTCCAGGTCTCTACGTGGGTGCAGAAGCCCAAGCACCCGGACCATCTTCCTCTGCTTTCCCAGACACATCAGCAGGGAGCTGGATCAGTAGTGGAGCAGGCGGGACTCGAACCAGCACCCCATATGGGCAGGCGGTGGCTTTACCCACTGTGCCATAAAGCCAGTCCCTTGCCTGTTTATTATAATGAAAACCAATCAAGCTCTGACTCTTTGAGTCTGAAGGGTACAAAGGTTATCATCAACAGGTGCCTTATGTCAGTGACCCAAACAGCCTGGGGGCCACAGAGACTCCCAGGGGCTTCTCTGTGCTGAGTGGCTGGGGTGTCTCGCCCTACTGTCTGCCTCGGTATTCGGCTGGCCCCACTCCTGCTATGAGAGTGAGGTCCTGGCTAAGGCCCTCTGAAAGGGGAGGCCACTTGTCATGGCCACCATGATGGTTTTCCTGGGGAGGGAAGGAGCTGGTGCCCAAGTAGTGCAGCACCAGGTGTAATGTGCCCCGCCCAGTCCTGGTCACCCTCTCCCTCAGTTCTTTGCCCGCAGGAATAAAATGTCCTCTCCGGTCTGTGGGGCTGTGCGGCCCCACCTGCTCGGCCTGATGTCCTTGCAAACTCAGCGGGGCCTCTGCAGCCGCGTCCCCTGCAGGAGCACCTGCACCCCTCCTTTCCCCTCTGTCCCGGAGTCGCTGCAGCCCTCCTCATCAGATGCCGAGCAGACTTGACCCTCCCCAGCCTTTGGGCCTCTCCAGGCCACGGGCAAGCAGCAGGACTGGTTTGGGAATGGCTGTTTACGTGTCTGTTTAGCCCTGCGTCAGTTTTGCCTCCACCTGTGTGTGGCAATGCCTGGCCGTGCCCGAGGGGGCCTCTCTGCAGGGCCAGGATGGGGCAGGGGGAGGGGGGAGGGCTGTTATCGCGATGCCAGGGGTGCTGAGCGGATCTTTCACAGGCCTGGATTTTATTCACTGTCCCTTTGTCCCTCCTCTTTCATGCAGGTCTGCAGCCAAATCTTCTCCCCTTTCCACAGCAACAAAGCAGCCTCCTCCTCCCGCCGCAGACTGGGCCTGGCCTTGCATCCCAGGTAAACAGCCGCACCCCTACCCCCACGGCTCGGGCCTCTAGCACTGTCCCTGCTCTGGCTACAGTTAAGCTCCCTGGTTTTTCCAGGGCTCTAGCCCCTCTGGGAAGAGGTAATGGCAAGGAATTGTTCCAGTTGGCATGTGGGAGGGGGATCCAAGTGACAAGTGGGGTAAACGGGAGCCCAGAGAGTCCAACTTGCAGGCTCTCAGCTCCCGTCCCCAGCAGACCCAAGCCTCACCCCTCGGGAACCAGGGCTCGGCCAGCTTCCCTGGGATGCATAGACGCTCTCAAGCCCCAGAGGGCCTGATCACCACAGGCACCATGTCTCAGACAGCACACACAGTGCCTCCCACCCGGGGTCTCCATTCCAGGGAGGCCAAAGAAGACAGCAGTCCCTCTTATCTCAAGACCCCCCAGGATATGGGTTTGGTTCCCCTTGCTCAGAAAATAAGCAGATCTCCTGTGTGGACCAGGCTCATGCCAGTTTAGGGGGCCATGGATGACCCAGAGTAACCAACAGCTCATTCTGTGCTCAGTGTAGTACCTAAGCATTGCTAAAGGACACACCCACCAGCCACCGCAGCAGGACGCACCGGACCATGTAAGGAGAGAAAAGGGGTGGCGGCTGGATTCCGGGAACTCTCCACCTACTTCCCAGAAAGAAACATGAACATTCCTCCCCGTTATTAATTAGAATGTACCTGCCCTTTCATTAAAGGACCCATAGAATGTTAAACACAGCTCAGAGCCAGGGCCACTCCCCGCCAAGTGTGCCCCACTGTGGGGAGTGTGTGTGCTGTTCACTCTTCTCCCACTCACTCCTGAATTCCTTCTGGAAGCAACGTCAAGGCCCCAGGCACCGTGACACGTGTGTGGTCTGCACAGCTGCTGGACAGCTTAGCCGCCCCTCCCTTCTGCGTCCAGGGGCCCCTGTGCAACAAGGAACATTGCACGGCTCCGCGATGGCACTGCCCACATGGATGCCCGGGATGGTCGGGAACGACCGCAGTGACCAGAGCGCCCGAGCCCCAGGCCAAGATCCCGCAGCTCAGTGAGAGCCCTGGCCTTCCAGCCCGAAGAAGACACCTGGCAGGGCAATGGCGCCACCTCGTGGTTGGAAGAAAGTGGCACACCGCTCTTCCCCGGAACCTCAGAATCACAGACTTACAGCCGCAAGAGACCCTAGAGAGTGTTCAAGATCAGCTCTCGCGTCTTAGAATATCCAAGCATGGAGACGCTGGGGCCACGAAGCTGTTTAGAGGACTGAGATGATCCTGGGGGAGGGTAATGAAGGAGGGGGTGAGCGAGGAAAGTCACATCGGTGCCATTTGACGCCAGACTGTGTGTGAAGGCAGGGGGAGGAGGTCTAGCAGAGACCTCAGTGAGTATCCGCCAACGGAAAGAGGCAGGTGGAGAGGTGGGCTCAAGGAAGCCTGGCTTCGTCCTGAGGGTCTGGTCTATACCACCCCCGCCTCCCCAGACAGGAGAGAATTTGTGATGCTTTGAAACCATTCTGTTCTCAAGGACGCTGCGTCAGAGAAGAGCATCCACACTGTCTCCCTTGTCCTACCTTCTTCATCATAAGGACGCCCATCTACATGGCAAGCCTGAACGTCTCAGAAGACAGCAGTTAACTCCCCTCCAGCAGAAGAGCAGCCTGGGAAGGAGTGGGAAGCTGGAGTTCGCTCCAGTTCCCCACGTGGGCAGTGACCTCTGCCCTGGACCCAGGGCCTGGCCCCCAAGGCCTGGATTCCACTCCATCCCCAATGCAATGATAGATGCCTTCACTCCTGCCCCCCAGATGGGTACCACAAGGTTCTAGGGTTAAAGGCACATGTTCTTATGCAAATAAGCTAAAGAAAGACTGTCTCCAGGCAACCACAATGGAGAGCAAGGTGCACGCAAATGCGATTAATGAAGATGTCCTTGATGAAGAGCAAAAAGTCCTTTGAAGGGCAGCAGTGGTGCTGGGAGTGAGGTAACCAAGCTGGCACTCAGAGGCCAGCGGAACTCCACGGGGGTTCCCTCACTGAGTTCTCATCACCTCCAGTTAGGGCCTGATGGCCACCTCGGGCTTCCACATGCAAAAGGACCGGTGAGGCCAACAGTGTTCTCCTGGCCCCACTCTGAGATTTGTTACTGGAATCTTTGTCAACAACCCTGTTAGCGCCTTTTATGGAGGGAAACCGAAAGGAGGAAGTAACCTGGTGAGTGCCAGACTAAAACCCAGCCAGGCCACCTCCCGCCTGGCACCCCTGCTGTTTCTGCCCCACATGGCCCACAGAAACCCAGTTTCTACTCGCACGCCACTGAGCAGTCTGGCCTCCAGTGGCCCAGGGCTCCGCCATCCTGAGTGGCCCGTTAGTGAGGCCTGCCCAGCAGGGCTGTTGACCCATTGCTGACTCCCTGCGGATCTGCTCGTCTTGTCTCCCCTACCAGGCTGTTGGGCGCCCCGGGCTGCCAGGCTCCTCCTTAGAACCCCACCTGGAAGCCTCCCAGCACCTCCCAGTGCCCAAGCACCTGCCCAACTCTGCGGGGCCCGACGAGCCCAGTGACCTGGAGGAACTGGAGAGGTTCGCCAAGACCTTCAAGCAAAGGCGCATTAAGCTGGGCTTCACACAGGTTTGGCTTTTGGGGGGAAGGAGATGGAGGGCAGTGAGCTGGGTGAGCGAGGGGAGGCAGCGCCTCCCAAGGGCAGGTGTCAAGAGCAAGCAAGGCTCCATGGGTTTGGGACAAGCCCATCGTGTCTCTGATTAGGCGGGGACGTGAGGAAGTTGCTGGTGGAGGGAGAGGAATGGGAACCAGGCAAGGAGGATCTGGCCCCCTGAGAGTCTAGGGATGCGATGAACCAGCACTCCACCCACAAGGGAAAAGGGGCGATGGGCAGGTACCTGAAGATTCTGGGTGTGTTGTGAATGACAGGACGGTGAGGGGCCAGGGCAGAGGAGGGGAGCCTGTGTCTCACGCTCCTGCCTCTCCGTCCCCATGCACAGGGAGACGTGGGGTTGGCCATGGGAAAGCTGTACGGCAATGACTTCAGCCAGACGACCATCTCGCGCTTTGAGGCCCTCAATCTGAGCTTCAAGAACATGTGCAAGCTCAAGCCACTGCTGGAGAAGTGGCTGAATGACGCAGGTAGGCACGCATGGGACGCACAGGGACGCACGGGACGCACGGGGCCCTAAAGAGGATTCTGTGGGCAGGACCCAGGGACCTGTCTGTGCTGAGGTTATGAGGAGTCAACACGGGACACTCCTTTCTCCCCATTCTTGTGTCTAGAACCCACCAAGAGCTACGTCAGAGCAGACAGGAAGTGGAGGTGCAACTGTCAGCGCTGTGACCGAGAAAGCCCGTTGGGGGCCAGGCCTTAGGTCTGGGGCCATGACTCCTTGCCTTGTTCCAGTTCCTACCCCAGACTCTTCCAAGGCAGGCCTTAGGACAGCTGCCCTGAAGCGGAGTTTGGGTCTGGCCGGCACACACGCTTAGCCAGACTCCTGTCCAGAACAGGTCTATGTGAGGCAGGCTGGGCAGTGGGCCGTCCAGGGTCTCAGTGGGAAGGGGAGACTGCAGGCACAACACGAGGTCTTTACCTGCTTAGCTCTTGTGGGTTTGTTAGGTGGGGAGAGTCTTGCAGCAGGAGTGGGGTTGGCAGGAGGCTTCAGCCCCACTCGTGGTGGGAGACGTGCTAGGGGGTCAAGGAGGTAAACCAAGGGGCAAAGTTTGCAGCAAGGAGGCTGAGTTTGGTGCCTAGGACTGGCACGGGACAGAGCGTCTCAGCCTCCATTTATGCCCATTCAGGGCTGGCCAGTGCCTTGTAGGATAGCAGCCCTGGTCCCTACTCGGTAGCTACCAGCAGCACTGCCCCCAGTAGGTACCACCGAAAAGGCCTCCAGACACTGCCACAGAGCCCCTGGCTGAGAGCCACTGGCCTAGGTGAGAAGGAGGAGGCGGGCAGTCCCCAGGGCTGGGCTGTGGCCAGCGAATGCCTGTGGATTAGTGGTTGCTTAGGCGAGTGCTCTCAGGGCAGGGCGGGCGGCCAGGGCAGTGTGTCCAGACAGAGGCATAGGAGGAACCAGGAAACCACCCCCACCCCACCCTGTCGCAATAGGAGGACCCTAAGATGGGACTGAAGTAGGCGAAATGACCAGAAATTCTTTGGCTCCTTGGGAGAGGGCCTGGTAGGTCCCTGTTAGTGTGCCCCCCCCCCCCCGGATGCCCAAGGGCTGTCCCCTCTGTCGTCCGTCACAGGCTAAAGAGCCATCATCTGCACTGACAAGAAAGTGGCTCCAGCACCAACATTCTGCACGCAAAGCCGGGGTTTTTGGCTCAAAATGCCATTCACATTTTCCTCGGTATTCACATGCAGGCCTATTTGTAAAACACAGACTCCCGAGTGTTGCTTTTCGGAGCTCTGCTCGCACCCACTCACACCCACACATGCCGCCGATGCCTGGGCTTCCCTGGACCATGACCGCACACAGCGGAGACTCCACGGTGGGAGTCCCGGAGGAGCTTTGCCCAGAGCAACGAGGAGAAGCAGGACTCTCGGTCTGTTCTGGGTCCCCTGCTGGGGGAGGGGGCTGGTCCTGAGCTGCACAGCCCAGCGGGACCTCAGGGCCATCGAGACAGGGCCCCAACCGGCCCCTCATGGCCGCCTCTGAGCACCCATCGCTCCCTTGTCTCCCTACAGAGTCCTCCCCGTCAGACCCCTCGGTGAGCACGCCCAGCTCCTACCCCACTCTCAGCGAAGTCTTTGGGAGGAAGAGGAAGAAACGGACCAGCATTGAGACCAACATCCGCCTGACCCTGGAGAAGAGATTTCAAGATGTGAGCGGCTTTTGTGGGTGGGAGTGGGTGGGCCAGCCCACACAGGTGCACCTGCAGGCACGTGACGTGCCAGGGCCAGAGGACCGCACAGGCCCCCCAGCATACCAATTCTCTCCCCCCCGCCACAACCCCCTCGCTGCACCTTGCCCTGGGAAATGCAGACACCCTCCCTCTCCAGGCTCCAGGGGTGTGAATGGGAGACTGCCCTTCATCTGAGGTCCCAGGGACGTCTTCCCTTGCTGACCCTCCTTGTCCTGATGTCTATTAGGGGGCCATTGTCCCCCTCCCTGGGAGATCTAAAGCCTGGGGTTTAGACTTTCAGAAGAAGGTGGGTCTCTCTACCCAACTGAGGTGAATGGAGCAAAGCCCGGGGCATTGTGTATAAACTCTCTGTCCCCTACAAGGTACACTTTTTCTCTTTCAAATTATCAGTGTAGTGAATGCTCAGATCGGAAGAAGAAAGATGATTTTACCACCAAATGCCACCTGAATGCGTTTCCTTCTATTCTTTTTTGTCCATGCACATTTCAATACTTGTGAGCCTACTGTAGACCTACACGTCTTTGAACGTGTAACAAGAGCATATTCTGTGTTCTTTTAAAGATTTTTATTTATTTGAAAGTCAGAGTTACAGAGAGAGAAAAGGGGAGGGGGGGAGAGAGAGAGAGAGAGAGATCTTCCATCCTCTGGTTCACTCCCCAAATAGCCCTCAACGACTGGGACTGGGCCAGACCGAAGCCAGGAGCCTGGAGCTTCATCAGGTCTCCCAGGGTGCAGGGGCCCAAGCACTTGAGCCATCTTCTGCTATTTCCTCAGATGCATTAATAGTGAGGCTGGATCGGAAATGGAGCAGCTGGGACTTGAACCAGCACCCATATGGGATGCCGGTGCTGCAGGCCATGGCTTAACCCACTGCGCCACAGCTTCAGCCCCAGGAGCATATTCTTGAGCCACTATGTGGGGGCTGGGGAAGAGAGGAGGGGAAGGAGGTGCGGTCTAAACAGCTTCCGGACGTCGCCCTTCAGGTCCCCCCCCCCAAAGCTCTAGAGGGCCCTTGGCCTTGTCCAGACTCTGCAGGGCCCAGGCCTCCAGCAGACGCCCCAGAGCGGCTGTCACGGGGCTTTGACTGCCACACCCTGCTGAAGCAGGTTTTCCTTTATAAAAGAAAAATTCTTTATTAGCGACAGAGAGACGCAGAGAGCTGCCATCCGCTGGTTCACTCCCCGAATCCCGCCCTGGCCCCGGCTGCGGCTGAGCCAAGCGCTGGGAACTGAGCCAGGTCTCCACCTGGGGTTGCAGAAACTCAGTCCCTGGAGCATGGCTGTCGCCTCCCAGGGTCTGCACCTGCAGGGAGCTGGGAGCAGAGTCAAGATGGCGGCCAGGCGGGGAACACTGGCGCTGCTCCCTTCAGGATGCGCAGAGCAGCAGGGTGGAGGGAGGGTGAAGGAGCCGGGGGCGGCCAGGAGGGCGGGGCCAGAGCCAGCGAGTGACAGCCTAGGCCAGTCTTGATGGGGCCACACGATTTAGCTCTCTCAGGTCCTCTTTTGAAGCGGGAGGTCAGGAAGAAACGGACAAGGGAGGAGATCGGGCTATGAGGAAAGAATACAGGGGAGTATGGATCCTGAGGGCTCTGCTGCCCCCCGTTACTCGCCACAGACTCCTCTGTATAGAGCCGCCTGGAGAAGCCGTCTTACAGACACGGAGCCTCTGCTCTGTCAGCCCCGTGCTTGACAGTTGACACGCATTTTCTCATTTAATCTTTACAATAATCCTCGTGATAGGAGTTGCTATTTTCATAGATAAGACTGAGGCTCAGAGAGGTCAAGAAAGTTTCCTAAGGACACACAGCAAGGAAGAGAGAAAGCCAGTGTTCCATCCTAGGTCTGACTCGAAAGCTTTCTATCCACGTATGATTCTAGCCTGCTCCTTTGGAGCATCTGTCCCTCACCTCTGCTTCTTGACCCAGTTGCCCTCTCCTGACCACGCTCTCCGCTGGGCCTCTACAGAACCCCAAACCCAGCTCAGAAGAGATCTCCATGATTGCTGAGCAGCTGTCCATGGAGAAGGAGGTGGTGAGGGTCTGGTTCTGCAACCGGCGTCAAAAGGAGAAGCGGATCAACTGCCCTGTGGCCACACCCATCAAACCACCCATCTACAACTCCCGGCTGGTGAGTGCTGCCCGCTGGGCACCAGGGTGCATGATGCCTGAGGGGCAGAGGCATCTCCCTCCTGGGGTGGGGGTTGCTGGGGAGTGGGGAGGAGCAAACAGCTAATGAAAGATGCAAATAGCTGGTACATGTAAAGTATGTAGAGCACACAGAAGGGTAAAGGAGAGGGCTGGGTGAGGTTCAGCCTCATCAGAGGGGGACGTAGCTGCTGCATCAAAACACCAGTGTCTGTCCTCTCACCACGCACCCATTGGCCATCTATGGTCTGTGGATCTTTTGGCCACCTGCTGGGGATACAAAGGTAGATACTGTTTCTTCCTTGGCCCTCCCTGTCTAGCAAAAGACGCAGACAGATAAACAAATGGTAAGCACCATGATCGTCTCTCTAGGAGACACTGGGAGCAAGAGCTGGCAAACCTTGGGAGGTGGTGGTGAGGGAAGGTAATTACCCGGGGAGGTAATTAATGCCTGCCTTGAGTCTATAGGACCAGAGGGAGCAAGAAGCAAGGAAGTGTGGGTGGAGCTCTCACCAGGGCAAAAGACGGGAAGAGTGGGATGGAGCCAGGAGAATGCATCCACTTGCGCGGAGCTGCAAGGGACTTGAGCAGAGGAATGCTGAGAGACGAGGCTGGACAGACGGGCAGATCTCAAAGGGACAGCGTGCGACGCAGGAGAACTGACGGTCTGGGGGGATCACAGGAGGATTTTCAGCAGGGTGCCGGCACGGTCAGATTTACTTTGTAGAATGATCCACTCCGACTACAGTGCCAGGAGTGGCTTGAGAGGCACAAGACGGGTTTCAGGGAGAACAGTTAAGATGCGACTGCAGTTATCCAGTAGAGGAGGAATGAGGGAACTCACGTGGGAAGAAGGAGGGGAAGGGAGAGGGTCAAGTAATCCTTGGAAAGCTTGGTGAGTCTGGGTGGTGAGGGAAAGAGACTCCTTAGACCCTCAGTGTTTAGATTTAGGCTTGTCTAGGAGTGGGCAAAAGTGATGATTTCCTTTTCCATTGTTGTGATTGATTGATTGATTGATTGATTTTGAAAGGCAGAGCTACAGAAAAAGGAGGAGGGAGGGAGACAGAGAGAAAGAGAAAAAAGAGATTTTCCACTGGTTCATTCTTCAAATGGCCGCGACAGCCAGGCCTGGGCCAAGTGGAAGTTGGTAGCCAGGAACTTCATCCGGGTCTCCCAGAAGGCTGGCAGGGGCTGGAGTACCTGGGCCTTCCTTCCCAGGCCCATTAGCAGGAAGCTAGATTGGAAGTGGAGCAGCTGGGACTCCAGCTTGCCTGTGGCTTAACTGCAGGACCACAGCATCAGACCCTAAAGCGCTGATTTCAATGATTTACACACTGGTGATGTACAGTGTGGCCTGCAGGACACCCAGGTGGGAATGTCCTTAGGTGTTTGTCCTTAGGAATCTGGAGGTCAGGAGAGAAGCTGGGTTGGATTGGGAAGTCAGAAGCATGTGGGTCGTTGTTGGAATCCCGGGTTAACAGGAGCTCTTCGGTGGAGTGTGTATGGAGGAAGCAAAGAGAAAGATTTGTGTCCAAACCCTGGGCAGCTCCAGCTCTGGCAGCATGAGCAAAGGAGAGAATGGAGGCAGGAAAGTGAGGAGGAGGGACCCGAAAAGGCACGAAACTGTGACCAAGCAGATACGAGAGGTGTTGGACTGTGGTGAGCCAGGTAGTGCTGCTTTGGAACAAGGGTGAAAGACGCCGCAGTCAGAATGGGGACCCCAGCTTGTTTGAAGATCACGTTAGGAATTCACAAGAGCAGCTTACAGGCCGAAGGACTAGCATGGGAGAAGCCATGTGGTTATAAGGTGACATGACACCTTTGGGGATGCTCGTGCATTTCCCTCTAGCAGGAGCTGAGAGTTTGAGGTTAAAGCTTTGAGAAGTTCAGTAGGGCTGGGTCATGATGGGCCACGGATGCTAAACCACCCTGAAAGTGACTGGATCGTGGGGTGCACGGTCGTGTCCTTTCTGGAACAAGCAAAGGAAGGGAGCTTGTTTAGGAGTGGGCACAAGTGGTGATTTCTTTTTCCAGTTTTATGATTTATTTATTTATTTTGAAAGACAGAGCTATAAGGAGAGGGGGAGGGAGAGACCGAAAGAGAGAAAGGGAGAGGTTTTTCCACTGGCTCACTCCCTAAATGGCTGCAACAGCCAGGTCTGGGCCAAGCTGAAGCCAGGAGCCAGGAACTTCATCCTGGTCCCTCCCAAGGGTGGCAGGGGCCCAAGTACCTGCCGTATTTTAAATTGGAGGTAGCATGATATTCATTCATTGTTCCTTTTTAAAAATATTTATTTATTTATTTGAAAGGTATAGATAAAGAGAGAGAGAGAGAGAGAGAGAGATCTTTTACCATCTGGTTCACTCCCCAAATGGGTACAACGGCTGGGACTGGGCCAGGTTGAAGCCAGGAGCCAGGGTCTCTCTCATGGGTGCAGGGGCCTAAGGACTTGGACCGTCTTCTGCTGCTTTCCCAGGCTCCTTAGCAGGGGGCTGGATGAAGGGGAGCAGCCGGGACTCATAGGGGATGCCAGTGCTGCAGGTGGTGGCTTCATCTAACCACAGCGCCAGCCCCCATCATTTCTTCCTTAAGCTTTCACTGAGTGTCCACTGTGTGTTTGACACCAGAGGTCATGTCAGGGAAAACAGACACAACACACATGGTTTTTGTGATTAACCTTTCAGAGAACCCAGCTCAGTCCACAGCACCAGGGGCTTCTTTGAGGAATCATGCTTAAAGTGACACCAGAAAGGTGACTGTCACCATTGATGTGGGGGATGGGGGGGAGTGTCTGAGCTGAGGAGGGACGGGGGGGAGCAAGTTAGGCAAGAACATTCTAGATGGAGCAAGTCGTCTGTACAGAGGTTTTGAGACTGGGGGATATGCGGGAAGCATGGAGAGAAAGAAGAGGACTGGAAGCCGGGGGGTGAATGGGAGTATGCATGAGGGGCCTGGAACGGTGGGCAAGGGGTGGATCACACAGAGGGTTGTGTGCCACATGAAGGAACTTGGTTCATGGGAGCTGTAAGATGAGGCCTTGGTCAGAGCAGAAGGGAGGCAGGTTCTCACTTTGGTTCCGTTCTAACCCAGGACACCAACGTGGAGATACTGATTGGGGGCGTAGAGGGGCCATGAAGAAGCCTCCGTGGTTATCATCACACTTAACATACCCGAAGGCCCAGGCCCTGAGGAAGGCACCCACATGACGTCATCAGCCTGATGGGGCAGAAAGGCTTAAGTAAAGCCTTACCCTATTGTGGTATCGTGAAGGGAGAGGCCAGAGAAGTTTCTCTGCCTGTCTCTAATTTAGGACAGTCCCTTGGGACTGGGACATACTTTCTTCTGCTTCGGATGTGACATGATCGCCAAGAGCTGTCATCAAGGCAGGGAAAGGAGTGACACTAGTGGGACCAGCGTGAGCGGAGCGCTACCATCCACATGAAAAGCAAAGGGGAGCCAGAATGCGTGTGCACTTGCGTGGGGGCACGGAAGAAGCAGCTGGTCCCAGGGACTAAATACCTTATTACTTACCTAAAAACAGCAACAAACTTCTTAGGTGTGGCTGCAGGGAAGGAGGAGGCGAGAGAGGGAGAAATTATCGATAACATCTCTCTTCTCGCTATGCCGCCCTTCCCGAACTGTGCCTCACCCCTGTCTCCACCCATCACGAGCCCCCAGCCTACTGAGGATGCTGGTTGTGAAAGGGAGCAGCCAGACCATTGCTGAGTAATCTAATCAGCGGTGAGGACATGCCGCATCCTGTCGCAGGGCAGCTCCCAACGTGTGGAATCCCAGCTCCCTGCCTGTCAGGGTTCCCTGAAAACACTGCTGGGAGCTTCCATGAGGGGAGCAGAGGGGGCGCATGCAGACTCAGCTCAGAGCAGAGTTCAGTGATGTGTGGAGGTGCACAGCGGCTGAGGGCGGCTTCCCTCTGTATGGAAGGGGACTGACCCCTACCGAGCAGGTGCTGTATGCCAGCCACTGGGTGGGAAGCACTGTGGACATTAGCTTGTTAAATCTTAATTAAGAGAATAGAAAGGTAGCATCGCTGCCATTTGTCCAATGAGGAAAACAAGTCTCAGAGGGCTAGGTAACTTGCCCAATGCCACACAGATAGTGAGTGGTGGAGCCAGGGCTCACACCCGCGTCTGTGCAGCTCAAGTCTGTTCTCTCCACTCCATCTGTTTTAGGCGGTTTGAGGATAGCCACAGTGGGAGAGCACTTCCTGGATTGCATGGGAGGCTAAACTTGATTATCTTAGGTCCCTTTCTAATCTCAGACTTGATGATGCAATGTGGTCTCCCAGGCAACAGGAAACGCATCAGAGACTAAAGTTCCCCAGTTATCTCCAGAGAGTCCGTGGTTCGTTCATTCACCCATCGGGGTGGGAGCGCCTGCAGCGTGGTTGCCAGGGCTGCCCTGGGCACAAGCAGAGCGCTTTTAGGAAGGGGAAAGCAAGAACGGGAAACACGCTAGGCCAGCTGCGTCCGCCACAACAGGGTCCCGGAAGCCTTCTCCTCTCGCTGCCAGGGCACTCAGGCCAGGCAGCCTGTGGCCTGGCAGTGCCAAAACAGCCCTGCAGGGACAGGGAGGGGAGAGCAGCTGTCAGCGCCAGGGAGCTTCCAGAGCAGGCCGGAACTGGAGCTGGGTGCCTGTGATGGCCCGGAGGCCTCCCTGCATGAGGGAGGGCAGAGTGCAGGCTTGGCTCTAGGAAACCGCCAAGGGAGCTAAGCCTGCTCCCTGTAGACCCTGCAGCTCAGCATTACTGAGGCACCCGAGGTTGGAGAAGGGGGTAGGAACGGACATTCATGAGTTTCTCTTGCCTTTTAGGTCTCTCCCTCAGGGTCTCTGGGACCCCTCTCCGTCCCTCCTGTGCACAGCACCATGGCGGGAACAGGTGAGCTTTGAAGTGAGGGTTCCGAGTAAGACTAGAACTGCTAAGACTAGACCTGCCTAGGTCAGCAGGGCCCGACTCTAAGATCTGTGCTGGGAAAAAGTAGCTTCCGTGTCGGAGAAATGTTTGGGAAATGCTGATAAGCAGTTTAATCAAGCGTGTGTGCTTGTTCTATGCGAGTTACAGTGCTTATCCTCAGCCCTCCGTGCATACTATATTCCAAAACGAGCTGTATGGAAGGCTGAAGGAAAGTAAGACTTTCCAAGCTCATTTTCTATAATATTCTTTTTAAAAGATTTATTTATTTATTTATTTGAAAGTCAGACTTACAGAGACAGGGAGAGACAGAGATCTTCCATCTACTGGTTCACTTCCCAGATGGCCACAATGATCAGGGCTGGGTCAGTCAGCTTCTTTCAGGTCTCCCACATGGATGCAGGGACCCAAGCACTTGGGCCATCCTCCGCTGCTTTCCCAAGTGGATCAGCAGGGAGCTGGATCAGAAGTGGAGCAGCCGGGACTTGAACCAGCACCCATATGGGATGCCAGTGTCACAAGCAGTGGTTTTACCCATTACGCTACAATGCTGGCCCCAGAACTCTATTTTTCAAAAGGTACCTATAGCATTTTTAAAGGAGCTCAAAAGGTGATCATTTGTTCAAGTGTCTCCAGAATGGTCCCAGTGTCAGCTCCAGGTCCTGACATGGTTCTCAACATACTCTCTGCCATTTTTCTAAGTTTTAATTTGAATGGTAAAATACATGTTGCCCTATCTATGGAACACAATCTGGGAAACCCAAACACGAGCATTCCCTTTAGTCCAAATCTGCTGTTTTACAAAGGATGAAAGCGAGGGTCAAGAAGTAAAGCAAGTTGACGTAGCTGCTTAGCTAGTGGCCCGAGACCAAGACACCTGTTCTTGCCGAGGCCGGCAACCTTTGTGCTCCAGGGGTCTTCTCCCCGATGCGCCTTTCTTAATTTCCTCTTCTCTTCCCTTTCCTAGGCTTCTTTTTCATTCTCCCTTCTTGCCTCTTTGGTTTAGGGCCGCGTACGCCCAGCCCAGGGTGTGTCCTGGAGCAGGGATGATCTTGGCTCCTGTCTTTCTTGTGTTTGGCAAGTCTTGGACTGGTAGAACCAGACACACCGCTCTCGAGGGCCCGGGCTGCAGCCAGCAGTCGTGATGAGACACCTCCTGAGGATGGGTGGAGGGCTATTGCTGCTAATTTGGCAGGAGACAGACAGAGGGGTGGTGGGCAGGGAGAGGGTGAAGTCCCTTTGGGGATGCACCGGGAAGTCCAGTGCCCGGCGGGCCATGTCAGAAGGTCCCAAGACCCAGCTGCATTGTTTTCCCCTTGTTTGTGCCTCTTCTTGTCCTCAGTAACGTCATCCTGTTCCCCTGGGAACAACAGCAGGCCTTCGTCTCCTGGCTCAGGACTCCACGCCAGCAGCCCCACTGCATCTCAAAATAACTCCAAAGCAGCCGTGACCTCCTCCTCCAGCTTTAACTCTTCAGGGTAAGATGGGGAGGGGGTGCAGAGAGTCCAGGGGCACATGCAGAGTTGGGCCAAGGCCTTGGGACAGAGAGCTGGGCCTGGGGTCTGCAGGGAGAAGGGGTGGCAGGGCAGGGCAGAGTGGAAAGCCAGACCGGACTTTATTCCCCGGGGGAGTGGGGATTGCCAAAAGAAGCCTCAGCCAGGGAGTGGGCCTGGCAAGGAGCTGGTGTCAACAAAGCCAATATTTCCATCCCCTCTTGGAGGGTGGAAATTTCCAAATGCTTCTGCTGGGGAGGGCCAGGGCCTTCACTGGGCTTCGGCTGCACTCCACGCCCGGAACCCAGTTCTCAGGATGCTCTGACACAAGCCTGGAGCCGAGGGCGTGGCTGACACAGGGAGGGGGGCGGGGGGCTGATCCCTGCCTCCTGCACCCACCTGGGATGCAGCAAAATGAGGAAAACAGCCTCTTGGGCCTTAATCCATGAGCCAAAGAATCTGCTCTAAAAAGAACACTCAGTGCCGGTGTCTTGAGAAATTCTGCCCCAGTGAAAGCAAAACAGAGATTTGAAAATAAGACCTGAGCTTGTGGGCCAAGACGAATCTGCGTGTCCAAGCCCAGGCAGCTCTGCAAGGCAGCGGCCTGCTTTAACTGGCTGATTGTCACAGAATCTAAACGTTAGAGTTCCTCACCCACCACCACCAAATGAGAGATGGGGGGTGGAGGGGAAAGAAAAAAGAAAAATATATTATATGCATTTGAAGTTTTTAAAAAATTGTTCTGTTGTGGCTGGTGCTGTGGTGTAGTAGGTTAACCTACTGTGGTTAACCTGCCTACAGCGCCAGCATCCCATCTGAGGGCTGGTTCGAGTCCCAGATGTTCCACTTCTGATCCAGCTCTCTGCTAACAGCCTGGGAAATTGTTTGGGCTCCTGCACTCATGTGGGAGACCTAGAAGAAGCTCCTGGTTCCTGACTTCAGATCAGCCCACCTCTGGCCATTGTGGCTATTTGGGGGGTGAACCAGTAGATGGAAGACCTCTCTCTCTGTCTCTTCCTCTTTCTGTAATTCTGCCTCTCAACTAAATAAATAATTTAAAAAACTTATTATTTTTAAATAATTTAAATTTAAAAAATTATTATGTTGTATAATTCACATATCAGAAAACTCACCATTAAAATACATGTATTTAGCTGAGAGTAAGAGACAGACAGAGAGAGATAGAGATAGATAGAGATAGAGATAGAGATAGAGATAGAGATAGAGATAGAGATAGAGATAGAGATAGAGCTTCCATTCAAACTTTCATTCCCCAAATGTCCAGAACAGCTGGGGCTACCAGGCCAAAGCCAGGAGCTGGGAAGTCAATCCAGGTCTGCCAGGTATGTGGCCAATTACTTGAGCCATCACTGCTGCCTCCTAGGGTCTATGTTAGGAGGAAGTGGGATTCAGGAGCTGGAGCTAGATATGGAACACAGATACTCTGATATAGGATGCAGACTTTTTAAAAAAAGATTTATTTATTTATTTATTTGAAACATAGAGTTACAGAGGGAGAGAGAGAGAGAGAGAGAGAGAGAGAGAGAGAGAGAGGTCTTCCATCTGCTGGTTCACTACCCAGATGGCTGCAACTGTCGGAGCTGAGCCGATCCGAAGCCAGGAGCCTGGAGCTTCTTCCGGGTCTCCCACGTGGGTGTGGGGGCCCAAGGACTTGGACCATCTTCTATTGCTTTCCCAGACCATAGCAGAGAGCTGGATTGGAAGAGGAACAGCTGGGACTCAGCCAGGACTCGAACTGGCACCCATATGGGATGCCGGCCCTACAGTGTCAGCTTTACCTGCTATGCCACAGTGCCGGTGTCTAGGGATGCAGACATCTGAGCTAGGCTAAGCACTTTAAAATTCACCATTTTAGGCCGGTGCCGCGGCTCACTAGGTTAATCCTCCACCTGCGGCTCCGGCACTACGGGTTCTAATCCTGGTTGGAGGGCCGGTTCTGTCCCTGTTGCTCCCTTCCAGTCCAGCTCTCTGCTGTGGCCCAGGAAGGCAGTGGAGGATGGCCCAAGTGCTTGGGCCCTGCACCTGCATGAGAGACCAGGAGGAAGCACCCAGCTCCTGGCTTTGGATCAGTGCAGTGCGCCGGCCGTAGCGGCCATTTAGATGGAGAACCAATGGAAGGAAGACCTTTCTCTCTGTCTCTCTCTCACTGTCTAACTTTGCCTGTCAAAAAAAAATTCACCATTTTATTCATTCATTCACTCATTTATTTATAAGATTGGCTTATTTATTTGAAAGGTAGAGTTACAAAGAGGCAGAAGCAGAGAGACAGAGAGAAAAAGAGAGATACCTTCCATCTGCTCGGTCATTCCCTAATTTGTTGCAATGGCCAGGAGCCAGGAGCTTCTTCTGGGTCTCCCATGTGGGTGCAGGGTCTCAAGTACGTGGGCTACCTTCCACTGCTTTTCCAGGCACATTAGCAGGGAGGTGGATCAGAAGTGGAGCAGCCAGGACTCAAACCTGCACCATATCGGATGCCAGCATTACAAGTGACAGCTTTACCTGCTATGTCGCAGTACTGGTCCCAGAATTCACCATTTTAAAGTACAAAATTGGGCAACCTACACCATGATGTAATTTTTCAAAAGATTTATTTACTTATTTGAAAGTCAGAGTTACACAGAGAGAGAAGAGGCAGAGAGAGAGAGAGAGAGAGAGAGAGAGAGGTCTTCCATCTGCTGGTCCACTCCCCAGATGGTCCCAATGGCTTGGCAGATCCAGAGCCAGGAGCCACGACCTTCTTCTGGGTTTCCCAGGAGGGTGCAGGGGCCCAAGGACTTGGGCCATCTTCTACTGCTTTCCCAGACCATAGCAGAGAGCTGGATTGGAAGTGGAGCAGCCGGGACTCGAACCCGCGCCCATGTGGGATGCCTGCACCACAGGCAGAGGCTTAGCCTATTACACCACAACACTGGCCCCGCCTTGATGTAACATCAGAACATTTTCACATCCAAAACAAAGCCCTGATGCCTGTTACCCTATTCCCACCTTCCCCTGACACATTAGTAACCTCACGGTTGCCTTGTCTCATTCTTCCTTCCAGATCTTGGTACCGATGGAATCACCCCACCTACCTCCACTGAGACCAGAACCGCCTCTCCTCCTCCACCTGGCCCTGTGCTCCCTGCCAGAGGGAGGGGAGCCGTGCTGTCTCCCTATGGACAGGTCACTTTCAGAAGAGTGGAAGAAGAGCCCACTGTCAATGAACCCAAACTCTTGCCTTCTTCAGAGCGAAGGCCTCTGGAGATCCAAACTGTGATGGAACCCTGCGCTGACGCCTAATGCTCTTGAAACATACAGCCCTCCTAGGAGTTTGCCATTTCCACCTTCCCTGCCTAGCCCTCACCTTCTAGCCCTAAATTCTCTAGACAGCTATACTGCGGCAGGAATCTTCCAGAGAAAGGACTTCTTGCCATTCTTCTCCAACTCTCCTGTGGGCTTCTGGGGACAGCCGTTTGCCTGGTGAGCCAAATTCCCAGGAGGGGAGACCATGGTTTTGACTCTGAACTTAGCCACGGTCCCGGACTGATCCCACAACCTGTAAGAAGATTGGTATCTGATGTACCTACCATGCCTTGATGTTTTCTTCGTTCAGCAGGGCTTTCTGCCAGAAGCTTTGCTCCACCCCATGTCCCGTCTGACCTCACCCCCTTTTCTGTAACCAAGTCCTGCAGGTTTCCTCCTCTTTTCAGAGGCTGAGCGGCCCCTCGGTGCTGGGCACGCTGCTCCGCCCACCGGTGCTCCTCTCTGCTCCCATCTCCCAGAGGCCAGGAGCCTGGTTCTTCCTCTTCTTCCCTGTGCTGCTCCTTTTCCCCTCCCCCCACCCCCACCCTTGGATACAGAAAAGGAGGAACACGAGTGCAAACACACAGCCATTACGCTGGCAAAAAACCCTGTACATAGCCCCTTCCAGCTTTGCATTCTGTTCTCTCCTTCATGTGGATTTTCCAGCAAAATGTTTAACTCAGGTGTGAATTTTGAAGATATTTCTGGAATATTTCATCTTCTTTAAAAAAGGAAAGGAAGAAATACCAAAGTGTGAAATACTGTGCTAGTTTCCACGGAGCTGCCAGTGTGGACTGGGATGCTTGGTGGACTTTCTGGGGAATGTTCTCTCTAGTGGCTCCTTCTGTGTGGACCAGTGTGTAAAGTTGTAACCTGAAGCCATTCCAGAAATGGTAACTCTTCTTTTTTCTTTCTTTTCTTTCTTTCTTTTTTTTTAAAGACTGAATACCCAGAAAGCTGTTGAGATTCGAAGGAATCTCTCTATTCCTAAACAGATTTGTGTAATTATGATATAAACTATTCCACTGTTAAGAAGAGGTTTACAGGATTGTTTTGGGTTTTTCATTGTGGGGAGATGTGAAGGCATGTAATGAAATGGGCTGGGGAATGCGCGTTGCTAGCCTGCGTCCCACATCGGAGTGCCTAGGGCTGAGTCCTGGCTCTGGCTCCTGACTTCAGCCTCCCACTAATGCAGACCCTGGGAGGCAGCAGGTGATGGTTTCGGAGTTGGGTTCCTGATACCCATGTGGGAGACCTGAATTGAGTTCTTGGCCCCTGGATCCAGCTCTGGCCCAGCTGTTGCAGGCATTTGGGGAGTGAGTTGGAATGGGACCTCTATGTCTCTCAACCTTTCAAATAAAAATGAAAAATTGAAAAAAAAAAAGAAGGTGGAAAATATTTCAGACTGGCACATTAAGTGTGTCACTTTCCAAACTGGTGCTAAAGATGGTGCACATTAATACAGGGTCCTGAAGCGCTCAAGGTGCTCTTTTTTTTTTTTTTTAAAGATTTATTTATTTATTTGAAAGAGTTACACAGAGAGAGAAGAAGAGGGGGAGAGAGAGAGAGAGAGAGAGAGAGAGAGAGAGGTCTTACATCTGCAGGTTCACTCTCCAATTGGCTGGAACGACCAGAGCTGCGCTGATCCGAAGCCATGAGCCAGGAGCTTCTTCCAGGTCTCCCACGTGGGTGCAAGGGTCCAAGGATTTGGGTCATCTTCTACTGCTTTCCCAGGCCACAGCAAGGTGCTGGATCAGAAATGGAGCAGCTGGGTCTCAAACCATATAGGGTGCTGGCACTCCAGGCAGTGGCTTTACTGGCTATGCTGCAGCACCAGCCCCCAAGGTGCTCTTTTTGACAGAACCACCTTGAGGGCAGAGTGGGCTAGGGACTGATGAGTGTTTAATATCAAGTCATTTGGAGACTTAAGAAGAGGTGGAGGCTGAAGTTAATACAAGAGTACTTCAAAAAGTCTCTGGAGAAATGGAATTAAAAAGGTAATGTTACTTTGGTGCCAAAAATTTTTTTGAAATCCAGGCACAGTTTTTTTTTTTTTTTCATAAAATGCATTTCCATGAAATTTTTGAAGACCCTGTGTGTCTCATATCTCAGGTATCCTGAATACCAATTATTCATTTTTCACAATGGAGATCAATAGATATTTAAGGCAAAAGGTAATTTATTATTTTTAAAAGTTTTATTTACTTGAAAGTCTGAGTTACAAAGATATAGGGATCAAGAGAGAGAGAGAGAGAGAGATCTTTCATCAGCTGGTTCACTCACCAAATGACTGCAATGGCCTGAACTGGTCCAGGTCTCCTATGTGGATGGCAGGGGCCCAAGTACTTGGCCTATCTTCTGTTGCCTGTCCACACACATTATCAGGGAGCTGGATGGGAAATGGAGTAGCTGGGACTCCAAACCAGCATCTGTATGGGATGCTAGCATTGTAGGCAGTGGCTTAACCTGCTGTGCCAAGATGTCAGACCCAAAAGATAATTTAACATTCATATGTATGTGGCTTTGGTATATATTACCATTTTTGGTACAAAGGTTGAGGTACAGGGAAGTTATCCTTGTGGTTTGTCGAGGTTAATAAAAAGTTAAATAGTTGCCATTGCTGCAGTAAATATTGGATGGTGGGCATAGGGAACCCTTAATGCCATTTTCCATGAGTGTTTCAGAATCTTATAAATCACCAACAGTTAACTTCTGATGTTGGAATGGGGGCTTATATGAAGACTCCTAGTTCATGTCATGGATGGGAGAAGGCCTGCTGGTAGTGATTGTCTCAAGGAATGATCCAGTTAAAAGGGGATATAGCAAACAGACAGCAAGAGAAGACTCCAGCCTCACCACTCACGGCCCATCTGTGCATGTCTGGCACACACACATGCATAGTACACTCCTCTTTGTATACTCACGGAGGTCAGAGTTCACCCTTCTCTGCAGCCGTCCTGGCTACCTCGCCATCCTGCTCAGTTGAGTGCTAAAAGCTGATCTCCCACACTGTCCAGAATTCTGGTTTTCACGCATTGGCCCATGGTTTTTATAACAGAAATAAACAGAACTGTAGTACAATTTGCTCAGTCTCTATTAGCTTCCATTTCCCACTGACTTGCACCGTCGCCGAACAGAGTCAAACTATCTTTCATGTCTGCATGACCCCATAAAACTCTAATTCCAGGGAGGTTTACTGGAAGCTTGGTTAGCTTCTAATTAGGGACAAGAGACTCTATGGGCCACAGCCAGTCATTGTTCAGGGAGTAGAAGAGAGGGAAAAATTGCTGCTGCTGCTTTTCAAGTTTTATTTCACTCTGATCTTTAGTTGACTCAAAACTGGTGGGCCCAGCTGGTGGGCTCCTAAGACAAAGTAAGAGCTTTTGATCTGATTCAGAGAATGAGTTTATTAATCCCAGGATTCAGATCAGCGACCCCGCCCTCAGCCACCACATTTTCTAGCTCAGTGCTCTCTGTATGCACCTGTCATTTCTTTTTTATGGACACTTCTGCTTCTCTAGACTGTGTGGTGACCTCCTTGTCATCAAGGTTGTCCCTTTTTTTCTATATATCCCCACGCCTAACATTGTAACCAGCACAAAATAGGCAAATAGGATTTTTTTGTTGTTGGATTTGAGAGGCAGAGTGTACTCATATATGCTGCTTCACACTCCCATAACCCCCAGTGACTGAGACTGGACCTGGCTGAAGCTAGGAGCTTGGAAATCCATCCAGGCCTCCCATGTGAGTGGCAGGATCCCAACCACCTGCCCTACCACTGCGGCCTCCCAGCATCTGCAGTAGCAGATGGAGTCAGGAGTGGAGCTGGGAATCAAACCAATGTGAGATGCAGCATCTTAACTGGTACCCTAAATGCCCACTGTGTAATTAAGGTTTTTTTTTTAATTGGAGTTCCTTTAAACAACTTCCAATGCCCTTTACCAATGTAGGAGCCTGACTACAAGGACATACTTGTAGGCTGTTCTAGTTGACTGGAGGCAGCACATCTTGATGGTTAAGTGTATTCTTGCCTGGATTCATACCCAACTGTCTCCAACTGATTGTGTTACTTTGGGAAGGTTCTTGACTGCTCTGGGCCTTAGTTTCTCACCTGCAAAATATCACAAAAAGTATGGGATGATAGGTCCCATACTTCAGTGCTGTGAAGATTAAATAAGTTAATAGAGTAAGAGTGCTTGGAACAATGCTTGCTGCATTAATTCAGCAATGTAAGTGTTGTCTGTGATCATGACTGTCATTGTCAATGAGCTAGTAGAGAACTTCATATCTCCTGCACTCCCTAAAAGCCTGGAACTTTTCCAGAAGATGCCACTGTTGACAAGGATCTGATTTAGTGGAATAGGGATGGTGGCCAAAGATATAAATTAATAAAATTTAATCTTAGGTAGTGAAGCCTAAACCTAGAATCCCAGCCACCTAAGGACAAAAGCCCAGTAGGCTAGGAGGAATGGGCACTTTCTCTTAGCCCATCAGCCCGTAGAGTCTTGAAGGCTGTGGCATTCGGTTCTTTCATGGGAGAAGGTGGCAGCAAGAAGAAAGTCCTAGATTCAGATAGTGGGGGGGGGGGGTTTGCAACAAAAACAGTTGGAGAAAAGGTTGGATCTTTGCATGTTCTATTGCTTCAGGACGTTTGGTCTGTTCCAACACACATGTACCAAGTCTTCTCCAGTTCCTCTTACACGGATTCTATTTGAATGTCTCTAGAGCAGCAAGGGTTCTTAATGTTGGTTACACCTAAGAAGGAGGAGGTTTAAAAACTATTGATGTCATATAGAGATGCTGATTTACTTTCTGGAACATGGCCTGGCCATTGGGATTTTTTAAGGCTCCTCTGGTGATCCTATTGTGCTCTCAAGGCTGATGACTGCTGCCCAAATGTGCATGCAAATCAACAGGGTCCTCGTTAGAGCAGGCTCTGATTTAGCAGGTACAGGCTAGGGTCTGAGAGTCTACGTTCCTAACAAACTTCGAGCTGATGCAGATTTCCTTGGTTCAAAACCACACTTTGAGTAGCAAGGGCTTGGAAAGCATGATAATGTATTTCCTCGTTCAATAACATCGTGGACTTCCTCTTAGCCACATAGGGTGGCGGAGTCCAGCATCTGAGGCTGGCACCAGTGGCACTTGAGACCCTGTCACTGCAGTGGTTCTCAACCATGACCGATCATCTGAATGACTCCGGGACAGGTTGGAAAAACTACAATGCCTGCCCCCCCCCCCCCCAATAATTCACAGTGTGCAAGGAACGGCCTGCATTTTCCGGGTAGCATAGATGACAAACAAGCTGTAGGAAGTGCACTGTGCTTCCAGTGCAGTTTCCCAGACTCCTGTCCCACCAGCAGACATGAACTGCACCTGTCTCACAGTAGTAGCAGGGAGACAAAGACGAAAGCCGTGCCATCTGTGCCCTTCAGGAGTTGGCAAGATTAACAACCCAAACTAGAATAGTTCCTGTTCCTTCCATCTCCAGGCAGGGGCCAGGCACTCACAACTCTGCCAAACGCCTTCTGTTTTCAAGAATGTCTGGGCCCCTCAGCACCCCCACCCTTGCCTGACACGGCCTTCAGCCACACTTCTCTCTTCAGACTTACTCTCCTCGGTATCAAAAAATAGACCCAGAGAGGAGACAGCATTTGCCCCAAGTGAAATAAAACGAGAGTTGACATTTGCAGTGCCTTCCACCTGCCAGCCATTGTTCGAAGCACCACGGCTCGCTCTTGTGACCTTAAAATCCTCACAATAATGAGGCAGGTATTACCATCCCCAATCCAGCGAAAGAGACACGCGAGGCTCAAGAAACTTGGAAGTTTCGCGAAGGCATACCCAGCAAGGTGTGCGCCTACGCCCGAGTCCCAGGCAGAGCTACAATGCGTGTGACTTCTAATTCCCAGGCCTGAGCACTTCTCGGGTGCTCGGTTGGTTCCTTGCTTCTTGCACCCCGCAGGTTCCATCCCCTTCGGTGCTTAGTAGGGATGCAATTACTCAGCAGGGGCTCAGTCGTTGCTTCTTGGATGGGCTGTCCCATCCGGGGGAAGGAGGAACGGGTAAGGGTTTAAATAAACAGGCAACACACGAACGAGAGCATCGTCCTGCAGGCCTCACGTCACCGCCGGCTGGTCCTCCCCTCCCCCCGCCCCGCCCCCGCCCCCGCCCGAAGGAGGAGGCCTCTCTCGCCGGATCTGCCAACGTCCCTCGGCTCTGCGCTCCGTCCTCCCGGCCGGCAGGTGCCCCCAGACCCCCGGCGCCGCCGCCGCCGCCACCGCCGTCACAGCCTCGTCCCGTCCCCCCTCGCCGCGCCGCTTCCTGTGGCCTCCATCTGGGCCGCCACGGGGCCCCCCAGGCATCTCCGTGCGCTCCGCCAGGTAACAGCTCAGCGCCAGCCGCGCTGCCCGGCTGGGTCCCGGGGCTGCCGGTCCGGCGCGGGGGTCCCGGCGCAGCGGTGGTGGGGGATGCAGGCGGGCAGATGGCCTGGGCTGGCCTCCTAACGGGAGGAGGCCTTTCGCTGCCTGCCGGCGCCAGGCCCGGGGGCGCCCGGCGGGATGCCGGGATAACGGTCCGCCCGGCCCCGGGCTCCCGGCTGGGCGTGGCGCACCGTCGGCGCGGAGCTGGGTCGCGGTCCGGCGAGGAGGCTGCATCTCGCCGCCGGCCACGCCTGCCCCGGCCCCGGACCGCGCGAGCGGCCAGGCCAGGAGCCTTGGCCTCGGAGCTGCAGGGACCACCGAAAGACCATTTTCGTCTTTTTACAGAACCGAGAGTAGAGAGCCAGACGCCGGATAGGGCGCTCCCAAGGTCACAGAGTTGTGTCTGGCTTTCACACCTGTGCGATGTTTTCTTTGAGCGTTTGTAAAGGGCTACTTGTTCGGCCCGGGGACTTAGCATACGGTGGAGAGGGCTCTAAAAATACTAATCGGCGTATCCAAATGCGCTGATCCGCATTACTGGCCAGTGACCCTGGCCTTCGAAAGCAAGTAAGAGGGGACGACTCTTTTCACTTTGGGTGCTTTGGATTTCCGGCCCATGCTTCGAAGACTGGGCTAGAAGTTTTGCAGAACTCATGAGAACTCCTTGTCAAAACTGCACGGGAGCAGTTGGTCCCTTTTCTTTCCTTTCCACACTCACCCCCTTCCTCCCTTTTCCTTTCCTAATTTTTATTTTGGGAAAAAAAATTCTGAGGCTGTAGAGGTGAAAGTGATTTGGCCACCCTGGTACAGCTAGCCAGGAGCAGAGACTGGTCTGGAACTCAGCTCTGTGATGGGCGTCTGGGGTTTGCTTGCATATAGATCTGCTTTTAGATGCAAGCTGCACAGAACTTGACCTTCATAAAACCCTCCCTGGATAGCATTCTTGGGAGTGGCTTGTGTATTGAAGCGAACTGGTCCACAGATACTGTTTCACTTGCCTGAGTAGGGTTAAGCAGTAAGCCAAGCCATGCAGAAAATTCCTACTGGCATGAGACAGATACCTGACATGTTCTGGACTTTCTTGTTTGTATTTGCAGTGGGGGAGTAGATGGATATTAATAACAATGTCTTAGTCATTTTTAGGTTTTAGTTCCATATGACTGAATTGATAGTTACAGTTGTTCTTGTCAAAATGTATTTGTCACAAAGTGTAGGCTTCTCACTTTGTTTCATTTTTAAATAGATAATCGCCTCAAAGGTATTTTTAAATCTCAACAAAAACTTCCCCCTAGCAGCTCAGTCCTGCTTCTCCCTGCTAAATCATGGAGTTGGATTTCAGAACTGAACAGAACTAGGATTCCCCCTCCCCCATCTTCCAAGATGTCTGAACTCTTTGTTTAGATCTATATGTAGGTTAACCCCAAGTTTCAGTTTTGACTGATAAACCTGTGACCCAAATGCAAACCTCAGTTAAGTTTAGTGTCAACTTGAAACCACATTAAACTGCCCAGTGACATGTGACTTCTAGCAGAAACCAAAGTGGTTTTTTTTTCAATGAGAACTTCTTATTGGGATTTTTGAAATGTGAAGACGTTACCTAAAGTGTATTTTATTATCTGTGTAGTACGATCCAAGGCCAGTCCTAGCCCACCAACTCAGAATGTGGTTTCTGGTTCCCGGTTGAAAGGTTTCACCCAGCATGCTGTCTGCACAGGCCCTAGAGTTATAAACACAGCTGTACTTGCATAGAAGATTCCTGGCTGTGTAGATGAGAAAGAAGTATGAGTGTAAAGGCAACGTTTTGTCCTGTTCTATAGCAGAAATGAGGACGTAGACACACAACAGCCCACTGGTGTTTTCTTCAGGTGCATCCTTTGTTTCTCTGGTTTTGGTCTTCTCCTTGTAGGATGGCATCCGCTCTGTGTCTGCAGGTGCTCTGCAGCCTGTGTGGCTGGCTCTCGCTCTATACTTCTCTCTGCCGGCTGAATAAGCGCCGAAGCTATGAGTGGAGCTGCCGGCTGGTTACATTCACCCACGGTGTCCTCTCTATAGGCCTCTCAGCTTATATTGGCTTCATTGATGGCCCTTGGCCTTTTACCCACCCAGGTAGGTAAGGGACGTTAGGTGCTTTTCTCTCAGGGATTTGTGATGTGGGGGGTAGTCTTAGAAGGGGGAACTTGAAACACAACTGGTACAATATGGAGGAATAATTCCCATTACAGTTTGTATTGGGTCTTCATTCTTCATGGTTAATGCTGATATTGTATGTGTCAATTACTTCTGATTTTCATAACTCTACTTTTAAAACAAATTTGCAATTGCTTGTTGTAAGTTAACCAATCAGATGGGCATTTAGTGCAGTGGGTCAGACACTACTTTAGATACCTATATTGGTGGAGTGCCTGGTTCAGGTCCTGGCTCCTCCACTTCCAATCCAGCTTCCTGCTAATGTGCACCCTGGTAGGCAGCAGCTGATGGCTCAAGTAGTTGGGTCCCTGCAACCCATGTGAAAGACCTGGATTGGTTTCCAGGCTTCTGGCATTGGTCTGACCCAGCCCTGGATGTTGTGGGCTTTTGGAGAGTGAACTAGTGGATGGAACATCTGTTTCAATCTCTCTGTCTTTCAAATAAAATGAAGGTAATTAAGAATTTTTAAAAAAGAAACATATAAAACATAAAGCAAATATCATTATCTTCTACCACCACCCCCAAACAGACACAGATGGAACTGTACTGTGAATTTTTTGGTAACTTTTAATTTTTTCAGTTCTATATTCAAAGGACATTATTTTTGCATTTCTGTATATGGGTCCTCACTGTCCTTTTTAATGGTTACCTGACATTACATTGCATGCATTTACTTCATTGACGTCACTGGATTCATTATATTGTGCAGCTGTATTAAATTGTACATGTGCTGCTTCCTTTGTATACAAAAATTATCCCAGCTCATGTTGGTTGGCTGGGGCTGCCATAACAAAACACAGCAGACCGGGTGGCTTTGACAGCAGATAGCTGCTTTCCCAGTCCTGGAGACCGGAAGTTCAAGATCAAGACACAGGCGCCTTGGCTCCTCCTGAGGCCTTTCGTTTTGCCTTGCAAGTGGCTGCCTTCCCGCTGTGTGTGGGTGTGGGTGTGTTCCAGCCTCCTCTTCCAAGGCTGTCCATCACACTGACTGGACTGGGGCCACTCAAAGCCCCCCTTTTCTCTTGGAGCCCTCCTTAGAGGTCCCCCTCCAGAACTCTCACACTCTGAGGGCCTGGGGTTTAGGAGTTCAACACAATGCATTTTGGGGGAGGGCACAGTTCAACCCATAGCTCTCTTGGAATATGATTTTTTTTTTTTAAAAAAAAGGCTTTAAAAATTCTTTAGAGTCTTTGAAAAAAGATTTTCTATTGGCTTCCATGTTTTCTCTAAAACTGTAAAACTGAGATGAAAGCAGCCTTCAAGCTTTATGGTTTTGTTTTTTTTTTTGAAGATTTATTTATTTATTTGAAATGCAGAGTAAGTCTTCCATCTGCTGGTTCACTCCGCAAATGGTTACAACGGCCAGAGCTGAGCCAGTCTGAAGTTGGGAACCTGGGGCTTCTTCCGGGTCTCCCATGTGGGTTCAAGGGCTCAAGGACTTGGGCCTTCTTCTATTGTTTTCGCAGGCCATAGCAGAGAGCTGGATCAGAAGAGGAGCAGCCAGGACTCGAACTGGTGCCCATATGGGATGCCAGCACTGCAGGTGGTGGCTTTACCTGCTATTCCACAGTGCCAGCCCCTAAGCTTTATGTTTTATGTGAAAATTCTTAGTGATTTCATGTCAAGCCCTTGCTTCCTATTTTCTTGGACACAGTACACTAGCTTTGGAGTTCTCTCAAGAGCTAGGGCCACTGGTGTCCAGTAACCTACGCCATGAAGCTAAGAAACTAACCTGGTGTTAAGGATACAGTAATTCGAGTCTAGAGAAAGACCTTAGCTGGTTAAAAATATATTAAAAATAAGTTTTAAGATCTTAATTAAAAGGGCAAAGTAACTCCATCTATGCTGTAGCATTGAGAGGACACTCAGATGACTGACGGTGTTCAGATCACTCACTGAAGTAGATTCAGCAGGTCCGCATTTGCTTCCCGAATATCATCCGCTTTGCTAACGACTGCGGTTGTAGACCTTTGTCTGTGGTTCTCATTGAAAAGCACGTGCCTGCAGTTCTTGGTGTCTTCTTCAGTGACTCTGTAAGATCTGAAAGCAATGATGTAGGGTTCTGTTTTCAAGGCAGCACAAATCAGTCACTCAGTGTGCTTCTGTCTTGGCTTATTTCAGGTGCACCCAATACACCTCTCCAAGTTCACGTTCTCTGTCTGACCTTGGGCTACTTCATCTTCGACTTGGGCTGGTGCATCTACTTCCAGTCTGAGGGTGCCCTGATGCTGGCCCACCACACGCTGAGCATCCTGGGCATCATCATGGCCCTGGTCCTCGGGGAGTCAGGCACAGAGGTCAACGCCGTCCTCTTCGGCAGCGAGATCACCAACCCCTTGCTCCAGATGCGCTGGTTTCTCCGTGAAACTGGCCGCTACCACAGCTTCACTGGTGATGTGGTGGACTTCCTCTTCGTGGCTCTGTTCACCGGCGTGAGGATCGGTGTAGGAGCTCGCCTCCTTTTCTGTGAAATGGTCTCACCCACTCCCAGGTGGTTTGTGAAGGCTGGGGGAGTGGCCATGTATGCAGTGTCGTGGTGTTTCATGGTCAGCATTTGGCGCTTCGCATGGAAGAAAAGCATCAAGAAATACCATGCCTGGAGGAGCAGGTGGAGTGAGGAACGGCAGCGAAAACTCAATGGGCATCTCAAGGCACACTAGCCCAGGCTTGCTGAGATGACGGACGGACTGGGCCGAGCCAGCCGAGGGAACCCGATCGGAAGTACAGCTGCACTATAACAAACCTAGGTTTTGAAAAAGGGCTAACTTTATTGATCAGTTTGGTCAGTCTTCAAGCCAAGCATAGGCCAGTATTATACTGAGTTCTGCAGTGGCGCAGCTGTAGAGTAAGAACACACTGGTTAGTTGGGAATGGGTCCGAATAGGGCGGTGAGTACTACTGGCATTCCTTTTAGTTTATGGTGACCCTGGGCCCTCTTGCCCCTGGAAGGCCTAGTGATGTTCAGATGACTTAGAAAGAACTCGGAAAAATTAGTATTAGTGCTGTGTCTTGTTCCTTTGAGAAGTAACTCTTTTGACACTTATTTTGCCTTCCCTGTAGCAATGGATGTAGGTTTGCTCCATTTACTATACATGGAAGGGCTCTGAGGAGCAGACATGCCTTTGGTATTCTTAACACTGGATAGGGGTTGGATCTGCTTAAGCCAATGGGGCTCACAGGTGGGAGTGAAACTGGCAGTGATGGGGGATTACTTAAGGAACCTTCTTGTCCTCACTGTTGGAGGTTCCCAAGGCCATGCCCTGGTCTGATTCACTAGGAGGACTCAAGGGGGTGAAGAATATAGCCTTACTCACAACTTTGATTTTTTATAGTGGCAGGATACAAAGGAAAAGTCAGCAAAGGGACAAGACGCCGGGGGCAAAGGCCAGGGGACCCCAGGCCTAAGTTTGCACAGTTCTTTCCCAGTTGGATCACACAGTGGGTGCTGGATTCCTCTAGCCACGATTTGCGTTGAAATATGTGAAGTGCTGTCCACTAGGGAAGGTCACTGCAGACAAAGCTCAAGGTTGGCACTGGGGGCAGGTCGTCTAGGCAGCCTCTGCCTGGCACGTTAGAAAACGTAAAGACTCCCAAGAGGAAAGGAGACATTCAGCATAAGCCATATTTTCACTGAAGCGAGGCACAGCAAGCCAGTCTTATCCGTTCCTGGTGGGAGCCCTCCCCAGAGCAGGTTCCCAGATGCCAGCCAAGGGCCAGCCTTGCAGCGAGTCTTTCCAAGGATAGCAGGTCAGAACTGCCACTAGCTCTTCTCTGCACAGAAACCACGGGGCTAGGGCTTTGGGTGCAAGATGCATGAAGAGTGTGTGGATGGTTTACCAAGTCCTGTTGTGTGGGTTCTGCCTACCAGGAAAACGACGCCAGTTCTCAGGGCTTTTGTGCATGGATCTCCTAGGCATGAGTGGCTATGACTAAATTCCGTCGGGATTTGCTATGCGGATTCCACTGTGTTTAGGATGGCAGTTCAGGTTTCAGCACTGCTGTACTGACTGCGGATGAGAACCAAAACCTGGAAGTGTGCGGGGCCTCAGGGTGATGACGCTCATTCCCACCTCTCCCCACCCCCACCCCCACCCCCACCCCCGGCTTTTTTTTTTTTTTTTTCTTCATTTAATATGCATTCCCTTTTAGTATTCTCACTGCCTTTTCTTCTTTCTTCTAAGAAGGTATCACATTCTGGACAGCCTAATCTGACCAGGCCAGTTTTAGAAGAGGGAATTGGTCTCCAATCTCACATCGAGAAGCAAGAATATAAGCTTAACACAGGGGGTTAAGGAGAAGGACTTGTGAATTCTTTTAATTAACGTTGCTACTCACTTGCCAGATCTTTAGGCAGGCCACTTGTTTACTGCTGTGAATGGATGACACTTCATCGGTGGGGATCCGTAATGTAGAGCTTTTAGGAGAAAAAGGGAAGTCCTATTTATGTATTTGTTATTTATTTATTATTTATACCAGGCCATTTAGAGAGGTTTAGCTTAGTTGGGGAGCAAGCCAATGGTGCTGTTTAGTCAAGGCTGACAGGAGGAAGTGTCAGTCCATCCGTGGTCACTGGGGGTACGACCCCAACGAGTGGTCATGAAAACGGATGTCCTTGGTCACAGAAACCAGACAGAGTGGCTAGAGCCGTGGAAAACCCTCCCTGCTAAGAAGAAAGCAACTTTAAAGGCAGGCTAACAGTGGCTTTTCTAAAACGACTCATTGGTTAGAGGGTTTTGCTGGGCACTGAAGTGAGCCGACACCACCTCCCTCTCTCTCCCTCTCGGATTTATTTATTTATTTTCACTCTGATCAATAGCTCTTAAAATGCTTGTGGAGCTTCCGTCCCACAAAACTGTGGTCAAAGTAGGGTTGCTGGGGAATGCTGATTTTAGCAAAAGCCTAGTAGAAAAGAGTGGCTTGGCTCATAAACTTTCTTACAAAAAAAAAAAAAAGAAAGAAAGAAAGAAAAAGCTGGCTCTTGAATTTTGGCACAGTGCAATCTGTTCCATACCAGACAAATGAATAGGCTTGATCTGGTACCATTTCTTTTATCCCTTGCCCCTCCGAAGTGAAGGCACTGCAGATCTCAGTCTTGGGCACTATTGTGAGGATGTATGGAGGGTTTTTTGTTTTGTTCTTTAATAATTGACCAAGGTAAAGGAATCCTTCCTTCAGCTTTTTTTTTTTTAAAGATGTACTTATTTATTTGAATGTCAGAGTTACACACAGAGAGAAGGAGAGACAGAGAGAGAGAGAGAGAGAGAGAGAGAGAGAGATATCTTCCATCTGCTGGTTCACTCCCCAATTGGCTGCAATGGCTGGAGCTGCGCCAATCCAAAGCCAGGAGCCAGGAGCTTCTTTTGGGTCTCCTACACAGGTGTAAGGGCCCAAGGACTTGGGCCATCTTCTACTGCCTTCCCAGGCCATAGCAGAGAGTTGGATTGGAAGTGGAGCAGCTGGGTCTCGAACCGGCACCACTGCAGGTGGTGGCTTTACCCCCACCCCGCCCCTCAGTTTTTCTTGATGTTGTAACTTAGTAACTAAGAAGCAGCTTCTCCGAGAGAAAATGTGAAGAGAAGAGGACTCAGCAGTTAACATGCTGAGTTTTTACACCACAGGTGAATGAAGGGCTAATTACCACGTGGTTGACCAAATAAAGTACTTGTTTGCATTTGGATTACTATGTAATAATTACTAACAGTGCTCAAGAAGGATTTTATATTTTAAATAAGATTTGTATTAAATTTTATAAAAATAAAACAACTTTTTATAAATCTGCCTTTCTATCTTGTGGTTTTTGCCAAGAACTTAGTAAAAGCCTTCTGGCATCTAGAAACATTGACCCATAGTCATCCCTAGTGGAGAAATAACTCTAAGCTACTGTTTAGCATCGATCTTTTCTTTTCTTCTTCTTTTTTTTTTTTTTTGGTTGAAATTTGGAGATGGGTAACAATGGATATACGGAAAATTGTCCAAGAGGAAGGAGTCAGTTTCTTTTTTGTTCTGCCACCTCTTCAGACTGTCTGCAGAACTGCGCTGTCAATGGCTAACACGGCCTTGGACACACAGTAGGTACTTAATGAGCGAGCTGAAAGAGTGGCAGAGAATGTGGCTTAGAATAACCCCAAATGGAAAACCTCTTCAAAGAACATGTCCAGTGGATTGGGTCGCCTTTGTCACTTCTGGGGAAAGGCCGATGACCCTGGGAGGGTGTCGACCTCTGATGAAGGCATTCCGTAGATACAGCCTTTGGACAGCCGGGCAGCCAATAGCTCTAAGTGGCTCGCACATGGGTGTTTTTATCCTCAGTGCTTTGTGGGTGACAATGGAGATTTTCATCATTAAGAAAGTTTAGTTTTGGAAGGAATGAGACCGCTGGCTCAGTTCAGTCCTCTGCTTGCACCCTCTGAAGCTTTCCCACAGCAAAACACCTTCTCTGTGCACAGCTAGAACCTGGGGTCTGCTGGGAGTCTGGGACGATCTTGTGAGCAGCTTGCCAAGAGGTTTTGTATGCAAGGAAGAGAAGGTGAATTAGGAAACTCTCCCAGTTTGTTTTATTCCTGAAGCTTAAGGATTGAGGGCATTCTTGAAGGAAAAAGGAGAACTTATTTTTAAAATGCATGATTTGATGAATCATTGGGCTTAATTAACTCGATACTTACACCGTAACATTATTAGGAGAGGGGAAAAGAAGATATTTGGTAGTTTAAGGATGACGTTTTTAAAGCTTGGGGATAAGGTCTGCGTTTGGGGCACCGAGTATAGATGGATGGAACTCCTTTCAGCTACATACAGAAGAGAGCCTAACTGGGAGCGATCGGATAGAACTGCCATGCTGGGATGCACCAGCAGGTGGCAATGTATCCAGGTCTGATGGTTGGGAAAGTGGCTTGGAATCTTAATCTGCTTCTATTCTTTCCAAAAATAAATATTACAAAATTAGCTGGCTGTGCCGAACTTTAAAAAAAAAAAAAAAAACGAGCACTAAGGAGTCATCTTTGGCCTCTGTTTATCTTTTCCTTTTTTTAACCCGGCTGTAACGTCAGCCTGAGCTCATGCATCTATTCAGGGATAATGATTCTTTCGTGAACTGCTGGGGAATGAGTTTTAGAAACAGCATTGTGAAGAGGGAATCGCTTCCCCTCTTCAGAGCCACTGTTTCTCATTCGACTCGATTTGCCGCTTGATTTCCACAAAATGGCTGAAGTCGCTCACCGGCACCGGTTTGAGCTCAAACAGGTGGAGAAAAGGGATACGCTGGCAGCATCCAGAGCTACACTGCGTGTGTGCCCGCGTTGCCCCCACCCCGAGTTATCCAAACCGCAACGAGGTGGGTGCCTAAAGCTCCCCACCAAGCAGGACTGGTGGGGAAAGAAAAAACCAACAGCTCTCCAGAGAGAACCAGTAATGCCACTTACTGGGTAAATACACACTTTGTTTGCTCCCACTTCTTTCCACACGCTTGTGAAGTCGCTATGGAGAGCACCATGCTTTCTCAGTTTGGCAAGTCAAACACTTAGTTTTGCCAAGGCACAGATAGCCTAAAAAGCAACATTTATACTGAGAAACGCGGGCTCCGCTGCCCAGATCGCCCTTCCTCACGCCCACCGCAGGCAGCCGCGGCCCCTCTCCCCGGGCCCAGGCCAGCAGCAGGTGCCCCAGGTGACCTCGGGGTGCCGGGCTTTGCTTCCCGGGGGAGCGATGCTAACCCGGCGCCCGGACCCGACACAGGGCGAAGGAGCACATTCCCTGAGGGAGTAAAAGTTTTCAGGACGAGGGGTGCATCCCCTCCCGAAGTCGGCGGGGTCAGGGCGCGCTCTCTGGACACCTGTGGCTAACACTGACAGCACGAGCAGCACCCCTAGGCGACCCTCTCCCACACTCTCCGGCTGCAGGGCCAGCGGCGAGCCTGGAGGTGAGACCGCCTTTGCGCCCCGCGGGACTACTTTTCTGCTGCCCCCCCAACGAGGCCGAGGCGGAGGCGTCCGCGCGGGGGCGGCGCCAGCGAAGGGCGGGCGCGGGCGGCGGGCGCTGCGCGATGCGGCCCGGCGGAGGGATTCCCGGGTGAGGCGGCTTCCCGAAGTCAGAGGGGAGGAGGCCAAAAAAGTCGGCGGGGGAGGGGCAGCACGAGCTCGCGCTGGACGCGGCCGGGAAGACAGAACCGGAACCGGAACCCGCGCGCGCGCCCGCGGGTGTCGGTCGCTCCCCGCACCCCCGCCCCGCCGCCGGCGGCCGCCTCCGCCTTCTGCGCGCGCTCCCGCGAGGGCCCCCAGCACCCGGCGAGCCGGTTCCGCGCGGGGAGTCGCCGCCGCCGCCCGTCGCCTCCCGGGCCGAGGCTTCCACCAGGCCGGGCCGGACGGGCACCTCCCGCCCTCCCGCGGGAACCGCCGCCTGCCGGAGCGTCGGGGAGGAGCCGCGGCCGCCGCCGCCCGTGCTGACTGCGGAAGAGTGCGGGCCTCAACGGGATGGGGAGCAGCCCGCGGCCCTGAGAGACCCCGTCCCTGTCACTTCAGGTCGCGGCACTCCTTTTCCGCCGGCTGCCCCGGAGCCTGGTGGGGGCGGCGAGGAAGACGCGAGGGGTCCCCGGGCCGGGGGACATGGGGCCGCGCGAGCCCGGCGCGGGACGGCCCGAGACGCGGCCGAGGCTGCGGCCACGCGCGACCGGCAGCCCCAGTTAGAGCGCGGGGACGCGAGGGCTCGGCCGTGCGGGAGCGGACGGAGTCGACGGCCCCCCGGAGGAGGAGCCGATCCCGCCCCGGCCGCGGCGGGAGTCCGGGTCCCCTTCCCACGGCGCGCGGACTGCGCTGGGCCACGGAGTTCTCTCGCTGTGCCTCCTGCAGGATCTGTCGCAGGCGCCGGGACTCGCCTGCCGGCTGACTTTGCTGGTTTGGTTCTGGGTGATAACTTCGCTCCAGCCCGCATCCCCTTTGCTTGACCCCTTCCAATCGGATGTTCTAGATGACTGCATGGAGTGTTGAGTTGGACTTTTGTGTCCCCGACGGAGTTGGGCCTGATCCCAGAGCACTGGGGGTGGGGTGGAGGTGTGACTGTAAAATGCAAGTTGGATGAAAGGAGGACCTCTCGCCAAGGGCCCCAATGAGCGGCACACAGTCTACTATCACCGACAGGTTCGTATGAAGCTCCCCTAGCCCGCCCGCGTCCGGCCGGCCCGGCGACAGCCCGTGCCTGCACGCTGCCTTTGGCCCGCGGAGTTGACAGGCACAGGGGAGAGGGTTGTTTGGGAGCCGGGCAGTTAGCGGAGGGTGGCTGCCGAGGGGTCGGTTGGTTGGAAACACGGTCTTCCTGGCGAGAAGGGGTGCGCCCCACCACGAGCGTGGGGTTTTTGTCTGTGGTTCTGGCTGGGGTGTGCGTTTGGAGTCTGTTCTCATCTTTGGAACCAGAGGAAGGTCACGTTAGGTGAAGGTCAGCGCCAGAAGACGGCTGGGTGTTGGTGCATCGTCAGTTTGCCTCCTGCCCTGTGCAAGTGCTCTGAACCCCTTACATTTTAGGGATTGCTGTCCGGGAACTGAATCTTCAGCCTCCTGCCTGGTGATTCGTGGACTTGGTCTCTTTTAGGTGTTGACCCCTCCAGTGTTTAATTATTAATTATCTAATAGTTTTCCAGAATGTTGACAGTGTCAGTAAATCACAGGCTTTCGCGCGAGGCAGTCTGCAGGAGCTGGAAGAAATGAGGAAACTCCTAGGGCTTGCTTTCAGTTATTGTATTTTAATATTCCATCTTCCAGAAACACTTGGTGAAGGGGTGTAAACCCTAAGCGTAGTGCAAGCATGGCAGGTGGATGTGTTGACGTCTGTTTACCCTTTACAAGTCTTTATAATTGTTGCGTGGAGTGCAGCGATTTGAGCTGGACTATAGTCGTTGAAGTGGAGTTCCCTTATTCCAAAGAGTTATTCTTTTGACTAGGTTACATGATTGACTTTCTTAACCACATTGTATTTCTCACTTTAATTATGGCGAAATGCTGTGTATGTTTGATAGTCTCAAATTTCAATCTGTTTATTAAATCATCTGTTTATTAAATCAAGCTTCAAACTACTACATCTGAAAAAATAAATACTCAATTTGCAGTCCAGAGCTCTTTGTTGAAAAGTGCAACAATAGTGGTTCTGCAGAAAGTAGATTAATTTGCTAATAAGAGAGTTTTACCCCATTGTAGAGCTCATTTGTTGATTCTGAACGAGCCAGATTCCATTATCATACCACAGCAGCCACTCCAGAAGCAGAGCTTCCTCTTCCTGTTGATGCTTTCCAGTGTCACATGAACGTTCACCTCAAAGATTCCATTAAAGAATCAAGCTATTTATGTTGATCCTTTGTGTTTTTTATTAAGTGAGTTTTCATTTTCAGTGAGATAATGTTTAATTTTTCTGAGAATATACTTAACATGCATAGTGATCATGCTATTTTAGTTAACCTATTCCTTTTCTTTTCTGGGAGTTTTGCTCCTGAGAAACCATTTTTCACCAGCATGTGGATGATTGTTTTCCTGATTCATTTGAATCTTACCTTTCAGTTGAGCACACAGACAAGAAGTCTTACTAGACGCTAACGTGGTATTGGTTTTCCTTGTAATGCTTGGGTGCTGTTGCAGAAACAGAACTTGGGGTCACCAACTCACCCCCCCAGAAATCACTAAAAAGCCCCAGCTTTGCTTTTCAGGGATTTTTCTTTCAGTTATCTTGGAAATACAATCTTAGAATTTGTGTACTTTTTATACTTTTTATAACTTAAACAGCATATCACCATTCAAGAAGCCTGCAGTTATTGAAAGCCTGTTCTTTGACAGGCACTGTGCTAGGCACAAAAGATGGACAGAATGAATGTCTGAATATTGGTGTGGGCATTCATACTCTCCACCTGGTGCAGGTGCTGCCTGATTTTACATAGGTCTTTACAAGCAAAAAAGAAAAAGAACTGTGCAATCTTGCCTAATTTAATAAACACTGCTGAGACTGGTGTTTCATTTTTTTAATGTGAATTGTTACATGGCTACTAGTTTTTTTCAACATCTTATTTTATAAATAGAAAGCATCCATTTACTCTTTAAGGGAGTAGTTATTCCTGATTTGCATATATATTGGGGTGAAATCTGTCCGGGTGCCTTAACAAAGTACAGAGTACAGAATAATTTCCAGCTTCCTGTCAGCCTACCTACTCATCCTTTTTTCCCCTTGTCCAACTCCAGGGTACTGTATGGGTCTGTTTTGCTGATTCTAGAACTATTGGCCAATTAAGAGTGCCAGTGTGGCTTTTTCGAGATCCTTTCGAGTTTGGAGTACTGGCTGTGGTATGGCTTTGTTTTGTGGAGTGTGCAGAACCACCGCGCCAGCTGTGGGAGTTGGAGTTCTTTCACTGCGGAGCTTCTGGCTACAGAGTCTGTCTGTCCTCGGTTGAAATCAGACTGGCTGGTTTTGGGCGTTGTTCTGTTTTGCAGTTTGTGGCAGGCGACACATGGCTGAACAAGATAAGAAGGGTTTTATTCTTGTGTTAGGGACGTGCTGGGGCTGGGTTGGAATTCAGCTATGTTCAGGCTCTCGTTGGTTACTTCAGATACTCAGAACTCTGTTATATCCTGTCATTATTTTGCACATAAATTTGTTCCCTTCTCTTGTTTTTATCTTCTATTTCCCAGCTCCCACTGCCTTTCTAAGATTTAAAATTAAAACTCTTTTAAAATTTAAAACTCAGACTCTGTTCGTGGTAGCTATTGTTTTTATATGATATCTTTGAACAGGTATTAGAAAAATCTAAGCAGTTAATGAAATGAATACCTTTCAGTCTCATTGTAACTTCTGTGAGACCAAGAGACTGTGGTTTTCAGCATTTAAGAATGAGCACTTGAAAACTGGTAGAAATGTCTGATTGCTGCTTTTAGTCCTAAAATATGTCCAAATTGTTTCCAATCCTCCTAGATGCCGTTCTTCTACCCTGGGCATGTAGGGATCCTGTGGTAATTGGAATTTCTTCTGAAAGGTAGAAAGGAGAGAGAATGCTTTTTCAGTGGGTTCAGTAAATGATTTCAGCCTACATTCTACAGCAGTGAATTTTTAGGCACATTACAGGTTGGGAAGTTATAAGGGTCTTTCTTCAACTAAGTGGACATTTGTTTTATCTAGGGCTTACAGATTTAATTGTCATTTTTGATTTGTAGATAAAGGTTTTTGAGGTAATATTTTCTTAGCATTGAATTATCTTTAAGCTTGTGAACATAAGCAAATTTTTAAAGTGAATGTCGGAAACCTGTGACTATATGTGTATTTCCAGCTTTTAGCATTTTCATTTGAGGTTTCTTTTCCAAATTACCATATAATACTTTTGATTAAAAAAATGTTTGCCACTTTCAGGGTTGCATGAGTCATTTATTACCTGCAAGGTGAAATTATTTGTAACATTTCTTATAAAGTCAATTGATAAATACAAAATTGAAATAGGGCATAAGGATCATGCTGATAATTTTTTGTATTCAGGTGTTTTTTTTTTTTATTTTGTCCTTTCATTTAGTTTATTTAGTTGTTCAGTATAAAATCATGATTCACATAGTTATGCAATAGTGCATTCACTTGTACAGCTTTATGTAAGTCAACATGTAGAGTCCAAAGTAAATTTTTTCAAAACTATAGAGCTATAGTCTTTTTGATTAATGGTGTACTTATAAAATGTTCATATTTATTCAGTGAGATGATAAAGTGGAGATTTACTTGAAATCATTACATAAATATGTTAACCTGGTGATACCATATAACACATTGCGGGTTTCCAGCTGTTAACATGTATTACATAACATTAAGTTTACATGTAGTGTTTTTTTTTGAAACAAAGTGTGCATTTAACATTTTTTAAATAAAACTTGAGGCAAGCATTCCAATGGTCAGTTTTACATATTTTTCTGTGGAGCACTGTGATTCTTGGGGCAGGGGGGACAATTGGAAAAATATTTAAATAGACATGTGTGGTTGCCCTTTCAAGAGTCATTCAGAGATGAGTGTGAATTGCCTCCCAAACTAACAAGGGTCACAGAAAGAGCAGGATATTTTAATGGCTCTCCAGAGATAATTACAGGTACTCTTACATCATGGCTGTCCAACAAGAGTTAATGTAAATGCTTCTTATTATATAATTGTTTGTCTCCTAGAAGTTGCCATTCCACATTTTCAGGAACAGCAAGCTGAACTTTTTGGTTTTATCTTTTAAAGCTTGGTTTTGATGATGTGTTAGAGCTCTATTTGAAGACTTGCTCCTATGCCTTTTCCCTTTCAATAACTGGGAGTCTTCAAAGTGTGAATTTAAATTTTATTGTTTCTTAAAAAAAGATTCGCTTACGTATTTGAAAGACTGGCACAAAGATTGAGAGACAGAGGGAGAGGGAAGGAGACAGAGAGATCTTCCATCTACAGGTTCACTCCCTATTTGGGTGATAGGAGCCCCAAGTACTTAGGCTGTCCTCTGCTGCCTTCCCCAGGCACATTACCGGCAGCTCCAATATGGGATGGCAGCGTTACAGGTGGTGGTACAGGCTTAACCTGCTGTGCCACAATGCCCATCCTGAAATTTTATTTTTTTAATTTGAAAATGTTATTATTTTCATGTTATTTGAAAGGCAGAGGGAGATACCTTCCATCTGTTGGTTTGCTCCCCAAATGCCTGCAACAACTGGGGTTTGGCCAGGCCAAAGCCAATAGCTGAGAACTCAGTCTGGGTCTCTGGGAGTGGCAGGGACCCAAGTACTGCTGCCTCTCAGGGTATATGGATCATCAGGAAGCTGGGTTGGAAGTGGAGGAGCCAGGACTCGAACCATTCATAAGATGGGATGGAATGCCTGCCACTGAATTGAAAATTTTAAATCAGCACAATTACAAATATTGTGCTTCCAGGGCCGGCGCTGTGGTGCAGCAGATTGAAGCCCTGGTCTGAAGTGCCAGCATCCCATATGGGCACTGGTTCTAGTACCGGCTGCTCCTCTTCCGATCTAGCTCTCTGCTATGGCCTGGGAAAGCAGGGGAAGATGGCCCAAGTTCTTGGGCCCCTGCATCCGCATGAGAGACCTGGAAGAAGCTCCTGGCTCCTGGCTTCGGATTGGCACAGCTCCGGCCATTGTGGCCATCTGGGGAGTAAACCAGCGGATGGAAGACCTCTGTGTAACTCTGTCTTTCAAATAAAATAAAATAAACATTTAAAAAAATAAATATTGTGCTTCCTTTTGAGTAAAATAGCCTTGTGTATGTAGTAATAGTATATGGTAGTATAATTCTTTAGCATTTATAATGTTTTCACTTCAGTGTAGGGCAAGCAGATTATGTTTCCACTGTTTGTACTTTAAGGCACCTCTGAGTTTAAGTCATAGCCACAAAATCAGAACAGATCCCCAATTTTAACCTATATTTTCTGGTTCTGAATTATTCCATTTTTTTTTTCACTTTAAATTACGATCTTTTAATGTGTAAATTTTCTGTCTTCCTTTCCTTTAATAACTTTCCAACCTGACCAAATTAGACTTGGATTTTCCTCTTACAGGATACTTTGTAGTACCTTATTCATTCTAATTTTAAACATCTCCAGAGGATACAGCTTTTGTCACTTCCTCAGGAGACTGAACAACAATCTGATAGAACTTGTAGTCAGGAAGTTTTTCCTGATGGTTTAGCTCAGGCTTTTAAGTTGTTCTGTATGCTTGCTCTGGGGCTAAATGACGCTTTCCTCCCATTTTATATTTATATGACTCTAAGTAGTTCAGAGGGTTATCTCCCACTCTTTCCATTCCCCTACCCTACTTATTACACTGTGCTTAGTCAAGTTGTGTTTTTTTCTGTTGATATGTTATCTAAAAATCAACCATTCCTCTTAATATATTATTAGCTGTTGCTTAATTGCTCTCCTAGTGCAAAATGCTTGTTTTTCTTAGCTGCTCTCCTAGCACAAAAGGCGATACTCTGTTTTATCTTGCCCCATATTTTGGAGAAGTGAGCTCTGACTTTAGTTTTACTGTGATTCAGGGAGGCTTTGATTTTTCTCCAGGCAGAGCCTCAAATTACAAATAGATTCTCAAGATCCTTTTAATTCACTTTTATTTTAGATAGTTTTTGGAATGGATTTTAGAGTTGTCATAATCAAATGAAACAAATTTATGCAAACTGCATAATTACCAAATCGGCTAATTAAGCAGTTATACTTATTATAAAAAAATTCTTTAGGAAGTGATTCAAATATGAGTTCCCCTAATGTAACATGTTATCAATTATATGACAGAAGGGTAGGGTAGGTTCGGAAATGCTAAGTGTTAGGAGCCATTGCTGATGGAAAATCAATTGGAAGTGAAGATAACAAACATCTCTGAAGTAAGAGATGTAATTGTGACTTTAAAGTAAAATATCTGTTGTAATATAGTGAGATACATATGGAAGTTGTAACACTGCGCCGTTGGGTTTTCAGTCTGTTACTTTAAATTATAAGTCATTTTATCCTTTTTTTTTTGCTTTACCTTTTTAAAAAATGTATGGTCTTCTGTTGTTTCCACATATTAATGAAAAGAGAGACCAAAATGATTAGCGGCATTTTTTTCCCAGTAAAATGGACTACTGTTAAGACTGAATAGCATTTTACTTTTTGGATACTGTGCAAATGTTTACCAGAATTGTTAGCAATGACAAGAAATAGTCACAGAAAGAATAAGCACATAATTAAATTATTCTAAAATACACAAGATTGTTGAAGACCTCCTGAGTAGACTGTATTCTCTGATACTGATTTAGTTTAAAGTTATTTAAATAGATGTCCATATTCTTTTGTATTTTGCTGATAATTTGAGGATTTTGGAAACATTCTAACTTAAGAGCATTTTTGTTTTTCAAAAACTACCTGGAGTACCAAGATAGCTGTGTATACACGTTTGTAAGCAGCATCTTATCTTCGAGAGAAGCCCATGAAGCTAATACCCAGTATAATTGTCAGTTTTTTGATTCTGTAGTGGAAATGCATGATTGGTACCGAAGGTCAGAGGCCGTGCACAAATTGCATAAGCATGTATTGTTGACTTTTAGTAAAGGAAGAGATTCACCAAGTTATCTTACTGAGTTAGTATGCAGTCATGCAGCTGACAGTTTAAGTTGCTATCAAAACAGAGTCTTTTACTAGTTGAGAGGTGGAGTTCTGGTTTTTGAGATCATAGTCCTAAGACATGCTTGGGTGGCTTCCTAGTGTCTAAGATAAGGAAATCTAATGGCCAGTGGCAAATTGTTCCATCTTTGGTCTGTGAGTAAAACTTCATACAGAAATTACAAGTATATAAGAAAATACAAGTTCATAAGAAAACCTTGTTTAGTTACTGCTTACAGTTAGCCACTTGTCACGCTGCCTTTTCTTTTGACAGCATATTATAGTCATTTAAAGATATTGCCATGAGGCTACAGTACTACACTTTAAAAAAGAATTATGTATTTAGTTGAAAGGCTGAGTGACAGATACAGAGAGAGTATTTGTGTCAGACAGACTGAGATCTTCCATTCCCTGGTTCACTCCCCAGATGACTGTAACCACTGGGGTTGGTCCAGCCTGAATCTAGGAGTCTGCAGTTCCAACCTGGTCTCCCACATGGGTGTCAAGGGTCCTAGTACTTGGGCTATCTTCCTGTGCCTTCCTAAGTGTCTTAGCAAGGAGCTGGGTCAGAAGCACTCTGATGTTAGATACCAGTGTCCAAGCAGCAGCTTAACCCAGTGTGCCACAGTACTACATTTAAAGGCCGATTTTTCACGTTCAGAAGATCAGAATGGGTTCTGTAAGTCTTTCCTAGGTTTAGAAGATGTTGAAAATTCTGTTACAGAAAAACTGTACACTTCAACATGTGAAGTAATTGGGTGAAACTGATCATATAATGCAAAAAGTAATGCAGAAGAGTAACAGATTTCCCAAATACTCCTAAATATATACAGGAAATCCTGTGAAGGTCGTTAGGCACGTCCTTCCATAGATGTTAGATGGGTTATCTGCCTGTGTTTCAGACACAGACTGATATGTTGTGGTTTGCCCAGTAGTCTCTGTGGTTTATGCAGAGGAAGTGGTTCTTGTGGGTGAAGGTCTGATCTTTTTGGAGATTGTTGGTGGCACATGCACTGTCAGCTTATTTCCTTTTTTATTGGCTGTTTGGGCAAGACCTTCTCAAAGCTTGAGGAGTACTCAAATATTTTGTAGTCAGGATAGATGGTTATAATGTTGTATGATATCTGCCTCTCAGGTGATAGGAAGGGTTAATTTAATGTTTGCAAAGTGCTTTGAGATCCTAGGATGAAAAGGACAGACATGTTTTAGTACTTGCAGATTGTGCTATGTTGAGATTGTTGAAGTAAAAATATGTTCATGTAGGTAAATGATATTGTACTCGAATTGCTTTGTAACTATTCAGGTATTACTTAATCATCACAAGAGTTAGAATTTTTTTCTTTCAGCTCTCCTTTTTGAATTTTACCCTATATGAGTTAACTTAGTGGAGTATATAACATGGCTATAGTACTGGCTAAAGCTTGCTCAGAAAATTCAGTATCTGGAACAAGCTGCTTTTCCCAACTGGTGTACTAAAATAATGAAAGGTTTTCCCTTTGAGATCAATAGCTATACCATCCATATACAGAATGCTATATTTGCTTTGTTGAACGTGAAAGTGAGCAAAGTTAGAGTTGCATTTTCGTACTCCTCATTTTTTTTTTGTTTGTTTAGCCTTTGACATTTAAACAGTTACCTGAATATTTTGTGCAGAGAGACTTTCTTTAAAACTAAGTTGTCAGCTAATTTTCGAGTTCCTCAAGGGTAGGAGAATAGTTCTTACTCATTTTGAAATTTTTTTTTAAGATTTATTTTTATTTATTTGAAAAGCAGAGTTACAGGGAAAGAGAGGGAGAGACCGAGCTTCCATCCGCTTTTTCACTCCCCAAATGGCTGCAGTGGCTAGGGCTAGGGCTAGGTCTGGGGCTGGGCTTATTGAAAGCCTGGAGCCAGGAGCTTCTTGTAGGCCTCCCAAGCAGGTATGGGGGCCTAAACACTTGGGCCATCTTCTTCTGCTTTCCCAGATGCATTAACAGGGAGTTGGATTGGATATGGAGCAGCCGAAACTCCAGCCAGTGCCCATGTGAGATGCTGGCCTGCAGATGGCAGCTTTGCCTGCTATACCACAGTGCCAGCCCATATTTTTAAGTACTTTTATTTGCTTGATTATATTTTGTTCTTTTTGACACTGAAAAGCATAAGAAAGAAAAAAAAATGGCCCAAATGATCCAACAACCCTGATGCTGCTGCTCTGATTAAACATATACCTGGAATATTCAAACTAGAGGCCAGCATTTAGTCTAGCAGTTAAGACCTGGCATCCTGCGGTGGAGTCCCTGGATTGTATTCGCAGCTCCAGCTGATTCCAGCCTCCTGTTAATGCAGACCCTGGGAGGCGGTGATGATGGTTCAGGTGACTGAGTTCCTGCTGTCCACCAGGAGACTTGGACTGAGTTCCTGGCTCCTGGCTTCAGCCATCACCAGACCAGCTCTCGTGGGCATTTGGGGAGTAAATCAACAAGTGAGAGCTCTGTGTTTGTCTTTTTTACTTCTGTCTTTCAAATAAATGGTTAAAAAAGAGAGAGATTTGCTTATTTATTTGGAAGGTAGGGAGAGAGCTTCCATCAAATGGCTCCCAACAGCCAGAGCTGGGCTACGCTGAAGCCAGGAGCTAGGAACCTGGAGCCAGAAATTCCATCCAGGTCTCCCATGTCGGGGGCAGGGACTCAGGTACTTGAGCCATAATCTGCTGTTTCCCAGGTGCGTTAGCAAGGAGCTGGATTGGAAGTGCAGTTGCTGGGGCTTGAACTAGTACTCAGATATGCGATGTGTGTGTCCCAAATGGTGGCTTAACCTTCTGCACCACAGTGACCACTCCTAAATTATTATTTTTATTATTTTTTTTTTTGACAGGCAGAGTGGACAGTGAGAGAGAGAGAGAGAAAGGTCTTCCTTTTCTGTTGGTTCACCCCCCAGTGGCCACTGTGGCCGGCACACCATGCTGATCCAAGGCCAGGAGCCAGGCGCTTCTCCTGGTCTCCCATGTGGGTGCAGGGCCCAAGCACTTGGGCCATCCTCCACTGCACTCCCTGGCCACAGCAGAGAGCTGGACTGGGAGAGGAGCAACCAGCACAGAATCCGGCACCCCGACCGGGACTAGAACCCGGGGTGCCGGTGCCGCAGGCGGAGGATTAGCCTATTGAGCCGCAAAGCCGGCCATGATTTTTTTTTTTCTTTCTTTCTTTTTTTTTTTGACAGGCAGAGTGGACAGTGAGAGAGAGAGACAGAGAAAGGTCTTCCGTTGCCGTTGGTTCACCCTCCAGTGGCTGCTGCGGTCGGCGCACTGCGGCCGGTGCACCGCGCTCATCCGATGGCAGGAGCCAGGTGCTAGGTGCTTTTTCCTGGTCTCCCATGGGGTGCAGGGCCCAAGCACCTGGGCCATCCTCCACTGCACTCCTGGGCCACAGCAGAGGGCTGGCCTGGAAGAGGGGCAACCGGGACAGAATCCGGCGCCCCGACCGGGACTAGAACCCGGTGTGCCAGTGCCGCAAGGCGGAGGATTAGCCTGTTGAGCCACGGCGCCGGCCATGATTTTCTTAAAAAAGAAAATTCAGACCATATATAGGGTGCTTCAGAAAGTTCATGGAAAGTAGAATTAAAAAGTGATTTTGGTACAAAAAATTTGAAATCTATACATAGTTTTTTCATAATATGCATTGGCCATGGAATTTTTATAGACCCTTTATATACATTATTTCAAAATTCTTGTACAAAAATGAGCATATCTTTTAATTCCATTTTTCATGAACGTTTTGAAGTACCATGAAATGACATACAATATAAAATTTCCCTCTGAGCTTACCTCTATCCCTAAATACCCATTAGTTTCAAATATCTTCTCATGAGTAACCATAGTTAAATTGATTTGTCTACTAAAATATTTATAAGTATATCAGCCTATCCTCTTAATATTCTTTGAAACTACCCCATAGTAGGTATATCTGTCAGCTTTTGCTATGTTTTGCTGCCATTATAACTTCAAACCTCAGTGCTTGTGTACCTTGTATTTCTTGTTGTTTTCTTTTTTTTTTTTTTAAGATTTATTTTATTTATTTGAAAGACTGAGTTACAGAAAGAGGTAGAGAGAGAGAGAGAGAGAGTTCTTCCATCTGCTGGTTCGTTCCCCAGATGGCCACAATGGCCGGAGCTGTGTCCATCCAAAGCCAGGAGCTTCTCCCGGGTCTCCCACACTGGTGCAGGAGCCCAAGGACTTGGGCCATCTTCTGCTTTCCCAGGCCATAGCAGAGAGCTGGATTGGAAGAAGAGCAGCTGGGACTTGAACCAGCGCCCATATGGGATGCCGGCCCCTGTATTTCTTGTTACATTACATGTCAGCTGTGGATTGGCTGCAGCATTGCTTTACTTGTCTTAGTTTGGAATGCTGGCTGAAGGAGCCATCTCTGGGATATGGTGTTGTTGGGATAGTAGGAAACAGCAACAAAATTGATGCAAACATGTAATGGCTCCTAAAACTCACTCATTTGAGGTTTTCGATGCAAGTCAGAGGATGGTGGGTAAGGCTAACGTGCCTGGGAAAGCAGTGGAAGATGGCTCAAGCATTTGGTCTCCTATCTTCTATATGGCAGACTCAGATGGAGTTCCTGGTGCCTGGCTTCGATCTGGCCCAGCCTTGACTATTGTGGCCATTTGGGGAGTGAACAAGCAATAGCTCTCTTTTCTCTCTCTGTTTCTTCCTGTCAATCTGCCTTTCAAATAAATAAGATAAATATTTTTTAAAAAAAGGTTGTTTGAAATTTGTGAAGCATACACTAAAGTATAGAGGATAGGATGAACCTGCATGTTCCCATCATTAGCTTCAAAGATTATCAATGCTTGACTTTTTTTTTTTTTAACATTTATTTATTTATTTGAAAGAGAGGGAGAGGGAGAGAATCAATCTTCCATCCATGGTTCACTCGCCACATGGCTGTGCTGGGCCTGGCCAAAGCCAGGAGCCAGGAACTTTATCTGGATCTTTCATATGGGTGTAAGGGGCCCAAGGACTTGGGGCATCTTCTGCTGCTTTTCCCAGGCCATTAGCAGGGAGCTGGATAGGAAGTGGAGCAGCCTGGACACGAATCAGATGGCAGCTTTACTCGCTACACCACAAGACTGGCCCCTAGGCTGGACAGTATTGGTTCTTCTGTTGTAGCGGTTTCTAGATATACTGATTTTACTCATAGATGTTTCACTAAGTATTTTATCTGAAAGATAAAGTCTGAAAATGTAACTTCTTACAGTAAATTCTTACTAATAGTTTGAGGTGATCATACTGTAGACTGACAGGTACCATATAGGAGAGGATGTTCATAGAATGTGTCTAGGATTTGATGGAGCTTATTTTTATTTCATTTTGAGTATTTCTGGAGGGCTTACAACAATCTCTCTCTCTCTCTCTCTGAGGGCTTACAACAGTCTCTCTCTCTCTCTCTCTCTCTCTCTCTCTCTCTCTCTGTGTGTGTGTGTGTGTGTGTGAAGCAGGTAATTAACCTCTGGAAAAAATAACATTGCAACAGATTTGATGTGCAGGAGGTTTCATTTCTCACTGAGCCTCTGTGGGAATGATGCCAGTTGAAAAGAATCCCAGCTCTAATGGCTCCAGGTCTTCTGGGAACTCACAGGCAGTGATGTTATTTACTCTTGGGAAGAACATCAGAATCATTTATAAAAACTCTGTGTTCACCTATACTACTTGTTGTGGGAAATAAAGGATCTTTCATGTCTTTAAGGTTATCCCTAAGATGACAATGTCTAATACTATTTTAGAAATCATTAAAACCATTTTCAGCTTCTCAGTTTAGTTTGTTTGAGGGTCTTAAAGCCTCCATTTTAACTCAATATGTCATAGATTGTATTAGTATTCTATGTAATCAATGTTTGTCATTTCCATGGTGGTGAAAAGTAACAGGTATTATGAGTCTAGAATTACTATAGGACGTTCTTTTGAGGAGTGGTTATGTAATAAACAGGGAAGCAAATTAAAGCAGATATAATCCCTTCTTCAGTTTGTAGATTGGCAGCTGATAATGAGGTAGTTAGAGAGGATTTGTATGGTTTAGTATATAAAAAACTATGATATATAACAATGGAAATACTTTAGTACCATTGTCAAATAAATTTTATTTTATTTAATCAATTAATTTATTTTTGACAGGCAGAGTTAGACAGTGAGAGAGAGAGAGACTGACAGACAGAAAGGTTTTCTTTTTCCGTTGGTTCACTCCCCAAGTGGCTGCTATGGCTGGCGCATTGCGGCCGGCACATCACGCTGATCTGAGGCCGGGAGCCAGGTGCTTCTCCTGGTCTCCCATGCGGGTGCAGGGCCCAAGGACCTGGGCCATCCTCCACTGCACTCCCGGGCCACAGCAGAGAGCTGGACTGGGAGAGGAGCAACCGGGACAGAATCCAGCGCCCCAACTGGGACTAGAACCCGGGGTGCTGGTGCCGCAGGTGGAGGATTAGCCAAGTGAGCCACGGCGCTGGCCTAATTTTATTTTTTGAATGACTTTCACTGTGAAGAGGCATATTACTAGTTCTAAATAGTCTTAGTTTTCCTTAAAATATGTTGTTAATCTCATTTCAGAATGCACATAGGAGCTATAGTAGAAAAGTGGGTATCATTGGCTTATAAATAAAATGTTTTAAATTTGAGTTCTTTGCATTGATTTGATTCTGGTTTTGGTTACTTGGGACATTATATAGTCTGTTGAGGCCAGTGCTGTGGCACAGCAGGTTAAAGCCCCAGCCTGCAGTGCTGGCATCCCATATGAGTGCTGGTTCGAGTCCTGGCTGCTCTCTTCTATGGCTGATCCAGCTCTCTTCTATGGCCTTTGAAAGCAGTGGAAGATGCCCTAAGTCCTTGGGCCTCTGCACCCATTTGGGAGACCTGGAACAATCTCCTGGCTCCTGGCTTCAGATTAGCTCAGCTCTGGCCATTGTGGTCATCTGGGGAGTAAACCAGCAGATGGAAGACGACTCTCTCTGGCTTGACCTCTGTAACTCTGTCTTTCAAATAAATAAAATAAATCTTTAAAAAAATGTTGTCTATTTAAAACGTAAGTAAATACAGTTTTCCCAAGAAAAATAACTTCTGAGTTGCTGTTCCATCTGTTAGTTTTCTGTTATATCATGATTGGGAACATTAGTTTTCAGAGATAGTAGTTTGTCAGCACCTTTGTCAGGATTATATATCCACACTTCAGTTGCATTGTAGTTGGATTTGTTAGTTGTACAATTTGGAGAAAGATTTGTAGTTTCTAGTTACTTTATTTACACGAGAGTTTTACAGGATTAGAATTCTTCAAACAATATTTAAAGGTAAAAATGACTGTGTTGCCTGGGTGTGAACTGTAAAATAAAAGCTTCTCACTGTGAAATTATATTTTAACAGTATACAAGGTGTACTTCTTCCAAAAATAGGAATTTAGTGTTAAATGGATAGGTATTAATAATTGTATTAATTTTGACTCCTTTGACAGACTTCTTTTGGATGCTACTCTTTTGGTCAGAGCTATCAAGCAGCTTTTAGAGGGGCAGATGTTTGATGTATTGATTAAGATGCCCACATCTCACATTGGAGTGCCCAGGTTCAAGTCCCAGCTGGGCTCCTAATTCCAGCTTCCTGCTAATTCATACCTGGAAAGCAGCAGGTGATGGCTCAAGTACTTGAGTTCCTGCCACCTACACGAGAGATCTGAATTGAGTTCCTGTCTCCCGCCTGACATACATCTGGGGAGTGAACCAGTGGGTAGGATCATCTCTGTCTCAGCTTTTATAATAATAAAAATAATAATAAAGTATTTTTTAAAGGAAAAGATATGTCATCCTTTAAGTGTGTGTGTTGCCCTTGTAAGAGACGAGCAGGTGATAAGAAATGAGTGAGGATTATTTTAAGAATAAAGCCTTGGTTTTGATGTGCCAGACTTGTTTTGCTCCTTGCTAGCTGAGAGAGCTTAGGCAAATCTTCTCTGGATAGCAGTTTAGTTTCCTCAGTTATAGAAATGGGAATAACACTTCACAGAAAAATTGTGAAGATTGAATGAGAATATGTCTAGTATTTATTTGCTTAGCACATAGTAAGAGATCAGTGAATTATAGTGGCTGTTACTGTTTAAGCCTCAGAAATCAATTAGATTTTCTAAAAGGTTTTTTTTTTTTTCATTTTCAATTGTCTTTATATACAGAGGATCAATTTAGTATATATTAAGTAAAGATTTCAACAGACTGCACCCACACAGAAACACAAAGTGTAAAGTACTGTTTGAGTACTAGTTATAGCATTAACTCACATTGTACAACACATTAAGGACAGAGATCCTACTTGGGGAGTAAGTGCACAGTGACTCCTGTTGTTGACTTAACAAATTGACACTCTTGTTTATGGCGTCAGTAATCACCCGAGGCTCTTGTCATGAGTTTCCAAGGCTGTGGAAGCCTTTTGAGTTTGCCAACTCCGATCTTATTTAGACAAAGTCATAGTCAAAGTGGAAGTTCTCTCCTCCCTTCAGAGAAAAGTACCTCCTTCTTTGATGGCCCATTATTTCCACTGGGATCTCACTCACAGAGATCTTTCATTTAGTTGTGTGTTTGTGTGTGTGTGTGTGTGTGTGTTTGCACAGTGTCTTGGCTTTCCATGCCTAAAATAGTCTCATGGGCTCTTGAGCCAGGTCCGAATGCCTTGAGGACTGATTCTGAGGCCAGAGTGCTGTTTAGGACATCTGCCATTCTATGAGTCTGCTGTGTATCCTGCTTCCCATGTTGGATCGTTCTCTCCTTTTTAATTCTATCAGTTAGTATTAGCAGGCACTAGTTTTGTTTATGTGATCCCTTTAGCTCTTAATCCTATCATTATGATCAATTGTGAACTGAAACTGATCACTTTGACTAGTGAGATGGCATTGGTACATGCCATCTTGATGGGATTGAATTGGAATCGCCTGGCACATTTCTTTAAAGATTTTTTTTTATTTATTTGAAAGAGTTATAGAGAGAGGTAGAGACAGAGAGAGAGAGAGGTCTTCCATCCACTGTTTCAATCCCCAGATGGCTGCAGTGGCCGGTGCTGCGCCGCTCTGAAGCCAGGAGCCAGGCACTTCCTCCTAGTCTCCCATGTGGGTGCAGGGCCCAAGCACTTGGAACATCCTCCACTGCCTTCCTGGGCCACAGCAGCGAGCTGGACTGGAAGAGGAACAACCGGGAATAGAAGCTGGTACCCATATGGGATACCGGCACCACAGTGAGCCGTGGCACCGGCCCCTGTTTCTACTCTTAATCACCTATTTGCTTATTCCTTTTTCCAGATTTTTGATATAAGAGAGTTTTGTCTTATTTAAATAATGGCAAAATTATGTTTAGGTGTGTTATTCATTGCTTTAAATATGCACACATCTGTAAATGTTGGAGTTTTTTGAAGCCTAATCTGTCTTGCTTATAAATCATTTTCTATCAGAATTCTGTCGTTCTTCTAAGAAGTTTAAGGCGTATCTAATAACAAGTTTTATATTTTTTGGTATTAATCAACATCAAGCAGCAAGAAATGACCCCCCAAATTGTTACATTGAATATGGAAGGGAAAAAAGGGCAGGAAATGCCTTTTTATAAGAAGCGGTCAGGCTTTTTTGTGAAACATAAATGATAGAACCAAATTGGGTTATGCTTTTTTTTTCATTAACAAGAATCTGTGGTTAAGTGGCAGTAGAGATGTTCTTTTTAAAGATGCCTCAGTAGGGTAGTGATCTTTCCTTATCATTCAGTTGTTTTCCTTTTATATAAATAGATAATTTTCCTTTTTATTGTAGTGTTAGCTTCTCCTGACCACAGAATGGTGTAACTTTTAATCTTTATGTCTTTGTAAATGATTTTTTCCCTCTATATCTGAACTGTTGTGGAATGGATCATTTTAGTTAAGTTTTTTATGTCATAGGATGGAGAGAAAATTTGCTTAAGAGGTATTTTGGTGTGAGTTATTTTTTAACTTCACTTTTTCCTTTCCTTTTTTTTTTTTTTTTTTTAGTAGCTATAGACTCTCCTTATATTTTCTTCATAGCCTCAGAAAATCTGGAAGATTGGCAGATCATTGGTTTAACAAAGAAGCCTGCAAACCAGATCTCACTATTAAGTACTGTTTTCTAGGTAGAGAAACACTAGATTATTGTAATTTGAGAATCTTAACTAGGTTTAAGACTTAGGCTACATGCAAAAGAGCCAAGTGGAAGCTTTATAGCCCTTAGGGAGGTCTGCAGACATCCGCATGTTGGGTTCTGGGAAGCTGCTTTTTCCCATGCTTGTGGCCTCCCTGTGGGGTAAAGGTCTGTTCATTTTGCATAAATATTTACCATATCTCATTTTAGCTAACATTGCTTCCTCATGCTGTTAGCAGAACTTTGCTTATCCAGCTTTAAAAATTTACTGTTACTGATACGACTAATCTGGTGAATATTCCATCATCTTTGAGGTTTGATGAAGTGAAAAAATCAGATTGGAAAAACAGTGAGGAGGTAAGCCAATTCACAATCAATAAGTAATTTGGTTATGGAAATGTTTGCTCATGCTGGTTTTCCATATTCTTTAAAGAGTGATTATCACTGAAACGGCATAATTCACTTTAGTTTTGTCACATCTAACAAATTTTTTTCACTTTGATATGTGTATATGAAATTATTGTCACTTTTAAGTTTTTATGATACTTTTGTAACTGTTTCCTCATTTAGTAACAATAATAAGCTTTAACATGTAAAGCAGCATTTCATGATATTATAGTAAATACATATAATAGCACTTGCAAGACAGAAGTTATTACCATTTTAAAGATGAATAAAGAATATAAATTCAGCAACATAATTGACTAGTATGTCTCAACTAGGACAGGTTTCAAATCCAGGTCTTTGGCTTTGGGTTCAATCTGTTTGTTACTGCACACCATTTTGTGAAGTTAGATCCCAACAGAAGAATAAGCCAAAGAGGGTTACTTATTTAATCTATTACCGTTTAATATAACTTATACAACAGTTTCTAATTGTCTTCCAGGGAGCATCCAGGATGCTTTAATAAGATTTATCTCTCCTGCCCCCTGCCCCCCACCCCTCCCTGATCTTAAGAGCCCTACATTTAGGCACTGAAGGCAAAAAGTAGATTACAAAATGGAATTGATGTGGAACAATCAGACTTTGATTTTATAGTAAAAATCCAATTTATTATTAAAATATTTTATTGATCAAAACCAGCCCCAAATCTGCAATTTTATACGATTTGGCCTAGGAACTATCTATCAATATATCAGTATGACTGAATCTTAGATCTTGTCATTATTTGTGAGGATTCTGCTTTCAAGTTGTTTTCTGTTTCATTTTTATCTCCTTCTCCCCCACGACCTTGTACATGTACTCTTTGCTTTCATTGTCATTACAAGGCTTCTAATCCCTCCTGCTTAATGCCATCTAGGTCCTCCACTCTTCTTCTACTTTTTATTTCTGGTTGAATCCTTTTGCCATTTTCTGACCATGCAGTAGATACCCAGTAGGCTTCCTGGATTACCTACTACTTTTCTTTAGATTAGCCTAACAAAAAGTTGTTTCAAAGATGCTTTTTATTTTTATCTTTTTTAAAAAATTTATTTATTTATTTGAAAGAATTTACAGAGAGAGAGGGAGAGACAGAGAATCTTCCATTTGTAGGTGCTGGATTGGACATGGAACAGCCAGGACTCAAACCAGCGCCCATATGGGATGCCGACATTGTGGCTGGTGGTTTTACCTGCTATGCCACAATGCCATCCCCTCTGCTTTTACATTCCTTACCCTTTACTTACCCTGGGAGGTAGTAATACAACCATTAGTCTCTCCATTCAAAATACATTTGTTGAATAAAAATTATATGCTAGGCATTGTAATATTTTATACATTTTATTTTACTTAATCCTCATAATGACTCTCTAAAGGTAGGGGTTTTATTCTGTATCTCTGAGAGGGTAGCATGCCTAGTGACTGGATATCTTTTGGATTTTAGCCTGAGTCTGACTTCCCATCCTACACTCTTCATATGCTATATACACTCTTAATGTGCTGTATACTACCATATATAGTCAGAGTAGAGTGAGAGATACTGGTTCTGTCTTCTGGGGGTTTCTAATCCAATTAGGGTGAGGGGTGCAAGTGGAGCAGACAGCAAAGTATGTAGGGTGCAGTGGGAACTCAAAGAGGAATAATAATCAGTAGTTTTTGGAGAGACCGATAGCAGTTTCATAGAGGAGGTGAGTACTTCTGTAGAATTCAAGGAAGCTGAGACAGATGAGGACTAGGAAACTTAGTGGAACAAAATGAATAACGACATAGAGGTGAAGTAGCTCACTTTTTTGTTAAAGGTTTATTTTATTTATTTGAAAGGCAAGAGTTACAGAGAAGCAGAGGCAGAGAGATAGAGAATCTTCTCTCCACTAGTTCAATCTCCAAATGGCTGCAGCAGAGAGAGAGAGAGGGAGGGAGGGAGAGGAAGTCATGCTCGACCATTCCTGTTGATTGCACACAGTTCTATTCACTGGGCGAGGGGGTGAGGTGATGAACACCAGGAGGCAGGAGTCCCTTGGGATCATTTTGGAGGCTGCCCACAACATGGAATACCCAGGTGCAGTGTCCAGTGGGCAACTAGATACACAGCAGTGAGGTTTGGCCACTGCTGTTTTATTTGTGATGGTAGTCTTAAGTAATTTGAGTAGGTGACATCAACAAGAATACACTGGAAGTATAGGCAGTATGGTCTCCTGGGTCCCATCGGGGAGTAGGACAGAAGTGCTCTTGAGGAACAGTTAGAGTACTAGGGAGAGAATCAGGAGAGCACCCCACATAGGGAATAGGAAGGGATACAGGCTGCAAGTAGAATACAGTTAACATTGCTGAATAGCCAACTTGGAGTAGAAGCTGAGAGTTTTCTTCTGTAAATTATTTATTGACTACCTATACTAGAAACTAAAAATATATACATAAGATGAATAAGAGTCTTTAGTAACTCCTAATATTGTCTGAGGAAACAGGTTTGGGAAGGTTTCTTGAAAGGAAAGCAGTATCATTGTGTAGTCTCTTTAACAGATAGAGTTGAGTTGGTATTTAAGGATTTGTGGGGTGATATGCAAATTACATTTTCCTTTTTTTTTAAAAAAATATTCATTTTATTTATTTGAAAGATAGTTACAGAGAGAGGTAGAGCCAGAGAGAGAGGTTTTCCATCCGCTGGTTCACTCCCCAGATGGCTGCAATGGCCAGAGCTGCGCCTATCCAAAGCCAGGATCCAGGAGCTTCTTCCGGGTCTCCCATGCGGGTGCAGGGGCCCAAGGACTTGGGCCATCTTCTACTGCTTTCCCAGGCCACAGCAGAGAGCTGGATCGGAAGAGGAGCACCCGGGACTAGAACTGGTGCCCATATGGGATGCCGGCGCTTTAGGCCAGGGCTTTAGCCTGCTGTGCCACAGCACCGACCCTGAAATGACCATTTTCAACAGAAAAGACAATATGTTATGTGTGGGATATTGGTTGGACATGAAGTCTGTAGTGAGGGAAAATGATAAAATAGTGTAGAAGGCCAATTTAAGAGATCTTAAATGTGTGTAAAAGAACTTGTCCTTATTATCTTAATGGTTTGTCATAGTCCTGGACTATTAGTTACTTATGTTTTTCTTTCTTTCTTTCTTTCTTTCTTTCTTTCTTTCTTTCTTTCTTTCTTTCTTTCTTTCTTTCTTTCTTTCTTTCTTTCTTTCTGTCTTTCTTTCTGTCTTTCTTTCTGTCTGTCTTTCTGTCTTTCTTTCTTTCTTTCTTTCTTTCTTTCTTTCTTTCTTTCTCTATTTATTTTGAGAGACAGAGTTACAGAGAGAGGGAGAGAGGGAGAGGAGGGAGAGATCTTCTATCTGTTGGTTCACTCCCCAATGTTCATAATGGTCAGGGCTGGGCCAGGCTGAAGCCACAATGTTGGCCTCTGTATTTTTCTTTAAGTAGTATTGCTTTTTAAACTTAAAATATATTTCCAAAGGAAACTTCAGTTCATTTTTATAAATAGACCACTATTGAATACCACATACAGAAGTCAACATTAAAATTAAATTAAAAAAAATTAATAAAAATGAAGAGGCAGGCATTTAGCCTACTGGTTAAGAAGCTCACATTCCATGTGGGAGTGCCTGGGTTTGAGTTTCAGCTCTGCTCCCAGTTCCAGCTTTCTGCTAACGTAGACCTTTGCAGGCAACAAGTGATGGTACAAGTCATTTCCTGGGTCCCAGCTTCAGCCTGGCCCAGACTCAAATGCAGGCATGTAGGGAGTGAGCCCGCAGATGAAAGCTCTTTCTGTTTCTCTGACATTCTCTGTCTTTCTGCCTCTCAAATCAATTTTTAAAAATTTAAAATAAAATTTAGTAATGCATCTTTTGGTTTGCTAAAATGCATACCTGAACATAAGTTTCTCAGTGAGGTGTCTGTTTTTGGTCACTTAACAATAAAGGGCCCTTTGTTTGGATGTTGCTTAATTCAGAACGAAGATGAGATTGAAGATCGTCTGGATGGTTCTGTTTTAAAATTTTGGTGTTAATAAGCACCAGGAATCCCAGCTCTCAAGTATTTTTAGTTGGAAAGATCAAAATATAGTTAATGGGTCAACTTTGGTTTATAGTTAAGCACTAAGAAAAATTAGGCCTTTTATTCCAAGAAGCTATTTAATCTGTAGTATCTGTTTGGATCTGTGTCAAGGTACTTATTAGACATACATGAAATGGAAAAGAGATTCCTTGTCTATATTATGCTGCATCCAGTTTGGGAAAATACTTTTGAAAATTGTCAAATCTTTCAAGCATCATGTAGCATATTCAGAATACTTTCAGTGGAATCCTTGACCAGTCCTTTCAGAGCAGAAAAGGAATATAATTCAGCTCCCTGTCTCAGTTCTAGTTTTTCCAGTTATCATGTTCACTTTGTCTTGCACATGGAATACTTAAACTTGTCAGGATAAGTTTAACTTACTCACATGAACAGATATATTTGTTAAGATATATTTATTTCCAGAACCGGCGCTGTGGCATAGTGGGTAAAGCTGCCGCCTGCAGTGCCAGCATCCCATATGGGCGCCGGTTTGAGACCTGGCTGCTTCACTTCCGATCAAGCTCTCTGCTATGGCCAGGAAAGCAGGAGAAGATGACCCAAGCCCCTGTGCCCCTGCACCCACATGAGAGACCTAGAAGAATCTCCTGGCTTGGATTGGCGCAGCTCCAGCTGTTGTGGCCATCTGGGGAGTGAACTGGCAGATGGAAGACATTCTCTCTCTCTCTGCCTCTGCCTCTCTGTAACTCTGCCTTTCAAATAACAACAAAAAGATATACTTATTTGCCAAGCTTGTCTCAGTCATGCATATGATCTGATAAATTAAAGATTTCTTCCATAAATATTTGGAATTCTTCGGCAGCTCAGATTGATACGTTAAGAGTTTTCCACTCTTTGGGCTAAACTGTATATAACTCCCAATTTTGAATTTAGATAGGAATACCTTTATAACATGTTTAATCAGTGGTTTATGTTTAATTAATGGATGACAAAAGATATGCATATAGTACTGGTAGAAAGGTTATAAAAGTGCCAAGAAAAAGTAACATGCTTGATGTTAAAAGTTGGGGTGAGGTGGGTAAAGCTGCTGCATGTGATGCCAGCATCCCATATTGGTGCCAGTTCAAGTCCTGGCTGCTCCACTTCTGATCCTGCTTCCTACTAACGTGCCTGGGAAAGCAGTGGAGGATGGCCCAAGTGCCTGGGGCCCTGTGCCCAAGAATAGTGCTTTACTGTAAGGGAACTGAAACAGGAAATCATAGCTGATGGATTTGTTTTTTAAAAATTTATTTTATTTATTTGAAAGAGTTACACAGAGAGAGGAGAGGCAGAGAGAGAGAGAGAGAGAGAGAGAGAGAGGTCTTCCATCCACTGGTTCACTCCCCAATTGCCACAACAGCTGGAGCTGCATTGCTCAGGAGCCAGGAGCTTCTTCCCGGTCTCCCACATGGGTCAGGGGCCCAAGGACTGGGATCATCTTCTACTGCTTTCCCAGGCCACAGCAGAGAGCAGGATTGGAAGTGGATCAGCTGGGTCTCGAACCGGCACCCATATGGGATGCTGGTGCTTCAGGCCAGGGCTTTAACCCGCTGTGCCACAGCTGATGGCCCCAGTTGATGGATTTTTTAGTGCCATTTATACAAGAAAGATATGGGGCACTCCAATAAACAGAACCTTACTTCATGAAAAAGACCTTGGTCTTATATTTAAAAATAGGCAAAAAAAGTACATCTATATATTTTAAGTTGAAATAAAATTTAAGGTGTGCATGAATGGTTTTTAATAATTCCCTGCTTTAAACTGTTGTTTTATTTCCTTTTTTAAAGTGAGTTTTTGAACAGATTCAATGTAGTTTATGGATGCAAGTCTGAGATTATAATGAAATTTAGTCCCTCCCTGCCCACCCTGTTTTAATTAAATGGCCAACCCCTGGTACCAATGGATTCAATGAGATGGTTTTTATAGTGTGGCTAATGGAGTGTCATGACATTAAGAGATCTGAAGGGAAGGAACATAAAATGCCTCCCTTTTGAGGTTGCTAAAATCAACAGGTTACAAATGTGCAGATTAAATTAATGTTTTTGTTCCTAGGAAGATTTTGCTTGAATTTGGTTTTTAAATTCAGTAACAGCTTTTTTATCCCTAGTGTTGCCTTCTATTTGTGCCAGATACTGGTATTTTTATTTAGAATTGTGAAATCAAGTATCCTTTTGAAATGAAAGTAATGTTACTTAAAGAAAGACACTGAGTAACTAATAGTTCAGGGGGCTTATGTGATTGTGGCAAATCTTTCAGACAGTATTTAGGGTTGGGAAACAGTAGTCTGCAGCAGATGGGAATGTCAGGCCCACAATAAGGTCTGCAGAAGCGTTCCATCTGTCCCTGCCAAGGCAGCTACAGGCCAGGCTGAATTCAGGAGTCTATAGTAGGCTAATATTTTTTATTTTATTTGAAAGGTAGCATTATAGAGAGAGGGAGAGAGAGACAGAGAGAATCTTCCATCCACTGGTTCATTCCCCAAATGCCTGCAGTGGCTGGAGCTGAGCCAGGCTGAAGCCAGGAGCCAGGAGCTTCATCTAGGTCTCCCACATGGGTGCAGGGTCGTAAGTACTTGAGCCATCCTTCGTTGCTTTCTCAGACACATTAGCAGGGAGTAGGATCAGAGGTGGAGCAGCCAGAACTCAAACCTGGTGCTGCAGGTGGTGTCTTAACCCGCTATTCCACAATGCTGGTCCTAGTAGGCTCATTTTTTTTTTTTTTTAAAGATTTATTTATTTATTTGAAAGTCAGAGTTACACAAAGAGAAGAGAGGCAGAGAGAGAGAGAGAGAGAGGTCTTCCATCCGATGGTTCACTCCCCAGTTGGCCACAACAGCTGGTGCTGCACCGATCTGAAGCCAGGAGCCAGGAGCTTCTTTCAGGTCTCCCATGCGGGTACAGGGGCCCATGGACTTGGGCCATCTTCTCCGGTAGGCTCATTTTTAAGCTGATAATTTTGTATGGTCTCTGAACAGTGTTATAAGTATCCAAATGTCCTTTGGTAGAAAAAGCTTTCTCCATCCTGGCCTACAGGATAAAGATGTTCCTTCGCATTCATTTAAGGCCACTCAGAACTTGGCCTCCAGCTTCTGCAGCCTCACAGCTTTTCCTTGCCACAGATCTCATGTTAGTCCCCAAGGAGAGCCCCCACAGCGCATTCAGAAGCTGGTTGTTGGGGCATTTCATAGCTCTGAGGACAGTGATTTTGATGAAAGAATCTTGGAACTTAATTTTTCCAGCTATATTGAGCTGCCTGTCTTACTAAATTTTCATGTTCCCATGACCTGGGAGATGATAAATATTTGAATAAATTAATGAGTGAATAAAGAAATCCAAGTGAGTTATAGTCCCTTTACCTAAGGCCAAACCTTGGGCACTAAACAAAATCATTTCAGAAAAATCTTCTAAGCTGTGTTATAGTGGGGCCCTCATCTTTTTATTTTCTTTCTTTCTTTTTCTGTTTTTAATTTGAAAGGCAGAGAGAGAGTAGTTTCCTCCAGCCAATGTTTTATTCCCCAGAGCCTGCAGCAGCTGTGGATCAAACCAGCTGCAACCAGGAGCCTAGAACTCAGTCTTCTTATATGGATGGCATGCTCCCATGTTCTTGAGCCCTCACCCGCTGCCTCCCAGGACGTGCATTAGCAGGAAGCTGGAATTGGGAACGGAGCTGGCTCTTGAACCCTGGGCACTCCAGCGTGGGATATGGGTATCATGCATGGTGTTTTGACCACTGAACCAAAAGCTTCCCCTATACCTGCTCCCCTTTAAAAAATTGCAGTTTAAATGAATGCTTAATGAGGGTTGTGGTAAATCAGTTTTTTTTTTTTTTTATACAAATGCTTTCACCATGGAACATATAAATTGGTTTAAGTCTTATAGAAAATAACTTGACAAAATAGCTTTAAAAAATAGGAAATGTTTAAACCTTTTGGTCTAGTGGTACTACTATTGGTATATATGTCTCAATATATTAAGGAAATAAAGATTTAGCTGCCAGTTTTTATGCAAAGATGTCAACCATGGCATTATTTGAAGTAGGACTAGGAAGGTATCAATCTAAGAATTGTTCCTCTGAAGAGGTAGACTTAGCTCCCTTAGCGACTCCCAGATAACTGCTGTTAATAATTACTGTATGTTGGGCCAGTGCTGTGGTGCAGCAGGTTAAAGCCCTACCCTGCAGTGCTGGCATCCTATATGGGCGCCTGTTCCATTTTCCTTTTAAATTCTATGTGTTGTCAAAGATCTTACTTCTGATTTGTTGTAGTAAAGAAAAACAAATAGTTGATATGACCACAAAGACATGTTTATGATACATTATCTGTCGCTCTTCATAAGTATTAGCTGACTTGCTCCCCAGGGTGTGCAATACTCCTGAGCTGTAAGCTTATTTGGGAAAGGGCACCTCCCAAGCAGGGAAGGTCCAGTTATGGAAATTATATATGTTTGTCTAAGATTTCCAACAAAAAGAAATAGACAAGAAGAATGATACTGGCAACTGTTCCTCCATTGCAATAGAAAACAAAAAGAATGCCAAAGGACCTTTCTTGCAAACCCCAATTTTAAATATAGATGTGTCTGTTTTTTGAGAGTTAAATTAAATTAAACTACTCTTGATCTTTCCATGCCATGATGTGTGCAACAAAGTAATAGAGTAAGTACTCTTTGTTGTTCAAATGGAATATAGAGTTCTTTATTTTTCCACAAAAGTTTTGGCTCATCTCTTTCTTTTCTGGCTGTGAGCAACAGGTAAGTTAATATGACCACACTCTGACCCCAGCATCATGATTCAAGCTTCCAAATTCAGAAATTGCCCCACTTCCCCTCTTCAAGATCACATGGCAGCATATTTCTATCCAACAGAGGTGGACCTAGATAGAAAGGAAACAGATTTTAACCAGTTATTGCTCCACAGGCACAGGAAAATTGGGTGGTTTCAAGAAGCTTACAGTCTAACACAAGTAGGGGTCAGACCCTTTGGGAAGGACAGCATGGATGATCTGTGGTTCTGTTACATCGCAGAATTGTTGTAATACAGGAATAGCTTTGAACCATAACAATTTCTGTTGTTTAGGTACTTTCAGTAATAAAATCTGTTAACATGCTTTTTTTTTCATGATAAAAATGAGACCTACAGATTCCATTTTAGAATAGAAGAGAAAACTTGTGTGGAATTTAAGATAGTATTCTTATATTTGGGTAGCTTTTTTATTAGAGAGAGTCAGCACTTACTGCTTAATGTGTCCTGAGTGCTGGGCTGTGTACTTCTCTCATTTAATCTTGACAACGTTCCTTTAAAGCAAGTACATAGTTTAATCATTTGTGAGGAAATTGAGGTTCTGTGAAATTTAGTAACCTGCTCAAGGTCACACAAACCATTGAGGGGCTGTGCCAGGTTTTGACCTCAGTCTGACCAATACCAAAACCTCTTTTTTTCCCTCTGCATGCCCTTTTTTTTTTTTTTTTTAGAAAAGTTTTATAACTAAATGTCAAGTGGTCCTTAAATTATTTTTATTGAGCACAAGTGGTCATTCTTCTGTTGATGAAAAGGGAGACTTGGTTTTTTACTTAGTGTCTAGCTGTCTCTGTAACAGGAACAATATCTTTTATGGTGACTAATGACCAAAGGAGTATACACTCCAAGTTTTTTATTTTTAATTAAAAACATTAAAAACGGTTCACAGGTAAGGGATAGCTAGTTCTATTAGAACTGGTGCTTTCTGGTAAATTTTAGAATATTAAGCTGGTGAGCTGGTGCTGTAAGCCATTTAAGCATTACATTTATAATTTTATAGAGATTAATTGGAGTGATGCAGTTTCAACAATAATAGTATATTCTAGGGTATACTAGAGTGTTTCATTCTTGGACCTACTTCGTTTTAAATTTTTTTTCTTTTTTGTTTAAAAAGGAACAAAATCTGAAAAGCTATGCTTTCCCAATGTTAAACAGAAGCCTCAGTTTTTTTGTTTTTGTTTTTTTTTGGACAGGCAGAATTAGACAGTGAGAGAGAGAGACAGAGAGAAAGGTCTTTTCCCATTGGTTCACCCCACAAATGGCTGCAAAATTGGCTGCAATGGCCCAAGCTGCGCCTATCTGAAGCTAGGAGCCAGGTGCTTCTTCCTGGTCTTCCACGCAGGTGCAGGGCCCAAGCACTTGGGCCATCCTCCACTGCCTTCCCGGGCCACAGCAGAGAGCTGGATTGGAAGAGGAGCAACCGGGACTAGAACCCAGGGTGCCGGCGCTGCAGGCGGAGGATTAGCCGGCCCAGAAGCCTCAGTTTATCTTCAACATCTAATGTTTAGATTTTCTTTTGCCTGTCATCTTACTTCATTGTGAATTATTGTAAGTCTAAAACAAAAAGAAATATCATGGGCTGGCGCTTCACCACAGTGGGTTAACGCCCTGGCCTGAAGCTCTGGCATCCTATATGGGGGCCGGTTTGATTCCCGGCTGCTCTACTTTCAATCCAGCTCTCTGCTGTGGCCTGAGAAAGCAGTGGAAGATGGCCCAAGTGCTTGGGCCCCTGCACCCGTGTGGGAGACCTGAAAGAGGCACCTGGCTCCTGGCTTTGGATGGATGCAGCTTTGGCCGTTGCGGCCAATTGGGGAGTGAACCAGTGGATGGAAGACCTCTCTCTCTCGCTCTCTGCCTCTCCTCTCTCTGTGTAACTCTGACTTTCAGATAAGTAAATAAATCTTAAAAAAAAAAAAAAGAAATATCACGAAGGATGATATACCGACTAACTTTTTTTGTGGGGACAGGTGAAGATACAGAAATTACGGATGAAGTTGAGACACGCTTTGGTTCTTTTCCCAATCTTAACCTCTTCTTTTCCTCTTCAGAAGTAAACACTGGGGTAAATTTGGCGTTTTTATACTTATGTATAAAATGTGTCCTGAGTGCTGGGCTTTGTACTTCTCTCATTTAATCTTGACAACATTCCTTTAAAGATACATGGTTATGAATCTTCGAACATAAACTTCTTTTGCAGATTTTTCAATTTAATGAAATTTGAGTTCATGTTAAATTTGTACATTGTTTTATTAATAAAATACATATAAGTATTAATAATCATGATAAGCATTACTACTTATACTAAATATTAAAAATATTATAAGTGTGGTATGAAATAGGGATCAAGTTTTGTTTTTCTGTGTGGATAGCCAGTTGTCTTGTTGTATTCATGTACAGAATATATTTTCCCCATTGATTTTTAGTGCTGTCTTTGTCATGATGTTTCTGAATTTTCTGAGTTTTTGTTCCTGAGCTTTCTGTTCTATTCCGCTGGTTGGTTTGGCTGATTCTATTCCAGCAGCAATCTGTCCATATAACTTTAGCCGCGTAAGCATAATATGTCCCTGTACTTGGCTTTTCTTCTTTCAACATTTTCACTACTGTTTTTGGCTTCTTTTTTCCATATAAATTTTGGGACCAGCTTGTCAATCCATAGAAAGTCCTATTGGTTGTTTTTTTAAAATTGTAATTCATTGAATTAGTTTAGAGAAGGTGGAAATCTTGATATTGTCTTCCTATTTCTGAATATGCTTTCTCTTTAGGAATTTCAGTTCTTATATTCTTTTTTTTTTTTTTTTTGACAGGCAGAGTGGACAGTGAGAGAGAGAGAGAGACAGAAAGAAAGGTCTTCCTTTGCCGTTGGTTTACCCTCCAATGGCTGCCGCGGTCGGCGCACCGCGCTCATCCGATGGCAAGAGCCAGGTGCTGGGTGCTTTTTCCTGGTCTCCCATGGGGTGCAGGGCCCAAGCACTTGGGCCATCCTCCACTGCACTCCTGGGCCACAGCAGAGGGCTGGCCTGGAAGAGGGGCAACCGGGACAGAATCCGGTGCCCTGACCGGGACTAGAACCCGGTGTGCTGGCGCCGCAAGGCGGAGGATTAGCCTGTTGAGCCACGGCGCCGGCCAGTTCTTATATTCTTAGATAATAATTTTAATTTTACCAATATAAGCCTCCAAACTTTTTTTTGCTAAATTTATTCCTAAGCACTTGTGATTTTTGCTGCCGCTATCAAGCATCTGTCAGTCTCTTTCTTCCCTCCTCCCCTTCCTCCTCATTCCCTTCCTTTCTTCCCCTCCCCCATTCTCACCTCTTTCCTGTTACCCTTTCATCCTCTCTCCTTTCCTCCCTTCTTTATCCCCCTTTATCTTAGTTTTGTGTTACCTTGACTGGACCTCCTGTTTGAGGTAGTGTGATGGAGAAAGCATGACGCCTGCACTGAGGCACAGCAGTTTAAAGCCCCAGCCTGCAGCACCGGCATCCCAAATGGGCCATTGCATGACTCTCCAATGTATTTGTAAATACAAAATAAATAACCCATGTGGTATAGCAGGAAGAGTCTCTGCCTGTGATTCTGGCATCCCATATGTGCGACGGTTCAAGTCCTGGCTGCTGTACTTCCAATCCAGCTCCCTGCTGTTGCTGCCTGGGAAAGCAGTGGAGGATGGCCCAAATGCTTGAGCCCCTGCACCCATGCAGGAGACCCAAAGAAGCTCCTGGCTCTTGGCTTCTGGGCCATTGTGACCATGTAGGGAGTAAACCACAGAGAGAAGACCTCTCTCTCTAATTCTGTCTTTTAAATAAATAAAATAAATCTTTACAAAAACAAAACAGGAAAGTGTCTGGGACTTAAAATCATAATTGCTGGAAATGGGTGCCTACTTTGTCCTTTAAGAATTGCACGATAATTAACTCAGCTTTTCTGAACCTAAATCTCTTATCTGTATGGGAAAAAATAATGTTTACTTTGATGTTACTGATTTCATAGAATATAATGGGATATGTGCATGAGGGTTTCTTATAATTAAGAATTCAGAGAAAAAAATGTTAATTATGGGGCTTGCGCCTTGGCATAGCCAGTAAAACCACTGCCTGCAGTGCCGGCATCCCATACGGGTACTGGTTCAAGTCCCAGCTGTTCCATTTCCAATCTAGCTCTGTGCTATGGCCTGGGAAAGCAGTAGAAGATGGCCTGAGTCTTGGGCCCATGCACCCGCATTGGAGACCTGAAAGAAGCTCTTGGCTCCTGGGTTCAGATCAGTGCAGCTCTGGCTGTTGCAATCATCTGGGGAGTGAACCAGTGGATGGAAGATTCTCTTTCTCTCCTTCTTTCTAACTCTGCCTTTCAAATAAATAATAAATCTTTAAAAAAATTAATTATGAGGGAGAAAAGCCCATTTCCCCCAATTTAGACTGTAGTATTTATTGCAATGTGTATTAAAGAAAAATACCTTGAATTCATAAAATTATTTTAATTTTTAAAAACATTTAATGCTTATACCTCAGTTCCTAGAAAAAAGATAAGAAATGATTTATCTGAAGAACACATGTGGCACACATACACACCCACATTAAAAATGTTAAAAATGAAAGATCAAGTAATTGCAGTTAGGTAAAAGCAAATATAATAATTATGATTAATACAACTATTGTCATTAAGCCTCTCTGCTTCCAGGATGCCATGGGAAAAAGTTAAATATGATTTAGTTCTATTGATGGCTGTGTTTCCTCCTTTGTGATAAACCTAATTTTCTTCTTTTTTTAAAATGATTTATTTTACTTTATTTGAAAGGCTGAGTTTGAGAGGGAGAGACAGAGAGAGGTCTTCTATCCACTGCTTTTCACCCCAAATGGCCTCAATAGCCAACACTGGGCCAGGCTGAAAATAGGAGCCAGGAGCTTCTTCTGGGTCTCCCACATGAGTGTCAGGGACCCAAGCACTTGGGCCATCCTCTGCTGCTTTTCTAGGCATGTTAGCAGGGAGCTGGATCAGAAGTGGAACAGCCGGGACTGCAGTGGGTGCCCAAATGGGATGCCAGCATTGTAGGTGGCGGCTTTACCTGCTATGCGACAACACTGGCCCCCAACTTTAAATTCTTAAAATGAAATTGTTCACGTGGATTTCAAGACAATACTGATGACAGGATCTGTTACAACAGTTTTATAAATGAGAGCAGTTATTTGATTTTATTTTTATGGCTTTAGTTTCTGTTAACTGACCATTAGTAAAAAAAACTAAGGGGATAACAGAAAGCATAACTCACCAAAACTGACTGGGAAAACTATGCTAATGTTAACTATCTTATGATCTAATATTTAAGGTACTAACTTGATCATAACCTAGAGCAGTGGTAACTTTACGTTCAGCCTTTTTTGTGTTGAGAAATTACTGATGAAACCCTTAAGGCATTGAAATTTTCAAGGGAACTTTAGATAACTAGAAAAAACAAAAAGGTGACCACTACCACAGTAAATATGCCTGGTATAGTACAAATGAACTCACTATCTTTGTTTAACAAGTCACCATTAGCACCACATTCTGCTCTTAACATCTCTTGAAATTCCTAGGGCATGTGACTATTGGAGTATAGGAGTCCTTTCTTAGTTAACTCTCTGCAGTTGAAAGATTTGTGAAATATTGAAGCTTATTTTTTTTTTTTTTAGTAGATGATAAGACAGGTGCTCATTTTTTGTAGGGATTTTTTTTGCCACCAAATTTTCCATTGGTTTGTAGAAAGAACATAAGGTTTGCCCTCAGATTTGGTTTTGTTTAGGTCCTGGCTCTACCATTTGTTAGTTCTGTGATCTTGAAAAATTTATATAGCCTAAGTCTCTTTATCTTCTTGAGTGATACTGACATCAAGGGATTTTTGAATGATAGTTACAGAAGATTACCGAATTATAGCTTGTTGATTATTTTTTGTTTAGCGACAACCTAGCAGAACTATCCCTATAATTAAAAACATGTGCAGACAAGTAAAGCTATTCAGGGGGTGGGGTGTGCAGGCATTTATTTAGTCTAGCAATTAAGAGGCCCAACCCACATTATAGCAACTAGATTTGATGTCCTGCTCTGGTTCAGAAGTCCGGTTTCCTGTAATGCAGACCCTGGGCAGCAGCAGTAATAGCTGAAGTAGTTGGATTTCCCCCAGTTACGTGGGAGACCTGGATTGAATTCCTGGTTTCCAGCTGCAACCCAATCTAGCCCAGCTATTGCAGGCATTTGGGGAATGATGGGAGCTCTTTTTCTCTGTCTCTTAAGCAAAATGAGATATAAACCCAGCAAGTAAAAAGCAGAAAAAAAATTCAGGATGAATATAGTCTCAAGCAGGAGTTTTTCCTAGAAGTAGGTCTTTTGTTTTTTTAAGATTTTATTCATTCATTCATTTATTCGAAAGGTAGAGTTACAGAGAGAGGGAGAGACAGAGAGAAAGGTCTTCCATCTGCTGGTTTACGCCCCAAGTGGCTGCAATGGCTGGAGCTGAGTTAGGAGCCAGGAGCTTCTTCCAGGTCTCCCGTGCAGGTGCAGGGGCCCAAGGACCTGAGCCATCTTCTACTGCTTTCCTAGGCCATAGCAGAGAGCTGGATCGGAAGTGAAGCAGCCAGGACATGAACTGGCACCCATATGGGATGCTGGCGCTGCAGGCGGTGGCTTCACCCACTACACCATAGCGCTGGCCCCTGTCATTGTCTTTATATGAATGAAATTACCCAGTATGTACTGTTTACATATATATGTGTGTGTGTATACATACATATTTTAAAGATGTATTTATTTATTTGAAAGGTAGAGTTATAGAGTTGGAGGCAGAGAGAGAGAAATCGTCCATCTGACGGTTCAATCCCCAAATGGTTGCAACGGCTGGAACTGAGCTGAGCCAAAGCCAGGAGCCAGGAGCTTCTTCCAGGTCTCCTACATGGGTGCAGGAGCCTAAAGACTTGGGCTATCTTTTCTACTTTTCCAGGCCATAGGAGAGACCTGGATTGGAAGTGGAGCAGCTGGAACTTGAACCAGTGCCCAAATGGGATGCCGGCACTGCAGGCAGCAGCTTTACCTTGTACTTGTTGATCTATTTTGTTATTTTATTATTTTTAAGATCTGTTTTTAAAAAACACTTAAATATTTAAAACATCTATTTGAAAGGCAGAGTTAAAGAGACAGAGACGGAGACAGAGAAAGAACTTTGATCTACTGGTTCACTCCCCAAATGGCTGTAATGGCTGGCCCTGGGCCAGTGTGAAGCCAGGAGTCTGGAGCTTCTTCCAGGTCTCCCATGTGGATGACAGCAGCCCAGGGACTTGGACCATCCTCCACTGCTTTCCCAGGCACATTAGCAGGGAGCTGGATCAGAAGTGGAGCAGCTGGGACTCAAACCAATGCCCATATGGGATGCCAGTATTGCAGGTGGTAGCTTTTACCCACTGTGGCACAAGGATGGCTTCTTAAGATATGTTTATTTATCTGAAAGGCAGAGTGATAGAGGGAGAGAGAGAAAGATAATAGGATCTTCCTTCTGGTTCACTTCCCAAATGCTTGCCACAACCAGTGCTGGACCAGGCTGAAACCAGGAGCTGGGACTACATCTGGGTTTCCCATGTGGATAGCAGGAACTCAAGTATTTGGGCAATCATCCACTGTTCTCCCAGGCACAATAGCAGGAAGCTGGTTTGAAAGTGGAGTAGTTGGGGTCACCGCTGTGGCTCACTTGGTTAATCCTCCACCTGCGGTGCTGATCTCATATGGATGCCTGTTCTAGTCCAGCTCTCTGCTGTTGCCTGGGAAGGCAGTGGAGGATAGTCCAGGTGCTTAGGCCCCTGTACCCGCAAGGGAGATGGGGAGGAGGCACCTGGCTCCTGGCTTCAGATCAGAGCAGCTCCAGCCATGGCGGCCCTCTGGGGAATAAACCATCGGAAGGAAGACCTTTTTTCTCTGTCTCTCTCTCTCTCACTGTCCATAACTCTACCTGTTAAATAAGTAAAAATTAAAAAAAAAAAAAAAGTGGAGTAGTTGGGACTTGAACCGTACTCTGTACTTTGATATGAGAAGCAGGCATCCTAAGTCACAGCTTGACAGAGTGGCCACAATGCCTGCCCAGTGATACAATTTTAAAATATCTTTTTATTTCTGTTTGCGTACCTATGCTCTGTGATTATACAAAATTCTGTTGTATAGCTGTATATTTATTTAGTAGAAAGATGGCTGCTACGACATTGAGGTTTTTTTTTCCCCACCTCTGTTTTCTTCCTCCACATTATCTTCAGTGAACAACTGCTATTTTTATAATGGTTAAAATATTTAAAAATTTATTTTTTAAAAAATAATCCAAATATGAAAAGTGTGTCTTTGTAGATACCCATAGCTAAATATCTTTCCTTTGTTGTGGTTTCCTTAAACGTAGTCTAGTGACTCTCAATACCCAGCTCCCGAATGGTTACTCCTGTGTCTCTTTGTGCTCATTTCAGAGCATTTTTCAATGTAGGAGAGGTGCTGGAACTTTTATAGGCTTTTTTTTAATTTAAAGATTTATTATTTATTTGAAAGGCAGAAATACAGAGAGGAGAGAGAGAGAGAGAGAGAGAGAGAGAGAGAGAGAGATCTTCCATCCACTGGTTCACCACTTCTCAAATGGCCAGTGTTTGGGGCTGGGTCTGTCCAAAGCCAGGAGACAGGAGCTTTTTCCAGGTCTTCCACATGGGTGCAGGTGCCCAAGAATTTGGGCCACTGCTTTCCCAGGCACATTAGCAGGGAGCTTGATGGGAAGTAGAGCAATTGGGACTGCAGCCGTGCTCTTATGAGTTGCAGGCTGAGGTTTAACCTTCTATGCCACAGTGCTGGCCCCAAGATAGGCTTTTGTTTTACATAAAAATGAGTTGGTTGCATGTTTAAAACTTTAACAACTATCTAATGTAGATTTGACATTGCTAGGGTATTTTATCCTTGGGTAGGAAAGAAAGATCTATTTGTCTTTATTTAATCACCTATAAAGGTACTTTTGGAGATAGGTTTGGGTTACTTTGTATGGCTAACTATGTGTGCAAATGATAGAGTACCTGATCAAAACAGTCTCTGGCTGGCGCCGCGGCTCAATAGGCTAATCCTCTGCCTTGTGGCGCTGGCACACAGGTTCTAGTCCTGGTCGGGGTTCTAGATTCTGTCCCGGTTACCCCTCTTCCAGGCCAGTTCTCTGCTGTGGCCCGGGAGTGCAGTGGAGGATGGCCCAAGTGCTTGGGCCCTGCACCCCATGGGAGACCAGGATAAACACCTGGCTCCTGCCTTCGGATCAGCGTGGTGCGCCGGCCGCAGTGCGCTGGCTGCGGCGGCCATTGGAGGGTGAACCAACGGCAAAAGAAGACCTTTCTCTCTTTTTCTCTCTCTCACTGTCCACTCTGTCAAAAAACAAAACAAAACAAAACAAAACAAAACAAAAAAAACCCAGTTTCTTTGAGTTACTAAACATCTTGTGCTGATTTTTCTGCTCTGCTTTAAAGGTTTACAAAGCCAGTGATCAACTTCCTCTTGAATAGATGGCTTTATTTTTGCTAAATATGGATATTTAATGTCATGATAAAGGTGAATTTCCTCTAATAAAACATAGTTCAAGTTAACTTACAATATTTAAAACTGACCTTGTAAATTTTAGCTTAACCGTCTCAGTCTTCACATAGTTGCAAACAGAAAACAATCTTTCTTAAATATATTTCTCTTTGGATTGTGAAGATAATATATAACATGGTTATAGCAAAGAAAGTTCTTTAATGAATAACTGATTATGTTGAGTCATATGTATTAGTAATTCAGATAATTAACATAGCTTTATTATATTAAATCCATCATAATGCACAGATACTCTGTACTTTGAAATTTCAAAAATTTTGTATCTCAGCTCTTACTTTAGAAGGGCCTAATAATTTGGTTTTGCCCACTAATCTTTATCAGACTTTTAGAAGAAACTAAAGAGATTTCTATTTCATTTTAGTTTACCAAAAAGGATTAAGAAAGAGAAAGTAAAATATTTTAAGAAGCTAAGTGAGAAGACTTAATTTAAACCAATCATGTTTCTCTTGATTTCTGCCCTTTCTCCTCTCATAGTTAGCCACTGTATATCTCAGGTTTCTAGCAAAGTTATTCCTCTTATGGAAACTGGACATTCATTAACAATTTATTTTACTTTGAAACCTATGTGGCAAACACCAAAGAGTGAATTGTTGCTATTATCCATGGGAATCTTGAGATTGAAGTAAAAATATCAGTACAGCTGTACAAGCAGTTTGAAGAGTATTTTTAACATCCCTATTAGATTTTTTTTTTGACCTTTGATTTTATGCTTTCTCTTCTATTAAATTTTTTTAAAGATTTATTTATTTGAAAGGCAGAGTTACAGAGGCAGAGAGAGAAGTCTTCCATCCACTGGTTCACTCTCCAAATGGCTGCAACAGCTGGAGCTGGGCTGATCCGAGGCTAGGAGCCTGGAGCTTCCTCTGGTCTCCCACACGGTTGCAGGGGCCCAAGGACTTGGGCCATCTTCCACTGCTTTCCCAGGCCATAGCAGAGAGCTAGATCGGAAGTGGAGCAGCTGGGAGCCCATATGGGATGCCAGTACTGCAGGTGGCAGCTTTACCTGTCACACAACAGTGCCAGCCCCTAAATAATGTTTTTTCAAAAATAATTTTGTAATGTAATTTTCTACCAAACCTGCAATGACATTCTTTAAATTCACACTCATATGATCTTTTTTTTGATTTCCTTCCCCTTGCAACTTTGATCCCCTATAGTGTCTTAGAGTTCTTCTGATGAAGTGAAATGCAACTTTTTCTTCTTTGTTGTGGCAAAGAGAGTTTATTTTTAGAAGAGGGTTAAATTTACAGAAAAATTGAGAAGCTAAAACTCACCCCAAAGCCCCCTATTTTTAATGCATTATACTAATAGATGGTATATTTGTTACAACTCATGAGCCAATGTTGACATCATTATTAACTAAACTGCATAGTTTATTTATAGATTCATTCATAGATTTGTTTTGTTTCTACCTGTTGTCCTTTTCCTGTCCTAGGATTTCATGTTACGTCTAATTATAATGTCTCCATCGACTCCTATTGGCTGAGACCATTTCTCAGACTTACCTTATTTTTGATGGTTTTAATGGTTCTCAGGAGTACTGGTCAGGTACATTATAGGAGGCTCCTATATTAGAGTTTGTCACGTTTTTCTCATGATTACATTGGAGCCATGTGTGGAAGGAAGATCACAGAGGTAAAGTGTCATCTTCATCATTTCTTATCAAGGATACATACTGTCAGTACCATTTGTAATTGTTGATGATGACCGTGATGACATGGCTGAAGTAGCGTTTGTCAATATTTCTCCGATACAAAGTACTAGAAAGTTCTATTGGAAATATTTTAACTTGGTAACTTGTTCTAGTAGTTGCTTGGTCCTTTGATGTTGCAGTGAGTCATTATATTGATAGACTGCTCATTGAAATATTAAATATTTTTACAAATAATGTGTTCAGGGCTGTTTAACATGTTTGGTTTTTCAAAAAAATTTTTATTTGAGAGGCAGAGAGAGCAAGAGCAAGCAAGTGAGAGACTCATATTGCTAGGTAGACAAAGATTTCCCATCTGCTGGTTCACTTCCCAGGTAGCCAAAACCAAAGTTGTTGGAGCTACAGGACCAGGAACTCAGTCCGAGTCTCTCCTGTGAATGACAGGGACCCAAATACTTGAACCATCACTGCTTGTGTCCCAAGGTCTACATTAGTGGGAAGCTGGAATCAGGAGCTGAAGGTGGGAATTTAACTCAGGTACTCTGATAGAGTATGTGGGTGTCTTGACCTGTGTCTTAACTACTAGGTCTGACACTCTAAATTTCAATTTTTTTATATTAAATTAAAACTAACTTTTTTTTTAAAGATTCATTTATTTTGAAAGAGTTACAGAGAGAAAGGGAGAGACAGGGTGGGTAGGGAGAATGAGAGAGAGAGAGACAGAGAGATTTTCCATCTATTGGTCCACTCCCCAGATGGCTACAAATACCAGGGCTGGGCCATGCTGAAGCCAGAAGCCAGGAGCCGCTTCCGGGTCTCTCACCGAGGTGGCAGAGGTCCAGACATTTGGGTCATCTTCGGCCGCTTTTCCCAGGCCATTAGCAGGGAGCTGGTTCGGAAGTAGAGTAGCTGGGAGTGGAACTGGTGCTCATGTAGGATGCTGTAATCACAGGCAGTGATTTTTACCTGCTACGCCACAGTGCCAACCCCTGAAACCTAACTTTTAATTTCATTTTCCAGGAGATTTTGGAGTACTTGGTACTTTCTCCATTTTAGTGGTCTTCTGTAATTTCCCTCAGCAGGTTTTATAGTTTTCAGTGTACAGATACTACTACACGTAGTTTGACTTTACCTTTTGTGTTTCATCTGTTTTGAGATCATTTAAAATGATATTTAAAAATTAACTTTTGCAATACATAGAAATATGACTTATTTTTGTATAATGACCTTGTTTACTGTTAATTTTACTTAATTGTGTTTTTTTGAAAATTTATTTACTTTGAAAGTCAGAGTTACACAGAGAGAGAAGGAGAGGCGGGGGGAGGGGGAGGGAGGGAGAGAGGAGACTCTTCCATCCGCTGGTTCACTCCCCAGTTGGCCGCAAAATTGACCGCAACGGCTGGAGCTACGCCTATCTGAAGCCAGGAGCCAGGAGCCTCCTCCAGGTCTCCCATGCGAGTGCGGGGGCCCAAGGGCTTGGGCCATTTTTGACTGCTTTCCTAGGCCACAGCAGAGAGCTGGACTGGAAGAGGAGCAACCAGGGCTAGAACTGACACCCATATGGGATGTTGGCACTGTAGGTGGCGACTTTATCAACTACGCCACAGTGCCAGCCCCAGTTCTGTTAGTTTAAAAAATTTTTTTAAATTTATTCTCATTTTATTTGAAAGGCAGAGAGAGCGATATCTTTCATTGTTGGATCAATTCTCAAATACCTGGGTTCAACCAGGATGAAGCCAGGAGCCTAGAATTCCATCCAGGTCTCTTGCATGGTGGGAAAGGCCCAAATACTTAGAGTATCATGTGCTGCTTGTAGAGAGTGGGTCAGAGGGAAGCTGGACTGGAAGCAGAGGAGTGGGAACTGAAGCTAGCCACTCTGATAGGAGATGTGGAATGTCCTAAGTGGTGACTTAATCTGCTAATGTCTCCCTCAGGTTCTACTAGTTCTTATAGATCCTTTTAGACTTTTTACAAAAATGATTATGTCATTTGTGATTAAAGATAATTTTACTTAAGTAAATCTGTATGCCTTTTAAGTATTTATTTTTATTGTCTTATTTGGCTAAAATGTTAAAAAAAGAAAAATGGAGAGTATTTAGCCCAGTAGTTAAGATGCCTGTGTCCCCTACCGGAGGACTGGATTTGATCCCTGGCTTTGACCATTTTTTTTTTTTTAAGATTTATTTATTTATTTGAAAGTCAGAGTTACACAGAGAGAGGAGAGGCAGAGAGAGAGAGAGAGGTCTTCCATCCGATGATTTACACCCCAGATGGCCTCAATGGCCGGAGCTGCGGCTATCCAAAGCCAGGAGCCAGGAGCTTCTTCCAGGTCTCCCACGTGGGTACAGGGGCCCAAGGACTTGGACCATCTTCTACTGCTTTTCAGGCCATAGCAGAGAGCTGGATCGGAAGAGGAGCAGCCGGGACTAGAACCAGCGCCCATATAGGATGCCGGCACTTCAGGCCAGGGCGTTAATCTGCTGTACCACAGCACTGGCCCCTGATTCCTGGCTTTGAATCTGCCTCTGACTTCTGACTTCAGCTTCCTGCCAGTGCTTACCCTGGGAGGTAGCAGTGATGGCTCAAGTAAATAAGTTTCTGCCTCCCTCATGGGAAACCTGGATTGTTCTCAACTCTTGGCTCCAAGTCCAGCCTGGCTTCAGCCATTGCAGACATTTGGGAAGTGAACCAGCAAATGGAAACATGCTCTCTCTCAGTGCTTCTCAAATTTTAAAAAGAAGCAGTGGACATGTAGGCATCCTTCCTTTGTTCTCAATTTTAGAGGAAAGCATTCAGTATTGTACCTTTAAATATGGTGTTAGATGTTTTTTGTAGTTATGCTTTATTAATTTGGGAAAATTACCTTCTATTGCTTGGTTTATGAAAAATTTCATCAGTAACAGGTATTCAATTTTGTCAGATTTGGTTTCTTTACCTTTTGAGATGATCATATGGTTTTTTTAGACTGGTGATATGGTGAATACATTCGTTTTTTTAAGGATTTTTTTAAAACTTTTATTTAGTAAATATAAATTTCCAAAGTACAGTTTATGGATTACAATGGCTTCCCCCCCTTCCCCCATAACTTCCCTCCCACTCACACTAAGATTTTTTTTTAAAGATTTTATTTATTTGAAAGTCAGTGTTACACAGAGAGAGGAGATGCAGAGAGAAAGAGACAGGGAGAAAGAGACAGGGAGAGAGAGAGAGAGAGAGAGAGAGAGAGAGAGAGAGAGAGGTCTTCAATCCGATGGCTCACTCTCCAATTGCCCGCAATTGCTAGAGCTGCACCAATCCCAAGCTAGGAGCCAAGAGCTTCCTCCAGGAACTTCTTCTGGGTCTCCTACGTGGGCACAGGGGCCCAAGGACCTGGGCCATGCTCCACTGCGTTCCCAGGTCACAGCAGAGAGCCAGATTGGAAGTGGAGCAGCCGGGTCTCGAGCCGGTGCCCATATGGGATACTGGCGCTCCAGGCCAGGGTGTCAACCTACTGCGCCAAAGCACTGGTCCCTAAAAATTTTATTTATTTATTTGAAACATAGAGTTCCTGACAGTGAGAGGAAGAGACAAAGAGAAAGGTCTTACTTCCATTGGTTCACTCCCCAGATGGCCGCAACGGCCGGAGCTGCGCCTATCAAAGCCAGGAGCCAGGAGCTTCTTCTAGGTCTCCCATGTGGGTGCAGAGGCCCAAGCACTTGGGCCATCTTCTACTGCTTTCCCAGGCCATAGCAGAGAACTGTATTGGAAGAGGAACATCCAGGACTAGAACCGGTACCCATATGGGATGCTGGCGCTGCAGGAGGAGGATTTACCAATTGTGCCATGGCACCGGCCCAGAATACATTAATATTTTATATTGAACCAACCTTGTGTTCTTAGTGTAAACCTTAGTTGGTCAAAATGTATTATTTTTATGTATTGATAGATTTGATTTGTTTCTATTTTGATTAATATTTTTATATTTGTATCCACAGGGATATTGGTTTTTAGGGTGTGTGTGTGAGGGAGTGAGAGTGAGAGAATATAGTGTCATTACCTTGTTTTGATATCAGAGTAATGTTAATTTCAAAATTAGTTGGGAAATGTCACCTGTTTTCACAAGAGTATGTATAGAATTGTTATTCCTTCCCATGAAATCTTAAGAGAACTCATCAATGAAGTCACCTTAGTGTGACATTTTCTTTGTGAAAGTGTTAACCAGCAATTCACTCTCTTCTGCGAGCACCCACTATTCTGACTTTTACACCATAAATGAATTAGTTCAATAAACTTTATTTTAGAATAACTTTAGATTTACAGAAAAGTAGCAAAGATGGCAATGAGAGGTTGCATATTCTCCTCATTTTGTTTTCCTCATTGTTAATATTTTGTATTACTATGATATGTCTGTCAAAACCAGGAAACTTACATTGCATCTAGAACCAACCTCCAGATTATGTGGATTTCATTAGCATTTCCATTAATGGCATTTCTCTGTTCCAGGATCAAATCCAGGATATGACATTGTATTTAGTGTTGATGTTTCCCTAGTTTTCTGGTGTGTGGCAGTTTCTTAGTCTTCCTTGATTTCTCATGATCTTGGCAGCCTTGAGAACTGGTTCCGTTGAGCGTCTCCCAGTCTGAATTGCTGTTGCTTTCCAGCTGTTATTTTTCACTATTAGCCCAGGATGATTGGTTTTTGGAAAAAAGTCTCAAAGAGATGAAGTGCTCTTTTCATCTCATTTTATCAGGGTTATATGATGTCCATGTGATCTCAGGGATGTTAACCTTGGCCATTTGGTTGAGATAGTGTTTGCCACCTTTCTTAACTCTGAAATTAGTCTTTTTTTTTTTTCTTTAAGATTTATTTATTTGAGAGGTAGAGTTACAAACAGAGGGAGGGAGAGACAGAGAGAGGTCTATCATTCGCTGGCTCATTCCCCAGATGGCTACAAGGGTTGGAGCTGGGCCAATCTGGAGCCAGGAGCTTCTTCTGGGTCTCCCATGTGGGTGCAGGGGCTCAAGCACTTGGCCATCTTCCACTGCTTTCCCAGGCCATAAGCAGGGAGCTGGATTGGAAGTGGGGCACCCATATGGGATGCTGGTGCTGCAGAGAGAAGCTTAACCTACCATGCCACGTTGCTTGCCCTTGAAAATACTTTTTCTCATTCCATTCTCTGTTCTTTAAAAGCAAGTGTCACAGATCCAACCCACACTTTATATGGTTTAAAATTCTTCTGAAAGGGAAATTTGTTGTTCACCCTATTTCTGTATTTATTCAGTCATTTATATCAGTATAGACTCACATTTTATTTTTCAGGTTCTAATATGATGCTGTGTTTCTATTTTGTTAATTAGATTGTTCCAACATTGACTTGGAAGAGTTTCCAGCTTGGTGCTTGTGTCCCTTTCATTTGCTCCTATCATTTTCTTTTTTGAGCGCTTCCTTACTTTATGGCACTTACAGATGCTCCAGGCTCATTTTATAGTTTCTTTGTACCAGCTATACAATCAGTTATTTCTCCAAGCATCTGTAGTTCTTTTTATTGGTGTTGGGTATTTAAAAACCGGAATGTGGCTGGCGCCGCGGCTCACTAGGCTAATCCCACCTGTGGTGCCAGCACCCTGGATTCTAGTCCCAGTTGGGGCACCAGATTCTGTCCTGGTTGCTCCTCTTCCAGTCTAGCTCTCTGCTGTGGCCTGGGAAGGCAGTGGAGGATGGCCCAAGTGCTTGGGCCCTGCACCTGCATGGGAGACCAGGAGGCTCCTGGCTTTGGATCGGCACAGCACACCGCCGCAGCGGCCATTGAGGGGTGAACCAATGGAAGGAAGACCTATCTCTCTGTCTCTCTCTCACTAACTCTGCCTGTTCAAAAAAAACCAAAAAACAACCAAAAAAACCAAACCCAGAATGTGGTTGCTGGATGTGCTCATTGTTTTCGGGTGCCATTGCTTATAAGCTGCCCTAGGGCACAAGAACAAGGCAATATATGCCTATTATATTAGCATATATGTATATACACATCCATAATTGTCTCTATATTTAATCCATTTATATAGACATGTTCAGGTAAACATGAGTTCGTACTGCAGTCCCCGATTTTTAATTCAGTATCACAGGATTCACTGGGGTCCTCCTTATCTGTGGCTTCCCCATCTAAAGGTAAGAAACCTAGCTGCAGCCACCTATTATGCATTCACTTATTTATTGAGTTTTAATATATATAAAAAAGAATTGTTTACTTGTAACCCACAGGAAGCAAATTTTCTACCTTGTGCACAGATTTTATGTACAGTTTGTTTTGTCATTAGTCTTACAATTCCAAGCCAAACTTTATTTTCCAGAGTTATTTAGCTGCTTTCCTACAAGCCTTTAAAAGCAGTTAAATTAAATGTTTTTGGGGCTGGCACTGTGGTGCAGTGGGGTAAAGCCCTGGCCTGCAGGGCTGACATCCCATATGGGCACCCATTTGAGTTCCGGCTGCTCCACTTCTGATCCAGTTCTCTGCTGTGGCCTGGGAAAGCAGTAGAAGATGGCCCAAGTTCTTGGGTCCCTGCACCCACTTGGGAGTCCAGAAAGAAGCTCCTGGCTTTAAATCAGCTCAGCTCTGGCTGTTGAGGTCATTTTGGGAGTGAACCAGCAGATGGAAGACCTTTCTCTCTCTGGCTCTACTCTCTCTGTCACTCTTTCAAATAAATAAAATCTTTTTAAAAAATGTCTGTAATGTAGTTAGGGTCATTTGTCCCAATCCATGTTTCTTCTGGGATGTTTTGACATTCTGGTTTTGTTTGTTTTTGTTTGGTTAGCATTCATTGAGATTCACTCTTTAAGCCAGCACCATGGCTCACTAGGCTAATCCTCTGCCTTGTGGCTCCGGCACACTGGGTTCTAGTCCTGGTCAGGGCTCTGGATTCTGTCCCTGTTGCCCCTCTGCCAGGCCAGCTCTCTGCTGTGGCCCGGGAGTGCAGTGGAGGATGGCCCAAGTGCTTGGGCCCTGCACCCCATGGGAGACCAGGATAAGCACCTGGCTCTTGCCTTCGGATCAGTGTGGCTGTGGCAGCCATTGGAGGGTGAACCAATGACAAAGGAAGACCTTTCTCTCTCTCTCTCTCTCTCTCTCTCTCTCTCACTCTCACTCTCACTCTCACTCTCCACTCTGCCTGTCAAAAAATAAAAAAATAAAAACTAACAAAAGACCTAAAAAAAAAAAAAGAAAATGGAGATTCACTCTTTAAATGTGCAGTTCTGTGCTTTGGACAAATATGTAGAATAGTGTGTCAACTGCTTAGTATCATACAGCACAGATCTTGCACCATAAATATTTCCCTGTGCATCCTGCTTGTAGTCAGCCTCCCTCCCTGCCATTGCTAGTGGTGTGTACTTTTGCATTTCCATTGTCATATGATTGGAATGATACAGTCTTTGAATTTTGCATCCGACTTTTTTCTTGTAGTAAAATAAAATGCATTTAAGATTTATCCATGTTGCCTGAATTAATAGTTAATTCTTTTAAAATTGTTGAATAGTATTCTATTGTATGGATGAGTCATAGTTTGGCTTTCAATTCCTCCATTAAAGGGCTCTGTGGTTGCTTCCTGTTTTTAGCAGTCATGACTAAAATGATTATAAATGTCCATGGCAGATTTTTGTGTAGACATAAATTTTCATGTCACTTGGTTAAATATCTAAGAGTGTAATTACAGGTAGTTTGTGTTTACTTTTAGACTGCTTTTTTTTTTTTTTATTTTTGACAGGCAGAGTGGACAGTGAGAGAGAGAGACAGAGAGAAAGGTCTTCCTTTGCCATTGGTTCACCCTCCAATGGCCGCCGCGGACGGCGCGCTGCGGCCAGCGCACCGCGCTCATCCAATGGCAGGAGCCAGGTGCTAGGTGCTTATCCTGGTCTCCCATGGGGTGCAGGGCCCAAGCACTTGGGCCATCCTCCACTGCACTCCTGGGCCACAGCAGAGGGCTGGCCTGGAAGAGGGGCAACCGGGACAGAATCCGGCGCCCCGACCGGGACTAGAACCCGGTGTGCCGGCGCCGCAAGGCGGAGGATTAGCCTATTGAGCCACGGCGCCGGCTTAGACTGCTTTTTAAAAATTTATTTATTTCATTTATTTGAAAGGGAGAATACAGAAAAGGGGAGAGACAGAGAGAAGGAGATCAACTATCTTCTGGTTCTCTCCCCAAATGACCGTAACAGCCTCAGGCTGGGCCAGGCCAAAGCCAGGAGCCCCAAACTCCATCCGGGTCTCCTACCTGGGTGGCAAGTACTTGGGCCATCTTCCATTGCTTTCCCAGGAACAATAACAGGAGCTATTGTGGATCTGCCTGGACTTGAACCAGTGTTCTGATACTGGATGGGGCATTAAAGGTGGTGGTTTCACCCTTGCACTACAATCCTGCCACCCCCTGCCTTTTGGTTCTTGACACAGAGTCACGTGATATGTATATATATATATATTTATACATATATATATATTTAAACCTAGCTTCTTTTGAATGGTTTGTGACATTGATCTGTATTGTTGCGGGTGTTCATAGTTCATTCTCCTTGTTGATTAATTCTACTATGTGGACATAGCACAATGCTTTTTCTCCATTCTGCAGATGCACATTCAGGTAGTTTCTAGTTTGTGAGTATTAGTAGTAATGCTGTTTAGCAACATTCATGAACGTGTCTTTTTGTGAACATGGGTATGTGTTTCTCCTAGCTGTGAAACTGCCAGTTCCGCTCCAGCTGATACTGCCAAACAGTTGCCTAGAGAGTAGCTGCTTTCTCACCAACAATGTGTATGGATTCCAGTTGCTCCATATTTTCATAAGTACAATAGATACTCATTTTTTCTTAGTATTTTTCTCATTGTGGCTTTGATTTACAGTTCGCTGAAGTTGAACACCTTGTAATACATATATTGGTTCTTCGGGCATTAGAGAAACAGAAAATTAAAAACTTCCTTCTGGAGTCTGAAAGCTTTCCAGTTTGGAGAAGGTGTGACTTAGAAAAGGCAGTAAAGGAAGCTGCTGCTGGGAATGAGTCATGTTTTAGTAAGATAAGGAGGTTGAAGTGCATTCTGTGGAGGGGTTGAGATTTAGAGGTGTTAGGTTTCCTATAGATAGAGAGTTCTGGAGTACACGGTGAAAAAGAGGGGAGCAGTGGTAAGTTTCGTAAGAAGAGAGGTGTTATGTGATTAATAGGTAATTACTTACATTTGGTGACCTAGATAGACGTGTTGAGATAAAAAATTAGTTCCTTTCAAGTTCTGAGTTGACCTGTGGTATGAAATTGCTTCATTAGCTTAGGCCAACACAGGCTTTGATCTCCAGGGAGCTTCATGATTCTTATAGGATAATGGACTGGCTAGAAAATGCTAAGCCTCAGATATATGAGGCCCTAGAATAGGAGGAGGAAGTCTAATGATATCAATAGTTAGTATTTTTTTTTCTTTTTTTTGGACAGGCAGAGTGGACAGTGAGAGAGAGAGAGAGACAGAGATAAAGGTCTTCCTTTGCCATTGGTTCACCCCACAATGGCCGCTGCGGCCGGCGTGCTGCAGCCAGCGCACCACGTTGATCCAAAGCCAGGAGCCAGGTGCTTCTCCTGGTCTCCCATGTGGGTGCAGGGCCCAAGCACTTGGGCCATCCTCTACTGCACTCCTGGGCCACAGCAGAGAGCTAGACTGGAAGAGGAGCAACCAGGACAGAATCCGGCAGCCTGATCGGGACTAGAATCTGGGGTACTGGTGCCGCAGGCAGAGGATTAGCCTGTTGAGCCGCGGCGCCGGCCAGTACTTTGTTCTAATTTGTTTCTAGAAAATATGGACGATTTTCATTGATAACTAGCTACCTTTTTAAGTACTTACAAATTATAAATTGAACAAATTTGTTCTTTTGCATTGCCCAAGGAGTGTGTAAAGTCATTAGTCTGTAGTAAAAAATAAAATAAAATTAGTCTGTAGTAAAATCTTATATATTATAAATACATATTATATATGTAAACAAATTTTTAAAAGATATTTACTTATTTATCTGAAAGGCAGAGTTACAGAGAGGCAGAGGCAGAGGCAGAGAGAGAGAGAGAGAGAGAGAGAGAGACTGATCTTCGTTTTGCTGGTTCACTCCCCAGATGGCCCCAGTGGCTGGAGCTGGGCCTATCTGAAGCCAGGAGCCAGAAGCCAGGAGCTTCTTCTGGGTCTCCCACATGGGTGCAGGGGCCCAAGGACTTGGGCCATCTTCTACTGCTTTCCCAGGCCATAGCAGAGAACTGGACCAGAAGGAGAGCAGCCGGGAATCTAACTGGCGTCCACATGGGATGCCGGCACTGTAGACAGTGGCTTTACCTGCTATGCCACAGTATTGGCCCCATTTTTTTTTTTTTTTAATACAGATTACATTTGGCACAGTGTGGGTTCCTAGGAAACTGTTTCTTCATATCTCATTAACTATGGCTCTGAGGTTCTGTGGATTTATAAAAGGATTTATAAATTTACAGAACTAGGCTGTTGTATATGTAGGTGAAATCATTACTGGGATTTAACTTAAAATTAGATGTATTCAGATGTTTTAAGCAACATGTCTTTCGAAACAAAGAACATGTCTTTCTCATACCTACTACATTGATCTCCAAAAGTATGTGCATGCAGATATCAAGTTGAATTGATGGTTCAGGTAAGAAGAGGTTAACCTGTCTTTAGTATGGTAGTGCATTTGTTAGAGAACAGTGTTAGAGGCAAATTACTGTTTTAACAAAATTACATGGCTTCTAAGGATTAGATTGAATGAGTGTGTGTCTCTTGTCCCTCCCTCATTCTACTGTAAGCAGTAAGGGTGCTAGTTTACGGAGTGCTAGACATCATAATGCCTGGGGCGTAGTTGGAGACCTGGGAAGATTTACAATAATCAAACACAAACAGACAGAGTAGCATGAAGAAATTTCAATCCTCCCAGCCTTGCCTACAAACTTAATTAGGCTTATTGGGGCAGAAAATATTTTTCCTCCCCCTGCTTTTTATCTGTTTCTCTTCCACAACCACCTCCTGTCCCAGATTCTCTGTGAAGGGGACATACTTCCAACAAAAGGAGACTTTTTTTTTATTGTTAATCCTAACTTATTTGATTTATTTGGGCATTAGGGAAAGGAGTAATAACAAAAAAATTTTTAATATACTTAAGGGACTCTTATTATTGGTACCATATTCAGTGAATTCCCAATTTAAAAAATTATACTGTGTTCAGAAAAAAATTAGGTGTTTTTGTGTCTCTATAATTAGATCTTTTAAAATTATTTGTAATTTCATGGGAGCTGTTTTTCTTACTTTGTGAAAAATTGTCAGCTTAATTATTGCTTTCTTTACCTTATGTGTATATTTCATGGTGTAATCTGGGAAAATGTATGGGGATGCTTTTCTCTGCCTTTCCATTAGCTGTGCAGTGTTGGGCTCCCAATGATGATGGTAGATGATTGGGGGTGGGAGAAGAGGTGGAGTTTCTTCTTATCATCCCTCTTGTGGTCAGTAAGATCATCCAGCAAATGCCTTTCCAAGGATGTGGAATGTATGTATAAAGGAAAAGCATAGGCTTGCTAAGGGAGTGGTGTGTTGGTGAGGATTTCATTCTCTACTCCATGGAAACGAGGCTTTTGAGCTTTTACTTGTCTGCTGATTTGTCTGGTGATCCAGGTAATCTATAGCAGTCTTTGTTTTCTCAGTCCTGTATGAAATGTAGCAAAATGGTAGAAAATAGCTTCAGTGCAAGGAATATACCTACAATAGGAATAAAATTAAAAGGGAAATGATATTATCTTTACATTATTCATAATTGCTTCTTATGGTAGCTCTTAAGGTTTTTATTTTTCATGTTTTATAAAGCCTAATTTGACCTAAAGAAAATGCTTATTTTTGAAAACCCATGCCTTAATTGCTTAGCTTGAGAACAAAGGTTTTAACATCTAGCATTGCAGGGGTATCTTTATTCAAAAGCATCCTTCTGTTACCTTTTTAGAACTGAATAGGCATAACCTCTTTTGCATCTTAGCTAGGGACCTTGAGTTATTATTCTGTGAATTGTGATTTAATTATCTCAAGCTTCAGGATGGTTGTTTCCCTTTGATACCCAAGGGACCATGGTTGGGGTTTGGGGGGGCAGGGATTAATCTTATGGTGGGGGAAGGGAGTGTTTTCAGAGTAATATTCCTGATTTTTTTTTCCCATTTGATGCTCAATTGAAATTAATTCCTATAATCATTGGAAAGGTAATGTCCCTGGTACCCAACATTCTTATTAATTTGAATTGTTTTATCCTTTGTTCAGTTTGTGGTATTTTTTCTCGTCAGCTAAAATGTTGGTTATAAATAAGAAGCTGCTGAACTGCTGTGATGCATTGCAATTGCGTTCTGCTTTTCTCCCACAATTATATCTGTGAATACAGCAGCAGACACATAGATGTAAAAAGTAGAAGTCATATAAAAATGTTAAAAATTTTTTGTTTTTTCTCCTAAAGGTTTTTTTTAATGGTGCCATTTTTTCCTTGTGTATAGAAAACCTAGAGTTGTAATTTCTGACATTAAAAAAGTATTTAGTACTATCTGTTTATAAAAGAGAAAGCATTTTGAAGCATGCTATGGACCTTTTATGTAATGTGATTATTTCTATCATAATTAAACTGTTTGTCATATTTTGAAAGCTAGCTGACCCCTCAGAAGTATTAACAAATTTAGAAATGCTGATTGAATATTTACATTATGGTATACATGAGATTTATAGTCTAGTAGAGAATATAAAAATCTCATGCATGTGAGGTACTCTTTTTGGTGCTAGTATGTATAAGCATTGGTTATATGTTTATGCAGTGATGTCTAGGTGTTTTACATAAACTACTATATTTAATCTTCTTTACAACCCAGTCACAAAATTATCCTCATCCTCTTTTATAGGTGAGGAAGTTTACATTTTGAGATTTACCATGAGTAACGAAACCATGAAGTGATGAAGCCCAGGCCTTTCAGACTGCAAAGCTGTTTCTGCTGCTTCCATTTGAGCTGAGATTAAAGCATGTTATCACAATGATTTGACATCACAGAAAGGGATGCCAGTGGAATGAACAGGAGGCAGGGGTCCCAATCTCTGCCAAAAACTGAGTGATTTGGTACATGGTTTATCATCTGTAAAGCAGGAGGGTTAGACTAGGTAACATATAGTTTAGTTTTGATACGTGTGATTCTGTTCAGTATAAAGATTTTTCACATGTGATTTATGGAAACAAGTCACTTTACTTGAGAGTTTTTATTATAAATACATTTAATTTACATTACTGACTTCTTGCTATATTTTTTCTTGGAGTGAGAGATAACTAGAATGTGTAACACCTTCTAACATTGCATCCCATAGACATTTATTTATCAAGATCTTTTTTGTTTGTTAGCTCCCCCTCCCCTGGCCCCTGCCCTATTCAGAAAGAAATTCAACAGCAGCCTGGCTACATAGTAAGTAGCTGGAAGTCATTTTTCAAATGAATGAATAAATAATAGACTTATACAGTACATTAGTAAAATATGTAAGTAACTTCAAACTTTTTAACACCAAAAGATTGTTAGGGGCTAGAATTAGCGATCTAAAGTTTTATTTATTTATTTATGTGAGAGGCAGAGAGAGAGGCAGATACAGCTCCCACCTGCTGGTTTATTCCCCAAACGCCAAAAACAGCTGGACTGAGGCCAAAGCTGGGAGCCAGGAACTCAATCTCTGTCTCTCACGTGGGTGGCAGGGAACCCAGTACTGGAGCCATCACCACTGCCTCCCAGGATCTACATTATCAGGAAGCTCAAAACAGGAGCCGGAGCCAGGAATTGGACTCCGGCATCCCAGTGTGGGATGTGGGCATTTTAACTGCTAGATCAAATGCCTGCCTCTCTTTATCTGGTTACAGTGATCCTTTAAAGAACTAGTAAATATAAGAATCTTGCAAAGAAGAAAACCTATGGAACAATCACGCTTAGTCAAGAAATCTTAAATTTGCTACAAAATTATTGGTAGTATAGAACTTCATAACCACAGGTTTATCTAGTGTTGCATTTAAAACATTTTACTAGAGCATTATTAGGTGCTTTTGCTTGGCAAAAAATATAATAACAATAACATAGTAGCAGAGTTTACATTTATTTATCTGTGAGTTTAAGTATCTTCTCAAATGCAAGCAATTTACAGTGAATAGAAAATATTCGGACAGTTGAGTCTTAAAAGATAGTTCGTGAAATATAACAGTGTTTATGGATAGTCTTTATTTAAGCTTTTTTTGAGATTTTAGCAGCTTTGTTGAGTGTATAATAAACTGCATATGTTTAAAGTGTACAATTTGATGAGTTTTGCTGTAGGTATATAATTAACTATCCCTGCAATAGAGAAAATAACTAAAAGTTTAATTGTGCCTTTTAGTAATTTCTCCCTTCGATCTCATCTTCCTCATCCCCACTGATCTGCTTTTTGTCAATATAGAGTGCTTCTTGCTTTGTGTCATTATAGATTTAATTGTATGTCTTTTTATATAAAAGGACTCGTGCAGTGTGTACTCTTTTTTTTTTTTTTAAGATTTATTTATTTATTTGGAAGGCAGAGTTAACAGAGAGGCCAAGGCCGAGGTTGACAGAGATAGAGAGAGGGGGAGGGGGAGGGGAGTGGAGGGGGGAGGGAGGGAGAGAGAGAGAGAGAGAGAGAGAGAGGGAGGTCTTCCATCCATTGGTTCACTCCCAAAATGGCTGCAATGGCTGGAGCTGTGCCTTTCCAAAGCCAGAAGCCAGGAGCTTCTTCTGGGTCTCCCACATGTGTGCAGAGGCCCAAGGACTTGGGCCAACTTCTGCTGCTTTCCCAGGCCACAGCAGAGAGCTGGATCAGAAGTGGAGCAGCAGGGACTCGAACTGGTACCCTTATGGGATGCTGGCACTGCAGGCGACTGTTTACCTGCTATGCCACAGTGCCAGCCCCAGTATATACTCTTTTTTTTTTTTGGCTTCTTTAACTTCACATAATTATTTTGAAATTTGTCCATGGTATTGTGTATATCAGTAATTCATTTCTTTTTATTCCAGAATAACATTCCCTATATTAATATGCCACAGTTTATTCATTCAGCTGTTGATTGGCATTCGAGTTATTTCAGACTTTATACTATTAAGTTTACTTTGGATATTCATGTTCAAGTCATTCATGTACTTAAACTTAATTCTCTTGATGAAATATCTAGGAGTGGACAGCTGGATTGTGTGGTAGGTGTGTAGTTTAGCTTTTTAAGAAACTACCAAACTGTTCTCTGAAGTAGCTGCATTATGTTGCCATCAGCAACTTTCAGCCTCACTGATACTGGATAATGTCAGTCTTTTATAATTTCAGCCATTTCAGTGGATGTGTAATGGTATATTATAACTTTTATGTGTATAACATCTAATGACAAATGATACTAAACATTTTTTATATGCTTATTTACCATTCATGTCTACTGTGAACTAATTGTTTAGATCTCATTGTTGAATTGTAAGAGCTTATACATTCTGAATATAAGGCCTTTATTAGGTATTTGATTTGGAAATATTTTCTCCTAGTCTGTGGCTTGTATTTTCATTTTCTTAGTTTTCTTTCTTTAAATATCTTTGTTGATATGTAGTTTATATTTCCATGAGCAGAAATTTTAAATTTCAAATTCCAATTTACCATTTTTTCTTTTTTATATTGTGCTATTGCTATACCTAAGAAATATTTGCCTAACCTAAGATCACAAAATTTTTCTCATATTTGCTTCTGTAAGTTTTATAATTTCAGGTTTTACTTTTAAGCCTTTGATAGATTTTGAGGTAGCTTTTGTAAAATAGTACAGGTAAAGATTGAAGCTTTTTTTTTTTTTGCATATGGGTATCTAGATACATCATTTGTTGAAAAGACTATCATTTCTCCATTTAATTGCTTTTTATACCCTTGCTGAAAATCAGCTGTCCATATTACAGTAATTCAAAAGTTTGCAGGAAATTGAAATATAAGTTTATTTTGGTGCAAAAAATTTTGAAATCCATACATATAATGAAATCTTTAAAAGTTCACAGAAAATATATATCATGTAAAATCTATGCATGGATTTCAAAATGTTCTTGTTCTAAAATATATTTATCTTTAATTCAGTTTTCCCACAAACTTAAACAATATATATTTGTTTGTTTGAAAGGTAGAGAGAGACAAGAGAGCTCTCATCTGCTGATTCACTCCCCAGATGCCTGCAGTGGCCCCTGGCTGGCCTGAAGCCCAGAGCCAGCAGATCAATCCAGATCTCTCATGTGAGTGGCAGGAATCTAGTCACGTCAGGAGTGCAGCCTATCAAACTCTTGTTCTCTGGGCATCTTAACCACTAGTCCAAATGCCTGACCCTCCATGAACTTTTTGAAGTACCCTTGTGTATATGGAGGTCTTTGTTTTGTTTTGTTTTTTATTGTCTGTCACAGTTACATACCAAATACATTATCTTTACTACTATAGCTTTATAGTGCAGTCTTAAGATCAGGTAGTGTTTATCCTCCAACCATGTTCTTTTTTTCAAAGTTGATGCCCTTTTGTATTTCTATATATTTTTTCCACAGTTTGTCAGTTTCTGTAGAAAGTCCTTTGGGATTTTGATTGTAATTGTGTTGATCAGTTTTAGGATAAATGGTATCCTTACAATACAAGATTCTAATTCATGAACACATTGTATCTTTCTAGTTGGGATTAGTATATCTCTGCCATGGTTTTAAAATTTTGTTTATTTATGAGGGAGACAGAGACAGAAAGAGAGAGAGCTAGCGAGAGATATAGAGTACAAAAGTGCTGCTATAAGCTGGTTCTCTCCAAATGCCTGCAATAGCCAGGGCTGGGCTGGGCTAAAGGTGGAGACTGAAAACTCAGTCCAGATCTATCATGTATGTACAGGAACCCAGTTACTGACACCATCGCAACTGCCTCCCAGGATCTTCATTAGCAGAAGTTGGAGTCAGGAGAAGGAGCCAGGTACTCTGATAGGAATGCAGTTGTCTTAACCACTAGGCAAACGTCCTGTTCCTCAGCCATGTTGTTTGTTTTCAGTTTACAGATCTTCCACATATTTTGTCAGATTTATCCCTAAATATTTTATATTTTTGAAGCTATAATTTTAAGTTTCAATGTCTAATTATTCATTGCCAGTACAAACTATAGAAATAAAACTGATTTCCTGCAATCTTGCTAAACTCATTATTTAGTTCTTGTAGCTTTTTTTTTGTTGCTTCCATAGGGCCTTCTATATAAATCATTATATGATCTGTAAATATAGTTTTGCTTCTCTGTTTACAACTTGGATACTTCTATTTATTTTTCTTGCCTTACTGCACTGACTAGACTAGACAGTGTTGAGTAAAAGTGATTAGCAGATACATCCCTGTCCTGCTGCTGCTGTTAGGGGGAAAGCATTTAGTTTTTCACTGTGAAAGCATGATGTTGGCAATAAGTTTTTTGTTTATGCTTGAGTGGTTAGGCTTCTTGTGAGTGTTTCTTACCATAAGAACTAGAAATGTAATGGATAATATTGTTGTTTCAAGTTAATAAAAATATTTAAAAAATAAACCACTTTTTTTTTTTAAGAAGAAAGGCTTCCAGAATATTTTTCAGTACGATAATACTCTTTTAAATGGGTGTGTTCTCCCACTGCCAGTTTTTTGGTATTTCAAGAGAACTCATACCTAAACATTTAAAATATTTTTATGCAATTGTTGTGACATGTGTGAATTAAAAATGCACTATAGAAATAATGATGAGGAAGGAGTAACTGTATATATATAGAAACTTTTAAAATAAACTTGATGAGCAGATGTTTTAACCTAGTGTTTTAATACTTTTGTAAGGTACCTGTATCCTGTGTTGGATTCCCTGGATTCAGGTTCCATCTCCTGCTCCTGACTGTAGTTTCCTGCTAATGAAGACTGAGAGGCAGCATTTATGGCTCAAGTGATTGGTTTCCTGCCACCCAGGTGGGAGTGAGTTCTCAGCTGCTGGGTTCAGCCCTAGCAGGGGCCATTGCTGTCATTTGGGGAGTGAACCACTGGATGGGAGAGCACTTACTCTTTTTCACTCTCTCAAAAAAATTTTTTTAAATCATATGTTTTTTCTGTTGCTTAGAATTGTCTCTTTTCCTTGGTTGAATTATTAATTTTTTGAACAAATATTTTTAGAATTCTTTTAGGAGATGTGCCAGATAACCTTGTACTCATAGAGCTGTCTGATGAAACACACTAACATTAAGCACAAAATAATTAAATAAATATCAAATATAGTAAATGGTATTTTTTAAAGATTTATTTATTTATTTGAAAGTCAGAGTACACAGAGAGAGGAGAGGCAGAGAGAGAGAGGTCTTCCGTCCGATGGTTCACTCCCCAACTGGCCACAATGCTGGAGCTGCGCTGACCCGAAGCCAGGAGCCAGGAGCTTCTTCCAGGTCTCCTACGTGGGTGCAGGGGCCTGAGGATGTGGACCATCTTCTACTGCCTTCCCAGGCCATAGCAGAGAGCTGGTTCAGAAGTGGAGCAACTGGGTCTCAAACCGGCGCCCATATGGGATACTGGTGCTTCAGGCCAGGGCTTTAACCCGCTGCGCCACAGGGCTGGCCCCAACAAATGGTATTAAGAAAGAGGAGAGGTCCTCAGCCTGCGGCGCTGGCATACCGGGTTCTAGTCCCGGTCGGGGCGCTGGATTCTGTCCCCGTTGCCCCTCTTCCAGGCCAGCTCTCTGCTGTGGCCCGGGAGTGCAGTGGAGGATGGCCCAAGTGCTTGGGCCCTGCACCCCATGGGAGACCAGGAGAAGCACTTGGCTCCTGGCTTTGGATCAGCGTGGTGCGCCGGCCACAGCGTGCCAGCCCTACAGCCATTGGGGGGTGAACCAATGGCAAAGGAAGACCTTTCTCTCTGTCTCTCTCTCTCACTGTCCACTCTGCTTTCAAAAAAGAAAGAAAGAAAGAGAGAGAGAGAGAGAGAGAGAGAGAGAGAGAGAGAGAGGGAAAGAAAGAAAGAAAGAGGGAGTAGAGGGTGATTCTGATCACAACAGGAGGGACTTAATTCAGATTGAGGGGCAGAGGACAGGGAAGGCCTTTCTGAGGCAGCAACTGGTAAGCTAGAACCTCAGCAGTTGAGTTGTGAGGAGTGTGGCCCACATAAAGGAAAAGCAAACAAGCTGCCCTCTTGGGAAGAGAGTGCACGTGGAGCACACACTATGGCTGCGGTGTGGCGAGAGTAGAAGAATGATGGTTGGAATTGAAAGGTAAAGAACTATGTAGGTAGAAAGCTCGTGAGCTGTAAGGTAATGAGTGAGGCAGTGGGCGGGAGATAGCTGTCTCTAATAAATAAGTAAATTAATTAATTAAAAAACCCATTTGTTGGGTACTCTGTGCAGAAGTTCCAAATGGGGTATGGGGAGGGCACAAAATTAAGACTAGTTTTCCTTTGAGGAAACACCTAGTATTTTGTTGAATGAGATGGGAGTAGCTTTTGTTAAAGGGATTTTGTTTAAAGAGTTCATGTTAAAATGGAATTAAAGTACAAGTTTATTTCTGTGCAGAAAAGTTTGAAATCCATACATAGTCCTTTCATAATACATATTTTCCACAAACTTTTTGAAGACCTCCTTCCCCTCCCCAGTGGCTTTTGTATGTCATGTTTGGTGTTTGAAGTTTTTTTTTCTTAAATGCAGTGGAAAGCTATTGGAAGAATTTATGTGGTGGTGAGGGAATAGGTAGTTGGGGGGAAGCTTTTGGAGGAATTAAAACAGTAGGGGGCAGGGGTGGGAAAAGAATTGTAGGATGTGTATAAAGGTAGAAGTGTTGAGACCTATTAAATGATCACAGGAGTCTAGGTTTGTTAAGGTGGATAGCTCTAAGGTAGAAATGAAGGTTGTCATAAATTAATAATTTTTTAAGAAAGATTTATTTACTTATTTGAAAGGCAGAGTTACAGAGAGGCAGAGGCAAAGAAAGAGGTCTTCCATCTGCGGATTCACTCCCCAGATGGCTGCAATGGCTGGAGCCTGGCCTATCTGGAGCCAGGAGCCAGGAGCTTCTTCCAGATCTCCACATGGGTGCAGGGCCCAAGCACTTGGGCCATCTTCCACTGCTTTCCTAGGCCATAGCAGAGAACTGGATCAGAAGTAGAGCAGCCAGGACTCAAACTGGCACCCATATAGAATGCTGGCACTGCAGGTGATGGCTTTACCCACTACTCCATAGCGCTTGCCCCAATAATTTTTAAAATATTTATTTGAAATGGCAGTGTTACAAAGAGAGGGGGGAGATTGTCTGTCTGTCTATCAATCTATCATTGGTTTACTCCTTAAGTGGCTGCAACAGCCCCAAGGTGGGCCAGCCCAAAGCCAGGAGCCTAGAACTCCATCTGAGTTTCTTATGTGGTTGTCAAGGACCTAAGAACTTGGGCCATTTTCTGCTTTACCAAACACATTAGCAGGGAGCTGGATTAGAAGTGAAACAGTTGGAACTTGAACTGGTACTCATATGGGATGCTAGTATTGCAGACCACAGACGTAAACTCCTTGAAAATAGGATTTTGTCTTTTTGTCTCCAGGTTCTAGTGAACGCCTGATATATAGTAAATATTCAGTAAATATTTTTGGATAGATAGATGGATGTATTAGATATATGAGGGCTGAGATAGCAGATGGCATCATTAATGACTTCTAGATATATAACTAGATCAGCTGGGTGGATGGAGGTTTTTATTGAGATGCAAAAGCAGATGGGGGGGGAGCAGAGTAAGAATTTAGTTTTAGATTTATTGAATTTGAGAAACCAGTGGGATATCTAAGTGGATATGCCCAAGAATGCTATTAAATAGAGCTCAGAAAGTTGAGCAAGTCTGTCTGTCTATATATAATATGTATTCTCTCATTAGATAAATATTTATTAAACACCTGTTTGGTGCCTAACACTGTCCTCATGAGCCCAAATGTCATAGGAGTTTATATTCCAGTGGTGTGGATAGGAGTTGGGAGATGCTCATTTTAAAGAAACCATGTGTTGAGGCAGGCATTTACTATAGTGGTTAAGATACCACTTGAGACACCCACATCCCATATTGGAGTGCCTGGGTTCAAGTCCTGACTGTTCCCAATTTCAACTTTCTGCTAATGTCTACCCTGGAAAGCAGCAGGTTGTGGCTCAAATACTTGGTCCTGGATTTGACCTGGCTCAACCCCAGCCTTTGTGGGTATTTGAGGTGTGAGCCAGTAGACGGGAGATTCCTCTATGTCTGTCTAAGAAATAAGTGAATTCATTAATTTAAAAAAAAAAGACCATTTGTTGAATACTTACTATGTGCAGAAGTTCCAAATAGGGTATAGTGAAGGTACAAAATTAAGACCAGTTCTCTCCTTTGAGGAAGCACTAGTTGTTTATGGGGCTGGCGCCATGGCTCACTTGGTTAATCCTCCGCCTGCAGCGCCGGCATCCCATATGGGTGCTGGGTTCTAGTCCCAGTTGCTCCTTTTCCAGTCCAGCTCTCTGCTGTAGCCCAGGAGGGCAGTGGAGGATGGCCCAAGTGCTTGGGCCCCTGCACCTGCATGGGAGACCAGGAAGAAGCACCTGGCTCCTGGCTTTGAATCGGTGTAATGTCGGTCGTGGCGGCCTTTTGAGGAGTGAACCAACAGAAGGAAGACCTTTCTCTCTGTCTTTTTCTCTGTCTATAACTCTGTCAAAAAATAAAATAAAATAAAATAAAATGATTTATTTATTTGAAAGAGTTACAAAGAGAGAGGGAGAGACAGTGAGGTCTTCCATGCACTGGTTCACTCCCCAAATGGCCACAACAGCCAGGGCTGCGTCAGGCTGAAGCCAGGAGCCAGGAGCTGCTTCCAGGTCTCCCAGGTGGGTAGCAGGGACCCAAGTACTTGGGCCATCTCGGACTGCTTTTTCCAAGCCATTAGCAGAGAGCTGGATCAGAAGTGTAGCAGTCGAGACATACATTGGCACCCATATGGGATGCTGGGATTGCAGGTGGCAGTTTCACCGACTTTGCAGCAGTGCCCACCTTAGCACTAGTGTTTTCTTGGATGCGGTAGGGATGGCTTTTGTTAAAGACATTTTGTTTATTAGTATATGTGTATTAATTGATCCAGTGCTTACCCCATTTTTTTTACCATATCATCTATATTCTTCTTCTCTGAGAAGGGTTTATGGGTACTGTGTTTTGTTATTTCTCTGAAAATGTTTTGTATATCTTTGCAGTATGCAAAATGTACAAAGTTTTAGATATTGTACCATTATCTTCTTGCGTTACTGTCTTCTGGTTTATAGAATCTTAGTATGAAGAAATCTTGAAGCCAACTTAATCTTCCCTGTTTGTACTTCCAGCTTTTTCATATATTTTTGTAGCTTTATTTTCAAATCTTAAAGTTTTATAATTTTAGCAGTGTATGTGCTAGTGTTGATTGTGTTGTGCCAGTTTTTCTAGGGTACAGTGTGCACATTCAGTTTTCACAGTTCTGTATTTTTTTGAGTTTTTCTTTAGCATATTTTTGAATGTTCTTTTTATTTCTGTAAAGAATAAGACTCTTGAACTATAAAGTCTGGGTTCATATCTTAATCTCTCTGCTTAGTACCTGACCTTAATCTTTTGTTGCCTTAGTTTCTCCATCTATAAAATAGGAATAACAATGGTACTTACTGAGTTTTAAATTAGTCCGTATATTCAATGCAATTGTAGTATTTACTGGCATATATAAAGAGAACAGTGTTAGCTGTTACAATTTTTCTGCGTGAACATCAAAGTGCAAGAGGCCACATTATTTTCTGTGTTGTGATCTGGTGGCAGTTGTTCTTTTTGTCAACTCTACCTCCAGCTGTTTGCTAAACCGGGGAATGTGTCAGCATGCTTTCTTGTTTGTTTGTTTTTAGTTTTCACCTCCTCTTGCTGTTCTGGGTCTCTATAGCATCTCCTACTCCTTTATTCTGTCCACCTGGACATTGCCTCTCAAAAGATAGTTGGATCTGTATTTCACATATGTGATCCTTATTATGAGAAACTCTGTTTCCTGTTCAAAGTCTACCATGACTTCCTTGGTATCCTGAATTGAACAGATTTGGCAAGTAAAATTTTATCTTTTTTAAAGAATGAATGGTTTACCTTTCTGATGGAAACATGTTTCTCTTTAGATGTATGGCTGGCAAGTTGCCCATATGGCAAACAGATATTAACTGAATTCTCTACCAAGCTTCAGCATTTGGAGATGTGTTCTGTAGAATTGGGAGATCTTTGGTAACTAGTTTATATTGGGTTATCTTTTCCTGAAACCTATATAAAGGTTATGAATATCTTTTTATCTGTATAACCCTTTTAGTTATATTAGATCTAGTTTTTTGAGTGTTACTCATTTGAAAACTTTTGATTAATTGTAAAGAAAAACATTCAAAGAGAAGTTGATGATATTTCTGTTGTAAGGTGGTAGTCTCGAAGTTGAGAGAGTGGACTTTAGGTAGACTGTGAGGTTTTGAATCTAAGCCCCTTCATCTGCTAGTTATATAACTTGTAGTTACTTAACCTCCCATTTCTCTTCTGTAAAATGACGCTAAAAATATCTGTCTCACGGCATTACTGTTAGATAAATGAGCCAACACATACTAAATACTTAAAGCAGAGACTCTATGTATGATAGTAAAAGGACTCAAGGTTTAGCTTGTATGGTCATGATTTTAATTTTTTTTTTAAGATTTATTTATTTGAAAGGCAGTGTTACAGACACATACACACACACACACACACACACACACACACAGAGAGAGAGAGAGAGAGAGAGAGAGAGAGAGAGGTCTTCCATCTGCTGGTTCATTTTCCAAATGGCTGTAATGGCTAGAGCTGGACTGATCTGGAGCCAGGAGCTTCTTCCAGGTCTCCCATGTGGGTGCAGGGGCCCGAGACTTGGGCTGTCTGCTACTGCTTTCCCAGGCCATAACAGAGGGTTGGATCGTGAGTGGAGCAGCTGGGACTTGAACTGGCATCCACATGGGATGCTGGCATTTTAGGCGGCGGCTTTACCCGCCATACCACAGCTCTGGCCCCGTGATTTAAATTGTTAATCATTGTTTTTATTGGAGCAAACTGCTTAATATAATTTTTGACTACTAAATGTGGCTGTAAGCTTTTGAGTATTCTTCAACTAACCTTTCTTCCCAAATGAATATTTTTCAGTGAGGCTAACTATTCCTAGGAAATATTGCTGTATTTTTTTTAACCTCTAGAATTTATGTTGATCCCAGCAGAACGTCTCCTCTTTATATACAGATTCAACAGAATGAGTTTTCTCATAAGAATTAGGAAATCTTTTTGCTGATGATGAGCCCATTTAAATTTGGGTTAAAACACTGATAGAAAATTAATCTGGGTTCCCTGAATGGGGAATCTGGCCGTTCACCACCCTCCACCCTGCCAGGGTAGAGCTTTTTCAGCAGCTAAATAGCTCTATCTTGCAGGGTCTTCCTGCTTTTGGCAGTGGAACAGTACAAAGGCCACATTGAGTGTAGCTGCTGGGGGAAACCCTTTCTCCTTCTCTGGCCTGTAAATGCTGTTCTGTCTCTGAAAAGCCCTGACATCAGCTCTTGGAAAAATCCAAATACTTGTGTCAGAACAGAGCTGAAACACTTGCCTGGGCAGAGTCTAAATGGCTGAACTATAGTTCTAAGTTTACCAAATGCCTCCCAGTGAATTCATGCTTAAAATATTATTAAATCTATGGGTTTTAAACATTTTCTAGAGAAATTAGTATAGGGAGGACAACTTAACAGCTGTCTCCCATTCTTTGCTAGTTTCCCATTATTGTATTCTTTTTCCTAAATAAAATCTGCCTTCAAGATAGTGTGGAATTCTTGGTTGGGAGTTGAGGGAGCAAAAGAGTGTATCAACATTGTAAAGTTTGTGTAGCGCTCTCTGTGTATTAGATGCTTCCTAAGTGTTTTATATTTGGGGTGAACTACAGTTATTGCAAACACAGACTGACCTTGACTTTATTGGTGTTCAAATCTGTGGAATGTGAAGTTTATTCATTATCAGACTGTGTTCCTTTCAAACAGAAATTAGATCATGGTTTAAAACTCTGTAAAGGGGTTTTCCATTATATTAGGAATAAAACGTAAACTTGTTACCATGGCTCACATTCTTAAATTACGTGGCCCCTGTCAACCTCTGTTGATCTCATCTCAGTTCTATCCTCTTGTCGTTTATTCTGTAGGAGCAAGTCAAAGTGGATTTTCTATTTTTTCAAATGTATGTAAGTTGATTTCTCTCTGGGGCCCTGGTGCTAGCTCTTTCTTTGCCTGTAACTGTCTGGCTTCACATCTTCATATGACTTGCTCCTTTACCCCACTTAGGGCTCATCTCACATGTCTCAGAGGTCTTCCTTGAATAAACTAAATTAAACCACTTAATGACAATCAAGTCTCTTTTCCTTTTCTCATCATTATTTGAAATTATTTGATGCACTTATCACTATTTGAAATTCTTTGGTACAATTACTTGTTTGCTAAGGCTCTGTCATCTTCCTGTGAATGTAAGCATGTTGAGGGCAGGGGCCTTGTCTGTTCACTGACACAAGCTCCAGTGTCTGGAACAGTGCCTGGAATAGTGTGGCGTTAGTGTAAATTAGGCATTTAACTGCCTGTAACAGGAAACCTATGTCAAACTGATTTAAGCAGTAACACATTCACTGGCTTGTGTAAAAAGAAATCTGGAGGTAGGCGTTTGGGGTTTTTTTGGTTTTGTGGTTTAACTGTGTCAGGGGCCCAGGTGTTGCCATCATGGTCAGCTTCGTCCTAAAATAGTCCTTAAGGATAAATGCCAAGTAGCAGTCAGGGCTGCTTGGCTTCCTTGTTCATGTGCAGTGGGAGGGAGAGGAAGAAGTTTCCTGTGGGTACCTCTACTTCCAGAGCTTTCATCTCTGTTCTCATTGCCTCTTCCTGACCCACTTACCCAAGAACCTAGTTGCCCTTAGGCCAGTGAGACCCATCGCTGTCATTGCAGATAGGATTCTCTTTCCTTGAATCATCTTGGGCTCTGTGGAAAGTAGTAGATTAGTGAATAAAAATGTGGTTCTCTTAAAAGAAAGGCTGTCATTTCTAGATCAAATATAAATTATACCCCTTATCATTTCAGTATTTATTGAAGTTCATAAAGTAAATATGTATTGAAGTATCAAGTATATGCTCAGCACAATACTGTTTGATTAGAATACAAAGTCAAGTAGAATGTAGTCCTTGCCTTGAGATAATTTAAAGTTTAGTGAGAGCATCAGACAGGTTAACAGAAAATCAAAATTGTTTTGAGAGTAAGTTAACTGATTAATGATTTAATCCAAAGGAGCGTGGGAAAAAGAGAAAAGGGAGACAAACAGATGGACAAATAAAAAACAAATAGCAAAGTGATATACTTAAACCTACCTCATCAGTAATCACAGTAAAGGTACAATGGTCTGGGGAGCCATTATGGCATTTGGCCTGGTACTTAGGATGCCTGCATCCCTTATCAGAGTGTCTTTGTAGTGTCCTAAAAATAGACTGACACATACAGAGAACCGATTTTCAAAACAAGTGCAGTGCAGTGGGGAAGGGATGGCCTTTTCAACAAATGGCTCTGGAACACTTGGATGTTCACATGCAAAAAAGTAGACTTTTGTCCAGACCTCACACTCTATTCAAAAGTTAGTACATGATATATATTATAGATCTAAACATAAAGTAGAAAATCATTAAACATTTAAAAGAAAACGCAGGGGAAAGTCTTTGTGACTTTGGGTTGGGAAAAATGGAACACCAGAAGTATGAAAGACCCAATTTCCAGATGAGTGTACACACATGTTCTAGGGGTTAGGACTTCAGCATATCTTTGGGGATGGCACAGTTCAACTCATAACAAATGTAGTGGTTCACAAGTTAAGATGCTTTGTGTTTAATGCAAGAAAGCTGAAGACTCCCTGTATGGACTGAGTGATTTTCACACACTGCCTTAGGAAATGCATCTTCCATGTCTATATTGACTCTCTTCATGTGTATTGATGTTGTGATTAATAAAACAAAAATCATCTGAAAATATTATGAACTTGTAGCTTTTAGGCATTAATTCAGTTTATGGATTATATACCTGTAATGCTATTGTGTAGATCCCTGGTTTTGTTTTGTTTTTACTTTGAGCAGAGGTAGTGGAGAGATGTTCTTTTACCCATTCCGTGCCCTGCTCTGTCACTTAGGCATCAAAGTAATGTTATCCTGGCATTTTCTCTTACACAGTCTGTTGCCAAAATAGCCCTGTCAGCTTCTGCCACCGTCTCTTTCTTAAAGGTTGTATATGAGTCCTCAGAATTGAGCTAGGGACCAGTGTGTTGTGTCCCTTCTGTTTACTTAGTGCCCACACAGACTCCTCTTCTCCCTAGTCCAAACTCCCATGTGGATTCCTTACTATAAATGAACTCATCCTAAGGAAGAAATCAGGGGGAGTGTAGAACCTGTTATAAAGATATTTGTGACAACATTGTTTATTGTGCTGAAAATCTGGATCAGCCCAAATATTTATAAAAGGGAACTGGTTAAATTAATTAAATAGTCTATCACAGGGTACTTTTCATCTATGAAGTTATTCAGAACTCTGGTTTTCAAAACTTTTTTTTTTTTGACAGGCAGAGTGGACAGTGAGAGAGAGACAGGCAGAGAGAAAGGTCTTCCTTTTCCAAGATAGGCAGAGAGAAAGGTCTTCCTTTTCCGTTGGTTCACCCCGCAATGGCTGCCACGGCCGGCGTGCTGCAGCCAGCGCACTACGCTGATCCGAAGGCAGGAGCCAGGTGCTTCTCCTGGTCTCCCATGGGGTGCAGGGCCCAAGAACCTGGGCCATCCTGCACTGCACTCCTGGGCCACAGCAGAGAGCTGGCCTGGAAGAGGAGCAACCGGGACAGAATCCGGCAGCCTGACCAGGACTAGAACCCGGGGTGCTGGCGCCGCAGGCGGAGGATTAGCCTATTGAGCTGCGGCGCCGGCTCAAAACTTTTTTTAAAAATATTTGTCTATTTATTTAAAAGGCAGTGCTATGGAGAGGCAGAGACAAAGGCAGAGAGAGAGAAAAAGAGGAGAGAGAGAGAGAGAGAGAGAGAGAGAGAGAGAGAGAGAAAGAAAAAAAAGAGCGGGCCGGCGCCGTGGCTCAACAGGCTAATCCTCCGCCTTGCGGCGCCGGCACACCGGGTTCTAGTCCCGGTCAGGGCACCGGATTCTGTCCCGGTTGCCCCTCTTCCAGGCCAGCCCTCTGCTGTGGCCCAGGAGTGCAGTGGAGGATGGCCCAAGTGCTTGGGCCCTGCACCCCATGGGAGACCAGGAAAAAGCACCTAGCACCTGGCTCCTGCCATCGGATGAGCGCGGTGTGCCGGCCGCAGTGCGCTGTCCGCGGCAGCCATTGGAGGGTGAACCAACGGCAAAGGAAGACCTTTCTCTCTGTCTCTCTCTCACTGTCCACTCTGCCTGTCAAAAAAAATAAATAAATAAAAAAATAAAAAAAAAAATAAAAAAAATAAAAATAGAAAAAAAAGAGCGGTCTTCTACTCGCTGGTTCACTCCCCAAATGGCTGCAGTGGCCAAAGCTGAACCCATCTGAAGCCAGGAGCCAGGAGCTTCTTTTGTGTCTCCCATGCTGGTGCAGGGGCCCAACGACTTGGCCAGTTTTCTACTGCCTTCCCAGGCCACAACAGAAAGCTGGATCTGGAAGTGAAACAGTTGGGACTTGAACTGGTGACCATATGGAATGCTGGCAGTGCAGTTGGCGGCTTTACCCGCTATACCACAGCACTGGCCCCTGGTTTTGAAATCATGATTTAAAAATTACTAGCATCAGTAGTCTTCATGTGTTAAGTATACTTTAGCAACTAGGAGAGAAAGTGGAATCATAAAATTAACTGAACTTTGTAGACAATGATTCCAAATTTGGGATCACATAAGAAGAATGTCAGAATCATTAAAACATCCCTTCCTTCCAGCCTTCCAAATTTAGTGCTGTAGTGAGCCAGTGTTACTGGTTTGAGTATACATGCCCCAGTTCTAATTCATTTGATTTGGGTCAAGAAAAATTTTTATAGAGAAAAAGTATGAAAATAGCAAGCATGCGATGAATTTTCCTCACCTTTTTCCCCATAAATTCAAAGATTTTTTTTTTTTTCTATATGGTGGTTTGAAAGTTTGGGAAGTTAGATTTGATGGCAGAAAAGTGGTTTTCTGATGAACTAAGTGGATAGTTAATTCTGATTGAGAATCGTTGATATTTGACACCAGAACCAAAGCATTTGTGAAGAGAAGTCTCCTTAGCACAAAACAAGTTTCACTAGAGCATAAGAGGGTATTTCAAAGTTTGTGGAACATGGGATAAAAACATGTTTGTTTTTGGTGCAAAATTTTTTGAAATCCACGCATATGAAGGATCTTCAAAAACTTCTGGAAAATGTATACTATGAAAAAATTATGCATGACTTTCAATTTTTTTTGTGCCAAGACAGACTTACCTTTTTTTTTTTAAGACTTATTTATTTCGAAAGACAGAATTATAAGAGGCACAGGCAGGGAGAGAGAGAAAGAGAAGTCTTCTATCTTCTCATTCAGTCCTCATATGATCACGACTATCAGAGCTTGGCTCCCACACAGGTGCAGGGGCCCAAGCACTTGGGCCATCTTCCACTGCTTTCCCAGGCCATATCAGAGAGCTGGATTGGAAGTGGAGCATCCAGGACTTGAACCGGCACCCATATGGGATATCAGCATTGCAGACAGTGGGTTTACCTGCTACACCACAGTGCCGGCCCCAACAGACTTATCTTTTAATTATATTTTCCATGAACCTTTTGAAGCACTCTTATATAGCCAGTAATAGTATTTTAGTGCAAAAGCATTTCCTTAGAAGAAAGTAGTAAAGTACTTTCTATGGAGATGAAAGATATTTTATATAGAAGATTTACTTGAAATGATTCTTATTATGGCCAGTTTTTTAGTTTTATTTTTACCTTTACCTACATTTTATATTTGTATTGCTCCTACATTTTAAAAATAGAATATGGCTTCCCTAAATTTGAGGATATATAACCAAAGACTTTCCAAAATGCATTTATTACATAGTTAAATTATTTTTATAATATTTTTCAAGGTAATTCTTCTCAAGAGGTTGAGGATTGAGACTTTTATTTTTCCAAAGTATTAAGTTTTTTTTTTTTTTTATAAAGTTGTGGTACTCTTTCTCTTTTTAAAATATCTATTTAGGGGCTGGTACTATGGCGCAGGGGTTAGTGCCCTGGCCTGAAGCGCTGGCATCCCATGTGGGTACCAGTTTGAGACCCAGCTGCTCCACTTCCGATCCAGCTCCCTGCTATGGCCTGAGAAAGCAGTAGAAGAGGACCCAAGTCCTTGGGCCCCTGCACCCACATGGGAGACCGGGAAGAAGCTCTTGGCTCGTGGCTTCAGGTCGGCACAGCTCCAGCTGTTGTGGCCATCTGGGGAGTGAACCATCGGATGGAAGACCTCTCTCTCTCTCACTCTGCCTCTCCTCTCTCTGTGTAAGTCTTTCAAATAAAAATAAATAAATCTTTAAAATATCTGTTTATTTATTGTTAAGGCAGAGTTAGAAAGAGGGAGAGGGAGAGATCTTCAAACCATTGGTTCACTCCCCAAATGGCTGCAACAGTCCTGGATAGGCCAGTCCTAAGTCAGGAATCCAACTCTATCTGGATCTCCTACAGAGATGAAACCCAAACCAGCACTCATATGGGATGCTAGTGTTGTGGGTGGCAGTTTAACTCACTGTGCCACAATGCCAACCCCTCTCTACCTTTTTTTTTTTTTTAAAGATTTATTTTATTTATCTGAAAGAGAGTTACAGAGAGAGGTAGAGACAGAGAGAGCAGTCTTCCATCCACTGGTTCACTCCCCAGATGACTGCAATGGCTAGAGATGCGCCGATGTGAAGCCAGGAGCCAGGAGCTTCTTCCAGGTCTCCCACGTGGTTGCAGGGGCCCAAGGACTTGGGCCATCTTCCACTGCTTTCCCAGGCCACAGAAGAGAGCTAGATCAGAAGAGGAGCAGCTGGGACTAGAACCAGCACCCATATGGGATGCTGGCGCTTCAGGCCTGGGCTTTAACCCGTTGCGCCACAGTGCTGTCCTCTCCTCTCTACCTTTTTAATATGAAGTAATGTCCTACCTTATTTTTACTCTCTAATAATTACAAGTATAAAAATTCTAAAATTATAAAGGCAGAACAGAAAACTTAAATGCCCCATAATTGCAGTACTCAACATTTTTCTTTTCTTTCTTTCTTTTCTTTTTTTTTTAAGATTTTGCTTATTTATTTGAGAGGTAGAGTTAAAAAAAGAGGGAGAGATAGAGAGGTAGGTCTTCCACACATTTTGGCAAATGAAATAGATTCACTCCTCAAATGGCTGCAATGGCTGGAGCTGGGTCAGTCCAAACCCAGGAGCCAGGAGCTTCTGCCCAGTCTCCCACACAGGTGCAGAGGCCCAAGCACTTAGGCCATTTTCCATTGCTTTCCCAGCTAAAACAGCAGAGAGCTGGATTGGAGGAGGTGAATCCCTACTCAAACTAGCGCACATATGGGGTGCCAGCAATGCCGGCGAAGGCTTAGCCCACTAAGCAACAGCCCCAGCCCCAGTACTCAACATTTTCATGTGTATGTTCCTCCGTTATTTTGTAGTAGAGATAGTTTTCTGTATATAATGTGTAATACTCCTTTTTATAAAAATTAAAGAATACTACTTGTTAAAAACACAGTTTTACATCATTCACTACAATACTGGTTTTAAACTGTGCTCTATAAAGTCCTAATGTCCCCCAGATTTATCCACATTATCACCAATGACAGTATTCTGTTTTTATGGCTGAATAGGATTCCATTATAAGTATGTGCATATCTCACATTTTCTTTATCCACATTTAGATAAAGTTTATGTACACTTCAATTGATTCCATATCTTGCCTATTGTGAGTAGTGCTGTAATAAACACAGGAGTGCACATGTCTCTCCTACAGTCTGATTTCATTATCTTTGGGTAGTGAGATTGCTGAATCATAGGGTAGCACTATTTTTATTTTTAAAAATTCACTTTAGAAGTGTTTCTTCAGAGATAACTGTCTAAATAGTGTGATGGGTGAATCCTACTAAACATTTAAAGAAGAAATAATAGCACACTAATATGTTCCTTCAGGAAGTGGAGAAAAATCAACTGCTCTCCAGCTCCTGTTAAGAGACCAGCACAACCCTGATATCAAAACTTGAGTATAAAAAATATTATGAAACTACTATTCCAATTAATACAGGCAGAACACCCCTTACTAACTAAATAGCAAATAGAATGCAGAGAACAGTAAAAATAAGATGTGAATCATTAGATTTTTTTTTCTTTCTCTTCTGGGTGTCTGTAGTACTGTTGAGACTTGTACTTTTGCATGTTTTCATGATGATATGGTTATCATCATTTTGCTTCTACTGAGCCTCCTTAAGCATTTCTGATAGGGCTACTCTGGTGGTAGTGTATTCCTTCAGTTTTTAATTGACATAGAAAGACTTTATTCCTCTTATTTCTGAAGACTGCTTTGCTGGTTGTAGTATTCTCTGCTGGTAGGTTTTTTCCGTTGAGAGTTTTGAATCATCCCATTCTTTCCTGGCCTACAAGGTTTCTGGGAAGAAGCTCGCCCTGGTCTGATGAGCATTTGCTTATAAGGGAGTTGACCTTTTTCTCTTGCTGTTATTAGAATTCTTTGTCTTGTGTTTTTGACACATTGAGTATAATATGCCTTGAAGAGGATCTTTTTTTATTGGTCTGAATAATTTTTGAAAGCTGCAAAGGGTTCTGTGGTGTTGCCATTTAATTAATTCAATTCCCTTCTGTAAGTATTTGGACAAGGTCCAAACTAATGAACAGTCTTACTTCAGTGGCAAAGATAAAAACTAAGACTTCCTACTTTTTTTGTTAAGATTTTTTGAAGGGGGGGGGGGGGGGAGAATGAATCTTCCATCCATAGTTCACTCCCTAAGTGGCTGCAACAGCCAGGGCTGGGTCAGGCCAAAACCAGGAACCAGGAGGTTTATCTGGGTCTCCCACATGTGTGCAGGGGCTCAAATAGTTGAGCCATCATTCGTTGCTTTCCCAGTCACATTAGGGGAAGCTAGATTGCAAGTGGTATCCATATGAGATGCCCGCAGGTGGTGGTTTTACCCGGTGTGCCACAGTGCCGGCCCCTCTACTTTTTCAGAAGCACAGTTGTGTCTTTTGGTGGATTTGAAGAAAGCAGATTGTTCTGACAAATTCTGCTCAATTTTTCTTGCTAAAGTCTGAACACTTAATGTATTTTATATAAAATCTTGAGGGGGAACTGCTCATCCCTGATTAAGAAACCCCCCCCCCCCCCCCCATATTGTTATTTTCAGCAACATGCCCTGAATGGGGACATGTGAAGTGAGATTAAGGTTTAAATCCCTAACAAACAAAAATCATGCACTGTCCATATTTTTTACAAATCACAAGCTCATTTTGTAGAATTTAGGTTATTGTTCATATTTGTTTGATGATGCCAGTACCTTTCTATGAGCATGGATTTGATGGTTTAAGTGGTATTTTATAGGATGAGGATTCCTGTTTAAGTATTTTGAGGGTTTCAACCTTTTTTGTGGCAGTTCCTTTAAACCAGTTTTCTGAAAGGAGCAGTCTAAAAAGAAACTGTATAAAGTGAGAGTGATAGTGATACTCATGATCTCAAAGGAAAGTTACTTAGAGACCTTCCAGGAAATGTGCACAAAGATGACAATTTTCCAGATTGTCCATAGGAAATGAAAGCCCTTTAAGCTATCATATTAATTGTGAACTACTTTTCCTAGTTCAAAGACAACCAATATTCAGTATATAATAGTTCTGGCAGAAAAAGCGAAAGTAATTTAGAAGAAATTTGCTATTTGATTTGCCAGAATGTGTCCAGGGAATAAGAGAGCCTCACTAAGAGTCAGTCATGTGTTTAAATTCCTCAGTAAAAATGGTGGTATTCTAAGCTATATTTAAGAAGTTAACTTGGAATCTTACGTTACAGTCTAATGAATCATTTTTGGATTTTATGCTAGAAATGAGCTCCTGGGTTCTTGCTGTTCTGTGGTTTGTATTGCAAGGTCCAGAGGTTTAAAACTAATAACGCCATGAAAAAGTCTCCATTGAGTCATTCCATCAGCTGTAGCTTCTGCTTCAGGGTCCTTCTGCCCTAACTAGTGTTTTATTACCAGTTCTGCTACATTAGGAAGACTTTGTATTCTAGATCATGTTCACACTCCCTCCTCCCAGCTTTGTGTTACTTCCATAATTTTTAGTTCTTTTGACGACTTTAAGCTAGAACTTTAGATGAGTAAATTGTAGGTGGTGAAAGGATTATTGCTTCGTTGTTGGGGAGTGGTCACTTTGGGTTCTATTTATCTTACTGTCCAGAGATCTAAAAGTTGAATTAACAGTTAGCTGGACTTCATACTATATGCTAAATCCCTGTGCTTTTCATGTATTGCAGACAAGTATCCTCTTAGGTGTTTTACTTGTTTTTTGTGAAAAACCTTGTGAGCAGGCTGGTTAAGATTCATATTAGTTTCAAATTTCAAGTATATATATTTTTTTAACAGGCAGAGTGGACAGTGAGAGAGACAGAGAGAAAGGTTTTCCTTTGCCATTGGTTCACCCTTCAGTGGCCGCCGCGGCTGGCGCGCTACGGCCCGGCGCACGGTGCTGATCCACTGGCAGGAGCCAGGTGCTTCTCCTGGTCTCCCATGGGGTGCAGGGCCCAAGCACTTGGGCCATCCTCCACTGCACTCTTGGGCCATAGCAGAGAGCTGGCCTGGAAGAGGGGCAACTGGGGCAGAATCCGGCACCCCGACCAGCACTAGAACCCCGTGTGCCGGTGCCGCTAGGTGGAGGATTAGCCTATTGAGCTGCGGCCTCAAATTTCAAGTATTAAAATTCAGTCTATTTAAATTATTTTGTAGAAATAGATAAATAAAAAGCTTGATTTACGTCCAACCCACAGAATGCCTTTATCATTTCACTCTTAGTATTTTAAAAGAGATGAGGAAACAATGGACCTTTTTTGCTATAAACGATGGGTAGGTATGGTCAACATAGTTTTACTAGGTTTAAAGAAAATCACTCACCTAATTGCCAGGAAAACTGGAAATGTAGGTTGTAAGCTGATCTTTTTTTCTTAGCCTACAGCATCTGGGAAGTTTGTTAACTTGAATATTTCATGTAGTTTAGTTTGGTGAATTGAATCTGTGGTTTCACCACTGGCTTTGAATTATGAATTTCTATTTATTTTACTGAGCTTTATTAAAAACTTAGTATTTGGATGGGTATTTAGCCCAGTGTTTAGGATGCTGGTATTCTATATTGGAGTAGCTGAGTTCAATGTCCTGCTCTGGCTCCTGGCTTCAAATTCCTGCTGCTGCACATCCTAGGAGGCAGCAGTGATGGCTCAAGTAATTGGGCTCCTGCACCTTTGTGGGAGACGTGGATTGAATTCTTGACTCTTGGCTTTGGGCCTTGGCCCAACCTGGCTATTGTGAGCATTTGGAAAATGAACCAGTGGATGTGAGCTCCATCTCTCTGTCTCTATCCCTCAAATAAAAAATTAAAAAACCTTACTATTTGAATATTATTAACTTTTAAAATTCATTTGAGAGAGAAACAGAGAGAGAAAGAGCTACTATATGTTGGTTCACTCCCAAATGTCTTCAACAGCTGGAACTAGGCTAGGCCATATCTGCAGGCCAGGGACTCAATCCAGATTCCCCATATGAGGTGGCAGGGATGCAACTACTTGAGCCATTACCTCTGCCTCCCAGGGTCTGCATGAGCAGGAAGCCAGAATTCATAGCAGAGCCAAGAGTGGAATCCAGTGTGGGATGTGGGTGTCTTACACACTGCACTGAAGGCCCATCACATGAATATTGTTGGTCTTTACATTTAGTTTTTCTTTTCTGTTTAATTAAAATTCATGTCATTAATATTCAGATTTTATTTTTGTTTTTCTTAATACCCAATAATAGTTAAGTGTTTGGTAGGGAATGCTTTTCTTTTCTAATTTAATCATCAAAACAGAGTTACAAAGTAGTTACTAGTATTATCTCTGTTTTATAGATGACAGTGCTTCAAGAAGTGAAGTAACTTGCCCAACTTCAAGGGCATATTAAAGTGTGGAACTAGAGTTAGGAACTCAGTTATGTTTTTTCCTGAGGCGTTCCCTTCCCCCAAGGCCTTGAAATTACTTGGAATTTTTAGTGATTATATTAATCAGTAATGCTGCCTCCATCATAGCCTACTCATTTCTGATATTTATCATCATTTTATGATGCAATAGAGTGATCTCAACCGTTATTTCTTGAGGAGTTCTTTGTTTAGTAACTCATCACTGGAGAGGATTACAATAAAATGATACTCTATTTTAGTACTTCTAACGTGGAGTCCCCCCTGCTCTTCACCTCCAGATTTTAACATTGTTAAAATCAAGATGCACCTTCCAGTGCAATTCTTGGCAATAATCAATTTAGCAGCTTATATTGTTTGCTAATAAAAGTCTTGACCACTATCCATTGTAGTTAAAATTTCTGTAACTTCTCCTTCATTTCAGTCATCCCTAAGAAGTACCATTTAGAGTCCCAAACTTCTCATCATAACTAAACCCCAGGGGGTAGGGGTGGGGGAATATCTGATTCCTGGGAATGGGGCTGGGGGGAGGAGAGAAGAGTAGTCATTAAGATTTAAAAAGCATTTATGTACTTATTTATTTTCCTTTTATTTGAAAGGCAGAAAGGGAGGGAGAGGGGGAGAGAAAGATTATCTATCTACCAGTTCATTCCCCAAATATATGTAATAGTTAGGATCCTGGAACTCCATCAGGTCTGCCACATTGGTGGCAGGGACAAATACTCAAGTCATGACTGACTGCTTCCCAAGGTGTACATTAGCAGGAAGCTGGAATTGGAAGCTGGTTGGGACTAGAACCAGGCACTTGGGTATGGGATGTGAGTGTTCCCAGTGGGGTCTTAGCCACTATGCCTAAGGCCCACCCCAGTAATTAAGATTTGAATGTGATATCCTGTATCCTTCCTATGATTGAGGAACACTTTTGTCAAAAGACTAGCTCTTTTCTCATCAAAATTGATAAAAGAAAAATATGATTTTCTGTAGATTATTTATTATAAACGAATATGTAACAACACAAAACTTTGGTGGTCATTTGCATTTTTAAATCCAGAAGAAATTCTGTTTAATAATCTTGTCCCAGTTATCAAATTAGGTATGTGTGTATATCAGAGTAGTTAAACCTGACAGAAATGGAAGTCTTGTTCTAATGTGTATTATTTATTGGATTAGGGTTGTAATTATCAAGTCACATTTCCCTCTACATTGTAGTAGCATTGGGAGAGGTATGAAAATAGAAAAATTGAGGAAACCTCTATATATTACAATCTAAGCCTTTATAATATTAGAGCTTAGAACTGACAAGGAAAAGGCATTCTGAGTCAAATGAATCAGTGTATTCTGAACATTTAAGGGTTTTGTTAGGCTTTCTGTAATAGAGCTGTGCTTCATATAGGAAACCAAAAGTAAGGCATGTAGTCTTGTCATCCCACTGATGCAGATTTCTGATAACCCTTTCCTTTATCATGGTTTTTCATATTGGTAGTTTGACTTTGTCTTATGTCTAGCAAAATACACACACACAGCATACATATATTCATTGTTGGTTTAATGATCAAGTCATCAATATGTTGTTTTAAAAAGTCAGAGTTTCCTTAGTAACATTTTGTCATTGTTCAGATACAACTGTTTTGTATAAATGTCAAGCCTTAGAAGATAGTCATAATTTCATGATTAGACTTGCACAGAGGACAGGTACTTGAAAATAAGATTTTATTCATCAGAATATGTTTCATCAATCTGAAATTCAACTGATTTGTTTCTTAGAATGTGGCTGCCTTTTAGCTGTCAGAGCTGCCTTTGTGCAGCATTTTACAATATCAATTATCTCCTCTTTCTTGGTCCCTGGGACAGCTCTTTCTGTTTTCTAACTCATCTTAATCTCCTTCATTGGCTCCCATCTCTATTCTCAGTCATGTGGTTGCTAGTTTTTCCCCATGATTGGATCTGTGGCATTTTCTCTTTACTTGCTATTTTAAATTTCAGTGACCATCAATAGGTTGATGACTCAAATCTGCAACTCTTAACTCCAGGCTTTACTTTGGAATTCTTGTTTTCTGTTTCCAGCTCTGTGATTATATCTCTGTCTCAATATTCAGCACACAGTAGGGATGTTATAAAGCTGTGGGATTACCTTGCTGGTTTTCTTAGCTAAAACAGTGTGAACCAATGAATGAAACAGGAAGGTTCTTGATGTTACTTTAGGGGTGTGTGTATGTGTACAAACATACACATATTTGTTTTAACAAGTATTTTAAAGTGCAGTTCTGTGATGAAAGGAAAAATATAAATGATTTAAGAACTTTTGAGAGTTTCTTCACCTGTCCTTTATGAGTGTAGTAAGTTGATTATAGTAAGCAAGTTGTACTGTGGAGTGGTTCTTGTTCTTCATCTTCTTGTTCCATTTTTGCTCTCTTCTTTTTCCTCCTTTTCTAGACCTTTGTAAGGGAAAATGGCTCAGGAAATGGAAATTTCCTGGATTCTTAACCAGAATCTCCCTGGATATTAGGTCCTTGACACAGGCAGCATTGTTCTGGAATGGGAGTTTTTATAATGGCTATGAACAAGGTAGCTGAGGTTGGTAACTACTGGTGTTATCCTTTGCTTTCCTCAGTTGGGAATTCTTTTCTGCCGACTTTTTAAGTCACCTGTGAATTTAAAGTAAACATATTCCCATTCCCTGTCACTCCCACCCCTTCAAGTATGGCTCACCTTCTTAGGAACTCTTGTTTCTAAAGATGTGGTTGACTTTCGTAGTCACTGTGTTTTCTAGGGCAGTGGCCTCTTGTCCCAGACCCTCTTTCCTTTTTATCGCTATGCTAACTTTGTTGTGAGTTAATGTGCCATCACCTATTAAGAAGGTTTTAGATTCTTTATCTTTCTTTGTGGGTCAGTTTTGATTTAAACAGCAGCAGTAAAAGGGAGTTGTAATTAAACTTGAATTTTAGAGTTTTTTTTTAAGTGAAACTACCTCCATGCCAAATAAAATAATCACTCAAGTATTATTTTTTTATGTTTATTTCTTACTATCCTTACTAATAGCCTCAAAACAAAAACAAAAACAAAAACCTTGAGTTTACTGCTGTCTTTAGTTAAGCATTCATCTCACTATTTTCACTAAATACTCTACATAAAATGCCACAGGTTGAAATCATCTCAACAGATCAGAAATCAAAAGAAGAGTGGGGAGGGTATTTGTGACCACTCTTTTAGATTAGAGTTTATGTGCAGCATGAGAGTCCAACCAAGAAGCCTCCAGGAATTTTTCTTTGAAAGAAAGATGAGGGGAGATGCTGTGGTTCTTCCAGTTTATAGAACCCTCACTGAAACAGCACAAAACAAAAAGTACGTTTTCTTTTCTACTTTTGGGACATATTTTTAGTAATTGATAGTACCCCGAGGGTAATTTTTTTCTAGATTTCTCTTATTAAAGATTAACACAAATGTTTGAAGATTCTTACTTGATTTTAATCAAATGTAGGGATCAAAAGTACAGTAATTAGCACTGAGTTATTTTGTGAAGTGGGGATAGATGCTGGGCAAGAAGGAACTTTCCTTGCCAGGGAAACTTGAGTATAATGATATAGTGATAAAATATTTCCTTTTGCCTCAGTTTTTATTATTTACTTACATAAAGATTACTTATTTGAAAGGCAGAGATAGAAGGAGAGAGAAACTTTGGCTGGTTTATTCCTCAAATGGCCACAACCAGAAGCTTCTTCTGAGTTTCCCACATGGGTGTAGGGGCCATCCTCTTGCTGCTTTCCCAGGTGCATTAGCAGGGAGTAGGAGCAGCTGGGACTCAAACCTGTGTGTATGTGGAATGGTGGCACTGCTGGCCTAGGCCTAACCTTTTTTTTTTTTTTAAAAAAAATATTTATTTATTTATTTGGAAGGCAGAGTTACAGAGAGGCAGAGGCAGAGAGAGGGGTCTTCCATCCACTGGTTCACTCCCTAAATGGCCGCAATGGCTGGTCCTGGGCCAATCCAAAGCCAGGAGCCAGGAGCTTCTTCCGGGACTCCCACGCGGGTACAGGGGCCTGCTTTCCCAGGCCATAGCAGAGAGCTGGATCAGAGGAGGAGGAGGAGCAGCTGGGACATGAACTGGTGCCCATATGGAATCCCAGCACTGCCGGTGGCTGCTTTACCTGCTGTGCCGTGTACCAGCTCCATTGCCTCAATTTTTTAAAAGAAAATCTATAAAGGCAAAATAATATCTCTTAATAGTTTTGATTTTGTAGATTAAATGAGATAATACAGGTAAAGAGTTTAAAATAGTGCTTAGCATCTAGTAGACCCTCAATACACTTGAAAGTTGTTATTTCTGGGTTTTTAAAATGAGAAAACATACTCAGGGACAGCTGATAAATAAAGCTACAATTTAAGATTTATGGAAGTAGCTAAGTTATTAGGGAAAAAATAACTAACTTCGTCTAACTTCGTACTCCACCTGTTTCTTGAATCTTGCTTTGGGAAAGGTAACGTAAGACTTAAATCCTTCATCTTGGCTTAGTAGAATGAATAAGTTTAAGAACAGAATCTTAAAAGTGAAATAACTACATTCATCCTTTTTAATCTTTGTTTCAGGTTTCCCCTCAAAAAACCTATAAGGTAAGTAGTTCAATTGCATTTCATACCAAAGGTCAGGTTAAATTTTAATTAGAAGCATTCCTTTGAAATAATTCTAGATTTTTGTGGCTTTTGAGAACGTGGATTTAAGTAGTTCAGAATTTCAAAATGTCTTGCAGTTTTAAAGTCCCACAGGTGTTGCATGTTTTTTCTGGAAGATGGCATTGTTTTGATAATATTTTCAGTGTTTTTAATATAAACATTTAAAAAGTTTGTTCAAGTTGATACTTAAGATCACTCCTTGAGAAGAGACTTAATTTTAAAACCTGTTTTTAACTGTCTTAAATTGTGCTTAGGTTGGGAGGTAAAAATAGATTGTTAGTTTTTGGTGTGTTTTATCACTGTATGACTGTAACTGCCATTAGTCATAAGGAAGAACAATCAAGAATGCTCAAATATGTCCATGCTGACATTCATATCTATATATTTACTCATTTTGTGGAACTTAGATGTTCTTCCCATAGTACTTGTGCTCCAGCACCTCCTTTCTGGTTCATCTTAGTGGTCATAAATATTATTTACAGTGTAAATAATTATTAAAGTACTTTTATCAAGTACTTTTATTATTTCAGAATAATCCAAAATACCAATGCTAACCTTGATATTTCAGTTAATTAGTAATATCTATATTGTAGTTATTTTATTCATTGCCCAGCTATGTCTCCAATGGATAAAATTGGCTAGTCCATAGTGGGGAGAAATTCTGGTGTCATCTGAGCTTGGAAGTGATTGCTAAGAGCTGTGTGGCTGAAACTATGTATTCATGCGTAAATTGAGGTTTGCCTAAGGGGGGCTGGTTGGTTTTTTTAAGCTGTTTTCACACAATACTGTGCTTATACAGTGATTTTGAGTTTTACCATAGTTATATGAGTTGGGGAATGTTAGATCCTTTTTCTTTTTAAATGGGGAATAATTGACCTGTGGGGGGGAAAATGTAAGTAAGTTATTCCTAAGAACAAAATAGAATTACTAACAAAATATTACTGGTTACTATTTCTGTTATCTTAAGCAATTTTTTAAATGAGGTAAGTAGACTGTGCATCATACATAGCATAGATTGAGTTTTAAAGCTTCCTGGAAAATGTAAATTAGGGAGGCTTATGATACTGTGTAAGGTGTCCTGACTTCTCTTTTGAATGCACACTCTTGGGATTTTAGAATTAAGCTTTTATCCTAATAATTCTCTTGTAGTAAAAATTTGATTGCTTTGGTTTACTTTAGGCATGGAAGTATTTTGAACCGAGAGTCACCAACAGATAAGAAGCAGAAAGTTGAACGCAGTACATCACATGATTTTGATCCCACAGGTAAACTCTTGTTTGTTCTTTCAGAGAGTATTGAGAATAGTGGCGTTCAGAAACGTATAGCATCAGCCACCCAAATTGATGAGTAGTAATTGTTTAGTCAGTTTTAGGAGTCTCCTTCTCCTCCAGTTATGTAATAGAAAGCCTTTGTGTCTGGCAGCAGTGCAAACATTTTTAATTTTCGACATTACAAATCCCACTACATAAGTGTCATTGTAGAGTGTATGTTATTTTAAAATAATGATAACAATAGTTATTATAATTGGAAATTCGTTGTAAGTCAGACCAAGGATTTAGGGCTAAATCATGATGTGAGAAGTAGTATGTTGTTAAGTCATGTCTTTAAGAACATGTACATACTTATGTGGTGATTAAAAAACTTAGTTGTGATCATGATCAGTTGGAGTGTTAGATAAAATGCAGATGCATAGAAATCTCTTCTAAGTGTTCTGAACTCAGAGCTGTCAACCTTAGCACTGTTGATTTTTCTTAGTTTTCATGTTGTTGGACTATATGCTTCATTTTATGCATATAGATTGTATTCCTGTTACAAAATATAGGTCTTTCTATTTTGTTCCCTCCTATAAACTCAACATTTAGCTTATTAAAATGGCTTAATTTGCTTTTGTCATTTGAAATTAATATGTTCTTGGTGTACATACTATTTTATTTGGTTATGTCTCTATGACAAAAGATAAATAACTGCCTCCATCTCATATACATAAATATAATGCATATATTATTTTAAATTTAAAAATATAAAATTTTACATATTTAATAGAGGATAATATGTTTTATGTATCTGCAGTATTTTGTACCTTTCCTATAAGTTGCCCTGTTTTTTGAAAAAATTAATTACCATCAAAAAAGGGAAAACTCAGAAATGAATAGCTAAGTATTTATCTGCATCTTGGGTAATAGGTAAAATAAAATCCCAGTGACTTTAGAAGGTATTGGTGGGGGAATATATAGTATATAACTTATATGTTACCATAAATAAAGAATTCGCTATTTCTGACACCTAATTTTGAAGTCATGGGGCTTAGAGGCTTTCGTTTGTATGATTACTTATTGTCTTGCTAATAACTAATCATGTAAATCATTGTTCTGCCCCATGTTCATTCAAATATTAAAGTTTTGTTAGGTTTATTCTATATTATTGTTCATTTCCAAAGACGGATTTTGTAAAGGGCTGCTCGGTACTTCATAATGGGATTGTTACAGCTTTTCCTGCTTTTGTCATCTCTACAATGATTAGATAGTATATTTTGTAGACAATTCATGTGTTGTTTGAATGTATTTTTATTGCACTGTCTTTTCTTTGATAAATCTTTAAAATTTGTCATTGCCTGTGCTGTTCGTGACTGTTCTAAGTGCTATCATCTGTGATGGTCATACTTTGTGTTTGCACGATTTAACTTGATCATGATTCATTCTTTTTTCCCCATAAATTTTTCCCCTTACATTGGTCTCCATATTTTCTATATCTCTCTCCTTTTCTCCCGCTCTTGTGCAGATAGCTCCTCCAAGAAGACAAAGTCTAGTTCAGAGGAGAGTAGATCCGAGATATATGGTAAGCTAATGTAGCTAATTCAGCCTTGCACCTTTGGAGCTTGCTTCATGCTGTTTTTTTTTTTTTTTTTTTTTTAAATAACTGCAGTCTTTCTTGTGTCTGCTCTGCATGGCATGATCTACTGCAGGGAAAGGGAGCCTGGGATTTTAATGTGGCTGTGATGTGGAAGCTTAAGGTTGCTAGAAACTAACATTATAGATCAAGAACAGGCCACATTACCCATCTTCTGTTTTCATCTTGTTTGTGTTAGGAAAGTGATGATCTCTAATTTTGGGTCAGGTTCCTCCAAATAACATGGATGGGCTTTGAATTCTTGGTATCTTCTTCCCATGTCTCTTTTGTAAAGTTTGGATTATTTAGAATTTAATCAATTAAGACTTTTCCTCTAAGTATAGTTTTGGTGTAATTCAGATGTATTAGCAATTTTTTGGAATTTTTATTTTTTGTTTATTTTTAATTGCCTCATCACCTGGGAAAGTCTTTCTTGTGTAATTATATACAATATCAAAATATGTAAGTATTTTATTTTCCTGCTTGAAAAGTTTGTCTCCACATTTCAGAAGTTTCCATGAGACTTATTTGAATGGGACAGTTTCAGAATGGTACCTATTAAAAAAGAGTCTTCACAAAGAGCAAATTTAACTCAAATAGCCAACTTTTGAAACAGATTATTGAAGTACTGATATTTTCAAACTGTGTCCTGACTTCCACAGTTACAGTAAATCATGTTTATAAAGTCTGTACATATTTCTCCTTTCCCTTTGCAGTTTTACCTGGCTTCTTCCCTTCTAGTTATTTATTTATTTATTTATTTTAAGAAAGGGGAATGAGAGAGGCATTACCTGGAATCAAAACTTAAAATAACCTTTGAAAGATTAATGAATTTATTTTTCTTAGGAAGATTCAAAATTGAGCTTCAAAGGAAAGCCAGGTCTTCTTTAGTAGAGCCAGAGTCTATCAGGTGGAAGTTTCCTCAGATACAGGAGGTTCCTTTCTTGATAGACACTAGAGGAAAAAATACATGGAATTGCACCTCACTACTTTTTAAGACATTTGACAGTTTACATGTACTGGCACTTGAGACCATAATATCAGTTACTTTTTAATATTAGAAATTGTCCGTGTTTTGTTCTAAACAAGTTAATGCTTCTGTGTGAGATACATACACACGTAGCCTTTTGGCTTGGATTTTTATGACGAGTGCTTTTTCCTCTGTAGTTAAACCTTTCACAGTAGTTCAATAGGAAATGTGTACCATGCCTTGTGACATGTCATATTCATGCTTTTTATTCCCTCCAAAGTATTTTAACTCCCTATAAGAAATAGTTTCCTAATGCCTCAAGACTACATCTTTTTGTTCTATACGAAGAGCTTCCTATAGTTTATTCTCTCCTGAGAAACGTGAACATAAGGCTTACAGCCCTGTCCTTTTCCAGTAGCCTTTGTAGCGCTGTATTCCATCCCGCTCACCATTTTCCTAGATATGTGGTATGTATGCAATAGCTTGTTATTTGCTTTGGCTGAAAAATAACAATTTAGGAATCTATGACTAGAAATAGTATACTAATATTTTTCTTACCAGTGATAGAAACACTACTTGTTGAGACATGCCATTGACTTGGTAGTAATAGAAACAGTTTAAGTGGTAATTGGGAGGTAAGGTGTGGCTTCTCTGTGTTTGTTTCTTGAGAGCCCTTGAAATACCTTGTTTGGAAAGAAGTCAGCCATGGATTCAGAATGAACTCATCAGAAGGATGAGTTTATCAGAACAGAGTTTGGGTGCTAACATCAATCTCTGACATTACAAATATTTTATCACCTGTGTGAATAGACTTTAGATTGTACAGTCACATGGGCATAAAGACTCAAGGGAGTTAAGGAATGTTTGGAAGCACTGGAATAGACTAGACTAGGACTGAGTAGAGCTGTAGCAACTGGTGACATTTGGCTTCCGTGGAGGGTCTTGTTACAAGACCACCTCAAGCTTTTGAGATGAGACATTGTCTTCTCTTGAGATAAAATCCATTAGCTGGACACTTAACACAAATGCTAGTGACAAATTACTTTAAACATTCAGAGCCATTTTTGGAGCTGCTTGCCCAGATAGATTTACTGTGCTCATTTTAAAGGGAAACCAAGTGTTTGTTTTGGATTGACTGCTTTTGTTAGGTTTCTGCCCAGTGCAGTCAGTCAATATTTATCCCATTTCCCTTTATTTTTCACTCTGTGCATTTTGGAATCCCTTGAACATGTGTGGATATGTTTTCTGATTGCTAATTTTAATTATACTCGATTTTCTATTTTTCTTACTAGTAACATAACAGAACTTTTGTGGATTACTGTGGCATATGGGAAATTCAGCAAGGGAATTCTGAGTTAGTCTACAACTTTTTTTACATATTTTTGGTACTATCATAGTGCTCTTGGGCTGCCTTAACAAAAATAAACTACTGTATGTAGTTGAAATAATAGTAATTGGTTTCCTCACAGTTCTAGGGGTTGGAAGTTTTACATCAGGGTGCCAGTTAGGTTTTGGTGAGAGTTCTCCTCCTAGATTATAGACAGTTGCCTTTTTTCGCTGTGTTCAAGAGAGAAAGGGGAAGGGAGAGGGAGAGAGTGTGGGAGAAGAGAGAACAGGTGAAAGAATGTGAGTGCGTAAGTGTGCACGCTTGCTCTCTGGTGTCTCTTCTAGCCCATGAGAGTCTCACCTTCATGACCTCGTGTAGTCTTGGTTACCTCCAAAAGGCCCATCTCCAAATACCGTCACATTGAGGGTGTTGGCATACGAACTTTGGGAGGACACAAACTTTAGTCCATAGCAGAAGGAAGCTGTTATTATAGATTGGGTATATGTTACCCAAGTTACTTGGTACTAGAGGCGATTTGAATTTGAGAGTCTTCTGGATTTTGGAATATTTGCTTGTACATAATAAGTTATCTAGGAAGTAGGATTCAAATTTAGACACATAATTCATTTATTTCACATAAACCTTGTATACATACAATGAAAATAATTTTATGCAATACTATGAATAATTTTGTGCATTTTGACCTGTCACATGAGATCAGGGATAAAATTTTCTACTTGTGATGTCATGTTGGTGCTTAAAAAGTTTTGGATTTTGGAGCATTTGTGGTTTTTGATTTTTGGATTAGGGATGCTCAACCTATACTTCAAATACCATGGTTTAGAAATTTTGGATGGTATGTATATATTTTTTTTATTTGAAAGGCAGAATTATAGAGAGAGAGTGACAGACAGATAGACAGGTCTTTCATCCTCTCATTCATTCCCCAAATGATTGCAACAGCCAGGGCTGTTCCAGACCAAAACCGTGAACTCCGGGAGCTTCTTCTGGGTCTCCTACAAGGGTAGAGGGGTTCAAGTACTTGGGCTGTCTTCTACTGCTTTTCTAGGCACATTTGCAGGGAGCTGCATCAGACTGACACCCACATGGGATGCCAGTGCTGTCGGCAGCGACTTAACCTATGCCACAGTGCTGGTCCCTTCAGTGTATTTTTTTTTAAATCTCCTATCTTTTTCATATCTTTAAAAACAAAAGTTCTTGGAATGTGTCTTGCTCCTACCAAGTTGTTAGTTTCTTTTCTTCTTAAGCCTTGCAAAGTGTATTCCACATGAATCTTTTATGTTCCTAGAGACTGTCTACTTCTTAACCTTCTAATCTGACTTCTCAACTCATGCTATCTGGAAGATGAACAAAAACATCCTACTTGAGGGGCTGACTTTTGGTGCAGTGATTAAGATGCCTTTTAACCCACATCCCATATTGTTGCACTTGGTTGGAGCCCTGGCTCCTCTGCTTCCTGTCTGGCTTTCTACTTACTTGCATCCTGGGAGGCAGCAGGTGATGACTCAGACACCTGAGGCCCTGTCACCCATGTGAGACCAGGATTTGAGTTATGGGCATTTGGGGAGTGAACCAGTAGGATGGAAGATCTCTCTCTGTTTTGCCTGTGTCTCTGTATTCTTGCCTGTTATAAATGAATGAATGGAAGATCTCCCTCTCTTTGTTCTTTCTCTGTCCCTGCCTTTCGTGTAAGAATGAATAAATAAATAAACACACTAAAAACCATCCAAAACACCCTACTTGAAAAGTCATTAACTTTTTCTTAGTGTTTGCTTTCCTTCCGAAACTTTCCACAATGCTGGTACTCTTTTTTGGTTTCTATACTATTCCATCAACTTTGTTCTTTTCTCTTTGTTTTTTCTCTATTTACTTGATTATTTTTCTCTCTTTTTCACATAGGCATGACTCAGATTTCTATTCTTGATCTTTCTTTGGTCTCCAGTCACATTTTAACTGTTCTCTGGATATTTTCACTATTGGTTTCCCTCAAGTTCATAATGACCAGAAATTAATCATCCTTACTTCTTTTAATAGTACTATCATTCTTCATTTCACCCAGTCTTGTCCCCTGATGTTGATTCTACCATCATGTTTCTCATCTGTCACTCCTTGGTTCTATTTCCACTGCCTTGTTCAGTTTTCCGTCATTAGACTTGTCTTAATAGATTGATAGCTTTTTTCTTTTTTTAAAAAAATTTTTATTTATTTATTTTTTTGACAGGCAGAGTGGACAGTGAGAGAGAGAGAGACAGAGAGAAAGGTCTTCCTTTTCCATTAGTGCACCCTCCAATGGCCGCTGTGGCTGGCGCACCGCACTGATCCGAAGCCAGGAGCCAAGTGCTTATCCTGGTCTCCATGCCAGTACAGGGCCCAAGGACTTGGGCCTTCCTCCACTGCCTTTCTGGGCCACAGCAGAGAGCCGGACAGGAAGAGGAGCGACTGGGACAGAATCCGGCACCCCGACCGGGACTAGAACCCTGGGTGCCAGCGCTGCAGGCGGAGGATTAGCCTATTGAGCCGGGCGCCAGCTTTGATAGCTTTCTTTCACTTCAATTTCATGTTGATTCACTTCCTTTTCTCCATTCTACTATATTTGCTTTGACCTGTCAGATTAGTGTTACTAAAATAAGAATTTGGTTATTCATTTGCTAGGAAAATACAAATAGTTACTAAAATATGCATGATCTACCATTCATTTAAAGAGACCAGACTTCCTCTAGATTTTCATTTCACAAATATGTCTTGGTGTGTCTTGGATGGTTTGTTTATCTCCTATAATGTAGCCTCCTACCTGTTCTTCAAGACTCATTTCAAATATTGATATGTAATTACAGTTTAGAGGAATAAGTTCAAGAGATCTGTTATACAATATGCTTAATGACAATATATTGTATTCTTGAAAAAATCCAAGAGATTGGATGTTAGCTTTTCTCACCCAAGAAATAACTATGTCAAGTAGTGCATTCATTAATTATCTAGATTTAGCCATTCAAAGCATCATTCTATACATAAGTATATACAGTTATCTGTTAATTAAAACTGCCTCCTTCACAGATATTTCCTAGTTTGCCCAACTACTTATATTGTTTCTGAACTTTGACAGCCTGCTTTGAATCTAGATATAGTATTTATATAGCAGTCAATTTTGCAACTCCCATAATGCCTTATACATTGGAGGTGGTTTTTCAATGTCTTTTGAATGAATGATTGTTGAGATTGAGATGAAACATTTTAGGAGTAAAAAATTGGTTGAATAAGATCTTCCTTGATTCATTCATCTTAATTGAATCTTTCCTCCCTCTGGAAAACTTGGAAGAATATGTAACTTGGAGACTTATTCCTAGGGGCCAGCATTGTGGCCTAGTGGATAAGGCAGCACCACACGGGTGCTGGTTCAAGTCCCGGCTCCTCCATTACTACTACTACTACTACTACTACTACTTTTTTTTTTGACAGGCAGAGTTAGACAGTGAGAGAGAGACAGAGAGAAAGGTCTTCCTTCTGTTGGTTTAACCCCCAGATGGCCGCCATGGCCAGTGTGTTGCGCCAGTCTGAAGCCAGGAGCTAGGTGCCTCCTCCTGGTCTCCCATGCCGGTGCAGGGCCCAAGCATTTGGGCCATCCTCCATTGCCTTCCCAGGCCACAACAGAGAGCTGGACTGGAAGAGGCCAGCTCCTCCACTTCTGATCTAGCTCTCTGCTAATGGCTTGGGAAAGCAGCAGAGGATGGCCTAAGTACTTGGGCCCCTGCCACCCACCTGAGAGACACGGATGAAGCTCCTGGCTTCTGGCTTTGGCTTGGCCTAGCTCCAGCCATTGTGACCATATGGGAAGGTTTCTCTCTCTCTTCCTCTCTTTCTCTAACTCTTTCAAATAGCTAAATAAATCTTAAAAAATAAGGGTGGGGGGGAGGTTGGGGGGAGAGATTTATTCCTGATAGTGGTCTAAAAGAGTAGAATCAGCATACTTGCAGCTTAAGTCTCCTCTTACCAGCAACGTTGTACATTTGGAATCAAGAAGATTCTTAATCACAGGATTATCTGAGGTCTTACTCATAAAACATGTATGTCTGGCAGCAGTTTAAAATTGGGCTGTTTTTATGAGGTTGTGCATGGTCTTTCTCCACACCCTTCCCTGAAGCTAATTCTTAAGAGATGAGACTTAAAGCAGTTTGGTCATGTAATAAAATAAAAGGTGAAGAAAGACTAATGTGCTTTCTTTACAGTAAATGCCATATGGAAGGTTTAGCAGGTTGCCATATGTGTTGGACTCTTCCATTTTCATGTATTTACTGTATGGAACTATAGTTGTGGCCTTGTTTCAGGAATATATCATATTGAAGCTTCATAGTATCTTCTCACTTTTTTCTAGAATTACCTATTCCTCCAACTTCCCTCCAAAGCATTACAAATGACCTATTTTTTTTTTTCCACTTTTAGAATACAGTCTTTGGTAATTATTATCTCTTGCGAAAGAGGCAATCTTTTTATGTTGGTTTCAAATGCTAAGCTGTTATAACAAAAAATGTACTTTGTTTTGAAGAGGAAATGATAGTGTTGAAGTGAGTTTGATAAAACATCTTCATCTTACTGATGAGATGAGCCATGGTGATCATCAGTTTCCAGGTGGAATACAATCCTCAAAAGAAGGGAAATAAATGAAAATCACTTTATAAGAGTGAGTTTGGGGAAAATGGAGAATCAAGTTATTTTACTGGAATTTTGCTAAGTTAATTAGTATTCTTATAGAAGTACTTCTCTACTTTGCAAAATCTTCAGGGCTATAATTTTCTTTTTATTAAAAAGTGGTTAAGGGGCTGGCGTTATGGTGGAGTGGGTAAAGCCCCATTACCTGGGATGCTGATGTTCTTTATGGGTACCTCTTTGAGACCCAGCTGCTCTACTTCTGATCCAGCTCCCTGCTAATGTGCCTGGGAAAGCAGTGGAGGATGATCCAAGTGCTTGGGCTTCTGCACCTATGTGGGACACTGCCATTGCAGTCAATGGGGGAGTGTACCAGCGAACAAAGATCTCTGTTTCTCTGTTTTTCCTTCTCTCTTTAACTCTGCCTGTCAAATAAATAAATAGATAATAAACCTTTTAAAAAATAAAATATGATTTACTTATGATTTTCATTATGTAAAATCAAATATATTTGATAAATACTTATGGAACACCTATTATATGCCAGGCACCTTTCTAAGGAATATAGAGATGCAAAGATAATATTAAATAAGGGATTTAGCAACAAAACAAAACTGTGGATTGAGTGTTATAAAAACCAGAAAAAGTAAAAGTGATGAAAGGGGGGTTTTGTTTTTAATTAATGAAATTTGAAAGTGGCTTATTTCCAGGGAGGAGTCCACTTTTGTCTTTTCCTTCTTCTGTAACACATATGGCCTTTTACCTGTACTGTACGCTGATTCTTCATTAGTCATTGCTTCTCTGTTTCAGTGTTGTTCTTTCCTGCTGAGACTACTACTGTATAATTTTGTATGAATTGCAGCATCTATGGACTGCAACATAAACTTAGGAGCAATATGCTCTGTGCAGTTGTGCTAAAACCAACCAATAATATTTGGCTTTTTTGTCAAAAAGGACATTCCAGATATCTGGTAATCCAGTATCGGGGACTTAAGTGTTACAGAGGGTGAAATTTATCCCTCTGTAGTAGGTTAAAGCAATAAGCAGACTGTTTCTCTCAAGAGAAAGGTAAAAACATTTTATTTGATCTTGAAGGAGGGGGACTGTAATAGATTTCAGCATTTCAGAGGCTGAATTTCTGATTTTGGATGATGGGATGCTTTTGTTTTTAGTTAATTTTGGCCACACATCTAAATTTATGCAGATGTCACAGGTTGGCAAGACAGAATAATATTGTTAATTTCAGTTCCATAGAATCTGAATTGGCTGTATATGTACGATATGTTTTCTTTTTATATTAGTCTAGTAATTCTTATGTGTTAAAGTATATCAGTCTCAGATTAGCACATAGAATAATAAAAGGGATACGTATGATGGAGTTGAGAAGAGAAAAAGCAGTAGGGATTTGTATAGCTCTTTTTCCTTTCATCTATCCTTTGTTCCTCATCTTTTCCTCTTGATGTAGAATTAGGAGACGTTATCCTGCTGAGATGGCTATGAACTGGAGAAAACAATTTGCAGTATTCTGAGGGAATTCTAAAATACTTACATAATTGCAATACATTTGCTTAGTTGTTGGCAGTCTGGTAGGACTCCAGACATATTTGTAAAATTAACTGTGTATGTCAACACATTGTCTCTGATCCCCTCCCTTTTTGAGCTTCCATCCATCTCCAGATTCTGCTACTTTAATGGATTTCATTAATTCATTAATGATTTTAAAAAATCATTTCTATGCCCAAATACATGATAATTCTAAGATCCTAAGATAATACTGTAATATGATACAGCCCCAGAACCCTTGGAGCATAGAATCTAATGAGGAATAAAAACAAATACAGATCAATGTGAGTGATAATGATATGATGGGAGCAGACAGTGTAGTAGGAATTTATAAGGGGGTACCTAGCCCCAGTCTATAATTAGGGAATGCTTATATGAGGATGTGATTTGTTTATTGAAACTTTCTTGCTGACTCTCATCTTTTCTTTAAAGTTTAATTTAAGGTATACAAATTTCATATATTTCATAGATACAGATTTTTTAAAAAGATTTATTTATTTATTTTTTATTTGGAAGAGTTACAGAGAGAGCTAGAGCCACAGAGAGAGAGGTCTTCTATTTGCTGGTTCCCTCCCCAGATGACCACAATGGCCAGAGCTGAGCTGATCCGAAGCCAGGATCCAGGAGCTTCTTCAACATCTCCCACATGGGTGCAGGGACCAAGCACTTGGGCCATCTTCTGCTTTCCCAGGCCATAGCAGAGAGCTAGATTGGAAGAGGAGCAGCCAGAACTACAACTGGTGCCCATATGCTGTAGACCAGGGCTTTAACCCGCTGAACCTCAGCACTGGCCCCTGGATACAGATTTAAGAACATAGTGATACTTCCCACTCTACCTTCCCTCCTGCCCACTCTCCCACCTCTCCTCCTCCCTTCCTCTCCTATTATGTCTCTTAATTTTTTTTTAAAGATTTATTTATTTATTTGAAAGTTACACAGAAAGAGAAGAAGAGGCAGAGAGAGAGAGAGGTCTTCCATCCGCTAGTTCACTCCTCAATTGGCCGCAACGGCTGGAGCTGCACCCATCTGAAGCCAGGAGTCAGGAGTTTCTTCCGGGTCTCCCATACGGGTGCGGGGGGCCCACGGAATTGGGCCATCTTCTACTGCTTTCCCAGGCCATAGCAGAGAGCTGGCTCAGAAGTGGAGCAGCCGGGACTTGAATTGGCACCTATATAGGATGCCAGTATTGCAGGAGGCGGCTTTACCCACTAGGCTACAGAGCTGGCCCCATTAATTTTTACAATGATCTACTTTCAGTTTACTTTATATTCAAAAGATTAACTCTACACTAAGTAAAGAGTTCAACAAATAAAAGTAAAATATACAAAACACCTTCCTCAATAGTAGAGACAAGGGCTGCAACTCTCAACTTGTAAAGCCACTTACAAAAAATCTTGCTCTTTAGAATTTGCCTTCTCTCTTCCTCATCTAGAACTAATTTCCTTAGAGACATAAATGTACTTGATTGTCTAAGATAATTTAGATTAGTGATAGGAGTTTATTAACATAAGAAGAGTTGCTTTTGATTTTAGTGGTGGCATGGTTAGATGAGTGACAAATTTCTGAGCAGGAAAATCCAAGGGCATCCTTCTGATCATGATTTATGAACCTTTAATGTCTGTCAGGATTAATAAATACTTTGTATGCATTATATTCCAATGAGACTTGCCAACCTAGCCAATGCTTTCACTCCAGCTACCCTTTCATCTGGCCTCTTACAGGCACTCTTTAACACCAGTATTAGAATCCTTTAGTTCACTGATTTTCAGCTCTTATGATAGGGGAGTGGGAGAAGTGGGAAGCATGAATATAATGTGAAAAAATATATTTAGTGTTGTAATTGCCTTGATTTTTACTTATTTTAAAATGAATTTATTTATTTGAAAGGCTGTGACATAAAGAGATACAGACAGAGATCTCCTGTCTTCTGGGTCACTCTCCAAATACCTGAAGCCAGGAGCAGGGAATTCAGTCTGCATCTCCCTGTTGGGTGGCAGGGCCCAAGGTACTTGAGCCATTACCTGCTGCCCCCCAGCGTACATATCAGCAGGAAACTAGACTTGGAAATGGAAGTGGGACGCAAACCCAGACCCTCTGATATGAGGCGAGCATCCCAAGTGACATCTTTTTTTAAATTTTTTTTTAAATTTTTAAAAATTTTCTTGACAGGCAGAGTGGACAGTGAGAGAGAGAGACAGAGAGAAAGGTCTTTGCTGTTGGTTCACCCTCCAATGGCTGCTGTGGCCGGCGCACTGCGGCCGGCGCATCGCGCTGATCCGAAGCCAGGAGCCAGGTGCTTATCTTGCACCCATGGGGTGCAGGGCCCAAGCACTTGGGCCATCCTGCACTGCACTCCCAGGCCATAGCAGAGAGCTACCTGGACGAGGGGCAACCGGGACAGAATCCGGTGCCCCGACCAGGACTAGAACCCGGTATGCTGGTGCCACAAGGCGGAGGATTAGCCTATTGAGCCACGGCGCCAGCCTCCAAGTGATGTCTTAACTACTATGCCAAGCTCCCATCCCAATTTTTTATGTTAAAGTACAGTGTATAGTTTATTTTGCGATTTCAAATACTACAAAGAAGTACATGTAAAATATTTATGTTTTTGAAAATAAGCATGGATTTAAAAAGATGTAAAAAGCTGCTCTTACTTTTTGAGGTTCTCTGTTCTGTTTATCTTATGAAGTACTAGAAATTTATGAGGAATACTTGAAAATATGTTTGTTTCATTTATTTGAGAAGCCGAGAGATAGAGACACAGAGATGGACACAGAGACCTCCCATCTGCTAGTTCACTCCCCAAAAGCCTACAGTAGCTGGGACTGATTGGTCAGAAATGGGTTTAACTCTGTCTCCTGTGTGAACGGCAGGGACCCAAGTACTTGAGTCATCACCTGCCACCTCCCAGAATGTGTATTAGCAGGAAGCTGGAATTGGGAGTGGAGCTGTTACTCAAACTGAGGCACTCCAATGTGGGATGCAGCATCCCAACTGCATTCTCAATTGCTATGCCAAATGCCTGCCTTGAGGAATACTTCTTACTTGATTTTATGTGTTCATATTCATCCTGTTTATAGTTTCCTAATTTTTAAAAAAAATTCATTTATTTGAGAGGTAGAATTACAGACAGAGAGAGGGAGAGACAGAGAGATTTAATCTTTCATCTGCTGATTCACTCCCCAAATGGCTACAACAGCTGGGTCTAGGTCTGATCAAAGCCAGGAGGTAGGAGCTTCCACCAGGTCTCCCATGTGGGTGCGTGGGCCCAAGCATTTGGGCCATCTTCCACTGCTTTCCCAGGCCATAGCAGAGAGCTGGATTGGAACAGAAGCAGCTGGAGCATGAACCATCATGTGTATGGGATGCTGTTGCTGCAGGTGGAGGCTACGCTACAGCATTGGCTCCTAGTTTCCTAATTTCTTGAAGGAAGCAACGTTGAATAGAGGAAAAATGTTGCATTCTGATGGGCTGTCTTCCTTCTGCTCCTATTACACGTATGAATTAGTGAATACAAATACTGTTTAGTATTTAGTGGTGCCCGAATTAAGGCATAACACATTTTTTAATGTGGAAAATCAACTAAAATATAGAGGTAAAATTTATATAAAAAAGATAAACTCATTTGAAATTTACAGTTTGCTATGTTCTGGGAAGCAATGTCCTCATATAACCATGACTGTGACACAGATATAGGACATTCCCGACACCCTTTCTTCATTTCTGTCTGCAGTTATTCTCATCCCTCTTCCCCACTCTGCTCCTACACAGTTGCTGTTCTGCTTTTTGTTGCTATGGTTTAGTTTCCACTGCTCACACTGAAATCATATGTATGTGCTCTCCTTTGTGTCTGGCGTCTTTTGCCTAGGGTGATGTTTTTGTGATTCATCCGTGCTTTTTTTTTTTTTTTTGGCTTCCTAAGTAGTATTTCATTGAATGAATATGCCACACTTTATTTATCCATTCACATGTTGAGTTGTTTCTAGTTCTTGGCTTTTATGAACAACACTGCTGTGAATTTGTGTGTAACACAAGTTTTTATGTGAACATGAGTTTTCATTGCTCTTGGGGGTGAAATTGTTGTCATGTGTAAGTGTATATTTATCTTTATAAGAAATTTCCATACTGTCTTACAGAGTATAAATACATTATTATTGTGAGAGTTCCAATTGCTCCACAAGCTTGCCAGCACTTGATATTACCAGTCTTTATTTTTTGCCATTCTGGTTGGTGTATAGGTGTATTTCATTGTGGTTTTAATTTGCATTTTCCTGATGACTGCAGAGGTTAAGCACTTCTATATGTACTTATTTGCCAGTGATGTGTATTATGTGTATCCTTTGTCCCTTTAAAATTTTGTCTTCCATTATTCAATTTTTAGAATATATACATGTATATTTAAATCTGGAGTGGGCATTTGGACTGGTGGTTAAGATGTCCACAATCAGTATTAGAGTACCTGGATTCAAGTCCATCTCCAGCTCTTCATTCCAGTTTCCTCTGATGTGGACCCTGGGTAGCAGCATATGGTGAATCAAATGATTGGGTTCCTACCACCTACATGGGAGACCTGGATTAAGTTCTTGGTGCTTGCCTTTGGCTTGGCCCAGCCCCAGCTGTTGTGGGCATCTGAGGAATGAACCAGCTGATGGAAATTTCTTGTGTCTCTGTTTGCCTTTGTCTTGCAATCTCTCTCTCTCTACTTTTTTTTTTTTAAGGTAAATCAATTTTTAAAAAATATTTTTATATATGTGAGAGGGAGAGAAAGATCTTCCTCCTCCAGTTCAATTCTCCAATGGCAGCAACGGCTGGAGCTGGCTTATCTGAAGTCAGGAGCAGGAGCTTCTTCCTGGTCTCCCACGTGGGTGCAGGGACCCAAGGACTTGGGCCATCTTCTACTGCCTTTCCAGGCCATCAGCAAAGAGCTGAATCAGAAAAGAAGCAGCTGGGACACTAACCAGTGCTCATATGAATTGTGGGTACCACAGGTAGAGACTTAGCCTACTATGCCATAGTGCCGACCCTTATCTTTCAAATAATAATAAAAATAATAACCTAGATACAAACCCTTTATGAGATAATTGTACTTTGAATGTTTTCTCTTGGTATGTGACTTGCTTTTTCATTTTCTTGTCAGTAACTTTATAAGAGCATATGTTACTCATTTTGAGTCCACTTTGCCAATTTTTCTCTTTTTATAGTTAACATTTTGCATCCCAAGTGATCTGTGCTTACCTAAGGTGTCAAAGATTTTCTCTTAGGTTTCTTCTGAAAATTTTTAGCTTTTGGGTTTAGGCCTCATATTCTGTTTTAGGTTAATTTTTGTATAGGGTACAAGTTCAAGGTTCATGTTTGCTTCATGGGGATCCAGTTACTCCAGTCTTTGCTTTTAGTAGGCTCACATGTTCACGTTGTGTTATCATTGACAAAGTAGATTAATGTACATTAACATATCCTTTAACTTGTACCTCAAACTTGCTCACGATTGTGGCTCATTGCATAAAAGTCTTTCTTTAAAAATTTTATTTTCTAATAATTATGTTATTTTACATGTTTTATATAGTGGTTTTTGGTGAAATGCTTTGATTCTGTTAGCTGAAAGTATGTGTTAAGTCTCTAACAAAGAGTTCAAGATCTTCAGACCAGATCTTTGATAAAACAGAATAAAACAGGATTCTATTCTGGGACATTCCTATTCCTATGGTTGGAGTCCTTTTTCTTTTATCTTGCCTTGACAGTTTTTATTTGCTACTTTACTAGAAGGAAAACTATTCTATGAGCATCAGGTAAGTACATAAAAGAGATGAAGTAGTTGAGCTCACAGTTTTGATTTCCACTTTATTCTCTTCTTTGATTTAAGGTTTTCTTCCCTTTGCTTTCTTTCCTTTCTTTTTTTCTCTTGGAAGAATAGCTGCAGGTACCCTGCCAGTATCTCCTTTCTTTTGACAATCTGTTTTCCTGATAATAAGATTGAATTTGTCTAGAATTTTCTTTGGGGTGCTCCTAGCCTGTACTACCTACCATTTTTCATTACTATAATAAAATAGTTGAAGCAGGCTACTTTAAAAAGAAAAGAGATTTATCTTGACTTATGGTCCTGGAGGTACAAAATTTAGGCTCTTCATCTAGTGACGGCCTTCCTGTTGGCACAGTCCCAAGGAAGTCCATGGCATCATACAGCAAGGGACAGAAAGTGCTCATCTCTCTTCCTCTTTTTATAAAACCAGTAGGATTCAATGGGGACTCTGCCATAATGACTTTATTTAATCCTAATCTCTTCCTACGTGTCCCACCTCCAACCAAACTTCCACCTTCTTTGTGACTCACAATGGAGATTACATTTCAACACATGAAGCCTTGGGGACTACTTATACCATATCCAAACCATACTGTTGCCTTATGCCTCTAAACATTAGACTTTCTTGAATTAAAACACAGGTTGGTAGGAAAGGATCTTACATTACCAAGAAATAGTGCAGATGTGAATAGGCTTTCCTTCTAACTGTCTCACCTCTAGTACCTCATCTTTTCCAGTTTTCTATAGCTCTTTTTAATCTTGTAGCAATTCCACTCTCCCTCTCCAATGAGAAACCAGTCTGTGTGACTCTAGGATTCTTGTGTTTGTTTTGTTTTGGATGTGAGTGCTTTTACTTTATATTTTGGTTTAAATATGCTGCTTTGTGTTCTCTAGGTAGGATACAGTTCATTATTAATATGTAATTATTGTCTTTTCCTTTTTGTTTCCTCTCCCTTCTGTCTTTACCCTGTGGTTCTTACATAGGTCTTGTTCAGCGTTGTGTGATCATCCAGAAAGATGACAATGGATTTGGGTTGACGGTCAGTGGAGACAATCCCGTCTTCGTACAGTCTGTAAAAGAAGGCAAGGCATTTTTTTTTTTCGAACAGTTTTGTCTCTTGGGAGCAAACAGAGTAAGAGTAGAAGAGCTAAAGGAATATCTGTTGCCCCAAACAGAATAATTGCATGATTACTGGTCATACGTAGTACTATGCTAGGATTTGTTTGTAGTGTCACAATGTAGGAATGAATTTATTCTTGTTGGTTTTCTTTGTATTTTATAGAAGAAACTAATTCTTCCATAGTTTTAAGAATTGTATGACTCTTTGGATATTATACTTTATTGTAGAAGTTTCTGGAATTTCATTTCTTCACATTACCAGCAATATTTTGGTAGAGACAGATTTAAGAGGTGATTACAGGTGCAAAAATGTCCAATCTTTTCCCAAAATGTTTATATCTTTTGCTGTTACCGTATTTTGAATACTTTATATTGGGTGCTATAATTTGAGGTAAGTATTTTTAATCATTATTTTATAGGTCATATTGAGGCTTACAGTAAAAAAAAAAAGCTAAAATCAATCTGACATCATACAACTAATGAGTGGCAGGGACAGGATTTGGACCTGTGAATCTGATTTTACAGCCTGTATTTTTAGCCACTCAGTAACACTCCTTGTCTTTCAAGAAGATTATCAGTAAATGCAAATGAATCACATTTTAAGTGGTTAATTTTTCCTACAGATGGAGCAGCCATGCGGGCTGGTGTACAGACAGGTGATCGAATCATCAAGGTAAGAAAAGGCTATATTATATTAGTAGAACTTATGGCAGGATTAGGAACCAACATATATTAGCAATAGTGGGATTTTCTTTTTCCTACTCAGATTTTTATTAAAAAAAAAAAAAGTACATTACATTTGGTGAATCTGTTGACTTTAAAAAGTTACTCACTTTGGGGACTGGCTTTGGGGCACAGCAGAGTTAAGCTGATAGGCCTTGAAGCAGCCACCTACATGAAAGACCCAGATATAGTTCTGGGGCTCCTGTCTTCTGCCTGGCCCAGCCCCAGCCATTGTGGCCATTTAGAGAATGAACCATCAGATGAAAGATACCTCTCCCTTACTCCTTCCCTCCTTCCCTTATGACTCTGCCTTTCAAATAAATAAATATTTTTTACAAAGTACTCACTTGTTTTTAAATTAATATTCTTTTTGTTGAAGGGCATACTAAAAGGCTTGAATAGATGGAGTCATATATATATTCTTGGGTAGGAGAATGACTCACTATTTTAAAGATTATTTTCTCTAAATTAATATTTGCTAGAAATTCTCATCAAAATACTAAATAGAACTATAGTTGTGTATTGTTATTTGTCAAACTGACTACTCTTCCCAGTAAACTTCATAAAGGTGTAAGATTAGCTAAAGCAAGAAGTAGGGGCTGGCTCTGTGGCGGAGCAGATTAATGCCCTGGCCTGAAGCACCAGCATCCCATATGGGCGCCGGTTCGAGACCCGGCTGCTCCACTTCGAATCCAGCTCTCTGCTATGGCCTGGGAAAGCAGTAGAAGATGGCCCAAGTCCTTTGGCCCCTGCACCCGTGTGGGATACCCAGAGGAAGCTCCTGGCTCCTGGCTTTAGATAGGCGCAGCTCCAGCCGTTGCAGCCAATTGGGGAGTAAACCATTGGATGAAAGACCTCTCTCTCTCTACCTCTCCTTTCTCTCTCTTCTTCTTCTCTCTCTGTGTAGCTCTGACTTTAAAATAAATAAATAAACCTTAAAAAAAAGCAAAAAGTGTGTCAGGTATGTGGATAGGTGTGAGAAGAGATGGTGTGGATTAATTTAGAGTATCTGGCTCTAATTTAGATATACTCATATACCTGCCAGTGGAACAAAATGGAATTTAGAAAGACCGTAAATTCTGATCAATGGAGAAAGAATGAGTCAATAGTTGTTCTTGAAGCAGATGATTAATTTGATTATTTAAATTTTTATACAGGAAAAGACATCATGAATGTATTTTATAAAAGTTTGGAAAAAATATTTGAAGTGTATCACAGCGTTATATTCTTAATTGTGAAGAGCACGTTTAATTACTAAGGAAAGAATATTCTAATAGAAATATAGGCAAATAATTTTATTAGATAAACATATTAATGGGAATATTTCCAACTGAATTGATAACAAAGAAGTAGAAATTAAAATGATAATTACAAAGAAAATTATATTTGATTGTCAGAAAATTTAAAGATTGGTAATATACACATGACATAGTTTGGGTATGGTAAAATAACTTGTCTCATAAGTTTCCATCTGGGTGGGAATTTCGGTTTTATGGCATATGAATATATGCCCAAGCCTTTAAGAAAGTATATAACCCAGGGCTGGTGCTGTGGTGTAGTGGGTAAAGCCGCTGCCTGCAGTGCCAGCATCCCAGATGGGTGCTGGTTCGAGTGCTGGCCGCTCCACTTCCGATCCAGCTCTCTGCTATGCCCTGGGAAAGCAGTAGAAGATGGCCCCAAGTACTTGGGTCCTTGCATCTGCGTGGGAGACCCAGAAGAAGCTCCTGGCTCCTGGCTTTGGATCAGCTCAGCTCCGGCCATTGCAGCCAATTGGGGAGTGAACCAATGGGTGGAAGATGTCTCTGTCTCAGTTTGTCTCTGTCTGTCTCTCTCTCTCTGCCTCTCCTCTCTGTGTGTAACTCTGACTTTCAAATAAATAAATAAATCTTTTTTGAAAAAGTATATAATCCTTGATCAGCAATCCATTTTTAGGAACTTTTCTAAGGAAGTGAGTATACAGATGTGAAGTGATATATGTACAGGAAAATTGGTTTTAGCTTTATCACCCTGAGTACTTTTAAATAATCTGAATGTGCATGAAATGAGGACTAGAGAAATAAATTCTACCTGTAGCTTTTATAAAGAATAGATTAGGTCTTCATGTACCCACATTGAAAGATATTAACAAAACAGTTGAAACAAGTGTTTTTTGGTAGGCAGAAAGGCAGTGTATGTTGTGTGTGTATCTGTTATGTATTTCCTGGAAAAGTCTCTCAAAAACAAATGTCATAATTGACAGTTTTAGCTCCAGGTGGCATAATGAGTATACTTTTACTTCTGTTTTATATGTTGATATGTGTGAACTTCAGTATTTCTTGCATCCGAGGGAATAACAAAGTTATTGTTAAATCCACATTTGATAGTTTTCCCTTAATTTGTTCAGTTTGCTGGAGACTTTCAGTGACGTTTTCTACATTTAGCCTGTCTAAAAATTAATGCTCTTTGTAATGTTTCAGTCATACTTGGAAAACTAAAAGTAAATTGAGTATTTTTGTGGAAATACTGATTATTTTTTATCTTTTTTGACTTATTATAATTTTGACAAATCAAGGAATTGCTAATAAAAGCAGAGATCTTTTCTGTTTGCAAGAATCCTTTACTCTTGTAAGGGTTTGTAAATCTGTTCATGGCATATTTTTGTCATGGTGGTAGGTTGTAATTTCCTTTATATCAAGGTCTTGTTTTGTGTTTAAATTTGTTTTTGTGGTAGAATCTACCTTATAGAATAGTGATAAAAGTGATTGTTGATTCAAATATGTCCATGTTTTATTGTAACCCTGCTCATTATATTGTAATTGGTTATGTTGCATATGAGAATTCCTGAAGTCATTGTATCCATTATCTCAGTAGAATGTGTCTGACGTTAACTGTTCTAATTTTCTTGTAGGTGAATGGAACTCTGGTGACTCATTCGAACCATTTGGAAGTGGTGAAGCTAATCAAATGTAGGTGAAAGCTTTTCTTAATTTTAGTTGTTTTCTGAAACCCATAAAGCAAAGATCAGCACACAGTTTTTGTAATGGGCCAAATAGTAAATATTTTATGCTTTGTTGGCCATGTTGGGCTGTTATTGTAGCATGAAAGCACAGACAATATGTAAATGAGTGGGTGTGGCAGTTTTTCACTAAAACTTTGTTTACTAAACCAGGCTGTGGACCAAATTTAGCCCTTAACTGGACATGCTGACTTATACATTGAAAGACAGTCTTGAGATGAAAACTCCTAACTACTAGTAACTATCTTCTGTCAGCTCCACATATGAGCTTGATTGTAATGCCTGGTCATTCTTGGTAATACTGAATACATAGATATTAAAGAGATGCCTGAGTCACCTGAGACAGGGGAAGAGGTGGAGGAATCAGACACAATGGCCTCATGAACCGAAATGGAACTTTAGAAATCACCTGGCAGGATCGCTTTCCCTCAGATATGTAATATGATTATATAAATCTGGGATAGCAGTCTTCTCCTTTGGAAGACTTCAGGGTTAAGAATTTATGGCCTGCGCCACAGCTCACTAGGCTAATCCTCCACCTGCGGCGCTGGCACTCCGGATTCTAGTCCCAGTTGGGGCACCGATTCTGTCCGGTTGCTCTTCCAGTCCAGCTCTCTGCTGTGGCCTGGGAGTGCAGTGGAGGATGGCCCAAGTGCTTGGGCCCTGCACCCCATGGGAGACCAGGAGAAGCACCTGGCTCCTGGCTTTGCGCCGGCCGTAGCAGCCATTTGTGGGGTGAACCAATGAAGGAAGACCTTTCTCTCTGTCTCTCTCTCACTGTCTAACTCTGCCTATCAAAAAAAAAAAAAAAAAAAATTATGATCTGACTGGTGTTGTGGTGTGGTGGATTAAGCTGCTGCCTGCAATGCCAGCATCCCACATGAGTCACTGGCTGCTCCACTTCTGATCCAGCTCCCTACTAATGAGCCTGAGAAAGCAGCAAAAGATGGCTGAAATACTTGGGCCCTGCATCCATGTGGAAGAACAAGATGAAGCTGCTTGCTCTTGGCTTGGGTCTGGCACAGCCCTGGTTGTTTTGGACATTTGGGGAGTGAATCTCTTTCTCTTTGCTTCTCCTTCTCTCTCTGTAACTAAATAAATCTTTAAAAATCCTTAAAAAATTTTTATGATCAGGGTCAGCATTGTGGCATAGCTTGTACAGTCACTGACAGCAACACCAGCATACCATATAGGTGCCAGTTTGTGTCCTGGGTGCTCTACTTCCAATCCAGCTCCCTGCTAATAGCCTGGGAAAAGCAGAAGAAGATGGCCCCAGTGTTCGGGCCCCTGCTACCCATATGGGAGACCTGGATGAAGCTCCTGCTCTTGGCTTCAGCCTGACCTAGCACTGGCCATTGTGGCGATCAGGGATTGAACCAGTGGATGGAATATCTATCTGTCTCTCCCTCTGTTGCTGTAACTCTTTCAAAATAAATGATCTTAAAAAAAAAAAAAGCATATATGAGTCTTTAGATTCATGTGAATAGCCCACACGGGGTTAGTGCTCCACAGAGAAACTGAAGCTCAGTGTGATGAGAATTGGGGCCAGAGGTGAAACCACACTGTCCAAGTTGGCCATGGGACGTGGGCAGACCAGTCCTCAGCCACTGACAGGGCCTCAGTTTTATCTGCACAGGAGGAGGGAGAGCTCAGAGACAGTGTGCGCTTTACATGCAAGTGGTGATGGAGTAGAGATTTTGAATCTCAGAGTCCATCAAACCTTGTCTACACAGGCCTCAATTTGCCTTTTTGGGTTACTCTTTAGTCTCACCTACTTTCCAGAAGATTCTGTTTTTCTGATTGCTTTCTTTTCTAATTGAATAAATTGTAACATGACAATTGTAATAGAAGTAAGTAAAGTAAATCATATTAGAGTGCCAGCACTATGTTTTCTTTGTTCTGGCTTGGCTTGAGATTTATGTATTTGTTATTATGTCTCTTAAAGGTAAAAGACAGTTTAAACTGAACAAAATTTTAAAAAATATGTAGGATCTTCTGCATCTGATTATTTTGCAGAAGATAGTTGTAGTCAAGCAGAATCACTGTTTTATTTAATTCTGTCTTATTGAATGGAAGGATATCTTTAGAATAAATTCAGTAAATGAATTATTTATTGGCCTTCTTATTGCTTAAGTTAAGCAACTTTGATTCTGGGTAAGCTGCCATGTGAGATACCCACATCCCATTTTGGAGTGTCTCATTTAAGTCCTTGCTATTCTGCTTCTGATCCAGCTTCCTGTTAATGTTATCCAAGGAGGTAGCAAGTGATGGCTCAAGTGGGTAAACTCCTGCCACTCTTTTGGGAGACCTGGATGGGTTTCACACTCCTGGCTTCAGCCTGGCCCAGCCCTAGCAGTTGGAGGCATTTAGGGAGTGAACCAGCATATAAAAGATTCCTCTCTCTCTCTCTCTCTCTCTGCCTCTGTTGCTCTACCTTAAAAAAAAAAAGGATAAGCTTATTTAATGCATGCATATTTTCTTCATAATATGCATGAACTCATTTCAAGTACCCTGTAGATTTCTTATCCAAAAGTTAGGGCGTAACTAAAAACTTTAAGGTTAAATACATGTAACACTGAATATCCAAAATCAGATAAAAATTTGACCTAAAACCTGTGCATCCTTGTGAGAGAGCTTTCTTGTGCCCTACTTTTTAATGCATATTGTTAGCATAGTAAAAGTGATTTTAAATCTGAGCAATTAGAAATAGCCAAAGAAGGGAAGGGAAGAGCTTGGAAGCTGTTGAAGTTAAGCACGTTGTCAAGTAGGATGCAGTACAGGGCTTCTTCAAAAGGCTTCTGGATAAATGGAATTAAGAGAGGAGTTTAATTTGTGTAAAGCAATTTTGAAGTCCATGCAATTTTTTAAATTTTTCATGAACTTTTTGAAGACCTTTCACAGGTGACTTTTTGAAAGAGCTCAGTAAGATTGAAAAGCCTTAAAAAATGTTATGCTTGGAATTCCCTCAAATCATAGCACTTATGACTTAGTGTAACAAAAATTGTTTTTAGAACCTCAAAACACTGTGAAGTATTTGGTGTGAGTTCCATGGGAGAGTTAAATTTGAAGATAAATGTGAAGTACATTTAAAAGTTCTAATGAAAATTCTAAGAGAAAGGATTTGTTGTTTACGTATTTTTGTCATTTTGACTAGAAAAGTCATTTAATTGGAACGTTTTCTGTTTGATGCTAATCAGTTAATGAATACCTGTTGAATCTTTCTGATTGTGCTGAATTTTGCTTTCAAGATATTTTTCCCCTTGTAATATATCTGGTGGGTTTCTATCAGCTCCTCCAAACTTTTTCAATTTAAATTCATTACTTATGAGATAGTTTTGGAATTTTTTTGGTTTTATTTATTTTGTAAAGTTAATTTAAAGTTACAGCTTATATTCTAATATTGTAGAGTATTTTTTTAAAATCCCAATTAATTAGTATCATTTAAAAATATATGGATTTAAAAATTTACATTTAGGAAATCAATTGAACATAGTAATTAATAGATGGTTGACATTAACTCTTCTTTAACTTAGGAAAATATATTGTTGGTGTTATAAAAATTTTTTAAAGACTTATTTATATGAAAAGACGGAGGAGCCAGTACTTTGGTATAGCAGGTAAAGCCTCTGCTTGCAGTGCTGGCATCCCACGTGGGTGCTGGTTCGAGACCCAGCTGCTCCACTTCCTATCCAGTTCTCTGCTAAGGCCTCGGAAAGCAGTAGAAGATGGCCCAAGTCCTTGGGCCCCTGCGCCCATGTGGGAGAACCAGAAGAAGCTCCTGGCTCCTGGCTTCAGATCAGTACAGCTCTGGCTGTTGCACTGTTGACTCTGGGGAGTCAAACAGTGGGTGGAAGACATCCCCCCCCCCCCCACCTCTGTCTCTCTGTAATTCTGCCTTTCAAATAAAATAAATAAAAATACATAAATTAAAAAAAAAAAAAAGGAAAGACAGAGTTACAGAGGGAGAGGAGGAGAGACAGAGAGGTCTTCCATCCATTGGCTCACTCCCCAAATGACTGCAACAACCAGGGCTGGGCCAGGCCAAAGCCAGGAGCTGTGAGCCTCTTCTTGGTCTCCCACGTGGGTGCAGAGTCTCAAGCACTTGAACCGTTCTCTGCTGCTTTTCCAGCTGCATTAGCAGGGAGCTGGATCTGAAGTAGAGCAGCCAATATTCGAATTTGCGCACAAATGGAATGCCAGAGTTACAGGCAGCAGCTTTACCCACTTCGCCAGAATGCCAGCCTTGATGTTAGAAATTGTATTTGTTTCTAAGTAGTATCTTATGAGTAGTAATAAATTGCTATCTGCAAGCTGTATTGTTCATTTAGGTTTTTAGAGCAGTTACGAAAGGGAAATGACAGATTGGATTTCTTTTCTATGGAGCCATTATTAGCAGATGATGGGACTTTTTCACATAACTGGGTCTTTTAGAAGGGTTGAAGATTAAGTAGTGAAATGTTATAAAATGTTTCTTGACAATAGTATTTTACCTTTCTTCCCCTTTCTCCCATCTGCCTGTCCTAAGCTGGTTCCTATGTAGCTCTCACTGTTCAGGGACGCCCACCTGGGTCGCCCCAGATTCCGCTCGCCGATTCTGAAGTAGAACCATCAGTCATTGGACATATGTCTCCTGTCATGACATCCCCTCATTCACCTGGAGCATCTGGGAATATGGAGAGAATCACTAGTCCTGTGCTAATGGGGGTAAGAGTAGGAAAACTGCTTAATCAATGCCCTATTGTGTAAGGATGGCTTTGCTTTATATTAGTAGTTTTAATGTTTTGGGATGAAAAACAAATTTAAGATTCCAGAAGATCATTTCCTAATACACAAATTATATAATAATTTGGAATGATTGCAGCATATCATCATAGCAGATTTAATTAAAACAAATATTAAACATTTATCAAATACAAAGCAACATGTCACCCACAAAAATACTAAGATATTCTTTGTTTAAGGTCTTCAGTCATCTTGGAATGTATACTTTGGGAGGACCAGGCTTTTCTGTTTGTTTCCTATTGTCTTCCCAATGACAAAAATACTGCTTGTTTTATAATAGGTGTTTAATAAGCCATTGTTAACTGAAATTGGATCAAGTTTATACAAATAGGGAAGAAATACAAAGTTCTATGAGGATTCAAAGGACAGAGAATGCACTTGTGGTTGTGATAAGGAAAGCCTTTATGGAAAGGTTTTATTTTATTTGATCCTTGAAATGCTGGTATTATTTAACCAGTGGAGTGGGGAGGAAGACAACCCAGGTAGAGGTAGAATAAAGAGAGGCTGAGTCAAGAAAGCACCAATATTTTTGGGAATGTAACCAGGGCTTCTGTTTGGCTAGGACCTGTTAATGATGTATGTATGGGGAGATGAGTTTGAAAAAAGTAGATTGACTTTATATCTTGGAAAAAATTCACAACCATGAGACTAATTATCTGTAAAGAGAGTAAGCCATAGGAATCTATTTAAGTATTTTTTTGAGCAAGAGAGTTGCATGGTTATAACAAGATTAGAAAGAAGACTAATTTGTTAAAATATTATAGGGTTGTGAAACAAGGAGAGGTGGTGAAAGATGGCTTAGAAAACAGTGCTCATAGTTTAGGGGAGTCCTGATAATGTGAGCCACACGAAGATCCAGAGGAAGTGAGGCACATCCCTGTTGTACCTACCACAACTTCAGTCCTCTAGTACCGATACTCCGTGTTCTCTTGAACATAGTTTAGTAAAAGTGAAGCAAAAGGGCAGATACTTCCCTAGAGCCTTTTATGTTGGTACATGTCACATGGAAAAGCCTGTCCTCATAGCCACCGGGAATAAAGATAATTCTAACTGGTATTGATAATTGGAACTGAGGCAGAAAATTGTGTATCTTGTTTTCTCTGTTTGTTTTATCCTCACCTTTTCTGTATTGGTTTTGTTTGTTTGTTTGTTTTTATCTTTTCCTAGGAGGAAAACAATGTGGTTCATAACCAGAAAGTAGAAATTCTGAGAAAAATGTTACAGAAAGAACAGGAACGGCTACAGGTACTAAAATGGAAATAGGACTGTGTATAGGGCAGTAAAAATGTGAGTGGGCATAGTTGAGTTGGTATTTATCATAATCACAATCAAGCAGTATTGTAATCAATGCCATCAGCTCTTTTAATGATTAAGAATAGACTTTTTCTATATTTTCTTGACATACGTAATTAATTCTCAAAATATCTTTATAACTTTTCAGTTATTGCAGGAAGATTACAACCGAACACCTGTCCAAAGATTGCTAAAAGAGATCCAAGAGGCCAAGAGACACATTCCTCAGCTGCAAGAGCAGTTATCCAAAGCCACAGGCCCTGCTCAGGTAGCATCACTGGTACACATGCTACCCGACTCCTTGCAGGAGAATTTTCTTCTGGGAATGTGTCAGAGAATGTTGCAGTCTTCTTTTTAAAAAGTTATTTTTCTAGGATAGGACAGCAGGATGTCCTATATAGGATAAATAACAAAAATAAGTGTGGGCTTCTGATTGTTTGCTTGCTCATATCACTTTTCTCTGTTCTATAATAACTTAAAAAAAGAATGCTTTTGCTTTGATGTGACAGACTACTAAACTGTATTTAAATACTTTTAATTTTTGTGGTTCATTCTGAGATCTTTATACAGAATGACAGTTGATATGCTTTTAAGAAGGATGGATGCAATATTTTATAAATTGACAAGCATTGTGATGAACACATAAACAAACATTCTCTTATTTAATCTGCACAATAACTCTCTGAAATTAGGTCCTGTGGTTTCCCCCATTTTACACACAAACCTAGAGAAACACAGATTAAGTAACTGGTCTGAGGTCAGTGACATAGGTTAAAAATGATAGGACTAGAATTCAAATATAGTCTGAGGATTTCAAAGCACATTCATACCCTTAATAACTATGTATATTTTTTTGTAGTTTTAAATAGAGGTTACGATTCTGTATATAGATGTAAGTTACAAAGATAATGGTCTCATCATAAAAATAGTTATGCATTTCTTGGTCAACCTAGGCTTATATTCTGTAACACTCATATTTGGGATAAGGAAAGTTCCTTATACTACACCTTAAGGCAAAATGGACCGATTACCTGTGCATTTAAAATGAGTGAAAGCTGTTGATGTGTCAGTATTTCTGAGTTAGGTCTGAAGTGAAACTACATATTCACAGAACTAATGCTTGCCTAATCTGCTCATTTTTCAAGTGAAAAAAATCATGTTGTGGTTGAGAAAATTAGGTCCTAAACTGAATGATTGCACAAAGTCACCCACACGTGGTATGTAAGGTCTCCTGACTTCCTGTTTAGTGTGCTTTTCATTACCCATTATTACTTTTTACTCCTTTCAGTTCCACTTGCTGTGTCATATTTTAAGTATTATGCTTCAGTAATGTTGAAAGTTTTAATGTTTTTATCACTGGGAAAAGACCCCATTCTTATCCTGATGCAACACTAAAAATGTGATTCCTGATCTAAAAGCTTATTAATAATTTGTTACCACATTATGTGCCAGAATTGGCAACTTATTGAAACTCTGAAGCATTGGAAGCCAGTTAACCAGAAGTTATAGTATAATAATCCTTACTAATGAGCAGATAACATAAATTATTTAACAAGCTGGTTTATCTTTTTGCTCTATTTTGAAGTTGGAACTTCTCTTTTCATTAAAATAATACTTTCCCTAACTGGAAGTGTTATGGCATTTTAGAATCATAGAATTTAGTAGTTGCTTGTGCTTTTTACTGATAGAACATTAAGCATTGTTGATCACATCAGCGTGTCCAACTTTTTGTGTTCTCCATGTAGATTGTAGTACCACTTTGTTTACACAGTTAATAATCAAAGTTTCCTTTATGTGTTTGTGTGTGTTCCTTTGATCTCTTTTAGGATGGAACCATAGTTACACCCTCCAGGCCTCTAGGTGATGCCCTGACAGTCAGTGATGCAGAGGTGGATCCTGGAGATGGACTGAGCAGGACTGATTGCAGCAGTGGAGATACTTCTCGGCCGAGTAGTGACAACACAGATGTAAGCGTTAAATACGTTAAATCGTTATCTTCTTGGATTATGTCTTACAGCCCTTTTCATAATTTGAAGTTACATGCTTTAGCGGTGTCTCACTGTTTACCATCCCAGTCTTTATGTTTTAAAATAAGATTTATTTATGGGGGCTGGCATTGTGGCATAGTGGGTAAAGCTGCCACCTGCAGTGCTGGCATCCCATGTGGACGCCGGTTTGAGTCCTGGGTGCTCCACTTCTGATCCAGCTCTCTGCTATGGCCTGGGAAAGCAGTAGAAGTTGGACCAAGTCCTTGGGCCCCTGCACCCACATGGGAGACCCAGAAGAAGTTCTTGGCTTGGGTTGGCACAGCTCCAATCATTGCAGCCAATTGGGGAGTGAAGCAGCGGAATGAAGACCTCTCTCTCTCTCTCTCTCTCTCTGCTTCTGCCTCTCTCTAATTCTGCTTTTCAAATAAATAAATTTTTTTTCTGACAGGCAGAGTTAGACAGAGAGAGAGAGAGAGACAGAGAGAAAGGTCTTCCTTCCGTTGGTTCACCCCACAAATGGCTGCTACAGCCGGCGTGCTGCACTGATCCGAAGCCAGGAGCTAGGCACTTTCCTCCTGGTCTCCCATGCGGGTGCAGAGCCCAAGCACTTGGGCCATCCTCCACTGCCTTCCCGGGGCCACAGCAGAGAGCTGGACTGGAAGAGGAGCAACCAGGACAGAACCGGCGCCCCAACTGGGACTAGAACCTGGAGTGCCGGTGCCGCAGGCGGAGGATTAGCCTAGTGAGCTGCAGCGCTGGCCTAAATAAATATTTTTAAAAAGATTTATTTATTTATTTGAAAAAGAGTTAATGGATAGGGGCGAGGGGAAGGGAGGGAGGAGAGAGATATCTTCCATCCTATGGTTCACTCCTCAGATGGCTGCAAAGGCTGAGACTGGGCCAGGCCAAATCCATAAGCCAGGAGCTTCCTTGAGTCTTCCATTTGGGTGGCAAGGGCCCAAGTACTTGGGCCATCTTCTGCTGTCTTTGTAGGCACATTAGCCGGGAGCTGGAGTGGAGTCGCTAGGACGCGAACTGGCACTCATATGGGATGCTGGTGTCTCAGGCAGCAGCCCAACCTACTGTGTCACAATGCTGGCCCTCATCCCAGTCTTCAGTGTAGCAATTTGATTAGCAGAAATTCTGGATACTGTTGTATTTAAGCTTTTTAATTTCAGAGGTCACTTTTTCCCTTCAGCATTCATTGCCAAAGGTTTGTTTTGTGGGGATGGAATTTCCCAGCAAGCGTCTTGCTTGTGGGTAGAGGAGTTAATAATGCCAGTGCTTTCTTACTGAACCGAGAGGCCGACTGTTGATATCTTTCAGAGCATGTCAATATTCCATTTGTGGTCAGAGTGACTCAGTCTTGAATCATGGGGCACTTTGCCATTACAAAGAGGAAAAGCTTCAGTCCTGTTAGCTAGACTTCAGTTAATAGCCTGGGTTTAGTAACAGCACTTCCTTGATTCGTCCAGGAACTACCAGATGAACATGGATAAGGTGATGTTAATAACATATTTTAAGTTGAATATGGTGCAGTATCATAGTAATATGAAAATTTAAAAGCTGACTTTAGTGTTTCTTAGTAGTTTTAAAATGTATGCAATGATAAGAATAATGATTTAAAAATAGGTCACCCTCTTTCAAAATGATGAGCAAAATAGATAAAGCCAGTGTTTTTGGAACTGTGGGTCATGAAATCAATTTGGTGGGTTGTGACTAGAATTCTTTTTTAAAGAGTAGAATAGAAAATACAGATGCTTTGCATGTGGAAGAAGTGTTACTTCTTGTGACTCTTGTTGTACATACACAGTACATGCTGGTTAACAATATAAAATTTCTCTCTTATTGAAGGTTGTGGTTTCAAATGAAAAATTGAAAGCTACGGTTTAAGCCATCATTCCAACTATCTTTTGAGGCTCAGGTCGAGTGACTCACTTTCTCATGCAAGGAAACTTTGAGGATTTTTTTTTTTTTCAAATGAAGTCCTTAAAAGAGTCTTGTGATTGGCTTGGCTAAAGGTTTTAATGGAAAGTTTCAATTTTAACTTGAGAAAAAAAATTTAAAATAGCTACCATATACCAGGCACACATACCATACACTGTGATAAGTGTTTTACAATCCTTGTCTTAGTTAATTCTCTAAATGGCCTTATGAAATAGTACTATTGTTATTGTAATTTTACAGAAGAAAATATTGATGCCAAAAGGATTTAATCAACTTGCCCAAATTTCATACTGCTTACTTACCCATGCAGTAAGTAATCTATCTCTGTCTAATCCCAAAGTATTAGTACTCCAAATATGAACAAAGGCACTGGGGTGTGAAAACATAGCATTTTGGGAAAACCATGAAAATTTTAGGGCATCCTGATGAATTAGGATTATGGATGAAATGGCTACTGATTATTTTTTAAACAGTCTTGAGTACAGATTATAGTGGGCTTCAACTTGATCTAGCAGTGCTACTTTTGGGAATTGTTCTCATTCTTTTTGATTAGGTTCTGCTTCCTCTGTCAGGTTCATGGCTTGTTTCTGCTGTCAGGTGGGAAGTTCCCCTGAGAGCCCAGGGATTCTTTTATCCTACTTGTTATTTCCAAAGCATAAAAATTCAGAACAGGAATACAGATGAGTGTGGATCCGAGTCACAGCACCACTTGTCTCTCCTTTGGCCGCAGAAGGAACGACGCTGCTCGCAGCTAATTGGTCTTCAAAAGACTTTTACTTAGAAGGAGTGGGAAAGAGAGTAGGGGACCGGGAGAAGGGGGAGAGATGGCGCACACGTTCCTTAAGGGGGAAAGCTGGTGTGCCCCACTCCTTCTCCCGCGGTCTGCTTATATACCGAATTCAACCAGTCACAGTCATTCAATCACAGTCCATGCACAGAGCTCTCCAATCCGGCACTTGATCACGATCAGCTGTGGAGTCACGCAGCAGGCAGGGCATCAGCGCCATCTTGTTGTTCACCACAATCCTCAGCTAGATGGAAAGTTCAATCAGCTGCTACATCCGCATTACTGCTATAAGCCAAGCCCAGCATGGGGGGGGAGGTCCCATGGCAGGCCTATCCATGGGTCCCCAAGGATGAGAAATTTGAATGTATATTGTAGTTAGAGAAATGTTATAGTAGAATACAGCTTCTAAAAATAAGGAATGAATTGGTGGGTAAAGAAGTAGGCATTCCAATGAATTAAGACTGGTATGTAATTGATATGTAGTAAGGATCTGAATGAGCAGTAAAACAAATGAGTAGTCTTAATCTTGTAGCAGAAGAGAGGCACTGGGGGCTCCTGTTCAAGTCCTGGCTGCGACACTTCCCACCTAGCTCCCTGATGCTGCCCTAAGAAAAGCACTGGAATACGGCCCAAGTGCTTGGGCCCCAGACACCCATGTGGAAGACCCAGAAGCAGCTCCTGGCTCCTAGCTTTTGCCTGTCTCAGAGAACCTACGGGTGGAAGTTCTCTTTCTGTTTCTCCCTCTCTCCTCTGTAACTCTTAACTTTCAAAATAAATAAATCTTAAAAAAAAAAGGCACCATCAGAAATAGGATAATGTAGAGAATGAATCAGAGAAAAATATACAAATATACGTTGAATGGCCGACACTTTTTTTTTTTAAGTTTATTTATTTACCTACCCCACTTACTGAGTATGTACTTTCTGCTAGAGGTTGTCTCTAATGCTTTAGAGATATTCTTTTAAATTCTTTTAACAGGGGCCGGCACTGTGGCTTAGTGAGCTAATCCTCCTCCGCCTGCAGTGCTGGCATCCCTTATGGGTGCTGGTTCAAGTCCTGGCTGCTCCTCTTCTGATCCAGCTCTCTGCTATAGCCAGGGAAAGCAATGGAGGATGGCCCAAGTCCTTAGGCCCCTACACCCACATGGGAGACCCAGAAGAAGCTCCTGTCTCCTGTCTCCTGTCTCTGGCCTGGCCCAGCCCTAGCTGTTGCTTGGGCCACTGCATGCCATGAGAGACCTGGAAGAATCTCCTGGCTCCTGGCTTCAGATAAGCTCAGTTCCTGTTGTTGTGGCCAAGGCAGATAGAAGACTTTTCTCTCTGTCTCTCCCTCTCTCTGTCTGTAACTCTACCTCTCAAATAAATAAAATCTTTTAAAAAAATAAAAGCTTCAGAGATTCAAGGGCCAGATGTCGGTTACTTTGAAAACCCACTTATTTAGGAAGGCTTCCTCAGAAATCACAGGCCCATTTGATAAGTGGGTTGAATTTTAAATCAGATGACTTGCATTTGAATCACAACTTTTCTATTGGTCAGCCATGTACCTTGAAGGAATCACCTACCTTCATGGTCCTTGTTTTTTGCACCTGCAAAGAGGGGTCTGATGTTACTTTCCTTTTCAGTTTCTTGCAAATATTGTGTAAATCTATAGAAATTTTGTACACACACACACATACACACATAAACACACAAGGGTACTTCAAAAATTGTATAGGAAAATGGGATTGCAAGATAAGTTTATTTTGGTAAAAAACACTCCCATCTTTTCTCTTTCTCCTTTCCTTATTTTTCTTTTGATTTTTACAACAATATGCTTTCAGTTTTCTTTATAATCACATGCTTAACCCTCCTTGGAGAAAGTTTAAAAAATGCTCACATACCAGTAGGAGTAACTTGATCACAAGTCACCTAACATTCAGAGCATCTGCTTCTCTGATTTTCAATTTATGGCTGTTTTGAAGAAGTTGGAAATTTCTCCAGCATGTTCAAAAGCAGATAGTGTAGCATAATGATCTCTCTCATGTTCCTGATAATCCAGCCTCAGCAGGTATCAACACACGTTCACTTACTTTGTCCAAATCTTCTATTTTTCATACCTTCCATAAAATGGAAATAGATGCAAAGTAAATTCACAGATTTATTTCACTAAGAGAGAAAAATGTTGTCAAAATATAGCTATAATGTCATTATCAAACCTTAAGAGTTAATATTTTTCTGGGGTGAACGTCTGGTACAGTCACTAAGACGCTGCTTGGGGCCCCCACATCCTAGATCAGACAGCCTGGGAGTCCTGGCTCTGCTTCCAGTTCCAGATTCCTGTTAAGGTATATTGTGGGAGGCAGCAGGTGATGGCTTAAATGCTTAAGTCCCTGCTACCCACTTGGAAGACCCAAATGGAGTTTTGGTCTTTTGGCTTCATCCTGGCCTAGCCCTAGCTATTGGGGGACAAGCCAGCAGATGAACTGCCATTCTTGCTCTCTTTCTCTCTCTCTGCCTTTTAAACATATTGAAAATAAACATATGAAAAAGAATTAAATTTTTTAACATACACTTTGAATTGTTGTACAGTGATATTTTTACAGTTTATTTGAATCAGAATCTATTCAAGATCTTCATATTGCCTTTTGTTAAGCCATTTTATATCTCTGATGTTTTTTAAAAGATTATTTAGATTTATTAAAAGTTGTATTTGAGAGGTGAAGTTACAGAAAGAGAGAGGGAGAGACAGAAAGAGAGGTCTTCTATCCACTCGTTCACTCCCCAGATGGCCACAATGGCCAGAGCTGGGCCCTTCTGAAGTCAGGAACCAGGAGTTTCTTCTGAGTCTCCCATACAGGATCAGTTGGGTCATCTGCTGCTGCTGCTTTCCCAGGCCATTAGCAGAGAGTTGGATCAGAAGGAGAGCAGCTGAAGCTCATACTGGTGCCCATATGGGATGCCAGTGCTGTAGGTGGAGGCTTAACAGCATTGGCCCCATCTCTAATTTTCAGTAGTTCTCCTGTTTTTTTTGTCCTTACCTTTATGTTTTGTTAAACAAATTGAGTCATATAGCCAGTAAACCAACTACTTTGTAATTATATTTTCATGGTGTTGTATAACCTGTTGCTCTATCCATATTTCCTGAAAACTGATAGTTAGATCTAGATTCTTGATTAGATTAAGGTTTGATGGTTGTTTGGCAGGAATTCATAGATAGTGCTATATACATCTTGTTATTTCACACCAAGAGGTCTAGTTTTCTTATTGTGGTTTGTTTAAGGTGACGTCAGTGTGATTTCCTCATTGTAAATTCTCTTATCAGTCTTTGTTGTTTAATGTTTATTAATTTTATATTCATGTACATGAAAGGCAGAGAGAGCAGGGAGAAAGAAAGCACAGCTTCCATTCACCAGTTCACTCCTCAGATGACTGCAGCAGCCAGGGCTGGGCCAGGCCAAAGCTAAGAGCTTGGAATTCCATCTCCTGTCCCACGTGGGTGGCAGTAGCCTTAGCACTTGAGACATCATCTGCTGCTCCTCAGAATGCATGAGCAAGAAGCTGGGTCAGAAGCAGAGCATCCAGGACTTGAACTGGCATTCTAAGATGTGGGTGTCCCAAGCCACAATGCCTGCCCCTTCAATCTTTCATGTAATGTTCTTGTGTGCCATTGATAATCAAAATGCCTGCATGCATTATTTAATTGTGAGTTTCAAAGGATGGTGTTATAATTTTGTCACTCTTGCTGTGTTTATTAGAAGGAATTGTTTTATAAAAAAGTTTCCCTTGATAGCTATTAGGTAACTCTAACATATAGCTTATACAGGTGCTGAAGGATAAAAACTTCTGTTTGACTTTCTGCAAGGAGGAATCTGAAAAGAGTCTTCCCCTTTTCAGAAAAGTAGCTACCTTAACAAACCTGAGTGACTCATGAAAGGGTTTTGTGTGTGTGTGTGTGTGTGTGTGTGTGTAATATTTGAACTCACATTCTAACATGAGTTAGCCATTTTTGGTCAATGGGAGCCTCATGTTTTGTCTCTTACCCTTTTGACATAACTCTCCAGTATTACAAGGCTTCCTTGGTTTTTTGTTACAGGCTTCTTCTAGTTTTATATCTCTTAAGTAAAACCTAGAGTCATTCATTTGTTCAAGATGAATCATTCATTGAAGACTGCTATTTTCCCTAACCTGTGTTATTGTGGTGTGTTCATAGAAGACACGTTCCTTTCCTATACCAGCCTCCTCTTCATCATTTTCAGTTGCTCTGTTAGAATGGCTTATTGCTTTAGGGAATTCCTCATCCCCCAAAAGAATTTTCTGCATGTCCTGTAGTATATTTTATATTAGGTCGTCCCAAACATGTCATATAAATTTTATGAAGGTCCGTTTAGCAGCTTTCATGGGAGATGGTGACAGAAAAATACAGTTTTAATTCCTTTCATATTAATAGGACAAAATACTCATAATTTACAATGGATAGTTTAGAAAGGCAGGGATTGGAGCATATGAATAAAGATAGTTTCTTTTGACATAATGAGTTTGAGATTTTGAGATATGTAATATATTGAATTAGAGTTATTTGATAGAAAAGTAACTCCCAGGCCTGAAGATTAGGTGAAACTGTTTGTTGATAGTATGTTTGTCAACACAAAACTGAAAATCTAATAGCATAAGGGCCTTGAGAAAGCTAGGAAAAAAGTAGTAGAGTCAGGTGTTACATGAAAAATACTTCGTACTTTTAGATACAACGTGAAATTTAGAAACTTATTTTTTCACACTATTTTTCCTTTTCTCCTTTCAATGAGCCTATTGAAATGAACTGAAAATCTTTTTTTTTTTTCTTCTTTTCTCATTAGAGTCCCAGGAGTGGCTTGAAAGAGAGGATTTCTCTAGAGGAAAACCCAGAGAAAAATGAAGCAATTCAGGACAGTGTGAGTATGACATCCTTGATAGCTCTGTCTTTAGCTTTTCTTCTCCTTAAGACAGATCTTTGTGTATTTAACTCTTTAAGAAGACAATTAAAATTTATAAAAGGAACTTAATGAAGATATTAATAAATGGTGAGATATTGCCTGATTACTTTAGTATTTCTAGGTTGTACAGCACAATTTTGTTGTGGTAAAACATGCATAACAAAGTTTGCTGTTTTGACCATTTTGAAAGGTATAGTGTCATTACTAAGTATATTCCCATGATTGCACACTATCACATCCACCCATCTCCAGAATTTTTTCATTTTCCTCAGCTGAAACTTGATACCCATTAAACACTAAGTCCATGTTTCTTTCTCTTCTCCAGCCCTTTGAAATTTTGCAATTTTGACTACTTTAGGTGTTTATTTAGATGAAATTATGTAATATTTCTCCTTTTGTGACTGGCTTATTTCATGTGGCATGCCTTTAAGGTACATCTAAGTTGTATGTGTCAGAATGTCCTTTCTTTTTTAAGACCGAATAATACTGTTATGATGTATACTGCATTTTGTTCATCTACTTATCTGTCAATGGTCGCTTGGGTTGCTTCTACCTGAAGTCTACTGTAAATATTGCTGCCCTGTTTTCAGTTCTTGTTTTTCAGTTCTGCTCTGGATTCTATTCCTAGATGTGCAATTGCTGGATCTTACATTTTCTTAATTGAGTGCTTCTGACTTTCTGTTTTAAAATTAGATTTGTTTAAAGTTTTATAGCAAAATATTTAACAGCATTTTGTGATATATTGACTACTACTATACCACAAAAACTATTGAAAAATCAGAGACATTGAATCAGTTATAAGATCAAAAATTGTAAGAGTAGTGCTCTAAACAGATTTCTGTTCTTTCACCTGATTTCCTTTTTTAAAAAAAGTTATTAAAGTCCTGTGAATAAAGAAAATAAAAGATTAGTAAAGACAGAGTATTATTTAGGCAATGGATACCTGGTGTTGTAACATACTTAAGGAAGAAAAATTACATATATATATATTTTTTTTAAAGATTAATTTATTTATTTGGAGTCAGAGACATGTACACACACACACACACACACACACACACGATCTTCTATCTGTTGGTTCAATCCCTAAATGCTCACAATGGCCAGGGAAGAGCTAGGCTGGAACTAGGAGCCAAGAACTTTTTTCAGGTCTTCCACGTGGGTGCTGGGGTCCAAGGACCCGAGCCATCTTCCCACTGCTTTCTCAGGAACATTAGTAGGGGCCTGGATTGGAAGTGGAGCAGCCAGGACTCTAAACAGCACCATATGGGATGGCCGGCATCACAGGTGGCAATTTAACCTGTTATACCACATCACGAGCCCCCAGATATATTTTATTATTTACCTAGTTTATAGTTTGTGGGTCTGTTTATATAGTTTCAACCACACTATGCAAATGACTCCCAAGCCATTATAGCTTCTCCCTACTTTGCTGAATTCTAGATACTGCTGTTCAGAGGCCATCAGATTTAAGCCAAATTCCTGTCTTCCAAATTTTTTTTTCTTGTAATCCTGTGTGACCTTTGATTTTAATATTCGTGGTCTTTATACATCCCATATTTATTAAATTATACATTCATCCCCCTATATTGCTATTTTTGTACTGAATCTAATTTTTTAAAATTTATTTTATTTATTTGAAAGAAGAGTTACAGAGAGAAGTAGAGAGAAAGAGAGGTCTTCCATCTGCTGGTTCACTCCCCAGATGGCCACAATGGCCAGAGCTGCACCGATCCTAAGCCAGGAGCCAGGAGCTTCTTCTGGGTTTTCCATATAGGTGCAGGGACCCAAAGACTTGGGCCATCTTCCACTGCTTTCCCAGGCCATAGCAGAGAACTGGATTGGAAGAGGAGTAGCTGGGACTAGAACCAGAGCTCATATGGGATGCCAGCACTTCAGGCCAGGGCTTTAACCCGCTGAACTACAGCACCAGCCCCCAGAATTGAATTTTATGAGTTGACAAAATGGATGCGATATCGCATGGGATATAATAATTTGTCAATGTCTAGAAACAGTTTCTATTGTCATGACTGGGAGGCTGCTACTGTCATCTAGACGGTAGAGATCAGGGTGCTGCTAAAGATCTCACACTGTACAGGGTGACTCCCAACAAAGAATTGTGTGGCCCAAGTGCTAACAGTGTCAAAATTGAGAAACCCACATTATACACTTAGGAAAATTAATTAAAAATGCAAAAATAGAGTTCTGTGACAGTTTTCAGTTGTTTGTCGCTAGTGGACATCTTTGATTAGTACTTCTCAGAACCATTAACCTCTCTAGTAAGATAACAGAGATAACTTTGTCTTGTCATTGCTTTCATTTTTCCTTTTCTACTGTTTTCATCCACTTTTTAAAAATGTTTACTCTACCTATGTAAGCCAACTTTATCTTTTTCTGTAACCAAGTGTAGGTTTGTATGAGTTAATGTATGTACATAGAAAATGATTAGAATCAGATAATCAAGGATATGGTGAGCAAAAAATATTTACTATTTCTAGAGGAAGGATTCCCCCATCTCCAAGAAATAGTTGATAATGTTTGGATTGTTTTCTCTGCTAAAGTGTTTCATGGCCTTGAAAATTTGAGAACCATTACTTTGAAAATAAAGTACTTCAAAGAAAATAAGCAGAAAGAAATCCCATGTTTATGGGAAGCGGGATACACAGCAGACTCATAGAATGGCAGATGTCCTAAAAAGTATTCTGGCCTCAGAATTAGCCTTTAAGGCATTCAGATCTGGCTAAAAAGCTCATGAGAGTTTCGCAGGCATGGAAAGCCAAGACACTGTGGCAAGAAAAATGACCTAAATGAAAGATCTCTGTGAGTGAGATCCCAGCGGAAAGAACAGGCCATCAAAGAAGGAAGTACCTTTCTCTGAAGGAAGGAGAGAACTTCCACTTTGACTATGGCCTTGTCTAAATAAGTTCGGAGTTTGTGAACTCAAGAGGCTTCCATAGCCTTGGTGGTCCATGACAAGAGCCTCGGGTGATTAGTGACGTCATAAATAAGAGTGTCAGTTGTTAAATCAACAACAGGAGTCACTGTGCACCTACTCCCCCTGTAGGATCTCTGTCCTTAATGTGTTGTACTATGCAAATTAACAGTAAAACTAGTTCTCAAACAGTACTCTGTACTTCATGTGTCTGTGTGGGTGTAGTCTGTTGAAATCTTTACTTAGTATATACTAAGTTGATCTTCTGTATATAAAGATAATTGAAAATGAATCTTGATGAAGAATGGGATGGGAGAGGGAGAGGGAGATGGGAGGGTTGCAGGTGGGAGGGAGATTATGTGGGGAAAAGCCACTGTAATCCATAAGTTGTACTTTGGAAATTTATATTTATTAAATAAAAGTTGGGAAAAAAAGACATTCCATGTTTAAGGGAACCATGTCTTTTTGATGGTTTGGCTTTATTCTTCCTCTGGCTTTGACCACCAGATAATTTTCTGTTCCTTTTCTTTGAATGCTGCCAGGACACTCAGTCACTTATTGGGAGTCCCTCAACCCGCGTAACACCTCATATTATTGGAGCAGAAGATGATGATTTTGGAACTGAACATGAACAGGTGAGGACATTTTTTTTCTAAATAAATGACTAATTTTCTGAGATTTCTGATTTATTGTGAAGAATGAACATTTGTGAGGATTTGAATTGCCCCTTGAGTTAATAGCTTATTTTAAATAGCTTCGACCAATAGAAAACATTTTTCTTTTAAAGACAGTAAAAGTTAGGTTCATTGATTACACCTAAATAGTTAATTTGGGTGAGTAAGAGAACTGTTATTGAAAAGAGTAGCTTTTAAATTATTTCAAACCACTATTGTTCATTGATCATAGAAGAATATACTTAGCTTGATTTTGTCCTTGTATTATGTGATCTTGCTAAATCTACTTATTTCAAGGAGTTTTTAAAAATAACTCTTGGAATTTTCTACATAGACAGCAATGTTGTCTATGAAGAGAGATAGTTTTTATTTTCTTATTCCTGGTCTGTTTATCATCTCTTTCTTTTTGTATTAGGTAGGACTACCAGTATGAGGTTGAATTGGGAATGGCAGGAGAGGCATCCTTGCTTTATTCCTGACTTTAGGGAAAAACCATTCACTCTTCATTAAGTATAATGTTATTTCTTGGATTTTGGCATATGTTTTTTATTATGCTAAGGATCATTAGGTTAAAGAATATTTCTAGTTCACTGAGAGATTTTTATCATGAGTACATGTTGAGTTTTTTTGAATGGATGAAATGATCATATGACTTTCCGTAGTCTCTTAATATGATAAATTACATTGGTATTACAATGTTGAACTAATCTTGCATTCATGGAATTAATTCCAGTTGGTCTTGATGTATTATCCCTTTTATATGTTGTTGAATTTAATTTGCTATTATTTTTCAGAAGAATTTTGTAGCAGTGTTCATAGGAGATGTTGGGTTGTGCTTCTTGTAGTCTTTGCCTGGTTTTGACAGTGTAGTAGTGGTGGGCTTTAGAATGAATGCTTTGGGAAGTGACTATTCCTGGCATATACTATGTCAAATGGCATTGCTTGTTAGATATGTCTTTCTTCTCTAAATTAAAGATTTCAATGGGAAATTATATGGAAATTGTGATGTCAATTTACTATTTTCATTTTTTAAAGATCTATGTATTTGAAAGAGTTAGAGTTAAGTTAGAGTTAGAGTGAGATAGAGAAAAGAGAGAGAAAATCTTCTATATGTTGATTCACTCCCCAGATGGCTGCAGCGGCTGCTGGGGCTGGACCAAGCCAGGGCCAGGAGCTTTGTCTGGGTCTTCCATGTGGGTGGCAGCATCTTCCGCTGCTTTCCCAAGTGCTTTACCTTGGAACTGGATTGAAAGTATAGCAGCTGGGACTCAAACCACTGCTCATTTGGGGTCCTGGCATCACAGGCGGCAGCTTAACTGGCTGCATCACAGCCCTGGCCCCAAGTTACTGTTTTCTATGTTAAGTATATTTAGGGATTATACAAATATTCTAGGAGTTTTCTCACTTAAAATCATATAGCTGAACTTTCCATTGCCATCTCTGTAATTAGACCAAAAGAAAAAGAAAAACAGTTATTTTGTTGTTGGTCATAAAGCCTTCCATAGTTTTGGAAATGTTGAGACTGTTTTTCTAAAACTGACTGGTAGACATCTGAGCCTTGATAATCCTCTCCTAAATTCCATTCTCCCAAGATGATCTGTCTTCTAACCTGTTCCCAAGAGAGGATTGATTTTCAGAGGAAGAGTTTCCATAGCCTTTGTTACTAATACATCTTAGTGAAATTTTTAGGATACTTAATTTGATGTAAGAAGATAAGAGTGAAGATTTGATAGCTATGTTGAGTTGAATATACATTGCATTTTGTATTTGTGTATTGGAGTTTTTGATAATATAATTATTTCTTCCTCTAGATTAATGGGCAGTGCAGCTGTTTCCAGAGCATTGAACTGCTGAAATCTCGCCCTGCTCACTTGGCTGTTTTTTTACACCATGTAGTTTCACAGTTTGACCCTGCAACATTGGTAATATATTTTATAATTTAGCTGGTTCAGAGTTCTTATTCTAATTCATGTACCATACAATGTTTCCTATCTACAAGAGGAGTGAACAGACTTCTTTCAGCTTTTCAAACATAAAGGGATAGCTATAAAAGACACATAAAATGTTACTAGTTTATTTTTAAAGACTCGATTACATGTCGATGACTACATTGTTAATGTTGACATATCTGTTCCAAATATTCCTAAATAATGAGGATGTAGCAAATTATGTCTTTTGATTTCTCACTTTGTCTTTTCCATTTGTTTCTCCACTACAGCTCTGTTATCTCTATTCAGACTTGTATAAACAGACTAATTCCAAGGAAACTCGTCGCATCTTCCTGGAGTTTCATCAGTTCTTCCTGGATCGATCTGCAGTAAGTTGCCAAGTGACTTATAATCTTTGCTTTAGTACATTGAATTACTGTCTTCCTACTTCCAGTCTTCACTCTCTTGTTTATGGACTCTGTTGTGCTTTCTGACATCTGTGCTATATCTCAATTATTGATTATTCTTGACTTTTTATCATTTCTATGTTAGTTTTAGGCATATGAAAACAGTGGGTTTTAAGGTATATGTAAATGTATATATGTATATTTGGGATTTTACATGTGCAGAATTAGAATACAGGAATGAAAAAGAGAATATATGGGCCAGCACTGTGATATAACAGGTTAAGTTGACACCTGCAATGCTGCTGCTCCAATTCTGATTCAGCTCCCTGCTAATGTGCCTGAGAAAGCAGTGAAAGATGGCCCAGGTGCTTGAGCTCCTGCACCCACATGGGAGGACCCAGATGAAGCTTATGGGTCCTGGCTTCAGCCTGGCCCAGCCCTGGCCATTGCAGCCATTTTGGGGAGTGAACCAGTGGATGGAAAATTCTCTCTCTCTCCTCTCTATCTTAACTCTGCCTTTCAAATAAATAAAATAAATCTTAAAAAAATAAAATGAGTATATATATTCATATATATTTTATATCATAAATATATTGGCTATATATATCTAAGGGCTTATACTTGTGTATTTGAATTATGAGTGCTTACTTTGAAAGTTAGAGGCACAAGTTTAAAAAGTGATGGAAAAGATCTCATTCATACTGCATAAATGATATTGGTAGTAGAAATGCTAACAAGGTTTTTAAACTTTTTATTAAACGTTTTATTATTAGCCTTGCCTTGGGGAGCTAGCAGTTTGCCCTTAATGCCTCCTGGTAATCAGGCTGCAAGACCCTAGTCCTTTCATGTTAGTTCTCCTGAGTTCCTGCTTCATAAGTACTTTCTCATAAAACCTCCCTCCCTTCCTCTCCTAACCTTTCCTCAGATGATGATCTTGCTGTTTCTCTGAGACATTTGAGGTGCAGAGAGGAGAGCTTCTACCAGAACCATCACCTGCCCCCATCATGCCATGTCTCTGCCATTTCTCTGCTATGGGGGTAGTTTCCATCCTTTATCCAGCAACAACTCTGCCTCCATTCACATAAGACTATGTTATCTTCATACTTACTCAGATACCTTACTCGGGCAGTTACCTTCCCATATCATCAGTTTTGTTTTGTTTTGTTTTTCTGCTGAATCATTCACATTAGCATGCAAACATTGTTATTTCTACTAAACTTAAAATAAACATGCACAAACATTTTGGCTTCTCCCTCAGCTTCTGCCCTATTTTCTTTGTATTCCATTATGAAATTGCCTGCATCCTTTCACATTGCTAAATACAGTTATCTAATCAATGAGGCATTCCCTGATCAACCCACTTAAAATCCCACCCCCTTTACTTTCTGTGGTAACACAAAGTTACCACAGAAGAGGGAACTTCTGTGTTATTTTCATCTGTAGAGATTATATGTTATGTTATTTATTTATTTATTTTTATTTATATTCCTGATCCTGTATTCTTAATTCAGTAAGCTCCCAGGACTGGTATTTTACTTCCGTTTGTTCACTGTTGTGTTGCCATCATTGAATAATTTCTGGCACAGAGTGGTTACTCAAATATTTGTTGACTGAATTAGGGATCTGATTGCACTACCATTGTCTAAAATATTACACATGATTTTTATTAAGATAATTTATGTTCATGATGAATTGATAGTATATTCAAGCATGTTTTAATTTCACATTTCTTAATAGAGCTCTAAGCTAAGTAAAAACTTCATATTTTGTTAGTCATGATCTCTATGTGTATATCACCATTACGGGTTAAGGAGAATTCTCATTGATTAATTTGCTAATTGTTCTTTTATGCTACATGTCATATTTCTTTCATATGATACCCACATACATGAATGAATTTTTTAAAAAAAGATTTATTTATTTGAAAGGCAGAGTTAGAGAGGCAGAGCTAGAGAAAGAGAGAGGTCTTCCATCCACTGATTCACTCTCCAAATGGGCTGTAGTGGCCGGAGCTGGGCCAATCTGAAACCAGGAGTCAGGAGCTTCCTCTGAGTCTGCCATGTGGGTATAGGAGCCCAAGGACTTGGGCTGTCTTCGGCTGCTTTCCCAGGCACATTAGCAGGGAGCTGGATCAGAAGTGAAGCAATCAGGCCTCCAACTGGTGCCCATGTGGGAAGCCAGCACTGCGGGCGGTGGCTTTACCTGCTATGCCACAGCACTGGCTCCACAAATGAACTTTTATAGGTAGTTTATATACTTGTGCTCGAAAGCATAAGAAACTTGATTTTGAGGCCAGTGTTGGGGCATAACTGGTAAAGCCGTCACCTGTGACCCTGGCATCCCATATAGGTGCCAGTTTGTGTCCCGGTTGTTCCACTTCCAATCCAGCTCCCTATTGATGCACCTGAGAAAGCAGCAGATGACCCAAGTGCTACATGGGAGACCCAAAAGAAGCTCCTGGTTTTGGCTTGGCCCTGCTTCAACCCTTGTGCCCATCTAGGGAATGAACCAGTGGATGGAAAATCTCTGTCTCTATGTCTTCCTCTCTCTGTAACTCTGACTTTCAGATAAATTTTTTTTAAGAAAGTTGATTTTGGGTTTGTACATAGATATGTTTATAAGAATAGATATTTAAACCATATCCTCTACTTTATGTGAATGCTTGTGTATATCTTGGAAAGTCTTTAGTGCTGTTTCACCTCTTGTTTGCATTTTGTTTTAGCATCTGAAAGTTTCGGTTCCTGATGAAATATCTGTGGATCTTGGTAAGTTTGGAGCATCAATGTCTTAGAGAATTGCATCTCTGTAGGTATGTAGCTCAGTTTATCTGTCACATGATGACTAGTTGATGACTTGAATGGTAGCTGGAGGAGAGCTTATACTACATCTAGGGTAAATGAAATCTAAATTCTGAGATGAAATATGTGACATGCACTGAAGTTTTTGGTGTACTCCAAGTAAATTTGTACCATGTAGCATTGAAATGTCGCCAGCCATAGGATACCTAGAACATACTGTCTTATCAAATAATTCCCTTCTTTCATGCAGAAAAGAGACGACCAGAGCTTATACCTGAGGATCTGCACCGCCACTATATCCAGACTATGCAAGAAAGAGTCCACCCCGAAGTTCAAAGGCACTTGGAAGATTTTCGGTAAGGTTGGTGGTAAATAAAACCCAATGTGATCATTCTGGGTTAATTTTTAGTGTAGGAAAATGTTACATATCAAATACTTACCTTAGCACAAGAGAAACCATATAGTCTTATCCCTGTTATTTAAACATAATGACCACCTTGAGTCCAAAAGATTGTATACTTAAGGATTTGAGCTCAGTGCTGTGTCCTGACTGTGATCTTTGAAGATAAGTATTCTGTGGGTGATTGTCTCTAGAATGCTTTTCTTCTGATATCCTGGGTCACATGGGCCCATAATTAGAAAACTGACACTTTACCTGTTCCTAGAAATGCATAGCTAGGGAGACTGATGGGACATCTCCAGAGCAAGATGATTTTTCTCTCAGCCACCTCAGAAAGTTTCTTTTATTCCCTTCAGGCAGAAGCGTAGCATGGGACTGACGTTGGCAGAAAGTGAACTGACTAAGCTTGATGCAGAGCGAGACAAGGATCGCATCATTTTGGAGAAGGAGCGGGCATGTGCAGAACAAATTGTTGCCAAAATTGAAGAAGTGTTGTAAGTAATAGAAGTATATGTGGAAATGCCCTCTTTGCTGAGATGCTAAATATGCTTAAAGGACCCTTTGAACAGATTTTAAAAGGCTGCTGGTTTGTATGCTTGCGGCTGTTTATATTGTAATAATAATTGATACTTTGGAATTTGTGATATTTTAGATAAAGTTCTTGTGTTTCTTTTTCTGGATGTTGGTAAATAAATAGCTAAAATTTCTAATCATTGATAAAACAGGTGAATGTTTTCATTGGTTTCAATTCACAGGCTTTGGAAATATTTGTTACAAAGCATGTATAGGAGATAAGAGTGTGAGAAGATGCAGTTTCTTTGAGAACTAGGATTCTTTGATATTTTATTCTGGGTGATGGAGACTTAGAGTCACCTAAAACCAAAAGAATTTTGTCTATTTTATTCTGTTTCAGTTGAGTGCATTTAATAACTTGTTAAAACTTAGTATTTCATTTGTAAATGTTTGTATTTTTAGGATGACTGCTCAGGCTGTAGAAGAAGAAAAGAGGTAATAAAATTTTTTTTCTAGAATTTTAAGAAAAAAAAAAGCCTGATGGCCGGCGCCGTGGCTCAACAGGCTAATCCTCCGCCTTGCGGCGCCGGCACACCGGGTTCTAGTCCCGGTCGGGGTGCCGGATTCTGTCCCGGTTGCCCCTCTTCCAGGCCAGCCCTCTGCTGTGGCCCAGGAGTGCAGTGGAGGATGGCCCAGGTGCTTGGGCCCTGCACCCCATGGGGAGACCAGGAAAAGCACCTGGCTCCTGGCTCCTGCCATCGGACGAGCGCGGTGCGCTGGCCGCAGCGCGCCAGCCGCGGCGGCCATTGGAGGGTGAACCAACGGCAAAGGAAGACCTTTCTCTCTGTCTCTCTCTCTCACTGTCCACTCTGCCTGTCAAAAAAAAAAAAAAAAAAAGAAAAAAAGAAAAAAAAAGCCTGTTTTTTCCCATCAACTCTAAATTGTAATTTATTTCTTTTAACTTACAAATAAAGACTGTGGTCTCCCTCTGGTGGCCTCTATTTTATTAAACTAGTATTCTACAATCCTGGGTAGAATCCTTTTCTGTGTGCAATCAATAGATTTTTAAGATTTTTCTGCTTGTTTAATTTCAAAAATTCCAATATTGGGGTTTTGCAAATCATTTGACGCTTTATTCTGCTGACTCACCCTTACAGAAGCACTATTTTATTTCTTTCTGTCTATTTACTTTTCTCCTCCAGTTCCACAATGCAGTATGTCATTCTCATGTACATGAAGCATTTGGGAGTAAAAGTGAAAGAACCTCGAAATTTAGAGCACAAGCGGGGTCGGATTGGATTCCTTCCAAAAATCAAGGTAAGCCTGGCATAGTAACTGTGTTCACGTGGCTGCGTGTTGTGTCCTTAGGATTTAATTAATCAGCCAATCAGTGCTCAGCACACTAAAAGTTACAGGATATAGTCCCTGATCTCAAGACACTCAAAATCTGGAGAGAAGTCCAGGCGTGTATGCTAGTCAGCAGACAATGTGAAAAGTGAAAATGTCCATTTACATACTGCCATCGCCAACTATACATTTTTTTTAAAGATTTTTATTTATTTATTTTGAGAGAGAGAGTTACAGACAGAAGGAGAGACAGAGAGAAAGGTCTTCCATCTGCTGATTGACTCCCCAAATGGCCTCGATGGCTGGGGCCTGGCCAGGAGCCAGGAGCTTCCTCTAGGTCTCCCACGCAGGTGGGTGCAGGGGCCCAAACACTTGGGCCATCATCCATTACTTTCCTAGGCCATCAGCAGAGAGCTGGATCTAAAGAAGACCAGCCTGGACATGAACTGGCGCCCATATGGGATGCCAGCATGACAGGCGGAGGCTTAGCCTATTATGCCACAATGCTGGCCCTAATACCTAGTTGTTATTGTTGTGGTTTTTTTTTTTTTTTTTACTGTGCCTGTTATAGTATGTAATTATTTGTGTTTTTGTTTAATGTTTGCAGTATTGTAAAACTCTGTGCCAGCATGGTTCTTCTTCAGTATTCAGCTATTAGCACAGTGCCTTTGTACATTATGAATTTGAATGGATGAATGAATGATTTAGACCAGCCTTCTGGTAAATGTGTTCTAGAACTGATCTTTTATATTCCAAAATTGTTATCTTCAAAGGGTTTGAAAAGATGGCTTGAACTTGAGGTGGACACAATGTAGTACTATAGGCCAGCCTTTAATGAAAGTGCTCTGTGTGTATATTTTTAACAATTCATTTAAACTGGCCATTAGAATCACACTTCTATGATTGAAAGCAGCAAAAGCAATCTTTGCTAGATGTATCTTATCTTTTTTGTTATACTTCAACTCCAGCAAAGTATGAAGAAAGATAGAGAAGGCGAAGAAAAAGGAAAGCGAAGAGGATTCCCCAGTATCCTGGGACCTCCAAGGAGACCAAGTCGCCATGACAACAGTGCAAGTATGTTGCAGTTTGAAGTCCTGTGTCCCAGTATTCTGTGCCATCTTTATACCAGAGGCTCATTTGGCTAGAATGAATTGCTGAAGAAAGATGTCCTTCAGATGAGTTCTCTGAACTTGTACTGTTCTAGTTTCCACTCAGTGTTATTTCTGAGTTGAATTCCACCTATGTTTGCCATAAGCATTTTCTCTTTACTGGCACTATTCTATCAGATGTAAATTCCACAAATTACTCACCTCTTCTGATTTTGTTTGCACTCAAGCTGTGTTCGTTGAGAAAAAGACACAGCATGCATTGTTCTGTCTACCATATGTGGTTTAATCTCTTTATCCATATGTTACTGTCTCCATTCTTCTACAATTTCTCCATCTCTCCATTGTGCTTTATTTTCTGATCTCCTTTCACCTCCCAGACCCAGTGGAGAGAGGTCAGCCCACCATAGAAAGATGCTGCAGGAGAAGTAGGGATGGTGTGCTGTCGGGAGGGTGACTAGGCCATGTGGTAGTCTCATCTCAGGCAGGGCCACGTGTGAAAATGCTGGTGTGGTCAGGATGGGAGGGGAATTGTAATGCTGTGACACTGAATACCCATCTAGCGAGGGATTCTGTGCCAGTGGTACTGCTTGTTGAGAAACACTGAGAAAGTGAAGGAACTCTTCAGAGAGGTGTTTGGGGTGCTGGAGGGTTTCATGAGTTCCAGGGGGTACAGAAGATGTTTAGGAATTTGGGGAGATGGAGTTAGATCAGCGGTGGAAAGGCTGTGCAGTCCTTTGGAGGGTGAGGATTGATGTGAACAAGGACAATGAGCAGGACAGGGATTAGTTTGGATGTTCTCTGAGGCATTTATGGTGATGAAGTTTTGAGTGTTGGGGAAGAAATGGGATAGGACTTGCTAAGAGCTTGCAAAGATAAAGGCTTGATTTTCATGCCTACAGATGAATACAGCTCTATAATTTTCTGTGTCTCTCATCATTTCCTCCCCTTGCCCACTGTTTCTCTCCACATCTCCTTTTCTCTTGAACCTCCTCCCCCCTCTTACCCGTATCTTCTGCCTTGTTCTTCCCTCTTCATCCCTTCTGCTTCCTTACCTTACTCTTCTACCTACTCTTGTCCTTCTCTCTACCCTTGCCTTTGCCTATTCTTTGCACTTATAATATTTCATTTTTCTATTTTGGGGTTCCCACTATGTCCTAGAAATTTTCAAAATTCTTTTATATCATCTTCTTGTTTGCTGTTTTGCAGCAGTTTATTAACCATTGCTTTCTGCTCAGTTGGCAGAGCCATGGAGCTGCAGAAGCTGCGCCACCCTAAGCACTTATCCACACCCTTATCTGTGAGTCCTGAACCTCAGGACTCTACTAAGTTGCGCCAGAGTGGGTTAGCAAATGAAGGATCAGACATTGGATATGCACCTGCTGGTTCTGTGTCCTCTGTGGCTTCAGGGGCTGCTCTTTCCCAGGAAGGAGGAAAAGAGAATGAGATGGGTAAGTTCAGACTTCAGTTCACCTTAATTTGCTATTGGAGTTGTTTAACAAGCACACCAACTGAAATCTAAATAGCCTGGTGGATCATTTAATCAAGATTGAATCCTGGTTTAATTTAAAGATTCTAATATTCTACAACCAGTGATAGTCTATGCTGAGTAATGATTTCTAGTTTGATATTTCAAAAAAATATTTTCTGAGCACTAGCTTTGTCACAGATGTTAGCATGAAGTAACTACACACAAATGTTTGCCATATGCAGCTTAGTTTCATGGGGTAGATATTCACACAGACAAAAAACTCAAATTGTGCAAAATCCAATTAAGAGGTAAAGAAACACTAACAGGACTGGTTAGTAGCTAGAGCAGATGTAGGGGTTCTAAAGAAGACTTTTAAAAAATCTGAGGCTCTAGAGGTTTTGTTTTGTCTTATTGCTAATAGGAAGCCAGCTGAAAGCAGTTGAATTTGCAGGAGAGATTGTCTATGAGAGTTTGGAACCTTTTTCTGCCAAGGGCTGTCTGGGGACATTTGTCTGCATCACTGGTTCTGGAGGTGGTTCAGGGTCTGGTGACCACAAAGGATGAGATTATCAGAGTGGTCACTGAGGCAGCAGAAAACAGTGCTAGGAATGAAAGCAGTCAGGAAGCAAATGAGCCAGTATTTGGAACAGCTTAATATACATGATTTTGAGACCACCTAATACGATTTTTAGCATGGAGAGGAAAACTATATAGCCTGCAGCCAAAGGCTTAGTGTTGTTGGATGATTAGTGTGAATAAAGAGAACATATAATAACATTCAGAGAGTGAGAGCCTCAGTAGAGAAGTATTTTTTTTTTTAGAAAAAGTACAAAAAATGGACTGAAAGTCATATTGAGAAAGGACATCAATCTTTACCTTGCAGTGTTCAGTGTCTGGCAGAACCATCAACTTCTGTTTGAGAGACCTGTAGTAGAAGAGGTGGCCATCAGGATCAGCAGGTTTTTGTTTAAGAAGGAAGTGAGGTGACATTGAGGAAAAGCCTGGGGTTTGGGTTAAATAATGGAATTCTCATGATGTCAGATTAAGTTATATGGATTTCTTAGGGCTCCCATGATTCATTATATAAAAGCATAATTGATTAGAAATAAACAAAAATCATAAAGAGAAAGGAGCTAGAAGAAGGGGATATGTTAGCAGCAAGTAAGATATTATAGCAGAGATTCCCCAGAGTGATCCAGATGAGAGCAGGAAGGAAGTGTCAATATCTTTCTTATTTTCACTTGAAAGGCAAAAAGACAGAAGGAGCTTCTACCTGCTCCCAAATGCTTGCAACAGCTGGGAAAGCCAGGAGCCAGAAACTCAATCCAGATCTCCCATGTAGATGACAGGGATCCAGTTGCCATATCCTGCCTCCCAGGGTCCATGTTAGTGGGAAGCTGGAGTTAGGAGCCAGAGCCAAGGGTCACAGCCATTCTTTTATGAGCTACAGGCATCTCAAGTGGCATTGTGACCACTAGGCCAAATGCCCACCCTTGATGTGTTCTATGACTTAGTCTCTGCATAGTGCACACTCACTTCTGCAGGTTAGAACCAAGTCACTACATCTGGCCCACACTCAAGGAGAGAGAAATTAGGCTGCACTCTGGCAGGAAGGGATATTACAAACTTTGTGGGCTGGCGCTGTGGCTCATAGGCTAATCCTCCGCCTGCGGTGCCGGCACACCGGGTTCTAGCCCCGTCTGGGGCACCGGATTCTGTCCCGGTTGCTCCTCTTCCAGGCCAGCTCTCTGCTGTGGCCTGGGAGGGCAGTGGAGGATGGCCTAAGTCCTTGGGCCCTGCACCCACATGGGAGACCAGGAGAAGCACCTGGCTCCCCGCTTCAGATCAGCGCGGTGCGCCGGCCACAGCGGCCATTGAGGGGTGAACCAACGGCAAAAGGAAAACCTTTCTCTCTGTCTCTCTCCTCTCACTGTCCACTCTGCCTGTCCAAAAAAAAACTTTGTGGACATATTTTCAAATCAACACAATTGCTAATATTTAAAAGAAAAATGTCCAAGATAAGGAAATATTTCAGAACATTTATCAGGAGATGAAATTGGAGAGAAAAAGAATTATATAGAAAGACAATCCCGAGGTCCAGCATGTGTCTCTCACAAAAAGTCAGCTGAGGAAATTGAAGGAAAGGTATAGAAACAATAGAAGGGTTTAGAGTTGAACAGAACAGAACATTTTCAAATAGAAAGAGCTCACTGAGATCCAGCCATAATGAATGATTTTCAAAAGTTTATCTAAAATACACTTGGAAATTTGTCTACTACAGATTAATCCTAAAAACTTTCAAGAGAAAAAATGGGGATTTTGCCATATCACATTTTTTCATAACACTAGGTACTTGAATGTAAAAGAACAGTGCTGTCGGCGCTGCGGCTCACTAGGCTAATCCTCCGCCTTGCAGCACTGGCACACCGGGTTCCAGACCGGTCAGGGCACCGGATTCTGTCCCAGTTGCCCCTCTTCCAGGCCAGCTCTCTGCTGTGGCCCGGGAGTGCAGTGGAGGATGGCCCAAGTGCTTGGGCCCTGCACCCCATGGGAGACCAGGATAAGCACCTGGCTCCTGCCATCTGATCAACGCAGTGCGCCGGCTGCAGTGTGCTGGCCATGGTGGCCATTGGAGGGTGAACCAACGACAAAGGAAGACCTTTCTCTGTCTCTCTCTCTCTCTGTCCACTCTGCCTGTCAAAAAAATAAATAAATAAAAATAAAATAAAATAAAAGAACAGTGCCATCGACTTTCTAAAATAAAATAATTGATTTAGAATTCTACTTTTTTTGTTTTTTAATAATACTGGTTCCTTAGTGGTTTGTCAAAATTTATTTTTTAAAAAGATTTATGTGGGGCTGGCACCGTGGCGCAGTAGGTTAATCCTCCACCTGCAGCACTGGCATCCTGTATGAGTGCCAGTCCTGGCTGCTCCACTTCCAATCCAGCTCTCTGCTATGGCCTGGGAAAGCAGTAGAAGATGGCCCAAGTTCTTGGGCCCCTGCACCCATGTGGGAGACCTGGAAGAAGCTCCTGGCTCCTGGCTTGGGATAGGTGCGGCTCCAGCTGTTGCAGCCATTTGGGGAGTGAACCAACGGAAGGAAGACCTCTTTCTCTGTCTCTCTCTCTCACTGTCTGTAACTCTACCTCAAATAAAATAAATAAAATCTTTAAAAATAAATAAAATTATTTATTTGAAAGGCAGAGTTGTGGAGAGGGAGAGAGAGAGAGAGGAGAGAGGAAGCAAGCAAGAGGGGGAGAGAAAGAGATAAGAGAAAGAAAAAGAGGAGAGCAAAAGTGAGAGGGAGAGAGAGGGAGAGAGAGAGGGAGAGAGAGGGGGAGAGAGAGGGGGGAGAGAGAGGGGGAGAGAGAGAGAGAGAGAGAGAGAGAGAGAGAGGAAATAAATGTGTGGAGTCCCTGAAGCTCTGGAGACACAAAGCATCCCGGTGACTGGCAGAAGGTGGTTCTAGCCTGATGGTTATGATACTGACCCATGCAACAGCTGCTCCAGAGTTGGATCACATAATAACTGAAATTTGAAAACATGAAAAAAAGCTAATATTGGAGGTAGAAAAGAGTAATGGAGGAGAAGGTTGCTCCTTATCATAAGCTCTTTTGAAATTTTGAGATTATTGCCATGTTTTATGTTTACTTTTAAGATGCTACTTTAAAATAATTTTCCTATTTTTAGTGCATTTAAACTTTTTATATTTTGAAATTTTTGGTTCTAGCTAACTTGTAATTAATTATATAAGAATGTGGCTATAGATGAGGTTCAAGCTTTTCTTTTTTTGTAATCGGTGATCTTCTTAAGATTTAAAATTCTTGAATTATCTGACTTTTCAGGATCAAAGCCGGTTGGAGAAACACCAGCATCTGGAGACTCCTTTGATGGTACACCTCGTACTCCCAATACTGCCTCTGATTTTCCTCCTCCTCCATTAGACCAAGTGCAGGAGGAGGAATGTGAAGTAGAAAGGTAATTCAATGATATCTTTGAGAAGTTTACGGCATTACCTAATGTTTTTGTTTTTGTTTCAAGTTTTATTTATTTAGTCAAAAGAGTGGCACACACACAGAGAGAAATACAGAGAAGGAGATCTTCCATCTGCTGGTTCATTCCTTAAATGCTTGCAATGGCCAGGGCCGGACCAGGCTGAAGGCAGGAGCCAGGAACTGCATCTGGATTTCTAACATGGGTGGCAGGAACCCAAGTACTTGTACAATCATTTGCTGCCTCCCAGACACATTGACAAGAACCTTGATTAGAAGTAGAGGTGGGGAACCAGCACTGTGGCACATTAGGTTAATCCTCCACCTGCGGGGCAGGTATCTCATATGAGTCTTGATTTTAGTCCTGGCTCCTCCTCTTCTGAGCTAGCTCTCGACTCTGGCCTGGGAAAGCAGTAGAAGACAATGGCCCAAGCGTTTGGGCCCCTGCACCCCCATGGGAGACCGAGAAGAAGCTCCTGGCTCCTGGCTTTGGATCAGCCCGGCTCTGGTCATTGTGACCATTTAGGGAATGAACCAGTGAATGGAATGCCTTTCTCTCCCTCTCCTTTTCTCTTGTCTGTAACTCTGCCTCTCAAATAAATAAATAAAATCTTAAAAAAGTGGAGGTGGACTCAATCCCAGGCACTCCAGTATGGGATACAGGCATCCGAAGAGTTGATTTAACTTGCTGCCACAACATCCACCCATGTTTTTTAAATTATTTACTGTTATTATACTTTACAGCACTTTTCTCTCCTTATGTTACATTTTGAGAAAGAACCAATACTTGTTAGTAGTATTAGCTAGATACTGAAATTTTCTTCAATTTATTTTATATTAAATAATTACAGTATCCAAGAAAATTGTTTATCAAGCCACTGGAGTAAAACTCAGTTTTGATTATCTTCGGTATAAATCTTTTGATCACCATTTTGTTTTCATGTTTTTATTCTCCATTGTTTTAGGGTGATTGAACATGGAACACCAAAACCTGTTCGAAAGTAAGTAAATCTGAAGTAGCTTTTGGTAAAAGCACATATTAAGACATTCAGCATTTTGTTCCTCTGAAGGCTCAGTTTTAGATTTATTTACTTATTTGAAACATAGACTTACAGAGAAAGAGAGAAGGAGAGGCAGATCTTCATCTGCTGGTTCACTCCCCAAATGGTTGCAGTGGCCAGGGCTATGTCAGGCTGAAGCCAGAAGCCAGGAGCTTCTGGGTCTCCCATGTGGGTACAAGGGCCCAGGGACTTGGGCCATCTTCTGCTGCTTTCCCAGGCGCATTAGCAGAGCTGATGGGAAGTGGAGCGGCTGGGACTCCCAACTGGCATCTATATGGGATACTGGCACTCCAGGCCACTGCTTACCTGCTGCTCCACAGCGCTGGCCCCGAAGTCTCAGTTTTAAAGGGAAAGAACTCCATATACAAAACTGTTACAGAGTATAAAAGAATATTCTAACAAGCACAAAGTATTCAAAAGACATATATTGAGATATTTTTAACACAAGGGAAAGAATGTCATTTTAGGCTCTCTGCTAAATCAGAACCAGACATCTGACTGATTCACTGTAATGTAAAGACTGAGCTATTTCACTTTGTCTGCCTGAGCCCCTAACTAGAAATCTATGTTTCCTTCACTAGGTTTGACAGCATAGCTTTTGGAGAAAGTCAAAGTGAGGATGAACAATTTGAAAATGACTTAGAGACAGATCCACCCAACTGGCAGCAGCTTGTGAGTCGAGAAGTGTTACTCGGCCTGAAACCTTGTGAGATCAAAAGACAAGAAGTAATTAATGGTGAGTTTAATCAGTTTGTTGTTGTTCATGTATATTTAGTTTTATCAGAGTAAAGCAAACCCTTTCAGCCTTGGAATTTGCTTCAGATTTCCTCCTAGCTTTTTTTTTTAAAGGAAGAATGTTAAACTAGATATGATCCTTGAACTCTTCAACCCAAAAATACAAATTATTCTCTCATTCTTATTAATAATTCAGAAAAAATGTGTTGAGCCATCAAGTTATTTAAGATTCCTAGCAGTATAGATTTTAAAATTGAAAAAACATTATGACAGCATTTGCACTATCATTACTTTCAGGGTAGGTTATTTTTGTGAATAGACTGTGGATGAGGATGCTAAGACCAGGAAGGTTGGTAGAGTTAATCAAGATCATACAACTAATAGGAAAACTAGGAGCCAGGTTTTCCTTTGCCCTATTATAGTGCTCTTTATTTGCCTTAGCATGTATGTGACAGATATGTGGCATGGATACTGTACCTTCTGTTACCTTGATGATGTGATTTGAATAAATATCTTTTAATAAATATCCCTGACATCACAGTGAGATAGTAAAATTACAAGTGTGGCTCCAGAAATGGTGGTATATAGACAGTTTAGATAGCTGAAAATACTATTATTTCTGAATAGGATTTAAGTAAATGGCTATAAATATGACCTTTGGCTTTACAGTTCTCTAGTGTTGCAGTTGTGAAAGGTGGTGGTTATTGTGAATAGAAGGATGAGTTTAGGGGCATAGTGTTAACCTTTAAATACAAAACAGCTTTGAATGATATTTGCTTTTTAGAGTCAGAAAGTCAGGAAATTTCATTTAATCAAAGTAATTGGAGACAGTTCATACTTTCTAAATGATAAATAACTTACTGTGTAACTTATCAGCTACCTAATTCCAGCCAACAGCTATGTTTGGTGCTGTGAAATTATTCTAAGGCACAATTTCACATCTCCTTTTTTTCTGCCTAGAATTGTTCTACACAGAACGAGCTCATGTTCGAACACTGAAAGTTCTTGATCAAGTGTTTTATCAGCGAGTGTCCAGAGAAGGAATTTTGTCACCTTCAGAACTACGGAAGATTTTTTCAAACCTAGAAGATATTCTTCAACTTCATAGTAAGAGAAATTTGATATTCATCCCTGGTATTTTCTTTTCTTTCTTTCTTTCTTTCTGTCTGTCTGTCTGTCTGTCTGTCTTTCTTTCTTTCTTTCTTTCTTTCTTTCTTTCTTTCTTTCTTTCTTTCTTTCTTTCTTTCTTTTAAGATATATTTGTTTATTTGAAAGTCACAGTTACTTAGAGGAGAAGAGAAGCAGAGAGAGAGAGAGAGAGGGAGGGAGGGAGGGAGGGAGGGAGGGGTTTCCCATCTGATGGTTCACTCCCCGGATGGCCACAACGGCCAGAGCTGCGCTGATCCGAAGCCAGGAGCCAGGAGCTTCCTCTGGGTCTCCCAAGCGGGTGCGGGGGCCCAAGGACTTGGGCCATCTTCTACTGCTTTCCCAGGCCGTAGCAGAGAGCTGGATTGGAAGAGGAGCAGCTGGGTCCCAAACTGGCGCCCATATGGGATACTGGTGCTTCAGGCCAGGGTGTTAACCCTCTGTACCACAACACCGTACCCCCCCTCCCCCCCAGTATTTTCAGTAGAGAAAAGATTGTGAACATATAAAAGCACCATGGAGATACCTTGATTAGATTTTGCAAATGTATCCATGTCAGCATTCTGAAAAGTCTTTGTGAGCAAATAGCATAAATAAATAATTGAATCTTTGTCTATATCCTTTGCCTCCACAATCAGGCTTTGTGTTCAGAATGTTAACGTGGAGATTTAGGTTTACGGTTAGTGCCCGAGGTGAAAAAATGAATTATCAAAATCACCCTGAAATTTTCCTATCAGTTACAGTATTGTGTTTTAAAAAGTATATTCCATGTAATAATACATGTATAAATGCATTTTGTAAATGATAATGTACTGTATATAATCTCATGGTGAGATAATTTTCAGAAATTTTTTTGTTGCTTAGAACACTTAAGTAAGAAAAAAATTCTACCTTGTTGGCTTCACCTTGGTGTAGTCATCTTGGACTTTTGTAGACAGCAATAGGATGTTCTCTCTTTGCAGGTCACTATTTCTCTGTGACCCTTAATTTTCAGTCTTTCTTCATCAAGGATTTCGTCAACACCTGCCAACCAAATTGAAGCCCTTTACAAAAGCCTTTGTGGGTAATCTTAGGTTTCATAAGCATGCATTGACAAGCGCAGGCCTGATAATATCTGTTGCCTGTGAACATACACATTTTAAGAGGAACAATGAGAAGAACTATTTAAATTTATTTTTAAGGGTGGTTAAAGATGAGAGTTTTGAGGTTAAGTGGATATTTAGGCAACTACGCTATATGTAATGTACTACTTTCCAAAAATGTTGTTTTATACTTTAGTACCAGTTTTTCAGATAAAGTTTATAATATCTAAATGTATAAACATTGTATCTAGATTTATTATTAAGGAGATTAGAAGCAGATATAAGCCGGCGCCCAGACTCAATAGGCTAATCCTCCGCCTAGCGGCGCCGGCACACCGGGTTCTAGTCCCGGTTGGGGCGCCGGATTCTGTCCCGGTTGCCCCTCTTCCAGGCCAGCTCTCTGCTGTGGCCCGGGAGTGCAGTGGAGGATGGCCCAAGTGCTTGGGCCCTGCACCCCATGGGAGACCGGGATAAGCACCTGGCTCTTGCCTTCGGATCAGCGTGGTGCGCCGGCCGCAGCGTGCTGGCCGTGGCGGCCATTGGAGGGTGAGCCAACGGCTAAAGGAAGACCTTTCTCTCTCTCTCTCTCACTGTCCACTCTGCCTGTAAAAAAAAAAAAAGGAGCAGATATACTGTTCTGAAAATCCTTTTTTAAAAATATAGCTACTTAGTACTACTAGTTATTTAGCATAAAATGAGTGTGAACTTAATTATTTTCTTCTTTTTTTTTTTTTTTTAAGTTGGGTTGAATGAACAAATGAAGGCTGTTCGAAAGAGGAATGAGACCTCTGTTATCGATCAAATTGGGGAAGATTTGTTGACCTGGGTAAGAAAGTTTTGCATTTCTTTTTCTTATTTTCCAGACACTTAGTGATCACATTCAGGGTTAAGTAACTAAGCTTTCCAAATATGCGTACTAATCTGTTTTGCAAAGTTAAGACAGAGCTGAAAAATATTTAGGGTGTGAACTCCTATTCCCTGGTTAATGGGCTCTTTTCCCTTAAATTCCAGATACCAGTTCTTTGTGTTTTTAAGAATGTAGAGTAAGGTGGATCTTGATGAAAATAATTGATATAGATTTTAGCTATCATCCATTGTCCAGATATTAGAATTATATTGTATAGCATTAGACAGTTAGAAAATATAGATAGAGAATTGTTACTGTAGTGGTAGAAAAGTCAGTTATTTAGTATTATTTACTGCTTAAGGATAAGAGTTCAAAGACTGTAACAACTGTTGCCAAATTCTGTTTTTCTATCTGACTCTGTCAGTACATATTTGACAGTACCATGCTATGTGATGCAGATACAGTGACACAAAAAGAGGAGAATACAGGCTTTTATAGGGAGATGTGGCTAGAAGACCTAAAGTAGAACATACAGAAACCTTTTAGGGAAGGTGCTTTGATTTATAGTTTCTAAGAAAGTACTCTAGTAGAGGCTGGGAATAAGTAAAGCCCAAGGTGTAGTTCTCAAAATATTAATGAGATGCTCAATGAAATTTACTTCATTATACATGCTACTTGAGATAATGCCTCCAAATTTTGGTAATTCTATAATTACAGATTTTTAAAAGATTAAAGACTGGAAAGTTGACTGAAACAGTCATCTTACTTTCATTAGTCAGTAGATCACTTCTTAGCCAGTGATTCATAGAACAGGTACAAGGAGTCATATCCACTACTACCTGGCATTGAACTTCCCAAAGCATTTTCTCTCCTAAGGCCTCTTTGGTATTATTGCTTCTGAGATTTAATTTCTTTGAAAACTTCAGCTTACTCTATGGCTACTCTGTGATAATGTGGCTCATTTTGTTTCTTGTTCTCAGTGTTGGAGTGAAAATTGTAACTGTGTTCTCATGGCATTATAGCACATTACTCAGTTTGAAATAGAAAATTGAAGATTTTGTAAGACTATCATTTCATTTTATAATGCAGTATAGTGCCAGTTGCCATGTCAAACCTGAATTAAAAATTGTAATGCATATAGACTTAAGAGATCACATCTTTTTTTTTTTTTTAGTAAGGTACACCTGAAATTTGAGATTGCAGCCAGCATGTACTAGCAGAACACTATTCACGCAGCAAAGTGTTTTTTTTTCTTAAATACATCCTTTTATTTATTTATTTATTTATTTGAGAGGTAGAGTTACAGACAGAGAAAGGTCTTCCATCCCGATTCATTCCCCAAATCGCTGCAAAGGCCAGAGCTGTGCAGATCCGAAGCCAGGAACCAGGAGCTTCTTCCAGATCTCCCACACGAGTACAGGGGCCCAAGCACCTGGGCCATCTTCTGCTACTTTCCCAGACCATAGCAGAGAGCTGGATCAGAAGAGGAGCAGCTGGGCAGGTGCTGTGACGAAGTGGATAAAGCCACTGCCTGCATTGCCAGCATCCCATGTAGGCAGCGGTTTGAGTCCCAGTGGCCCCCCCCCCCCCTTTTTTTTTTTTCCTGACAGGCAGAGTGGACAGTGAGAGAGAGAGACAGAGAGAAAGGTCTTCCTTTGCCGTTGGTTCACTCTCCAGCCCGCTGTGGCTGGCACACTGCGCTGTTCTGATGGCAGGAGCCAGGTGCTTCTCCCATGGGGTGCAGGGCCCAAGCACTTGCGCCATCCTCCACTGCACTCCCGGGCCACAGCAGAGAGCTGGCCTGGAAGAGGAGCAACCGGGGCAGAATCCGGTGCCCCGACCAGGACTAGAACCCGGTGTGCCGGTTGGTGCTGCAGGCGGAGGATTAGCCTAGTGAGTTGTGGCACTGGCCTAGTCTTGTTGTTTTTAAAAAATAATTTTGGAGAGTATGTTTCCAGTTTTGATTCCTTGAGATCACCTTATTAGGGGTGAGTGTCGTGGTGTAGCAGGTAAAGCTGCTGCCTACAATGCTGGCATCCCAGTATGGTTAGAGTCCTGGCTGCTTCACTTCTGATCCAGCTCCCAGCTAATGGCTGGAAAAAGCAGTGGAAGATGGCCCACATGGCTAGGCCCCTGCCGCCCACATGGGAGACCCAAATGAAGCTCCCAGCTCCTGTCTTCTGCCTGGCGCGGCTCAGGCTGTTGTGGCCATTTGGGAAGTAAGTTAGCAGATGGATGATCTCTCTCTCTGTATCTGTCATTCTCTCTCTGTAAACTCTGCCTTTCAAATAAGTAAATAAATCTTTAAAAATATATAAATCTTTAGAAGAAAAAAAATCACCTCATGAATATGTTTTCTACTTCTAAAACTATAGTAGGATTATGTGAAATTGAGAGTGTTATTGTCTTTTGTAAACCGAGCTGCTTTTTGTAGTTGTGTTGTGCTTTGACTGACATAGCAAAAATGCTGCCAATTTCATCTTTAAACATGCTGAGTGTCAGAGTCAGAATAGAATAAGCATACACCATTGGAGTGACCTCAGAGCATCACTGTGTGTATATCGCCCTTGAGGAAAAAAACACACTTAATTTATCTACAAACGCACTACAAAAGGACTTTTTGCAGAGTGTCTTCATTTGCCAACTTTTGGGAATATGGCTTTAAATGGAGCAGTGTATGGAAAGTCTATTAAAAACCATACAACAATAAAAAAAACTCTTACAACAGTTATTTACAAATATAGAGGTGGTATTAAGAAGCAATTTATTTGACTTGTAAAGGCACATTCATTTTGGGTGAAACAATTGTTAGGTACTTTATTAGAAAATTTAAAATTATGACCATACGTATACAAACTTAAATTTTAAAATATTAGCATAAAGTATGATTTTTAGCAAAAGAGATCCCCAGTTTCTGCCCAGGTGAACAGCAATGATTTATTTTGACTCAGAAAAGTTATGACCTGTAATTTCCTAATAAGTAGTAAAGAAAAACTAGTGTTCAAGGATTTGCTTTCTGGAGCAGAGAGAAAATAATTCTTGTAAAAGTGTCAGGGTCTACAAAAATGAAATTTAATTTCAGTCTGTGGGTATTTTATGTGTTGTATTTCCCAAACGTCAACCTTTCTATCTAACTTAGAAGTTGTATAGAATAGAAAAGTAGTAAGTTGTGGTCGGCTGCCAGCAAGAAGACATTGGAATGTGCCCCAGAAGGGTCTGATTGTATGAGGGGCATGCCTTTTGCGTGGAGAACCCTGATGGTCCACACAGATAGGCAGCTCTGTGTTTGTTGTCTCTGGAGAACAGCCACTGAAGGATGCGCTTTTCTTCCATTTCTCTGGGCCTTACAGAAGCTCAGTATCCCGTTCTCTCTTGTTCTCTGTTCTCTTGGCACAGTTCAGTGGACCGGGAGAAGAGAAGCTGAAACATGCCGCTGCCACCTTTTGCAGTAACCAGCCTTTTGCCCTAGAAATGATCAAGTCTCGTCAGAAAAAGGACTCTCGATTCCAGACTTTTGTACAAGTGAGTTGAATGAGTCATGTAAGGAAAAAATAATGCACGTTGTAGAATAAACCAAGGAAGTTCATAAACTTTTCACAGGGTTACATCTGTCTTACAATTTAAAAAATTTGTATGTTTTTCCTTAAATTATTGGAAGGTAGAAAGATGACTTTGAAATTGTGAATAATTAAAAATACATATCAGGATTAAAATAAACGATAAAGAAATCTACATTGCCACAGAGTTTTATCAGGAAATGCTCTATAAACAGAATTAAAAGATTATGGTCAAAATGTGAGAATGAGAGTATAAGAGCAATCATATACTCACTGGAGTATATATTGGTATAGATCAAGGATATATAACCTGTGGCCCACAGAGCATATCTTGTCTGTTGCGTTTCTCGACAAGTAAAGTGTTGTTTGAACACAGTGTAGTTGTTTCCTATTGCTGTGTAACAAATTATGACAAATAAGGCCACTTAACAGGAATTTTCTATCTCACAGTTTTTGTGGTTTAGGAATGCGGGTGTGGTTTACCTGAATCCTCTCTTCAGGGTTGCTTCAGACTGACATCAGACTGTCTGCAGGGTTGCAGTTCTCATCTGAGGCTCAAGGGCTCTGTTCTAAACTCCTTGGTTGATACAATGCCACTCCTTAGAAAAGTGCCACTGAAGTGCTCAGCTTCTCCAGTTGTTGGCTGGGAGGAGCACTCTCACCTCCTGGAGAATCTCCAGGTCTCTGCCATGTGGCCCTCAGGCGGTTCACAGGCGCATGCTTGCTTTCTTTCAGACCAGTGAGAATGCATCACTCTCACATGGATTTCTTTTAAGGCTCCTCTGATTAAGTCAGTCCCAGTTGATCTGCTTTTTGATAAACTTAGTCAATTGGCAGTAACCTAGTCATAAGTGTGATGGCCCATCACAGATTCCATCTCCACCCAAGGGAGTGGTATTGTATACCAGAGAATGGGAGTCTTAGAAACCATCTTAGACTTCTTTACTACACAAAGCTGTTTTCCTTCATTTATGTGTTGCCTGTGACTAAAAGAGCAGAATTACATACCTGTGCGAGAGACTGTGGCATATGGAATTAATGTATTTGCTAAGTTTGTGGACCTCTGATATAGCTCAGCTGACATATCTAGACTGGTAATCTCTTGCGCATATTTGGAATGATAGATAGCAATTTAGCTAACTACCTTTTGATAGGAATGCAAACTGTAGGAAAATATACCTAGATTTTATGAATAAAAGAAGATAAAACTTTTAATGCAAGAAAGCGGTTCTTAGAGTCCGCTATGGGTTCTGTCAGTCCTTGCTTAAACAGATAAAGTAGAAGCCATTGGTTTCATGATAGAGGCTTCCTTCCACCTTTATGCAGTGAAAGGAACAAGCAGAGGTATGGTGTGACAGTGCTATGGCATTTTAAAAAAATATTTTGAGTTAGTAACTAGAATTTTATGCTGTAGACACTTTATGATGAATACATGGTATATATTTAGGTAATCATAATCCTAATAAGACTTGCAGATTTACTTATTTCACTCTTTTTTAGGATGCTGAGAGTAATCCTCTGTGTCGTCGTCTTCAGCTAAAGGATATCATTCCCACCCAAATGCAGAGGCTTACCAAGTATCCACTTCTATTGGATAATATTGCCAAATATACCGGTACAGCATTCTCATTGAAATAAAAAAGCTTGGGGGTGGAGGGTGGGTGTTTGGTACAGTCGTTAAAACACTGTTTGACATGCTCACACCCTTTGTCAGAGTGCCTGAATTGCAGTCCCTGCTCTGCTCCCAGTTCCAGCTTTCTGCTAATGTACACTCTGGGGGAAAGCAAGTGATGCCTTTCAAATAAATAAGTCCCCCTCCCCCCCCAAATGCTTAGGAACAAGAAACAAAACTGCCCTGATAAATAATCTTTCATAGTATCCTGATGTCTGAAATTAGGTTTACAATACCATGGCAAGCTTTTCTTTCTTTCTTTCTTTCTTTTTTTTTTTTTTTTTAAATTTGGCAGGTAGAGTCATAGACAGTGAGAGAGAGACAGACAGACAGAAAAGTCTTCCTTCCATTGGTTCACTCCCCAAATGGCCGCTACGGCTGGCGTTGCACCAGTCCAAAGCCAGGAGCCAGGTGCTTCCTCCTGGTCTCCCATGCAGGTGCAGGAGCCAAACACATGGGCCATCTTCCACTGCGTGGCAAACTATTCTAACAAGATACAATCCAGTCTTCAGGTGGTTTGATGTAATGTAGTACATGAGTAGCTCTAACACAGAGTTTGACAGACTGTGGACTGTGGGCCAGATTTAGCTTCTTGCCTGTTTTTGTAAATAAAACATGCCTCATGTGTTCGTGTACTGTCTCTGACTTTTTTTCACTATAATAGCAGAATTGAGTAATAGTAATACAGACAGTCTGGCTTGAAAAATAGCTTACTATATGACCATTTACAGAAAAAGTTTGCTCATCTGTGCTCTACTATATGTCATATTTGCCTCAAAGAAATTTTGTATTGAGTTGAAGAGATGTTTTCTTTGTATATATTTTTATATAGCTGAACCAATGCATTGTAATTTCCACTCCTATTTTGAAACTTAACATGAATTTGAATTTCTCTGTTGAGCTTAAGGCTCCTAATAGTTTTTGTTAATAATTTTATGCAATCATATTCCAGTTTCTTATGTTCAAGAATTTGAATCCATAATTGGGAAATTCAGAATTATGGTAGTTGGTAACAGAAGTGGTTTTACATTCATGCATACTTATTTGTACACTTTACTACGCCTATTTGGATCAGGTGTTTGGTATAGTGGTTATGATGCCACTTTGGATGGCTGGATCTTATTTTGGAGTGACTCCACTCCCTATTCCAGCTTCCTACTAACGCAGACCCTGGGAGGCTGCAGGCTCAAGTCGTTGGGTTCCTGGCTCTTGGCTTTGGACTGCCCCAGCCCTGGCTTTTGTGGGCATTTGGGGAATGAACCAGTGGTTAGGAGCAGTTGGGTTCGTTCCCTCCTTCTCCTTCCCTCTCTCTCCTCCTTCTGTCTGCCTTTAAAATAAAATAAATAAATAATTTTAAAACACATGTGCCTGTTCAGTATAGTTGGACTATTGTTTATAGGATTATAATTCTGAATATTGTTTTTTTAAAGATATATGTATTTATTTGAATGGCAGACTGACAGAGTGGGAGAGACAGAAAAAGTGAGATTGGTCTTCCATCTGCTGGTTCACCCCCAAATAGATGTAGTGATCAGGGTTAGGCCAAGCCAAAGCCAGGAGCCTGGAACTTCATCTGGTTTCCCGCGTGGGTGGCAGGGTCCCAGGTGCTGGGGCCATCTTCTGCTTTCCTGAGTGCAGTAGCAGAGAGCTGGACCAGAAGCGGAGCAGCCAGGACTTGAATTGGCAGTCTGCCACAACCTCAGCCCCAATTTTGAGTATGCTGATCAGATTTTTACTCTATATTATAGATATGATGCATTTAGGTGAATTTTATTGATACAATGTTGTAATACATTTTCTTCAAATATAATTTCAAATTCAAAGAAATTATTTTGGAATTTTAAAAAATTATGTTATTAAAAATATTAACAGGACCCTTAACAGGGCCACTGGACATAATCATGTAAGCTATGCAGTGTGAAGTTCTAGGAAGAGGGGTAGGTCATATTTATACAGCTTATAAAAGTGAGTAAGACCTGCAACCTGCGTTGTGTAATACAGTGGCCCTGAAACTTTATCTAAAGCATCACACTTGGATTTGCGGTTCTATACTGTGATTTCTTTTTAAAGATTAAAATTTATGTTTTAGAATGCTATCAAAAAAGTTAACTGTCCATAGACTACCTTAAAGAGTTTGCATAGGTTTTAGCCTGATAGAAAAATAGTCAAAGTTTTAGTATGTCCTTATAAATATTTGAATAAAGTGATATTTATATTACATATATATTTTTCCTAATTTCTTGCATTTTACATTTTGAATTTCTTCTCTATATTTAGAATGGCCAACAGAAAGGGAGAAGGTGAAGAAAGCTGCAGATCACTGTCGTCAGATCTTAAATTATGTAAATCAAGCTGTCAAGGAGGCAGAAAACAAGCAGGTAAAAAAAAAAAGGAAGCAGGAAGATGCAGGATGACAATGGAAGAGTCATGAGTTAGTGCTACCTGGAATTTGTAAAATAATAATTGAAACTCTCATCACAGAACTGATGGGTGGGACAATTCTTAACTCTTCATGGAAGGAGAGTCCAGATCAATTTGCAGTAGCATATCAGAATGGTGTTTGGCTTCTTTAGAGCATCTCTCACTGTTAGTTTGCTCATTAATTTACAGAGACAGAGCATCTGCTCTGCGTTGGGCACAGGGATCGAGAGTAAGAAAATGAGCACACTAACTGCCCACACTGACCATGTGTCTACAAGTTACAAAGGTGTTTAACAGATCATAGCACAGGTATTTTGTGTCAGTTGTGGCAGCTCCTGTGCAGGACAATTGCAGTGTAGTTTGTGGCTGTCAGAGGAAGCTTCTTTAGGACTTGAAATCTGAGCCAAGTTCCGAAGGATGAGTGAAAATTAACCAAAACAAGGTGGAAGGAGATAGACCCAAAGGGAGCGGGAACAGTTATACAAACTCCTGATGTAAAAAGAAAGTGTGGTCTGTTGAGGAATTGAAAAAGTGAAGGATCATGCTCATGTGAAGCAGAGTCAGCGTGGTATTCAACATGCAAAGCGAGGTGAAGGAAGCCAGGAGCAGATCACACGGGGCCCTTGCAGTGAGGTTAAAGATTTTGATTTTAAGAGCAGCAGGAATTCATTAAGGACATGTAAGACATTACGTCTGCTACCCTGTGGAGAGTGGTTTGGGGGAGGAAGATGGGAGGTGAAAGGGCCCACATGGTTATTCATTGCAGCAGTCCAGGAGAGATGAGCGTGGGCCAGAAATGCATGGATTGCAGAAGTACTTAGAAAGTAAGATTGACAGGACTGTATGACTGACTTAGATTTAAAGGAGAGGTGATGTCCAGAGTAAACCCCCAAGCTTCTGGCTTACATGTTTGGATGGACAGAGTGAAGAAAGGGAGAAGCCTCAGACTTGGGGGAAGATGGGAGTTCAGCTGGGAACATCAAGTGGAGGTGCGCAGTTGGCTGCCTCTGGGAAGGCTATGCTGAAGATAAAAATTTAAGATTGTGAGCATACAGAGAATAATTGAATCCATGAACACAGATGTAAGTTTTTAGCTAATGATGTAGAAACAGATACTTTCAGATGTGTTGTATAGGGTGTGAAATGATTAAAAACACAGAGGGAAATTTGGCCATATTTACCCAAATTAAAAGTGTACATATCTGTATATCTACCCCTTGGCCAGCAATTCTTTTCATAGTGATTAACTCTTGAGAATAAAGATCTATGCCCACAGACTAACTTTTGCAAGAATGTTTATTGCAGCCTTATTCACAATAACCAGAAACTGGGAACAGCTCAAGAATTCATCAGCAGAAGAGCAGATAAACCAACTACAGTTTAGTCATTATGTAGAATACTACCAGTGATAAAAAGGAATTAATTGCTGATAAACAAATATCACAAATATTATGCTGAGTTAAACTAGACACAGAAGACTTACATAAATGTAATTCTATTTCTGTGAACTTCGAAGAGGGAAAACTAATCTGTGGTAGGAAAAATACCTGAAAAGTAATAGTGCCTGGGAACTTGGGAGTAAAGAGTCACTTGGCAAATATATGAGGGAATTTTCTAGAGTGATGGTAGTGCTTCATATCTTGAGAGGAGTTTGAGTTGCACAGGTGTATGTATTTGTCAAAATTCATGGAAAAGTACTCTTAAAATATGTAAATTTCACTGTATAAATTTACTTCTGAAAAGAATCACAAATATCAAACTCTTGTTAATGATATGCATATTAAAATGTTTAGACCTAAAGTATAATTATATCTGAGATTTATTTTCTTTTTTTTTTTTTTTGGTGACAGGCAGAGTAGACAGTGAGAGAGAGAGACAGAGAGAAAGGTCTTCCTTTGCCGTTGGTTCACCCTCCAATGGCTGCCGCGGATGGCGCGCTGCGGCCAGCGCACCACGCTGATCCGATGGCAGGAGCCAGGTGCTAGGTGCTTTTCCCTGGTCTCCCATGGGGTGCAGGGCCCAAGCACTTGGGCCATCCTCCACTGCACTCCCGGGCCACAGCAGAGGGCTGGCCTGGAAGAGGGGCAACCGGGACAGAATCCGGAGCCCCGACCGGGACTAGAACCCGGTGTGCCGGCGCCGCAAGGCGGAGGATTAGCCTGTTGAGCCACGGCGCCGGCCCTGAGATTTATTTTCAAGTGCATCCAAAAAATAAGATGGAATGATGGATAAAGTATGAATAAATGAATAGATATATAATAATACAAATACAGCAAATATTACTTAGGGAGTATAGGTGATGGTTATATAGATGTTCAATATATAGATTCGAACTTTTTCTTGTATTTGGAAATTTTTATGATTTTGGAGGAAAATACACCTACCTTTGATCCAAAAGTTTTAGAAATTTATCCTGTATAGGTATACAAAGGCAAGTGTTTAAGGCCATTTTATTAAGGTATTTATTATAGGCTAAGATTTGAAGCAACAAAAATATCAATCAATAAGGTATAGTTAAATTATAGCTCATTTACAGAGTTGAGTATGATGCAGCTGTTTAGAAAAATGTCTGCTTTCTATGTGTGGTAATGTAGAATAGTCTCCAAGATGTATTGGTTAAATCACAGACACACACACACACACACACACACACACACAGAGGAATCCATATGTGAGTGTGTATTATGCTGTCATAGCTTGTGTTTTAAAAGGACACGCAAACACACCATGCACAGAAACAAGCATACTTACTTATACATATATTTATTTGCATAGGATTTTTCTCAAAGCCTACGTAGGAAATGAGTATGAGTGAGTATTTCTTTAGAGAAAATTGGGTGGTGAGGAGAGGACAAGGATGAAGTGAACCTTAATGTTTCTTCATGTGCTTTACATGACTTCCTGGATTTTGTGCTTTGAAAACAAGATTGAGAAAGAGCAGCCAGAGAGGGAGGAGGAAAACTAGGGGTGTAGTGTTTCCAAAGCCGAGGGAAGAGATATTTGCAGGAGGAGGGAGTTGTCGTCATGTCTGGTATTATAGAGAGCTCAGCAAAATGCAGATTAAAAATGTCCATTTGCTTTAGAAACAGGTCATTGATGACCAAAGTAGTAACCTTGACTCCATCCTGATTTCCAGCGCTTGGAAGATTATCAGCGCCGTCTTGATACCTCCAGTCTGAAGTTGTCAGAGTACCCAAATGTGGAAGAGCTCAGGGTGAGAGATGGTCTAATCATGATTAAAAATAAAATGTACTAAAGACCTGGCAGGCAGTTAACATCTCAGGGGGATATGTATCACCTGAACAGGAAGTCTCTGAATCATAGATTATTTATAGTTAGGATTTTATTCTACTTTTGAATGTTTGCTGTGTGTGAAAGATTCTTTCCGTCTTTCATTAGAGGAATATTTTATGTGAAACAGGAACTTTACATGTCAGGAATTTGCAGGCTGCTAAGGAATACTGGTTATTATTAAGTTTAACTTTACTACCTTCTCTAGTTTGAATGAAAGAAAGACTATTTACTATAAGAACTTCCCAGATCCTGAGTAAAGTGAGCTTCGTTATTTTCCTGTGAAGCTCTTCAAAAGCATAAAAGTTGAAACTATTACAGAAATGATAGTAAAATATTTACTAATTGCCACTTCCATTTCTTGGGCTTTTATATTAACTAACTTTTTAGGAATTTAATTCATTTTTGTACCATTTCACTGGGTGGTTGTTACAACAGGTTTATTTGTTAGCTGTTTACAATGAACATTTGGGTCATAGGTAACAATTTATCAAAAGCATGTCTAACTTCCAAAGAATGAGATTTTTCTAGAGCTACTAACACTAAAAGATGAATCTCTTACTACTAAGTTACTAATATTTAGAACAAGCCTGAGTAGTCCTTGTGTGATGAGTGCTGTTTCTTAGAATCTTCTTGGGAATTAGAGTCTTAGACCTCAGAGGCCTCTTGCAGAGGAGTATTTTGCATCATCTTCGTCCACTTATTCATAGAAGAATTAAGGATAACTTGAGAGTCTAGTGGCTGAATGTCTGTAACTTCATTTTCCCTAAACTGTTACCTATCTAGAGTGAGATTTTGAAGGTAATACTAGTACTGCTGAATATTTTCTATAAGATACATTTTCCTTTTCAGAAAATTGTATTCAGTTTATTTTAACATGGTCTTTATTAAGACCTGACAGGTAGGGATGAGCATTCAACATAATAGTTAAATCATAGGCTAAGATGCCCAATCTCCCATATCAGAGTACCTGGAGTCCCAGCTCCAGCTCTGGATTCCAGCTTTCTGCTAATGCAGATACCAGGAGGCAGCAATGATGGCTTAAGTAACTGTTTCTGCCACCCATGTGGGAGCCTGGATTGAGGTCCTGGCTTCTGCGTGTCAGGCATTTAAAGAATGACCCAGTGGATGGGAGCTGTCTCTCGCTGTCTGTCTGCTTCTCCAATTAAAGCTAAATAAAACTGATGCAATACTGATAGTTGAATGTAAATGCTATCTTTTCTGTAAGAATGTATTGAAAAGAATGGTTTTGCAGATTTTTCTTTCACTGAGTGCTTGGGTATAATTTGTACATGATTCTCTTTATTTTGGCAGAATTTGGATTTAACAAAAAGGAAGATGATTCATGAAGGGCCATTGGTTTGGAAGGTGAATAGAGATAAAACTATTGGTAGGTCTGATGTTGTTCATTGATTTTGGATAGAACAGAGAAAGGAAAATAGGGATGCTTCTGTATGCCAAAGTGAAGAAGTGAGAACCTTTTGGAAGATTTGCTGTACTGTTTTGTTACATGAGAAGTGTGTTAAATAATCATTAAGGAATTGAGCAGAAAACTTTGTAATGATTGAGTCCTGTCTCCATCATTATTGTGTTCTAATGAGTCTTTGTAAGATTTCTTTAGACGAGTAGATCTCAAACAATCTGTGAAGAGGAACTGTTTTGTTAATTTGCTATTAGTCATAGACTGACACTTTGTGAAATACAGTAAACAGGAATTACATGAAATTGTAAAAAGTTAGTATACAAGTCAATTTTTAATTACTAGGTTTAATAACAAATGAAGTTTCTCTGCTGAATTGTTATAAAGTTTATTAAACAAATCTCAGTTTCTGTACTTACCATCTTTCCTGCATTTTAATTTCTAGATCTGTATACATTGCTGCTGGAAGACATTCTTGTATTGTTACAAAAACAGGATGATAGACTGGTGTTAAGGTGTCATAGTAAGATTCTAGCTTCCACAGCTGATAGCAAACACACGTTTAGCCCTGTCATTAAGTTGAATACAGTGCTGGTTCGACAGGTGGCGACAGGTAGGTACATCCATTGAGGAGTGCTAACCTCCAAATTCATTATAAGGGTGTAGGAGATAGTCAGTGTTGTTTAAGTAGCATAACAGGCATGAAACTTTTTGTTGATTTAGATTTCTAGGCAACTTGCATGGAGTTTGTTTACGGTTTAGAAAATGAATTAAAGGAGTTTATAGTCCAGAAATATTTTGGATGTCTAAATTCTGAGTTTTTTTCTGCATTTGAAAATTTTTGTACAGTTCCTTTGGTCTTTTATTCCATCTTCAAATTATTGATAGATTCCAATGAAGACAGTGCCTTGAGAGGTAATCTCCATTAAAAGGCTTTTGTTAGGATAGTGTGTTTTTGACTTAGTGAAAACTGAAGAAAGTAGGCAAGTTATAATTTAATGGCACTAACAAGGTGATACCTTTTAAATATTGCTGGTTCCTTGATAGCAAATTATTATTAATTAACAAAAGGGTAGTTTAAAATAAATGCGATAGAGTAATAGTGTTCAGTAATTTATATTTTTAAAAATATTTATTTATTTGAAAGGCAGTTACACAGAAGGAGAGGCAGAGAGAGAGGTCTTCCAACCGCTGGTTTACTCCCCAATTGGCTACAATGGCTGGAGCTGCACCAGTCTGAAGCCAGGAGCCAGGAGCTTCTTCTGAGTGTCCCACGCGGGTACAGAGGCCCAAGGAGCTGGGCCATCTTCTACTGCTTTCCCAGGCCACAGCAGAGAGCTGGATGGGAAGTGGAGCATCTGGGATTCGAACTAGCACTCACATGGGATACCGGCACTGCAGGCCGTGACTTAACCTGCTATGCCACAGCGCTGGCCCCTGTAATTGTTTATTTGTTCATTTGAGAAAGAGAGACAGAGCTCCTGCCTACTTGTTCACTCCCCAAATGCCACACCAGAGCCAGGAACCCAGAACTCAGATTAGATCTCCCACGTGGGTGGCAAGAACTCAGTTACTTGAGCCGTCGCTGCTGCCTCCCAGGATGCGTATCAGTAACAAGCGGGGACATGGGGGCTGGCCTTGTGGTGCAGCAGGAGAGCACCGCCTGCAACACTGGCATCCCATAGAGTGCCGGTTCATGTCCCGGCTGTACCATTTCCAATCCAGCTCTCTGCTAATGGCCTGGGAAAAACAATGGAAGATGGCCCAAGTCTCTGGACTCCTGCCACCCATATAGGAGATCCTAATGAAACTCCTGGCTTCGGCCTGGCCCAGCCTTGCCTGTTGAGCCAGTGAACAAGCAGATGGAAGATCCCCCCCCCCCCCCAGCATAACTCTGAATTTCAAATAAATAAGTAAATACATATTTAAGAAGCTGGAATGGGGAGTGACACTGGGACAATGAGCTAGGCATTCTGATACAGATTACAAGTTTCCCATCTAGTGAGTGACTTAATTTCTAGGCCAAATGCCTGCCCCAGAAATGTAAATTTTAACTTTGTTTTAAACAAATTACTGTGGAATAATTGTTAATTTTTATAATCTTCATTTTATTTAAGTATAAAATATACAGCATAACAGTAAATTGCACATATTTGAAGTGTATCATTTGATGAAGTTTTACGAAGTGAACATGTGTAACCTTTGATTAGATTAAGATACACACTATACCAGGACCCTAAAATTTCCCTCATGGCCTCTCATAGGTGGTAGAGTAATTTTTGTCTTGTCTTGTTTTTTCCAGATAACAAAGCTTTATTTGTCATCTCCATGTCCGACAATGGAGCCCAAATTTATGAACTGGTGGCACAGACAGTTTCTGAAAAGACTGTGTACGTATTATACATAGCGTTCGTGCTCTAGCATTTTTATTACTCCAAGTGTAATATTCCAAAAACTTAACCTTGTTTTTATAAAAGGACTCTGAAAACTAGAACTATTTTGAAAGTGACCAGCTTTTCTGTATTTTTCTAGCAATATTCCTCTAAGAACTTGTTCCTTTTTAAATTGATACCTTTTGCTTTGGTTCTATTTTTATTTGATTCTATTCTGTTCTTTTCTAATCTCACATGCATTAGCTGGAGTTTTGTCAAGGCCAGTGAACCACAATATTACTAGGTCTTTCTGTAAGATGGAGTTCTGGAATCTGCACCTAACAGCGTGTTGCCAAAATCAACATGCTCTCAGTGGAGTGGGGTGTTTGATTTGTTTGTTTTTTAATATTTGCTTGTTTCTGGCTGTTGGTTTGGTTCCTGGTTTGTTTCGGTTTTAATTTTGCTTTCTGAGTATGTTCAAAGGGTATTTCTTTTTTCCTTTCCTTTTTGTGCTTTGGGTTCCTTTGTAACTTCCTGAAGCTGGCAGGACCTCATCTGTCGGATGGCTGCATCAGTGAAGGAGCAGTCCACAAAGCCAATCCCATTATCAGAGTCTCCACCTTGCGAGTGAGTGTTCCTTTGCCTTGTGGTAGGACTTATGTTTGAAAAGAAGTAGATAACTTTTATATTCTGTCACAGTGGTGTTTAGAACTTCATGAAGCCGAATGATTATTATTGTTTTTCTTACAGAGGAGACAATGATGAAGAAGAACCTCCAAAATTAAAAGTGGAACATCATAGCATTTCAGTCACTGGTCTGCAGAGTCCAGGTAAACCTTTCTATTAACTTTACTGGAAGAATATAGTCTATTAACTATTGAAATGCAAGGAAACTTTAAAACTCTTATAGTTGATGCAGATTCTGGCTCTAGGTTAAGAAACTTGGCTTATGTGCTTTCTGAGTGCCAGCATAATTAGTTGAAATGTCACATATTTTACTTAACAGGTGACCTCTGAGTTCCTGTGATTATTTTTTCTATGTTAAAAGTTTTATTAAGATATATTCTGCCTTTTCTGTTCTTTTGAATAGACAGAGATTTGGGATTAGAATCTTCCTTAATATCATCAAAACCTCAGTCTCATTCACTGATTACTTCTGGGAAATCAGAGGTAGATGATCTCTTTGTGACTGAGAGACAATTTGCAAAGGAACGGAATACAGATGGAACACTAAAGGACGTTGGAGTAAATTATCAAATCACAATCCCAGATTCACACTTGTCTGTCTCAGAAGAACGGTGGGCTTTGGATGCACTAAGGAATTGTAAGTTTTATTCATAACTTATTACAGGTACTTGCTAAATACCAGTGTTGGATAATGTACTGAACAGCCATTTAGGGAGAATTCAAAGAAGTATAAGGTATGACTTCTCCCTTTAAGAAATTTACAGTCTAGTTTGGAAGGTGATAGAAACTCTCCCCCAACCCAAGCCCCTCTGCAGTCCTATGCCCCAGCCACCCCTACCATCAACTGCCTTTTGATGTAAACACTCAAATACTAACAGTGTAGTTATGTCAGAATTGATCTGAGTGGGGTGACCAGAGAAGTGAGACATCAGAGAACAAGAGAAAGAGATGATTATTTTCTTGATGGATAGATAAGATTCAGAAGAATAGAAGCCATACAGACAAGAATATGGCGGGGCTAGAAGCACAGAGGCAGAAGCTGAGTTTACTCAAGGATTGGTAGCCGGTGATAGACCATGTAAGTTGAAGTGTGGGTGATGAGGTTGGAAATACAGATGTGTCCCTCAGCCCAGCTGTGCTGAAGTTTGAATACCAAATTGAGTCTTCCAAACTTTAAGTATGGAACTTTACAGTGTTTTGAGGACTTTCCTGGACTGAAAAATATTCCTCTGGCTTTCTTGTGGATATATAGTATTCTCCACCATGGGTTATGTGTGCCACACACATGTGCATACACAGTGTTCACGTGTCCATGCAGGCACACACCCCACTGCAATTGCCTCGTCACCCCCAACCTGGTTGAGAATCACTGGTCCACATGGGAGGATAGCACATCTCTCATCTGTACCACGATGGGGAACAGTCTGAGAAAAATTGCTCTAACTGCATGGAAGCATTTGAAATTTTTAAGCTAGAGTGTGACTAAGGAAAAAAGATCAAGCCGTGCAAGGATTTGAATAGAAGGAAGTTTGAAGTGGTACATTTACTAAGGCAGCAATTGTAGTAGTCTGGGTTTGAGACTAAAAGTATTTGAACTAAAATGGTGTCGGAAGGAATAAATATAAAGCAAGGAGCCAACAATGACTTAAGACAGTTGACTTCAATGGATGTGAGGGTGAAGGAAAGGTATATTTCTGGCAGCTTCTCACCAGAAATAAGAGTTAGGAAGGACGGCCAGTGCCTCTGTCGTCTCCTGCTACTGCACTTCATTTTTCCCTTTTTTTGTTTGGCAGAGATTATGGGCTCAGTGTTAAAGCATGTTGGGATTAAGTTAATGAACCACAAACCATTCAAGAGGAAGTGATTAGCAGGAAGTTGGGGTGTTCGCACTGCAACTTTGAAAAGTGATTAAGAAAAAAGATTTGAGTGTCAAAGTCATAGAAACCCATAACATCTCTGAGTAAGTGAGTGCAGAACAGAAGAGGGTCAGGGACTGATGCCAGGGTAGGAACTGACACCTAAAGAAACAAATCAAGTCCTGATGAAACTGGGGGATTGGCTCAGTGTCTTCTGTAGCATTGGAGTTAGCAGTCTTAGTGATTTCTGTGGTCCTATTAGCATTGCTCCAATAGCTGTTACTGTGTGAATGACCTCATAGCGTGTACTTTGGCCATTAAAATTAAATTGATCTTTATTTCAACAAAGTAAAAGAAACTGCCACCAGGAAGGTAATTTTTTAAAAAACTGATAAATATTTCCTTATGCCTTGAAATTATATGTATTACCAAATTATTGGAATTAAAATTTTATTAGGAGGCAGTTTTATTTCCTTCTTCACCATTTAGAGAGATTGTGTAATAAAGTAAATGCTCTAAATGTTTAATAAAATTAGAAAAAATATGCCTATGCATATGGTGTCTGCTTCTAGAAAAGGCAGAACTTTTTGGTTTTTATCATCTAGCTTAAGACAGCCTCTCAAATACCTTTGAGGTATTTCAACACCCCAAGACCTTTGGAGTATTATTCTAGTTAAATGGCAGAAAAAAGAGAAGCACACACTGGGTTTTTAGTTCTAATAAGAGTGTTTCCCTATTCAAAAAGCTAGATGTTTCTAGGCTAGTCTAGTGTATTTTCTGGAAGATGGTGCTTTATTCTAGTTTTCAAAGCAAAATTAAAAAATGATGGCATGAAATTAATATTTTGGCTGTATGTTAGTAAAAGATACATGATTAGAGATAATGGATAATTCAGCTAACTAATTTAATTCTGGCACTCTGAGATTTTAGCTGCAAATTTGCTGTTTTTTTTCTTCTACCCTTCCTAAAAATTTTAGTGGGTTTGTTGAAGCAGTTGCTGGCACAACAGCTGGGTTTGACTGAGAAGAGCACTCAGGAAGACTGGCAACATTTCCCAAGACAGAGGACAGCCTCTCGGGGGGCTCAGGCAGACAGTGGAACCCAGAACTCTGAACATATTCAGGCCTATCACCCTGGTGAAGGACAGATACCCGTTAGAACTGGAACTGGTGACATTGCAACTTGTTACAGTCCACGGACTTCAACTGAATCTTCTGCTCCACGGGATTCAGTGGTACTGGCATCCCAAGATAGCCAGGCAAGTAGCATTTTAGTAATGGACCACATGATTATGACCCCAGAGATGCCTACCACAGAGCCAGAAGGGGGTCTTGATGAGAGTGGAGAGCACTTTTTTGATGCCCGTGAAGCACATAGTGATGATAATCCATCAGAAGGTGATGGAGCAGTTAAAAAGGAAGAGAAGGATGTTAATTTACGCATCTCAGGCAAGTTTCTTTCACATTTCAACTTGATTTTGATCCTTGTTAAAGTGTTCTGTGTGCTGAAATTGATGTTGTTTTGATAATCAGGCATTTTGTGTGTGTGTGTGTGTTATTTTTTCCTTCATTCAATAAATATTTACTGAGTTTACATCAGACCTCATCCTAGGTGCTGTGAGAAACAGCAGTAAATAAAATGGAAAAAAAAAAGATCCCTAATCTCATTAAAGTTAAGTACTTAGGAGGGGAAAGAGAAATAGGAAACAAACGAAAGTCAGATAGTGAGAAATTAGGGAGACTAGGTCTGGCTAAGGGCAGAAAGGAACGAGGGCAGCGGAGATCCTCTGCTGTGGTAGTGTTTCAGCAGAGACCTTATTAAAGTGAAGGAAAGCCACCTGGATACCTGGGAGTACAGTTCCTACAGAGAGCAGAGTGGGCTGAGCATCAGTAGCAAGGTTTTCGTAGTTACGGTCTGTGGGGTGAGGAAGATGGTAGGAGGTGAGACAAGAGAGGTAATGACAGGGGAAGTGGTAGCAAGATCATATAGAGACTGAGGTTTCCAGCTTTAAGCTTTCAAAATGCTTACATGAAATTACTTAGAAATGGCTATGAATGTTGACTCAGTTTACTCTAAATCTGAAGTGAGAGACCTGTCTGATGTGCTTAAACCTAAACTTAGGAATTAATGGCTTTTCCTCCTGTCTAATAGCTTTGCAAGTTGTCAGCCTCCTACCTCCTGCTCTGGTTTGAGGGCAGCACTGATCTCATCAGAGTGCTCTGTCTCTGTTGACAGGAACCTGTCTGATCCTTGATGGCTATGAACTCATGCAGGAGAGCTCCACAGACGAGGAGGTGGCCTCCTCACTCACCCTGCAGCCCGCCACAGGCATCCCCTCTGTGGACTCTCCCTACCCGCAGCAGCATTCTCCCCAAAACGCTGATTCTGAGGAGGCCGTGTCACCCTTCAGCCCAGAATTCCTGGTCCAGCAGCGCTGGGGAGCTATGGAGGATTCCTGTTTTGAGATCCAGAGTCCTCTGTCTTGTGCAGATTCGCACAGCCTGATCATGGAGTACATTCATAAGATAGAGGCTGACCTTGAACACCTAAAGGTACCTCACACTTAAACATGTTAGGAGTTGCTTCTAAAGTGCATTTCACAGAGGGGAGTGTGGAGTTACTGAAATGCCAGCGTCGGAGCCTTGTTCAGGTTTTAGATCTGTACGTTTTCTTTGAGCAATATCCATGAATGGGCGTGGACAAAATGCAGTGTCAGCATCGTTTATCTTGTGACAGAAAACATTATAGCTCTACAAACAGTGTGTTTGGGTGAATTTCTAACGTTAAGAGCCTGAAACTGCCTGGGGAAGTTGGCTGGCCTCTGTGGGATGGTAGGAACAGTAAGGGGCGAAGTGGGGTTTGTGTAGCTAAGAATGTCTGGGCAATGCTGTGCCCTCTATCTCCTATTAATTATCTGTGACTCACCAGGTTGGTGAGTTCCCCAGTTGGTGGTTCCCCAGATGCTGTAACAGACAGAAAGTGGCTTCAGTGGCTCCTGTAATCTCAAAAGCCTGAGTATGGATGGGATTTTTGTAAATTGGTAATTGAAGTTCCCTTTGAAAACTGATTTCTGTGGCAGTTTCTGAGAAGAGCACGCTCTGTTTGCTTTTGTAGACGCAGCTGCTAGAGCGCAAACATTTTCTTCATGATGCCATTTAGTTGAAAGGCTCAGGAACAGATTTCTTTTTCTTTTTAAATTTATTTATTTGAGAGAGAGAGAGAGAGAGGGAGGGAGGGAGGGAGGGAGAGAGACAGAGAGACAGAGAAAGAAAGAAACAGAGCGCTCCCATCTGCTGGTCACTCTCACATTCCCGCAGCAGCTGGGCCTGACCTGGCCAGGGCTGGGAGCTGGGAACTCGTCCAGGTCTCCCATGTGGGCGGCAGGGACCCCAGTGTTTGGGTCATCGCCTGCTGCCTCCCAGGACCTCCATTAGCAGGAAGCTGGAGTGAGGACTTGGAGCCAGGTGTCAGGCCCTGTTACTTCAGTGTGGGATGTGGGCATCTTCCTGACATTTTAACCAGTATTCCAAATGCCTGCCTCTAGGGACAGATTTAAAAGTGTTCTTATCCTTTTAGCCAAAGACTGGTCTTGTTTTCATTTTCACTTACTGTGCTAGTGTTTCCTCCCTTCGTCTGACTATATGTGGCATCATCCAGTGCCTGATGAGAAGAGATAACCAAAATTCCACGTGGGCAGGCGGGCCCTCGTCTAGTCCGTGCCACATGATATGAGACTGTTTTCTGGGTAACTCTTGGGGTGGGAGAATCACCTTCACTGATCACCCCTTGTACTTTTTACATGAAAAAGTTTCATTCATTCAAAGGAGAAGTAGGTCAAATGAATGAAATTTGCCGTCCCCTGGACAAAATTTTCAGTGTTGTTAATGTCAAAATTGGGGCGCATATATCTATAATATTAAAAGGCCTTTTCTATTTTCAATTTTTTTTTTATTTCCCCAACCCATGGGTTTTGTTTTACAGAAGGTGGAGGAAAGTTACACCATTCTTTGCCAAAGGCTGGCTGGATCAGCCCTCGCAGATAAGCACTCAGGTATGTGAAAAGTGTGTGCTCCAAAGGCTAGCCCTGTTCTGCCTAAGCAGTCCACTGAATGAGTGATTTATTGTTCTTTAAAGGGAATGCCTTCTGAGATTCTATTTCTTTTCTGTTTTTAAAAAACTGCTGTCTGTAAATATCATCGGGCAAGCAGAGCTCTTGCCTGCTGACTCTGCTCTTCTTCTCAAAGAGGAACTGCAGTTGGCAGTTCCCGTGCCACCCCTCGGCTCTCTCTCCACCCTCTCTAAAGCAGAAGGCAGAGTGTTGGGAAGCCTGGAAAATGGCGGAGGCCATGTGAGGCACGTGCGTGCTGCCTCGACCCATGGCATGGAGGGTGGGTCATCTTCAGATCTCACCCCAACCTCTCCCCTCGTTGGCAGACGGCTGTGTTTAGTGCAGCAGCTTGTACTCGTTTGTTGGCATCCTTTGCAGTGGGGCTGTTTTGATTCACAAAGCAGACATAGAGCCATGCCCATAGATTTCACAGGGACTCTGCAGTGTCAATTTATCTTTCCTTCTTAATTTGATTTCCACATATCTTATTCTTCTCAGATAAGAGTTAGAGCTGCGTGTCCTGGAGGTGACTGCAGGTTGTTGGATTTGAGCACCAGCCTTGTACCATTGTATCCTGGCTCCAAGTGTGGACACGGAGAGTGTGTGACAGAGGACCTGCCTGTGAACCACGTGGGTTTAGCCGTGTCCCAAGGTGCCCAGAGTGGGACTGGTCTTCACAGTCTGGCAGCTGCACGAAGTCTGTCAGGGAGGGGACATCCATTCTCTCACTCTCCTCTCCTCACTGTTGGAAATTCATTTTGATTCAGAACGAAAACCAAATGTATAGAGCTTTGGGTGTAGGATATGAAATTGTACTTAGACTTAAAACAAAGAGAAAATCAGATGTATTTATTTGACTTCATTCCGTATTTGAAAGCACATTTTAATTTTTATTTGCCTCATTTTGTTCTCCTTGAGTAGTGAGCGTTTTAGCCCTTTGTATTTAGTACACCCAAGGATCAGCTGCTCCTGCAGCAAAGAGGTCAGGAATGGGGTACTGAGAGTTTGGGTAAAGAGTTGAAGAAGAGGAGGTGAGAAGCGGAAGGGAGGAACATCTCGCCTTCACTGAACTGTATTCCTTGCCCTCTGCTGTCTAGTAGGTTGCCTTTCTGCAGGGCACCCCAAAGGCGTAGGCTGCCCTGTGGCTGGCTGTGCAGAGGCCTCGAGCTGTGTGCTGCCCAGGTGCTGGAGGGCAGATGGGCTTCCTCCCGCCCTGAGGCAAGCGCCTCTTCTCTGTGGCTGGGATCAACCCCCAATTAACAGGAATCCTCATGTACTAAATAGCAGGCACTTGAAAATGGGTGTGTTTTCTTCTGTTGTCTTTTCTATTGAGGGTTTGGGAGTTGGGAGGGAGAGGAAAGCAAATTTTATTTTCTTGACTATAAATTTGTTATTCTTGGTATTGTTTCATTTTTATAATTATACATTACACTTTGGCACTTGTGTAAAATTATCCCTGCCAGTTGAGCAGGAAGTAAAAACAAGCCAATGGAAATGCTTCAGGTGGTGGCAGGGGTGGGGATTGCTAAGGAAGGGTGGGGTGGGAGTGGGTGAAGTTTGGGAAGGTTATCTAACTGAATCACTACTGAGTTGAACCATGGCTATCCTTAGCTGCGGGTACTGCTGAATATAAGGCCAGTAAAACTTTAGTACCTGGAGGTTTGACTCTAATTTTTGCACTGATGGTGCCAAAGGGCTCTCTGAGTCGAGAGGAGAGCCTAGGATGGAGTGGAGAGATGCGGTGGAGCAGGCAGCCCTGCCCCCACCACCTCCTGAGCACTTCCTCTGACTTCATGGCTGCAGCTCCCCACACTGGGCTGTGACTGACCTACAAACTGCAGACCAGAACATACACTGGACGCTGCAGGCAAGGTGTTGGCAACTGCCTGCTCGAGAATGAATGGTAGTATCGGCAGCACCCAACAGAGGATAAATGTCTCCGAATTGTAACTTGAGAACGCCTTCAGTTATATTGGCTTTCTGTGGCTTTCTTCACACATTAGGCATATAAGTTTTTAAAGCATTTTGCCAACTAAAAAATGAAACCATTTGTCAAATCTATGAATTCTGTTGATAAATGAGGAGTTCACCCATTGTTCACATCTTTCAGTAGTGCCCTCTGTAGTAGTAGGATGTGATTTGATTCTTCCCTGCAGTCCAAAAAGAGGGAAAAAGTTGTTTCTTGCCATTCACAGTAAGGAATCCCGACTGCTTCGTAAACACCACTACAACTTAACAGACTCATCTGTCTACATCAGATTCCTATTTCTGTCCTTTCCAAACCAATGAGTTTTTAGGTAGATTAACATGGATCTTTGGACCTCATCTATAAATTGGAATTACATTTCAAGTCATAGGCCAAGTATAGTTTAACTCAGAATGGGAATTAAAATTTCAGGTGCAGAGACTAATATATACGTGAAACTGGGAGGTTGGAACCTTTATATCTCTTAGGAAAAGCAGGTAGAAGCCAAATGCTTACACTGTGCTGTTGGAAAAAATGTAGTCATTCCTACCTACCAGAGCTACTTGTAGCCACTTAACACTAACCATCAGGAGACAGGTAAATAAAAAGGAACTTTCACCTTAACTTCAGACACTACAGGGTAATTATGTAATTCTCTAGCACTCAATTAAGAAGCTTGTAGGTTAGCAGAGTTTTGGGTTCTTGTCTAGGTTAGCCAGTATCTTGTCCTAAGTAACAATTTGCTTTTCTTTTCTTGCAGTTTAACCTCTCCTTAAAGCCACAACAGGACTAACTGGAAAAATATTTTGACCAAGCTCTAATACTTCCAAATAAGTTCATAACTAGATTTTCAAATGAAGCCCCAAGATGAAATCTAATTTTGAAACTCCCACAATTTTCAGAGTTGTTTTGTTTTACCAGCCTACCTTCCCTTCCCTTCCCTCTCGTGACTTTGCTGCACATGCCTTCCTTCTCATTTTGGTCATCACAGTCACATCCATTTGACTTTCATATTGTGTCTCCTCCCAGGAGGCTGTAATTGGGCTTTCATCCTGTCTTTGAGACTGGTTACCATCAAAGTAGATTTCTCAAAGTTCCATGACTGAAGTCAGAGCCTGACTTCTGTGCTGAGGAGTTGTAAGGGTGAAGGACAGAGCGGCCTTCTTAGAGCGAGAAATTTGTTTCTTGGCCATTGAATGACCTGCTGTGGTACTGTGTTCCTGCCCATGGGCTTAGTGGCTCCTCTGCTGTTAAGTGGCAGATTACATTTGGAGTATCTCCTTCTTTTCAGAGAACAGAGTTAATCAAGGCAAATCAGCAAGCTCACAAAATGCTATAATTTAAAATCATGATCATTACTCTAGAAGACATATATTTTGCGTGCTTTAAAATCAGCTAACTTGGACTGCTTGAATTATGTTGGCTTTTAGAACCTAAATTGGAATTATTACATTACATTGTATGGGAGGTATACTCATCCTCAGCCTTTTGGCTTTCTTTTCCACAACAGCTTCTAATGACTGTTTGAAAGGACAAATCTCTTAAAAACTTTTTTGACTCGTCCCCTGGTGGGTGAAGGAGGAGCTGTTGGGATAGTAGAAAAGAAGTCTTTTTTTTTTTTTTCTTATTTTTAGCAGCTAAAGAAAATAATTATGTTTCCTGTGAGTTGTCTTTTCCTTGCATCTTTTCCCCACCTTTTTGATGTTCGCACATTTTGTGTTACATGGGGCTTCTGTATTTCAAACTCCAGAGTTGACGTGTGATGTTATTTTGAGCTATTAGAGCTTTGGTCAATATTTTCTTCCCTGTATGTCACAGAGGGCACCATTGAAAACTGTGCATAGGACTTCAAAATACAAAATTAGCAGGAATTTGCTGTCAGCGTCCTGCTGGCTGGATATTTTTCCCTTTAGTATGATAGCTTTTGTTTTGTGAGTCATGTATTTTCTGACATTTCTACTCCCTTTCAAAGAGATCTGAAAAACTATCCTTTCCTTTCCTCAAGAATTAAGAGTTCCTTTTGCGTCACATCATTCCTTATGCCTTCCCCACTGGTACTGAGGGTTTTGATAATAAATTTGTAGGAAAAAAATGTACCTCCTAGAAGGAAGCCCTCCCCGCCATTTCCAGGTGCCAACTGCTAAGCAGATGTACTGCAAAAATGGTTTCTGTAATGTGCACACTGTTGGTTATTTTTAATAAGTCTCTTCCTACTAGAACATTTTATTTTCCTTGTTCACCATACAATCATGTACTCTTTAACAGAAATTGCTTTTAAAAGAAAATCTGGAACTATCTTTAAAAAAACTTTATTAATAATCATGTATTTTTACTGATCACATTTTGAAATGCCTAAAAGACTTTATTGTTCTAATTATCCAGATGTACCTTTGTAAAAATAGCTCTTTTATGAATTAGCTGATAAGGCTGTATGTTTCTGGAACAAAATATTGGTCATCTAAAAACTTTTCTGTTTTCTGGGGTCTGGGAAAATAGAAAATAAGAGTTCAAATATTAAATAAGCTTAAAGGAACCAAGTATGTGACTTTTTATTTGTATGATACTCTTGTTGGTTTTTCTTATACAAGTTACTGTAGAAAATTTGAGATGTTGAGCTTTTTTTTAAGTGTATTTATTTGAATTCAGTTTAAAGGCAGAATGACAGAGATAGAGATCTTCCACCTACTGCTTCACTCCTCACATGCCTGCAACAGCCAGGGCTGGACCACGCTGGAGCCAGGAGCCAGGAACTTAGCCATAGGCACCATCTACTTTGCAGGAAGCTGGATTAGAAACAGAGGTGGGTCTCAGTTCCAGGTATTCTGATACAGAATGCCCTGCACCACAGTGCCTGCCCTGTATTGGAGCACTTTTACTAGTAAGATTAGCCAGTTGATCTCTGGATAAACTGCCATTACAATTCTAGCATCTGGGACAGGTTTGTTATTTTAGTAGCTTTATTGAGGTATAATTCCCATATCGTACAATTCATCCATATAGAGTGTACAGCCAAGGTGGTTTTGTGGCATAGTGGTTAAGCCACTTCTTGGGACACCCACATTGCATATCAGTGCTAGTTAGAGTCCTGGCTGCTCTGCTTCCTTCCTGTTTCCTGTTGGTGCATCCTGGAAGGCAGTGGTTGATGGCTCAAGTGCTTGGCCACCTGCCACCCGTAGGGGAGACCTAGATGGAGTTCCTGGCTCCTGGCTTTAGCCTGGCCCAGCCCTGGCTGTTGCAGGAGTTTGGGAAATGAATCAGCAGATGTGATGTCTGTGCATTCTCCCTCTCCTTCTGTTGCTCTGCCTTTCAAATCTTTTTTAAAAGTATACAATATATTAATAATTTTTAAAAGTGATAAAATGTATAAAACATAAAGTTTGCCATTTTGACCACTTTTTTTTTCTTCTTTCTTTCTTTCTTTCTTTCTTTTTTTTTGCCAAGTGCAGATAGACAGATAGTTATAGACAGAGAGACAGAGAGAGAGGTCTTCCTTTCCATTGGTTCACACCCCTAATGGCCGCTACGGCCGGCACTGCGCCAATACGAAGCCAGGAGCCGGGTGCTTCCTCCTGGTCTCCCATGCAGATGCAGGGACCCAAGCACTTGGGCCATCCTCCACTGCCCTCCCGGGCCACAGCAGAGAGCTGGACTGGAGGAGGAGCAACTGGGACTGGAGCCCAGCACCCCAACCGGGACTAGAGCCCGGGGTACCAGCGCCACAGGCAGAGGATTAGCCAAGTGAGCCACAGTGCCGGCCATTGACCACTTTTAAGTATACAATTCAGTGAGATTAATGGGCTAGGTTTTATGGCTCACTTAACGATAACTTTGGTTTAATGCTACCCTAAATGAAAAATATGATGCTTTCATTATCATTCCTGTCCCCAGTGCCAGGCTTCCTAATGTATCAGCGTTTCTGTGCTTTAATGGATGTCATTTCAACTCGGAAATTTCACTGACTTTAGTATTTTCTGTAGTTTGGTTCTGAAAAGTGTGTAATTTGACTTATTCTTGGATTGATATTTTAATTTTCAATTGGGCACATTTGGCTGACAAAACTAATAAACACAACAAAAAGTGCTTAGTATTTTGTAGGAACTTCTAATGAAACCTGTTAAAAGTTAAAACTATTCACATGTGCTTTGCAGAAATCAACCTGTTTGTACTCTTTGATGACAAATACATGCCAAGGCACTTCACAAAGTTCATGGAAAATGGAATTAAAAGATAAGTTTATTTTGGTGCAGTTTTTTTTCTGAAATCCACACTTTTTTTCATAATATACATTTCCCATGAAGTTTTTGAAGATCCTCAAATGTTTGCTGGAGCAGATAGGAACCCATTTTGTTCCCACAGCCATCGTCTAACAAGAATGTGAGTAGCTATTTCTACTTTTTACTGTCCTCCTTCTGACCTAATGACTGGATCACCAAATGTTTAATACCAACTTCAAGATAGGATATATTCCAATTAAAAGCTGCCTTTAATTGAATTTGATGTCTTCACAATGCATGCCATAAAACATTACACATAATTAGCTAGTAGTAGGCGTTTTCCATCTTTGCTGTAGTGTCAGGAATTAGTCTTACTATTAATTGAAAACACTTCCTGGATTTTAGCTGTCAGGGAGAGTGTTTGTTACCTGCTCTAACTAGTGAGACATCAATGTTGGTGAGCATCACTGGAGTCTAAGGTAAGTAGACCTGTTTCTAGCCTCTCTACCCCCACTGGCTAAGGTGCTTTTGGACACTAATTTAAAGCTTTGTTTATGCGCGTTTCATTTTAGGGGATCTCTTATCCCGTGTGACCATAAGGTGGAGGCTGCCTGAGTGCGTCCTGATCGAGAATGCTGTGTTCAGTACAACATGGTGACTTCTTAAAGGGTTTTAGAGAAGTGTCTGTATAGAGTTGTTTTCTACTGTCAGTTTAAATACTAAAGGCAGGTGGCATGAGAGCAGTGCAGCAGTTTACAGTCTTCTTGATCTCAAAAATTATACCTTTAAAAATTATTGAGTACTTTATGGAGGAGCTTACATTCATGTGGATTATATCTATTGATACTTACTGTATTAGAAATTAAAGTGAAGGGCTAGCATTGTGGTGTAGCACTTAAAGCATCCCATCCACTCCACTTCCCATCCAGCTCCCTGCTGTAGCCTGGGAAAGCAGTGGAAGATAGTTCAAGAGTTTGGGCCCCTGCCACCCACGTGGGAGACCTGGATGAAGCTCCTGGCTTTGGCCTGGCCCAGTCCTGGCCGTTGCGGCCATCTGGAGATAGTAGATCTCTGTGTCTCTACCTCTCTAACTCTTTTAAATAAATAAATCTTAAAAAAGAAAAAGTCCACAGGCAATAGGATGGAGAGGACCAAAAGGTTGGTAGTTAAATAAAATGAGAAAATGTGTGAGAAATTAGGTAATAAAACATAAATTCACTTAAAAATAATAGTTCTCATATATTAATGAAAGTAACTTTTTTATGAAAAATTACCATTTTCCAAAAAAATACTGGCAGAGAGGAGTTTTCATTTAGTTTTTGAAATCTCTAATGTCATATAAACAGAAGGCAGCTGCATTATGCATTCTTTTTTTAAGAAAAGGAAAGATTTATTATTGGAAAGGCAGAGTGATACAGAGAGAGAAAGAGACGTCTTCCACCTCCTGCATCACTGGCCAAATGGCTGCAACAGCTGAGGCTGGTCCAGGCTGAAGCCAGTGGCCTGGTACTCCTTCTGTGTCTCCCACGTGTGGATAGGCCCGAAGCACGTGGGCCGTCTTCCGCTGCTTTCCTGGGCACATTAGGGAGCTGGATAGGAAATGGAGCAGCTGTGGCTCTGATACGGGATGTGGTAGCGCAGGCAGCAGCGTACTCACTCTGCCACAATGCTGTGGCCTCTCTTGTGTGTTTCTGCATGCGAGCTGTTACATGTTAACATGTAAAGTCCAACTTGACGCAAACACACGTTTTACAAAGGGAGACGTGGTCTCATAGCCTTTTCAGATAGTTGTGCATATGATGCTACACCGGAACTTGGCAAGTGGTCATTTCTTGAAAGAGCTGCAGTGTGGATCTGAACCCCTCTCAGTGAAGATTGCACACTGTAGTACACTAACAGTCCATTGGTCCACTATACACTTCAGATGTGTGAAGAATGATATCTTCTGCCCATGCATGATTATGCAGTATCCTGTATTGATCATTTGAGAAATAGTGTTTTATTATGTGTGCAGGTCTTCTAAATGTTGACCCATTTCTTTACGTATTTCTAAAAAACCACATCAGTATCACAACTGATCTCATCAGAAAGTCTTATGCTAGTAGGTGCCAGCTTCCCCAGCTCCTCATTTGTCTTTGAAAGCTTGAATGTTATCATTGGTTACAAACACAGTGGTTTTCCGTGAAATGACAAACTTGCTTTTTTCATTTTGAGAAACTTACCTGTTGAATACTGAAGCCTGAGTATCCATTGCTCACCAGTTCTTTCACATCAAAATGGTCTGCTTAAAAAAAAAAAAAAAAAAAAAAAGCTGAGCGCTCGCCTCAGTTACACAGGGCTTTTCCTTCAGCCTTGGTGTGCAGCAGGGGCTGTGTGCGTGCCTCTCATACCACACACGGAATATTGAAGAGTGTGTGCTCGAGGGTTGCGATTGCATGAGACCATTCATTTGACTGTGTCCCCAAGGGCTTTCTTAGGGGAAACTGGCAGTGTTTCCATGGCACGTGAGCAGCAGTGAGGCCGCAGGGCCACAGCTGCCAGCAGCTTCCCCCTCGATTGCTCTTGCGTCGTCAGTGTGAGTGTCAACATGCAAAAGGCAAATGGAGTCTTAGAGATTTTATGAAAATAACGTTGACTCCGTAGACCCCCCCAGGAGAGTCTTGGTCACCCCCAGAGGTTTGTAGACCACGCTTTGAGAACTGCTGGTGTTGTGGAAAGAGCCATCCAAACTTGGATGCCCTGGATTCAGTGCCAACTCTTGTCCTTACGTGAGCAGATTACCCTCTCAGTCTACATTTTCTCATTTGTAAATGGGGGTAAACAATAATTAACATTACAGTTGTGAGGACTGAACAAGAAGTTACCTGGCAGGTGATTGGGGTCGTCCCAAAACTTTTAGCAATATCTTAAGATATTTGCAGTATCTAGGATCTTAAGTACTTAAGGAGAGGAGGATGATCAGTTAATTTAGAATATGTGTATATCCCTTTTGTTGTGATAAAGCATGGTTCTGTGTGTGAAAACCATAGACTTAGGGTGTGTGTGTGTTCATTTGTAAAACATTGTTCACCTCTAAAATAATATACTTATTTAGCATAATTGTCCCTTTATGTGTAAAGAAAGGAAAAAGTACTGTTTCCATTGGAGTTGCTAAGAATCTTGGCTTTAGAGAAACCTCTGTCTGTGTGTTGGACGTGTGCTGCTCTGGTGCTGCTTTATCAGGCGGTGGAGTGTGGTGGTCAGGCAGGTGTTCCAGAAAGTCCAGTAATCGCGTAGAACTGTCATGGTTTTCTTCTTCCTGCAAGTCCCCTTCCACATGCAATGTGCTAATATTAACTTGGATTTATCTTCCAGTTAAAGCAAATCGTCGCAGTTTGAGGACATTTTTCTAATATAAGTTGCTTTTTTATTATTTTTTTTAGAAATTATTTACTTGAGAGACAGAGCTCTCATCTGCAGGTTTGCCCTCCAAGTGCTCACAATGGCCTGGGGGCCAAAGCTAGTAGGCAGGAACCCAGTCCAGGTCTCTCACTTGGGCGGCTGAGAGCCAATTATTTGAGTTCTCACTACGGCCTCCCAGGGTCTGAATTGGTAGGAAGCTGGAATTTGGAGCTGCCCGAGCCCGGAGTCAAGCCCAGACACTCTGATACGAGACAGACAACCTGACTGACATCTTAACCACACTTAATTCTTAATGTGAATGAGAATTTTATTGTGATTATTTAATGAAAGTTTATTATTTTTTAAAAGATTTGTTTATTTGAAAGGCAGAGTTAAAACAGAGGATGGGAAAGAGAGCTCACCTGTCTGAGTGGTTCCATCCACTGGTTCACTCCATAAATGGCCACAATGGCCAGGGCTGGGCCAGGCAAAGCCAGGAGTCCGGAACTCCACCCTGAACTCCCAAGTGGGTGCAGGGGCCCAAACACTTGGACCGTCCTCCGTGCTTTCCCAGGTGCATCAGGGAGCTGGGTCAGAAGTGGAGCAGGCAGCTCTCGGACCATCATTCTTACAGGGATGCTGACATTGTGGGCAGCGATTTAACCCTCTGCTCCACAGTGCCGGTGCCTGGTTTTATGTCCCCTAAAAAAATGCATCGATTGCCATGTCTTCTGCACTAAAGAGCATGAATGATTTTGTTATTCAAATCATAGTAATACTGTCAAGCTTTTTTTTAAATAATGAAGAGCTCGGGGCCAGTGCTGTGGCGTAGCGGGTTAACGCCATGGCCTTATGTCTAGTACATGGCAGGATTTCTGAGATTCCTCTCTCTTTCTCTCCTCCAGAAGGAGAGGCCCTTACATGCTTGGGAAGCAAGACCAGTAGAGTTCTGTCCAGTCTGCACTGTCTCACCAGTTAGTTAGCTGGTTGTAGGACCAGGAGACTTGCTGAGCGTTGGTGGAGGAGAGACTGTGGGGTGCTAGGGGTATTCCAGCTCAGATCCTGAGTGATGGTCTGTTTGGAAAGGTTTATAAAGTGTGGACACATCGTGAAAGTTGAGTCCTGCAATATGAGCTATTGGGGTTGATTATTCAGCAAGCAAATGCACCATGAGAAAAACTACAGTGCAGCAAGCATAAGCCGAGAGAACCGGGAAGCTTTTGTGCAATCTGAGCGCAGGTGAAAGGAGATGGGTGGGGCACGCCAGTCCTACACGGGGCCACCTGTTAAACAAAGAGCCTCCGATGTTCTCAGCCATCGTTTTTCTTTTCCTTTGAGAAGTTGGTTTATTTAGGATGAGTTCCAACCTGGTTGGGAAATTCAGTTGCAGTACATTTGTAGTGCCTAGTGCTGGCTTCCTGTGGGGGAATTTGGACACTCATGAGGGGTGTGAGGAAAGTTCTGGATCTTGAAATGTGAGTTATGATTGAGTTCTCAGCATTTTTCTTCCTCTTAAGAATATTCTGAGCTTAATTGCAATTAAGGCTGGGCATAACGAGACAGATTAAGCGGGAATTCTTCCGTTGACAGCTAGATCAGCTTGGCGATCACTGACGAGCTGATTGGTTCATTGATTAGCTTACTCCCGGCTTGGTTTCAGTGCAGGGGAGCAGGGTGTTTGAAGATGATCTGAGATGGAGAAAATGAAACAGAGACCTTCTGGGAAAGGAGGCCACACACCAGGATCTCTTACAAGATTTTTTTTCCCTTTCAAAAATGTCTCTCTGATTTTCTCCTTTTCTGTTCCCACTGTAGCCTGATCGTTTTGCTGCACATCTTCCCTGCTGAAACCCCTGCATAAATTGCCTCCTACTGTTGTGCAATCTGTCACGCACATGGCTGCCCATCCAGCTTCTCCCAGAACACTGCTTTTCATCACGCACTCGCCTGCCCAAGAACCTCCGCCGGCTCCATGGTTACTGCTCTGTTGAGACTTCACTCTGCTTAGTTTCTGAAGAGCCCACAGTTCCTGTGGCCAACCTGATTGCTCTGTACTTGTCATCAGGAAGCCGCTTCTCCAGGAAGGCTCAGCCTCTTTCCTGTCTTCCCCCATCTGGCGTCCCTGGTCCTGCCTCCGTCTTTGCTGTTCCCTGCATCTGGAACACACGATTTCTTCGTCTCTGTGCAGGTCCCACTCATCTTGCCAAGCTTGTGCTTTTCGCTTGTTGGAAGCACAAGCTACCGGTCTCGCTGCCCGATTCTTTGGCAGTCGTGTTATTCCTCATAGCCCACCTGACCCCCACGTTTCCACTTAGAGAATTATTGAGCTCCCGCTGTGTTTGGGGTGGAGCGCCATCTATTGCAGAGGATTCAAAGACGGGTGTTACAAGTCCTCCTCTGCAACTCACTAAGTACGCGCCATGTGTCAGGTGCTGTGTACTTTGCTTGCATCACCTCTCATCGTCCCAGGAACCCCTAGAGGGACGTGGGCTTTCTCCTTTTTTATAGAGGAGGACAGAAGCTAGTGGTGGTGAAGTTCTAGTGGCACAGCCAGGACTCAGGACAAGCTCTGTCTTCTCTGTCTTCCACTGAAACTGTGTATATTGTTATCCAGCTGTGCAAATAGATTCTGCCCTTAAAAGTGTTTGCAGCCAAATAGTGAACACAAACACATAAAAATCACTGTTCTGCCTTTCTCTTTCACTGAGTCACAGAGATCCACACTGGACTTAGGGGTAGAAATCCTAAAAATTCTGTATTTTATTCAAGGTGCTTGATCTTGAAAATGATTTGAATGTAGCTGAACCTGGAAAGGACTAAACCAAGCAGCTGAATTATGCTGAGTAGTAGAGAGTAAAAAAGGGAGAGTTAGTAGGTTAGGGAGACTAGTGGGAGACTATTGCAATATCCAAATAAGAAGGTTAAATTTGATAGAGTAACTGAATGGGAAAAAATGGTGTAGCGAAGCAGAATTCACTGATGCTGGCAGGTCAGTTAATATGCAGCATACAGCAGAGGAAGGAGTTAAGTAAATAGTTGTATTACAAACCTGAGAGATTGGTGTTACCATTAACAGAATTAGAGAAGCATGGAGGAGCGAGCAGCTTTGAGGGGGCATTTAGATAGCATTATTATACCCACCTTGGAATAGCCAGCAACAAGTTGCAAATGAGTTGTAGAGCTGAATCGAGTGGAGTGTCTGTTGACCCAGTTGGATTAAGGACAGGAACCTTGATTTTGTAGAATTTAGAGCTGAAATTACTTGAGAGGATTATCAGTTAGTGAAAGGGTAGACAAATTAAGGTGTATGTGTACAGTAGAGTATTGGCCGTAAACAAGGCATGAAATCTGAAACCTGCTACGTGATGAACCTGCAAAACTAAGGGCAGGAGTCAGTGACACGAGGCCACGTATCACTTGATTGCTTTGTATGAAATGTCCACATAGTGACAGGAAGTAGGTGAGTGGTTGCCAGAGGCTGAGGAGAGGGGGAAGGTTAGAGTGAGGGGTGATGGTCGCACAACCTTGCAGACACATCAAAAATCATTGATTGTACATTTTAAGATGATGAGTTTTATGGTATATGAATGAAACCTTTTCTAAAATTAGAAAAGTACCTCAGCAATCACTCATTTTGTCCCCAACTCAAGTCACTCAGCGCCTTCCTGCACACTCTGGTTGCATCCCCTGCCACGAGGCGCTTACCCTGCCTAACTCTAACAGCCCGTTCCCCTGTTCCACGTCTTGGGAGCTCTCATTGCTCTGTGTGGCACAGCGGGTAAAGAGTGTGGTGGTTGCACATCGGACAGTCCTGGCTTTGCACTTTCTAACCTGTGCAGCATGGGGGGAGTTAGTCCACCAGGCCCCAGCTTCGTCATTTGCAGAATGGAGGCAGTAACTGGACCTACCTCGTGGTTGTTGAAAGTAGAATTGTGTATGGAGTGTATACAGTGCCGGCAGGTAAACACTGGGCAGACGGTAGCAGTTTGTTTTTGTGTTATTTCTTGGTGGCTCTCCCAATGTGAGATCCTTAGTGAGAGCTCAGTTACTACAGTTTGTTCTTCGCACTGTTAGGATGAACTGTGAACATGTGTGGTTACTTTCTGTTTGCTGATAATCCTGATGGGGTCTACTGGTGCATTTCCGGTAGGTCAGCTTGGCTTCTCCAGGAGTCACATGTGTGCCTGCCACCCCCACCCCCGCCCCAGCAGCTGCAAACAGTGGGCAGGGCTCCAGGGAGTTTCCTGCTCAGTTTGTGCTTTTCCCCTCCCTGAAGATCCAGGGAGATTGAAGGAATCGAGAGTGGTCTCACTGAGCCTCAGACCGCTGATCTGAACCTAGTATCCCCATGCTCCTTGGCAGCCAAACCATAGAGAAGCAGTTTGTAGAGTGTGTTTGGGTAATGAGGAGTTGTTCCCTTCTAGATTCTTGCAACCTCAGACTTCTATTCTGGTTTTGGCCAAGATTAAACAGATACTATGAAATGTTGTAGTGCCCAAAGCTTAGACAGGAGACAATTTATTTTGCTTCAATAATCTAGAAGATTCGGCAACCTTTTACAAGCTGTTTGCTGTATTTTATGTCTAGTGCAATCCTGGTGTTAGCGGAAGATGTCTGGGTAATCTCTTATATTGCTTCGTAAACCACTGTAATAACCAACAGTGGCAGCCTTCAGTAGCATCCCCTCCCACGCTCACCCCTCTGCTTCCCACTCCCTACCCTCACCTCATTCTCCACCGTCTGTCTCCCCCACCCCCTGCTGGCAGCTGGAACCACAGACCGCAACAGCTACTTTGAGGGGACCAGAAAACAGGTTGCCTCTCCCTCCTGCTGCTTTAACTGGCTGCTTTGTTTCCAGATGTGTGGAGTGAGCCATATTGGCCCTAATCAATGTCTTAACCTTCTTGTTATTTATTCAGCTCTGCTGAATATATTGTATTAAACTCAGCTGCATGGATGGGAGGGTGCATCTGAATTTCTCTGGAGACATCATAACATTTCCTATTATCTGAGGTTATTGCTTTGCTAGGATATTAGTAAGCAGCTTTGCTACTGGAAGCTACATTGCTTCCCTCCTCCTTTGGTCCCCAAACAGTTCTGAATTAACATGGAAACCAAGTTTAATTTCTTGACTCATCTTCTCTGGTTTGCAATCTCTTTCTCCTTTTCATTCCATTGCCAATAATTTGGTGCACCCATCTGTCCATTTCTTCTGACCCTGCCACTGATGATGTGATTAGCCGCTCCCCCATTCTGTTGCTTTTCATTTTCTTTTAAATAATTTCTGATCACATGTGCTGTGTCGTCTTTATTTAGATCCAAGGTACAATTAGGGGAGAGCTGAACAAAAGGGCCCTCTTTCTTCCTCCCCTGTGAAGCCGGGTGCATCCCACTCCTGCAGGGTCTGTGGTAGTAGCTGTCTTCCTAGGCAAACCCAGATGTGCATTTGTTTATTTTGTGCTTCATGAGATTCTCCAGATAGTGTTACTTTGAACCACTGCTTTATTTTTATTATCTCACGTTTATTAAATGTCAACCATGCCCTCTATTAAACACAGACAACAGCACGGTTCTAGCTGGACTGAGTCTGGAATGCTTACTTTCGGCCCGACTGACGTAGAAAATCCGTATAGTGCACAGTGTATGTCATCTTGGGGAGATGTTTTCCAAGTATTTTTTAGTACATTAATGAACGCTGGACCCAGCCTCTGGGTGAGACGTATCTGAAACCAGACACATGTAAAACAAGCACAGAATAAGAAGGAAAAATAAAATACACTTGAACTTACTTTAAAATGGATTATTTCTAACCTTAAATTGTACTCTTATTTCAAGTGCTAGGTTGAGTTTTCCGGCTACTCGGGTCTCACCCATGCTTTCTCTTCTACAAGAAATGTTTTGATCTTTTCATTTGGCTCAAGGCAAAGCTGGTGACTTGGCTCAGTGACAAGACCAGAGCCTTACAGAGCAAGGGCTTGGGCTGTGGCTCCTGCGGCTCAGCTGGCTTCAGGGAAATATTTCACACCTAGAGTTCTGTGCACATTGCAGCAGAACAGGGGCTTGTAAACTGTAGCAGGAGAGCAATATTCTGACTTAAAATCAGAAAACACAACGTTAAGGCTCATAATTCTGCTCAATAGGTTACTCTCCTATCTCAGAAACAACAATAACACAACTCAGAGGGTTGAAATGAGGAGCCGACATGGTGGCTACAGAAAGCACTTTGTAAACTATGAAGTGCTGTGCGTTAGTTGTCAGGCACAAGTCGTGTATCCAAGTGTGTTTATTCACACATTAAGATTTTATTTAATGAGTAAGTAGTAGGAGCAGCAGTATTGTACTGAGGACTGAAACTGATGGGGTCGACCGACAGGGAAGGGGCAGGGCAGTGCTGTGTCCTCCCTGCAGCAAGAGCCACACCCACCCACCTGTGCATCCCCAGCACCACGGACAGCACCAGGCCCCCAGGAGCCACTGAGTAATTGCTCACTAAGTTCAACTAAACTTGAAAAGCTCAGCCCCAGGAGTGACCTCCATTGCTCAATGAACTTTCCCTCCTCTGTAAAACAGATGCCTCTGTCAGGACTGGAAAATGAAGACCCTGTGTTTGGGGGTTGGGAGAGAGAAGAGAGAGTTTCTATTCAGTTACTAACCGTTAGTGCATAGTTGTTTTTGCCTGGACACACCTCTTGTGCTTTTAGTTCTCAATTTCATTTTTCTAGCCCTCTCTCCCCACCATTTTTAAAATAACAGAAGGCCTAATTAATTAGCATTTGAGAGTTGGCCGCTCCATCAGGGTGGGGGAAGAAACATGGCTTGGAGCCCATTTGTATTCAGAAGAACAAGGTGTGACTGGATGCACTGAGCAAACCCTCCTTCCTGAAGCAGGAGGTGCAGTGTGACCGTCAGGCAGGAGAGCGAGATACTGAGACACTTCTCATGTTTGATTCATCTTCTATCCCTGGAGGTGTGTGCACGTGTGTGTGTCACAAGAAGTCATTTTGAAAGCAAGTGTGGTGGTCATCTATTCAGATGGGCCTTATTCTGGAACTGTCTTCCTTTCATGTCAATAGATTCTCTGTTTTAAGCAAAGCCATGGATGCTACTAGTACAGTAACCCTGGAGAATGTCAATAATATCACTTTTGTCAATAGAGCACTCAAGTAAGTAAGTAGTGCGTGTCCTAGTATTAAGTATCTTCACTTCATTTAAAGAAAAGTATCCATGCATCTACAGAAAAAGGCCCAAATACATCAGGCAAGTTTTTACTTTCAACAGATAGTGTGACATTTCTCCAAAGATTCAGATATACTTTTAGCCTGGGGCCAAGGAGACAGACTGAGAGTCTAAGAATTTAGAGACGGAAGGTAGCTCATTCAGCCTCCTAATGTACTGCTGGAGCACCCTCTGCGGCAGTCCTGGCAGATGGCCATCCATCTGCTTGTATCCTTCCTGTGCTGGGGAGCTCATTATCTCTGAGGCAACTCATAAATCCTTCCTTATTTGAGCTAAAATTGGCCTCTGTGACTTCTGTCCATTGGTCTTGGTTGTACAGCAACATGGAAAGATCTTAAATATTTGAAGACAGCCACCACATCTTCCTTTAGTCTTTTCCAAATTAAGATAATTGAATTCTTTTACAAATGAGATATTTGCCTGGAATCTAGAAGAGCGAGAATGGAAATGACTGCGTGTTAAACCGTAGTCCCTGGCATTAAATTTTTGCCATAACTGCGCTGGTGATGGATCTCTCCTAGTATTTCAAACTTGGGCATAGCCCACGACCCAGTATTGTGCTTGAATGTCACCTACCCCTCATTTAGCTAGGATGAGTACAGAATCTGCACTGGCTGAGCGAAGTCCTGCTGTTGTGTTCCTTTTGTTATTCCGAACGCCTTGAAGAGACCTCAAGCTCCTAATATCGCTGTGAGGTCAAATTTAAAACTCTAGTAGGGCAAATTAAATGCACCATACTAAAAGCTTTTTGAAAGTAGAAACCATGCCCAGTTTTTCTTTCTGTCCCCTTTGGTGCCTAACACTGTACCTGGCAAATGAGAGATGCTTGAATCACTGGTCTACTGAGTTGTAAAGGAGAAACGGCCAGCATTATGCTGAAATGAGTATGTGTGCATGTGTGACTACATGGTCTACATACATGCACAGACTCACATGCAAACAGATAGATACACAGAGATTTGCACACATTTGCCCTCCAGTATTCTCTAATATCCTGTGCCATACCATAATGATTCACAGGAAGACTTAGTGCCCCTGTTCAGACAACACTATATTCAGGATAAATTTCAAATCCCAACCACCTGAGGTAATCTGAAAACTGCCACCTTATTTTTGATATCTGAGGGTTGCTGGCACCGAGAAGACAGATCCTTCTCTCTGTTCTTGCCATTGCTAAAAGGATTATGCTCTGCTCCCAGGTGCAGAATGCCAGCCTGTTCCCCATCCTCCTACCTCTTCCCCCTGTTCAACCGGACTGTTTGCTCAGCCACTGATGCTCCTGGGGAAGAAGGAAGATGGGAAAAGGATGGGAAAGGGAGTGCGTAGCCTGTCACCCTGTCTGACCTGAACACGCTGCACCCCTTCGCCCACTGGTCTCTGACGAGCCTCCAGCGAGATTCCCTCCTGGAGACGGGAGCTCCAGGTTTGAGCCCAGCTCTGCTGCTTCCTTCCCGAGCGGTTTATATCTAGGCCACTGTGTACTGGAGCCGACCTAGACTAGCTGTGAGGATCACACGAAGAACAACAAGTACAACCCTGTTCTCAGGAGCGCTCCCAAGCCTCTGCTGGTGCCACTGAATGCAAGGCCCCTCTCGGTGCACTGCTAGAGCTCCAGCCCCAGCACAGGTCTGAAGAAGACTCAGACTGAGAGTTCTGGGTGCACACCTAGCTGGGGTTTCCAAAGGCCTTCAGCTGCCCCTCTCTCTCGCTCTTGCTCACTTTCTCTCTCAGAGACAGAGCTCCCATGTGCTGGTTCACCCCCAAATGCTCACAATAGTCCACAGTGGGATGACCTCAAACCACGAGGCAGAAACTCAATCCAGGTCTCCCCATGGGTGGCAGGAGCCAATTACTTGCGCCATCACTGCTGCCTCCCAGGGTGTGCATTAGCAGAAAGCTGGGGTCAGGAGGCAGAGGTGGGTGTCCACGTCAGGCCCCACAGGATGGGACATCAGCATCTTAACTGGGGCTTAACTGTCAGGCCAAATGACCGCTCCCGACAGCAGCTCAAATTACCATAAGCCATATGCCCCTGCCCGCACCCCCAGCCAGGCTATGACCATGTCACATACAGTGAATTCTGTATGTAAGCACCACATAGAAAATGCCTGATGTCAGAATGGACCCAAGCTGTTGGAAGGAAAGTGTGTTATCTACAGATTCTGTTATTTGACTGTGAATGTCAGGAGGACAGGCCCTGATTTGTCTTGCTTTCTGTTTCGCCTGGTGCCTGGCACAAGGATTTCTCAAAGAGCTAATTGCCATGGCAGCTCAGCTCCTGCAGAGAGGTGAGTGGCAACTGAGAGGCATGGTGAGAAGGAATGAGGGTCCCACATGAGGGATGAGAGCAGGGTTGCCGCATGACAGGCAGGATGTGTTTGGATCAAGGATAATCCGGAATTTAAAATTTCAGTGTGAACACTATTCTTTGCCTAGATTAGTAATATGGAGATGAGAGATGTTGCAGAAGGGACTTGTGTTCTGATATGGCCGACAGGTGAGGGTGGGGCTCTTTAACATTAGATGTAGTCTTTGCAGCCAGCTGGGCTGGGTGATATGCTAATAGGAGGCATGAGGGCTCTGTTGCCATCTAAGCTACATGCATTCGTATTTGCTCTTTGCCCCCACTGGTCCATAACGTGACTGGGCAAAACCAATGCATATTGCATCCGTAAAGGCATGAGCAAGAATCAAAGAACATTTTTCCTTCTAAGTTCAATTCCACTTTCTAAGACATGCTTCCCAGACAGGTGACAAGGAGGACACAGAATGTCTTTTAATTTGGAGGTCAACGTACTCTGGCAGACTGGATTAATCTTAATACCGTACGGCAATATGGACATGCCACCTGACGTCTGCTGCCTTCACCCTCAAGTTCTCAAATGTGAACCCCAACTTCAGCTTAGGTTCGCAAAGACGTCAAGCTTCACGAAGACCCCTAGCTTCATACTGGCCAGCGGGAGGATTTCACCTGCTCATCAGCGGTGAGGACAGGAGCAAATATGAGCTGCCAGAATTGAGGGCCCCACCAAAGCTTACTTTGTAAGTCCTCATTCCCATCACAGACCTTTGGCCAAGAAATGGCGGGAAAATCTAAGATCAGGTGTTCTGCTCTATGGATATACCTGAGGCAAACAGAAAGAAGGGAGAAGCTAAAAGAGAACTCCAGGAGAATGAGGTCGCAGAACGTCACTGAGAGCAGATGTGGTCAGGTCAGTGACAACTCTAACAAGAGCTGGGAGGGTTCAAGGCGGGAGTGATTAGTCTGTCGGGAAGGCACTGGACAGTAAGGTATGCACACTCGCAGTAGGAGACGGTTCCTAAACTCCGTTCTCAGAGGGAAGAAGGAACTTGGGGGTCCATGTGGAGGATGAGGGGCCGGGGGCTTCCAGGTGGACTTCCGTGTCTTCAGGAGGCATCAAGGTGACCAGAGGACAAGAGGCAGTTTGGCACGGGTGGAGTCTGAAATGGAAGCTGGGCTGAGATTTGGATTGCATTTTACCTTCTAGAGTGTATGGGGTCATGAAGGGCTTTAAGCTAGGGTTTAACTCCATCATCGCCCTTGGCAGCCAGTGAGGATGTGTTGGAGGGGCCCAGACGAAAGGCAGGGCACCAGGTAGAAGGCTGAGCAATGGGAGGACAAGCCCCCAAGTCACCGCCTGCCACAGCCGGCCCTGTTGATGCAGTGGAGTCATTTTGTACTTGTGACGAACCTTCAAAGGGACCTTGGCGAGAGCCAAGACAAGGCAGAAACAACAAGGGGAGAAGCTAGGAATAAATCCAGGGGGACGAACACCCTCCTTAAGGCTCCAGCCACCAAAGCACCTGAACACGCTGCACCTGTCTGTGCAGCACGGCCGAGCCACTGGCCGCCATGGACGCTTCAGACCGCAAGTCCTAGAGGAGGCCCCCAACTCCCAACATTTCTGCTTTGCCATTCAAGGCAGCAGCCCCCTCTGCCCCCGCAGCTGTAGAATCCCACCCCTAGAGCCGAGCTGGGGAAGGTAGTCTGGCTGGAACTTGGACTGACCAGTTGCCCTGCCATTCAGGACCAGAGAAGGTGGGAAGCACACAGGGCCTCCCAAGGGCTCAGCAGCTGCGGGCGGAGGGAAGGCACACAAGCTGGGCGGGCGAAAGCCTGGGGCTCCCTGCTGTTAGCAGTGGAACAAGCAAAGGACCCGCTTGGCCAGAAGGAAGGCCAGAGCCAAGGCTGCCTCTGGAGCCATCAGCAGTCTCAGGAGCCAGCAGCTCCCTCTCCTTTCCCTGGTTAACAGGATGAGCTCATGGGCGAAAGAAGCGTTCCACATAGACAGTACTTTCCTTCGCAATCACTGAACTCTCCATCTCGCTGGCCTGCATCCTTCCAGTAGAAGGGTACCAGGGATCCACACCTGGCATTTCCATCTGAAGGCACGTTAGACCTCAGCGACGCCCTCCTTTTCGGTGCCTCTCTGGCACAGGTCTCAGGGGCGCCTTCCCTTGGGCTCAAGCTGCTGTCCTGTGCACTGTGCAAAGCTGGAGGAGGAAGCTAGAGGGAGCAGAGCCGCAGTCAGGAGTGAGTTCTGGGGCTGAGCATTTGGCCCGCAGTTGCGACGCTCGCGTCCTGGATCAGTGCCTGGGTTTGGTTCCTGGCTCTGCTCCTCTTTCCAGCTTCCTGCGACTGCACACTGTGGGAGGCAGCAGACGATGGCTCCAGATCTTGGGTCTCCGCCACCCATGTGGGGGACCCGGATGGAGTTCTGGGCTCTTGGCTGCAGCCTGGTCCAGCCCTGGCTGTGGCAGGTGCTTGAAGAGTGAGCCAGCAGATGGAAGATCTCCGTGTCTCTGCCTTTCAAACAAATAATTTTAAAAGAAATTAGCTCCGGGTAGCCCCTTCATCCCAGGATGCGCTTTCTCATACATGATCTGGAAGTTTCCACGGGGTTCCTTGTTTGTAAGATGGGGTCAGGCTCTCCTGAACACCTGCCCTGCAGAGCTGATAAGGTTGTTGCGTGAGCAGGCACACAGGTGCTGAATTACGTCCCGCTGGAGACAGGGAGCCCTCCAGCATGGCGCCCGCCCTCCCTGAGGCGCATCCACGCGTCAAGCCCAGCGTGGAGGAGGCAGCGCAGGGTTAGGCAGGCCCGTTTGCCGCCCACATCGCCCCCCGCAGCCCAGAAGGTCGTGTCTTGCAGGGAATGAATGAATGCGATCGCGGGTGTGCCGCCGGGCTGCTGTGGTCAGCTCCGTGGTCCCTTCAAGGCGCTCTGTGGGTCAGAAAAGAGGAGCCAATAGGTTTGCGGAGGTCACATGCCCCTTGGGCCCCTTTCTCGTCCCCAGCCTGCAGCTCCTGCATTGCGCCTCGGAGGGCTTGGTGTACCCCCTTGGTCCTGCCCCGCGCCACCTGCGTGTCTGGGGTGGTCCCTTCGCCTCTCCCAGCCTCGGATGCTCTCCCGTTGTCAGCAGATGACAGCTCCCCTCAGGATGCTTGCACTCCTGAAACAGTGGGGCTGGTCAGCCTCCCGCGCTCCGTCTTCCGCCGGCTGGGGCTGCAGTCCGCTCAGTCACTGGGCGCGCTCGTCCCTCGCGCTGCTCCCCACGCGCCACCAGGAGGCGCCCTTCGCCCGCCGAAGCCGGCCGGGCGAATCACTCCCCGGGCCGGGGAGGGCAGCCCCTTGGCGCAGGGCGGTGGAGGGTGCGGGCTACGCCGGGGTTCCCCACCTGAGCGCCACACTCCGCAGCACCCGCCCGGCCGCGCGCGCCCCTCAGCTCGGCCGCCCCCTCCCGCTCGGCCCCGGCGCCCGGGTCGCCCCAAGTTTGCTCCCGGCTACTCGGACCCGTCCCCACCCCGCCGCCGCGGCCCCTGGGCTCCAGGCGCACCCGGCCGAGGCCCCGAGCGGTCGCAGGGGGCGTGCGGGCTGCGCGCGGGGCGCCGACTGGGCCCCGAAGGGGCGCCCCCCACCCCCGCCGGCGGCCGAGCGCGGGGCCGCCGCAGTTCCCGCGCTGCCCGCCGGGCGGCGCCCCGCGCCTCCCCGCGCGCCTCCCGCGCTCCCCGCGCCCGGCTCGCTCGCAGCCGGACACAGACTCTGCCTTCAGCTGCCGGCGGATCGTGCTGGAGCCGCCGCGGCTGCCGCGGAAGGGAAACACAGGAAAACAGCAGCCCCGCGGCCGGCCGAGCGTCGCCCGGCCCCCGGCTCAGCCCCCGGAGTGCGGAGCCGCCCAGGTAAGGGCAGCGGCCCGCCGCGGCGCCCCCCACCCCCGCCTGCCCCCGGCGCCCCCCGGGTCCCACCCGCGCCGGCCGCCCGCGCGCCCGCGCCCCGACTTCTGACGTCTCCGCCGCTCCTGCCCTCGGGGGCCGCGGCCCGCGCCCCGGCCCTGCGCCCCCGCCCCTCTGCCGCCCTCGGCCCGCCGGCCCCGCGCTCCGTCCTGCGTCCCCGGGCTCGCGGCCGGAGCCCGCCGCTCTGCCCCGTAGTTCCCGTCCCCGCGCCCGCCTCGCTGCGCAGCCCTTCCGCGGCTCCCGGTCCAACTCGCAGCCCTGCCTCTGCCCCCTGCAGGGCTGCCGGCCCCTTCCCGACGCCGGCGCCTCTGCCCCCGCCTCGCCGCCGCCTTCCCCGTCCCGGCTCAGCCCCGTGTCCCCTCGCAGCCCCCTCCCCCTTCCCTCGCTGCCATCTGCCTGGGCTGCCCCCTGCCCCTGCGCTGGACTCCGGCCACCACCACACCCCCCTCCCCCTCCGCCCTGCTTGGGGGAGGCAGCGTCCTCCCAGAAAGGACCCTCCTCCCGCGACTCGGGGGGCTCCCCGCCATCCCACCCTAGTTCAGCCGAGTGGGAAGTGAGAGCGAAACTCCAGAGACCTGCATTGGGCGCGGGAGGGGGAGGGGGCTGGCTGGCGGGGGAGGGGAGCCCACTGAGCGGCTCTCCAGGGCTGGGCGCCCCGGGACCTGGGTGGGACAGGAGGTGGTCCTAGGCGCCCAGAGCACCTGTGTCTTTCCCCCTGGGCACCCTGGCGCTGAGGAAAGTGAGGGGAGAGTTGGCGGGGGACCTGGGGCTGGGAGAGGAGGCCGCCCAGGGGTTGGGCCGGGCCCTGTGGCCAGGCTGCCTGGCAGCGGTGGGGCAATGCGGGCCGAGCGGCTCCCCAGCTGGACCTGGGGCTGCGTGGCTCTTGGCATCTGTACTTGATGCTGCCATCTTCCTCTCGGTGCTGTTGTCTGGCGATGCCACGCGGTGCCACCTCCCTGCCTCCCTCCAGTGGCTCTCCTGGGCACATCTCCCAAGGGCCTGGGCAGGCCGGGAAGAGCGGGCAGCTCTGGGTTCTGCTGGGCCCCTTGGCCAGGCAGTGGGCCTCGGTGGAGGCCAGACCAAGACCGGCGAGAGGACCGGCCCGGCCCGGCGGGGAACAAAGGGAACTCCCTTCCCTTCCCTGGCCTGGGGGTCACCTGCGTGGTGGTGACACTTCTAGGAGCATCGGGAGCAGCTGGAGTGGCACCTCCGGGGCCAGGGCCTCCTGGGTGGGCCGTGGCCCCCGGGAGAGAAGGCCGGCTCTGTGTCTGCCCGGGAGTCTGTGCTGGTGTGGCTGGGGCCCAGGGGTCTGGCGCAGGTCTGCTGTGGCCCAGGCCGGCAGGGGAGGAAGTCCCTGGAATTCCGCCGGGCATCATCAGGCCCTCCTTTTGCTGAAGCCTCGGCTCAGGCCTCGTCATTAATCAGGTTTATTATTTTCTTCACTGGCTGGATGTGTTCCTCAAGGTCACGACCCTTTGGAGAGTTAATCTAATATGCACACATTACAGCGTCTGGGTTTGTTTAATTTTCTGTGTTTTATGCATTTCCTGTGGCTGGGGCTTGCCCAGCGGCCTCTTACCTGTTCACCTGCTCCGCCTCACCCCATCCTCCTTGGCATCTGTCCCCTGGGATCCAGAGGCAGCTGGCCTGGAGGGTGGGGGAGCAGCAGATGCGGGGTGCGGTGGGGGGCAAAAGGAGAGGACTTGGTGTTCTGTTTCCCCATCCCCTGCCCAGGCCACTGATTGGCACCCCAAGTTCTTCAGGGAGCCTGGGTCTGCTTTGCAGTCTGACTTTCCCCTGAGGACAGAGTGGGAACTTCTGCTGACTGGGAGAGAAGTGGAGGCCCTAGGGAGAAGCTTCCAACTGCTGGGCGCTGGTGGGGGGCACGCTGGAGGGGGGCGCTCAGCTGTCCCCGAGTTGGATCTGAGCCTACAGAGGTAGCTGGAGGGAGGGAGTGGAGGCCGCCCCAGTGAAATGCGAGCACAGCTCAGGCAGCCAGCGGAACCGGGCGGAGGAAGCTGGCGGTGGGCAGGTGGCTGGCGCGGGTGGGCAGCCAGGTGCGTGTGTGTGTGTGTGTGTGTGTGTGTGTGTGTGTGCTCGCGAGCGGGAGGACACGCCTCTTGGTACCCCGGCCTCGGACTCGTCCCTGCGGCCTTCCACGTGCTTTCCAGAAAAATGACTTTGTTCGATGGCTCCGAGCTGGACCGCCAGCAGCCTGTGCGGAGGGGTCTCAGGGACCTGCAGACGTGGGGGCAGTGCAGTGCTCTCGGGAGACTGCTGGCTGCATGTCACAGCCCCGGCCTCTGATCACTTCACCCCGTCACTCTTGTGCAGCGTGGCACTTTCAGTCCTCCCCATGGGGCTGGCTGCCTTGGCGTCCCCACCCCCTGTGCCCCACCCCGGGCCTGCAGGGGTCTGTCCCCGGAACACCTGTGCCCATCCCCCACCTGCTGCCCACTCCTCTTGACTCCCCCCACTGGCTTCTCCCAGGGGGCGGCTCCTTGACCCCTCCTTCTTCAGCCGTCCCCACCCCACTCCTGGTGCGTCAGCCTCCTCCGTTCCTTTGCACACCTCTCCTGGCCACCCCGACCTTGGCTTCCTCATTGCCACTGTCCCCCATCGGGGCCTTGAGCTGCTCAGCACCGGCTTTGGTAAGGAGGGCAGGCTTCCTGGCTGGCCGTCCAGGCACCTGCTGCTCCGTCTGTCCGCCTACAAACGTGGCGCTAACCCCTGGGCACCCTGTCTCACTGCCCTCGGCAGCCCCAGGCTACCGGGTACAGTTCGGATGCCTGTGCTTGGAGTTGCAGGCCCCCAGTGTGTGAGTCCAAGCCTCAGGACATGCCACGGCACCTGGCGTGACCTTCCGCCTGCTCCCTCTTCTCCGTCCAGCCCGGCTCTCCTCTTCCTTCTGGCCCACCCACATCTCCCTGCTTGCACAGTGCAGGTGACAGAGCTGGGGTTGCCGACGCCTGCCTCCCACTGGGGTTCAAGTCTCAGCCAAGAAGGCAGTGGAGGGTGACCCACGTGCTCAAGCCCCTGCCACCCATGAGGGAGAACCCGATGGAGTTCCAGGCTCCGGGCTTCAGCCTGGGCCAGCCCCAGCCGTTGTGGCCGTTTGGCGAGTGAATGAGATGATGGAAGATATCACTCTGTTTCTCCCTTGTGTAACTCTTCCTGTCAAATAAATGAGTAAATCTTTAGAGGAAAAAACAAACAAGGAACAAGTGAATCCGTACAGACATGGGGGGATGGCAGCTCCAGCTGCCGCGTGTCACACAGGCCCGACTTCCTGTCCTAGCATCGCTCCCTACATGGCCTTGGGCAGACAGCTTCACCTCTCAGAGCCTCACTTTTCTCGTCTGTAAAATGGGAATGGTCTAGTCTGCTTCAGGAGGGTCGGCAGTGTGGAACGCAAGAGGGAAGGAGTCTTCCATGTCATGGGGAAGGCCAGGTGGGGACCCCTCCCACCCTCTCTCTTGGTGGGCTGGGTTGGTGCCTGGCTCCTGCCTGGCATTGACTGCCATCTGTCCCTGGTGGCCTCCTCACCCAGAGGGCGTATCTTTGAGGGGCCAGACCTTTGACTTTTCACATGCCCCGGCTCCTAACAGGGGGTCCTTCAGCACCCCATAAATTGCACCTGTTCATAGTAGCCACCTAGGAAAAAGTTGCTACTTGCTAGTAACCTTTTGTCCTATACCATAGGGGTTGCTGCACATGGAGCAAATCCAGCATGAACAGAAACCTCTTACCCCCTAGTACCAGGCTATGTAAATGGATCCAGCAGGAGGGAGTGGATCGCGGGGGTGCGACTGCCATGGCTGTGTCATCCCACTGCCCTGCGAGGGAGCAGTGAATTGCTGCACGCGTGTCGATCGCGTGCTCTGCCCCCGTGGCTCCAGCACCCCAGCTACCTGTGAGTTAGCGGTGAGCACCTCTGTCTTAACAGATGGGGACGGGGCCCCGGCGGGCCGTGCGGTGCTGCTCACACACCTGCTCCCTCTCACAGACCTGTGAGGGCTGTGGACCCCGGCGACTTCCCCTAAGTGGGCAGCATTGTCTTTGGAAAGGTGAGGGGTGGGCGCTATGAAATGCTTCATCCCGGACTGTTCCCGTGCAGCTCAGCGGGGACGGGGGTCACCTGGTCCCTGAGTGTCAGGCACCGCCCTGCCACCCTGGCCGGTTGAGGATCCCGGCGGGGAGCGCACCTAGAGGCGCGCGTGGTGTTGTGCAAAGCAGGTGTTCAGCCCCAGCGGGAGCCCACACCAGGGGCTCGCGGCCCTGGAGGAAGAAGGGCCGCGTGGAGGGTGCAGAGGGACTGCACAGGGAGCGCCAGGGGAGAGGGGAGGGGCGAGCGGCAGAGTGGACGGGGCAAGGGGAGGGAGAGTCTGTGGCAAAGGGCTCCCCTGGAGGAGGAGCAGGGTGTCAGGGTGGACCAGGGTAGGGGTGGGCGGGAGGTAGACGTAACTGAATTCAAGACAGCCTTGAACGCCAAAGAGAAGAGGCTCAGGTGGAGGCACCAGGCCGGGCTGACGTTGGAGACTCCAGAGGAGATGATGCTGTGCTGCGAGAGGGGCTGAGGCTGGGCGAGGGCGAGGGCAGGGGCGAGGGGGTGCACCTGGCGGGGCCTGGGGAAGCATCTGCAGTGCAGGTGCAGCAGGAGAGGCTGACTTCCGGACTTCCAGCCTGGCGGAGCAGGGAAGCCAGGAGGGGGAGCCGAGACAGGCCCCAGGGAGGCGCCGGGAGCGGCTGGGGCCCCACGTGGCTCTGGGGGGCCTAGCTGGCAGCGGCACCTGGACAAGGGCACCAGGAAGCAGGCGTCTCTGAAGCCTGACTCTCACCCCCCCCCCCCCCGCTCTCCCAGCTGCCCACACTGCACACCCGCCGGGTGACATGGGGACCCTGTGCCCAGCACGCACCGCGCTTCAGTTCTTCCTTCTGCGTCTGTCGCCTCTCGGGGACAGAGTGCAGAGCTTCCGTCCAAGGGGGCAGGGACCGCGTCTGCTTTGCTCATTGGGGTGTTCCTGCTGCTTGCACACAGCAGCTGTTAAGTAAATATTTGTCCTATTTAAGGGGCCGCAACTCGTGTTTAGCAAACGTTTGTAACGGAGAGAGATCCACAGACTACGGAGGGTGAAGAGTGGAGAGGAGGGGCGTGTGGGCCCCAGGCTTCTGGGAGCTGCTGTCCCAGGGCTCCCAGGTGAGGCCACACTTCCGGATGTCTGCCACCCCTCCCCCTCTTAGGCACCAACCGCTCACTGGTCTGTGTGGCTGTGGCCCGCAGTTCCCTGGGTTGCTGGGCCCCGAGGCTGCCCCCTGCCCAGCCTCCATCCTGAGTTGGGCATTGGCCAGTCCTGCGATACTGGGAGGTGGTGGGCAGGCCCACGGGGGCCCTCCGTCAGCCCCTCCCCTTCACCTGTAAGGTGGTCCAGCAGAGAGCAGGACAAGCCAAGAGGTGTTGAAAGTCACTGCTAGGGTACTGGGGGGTGTTTTAGCCCTGGAGACGTTGAACCGGAAGCTGGGGTATGCAGAATCTCAGTGGGCATCTCGGAGGTGGTGTGCAGGGGGCCACTGGGAGTGGAATCCCAGGCTACTTACGGCTGCCTCAGTTTGCCCTGCATGAGCATGGGCACATACTGAGCTCCGCATTGCAGAACTCCTGATCCAGAGAGCTCATGGCAGCCCCCAGGAAGCAGAGGCGCAGGTGGCTTCCCAGGCCAGGGGAGTCAGCGGTAGGGGTAGGAGGGTGGCTGTGGAGTGAATACATGTTTGGAGTTGGAGTTTAAGGGCCTGAGTTAAAGAAGAGGATTTAATGGAATGAGAAATCAATAGCCCAGAGGAGGTTGAGATGTGTAAGTGAGAGACTAGCTTGGCCGCGAGGCACACTTAATAAAAAAGAGAAGTTGAAGAGGACTTGGAGGGTGGAGGCCTGGCTCAGGGTGCGGGAGCTGGGCCCGGCTGCTCTGCTGTCCCGTGTCTTCAGTCCAGAGCAGGCTCCCTGTGTTTCGGGAGTGAAGGGAAGGGTCGCTCTCTGTAGCTGTCTGCCCTTTGAGTGACCTGGCTGGGCACCTGGCTCGCTTGCCTGAGGCTGGGTGGGTCAGGGGCTGGCCACTTCTGCTCAGATGTCCCAGCTCCTCCCTGCACTCTGAGAAAGGAGCGGGACGAGACAGGCGTGACCTGTGTAACCTCAGCAGGTGCAGCACGTGTCGGTCAGTGGCGCAGTTGTTAGAAGTGTTAGTACGTTCTCCTGCCATGAGAGCATCTCTCATCAGACTCTACAGAGCAATGTCCCCAGAAGGCGGGTGACAGGCCGGGGGCTAGGGCCTTGCCCTTTGGAGGGGTGGCACAACTTTTTTTTTTTTTTCTTCCAATCTGAGACTCCTGGAGTGGATTTAGTCCTGACCATAGATGGCTGCAGGACTGCGGCGGTTCAGTGCCTTATCCACACTGTCCAACAGGGGGCAGCAGAGCAGGGGCAGAAGCCCAGGCTGCTCAGCTTGCAGCCCTTTTCCTGGCTCCGGTGACCTGCACGTGGGAGTAAGAGGACTGGAAAGAGAGACTTCAGCAGATGGTTTGTCCCTTCAATTAGGAAACGAAATCAGACTAGAGGGGCGGGTGTTGTGTCTCAGCAGGTCGGGCCGCCACTTAGGACATCCACGTCCGCGCAGGTTTGGGTCCCAGCTGCTCTGCTTCCAATCCAGCCTCCTGCTAATGCGTCCTCCAGTGCTTTGGCCCCTGCTAACCATATCGGAGACCCAGACTGAGTTCTGGCTCCTGGCTTCAGCGTGGCCCAGCCCTGGCTGTTGTAGGCATTTGGGGAGTAAAGTAAACCAGCAGATGAAAGATCTCCCTCTCTCTGCTGCTTTGCCTTTGAAGTAGATGAACAATAAGTAAATGAAATTAAAATCAGATTAGAAGTAAGCGGGAGAATGCTCCTTATTTTTTTTAAAGATTTATTTATGTATTTCAAAATCAGAGTTACAGAGAGAGAGGAGAAGCAGGGAGAGAGAGAGAGAGAGAGAGAGGTCATCCATCCGCTGGTTCACTCCCCAGATGACCGCAACAGAGCTGCGCCAATCTGAAGCCAGGAGCTTCTTCCGGGTCTCCCATGTGGGTGCAAGAGCCCAAGCACTTGGGCCATCTTTCACTGCTTTCCCAGGCCATAGCAGAGAGCTGGATCAGAAGTGGAGCAGCCAGGACTCGAACCGGCGCCCATATGGGCTGCCAGCACTTCAGGCCAGGGCATTAACTCGCTGTGCCACAGTTCCGGCCCCATGCTCTTGATTTTGTAAGGCACTGGACTGTGGGCTTGTTGGGGGCAGGGGAGGGCCTTGCAGCACTAGGCAGACACGCAACAGCTGTGCATTCGACAGCAGCAACACTAGCAGTAACAGTCACTTTCAGTGAACACTTACTAAATGCCGTGCCCATGCAGAGCGCTTCCGTGGATGTCTTGGTGAATTCCCTCAGTCACTGTTGCGGGCTGCATTTGTGTCTCCCCGCATCGCACGTGCTCAGATCTTAACCCCAAGGTGAAGGTGACGGCATGAGGAGGTGGGGCCTTTGGGCAGTGCTTAGGTCAGGAGTGAGGTCAGCGCCCTTGCTCCCCAGAGAGCCCCCCCTCCTCTGCCGAGGGTGAGCCAGAAAGCTGGCCCTCGCTGGACACTGAATCCGCAGGATCCTTGGTCCTGCACTTCCCAGCCTTGGCAACTCTGAGAAATGGATTCCCGTCGTTTATAAGCTGCCTGGTCTAAGTTTTTTTTTTTTTTTTTTAAGATTTTATTTATTTATTTGAGAGGTAGAGTAACAAACACTGAGAGGATAGACAGAGAGGTCTTCCATCCCCTGGTTCACTCCCCAGATGGCCTCAATGGCCGGAGCTGTGCCGATCTGAAGCCAGGAGCCAGGAGCTTCTTCCAGGTCTCCCACCTGGGTGCAGGGGCCCAAACACTTGGGCCATCTTCTACTGCTCTCCTAAAGCCGTAACAGAGAGCTGGACCAGAAGTGGAGCAGCTGAGACTAGAACTGGCACCCATATGGGATGCTGGCACCATAGGCAGAGGATTAACCTGTGCCACAGCACCGGCCCTTTACAGTGTTTTGTCAGCGTAGCCCACGTGGACCGAGGTGCACACCTTAAGGTGCTACTGTCACACCACGTTGCAGGGGGCGAGCTGGGGTGCAGAGTTGCTGGCTGGTTTCTGGGAAGTTTCCTAGCTGGGTGAAGCGGAGCTGACATGGTACACAGGCAGTCTGATTTCAAACCCTTGTGGCAGCTCTGTGTGTGTGTGTGTGTGTGTACTCGTGTGCATGCATGCATGGAATCCCCGCTTTCCCTCTGCCTCCTCACTCCTCAAGCTTGTCTTCAGAGCTGACACCCCAAGCCCCTGCCTGTCCTGCTGTCAGCCAGCATGGGGGGTGGCCAGTGGGTCCCCATGCCTCTGCCACTTTGGTCTTTCCTTGGCCTGGCTTCTTTGACTGCTGATGGAGAGGGCCACTAGTAACACTAAACAATCAGTGAAGGACCCTGGGCTCCGGGAAGTCCTGGCAGGACCAGCCTGGGGCCGGCCCGCTCGCTGCCGCCTCCAGGCCCAGCCCGCTGCCCCCGCTGTCGGTGGCTGTTAGCTGGGAGTCGGCAGATAGCATGAGCGGGGTCCGGGACTCTCAGCAGGGCGAGGGGGCGCGATTGTTCCCGCCGTGCATGTATTACTCCCAACTGCGTCTCCCCAGCCCAGTTTGTAAGATCAGGACAGGTGTCAGGGTGGGAACTGGGGCTGCCCTCTTTTTGGTGGCAGCGGAGGGGTCTGCAGAGTTGCAGAAGACTAGCGTGAGTCTCCGGTCCTCGGCCGCACAGCGGGCCTAGCCCTGGAGCTGCAGGACCACTTAGGCTGTCAGGTTGCCGGCGGTTTTTCACTCCACCCCTCCCCCGACACAGAGGTCTCGCAGGGCCCCAACCTGAGAGGCAGGGAGGGCTGGGGGTGGAGGAGATTATTGTTCCGGACTCTGGCATGTCAGTAACTAGCCGGAAACCCCATAATTATTTGATTGGGAAATTGAATCAGGCCACAAAGCCTCCTGCTCCCTGCCAGGGCTCTGCAGGCTGCCCGGGGCCTGCCCACATGGCACGGGAACACCTGCTCTCCCCAGGTTGAGGCCGTTACACAGAATAGAGCAGCGTTTGTCCAGCAATGACAATGGCTATTTGATTGCTGGGAAAAGCACAGCCAGGGAGGTTAAATGAATCATAGAATCTTGTTCCTGGAAGGAGCTTGAGATCATTGCCCCCAGCGTCCCAGCAGATGCTCCTGCAGACGGAGCCCCCAGGGGATGCTCCCGCAGCCTCAGCCCCTCTCCCGGCTCCCCTCTCCTGTGTTCCTCTCTCCCTCTCCTCCACCGCCTCTTCTGCAAGCTGACGCCGAGCACCTGTGTGGTCCAGGTGCTGTTCTAGGTGCTAAAGCACCTAGGAGCTTACATTGACTCTTCATCGGGGCTAGGTGCTTATTTGTTTATTTTGTCAGGATTATTTATTTGACAGGCAGAGTGACAGAGAGGGAGAGAGAGGCAGAGACAGAGAGAGAGAGCAAGCCAGCTCTTCCATCCGCTGGTTCACTCCCCAAATGGCCACAGTGGCCTGGGCTGGGCCAGACCAAAGCCAGGAGCCAGGAACTCCATCTGGGTCTCCCACATGGAGGCAGGGGCCCGAGTATTTGGGCCATCTCTGCTACTTTCCAGGAATATTTGCGTGGAGCCCGATAAGAAGCGGAGCAGCTGGGACTCAAACCAGTGCTCTGATACGGGATGCTGGTGTCACAGCCAGTGGCTTAACCTGCTGTGTCACAACGCTTGTGTTGTCCCATTCTACACGGAGGAGACAGACCTGCAGGGATCCTGTTGCTTGCCCGTGGTCACACACTGATAGGGGGTGGAGCCAGGATGAAAGTTAGGCAGCCTGGGCCCTGCTCTTGGCCGCTGGTAGTGCAGGGCACCGTCTTGCTGGGCTGCTGGGAACAGGAGAGCAGGTGAGAGCAGCCAGTGCCCTGCGTGGCCTGCCGAAGGGGCTCGGGCCGTGAGTGGCTCCTGAAGCTACCAGAAGCTTAACCTTATGCCGAGCCAACTCTACTGACCTTGGGTCTTTATTCTGCCCGCTCCTTGGAACCCCGTGCCAGCCGCCAGGAAGACACCTTGTGAGCAGGAACTAGGCTAGCACGTAGTATCATCCTCGCTGGGTTTCCAGGGTCCCTTCCCCAAGCTGAAATCCCCTGGCCTGGCTGCTCAGAGAATGTCCATGGCTGGCGTTTGCCTCGCGCCTGAGATTGTCACCTGGTGCTGTGCTGAAGGTAGCTGTGCATCCGTCCGTTCACGAGAGCAGGTGCCCGCGGCTCACCCCGAGGCTGGGCCCTGGGGAAGGATGTGTACAGGCGTCAGCTGCCAGATTGGGCCTGGGAGAGGTGGGGAGCTGAGGTCTTGGGGGTGGGCGGCTGCGCCTTGGGGGGCTGGGTGGTGCTGCATCAGAGGGCTGGAAATTCAGATGACCCAAATCTAAGAGCACAGAGTGGGCAATTAGGTGGCGAAAGCTCACCAGTTTATTTGAGCCAGAATAGCACCATGTGAGTCTCCTTTGAAAGGTAAGAGTCCTGCCAGAGCCCAGAGTAAATAGGCTGGAACATGAGCTCTGCCAGGTAGGGTGCAAATTGGCAGTAAACAAGGCAATCGGGCTATCTGGGAGCGGAAAGTCAGCGGGAAAAGCGCATTTCCCTCGGCGGTGGCTGGCCGCCCTCCTCCCCAGGCTCCTCTCCAAGGAAGGGGCTTGGGCGGGGCGTCAGAGGGGGCATTTCCGGAGCTTAACCTTGGGCTTCAGGAGCAAGAGCTGGAGCTGGATTTTTCTCTTAAGATTTATTTTATTTGTTTGAAAGGCACAGTGGCAGAGAGAGAGAGGAAGAGACAGAGACAGAGAGAGCTTCCATCTGTTGATTGACTCCCCAGTGGGCCAGAGAGGAGCTCCAAACTCCATCTGGGTCTCCCACATGGGTGGCAGGGGCCCAAGCACTTGGACCATCCTCTGTTGCTTTTCCACGTGCATCAGCTGGGAGCTGGCTTGGAAATGGAGCAGCCAGGACCAAAACCGGTGCTCAAATATGGGATGCTGCCATCATTAAGGGGACAGCTTAACCCTGCGGTACCACCAAGCAGGCCCCTGGCGCTGACGTTTGTCCTACCTCCTGGACCAGTGATGCACTGTCCCCGTTGCTCCTTGAATTTCCGTGCTCACTTGCTATTGCAAGTCCTCACAGCAGCCCCACGCCGTGGGAGTGCTTAGTTCCTGTTTGGCAGGGAAGGTCACAGATGCCCGGGTCTCTTGCATAAGGGCACGCAGGGGAGTCTGGTATCACCCAGGCCTGCCCTTTTCTCTTATACCCCTGCTGCACCACAGTGGTTAGAGCCCCCCTAAGGAGCCTCCAGCCCCCAGCAGGGGAGGAACTGAAGCAGCTCCCTGGGGAGTGGGGGAGGGGATGGCAAGGCCAGGTCCCGCTGAGCCTGGATGCCTCCGTGAGGTCCTCAGAGGTCATCGTCCATCTCTGAGGTCCTCAGAGGTCACCATCCGTCTCTAACACGGACACGGGCTCCTTCCTCAACAGCTAGGGCTGTAGCATACTACGGCAGGTGCTCACCGCACATGACGGAGGGGTCTCCAAGAGTCCGTGGCAAATGCTACTTAAGAAAAAGCTGTGCTTTGGTTTCAGAATTCTTGGCACCAAAATTAACTTTTTTTCCCTTTATTTGAAAGGCAGAGAGTCTGAGAAAGAGAGAGAGAGACACAGATGGAGAGAGATCTTCCCCACATGTCCACTGCAGCCAGGGCTGGTGGAACTCAGTCCCAGTTTCCCTCGTGGTCGGCAGGGGCCCAGGAGCTGGAGCCATCAGCTGCTGCCTCCTAGGGTGTGTAAGAGAGAGAGAGAGACAAAAGTCTTCCTTCCATTGGTTCACCCCACCCCCCCATGGTCACTACGGCTGGCGCTGTGCTGATCTGAAGCCAGGAGCCAGGTGCTTCCTCCTGGTCTCCCATGTGGGTGCAAGGCCCAAGCACTTGGGCCACAGCAGAGAGCTGGACTGGAAGAGGAGCAACTGGGACTAGAACCCGGTGCCCATATGGGATGCTGGCGCCACAGGCGGAAGATTAACCAAGTGAGCCACAGCGCTGGCCCCGAATGCATGGCTTCCTTTGTGAGCCCGTGTCTGCAGGGGCCCTGAGTCTGGGAGCCCCAGCCTCGCAATGAGCCCGGCTGTGGAAGGCTTGCGTATATGGCCCTCAACTCACAGATGCGGGGCTTGAGAATGAGCCAGGTGGCTCCCAGAAATGCCTTTTCTCGCATGGCTCTTGGGACTGGGCTCTCAGGTTAGCATAACTGCAAAGGAGCTGAACCAGCACCCAAGGACCCTGGGTGTGCCTGGACCTGGGCCCTAAGCATTGCACCCTCTGCTCAAACCCAATCCAGCCCAGCGTCAGGGGGCTCTGAGGGCCTGGTGAGAACTGAGGGGTGTATGGGGTGACCGCATTGACTTCTAGGTTAGGGGTGGGGTTGGTCAGGAGGAGGCTCTGGGGCAGAGGCCCGACCCCGGTACTGTTTCTCCAGGCTCAGTCTTTGCAGCCATTTGGGGAGTGAGCCAGTGCATGGAAGATCTCCCTCTATTTTGCCCTCTTTGTTTGTAACTCTGCCTTTCAAATAAATGAAACAAATCTTTTTTTTTTCTTTAAAGAAAAAGGCTACCTAAGTTGCCTAAAGTCATAGAGCCAGCCTGTGCAGAGTGGAAGGTGGGCCAGGTCTGACCCAAAGCCAACACGGAGTCCAGGACTGAGAGGCGCAGGTGTGGCCCTGAGCCCGTCCTTTGTGCCGACCTGGGCTTCGGCTCCTGCGCCCGCTTCGCTCCTGCACGGCTCCTGGACCGTGCAGAACGGCCCCGGCGCCCATGCTGCTCCTGAGCTGGAGCTGCTCCCGCACCGGCAGTCAGTGGGGAGCCGGAGCTGGAGCCGCAGAAGAGTGAGATGTGCTGTGCTCGCTGCAGGGTTTCTGGGGGTCCTGGAGGGCGGGAGAGGCTCCAGGGCAGTCCCCTGCGGGTGGGAGAGGCAGCGTGGCCACATTTACCCAGCAGTGCCGGGGGAGGGAGCTCCCTGGCTGTGCCCAGCCTGCGCTGGGAGTGTGCGTCTTCCCAGAGTCCCTGCTGCTGCCCAGAGGCACACCTCCCATCCTCGAGGGTGGGCTGGGCTAGGGAAGACGGGCAGTCGGCACTTTTGGTCCCTCTATTACTTGGCTGAGCAAGTTAGCCCAACTCACGCTAAGCCGCCCTGACGTGTGGCCTGGACTGGTGAGAGGGATGGCGTTGTGCTCAGTTTGTGTGCAACTGGCAATCAGATAAAGCCCTCTTGTCATCCAAGGCTTCCTCCAATCAGGTGGGAGAACGAGGGGCCTGGTGATCTACTTAGGACCCCAGAGAATGAAACCTTTGGCCAGCTTAGCCAGCTCACTTCCTCTGGGAGGCCTGCCCTGATTCACCCCTTCAGCCCTTGTTGGCTACATATTAAACCTCATCAAAGACGTGCGTGCTGCTCCGGCTGCTTATGATTGTATCTGTCTTCAGTGTGCTGGTTCTGTCACTTCTGGTTGACTGAGGTCAGGGACTGTGGGTCCCCTCCTCCGAGCCTCTCTTAGGGATCCCGGCCACTGAGAGCTGCCCCTCTGCAGTGCTGACTCTGGGTCCCTGGGTGGCTTTGGTACTCTGCCTTCGGACCTCTGCACATGCCATTCTCCCTTCCTCCACCCCCCTCCTTCTCTGGCCTTGTTGCTGTGGGTGCTGTCCGCAGCCTCGGGGGCGCTACCCCTGTGTGCTCCTGGAGCACTTCCCACACTACCTGCTGGCTCAGCCTCCATCGTGGGTTCTGAGCTCTGGGAGACCAAGGGACCAGGCTGCCCCATCCAGTCCTGTGCCACACACTCTGACACAGGGCCCGGCACTCCACAGGATCTTGCCAAGTGTCTGCCATGAGACGCGAGGGTGCTGAGCATCAGAGAGAGAGGAGAGCGGTGCCCATCTGCACTGGCAGGGCTGCCCTTAGCCGTGACTCACTCAGCTGAGCCTGAGCCCCAGCCTGGGGACCGTGAGCACCCCTGTTTGATGTAGCCTGGATTCCTGACACCTGCGCACGGACGTGCCCAGGCCGGCCCCTCTTAGGCGTGTGGGGGATCTCACTGCCTGTCCATCCCTGGAGCAAGGTCAGGCCGATGTCTGTGCATCCCAAGGCTCCTGTTAGAGAAAAGCCTCCTTCCCCCAGGCCCCCCCCCCTCCACACCACAACCTCAGCTTCACATCGTGAGCTTTGATTTTAGGTGCTTTCCCATCCGGTGTCTCCTGTGTCCCCAGCAACCCTGGCAGGTGGGTGCTGTTGACCCATTTCACAGATGAGGAGACAGAGGTCCAGAGTGGCGAGATGGACATGTGCCAGATCCCACAGCGAGGGTCGCAGCAGAGCTGGAGTCCCGTTCTTTCTCCAGTGTCACAGCTCCAGCACTCCCTTCCTGATGGCTCAGGGGCCCGGGGGCCCGAAGTGTGAGTCCTCAGAGCCCCTCCTAACCTTCCTTAGCACCTGTGTGTCCCTGACCTTGGAAGGACCTGTGTCCCGACTGCCAGGTGCGGGTGGGGAAGGAAGTCTGCCTTTGACAAATAGCCCTATGGTCCCAGGACGTGCCGGGCTAATTCAAGTGCAAACAGTGTATTAGTATTTATTACTCATGCTCTACTGCTAATAAAATTTGAGTTTTAAGAATAATGGTGAGCAAATGAATCCGCTGATGGCCTGGGGGGAGGTGGGAGGGAGGAGGGTGCAGGGAAGGAAATTTTGTAGGGGGCGGAGGGAGCCTGACGGGAACCCAGCTGAGGCAGGCTCAGGACACTGTCCCTGGCTGCCGTGGGGGTGGGGGTGGGTGCCCCACTCTTGAGGGCTGCCCCGCTGCCAACCGGTTCCGGGAGTCCTTGAGCTGCACAGCAAGGCGTGTTGGGAAGCACATTTGCCAGCGCACAGCGTCTCGGGTTGAGGAGGTAGCTGCGGCTGGGTGAGTAAGCCCCCAGTTATCTGTTTCAGTCAGCAGTGCTTAAGAACTTGAATTTGGGCGGGTGTTTCCTGCCAAGCCTGACCCCTGCCCTCCAGGAACACCTTCTTCTTCCGACGAGCAGGTTACTGGGCAGGCTGGGTTCTGCTGGGTCCTGCTCTGAATGGCATTCAGAGACCTAAGGAGGTTTTAGGAAACACCGAGGGATGTGCCTTGGGCTCCAGGATGTGGGAAGATCGAGACCCCTGGGCTGTGGGGGGACTCGGAGCTGGAGAGCATTTCGGAGGTGAGGGGAGCTCTGATCACCAGGCCTTCTTCCCTACACTGGACAGCACCTCTGTCCTGCCGGTGTGTTCAGGACCGTCATGGGCTGCAGAAAACACCCACTTAAGAAAGCTGCGCCCTGAGTGGCTCAAGAGACCGGGTCCCTGCCACCCACAAGGGCTCCTGGATTCAGCCCCAGCCCAGGCCCAGTTGTGGACATTTGGGGATGAACCAGCAGATGGGAGCTCTCTCTGTCTTTCCGCCTCTCTGCTTCTTAAATACAAATGAAGAGGGAAAAGAGAGATGAGACCTACGGCTGTGACTTTTGAGTCAAGAACTCAAAATGATGTGGGGCCTCTGCTGTGGCGTATCAGGTTAAAGCTATGGCCTGCAGCGCCAGCATCCCAGATGGGCGCCGGTTCAAGTCCCAGCTGCTCCACTTCCAATCCAGCTCCCTGCTAATGCGCCTGGGAAAGCAGTGGAAGATGGCCCAAGTGCTTGGGCCCCTGCACCTACATGGGAGACCTGGAAGAAGCTCCTGGCTCCTGGTATCAGTCTGGGCTAACCCTCGTCATTGCGGGCATTTGGGGAGTGAACCAGTTAGTGGAAGATCCCCCTCCCCATAACTCTCCCTTTCAAATAAATAAAAAATCTTTTTTTTAAAAAAAATAAGGGTGATGGCTCAATTTTAGGAAAATGGGACGGGCTAGGCAGGAGGGTGCAGGCTTTCAGCATCTGAAGGCAGTGCCTGGGCTTTCCTGGAAGGAAGCTGAGCTCTGCTCAGCACTGGGCTTGTCGGGGTTCACACACTGTTGGGGATTTGAGATTTCGCTGTGTAGGTGGTACCTGCAGTATCTGAGAATTCGCCCACCAGGGCCACAGAGGTCAAGACTGTAGGTAGCCTGGGGGTCGTTGCACTGGGTCAGTGCACGTGGTGGGTCTCGACAGAAGGAGCAGTGGCGTTTTCCTCCCCGCCTCTTCTTCTTGCCCTCTTCCACCCTGCTGTGGGCGCCTGCTCGGGGGCGCTGCCTAGATGTGTGCTCAGACCCTGAGAGCCTCCTGCACCGCAGCCCAGGCGTTCTGCCCAGGTGCTCGGCCCTGCTCATGCCAGCCCTGGGCAGGGCACCGGCGTCATCCCACTTTACTGGGGCAGGAAACTGAGGCCCGGAGGCCTAGGGGCTGGCCTAGGGGGTCTGGGCAGAGCTGAGCTCTCCTAGGGCCTCCCAGCCTGTCCCGAGGGTGTCCCGCCAAGGGTCGCATGGGGACCTGCAGCTGTCCTGTGGAGCGGCGGCGTCCCCTCCCTCTCCCCTTTACTCCAAGTGAAGAGCTTCGCCGTGCCCCATCTCTGGATGCTGAGAGCAGGGAGAAGGGCTTCAGAGCACCTGGCAGGTGTTTTACCTTCCGTGTGCCATGGACTGCAGGGAGCAAGGCACCCAAAGCCTGAGCCAGGGCGTCTGCGGTCACTGGGCTGCCCAGGCTGTGGTCAAGAGTGGTCCTCCTGGACTCCTTGGCTGCTTCCTCCCCCCAGTCCTAGAAGGGACCCAGCTAAGCTCTCTGCATCCCCCTGGATCCACCCTACCCTACCCCACCCCGCCCCAGCCTCCTTTGGTCTGGGAGCCCCCGTGCCATGGGATCTGCCCAGGGTACAGGCTCCGTGGCCCTGCAGTGTCAGCAGGGACTCCCCTCCTCCCCCCAGCTGGGAGGCGTTGAGTCAAGGTCTTCCTAGAGGGGGAGAGGGTCGTGTTTGGACGTTTTGTGTAAATTCCTTATATTGTGACTGTTAATTGAATGTCCATTGATTGCTTGTCGGGGCTTTGATTTAATCTGTCCTTCCCCTCGTGAGTCGCAGTCAGCTGCTCCAACACTCTGCTCGCTTTGCCCTCGTTTTTCTTCCTCTAATGTGGACTCCCTCGCTGTACCCCCCAAACCTTGGTTTCATTTCACTGGCTTCGTAATTAGCATCTTTGTTTGCTGGCAGTGGCCTTGGCCTCCCTGCAGCCTCGCCTCCCTCCCAAGTGCATTCCCGTGACTCCTGCCTCAGCCAGAGTTTCTGGCAGGGTCTGGACACGCAGGGCTAGGCGGAGGTGTCTGTGCCTTTCCTTGGGGGATTCCGATGCTCCGAGCTTTCCCGTGGAAGGACAGTGGCCTGGACACTGTGCCCATGAGCCCTGGTTTCTGCTACTTGCTTCGTTCATTGGTTCATCTATGCAGTGGGTGTTCTGTGGGACACCGACTCCTTGCCAGCTGTGAGTTCAGCATTAAGAGGGCACCTCCCCGAGCTCAGCACAGAGTTGCTGGGTAGTGGAGAAGTCAAGGAGCAGGCAGTGCAACATGGTGGGCCGGGGAGGGAGCCGACGCGGGGCGCCTGGGGACACAGAAGGCTTTGAAATCAGATGTGGGAGGCAGGGAAGGCTTCCTGGAGGAGGACTAGTTCCTGCACGGCAGCCTGAGCTGGGTTTCAAAGGTGAGGGTGACAGCCCTGGGGCAGAGAGGATCCTGTTGTGGCGGGGCCCAGGGGGCACCGGGAGGGAGAGGCGGCAGAGGGGACAGCGAGGGGCTGCTGGTGTTGGTCCTGACAATGGTGTGCCGGGCACTTGCTGAGCTGGGTTGTGTCTTCAGGCCCTTCCTTGAGTTGCCTGGTTGAGTCCTGTTAACAGCCCGGCCCGCAGGGGGTGGTGGTGGCCCCTGTAGCAGCTGAGCCCAGGCCCCACAGGGCTTGGTGGAGAAGCAGAGGCGTGCCCCCCGGGGCAGTGGGGTTCAAGGTCTCTGTCTCTGTCAGGCCCCTGCTGCCTCACACCTGTTGGCTGGCCCAAAGAGGGTTGTGTCACCTGCCTGGGGGGAGGGGCGGTGTTCCCTGCAATGCCACATCATAGAGGGTCTCGTGTCCACCTAGAAGTTGGAACTTAATGCTGAACACAACGGAGAGCCCGTGAACATTTTTTTGGGTAGAAATAGCTTGATCAGGGAAGGCATTTAGCGTAGCCGTCGAGATGCCCACGCCCCACCTGGCTCTGATTCTGGCCGCCGTCCCCGACTCCAGCTTCCTCCCGATGCTGCAGGCAGAGGTGCCCGTGCAAGTTCGGGGATTCCTGCGACCCACATGGGACGCCTGGATTGAGTTCTCAGCCCCTGGCCGGGGGTCAGTGCAGGCATTTGGGAAGTGAACCAGCGGAGGAGAGCTTAGGGACGAGTCAGTGAATTAAAAAAAGATGTGAAGTACTTAGTACCCGAGTGTAGCCAGTCGGTGGTGGAAAACGTGAAGTATTATTGCTATAGCAGGAATTCCATGGGAGTTGAATTCGTATATGCATATCCGTGCCCATTTGCTCCAGTTTGCCTTCCCACACTCCTCCTCCCTCACTCCCACATAATGAACAGTCCTCCAGATATGCAAATGCTGCCGTACCTGCCTTCCATCAGCGGGCGTGATTTTAATTTTTCTAAAGTAGGCTTGAGTGCACAGGAATACAGTCTAGGCATGCTTGGCTGGCGCCTCCTGGCTGCAGGGCTGTGTTTACAGCATGGCGGGCCAAAGCCAGGGACAGGGACGGAGAGCAGGACGCACGGAGGTGACACTCAAGTCCCTCTTGGGGGAGCGTGGAGATGATGAAGCAACTCTGGCAGCGTCGTGCGTGTTGCTGAGCCGCCGTGGAGAGGCCGAGCGGTGCCAGGAACCTGAAGCTGGGCAGATGTTTTCACAGAGAAGAAAAGGGCAAATTAAGAAATATTCTACAGCGATAAATGCGAGGCCGTTTTGCTGCGATGGTGTGAGGGGGTGCGCCAGCAGGTGGTTTGGGAGCTCCCGGAAGACAGGAGGCGCCTGCAGTGGTTCAGCAAGGACAGATCGGACAGCACTCGCCTCCTTTCTGGGTTCTCCAAAGCTGGCCGTGTCTAGGTGGCTCGGACATGGGGGGTCGTGGCTGTGGAGAGCCTGAGGTCCAGACCCGATGGTGTCTGAGAGGAAAAGAGCGAGGCTGCCGACCGCCCTGGGGGGCAGGCAGGTGCATGCCTAGCTGGCTGAACGGTCGGACTCAGAGCACTGGTTAAGGATCCGGGTGGCCCTAGAGAGGGTCGATGCTTTGGGTGCAGAGGGAGAAGGCAGATGATCCAGTTCCCGCATGATGCCAGGTGGGATGGAAGGGCGTGGTCACTCCGATGTCACACTGGGCATGTCCATCAGAAGGCAGAACGATGAGCTGCCTCTAACCAGATGGTCCAGCAAATGCAGAGTCCCCTTCCACAGGCGCCATTCGGGTGGAGGACTGGGAGGTGGGGCTGCAGTGTGGCAGGAGGGGGAGGCCAAGCCCCCACCAAGTGCGCACTGCCATGCTGCAGCCCTGATGAGCGCAGGCTTGGAGCTGGGGGCCACTCTCTACCACCGCTCCATGAGACTGCAGTTCTAGAAGGGGGTGGGCAGGTGGAAGGGGCTGGGACTCCGTGTCTGCGAGGCCTCCCTGAAGCAGAGCAGTGGCTGCTGCAGTGTTTGGAGAGCCCGGCTCTTCTGTGCTGCCGTGTCTTCGTCTCTGCCTGGGTCACTGGGCAGGCGGGACCCCCTCTTCTCCCCGCAGTGCCCTCACTTCCTCCTGGCCCAGCTCACAGGCACTCCAGGGAGGAGGGGATAGGGGGCAGGAGGAAGCGGGGGTTGTGGTCACTGGGGGACTGGGCTGGGGGTGTCTGGATGTTTGGAAGGGTCCCAGCCACAGAGGAAGCTGCTGAAGAACCCTGCCCCATCCTTAACAGAGATGCTGCCTTGCCTTTTATTGGGCAGGATGAGAGGCAGGTGGGCGTGTACACATGAGGCCAGTGTGGTCTCCTGGGACAGCCTCTGTGCTGCCCCGGGGAGTCCTGCCCGGAAACCCACTGTGAAGGGAGCAACCACGGCTCGCCCCAAGCCTCCAGGTGGAATGCATCATCCCCTCTCCTTTCTCCGAGTCCTCTGCGCCCTCCCCACTTAGTGCACATCACTGGGTATTGTGGACGGGCTGGTGGGGGAGTGAGACTCACACAGAGCCATCCGGCGTCTGTTTACAGCTTCGGTCTGGTCCCGTGCCAGGCACAAAATAGGTGCTCAATAATGAATGAGAGAATCTGTTGTAGAATAAATATGTGTTCTTCCATGGTAGGGTTGGAACACATACTAGCTTGTTCTTTAAAAAAAAAAAAAACCATCCAACGTCTTACTGGGTTTTCCTCCTAAAGGGCACAGATCAGATCCGGGGAGGAGGATAGAGGGATGTATCTGTGTATGATACAGGGAGGAAAGCCACATGGCACGGCCAGGGGCCGTGCTTACGTAAAGGCCTTGTCTCGATGCTTTGGCTGTAATAAGCAGGAGCGTGCTTGGATGCCCCAGCCACAGATCTGCATCCAGAACTCAGTCCTGAGGGGGCCTTGGCTTTCCCTAGAGCTCCGAGGAAGCTCGCCCCAGCCCGCCCTGTGGCCTGGCCCCACAAGGGGGCTGCTTCCCCAGACAGGGCGGCGCGTCACGTGGGCTCCAGGGCAGTGGGGGAGGAGTCACTTCTCCTGCGGTTGCAGCAGGTGCTTCTTCAGGAAGTAGAAGATGTCCCGGTGAGCCTCGCCATGGCCTACCAGGCAGGGTGTCTGATCCCCTCCCCGTGGGAGCTACCCGGTGGAAGGCCCACTTTCCGCAGCACAGCACATCCAACCTGGCCCCTGGGACTTAACATTCCAAGCAGACTTCCCTTGTCTTTCTCCATGAGTTAGAATCAATTTTCACGTTAGTAATGAAATTGTGTGTATTGCATTAGCCGGTGCCATTGGCCTCCTTGTGGCTTTGGGCAGACTGGGCAGGCTGCCTTGGGCTGCCTCTCCACCTTGAGTGCGGAGAAGGGCCAGGTGCTTGGGTTGGCTGCTTGGCCAAAATCCTTCAACTGGCGGTCTCCCTGTTTACCTGCCTGGCGGACCCCAGGGAAGGAGACGGTAGAAGGGGTGGTTTCTCCATCGGTGAGTCACTGTAGAGCCCTGACGAGGACATCTGGGATGGATCTGCTACCGCGGGGCTGCGTGCTCAGACCTCTCACTTTACCTGGGGACGGGTTAGGGCTCTGCAAAGATGCAGGAAGAGCCAGTGTCTCGCTGGGCCAAGAGCCAGGTAGTGGTTTCTCTTCCTATGCAATGGAAGAAAAGTGCCACTGACTGCCTGCCCCTTGTGTGTACCCAGAGCTCCTTGTGTGTACCCAGGGCCAATGCCACGTCCAAAGCCACTTTTAAAGGTAAGACAAACTCAGCAGAGAGAGCCTAGCTGAGAAGCGCTTGTCACATAGGCAGCACATGGAGATGCATGTGGGGGCAGGTGCCCCGCAGGAGGACCGACTCCCTGTGGGGTGGGGTATTGCCCCCTAGCTAATGCTGGCTGGCTTCTGGGGGCCCGTGGGACAGTGCTGGGCCTCTTGCCTCACTCGTGTCCCTCTGGGTAAGAAGCCTGGCAAGACTCCTGAGAGTGAGCTGGGAGCATCCCTAGCAATCTGTGGTAATGATGTCTTGCTTTCTTGTCTCTTAATAATAGTCATAGAAGGAAGCACTGTTGCAAGTATGATCTGGTTTGCTTTTTATTTTGTTTATATTTACTTGAGAGACAGAGAAAGAAAGTGAGGGAGAGAGGAATCTACCATCCACTGGTTCACTCCCAATGCCTGCAGTGGCAGTGGTCAGGGCTGGAAGCCAGACACTCAATCCAGGTCTCCCACGTGGGTGGCAGGAGCCCCATCGCCACTGCCTCCAGGTCTGCATTGGTAGGAAACTGGAGTCAGAAGCTGGAGCTAGGACTCAAACCCCGGCACTCTGATGTGGGACGCAGGCATCTTAACCACCAGGCCGTATAGCTCACTTACAACACAAGGAGAATGAGAGCTATTTATTTCCCTCTCTTTGCAGGTAGACTCCCAATCCAGTGCTCTTCCCAGGGTACACAGCTGCCCCTTGTGGCCATCCGCTATGAGGAAAGCCGGCCAGGGAGTTCATTAAAAGTATTTTAAGGTCAACAAATCTTATTTGATCCGGAGCTTAATTTGAGCCGCCATCAGCAAAGTTATTGTCATTACCAACATATTCAAAGTGGTTAAATATTTAAAGCCATGTCAGCGTCTGCCGGCTGAACAGGGTCACTAAATACAGAAGCAAAGCCTCCCCTGGGGGAGGATGCTGGGCAGGTGCTGGGACGGCTTGGGGAGCTCCTTGAGCAGTGTGCAGGCGCCAGGTGAAGGGGTACTGGCGACTCCACTCTGCTTGGCATTCAGAGGCCTTCCCAACGTTGTTCACCAAGGGTGATGGTTCAGGAATGGAGTGATGGTGAGGCCGTGACGTTGCCCGAGGCAGGGAAGCTGTTGGGCAGTGGGAAGTGATGGGTAGATGGAGCCAGAGTGGAGCGTTTCCTGGCTGTGGCCTGGCCTGGCTTACTGAGCACCCGTGTGAGTGATAGCGAACAAGGTGCTCACAGGGTGACCTCCAGTGTGTAGGAGACCCTTCCAGGCCTCTTGGGAGAGAGCACCAGATCTCATGGGCCCGGGCAAGTGGCTGGGGAACAGGGCAGCTTTAGTGGGAGAAGGTGTGCCAGGGAGCTTCTAAGGGCCAGTAATCCAAACCTCAGGGTGCACAGAGCCATCCAACTGTCTGGCAAAGGGGCGGGGTCATATCCTGAGGATGTTATAGCCTGGGGTTCATTAACATTGACAGAGTTCAGGGAAGAGTTGTGTGTAGCGTGTGAACATGAGTTCAAGGTCATTAGCTTGTGTCAGATTCTCAAAGAGACTGTGTTCTCAAAAAGCAAAAAGAACCCTGTTTGTCTGCCTCATAAGACCCTTCCTGACCTGCCCCAGCCCTCTCTGTCCTGTGTCTGTCACCTCCTGCCCTGAGGTCAAAGCGTGGAGTTAGGTGTAGCTTCCTACGTGTGCTGTGCTGGTCACATTTCAGGACCATTACCCGTGCTGCCTGCTCTGTCTTTTATTTATTTATTTATTTATTTATTTATTTATTTATTTATTTATTTATTTATTTTTGACAGGCAGAGTTAGACAGTGAGAGAGAGAGACAGAGAGAAAGGTCTTCCATTGGTTCACCCCCCAAATGGCTGCTACGGCTGGTGCGCTGCGCCGATCTGAAGGCAGGAGCCAGGTGCTTCTCCTTGTCTCCCATGCAGGTGCAGGGCCCAAGCACTTGGGCCATCCTCCACTGCACTCCTGGGCCACAGCAGAGAGCTGGCCTGGAAGAGGGGCAACCGGGACAGAATCCGGTGCCCCGACCTGGACTAGAATCTGGAGTGCCGGCGCCGCAGGTGGAGGATTAGCCTAGTGAGCCGCGGCGCCGGCCCCGTTCTGTCTTTGTCTCTTCATCCTCCTGATGAACTCCTATGCAACCTCTAAGGCCCAGCTGAAGCCTGTGCTGACCCATGCCTTCCAGGCTGAGCCTGTTACTCTCCTTGAACAGGTTTATCAGGTGCTTTAAACACAGCTTGTTGGAACTGTGTGTCTGGCGCCAGTCCCACCCAGAAAACTAGGGACTTCCTGAGGGCAGGGGCTGTTGTATTCATACATGGGTAAGCCCTTTATAAACTTTCAATAAAATTTACTAAATTGACCTTAATGTGCTGTTTCAACCAAAATGACCACAGCAGGTAGTTACCACATTAAATTGCTCCTTAATTGATGAAGACACAAGTAAATGGAAGGATATCCCATGTTTATGGATGGGAAGGATTGATATTGTTATAATGTCCACACAGCTCAAAGTGACCTACTGACTTAAAGCAATCCCTATCAAAATTCCAATGGCATTTTTCACAGAAATAGAAAAAAAAATCCTAAAATTCCAATGGAACCATAAAAGACCCCAAAGAGCCAAGGCAATCTTTGGCAACAAGAACAAAGCTGGAGGTATCAGACTTCGTGATTTCAAATTATAATAGAAAGCTATAATAATCAAACCAGTGTGGTACTTGCATAGAAAACAGACGCAGACACTAGTGGAATAGAATAGAGCCCCCAGATAAACTCATGCATAAGTGGCCAGCTAATCTTTGACAAAGGTGCTAAGAATACACAATGGGCAAAGGTCAGTCTCTTGAATAAATGGAATTGGGGAAAGTGGATGTCCACATGCAAAGGATGAATTTGGACCCATATCTTCTACTATACACAAAAGTCCAGTGAAAATCAACGAATGACCTAAGCACAAGACCTGGAAACATAAAACTCCTAAAAGAAGAACATAAGGAAGAAGCCCCTTGGCGTTGGTCTTGCCAATGATACAAAAAGCAAAAATGAACAAGTAGAACTACAGCAAACTAAAAAGGTGCTGAAGAACAGAGGGGACAGCACAATGAAAAGCCAGCTTATGGAATGACGGAGAACATTTGCAGCCATATATTTGATAAGGGATTAGTATCCAAAATATGTAAAGAACACCTACAACAACTTACTAACAAACAAAAAGCCCCCAACGACCTGATGGAAAAATAGGCAAAGGACCTGAATAGGCATCTCTCCGAAGACAGGCCTGTGAAAAGACAATCAGGGAAATGCAAATGGAAGCGCAGTGAGATATCGTTTCAACCGTTAGTGTGGCTACAGCAAAAAAGGCAGGAAGACAGCAAGTGCTGGTGAGATGTGGGGAAAGGGAACCCTGATACAGTGTTGGAGGAATGCAGATGAGTGCAACCATATGGGAAACAGTATGGAGGTTCCTCAAGAGCATAAAAATAGAGCTACCATATGACCCAGCAGCCGCACTTGTGAGTGTTTCTTGCAAAGGAATTGAAATCAAGATCCCGAAGGAAATAGCTGCTCGCCCATGTTGGTTGCCACGGTGTTCACAGTAGCCCAGAGGTTGTCCATTGCTGCAAGAATGAAGAAAATGTGGCATATGCCTTCAGTGGGGGCATTGTTCAGCTCGACGGAAGCAGGTAGTCCTGCATGTGTGACAGCATGAACGACCCTGGGAGCATTATGTGAAGGGAAGTGAGCCAGACTCAGAAAGAGACCTGCCAGGTGATCTCACTTACATGTAGAATTTCCAGTAGTCGTGACTCGAGTCACAGGGCCTGAAGTTTCAGTGGTACAAGCTGCATAGCTCCCAGAGCTCCTGGCTGCGCAATGCCCCGCAGCACTGTGCCGTACACTTAGCCTTTGCCAAGAGGCCAGATCGCATGCGGAGTGTTCTTTGCACTCACAGACACAAGAGAATGCTAACAGAGGGGGTGAGAGCTTTGGGAAGTGACAAGCGGGCCTGTGGCCTCAGGGGTGGCGATGCTCTCTTAGTGTGTCGTCAGCCCCACACTCACCGAGTCCTGTGCGGGGAACACAGGCAGCTTTTTTGCAAGTCAATCATACCTTAGTCAAGTGGTTCAAAAACACTTTGTTGTATACTTGGACATGGCAGCATTGCTGTAACGAGGGACCTGTGGGTCTCCCTTCCCCTCTGCCCAGTGGTGGGTCCTTGGGTTTTGGACAGGCTAAGATTGAGTCCTGTGGTCATCGGGGTTCTGTCCTTACGGAGAGGTGAGAGGTCAAGGCCAGGAATGGAAGATTGGGATGCATCAGCGGTGTATTCGTTGAAACTATTTGTCCTTTTCCACCAAGAGACCAAAGAGAGGAAGCCAGAGATTGAGGGGAGAGAGGGGCTGAGCTTGTTCAGCACAACCCAGGTGTGCGGGGTGGTGCTGGGTAGGGTACATTGCCACCACAGCCCGATGCTGGAGGGTCCCAGCACCCCATCTCCAGTGTGTGAATGGGGAAACTGAGCCAGAGAGGGTGCGGAAGTGACTCAAGGCTGAAGGGCTGGTTAGAGCTAGGGGCATGGTCTACCCACGATGTTTAGGCATTTCCGACGCCTGTGGCTGTGTTGGGAGAGTCATCCTGGAGTCTGGAAGGCAGGAACAGCCCAGAGGGGGTCGAGGCTGGGCCTGGTGGGGTGGCCAGAGCCTGTGCCTCTGCTCCCCTGTGGGGTTGGGATCATGTAGCACTTTTGTGTGTCTCTCACCACGAGCCTGTAGGCAGTCAGAGCGCCTTATCTGTCGTCTTGCGAAGGTTCTTTTGGCGGAAACTATATTAAGTTAATTTAATTGAACATTAGTTTCCTAAGATACATTTTTTGTTACCATAAAGTGATGATATATGCTCATTGAAGAGAGTTTTAGAACTACAGCGGGGTCAGGATAAGGGAATGGAAATTGTCTACAGTCCCATCGTGTGTGATAATGGCAGTGACAGTGACAACTGCCATGTATTGAGTAATCGCTGTGTAGGGAGTGCTTTTCCAGGTGCCTTCTCGTTCTGCTGCTTGAGTAACCCTTCTCGGAAATGCTTGAGACCAGAAGTGTTGCAGAGTTTGGAGTATTTGCATATCCATAATGAGACATCTTGGGGATGGCACCCAAGTCTAAGCGCGGAATTCACTTAGGTGCCGTGCACACCTTGTGCACATGGCATGAAGGGAACGCTAGGTAGAACTTGGAGGGCGCCTGCGTTCTGGCTGTGCTCCGATGCATGAGGTCTGCTGCGGGATTTTCCACTTAGGGCATCGTCTCAAGTCTCAAAACCTTTTCAGGGGGCCGGCACTGTGACGGAGTGGGTGAAGCTGCGCCTGCAGTGCTGGCATCCCATATGGGTGCTCCACTTCCAATCCAGCTCTCTGCTGTGACCTGGGAAGGTAGTGGGAGACCCGGAAGAAGCCCCTGACTCCTGGCTTTGGTGCAGTTCTGGCCGTGGCAGCCAACTGGGGAGTGAACCAGCGATGGAAGACCTCTCTCAATCTCTCTCTCTCTCTCTCTCTCTGCCTCTCCTTCTCTCTCTGTGTAACTCTTTCAAATAAATAAATAAATCTTTTTAAAAAAACCTTTTGAGGTTTTGGAGGGTTCAGATTTCACGTTCCAAATCAGAGATGTTCAACCTGTGTTATTATTAACCCTTTTTGTTATGCATGAGGAAAACAGATCAGAGAAGTTAAGTAACTTGGCAAAGGACACACAGCCAGGAAATAGATTTCAGTATACCCACCGGTTGCCTTTGGGGCACAGGCTCTTATACAGTGCATCCAAGACGAAGGATGGTGACATAGCAATGGCCATGGATTGTAAGAGGGAGAAGCTGAAACTGTTTTCTCGCATTTCACTTGCTCCAGACCCCAGAAATCTTTATAATTGCCAGGTTGGGCCGCTGGTATCAGGAACCTTTGGATGACAACACCTAGGGGATCTTTAACTCGGGCTTTATGAAGACAGAGATCCCAGGGGAACCACCGTGGTGTGCCACATGCTGAGACCCACGCCGGGCCATGGGACAGGAGCCGCGCAGCCTTCGCTCTGCCCTATGTTCAGTTGGCTCCCGCCCCGTTGATGTGGGCCGGCCTGGGCAGCCTCGCTCACTGGCTACAGTGGGGTTCTCGGGGCTGCACCAGTAGGGAGGGGGCTGCAACGGGATCTGCTCCAGGAAGTGATCGGGCCTTCTTCACTTTGGAATGATTCTCCGGGGAACGGCCAAGGACGTGCTAAGGGACCTCGCCTGCCTGCGAGCTTCTAGGTGGCGGGGACTCCGCCTGCCCGGCTGTGGACTCAGGGCCGCTGTGCCTGCTGTTCTGATGACCTGAGCCCTTGCCCCTAGAGTTCTGCTTAGGGTAGGGGGTCCAGAGCTGCATGGGGGCCAGGGGCCATCTGTCCCCACAGGAGTCTTGAGATCCAGCGTGCATGCAAGGAGAAGGATGGTATCGATGGGGGGATTTTCAGCTCATGAACTTGGCATGCAATGGAGATATAAGGCGAGGGGCTGTGAACTCCCAGGCACCAGATTCTGGGACTGGAAGCCTTTCCTACGCACGGTCACCTCGTCAGGCCTGTCGGGGCCCCTGTACTGTGCACTTCCCGTATTTGAGACTGGACTCAGGGACCTTGCCTTGGGCATCGTGCGTGTCTAGCTCCGGCACACAGAGGCCTCAGCAGGTGACCGCAGATCAGTGGGTTAATAATGTGGTGATGCGCAGTGGGGCATGGTCAGAACCTGGCTGGGGGGGGGGGCACAGCAGCTAGCTAAGGCAGCCGTGGGCTGTGTGGAGGAAGGAGGGTGGGGGGCCAGGCGGGGAAAGAGCCCTGTCTTTTCCAGCCATTCAGGAATGCGTTTTGTCCTGACATAAACGCTTGAGTTTTTCCACGGAAACCTCTGACACGGGAAATCAGCAGCTCTTTCCGAGGGAGAGACCAGAAATCACAGGAGCTCTTCATTATTATTTTTTAATTAAAAGGCAGCAGCTGCCTGGTGTTGGGTAAATTCAGGCCCCTCCCCGCGGGTCTACTAATGTGCTGAAATCTGAGCTGAATGTGCTGAATTTATTTTTCATAAGAATCTCTTACTGAGCCTGCTCAGTGGAAAGAGCCTTGTTAGAGCTTTAAGAAACATCTCATTAGCGGGATAAATGTGCCGGGCGCGAGGGGGTCAGCAGAGCAGCTCTGCAGGGGGACCCCCGAGGGCTCCTGCACAGGTGCCCTGCTTACTCCCTGTGTGAGAGTGGTCACCTGCTCCTGGTCCTCGCAGGCCACTCAGCCCGAGTCCTACCCAGGGGTCTCTCCCACAGTGCATGGCACCCAGAGCTCCTTCCTAGGTGAAAATGCACACGTTGCGAAGTTAGGAGGCCTGGCTGTGGTGGGAGTGTCAGGCAGCACCCAGGACCTCGCCTGTCCAGGGAGGGGCCTTGATTCCTTTATGTTTTTATTTAAGAGCAGAGCAACAGAGAGCTCCCATCCTCTGGTTCACTTTGCAAATGCCCACAGCAGCCAGGGCTAGGCCTGGCCAGGGCCAGGGGCCGAGTACTCAGTCTGGGTCTCGCTGTGGTTGTCAGGAACCTAACTATTTGAGCCATCGCCACTGCCTCCCAGGGTCAGCATTCACAGGAAGCCGGGATCGAGGGCAGAGCCAGGGTTAGAACCCAGGCCTCGGATATGGGCGTCTTCAGCTCCAGGCCAAATGTCTCTCCCCAAAGCCTTCATTGTTGAGTAGACTGCACTGGGTGGACACGTGGGGCCAGTGGGCAAGGGGATTCCGAGCAGAAGGACAGCCTTGGAGGAGGCATGGTGGGGTGTGGCGTGGGGACTGCAGGTGGTCAGGGAAGGGCCAGGTGTCGGTCAGCTCAGCTGGACCTCCCGCTGGCAGGAGGGGCGGGAGGAGGAGAGGCTCGCCAGGCACGTTGGATCCTGGTGGCCTTGTTGGGGACTTGGACTTTCTGTTCTATGCAGCAGATTTTAAGAGAGAGAATGACAAGGTCTTCTGACCCTTGGGGGTGGCAGGGGAGATGGCGTGGAGAGCAGCGGTCCTGTTGCCTGTTTGATCGTCGGGAGTAATGCCCAGAGCATGGGCACCTCCACAGTGCCGCCTCCCCACCCCAAGACCATCATTTTATAGCCAGAACCCCAAAGAAATTGTGATTTCATACACGTACTGGGCAGAGGTGGCTGAATTTGGGGGGGCGTGGCAGGACAGCCCCTCTGCTCAGGGGCATTCCCCTCCCCCAGCCCAGAGAGCCTGAGTCTGCTCCACAGTGCCTGTGTGGGGCTGTCTAAGGCTTGGCATCGCCGACGCACACCTGGGGCTCTGCACACGTGCATGGTCATGGCTTCCTGCTGCCCTCCTTTGACTCCCGGGTGCTGTGGGGCCGAGGGGCTCTGCAGGACGCCCCAAATCCTGGCAGTTTCTTTTGGGAAGAAAGATGTCGCCATTAGGTGTGATAGTGGACCTATCCCATGGAAAGAGTGATACCCGCAGGGCGGGTGCAGCAGCCTGTTCAGAGGCCCCTCTCCTTTAAGAAGGCGCGAGGGTGGTGACAGGATGGGGGAGGCCCAGCCAGCTAGGTGGCTGCTAGGTGATGTGTGGTGAGACGCCGCCCAGCTCCCCGCAGGAGCGCCCAGAGGGGCACCTGGGCGCAGAGGGGCTGCCTGATGCTGCTGCTGCCACAAGGGCCAATAGGGAGGTCTCTGAGCTGACCTGCGGGCCTCTGCTAGCCCACGTGGCCTGGTGCACACTGGGGCTTGAAACTGTGGGGGCCACAGCAGCTTCAGTCATTTTCCTGTGGATAAATGAGCTTGACTCATTTCTGCTGGATTTTTTTAAAGATTTATTTATTTATTTTAAAGAGTTATACACAGAGAGAAAGATAGTGTGGTGGGGAGGAAGGGAGAGAGGTTTTCCATCCACTGGTTCACTCCCCATCAGCCGCAAAGTTCGGAGCTGCACCGATCCGAAGCCAGGACCCAGGAACCTCTTCCGAGTCCCCCACACGGGTGCACTGGGCCATCTTCTGTCTTCCCAGGCAATAGCAGGGAGCTGGAATGGAAGTGGGGCAGCTGGGACTTGAACTGGCGCCCATATAGGATGCCAGCACTGCAGGTGGTGGCTTTACCCTCTATGCCACAGTGCCGGCCCCTGGGCTGGTTTTGCAGTGAGGTTGGTGCTACGTGCAACAGAAGCCTAATGTGAAGGAGTTTTGGGTAGAGGGGCGACAGGGCTGACTTATGGCGTTTAGAAGCTGCCTGTGGCTGCCATGGGGAGGATGGACTGCAGAAGGGCAGGCACCCAGGAGGCTGTCATCCCTCCAGGAGGACAAAGCGCGGGTTAAGCCTGGACGGCTGGAGTGGAGTGGACGGAAGCCACCAGAGCCCTAGTGTGTATTTTGGATGCTGCACTGGAGGGAGGAGCTGGGTCAAGCTTCTGGAATGGCCTGGAGGATGGGACTGTTAGTTGACCGTGGACAGGTACAGGCTGGGCTGTGTAGAGTGGGTAGCAGTACAGCTGGGCTGCATAGGGCGGGTAGCAGTAGGGGCTTGGGGTGCACTTTGGAGTGGGTTATGTTTGAGATGCCAATCAGGCAACTAGGTAGAGAGATGGAGTCAGCGGCTGGTAGCAGTCCCGTGCCCAGGGGGAAGGTCAGAGCTGGAGTATACTCTGGGAGTCATCAGCGATGACAGGGAAATCAGAGATAACGTAGAGAGGAAGGAGAGCTGTCGAGGGGAAGGGGGCAGGCGCGGAGTCTGGGATTTGCCCACTAGAGCCCGGGGGAGATGGAGAGGCCAGCAGGGGATATGGAGGACGATGGCACTGGGGAGGGGAGGCAAGCCAGGGAGGCGTGGGGTGTGTGGCACAGAGAGGAGGCAGCCTCTGGCGGGGGTGGGGGGGAGGTGAGGCCAGGCACAGACCCCTTGCACTGCAGACCACACGGAGAGGAATACACAATCATCGTGGAATTTGGCAACATGGAGGTCCTTGTGGGCTTGCCAAGAAGCCGGGCTGGCACACGAGTGAAGAGCGGATGGGAGGTGAGGCAGGAGCACTCCCTGAGGTGTGCTGTGGGCAGGAGCCCACCAGCGGAGGGGGCAGGGGTTGTCACGTGAGGGCCTTCGGGTGTGCAGTGATGGGAGTGACTGACAATTCAGGAGAGGGCTCTGAGAAAGTGAGGGGCTGGGAGCGCCCAATCCACTCTGATGGGAGCACACGGGTGCTATGTGGAGGGACAGGGCCGTGAGACCAGCGTGAGGTGCGTGCGTGGAGCTGCAGGTGGGGTGGGAAGGAATTCCTGTTTGCTTTCTTCCCTGGCGCACTGGGAGACGCGGCAGGGGACCGAGGGTGCTGAGGAATGGCTGAGCGCAGGGTCAGAGGAAGCGGGCGGTGGCTCTGCCGGCATCTGAGGAGGGTCTCAGTGCTCTGTGCAGGGAGGGGGCCCTTTGCAGCTCGAGCTGTGAGTCGGGAGTGCAGGTAGTCGGAGGGTTGCCTTGCTAGTGCAGCATGGAGAGGTTGGCTGGCTGGGTGTGGGTGGACTGGAGATTTAGCCAGGGGAGACAAAGGAGGGAGGCAGGGGCGGGGCATGGGAGGTGATCTGCGAGGGAGAGACTGAAAGGGGCTGGAATCATGCAAGTCCAAGTACTTCCTAGACGGAAAAGAGGCTGGAAGGAAAGGTGAGGTGTCGCAGGTGCAGAATGTAGAAGAGACTTCTCAGGGAGTGCACCGGGCGAGAAAGAACAGGACCCATGGTTTAACCTTGAGATCCGTGTTTAAGGGGTGAGTGGAGGGTTTGGAAAAGACACCTGGGGTGTCGGAGGAAAACCAGGGGAGGTGGCGCCACGGAAGCCAACAGGAAGGAAGAGATTTGGGGTGGCCGCCTTGTCATGTGCTTCCTGGAATTTCCAGGAGTTCGGGATGGTTGGTTCCAAGGCCACTGGTGGTCTGGAGAGAAGATTTTTCCGAGAGAGAGAGAGAGAGAGAGGTGGTGGGTGGTAGGCAGGATGAAGGAGGGAAGAGAGGACGCCGAGAGGGGAGCAGAAGGGATTGAAAGTGTCACAACCTGCAGAGACTTGTCCTGGGCCTGCAGAAGTGAGAAGCTGCCTTGTTTTCCAAGAGGCTGTGAGCAAAAGAAACTATGACGTGAACTGGGGGCTTCCATTTGGAACAACAGCAGCCCTTGGCTCCCCCAGGCCTGCAGCTGTGAGAGGGCGCCGTGGCCCTGGAGATTGGAGAAGTTAAAAGGGGTCAGGGAGTGGGTTGGGAGGGAGTCCGGGAGGCCAGCGCTGCTGAACTCCGGCGAGCCGAGCAACTGAATTGCCTGCCCGCGTGTCACCTGCCATTTCTCTTAATGCTGGCAGAGTGGCAGGGGGACAGGGGGCAGGGGTCCAATCACAGTGTCAAGGTCAGGCTTCAAAGCAGCAAAGCCCCTCTAGGGCTGGGTGTGGCCACAGCTAAGGCCAAGGGGACACTTCTGCTTAGGGATGAAGGTAAAGACTTCTCATGTATGCACATGCATGCACCTGGAGTGGCTGGCCCTGTGCTGCAGGTCCCCAGGAAGCTCTATGAACAAAGAGAAGGTGAATGAATAGGTTATTTTTTTAAAAATTTTTTTGCCAGGCAGAGTTAGACAGTGAGAGAAGAGAGAGAGAGAGAGAGAGAGAGAGAGAGAGAGAGAGTTATAGATAGTGAGAGAGACAGAAAGGTCTTCCTTCTTTTGGTTCACTCCCCTAATGGCCGCTATGGCCGGCGCTGCACCGATCCGAAGCCAGGAGCTGGGTACTTCCTCCTGGTCTCCCATGCAGGTGCAGGGTCAAGGACCTGGGCCATCCTCCACTGTCCTCCTGGGCCACAGCAGAGAGCTGGACTGGAAGAGGAGCAACCGGGACTAGTATCCAGTGCCCCAGCTGGGACTAGAACCTGGGGTGCCGGTGCCGCAGGTGGAGGATTAGCCAAGTGAGCCACGGTGCTGGCCGGATAGGTTATTTTTTAAAAAATATTTATTTATTTATTTGAAAGAGTTACACAGAAAGAGAAGGAGAGAGAGAGAGAGAGAGAGAGAGAGAGAGGTGCCTTCCATCCGCTGGTTCACTCCCCAATTGGCTGCAATGGCTGGAGCTGTGCCGATCTGAAGCCAGGAGACAGGAGCTTCTTCTGAGTCTCCCACATGGGTGCAGGGGCCCAAGCACTTGGACCATCTTCTGCTTTCCCAGACCATAGCAGAGAGCTGGATCAGAAGTGGAGCAGCCGGGACTTGAACCAGTGCCCGTATGGGATGCTGGCATTGCAGGCAGCAGCTTTACTCGGTAGGCCACAGCGCCGGCCCCACTAGGTGATGTTCGGGAAGACTAGAGTTGGGCCAAATGGGACCAGCAGAAATCTCTGTAAGTCTGAGAGAAGTTTGCAGGCCTGAGAGATGGCTGGCATAGTGTATGCTCTCCGACAGCCCTGGGGATCGGGCAGTGGCAGTGAGCTATTCCTCGCCACCCAAGCCTTTTTTGCAGCATCCCTGGGCACGTGAATTCTGCCATCTCTTTTAGAGTGAGGGCGGGGGCGGGCCTCAGCGTGGGGTGACAGTGTCTCCCAGCCTTACAGGCCCTGCCTGGGCTCTTGCCTCCACTCGGGCTGTTTTTCTCCGAGCTCCTCTGCACACTTCCCAAACGGGTGTGTGGCTCAAAGTCAGAGCGGGGAGGGTTGGCTTCCTTTTTCCTTTCCAGTCTGTTGTGAGGCGGGCTCGGAGAGAAAGCCCTTGTGCACCTGCTCCCCTCCTTTCTAATGAGGAATGTGTGCTCAGCGCGGGGGCCGGGGCGAGGACGGCAGGGAGGAGGTGTGGGGAGGGGGAGACCACAGCCATATTGTGAGGCAGGCGCCGGAAGGGCAGGCCAGGGCAGTGCACGGAGGCTGATTGTTTCTGAAGCCTGGGAGACCTGACACGGCCCTCGGCAGCCCCAGCCCGCAAGCTGCTGCCCTGACGCCCTGCAGGCTGTGCGTGTGTGCGTCACGGTGCACCTGTTGTGCTATGTGCCCATCTTTCCCACGACCTCATGCCTAACCGCACACAGAGCCAGTAGACCCCAGAAAGCCCATGTTTCAGTTGCTGTCTGTGCTTCCAAAAGCAAAGCCCAGCAAGTGGCTTCCTGTTTACGCATTAGGTCTGGACGTTCTCATTACTGGTTGGTGAACCAGAAGCCTCGTGAGCCATGAGGGCCAGCATCTCCGGAGCCGACGCAGCAGGCATAGGGCTGGCGTTTGTTTCTCCAAGTCTGATTTGCATGGAGCTCGCGAGGGAAGCCTTCCACCCAGTCTGCGTCTGTGCGCACGTCACTGAGCCAACACTCACACTCCTTTTCATCCCCGCTCAGTGAAACGCGCTCGGGGCTGAGGCTGCTGCTAGATGCACTCCGCGCCTCCTTCCCTCTCGCGGTCCACCTGCTTTTCCCGACCCACCCACTGCTGGGCACCTTCTTACTTGGCAAACGGCACCTGGGTGGCAAGCTGGGAGCAGGAGCGGCGCGGAGGTCTGTCCTCTCCCCACAGTCATTTCAGGAAAGCCGTGAGCCGCGTGAAGATGAGGTCCCATTACCTGTGTCCCTCCAAGAGGCCTTGGGGCTGCGTCCTGCTGTCTTGGTGTGGATGCAATGGGGATCATGGCCCTGCTGGGCTGTTGATCTGGGGCGCAGCAGGAGCCGTTTTGCCTTGGACTTGACACCTTGGGCTGGGGCAGTGTGTACACAGACGGCCTACCTTGGGCAGCCGTATTTCTCACTGTGTGTTTAGAAGCGGACTCGTGGCTACTCGCACCTGGTTCTTCCCAGGAAAGCGCATTGTTCAGGTGGAAACTCCATGCAGGCCATAGAGAGGCATAGATGGACTAAAGTAAGTTATCAGAGAGTTGTAAGTGGTGGCCTCGTAGGAGCTTTAAGAAGAAAACAGATAGGGAGGGGCGCTGGACAGGCCTTGGGGAGGGACCGCTGGCCCCCAAGGTGTCCCTGTACTGGTACAGTCAGCGAAGGGTGTGCACATGTGCCTGTTCTCCCGTCAACGTGTTCCCCATTTGTAAGCATCCTTCACTTCCTGGCTTCCATCCTTGTCCATACCTCTGTCCTCGCCCCGCACCTCCCCTCCCCGCCCCACCTCTGCTGTCCCCGCCCCCTCCCGTGGTCCATTCTTCACATCACATTCTGAGTCCACCTTTTTAAACATTTTTAAATTTTAATTTTTTAAAGATTTATTTATTTATCTGAGAGGCAGAGTTACAGACAGAGAGAGGGAGAGACACAGAGAGAGGTCTTCCAACCACTGGTTCAATCCCCAGATGACCACATGGCTGGAGTTGGGCCGATCCAAAACCATGAGACTGGAGCTTCTTGCAGGTCTCCCACACTGGTGTGGGGGCCCAAGCACTTGGGCTATTTTCCACTGATTTCCCAGGCCATAGCAGGGATCTGGATTGGAAGTAGAGCAGCCAGGACTTGAACTGGTGTCCATATGGGATGCTGGCACTGCAGGTGGAGGCTTAACCTACCACACCACGGCGCTGGCCCCCCTGAATCTACCTTTGAATATGCAAGTCAGATCAAGTCCTTTCACCAGGAGAATGCCAGCCGCATCCAGGATGCATCCCTGACCCCTCTCTGTTGCACTCATCCTCAAAGACGCAGGGTCAGGATGTCCTGGGCACGCCTGCTTTCCTTGGCGTCAGCCTGGGTTCTCACTGGCCCAAGTGCCTGGGGCCTCAGCATCCTGGGGAACACCTGCCTTGGGAGTAGCCTCAACCCTGAGACCCTTTAGGAGGAAAAGCTGTCGCACCCTGCTCTCACCTCCTGCATAGACACAAGAGGAACACTGTGTGTGTGTGTGTATATATATATATATATATATATATGAAAAACAAAAACCGTGTTCTAATTAGAGTAATTCCTGTCCCCTCTGCTCCTTCGTTCGTTGTGAATGTCAGCCACGTTCCCACCCCCATGTCAGCTGTGCTCAACTCCGGGTGCTGGGCCTCGGATTCCTCCCTAGGCACTCCCCCTCCCTTCAGTCCTGTGGCCCTCGCCCAGTCCCTGCCTCTCCCCTTCTGGGTGTGAGCTGACTCTCCCCTGAGCTGCCCCATCCGGCGCCTCCTGCCCGGGAAGGTGCCTACTCCCTTGCCACGTCGGCCTGCCCCAGGCTTACGGTACCCCGACTCTTGGCGTTGGGCACTGGAAGGAGAACTGTGAGGTCCCACCCTACCCGCCTTGCCACCTCCAGGGCGTCTCCTGCTCCCTGCCCTTGACCTGCAGTCATCTCAGACTCTCCTCTGCTACAGAGGGTAAGAAGCACTTCTGCTGCCCGGGTCTCCTCTCGGCCACACCTGCCCCGGGCGCTGCAGTCCTGCGTGTCACAGCCGCGCCTCGTGACCGCTTGTTTACAGATTCCCAGCCTCTCTGCTGTCTGGGGGACGGGAGCACCCGGCCAAGACAATCTGAATTAATTTTGCAAGTAAAATTTCATCAGACGACCTATCAAGCGCTTCACTAAATCAAGACATATTACATCTCGCGTGTGCCCTGAGCCCATTCATCATGGAAGTCAGCCCTGAAACGCCAGCCAGCTTTGGCCAGAAATGAGGCACTTTCTTGTCTGAGTCAGAAGGGGCCCGCTTTATGCCCGATCTGCCACCCAAGGGGTCTCAGTGTCTCCCCCTGTCTCCTCCCCCAACCCTTCACTCTTCCTGCTGCCGATGACATAAGAGGTTGTCTTCCATGGTTGTTGGAATCAGCCAGGGGACCTGAAGCAGAGTCCATGTTTGGTTTTTCAAATGATTTATTTATTTATTTATTTTGGAAGGTAGAGTGATGGAGGTAGAGAGTCAGAACTGAGAGAGAGAGAGAGACAGAGAGAGAGATACTGATGTCTTCCATCTGCTGGCTCATTCCCCAAATGGCTGTGACAGCCCAGGCTGGGCCAGAAAGAAGCCAGGAGCCTGGAACCCCATTCAGATCTCCCATGTGGGTGGCAGGGCCCCAAGTGCTTGAGCCATCGTCTGCTGCTGTCCCTGGTGCAGTAGCAGGGAGCTGGATGGGAAGAGAGCAGCCGCCAGCATCGCAGGCTGTGGCCTAACCCGCTGTACACAATGCCAGCCCCAAAATCCTTCCTTGGACACTTCCTGGCTGTGCAACTTTGACAAATTACGGAACCTCTCCGAACCTCGGCTTTCTTACACTTGAAATACAAGTGACGTCTACCCCCGAGGGCTGGTGGGGGGTTAACTGCGGTGAACCCGTGTGGAATGCCTGTGTTCTGTAGAGACTGTGATGTGAGTGCCTTTCCCTCCAGGAGGTCACTCCCCAGGTGGCTTCCGGTCAGTCAAAGTGATGTGGAGCTATTGTATAACACAAGTTGTAGAAAATTAACAAGTCAGCAGATCATAGACAAATTATAGCCAAATGCAAGAGAGGTCTTTAGAGTCTTCACAGGAAATGCGTATTATGAAAAAACTGTGCACGGATTTCGAAATTTGTTGTACCACAATAAACTTGTCTTTTGTTTATTGATTGTTTTTTATTTATTAGAGAGGCAGAGAGAAACAGAGAGAGCGCTCCTGTCTGCTGGTTCACTTCCCAAATGCCTGAAATGGCAGGTGGGGATGGGGTGGGGGTGCCGAAGCTGGGAGCCAGGAGCTCAGTCCAGGTCTCTGACGTGGGTAGTAGGGACCCAGCCACTTGAGCCTCACCCCTGCCTCCCCGAGTGTGCATTAGCAGGAAGCTGGAGTCAGGAGCTGGAGCAGGACTGAACCAGGTGCTCAGACATGGGATGCGTCTTCACTCTAGGCCCAACTCCTGCCCCTAACCTGATCTTACAAGTCCAAGTGCCTCATATTTGGTAGAGAGCGTGCAGGGGGCCGTTTAGGTTTGCATAAAAGAAAGCAGGCAAACTCCTTCCCCTTCCTGACCTGGCCAGGGTTCCACAGGCTGGTCTCTCCCTCTGCCTTCCCCTTTGCCTTACTAAGGCTTGGGAGATCCTTGATAAGGCCTCACCATGGTGACGCAGATGGACCCTGGGTTTCGGCTTTGTTTGCTCTCCCAGCCACCTTCCCAGGCAGCAGCTGACTTGAGCCATTTCGGACCAGGCAGTGGGGAGACAAGCTGGGGCCTCGCAGCTCACAATGTCCCTGGGGATTCCTACTAGAGACGTCTGGCCGTGGCAGAGAAAAGCGCCCTTCAGCTCAGCCGTGGCGGTTCTCCCCTGAATGTGGCCTCCAGGAAGCTGGGGAGGGAGGTCCTCTGCTTCCTGGAAGCAGCCTTGCCTTCTTGGCTGTGGAAGACTAAGGGCCATGGGCACTGTCGCTGCAGTACCAGCCATCCCGTGCTGGGCGCCTAGTCAGCTGGGAGCTGAGCAGAGGGGACCAGGCACAGCTTGTCCCCGCCCACCAGGGCTTCATTGCCTGCTGTCATTCAGCTGTTATCTGGCCTTTCAGGGGAATGTACCTTACCCCTTTGAACACCCACATTGAAAGCCTTTGACCTTTTTAATGAAATCTTCCCATCTGAGCGGATGTAGGAAAGTGTGACTACTGTGCATACTTCCTTAAACATAGAACACCATGGGGTCGTGTTTTCATTGTGCACGGTCACGGCTACGAACCTCGGCTCCTGCCCGCTGCTCCCAGGGCCTGGAGGAGGTCCTGTTTTCCTGCACCACGCAGCCCGGGGCTGCTGGGCCTCTTGTGTTTTCACACTTTCCTCGCTTTTCTCCTTTATCAATTGCTCTTCTGGGCTCTGCACTTGGTGTGTGTGAACTACAGCAGCATTGTACCAGCAGCAGGAGGGGGCAGGCTGAGAATGAGGCCCCAGAGGATTGGTGTTTTTTTATTTTTCATAAAAGACTTATTTATTTGTTTGAAAGACAGACATAGGGAGAGACTCGCAGAGAGAGAGGAAGCAATCTTCCACCTGCCGGTACAGTTCCCAAATGGCACCACCAGCCAGGGCTGGGCCATGCTGAAACCAGGAGCCCGGAACTCCATCCTGGTCTCTAATGTGGATGGCAGGGGCCCGAGTACTCGGACCATCTTCTGCTGCTTTCCCAGGAACATCAGCAGGGAGCTGGGTCGGAAGGGAAGTAGAGCAGGCAGGATGCCGGCATCCCGAGCAGTGCCTTACACCACTATGCTAGAATGCCAGCCCCTGCTTCTTGATCTCAAAAGCGTTGAGTCCCCCGGGCACGTGCATTCTGTTGGCACTGCCTTGTTTTGCATTTATGCCCAGTTGTACAGATTATAGCATGACAGATAAGGGGCCTCGCCTCGTATTTGTTATGCCATGCCCTTATCTGGCTCTGGGTGTGGCAGGGACCGTGGACACACCGAATTATCAGTGGACCTCCCCGTCAGTGAGATGATACAGAGTTAAGTTGACTATAACATGGCAGACCGATAGACAGGAAGCACGCGTTCCCATGGTGCATGCAAAAAGGTAGTACGAGGGGCAGGTGTTTGGCCTAGAACTCGAGACACCAGCATCCTACCTTGGAGCGCCTGGGTTCAGTGCCAGCGCCTGACTCCAGCTTCCTGCTCATGTGGACTCTGGGAGGCAGTGGCGACAGCTCAAGTGATTGGTTCCTGCCACCCACATGGGAGACTTGGATTGAGGTCCTGGCTTCTGGCTCTGCCTCTGGCCCAGCCCCACCATTGTGGGCATTTGGGGAGTAAACCAGCAGGTGGGAGCTCTTTCTGTTTCCCTCTCACTTCTCAAAACAAAACAAAACCCCCGAAACAGTGTGACAGCAGACCTTTATCAAAATGGGGTGCTCATTTCAGCTCCTCCATTTATTTGATTCCTCTGTGCCTTAGTTTTCTTATTTATAGAATGGGCCGATTATGATGGCTAGTTCATGAGGTTGTAAGGATTAAATGAGGTCCTGGCTACTAAGAATGGCTTAGCACAATACCTGGCTCATAGGAAGTGCTTGGTGACATTAGTAACAGTAGTGAAGCTACTTAAGTGAGAGAGGGGGCGTGGTATGTGCTCTGTGGGGTTTCTCTGAGGACCGGTCCTGTCTGTCGAGGACTTCATCCCCCTCCTTCCCCTCTGCCAGGCCCCTGGGAGGGTGTTGTTTGGCCTCAACCCTTGAAGGATATTAATGCGGAAATGTTAGGGCAGGAGATTTCTACAGCCTTTGAATAATAGACATTTGGAAAATTAAATATATCTGTCAAGTGTGCCATAAATCTTAGCTGTTTAGGAAGGTGAGAAATTAAAATTGCAAAACAGCTGGGAGGGAGGGGGGCTGTCCAGCCTCCTCCTGTGTGGTCTGTGGGCAAGGAGGGAGCTGGTGAGAGTGGGTGGAGCGGGAACAGACCCTGGGCGGAGGGGCTGCCGGTGCAGGCCATCAGCTTGGCCGATTCTGAAGTCCAGATGGCTTGGATGGAGTCTCTCCCTTTGTGCCCTCCTTCTCTCCTTCCCTCTGTTCCTCTGTCCTTCCCTCCATCCGTTCTTAACTTCCATTGATTTATTTGAAAGGTAGAGAGAGAGAGAGAGAGAGAGAGAGAGAAATCTTCCATCTTCTGGTTTATTCCCCAAATGGCTGACATGGCCAGGGCTGGGCCAGGCTGAAGCCAAGAGCCCAGAACTCCATCGAGCCACCCATCTCCCATGTGGGTGGCAGGAGCCCAAGCACCCGGGCCATCATCTGCTGCCTTCTCAGGAGCATTAGCAGGGAGCTGGATCCGAAGCGGAGCAGCGAGGACTGGTACCAGCGCTCTGATGTGGCATGCTGGCATTGCGAACGGTGGTTTGACCTGCTATGCCACAGGCCGGCCCCTCCCTTTGTGTTCTCCATCTGCCCGGGGGGGGGGGCTTCCCCTCCCCTCTTTCCTTGGCACTTTGGCCTTTTTTCCTGCCTCCCTTCCCCTGCCTCAGAGGAAGCAGGGCAGCGCCCTAATGAGGGAGGCGGGAGAACCACAAGGGGAGGGCAGAGCTATACTGGGACTCCCCAGAAGGCACCCCCTGCTCCAGCCAAGGCCAGAGCCAATAGAGGGTCTTGTGTATAGATAGGGCCTCCCAGCACACACCCAAGGGGCAGCTCATGTGCCCCAGGCGTCAGAACAGCAGAGAAGGACTTGGTTCTGTTTTCCAGAACACGGCAACCCATGTGTGCTTCCTCTCCTCTTCAAGCCCCGAGATGACCCAGAGACAGGCAGCCCCCCCCCCCCCCCTTACCTTTCCCTCCCCTGCCTTCTCCCCTGGTCCTCTGTTCAAGTTTGGCTCTTAACTACTACACTAGTCACATCTAGTGACAGGGGTGCCATTTGGTCCCCCCCCCCTTTTTTTTTTTGAGATTCCCTTCAAAAGGGCTACAGAGAAGCCAGAGTGTATCCGGGAGAGGCTGGGCAGGGCCAGAGCTCAGAGCCACCTCTCAGCCTTGCTGTCTTCACTCATTCATTCAACAGTTAGGCATGAGTGGCTGGAATGTGCCACATGTGCTCATGTCAAGCGCACGCTCCCAAGGAGCTCACAGTGTAGTAAAAGAGCACAGGAGTCGATCTGGGGAGCTGCCTCAGGCTGGCATGGATAAGGAACCAGGGAGGACTTCCTGGGGGAGGTGGTAGCTGGGCTGAGTCTGGAAGGATGTTATGAAGCTGGAGGAAAAGTTTGCACACACACATGGAAATGAGTAAAGACTTGTGTTTGGGTCCAGGCTAGCAGGCTGGAGCCAGGGGTGCCAGTGGGGGAGAGAGGCAGCCAGGGAGCTGACGGTTATCAGATCACAGAGAACCTTGCATAGCAGGCCGAGGGTACCAGCAAGGCACGGTGGGGAACAGGGTGAGACCCTCTGGTGGTTGTAGTGGCGCAGCTGGATGACAGGGGGCAGAAAAACCAGGAGGCAGCCACAGACAGCGCAGAGAAAGGTATGTGGCTTGAACAAACGCTGGAGGTGGGCTCAGTACTTGGTGATGATTGGACGTGGGGGGTGGTCTATGTGGAGAGGAGAGGAGCCAGGGCTGGGAGACCAGACTGGACAGCCGCTTGCCAGATACGCCTGTTTCAGCTGCGTGGTGATGGCCTTAGACCACAGGGCGGTAGGATGCATGTGACTGTCAGAGACGTCAGTCACTGGCCCAGCTCCTGGGACCCCTGTTAGAAGCAAGGAAGTAGACTCTGTATCAGACACAGCCTGCGTGTGCTGTTGGCCTTTTCTGACTTGTGGTCTGGGGATGGCGTGGCCCTGGGTGTCGCCTGTCCCTGGGTACTTGGGAAGCCGGCTGCTCGGAAGCCCTCAGCCCAGCTTCTGGGGAGACGCTGTTGGTCCCTTCCAGGTTCCCCATATCCCAGCTTCCCTTGGCCCCAGGGAAGAACTTGTGGATCGGGACAAGCACATCCCTGAGGTGGGGGTTTCTGAGAAGGGAGCAGCCTTAACTTTCTGGAGTCAGATGTGGACTTGTGCAAATTCCCCATGGAGAGCTGAGTTCAGTCCTGGGCCATCCGGGTACCGGTTGTGGGTGGGGTGGGTGGGTTTGGTGCCCTCCTCCGCTAGCCTCTTCCCGCAGCTTCACGCATACATCCCCGAAGTTCTGGAACTGTATCCTTTGACTCTCGCATCCAAGGGGATTCCATGTGGTGCTCCCAACACCCCTCCACCCCTCCCGGGAACATCCCCAAAACGCACCTCTTGTTCACGCCACCTACTCAGCAAATTCCCCCAGCGGCTTCTCTTGTGCACCCTTTGTGCCAGTTCTGGCATGGGCTGTGCCTCCTGTCTGCCTCCCTGCCGAGCCCCAGAGACCCGCAGACCGTCCATCAAGCAGCAGGTGGTCCCAGGGCGCCTCCGGGACCGGCCTGGTCATGAGAGGCCTGTGTAGCTGGTCAACTGGGGTTATGGACTGGGGACGGATTGCGGGCCTGAGCGCACGGACGGCGGCAGCGGCGAGCCCCGGCGCCCCCTCCTGGCCTGCGCGCCCTCCCCGCGCGCGCCCTAGCGCTAGGCCTCCGTTACTCTGGCAACTGGCCCCGCTCAGTCGGCACCAGGCAGCTGAATCCAGCTCCTTGTTACGAGGGAAAATGCTCCTATTGAAGCCGCCGAGCGGAGCTTCGGGCCTTTCATTGCAAGCGGCGCCATCGGCTTCCATTTGTAAACTTATTAGTGTGAGTGCGCCGGGAGAGGGCCCGGGGATGCGGGGCCGAGGGGGCGACGGCGCCGCATGCTAAGCAGACCCGCCCCAGGCTCCCTCCTCGCACAGCCGCTGTCCCAGACTTGCCCTTGGCCCCCGACGTTCCGCTCCCCCGGGGTGGGCTCCTCCCCCAGGGAGAGGGGCGGCGCCCGGGGCCCCGGGACCCCGAGTGCCAGGGCTGGCCGTGGCCCGGAGTGGCACCTGCGCGGGCACTCTACACCGCGCCGCTGCGTTCCTAAAGGGCAGTGGCGGCGGCCGCGGCGCCCCCTGCCTGCCGGGGCTCTCGAAGCTCCAGAGTGGGCCGCCGCCGGCGGGCTCTTCGCCTCCAGCCCCCGACTGTGCACAGGGCTGCTCTTTGTTTACTGTTCCTCTTCCCTCCCCCGCTTCCTTACGCCCACCTCCTCCCTTTCCGGCTATCTGCTGCGCCGAGGAGGTGGTCCAGTGCCACCGCGTCCTCCCTCTCCGAGTGGCTCGTTATCCCGTGGGGCACCCTTTGCGGGGGAGACCGTCTGCCGCACGCTCTCCTGGGCGCACGCAGTGCTGCAGGCGCGGCGTGGGAGGCCTGGCCGCGGCGCGTTCTGCCGGCTGCTGCGCGGGGAGGGGTAGGGAGTGGGCAAGCTGGGCCGCCCCGCCGCCGTCGCGTGCACACGGGCACGCACTGGCTGCCGCGTCGCCTGGATTTGCCTGCAGCTGCTGACCTCATCAAGGCTCCCATCACGGAGGCGCGCATGGCCGAAGGACCCTAAGACGCCTAGCTAAGTGGCCTCAAAGATCCTGCCAGCCCCCCTGGAACGAGGAGCTGCGGCGGCGCCCCGCTCCTTTAATTAGTAGGAGGGAGCTGGACAAGTTGTTACAACTGCAGGGAATACGATAAAAGATGGCTTTGTATTAGTGTGGCAAATTTTATTAAACCGAGAGGAAGGGTAACAAACATGACAGCCGTGTGTGCAGCGTCTCCTGAATTTGTAATAACCCAATCTCCTTCTGAATCATCCCTGCGTTGGCAAACGGAATATAAAGCATTTAACAGATCCAATATAGTCAGAGGTACAACAGAGAACAGCCGAGACGAGAGGGACGGGGAGAAGCCCAGGGCCTGCAGTCCATCGCCTGGCCTGCCCGCTAATGAGGCCCAGCAGAAATACCGGGCCTGGCTTGAGGCTTTGTCTCATTAATTACCGCCGGGGCCCTGGCTGGCTGCTACAGCTCAGTCTTCCCACTTAGAATTCAGAGGTGATATCTGGCCACATGAGGAAAACTTGACTAATAGCACATTAGTTGGTAGGGCATGGACACAGCCATCCTCGAAAGGGAGTGCGAACACAGGAGATGCAGGAGGGTGAGCTGGGGCCCTGGCAGCTCTGGGCGTGGGTGCGGCGTTGGCCCTTGCAGGGGAAGGGGAAGGGGAAGGATGTGTTCGTCCTGTGTTGGCTGTTGGAAGCAGGTGTTGTGACTTGTATGATGGGGCGCTGAGCCAGACTCATCGAGGTTCAGTCCTGCAGCCGAGGGCTAGTACCAGGCAGCCTGGATTTGCTCCTTGGGCTTCTTTGCCTATTACCCAAGGCCTCTGATTTTATTTGACAAATGAAAAGGCAAAAAAGAAAATTCTTCCTTTGTGGAGGCCATTTAGAGAGCAATTGTAGCTCTTGAGCTGTAAGGGATTTCAAGAGATCTTCTGATCTGGGTAAGATATCCTTCACCTTGCTTTCCGGAGGGAGTCACTGGGGCCCAGGGATGCTGAGCCGCCTGGCCAGGGCCGTGCAGCCAGGAAGTGATGGGGAAAGGGCAGACTTCAGATTCCTTTGTACTCCTGGGACTGCAGAAGGTGAGCGCAGGTAACCTGTGGACTACAGCAGGCAGCACCGGCACTGTGGCTCTCTGGTCCAGTTTCCTGAGTGACAGGTAGCACAGTGACGTGGATTCAGTAGCCATTAATGGGTGGCTGTCAGCTAAGGGGGAGTTTTTAGGGTCCTGCCACAGGTGTTTGTCTTTGTTCTTACCTCCATGTTTTTGCTGTGTTGACTATGGGAATTAAGACTCCAAAAGTTCTCAAAAGCAGGTAGGAGAGGGGTTGGAGAGTAGAGTGAGCTGAGCTAAGGTTTTGGGTAGATGCGTGGACGCGTGGTCCAAGGCCTGGAATGCTGGGACCCAAAGAGTGGCCAGCACTTCCTGAGCCGGGGAGAGAGTGAGGGAATGGTGGCATCCAGGACTGAGCGAGAGATCCCTGGCCACCCTAGCGAGGCCGTGTGTGCCCTTCAAGACGCTGTGCCCAGCCCTGGGTGGCGAGCAGGGATCTGATGTCTACTGGAGGGTGTCCCCGGGGACTGTGGCGGCACACTGCAGGGCCTTTCAAAGTCATCCATACCGTTCCCATTGTTGCAAGGCAGGAGTGGACTGAACACATCCCTTCATACAGGCAGACGCCTGGGAGCTGAACATCTCCGAGGAGGGCTCACAGGCTGTTCTGCGAAAGCAGGCAAGTGCCGCCGTGCAGAAGTTCCTGCCGGCGTCCTGCTGAGCTTCCACTGCTGCTGTCTTCTATCTGGTCCTCAGTGGAGGCTGACTCGCACTGCCCCTTCCCCATCACTCTCCGGGGAGTGCAAGGTGGTGTTTATGTGTCGCCTCTCCTCCCCTTCCATCCTTCCTGCCCAGAACCAAGCTCGAGGGGCTTCCCTCCCCACTCACCAGTGACTCACACACATCCCTCTCCCAGTGTGGAGAGGAAATGAGCAAAGCATTGCTGTTAAAAAAAAAGAAGAAGAAGAAGAAGACAAAAATATGTAATACAACCCCAGGCTCCAGTTTGGGTTTGCAAAGTGGAAAACAAAACAGAACCATTTCCCAGGTACTTTTATGTTATTGCCTCTATAATGTGCCCCAAAATATTTTCCCAGTGATTCATCTACAATCCAATAAGAACAACGGCTGTTGCCATTCGGATGAAAGGAGCTGAGGTGCATTAGCAAGCGATTTACTTTTATGAAGGGGAAGTGGCACAGGTGTTTAGAACCATTTGCCTGAGGCACCGAGGTCTATGCCCCGGGCAGCTGCAGCTCCAGGCGGGGCAGCTGGCACCGCTGCAGTTGCATCGCAGACCCCATGGTTCATATGAGGCAGGGCTGCCTGTGGAGGGAGCTTTTAAGTTCGCTGCTTTGGTCTCCTGCCATTCAAGGGTATCTTTAAACATTGTGACTACCAGTTCGCAAAGGTGCTTTCTGTGGACCGTGGGACTTGATGGTGCTAGTCGCTTGGGGATTGAAACAGGTACCACCCCTGTTTGACAGGTGAGAAAATAAAGGTTCTGAGTTGTCGACTGCTTTGTTCAAGCTTAAAAGGCCCCTCTTGTTTCTGTAGAAGAGAACCCCTTGCGAATGTCTAGGGTTTTTTGTGTCTTGCCTAAAAGGTGGGAACATATAGTAAGTGTCAGCTGTGAGAAGAGAGGGTCATTAGCCAGGAGACAGGCCTGGCCAAGAGGACCCTCACGGTGCAGGGGAGACTTCCTGGGCCACACTCTGGTGATGGATGCTTGGAGGTGGGGGTGGGAGAGCACTGTTGTCCTGACAAGGTGGGCAGGGCCTGGGGAGGGTGAGATGGGAACCCGAGGGAGACTGTAACCATACACACGAGGACCAGGCAGGCTGGCTGGGCATGTGTCCCTGTTTCACTGCTTTCCATCTCTGTTTCCAGGCTAGGAGGCAAGTCTTCTTGTCATTCTAGTCTCATTGTTGATGCTTCTTGGAATCAGGGCCTGGGATCCATTTCCATTGCAAAGCATTGAGAGAAGGGGCTGGTGGCTGCTCCTGGCACCACCTGTCTTTGGTGTGGATCATGAGAGACCCCAAGGCCAGGTGAAGCTTAGGTGACAGGGATCCAGGTGGAAGAGCCTGCTGCCTTGGCTCACCTGAATCCTCCCTCCACTGCCGGCCACAGAGGACATGAAAAAATGAATTGTGAGACTAGCTGGTGGTTTGCAAGTCACATAGCGTTAAGACGCTCTAATTCTCTGTCCCATCCCCTCCTCACCCTTAGAAGCAATGGCGTTTGACTTTTAGCTGTTTCTTCAGAGATTTCTGTATCTCCACAGTTCTAAGTAGTAGTCTGCATTGCTATATTTGTTTACTTTTTTCTTTAAAGATTTAGTTATTTATTAAAAATGCAGAATTGCAGAGAGGCAGAGGCAGAGAGAGAGAGAGAGAGATCTTCCATCCACTGATTCACTCCCCAGATGGCTGCATTGGCTGGAGCTATGCCTATCCAAAGCCAGGAGCCAGAAGCTTCTTCTGGGTCTCCCAATGCAGGTGCAGGAGCCGAAGGACTTGAGCCATCTTCTACTGCTTTTCCAGGCCACAGCAGAGAGCTGGATAGGAACAGCCAGGACCTGAACCAGCGCCAATATGGGATGCCGGCAGTGCAGACCTTGGGTTTAACCCGTTGCACCACAGCACCGGCCCCTGCATTGCTATATTAATGCATTGATGTATACATTGTTTATTTACTTAAATTATGGTAACAAGGACTTCTACCCTGTCATCCCCTCAGATTCTTACCTTTCCCCCATAGATCATATTTAGACTTCGTCAAATCAATATTCAGAATGTTCGCTATAATATCTATCTGAGTATCATTCACAGCTGGCTATTGTATTACAGTTGTAATAGCTCTTGTTTTGTTCTGAGGTTGACGACTGCCTTGCTTAATCACTTGCTCGTATTTTCTCTGTACTTCCTGATGACAGCCTCTGGGAACAGTCTTCCCAGATCTGTGTCTTGGGATGGTCAGTCAATTCCAACTTGTGTCTCGGAGGCATTGCTCCTGGACACCTCTGGTCTGTCTGCACCACTCTCTCGGGGCGTCTGCCTGGCTGCTACCGTGGCATTTTCCTCTGCCCTCCTGTCCCTGGAATGCCTTTGTCTTTCCATGACTTACATTCCCTGTTCCTAGGATCTCGCCTCTTCCTCTTTCTGCATGCACTGCATTGTTTTGATGCATCCTGCAGGTTAAGATGTACAGGGGCCGGCGCTGTGGCACAGTGGGTTAAGCCTCTGCCTGTGACACCAGCATCCTGTGTGGAAGCCAGTTTGATTCCTGGCTGCTCCTCTTCTGATCCAGTTTCCTGTTCATGTGCCTGGAAGGCAACAGAAGATGGCTCAAGTGCTTGGGTCCCTGAACCCACATAGGAGACCCAGATGGAGTTCCAGGCTCCTGGCCTTGGTCTGGCCCAGCCCAGGCAGTTGCAGCCATTTGAGGAGTGAACCAGTGGATGGAAGACTCTCTCTCTCTCCCTCTCTCTCTAACTCTGCCTTTCAAATAAATGCTTGGCCAAGGAGATGGTGATGACAGTCCCTGTGAGCTGCTGCACATTCTGAGCTGGCTGCCTTCTGCACCCAGTGCACGCAGCCTCTTAACCCCGGGCCTACGGCTCCTTCTTCCTATAGCCCACGAGTTCCCTCTGCTTAGGTAATTCCCTCACCCTGCTGGGGACTTTGATGTCTTAGAAACGCTGATTCTGTCCCCCTACATGCTAGAAGTGTGACTTGCACCCAGGCCTGCTAGTTCAGTCTGGAGCTCTGATCCTGACTCCTCCCACCAGGGCCCCCCTAGCCCTCACCACCCATCATCTGCCTGGCCTCACCTCTCCTCCTTCTCTCGGGCCAGCCCACTTCGATGTCTGCCTCTCTGACATCCTGTGCCTTTGCCTAGGCCAGCAGGATGTGATCTGTAGGAGAAGACCCCTGGGAGGCGGCCTGGGAGGCGGCCTGGGTCTTTACACTCTTCTGGGTGGCTGATCACCTGGTGGTGGGGACCAAGGTTTACTCACAAGCATTCAGCCCATAACTAACACAACCCCTCTGCAACCTACTTGATAGCCTTTATATGGAGGAAGGCCTGGATCAGGCAGGTCTGAGAGGTCACATGTAGGAGAGGGGTGGGGGTGGGGCTCACCTGAAGTCCCTGGCAGCTCGCAGGTGTAAGCACATGGAGGTGCAGACTGGGAGTGAGCACCTGTCTGCTTCACAGGGGGCCCCTGGGGATATTTGGATTTGTGTGGCCTGCCTGGAGGAGGCTGTCTCCACACTGAGTTCCTTCCCCAGCTTTCCTCTTTCAATCACCTCCAAAAGCTCTGCTTCTCTTGGGACATTTTCCAGGCAGAGTGGAAGCAAGATGGCAGTTCATGGCAGAAGTCATGCATAAATAAAACCCCCAGATCATTCTCAAACCCTGCATTAGTTCCAGTGTCACCCACTAAGCCTCTCCCAGAGCTGCAAAGGGGAACAGCACTGATTGATTTGTGTCTTTCCCCTTTGCGTTTCCTCTGCTTCCTCCTCCATCTAATTGAGGTACAAATGAGCAATGAAATGACCCCAGTCAGGCCATTAAATATTCGGCAAGAAGATGGAAAGACAAGAGGCCTCTGTAATGCATAAATTAGGTAATCAGCCCCAGAGCCATTGAGCAGTAATGACATTCCATCCATCCATCCAGCCCCTCATCCACGCATCTACCTGTCCATCCATCCATTCACCCACTCATCCATCCCCCATCTGTCCATCCACCCACCCATCCGTCTATCTGTTCACTCACCGATCCCTCATTGATCTAGTAAAATTCCAAGATCTAGTGTTGTAAAATCAGTGTCTTTCAGTGTGAGGTATTTAAAGTGTATTTAAAGCCAGGTGACCTGCTGTGGCTTTTAATTACCGCATGGCCGTGAATCAGGTCGGGTTTCCCAGCTCGGTGTGGTGTCTGGGGGATGCTGCTGCTTGGGCTGAAGGGCAAGCCGCATGCTCGGAGTGAGAGCCCCATAATGTTTGTTGTTGGTGATGGTGATGCTTGATCAATAAAGCTAATCCTGCCATTGTCATCCGGGTATAAATCTTAAGCCGTGTGCGAGAATTTCCCCTTGAATGTGATGCTTCGGATGCTCAATCAGACTCTGTAGGTTCCCAGGGCTGAGGCCTGATGAAAAAGACCTTGGCAATTTGCTACGGAGGAGAAGTTGAGCGGATAACAAGGAGTTGCCTGTTCTTGCAGGCCTCACTGCCCACTTCTCAGCCAAGCCCACACCCACGACGGCTGAGGACCTGAGCCTCTGCTTAGCTTGCTCTGGCTCTAGCCTGTGGCCCCCCGAGGTTCTGCTCAAATCTTGTCTCCCTGAGTGGGAGGAGGACTGGTAGCTGAGGGCAGGAAGACAGGATTGGAGCACTTGGGATCTAGTGGGACCTCTGAGCAGTTTACAAGAGTTCTGGCAAGTCTCATGGGGGCACACGGGATGGACGGTGCAGAAGGGTGAGGCCTGGGCTTGCCATCAGCCGGCCCTGGTCCTGGCTGCCATGGATTGTATGGGCCTGGGTCTGAATCTGGAGCTGGGAAGCCACAGAGGTCTGGGGCTTGTGGTTCAGGAGCTCTCCCAGCCTCCAGGTCCAGAGCTGGCCCCAGCTCCTAGCTGAGCTGTGCTCCCCCTGGGTCCTTCTTGCAGCTCTGTCCTGACCACAGCAAGGCTGATGGCAAGGCCTTGGGGCTCCTGCCAGCCCATCTCGCTGACTCACATGTTGGGAGCTGCTACCCTGGGGAGGCCTGGGAGCATCCCCTGACATACCCAACATGTCCTCTTGCCCCTAGGCCCAGCTCCAGTGCCTCAGGCATAGACCATATGCTATGAGATGCAATGCTTTGTTCTGTGAAGTCTCACCAGCCTAATCAGAAGCTTCTTAGAGCAAGTCATACATGTCTTCACTGTCCCACATATGCCTTGGCCAGCGCAGGTGTCTGGCAAGGGCTCCTTGAATGCTGAAATTGAGCAGTGGCCGTGGGTATGTGATTATGCCCAGGGAACGGTGCTAGAAGCAGCCAACCAACCAAGATCAAGTCTCTGGGCTGGATGGATGCCCCTGGCTTTAGGTCTTCTTCCAAAGAGGAAATGAGGGAGGGATGGCAACAGCAGTATCCAGTATAGCAAGCACTTTGCACAGAGACTGTTGTAACACCTTACGTGCAGGATCTCGTCTCTCTTCACCATAACCGTGTGAGGCTGGTGTTCTTGCTACTCCCACGTTATACGTGAAGCCCTGGAGGCTCTTGGCTTGGTCATTCCCAGTCCCAGTTTGACTGTCTCTTTGCTTTTGAATGTCATAGAACCCTCTGTCTCCTCTCATTACTTTCTTTGCTCTTTCTGGCTGTTTGTCCTTCTGCAGGACTTGAAAGCTGTGTAAGGGCGAGACTGTGCCTGCCTTGCTCATGGCTGGAATCCATGCTGTTTGGCACATGGGTAGTATGGAGTAAGTGCTTAATAAATGCTTTTGAATGAATGAGCAAATTCTTAGTGCGTCACTTGGTCCTCATGAAGTCCTCCATCATCCATCTGCAGGAAGGGGTGATCTTTCCTCTCTGTCTCCCCATAATGCCTGCCAAGCAGAGGGGCATCCCAGAACCAGGCTTCTCTGTTTTATCACGTGAGCAAGCCGGTGAGAGAGGGCCTCACCCCCAGCCCAGCCAGGAAGCAGTTACTGCGCATGCGCAAGCCAGCCAGGGCACCCACGGTCCTGAGCTTCCCCCATACAAGGTTTGGAGGGCTTGCTCAGGACAGCCTGCGTGCTCCTGGGCCGGCCTCTGCCTCTAGTTAGGACTTGTGGCCTGTTTGGAGCACCATGCTGGCTCCTACAGTCAGCCCATTGGGTCCTCCGGGGCCTGCCTGCTCCCTGTGCGAATGGCGGCCAGAAGCCAAAAGGGTCTAGGCCTCGCCTTCCCGACCAAGTGCTTTTCCTAACACCAGAAGTCGGCCAGGGCCTCATGTCTGAGCTGTCCCCACCACGGTGTCTTTCGGTGTGCGGCGCTGTGTGTGTCTGTGTGCTCCCCGCACCCACCTCTGCCCGCGTCCCCTCCCCCTACAAGTGATCATTGAGCACTTACTTTGTGCCCATGTCTACGCTGAGTGGCAGGGACCTCAAGGAATTTGTGCCATCGAGGGGGCATGAGGACTGCAGATGACACTGCCCGGAGGTCCCTTCCCTTGCATTTCTCCAAAGGCCCTGCCCAGCTGTTGCTAAGGGAATTCCTGCTTTGCCTGCTAGGGGTCCTGGGAAGGGGCATGGTGCTGAACAGCCTTGCAGGATTCAGAGGGCCCTGGACTGCCCCAGGGCAGGAGGTTCACTTGGGCACAGCAGTGCCAGCAACCTCAGCCTCAGCCCCTCCGTTGGGAGACGTGAGCATGGTGGCAAATTCTGGAAGAGTGCATGTTTTCCCGCCAGCCCACGGCTGGCTGGCCTGGGTGCCCGAGTGCTACTATTTTTCCATTTATTATCCTGCGGCACTCCTCCCCCTCTGCCTGCCCAGCAGTCGCCTTTCCCTGATTTAATTTTCACACCTCATTCAGTGGCTCCTCCTGACGCTTGTCTGCATCGTTTTACTTCTCGTCCCCCCTGGAATCCTTCCCGCCCCCCCATCCTCGCAGCCTGCCTCCCTGCCTGTGGCGTTTTCGCAGCAATCGCAAAGGGTTTTCTGTGCAGTGTGCATGAAGCCAGGTGCTGGCTGAGGCTGATCCGGGGTGTGTTCATGAGAACCTGGGCCTGGGCTTGGGCTGTGCCTCACCTCTCCCAGACAGGAGCATGCACCTGGCTCTTTATTCTTCCCCGTCCTCCTTCCACTCCAGCCACCCTGCCTGCCTCCCGGGCATCCTTGCAGACATGGGCAGGACCACAGTGGACCACCAGCACCCTCCTTTGCCTCGTGCTTTGGAGCCAGGCAGCCGAAAGCCCTGGGTGCTGGGGAGGAGCCCGAGGAGCCGCTCAGAGGCCATCGAGATGGCTTCCTGCTGCAGCTGGCACATTCGCTCCCTTCTATTTCCTGGGAGGTGACCACAGGAAAACAAAGTATGAATGGCCATAATTTACTAGGCTCCTGAGTAAATTTGTATTTCATCCTGATTATCGAATGTGTCGCCTAATTGCAGCTATAAAAAGGAATGGTCCATCTTTCCCCTGAAAGCCCCGTGCCGGCTGATTGTTGTTTAATTAGTTGATTCCAGTGGTCGAGGGGTGAGTTTGGAATTACAATTACAGCTCCTATTATTTCAGGGAGATTGCTGAATTAATTAGTGGGACAATAGGATTTCTCATTGTTGACATCTTAAGAATCCACAATAATAACTTTAAAATTGGTTGCAATAATGGATGTTGGAAATAGATTTGTCTCGTCTGCTGGGCAAGACTGGACTTCAAGAAAAGTAGGTCTTCCCTTTCTACTCCCTCCCAAGGGAGGCAGCTGCTCTTGACCTGTGTGATCTTTGGCCGAGACGTTGTGGGTGGTGGAAGAGGGGTGGGATCCACACACCTGTGCTCAGCTGTCTCATCACCTGGGCAGGTGGAGACCAAGGTGATGTGAGACGAGAGAGAATAAAGGAAAAAGGAAAGGGTCCAACCAAGGATGTGCAGGGTTTAACCCAAGGTCAGTGTAGAGGAATGAGGCTTCCTGCTCTCAGGACCATGGACAGCCACCCTGTAGAGCAGGCCCAAGAGGGGCCAAGGCCAAGGCTGTGCAAGGAGTTGCGAGAGATGGATGGGTCCTTGTGAGCCTGTGTTCCCAAGGCCCCTCTGAGCAGGGCCAGAGACAAGTCAGCTGTTGTGCGGTGCTGGGTGACCTCTGGCCTCTGGTCAAGGTCTTACCCTCACTCCTGAACCAGTTGTGGTGGGGAGCTGGAAGGATTCAGTTCCCTTAAGCATGCCCTTCCTCCCTTCCTTTTCTTGTCCTTTTCCCCTCTCCCTAGGAGTCACCAGCGGCATCTTGTACTCTGGATATAAAAGAGAAATATTGCACTTTAGCTTCAGCAAGAGAGGTGATAATGAGAGCACAGGAGAAACTGTTTATCCAGGTGGTTAATATTTGAATAATCCTGAAGGTCATATGGCATCTTTGTTCCCAAGGAGGATTTCTACACTAGGCACGGAGAAGGAGGCTGGGGTTCAGCACTGTCCTGAACTGTGCACCTGCTGGAGCTGGAGCCGGTGGTTGCTGCCGCCTGCAGACCCAGGTGACGCCTGTATAGGGATGGCCGGCTGGGCCTCTGAGGGCTGGAGTGGACTGGACAGGCAGGGGTCCTGTGGGAAGTGCAGAAGGGGGTGGTGGTGCTTTCTTGGCTTAGAGGGGGCTTCTTCCTTCTGGTTCTGAAAACAGCTGCTCAGTGACAGATGGATGGGAGCCCTTTCCAGACCCTGTCTCCTGGGTGCTCCTCTTCCTGTTTCCCTCAATCACATCTCCCCACAACCTTCCAGGGCTAGCCCTCCTCCTGGGCACAGAGCGGCTAAGGGGCTTCTTGGAAGGCACTTCAGTAAGATTTAATGGGACATTTCTTGCTAGACTGGGGGATTATAAAACCCACTAATTTAGAGAGAGGGGGGATCACAGAGTCATTTTGCCTGTCGGCTAGGAAAGGCCAGAAAGAAAATTATGCTCATTTGTGCCCTCCTAGCTCCGTCCCTCCCCAGCGAGACCACTGGACTGCTGCCAGGCAGGCCCAGAGCACCTGCTGGACAGAGCCTTTCCTACTGGCAGCAGGTGCAGGTGCTGACTGAGGGCTTAATGAGGGGTCAAGCCAGCCACATGCCCCTGTGCGGGCTCCAAGGCCGCAGCTGCAGCCCGTGCGTCCGTTCACACCTTTGGTTCCTTGCAGCTGGCTTTCTATAGCCTTGATCTGCCAGGTCTGGTGCTGTCGGCAGCGTGAGCTGGAATCAAAGGACGTGAGTTGGGAAAGGGGCGGTGGCAGTATTGATGTGTGAGTGTGTGCATGTCTGTATGTGCACATACAAGACAGAGTTGAACAGACGCAAAGACAGGGCAGCCAGGAAGACACCGGGAGCTGGGAACAGGGAGGAGAGAAACAAGAGCAGAGAGAAGGGACCCTGGTTCTGTTCCCTGAGTTGGGCTCTCGGGTCAAAGTTGATCTCCACTGTGTGTCGACACCAACCTTGACATGAAATGATAACCTGGAGGGACAGAGGTAGGCACATCCTGGAGACAAGGAATGGGAGGCCGATGTTGTACCCGAGTGGGATCCCCTGGTGCTCCCTGGCCTGCAGGCCTCTCCAGGGCTGGGAGCATGCATGGCCGTGGACCAGGAAGGCAGAACCACTCACAACTGAGGTCACGTAAAGAAGAGGGTGAGCAGGTTCAGCCGCTGCTTGTGGTACCTGTTTCCTGTCATCAGTGCTGATTTGACTGTTCCCCTTCCAGTCCCGCTCCCTGCTAGTGCCTGGGAAAGCAGCGGCAGGTGGCTTGATGCTCCACTTCTAGTCCAGATCCCTGCTAGTGCTCCTGGGAAAACAGCAGCAGATGGCTTAAGTGCTTGGGCCCCTGCCACCATATGAGAGACCTGGAAGAAGATCCTGGCTCCTGGCTTCAGTCTGGCCCAGCCTTGGCTGCTGCAGGCATTTGGGGGTGAATCAGTGGATGGAAGATGTGTCTGTCAGTCTCTGTCAACTAAGTAAATAAACAAATCTTTTTGAAGAGGGGAGTGCATTAGGGTAACCTCACGGGGTGGTTGTGGCTGTTGGACCTTCTGGGACTTCCCAGGCCCCCAACACGTCAATGCTCTGTCTTACTGTCTGCTGTAATAGGGGACGCATGATGCTGTGTGTGATGTTGGATACTTGTGTGGCCCTGAGTGCACCCTGGTGGAAGTGGATCCTGAATCGCTACAACCACTCAGCCACTGCCCCTCGGCGCTGGGAGCCGGGAGTCGGTAGAGCTGCAGGCTGGGCCAGGCTGTTCCCATTTCCCAGGGCAACTCCCCTGTGTCCTCCTTTCTTCCTTACCTGGCCTTGCCCCAGGGTGGCCGGGTTTCTACTCTGGCTCTGCTGCCCCCTGGCTGTTGGGAGTCACAGGTTATGCACTCACTGCAAAGTCGGGGCCAGGTGGGAGTTCCTTCCTCTAGGCACCGCTGTGCGTCCACCCTAAGGGTCACCTTCCCCCACCATGGTGAGTGTCCAGGAAGATTCAGAGGTGGCCCCCAGACTCCTACCTGAAGATTACAGTCCAGTTCAGTTAGCATTTATTGAGCACCCACTGTATACCAAGCCCGGCCCTGGCAGTGAGGATTCAGCCTTGCTACCATGGAGAGGTAGGGGTCATTCATGGTGAACAAGGACGCTCTGAAAGTGAAATTGCTATGACAAGTTGGCACCCTAGGGTGCATGAGGTATGGGGTGCAAGATGATGGGGGTCTTCCTAGGGTGAGCTGAGGGGAGAAGTCTGCAGAGGCAACGTTTATGTCAGACCTAAAAGGTAAGAAGGAGCCAGCCCCACAGAGCTGAGGACAGAGCCAGGCAGGCAGAGGGAAGGAGGTGAGGACTGGCAGGTGGCCAGAGTGGCTGGATCACACAGTGCTGAGAGATGAGATCGGAGGCAGGCTTGGATGCGAACGACAGGGAAGGAATTTGGATTTCCTTCTAAAATCAGATGAGAAGACACTGGAGGAGTTGAAGCAGGGGAGTGACACAGTCTGATTTATATTTGAAAAGAGTAATTTTGACAGCTTTTTAAGAATCAACTCCAGGGGAGGAGAAGTTAAGGAGCGCTGAGTCGATGTAGGCTGGGTGAGAACTGACAGGCACGGGCAGAATGTGGCCGTGCCGGGGGCAGTGGCTGTGTGGGTGGCTCCTACCTTTGGGTGCTTTCAGGGTGCCATTAAGGTAGGCTGTTCAAGTGGAGATATTCACCCTGTTCTGCGGAAAGGCCCGGGACTCTGGGAGACCCCACCACAGTCGAGACACAGCTTGCCTCTGCCTCCTCCCCAGTTTTCCTGGGACCCTTGTCGTTGGCCCCACCCTTACCCCCACCCATGGCCTTCACCAAGTCGGGCTTTGGCTCTGTGGCTTTGCTTTCTCCGCAGTGTTGTGTAAAGGGGACCCTACGTATGTAGGATTTGGGGGGCTGGCTTCTCTCACTAGCACAGTGCCTCTGGGAGTCGTCCAGGCACTGCATACGTCAGGAGCTCACGCCTTCTTATTGCCGGTTCGTATTCCATTGTGTGTGAAGGTCACGTGAGCTGTTCTGTTCGGGGTAATTTCAGATAAGGCTGCTGTGAATGTGAACATAGGCTGTTGCTCCTCTGAAGTGTGGATGCTGCCGTGGGAATGCCGGGTCCAGCCATAAGCAAAGATTTAATTTTCTGTGACCCAACCCACTTGCCCGAGTGCCTCCCTCCAGTAACCCATGAGGGTTACAGTGGCTCTGCACCCTGCTAGTGTTTAGTGCAGGCGGCCCCACCCCTTTATGTGCACCAAGACTCCCAGGGATGCCTGAAACCATGGATGGTACTGAGCCCTGGGTGTTTTCCTATAGATATGTATCGAGGAGAGTTTCTTTTATACATTAAGTACAGTCAGAGATGAATAATGGTAACTAATAATAACACAGGACAATTAAAATCATGTACTGTAATGCATTATATGAAGGTGATCTCTCAAAATGCCTTACTGCAAATATAGATCTTAGCACCTGTAGCAAATGATTTCCTTTCCTTTTTTATTACGTTGAGAAGTTTTCACTTAAAGACAGAGCTTCCTGGCTTCTCGGGGGGGGGGGGGGGGATCTGAACTGCTAGATCACTGTGTGTGTGCTTAAGGGACATTATTGGGCAAAACATAAGTTGCTTGAGCTTGGTGCTGCGGAACCACCGTGGCCAAGCTGATCATTGAGGTGGGTACTGAGTGCCTGGTGGGCAGGTAGCAGACACAGCGTGGGTGCGCTGGACGAGGGGTGATTCGTGACGCAGGCAGCAGAGTGAGATTTCGTCATGCCGTTCAGAACACCGTGCCACTTACGACCTGGGGCAGGCGGGCAGCGTCATGGTGCCTCACTGGCATGCTTAATTGGAGTGCCTGGATCAGATGCAGCTCTGGCTCCTGCCCCCAGCTTCTTGCTGATGCAGACCCTGGGGGGCAGCAGATGGAATTCAGATAGTTGGGTTCCTGCTGCCCATGTGGAAGACTCGGATTGAGTTTCAGCTCCTGGACCTGGCTCAGCCCCGGCAATTGCCAGCATTGGAGGAGTGGATCAATGGATGGGGGCTCTATCAATTAAATATTAGTAAAACATTACATATTTCTGGAATTTTCCATTTAATATTTTCAGATTGCTCTTGAAACTGCAAAAAGGGAAAATTCACATGGGTGGTACTATTGTATTGTCCTTTAAAAAGAGCTTAACTTATTTTTCTCCCTTTTAATAGATACAGTGTGATTTTAATATGCATTTCCTAATGACTAATGATGTATCTTTTTATCTGTTTAAGTGTAATCCTTGTATCTTCTTTTTAAGTGTTTTGTACATTTTTGTATTGGATATTAATTCTCATTGTTGAATTTCGAGTGTTCTTTATATATTCTGGATACAAGTCCATTGTCAGATATGTGATTTGCAAATATATTCTCCCCTCCTGTGGCTTGTTTTTTTTTCTCTCTCTCTCTCTCTAATTCACAAGTGTATTTATAGAAATAGAAAAAAGGACACTTCAAAAATTCCATGGAAGGCTGGTGCTGTGGCATAGCAAATAAAGCATTAGTAAAGTGAACCAGTGGATGAAAAATCTCTGTCTCCCTCTCTGTCTTCTCTCTCCCTCTTTGAAAGGCAGAGTTAGAGAGAGAGAAAAAAAAGGAGAGAGAGAGAGAGAGAGAGAAAGAAAGAAAGAGAGAGAGAGAGAGAGAGAGAGGAGAGAGAGACCTTCCATCTGCTGGTTCACTCCCTAAATGGTTGCTGTGGTTGGAGCTGGGCCAATCTGAAGCTAGGAGCAGAGTGAGTGACAAGAGTCCAAGCACTTGGGTCAACCTCCACTGCTTTTCCAAGCACATTAGCAGAGAACTGCTCAGAAGTGGAGTAGCCGGGACTTGAACTGGCACCTGTATGGGATGCCAGCACTGCAGGCAGCAGCTTTACCTGCTATGCCACAGCACTGGCCCTAGTGCATGAAATTAGAAGATAAGTTTATTTTGCTTCAGACAATTTTTAAATCTATGCATTTTTTTGTAATGCACGTTTTCATGAATTGTTGGAAGGATGCCTCTGTGCATGGATTTCAAAATTTTATGCACCAAAATACATGTATCTTTCAAGTCCATTTTCCATTAGGCCATTGAAGTGCCCTCATCGTTCTTTTGTCACACGCTGCTCCTTTACTGCCATTCAGAAAAAGATTCCAGAAGACAGTCGCATTGAGAATCACATCTTGTGGTCCAGATTTTGTAGTCTGTTTGTTTAAATTGTGGTGAAGTTCACTTAATATAGAATCTACCGTCTTACCCTTTGGAAGTGTACAGCTCAGCAGTGTTAGGCAGATTCACATTATCATGCAATCAGTCTCCATAGCTGTTTCCATCTTGGAAAACTCATAAGGGAAGTTGCAAGTTGGAAGTCCTTCAGTGACAGGCGTGTGTCCTGTTAGTGCCCTGTCCTCACCAGGCATCCAGTGGCCTGTGTTGGAATCGCCCTCCTTTCTCAAGCTGAATAATACGCCATTGGATGTCTGTACCACATTTGTGTGTCCAGCCATCCACCAACAAGGTTGCTTCTACCTTGTGGGCTGGTGTGGATAATGCTATTGTGACCAGGGGTATATAGATACCTCTTTGAATCCTTGTCTTCAGGGGCCAGCGCTGTGGCGTAGTGGGTTAATGCCCTGGCCTGAAGCACCAGCATCCCATATGGGCGCCGGTTCTAGTCCTGGCTGCTCCTCTTCTGATCCAGCTCTCTGCTATGGCCTGGGAAAGCGGTAGAAGATGGCTCAAGTCCTTGGGCACCTGCACCCACATGGGAGACCAGGAAGAAGCTCCTGGCTCCTGGCTTCTGATAGGTGCAGCTCTGGCAGCAAATTGGGGAGTGAACCATCAGATAGAAGACCTCTCTCTCTCTGCCTCTCCTCTCTCTGTGTAACTCTGTCTTTCAAATAAATACATACATTTTTTTTTTAAAAAGAAACCTTGTTTTCAGTTCTTTTAGATTCTTTTACTTCTCTTCAGAGTGCCTTTTGCAGGACAGAAGTTCTTAATTTTGAAAAACCTGTCAATTTTTTTTATGGATTATGTTTCTAGTATCATCTCTAAGAACTCATTGCCTAATCCAAGGTCACAAATATTTTCTCCCTGAAGTTGTATCATTTTATATTTTTATACTGGAACCCATTTTGAGTTGTTTTTGTGGCTGGTTGGATGCATGGATTGAAGTTTATTATTTTTTGCAAATGGGTATCAACACATTTATTGAAAAGGCTGTCTTTCCCTCATTGTACTGCTTTTATGTTAGATCTAATTTTTGAAATGAGATTGACAAAGCTGGCTTATGGGTGTGGAACATGAGGGACAGGGAGGAATTAGGGGTGACTGAGTTTGGCTGCAGCAACTGGTTGGGTCAAGGAGATGCTTTGTTTTTGTTTGTTTTTTAAAGATTTATTTATTTATTTGAAAGACAGAGTGACAGGGAGGCAGAGGCAGAGAGAGAGAGGTCTTTCATCCACTGGTTCACTCCCCAGATGGTTGCAACAGCTGGAGCTGGGCTGATCTGAAGCCAGGAGCCAGGAGCTTCTTCTGGATCCCTCAAGTGGGTGCAGGGCCCAAGGATTTAGACCACCTTCCACTGCTTTCCCAGACGATAGCAGAGAGCTGGATCGGAAGAGGAGCATCCAGGACTCAAACTGGCGCCCATATAGGATGCCAGCAATGCAGGCGGCGGCTTCAATGGTTACGCCACAGCACCAGCCCCTCAAGGAGATGGTGCCTTGGGGAGCAGTGAGTTTAGGGGTAAGAAGCTCAGAGTTATGCTTGAGAGGTCCCCAGCAGCACAAGAGCATGCGCCAAGGACCCAGCTGGACGTTTGTGTCTGGTGTTTAGGACAGAGGTAAGGACTGGAGATGCACAAGGCACAAGTCATCAGCACGGGGGCGGGCCCAGGAGCTGACAGAGCTCTGTGTTGATGCAGCATTAGACTTGCGTAGAAGGGATGGCAGGAGGATCTGGGGGAGCAGGCCAGAGCCTAGGGGAGGTCATGGCTGTGGGGTGGTTTTGTTAATGTGTATGTTTGCAAGGCAGAGAGAGACAGGGCACGCTCATCTACTGGTTCGCTCCCTGGAGGCCTGCAACAGGCAGAGCCAGGGCTGAAGCTGGGAGCTGGGAACTCAACCCAGGTCTCCTATGTGGGTGGCAGGAGCCCAGTTACTTGAGCCATCGCCTGCTGCCTCCCAGGAACCGGGTGTGGAACCAGGAGGTATCTTAGCTGCTACTGTAAATGCCTGCTCCAGGAATGGATCGTAAAGGATGAGTGGAGAGACTCTGGGGATGGTGTTTCCGAGGAAGGACCAGAGTGTGCAAAGGCTCGGGGCACTGAGGACGCTGCAAAGAATTTTAGAGTAGCTAGAGAAAAGAGGCAGGGGAAGGAGGAAGGAGTGAGAGGGGGTGGAAGAGAAGGCGGGGCCAGCTGAGCAAGAGCCTACATTAGAGACCAGTGTAGGGTCTTAGGCAACAGTGGGGCAGTGGGTGGCCAGTTTCCTTCTGCTGATGTATGTTTTAGGTAGACCAGCAGGCCCCTGTGTGAATTAGAGGAGCCAGATAGCTCAGCATGGAGGCTCTCATTCCTGGCCAGATGCTGAGGGTCTGAACCCAGCCACGTGCACAGGGACCAGAAGGAAGGGGACACTGTGAGCAGGGAGAGACCTTCCTTCATGGTCTCCCTTCCTCTGACCTGACCTGCGCAGTGTTTGTCCCTAGGGATGCGCTCTCCATACCTGATGTGCAGTTGACATCAAGACACCTGCTCCCCACTCCTCCATCCCAGGAACAGCCAGGGTCCCGGACCTGGCAGCAGGGTAGGGATGGGGACCAGGGTCCAGACACGAGCCTCCAGTGGACTGGCACTGGGTCTGATCCTTCATCCTTCGGCCTAATCAGACCCTGTCTGCCCTGACAGGAATATAGATGGGCGCCTCTCTCCCACTCTATCTGAAATTGCTTTGTAATAACAGTAGGAGTTGGAGAGGCATTTTTATTGATTAAACAATCGAGACGATTTGTCTTTACAAAACTGAAAATATTGAGGTGTCTCTTCCTCTCTCTGTATGCATTACACTTGCTTATTTATTAGAGGCAAGAGCCTCTGCTTGTAATCAAGCTGATGTTTATGACGGGGCTGTTTTATAACGCAGGTGAGAAGACGTAAGGGGATTGGAGTGAAAGGAAGCCTGATGTAATGACACTGACAGTCAGGGGCGAGCGGCCCCCGGGAAGGCAGCGCTGTGGGGCTGAGTGAGTGGCTGCAGGGAAGCTTGGAGCCATTTCGATATGGAAAAGGACTTCTTATCATCCGCTCACGTAGGCTCAGAGTTTGAATCCTGGCTCTGCCACTTGCTGCCTCTGTCACCTGGGAGCAGTTACTGAGGCTCACAGTAGGGATAACGGCGCCTGTGGGATGCCTGGCCCGGCGTCAGACACAGGTAGCTGTTGTGTGCCTCTGGGGTGCGGTTTTGGGTAGGAGTGGGCGTGTTACGGTGCTCGGGCTGGAAACTTTGGAGGGAGGAGTGCAGCCCTCGACACACAGGCACCTGTGCTTCCTCTTGTGCATCTGAGGCCTGCCACGGACCCAGGCAGGTGCTGGGTAAATCTGCAGGGTGGTGCAGGCGCCAGAAGACAGGCAGCGCTGGGTGGAGCAGTTGTCTCCCAGGACAAGGGTGGCGCCACAGGAGCAACTGGCCACATGATCGAGATCTTTCTAATTCCGTCCTGATACCAGCCCTGGGGTGGGGTCTCTGTGTGCAAACCACCTCCAGTCACATGGGCACCAGGATTTGCTGAGCTGTGTGTATGACTTCCATGGATGAGCTGGGGCTGAGGGCTGCTGCACACGCACATTGTGGGGAGGGTGGGCTGCTGGCCAGAGGTGAGCCAGACAGAGATGTCATGAGCACCTTTCTGCCAGGCATAGTGGGGTTGGCCCACATTTGGGGGCACTCAGAGTCCGGAGGGGGGTGAAATGGCTCCCAGCTTGCAGGTTGCTCGGTGACCAGGCCTGTTGGGGGAGAAGCTTCTTGCCGCTGAAATTGAGGGTGAGGAGATCACCCTGCCAAGTCCCCTCCCTGCCTTTGCTGCGTGCCAGCCAACCAAGCAGCACACATCTGGTGCTGACCAAGGGCAAGTGTGGAGGGGAATAGGGCAGTGGGCCCCCTGGGGTGGCACTGGAAACGGTGGGGGACGGACCACAGGCCCAACCACTGGCTAGTTCTGGGGTAGGACAGGGAGTGGTAAAGCACTCTTACAGCAGGGCTGGGGTTTGTAGGATTTAGTAAGGCATGGTGGTGGGAGGCATTTCAGATGGTCACAGGGCAAGTGTTTGCAATAATGTATTGAAGGGTTTGGGGTCAGGCCGTAGCACAGGGAAGGGCCAGAGGACCCTTTGTTGAGGCTGGATTCTCATAAGAGTCTCCCGCTCAGTGCCAGTAGCACCCTCCTCAGCATCCATGTTTTGCCAGTCAGTCTCTAGACTTGCCAGGTTCCTCCTGGGGGGTGACGTCATCCCCAGTTAAGAACGGCAGGTGTCGGGGATAGAGGTAAGCCTGGAGACTGGGGCTGGGTTCCAGTCTGAAGGGACCTTGGGTTTCAGGTTAAGAGGCCTAGGACTTTAATAAGGAAAGAATGGGTGGCCTTTTGTGAGCAGGGGCTACAGGGAAGCTGTGGCATCAGGGAACACTCACCGAGGTTGGATGGAACACCTTATTCTGCGAAGGACCACAGCGTCGGATGCCCCCTGGGGACGGGCTAGCTACCAGTGCTCTAAGGCCAGTCTGAAGACAGCCATTCTAAACACCTGTGACTGACCAAGGACTGTCTCGGTAGTTAGGCCAGGTTGATGTTTCTCTGCCTTTGCCAAACATCTGATTCATTTGATGGGTTTGTGATTCCCAGCCCCAGGGGCTCTCATTCAGCAGGTGCCCAGGAATTTGAATTTCTTTCTTTTTTTTATAACTTTTATTTAATAAATATAAAATTCCAAAGCACAGCTTTTGGATTACAGTGGCTTTTCCCCCCATAACCTCCCTCCCACTCGCAACCATCCCGTCTCCCGCTCCCTCTTCCGTCCCATTTACATCAAGATTCATTCTCAATTATCTTTATATACAGATGATCAATTTAGTATATACTAAGTAAAGATTTCAACAGTTTGCACCCACACAGAAACACAAAGTGTAAAGTACTGTTTGAGTACTAGTTATACCATTAATTCACATAGTACAACACATTAAGAACAGAGGCCTACATGGGGAGTAAGTGCACAGTGACTCCTGTTGTTGATTTAATAATTGACACTCTTGTTTATGGCATCAGTAATCACCCTAGGCTCTAGTCATGAGTTGCCAAGGCTATGGAAGCCTTTTGAGTTGGCAACTCCGATCTTATTTGGATAAGGCCATAGTCAAAGTGGAAGTTCTCTCCTCCCTTCAGAGAAAGGTACCTCCTTCTTTGATGGCCCATTCTTTCCACTGGGATGTCACTCACAGAGATGTTTCATTTACCTTTTTGTTTCTCCACAATGTCTTGGCTTTTCATGCCTGAAATACTCTCATGGGCTTTTTAGCTGGATCTGAGTGCCTTGAGGGCTGATTCTGAGGCCAGAGTGCTGTTTAGGACATCTGCCATTCTATGAGTCTGCTGTGTATCCTGCTTCCCATGTTGGATTGTTCTCCCCTTTTTAATTCTATCAGTTGGTATTAGCAGACACTAGTCTTGTTTATGTGATCCCTTTGATTCTTAATTCTATCATTATGATCAATTGTGAACTGAAACTGATCACTTGGACTAGTGAGATGGCATTGGTACATGCCATCTTGATGGGATTGAATTGAAATCCCCTGGCACGTTTCTAACTCTACTGTTTAGAGCAAGTCTGATTGTGCAAGTGCCAAACTGTAAATCTCCTGCCTCTCTTATTCCCACTCTTATATTTAACAGGGATCACTTTTCAGTTAAATTTAAGCACCTAAGAGTAATTGTGTGTTAATTACAGAGTTCAACCAATAGAATTAAGTAGAACAAAAAAAAAATACTAAAAGGGATAAAGTATTAAGTTGTTCCTTGACAGTCAGGACAAGGGCTACTATATAGCAGTAAAAAAAAAAAGAAAAAAAAAAATCTGGTCATTTGCAACAAAATGGAGGAATCTGGAAAACATCATGCTGAGTGAATTAAGCCAGTCCCAAAGGGACAAATATCATATGTTCTCCCTGATCGGTGACAACCAACCGAATACCAAAAAGGAAACCTGTTGAAGTGAAATGGATACCATGAGAAACAGTGATTGATCAGGAATTTGTATTTCTAACAAGTCCCTAGCTGATGTGGGTGCTGAGACCACTGGGACCAGACTTTGAGAACCACCGTACTACCCAGTTGTCACTCATTATCTAGGCCAAAGAAAACTCAGCTGCAGGCTGTAGGTTATAGCCCTGAACTGTACCCAGCAGCGGGCAAACCCTACCTTGGTCACCATCTCAAAGGTAAAGGCCGTTTGAGAGAGGGCTTGGAAGACCGAAGGCACCTGCTTTTGCCTTAGGAACTCTGCTAGCTCAGCCCTTGGAGCCTGCACGGGGCTGGCCCCCTGTGACTCACTCCAGCGCTCAAGCCTCTTCAATTAGCACAACCTCAGGAGAAGGACAAGGCTCAGAATGTTTGAAGTATGAACAAAGGCATTGAGCTGGCAGCTGCGTTTGCTTAGAGCATTCTCTGTTTGCACTCCTTGCCCCAAGGGGAAACTTGGAAAGCAATGCACAACCCTTGCCAATGAGGTGAATTCCCTGGGGTCTCCCACTGCCCTGTGCCTGCCCAGCTCCTCCAACCACAATAACTCGCCTCCTCGGTAGGGCACATTTGTCTCTTTTAATATATATTTAAAAGGTATTGATAGCCAGAAAGGCCAGAGGAACACACGGTCCTGCTTGGGCAACTGGCATTTTCACGTGTAAAGCTCCTCCCCAGTGCACTGGGAAGGAGCAGGAAGGGACCTCAAAGTTCATTCAGTCTGCCCTCCTGAGGTCCCCAGAGGAGGCAGTGGATTCAGTGTAACGCAGCCATGGAGGTGCAGAGGCAGCTCTTGCTGCTTTATAGTGATGCAGCCTGTGGATTCAAAGACACGCCTGTGTCCAAGGCCAAGGTCAGTTCCGTGCCTTTGCCACTGCTGGGGGATTAATGTCCTTTGGCTTTCTCTTTCTTAGTGTTTCCACCTCACCCCAGAGCCTGCGCCTTACCTTGCCTCTGCTTCCTGCCACGTTACCCTAGTTGCAAGCATTAGCACCCCAGTTTGTGAGTTCATCCTTCTCCCGGGAAAGCACGCCCTCACAGCTGTGGCCTTTGTTGTTCCCAGGGAATTGGAATAAATCACCCTGCAGGTTGCTTGCTCCCTGACACTAGCCCTGGGCCTTCTGTCGCTCGTGCATGGCTCTGTGGCCTGAGTCGGTGGGCTCTCAGGCCCCTGGGAGGCAGCCTTGAATGGAAAGGTCCCTTCCTTGGGGCCCGTCTAACCCTTCATTGTGGAGTACTTAGTGGCCCTGTGCTCAGTGATTTGCACACATTGTGGTGCTCTCAGCGACCCCTGAAATGAGTATTGCTGTCTCCGATTTAGGGGTGGGTAAGTGATGATATTGAGAGCTTAAGGGGCCTCACCAACCCTCAGCTCCCTCCTTTCCCTGGGCTTCTGTGGGGTGCCTCTGACCTGAGCCTGAGACATTTACCAGGGTGACGGTTGTCCCCAGGAGCCACAGGTGTGCCCAGTGGTTCCATTACAGGAGGCCTGGCTGCTTCTTGCGCTAGACGGTGAGCTGTGGCGGTCTGATCACGTGTGGAAGAACAGGACCGTGGTGTCTGTCTCTGTGATCTTCACTTACACACCTCCCTCTTTCCCATCCCTACCCTCCCTCGCCCTGGACTGCGGGAGAAGCCAACTCTGGGTGGGGCTGCCCTCAGATCCCCCCTCCCAAGCTGTAGCCAAGTGTTCACAGGGCAGATGCACCTGGCCGTGACGGTGACGCTGGCTGGCAGGGCACCAGTGCCGCTATCAGGCACCAATCCTAGGGCTTCTTCCCTGTGCAACTCAATTTCTTTTTTTTTTTTTAATTTATTTATTTAAAAGTTGGAGTTACTTAGAGAAGGAGAGGCAGAGAGAGAGAGAGAAAGAGAGAGAGAGAGAGAGAGAGAGGTCTTCCATCCACTGGCTCACTCCCCAGATGGCCAAAACGGCTGGAGCTGTGCTGATCTGAAGCCAGGAACCAAGGAGATTCTTCCGGGTCTCCCACACGGGTGCAGGGACCCAAGGCCTTGGGCCATCTTCCACTGCTTTCCCAGGCCACAGCAGAGAGCTGGATCGGAAGTGGAGCAGCCAGCACTCGAACCGGTGCCCGTATGGGACGCCAGCATTGCAACTACACACATTACCCACTACGTCACAGCGCCAGCCCCACAACTCAATTTCACATCCTCTCTCTCTCTCCCCATGTCTTCCGGTTGTCACCGTGTTGCTAATGTCCTCAGATGTGGACCTTCAAAGTGTGTTGGGTTTCACTTTGGCTAACGCTCAATGAGTGCTCCAGCCACTTTGCTCTTCCCCTCCTCCCTCGCCCCTGCTCAGCAGAGAGGCACCCAGCTTTCTTCTCTCCCTCTCTTTGTTCTGGGCAGCCCCCGTGTGTATTTGCTCCTGGATTAATTCTCATGGACACTTTGGGTGTTTGTGAAGGTGCCAATGCTTCCATTTCCACCAGCCGCAGAAACACCTGGTCCGGCCTCCTAGTCTCCCATTCCCTTGCTCCTCCGTCTGCGTGTCGGCACAGGAGTGCTTTGTCCCGTCAGCTGAGCCAGGGGAGAAATCTTGGAAGAGTAATTAATTTGAGCAGATATGTGTCATTGTCCTAGGAAATAAAAGGTGTCATTACAAACCACCCCGGCACATTCCAGCCACAAAGCACAGGGAGCACAGGTGTACCTCCGGTGAGGAAAACCCTCTAGGTCCCGGCCGCTTGTGTTACAAAACCACTTCACTTTCCTTCGAAGGATGTACTGCCTGCTCCTGTAGATCTGCGCTCTTTTGGCCTATTTAAGTGTTTTACAGGTCATTAAGTACTTGACAGAGAGACTTCGGGGACTGAGAGACTTTATGTTCAAACTTAAAATCAGTGCCAATTATGTATCCTTCAGAAATGAAGATGTAGCATCCCCGAAATTGTCCGCCGAGTCTGCGGGGACTCGCAGGAGCGCGTGTGCGCACGCCTCTTTAGAGAGTGTGCAGCATGGAAGGCCAGGGATGCCGACGTCAGCGGCCGTGTTTCTTTAATGATGAGCCCTGAGAACCGGAGTGAGGTTTTTTTCTGTGTCGCTTTCCCAATTGATCTTGCACTGCATTCCCTTGGGCTGGGAGATTTCCTAACCGAACATGGTAGTTCAGTTCTGCGGCCTTTTAAGATTTTTGTATCATAGGCGGTTTCTGTCGTAGACTCCCTTCTTGCTCCCCCAGGGACACACTTCCTATCTTCTGTGGCTGGAGATCTCCCCCTTCCCTTGCAGCTCAGCATCTCACCTTAGCCTGGAAGGTGAAGACAGAAGGCTTTGGGCTGCAGCTCCCTCCCTGTCTTTCCACCCCTCCAAATCTGCAGGCCAGCCCGCCCAGCAGCTCAGATGGGCCGTGCCTGGAGCTGCCCAGGGCTGGCCCTGGATCCCAGTCCCACGCTTTCTCAGGGATCAGAGCGTGGGAGCATTCCCAGCAGCGTAGGTTGTGCTCTGTTCCCTGCTCTGTTCTCTGTCTTTGAAAAAGCCGCCTGCAGTGAAACCTTCTCAGTTGGCTCCTGCCCCATTGCTGCTCCCTCTCGCAGTCAATCAGCTCACCATTGTCAGCACACACTGCCCCCACTCCTTCCCCTTCTGGTCACCCTCCTGCCCACTTCAATCTGGCTCCCATCCGCACCACTGCCCTCAACAGCTTGTAGAGGTCGCTGGTAGCTTCCATGTTACCTGATGCTGTGGACATGTCCTCCTCTTGGCTCTGAGCATTTAGTGGACCCTCCCCTTTGGAGGCATTTCTCTGGGCTCCCAGCACCCCACTCTTTCAGCTTCTCCATCTGGGGCCTTTCTTGCTCTGTCCCCCTTTCTGTTTATTCCTCCTGTATTGTCTAAATAGTAAATGCCCCAGATCTTGGCTCCAAGCCACCCTCTCTTGTCTATATGTTCTTGCCAAGTGAGCTCACCTATTGCCACACTCGAAATGCCAATGATACAGCGAGAATCTCCCACTTTGTCTCTTGAGCACAGGTCTTGCCATTCCATCTGCTGCTTGCGTTTTCATTTGAGTATCCTTCAGAAATCCGAAACATATGAAAAACCGAACTCTTGATCACGCCTCCCAGATCTGCTTCCCTCAGCCTTTCCCCATCTCAGTCAGTGGCACCGTTGTCCACCGGTGTGCAAGGCCGAAAGCCTGGAGGCCGTCCCTGCTGCTCCTTTCCGTGGTCCTCCACGACCCACCAAGCCCTGCCAGTTGACCTGCGTGTCTCAGGCGTCTACCTTCTCGGCAGCTACCCTGCCGCTCTCCTGTCGAGGCTGATGTCTCGTCCTTGTTGACCTAGGGCAGTGGCCCCCTAACCAGGGGCTCCACTTCCACCCCGCTCTCTGTTCTTCTCACAGCACCACTGTGAATTGTTTCGTGTCATGCTTCTGCTTCAAACGCCTCAGCGGTTATTCATTGCCTTGACAATGAAACCCGCACTCCTTGCTGTGTCTTGCAGGGCCCTGCAGGACACAGCTCATCTCCTTCCCAGCTTCCCCAGCTTCCTCTTGGACTGTGGCCTGGACCAGGTGCCCTCCCAGCAGCCACTTCTGGTATTGTCCGTGTCAGCAGAATGATGATGCGTTCGGATATGGGGGATGTTTTCCCTGAACAATAATTTCAAGGAAGCGAGTCCTGTCCATGGGAGGTGAACCCTGGTTACTTTAAGCAAAGCACAATACTGTGACTCCAGTGATGGGTTTAAGGGGGGGGCCTGTGACTTGGTTCTGGCCAGTGAGACTTAAGAGGACATTTTCTGGTGACTTGGAAAGAATTATGCCCAGGGAAGAGGCGCCTTCGAGCTGCCCTTCCTACTGTAGGGGGCTACTGGGCGCTGCAGTTGCCTCCAGAACCTATGTGGCAATTGAATGGCCTCTGTGCTGGAGTTAAGAGGTGGACCTTCTGAGAGGCGACAAGGTCATGGGGGCACTGCCCTCACGAATGGCTCAAGGCCATCTCTCTCGCACGCCCTTCCTCTGCGTGCTGCCTTCTACTGAGTGATGACATGGGGGCCTCACCTAATGTGGCCCCTCAGTCTTGGACTGCCCAGCCTCCTGAACCGTGAGCCACAACACTTCTATTATCTAGAACTTTCCTAGCCTGTAGTATCCTGTTATTGCAGCAGAAGATGGCCTAAGGCAGGGAGAGAGTGTGCAGAGCTCACGCCAGCATCATAACCATGAAGGACACACTGCCCTGACCTGAGGATGGAGGATGAGTGGAGCAGATCCTGGGGCCGGCGCTGTGGCACAGTGGGCTAAGCCTCTGTCTGTGATGCCAGCATCCCCTATGGGTGTTGGTTCTAGTCCTGGCTGCTCCACTTCCGATCCAGCTCTCTGCTATGGCCTGGGAAAGCAGGAGAAGATGGCACAAGTCCTTGGGCCCTTGAACCTGTGTGGGAGACCTGGAAGAAGCTCCTGGCTCCTGACTTCAGATCGGCCCAGCTCCGGCTGTTGCGGCCATTTGGGGGGTGAACCAGCAGATGGAAGACCTCTCTCTGTGTGTCTCTCTGTGTAATTCTGCCTGTCAAATAAATGAATAAAATCTAAAAAAAAAAGCAGAAAAGCATATCCTTAAAGACTTGGTTGGGTTGTAGAATCAACCACTGAACTGACAGCCTCCTCTTAGGTGGGATAAGAAATGTCTTTACCATTCCAGGGCCTTTTTGGCAAGGTTGCTTGTGGCTTGTAGCTAAACACATCCTAGCCAGTTGCCTTCCTCTTGCTACCGTGTTCCACGCTGATTGGCCTTCTAGCTCTTGCTCCTGCCAAGCTCTCCCCAGCCTCAGGACATTTGCACACACTGCTCCCCCTATTTGTGGAGCCTCACAGAGCCACAGCTTGCCCATCCTTGATGTCTCACATCCCTCATACATAAAGGTTTTCCTGTCCCTCTTCCTCTTTGTTTCTGTGTCTTGTTAGTTTTAGCTGGCCCCAGCACATTGGGAGTTGTTTTTCTGTTTGTTCATCGTTCCCCTGTAGACTGAAAGCTCCAGGGGGTTAGAGATTGTGTATGCTGTTCACCAGGGCAGCTCCCTCACTGCACAGGTGCTTTGCAGAAAGAAGGCGCTCACTCCTGTTACTTGACTGGCTGCGTGCGTAGAGGAACAATGCGATCTGTGCTCAGCACCTCATCCTTATCCTCTGCTTCCACACCACACTCACACCTTAGAGTCTAGCCACATTGACCCAGCCTATTGTGGCTTCTAGAATGTTCCTTACCCTCTCTCACCTCTGCACCTCTGCACGTGCAGCTCAGTCTGTTGGAATAGCCCTTCCCTTTTAAACCCAGACACCTAGCACCCTCCATCGGTCTTGGCTAAGTTGCCACCTCTTTCTGGAAGCTTCTTTCCCTAGACCATGTAGCCTCAGGACCCTGTTCCCACCCACAAAAGCATGTATGAGACTGTCCTGTGGGACTCTGACTGAGTCCCTCCAGACCACCTCTGTCACCCTATGAGTACCCATAGCGCTACTCAAAAATTATGTGTGAAATTAACTCCTTTGATGAATATTTTTGAATGCCCACTGCATGTTAAATGTTGCATTAAGTGTTGGGGATACAGAGATGGATAAGAAATGGTATGTGGGCTGGCGCCACGGCTCAATAGGCTAATCCTCCTTTTGCGGCGCCAGCACACCGGGTTCTAGTCCCGGTCGGGGCACCGGATTCTGTCCCAGTTGCCCCTCTTCCAGGCCAGCTCTCTGCTATGGCCCGGGAGTGCAGTGGAGGATGGCCCAAGTGCTTGGGCCCTGCACCCCATGGGAGACCAGGAGAAGCACCTGGCTCCTGCCTTCGGATCAGCGCGGTGCACCGGCCGCGGCAGCCATTGGAAGACCTTTCTCTCTGTCTCTCTCTCTCACTGTCCACTCTGCCTGTAAAAAAAAGAAAAAAAGAAATGGTATGTGTTGCATTAGAGAAAGGGAGACAGGTCTACTCACCAGTAAATATACTACAATGTGATGAGCATGGGAAAGCAGCTGTGAGAACATGGTGACTTCTACCCGAGAAGCAGGAGGTGGGGATGGGGCAGGCTGCAGACCGGCTGCAGCCAGCAAAGTTGTTTCTGGCAAAGGTCGGATCTCTCCCCCACCCCATCCCCCCTTCCTGTCTCTGTGTTTCAGCATCTAAGTCAAGGTCATCTCTACATCTAAGACTTGTATGAGAACACAAGGAGTCTTCCAGAAGCTCATATTATGAGCACATTATGAAGAGACTATGCATGATTTCAGTATTTGTGTTGCACCAAAATAAATTTACCTTGTAATCTCATTCTTTTCTATGAGCATTTTATTTTTAATTTTAAAGATTCATTTATTTGAAAGGCAGATTTAGAGAGAGAGAGAGAGAGAGAGAGAGAGAGAGAGAGAGGAAAATCTTCCATCCAGTGGTTTACTCTCCAGATGGCCACAATGGTTAGAGCTGGGCCAATCCAAAGCCAGGAGCCAGAAGCTTCTTCTGGGTGTCCTATACTGGTGCATGGGCTCAACCTCTTGGGCCATCCTCTGCTGCTTCCCCAGGCACATTAGCAGGGAGCTGGATTGGAACTGGCATCCATATGGGATGGTGGCACGCAGGCAGTGGCTTTACCCGCTACATCACAGTGCCAGCCCCTCTGTGAGCCTTTTAAAGTCACCTCCTATGTGGAAGAAAGGGCCAGGCTGGGGAGGAAAATGAGAGCGTCTGAGAAGGGGCTGCAGCAGTAAGATTAGTGTCCTACCAGTTCTCCTGTCCTGATGCTACTTTATGTGTAACTTCAGGGAAGTCCCCCACCCCTGGCTTTGGCCACATCTTCTCACAGACCTGGAAACCCAACAGCCTCCTGGCTGGGTGCCATAGGTGTCTCTATTCACCTTGGAGGGGTTCCCACCTTGGTCCTCTGCTTCCCTGCTGGGTGACTGGTCCCTTCCCTGTGTGTGTGGCAGGGAATCTGTGTGTGTTGGTGGGGGGACGATGCTCCCTGGGTGGGGTCCTGTCTGGGAAGGACTTGAGATCCCGTCTGGGTAGCCCCTGCCCTTGGGCAGTAGCCTGCGGGGGTGGGACAAGTGCCAGCACCCCGCCCGCCTCCCCAGTCTTGGCCGCCTCTCCCCAGCAGGTGCTGCCCCGCTTTCGCCCTCTGCCCGGTCTCCCTCATCCGAGCCCAGTGGCAGGCGTTAGGGTCTCTCTGGAACATCGAGACCATTTCTTTAGCTGCTTCTTTTCAAACAACAACAATCAGGTTGCTTGTGGGTCTCCCTTGGCTCCGCGCCTGGTGTGTGTTTACATGTTGGCGTCTGCGGGGGCCTGAGGTTGCGTGCTGCATCCCCGCTTCTCTGTGAGGCCAGGAGGGTAGGGGGGAGCTCGTGGCTCTGGGTGGGCCCCTCTGTCGAGGCTTTGTGGGTCCCCCCAAAGTCATTCCCCAGCCCAATTAGAAAGCTGCTTGGCTTTTAGGCGCGGGAGTGCTGCCTACCCAGATCCTGTTCCGAGCCCTAATTACCGCTTGATGGAATGAATAAAGACGTTGTGTTTTCTACATTTTGCTTACAGAGTTGCTGATGCGGTGAATGTTGGATGAAACGTCTCTCTCCCGGAGAGATGAAAAACCAAATGCCTTGGCGCTGCAGCCGCCTGGCTGCTTTAGCCACAGACGTTCCCTGCTGCCCACGCGTGGCCTGGCGGTTTGGGTGGGTCTGGGGTCCCACTGGGGACCCTCCCTGTGCTTTCTGCTCTTTTGCCCTCAAGGTAGAAAATGCCTTGATCATCTAGTCCGGCTGATTAAAAAACAGACAAGCATTTGTTGGGCCCTTGCTCCGTGTCAAGGGTTTCCTTCTCACAACAACGTTATGGAATTGGGTGCTGTGCCCATTGTGCAGGTGGGGAAGCTGAGACCCAGAGAGGGGGTCAGTCCTTTTCCTGAGGCCACAGAGAACTGAGGGCAGTCCTGGGGACACCTTCCTGGGCTGCTGGCTGGAGTCTGCCCAACCCTGGACAACCAGTGTTTTCCCTTGGCAGGGAATAGTAAAGGGAGTGCAGCAGCTAACTTGTGGCACATCGTGAGCTTCCCCGAGGCCAAGTGTCTTACCACAGCACGGCTCTGTGTTAGCTCCATGGCACTATCAGTCTGGGCCCGGTTGGCTGGGGCTGGGAGACCTGGCATGGCCTCAGCTTCCGGCTCTCCTCCTGCAGGCCTGTGCTTCCGTGGATTTCATAGGCAGACGCAGACATCCATCCTGCCTCTTGGAGGAGGGCTGTCGGCTTGGACCCTGTCTGTCTGTGCTCATTCGAGTGGTGGCAGAAGATTCCTCACGGCAGGAGAAGGGGGCCTGGTGCATGAGTGTTTGCACGTCCTCTGCTGGTTCATGGTTGCTGATGTCCACCTGGCCAAAGGGGTGAAGAATAGACTCCTCCCCTTGGTGGGAGGGGCTGTGAAGCCCCCTCACAAAGCGTGTGCCTCTCAGGGATGGGGGCTTCCTGGTCATTCTGCTATCTGCCACCGAGGGTGGCACCTGCACAGCTCCTGGTCCTGTGCATTGAGGGCTTGACAGGGGCCCGAGTGACCGTGTCCCTACGTCTAGACAAGATGTCCCCACTGTTGGTCCAAACCGATGTCTAGACAAGATGTCTAGGTCCAAACCCTATGTCTAGACAAGATGTCCCCACTGTTGGTCCAAACCAATGTCTTGGCGTTTGGTTGGTTGGTTGTTTTAACACACAGAGATGGAGAAAACGATGCCTCCCGTTGGTAACTTCTCCTGGACAACCCACGATCTCTCAAGGTTTCCATTTCTCAGAGCAGCTGCTGCGTGTTTGGCGCTGGAGGTGGGGCAGGGCCCCGCCCTGTGTGGTGTAGTCCAGGGACTGTGCCAGCCCCTGCTCTGGGACCACAGAGCTCTGGTTTCTCTGCTTCAATTGAACACGGGTTCCCCTGTGATGTGGGGCTGGGGAGCAGAGAGCGTTAGGCCCCTGGAGCCAGGAGCATTTCAGAAGAATGGCTCAGTGGTTGAGTCTTTGGCTCTCTGGCCAGCTCCAGTTCAGCTTGCCTGTCCCCAGCCTGCAGCCTCTCTCCTTGTGCTTCCGAGGCCACGGTGACTTGTTTTCAGAGAAGGGACTGCTGCCACCAGAAGTGGTGGAGAGTCTGCTTTGGGGGTCTCCGGAGGGTGCCCCCTGCAGGCCTCCTTTCAAGGTTGCCCTGGAGCTCTCCTTCCACAAGGGAGACGGACACCTGGGCCCTTGGCCCCAACTCACTCTTCCCGGTGAGTCACCCCAGGAGTGGGTCACACACAGTGTGAGGGAACCCCTCCCTGCCCCAGGGCCCATGGCCCAAAGGGGAAAGAAAGAGTTTTGGTGCATTGCGGCTGCGAGGTGGGGGTGGCGGGGGAGTGATGCCAAAAATGAGTGGCAAGTGTTTGGTTTCGTCAGTTCTGGCTTGGCTTGAGCACCCAGCGCACGGCCCGGCACACTTCAGCACTGTGCGGGTGGCTGGAGCCCCCTGCTGGAGGGCTCCAGGGCGGGTAGGGGTAGTGCTGGGAGCACTGAAACAGGTGTGTGTGGCAGTGTGGCTGAGATCTTCAACATGGGGACCTGGAAGGCCTACTCCATGGCACTCCCGAGGCTGCTCCTCTCGCCAGTGAGACCCTCACTCACCCCCTGGCTGCTGACTTTTTAGCACGGCTGACTCCGGATGCAGTGTCAGCCTTACGGGGTCCCATTAGAGCAAGAGAGTAAAAGGTTTTATGATGGCTGGGCTTTTTTTTCCCTCTCTCTCTCCTCTGTCTTAAAGTAGTTTTCCTGCAAATTAAACAAATGTCAAATCAGCTTAGGTTGCCTGACTGGCAGCCTTCCAGAAGCTGTGCCTCGGGCTAACCCAGGAAAACGGGTTTCCTCTCTCAGCCTCCCAGGAAAGCCCACGTGGCTGTTGCTCTGCATCTCACACACAGACTGTGGAGCTTTGTTTTGCAACCATAGTCAGAGCTGGAGGGGGCCTGGTGCGGGAGGGCTGAGTCCGGGGTCGGAGGGGCGGGGGGTCTTCAGGGTCCTGGAGCCCTTGACATTGAAGTCTTTTGAACATATGTAGACGCAACATCTGTAGCGTTCTTCGGATTCTCAAAGAGGCCAACGACTGTGGCGGAGATTAGGAGCGTGGGAGAGCTCGTCCAGCCCCGATTTTGGATGGAAGAACCTAGGGCCGAGGCAGGGCAAGCGACTCGATTCAGCTCACACAGCGCAGTAGTGACTTTTTGTTTAAAGATCAAACTCACATGTTTAGAGGGAGGGGGCGATAATGAGGAGGGGAAACTCTTTCTCATTTGCTGGTGGTTTGCAAGCAGCTTTTCTCTTAATTGATTATGGGTTTTTTTTTTGTTTTGCATGTTTTAAAGTTGGAATCACTCCCAGAACTAAAGGAGCTGAGATGAGCAAAATAAATAAGGGATAAACAGGCTTAACGGGTTGGGGGAGTGGAGAGGAAAGAGCGAGGGAGTTTGGGGTACACTGACTCGGAGCTGGCTGGGAGCGCTGGTGGAGCTGGGCCGCACGTGCTCTGGGTCCCGGTCCAGGCTTCATGAAACAGAGAGAAGGCAGCGCCGATGGCAAGAAGCTGTTCTGTTTCCAGGTGTGATGGAGCCAGCACGGGGCTGCTGTGTTTAATGAGGGGCCTGGAGGGTGGCAGTGGAATTCTTGCCTCTGGGGGCGTCAATCTGCCCCTTTGATTTCACCCAGGTCCTTCTCAGGGCTCACTCCCCTTGGGCCGCCCTCCCTCTGCCCCCCTCCTCCTTGATCGGGAAGCCCCTGGGGGCCAGCTCCTCGTGGAGGGGCCCCCCTCCTCTTGCTGGGGATCCCCTCCCTGGCTTCTCAGAAATGATGAGAGGTTGGAAACATCCTTTTGCTATTCTCAACTGATGGTGCTTTTGCTTCCTGGGGCCAGTCTCCTTTTAGTAGATAAAACACAACTCCATAGCAATTGATCACTTCCCTGCCTGCGCCCGGCGGGCCCAGCGGCCTGTTCCGGGAGCACTAGGCCCTTTCTGGGAGCAGGTGCGTGGCTCTGTGGGGGTCTGTCTGAAGAGGAAGGGAGGAGGGAGCTGGCTTGGGACCTGCAGACATTGTCGCAGGCCAGCCTCCTCAAGGCGCTTTTGGGGCAGGCGCTGAGGGCCCGTTTTACAGATGATTCAGAGAAGTGAGCAATCAGGCGTCTGTCCTGACAGATAGACCGCGGCACGGGACTGTCCAAACCCCAAGCCTCTCAATCTGAGTGAAGGGCCTGGGAGGGTTGTCTGCCTTGCTTTCCTTTCCTGTTTTTTTCTTGTCATTAGCATCTTCTTTTTTCAAAAGATTTATTTGTTTGAAAGTCAGAATTACAGAGAGAAAGGGAGAGAGATCTTCCATCTGCTGGTTCACTCCCTGGATGGCTGCAACAGCTTGGGCTGAGCCAGTTCGAAGCTAGGAGCCTGAAATTCTACCCGAGTCTCCCTTGTGGGTGGTTGGGGAACAAGCCCTTGGGCCATCTTCCTCTGCTTTTCTCAGGTGCATTAGCAGGGAGCTGCATTAGCTGGGAGCTACATCTGAAGTGGAGTAGCTGGGACTCAAGCTGGCGCCCGTGTGGGATGTCAGCGTCCCAGGCGGCAGCTTTACCCGCTAAGCCACAGCGCCAGCCCCATCTTCAGTATCTTCTTGGTACTAACAGTTCTGCTGGTGTGTTCAGTGCTAGCTCTGACCTGGAGGCCTGAAGGCTGGAGCCGGGAGGTGGTTCTCTGCTGCGGAATCTCCAGAGCTCAGGTCACAGTGAGCGGCTGGCCCTGCTGGCAGGCATCATTGTGCAGAAACGCTGCAGTTGGGTTTTGTTTGGAAATGACTTTGAATGCCTGTGGGCAGGCCAGACATTTTCCAGTGAAGCCAGAGGCCCACCTCTCCCAGGCCCACACACCTGCCGGCTCATACTCATTGTATTGGCTAGGCTGGCTCCAGAGCACGTGGGCGTATCCCCATTCTGCCTTTGGTGGGCGTATCCCCATTCTGCCTTTGGTGACATCAGGTTGGGGACTTGCCATCGGCCGTTCTGCATGTGTTCACACCGTGGAAATGGCACACTCTGTCAGCCAGGGCTTGCTGTGAGCTGAGTGGCTTAGTGTTTGAGAGCTGGTGTATCAGCCCTCCTTCCAAAATACTCTCCATTCTGTTCTAGGCTCGTTCACCCCAAGGTGGTCTAATTCTTTCTCATTTGTGAGGGGACTTCAAAAAGTTTGTGGAGAAAAATGGAATGCAAAGATAAGTTTATTTTGGTGCAAGTGGATTTTGAAATATATGCGTAGTTTTTTCAGAATTCACATTTTCCTTGAACTTTTTGAAGACCCCTCATACTTCTCACAGTATGGACCCTGTGTTTTTTTTTTTTTAATTTTAAGATTTATTTATTTGTTTGTTTGAAAGACAGAGTTACAGAGAGGGAGAGGGAGAGACACAGAGAGATATTCCATCTGCTGGTTCACTCCTAAATGGTAGCAATGGCCAGGGCTGGGCCAGACCGAAGCTGGGAGCCAGAAACTTCATCTGGGTCTCCCATGTGGGTGCAGGGGCCCAAGGACTTGGGCCATCTTTTGCTGCTTTCCCAGGCATGTTAGCAGAGAGTTGGATCAGAAGTGGAACAGCTGGGACTCGAACAGGTGCCTATATGATGTTGCAGCTTCACTCGCCTTGCCACAGTGCCGTCCCGCAGGTCTTGAGGATTAAGGAACACCTGTCAGGGCTGCAGCTTGGGTTTGAAGACAACTGTGGATCTCAGTGCTTTTAAATGGCTCAGCTCCCTGGGTCTGCATTAGGGAGGGGTTGCCCCCAGGAGACATTTGGCACAGTCTGAGGACATTTGTGGTGTCACAAGTGGAGGTGGGGCTCCTGGCATGCGGCAGGTGCAGGCCCGGGATGCTGCTAATGTCCTGCAGCCCTGCTTAACCTGGCACAGCAGAGACTTACCTGCCCAGAATGCCCTCGGTGCTGAGGTTGAGGGGCCCAGCTTGCCTTCTTTTCCTGTCTCCGGAAGGGACCAATGACATAAAGGAAACGTTCGCTTTGGTCGAGAGGGGGATGCAGAGTTTGGGAAGAGCTGACCCTAAGGTGGGTGTCAGGATGGGCGGGGGGCAGGGCAGGTTGTGCCCGGACTGGGGAGGTCAAAATAAGGCCGGAGAGGATCGCGGACATCGCAGCAGAGGGAACGGGGACCTGGAGACCACAGGCCAGGGCCCGAGGGGCTTCAGGGGACAAAGAGGTGTGGGGTGAGCAGGAAGTGTGCGCCCTAGGAAGGGACAGCTGATCCCCATTAGCCCTGAAGCCAGAGCTGGGGAAAACGCAGTCAGGGTGCAGAGGGCAGGTTGAGGGGCTGCCTCAGAGAGCGGCTCCCGAGTCGGCTCATCATCGCAATCATTCAGGGAGTCTGAAAGAAAAAAACGTGTGCTGAGCAGGCTTCAGAAAGTTCAGGGAAATTGGAGTTAAAAGGAGTTTATGTTGGGGGCTGGCGTGGTGGCTCAGCAAGCTAAGCTGTCGCCTGTAATTCCGGTATCCCGTGTCTGAGCGATGGTTTGAGACCCAGCTGCTCCACTTCTGATCCAGCTGCTTGCTAATGAGCCTGGGAAAGCAGTGGAAGATGGCTCAAGTGCTTGAGCCCCTGACACCCACATGGGAGACCCGGGTGGAGTTTCTGGCTCCTGGCTTCAGCCTGGTTCAGCCGTAAGCCGTTGTGATCATTTGCAGAGTGAACCAGAGGATGGAAGAGCTCTCTGTCTCTCTCTATGTCACTTTCTTTTTCAAATAAATAAATAAAAATTTAAAAAGATGTTTATTTTGCTAGAAAACTTTGTAATTCATGCATAGCTTTTTCATAATGTGCATTTTCCATGAACATTTTGAGACCCTTTGAATACGGGATGGCTAGAAATAGGGCCTGGAACTTGGAATGTTTTTAAATTTTCTGAGTGATCCTGATGGCCAGCCAGGTTGGAGGGGTCCTGGAGGTAGGCAGGCCCGTGATTTGTCAATGAGGGCAATGAAGCATCAAGTGAGGATTTGAGGAGGCTAGAAATTGGCACTCATTCATGCCCCAGGCTGTCTGAAGACCTACCGCATGCTGGGCACCAGGGCGGGCTCACAGCAGGGCCGTGCACAGGTCTCCTGCCCTCTGCAGCAAACAGAATAGAATTTAGGCGCAGATGCCAACATCTCTCTGAGCTTCTTTTTCCTTGTTAGTTCAAGGATCACGTACAAGAGCGGGGGGAGAACTCTGTGCAAGTTCCTTGCTTAGCATCTGGGCCAGAGGGGTCTCCAGAGCTCTGTGCTACAGGACTCCTGGTCCCCTCCAGGTCTTGTTCCACATGGGCGGCAGGTCTTCTGTGTGTCAGGGATGTCCCAGGCTGCTTCATCCTCAGACAGCTGACAGGGAGGTAGGGAGGGCGATGGGTAAAACCCCATCGGTGTACCCAGCACCAGGCCCCGTGGCACACAGGATGCAGGAGGGGCCCCAGAGCTACCTGCACCTCCATGGCTGCAGGCCTGGGGCCAGAGGGTGTGCGGGCCCAAAGGTCACAAAGGCAGCAGCTGTGGTTTGTGGGGTGAATAATGTTCTTGAGGCCGGCGTGTCGGCAGCAGGCGCTGAGCACGCGAGGTGGGAAGTGGCAGGAGGCGCGCCCTGGCCTCTGTCGCCCTGCTGGAGGCTCTAGACCCTGGGCCCTTGCTCTTTTCCTCTCTCTCCTGTTCCCTCCCCTGCTGGGGAAGGTGCAGACACTTGAAAAAGTTCATCTGCTTGGCACTTGATTTATCCTTCAAACCTCCCGTAACCGATTTCCAGTCTCATAAAATATTAAATACATCCATATATTGAATATCGCATTTTGATATGTTTTCACGCCTCATTTGCCATGGGAGTCAAGGACAGATTCACATTTTTCATGGCATGGGGCCCAGATGTGCCTGTGGATGGTGTTTTATGATGTGCCCCTGCCACACCCCTTGGCTACAGCCCGCATTCTTCTGCATCTCACTCTCTTGGCGTGGACGGGATGGAGAGGCTGCATCCGTCACCCCCAGGGAGAGTGACTTACGCAGCACCATAAACATCTGTGCACGGAGAAGGTCTCTGCCGCTCATCTCCAGGTGCCACGGCAGGCAGCAGCTGAGCTCCCCGTGGCACAGCGGGAGGGGAGAGGCTCATCTTTGTGCAGGCCCGCAAGCCTCTTTTTCTCCTCCAGTGTTTTGTCCTCTCTCCCGTGTTTAATGAGCACCTACTAAGGTCAAGTGCTGGACTAGGCCCTCGGGACTTGGAGATGAAAAGTTAACTGCCTTGCCTCCAAAAAGAAGGTCTACATGCCAGTCACATAGGAGCAGCTTGTCAGGGGAGCCGTGAGCGGAGAGGAGACGGGCAGAGGGAAAGGCTACAGAGAAAGGCAACCCTGAGCGCAGGTGCTGGCTCAGAGCTGGGTGCAGAGGCAGAGGGGCAGTGTAGCTGCAGCGTGCTCCCGGAGCCACGTGTGCACGGGTAGGAGTCACGTATGGACAGGTGACCGGGGCAGACCACGGAGGGCCTCAGAAGCCACAAGGACCAAGGAACTCATCCTGTCATGGTGAGGGAATGCTGTGATTGGCAGCAGAGCGAGGCCAGAGAGCTGGCTCAGGGGTCCTGTTGCCAAGCATTGAGGGCTGGAAGTGGGTAGGGGAGGAGGCCCTGGGCTCAGACATTTAGGAAGTGGACTGGACAGTGGAGACTGGTTCAGTACGAGTACTGGGGGCTCCTAGGCTGGCTTCCTCCAGAAGTAGTTCGTGAGACCAGGATTTGGGTTGTAAGGGGTTTAGTTGCAGGATGACACATCAACAGCTCAGTATAGCTGGGCTGAGTCCCTCTGGGATCTGCTGGGGACAGGGTGGAGCAGGCTTATGAGGTGTCACACCCACAGGAGCAGTGTGTTGGGTGTTCATCCAGTTCCCCTCGTCCCTGGCTGAGAGTGCTCCCACGGTCAGCACCACAGTAGGCAGAGTTGCAGCGTGGGTGTGGCGTGTGGGCAGGGCACTGTGGGCACCTGCCAGGGAGGTGGGAGAGGGAGAAAGGGAGTTGAGGCTGATCCCCAGGTGCCATCCTGAAGGAGAAATCGGGGGCGTGGCCATTTTGGGGACAGAAAGGAGGACGCCTGGCTGAGCTTGGCTGGGCTGACTGCGTGTGGCTGGGCTGACTGCGTGCAGACCTATGCGGTGGTCTCATGGAAACATCCAGCCGACAGCTGACTGGGAGAGGAGTGTGGGTGGGAAACACAGACTTGGGCCTCATTTGGGAAGAGATGCCACTAAAGCCATGGGCTCAGATTATGTCCCTTGTAGTCACACAGGAAGGGCAAAGAGCAGATGACAGAGGAAAAAGAGGAGAAGCACTTGTGGAGCAAGCTGGGGAGGAAGGCACATGAAGTCAGCCAAGGAGTAACCAGAGAAGTCGAAGGAAAATCAGGCAGGGGAGGCCGACGTGAGGAAGGAAGAGGGACAGATGGCAGGTGCTGGCCGGAGAGGGCCGGTCCTATGGGGATGGAATGATCTTCACTGGGCAGTGATAATGTCCTGGGGCTTCTGGGGAGAGCAGAATTCTGGGGGCAGAATGTGTGAGGCAGCTGTGTGAGGTTGTAGAGCAAGAAAGTGTCAAAGTCAAGGTCAGAGCAAGTGGCTCTTTGGAAGGCTGCTCCAGAATGGCGTGTGCAAGGTTGGAGGGAGGAGGAGCAGAAGTTGGTGAGGCCAGCGAGGAGGCTGCTGCAGGCATCCGGGCGGCCTGGGAAGCCACAGTGGGCTACGGAAACAAGACAGCTGGCAGGACGATGGCGAGAGGGACTCGCCCAGGCTCAGAATCACAGGCAGAGGTGGCGCACTATGGAGGCTGGCTGGGCCAATACTGTATGCTGTGTGTGTGTGTGTGTGTGTGTGTGTGTGTGTATGTCCCTGTCCCAGGGCTAAATGCCCTGTCGGTCACACACACACTGTCTCTGGCCTTGCCCCCACTGACAGGTGGCCTTGCTGGTGATTAAAGCGCTGTGTGGATGGGGAATGGGCTGGGAGGCTTTTTAACCATGGTCCTGCATCAGGACCTCTGTCTTTGGGAGCCCCAGGAGGTGCTCCCTAAGCTGACCCTGCCGCGCCTGCCCTGTTTCTCTGCCCCTCTGGGCCTCGAGCCCCGAGCCTCACTCTTCTGGAAGTGACCTTGGACGTTTCCGCTTCAAGGTGGATGGGCCCGGCTGGATGGCGGCCTGTGGACGCAGAAGTGACCTCCGGCGGGAGCCCTCTCTTCTGTCTCCTCTCCAGCTCCGAGCCAGTCTGCAGCCCACTGGCAGGGAGATGATTGAACTCGATTTGCTGCAATACAATAGCAGATTGAGTCTGTAGCCACCAGCGCCTGTAACAAATGCCGAGCGAAGTCTGGATGGGGCGATGCTGGGGTAATGACATTTTAATTATGGATCATATGTAGCCTGGCTCAGTTTCAGAGGCCTGGGGCAGAGGCCCAGCCCTGAGTGCTCCCGGCTCTCACCCCCTTCCGTGGGCCTGTTTGTCCCCTCTCAGAGATTACACCTCCTCGCCAGGTACCCCCAGCCTGTGGGTGTGAGCAGTTGGGGGTGAAGTTGAAGACAAGCTCCCTGCCTGCCTCTGTTCCAGATTGTTCTTTCCCACCCATTCTGCAGCTGTCCCTACCTTTGTGTCTCCCTCCCTGTTCCTCCTCCTCCTCCCTGCCTTTGTCTGTTCTAATTTCCCTGCCTTCTGCTTTCCCCCATCCTGTAACCAGCTGTGTGATCTTGATCAGGTCACTCACCCTCTCTGAGCCCCAGTCTTCTCATAATGAGTTATCTCTAGGCTCCTGTGGTGTGGCTGTGATTGTAACTCCGGTCGGCGCCTTCTCTTCCCTTTCGCTTGTTGGCCTTGACTGTGGTTCGTGGCCAGCCTGCACCAGTGCCAGGCAGCAGCATGGGATGCTCCCAGAGCTCCGGGCAGGAATCTCTGCTCTCCATGGCATGGGCGGAGGCCCCGGCTGCCTTTTATGATCCCTGAGCCTCCCAAAGAGATGGATTTAGTGAGTAGCACACTTGTTCCCCTCCCCCAGAACAGCCAAGTAATTGAAGACAACATGAATGTTAATGATGCATTTAGCATTTGGAAGTTAGAGAGGTGATTAATATGTTGTAAGTTGTATATTAACACCTTCGCTGTGGCATAATGAAGACAAAATATATACTCAGACGTGAGATTGTTTATTCTCCTGTGCGGCGCTCCTGGATGCCAGCCCCTTAGGCCTCACAACACATGGTGTGGCAGATATGGCGGGGAGGGAGTGGGCGGAGGGACGGTTTCCTGGCATCATGGTTCCCACTGATGAGCTCGCTCACCTGTCTCCAGGCTGGCCCAGGCAGCTGCAGAGCGCAGCGGGTAGGCCCTCGGAGGGAGCGAGGGGCAGATGGCAGGGGGCACCCTCACGCAGGAGCAGCCTGCATCCCCCAGAGATGGCGCGGCACATCCTTTGAGCTCCCTGGAGCTGAGCAGATGGTTAAGAGAAGGCAGGACGTGGGAGCCGGGCAATTCCTGCGGGAACTGGGATCTTCCCAGGATTTGGCCAACGAGCTCTGGGGTGGGAGCGTGGGTGATCCCTGCTCAGGTTGTGCCGAAGGCCTAGGTGCCAGCAACGCCTCTTGATTGGGTTCCAGCTCCACACTGGCTGGGTTGGGCCAGTTAGATGAGAACCATGGAGCCAGGGCTCCTCAGAGCAGGTAGAGCCCCATCTGGTTGTTTTCCTCTGCAAACTGGGGCCGGCCAGGGGAAGACACTTCGGTTTGTTCAGTCAGCTCAAGGCAGAGCCAGGGCCAGGTGGCCGAGACTTGGGAACTGTGGCCCTTTGGCTGGATGACTCCCTTGATGCCAGTGTTCGTGAGGCCCCATGGGGGCTCAACCCGTAGCTCCGTACCCTGGGACCCACACAGGACTGCTGCTTACTGGCTGTGTGGCCCTCAGAAAGTCCTTTCATCTCTCTGGGCCTTGGTGTCCAATAGTCAAACAGGAATGATACTATTCAATCTGTAGTGTGGTGGTTACGATCACCAGCATCCTAAGTGCACACACTCTAAAAAACAATTAGAGTTGATATGTGCTCATGCTGTGTGTGTGTGTGTGTGTGTGTGTGTGTGTGTGTTTGAAAAATACCAAGTACAGGAGCCAATGTAGTGGCACAGTGGTTTAAGTTGCTGCTTGCAACACAGACATCCCATATAGGTGCTGGTTCTAGTCCCGGCTGCTCCCTTCCAATCCAGCTCTCTGCTATGGCCTGGGAAAGCAGCTGAAGATGGCCCAAATCCTTGGGCCCTTGCACGCATGTGGGAGATCAAGAAGAAGCTCCTGGCTCCTGGCTTTGGATTGGCTCAGCTCCAGCCATTGTGGCCAATTGGGGAGTGAACCAGAGGATGGAAGGTCTCTCTCTTTCATCTCTTCTTCTCTCTTGGTAAACTCTGCCTTTCACATAAATAAATAAATCATAAAAATATTGCCAAGTACAGTTTCTTGCACTAAACAAGGCAGGCTCTCAAAAGCTGGTGACAGTGGTGGTGTGTTATCAGTATCTCTCCTGGTGTCCTTAGTTGGCCTTGCACACCCAGCTCCCACCTGTCTTCCTGGGGCATAGCCTCCCCGCCCACCATGCGGCTGGGTTGGGCATCCTCCTGTGTGTGGTGCAAGCACCCATCCCTCTCTTTTGTCAGTGTGAGGTTGCTCCTGTCCTCCCCATCAGGTCACAGGCTCACTGAGGGCAGCACCACTGCCCCTCCCCCCTTCCTCAGCACCTGTAAGCCTTACACCTCGTAGAACAGGTGCGTGCCTGGTGAGCCCAGCCGAGAGCCACGCCAGTGGAGGTGAACCCACCAGCCCCTCAGTTTCCAGGATTAGCCCTGCGTTCTCTTGTGCAGTGCAGGGAGAAGCACTCTGCTTTTGGGACGGTAGCCTGTGGGCCTAGTGCTGGGCAGACCTCCTAACAAGGTCGTTTGTCACAGAGCATCGCCTGGCAGTGCCATCATCCATTTCGTCCCAGCATCCTCGTTGTATTTTACCCTGTGCTGTAGTTACTTGCTTCCGTAACCTCGTTCCTGTCAGCTCTTTGTTGGCACACCCTGTCCTCGCCCTGTTAGGAGCCCCGCAGTACCCACGTATGGTAGACTTGTACTGGAAGAGTCTGAACAGTGTTTTGTTGACTGAATGAAGGATTTCTTACAGCCTATGCAGCTGACGCCTCACTGTCCTGCTACTGTTTTCTGATCCATTCTAACTAAGTTCTACACTTCCGTGTCTTCTTCATACTGGGCAAGTCATGTTTAATGGGTCATTAGTTACTGATGATCTCAAATTTTCTCCCCCATTGAGACTTTTGGAGCAAGGAGAAGTCTTACTAGGCTTGTTTAGTGTGGCCAACGTTTGAAAGAATTGACTGAGCCTGAGTCCCCGTGAGGCAGTGTGCAGCCCATCCTTTTCTGGCAGGCACTGGGTGGCTTTAACAAAGGCGAAAGATCTCAGTGAAAGGGAATTATTAGACTTGACAATCGAAGTTGTAAATGTAGCTCTCATTAACGGCTTGATGAATTTCCAGCTGCCTGTGGTGGGTGGTAGCTGCTTTAGGGGCCTTGTGAAAGAGAGAGGGCATCTCGCCTCATTCCTGGCCAGGCTGGGGCCGTCGCTGGGCTCTGTGCTCCCAGCACTCTGTATAGGCAGAGTCCCCGGTGGCCCAGGGTGGGGACACAGGGAGAGAGAAGTGAGTTGGGGACAGGAGAAGTTTCATGGGCAGACTGCAACCGCTGTTCTCGGGTGAGTAGGGCCTGGGGTGGGAGGGGGAGGATGCTGGATACACAGCACTGGGGGCTGCTGGGGCTGGTCTCTGCCCTGGGGTCTTAGGGTGAAAAGGATGAGGATGCTGGCGGTGGTAGTGATTGAGAGCCGAGTTCCAGAGCTGATCACTGCCCCCGGCCCCCTCCCAGCTGACGGGCCCTGGGTGAGGGGCTCACACTGCTTCATTCTCGTGTGTGTATCGTCACAGATATGTCTCTGCATCCTGTGTGAGGAGACGTGATCTCCCACCTGGGACTGGAACCCCGGACCTGTGGATTCTTGCCCTGTGCTTTTTACTGCCTACAATGGAGCAAAAGGGACCAGCTGCTTAATTAGCTGATGTTGGGAAGTGCTTTGGGGATCAGTAAGAGCCAACCCCTCTTACTCGGTGTAGGGCTGATGTGGGAACAGTATGTGCAAGGCAAATAGCACTGGGAGAACTGGCCGGGATCACAGGGCAGCACAGCGTGTGCGTGTGTGTGTGCTGTGAGTGTGCGTGCAACACCCTCAGGGGTGCTGCAGCAGTGATGGGCGGGGATCAGTGGAGGAGGTGCCCCCTGTGGCTTCCCAGCCAGGGAGTGCTGCCAGTGACTCTGCCTGGTGGGAAGGTGGCCGCAGGTGCAGAGCAGGGAAGCTCCTGGTTCTCCCAGGGTGCCCGTGCGGTCTCAGGGAAGGACTGCGGGGCCCACTGGCAGGTGCAGGGTGAGCCTTGTGCATGTGGCCTGTTCATTGTCTTCATTTAGAAATTGTCCTGACGATCCTCCTAGCAAAGTTACCAGCCTAGAATTGGGGCATCTGTGAGCTCGGTTCTCACTCAGCAGCTAACAAGCTGTCTTCCCCCTGGAGTTGGGCTGGAGCCTCAGGACGTCAATCAGTTCGCCCTGTGCTCTCTCCTCATGAGCAGCTCTGGCTGCACCCTCTCGGTGGTGATGGGGCAGACCTCAGCTTGCACCCTGAGCTGGGCGTGGCTCTTCTTGAGGCCAGCGCGGGTGTGAGTGCAAGTAGTTATGGGGAGGGGGCGGGGGTCACAGAGGCCGCTATGAGGTGGTTGTCATTTGCCTGAAGAGGAGTAGAGGAGTGGGACAGGGAAGGAAATACACCTGGGGGCAGGTGGGGGAACACAGTGACCACCTGGGGACAGTGTCCTGCTGGCCACCTACCACCCCGTGGACATGGGCTGCCTGGGCTATAGGGACTAGAAAGTTCTCAGGTGACCCACAGGTGCCCGTGGCCGGAAGCCGTCAGGTGGTGAGTGTGAGGGGAGTGTGGGCAAAGCCCCCGGCTTCGCCTGGCAGCTGTGAATCACCTGCCGAGCAGACCCCTGCTGTCCCATCAGGGTGAGGGTGACCGCTGCGGCTGTGACCCTCCTCGCACGTTCCAGGAGCGCTTCTCGGAGAGACGGGCAGTGAGCTGACCGCAGAAGCCACGAGCATGAACACGTTCTCCGTGGGGTTCCTGGGTGCCGGGCACCACGCCAAGTGCTTTTCCCGCACGTCTCATCTCACTGCTCCCAGCAGCTCATGAAATACACGCTGTTGTTCTTTTCCATGGAAAGCACCGAGACAGAGTGGTGAAGGGATTTGCCCCGGCTGAGGTGGCTCGTATAGGCAGACGGGGGACCCTGCGCGGACCCTTCCCCAGCACTGCACCTGCACTTCCCGAGGCGCCGAGCTTTCGGGCAGGTGCCGTCTGTGGGACTCCTGTGCGTCGAGACACCACGGTGAGCTTGGAAAGCGTGTCACTCCCTCCCCTGGGGTTTGCGCTGGGGCGTCCTTGGGCCTTGACGTGTGGAAGCTGCCTTTGAGGAGTGCTTCAGCCTCTGGTTCTTTGATGAATTTGTCTCTGCCTGGCAGGGCCTCTCTCTCCGTCCCAGGAAGCTCAGCACACCAGCTCCTGCTTGTCACTCTCTTTGTTCCAGCAAGCCCCTGGAGACTTCTCAGAGGCACAGAAACCTGTTGGGCCTGGCTGGCACACTCCCCGCCCCGAGGGCCTGGCACAGCCACGTGGCTGTCGGCCTTGTGTCAGGCACTGCCAGGGTCCTCTTTAACTGGGTGCCCAGCGTTCCTTTGAATCCTGCGGCTGAAGGAAGAGCCTTGGAGTAGGCATCAGGAGCGCTTGATTTGTCAGTCCCACTGATTACTTGTGTGCCCTGTACTTCTCGTCTCTGGGCCTCATTTCTCATCTGCTCAGCAGTGGGATCTGGCTGCCCTTCCAGTGTCCCAGGAGTTTTGGGGGTGCAGGAATTGGGGTACATAGAAGGCAGAGGGTTAACACTAATTTCAGTGCAGGTCTCCATGGGGACCCAACTGTCCATCTGCTGATAGTTCAAGCGCGCAGGATCCGTTCAGATAGTCCCAGAGCTAATTCTGCCTCCTGCCAGTCCTAGGTATCTCAGAACACTCCACCCTTAGATTTCCAAGGGGCAGCTTGGGGATCTGTGCGTGGTGGTGGTTGGGGAGAGGGCTGTGGCCTTGGCCCCAGGAGCCGAGGGGCCTCTGCCATGGACCAGGCTGTGATAGATTGGGACTGCTCTGCTCCTAGGTCAATAATCTCTTCACTAAGGAGTCCCCAGCTGGGTTGTAGCTGGAGCTCAGTCATAAAGACCTCGGTGGAGGATGGAGCTTTCACGAGGGGGTCCTGAGGAAGAGCCTGTTAGATTCTCTTTCAGATTGGCCATGGCAAACAATGTCCTGAAGGAGCCATTGTTAGCTCCGCCATCAGATGGAAGCTGGCTACTTGGTGCAGAGGATTTGGCTCTTTGCCATTCAGCAAAAGAATAGGAGGTTGGCCCTCTAATGCCTCAGGTTGAGGGCTCTGGGCTCAGTTAGATGCACCTGATTCTTTTCACCTGTCTCCCATCCCAGCCTGCTCTCATCCCAAAGCTCTTTGGCTGAGTAGCTTATGTGGCTCCAAAGACGAAAGCAACACAGCCGAGTACTCACTCTGTGCAAGGTACTTACAAGGGCACCTCAAAAAGTTCATGGAAAATGGAATTAAAAGATAAATTTATTTTGGTGCAAAAATTTTTTGAAATTCATGCATCAGAGGGGCCTTTTAAAAAAGTCATGAAAAATTCATATTATGAAAACAACTATGCATGGATTTCAAAAATCTTTCTGCTCCAAAATAAACTTGTCTTTTGATTTCATTTTTTTCATGAGCTTTTTGAAATACCCTCATCATAGACTCTGGGGATGAAAAGTGAGTAAGACAGAGGCCCTTCCCCCCCGGGGGCCTGGAACCTTCGGGCATACAGGACATAGGCAAGGGAGGTTCCAGGCATCTGCGGATGATCTCTACAGAAGAGGAGGAGCGTGTGCCGTGGGCTGGGAAATGGTTGGAATTTTCCCTGAGAGAGTGGAGGGGGAGTTTCTGTCTGGAGAAACTGCACAGGCAGAGGTGAGAGGGCTGGAGCGTGTCCCTGTCCAGTGTGGATGAGATGGAACTGGAGCGAGGTCAGATCTGCTACCTGTTCAAGGACAGAGCGATGAGTGTGCAGCAGAGGGCTTGGCCGTGGGCCTGCGGGAGGCCCCAGGGCTCCTGGAAAACTCAGGAGTCAGACTGTGAGGCCCCTAGAGACCCTGAGAGGCGGGCAGACTGCAGGCATGGAGCGGACTGCTCGGGTACCTCCGGGTTCCTCCTGTGCCCCAGGCAGTGGACAACAAGCCTTCCTTGCCCTGAGCATGTTGCCTGTATACCACGATCACCTGCCCAGGTGGTTCCCGTGCCTCCCGTGTGTCAGGCTGTTGCTGCTGGGATTCTGTCCTTGCTTCCTCCTGATGGAATGGGCAGGGAGGGGTACAGGAGTGCCAGTGGGCAGGTGGGACTGGAGAATGGAGGTTCTGCTGGGAGCCTCCTCCGAGCCCCCGAAGGGCAGCAAAGCACGAGCCGTGGTGCATTTTTCTGGGGACGAGATTCTGAGTGGTCTCTTGTCCCCCAGAAGTGAAGGTTAGGAGCCCCAGAAAGCTCTGAGAGAGCAGGGCCATGTCTCCTCTGCTTTCCGTTGTCTTGCCTGTGCCCGGCTTAATTCTTGCCTCCTGTTAGGCGCTTCATAACTACTTGGTGGATGAATAATTGATCCGGGGGATAGTGGCTCACAGATGGGGAAAGCTTTCAATGCAGATATTCATGGCCCCATGGGAAATTTCTGATGTAATTTCTTTATTAAGTATCTAGTTAGTTCCAAACACGTGCCAGATATGATGGTACTATTTACTGCTACACCACTACCACCACCATACCGTTACTTCTGCTGCTTCTTGCCACCACTCCTTGGCTTACACGAGGTGCCAAACCCCTTGCAACATGAACCCTTTCAGTCCTTACAGCTGAGCAGGGAAGTAGCGGTCATTATCCCCTTTCACTGGTGAACCCCAGAGAGCACTAAGGCCCCTGCCTGCCCAGGGTCTCACAGCCAGCAAGTGGAAACGCTCTGATTCCGGCCCAGGTCTGCTTGACTCCCAAACCTTTGCCGTTGTTTTACCTCCAGGCCCGGGAGCTTGGGCACTGAGAGGGGCTTCATCTGCCCTTGTCCCTGCTTCTGCAGATGGGCTGACTTCTCTCTGGTCGGGAGACCAGGGAGCAGCCTACACAAACCCCCAGCTTGAGGCCCTAATCAAGTGGCAAAGGAACACGGCCACCCTGAGCCCTGGGTGAGGTCTGGAAAGCACAGGAGCCGGCGCGGGGGGTCTGGCGTGCAGGTGGGTGATGCTGCGAGCCCCCTCCCCCACCATTGCCACCAGGGAAGCCTTTATACGGACTGCCCTGTCTTTCTACACTGTTCTCCTGTCTCCGATCGCCTGCTCAGAGGCCTGCGGTGCCTCTGTAGAGAGGACCAGGGGGTCAGGCACTCGGAGCTGTCAGGAGATACATTGGAATCATTTCAACAGGTAATCAAAGGACTCTGGGAGCTTGCTCAGGGCAAGCAACGCTCATTGGCACAGAAACCCCCTCCTAGGTGGGCGTTGCAGCGTTGCAGCTAAGGGATTCCCTGTGGGTGGACACAAGGAAGGCATCCCCCAGCTCTGGCCATGCCTGGCTGTCGGGGACCCAGAAGGAGTGGTGCTCGTGACCTCTTTAGGGGGCAAATGGGAGCCATGGGGAGCTGGGTGAGTGCGCCTTTGCCTCAGCCTAGAGTTAGACTGTTCTAGTCCCATCTCCATTTACTGTGTAAACTTGGCCAAGCCATTGTTCTTTGGGCCTTATTGTGCTCCTTTCTAAAGAGACGGCATTGATGGTTTTAGTCACTTCTCACCTGCAAGGGTCCTGCACTCCTTGGAGGCCTTGCAGCTGGGCCGCAGGACGGAGGGCCTGGGCCAGCAGGGGCATGGGGTGTAGCTGGAACTTGTCTCAGCTGTCTTGTATTCCTACCAGTTTTATTATTAGCTTTAACACCAGCATCCACCAAGAATGCAGAGAGAGCAGCCCTGGGGGTAGGTGCTGGTGTCCCCCTCAGTTTTCATACAAGGGCAGACTTAGCCAGGGTCAGGGACTTGTCCCAGATCACACGGCCTGTAGGGAGCACTAAGGAGATAATTCACCAAACCCATGCCCGTAACTCCTGGGCCAGCCTTCCCATCTGTTTTGACCATGACTCCCAGCAAGAAATACATTTCTGAGCAGGACCCGGCTGTCCATGAATATGGGCATATTAAATGGAAATATTTTGTGCTACATACCCTGTTGCTAATTTCTGTGGTTTTGACTTTCTCTATAGAGTATGAGATTCTTGTGGCAGCTGTGACAATGACCACAGCTGGGTGGTTTCAGGTAACAGGAGTCTGTTCTCCCCCAGTTCTGGAGACCGGATGTCCACAATGAAGGGGCCAGCGGGGGTGCACTCCCTGCAAAGGCTCCAGGGGAGGGTCCACTGCCTGCCTGTTCCAGCTCCTAGCTGTGGCCCTGTGTCTCCAGTCTCTGCCTCCTCCATGGTCACGTTGCCGGCTCTTCTCCGGAAGTTTGTCCTAAGGATACGTGAAGCTGTGATTAGGGCCTGCCTGCTCATGCAGCATAGACTTCTCAAGATGACTTAGGGGGTTGGTGGTGTGGCACAGCAGGCGACGCTGCCACCGGTGCCACCTGTGCCGCTGGCATCCCATAGCAGAGCACCGGTTCAAGTCCCAGCTTCTCTGCTTCCCATCCAGCTCCCTGCTAATGTGCCTGGGAAGGCAGTGAATGCAGGCCCAAGTCCTTGGGCCCCTGCACCCACCCACATGGGAGACCTGGATGGAGTTCTTGGCTCCTGGATTCTGCCTGACCCAGCCCCGACTGTTGAGCCATTTGGGGACTGAATCAACAGATGGAAGTTACCTCCTCCCCTCCTCACCCTGCCCCAAAAGTTGCTCTTTTTTTCAAATAAATAGATACATCTTTAGCAAAAGAGCCTTGACTTCATCACACCTGTGCAGATAAAGGACTGTAAACAGCGTCCAGGGATTGGGCCCTGGGCCTTTCTTATAGAGGGCACCTTTGACCCCACTACAGTTACAGGCTCATCGATTTTTACATATTCAGTGTGTTTCAGCCAGTTCTCCTTGCTGTGTTGGCCAGTGGGAGCCTCCTGCAGCCCCTGTGGGCATGTCCCCAGGAGTCTGTGGGCAGGGCCTTGCTGTGTGACCCAGGGTGTCCCAGCCCCACCTCCTGTGTTCATTGCCCCGACCTTGAATTTCTCCACGTTACCCTGATTTCTTCCAGGTCGGAATGGTCCTTCTGTTATTTCTCTCGTAGTTCCTTAAGAAATATACTGATTACCGGCTACTGAATTGATACCAGAGACCTATTTAGGGATTGTGACCCTGTTTGGAAACCACTGAGCTATTCTGCCTCCTCTACCTTCTTCAAAATCAAGCTCAGGGCCTTTCTTCCCATGGGCAAGCGAAGTGCCCCAAACGCAGGGCCATGTCACCCCTCAACGGTTCTCTCACGGCCCCACCCCCTGGCTGCTCTGGCCCTGGGCCCCTCCTCTGCACGCAGTGTCTCCCCCGGGGCTCCCCCCACTGCCTTCCCTGCCCCTCTCCATCACTGCCTGGCCTCTGCCTTGCCATTTTAAGAGACTAATGTGAAAATTGCTCACAGATGGCACAAACACTATGGAAGAGAGCCTCTGTCTTCATTAGAGCAACACAGAGTGTGTTTTTAAATGATTAAACTGTTCCCGCAATAATTGCGCTGAAGTCCAAGCATTTCCTCCACACGAGGCTAGGGCCTCCCATCCACAGCTCCTGAGGTCCCCTTGGACCAAAACGGAGAGCCCCAGAGCTGGCTGGCTGTGCAGTCCTCCCTGTGGCCTTCGCCAGGGGACCACATGAGACAGAGGCCTCAGAGCAGTCATGGGGCCTCCACGGCGGCCCCTCACCTGTCACCAGGGGGAGCAGCCTGGGCTTGGCCAGGCTCCAGCTCCATTTGTCTTTGGAAGCCTCTTGGTCCCCAGCATTCATCTCCCTGTCCCACATGCTCTCACAGACTCCCCGGAGGCTGCAGGTGCAGAGGGAAATCCTTAGCAGGACACTGTTGCAGGACAGACCCTTTGTCTGCCCTGCACGGCCTGTTTGCCTTCTCGGCAGTACCTTGGGATGCGCCCAGGACTCGGTCTGTACTCCTTAGTGCAGAGCCTCCGCCGTCCCTCCCATCTCACCTCCCGTCCCCCAGCTGCTGTCCCCACACATGGCCCTGGGAAGGAAGGCGACACAGAAATCAAGGCAGCAGCTTCCTGTAGCTGGCGATCTGAGGCAGTGGGCGGTGCTAGAGATTCAGGAGAGGCCTCCAGAAGTTTCCAGAAATGCACGCGGAATTAAAGACCAGCAGTCATGAAACCTCATTTGAAGTACATTTGTAAAAATAGGCTTCAGTTTCCTGTTGTGGTCAGCCAGGGCTGACCCCAAGGAAAGGCACAGGAGGTGGGGTATGGCTGATGAACCGGCGGCCAGAGAAGGAGGCCCCGAGAGCGAGGTAGAGAGAGAGGAGCCTGGGAGGCTGAGAGGGAGCATGCCGTGCAGGCGCTGAGCTCGCTCTCAGCTCAGGGTGCAGAGAGCCCCATAAGCAGCTTCAGCCACTCTTTCTAGATCTTGCTGCATCCCCTCCTCCTAGGGACAGCTCCATCTGCCCGGGAGAGGGAACATTTTGGTCTGGGTTTCGGTGGACAGAAGTCAGAGCTGAATTGTGTGTTTGTGTCGCCTCCCCAGTTCCCTGCCGAGCGCCAGGGAAGAACATGGCAGAGACTGGGTGCACGTGGCGGGAGGGTGGGCGGCCGGCGGGTGACTCAGCACTTCCAGGTGGAAACGGTCTGTTGGAGGAAGGGTTGGCCGGGGGTGGAGAGAACGGGCGGCAGATGGGGTGCGGGGAGCTGTCGCTGATGGCCGGCCCCTGTCCTGCTCCCTGCTCAGGGCTCTGTGAACAGGGCCTGTCCAGCCCCTCTCCCGCTCCGATGCTGCCGTGATAAAGGGCCCTCATGCAATATTTGAAAAAAGAAAAAAAAAAAAAAAGAATAAAAGACTGGGTTCCTCTGCCGGGATGGAATTACATTAAGGAGGATGAAATTAAAGGCTTTTCATGGAAAGAGATCTCCAGGATAATTTGATGGAAGGCTTCAATTATTTCAAAGTGGCCCCCGAAAAAAATGCTTTAAAAAAGAATTGATTTGGGGAATCACATAAAAATATTCCCTATGTATATTTCTTTGATTCTTTACAGCTGCTATTGATCTAGAGGGCTGTGGGCGGCCCAGGGAAGGGTGCCTTCCAGTCCGTGCCCCCTCCCCCAGTGCTGACAGATGAGGAAGAGCCCCCCCTGCCAGTCACCGGAGGATGAAGGCCCGGGAGGGGGGCTGGGTGTCCGTGACTCGGCTTGGACCTCAGGAGGACCTTGAGGCTGGCCCTCCTTTGATTGACTCGGTGCAGACGTTTCCTTGGAAGGAAGCCGATGAGTTGATCCTGCCCTGAGAAGCGGGAGCGGCGTGTCTCCTGCGAGTGGGGGTGCTTCCTCATGGGTACACAGGCTGGAGCTCTGGGCCCCCAGGCCCTGCCACTCTGCCATCTTCTCCCTGTCACGCCAGCACTGCTGCCAGGACACACTCAATTCTCAAGCGCCCCTTGATGCAGCCCAGACTTTTCCTGGGGAATGCCAGGCCCCTGGAGGCCCTCAGAGCTCTCTCCATCCATCCTCTGCTGGCACACTCCGTCTGGTTCCAATCTCAAGGAGTCCAAACTTCCCATCCACTCATTGCTGTGGATCCGGATCATCCGGGGACTTTCTTGTTTGACCTTCAGCCCGTCACCCCTGTTCAGAGCTCTCCAGGGAGAGGAAGGGAGGGTCACGTGGCCAGTACTTCGTAAGGCAGATACTAAACATCTGCCTGTGGCCTGCCTTAAAGAGGCCAGACTTGATGTGGCTGACACAGAGCCAGCCCTGGAAGTGGTGGGTGCTGACGGCCGGCACCCCGGTTCCTTATGCTACAACTTTTGCGCTGCCTGAGGCTGCCGGCACTCTTGGTGCTGGCCCTGGGAGACAGGGGCCAGGTGGTAGGCCGGTAGGCCTGGCCCTACTGTGCTAATCTTGTCTTGGAGCCCCCAGGCTGTGCATCTGGGGTCATGTGGGCAGCATCCATCCAGGTTGGTCGTCCGCTTTGTTTACTGTTGGATGCCTGCTGGGTAGCACACAGTAGGTCTTTCATTAACACTGGTGATGCATCAGCCTGGTAGAGCCCAGGTTGATCAAGTTCTTCCTTCAGCCCCAGGAAATTGCAGCCCTCACCATTCACTCACAAAGCTAATTTGGATGGGAGCCTTCACTGTCCCAGTCCTCCCCAAAGGAGAAGCCGCATGGGGTGGTGCAGGGAGACCTCCAGACCTGGAGCTGGGTCCTGGGTGCTGCTCCTGGCTCTGTGAGCAGAACGCTCTGTGTTCTCACAGAGCCCAGGGGCCCTGCACGCACAGGGGGCCCGGGGAGTTGTGCTAATTCACCCTACAAACTTCCCCTTCCCTGCTCAGCCCCATGCCGCCCAGAGCTCGCCTGGAGTGAGCCCTGGGCTGCATGGCAGCTCCTGCAGACGGCCACCCCTGGGGAGCTGGGCTGCCAGTCTAGGGGACGGTCACACTGGAGTGACGCTGTTGGCACGCAGGGCCCCAGGGCCCAGGGCAGGATGAGCTGCCTGGTGCGGCCCTGCTGGGGCTGTGCACGCAGGCCCTGGCTCAGTCTAATCTGAGTGCCTGGGCCAGAGCAGTGGAGGGGGCTTCATGGCCTGCACCCCTCAGGCTGCCCTCTCTCGTCTCCCAGTGGGAAATCATTCTTGCAGTTGTCACTTGTTTCCCAAGGGACGGAAGAGAAAGCACACTCTGAAGAAAACTGAGCGATTATCAAGGTGCTGTCAGGCCTCAGTCTCCCTATCTGTGAGATGGGCCCGAGAGTGCTCACCATGAAGCTGTAAGAGGCGATAGATATAAACCCTTTGAAAAATGCAGGATTGTATCACACGTGGTCTTGGGAGAGGAGGCAGCCCGCCTCCCATTCCGTGGTGGTGAGAAATTCCGGGGCTTGGCCAGGTGTTAGGTGGAGGGAGGGTGAATGGGCTCTTCCTCTGACTTTGTCAGTTTTGCCCCGGAAATCCGTCTTCAGCCCTGGCACCTCGCAGCACTGCTCACTGCCTGTTAGCTTTCACCTAAAGGACGGGTGGTAGTCAGAGAGGCGCGGGGAACGGATACATCCCCGCAGAGGGACATGTTCATCTCCAAGGCTGGTGCCACCGCCAGGTGCGCTCCATGCCATGAAAAAGGCAGGTCAGGGCCAGTGCTGTGGTGTAGGTTGAGCCGCCATCTGCCACACCGGGATCCCATCTGGGCACTGGTTTGGTTCGAGTCCCAAGCTCCTCCACTTCCAATCCGGCTCCGTGATAATGCACCTGGGAAAGCAGCGGAAGATGGCTCAAGTGCACCCATGTGGGAGATCCGGAGTAAGTTCCTGGCTCCTGGCTTCAGCCTGGCCCACCACTGGCTGTTGCCGCCATTTGGGGAATGAACCAGTGGAAGACTTCTCTCTCGATCTGCCTCTGTCTCTGTCTGTAACTCTGCCTTTCAAGTAAATGAATAAAGCTTAAAAAAGCAAAGCAAAGCAAAAGGAAGGTCTAGCACTTGTCCATCTTCTCCCCAGATGCCCTGCCCCTGTCTTGCCTGCCCTTGGAGTTTCTTGCTACAAACTTTGCTCTTGCAGGGCTAGCACTCAGGTCGCCCTGGGCTGGGGTGGGAGAGCGCCCAGTGAACCGAGAGCTTGTGATTCCAAGATTGCCTGCAGCCTCCCCCAGAGGCTGCCGTGTGTTCAGAGTGAGCACGCCTTTCCCTAAGACCACTGGGGCATTCACTCTGTGGCCTGAGTTTGGAAGGGAGCTGAACAGTGGCAGAGTCTCCGGAGAGCCAGGCTGGAGCATGGGTGATGTGGCCTTAGGAGTTGCTCAGGTCTGAACCACCCTGGGAGGCCCCCTCATCGCCTTTGGCCTTTGCAGGTGAGCTGTGGGGAGGGCCTGCCTCCTTCATCCTCACTGCCCAGATGAGATGACTTAGAAGGCAGTGTGCCGGTGCTGTGGCTCAGCCAATGCAGTCCCGGCTACTCCGCTCCCCATCCAGCTCCTTCCTGATGTGCCTGGGAAGGAAGCAGAGATGACCCAGGTGCCTGGGCTCCTGCCACCCACCTGGGAGACCCAGATGGAATTCTGGCTCCTGGCTTTGGCCTAGCCCAGCCCTGGCCATTGTGGCCACTGGGGAGTGAACCAGCAGATGGACAATCTCTCTCTCTCTTTCTGTGTGTGTGTGTGTGTGTGTGTGTGTGTTTGCCTCTTTCTCTATTTCTGTGGCTCTGCCTGTCAAATAAATCTTATAAAAAGAAGTCACATGGCTCACCCGGGGACACAGTCTGATGGTGGCACCTTGGACACATGACCCTCAGTCCTGTGCCCTTAACCTTGGGCGACAGCTGCCTTGGGGGCCACCGTGCAATGGGGGAGGCGAGGGTGGGCCAAGAGCTCAGTGTGTGCAGTGACCATGACTCCAAAGCCTTCTTGGCCTGGAGCTTTCATTTACAACGGAGTGCCATTAGCCAGGTAATTATCATTATCGGTGTATTTAAGATACTTAAATATTTGAAGCCACCCACAGCTTTCACAGCTCTCTAAATCAGAGGCATGGTTACCCAGGGCAGGGCCCCTGTCGGCGAGAGAGCAGGGTCCTGGGATGGAGGACTTCCAGCGCAGCCATGCTCTCGGAGCTGCCCCGCCCCTGTATGCATGGGCGCTCATGCCTGAGCCTGAAACCCCTTGCCTGGGCCCAGGTCAGCCGCTGCTCTGCATCTGGGGTTATGGCCGCTGGTGTTCAAGTAGGGGCCCGAGAAGTTTTTAACCTTTATTGTTTATTAATAAGGATAAATTCCAAGTTTAAAACTACTTATTTGGCTTTTGTAAGCAAAGAGGGAAATAATGGAAGTGACACATGCCCTGGGTGGAAGGGTCCGGCTGCGCTGGCTTCAGAAGACCCTTGAGCAGGGAGGGGCTGGAGGAGGAAGTGTGCGGCTCTGCTTGGGCCTGCCTGCGTCCGGTGTCTGCAGGGGACGCCAAGTGTGCGCGCAAGGCCTGGCCGGGTGTGGGGATGGCTTGGGAGAGGGCCCTGTGGAGAGACCACTGCTGAGTGCTTTGCTTGTGTCCCTGTGTGAGCCCGGGGTGCACCGGGAGGGGGGAGGGTGGTTCCCTGGGGAGGGTACAGCAGGAGGCCGTGCCGCCCTCGGAGGTGGCCAGCTGCAGGTCTCCCACTCTGTGCCACGTTAGAACAGTGGTTGCAGCTCTCGGAACCCCATCTCGGAAAGGGGGCTCCCTGGACCTGCCTTTCTGACCATGTGCAAATGAAGAGCGATAATGCATGTAGAGTGCTTGGCGCCTCGCCTGCCGGGTTGTAAGCCGCCTAATTAAGGGCGAAGGGTGACTCTGGTGCCCTGTGTTCATGGCACTCTCTCGCTCTCACTCTCACATCCTTAGAGCGTTAGCTGTCAAACATGACAGCCAACGCGTACTGAGACCCTACTGTGGGCCAAGGGCATGCCTGAGGCTCCGTAGCTCGTACAGGGTGGATCTGGAAACTAGACCTGGGCCTCGAGATGCCAAAGCCTTATTTCTTCTCTTATTTGCTACTGGCTGCTAGGCTGCAGCTGCAAAGCCCGGAAAAACCTCTCCTGGTAGCGCCAACTTTCCTGGTTCCCTGCTAGGGGCCGACACCATGTTGTCCCCTGCGGGTTCTACCTGCAGGGCCTGGCCCTGGCCTTTCTGGAAAGAGTCCTCCCAGCCCACCAGGTCGCCCTCCCTAGAGATGCTTCAGAGAGAGGCTTTGTGCCTCCAGGGGCCTGTGCAGGGTTGAACCTGTCAGCCGGGAGACCTGTGCTCTTGTGAAAACTCCAGCGATTTGGGATGAAAAGAGACAGGAGCAGAGTCAGGAGACAGTGCGGGGTTCCTCACTGGCACTCCCCTGAGACCCTGGCAGGTGGGAGGGGGTGGTCGCTCCCTGTGGGGGCCTTCCCTCTCCCTCCTCCATGCCGATCTCCCTGGCACGCACAGGGAGCCATGGGGCACGTGCTGGAGTGGGCGATTGGATGCGGGCCTTGCGTCTCCCACTGCCCGGGAAGCAAGATGTGACTGTCCCATGTACTTCTGTTGTGCTCAGCTCTGCGGCTGGGGAGCAAAGCCTGGGGGAGAGTGGGTGGACCGGTGAGGCCAGGGGACGCTGAGGGCCATGGCATTGTTTCCTGCCACTTTCTTCCCTCTTAGGGCACAGAAGATGGGAGGGCAGCAGGAGCGGCCAGGTGTGGGCCGGGAGTCCCCGCAGTGGTCTCCACATTGTGTCTGGCTGCTCTCCTGCCTGCTGGGAATTCTCAGAGAGAGAGAGAGAGAGAGAGAGAGAACTGGCTGCAGAGTTAGGAACCAGGCCACCCCACAGCTCTGCTCAGGAGAGGTGTATGTGCATAGTTCTTGGAAACACGATGGATCAAGGTGCGCTAAATCAGCTATGCAAAGTGAATGGCGCGGGTCAGAGTCCTGTTTGTTCTTTGGCAGAGTACAATGGAAGATTCCTTGGCACGGCCAAGTCCCCTGCGTGCAGCCATGCTCCCGAAAGGAGCACTTTCATGTTTCTGTTGCTGTGCTTCCGGGGGCTGACCCCAAGGCCTGGCTGCCCCGGCTCAGGCAGACCAGCCTGCAGAGTTGACGGCTGACAGTAGTCATTCTCCAGGGAGGGGCAGAAAAGCTCCCTGGTGTCACACTGGGCCCGTGGCATCCATGGAGTTGAGGGGTGGTGGGAAAGTGTCCCCCTGACCTCATCCGTCGTCTTGCGCCTGCTCTTGATGCCTGGTACTGGTTACTAGTTTGAACCAAAGCGGTTCTGCTTTATGATATAAGAAGTTCCCCAAGGAGGGGTAATGTTGTTGAACCACTTTCAATCATTCACACTGCAGTATGAATGAATTTGATGTTTTCCCATTGAATGTAGAGTGAGCTGCTGAGTGATTGTGGAAGGAGAGCAAAGGAGCAGAGCCAAGAGCGTTCAGGACAAGCATCACCCCTGCTTTGCTGGGTGTCTCTACCTCCATGCAAACAGTCACATTAACACAAAGACATGTAGCCATTGGGTGACCTGGGCCCTGTCCACTCCAGGGCCTGCTCACCTGGGCAGTGTTTGTGAGATTCACCCGCGTGGTCGGAGGCTGCTGGGCAGTGCTGCGTCGTGTGACTGCACCACAGTTCACCTCTTCTGCAGCTCATGGCCACAGGGATCATTTTCGGCTCTCATGGCAATGACGCTGTGAGCGTTCTTGGCCATGCCTTCCCTATCCTTGTCTTATGGCAGAGGTCAGATGCTGTCCTCTGCCAACCCTGCACCCCAGGGGTCGTGGCTGGCCTCCGATTGCCCCCCGAGGCACTCTGTGCTATGCCAAGACCCGGCCAGCTCCCTGGCCGGTGTCTGATACTGCTGAATGCTAAGAGCACTGATGAAGGGAATGAATGAATGAGCACATCTTACTTGACAGTCTTGCCCAGGGCAGCATGGGATCCATTAGGATTCCTCCCCACAGGGAGGCTTGTTCTCTGAGCTCCACCTGGGTCCTGGTGTCCTCTGAGAATGGGGCTGGAGTCTCATGGGCAGGAGCCACCTTTTCTGGAAGTTTCCCGGGGCGCACCCCCTCTACCCCGGGAACAAGCGGATGCCAAAGCAGCTTCTGCTTTTGTGAGTCCTTGGGGACTCATGCCCTGGGCTTCCCGGGACGTCGCTGGGAGAGAAGAATCATGAAGATGGAAGAGAAAGAGAAGGTGCAGAAAGAGAGGAGGTGAGAGGGGCGGGAACCTGGGAACTCGTCTTCCCCTCGCTTCCAGCAGCCAGGCACGGCGGAGAGCAGGGCAGGCAAGCAGGCAGGCAGGCGAGGAGCCGGTGCTCTGGGGCAGCAGGTGTGCTGTGCTGGGCTGCATTGTTTTCAGCAGCAGGTCAGCAAGTGGAGGCAGGAAGGCCAGCCTGCCAGAGCGCCCTGGTGGGACAGACTTCCTTTTTTTTTTTTCCTTCCCCTCCCTGGCGCCTGGCAAATCCCTTGCACAGGCAGAGCAGGCGGCTTCCTTGCCTCTCCGGCTGAGCAGTGTTGATGGAGCAGGTGATTCTTTATTCATACACCTTTTGCTGAGCTGCATAGCAAATGTGCTGTGAATTCTGGGTTTAGGAGAGAGCGCGGTACAGGAGGCAGGACCGCCTCTCCTACTCAGGCGGAGGCTGGTCAAATCCCACAGACATCAAAGCCGTTTGCCGTGCGGTGGCTCCGACTCAGAAGTAAACAGTGCTTCCTAAGGAAGACCCATCGCCACAGTAATTACTTCTCGGGGTGATCTGAGGGTAGAGCGTGTATCATGTTTCTTTGCTCGGCCCCATGTCTTTCCGGGCGAGTGTGCGAGTACAGAAAGCCCACACTGAAGAAATCTCCTTTTTGTTCCGGCCCCTCGTGCCTGCAGAGCCACCCTCCCCCACCCCCAGTGATCTCGTCCCCATCTTTTGCACACACTTTTGCGAAGTTATGGATTATGTAGCACTTGACTGTGTGCCAGGTCTTCTTCTAAGCTCCTTAACAAATACTGGCTCATTTAATCCTCACAACTCCTGGAAGGCACACAACTTAATGTCCCCATTTCCCAGATGTGGAAAACAAGGTGCAGAGAGGTTAAGCGACCTGCCTGCGATGGCACAGCTCGTGGTGGCTGAGCTGGAATTTGTCCCCAGAGTCTGCTGTCGATCTGTGATGCCTTCTAAACCAGTGTGCTGAGCAGGGATCTGCCTGTGTCTGGGATTGGGCTTGATTTTTCTGTGCTTTTCTTATCATCACTTCCGTTCAAGGTGGCTGTTGACCTTAGAAGACATGGGGTCAGGGGTCAAGGACAGGTGTTGTGTCACAGCAGGTTAAGCTGCCGCTTGGTACGCCCGTGTCCCACATCAGAGTGCCTGGTTCATGTCCTGGCTTCTTTGCCTTCCGATCCAGCTCCCTGCTAATGCATCTTGGAGACAGCTGGTGATGCTCAAGCCCTGGGATCCCTGCACCGGTGTGGGAGACTCCCAGGTGGAGCTCTTGGCTCTTGGTTTCTGCCTGACCCCGCTCTGACTGCTGCATGCATTTAGGGAGTGGACCAGCAGGTGGAAGAGCTCTCTTTCTCCCTGTCTCTCTGTCACTTTGTCTTTCAAATAAATAAATCTTTTTTTTTTTTTTTTTTAGAGAAAGCTGGGGTTAGGGCCACTGTTGTCACATAGTGGGTTAAATTGCCACCTATGATGCTGGCTCTGGTTCGAGTCCTAGGTGCTCCACTTCTGATCCAGCTTCCTGTTAATGGCCTGGGAAAAGCAGCAGAGGATGGCCCAAGGGCTTGGGCCCCAGCCATCCATGTGGGAGATCCAGAAGAAGCTCCTAGCTTTGGTCTGTCCCAGCCCTGGCTGCTGTGGTCTTTGGGGAGTAAACCAGTGGATATAAGTGTGCGCTCGCTCTTGCTCTCTCTCGTTCTCTCTCTCTCCCTCTCTATCTCCTTTCTCTGTAACTCTGACTTTCAAATAAATTTAAAAAGCAAAAGGGGAAAGCGGGGTTTGGCACCTGGGAAAGCGCATGCCTGTGTACCAGGGCGCTGTGGAGAGGTAGGCAGTGAGCTTGGAGCTGTCTGGGTGATGGGTGGGAGAAGCCAGATGTTCTGCTAGTTGTCATGTGTCCCTCCCCCCCCCCCGCTTACAACCCTCCATGGCTCTACAGTACTCTTTTTTTTTATTTATTTGACAGGTAGAGTTATAGACAGTGAGAGAGAGAGACAGAGAGAAAGGCCTTCCTTCCATTGGTTCACCCCACAAATGGCCGCTACGGCCGGAGCTATGCCGATGCGAAGCCAGGAGCCAGGTGCTTCCTCCTGGTCTCCCATGGGGTGCAGGGCCCAAGCACTTGGGCCATCCTCCACTGCCTTCCCGGGCCACAGCAGAGAGCTGGACTGGAAGAGGAGCAACTGGGACTAGAACCCAGCACCCATATGGGATGCCGGCACTGCAGGTGGAGGATTAACCAAGTGAGCCATGGCGCCAGCCAACTCTCTGCAGTACTCTTAAGAGTACAATTAGACTTCACTGCCTGCTTGCTTTGGAGCTGTTGGGGGACCTGGCCCTATCCGCTCCAGGGCCTGCCCGCTCGGACATCCTCCCACTACAGGGATGCCTGAAGATCCCTGTTCTTCTCTCTGCCTGGCAGGCTGTGATGGGGCCGTTCCGTCCTCCTACCCCTCCTGTTGCTCAGGCTTCAGCTGAAATGTCCTTTCTTCCAAGGAGTCTTCCCTGGCTTGGGTACCCTGGCTCAGCATTCCCATGGCAACCATGAAAACCCCTCATCACGATAACCTGGTTCACTTTGGATTTGGCTTGATGGCTACGTCTCTATCTCCCCTGGTGTGTCTTATCTGTCTTGCACACAGGACGGCACTGGTTGGGGAAGACGTTTCAAAGGTTTTAGTGAGCAAGCACTACAACTGTCATGAAAATAACATTAAATGGGGCAGGTGCGAGACCTGGGATTTGGGACTTCTTCTGGCACGAACTCTTGGCCTTGATTAAGTGGCCGTCCCTCTCTGAGCCTGGTTTCTCAGATCCCTGACGTGGGGAGTCCTGCTGGGTTCTCTCACAGGTCCCTGGCGGCTCTGAGATTGTGGGATCCGTCTTCTGAACCCAGGGCTGGCGCTCATCCTCCCTCTTCGCTTTGCAGGCTGCGAGGACCCTCGCTCTCCCTCTCGTGGGTGCTCTGTCTCCTCCAGACAAGCTGGCCAGCAAGGCCTGGCGCCCTGTCTTCAGCTGTGCTCGGGCACAGCCAGCCATGGCCTCAGGTTCTCCTTGTATCCAGGACGAGAACTCCTTGAAATTCAGATGTCCTCCTCCTCGCTGTGTCTTGTTTGCTGTCAGAACGTCACAAGCAGGAAGCGTCTGATGCAGCCTCTGGCTGTGAACTGTCACCACAGTGGCTAGGAGGGGGCGGGCTCTCCATGCTCAGAGGCGGGCCTTCCAGAGGGGGCTCCTGTAGCCACAGCTCCCCCCCTCCCCCGCACGCGCTGAGTGCTGCATCTTCATGCCCCATGCTGTTTGGATGGAGTCTGCGTGCATCCAGCACATTTGTTGACACCTGCTGTATGACTGGCTTTGTTCTGCCGCTTGGCACACATAAAGACATACCCCCTGCTCTCAGGGAGCTTACATCTTAGCCAGCCTCTGTAGGGGAAGCTTACCTAAATAAGAAACCTAAGGAGCAAAGAATGCAATGAGCTAGGAGGTGCTAAGTGCCATGGAGAAGAAAAAGCAGAGTGAAGAGGATAAAGGCCTGAGAAGTGGAGGCTTGAGTCAAGGCCCAGAAGAGGATGAGGGGGAAAGTGTCCCAGGCCAAGGGCAGAGCCAGAGCGAAGCCCCAGGGTGCAGCGTGGCCTTGTGGATCTGTGGGGACCCGGCATTGCCCGTGGACTCTGCATACCCGGGTGTCTGTGAGGACACAGTGCCCTGCCACCTGCCTGTCCCGTACCACGTAGCAGGGCTGCTCCTGCAGGAGGAGCTGCCAGGTTCATCGTTCCGTGGCTTTGTGATCCTGGGCAGACCCCTTACTGCCCCTGAGTTTCCTTCTCTTCTTTGAAGAAGGGCTGAGACCTGTGCCTCCGGGGTGGTTGTGGGATTTGATGCAGTAACTATCATGTACATTCCCTGCATGGCACTGGCCCTGGTCTTTGGGCAAGATGTGTTTTTCCCCAGCTTCAGTTTCTTCTACCAGAAAATTGAGAGCAATAATCCTTGCGCGGCCTGCTGCCTTGTCATTGGTCATTGTTAAATCCAGCAGAGTCCACAATAGCACTTTCTGTGTAGATGACCCATTTCCAGGGGAACAGCAAGGGTGTGTGTGCATCAGTGTGTATACGTGTACAGCTGTGTAGGTACAGCTCTGTGGGACACTGGAGTTTTATGTTGTCATGGTTATTTCATAAATGCTTCAAGGACAAGGTCGCTGTATTTTAGTCTAGGATCTTGTGCCTCACAAGCATTAGGTGCTCAGAAATTTCCTTTCTTAAGGCAATTTTTGTCTTTTAAGATTTACTTATTTTATGTATTTGAAAGGAAGAGGGGCACCTGCAGAAAGACGTCCCATCCTCTTGTTTACTCTCCAGACACCTACAATAACTGGAGCTGGGTCAGGCTGAAGCCAGGGTCCGGGAACTCTATCCAGGTCTCCTGTATGGGTGTAGGGGCCCAAGAACTTAAGCCATCACCCACTGCCTGGGAGAAGTTGGAATAAGGGGCAGAGCTGGGACTTGAACCCAGGTACTTGAATGTGGGATGGGGTGTCCCAAGCAGCGTCTTAACGTTGTGAATTGTGTTCAGGATGTGATTTTTTTTAGACTTTTATTTAGTAAATATAAATTTCCAAAGTACAGTTTATGGATTACAATGGCTTTTTCCCCTCCAAAACTTCCCTCCCACCAGCACCCCTCCCATCTCCCGCTCCCTCTCCCATTCCATTCACATCAAGATTCATTTTCAATTATCTTTATATACAGGAGGTTGATTTAGTATATATTAAGTAAAGATTTCATCAGTTCACACCCACACAGAACATAAAGTGTAAAATACTGTTTGAGTACTAGTTATAGCATTAATTCACATTGGACAACACATTAAGGACAGAGATCCTACATGAGCAGTAAGTATATAGTGACTCTTGTTGTTGACTTAACAATATGACACTCTTGTTTATGGCATCAGTAATCTCCCTAGGTTCTAGTCATGAGTTTCCAAGGCTATGGAAGCCTTTAGAGTTTGCTGATTTCGATCTTATTTAGACAAGGTCATAGTCAAAGTGGAAGTTCTCTCCTCCCTTCAGAGAAAGGTACCTCCTTCTTTGATGGCCTGTTCTTTCTACTGGGATCTCACTCGCAGAAGTCTTTCATTTAGGTTTTTTTTTTTTTTTTCTTGTCACATTGTCTTGGCTTTCCATGCCTAAAGTACTCTCATGGGCTCTTCAGCCAGATCCGAATGCCTTAAGGGCTGATTCTGAGGCCAGAGTGCTGTTTAGGACATCTGCCATTCTATGAGTCTGCTGTGTATCCTGCTTTCCATTTTGGATCATTCTCTCCCTTTTTGATTCTATCAGTATTCACAGACACTATTCTTGTTTATGTGACCCTTTGACTCTTAGACCTATCAGTATGATCAATTGTGAACTGAAATTGACCACTTGGATTAGTGAGATGGTATTGCTACATGCAACCTTGATGGGATTGTATTGGAATCCCCTGGCACATTTCTAACTCCATCATTTGGGGCAAGTCAGATTGAGCATGTCCCAAATTGTACATCTCCTCCCTCTCTTATTCCCACTCTATATTTAACAGGGATCACTTTTCAGTTAAATTTAAACACCTAAGAATAATTGTGTATAAATTGCAGAGTTCAACCAATAGTATTTTTTTTTTTATGACAGGCAGAGTGGACAGTGAGAGAGAGAGACAGAGAGAAAGGTCTTCCTTAGCCGTTGGTTCACCCTCCAATGGCTGCCGTGGACGGGGCGCTGCGGCCTGCGCACCGCGCTCATCCGATGGCAGGAGCCAGGTACTAGGTGCTTTATCCTGGTCTCCCATGGGGTGCAGGGCCCAAGCACTTGGACCATCCTCCACTGCACTCCTGGGCCACAGCAGAGGGCTGGCCTGGAAGAGGGGCAACCGGGACAGAATCCGGCGCCCCGACCGGGACTAGAACCCGGTGTGCCGGCGCCGCAAGGAGGAGGATTAGCCCGTTGAGCCACGGCGCCGGCTCAACCAATAGTATTAAGTAGAACAAAAAAAATACTAAAAGGGATAAAGTATTAAATTGTACATCAACAGTCAGGACAAGGGCTGATCAAGTCACTGTTTCTCATAGTTTCCATTTCACTTCAACAGGTTTCCTTTCTTGTGCTCGGTTAGTTGTCACCGATCAGGGAGAACGTATGATATTTGTCCCTTTGGGACTGGCTTAATTCACTCAGCATGATATTTTCCAGATTCCTCCATTTTGTTGCAAATGGCTGGATTTCATTGTTTTTGAATGCTGTATAGTATTCTATAGAGTACATGTCCCATAATTTCTTTATCCAGTCTACTGTTGATGGGCATTTGGGTTGATTCCAGGTATTTGCTATTGTGAATTGAACTGCAATAAACATTGCTGTGCAGACGGCTTTTTTGTTTGCCAATTTAATTTCCTCTGGGTAAATTCCAAGGAGTGGGATGGCTGGGTTGTATGGTAGGGTTATATTCAGGCTTCTGAGGAATCTCCAGACTGACTTCCATAGTGGCTTTACCAGTTTGATATAGACCAGCGGAACAGAATAGAAACACCAGAAATCAATCCAAACATCTACAGCCACCTTTATTTAATCAAGAATCCAAAAGCAATCCCTGGAGTAAGGAGAGTCTGTTCAATAAATTGTGCTGGGAAAATTGGATTTCCACGTGCAGAAGCATGAAGCAAGACCTCTACCTTTCACCTTACACAAAAATCCACTCAACATGGATTAAAGACCCGACACCATCAAATTATTAGAAAACATTGGAGAAACCCTGCAAGATATTGGGACCAGCGAAGACTTCCTGGAAAAGACCCCGGAAGCACAGGCAGTCAAAGCCAAAATTAACATTTGGGATTGCCTCAAATTGAGAAGTTTCTGTACTGCAAAAGAAACAGGAAAGTGAAGAGGCAACCGACAGAATGGGAAAAAATATTTGCAAACTATGCAATGGATAAAGGGTTAATAACCAGAATCTACAAAGAGATCAAGAAACTCCACAACAACAAAACAAACAACCCACTTAAGAGATGGGCCAAGGACCTCAATAGACATTTTTCCAAAGAGGAAATCCAAATGGCCAACAGACACTTGAAAAAATGTTCAAGATCACTAGCAATCAGGGAAATGCAAATCAAAACCACAAAGAGGTTTCACCTCACCCTGGTTAGAATGGCTCACATACAGAAATCTACCAACAACAGATGCTGGCGAGGATGTGAGGAAAAAGGGACACTGACCCACTGTTGGTAGGATGTGGTTTTTAAAGGACAAGCGTTGTTCTCTGCTGTGTGCCTGAGTTTGTCCTTTGGTCTCAGGTCATGTTGAGAGTTTGATGGTGATTTGACAGGCCTAATACCTCTTTCCTCTTAGGTGCCTAAAATCTGAGTGTGTATATAGGTATGTATGTACACGTGTGTGTATATGTGCATAGATGTGTGCATATGTGTGTATGCATATGTGGTATATAGTGTATATGTGTGTATAGGTGCATACATAAGTGTGTACATGTGAGCATGTGTGCATATGCATATATGGTACAGTGTATGTGTGTGTGTGTGTCCTTGTGTGTAAGGATATCTTTTTCTCTGTAAAGCCTCCCCCGAGCATGCACAGGCAGGGCTGAGAGTTCTCTGCCTGGTGCCAGCACCACCCCAGGCCTTGCGTGTGGTGTGACCGCGGTTCCTGGCCTGTGCAGGGTGACTGACATCTGTGCCTGGCTTCCTGCCCTGGAGGATGTCTTGTGTCCTGTGAGCTCCCTTTGCTCATGCAGTGGCTGCATAACACACACATGTTGCAGGGATCCGTGAACGACTAGCCTGCATGCTGCCACCGCCTCACCAGCCCCGGGGAGCCCACTGTCTCCTCCCGATCCTTCGTATCAAGGGCGCTGCCTGCCTTGTCCCTGTTGGGGATTAGAGAGAGGCCAGGTGCCATGGCACCCATGCTCATGTGGGGATCTGGGCTGTGTGTGGCCAGCCAGGGGGACCCTCCTTGCCCTCAGATCTGTGTTTGTCTGGAAGCACCGTGCCCTCCCCCCCCACCGTCTGGCGCCTGCATTGCCTTGCCTGCCGGCTTCTCCATGGGTCCTGTGCAAAAGGGAAGTGGGGGGGAAGTTGTCCTCCCTGTGGTTAATGTGTTCCCTGCCCGCTGTGTCCCCCTGTGCTCAAGTTCCAGGCAATTACCCTCCTGCCGGCTTTTGTTGCTGAGCACAGCAGGTGGGCCTTGTTTGTAATTCACTTGCACCATTAACGCTGGGTTAGCACCATAAGGGCCACTGACTCTTCAGTGCCCCCCAGCCCAGATGCCATTGGATACAGGGGCTGTGAAGTTGGCTTTGAGGGCCCAACAGTTGAAAGCAAGTGAGGCTTAATCCCTGGGTTGTCACAGAGCGTTCATAATCATTCTCGCTAATGGAAAATCTGTACCCAAATGCCAGCTCCCCCCAAATCATGGTGATTTGGCTGTGGACAATAATAACAACCACCACATAGCAGCTGTCAGGCCTTGCGCACTTGCGACTTGCAGACACACTGCTGAGATCATGGCTCGTCTTGGAAAGCCACCTCAGGGATACCTAACACTCTCTCCTTTCCATGGCTGGAGAAACTGGGGTTTGGAGAGGTGAATCACTTGCCCAAAGCACTAGAGCCAGCATGTGGCGGGACCCAGGCCCAGGGGCTCTGGTGAAAGCACACACAGGGCCCATGCTGACACCAGCAGCCCTGCACTGCCTCCTGCTGGAGCGAATCCTGCTAGAGTTTGTGAATGAAGGAAATGGGTGGGGATCTCCAACCTGCGGCCCTGGTTGGTTTTTTGGGAGCGCTCATATTAAGCTGAGTCGTTGAGTAGGGGGAAAATGATAGGATTAAAACATCCTCTAGAGGTTCGCTTTTATTAATTAATCAATCATACCTTTATTGAGCTCCAACTAGGTGGAAAACGCTGTCTTCGGAGTTTTGTAGAAAACAATGGTAAATCATTCATCTGTTCAATAAATCTGAGATGTAGGGAGTCGGATGTGTGTTCTAGAACATAAAACACAGGGTAAATTGTTGGGGTGGGTTGGAGGAGGAATGAGAAGAACTAACCCAGCCAGAGTTCTAGTCTGGAGAGAAGCCTTCCACAATTTTGATGGCGTGTTACCAAAATATGATTCACTTGTAACATTCTCTTATTTTTTTCCTTTGAGAACAACTTTTACAGTTAAATCTCATAATACAACTCTTTGAGGACAGAAGTCCTGCATGGGAAGTTAGTGCACAGTGACTTCTGTTGTTAATTTAACAATTAACACTCATGTATAATAACGTCAGTGATCACCGAGGCGCTTGACATGAGCTGCCTAGGCTATGGAAGCCTTTTGAATCCACAAACTTTGTCAGTATTTAGACAGGGCCATAAACAAAGTGGAAGTTTTCACCTCCCTTCAGAGAAAAGTACCTCCTTCTTTGATGGCCCCTTCTTTCCAACGGGGTCTCACCCATCAAGGTCCTTCTTGTGGGACATTTTTGTACCCAGTTTTCTTGGCTTTCCATGCCTGAAAAACTCTTGAACATCCTCTTATTTTTTAAGACTTATTTATTTGAAACAGTGATAGGGAGAAACAGAGAAAGAAAATTTGCCTCCACTGGTTCACTCCCCAAATGGCCTCAGCAGCCAGGGTTAGGCCAGGCTAAAGCCATCTTCCGCATGGGTGGCAGGAACCCATGCACTTGGGCCATCATCTGCTGCCTTCCCAGGCTCATTAGCAGGAAACCACAGCAGAAGATCAGAGTGCCAGGACATGAACCAGGCATGGATATGGGACGTGGACATCCCAAGCGGCTGCCCCATACCACCCTCTGTGATGTTCAAAGGACCCTATGAAGTAGACAGGGCACACTGAGCTCCTCCTATTTGTTGGGAGACCAAGGCACACAGGGGTTTTGCTTACACAGGGAACAAGTGGCAAAGCCAGGTTTGAACACAGGCCTTGGGTCTCCAAGCCCAGTGCCTTTGCTACAAGCTTCTTTCCACATTATATCCCCTCGCTTCTAGCTGGGCCTGATTCAGACTTGGCAAGGAGTGTGGTGCCCTTTTTGCTGCTGAGACCAGTGCCGGTGCCGTCTGGGCTGCCCTCACTGGAGATCCACAGCGCTCGGCTGCTCGGACACTGGCCTTTCCAGCTCCTGGGGCGGTCTCTGCACTCTGATGTTCGGGTGGCTTCAGGTCAGTTCCCTTCAAGGTCGGCTTCCCCCACATTCACGTTCCCCACATAGGCAGCCAAGTGCCCAGTAACCTCTCCAGGCCTCCCTGCACCCCGCGGTCACATTGATTTCCTTAAAGCGCAGCTCTGGTCCTGACCCTTCCTTCCCCAGAAACAGTCGCTGGCTGTTGATTGCGTGGAGGATAAAGTCCAGACCCCGTAGCCTTGGCATTCGAGGCCTTCTAGAATCTGAGCCCAGCACCAAAGGGCTCCTGCCAGGTGGGTGTGGTTACCAGCCCTTAGACACCCCTTCCTTTCCCCAGCATGTACCCACAAGGTCTCTTCCATCCGATGCATGCCCCTGACCTTGACTTCCAAGATCCTGGCTCCAACTCCCGGGCACCACAGATGCCTTTCTGCCTCCATCTTCCTGCACAGTGCCCTTGTTTGGCCGCCAGGCTGCTCTGTCTTGCACGAGCAGCTTCCTTGTTGTATGCAGCCTGAGTTCCCAGGTATGCTGTGTCCCTCTCCACACAGGGGCACTTCTGGGGAGCTCCTGGAGGGAAGGCAGCCCTTCTGAGAGTCTGGGTGGGCCCAGTGCATTCAGGGTCCCTGGCAACCCCCTGCAGGATGACACGCAGCTGGCCTCTTGGGGACATGTGCTTCTTCACCAGGGACCCTGTGAGTGCAAGGACAGACCCTCACTTAGCTAAGGAGGTCAGGGATGTCCCACAGGTCGCCCAGTGACCGCATTATGAGGGGACTCAGAGCTTTCAGCCCCTGGACTCCCAATGCGTAGACTTGCCCAGCCCTGCCTGTGGTTTCTGTGCCATCTCTGGGCCACTGGCACAGGGGCGGTGGCAGGGACCTCAGAGGCTCTCCCCTGTGGCCTGTGATAGATGCAGAAAGAAGCCCTGGGCGGCTCATGGAGAGGGTGCCTGTGCTCTGAGACACTGGCTGAATGTGGCAGTGCCCTGAGGTCCCTCCTTCCTTGAGGGAGGGGCCTCCTCTTGCCAAAGGCCTGGGATCCACCAGGAGCGCAAGCCAGGGGTTCTCTGAGGCAAGTGCTGTGGCTGCAGGGAGCCTCAGGTGGGCCGTACCTGGGATGGGGGCGAGACTGGCTGGGAGGAGAGTGCAGGTCTCAGGGTCAGCTCCCAGCAGCTCTGGCTTCTCACCAGGCAGCCAGCGCCCCTGTGTCAGGGAGGGATATTCCAGAGAGGCCACGAGAGACCTGGCAGAACAGCATTCAGTGAATCCTTGAGCCTTGACATGTGTGTCATGAGCCTTGGTCTTAGAGCCAGGCACAGAGAGAATCGAGGTTCTTTATAGTTGTTTAAGTTACTCACTAGACTTCTAAATTGAAAAAGCAATCGGACTTCTTAGCTAAGCATGCAAATGGTAGAGAACAGTTGAGGGTGAACAGCAAGTCCCCTCCCACGCCTGAGTGACCGTGGTCCTATAACCCCTCCTCAGGGGCAGCTGGCCAGCAACCAGCCTCTGCTCTCTTGGCCCTGCCTCGCCCTAGGCGGAGGGGGGTCAGTGCTATTGAGCGGGACAGAGGGCACAGGGCAAGGTGGGGCATGCCAGTGCACCAGGCACTCCCCAGAGGTTAGCCTGAGCTTGCGAGACTGCAGCAGAGTAAGTCCACCACTCTGAACTTGGCAGGGGACACACCCTTTTGCTGCGGCCTTTACTGTGAAGGGTCTGGCCTTTCTTCCCTCCCCTGAGTGTGCCGAGGGTCTGGTCTCGGGAGGGGTGGCTGCTCCCTCACCTGCCCTGGCATGGACTTCAGAAAGATCGGGTCTCTCTTTCTGAGACACAGCTGTGTTGACGGGTGTGTGAAGGGGTCATGGACGAGATGGATGTGGTAAAGTGCCCGCTTGGGCTGGGCAAAGCCAGGCCAAGGGCAGGAGCTCCCGCGTCTGTGCCCCAGTGGCTCCGGGCTCCCTATCACTAGGTTAGAATGCTTCCCTCTGACTTGGACCTGTGAATCTGGAATAAATCCTCTCTGGCGTCAGATGTGCCATTCTGGCTGCACCCTGTCACCAGCTGCCCCCGCCTCACGCGGCCATCAGTTGCAGTGCACACAGCCTCTTTGCAAGGCAGGGCCGAGCCTCTGCAGGAAGCCCTCTCCTCCCCACACCTGGGAGATGCCCAGCACACGACAGAGGCTGGGTATGCCAAAGGGCTGTTGAAAATGCCGTCTTCCCCGGCTTTCTTTCTGCTCTGTCTCCTTGGTGTGCAAGTAATTCTGCTCTGCCAGTTCCTCCTGTGAGATCGCTGCCTCGAAAGGTTACCTCGAAAGGTTACCCTCGGCTCCAGCGCTGTGCTGCTGGGTTCCAGAGCCTCACGTGATCTCACGTGGCTTCTGCCAGGAGCATGAGTCCCCGAGGATTCGGTCTGGTGGCCTCTGATAAATGCCAGGGACATTTTTCACTGTTCTGAGCCATCCTAAGGGCCTCACCATGGTGATGGTCAGCTCCCCGTCGTCTTACAGGTGGAAGGTGGGCTGGGATGATGGGCTCCTCGCCTTTCCTGTGCAAGGGGCTGGGTCTAGTACAAGTTTCATGGAGAAGATGGGCTTTAAATGCAGAGCCTTGGCCCAGACCCGGGAATGCAGTGGGAGAAGGGACAGGCCTTTGTCCTTAGAGAGGCTACACCCAGGCCGGTGCCGTGGCTCTGTAGACTAATCCTCCACCTGTGGCACCGGCACTCAGGTTTCTAGTCCCAGTTGGGGCACCAGTTCTGTCCTGGTTGCTCCTCTTCCAGTCCAGCTCTCTGCTGTGGCCCGGGAGTGCAGTGGAGGATGGCCCAAGTGCTTGGGCACCTGCACCTGCATGGGAGACTAGGAGGAAGCACCTGGTTCCTGGCTTCAGATCGGCACAGCGCATGGGCCGTAGGGGCCATTTGGGGGTTGAACCAACGGAGGGAAGACCTTTCTCTGTCTCTTTCTCTCTCACTGTCTAACTCTGCCTGCAAAAAAAAAAAAAAAAAAAAAGAGGCCACACCCAGTGAGAGGTACTGGACACTGACACTGCTCTTGGCCTTCTGGTTCTGGTGGTCTCCCTGTGTTTCTGGAACTCACCATGCTGTGAGAAGCCTCTGAGCCCATCTCCTCCCCGCTCTCACCCGGCCCCTCCTAAGGGCCTGGCTGACTCAAGTCATCCTTGGGGACACCACCCCTCCCCACCGCACTCCGGGGCCTCTGCACCTTTCCTTTGCCATCTGTATCCACGGCACCTGCCTGTCTCAGTACCTGATAGATGTCTCTTAATGACCTCGATGGTAGCTCCAGGAGGGCAGGGACCATGTCCCAGGGACCAGGAAGCCACCTGCCACATAATAGAAATATTGAATGGGTGAAGTATGAGCCTCATAGGGTACTGCGGGTGCTTGCGTGCTTGGCCAGACTAGAGGATGGGCCTACATGACCCGTTTCCCCCCAGAAGCACTTTACTCATTTGCAAAGTGAGTCTGCATCCTTTATCTCGTTTGATCCTCTTAGCGACCCTGTGCGTAGACCGTGAGTGTAATTTGCCTGCTCTACAGCACAGGAAATGGAAGCCTCGAGGGGTTAAGTGATGGGTCCAGGGTCACGCAGGGCTCCGCCTCCAGGGCACTGAGCCTGAGCGAGGGGGAGGACTGGCTTCTTCAGGAGCTGCAGGGATGGGGCTGATCTGCTGCAGCATTCGGAGGGGAGAGGGCTGTGGGTTCACACCAGCCAGTAGGCGTGGGAGGCTGTGCTGCCGGGAGAAGACAGGGACGCGGCCAGGTGCCTGTGCTCGGGGCTGGAGGGAAGCATGGCAAGGGTGTGGAGGGGCTCCTCTCCCGACTGCACTTTCCCCTGGGTCTCCGGCAGCCGTCTTTCCTGGGAGCCAAATGAAGCTCTCAGAGGTTAGCAAGTCGGTTTCAGGACACAGAGTGGCAGCTGGGATAGGAAGCCAGGCACATCTGTTCTGGCCTCTGATGAGGGGACTCTGTTTACAGGTGCATTTCAGATCTGAAAGCTCCAAGGGAGGTGGTTTGGAGGAAAGAAAGCTCTGGATTCCTCATTGCTCTTGTTCGGTAGTACCTGAGAATTTAGAATGGCTGTGCCTTGTCGTGGGCCCTGGTGGTCCCTGACATGTGCCATTGGACTGCTCCAGTGACTTAAGTCAGGCCTGGACTAGACCATTGCTTCCACCCCTGCTCTTCAGTTTTAATTATTGAGTTAGGCCAGGCCCAGTTCCCAGTGTGGATGCCACTCTACCCCCCGGCTACCCTGTCCTGTCGTAACTCATTAGACTCCTGGGAGCTGGGAAATCCTGAAGGTTGACAACACAGGGGCTGATCCTTTTGCAAAGAAGCCCTTGCATGCTCGTTCCTTTGTTGCTGGCTGTCGGGTCCAGCAAGAGGTGTGTAGGGGCCGAGAGCTCCTTGTGTTGAACTTGCGTTGTTCTCCAACATCATTATAATAATCAGTCACAGTCCATCATCAAGTGGCAGCCACATGCTAGATTCTGGGACCACAAAGAAGGTGGGTGTAGAAGGTGTATGTGCATGTGTGTGCGTGCGTGTGCACGTGTGTGTGTGTGGAGGGGGGAGGGGCATCCCAGAGTCCATGACCCAGTTCTTCCACGTGTCAGCTGAGTGATGTTGGCAAGTCCCTCGCTCCGCCTCTCTGCCTTTGAGTTCTGCACCTGCAGTTGGGGAGGCATGAGATTTTCTTCCTTGCAGAGTTCTCCCAAGGAGGAAACGAGTCTGAAATAGCACTTTACACATAGTAAATAGTCAGTAAATATTATGTTGTTGTAGAGTTGAGTTCTTAGAACTACAGAACTTCGCAGCCTAGGGATCCTCTAGTCTGCTTCCCTCATTTTATAGGAGAAGCTGAGACTCGGAGATTGACTCGCAGGGCTTGTGAGTGCCCAGCTCGCTGACTGCTGGGACAGCCCTGTGTCCTGGCCTGTTGCAGGGAGACAGGATGCCTACAATGTGCTGCCCAGCTGATGAGCCCATGGTTATTCTCCCTCATGGCGCCATAGAGCCTGAGGTGGCCCTGTTCCTCCTCCCCGGCTACTGCACCTCCCTGCCACTCCAGCCAAGCTGCTGGCTGCCGCCTGAGGTTCTCCCAGTCAGGGGCAGCGAGACAATAGCAGAGAAGCCCACATCCATTTGTCTTGAGGAGCCTGGAGCGTCAGGAGGAGTAATCAAGATCTTGTTGCCCACAGCTGAGAGGAAACCTGTAATTAATCTAGCTGCCCCTCTGATTCTCTCTGTCCTCCTGTCACCAGACACCTTCTGCTGGCTGTCAGCTTGCTCTGTGTCCCACCCTGCAAAATCACAATTAATGGTACAGTGGCCCTATGAAGACGAGAGAGACACCAGCAGAGGGACCGCTGATGAGTCAGGAGAGGAGAGGCCACTTAGCACAGCCAGGCAAGGGGTCCAGGCAGCGTGTGCACCACCAGAATGCAGGGAGCTGTCAGGCAGGCTCTCGCTGTGTGCGCTGTGAACTGGCCGCTGCTTGTGGATCAGCCAAGGTTTATTGAGCATCTGCTCAGCATCAACACGATAGCAAGGTGGACATATGTCGGAAGGAGAAGCCCGCTACCCCCACCATGGCGGAAATAAACTCAGAGTCCAGTACCCACGCGTTCATGCATTTGACAGTATTTATCCATAGCTGGCCCACGCCAGACACTGTCCAAGGTGCTGGAGGAGCAGCCTTTGTGGAGCATGAGTTCAAAATACAAACATAGGGCAGGGGCTCAGAGTAATTTGCATCAGAACGGGACAAGGAGGATCTTTAGCTTGGGGAAGGAGACCACCTTTGTGACTGTGAAGAAGTAAAAGCTAGATCCTCCTCTGGAAGAGGTCTGGTGTTTGCTGTTAGGGTAGGAAAACTTCCTGGGCACATCCATGGGGAAGCAGAGGTGAGGAGCAAGAAGCCTCAGCTCCTGGTGCAGTGCCCCACCCCCGGTACACCCTGGAGGCTTTGGCGGGACAGAGTGTGATTAAACGGCGCCTGGGAGCTGCAGACAGTGAGGGCCAGAGGGTCAAGGGAGGAGAGCTTGTGTGGGTGGAGAAATTGTAGTTGGTTTGTGAGTTCCTCCTGGGCAAGGTCGCTAAATGTACCTCACAAGTAAATGCTTTGTAGCCGATAGAGTGTCTTCTGCACACGGTCTCTGATTGTATTCTCTCATTATTTCAGCAGATATTTTTGAGTGCCTACTATGTGCCAGCCTGTGCCAGGCACTGGGGACACTGGTGGAAAAGTGCGACTTGTTCCCTGCTCTCGTGGTGCTCATCACCCCGGAGGTAGGCACTGGTGTCCCGGGGTCAGCGCTGGATGGGGAGGCAGGGCTGCGCTCATGAGCAAGGACAGAGCCTGGCTTCAGTCCAGGTTGGGCCCTGATCTACACTCATTGTGACCTCCCCAGGGTGTCTAGGAGAATGCTCTCGCTGCATGGCAAAGACCTGCTTCTGAATGTGCTGCCAGCCCCTTAGCTAAAGTATTAGAGACCCTCAGAAGTTGGAAGCAGGGGCCGGCATTGTGGTATAACAGGTAAAGCTGCTGCCTGCAATGCCAGCATCCCATATGGGTGCCAGTTCATGTCCTGGCTGTTCCACTTCCCATCCAACTCTCTGCTAATGGCCTGGGAAAAGCAGTGGAGGATCGCCCAAGTACTTGGGCTCGTGCCACTCATGTGGAAGACCCAGATGAAGCTCCTGGCTCCTGGTTTCTGCCTGGCCCAGTTGGGGAGTGAACCAGTGGATGGAAGATCGCTCTCTCTCTCTGTCTCTCTCCCTCTCTCTCTCTCTCCTCTACTTAACACTGATTTTCTAAATAAATAAGTAAATCTTAAAAAGAAGTTAGAAGCAATATTTGTACAGTGAGGTCTTAAAAAGGTCCATGGAAGATGCATATTAAGAATAACTATGCATAAAATTTTCCCACCAAAATTAGCCCAGTTTAAAAAAATATTTATTTGGAAGGCATAGTGACAGAGGCAAAGGAGGAGACAGAAAAGAGAGATCTTCCATCCACTGGTTCATTTTCCAAAGTCTGCAGTAGGCAGGGTTCCATCATACTGAAGCCATGAGCCAGGAACTCCTTCCAGGTCCCCTAGCTGGGTGGCAATACTTGGGCCATCTTCTACTGCCTTCCCAGGTGCATTAGCAGGGAGCAGGTGGGAGGCAGAACATCTGGGACTCAAACCAGTGCTCCCAGTACGGGGTGTTGGCGTTGCAAGCAGTGGTTTAACCTGTTGTGCCATGCCAGCCTCCTTCTGCCTTTTTTTAAAAGGTTTATTTATTTATTTGAAAGGCACAGTAGCAGAGAGACAAAATAACTTCTTTTCATGCCATTTTTCCATGAACTTTGGGAGGTATCCTTGTATACCTGATTTTGACTTCAGTTCTGCTGGCATTTCCATATTGAACTGCAGTCAAAGAGGATCATGGGATTGGCGATTGTGGATGATCAGACATGTGTAATTGCTATGTTTACATTTGAGTGAAACTGCCCTGGTCTGGAGTGGGCCTTGTGGCACAGCAGGTGAGGTGCTGCTCGGGACTCCTCCAGCCCATCCTGGGGCACCCGTTCAAGTCCCAGCTACTCGGCTCGCAATCCAGCTCCCTGCTTATGCACCTGCAAAACAACTCAAGTACTTGAGTTCCTGCTACCCATGTTGGAGACTCGGATGGAATTCCTGGGTCCCCCACAACCTGGCCTGGCCCAAACTTACTCTCTGGCTTTCTCTCTATCACTCTGCCTTTCAAATGAATAAAATAGATAAATCTTTTTTAAAGATGGCCTAGCTACAGTGTGGAGAACCAAGTGGAGAGGAAGGGACCAGAGCAGAGAAGCCAATACGGAGACTGTGGCCTCACTTATGAATTCTGCACTTGGCCCGTCAGTGGCAGTGAGAAGCAGGTTGCAGTGTTGGTGCAGAGCCATCAGGACCCCATGACTAATTAGATGTGGGGCTGTGGGACGTGGGAATGTAGGGTGACTCTCAGCTTTCTGTTGTGGGCAGCTGGCAGGTTGTCACATCACCCACTGAGAAGTAGGAGGAAAAACAGATGGCAGGTGTGGTGGAGCTGACACCTTCTCTTTAGGGCCAGGTGTATCTGAGGTGCTGTGGGACAGAGAGAGCTCTCAGGAGGCAGGTGTAGAGTACAGAGCTGCCGATTTGGACGGCACGGTCCACAGGTGCTGGTCAACCGTGGATGGACGTGAGACCCCCAGGGAGGGGTAGCATTAGTAGAAGGAGGGGCAATTTCTTTACCCTAAAATTAGTGATGTATTCTTAGTTCATGGAAGCTGCTCTACTAGGTTCTACAACTGGATTCATCTGAATGTTATCCTGAAAGTAGGTCTTCGTGTTTTTTTCGTAAGGAATCTAAAACCTTCAGCTTTCTGCTCAATAACAGTTGAAATACCAAAAGAAAGCCAGGGAGCCTCAGACCTGGCGAGCCTCGGCTCTGTGTGACCTTGAACGAGGCCCTTCAGTGTTGTTGGGTGGAGCTTCCTCCTCTGTAATAGAGCTTGTCTGATGGATTCAATTCAACAGAGACCATGAGAAAAGTTTTGTCCACCACTGAGGCTTCAGACGTGCCAGGCAGAGGTTGTTTTCTTGTAAGGTTCAGGAGAGATTCATTTCTCCTCCTCCTGGCCTGGGTCACACAAGGGAGCCCAGAACTTAGCCATCATTGTTCTTAAATGTGGTCTTGGCTCCTGGGCCATGAGCAACAACAGCCAGACCCGCACGGGCTGAGTGTAGTTCTGTCATCAAACAAAAGTCACACAGGCCCATCTGACACCTACTTAATGGTCTGAATAATAATTATTGTGTAGCGAGCTGGTCACGCATAAATGGCAGGCATCGGATGTAAATGGCTGCATTTAGTATTACTTTTATGTAGCTTAACCAGGTTTTTACAGTTCTTTCCTCTTTGACAGCTCATTCATTTATCCACTTAATAAATGTTTGTTGAAGCTGTAATATATGCCGGGTACTGTTCCAGGACCTGGAGACACAAATGAAGACTTCTGCTTGCCTCTGCCCCACCAATGTTGAGCTTACACTCTAGGGAGGAGACAGTCAGTCAGCATTATCTATAATGAGTCTGGCTTCCCTGGAGGCTGCACCAACACCCCTGAGTTATATGGGACAAGAATTCAGGGCCTGATTTGCCAACCAATCTTTACCCCGATCTTTCATCCATTGTCTTCCTTTTCTCCCTCTAGCAATTGTTCAAGGACTTTTGTTCACAGCACAAATACATACTGGGCACCTCTTGTGTGTCGAGAGATTCTGGTAACAGAACAGGAAACTGGAAACAATCCTTACCCTTAGGACCTTTGGTGTAGACACATACAGGCAGTAGCCATTGAGGGAGAAATGTATTGTCAGAGCCACAGAGAGGTGCCTGCTCCAAGCAGATGTATCACAGTGAACATAGCAAATACAGGCTGGAATGTGTGTTGGAGAGACCAGGTACCACTCAACAAAAAGTGCTGAGACAGACCACATAAAGAAAAGTACACCCGCCCTGAGTATACAGCTTGACGAGTCTCTACAAACTGCACACACTTTAGCCCCCAGAGCAAAAGACAGAACACCCCAGTGCCCCAGAAGCCCCTCATGACCTCTGCCAGGCCAGTGCCTGTGTACTTATAGAGTCACGTGGACTTATCTGCTCACTCTAGCAGAGTATAGCCTACAAATGCATCCAGAAGGGATGAGAATCACTTGAATACCATTAACTGGACTTCCAATTGCACACAACACTTGTGTCTGTTTTTGCATTTTCTGTAGATGGACTCATACTGTTTGTATTCTTTTGTGTCTGGTTCCCATTGCTCAATATGATTTGTATTCATGAGATTCATAAATGCTGTTACCTGTAGTTCATTATTCATTTTTATTTCTTTTTTAAAGATGTATTTATTTTCATTTTATTTGAGTGGGGGGAGGGGGAGACAGAGAGAGATCCATCTTCTGTTTGCTGGTTTACTCCTCAACTGCTCACAATAGCCAGGGTTGGGCCAGGCCGAAGCCAGGAGCCAGGAATTCCATCCCAGTCTCCCAAGTGGGTGGCAGGGATCCTCATACTTGTACATTGTCTGCAACCCTCCTGGGATGCATGTTATCAGGAAGCTGGAATCAGAAGCATATCCAAGGCTAAAACCAGGCATTCTGATACAGGATGCAGGTGTCCAAGTGGCATCTTAATCGCTGTCTAAAACGCCACCCCTGTTCATTTTCATTTCTGCATAGCATTCTACTGCGTGACTAGATGTGCAGTTTCTGCATTCCTGTGGACATTTGGGGGGTTTCTAGTTTAGGGAGATCTAAAGAATGCTGCTATAGGCATGCCAGCACAGGTGTTTGGTGAGCATGTATGTGCATTTCCGTGGGTGTGTCCTGGAGTGGAGGTGCTGGGTCATTAGGGTCTGAGTAAAGCTCCAGGACACAGTTCCGTCAGTTCACACTCCCAGCGGCACTGGTGAGCGTTCCAGTAGCTCCATGTCCTCACTAACACTGGACACCGTCTTTTCACTTTCAGAAGCCATTCCCTTGGCTACAGAGAGGTACATTATTGTGGTTTAAAATTGTGCTTTCCTGATGCCCATTGAGCTGAGTACCCTTTCACACCTGCATGGTGTATTGGATATATTCTTTAGTGAAGTGGCAACTCAGGTCTTTTGCCCATTTTTCTATTGGGTTGTCTGTCTTGGAGGGGAAGAAAGAAACATTTTAATACCCCTCCTTTCCAAGGCTCCCTGAGATTAGCCTGTGCAGGTCTCACCAGGAATGAGGCAGAGCTGGTCACCTATACTCAGTGGGGGGCAACAGCCATGCTGTCTTCGGGAGAGACAGTTCCCTCCCAAACTAAGGCTCTGGAGTTGACACTGGGGGATGCACCCACTCAGGGAGAAGAGTTGGTGAAGAAGGGTGGGGGTGGGGTTCATTTCAGCTGGCAGCAGAGGCAGCTGGTGGCCTGGGACGTGTGCCTCTGCCCCGGGTATTTGCTGGGACTGGGTGTCTCCCATCTGGGTTGGGGAGGAGCTGGTGTCTGAGTAGCCTTGTTAAGGCCCAGCCCTACACACGGCGGCTTCCCCTGGGTTGTGCGAGTCAGTCTGCAGCTCTGTGAGAAGACTTATGAAGACCACGCAGCCGGTAGGCAGAGAGGCTGGCCTGGCCCACAGCTCTCCGCAGTGTGCAGTGCGTGCTCACCTTCATTCTCAGTCCCAGATGCTAAGGGGAAGCGAGACGCTGTGGGTCCTGCAGCCGCCCCGTGTGGTCCCCGAATCTATGGCTCGGCAGCTCTCCCGTGGCACTGCCAGATGTTCTCATGGGGGTGCCCCCTGGTGGCTGAGGTCCCCCCCAGGGTGGAGGGCGCGGTGGCCTGGCTGGCATCGGACTCACGTGCTCCCGCGCTCTCCCGCAGAGTTATGTCATGCCCAGACCAGCAGAGGGCTCCATGAGGATTCATAGAAGATGCCCCGCGTCTCGGCGCCTTTGGTGCTGCTTCCTGCGTGGCTCGTGATGGTCGCCTGCAGCCCGCACTCCCTGAGGATCGGTAAGTGCAGCTTGGCCTAGGGGATGCCCCCTCCCGGACCCCGCCTGTCCACAGGGGACCTCAGAGTGCTGCGCAGGGCCCCCAGGGAAGCTGCTGTGCCCTGGAGTCTGGCTGGCCCGGTGGTAGCGATGATAGTGATGGGGGTGGCCCACAGGCTGACAGCTGTGGTCTAAGATGCTGCTAATGCCTGTTCCCGTGTGAGATGGACTCTGCCTGGCACAGGAAGGGGCTGCTGTTAGGGAAGAAGGATGGTGAGCATGGCCTGGGATTCCAAACTCAGGCCAGAGAAGAGATCACTTCTGTCCTCTGATTGGTCCAAGGACAGTGTGCTGTGTCCTCAGCAGCTTCCATGAAGCCAGGAGTCTGCTTGGTGATCCTGGCCAGGCCACTCGGAAGGGCCCTTGTCTTGATGTCCTCCTGCTGTGGCCTGGCTCTGAAGGGAGGGCGGGGCCCCTTCATTCTCTCTCCCTTGTCCTTCCTGCTGTGGGCAGGCAGGACTTCCACCTGCGCCAACAGCACCCTCACCCTAGAGGGGAGGGCCTGGAGGTCAGGTGTCTCCTGCTGTGCCAGGACTCGGTGAAGCTTACCGAGCACTCCAGACTCAGGTCCTGGGGATACTGCCTCGGGACCGAGGACACAGTGCAGGCCAGCAGGCACGGGGTGGCCGCCTGGTGGCCCAGCACAGAGAACCTGTGGGGTCAGGACTAATGCGAGGGTGTAGGGGATCAGGGTGTCTCCTGTGCCTGAGGGAACCAGCATTGGTGTGGGCAGCTGTGTGGGGCACGGCAGTGAGAAATCCCACTTCTTGCTGGTCACGAGACGAGCTGTCCAATAGCAGGCTCCAGGGGCGAGGTCAGATGAGGAACCATCCAGACAAGGCTCTCTGCAGACCAGGCGAGGGTAGAGGCAAGAGTGGGTGATGTGACTGAAGCAGGGTCCTGGATCCTCAACCTGAAACTAAACAGGCTTGAGGCCAGCTAAGAATAAAGGTGGCTTCAGGACAAGTCCCAGAGAAATGACTTATTCTGGCTCGGGAACGCCTCCCGTTGCACTCAGGCCTGGCCCTCAGTCCCGAGTGGGACTGGCATGCTGGTGGTGCCAAGGGGGCCCCAGTGCAGGCAGAGGTGGGCCAGCAGCCCAGCCCCAGGCTCGCATGGCCTCGTGTGAGCCTGTGGGTCTCTGAGCTGCTCCACCCTCCCCTACAGGCCTGCAGAGGCAGCGCAGCCGGCTGGACTCAGGGACAGGGACTCAGCTCTCCCCCACGCCCTGCCCTCTATCCCGCATCCTCTGTGATCAAAACAAGGAATTAAAAACACCCCATCTTCCCTCTCTCTTCCCCATTCACTTCTAAAAGCCTTATTTAGGCCGGCGCCGTGGCTCAACAGGCTAATCCTCCGCCTTGCGGCGCCGGCACACCGGGTTCTAGTCCCGGTCGGGGCACCGGATTCTGTCCCGGTTGCCCCTCTTCCAGGCCAGCCCTCTGCTGTGGCCCAGGAGTGCAGTGGAGGATGGCCCAGGTGCTTGGGCCCTGCACCCCATGGGAGACCAGGAAAAGCACCTGGCTCCTGGCTCCTGCCATCGGACGAGCGCGGTGCGCCGGCCGCAGCGCGCCGACCGCGGCAGCCATTGGAGGGTGAACCAACGGTAAAAGGAAGACCTTTCTCTCTGTCTCTCTCTCTCTCACTGTCCACTCTGCCTGTAAAAAAAAAAAAAAAGAAAAAAAAAAGCCTTATTTAATTCTGCTCAGTGGCAATGCGAAACGGTTCGTATCCTTAAGATGCTTAATTTATAAGATGCCTACAGTTATTCAGCGTTTGCTGCGGGGTTTTCGCCCCCTGAAAATGAGCGAATCAATTTCCATTTGTTGCTAATGGGAAACGGAAAGGACTTGAGCCAGGCTCGGCAATGCCTGGCGGCCTTGGCTCTCGTGAGCTTGCTGCCCTGGGTGGACCCCTTTCTTGGCTGCAATGCTGAAGACGGGGAGTTTCAAAAGGACCCCGCGGGCTCCCACCCCCACCCTCTGAGCAGCGCTCTGCTGGCCTCGGTTTTTTGGTTCATGCAAGGCTACTTTCCACTAATTTCCAGCCAGGATCCCTGCTGGCTGGCAAGGTCAAGCCAGGCCTGATCTCCAGCGGGAGCCAGGAAGCCGGTTAAGCCAACAAAGAGAAAGAAAAGAAAAGCTCCAGACAGCGATGCCAGGGTCTGTTGTCCTGTCTCCCTGGTCATCCTGACAGTGCTCAGCTCCTCATGGAGGACAGGTGCTAATTACAGGGCCTCCGGGAGGGGGGTGGGGGGGGCCGGGAGGGGCGAGAAGTAGGTCAAGAAAACACAGGAGCTGTGCTGGCGACGGCCGGCCGGACTGGCCTTCGACCGTGCTGGGTTGTCCGCCCGCACAGGGGTCGGTGCTCCCTGCGTGTGGGATCTTCTGGGGGAATGGATGGCTGTCAGGGCGGAGCTGTGCGGAGGGACCAGGAGTCTCCGAGATGAATTACGCAGCCGGCTCCGTCATCAGCCCAGCTTGTCTGCTGGTGACAATACGGATGTGTGTGAAGAGCCTGCCGAACCCATTACCCTGCCCATGATGGCCGTTTTTCATTCAGGGGAGGCGCGAGGCGGCAGATACAGCCAAATTGTCTATTACGCTGTCCGGTGTTTACCCCCCGAATGAGGTTTTGGGTAAGAGAATGGGACTTTATTTATGGCTGTGAGGCTGCCTGCATAAATTCGCCAAACTCTCACACATATGTCAGCCCCCTTCAGTCATCCGTCTTCTGGAAATGTGTTTGGATGTGGCTTTGTCCCTCTGTGTCCCTGTAGGTTCTCTGAGCAGTGACTGTGGAGCCACAAGTTAATAAATGCCCCGAGAAGACCCCACCCCATCTTATGGCCCTTCCAGTACTTAAAGACATGGTCCTGGTTGTTGTCCTAACTTCTCAGACCAGAAAGGACAATAAGGATCTGTTATCCAATCTGCTAGCTTCGCAGGTGAGGGCACAGGAGCCAGTGGCTGGCCAAGGTCACAAGGGCAGGAGGCGGCCTGGCCAGGGTCTGCTGCCCTTGACTCCTCTTCCAGGGCCTTCGCACTGCCCTCTGGTGGGCTTCCTTGGCTCCTGGGAGGCAGGGTCCCCTTCAACAGTACGTGAAGGTTGTCTTCTCTCGCGGTGTTCTCCAGTCCTGTTCTGGAAAATTTTCGGACATTAGCGAGTGTTGCCCTTGCCCAGGCACCACAGGTACCGATGAGCAGTTGTTAACCACTCACACACTGGGCTTTCCCGCCGTCTCTGATTGCCCCTTCCTGGCCCTGTGTCTTAGCCACCCTGAACCACCGGCTCGCCGTTACGCACCTGCACCTGGCAGGTTCCCTCTACACCGCTCCCATTCCCTGCAGGGCTCCTCCTCCCATCTGTCTTCTCTGCCTGGAAAACAGCCCCCTCAGGCCCCGCTCCTCCTCCTTCTCCTCGTCTTCCTCCTCCTCCATCACCATTGACGTAAATGACTCTTCCTCTGTGCATAGTCCATTTCTCGTGACTATAACAAAATACTGGAGGTGAGCTGTTTTATTTTAAAAAACAAAAAATGGGTTTATCTTGGCTCTCAGTTCTGGAGGTGCACAATGCGGGGCCTTGTCTGGCGCTGGCCTCTTTGCCAACAAAGTCCCAAGGCAGTGTGAGTGCAAGTGTAACTGGGTCTCTCTCTCTCTCCACTTACAGAACCAGCAGGACACAATCCTAGGGGCTCCACCCTAGGGACTCATCTAATCCTGGTACTTCCCAGAAGCCCCACCTCCAAACACCATAGTCAGATTAAGTTGCTACCATCTTTTTTTTTTTATAATGCTTTTATTTAAAGAATATAAATTTCCAAAGTACAGCTTATAGATTACAATGGCTTCCCCCCCCATAACTTCCCTCCCACCCGCAACCCTCCCCTTTCCCACTCCCTCTCCCCTTGCATTCACATCAAGATTCATTTTCAATTCTCTTTATATACAGAAGATCAGTTTAGTATATATTAAGTAAAGATTTCAACAGTTTGCCCTCACATAGCAACACAAAGTGAAAAATACTGTTGGAGTACTAGTTATAGTATTAATTCACAATGTATAGCACATTAAGGACAGAGAAACCATCTTTTTTTTTTTTTAAGATTTATTTGAAAGAGTTACGATGCGGGGTCCGGGGGAGATTGATCTTCCATCTGCTGGTTCTCTTCCCAGATGACAGCAAAGGGCTGGCCAAGCTGAAGCCAAGAGACAGGAGCCAGGAGCTCCATCTGGGTCTCCTATGTGGTTGGCAGGGGCCCAAACACTTGGGCCATCTTCCACTGCTTTTCCCAGGTGCATCAGCAGGGAGCTGGATCGGAAGTGAAACAGCTGGGACCTGAACTGGTGCCCCTATGGGATGCCAGCGTTGCAGGCGGTGGCTTTACCTGCTGTGCCACAGCGCCGGCCCTGAGTTTCTACCACCTTAGTCTTACAATGTGGCTTCAACACCTGAAGCTTTGAGGGACACCTGAGCCACACCCAACCCGGAGCACTCTGCAAAGTCCTTTCCTAATGTCACCTCTCCCTTTGAGGGAATTCATCCCCCTCCTGTTGCTCTTCTGTTCCCCTGGGACGCCCATCTGTGCCACACCTAGGGTGTTGTACTTGAATTGATATTTCCATCAGGGTCTGACCTCGGTGGGACAATGAGCACCGATCCCATGGTCTACCCAGGATCCATGCAAGTGGATTGCTTGTCTCTGTGGGTGTGATGGATGCGTCTGGCTCTTGTGAGACCTGGTTCCCTGGTTCCATGTTTGGCACTATTGTTTTAAATTGCTATCTTCTGTCCTTAACTGTCCATAAGCAGCTGGAAGTACAAGAGACAGAGAAGATGTCCATCTGTCCATCTTGCTTATGGGAAAGAATAGAAGTTAGCTGAAGATCCTTACTAGGTTCTTTTTAAAATTTATTTATTATATTTATTTGAGAGGCAGGCAGAAGAGTGACAGCGACAGATCCTATCTAGGCATCAGAGGGCTCCCTTCTACCGGTTTCTCCCCAGATTCCTGCAATAGCTGGGCTGGGCCAGGTTGAAGCCAAGAGCTGGGAACTCAACCTGGGTCTCCCCACATGGGTATCAGGGACCCAAGGACTTTCTGCCTCCCAGTGTGTGCACTAGCAGGAACCTGGGATCAGGAACAGAGCCAGGCCTTGGACCCAGTCTTTCCAGTATGCATGCGCAGCTAATGCTGCCCACCCTGACGATGTTCTAATGAAATTTTTGGCAGTGATAATAAACTTAACAGTTCCATTCCTCTCTTCACTCGGTCACTTAGCACATATTGACTGAATGCAGTGTGCCAAGCAGTGAGAATGCAGCGCTAAATAATAATCATGGCAGTGAGAAACCCCACTTGGAGAGGCCTCTGCCAGGCACCGGGTGAGATATCAGCCGGAGGCTCGGAGCCTTGAAGTCACTGGCGTAAGTTCACACGGGGGACGTCAGAACCTGTCTGGGTCCAGAGTGGTTCTCTGCTCTGCTGCACTTTGGTTTCTGAGCCCTGGAGAGATTTGGGCTATCCCGCGGTCCCAGCAGTCGGGGCGAACGTTCTGCGTTCTGTCTGGCAGAGGAGCTGAAGGAATCGTTCCTGGTGATATAGTTTCTTGCTTTGCTCTGACACTTTTCCATCTGAAGGATTTCCTGAGGGCACAGGCACTTCAGCTGGCAGATGAGGAAGCTGTGGCGTGGGGGCGTCTGGTCTCTGTCACGGTGGCCGGGAAGTGCCGCTCATGGCGGTGAGCAGGCTACGGTGGCACTTGGCTCTCCTGCTCGCTGAGGGGCTTCCCTGTGTGGCGACGCATGAGAGCTTGGGTTTATATGACATCCCCGTGATGAGGACCCCTGAGCACTTTACCACTACAGTTTTTTACTTAATTCATTTTCCCCAATGAGCTCCAATCCTGTACAGAGATAATGTGCACAGAACATCCGAATGTTAGAAAGGTGAAGCTAATAGGAGATCGGGGAGGGGGAGGGGGAAGAATTGAAAATGCTGGTTTTTTATTCAGTGCTGCTGTGTATCAAACATAGCAGATATGCCAAGATTCAAATGCACCAGTGGCTGGTGCCAAGGCTCAATAGGCTAATCCTCCACCTGCGGCGCCAGCACACCAGGTTCTAGTCCTGGTCGGGGCGCCAGATTCTGTCCTGGTCGCTCCTTTTCCAGGCCAGCTCTCTGCTGTGGCCCAGGAGTGCAGTGGAGGATGGCCCAAGTGCTTGGGCCCTGTACCCCATGGGAGACCAGGAGAAGCACCTGGCTCCTGGCTTCTGATCAGCGTGGTGCGCCGGCTGCAGCGCACCGGCCGCAGCGGCCATTGGAGGGTGAACCAACGGCAAAGGAAGACCTTTCTCTCTGTCTCTCTCTCTCACTGTCCACTCTGCCTGTCAAAAAAATAAAAAATAAAAAATAAAATAAAATAAACCAAATGTACCAGTGACGTCTTGGCCTCGTAGAGGATCTAGAGGATCTACCTTGGTTTTTTATTTTTTTTTCCCCCACACTGGGTTTCCCTAATTATGTCAGCATGTGATTTAATTTATGGCATTTTGATGAGCGTGTAAGTTTTCATCTCAGTTCCAAATTGAGTCACCCGTATAGACCGTCAGTTGGGCCTCCACATTAGTGACAAGTGGAAATGGATGTCTTTCTCCTCTGTCACCATACAGAGGGAATACAGAAAGACTTCTGGGACATAAATCTCTGCCCCAGTGAGCACCTTTGGGAGTGTGTGTCTTCCTGATTCGTGCCCAGGGTCTAGCGCAGTGCCTGGCCCCCAGTGGTAGTCTTAGTTCATGTTTGCTAAGTGACTTACCTATGGCAAGCTTTGAATCTTGAGATGACCTATAAGTTTTCAATTTTTTTTTCTCCCAGAAATCGGTCAACACTCAAAAATACCATTTTAAGTTGTTTTTGTCAGCCTACAAAACGTAGAGTCAGGGAAGTGAATATTTTGCCCGTGTCCACAAGCACCTGTTCTCCTCCCTGATTCACCGCTGCAGCCATGCATTTCTGGGCAGATCACGGAGGCTGGGCTGTTGTTGGACCCGCCTGCATGCCAGGGTGTTGCCTATCGTCATCCCTCTTTGTGCCATTTGGGAGCACCACTTAGGATGCTTGCCGGGCATTTGTCTTCTCTCACCCTTTCCAGACCCACATTGGGAGCCACAGCCTCAGGCTGGAGTCTCTTCTTCTGAAAATTTGGAGATGAATAAGGCCTACGTGAGCAGACCTACTGAGGTTCCAAAAGGTGAAGTGAATTGGTGAAGACCCCTTAGTCAGTGCCAAAGCCCCTGACTCCCAGCTGCCCTGTGGCATTGCCATGGTTTGCAACATGTAGCGGGTACTTCTTGCCTGGCTGGGTGGCTGCTGGCTGCCTGGCAGCACCAGGTTGAGCGGAGATGAGTGTGGTGTCTGGAGAACAGCGATGGCGATATTTTGTCAGAATTTCAAAAACCTGTCTTCAGCTTTGCGAAACGGTTTACAAAATGTCTTGGGATGTGGAGTGAGTCACTGGCAAGCTCGATTTCTTATGGAGGGTGGGGGAGACATAAATTATGGAGACAGGTTTCGGTTCCATGTTTTAAAAAAATGTTTACTAGGCAGATGGAGCGGGCTCTTTGGATGCCAACGTCCTCGTAGCTGGAGGTGGCCACAGATGGGTCAGCACAGGTTTGGCCTGTGACCTTGAAGACTTCTTTCCACCTGGCTGCTTTCCCATGCGCATATACAGGGAGCTGCATTGAAAGTGGAGCTGCTGGGACTTGAGCTGGTGCCCTAATGGGATGTCAGTGCTGTAGGCAGCAGTTTTCCCTGCTGCACCACAGTGCTGGCCCCCATCTGCCTGATTTAAGCCATGACGCCATGTGGCTCCAAGAATTTGGGTAAGCCAGGTGAAACATAGTAGCCCTACTACTGCTTTGGTTTTGTTGGCATAGACCTGGCTTTCTGTGTGCTTCCTGTCTCTAGTTGGGCACTGGTGGAGGAGCTGGAGAGACACAGGTGTGGATCGAAGCTGCTGCTACGTTTTAGCTTGAGGCCCTTGCGTGTGCGAGTCTGAGTAGGTGGCACACGTGCGCATCCCACTCGAGCCTCATGCTGCAGGCAAGACGTTGGTCACACTTAGCTCTCATTAGTCTGGATAAGTAGGCACTCGTTCCCTGTCGGCTTCCCTGGGGGCTGCGCCTTCGCTGGTGGGCAGCAGGGTGCGCTGCAGGCAGCTGTCAGGCCGCCCACCAGCCCCTCTGTATCTTGTCAGCGTGTGTTTCTCCCAGTGGAGCTGCTTGGAGGCCTGGTGCGCTCCTGGTGGACTGGGCTGGGAAGCCCATTAGCCCGGGCTGATGAAGAGCGTGGTGGAGGGAGGCCAGGTGGGGCTCAGGTGCACACAGGTTGGCACACACAGTCCTCTGGCTGGGCAGACGCCGCTGCCACTGTGCTGCCCAGTGAGTCGGATGCACAGCCCTGGTTGGGGGTCTCTGGCATTGAGGCTTCTGTTAGCGTGATCCCTTTATGACAGAGGGTCACTGCCGTGAAACTCTGCCGCACTGGCAGGCATGACCTCAGCACCTTCTGCTTCTCTCACTCTCCGTTTCAGGCAGGGAAATCAACACCGGAGGGGGCTAACCCGTCATCTGGGCATCCCCCTTGTCTCAGTTCCTTGTGCCCCGAATCACCAGCTGTCTCGATGGGTTCTTCCACAATGACTGGGGCTGGAGAGGTTAACCCAGTGCCTGCACCCAAGAACCAGACCCCTGGATAGGAATCTGAGGTCCACCTTTTGCCATGTGCATGACCTTGAACAAGCATCCAATTTCTCATTGCCTCAATTTCTCCCTTACAATCTGGAGTTGCAGTAGTCCCTGCCTCTTCTTTTTTTTTTTTTTAAATAAGAATTCAGTAAGTCCCTATGTAGAAGCACTAGGATGGTGTGGGACACATAGTAAATGCTAGGGAAGTGGCATCTGCTATTATTAATGGTGCTACGGGCCCAGCTGCCTCCAGCTGCTAGCCTTCCCATGCCTGGGGCATCCTTCCTCACTCCCACCAAATCCTGTGTCTCCCCCTTTGCTAAACCCTGCTTTAAAGGCAGCCTGTCTTTGGAGATGAGAGTCCCCAGCTGGTTTGGAGCTCCCCTGCTTCGAGAAGCCTGAGTGTGGGTGTGTGTGTGTGTGCTTGCGCACACACATGTTGCCTTGTCTTTGTTGGCATTTACCTGCCTATCCTGTGCCAACATTTTACAAAACCTTATTTTACTTCCGCCCCTCCCCACACCCCCAAGCCTAGGAACATCCCGAGGGGACGGGCTGTCTTGCTCACGCTCGCAGTGTGGGGACTTGTCTCAGGGAGCTGGCTCCTGCATCTGCACTGCCCCTCATCTTACAAATCTCCCTTAGCTCCTGCTCCGCTTCCCTCTGCTTTTAGCTCCTTCCTTCTACGGCAGAGCTCTGCAAAAGAATCACCCGTTCCAGCCATCTCCCTTTCCTCTCCTCTCTTTCCCTATTAGAAGACCCTGTCCAGTGGACTTTCCAGCCCCACTGATGACGCCCACCTTGCCAGTGCAGTGATCGATTCCCAGGCCTGGCTGTGCTGGGTTCAGCTGCAGCATTTCACGTGGCTCCTGACCGCACTCGTCTTGGTGCTGGCCCTGCCTCAGCGGCTGCTGCTCCTCTCCTCCTTTCCTGATTCCTCCTTGATCTCTGCATAGGGATGGTCCCCGGGCTCTTCTCTCTTCACATCCACTCCCTGGGGTCCTCATTCAGTCTGGAGGCCTTAAACGCGCCCACATGTTTTTGACTCTCTAGCTGCATCGCCAGCTCTGATCTCTCTCCATCAGCCCAGCCGCACGGGTAACTCATACTTGACATATGCGTCGCTCAGCTCTCTGTCCCCTCCCAGGCTGCTTCTGCTCCCCACTTCATCCCATCCCTTTGGACTTGGACTCCAAACCTGCTCATCTTCCTCGATCCCCTCTTTCTCCATCAGTATCCTGTTGCCTCTGCCTCCCACCCCATCCAGTAAAACCCAACCACTTCTTACGGCCTCAGCAGCTGCTTCCTTGACCCAAGCTGCGCTGTCTGTGCCTGGGGTCATGGTGAACCTTCCTGGTGGTTTGCCTGCCTGTCTCTTGAGCTGTCATTTTTCATTCTCGACATGGGGCAGGAGCAGTGCTTTTAAAGTGTGAGAGGAGCCCCTCAGCCCTTCGCTGCACCCTCCATTGCCTTCTTATCTGGGTGAAAGAATCCTCATAACGGCCCCAAGTTCCTCCATGATTGGCACTCCTCTTGCTGACACCACACCAACCCCATGATCCCCAGCTTCTTCACTTTTCCTAAAGCACACGCACATCAAGTTTGCTCTCACCTCAGGGCCTTTGCACTGGACTTCCTTCTGCACAGAACACTCTTGTTATTTTTTTTTTTAAGGATTTATTTATTTATTTGAAAGGCAGAGTTACAGAGAGAGGGACACACAGACTCACGCATCTTCCACCTGCTGATTCACACCCTAAATGGCCGCAATAACTGGGGCTGGGCCAGGTTGAAGCCAGGAGCCTGGAACTTCCTCTGGATCTCACATGTGGGTGCAGGAGCCTGAACACTTGGGCCATCTTCTGCTGCTTTCCCAGGTGCATTAGCAGGGAGCTGGATGAGAAGTGGAGCAGCTGGGACTCACACTGGTACCCATACAGGATGCCGGCATCACTGATGGCAGCTTAACTCACTGTGCTGCAGCACTGGCCCCTCTCAGAACACTGTCTGCAGCTGACACCCTGCCTCTCCTATGCCCCCCGCCACCCACACACTTTCTGTCATTCCTCCCAGCTTTGTTTTCTCTGTGACCCTTAGCACCATCTGACATAGGAGCCCCACTTTATTATCTGAATTCTCCCATGAAGAGAAAGGGTTTGTTTTGTTCTCTGCTATTTCCCTGAGCATGTAAGACAGGGCCTGGCACACAGTGGGTGCTCACTGAATATCTGCACAGGGATGAGGGATGCAGGCACAAGGGAGGTCCCGAAGGAGCTCTGGATCTGAGTGCCCTGGGAAGGCATGGGCTCGTGGTGTCACTTGACACGCAGGCGGGTTTCGCTGGTGCCCCGTGCTGAGGACCAGGCAATGATGCTGTTGGTTCCTGTCCCTGTGTTCAGGAGCTGAGGCTCAGGCTGCACGCATTCTGAGGAAGAAGCCCAAGTCAGCATTTAATGACTCAGCATCACCATGAGTCTTGGCTACGGGGCTTCCTCCGTCCTTCAGATCCAAACACTGGGCTCTTGGCTCATCATCCCTCCCACCCTGGCTTGCCGTGGCAGTGCCCACACCCCGGTCTTGTCATCACATCTCACTGTGCTCAGGCTGCTCTGGGACTCTGGTCAGGCCTTGTATATCTGTGGTTCAGTCCTCCAGGAGCCCAGACACCTGACCCTGGCCCCAGCGTCCCAGCTGGGACTCGGCCACTGGCTTCCCCCTCCTTTCCTGATGCTGCCATTGTTGGCCAGGGAAGCGGCCTGCTGTTTGCTGGGAGCCTGTGCCGGTTATGTCTGATTGTGCTTAGATTTGCAAGCTCTGGCAGCAGCAGGGACCCCAGCAACACCCACCCCACCCATGGATAGTTAGAGGACCATTGCTTCTACTGGCTGTTGAGCCAAAATATGTCCCCCCACCCCCACCCCCACCCCTCAGTGCCATTTAGAACAGGCTGGTGTTCTTCCCTGAGACCCAAAGCACTCTTGTTTCATGGCCACCACCGTCTTCTTTCTTCCAGAGAGGACTCATCAATGCCTTTGACTGTTGCTTCCGTCTCCTTGTTGGGCTTACAAGCACCATCCTACCCACCCTTCTCTGCTTTTTCTTTTTTGTTTTTCTTCTGTCTAATTAGGATGTTGTCCCTTGCATCAGAGCCAGCTGCCCTCAGCTGCTTCTGTTCTGCCATAGACACTTGCTCCAGACTAGTGGAACTCTGCTCTCCAAGCTTGGAGCCCCTTGTGGGGCCCATTCTCACCCATCCCTGGCCGACGAGCCTTTGGGCTAAAGACAGGCTAGATCCCAGCCGGTGCCTGCAAAACACAGTGCTCTGGCTCTGCTCTCCTTGGCAGCCCTGCTGCACATTGCCCGGGGTCTAAAGATGCCTGCCGTAATGGACTGGGTGCTGTGGGATTGAGCCATGTCTGCGGCTTCGTCCAAGCTGCGCTTCTCTCATCTGGTCTGGGACGTGGTCTTTCAAGCACAGAGTAACACAGGCGGTGGGGGGAGGGATGCCACTTTGCCAGCAACACTCATACATTCCTCCAAGTAGCAGAGATCTAACAACATGAGACTTTGAGTTTGCAGCTCACAGATGAAAGAACAAGGATTTTCCCGGAGATGACAAAAGGGAAACATCCTGTCCCAGGGGCCTCAGCAGAGAGCTATGTTAAGGGGTTGCTCTGAAGAGGCACCAACTGGCAGCCTGTGCTGGAGTGGGCGGCCGCCCCCAGGCAGCCACCCAGAAGTCTGAGGCCAAGAGGCGGGAGAAGCGGGAGAATGTTCCAAAGGCTATTGGCAAGGAATTCTCCTAGCACTTCTTGGTGCTGTTGGGGTTTCTGAAATTAGAGGGAGCTTCATCTGGAAGCAGCGGTTGAACGCTCATTTCCCCTTTTGAGCTAATTTGGAAAACTTGTTCTAAAGGAATTAAAGTTGTTAAGTAGAAATTAATGGAGTTGGGAGAGATGAGTTAGTGGGTGTAAATAAGGAGAGCTGTCTGTGCATCGGAGATTTTCCTTTATTTTATCAACCTCTCCGTCATCTCCCAGAAGCAAGGCGACCCCCGGAAGGAGCTGGAGCTGGGGAGGTAGGGCAGCGTCTCCTGCAGAATTGCTGCTGTTGGCTGTGCTTGCAGCCTGGATGAGGCTCCCTTCTGGGTCTCAGATGAGTGCCTGTCTTGGTTAGGGAGCCCCGAGGGTGGTCACCCAGGAGAGATTGGCATTTACGTTCAAGTCTGCTAATCCCAGGCCTCCTGGAGCAAGTCTGGCCTTGGATTCAAAATTCAGGTGCACGAGTCCCACGTACTAGCCACCTGCCTTTGGGCACATCACTCAACCCGCCTTGCACTCAGTTTCCATCTGTAAACTGCAGATAACAGAGCTTATCATTAACTGCTGCAGTAATTGAGAGGAGATAGATACAGTGCCATGCATGGCATGTGGCATGTAGTCATATTTAATAAATATCAGTTCCTCTTCTTTTATTTCTTTCCAAAAATTGGAGTTTGCGCAATGATTACAGTGAGTGACTGGATGGCATCGGAGGGGAGAGGCGCATGGGTGGGCTTTATTGCTGTACAGACCTGGAATTGAATGACACTTTCAGCATGTGGTCTTGGGAAAATTAGGTAGCCTCAGTTTCCTACTATAAAATGGAGGTAATAATACCCACCTTACGTGACTGTTGAAGTGTATGGGAGATAATGTATGGGAAATGGCTAGTCAGTAGGCAATCAATAAATAATAGGTATTATCAGTAGTTCTGCCGTTACTGCTATTGCTCTGCTGCCGTAACAAATTACTACAAATCGAGCAGCTTAAACATGACAAATTTATTATCTTACAGTCTGTAGTTCAGAAGTCTCACTGAGCTAAAATGAAAGTGACAGCAGGGCTGTGTTCCTTTCTGGGGGCTCTGGGAAGGAATCCATTTCCTGCTCATTTGGGTCCCTGGGAGAATTCATTTCCTGGTGGTTATATGCCCAAGGTCCTTGTCGTCTTGCTGGCTGTCGGCTGAGAGCCAGGCCCAGCTTCCCGAGGCTGCTGCAGCCTTTGCTGCATGGCTCCCCATCTCCATGTGGGAGCCAGCTGCGGCAGGCTTGTCATTCTCATCTCATAGCTCACTGATCTTGGCGGGTAAAAGTTCTCCAGTTTAAAGGATGCACGGGTAGGCCGGCGCCGAGGCTCAATAGGCTAATCCTCCGCTTTGCGGCACCGGCACCCCAGGTTCTAGTCCCTGTCGGGGTGCCGGATTCTGTCCCGGTTGCCCCTCTTCCAGGCCAGCTCTCTGCTGTGGCCTAGGAGTGCAGTGGAGGATGGCCCAAGTGCTTGGGCCCTGCACCCCATGGGAGACCAGGAGAAGCACCTGGCTCCTGGCTTCCGATCAGCGCGGTGCACCGGCCACAGCGTGCTGGCCGTGGCGGCCATTGGAGGGTGAACCAATGGCAAAGGAAGACCTTTCTCTCTGTCTCTCTCTCTCACTGTCCACTCTGCTTGTCAAAAAATAAAAAAAAATTTAAAAAAGGATGCATGGGTTTCAGTGGAGCTCACCAAGATAATTCAAGGTCAGCTCCCCCTCTTGAGATCTATGACCCCAAGAACATCTGCAAAATTCCTTTTGCTATGGAAGGTACCACATTCGCAGGGGCTAGGGTTTAAGATGTGGGCATCTGGGGCCTGTGTTGTGGTACAGGGAGATAAGCCCCCACTTGGCAATGCGGGCATCCCATGTTGGAGTGCTGGTTTGAGGCCCAGCTGCTCTGCTTCTGGTCCGGCTCCTTCTAATGCTGCTGGGATGGTGGTGGTCCAATGACTTAGGCCCCTGCCACCCAAGCGGGAGAGCCAGATGAGTTCCTGTCTCCTGCCTTCAGCTGCCGGGCCCAGCACAGTCCCAGATGCTTGGCCATTCTGGGGAGTGAACCAGTGGATGGAAGATCTCTCCATATCCCCCTCTCTCTGTGTCTCTCTGCCTTTCAAATAAACAAATGGGTGAATGAATCTAAAGAAAAAAAAGATGTGGACATCTTTTGGGGACCATTTTTCTGCCTGCCAAGCTGCTTCTCTGTTGAACACTCCCATGGTAGGGACCGAGCCTCTCTGAAGTCTTCTCATGTAGGACACCTGATGCCTTGGAGACACTCCCCAGCCCAGTCCTTGCCTAAGTTGTCTGACTCCTGTTCCTGTTGACTATCTCGTGTGAGAACCAGACAGCACCAAAGCCAGTGGGTATCCCCTGTGGCTGGAGGACTTCGGATGCATTGGCCATGTTTCCACGACTGATACTGTGCGCGCACACACACACACACACACACCCGCCCTGGCGGGAGACCCAGCCGGGAAGGGGCTGTGCAGCAGGAAGCACTTTATCACTCTGATTTAGTAATCTCGCCACTTCCAACATGTCAGGGCGCCAAAGGAGAAGGCTGCAAGCTGAGTGTTATCTGAGGCTGCGTCATGTCACGTGGGCGCTGCTGGGCTCAGCTTGGAGTGATGTGTTTATTTCCTGCCTGGGGCACGGGGAGAGTAACTTGTCCGCACCTCCCCACCAGCCCGAGTCCCTGCAGGCTCTGCTACTCTGCCTGCTGTCCTTCCACTGGGACTGAGCCGCTTGTGCTTTGAGCAGAAACAACATGATGATGGGGGAAACTGCTGTGAGCCAGGAAAGAGAGACTCAGGGTCTGATGCTCATTCAGCCTGATCCTTGGTCCCCTGGTCTCTTATCGCACACACGTGGCGCCAGGCTCTGTGGGAACTATTAGGGTACAGGCTGTTTCGTTGGTACGTGTTGCAGATAGGCAAAGGCAAGACTCAGACGCGAGGGAATTGGAGGGCAGTGCAAGACAACGAAGCATTAAGCGCCACGACGTTGCCATGAAGTTAAGCAGCGGTGACTCTGGTGGTCCAGGGACTGTGGGCACCGCGCCGGTTGGGGCTTCCTTTGCTCTTCTTGGTCCTCTTCTTCTTGAGACCTGGAGTCAGGCGAGCAAGAAGGTGGGTGACGACCGCCACCGCAAGAGGCTGTGTCCCGCAATTCGAGCACCTGCTGTGTGCCTGGCACTTTCTATGTGTGACATAATTTAATTTTTGCCGCCCCTTCCAGAGGAGGCTTTGATAAAGTCTTGTATTGGGTATGGCAGCCGGGGCTTGGCGAGGCCCTGGATTTGCACCTGGTTTCTTGGTGCCAGCGGGGTGCCCTTTTCCACAGGGTTCTCCCTGCGTGTGCTGCTGTCTGTGGAGCTCTGATCCGGAGCACGCCGCAGGTCCACAGGTGTGGGAAGCTGGGCCTCCTGACCCCCACGTGACACCTTGGTTCCTGCAGAGAAGCGGAAGGGCGGACACCGTGCCTTAGCCTCCATTACCATCCCCTGCCTCTGCAGGTTTCTTTCACAGACATTTGAGAGAGAGAGAGAGAGAAATTAACTCAAAATTTAACCACAGGAGTACTGCTGAAGGCACCTTTAGGCTAAAAATAAGAGCAGAGGCTGCGACGCTCAGAGGGACCAAGGCTTGGGCGCTGGCTTTATTTATAGCTGCGTGTTTATTAGATTCCAAATGATGTTTAGCCAGGAATCATATGGCAGTGATCTTTGATTACTTATGAGACTAATGGCTGAACATATTTTATTATTGCTATTTATTTAGCCCTGTTAAACGTACTGCGTGCGTCTCTTCCAGGAAGGCACCAAGGAGCAGAGCTGGGAGAGGGCGGAAGTGGCGTGGCAGGTGGTCCTGCTGACCAGGGGAGGGGCTCTCCCAGCAGAGTGAACCAACACTTAGAAAGAGAGGGAGGGGCCGGCTCTGTGGTGTAGCAGGTAAAGCTGCCGCCTGCAGTGCCAGCATCCCATATGGGCGCCGGTTCTAGACTCGGCTGCTCCACTTCCAATCCAGCTCTCTGCTATGGCCAGTTAAAGCAGTAGAAGATGGCCCAAGTCCTTGGGACCCTGTGCCTGCTGTGGGAAACCCAGAAGAAGCTTCTAGCTCCTGCCTTTGGATTGGCACAGCTCTGGCCTTTGTAGCCATCTAGGGAGTGAACCAGCAGATGGAAGACCTCTCTCTCTCTGCCTCTGCCTCTCTCTCTGTAACTCTGCCTTTCAAATAAATAAATAAATCTTTTTAAAAAAGGAGAGAATAGGACTGGGAGTTGAGAGAACACCATAAAAGAGAAAAAAGGGTTTGAGATAAGAGTTGGAGCTTTGAGAGCCAGAAATGTCTAACTCTGTAATATCAACAATGTTCATTTTTTAAAGGTTTATTTATTTGAAGGGCAGAGTGAGAGAGAGAGAGAAAGAGAGAGAGAGAGAGAGAGAATGGGAATATCTTCAATTCACTGCTTCATTCCCCATTAACTGCAACGGCTTGGGCAGAGGCTGGGGTTGGGCTGGGCCAGGTGAAAGCCAGGAGCCTGGAACTCCATCTGATCTCCCACATGGCTGCAGGGGCCCAAGGTCTTGGGCCAGTCTCTGCTGCTTTCCCAGGAGTCTAAGCAGGGAGCTGGATTGGAAGTGGAGCAGCCAGAACTCTTCACTGGTGCCCATGTGGGATGCTGGCTGACATTGCAGGTGGTGGCCAACCTGCTGCGCCACAGCGCAGCCCCAACACCGTTGTTAGTAACTGCAGTGGTCTCTCCTTATCTGCAATTCACCTGCTGTGGTTTCAGTTACCCATACTCAACAGCAGTCCAGTATTACATGGAGAATTCTAGAAATGAGTAATTTGTAATTTGCAGATAACTTTTATTATAGCATATATAATTGTTCCATTTTATTACTAGTTTATTATTAATCTTACTGGGCCTAATTTCTAACTTAAAGTTTATCATAAGTAAGTACATAAAGGAAAAACAGTATAAATAGGGTCTGTAGTACCCCCAGCTTCAGGCACCTAGGGAACACATCCCCGTGAGTTAAGGGGAAACGTAGATACATTTCCATGCTGAACGTTGCGCAGAATCGTTTCTTCCTATCACCATTTTAAGGGTGAGAAAGCTGAGGCTCAGAGCAGTTGAATAACTCAACGAGGCCACACAGCCAGCAGGAGGCTGGAGTGCTTGCCCAGCCAAGCCCTGTCTGCCTCGGGAGACATGTGTGCCCATGCCCTGCCCTGCCCTACTTCAAACCCAGTGCCTTTCTCCCCTCCTGGTTCAGGCTTAACTTTCTGAGTAAACAGTCCCAGAAAAAAGGAGCGCTCGCTGTCCCTGGAGCCTGGGAGCAGTGTGGAGAATGCAGCCCTTGGCGTCTGCTGTTCCTTCCTTCCTTGCAGGGGTGAGCTGTCAGCAGTCCTGGGTACGGCCCGTCCAGGGCCACCACGTGCATACTTAGGTTGGGCCACCTGGGGTGCCACAGGGGCTGCAAGGTGCCACAGGGGCTGTAAGGAGAGGTTTCCCAGCCCAGGGGCCTCCCTGCCTAGCACAGAGGGGCGCCTACCTGGAGTCAGAGCACAAACACAGGGATGCACAGCTCTGGCAACTTCTGCTGTTGGAGGAGAGCAGCGACCCTCCACGTGGAGAGACCTGGTCTCACAGAACGTCCCCTGCGTGCGTCAGACACCTGCTCCCTGGGCTCTCACCTCTTCCCCATCTGTCCTGTCAGGAAAAGGAAGGCTCCAGCTCCTTTCCGGGCACCTGAACCCCCACGGGCAGTCTGTGGGCAGTCTGCGGGCGGTCTATGGGTGGTCTGTGGGCGGTCTGTGGGCAGTCTGTGTAGGCAGTCTGCGGGCTGTGTAGGCAGCTTTGTCTCGCGGTCTCGACCTCTGTCCAGCATCCCTGCCCATAAACGTGTGCTGCCATGTGTTTTGCTCTCTATGTGCACACGACAGCCCCAGAACCTCCTGCCTGCTTTCTTTCACAGGCAGAGTAGACAGTGAGAGAGACAGAGAGAAAGGTCTTCCTTTGCCATTGGTTCACCCCCCAATGGCAGGAGCCAGGTGCTTCTCCTGGTCTCCCATGCGGATGCAGGGCCCAAGGACTGGGGCCATCCTCCACTGCACTCCCAGGCCACAGCAGAGAGCTGGACTGGAAGAGGGGCAACCGGGACAGAATCCGGCGCCCTGACTGGGACTAGAACCTGGGGTGCCGGCGCCGCCAGGCGGAGGATTAGCCTATTGAGCCGCGGCGCCGGCCCCCTGCCATCCTTTCTAACCCCTCTAAGAACTAATGTCTCCTTTTTCCGGGGCCCCTATCATGGCAGGGTGGGGGTGCACTCTGGTCTTTGCCTCACGTGGTATAGGGACGTGAATGTCAGCACCGGCCTCTCAGAGCAGAGACCGTGACCCCCCACTTCCCTACCTGGCACTTTTTTTTAAAATTCATTTATTTGGAAGTCAGACAAAGGTAGACAGACAGATATCTTTCATTTGCTGATTCACTTCCCAAATGCCCCCACAGCAGCCCTGGCTGGGCCAAGCCAAAGCTGGGAGCCAGGAACTCAATCTGGACCTTTCATATGGGTGGCGGGGACCCAAGTCCTTGAGCCACCACCTGCTTCCTCCCAGGGTGCATATCAGCAGGAAGCCGGATGGGAAGCAGAGGTGGGACTATAACCCAGGTACTCCGATGTGAGATGTCGGTGTCCCACGTGGCTGATCTGTTGCAACCAAACACCTGCCCCTTGCTCATTCTTGTGGTCTGTTTTCTGTTGCTGAAATGAAGTGCCCAAGGCTGAGTGAGTTCTAACGGAAGGAGGTTTATTCAGCTCCAGGTTCTGCAGGTCCAAGAGCATGGGGCTGGTTCAGGCGATGGCCTCATGGTGGATAGCATCACAGTGCAGGGAGCGCCTGATAGAGACAAACGCCAGGGCAACCCTGCATAAAAGCAGCCTGCTCTCGAGGTATCTAACCCAGTCACTGGAGACCCAACCCACTCCTGAGAGATCTAATTCTGCCTCTCAAAAATGACATTAACCCATGCGTGAAGGGGGAGCCCCATGACCTAATTCTCTCTCTCTCTCTCTCTCTCTCTCTCTCTCTTTTAATTTATTTGAAAGGAAGAGTTACAGAGAGAAGTAGAGACAGAGAGAGAGGGGTCCATCCACTGGTTCACTCCCCAAATAGCTGCAATGACAGGGGCTGGGCCAGGCCAAAGGCAGGAGCCAGGAGCTTCTTTTGGGTGGGTGCAGGGGCCCAAACACTTGGGCCATCTTCCACTGCTTTCTCAGGTGCATTAATGGGGAGCTGGATTGAGAGTGGAGCAGCTGAGACTCAAACCCGTATCCATGTGGGATGCCGGTGCTGCAGGCTGGGGCTTTAACCCACTGTGCTACAGAACCCCCTCCCCTTATTATCTCTTAAAACCCCTTCTCTGCACCTCTCTGCACCATTGCATTGGGTATCCAACTTCTACATGGTGGGAACAACAGGGACTCAAAACACCACACTCACAGCAGCTGCTCGAAATGCCGGTGCCACAGCTTCCCCAGCGGTCACGAGGGCTGCAGCGGGCGCTCCTGCAGCAAAGCACAGGTCAACCCGAGGAAAGCAAACCACACTGCCTTCAAAAGTTTGACATGGCCTAGGAGCCTTCAGAAAGACCAGGGAAAACTATATCTTTTTCTGTTAGTATTTTAAAAAATTATTTATTTGAAAGAGTTACAGAGAGAGAGGAGAGACCTTTCATCCCCTGGTTCACTGCCCAGATGGCCACGGTAGCTGGAGCTGGGCCAAGCTGAAGGCATGAGCCTGGAACTCCATCTGGGTCTCCCAAGTGGGTGGCAGTGCCCCAAGGACTTGGCCATCTTCCACTACCTTCCTAGGTACGTGAGCAGGAAGTAAAGCAGCCAGGGCTTGAACCCTCACTCCGATGTAGGAAACCAGCGTGTCTCGGGGTGGCTTAACCTGCTGTGCCACCATGGCGGCCCCTCTGTTGAGGTTTGATGAGGCATGAGGACCTGGTGTGCAGAACTGGGGTGGGACGGATTTAAGGAGTGGCCTCCGGTGTCTACCAGCTTTCGTCTTCCTCTGGAGTGAGGGCCTGTTAGGAGGGAGTGGCCTGCTTTGGGGAAGAGAAACTGCGGCTTCTGTGAGTTGCTTTGGGGATGAAGAGGGGACAAGGAGACTGGAGGATGGGAGCAGGTCAGAAAGGCCTTCCCCTCCCGGTGCTCAGCGTGTCACAGCACCTGTGACACCGTACCTTGGAGTGTCCTGTTCTGACCCTGGCCGTGTTCAGTGAGCCCTGGCTGCGGAATGTGTGAATGGCTCATACTTAACCTGACCTGCCGTGGAAAAGGTACTTGTTCCACTTGGGTCCACATTGAATTTGGGGACACTGGGGCAGGAAGCAGGGGCTCAGTGAGCTAAGTTGCACACAGCCTGAAATAGAACTGCAGAGAGCCTGGAACGTTCTGGGTGGGAGGAGGGAGGGGAGCTGTTAACTGGCCGGCGGGCTGGAGTTTGGAAGGGAAGAGAGGCCTGGGCTCAGCAGCAAGGTAGGGGTCAGAGGCCTCCTCCTAGGGCCTCTGGCCTCCTCCTCTGGCCTCTTCAGTTCTAGCGGGACCTGTGGTGTGAAGCACTTGACCTTTAGAAGGAGTCGTCCATGTGCTTGGCCCAGCAGCCCAGGGGCCCCTTGCGCAGCTTGGCTCTCCCCACCCCCGGCCCCCCAAGGAGGAGCAGCCGCAAGCCAGCAGGGCCGGTCTCAGCCTTCTCACCCCACCCCTCATCTCTGAGACACAGCCAGTGACAGTCTGCTCACGTGGCATTTTCCACAGTCCGGTCCCGACCAGAGGTCCAGTGGCCTGTGCGCTCCCTCCGGAAGGCTGCAGCAGCTGCGACTCAGGCCCCTCACTGCCCCCCTCCTCTGCAGCTGCCTCTCACCTCCCTCTCTCCCTTGCCCCTCGCTGTATTTACTCTCCACCTGGGCCTAGATTAGCCCCTGATTAAGTGCCATTTAGCTGCTGGCTGCCTGACGGCTCGGTTTTATAGACACATACAGCGCAGCAGAGGCCAAGGCCTGGTTTTGGAGAGGGAGGGTAATGAGGACAGAGAGCGGCGGCGGCCCACTTAGATTGGATTTTAATCAACTTTCCAGCTAACCTAAATCATCCCCATCACAGGCGGCCCAGCAGCCACTGAGAGTCTGGTGGGGGTCAGCTCAGAGCTGCCGCCCCAGAGGAAGTGCAGAATTGGGGCTGGGGCGACTGAGGCCGGGGACCCCGTTGGAGAACAGGTGCCCGTCTCAAGCCCGGGTGCCCCTGGACGGCAAGGACTCGAGGTGCAGGCTCTCAGAGGGGAAGCCTAATGCCGGTTCTTTCAGCAGCTGTTAATTAGTTGCAGATGATGAGATAATTCATAAAAATTAGCAGTGATTTCCTTCATTGTGTTAATATCACCGGGCGGTTAAGGATGACTTTTCTGCGCATCAAGGAGCAGGGATGTCAAGGAAGAAACAGCCCAGGCAGGGGTGGAGGCAGGGACGAAAGAAACAGAGCTGGAGAGAGAATGACAGGGGGAGTGATTTCCAAGCTTTGGCTGGAATCACCGGAAAAAAAGGCAAATTGAAATGCAAATCCTGGTGTCTCTCAGAGCGCTGGCTGCGAGGAAATGCATTTGGTGGTGTCACCTTGGCGGGCGATGGGCAGGCAGGCTGTGGCAGGGAAGGCGTCCCCCACTGCTTAGCAGAGGGCACGAGGCTGTCGCCGAAGACCAAGGCTTCAGCTTTGCCTGGAGCAGGGAGAGGGCCTTGGGGCCATGGAGAATGCTCCGGAGAGTGGACACACTTGCCCTCGACCTCCTCCATCTACTGCCTTCCATGCATCCTCTCTCTCACCAACTCTATCTACACTGGCCTCATGTCAGTTTCTTGGCTATGCCAAGAGCCTGCCTGATTAAGGCTTTAATGTGTATTATTCCTGCTGTCTAGACCTAGACCATTAATTGCCCACCCATGCCCCTCTTTTTAAAAAGAGGAGAGTCAGAGAGAGAGAGATCTTCCATCCGCTGGTTCATTCTCCAAGTGGCTGCAATGGTGGGGGCTGAGCCAGGCCAAAACCAGGAGCCAGGAGCTTTGTTGGGGTCTCTCACATGGGTGCAGGGGCCCAAGCACTTAAGCCATCTTCTGCTGCTTTCCCAGGTCATTAGCATAGAGCTGGATCAGAAGTTGGGAAGCTGGGGTGGGAACCAGTGCTCACATGGAATCCCAGCACCCATAGGCTGCAGATTAACCCACAACACTGGCCCCTTCCCCACTCCCCTTTTTAAATGTGACAACCACTGTACCCTCAGGTAAAATGTTATCCTGCAGATAAACCTTCCCTGAACTGTGTTCCCAGGCCCCTGTTGTGTATGAAGAGTGAGGGGGTGGGTAGACCAGTGGTCTCTTCCCCAGATCCTATTGCCTGCGGGATCTGGTCCAATCTCTGTTGCATAGAGTACTCTACGTTGCATAGAGTACTCTACGTTATCTAGTCCCTGACAGCCTCACCCACCACGTCTTCCCATCCTCCCAACTCTAGGCACTGCTTGAAGTTCCCTGAGTATACTATGCTTTTCTGCCTCTGTCGCCTTACCCAGAAGGCTTTTGTTCCAAGTGTCTGCCTGGCGAATCCGTAATCCCTTCAAACCCACTGTAAGTGTCATGTTGTCCCTGAGCTTGTTCTCTCCCAGTGCTCACCGCCTCCTTCTGCGTCCCTCGTCAAGCCTTGTCAATACCTTTATTGCAGCAGCCTTGCGTGGGGTTCATTCTTGAGCTCTCTGTGCTCATTTGAGAGCGTTGACTAACACCCAGTGAGTACTGCACAAATGAATGAGTGCGTGTAAAGCTCAGACTTCGTCTTAGCTACTTTTCCGTAATCCGGGTTGGAGCTGACGCTGGCTCACAAGGGTGGCAGCGGAGATGGTGAGAAGCAAGCTTCTTTTCCTGAAGTTGAGTGGGCCAGTCTTGGTCATAGGCTGCGTGTGGAGGATGAGAGAAAGCAGAGGGATGACTCACCTAGTAGCCGGGCATCATTTATAAAGAGGAAGAAGGTAGGAGGAGCAAGCTTGAGGTTGGGGTAGGAAGGTCAGGAATTCCATTGACAAATGTTAAATTTGAGATGCTTATGGTTTGCTCAAGTAGAGATGCCAGGGAGTCAGATGGGCCTAAGGTATTTGACCTCAATAGGGAGGCCTCAGATGGAGATATGAATTGGGGTCACTGGCACGGAGGTGGCGTTCAGAGCTATGGGACCAGGTGGCCTCTGTGGAAAAAAGGTGTGGAAAATTGTGTAGAGGGCCCAGGACTGCACAACCTGAATACTTGCTCAGAAAAAGGAAAGTGATCAAAGGCTCTTGGGCTGTTTTGCAAAGCTGACGTAGTCTAGTGAACCCATAATAAACTGCAAGACTGATGTATGTGCCAAACTCAAGCAGCCGTGGACTCTAACCAGCAGGAAAGGGTGGAAAGCTGTGAATTTTGTGTTGGGGGTGTGGGGGGCTTGTTGGCCTGTGATGGTAGGCTAGCCACAGAAAGGTAGGAAATGGTCCTCAGAGACCAGCAGTCTTCGGGTACAACAGCTGACAGCTTCTTATGTGGGTGTGGCCTTGCACCCTGTCCCAGACAAGGTAAATATTAGCCCTGGAGCACCCACTTGTCAGGCTAGGGAAAATGATCCTTAACGATAGGTTGGAAGATTCTCAAGGATAACGTATGGACAGAGACTCGAAAATTAGTGTAGAACTCTTCCAGACCATTAACTCTTTCTGGCAAGCCTTCTGGTCCCCCCCAACCCTCAGGAATAAAGCAAAGTGAAACAAATGGCATATGCATTTGATTTAATTGATGGTCAATTGATCCATTCATACTTAATACCACTATGAGCAAACCACAGTAAATCTGCATTATGAGCCTTTACAAGCTTGTGGAGATGCTTAGGAGAAATTGAGTGACAGTTTATTTTAGAGATAATTTATTATTATTTTAAAGATAATATTTATTAAAGATAATTTAATAACTAGAGCAAGGCAAATGTATATTTAAGTGAATGGAGTGCAATGAATGGTGTGCAAAGCTTATGGTGCCAGAGCCAAAAAGCAGGAGAACTTGCCATCTCCATCCCAAAGTTCTCAAGAGGCTTTTCTGTGTTTACCCGATCCAACGATTTACCTTAGAGGAGTGGGTGCTTTGTAAGGCACACAGGAAGTCAGAGAGGGTGGAATGGGCTCTCTGAGCCTGCACTTCAGTGGATGATGACATTTAGATCTGCTGCCATCTGTTGGTGAGTGTATAAAGTGGTCCAGGACAGAGTCCTTGGGTAGTGAAATAGAGGGTGCCAGGCTGCCTCTCTGGGACGAGTAAGTTTCAGCCCAGTCTGTAGACGTTAGAACTACAGCCCTCAGACCAGCAGCAAGGACATCACCTGGGATTGTGTTAAAATGCAGAGTCCCAACCCTTACCTAGACCTGCCAAACCCATAGCTGCAGGCTTTGCCAAATCCCAGGGTGAGTCTCATGTTCATTAACATTTGGGGAACACTAGTCTAGCCCTAGTGACATAGGGGTGTCCTGGGGTACGCCAGCACACCCTCTGGCCCTGGAGATTCTGATTGGCAGGACTAGGACAGGATGTGGAACTGCCCGGTTTTCATGGGCACTCCCAGATGGTGGCTGGGTTGGGGCAGCTTTGTCACCACGCAGACACCTGGCCATGCAGACACTCTTCTGTCTCTAGAAGCCATGTGTGTGAAGACCACCAGCCCAGCGCTGTCTTCCTGAGCTCCAGTCTTCCCTCGCCTTCGCTTCTTTGTACCAGTTGCTGTGTTGACCCTCTTCCCTCTGGAGGCTCCTTCTGGATCTTGGTTTCCATTAGATCAGGGTCTTTGTTCTCAATTCCTGTCCCACTCCTGATTACTCCTTCCCCGTGTCTTTCTCTGATTAGTCTTCCCCTCTCCTCCAGGTCATCTTGTCCCCTCCATAATTACCATCCGTCTCTGTCACTCTATTGAAATAGCTGAGGCAGCCTAACTTAGAAAGCTAAAAGGTTTATTTTGTCTCATGGTTATGGAGGCTCATAGTCCAAGGTTGGTGACCCCTTGGTTCAGCCCCTGTGGGAGGCACAGAGGCAACAGGGGGCACTTGCATATGCCTGTGTGGTCATATAGTCACAGGGCTCTACCCCAATGATCCACCACAATCCAGTCACCTCCCAGAGGCCCCACCCCCAAACACCATCATTGCATCAAGTTTCCACCCTCTTAGTACCATTAGCATAAGATGTTGGGGCCAAACCTTTTATACGCAGGGCCTTGGTGGATAGTCAACATCCAAACTCATATCGGAACCACGACCCTCTGAACAACTTCCAGATCATCCGCAACTCACCTCTCTCCAGCTCCAGTTGTGCCCCTGCTCCCCACTGAGATAACACAGAGGCAGCCAGATATGAGCTTCCAAGCCAAACCCACTTGCATTTGAGTCCCTGCTTTGGACTTGTCTGCTGAAGGAACCTTGGGTAAACTCATTTACTTTTGAGTCTCACTTCACCTCTAAAGTGATATTAATTTTATCTGCACCAAAGGATTATTTGGGAGACCAAAGGGGTAACTGGTGTGTAAACTGCTGGGTGCATAATAAGTGCAGAGCAAATGTTAGTTTCTTTTAAAATAAGTTCTTCTTCATAATAACTCTATCAAACTGAATTCCTTGTGCCTATCCTACACGTTTTTAGTTCTGTGTCTTATTGCTTCCAAAATTCATACTCTTTTTTTTTTTAAAAAAGGTTTATTTATTTATTTGAAAGTCAGAGTTACACAGAGAAGAGAGGCAGAGAGAGAGAGAGAGAGAGAGAGAGAGAGAGAGAGAGATCTTCCATCCGATGGTTCACTCCCCAAATGGCCACAACGGCTGGAGCTGTGCTGATCCAAAGCCAGGAGCCAGGAGCTTCCTCTGGGTCTCCCACATGGGTGCAGGAGCCCAAGGACTTGGGCCATCTTCCACTGCTTTCCCAGGCCATAGCAAAGAGCTGGACAGGAAGTGGAGCAGCTGGGTCTAGAACCAGCGCCTATATGGGATGAAGGCACTTCAGGCCAGAGTGTTAACCCACTGTACCACAGTACCAGCCCCAAGATTCATACTCTTGTTTCTGCTTGGAATATCCACATATGCTGTCCTTCAAGGCCAACACTATTGCTGCCCGGGTCGTGATGTCTATGATAAGCCCAACCCCAAGGCAGCTTTCCCACACATTGCTGTATTTCTCTGTGTCTCTTATAGTGCCTGCATCACTTTCTACCTTGTATTGTGATCATTTATGCACACGACGTCTTCCCTGCACAGTAGAAGCTCCATCCAGGCTGGGCTCATGACCTTACTAGAGTTTTACTCCCCAAGGGGCCTAGCCCCGTGCCTGTGGCTCATGCCAGGGAGCTTAAATGTCCTGCCAGTTGCAGATGGGCGAATCACCTCTGTGCAAGCTAGCACATTACTCTCCATTATGTCGGCTAATAGAGGGGAGCTGGAACGTGGAGAATCAAAATAGCACACTGCCCCCGCCTGATTGCTGTTGGCTTTGGAAGGCACTTTGGTATTTCTGCTTCACATTTACCTTGCTGATTGTGTTTTGTTAGGCACACGTTGGATGAGTTTGCATTCTGTGAGCATACATCGTCTGGGAAACTGAAAGAGTGACCCAAAAGCAGGACAAGCAGTAAGAGAAGCTAGCCAAGATTTTTTTTTTCTATTGTTCTGGGATAGAAAGTAAATAATTAATCCCAACAGAACCGAGAGTTGGCTGTTGCGTTGTTATTCCTCTCTTAGCTTTCTCTGGTCCAAACCCTTTGTGACAATCGGTGAAGACCCTGCTAATCACCTGCCGTGATGTGAAATGCTACTGGTGATGGAGCAGAACCACCGTGTTTTGAATGACACCAGGCTATTTTAATACTGACATCATATATTTGCATAATTATTAGTAATTTACAAGGAGCTTGTTTTTTAAAAGATTTATTTACTTATTTGAAAGAATTACACAGAAAGAGAAAGGGAGGCAGAGAGAGAGAGAAGTCTTCCATTTGCTGGTTCACTCCCCAATTGGCCGGAACGGCTGGAGCTGCGCGGATCCAAAGCCAGGAGCCAGGAGCTTCTTCCAGGTCTCCCATGCAGGTGCAGGGGCCCAAGCACTTGGGCCATCTTCCACTGCTTTCCCAGGCCACAGCAGAGAGCTTGATTGGAAGTGGAGCAGACAAGACTTGAACTGGCACCCATATGGGATGCTGGCACTGCAGGCAGCAGCTTTACCCACTATGCCACAGCACTGGCCCCACAAAGAGCTTTTTTTACATTAACGACTTTAACATTTTGCCTTATTCACTTCATATGTAGATATTACATACATACCCAGAAAGCTACTTTTTGAAAATGGGGAAAATATTATGACATAATGTGGGATTCATGATGATAATCATAAAGTGAAGGAAGAAGGATATATTGTCATGTAGCTGGTGTAATTCAATGAAGACAGTATTTATAACTATCTACACCAAGAATATGACATCCACACAATTTCTGTACTCTATTTCATTAACTTCCACAGATGAGAGAAAACATGTGGTGTTTGTCTTTTAGTGTCTGGGCTGATTTCACTTAGCATAATGATCTCCTGTTCATTTCATTTTGTGGCAAATGTCAGGATTTCGCTCTCTTTTATGGCTGAATAATACTCCGTTGTGTTTATATATCACATTTCCTTCATCCAGTCATCCGTGGGTGGTACAAGGAGCTTTTACTTAGGTTGTTTAATTTTATCTGCTGGACATTTTGAAGTCAGCAGCGTGGGTCTCGTTGTCCCATCTGATGCATGTAGACATCAAGAGGAGTGGAGTGACTTCTCCAGGCGTCTTTGCGAGATGTAGGCAGAGTAGGGGCCACTGTCTCTTTTCGCTCTTGGAGTCAGCAGTCTTTCTTCTTCCCCTGAGCTCTCCACTTCTTGGAGGTGTTTCTCATTCACTTTAAAATTCCCAGGTGATGCCTTTTATTGCTTCCAACCTTCTGATGAATTTCTTCCTTTTCACCTACTATCTCTGTTTTCTTCTCTGAGAAAATGTATCCCATTTAAATGCTTTTTTGGTGAACTGTGTTATGTGGCTCACCTGTGGGTCTGTTTGTATTGTCCGTAGTTCTCCCTCTTGGATTTTGGCCATAGGGTTCTGTCTTTGAATATGCCTGGTGACGGTTTTACCCAATACTGGGCTTGGTAGAGTTTGTGGATGCTGTGGTCTTCCGTGGGCGAGCGCTTACTCCTTGCCGGGCAGAGTAAGCCAGTGAGCTCAGTGTGGTTAAAGACTGTGCTGAGCCAAGCTGGTGAGACTCGATTTACCTCTGGTTGTGCTGTCTTCCAGGCCGACCTGCATGATTGGAGGGCCTGAAGTTTAGTCTCGCCTGCTAGCACTTTGTGACTGCCTGAAAAACTGCTTTATGAAGCCTGCTGCTTGGTTTTGCTTTTTTGTTTGCCTTCTGCTCCCTTCAGCTGCCGAGTTCTGTGGTGACGTCGGGGGAAAGGGGCCATGTATTTGCGGACCCTCGAGTCCCTCTTCTCTCTCTCCAGTCCTGACACTGTGGGAAATCCTGCTGGCTTCTTTGTCTCCCTGCAGCAGCCCTCTGTGTGTCCAAAGCCTGGGTTCTCAGCCTCTCACCAGGAACGAAGAATCCCTCCAGGGTAGCCCCCGTGCCCGACATCTGCTCGCCTCTCCCCACTTCCCTTCTTTGCAGTTGTGTCCTCTCTAACCCGTTCTTCCTGCTGCAGCAGGCCTATGGTGCCTTGAAGCCAAAGGGTATCGTGTTGTATCCAGCCTTTCCAATCAATCTCAGTGAAGAGATTGATCCACCACAAACTATCCCATCCGAACCGGAAGCGGAAGTCAGATGCTCAGGTGCCTGTTGTTGCTATATAAGCCACAGGATTGCACAGGCAGTTCCTTGCTGGGGGTCTTGGTAGGTGGCCCAGCCAACTAGGGGCAAACCCTCCTCAAGGAATTTGCTGGAGTCCCTGGGCTGCCCAGCCTGGAAGGAGGCAGGGAAATGGATGGCGGTGGAGCTGCATGCTGGGAGAAAGGCATTCATTAGACTGAGGAATGAGCGTTCAGCAAGCTCAGGAGGCCTCGATACTCCATCAGGTTTCTAATGATTTTGTCAGTGTGTTAATCCCCCGGGTGAGCAGCAGCATTTTGATATCAGCAAACAGATTGTGTTTCAGCCCAGATAACCCAATATGGAGTTCGGCATGAAAGCTGAAAATAATTCATCACATTTTAATGGGGTTGAGAGAGGCTCGTCAAGGATGATTTACGTTGGAAAAGGAGTGATGGGGCTCAGAGTTAGAGCAGAGATGGAAGAGACATTGGACAGGGGACGGGCCCATGTGTGTATCAAAATGTAGTGTGCTTGCGTGTGTGAGTGTGGAAGGAGAGTCGAGGGTCAGTCCTTTCGGTTACGGAACTCCATCCAGATGCCTCGGCTGGACCAGCTCTTGTGGATATGTACATAAAGAAGACCAGAGCCCCACCCATCAGAACTCCAGTCTGATGGTGGAGGCTATCAAGTAATGAGTAACCAGATGATTAGCAATGGCGCCCTGGGTGCTGGGCGGGGGAGGATGGCCCCTGTTGCATTGGGAGCACGGCGCAGGGAAGGACTTGGGTGGACATAATGAAAGCTTCGGCTTTTAACTCTAAAGTGAGCCAGCTGCAGGGGACGGAGGGCGTGCCAGGCAGAAGGGACAGGCTGAGGAAGTGTGCTGTTACGACACTGTGATAGCGTGCACGTGCACACAGGGCTCCAGAACCCAGGCGCGTGACATTGCCTCTGCCGCTGCCCTGACCAGACTTCCAAATCTCCTACCCGGTCAACACCTCTTCCTGCCTTTCAACCCTCACTCTTGGGGCTGTTCTACATGTGAAACCTGTGGTTTCTTCCTAAAACAAACCCCAACCGTTGTTGTTCATGGCCCTGGAACTTCTTGGGGTTCCTCTTGTCTGGAAGTGCAAGCTCCTTTCCGTGCAGTAGCCCTTCCATAATCTGACCACACCTCCTCGCCTCTCCTCCTGCCCAGTCCTCTCTGCTCCTTTCCTGGCCTCTTATATTCAGGGGACAGAGGCTCACGCACAGTGGCCTCCTTCACCACCTGCGCCCAGTGAGAGTCTACCCTCTCCTCAAGACCCAGTCACACGTCACCTCCTTTCTGGAAATTTCCATGACCTCTCAGTCAGAATGAATCATTTCCGAGTTACCTAATCGTTCAGCCCTCTGTTAAAATAAATCACGTCCTGTGTGCCTCATGGCTTTCGTGTCTCTGTCTACTGGGAGCTGCTCCCCACCCCACCAGGGCGGCCCCGCGAAGAGGGGAAAATGCACTCTTGGTGGCTGCAGTCTCCATAGGAACCTCATGCATTCCTGGTGCTCGATGGCTGTTGACTGGGTGAATGGATAAGTGAGTATCAGATGGGTTTTCTGTGCATTTTGTCCGAGGTGTCTCTTGTTGTAAATTTAGAACAATTTTTAGTTGTTTTTTTTTTAAGAGTAAATTTCAGGCAAAAAAAAAATACATTTTGTGTAAGGTTTGAGAGGGATTGTAAGAGTGATTTATGGCTCAGAAGGAAATCCATGTGAACAGGTTAGGAAAATGCAGGCAGCTTCTGCCTACCCCTTCCATCACCACAACCCTCAGTGCAGAACATGGCTGCTCTTGCCATGTGGGGCCAGCCTGGGGGTCCCCTCTCAGGGTGTCCCCTGTCTCCTGGCATGGGGGTAGTTTTCGTGAGTTTGCAGTATTGAAGTACAGTTGTCCTTGGGTGTTCAGCGGCCATTGTTTCCAGGACTCCCACAGGACCCACGAGAGTGGATGTTCAAGTCTTTTATATAACACAGTGTGGTATTTGCATGGAACCCGTACATATCAAGCCATGTCTGGTTACTGAATACCACATAAATGCTATGTAAATAGTTATTATATTGTATTGTTTAGGGAATAATGACAAGAAAAAGAGGTCTGTACATGTTCTGCACAGATGCAAATTTTTAAAATTATTTATTTGAAGGAGATATAGGGAGAGTCTAGTTGCTTGATCACTTCCCAAGTGCCCCACAGCTGGGGCTGGGCCTGGAGCTGGGACCTCAATTATGGGTGGCAGGGACCCAACTACTTGAGTCATTACCTGCTGTCTCCCTGGGTGTGCATTAGCAGGAAGTTGGTATCAGGAGTGGAGCTAGGATTTGAACCCAGGCACTTCAATATTGGACATGGGCTTCCCAAGCAGCATCTTAAGCACCAGGCCGATGCTTGCCCCCAGTTAAAAAAAAAATTTGGGGGCCGGCGCTGCGGCTCACTAGGCTAATCCTTCGCCTGCGGTGCCAGCACACCAGGTTCTAGTCCCCGTCGGGGCGCCGGATTCTGTCCTGGTTGCTCCTCTTCCAGTCCAGCTCTCTGCTATGGCCTGGGAGTGCAGTGGAGGATGGCCCAAGTGCTTGGGCCCTGCACCCCATGGGAGACCAGGAGAAGCACCCGGCTCCCTGCCTTCAGATCAGCACAGTGCGCCGGCCGCAGCAGTCGTTGAGGGGTGAACCAATGGCAAAGGAAGACCTTTCTCTCTGTCTCTCTCTCTCACTGTCCACTCTACCTGTCAAAAAAAATCTTTTAATCAGCAGTTGGGTGTGGCTGTCATGGATCCAGAGGGCCAAGTGTACTCCTGAGAGTAGCATTCATGTCCAGTGTTCTGCATCCATGTTCCAGAACCATCTGTGTGAGGCTTGTGCTGTTAGGCATATCTGCCCCTGTGGGGATCGCTTCTACTTGTCCAACCACATTCCCTCACTGCAAGTCTTGAGCTCAACCCTGTGACCTTGGCCTCCTATCTCACACTCCTGCCAGCTGAGCCGACCAGCCACAGCAGGAACTGGCTGCACCTGTCTCTTCTTATTTCCGCAATGAAGTTGAGCTCAGGCACCAGGCAGCCGGAGCCCGGGCACTGCCTGTCATGAATTGGATGTCTGGAAACAGCAATTCAGCGTGGAGAGTGAGAACTCCACCTGAGCGCCCCAAATGGGTCCCGGAGGGGCCATTTCTCCCAAATGGGGACAGCAGCCCTGGGACCTGTGGCTTTCATTTTGTGATGACTTTGCACCAACAGCCGTGTGTCTTGTCCCCCAGCCTCCCCACCAGCCAGTGTTCCCAAAGCCTAGATTCCACTTTCTCTTATTTTAGTTTCAGACCATTTCTTCTTTTAATGGTGTCCCAAGCTGCCTGAAATAATTCTTGCCCTTCTTTTATGTGGCCCTGTCTCACATATTTATGGGAAGTTATCATGGCCGCGTGGGCCCTGGTTCTCTGGGTTACGCATATTATGTCCCTTTAACCTCCCTTTATAGGTCAAGCCTTCTAATTCCTTTCATCATCTTTATTACCTTCCTTTGTATTCAGTCTCGCTCCCCAGCCTCATTCAAGAAGACGAAGGCCCAAACTGCAAAATGTGTTTGAGGATGACCCAAACAGGGGCCAGTCAGAGACCCCTGCTTTGGGCCCCCCGGCTCTGGTTTCCCTCTTGTGGGTTTTACCCCTGCTGTTCCAAAGCTCTGCACCCTACACTGCACCTTCTTGGGAGATGAGCTTGTTCTCACTATTGCTCCATCTTCAGGCCTAGGGGACATCGGGCCATCAGAAGTTGGGGTGCGGAGGAGTCAGGGTGGAAGGAGGAGGAGCCAGCGGGCATCGGGCACCTGGGATGTGACAGGCACTGGGTGAGAAGCCTCGTGCTGTTTCAGTGAATTCTTGTATAATCACACGAGAGGCACAGTATTGCCCCCTCTTTGAGGTTCAGGAAAGTGATGCTCGAAGTTGTTAAGTAACTTTCTCAAGAGCATATAGCTAATAAATTGCACATCTAAGATTTGAACACAGCCTGTGAGTTAACCCCCCAAAAGTCTTTTCTCTCCATGGTATGCAGTCTCCTTTTTTTTTTTTTTTAAATTTACGTATTTATTTGAAAAGCAGAGTAACAGAGAGGCAGGGAGAGAGACAGAGAGAGAGGGAGGTCTTCCACCTGCTGGTTCACTCCCCAGATGACTGCAGTGGCTGGAGCTGTGCCGATCCAAAGCCAGGAGCTTCTTCCAGGTCTCCCACGTGGGTGCAGAAGCCTAAGGACTTGAGCCATCTTCTACTGCTTTCCCAGGCCATAGCAGAGAGCTGGATCAGAAGTGGAGCAGCTGGGACTTAAACCGGCTCCCATATGGGATACCGGCACTGCAGGTGGCAGCTTTACCCACTAGGCCACAGCGCCGTCCCCTGCAGCCTCCTTATAAGAAAGTAGGAGAGGGTTTTGCAATGAGAGCATATAACTCAGAGCCACGTGCTGGCGAGGACTCTACTGTCCCACTCATCCCCATGGAACCCAGATCCTGGGCACCAGTAGCTTTCTCCTGACATGGCCTGATATTTTAAAAAACCCATTTGCTTTGGTCCAAACGCTTCTCCATTGGTCTTGAGCTCAGTGTATTTTTTTGCCTCGTGTGCAGCAGGACCTATGTACTTGCTGATCCACTGTCAGCCGCCTGTAGGGGCATTTTGGCATCACTGCTGTGCTGTTCTCCGCTCCTGAGTCGGGTGGAGTGCGTGCTCTGGCTTAGAGTATGGGAACTACCCCAACTCTCCCAGCTCCCAGTTCACTCTTCTGCTCCCCATTAGGGCCACAGAGAGAGAGGCCATCCTGATGTGTGTGCAGAAAATGGGCTGAAGATGCCCCCTGGGTGGGTGGCCTTCACTCCCAGCCCTCCCTGGGTCCTGTCAAGCTGCAGTGGGAGATGCTGATCGCTGCTCGGCCCAACCAGGCAGAGTAGTCATCTCTCAGCGATACCTGGTGTGGCCGCTGTCTTCCTTGCCTCTCCGTGTGGGGTGGGGAGGCAGCTTCCTCTGTACTGGCACCACCCTGCCCTGGCATAAGAGGAAGCACACCAGAGCACTTGCGCAATCTGAGAATGTCAGGGGAGAGCCTCAGCTGTCCCATGGTGGAGGTGACCAGCCTCCCCCGATGGACTGGAGAGGGGGCAGAGGGAAGCTGACCCAGCCCCCTCCAGAGCACATGCAGCTCTGGGGAGGGTCTCCCATCCTTCACTTCTCTCAACTGGCCCCCATAGGGCACGTTTACCCCTTTGAAAGCCAAACTTTCACCATTATGCTGCCCCTTGTGCTGGGCCCTGGGCATACTGAAATGAGTAAGACATGGGGCCTCTGTTAGAGGAGTGAGCTGTCTAAGGGCGGAGATGAGGCATGAGCGATCGGATCATGACAATGCACTGTGGCAAGTGCAGGGGATTGCCCCATGGCACCCAGTGGCGAGGCAGCCAACAGCCTGTGACGGGAGAGGCAGAGGCAGGCATGGTTTTTGGGGTTGACATCCAAGAGCTGAGTGTTAGGAGTGCACGTTGGTCGGATGAAGCAGAAAGACCCCGCAGGGCAGCGTGACAAGTAGCACAGGCAGGGAGTGGGGGAGATGAGACAGCGGAGGAACGCGGGCCAAGTCCTGGGGCCCCTGTGTGCCGTGCTAGAAACCTTGGCCTTTGTTCTGGAGTAATAGGGATCTCCCGACGAGGAGTGCACAATAGGAAGAGTGCCTCGGAAATGTCCATTTTAGACAGATGAACCCAGCAGTAAGGTGCAAGTGTCCTTGGGAAGAACATAAAAACACCATTTAAGCTACTGTTGAAATAGCCTGTCTGTTCACCTGTCCCTCCATCCATCCATCTGCCCATTAGTGCTTTCACTGAGTGTCTCCTGAGTACGAGTGTGTGTCAGGTGCTGGCCAGTGCTGGGTGGACAGTGCTGGGAGGGGCATTACAAGAATCTCTTCTGTCCATAGCTGACACAGGGGAGGAGAGGAGGCCTGGGCCTGTCTTGCAGAGTAGGTAGAGAAAGGAAGAGGAAGTGAGAAGTCCTTTAGGTCATTTTAGTAGGAATGGGGGTGGGGGTGGTGAGCGTGGAGGAGGAGCCAGGAGCATGTGCCCTGGTTTTCCCCTGGAGCCCACAGTGGCCCAGGCAGGAGGCAGTCCTGCAGGAGCACCGTCCGTGCCCCGGTAAGCCGAGGAAAAGCAGAGTGCAGCCGGGCAGTCGGCGTTCCCAGACAAGTTCACCAGCCCCTCCGCTGTGTAGCCCGACTGCCGCTCATTCCCTCCTATGGACAGCCTGGAGCTGGGGTGGGAGTCCGGCTAGTTAAGATGTCCTTGTCTCATATGGGGCACCGGGCTTTGATTCCCAGTTTCTGATTCCTAGTTCCCATGTTCTGCTAACACAGACCCTGGGAGGCAGCAGTGACGGCTCGAGTAGCTGGGTTCCTGCTACCACGTGGGAGACCTGGATTGAGTCCCTAGCTCCTGGCTTTGGCCTGACCTGGATGCTGCTGCTACTGGCACTGGGGAGAGGGAACCAACAGATGTGAAGTCTGTGTCGGCCTGTCTGTCTCCCTTTTTCTGTGTCTCAAACAAAACAGAAACCCCAGAGCTTCCACAGAGTGCCCCAGCCACTGACGTGGCCATCCAGCAGGGCAGTGCCGCCATGATGGGCTACAGGTGCCCACAGGCATCTGAGCAAGACCTCCAGGGACCTGGATCTGAAGCAGGAGGGAGGAGCTGGCCTGGGGAACAGCTTCGGACTGTCAGTGGTGGAAACCCTGAGGGCAGATAAAATGGTTGGGGGAAGAGTGGTGTAGGGAAAAGAACCCTGGACTAAATGTCAGAGTACTTGGCTCTAAATCTCAGATTTGCTGTTCGTGCAGTGTGACCTCAGACAGGCTCCCTACTCCCCCACTGAGCCGGATGCCCTCAGCTGTAAAATGAGACGATCAGACCAGATCAGTGGTCTCCAAACTTATTTTCAGCAGTTAAATCTGTCATTCAAGTAAAACACACAGAGAATCTCAACAGGTAAAAACCCAGCTGCTTCGGTGGAAGCCGAATGTCCAGAACTCGCAGACTAGGCCCCGGCTCCCCTTTGCCTCCTAGCACCCAGCCGTGGCCCCTGAGGGTACTCGGGGGGGGGGGGGGTTGAAAACCAGGAATGTGCAGCTCTCTGGGGTCCCTGCCAGCCAGTGCCCACTTGCTGGGGCTTGATTTACAGCCTGGTTTTGCTGTGGGCTTATTGGGGTACACAGGGGCTGGGGGAGATGGGAAGGAGAGAGGCTGCCTGGAGCCCGTGCCACCCCAAAAAACTCGGGATCACGTTTTGCCTTTTGGTAGCCGAGTGAAAATCCAAGCTCTTTCATTCGCCTCCCTTTAAAAAAAGCAGGCAGCCCAGCAGCACAGGCCGTGCAGCCCCCAGCCTAGGGCTCTGCCCTGGCTCCACAGCTTCAGTTCTGCCTGCTGTGGCCTCCTCGGGCCTCACGCAGGAAGTTCACGGTCTCCCTTTCCCCTGCGGAGCTTTTAGGAAGGAATTTTTTTTTTGCAAAAAGACAACTCAAGCCTGAGCCAGAGCCAGTCCTGGTTCTCTTACACCCTCTTTCGAGGCCTTGATGCTTAGGATCCATGCTCCCAAAGGAGGGGCCCTGGGCCGGCCCCAGCCACCCTCCCCGTCCTGCTGTAGTGCAGGAGTGTGGAGTGGCTTCATGCTCACGAGCGAGGCTGTGTGTTTCTGGCTGTGAGTTTGCTGGCTGTGGAGCTGCCAGCCAAGGGCCGTCAGCAGTCCTGGGCCTAGGCAGGGAACCCGCTGCCCCACTCCCTTCCAGCCCACTGTGGTTCCCTGTGGCTCCTCTGCCCAGCCCTGGCCTCCCTCTGACCTGTGTGGCTGCCCTGTGTACTGGACAGGACCCGGGTGAGGCTCACCAAGGTGTTGTTTCGAAGACACGCATTTCACCTGGGCCCCCAAAGAAAGAGCCACTCTGTTCTTCCTGAGAGCTTTCTTTGCCACATCAAGATGTCAAAACATCCTGCAGGGTCTGGCCTGCTCCCTGTCACCCAGGCCTGGAAAGCTGCCAAGGACGGGTGGCAGGGATGCTCGGGCTGTCTCTGCCTTGTTAGTGGGGTCGAGGTTCCATCCTGAGCTGCGGCAAGTGACAGCAGGCCAGTGCCCCTGGTGACCAGGGTGACAGGCAGTGTCAATAGCAGGGCATCCTGGCTGGATATTGACCAGCCCCGCAGAGGCTCGGGGGCTTGGCAGATGGAACCGCCAATCAGGACACTGTCCAAGGATCAGATCCTTAAGTGCAGCCCCTTGAAGGAGCAGGACCGAGTGGGCCAGGGGCCCTCACAGCACTCACACGGACCCTGCTCCATGGCCCTGTGGGAACAGAGTCCGGGACGCTCATGTGCCAGCACCCAGGAGCCTGGGGGTGGTGGTGGTGGTGCTCTCTCCGTGGGAGGCCCCCACTGCCAGGAGCACGCCTCCAGCTCTCCTGCACCTGCAGAGGGATCCGCCCTCCGCAAGATGGGGCAGGGGCCCTGGAAGTGCCTCTGTGACTTGTCCTGTAGACGACAATAGAGCTAACAAGCTCTAATTGGCCATTAAAGGAGAAAGCAGCCCAATAGATGCTGCAGAGTAATTAGCCCCGGGAGCCCGGAGCAGAGGCCGGATCTCTGCAGGGGCTGCGTGCGTGTGCATCTGTGCCGAGTTGCGTCTGCTCTGGTGGCAGCCGGGTGGAGAGAGATGTGTCTGCCCCGCCAGCAGCCAGGGAAAGAGCTCACAGACTGTTCTTCGCTGGGCTGAGTAGGCAGAGCCCGCCCCAGCTCAGAGCCCAGTGGGGTCAGACCTAGAAGGAGTCTCAGACTCATCAGATCCTGTGTACCCACTTTAAAGAGGAAGAAAATGAGGCCCAGAGAAGTGGAACTTACCTAAGGCCACATCGCTGGTTGGTGGTGGACCCGAGATTGAACTTGGAGCTTGGAAGGCCTGTCTGGTAGTGAGTGGGAGGGTCCACCTGCCATGAGGTGTTCAGTGTCTAATGAGGGCCACCACTGGTACGGGTCATGGGAGCCTGGGGTACGGAGTCCTAGTGTAACTATCTGACCAGAGTAGGGACCCTGCTCCTCTGCCTGGGGTCTCAGGGGGGGCTCCAGGCAAGGGGAGCCTGGGCTAAGTTTTGAGCACGATGGTGCTAGACAGGGGGAAGGGCTGTAGTGGAAGAGTCTCCTGGGAAGCTGAGATTCAGAGAGGCCCAAAGTGAGAGAGCTGAGCCCCGAGAGGGGGCTTGGAGCCCCATGGCCGCCGTGCAGAGCAGTCACTGTCCCAGGAGCATCGGGTAGCCAGTGGGAGCTGCAGGCCAGCTGAGAGGGTGAGGTTCTGGCCGCGGCAGGGGCAGTAGAGGTGCCTGGGAGGGAGAAGGAAGACCAGGGCAGCTGTTGGGCCATGACCCCATGACTGTGACAGAGAACCGGGGCGGGCCAGGCCTCCACCCGTGACATCCTCCATGCCCGCCAGCCTGCCCACGCACATGCTGTCAGAGCGGAGGAGAGGCCTGCAGAGGTGTTGAGGCCCAGGAGACACTGAGGCCTGGAGGAGGGAGCCCACACTGCAGCCCTGATGGCCGCCCCACGTGCCGTGTCCTCTCGGCTGCTCCCCACCACTTCCCCTGGTGACAGAAGCTGCCTTCTGCCTCCCCCACCTGACCCAGGCCCTGCTCCTCCCAGCTTTGCCCTGTGCTTCCCTGACCATGTCACTCAGTTCTTCCCAGGACCACGCCATGCTGCCCTAGGGTCGACAGGTTCTGTTCGTAAGGGGCCCGTGAGAGCCCTGATTGATGGCGTGGATTGCGGGCAGCAGCGGTGGGCAGTCCAAAGTGTCCGCTCCTTCCAGGTCCCCAGGGCCGGATGGGACAGCGTGTTTGAGCCGTTTCAGCGATGCTTGCCCTTTAAGAGAGCCTTGCTTCTTTAGCACGGCCCACTGCAGAGGGGATGGTAGCCCCGAGGGCCCAGATGAGCTGAGGGTGAGCTGCAAAGCACACAGGGCGACTCTGCGCACAGCGGCTTTGTGCAGGTGTCCCTGGCACGGTCCTGGCGTGTTCCTCGGCTCCTGCCCAGGGTAGGATCTACACCGACTGGCACGCAGGGTGTGGGACTGGTTCTTTCTGGCAAAGGCTAGTGTGGTAAAGGGAAGCCCGGAAGTGGTCTCAGCACCCGCACCTGCCCACCCACCTTCTCTCTCACCCCTCCTCCTGCCCAGGCCAGTGTCTCCCGCCGCCAGTGTCCCTGAGGGTGGGAGTAGGGTGGCTTGGTGAAAGTGAGGGTGACGTCACTCGCCCTGTCTTGCTTTGTGTGGTGTTTCTCAACTTGATACCACTCGTTTGTTAGCAGAGTGTGTTTTGAAAAGGCCTACCTGGCTGGCGCCGCGGTTCACTAGGCTAATCCTCCACCTGTGGTGCCGGCACACCTGGTTCTAGTCCCGGTCGGGGCGCCGGTTCTGTCCTAGTTGTTCCTCTTCCAGTCCAGCTCTCTGCTGTGGCCCGGGAGTGCAGTGGAGGATGGCCCAGGTCCTTGGGCCCTGCACCTGCATTGGAGCACCTGGCTCCTGGCTTCAGATTGGCGCAGCACGCTGGCCACAACGTGCCGGCCATAGCAGCCACTTGGGTTTTTTTTCCCCAACAGAAAAAGGAAGACCTTTCTCTCTGTCTCTCTCACTGTCTAACTCTGCCTGTCTAAAAAATAAAAAAAGAAAAAAAAGAAAAGGCCTACCTACCCATCTCAGATGGAAATCAGAGATCATATAACCTTTCTACATGCAGCTGAAAAACATACATAATGTCCTAAATGTAATACAGGGGATAAATAAAAAGTGACATAAGAACATGTATTTCAGTATTTAAATGCTTGGGCATTGCTATACATAGAGGACAAAAATATCTCCCACACCACTGGAGTTTTCTAGAAAGCCCCACAGGGTTTCTGTTAGAAACAACTGGCTTTGGGGGCTGGTGCTGTGGCATAGTGGGTAAAGCTGCCACCTGTGATGCTGGCATTCCATATGGGCACCAGTTCGAGTCCCGGGTGCTCCATTTCCTGTCCAGCATCCCTGCTGATAGTCTGGGAAAAGCAGCCGAAGATGGCCCAAATGCCTTGCCCCCTGCCAACCTTGTGCGAGAGCTCAAAGAAGCTAGTGGCTCCTGGCTTTGGATCTGCCCAGCTCTGGCCATTGCGACCATTTGAGGAGTGAACTAGAAGATGGAAGATCCTCTCTCTCTCTCTCTCTCTCTCTCTCTAACTCTGACTCTGACTTTCAAATTAAAAAAAAAAATAGAACCACTGGCTTTGGAGTTAGAGAAGCTTGGGTTCAAATCCCGTCTCCAGCCTCCATAGTGAGTGACTATGGGCAGTGAGGGAACTTCTTAGAACCCTGAGCTCCTCCTCTGTAAATCGCACAGGACCATGGCTGCCCCGGGTAGGGGAGGGCAGAGCAGAGCCCTGTCCAAGGACAGGTGGCCGTGGCTGTGACTGTAGCCTGTGCAGCACTGTGAGGGGGCATGGTCTGCGTGGTGGCCTCTAGCCTCTCGTTCTTTCATCCATCCAACAACTAATTTTTGGGGCCTGCTGTGGGCCAGACACTGTTCTAGGTTCTGAACATAGATGAGTGAATTAAACAAACAGGAGTCCTTGCCTCGTGGGGAATATGTACAGGAAGTTGGTGTGTGTGTGTGTGTGTGTGTGTGTGTGTGCATGTGTGTCTATTAGTAATAAGTATCAAGGAGACAAAGCAGGGAAAGCTCCAAGGAGAGGGTGTTAACCTTTGAAGCAGGGTGACCAGGGACAGCCTTGCTGGGAAAATGTGATTTGAGCAAAGACTCACAGGAGTCGGAGAACGAGCCACACAGCTGTGTGGGGAGGAGTGTGTCGGAGAGGGACCGCGAGGGCAGGTGTCCAGCGACCCCGAGGCAGGGGGACCTGGCAGGTTCAGGGCTCAGCCAGGAGGCTCTTGGGGCTGGTTTGCACTCAGCAGTAGGAGATACGGGGAGGGATGTGCAAGCACAAGCCAAACCACATGGGTTCCTTGGAGTAAAATGGGAGATAGTTGGACTTTGACCTGGGTTTTGAAGGGATCCCTCTGGTCGCTGCCTTGAGAGTGGACTGGCGGGGATGAGGGAAGAAGCAAGGAGGCTGAATGACGAGGCTGCTGCGGAAGTCCTGGCAGTGCTCTTGGCTGCACCAGGAGGAAGAGTGATGGTTGTGAAGGGGCACAGGGTGCATTGTGGATGATTTGAAGGTAAAGCCAACAGAAGTTCTTGATGGTTTGGATATGAGAATGTGAGAAAGAGGCAGGGGGCGGGGGTGACCCCGAGGTTTCTGGCTTGGCACCTGCAAAGGCAGAGTTGGCATTTGCCATGGTAGGGGAGGAGGCAGGACCAATCTGGGGGACAGGGAGTATGTCAGCCTGAGTGTGTCCAGGCTGGGGAAGGCTCCAGAGGACATTGGAATGGGAGGCCAGGGTCCCGGTGCCTGGAGGGAGTCCTCAGGACATAGATGATGCTTAAAGCCCGAGACTGGTTTGTGCAGACAGAGCAGAGGAGACCAAGAACAAAGTGCCGGGCACTGCCAAAAGAGGAGATGGGGCATGTGGAGGAGCAGCCCAGGGCTGGGAGGAAACCACGTGCCTGAGAGGTCCAGGAAGAAGAGGCCTGGGACCTGGGCTCCCTGTACTGGGCAGTCCCTTTCATTGTGTGTTTTCCTGTTCTGCGTGTTCGCTTTTAAAAACCCTACAGTTGTCATCTGAGGGCGTTTCTGTGTGAGCGAGCATGAGTGAGGTCTCAGCCAGGCAGAAAGCAGGATGGAAGATTTGTTTGTTCCGGAGGGAGAGAGGAAGGAACCAGCACACTCTCAGACTCACTGTCTCTGCTGTTCACACAGCAGGCCCTGTGGGCCGAGTGTTTGCAGCATTACTGCCATTTTACAGAGAAGACAATGACATGCAGAAGAGGGAGCATTGTGAATTCTAGGTCAGGGGCTTGCGAATCAGTGTTGGCCAATGGAACTCTGTAATTATGGAAGTTTCCTGTATCTGCTGTGTCCAACATTGTGTCATGGGCTGCCTGTTGTCGTTGAGCACTTGAAATGTGGCTAGTGCAACTGAGCTGACTTTTTAATTGTATTTGACTTAAATTTGAAGAGCCTTTTGTGCCTAGTGGCTATTTTAATGGACAGTGCAATTCTTTTTTTTTTTTAAGAGTGAATTAATTTATTAATTTGAAAGGCACAGTGACAGAGAGGGAAAGGAAGAGACAGAGAAGGAAAGAAACCTGTCTTCTGGATCACTCCCCAGTTGGTCACAATACCCAGGGCAGGACCAGGCTGAAGCCAGGAGACTGGAACTCCATCCAGGTCTCCCACATAGGTGGCAGGGGCCCAGGGACTTGGGCCATCCTTCCCAGGCACATTAGCAAGGAGCAGGATTGGAAGCAGAGCATCTGGGATGCGAATGGGCGCTTTGATATGGGATGCTGGCATTATAGGCGGTGGCTTGGCCCACTATGCCACAACATCAGCCCTAGCAGACAGTACAGTTCTAAGCAGTTGAACCTACATTTAAATCCAGGCCCTCTGACCGAAGACCTGGGGTCTTCAGATCCACCTTCTGCTTCCCAAGAAAGTGGTGGCATGCTATGGAGGGAGCTGGGTTGGCTTGAGCAGATGGGAGCTGGGGAGAGCACAGAGAAGAGAGAAGTGCACAACAGTGTTTCAAAAAGTTCATGGGGATTGAAATTAAGTTTATTTTGATGTACAAAAGTTTTGAAATCTACGCATAATTTTTTCATAGTGTGCATTTCCTTGGACTTAACTTTTTTAAAATTTTAATTTATTTGCTAGGCATAGAGACAGAGAAGGAGAGACAGGCATACAGTCAGAGCTTCTACTGGTTTATTCGTTCCCCACATGTTCACAGCAGCCGAGGGTAGCCCAGGGCCAGAACTAGAAGCTGGGAACTCAGTGCAGTGTCCCACATGAGTGGCAGGCAGCCAGTCACTCCCACCATGGCTGTCTGTACTCACAGGAAGCTGGAGTCAGGAGCCAGAGCTGGGAGTCAGACCCAGGCACTCCTGGGTGGGATGAGGCTGAGGACGTCTTAACCACTGGACTAAATTTCCACTCCTTCCATGAACTTTTTGAAGCACCTTCATTTGTGAATGACCTAGGGGCTGGCCCGTCTAAGGTCCTAGCGCTTACTAACCAGTTCACAATTTCTCCAAGGCGTCCTGAGGCTTTTTCTTCTGCTGTCAGCCTACGTCAGGCTCTGTGGAGTGAGGATGAGGAGGGGAGGGTGTACCTGGTGTCATGTTCAGTTTCCTTTGTGACATTTTCCATGTCTATCCTGTGCCTAAGCACCTCAGTTCTTTGAAATACTGTCATTTAAGCCTGTTTGGGAACATATTGCACCTGCCATTATTTCACCTATTTCAGCATGTCTGTGTCCTACTGTCTGCCCCACTTTATAAATTCCTACAGGCAGGTTGAATCACACCGTGTCCTACTCATGGTGGGTACAGGATGGCGTAGTATAAAGAGCAATTAGTCTGATCATTTTTTCCCTGGACTTGATCCTCTAAGGCTAAAAATGATGCTTAGAAAACTTGGGGCCTTAATGTATGTCTGTTCAGGAATTAAATGACTGAACTTAGCATCAGGTGGTCTTAGTTCCAAATTCTGAGTTTCCATCCACTAACTGTGCAAGCAAGGGCAAAACACCAAGCTCTTCGAAACACAGTTTGCTCATCCATCAAGTGTGATAACAGTGTTTCCTGTGTTCTTATGAGGAGCCAATGAGAAAATAACTGTAGAAGTTTTTGTGCAGTGCCTGGCGTATCGCAGGTGCCTATTACATGGTCGTCTGTCTTTACTTCTCTTGTGATGATATGTATTTGGTTTATTCTCCACTAGACTGTGATGTTCAAGCAGGGTCTGTGTCTTACTCTCCATTGTCCTCCACAGCACTTACACAGTGCTCTGAACATATGAGGTCATTGGAAAGAGCTGCTGGATTTATTGCTTGCTAGATACCTCTGGTCCCAGCTCAGGAGATGCAGTGGAAGGAGACATGACCCGAGGCCAGCTGGGCGTGTGTGTGCACCTGGAGGAGTCACAGCCTGTATTGCGGCTGAGAAGTCTACTCGTAATCTCCAGCCTCTCTGCTTCCCCTCCCCAGGGCGCCGCTGAATTTCTTGAGATTGCAGGGTTGTCCTTGGTAGTTTCCCTCTGGAATGTGAGCTCCCCAAGGACACATGCGTTGGTCTGTTTGGCCCATGGTTGTGGTAGGTGCTCAATAAATGTTGAATGGGGGAACGTCCACAGATGGGGACAAGAAGCCCAACTTCAGTACAAGAGTCAGCAGACTCTTTTTGGAAAAGGACCAAGTGCAGATATATCCAACCTGTGGGCCGTACTGTCTCTGTTATGATTATTCAACTCTCTGTGTAGTTCAAGAGCAGCCAAAGACAATATATAAGCAAATGAGCAGAGTTATGTTCCAATAAAACCTAATTTTCAAAAGCAAGTGGCATGCATTTTTTTTTTTTTATGTGAGAGACAGAGAGTCACAGACAGATGATACAGAAAGGCTCAACAGGCTAATCCTCCGCCTTGCGGCGCCGGCACACTGGGTTCTAGTCCCGGTCGGGGCACCGGATTCTGTCCCGGTTGCCCCTCTTCCAGGCCAGCCCTCTGCTGTGGCCCAGGAGTGCAGTGGAGGATGGCCCAGGTGCTTGGGCCCTGCACCCCATGGGGAGACCAGGAAAAGCACCTGGCTCCTGGCTCCTGCCATCAGACAAGCGCGGTGCGCTGGCCGCAGCGCGCTGGCCGCGGCGGCCATTGGAGGGTGAACCAACGGCAAAAGGAAGACCTTTCTCTCTGTCTCTCTCTCTCACTGTCCACTCTGCCTGTAAAAAAAAAAAAAAAAAAGAAAGCACTCTCAGCCATTGGTTCACTCTTTAAATCCCTGCAACAGATAGGGCTAGGCTGGGACCGAAGTGGGGGAGCCGGGGACTCAATCCAGGTCTCCCCAATTCCTTGCACCATCACCATTGCCTTCCTTGATCTGCATTGTCAGGAAGCTGGAGTCAGGAGTTGAAGCCAGGTGTCAAACTCAGGTGGGGAACACAGGCATCTTAACGTTGTCTTAACCACTAGGCTGGATGCTGCCCCAATGTGTTGTTCTCCCGTTATCGCAGCATCATTTGTGTGGGGAGGGTGGTATTTCCCCACTGAATAGGGTTGGCATACATTGGCCGTGGATGTGGCCAAGTCTCACTATTCTAATCTGCTGATGTGTAGGTTTATCCTTATTCCAGTCCCACACTGTTCCAATTTTGAAATCAGGAAGAGTTTGTTTTTCTTTTTCAATATTGCTTTGGCTAATCAGGGTTCATTGCAATTCTATACGAATTTGAGGTTCAGCTTTTCTATTTGTTATAAAGTAACAGGCTGTTGGAATTTTGACAGGGATTGCATTGAATCTGCAAATCATTTGGGGGAGTATTGCCGTCTTAACAGTATTGAGTCTCCAATCCATGAACATGCGATGCCTTTCTGTTTGATTAGCTCCTCTTTAATTTCTTTTGGCAATGTTTTGTAGTTGTTAGTGTTCAAATCTTTCACTTCAGGCTAATTTTATTCTTTTTTAATGCTATTGTAAATAGAAATCCTTTCTAATTTTGTTTTCAGGTTGTTCATTGCTGATATCTAGAAAGTCAACTGACTTGTGTATGTTAATCTTGCAACTTTTCTGAATTTGCTTATTAGCTGTGATAGTCTTGTGGATTATTCTGGATTTTCTATTTATAGAAAAAAACTCATCTGCCAAAGAATTAAATTGAACCTTTATCGAATTCTATATTCAGATATAAACCTCAAGTGCATAAAATCCTAAATATGAGAACTAGAACTACTAGAAGATAACATCAGAGTAAATCTCCATGACCTTGGTTGTGGTAATGGACTCTTAGATTTGACCCCTGAAGCATAAGCAGCTAAAGCAAAAATTGAAAATGAGGCCTGACCAAAATTAGAAACTTCTGTGAATCAAAAATATTTTCAAGAAAGTGAAACTATAACCCATGGATTGGAAGTAAATACTGTCAATTCATGTATTTGATAAGGGTTTACTATCCAGAATATACAAAGAACTCTCACAACTCAGCAACAAAAAGATAAGCAAACTGGTTTAAAAAGTAGGCCATAGAGTTGAAGATTCATTTCTCCAGAGAGAATATACAAGTGGCCAATATGCACATGAAAAGATGTTCAAGTTCATTGATTCTTATGGAAATGCAAATCAAGACCACAATGAAATTTTACTTCACATGCATTAGGATGTCTGTACTGGAAGAGAAGAAGTAAAAACTAACAAAACCCAGAAATAGCAGGTATTGTCAGAGACGTGGAGAAACAAGGGCTTTTGTATGGCGCTGGTGGAATGGGCAAGGTGGTGCAGCCACTGTGAGACTAGTTAAGCAGTTCCTCAACAAGCTAGATGAAGACTTACCATATAGCCCACTCCTCACTCCTGGAGACAAATGAAAACATGTATGTTCACACAGAACCTTATCTACTAATGTTCACAGCAGCATTATCTGTAATAGATAAATGATAAGGTTGTCATGTGCAGCCCACGGATAAGTCACAGAGGGCAAAGGGGTGGATGGCCAGATCGCCGGGTCAGAGGCTGTTGGTATGTGGTGTGCTCTGAGAGTTTAGGAACAAAGGGGACCCCATAAAGAACTGGGGTTGATCCCGGCAAGAAGTACTCCACCTGCTGGGATTCTTCTCACACAAGATACACAGTCAGTCTGTTCTATGCAATGGAATATTATCCAGCCATTCAAAGGAATGAAACACTCTTACTTGGATGAACCTCAAAAATATTATGCTAAGTGAAAGAATCCAGACACAAAAGGACATGGTGTATGATTCCTTTATATGAAATATCCAGAACAGATAAATCCGTAGAGACAGAAAGCTGATTAGTGGTTGCCAGGAGAGGGGAGGAAGGATTACTGAAAGGGAATGGGGTGTCCTTCTGGGGCTTTGAAACTAGAGAGAGAGGGTGGTTAGGAAACATCGTGAATACAGGCACTGAATGCCGTTGCGTTCTGTGCTTGAAAATGCAAAAATGTGTGTATGAAATTGCATGAGTTGTATGAATTTCACTTCAATTAAAAACAAAATAAAAGGAACAGATGGCATGATCTGCCCAATGGGCCATAGTTTGCCAGTCCCTACTCCATAGCAATGTTTTTCAAACTACCAGCCAAGACCCAGTAGTGAGGAGGGAAATCAGCGGAGTGGGTCACAACCAGAAAATTTAGAAAAATGCAAAAGAATGAAAGAGAACATATCAGGTGTCTTAGACAGTAAAGTATCTTCGCTTCACAAAATGTGTGTTGTAGTTATGTATATGTATTATATATGAGGCTACTTACATATTTATATGTACAAGGAGTCTTTTTTTTAAGGAGTCTTCAAATACGGACAATACATGTTCTGAAAAACCATAGTGATTTGGAATTTTTTTTGCATCAAAATCAATGTTCAATTCTGTTTTTCCATAAACTTTTTAAGTATCTTTGTATATGTATATTGATTTGAGTTTATGATGTGATGTGTTTTTCTTTCTATAGTTTAATAACAGCTTGACAGCCACTTTTTGCATAGTCTCGTGGCCTGTTTCTTGGGTCAGATCCAGTGCCAAAGTCTAAAGCCAACCCTCGTTTTGTGCCCATTTCCCCCCTTGAGACCCCAGAGTCTCCAGCTGCTGTCTGACACCCCCCTTAGCATAATGAGCCCTCTAGGACTCCACTTGTGCTGTGTGACTCAGGACCCCAGAGGACTGCTTCCTAGCGCCCTGCCTGGCCTCTTGAGCTTTCCAGAGTTCCCCTGGCACTGGGCAGCCACCACAACCAAGTCTATTTGGTGTCTGCTCAGGGGAGACCCAGGAACTTCTTCTTGCCTGTTATCAGGACTTTGCTGATCTATCCTGAAATCCGCATCTCTCCTAGGAAGGAACTTAGAGTCCCAAGGCTGACCCTGGTCTCTGCCTATCATTCTTTGTAATATGCATTTACCACCAGCCCAGCCCTCCAGTGGGCCTGTGTGGAGAAGCTGTCTTGTCTTGTTGATACTCATCCTCGATTTCTTCTGGTCTCCTAGCTGACTGAGCCCCATGTTCTGTTCATAGCTTTCTCATTTCCCAGCTTGCCTACCTCTTGACCCTTGACTATACTGGACATGTGGATTGGGGGCATGGAGTCAGTATGTGAACCTATGCCCAAGTCTGCCTTTGGTCCCTCCCCTTCTGCACACCTGGAGTCATCACATACCACCCATGGATAAGTCACAGAAGGCAATGGGGTGGACGCCAGACTGCCAGGCCAGAGGCTGTTGGTATATAGGGTGCTCTGGGAGTTTAGGAACAAAAGGCACCCCATAAAGAACTGGGGTTGATCCCAGCAGGAAGTACTTCACCTGCTGGAACCCTCCTCACACTAGATACACACACAGTCTGTTCTATGCTGTGTCAAAACAACATGAGGTTAAGAGACAGGTGCATATGACCAAGTCTCTGAGCAGCTATGGCTGGGGATGGCAACTGCTCCTCCCCTCCCCTGTGTCTGCTGGCCCAGCAGACCTCCATGTTTCTGGTTTCAGTCCCTTATCTGCAGGTGCATGTTCTTTGGTTGTTACGTGCCCTCCACGTACCTTTCTGATTTGTTATGATCACCATGTCCTCTACTGGCTACACTACATTGTTGTGGTCTGATGCTGTGTCAGGCCCTGTAGAAGGGATAAACAGCCACAGATCCTGAGTCTGGTAAAGATCCTAGGTCAGCCCAGTGCTCCTGGGACAGCCCAGCAGAACTTTCTCTGTCTTCATCAGCAGTGAGCCACCAGGCATGGATGAGCCTTCCAGGATAAGGCTCCTCAGGAGGACACTGCAGTGTGATGCCCATTTACAGAGGCCTGGAGACAGAGGGAAGAAGGAAGCAACAAGACAAAAACCCAGGGAGCCATGGGAACTGCAGCCGATAGGACCCCACGTTATCACTTTGTTGGCTGAGATCCACCGTCCTGGTCGCCATCCTGCCAAGCAGAGCTACTCTGCTCAGGGAAAATGGACAAGGAGGCACCTGCCAGTGCAAGCTGAAGCAACTCTGAGCCCTGATCCCCAGGAGACCCCATGCATTTGTCTCTCTGCCAGAATCCATGTGGCTCCGTAACCTCAGAGTCCTCTCTTGGTGAAAAACTTGGCAAGGGAAAGGGGCAGTGATCCAGAGGCTGAACTCCCAGTACCTCAGCAAACGCTTGACAGTCATCCGCTACTATGTAACCAAGTGTCTCAAAACGTAGTGACTTAGTCATTGATTGAGTCCACACATCTCCAACCTGGGAAGGCTCAGAGGCTCAGTTCTGCTCCTGTAACATCAGCTGGCTAGGAGACCCACTCTCTGACAGCTCGACAGTTTGCTTACCTGGCTGTCAAGTTGGTGCTGGCTGCAGGCTGGATACGCTGTCAGAGCTGAGAGCTGGGTCTTCTCTTACTCCCTGCATGGACTACTCCTCGTGGGCCCCTCTGCAGGCTAGCTGAGCTTCCTTACAACATGGTGGCTGAATTCTAAGCCCGAGCAGCCTAAAAGAATGCTGCAGTGGTTGTCTTGCCTTTGATGACTGATTTTAGCAGAAGTCATATAGCATCGTGTGCACAGTAGTCACAGACCCACCCACATTGAAGAGAAGGAGCCACAGACTCTCCACTGCTCAATGGGACGTATGGCAGAGTCCCGTCATAAGAGCATGTGGGGATGGGAGGTAGCATTGTGGCTGTTTTGGAAAGCAGTCATTGGAAAGAAATGGCCATATTTTGATGTTACCACTCATGAGGGGATCTTCAAAATGTTCATGGAAAAAATGCATAGTGTGATAAAACTGTGCATGGATTTCAAGAGGTTTTTGCACCAAAATAAATTTCATTTCCACGAACTTTTTGAGCTCCCCTTTGTACTTTGAACCCTAAGGGATTTTATGAGGAGGTGATGGGTACAAGACCAAGAGGCGAAGGAAGCGAACCAGGAATCTGCTTCCTAACTGTGGTGTCTGATTTACTTTCTGCTCTGGGTGTCGGGGAGCAAAGCTTTTGATCTGCTTCTCTGGTGCCTGGGAGAGACCCTTCGTGAGGGGAACGCTAGCGGGATTTGTGCCTGTTGTGTCTCCTCATCCCCCCGCCCCCTGCCCCCAGCTCGGCTCTGCAGAGATCCCTGGTGCAGAATTCTCATCAGGGGGACACCAGAAAAGCCTTCCTGCTTAGCTGGGCGGAGGCGGGGATGCCTGTGCGGCTCTGAGGCCAGAGTGAGTTTTTGTCCTTTTGAATCTCTAGGCTCTGGAACAAAGCCACTCGCAGGAAGATGCCCACAGCCTGGGGCTCCTCGAGGGAACATGAATGTGCAGAGAACAGAGGCAGCTGCCGGTTCCAGAAGCGAAGGCACTTGTAAAGGTTAATTGCCGTCAGCCGTGCTGGGCGGCAAGCAGCTGCCGAGACCCACTGTCCTTCTGGAATATTCTGCCAGAGTCTTTCCTGTGGCTCCACGCAGAAGCCTGCTGCTAGAAGCAGGAGCTGCTGTCTGTAGACATCCCTCGCCCCTGCCCTCCTCGCCCCTCCTCTCCTCGACCCTCCCCTCTTCACCCCTCCCGCGCTGTGCAGGTTGGTTTATGTTTTTATAGGATGCCACCAGCCTGCTTACTCCTTGCTAGTGGCCCAGAGCCTGAGAAATGTCAGGGCCATGACCTTTACCTGGTCTGGCCTGGGGATGTTTATAAAACCCATGGGCTGGAGGACAGACTGTGGATGTGAGATGTATAAATAGCCCTCCGGAGAGCCTGTTAGCTCAGGAAGTCAGAGTCCTTTCTAAGTCTTGTTTTTCAAGGGGGTGGGGGGCAAGGATCTTCTGTTTAGACTTCTCCCTAGGGGTCTTATAAAACATACAGGGGTCAGACCTTAAACCAGGCATCTGCATCTTGGCACGCTTTGCCCAGTGATTCCCAGGAGTTCTAAAGTCTGGGATCCAGTTCTAGTCCCTGCCCCCAACCTAGATCTCTCTGGAGCACCTGCCCTGGGCCTTGTGTTGTGTTGAATGCCAAAGATAGAGGGATAAATGAGACATGGCACCTGCCAAGTAGGGGATCATTGCTTCCAAAAATTGCTAGGCTAAGTTTTATCATCTGAAAATAGAGGTTCATTTCCCCAGCCGTGCTCACCTCCCAGGGTTTTGGAGTTACTTCCTAAGGGACTCTCTGCAAATGCTGTCTACTTTATAGAAAATAAAAGGTCAATTTAATGGGAGGATTGGGGAATTGATGCCATCTGGCTTTGCAATGTGCGATTTAATAATAACCATACTTTACTTTTATATGACCCTTTTGACTATCCTGCAAATAGACAGATCTAGAAGTGTTTGTTCCATATACAGAACGCTTTGGCCAGCGGTTCACCTACTTCCCAAAACCCTTTCCTTTCAAAATCTCTTTTAGGTTTCTGATTTTCTTTTTTTTTTTTAAATAATTAGCAAATATTTTTTCTTAACCTTATTTGTTTATTTAATTTGTTTGAGAGAGAGAAGACTCCCAAGCACTGATTCATACTCCTCAAATGCATGCAATAGCCAAGGCTGGGCTGGGCTGGGCTGTTGCAGTCTGGGTCTCCCAGGTGAATGACAAGGACCCAGGTATTTGAGTCAACACCTGCTGCCTCCCAGGGTGTGCATTAAGAGGAAGATGGCTTTGGAGTAGAGCCAGGTCTCAAACCCTACCTCTCTGATATGGGATTCTGGTGTCCCGAGTGACATCTTGACTGGTACACAAAACACCTACCCCTCTTTGAGGTTTTCTGATTCTGCAACAACAAAAAAAGTCCAATTTTCTTAACATAAAAGCAGAGTAGCAGAAGAATGAGTCTTATATAAGGAGTAGAGTGACCAAGCTTCAGGTCCTGTCTTAGCTGCCCGTGAGACTTCAGGTACAAGTGGACAAGGTGGGTGCGGGTGTTCTGGAGAGCGAGATGAAGGCACACACTTGCAAGGTGCCGTGACTGACAGCTGGAGCTCTGGATTTGGGTTCCAGGGCTGCTCACAGGTCCCAGCTGTATATCCTCAGTGAGCCGCAAGGCAGAGACAAAATGAAATGGTTGACCCCGTGTCACATCCTAAATCCTGGATCCACACATACAGACGGTTTCCGGGAGTGCGATGAATCCTTCCAGCAACTTGGGGGAATAGGTAGGACAGATGTTATCACACTGTGAGTAGATTGGACTAGATACTTTCTGGGGTTTCATCCAAGCTTTAAAATTAAATAACTCTGTTATTCGCTGGATGAGAAGACTGAGTTGAACTGAGTGGAAGCACAGCAGGTGGAGAGGTCTGGCTGAGGCCACGCGACCCCTTGGTGACAAAAGCCAACAACCAGCTAAGCCCCTGCCTCTGCTCCCACCGCTCTTCTGCGGGATTCCAGTGTCTCCCTGCAGCCCCTCACCGACCAGGCACTCATGGGTTGTGTCTGGCCCCAGTTCCAGTCATGTGAGACCCCTGCTGCCTGGGCCCCTTCCTCCTGAGCTCTGTGACTCAGCTGTGTTCTTTCTGCACAGATTGGGATGCACCAGGCAGCTTCTGTGCACGGGGCTCCAACAGGAGCCCAGGGCCCTTTCTCCAAGGAAGAGAGCACATCTCCTGACTGTCCCCAGTGGCCGGAGGCTTAGAGACGCTGCCTCCCCCACCGGCGCTTGGCTCCTGGCTTGTAGCTGCTTTGCCACCTCGGGAAAGCAGAATGATCGGGTGCTGGTGCACTATTTTGAATGCTAATGATTTGTATTATTTTAAAATCCGTTTGCGTGCCTGGCGGCCTCTTTGCCAGAAGCCCAAAGAGTAGGGAAATAGAAAACTATGCTGGGGGCCTTCGGCAGGCTCAGGGTCTGTTGTTCCCTGGAGCACAGCTCAGAACCTGAGTGCTGGTCCCCGAGTCATGCCTGGCTTGCCCCCAGGGGGTGTGGGAGAGGGCGTTGGGCACCCCAGGGTGGGCCATGCTGAGTCAGTCTGTCTGCTTAACACTGCACCACAGCTTGTGACATCAGGGGAGTGGACCTTCCTCCAGACACCTTCGATATCAACAGGCAGAGGGTAGACAAAGGTTCAGGGTTAGCTGTGGCGGGGAAGGGAGGATGGGCGGCTCAAGAGAGGGCAAAGGCCTTGATCTCCATGGGTCTTCTCTTCCTCAGTTAAGACCTGAACTGGGGAAAGGTGATCTGAGTCAGAGGCCTCCTGCTGCTGCTCACCTGTCTCTGCTACAGCCCCAGGTGTGCAGGGAGAAGGCAAACGTGTCCTGATGGGCCTGGGGAGGCTGCAGGTCCTTTGGGAACACTGCCGGGTCACACCCTGGCGTTGAGATAGCCCGCAGAGGAGGGCAGGCCCTTCCAGAATTCAAGGGTGAGAGTCCCAGGGCCTCTGAAGCCATCTCCCTCGTCCTGTAGCCTGCTGGCCAACTGTACCAAACAGATTGACCCTTAGTGGTCTCCAGCAGAGACCGTTCCCAGATGACCATCGGGCTGTGCATTGGGAGTGGGGAGTTGATGCCTCTGGGGGCTACGGAAGGCCTTTAGGAGTTGAGAGTGTGAAGGAGGCTTCCTCTTGAGGTCAGGACAGAAACCTTTAAAGCTGGCTCCCGGTCCCCAGGAGACGGGAGCTGGGCTCTGGAAGGGATGCGAAACCTGGACACTCCAGCCACAGACCCCTTCCCATGCTGTGTCTGAGTGGATTCCTTTAGGAGCACTGGATGCAGCAGTGAGCAAAGCAGACAGAGGCTCAGCCTTGCCCCAGCCTGCATCCAGCAGGAAGTCACGCTGACAGGTCAATAGGCAGTAACTGTGCGGGGAGTGGGGGAGTGCCCAGAATACAAGAAGCTAAGGGAAGCATGGGGTGTGCGGGGCGCCCAGCCTGTTCTTGAGCGTGTTGTAGAAGGCTTCTCGGAAGAGGTGATAGGGAAGCTGAGTCCCGATGTGCAGCCACGTGGTATGCTGGGGTGGGGTCAGGCAGGGAGGGGCAGATCAGCTTGAGATGAGGGAAGCGGGATCTAAGAGAGGAAGGGACCCTGGCCTGCTGGCCTGAGAGCCTTGGCTAGAGTAAGTCTGAATTGTCAACTCCATCAGGAAAATCTCCCTGGGCACCATCATCTCTGTGCTTTGTAGAGCGAATACACACTTCTGCCCCTCTCTCCTAAATCCATCCTCTGCCAGGGTCAGGGAGCTCACTGCCTCCTGAGGCTATATCCTGGTTGCCAGTTTTCCCTGATACTGAGTGCAGGTCTGAGCCTCCTCACTTCCTTCTGCCAGCCCTGATCCGCCCCACGTGGGCCTGGGGAGGGCGGGCTCCTGGTTCTTCATGAGGACCCTGTACACACTTGAACTCAGCGACCACAGCACTTCTGGGTGAGGATGTCCTGCCCCTCCAGTCGCTCCTCCTATGGTTTGATTTCCGTGTGTGTCACCAGCTTGGACCCCTTCTCTATCTAGTTTATCGTTGTCATTCTGACAGTACAGTGTGCTGAAAAAGGTTCCAGGAAACTGGAATTTAAAAATAAGGTTATCTTGGTGCAAAATCCATGCATACAAGGGGTCTTCAAAATGTGGGAAATGCCTTTGATGAAAAAACCTGTGCATGGATTTCAAAAAATGTTTACACTAAAATAGACGTATCTTTTAATTCTGTTTGTCCACAAACTTTAAGTGCCTTCATGTGGTCGTAGTGTTCTGCATCAGACTGGCTGGAGCAGAGATCAGAGAGGCAGTGCTCTCCTCTCCCAGACTCTGCCGCTGTTAACATAGCCGCAGGTGGCGCTTGCTTCTCTAAGCAGCAGTTTGTCACAGTTGGCTCATGTCAAGCTCATGGTTCTAAAAACAAATGAACAAACACAGCCCTTGTCTTTCTGTTTTAATAAACCTGTCCAAGTCAAGTGTTTCCCTCCTTCTAGGTCAGCTATTAGCTTCCTTAGTCCAGATGTAAGACTTTACATATTCCACCTAAGAACCTGCGTTGTTGGTTCGTCTCCAGTATTTTATTCTGTCGGTCATTTTGAGTTTGGATTCTGTCACCCCAGGCTTGTACTCTCTGCATGCCCTGAGTAGTGCCATCCCGGCACCTGCAGGGCCCTGAGGCTCAGGTTGGTCAGCTCCATATGGGACCAGAAGGAAAGCGGAGCCCCACCCTCCTTCCACCTTGTATCACTGACATGGACTATTCAATCATTGTCATGTTGTAATTGGCAAATGCAAAAAGCACCAGCATGTTCTGTGCTTAGCGCCCTTAACCAGGCTGGGTTTAATTGCAAAGGGATTTATGACCGCAGCTTGCCGGAGGTAATAGATGCTGTGTCTCTTTCATCCTGTCTGGCTACAGAGTATTTTTAAGAGAGGAGGAAAGACAAGTGGGGCTGGAACAGGGAAACCGAGTGGAGAGGTGGCTACAAGTGACTTGATGAGTCGCAGCTGCTGAGGTCGCCCTGAGAGATGTAGAGCATGAATATTCATAGTTCTCTTCACTTAGGTAGCTGCTTTTCTAGCCTTATCTCTTCCCAGCAGCCTTGGAAGATAGGGATAAGAGGGCTCAATTCTCCATTTTTAGAGGGGGACATTGAGTCGAGAATGCATTCAAGGTCCTACTGAAAGTCGTGAATGGAGCTGGGGCTGGAGGCAGGCCTTGAGCTTTGATCTCCTTACCACAGAGCACCTGCTCCTCCAGGCTTGTCCCCAGGATCACATCTCCTTCCACCATTACCTATGAGGTAATGAGTTGTTATTGTAAACTAAGCCTGCAGGTGCTGTCCATGGTTACTGTTGCTATGACTGAAGACTCGCTGTGTGCAAGGCACCATGCTGGGTGCCGTGCAGATGTAAATGGTCTGGTACACTACCCTGGCTTTTCAACAGAATGGATGTGAATGACGTTGGGAATTTGTCCAGTGTGAAGGCTCGTCTTGACTTAGAACCCTCAACTTGGTGGTTTTTTTGGAGAAAGTAATGTGCTGAGGGTCGGGCATTGTAGTGCAGTGGTTAAGCTACTTGGGACACCCACATCCCATGTTAGAGTGCCTGCTTTGAGTCCCAGCTACTCTGCTTCTGACCCAGCTTCCTGCCAATGCGCCTGGGAAGCGGCAGGTGATGGCCTAAGTGCTTGGGTCCACCAGCCACCCATGTGGGAGACCCAGATGGGGTTCCCAGCTCTTAGCTTTAGCCTGACCCAGCTCCAGCTGTTGTGGGCATTTGGGGAGTGAACCAGCAGAAGATAGCTCCGTCCACTCTTCCCTCCTTCTGCCTTCCAAACGAGTACATGTTTGTTTAAAAACCAGAAAATGGAAGTGCTGGTGCACATGTCTTCCAGAAGGATAACCTCTTCCTCCTTCCCTGTCTTCCTGCCTCCTTCCTCTCACCCTTTAGGTTTTGCTATCAGCAGTTGTTTATTGAGCGCCTACTGTATGCCAGGTACTGAGCCAGGTGGCTGTGGATACGGTGAGGAACAGATCAAGTGTTTCTTGAAATGTGTCAGATTCTTCTCAATAGGGTCACTCGGTGAGGGCCTATGACCTAGTCTGGGAGTTAGGCAAGGCTTCCCAGAGGAAGTCACAACTCAAACTAAGACCCGAAATTTAAATCAAAGTAGGCCAGATTCAGGAGACACGGGAGGGAGCTGTAATTATAGGGGACAGCATGTTCAAAGGCCCAGAGCAAAAGAGAGCAGGATGTGGTTTGGAAATGTAGGGCGAGCAGACAGTGGGAAGAGATGAGTATGGAGAGGTGGACTGGGGCCAGGCCATAAAAGGCCTTAAGTGTCCTGCTACGGAGGGTCAGACGTGAGCTTAGTGCAATGGAGGTGGTTTGGAGAGGTTGTGGTGAGCACAGTGAGCGGGGAGGGCAGTGCCGGCGGCGTTGGGCCTCTGGGCCTCCCGTGGAGCTGTCCTCCAGGTAACAACCCTGCGAGCAGGGCTGCAGCACAGAAGGGAGCGGCGGCTCCACCACGTGCCGACTAGCCGGGAGTCAGCCGTGCCGAGCAGTGGCTGAGGCTGTGGGTGCTGTCAAGTGGAGAGTGGAGGGGGAGGAGGGCCAGGCCAGCTTCCCAGGACCAGCGCCCTAGCGGGGCGAGCCAGCGAGCGCAGCCTGCAAACAAAGCAGAGAACGGAGCCCCTCTCAGAACCATGGTGTTGAGAGTCCAGTGGAAGCTGTGACTCCCGTCTCCCAAAAAGCAGCAGCAACAACCAAGAAGGAAGCCCACAACCGCCAGAGGCTGCTCTGAGAGCCCTGTGAGGAAGGCTGGCCTGAGGGTCCTTTCCCGTGCCCTCCTCGGCTGACTCGGCTCCGGCTCCTCCCTGCCCTCCGTGCGTCTCTTCCCAGACACTCATTTTCCCCACCAACGCCTTTCCGCTCAGGTGTGCAGAGTGACATTTGCAAAGGGCTGGGGGATGCTCCAAACCACTGGAAGGACACGTCACCCCCCTTACGGCTTTATATCACGCCGGGTCCCGCAGCCTGCTGGGGGGCTGGGGGGCTGGGGGCAGACAGGCCTGCTTTTCAGAGAGAGAGAGAGAGGCGAGGAGAGTGAGGTGGAAAATAGGACACAGCCTCCTCTGGGCTGCACCTCTAATTTAATTCAGATGAATTACCTACTCTCTTCCTGAGCCCTGCCTTGGTGTACAGCACGTGGGTTGGGGGACGGGCACCCAAGCAGAGGCACAGAGGCAAGGGCCATCCTGAGCCGAGAAAGCCCTCTGTGTGGTTCAAGGACAGGGTCTGTGTGTGAGGCCAGGTGAAGGCGGCAGTGTGGTTTGCAGAAGCCCCACCCGGGTTTGTACTGTTATTAAAGCTCATTAATTTTCCCTACATGAATGGTGCATCCGTGGTGTGCAGACTCAGAACCCTGATACAAGAGATGCAGAGATAGCTAAGCTCTGAGCTATGGTCCTGCCTTCAAAGGGTTGGCAGCCTGGCTGCGCAAACAGAAGCACAGTGTGATAAGCACGGCCCTTGGTGCCCCCCCAGCCCACACTCACCCACTCTGCATAGGAATCCTTCTAGAAGTTTCCAGGAGAGAAAGCCTTCCTTCCCCAGACACCACAGCTCTGACCGAGTGCTAACGATGGATTCACAGGGAAAGGCCGCTCTGCAGTAAGAGAGTTCCCCCAATTTCATTCAGCGCTCAGGGCCCTGAATTAAAAAAAAAAAAAAGCAGCAGTCTATTTGTGCAACCCTGGCCTGAGATTTTAGCTCAGAGAGTGAAAGGGGAGCTGGGCAGGGATTAGGATCTGACGTCTCTGAGTATTTACTGTGGGGACTGCACCTACCTAAGGCTGAGACAGTGGCTCCATGTCACTCGGCCAGGCAGTTTGGGGTCTGGCTAGGGGGTTTCGCTTGCTGACCGAATGACCTTGGGGCCCCGAGGCCCTGTGCTCATCACTGTCCTGGTTGCTTTAATGTGAGCCCTGGGTGGGGACCACGTAGCTGGGCTGATGCAAAGTAGCTGAGGGGTAGGAAGGAGAAAGTGACCGCAGCACCTGGGCGGTGGACAGCCCTGCAGGCCCAGAGGTCCAGACCTCTCTGGAAATGTTTGTGTTGTCAGCCGGCAGAGAGCTCTGTGCCCCTTGGGGCTGTTTCCCTGCACCCCTGTCTGCTGAGGATGCTCCTGGTTGTGGCAGGCGTGCCGCGGACGCAAGACACTGAGTGAAAGGATGGGGCGGCTTCTTTCAGGTGTTCCTCCCCTGCCCCCCTGCCCTTACCTCCTGGCCTGTTTGGAAAGAGAGTGTAGGGCCGAGAACGCCAAGCCTCCGGGGCAAAACTGAAACAAACCAGGTTCTGGAATTTGATATGTGGCGTCGGCAATTTCAGCTGTGCTCTTTGCTCCAAGGAGGAAAACCAGAATCCTCCCGCTCGCTGTCTCACCCCGATGATGGGAGCAGGTTAAATAAGATAATGAGCGAGAGTGGGTGGGGAGAGCTCTCCAAGTGCGTGTGGGATGCTGAGCAGGGCAGCCAGCCTGGTGCAGCCTCCCTGGCTGGGCCTCTGAGGGCAGCAGCGTGCTGTGCCTGGTGGCGGGGCTGCTGGAGGCTAGCGGAGAGCTGTGCGCAGGGCTGGGGCAGGACCCCAGCCAGGGTGCGCCTCCCCCGCGTCGGTTGTGCCAGACCTCTCGGAACAGAGGCAGTAGCGGGAGGGCTTGAGAAAACTCCGATGAGAATTAAGTCGGTGTGGCTTTTTCCCCTTAAGTGTCTGTCTAGACACAACACCTGATTCCGGCAAAGGAGGATCGTAAGTCATTCCCTTGCTGCTGTGGGTGCTAAGAAACCTGAACCCTCCCTCCTGCCAGTTCCCCTTTATTCTAGCGCCTTCTCCTCACCAAGCACAAAGGCAGGGCCTGGAGCACCAGTCTGCACTCCCGTGCCAGGTGCGCGTTTGCACCTCCCCTCCCCCAACAAGCAAGTCAGCCAGGCATCCAAAGCCACCCCCTGCTCTCCCTGCCTTGACCCAGCCTTGGGGAGGCAGCAGGGAAACCTACTCCAGAGGCTGGGGCGTGTGGGGTGGCAGGGCTGGGCGGGGGACTGGGCAGTGATGTGACTGACCACATGCAGCTGATGATGCATGCCAGCTTGCACTGTCCCGCAGGACGGAGCGAGAAGGAATGAGCCCAGGCAGCGGCAAGCTGGATTTAGGCTGGGGTCAAAAAGGAACTCGGCCACGCTGAACACAGTGATTGCTGGGCTCCTTGCTCCCGTCCTTCCTAAAGGTCTAAGCCAGGGATACGCAGCCTTCAGCTGCAAGTACAGCCTCACGTAGGCATGGGGACCGTTCTGTCCCTGAGATGAGGGGAGGGTGGGGGAGCAAGCCGAGCACATACTTAGCACCCCCTGTATGTTGAAGCCGAGTGGGCAGGCACTTTCACATCCCAGTACACACCTCCCTCATGGAAGACAGAAGATGCCTGGGGCACAGGTGGGCTGTCTCCCACCCCAGATCTGCCAGTGCCCGCCTTGGTCCTGCATTGACTTAGCCCCTTTCCCTGGGCCTTTGCCCAGGCCTTTGATGCCTTCCCCATCCTTATCATCCTGCCTGCTGTCCCTGGTTTGGGTTCCATGCCGATTGTGATCTGAGCCCTGGGCTTAGCCACAGTGGTTCCTCTTGAGGTTGATTTGCTCAGAAACAAAGGCAGCTGCCTCCAGTCCTTTAGAGAGGAAGGTGTGGTGCCTGAAGAAGTGAAGCAACAGGCCTTGGCGTTCTTCTTAGGCACACAGTCACTGTTTCTGTTCGGTAAGTGACGTGAATAAGCAGTTTTTTTCCGTGTAGGATGAATATTTTGTACTTCAAATAAAATTAATCAACTTTTTAAGAAATCCAACAAGGCAGAGATCTTGCTTTCTTTACGGAGAGACCATATAATTTAATACCATTTTATGCATGCTTGGGTGAATCCTCAGTTAACAATAGGCTTTTTAGAATAGTAGAAAGAAGATAGCGAGTTCTGTGGCCACACATAAAATGGTGTCTGCCATCGCGGGTCTGGTCCGGCAAGGATGGGGAGGGCGGTTGACCAGGTGGCTGCCCTTTCAGAGCTAGCCTGGAAGCAGGCTTCCTGTGGTAGACAAAGCTAAGTTCAAATCCTAGCTCTGACGCTCCCTGCCTGTGTGGACTTGGGCCAGCAGCTTCCCTGCCCCTTGGGTCTTGAGGGCTGTCTCTCTCGGTGAAGTCTGACTGCCCATAGCTACCTCTCAGCTGTACCAGTGAGTGGAGATACGGTGTGCGGAGCCAGTGTCTGAGAGCTCGGTGCGCTGCTCCTACAAATGATCCCTCTCAACCGCTGGCCCTTCTCTTTGTCCCTCCAGCCTCAGGAGCCCTGTGTGGCTTGTCCACGCGACAGCTCACACCCTAAGGGCATTTAATCGGAAGTGAACGAGTGCTGTAAGCATCTCTCCCACCTCATACCCCACACCAGGGTTTGCAAAATGGGAAATGTAAGGACGATGACCAGACAGTTTGCAGAAGGATCCTTGTTGTTGCTCAGGGATGTTTGCTAGGGTCTGTCTGCTATGGAGCATCGTTCTCTGTGTTAGATGCTATTATCTGTTTGACAGAGTCCGAGAAGAGAGACGGAGAGGGAAAGACAAATGTTAGGAAGCCGTGTTACCTAAAAAGCAGCCCAAGAAAGAGATAAGGTATTCTCCATGGTTCAGTTACTACAGGCCCACCAAGAGCAGGTGAACACAGCACAATAAGGTTAGGAACAAGAGAGAGAGAGAGACCATTCACATAACTGCGACGACAGATATTGTTATGATTGTCCCACTGGATTGTTAGCTATTGCTGTTAACTTCTTACTGTGCTTAATTTATAAACTAAATTTGTAGACTTGGCGTAGGTTTGCATGTATAGGAAAGGCACGGTGTACACAGGGTGTAATACAGCCGCAGTTGCAGCCTTCCGCTAGGCATCTCAGAGTGTATCGCCTGTAGATGGGGCGGGGAGGGGCTACTATAGATGTCAAGAGTCAGATTTGGAGGAAGCTGGGATTCAATTTCTAAACATTCAGGAAGCAACTCCTGCATAAAACAAAGTACAGCTGCAACTGAGGATCACTGCGCTTACTTCCCTTGCACCCAACGTATGCAGCACATTGTGTGTGTGTGTGTGTGTGTGTGTGTGTGCACGCACACGTGGACAGAAAGGCCTTGAGGAAGCAGAGAGTGAGATTGAGAAGTCAAGGCTCATGCAGACATGGCTATTAAAGCTACTTCTCTTGGTCACGGTCACAGCACATTAAGGTCTGCCGAGGCAGGATTGGTCATGAAATCGATCAACACTGCCTTTTGTACTTAGTGCTGGTTTACTATAGACATCTTCAGATGTGTCTTCAGCCATGAGCAAATAATACAGGTTTCCCCACTGCCTTCCAGGTCTCCAGGCTAACCTCCCTGCAGTCCAGTAGCTATGGGGGTAAGGAGCTATTGGGGGAGGTACTGGGGACCCCAGATCCCAGCTCGGACAGTGTGGAAGGTAGGAACTAATGCTGTTGATGTTTTCTGCTTTGGTCAGCATTAGGTTAGGATCAGGAGAGGGAATATGAGGGTCTTCCAAAAGGTCATGGGAAATGCATTTCATAAAAAACCTGTGTGATTTCAAAACTTTGGGCAGCAAAATAAAGTTAAGTTTTAATTCCAGTTTCTTAATAGCTTTCATCAGCAGGAGGTCATGGTCCATAGCTGTGGGTCGGTGAGGAAGAGGCAGAAGAATTTGGGATGGGAAGGAGAAGCCCACACCAGGATGTGCTATTGGGATTTTGTTCTATGAGGGCTGGAGCCGGGGAGGGGCAGGTGGGGGAAACGGGAAGGCTTTGCTGTATTTTAATAAGTCAGGGGTGCAGTCTGGGTTGGAAGGACAAGATACTGAAACTAAGGACACGGAGTGAGAGGTCGTTGCCATGTTTCAGCATGGGATGGAAAGGACAGAGGAGTGGAGGTGGTGTTGGTGGAAAGCAAAAGGGAGGGAGGAGAGAGCAGAGGGGAAAGGGACAGTGTGAAAGATCACTCTCTGTTACAGATCTGGGGGAGTGCCTTCCCTCCTACAGCCAGGCATTCAATCTGTGCACTAACAGTTACTAGGCAGTGCCAGGCAGTGTGCCACTTAGTGGCAGATACAAGGAAGCACAGACAAGCTCTCCTGGGGTTAACTAGCTAATAGAGCATCTAGGGACACAAACACATGGACAGTTACAACAGCTCCAGGAGCCTCTGATGGGGGCACTGGTCAGGCGCTCCGGGGGAGTGGATCAAGAGAACCTTCCGGGACAGGTGACCTCTAAGCTGTGAATTATTCAACAGAGTAAATACTATATTTATGAAGTACACAGGAAAAGATGGATGTGGATGGGGCCATCTGGTTGGCAGTGAGAACGCCACCAATGACCTTCAAGGAATCGAGTGGAGGAGAACGAAAGCTTTGGCAGAGAAATGTTTAAAAATCGAGTCTATGATTAGCACCAGCAGATCAGGGGACATTTGTCATTGGAAAAATAACTTGGTACTCACAGTTCCCAAGAGGAGGGGGCAGTGGCACCCCACGGGGTTGGGAGAGGGCCCAGGGAACACTGGTATAGATAAGCAATGAAGGGAAGGTGTGGGCAGGAGCTGTAACTGCAGAGAGGCCGTGGGAGCAGACTCAGGGTTGGCAAGGGAGCAATTGCAGGGGGCTCTGGGTGAAAGGGCAGCCGATGGTGGCCCCAAGTGTGCGCCCAGCCAAGGAGGTAGTGGTCGGGGAGGGGGTCCTGGACGGGTTGGTTTGTATTCAGAAAGCAGCCTCGTGGGCAGGTTGTGTACCCTCTCTAGGAACTAGTCAACCCTAGCAGGGGCAGTCCCGCTAGGAACAGCAAGCCCCAAAGATGTTGTAGCATCAGAATACAGAACGTAAAAGACACTTTTAGTACATGCAGTTAAGGGGATAAGCACAGATAATGTTTACTGGGCACTGTTTTGACTCAGTTCTCATGGTCTCTTTAGGAATTGAGCATTACTTAACAGATGAGGAAGCTCGAGTTGAGAGATTAAGTAACACAAGGTAGATCGCACAGCCTGAGGTTGGCCCCAGAAGGCTGGCTCCCTGGCTAGCTGCCCCAAGCGCTGTGCGGGCTCCCTCTGACACACACGCCCAGCAAGTCAGGGCAGAGGGTGGAGATTCCTCTCTCAACATGACCATTTTAATTAACGTGAAGATTCTCTTGGGTCTATATGAGAGATCTTCAAAAAGTTAACGGAAAATACATGTTATGAAAAAGCTATGTGTGGATTTCAAATTTTTTTTTGCACCAAAATAAATGTATCTTTTATTCCTATTCTGCACCAGCTTTTTGAAGTGCCCTTCTAGGTGGGATATTTCGTTTGAGCATCCTCCATTTGGTCCTCCGACTTCCACCGCGATGGTGGTCATGGCGTTTTTGCATCAGGATTAATTGAGGACCGGAGAGATTTTGAGGCTTTTCCAAAGACACATCTTGATTCAGCCTGGGAGGCTGACCTGACGTTGGCTCTGCTGAAAGGGAACTGGCATTTCTCTCTGGGCAGCACCAGCAGGCTTCCCCCAGACACTGCCTGCCCTTCGTTTGCATGCACAGCAAGCCTGTCCAGGTTTCAAGGAATCCTTTGCAAGCCTGTGTACTGTTCTTTCTGCAAAGACAGAGGAAGAACAGGCTGTGCTCGGGCCTTTGGAGCATGGAGCGAGCCCAAATGAGATTTACTCGGTAATTATGTTTTCCTTAACGAACTTTCAAGGAGGCAGTAACTAACAGGGCTCCATGCAGACACCAGCCATTGCTCATTGGTAAATGGTGTGTCATAGCAGAATCACAAGCAAACACTCTGGAAGGGCCTGCAGCGAACAGGAGAGGGAGCGAGGTGGGGCTGAGGTTCAGACTGGCCTGGACTCCTGGGCTTCCCACAGTCAAGGCTTCTGTGGGTATTTAATCCTCTTAAAGGCACTGCAGGGGGCTGGAGTGCAAAGTGTCTACCTTTCTTCCTTACAAACGTGACCTCGCAGGCTGCACCACAGGGCGCTGTGGCTGAGGCCACAGAGTAAGGAGGGAAAGGAAAGAGAGTCCCCAGGAGGGAACCACGACGTGCTGAATGTGTGTGCCTCCTTCGAACTCAGATGTGGAAATCCTGGCCCTGGCGTCCATAGTATTAGGCAGTAGGGGGCCTTGGGGAGCTGATTAGGTCAAGCTGGTGCCATCCTTCATGGACACAATTAGGGGCCTCATAAAAGGAACCTCAGAGAGTTCTCTCTTGTGCACCGTGTGAGGACGTACTGAGCAGATGGAGCTGTGAACCAGGGAGGTGTCCTTACTTACCTAACACGGAAGCTGCCGGCACCTTGATCTTGGACTTCCCAGCCTGCAGAACTGTGAGAGGTGCCCATCTGCTGACGAAACGCCTCAGGCTATGGTGTTGCCCTGTAGCAGCCTGCATGGACTGAGACAGAAGGAAAGCGAAGCCCCGACCATCCCCTCTGCTGGCCGTGAGAAAGAAGATCTTGTCAGGGTCCAGTTTGCAGCAAGAGTGGTTTTGACCTGTGAGTGCCACCAGGTCACCCTGCCCGGACTTGCTACCCGCTGAGCCTCCTGACCCCCTGCAGCAGGCACCTCCCTCTAGGGCTATTCTTAGAAATTGCCACTTACTGCTCTTCCAGGCCTCATTCCTAAGCCTTGTCTTTTGCTGATCCCTGGCCAGAGCGTGGGTAGCTGTTGGGGTCTCCTTGTGCAGGGCTGACTGGTGGTGGTGGGGTGTCCCAGTTATCAGCATAGCAAGGGGCACGAGAATGGCCAGAGCTGGAAGACCTGCAGCCTGGCCCCGGGTCTACTGTTAAGCAGCTCTGTGGCTTCGGACACACAGCTCAATCACAGAGGGTCGGGACCAACGGTTGTGTAGCTGAGGTTTGGAGGAGAAAAGCTACCTGGCCAAGGTCACACAGATGTGCCCGAATGGTAAATTCCAAGCGTGGGAGCCAGCCCTTGAACCCCAGCATTGGTTTTCCACCGTGAAGCTCTATATAAAGTGCCTCCTCCCCACCACCCTTTGCCCTGTGCTGTGTTCATCTCCAGAAAGGGGCCAGGAAGTCCTATCCAGGCCTCCTCCCAATGCGCGGGACCTGTGAACCTGCTTTCTGAACGGTGACGCTTTATACCAGTGGTTCTGAGTGGAGCTGGTACCTATATTTTTAACACTTTTAAAACTTGAGATAAACGTTACGTTTAGTAAAATTGACTTTTTCTAGGCATTACAATCTGCGAGTTTGGCCAACGCATGTGCATACATAGTAGCCACCATAATGAAGATACAGAGTTGGGGTGGGGACTGTCTGGCCCAAGGGCCATATATAAGGCCCATGAAATCATTTGGTTTGGCCCTGACAAAGCAGCTGCAGGTGGGACTCAAAATTCAGTAACTCTAGAGCAGGCTAATGTTTAAGTTGATCATTCTGTATGGCCTGTGAATGACTTAATAAATATCCAAGTGGCCCTTGGCGGGAAGAAAGTTTCCCCAGCCCTGATATAGATGGTGATGAGACCTCTCAGAATGCCTTGTGTTCCACCGGGGCTACCCCTCCCCCAGCCCAGCTCCTGGCAACCACTGATCTGTTTTCGGTCCCTAGAGTTGTGCTTCTCCAAGCTGTTGAGTAAGTGAAGTCATCCAGTATGTGGACATTTGATCTGGCTTCTCTCACGGAGCGTCATGCATTTGAGTGTCATCATGTTGTCACCTCCGTGAGAAGTCTGACCCTTCCTATCACTGCTTAGTAGTCCATCATGCAGACAGACCACTGTGTGTCTGTCCGTTCATCGGCTGCAGGACATTTGGGCTGTCTTCAGTCTTTTGTGATCAGGAACAAGGCTGCTACATTACAGTCATGTAAACTGAAGAGGCATTTTGTTAATGTGCTGGGTCAGTTTTGAGTTGTACAATAATCGGGGAGGGAGCATCACTGATATTCACTGGTCCCGGGCTGCGGTACTGGGTGCCCTTGAAGATTCAGGGTGCTCCGGGGCAATGCAGTATTTCCTGCTCCTGTGAGATGTGTGGGTTCTGCTGGGCTTTCCTGGGAGTGATACACCTGTGTGTAAATCTCTGATCCTAGAAACCATTTTGCTTGTAAATACAGAGTACTTTTTGTTGGGATTTAGTATGCATTGAGTGTTCTGTTCATGTAACTACTCAGTAAATTGAGAAGACAGTCTTTTTTCAGATGTTGTCACCTTTTTGGGAAGTGTCACAGCACCCTTCCCCGCTGTTGCCGTCTTGACTTACGGCATTGAGCTGCCACACGGCGCGCCTGGATTAGTCTGTATTTGTAGCTGCCGTGTTCCTGGTGATTCTACATAAAGGTGCAGACGTCGGAGTTTTTCATTATGTCTTCTGGTTGAGTTGTGCTCAAGCATTTGCATAATGAAATACTTATTATTTTATTAATAAATTACTTTTTATTACTCCTTTATATTATAGTTAGGGAATTATGTGGATTTTTAAAAACAATTAGGTATGCAGTTATATAAGCTTTATTTCAGCACAGAACAGGAGCATTACAAAATATCTGTTATGGAGAGGGAGTGTTGATTCTAATGGAGCTGAGAACCACCACCACTCTTTTCAAGAGTCAGGGGGTCAGGACGCTGTATTCAACAGCACAGACAGGTGCTCTGTCTGGAGTGAAAGGTTTAGGCTGGCAGACAGCAATTTTGAAAAAAATATGTTCCAGAGCTGGTTTGGGTACAACATTGGTTCCTTGAGCCATATCCAGAGGCATGCAGAAGTGCAGCAGGAAAATACTTATAGGGAACCTATTCTATGCCAGGTGCTGTCCCTGTCCATAGGGATTCTAGTGGTGGTGGGAGGATATATAGACAGGAAATATGGAGGTATACAAACAAGTAGAAATGTAATTACAGGAACTGGTGAATGCTAATGCAGAGATAAAATAAGTAACAGGTTTACATGGGGTGTCCAGGAAGGCCTCTCTAAAGTCAACCCAAAAGTTGAGAGAGAAGAGAGAATGTTGGGAAGATCTAGGGGGAAGGTGTTGCAACCACAGGGAGCAGCAAGAACCAATACTCTGCTATGAGAAGGATTTGGGCTTGCTTGTGGGACAAAAAGAAGGCTGCATATTGGAAATGTGGAGAACCCAGGGAGAGTGGAGGGAGACAGTCACAGAGGACAGAATGGCCCCAGTTAGGTAGGGTTTTATAAGCAGTGGTTAGGGTTAGAACATTGTCATCGTTTGCAGTAGGAAGCCTTGGGTGTGTGCTAACTCTGGGAATGGTGTATCTGAGTTATGCTTTTTGAAGACCACTCGGGCTGCCCTACAGGGAGAGTGGAGGCGAAAGTCCAACAGGGAGATGGTTGAGGCCCAGACCAGGCTTAGTGCAGGATGGAAACAGTAATTGAATTATGAATGCATTTTGGATGTTGTTGTGGTTTGGATAATGGTTTGGGGGTTCCACAAAGGCCCATGTGTTCAGGGCTTGATCCCCAGAGTTAATGGACTAAGTAGGGAGCTTGATTCAACTATGGTATCTGAAGGTGGGACCTTCCTTGGAAAGTGATGGGACTGTATAAAGTTGCTTCCTGTTTCTCTGCTTCCTGGCTCACCTTGTAATCGTCCCTCCCACACATCCTGCAGCCGCCACACTGGTCAGACACCAGGCCAGTGGCGCTTCTTAATCTTGAACTGTGAACCTCCCTAACTACGAGCTGACATACACCTTCATTCCTCACTGGCTCCTAAATGGTGACTAACATAGCAGAGCTCTGGCCAGGGCCTATGGACATGATTAATTTAGGAGTGTGAGGAGAAGAGATTCTTTCCTAAGTTTTTGGGCAGTTGGGAGAGAGGTGGTACCATTTTGTGAGATGGAGAAGATTAGTAGAGATGGTAGATTTGGGAAGAAGTGGGCTTCTTTGGGCCAGCCTAAGTTGGAGGCATCTATTTGACATCCGCATGAGGATATCAATTAGTAGTTGGGAATCCAAAGTCAGGTGAGAGATTCTGAATGGAAATTTACATTTGAAAGTCATCAGCAGATGAGATTTTGATAAAATAGTGGCAGCAGTGGCCACACCATGAGATAACAAGACCATAAACCTATACATAGGTGACATTTACAATAAAAACTAGGTGACACGGGCTGGCACTGTGCTGGGGATTAAGCTGCCACTTGTGTCACCAGCATCACATTTGGGAGCACTGGTTCAAGTCCCAGCTGATCTGCATCTGATCCAGCTCCCTGGTAATGCACCTGGAAGGCGGTGGATCATGGCCCAAGTACTTGAGCCCCTGGCATCTCTGTGGGAGATCTGGATGGAGTTCCTGCCTCCTGACTTCAGGCTGGCCCAGTGCTGGTAATTGCAAACATTTGGGAGGGTGAACCAGAAAATAGAAGATCTCTCTCTCTCTCTCTCTCTTTCTCTTTCCTCTCCCATCGCTCTGCCATTCAAGTAAACAAATAAATATATTTAAAAAAAAAAAAACCTAGGTGACAGAGTAACCCCATGAGCTCCAAAGAGTGCTGGGGAGACACCATGAATGCATTCAAACTTGTCTGTTATTGGTGTTCATGCTTGGGAAGCAAAGAAAAGATGAGACCAGGAGAACCTCCAAGTAGCCACAGATACCCACTGGAAAAGGAGCTTGGCCAGTGTGGGAAAAACAGGAGGTCTGCTCACTCTCGTATCAGGTGCTTGCAAGGAGCCCAGCAGATGAGCTGAAGGGGCAGGAGCAGCTTCTCAGATAGACCTGCCAGGCTTTCCTTCCAGGTCTGTCCCGAACAGAAACTCCTACAAGTAGAATAACTGTTTAACAGGATTGGGATAATCAAGAACAGAGAAACTCTAGAGAAAAGCTGAGCAGGGGAAAAAAAAAATCTCAGCAAGCTGCCATGTTTTTAAACACTACATAAAAATGCAAGTGGGAGCTCTGTGGAGTTAGCAAGAGACTCTGAACAAGGCCCCTTTCTAGTAGTTCAGGAGAGCGTATTTCGTGTGAAAATGAAATGATTGTATCCAAATTCTCCAAGAGAGAATGAGGAACCTAACCTCCCTGCAGACAATAAAAGCACATCAGAAAGACATGCTCAAAAAAAAAAAAAAATCCACAGCTCTATAACATGCTATTTCAGGATGAGCTCAAAATAATTTTTAAAAAAGATTCATTTATTGATTTTAAAGGTAGGGTGATAGAGGAGAGACAGGGAGAAAAAGGCCTTTTGTGTGCTAGTTTACTCACCAAATGGCTGCCACAGTCAGGGCTGGACCAGACCGAAGCCAGGAGTCTGGAACTCCATCCAGGTCTCCCACATGGGTGGAGGGGTGCAAGCACTTGAGCCATTCCGGCTACGTTCCCAGGCACACTAGCAGGGAGCTGGATTAGAAGCAGAGCAGCTGGGACTCAAACCAGTGCTGGGACCTGGGATGCCATCCTTGCAAGCAGTGACTTAACCTGCTGCACCATGCGAGCCCCTCGAAAGCCTGTTAAAATGATGGAAGACGTGAAAGATAACATAAATCAGAGGAAGAAACTTAGAAGTGAGGTGATAGAATTTAGGAATTAGAAGAAAAACATCATTTTATAAATGAAAACTAGACTACAAAGGAACACAAGAGCAAATCAAAACTGTAGGGAATGCCTATGAGAAATAAAAGGCAAAGGAAGGGCAGTTTCAGAATCAAAAAGAAATTGAGAATGAGATTGAAAAACGGCTTGAGAGAAAATTGCAAATATCAAAGATAGGTAAAGAAGGTATAATGCATGGATAATAGGCATCTGTGAAGAAAAATCCAAAGTAGCAGAATAAATTCTAAAAATTATAAAAAATAAGCACAGTTTCAAATAGTTTTGATCAAAATTAACTTGTTAACTTATGTTTTAATTCTGTTTTCCATGAACTTAAAATTTTTAAGTGGCAGAGAGAGGGAGAGAGGGAGAGAGATGGAGAGAGAGTGACGGAGAGAGAGTGCTTCCATCTGCTGGCTCACTCCGCACACATTTGCACCGGGAGTCAGGAAGGCGCTGCAGGTCTCCTCCGGGGGTGGTAGGAACCCAGTTACTTGAGCTTCTGTCTCTGAGGGTCTGCATTGTGAGGAAGCTTGAGTCAGTAGTTGGGAATAACCCAACCTGCGACGCAACCCCAGCGACTCTAGTATGAGACAGAGGCATCTTAACTGCTAAGCTAAGTGCCCGCTCCAAGAACTTTCCTTGACGTCTCTTCATATTTAAAGCTGTATTTTGAAAAAGCATACTGACACCTGAGAGCGTTGACCCAGAGGGACTGAGGCATATTTTAGTAAAATTATGAGGCTTGAAAGAAACAGAAGAAAAAACATTTTAGGATCTAAGCAGAGAGAGTAAGTGACTTACATGAGAAAGAAAATGATATTGTCATCAGACTTTTCTGCCGCCATATGTTATGACAGAAGGAAATTGAACATTACATTTAAGGTACTCCAGAAGGAAGATGAATGTGAGCCAAGGACTTTACAGTCAGCAAAATTGACCTTCAAATGAGAAAAGCACTAATTATTATTACCATAGCATGTGAGAACTTGAGGAATATTGTTCCCATGAGCTCGTCCTCAGGAATCTGCCAGGAGATGGGTTTCCAACAACAAAATGACTCCGGAGTCATTCGAATAAAGCCAGGGATGAACCATAAACCATTATTCGTAGACCTGAGACTCCGGGAGGGTGAAGAGGGAGTGCTGTTTCGTGTGATGGTGATACACTCTGACCACGAGAGAGAGAGAATGGAGACAAGATGTGCAGAACGTTTGTGTCGTCATCGTCATTTTCTAGTAGTGGTACGAGTCTTGTTATTGTTATTCTGAGGTGTTATGTGAGGGATTGTAAAAAGTTCATGAAAATGTGTATCATGAAAAATCTATGCACGGGTTTCACAGGTTTTTTGTGCCAAATAAACTTACTTTCTAAATCCATTTTCCATGAACCTCCTTGTATGTGTAATGTGGGATAAAGTAAATGAATGAACATGTGTCATTCCAACTCTGTCATTTCTGTTTCCTTGGAGACCAGCATTCACAGTTCAAGGGGATAAAAAGACACAGGAGTAGAGAAGAAGTAAAGTTGTAGACCTGAACTGAATCTGAATTCTTAATTTTATATATAGTTCTTCTTCCATATTCATGGGCTGTGCATCAGCAGATTTAACCAACCACAGATTGAAAACACCCGAGAAAAAATACTCCACAAAGTTCCAAAAAGCAAAACTCAAATTTGCTGCCCGCCAAATACTACACTGAATCCATGCACGTGAACTGATTGCGTAGGCACATTGTGGTAGGTGTTACAAGTAATCTAGAGATGATTTAAATTGTTAGAAAGAGTGTGCATAAGTTATATGCAAATCCTGTGCCATTTTATGTATGGTATTTGAGCATCTGTGGATTTTGGTACCCAAGAGAACCCCTTGGTTTCTGAGGGGTGATGGTATGTACACACATGTATGAATATGTATATATGTGTATATTTTGTATGTCTATGTGTGTATGCATGTATAGTATACATATATGCATGACTACATGTATATGTATGTATGTATGTGTATCATTTATGTATATATGTGCACATATATGTGTGTATTTGTGTATGCATATGTATTCACCTCATCCCAGCTCTGTCCACTGCAAAAGGCCTAGAAATTATACCAGGAGATGCAGTGAGTATCTATGAGGCCCAGACTGTGATAATGCCATATAATTTCCCATTGAAATAAGCCAGGGTCTCTTCGAGAGATGATTGATCCCTGGTTTGGGCAGGAGCTGCACACAGTGAGCCTGGAACAGGTCATGTCAAAAAGACTTAGGAGCAAACTTAAAAAGAGCCTCCCTCTGGCCAGAATGACAATTTGAGGTTTAATAAGGCTGGTAATTGCAGAGGAATGAAACCCATGTTTAAACAGGGGTTTAATGCGTTTACATTAATGAGTTCATAACGACATTTTAAAAATTTGCTAATTGGTCATCTCCTGAGGATGACAGGGGATGAATTTATCTTGAAAATTGGGTAAATAAAAGGAAGTGAGTATTTATCCTGTCATTCCCATCTGACCTGTATGCCTGGGTAACCAGGTAATAGATGAAGGGCAGCTTCTCCATATCACATCATTCTGGTTGCTGGAAAACTGAAATTGAGTATGGACCCAGAGTCTAGATTTTAGACATCGAGCACCCATAGCTTTTAGTATTGTAAAAGAGCAAAAAGCAGGCCTTAAGTGCCTGATGAAAGAGCTTAGCCTTCCTGTAGTCTTGGCTAAACAGATTCAACCTGAGCCTGATCAGCCCTCGGAATCCAGAGGGGCTCACTGCGTGGGAGCGCGCAGGCAACAGCATCCAGGAGGCAGGCAGACAGCTAAGTTCTGAGGGCTGGACAGAGCTGAAGGAAGAATGCAAAGTAACAGGGACTTCGAAGACAAATCTCAAAAAATGAGCGAGAGTAATACTGCAGTGATAAAATCACAGAAGACAAGGAACACAGAGGCGTGGCTAAAAGTCAGCAAAGTGGTTGCTTTAGGAGGAGAGGGAGAGGCTGAGGTCGGATGGCAGGCTGGGTCGGCTAAGTGCCATATCCTCACCTTGCAGTATTCACTAAGCCCCCTGTTGGTTTTGTGTGGTGTTTGTTATCTATGTCTTACTTTACAACCCCATAAATAAAAAAAGTCATAAAAAGTGACATTGTTTTCCAAAAACAATTTGTGGATTTATTTGAAAGGCAGAGTTACAGAGAGAGAGAGACAGAGACAGAGACAGAGAGAGAGAGAGAGAGGAGAAAGAGAGATCTTTCGTCTTCTGGCTCATTCCCCAGAGTAGCCGCAACAGCCAGGGCTGAGTCAGGCAAAAGCCTGATACTCCAACTGGGTCTTCTACGTGGGTGCAGGGGTCCTAAGCACTTGGGCTGCCTTCTGCTGCCTTCCCAGGTGCATTAGCAGGGGGCTGAATCAGAAGTGGAGCAGCTGGGACTTGAACCAGTGCTCATAAAAGATGCCCAACCATCAGAGGTGGCAGCTTAACCGCTGCACTACAACGTCGGCACCATAAGTGGCTTTTAAAGCCACGGGACTGGGTGGGTTCGTTTGGGAGAGAGTATGGGTTAGGAAGACAGCCCCAGACTGAGCCATGGGGGACCCTAACCTTTGGAAGTCTGGTTAGGAGGAGCTGCTGTTACAACAGGAAAACCCCACAATGGTTCTGAAACAACGGATGGCTGAGACGTTGGGACGCTGAGGTTTTTACCTGCCCAGTGCTGCTGAGAGACAGCACAGAGCACCTCGGGTGCCATGCAGGTGATTGGTGGCTGAAGTGGGCACCGCCCCAGAGTGGAGGACAGGGAGGACCGTGGACAGGTATGGTGAGGGCGGCAGTGAGATGCAGACAGAGTCCACACAGGAGCCTTGAGTGATGGGAAAGGGAGGGCGAGGGATGGGCCAGGCACAGTGCCAGTCCCACCAGCCCCGGCGGCAGGGTCTCTGCTCGGGAGGTGAGATGGCTGCACGGACTGCTGTGCTAAAGCCCTGCCCTGGACAGTGGGCGGCCGCCAGCTCGTGTTCTACGTGTTGGGCCAGCAGGGCCTGAGAGGCAGAGGCAGGGCTCCATGCACAGGAGTAGCCAACCTTGGCGGGAGGCCACTAGTCGGCTCTAAGGCATCGGCTAGGATTGCTGGTCTCCAGCACCACCTGCCGTGGCACAGCTGAGAGGATGCATTCTCCAGGCGTCAGGTTCGTGCCTTCCCTATAAAGCTCCATCACAGCCCTTTCTCTGCTGGGTGAGACAAGAGGGCCTGGCGCTGAAGAGGAGGCCCAAGGGGCCTGCGAGAGGCACAGCCGATGGGGAGCTGACTCCAACCTGGTGACATCAAGCTGCAGAGTAGCTTTTTTTTTTTTTTTAAGTTTATTTATTTGAGAGGCAGAGTTACAGACACAGAGAGAGAAAGACAGAGAGGTCTTCCATCTACTGGTTCATTCCGCAATGACCAGAGCTGGGCTGATCCAAAGCTAGGAGCCAGGAGCTTCTTCCAGGTCTCCCACGAGGGTTCAGGGGCCCAAGCACATGGGCCATCTTCTGCTGCTTTCCCAGGCTATTAGCAGGGAGCTGGATTGGAAGTGGAGCAGCCAGGACTCAAACTCATCCCATATGGGATGCCAGCGCTGTAGGTGGATGCCTAACCCATGCCACAGCACTGGCCCCTGGAGTGGCTTTTTTGTTCCTTGAAAGATCAGTGCCAAAAAAAAAGTTGAGGCTGAGAAGTTTCACAGCAGTGCTGGACCCCCTCTTAGAATCCCCCGTCAGTTGCTTTGTAGCTCTTGACCTACGCTGGCCGGTGCCCTCCTCCTTTCTCAGATTGGTTAATGAGGCTGCAGGTTCCAACCTGTAGCCACCCACCATGCAGAGGTAGTGTTGTAGGATGGTTATGAAGAAGCAGTAGGTGTGCCCACGCGGTGGAGTTCCTGTCGGAAGTGGGTTCCCAGGCTGAAGTGCGTACAGGTGGATGCCATCGCAGCTGACCGCTTCTGCCTGCTTTACTGCCCTCTGTATCAGGAACTTCAAGCTTGCAGGTCTGAGCCTGGCACCTCTCCTGGCCTGCCCGTGTTCCGGAGCCCCCATGGAGCTCCAAGTCTGACACTCAGCCCTGCTTCCTGTCTGGTGAGTCACAGGTGCCAGGGGACCCTTAGATGATTTTCCAGGAGAGAGAACTTAGACCCAGAAGGTAGAAGTCTTTTCCACTGCGCCTAGAACTTTCTGTCCCATTCTGTGTTCCTCAGAGCCAGAATATTTAGACGTCTCTTTGTTTTAATATCAAAGTACTTCAGAAGGTTTGTGGAAAAATGGGATTAAAAGATAAGTTTCTTTTGGTGCAAATCACTTTTGAAATCCATGCCAAGTGTCTTTGTCGTATATATTTTTATGAACTTTTTGGAAAACCCTCACATTCAGATTTCAAAAAAGAAATTTGCACCAAAATAAATTTAGTGTCTTTTAATTCCATTTTCCACAAACTTTTTGGAGTACCTGCATATATACCTGTTTGTGGGGACCCATGGATAGGCCTGCCATGGGACCCCCCCCCCCCCATGCTGGGCTTGGCTTATAGCAGTAATGCGGATGTAGCAGCTGATTGAACTTTCCATCTAGCTGAGGATCGCGGAAAACAAGATGGCGCTGATGCTCTGCCTGCTGCGTGACTCCACAGCTGAGCATGATCAAGTGCCGGATTGGCGAGCTCTGTGCATGGACTGTGATTGATTGATTGTGATTGGTTGAATTCTGTATATAAGCGGACCGTGGGAGAAGGAGCGGGGAATGCCAGCTTTGCCCCTTAAGGAACGTGCGTGCCATCTCACCCCCTTCTCCCGGTCCTCCACTCTCTTTCCCACTTCTAAGTAAAAGTCTCTTGAAGACCGATTAACTGCAAGCAGCGTTGTTCCTTTTACGGCGGAAGGAGCGACACCTGTTGGAGCCATAAACCTGCATTGCATTATGGGTGACTGTGGAGGACCAAACAGATATGAGTGGATGAGTATGTCCTTCAGCAGGTTCTCTGTCTTGGGTGACAAAGCATGGTGTCCGTTGTGCATAAACAGTTGTTTTCTGCACTGTGGTGAATGTACCCTGAACTGGCCCAGTCAGTTGCCTAACATCCGGGGGCCCGGCCACAGCTAGAAGAGAGTTTCAAGGCTACAAACAGAATCACACTAACAAGATCACACACACACACCAAACCATTACCCTTGTCGTGGGACTGTGCTGCAGCCAGCTGTCCTCACACGTGCTCCCACCTCGTCCACCAGGACAGCCCATCTGGAGGCCAGCGACTGTGTCTGGGAACTGCAGATGGCTGGGGTGCCTGACATGGAACAGCTTGGGATCCAGACTGCAGGAGCAGTTGGCTGAACTCCCGCAGAGCGAGCCAGGTGTTTGGCTTCGCATAGGTATAGATCGTCTCTTCTCCCCTTGGGAACCTACTGTCGGCCTCAGGGGATTTTAATAAGCTGTCAGAGCCTGTCCGGACACTAGAGTCCCCAGCTGTTGTACCTGAGCGAAGGAAAGCCATGTGCCATCCGCGCATCTGCTTTTGATTTGTAGACCAAGGGGACCCTGGATAGTCGGTAGCAGTGGCAGCAGCTCTCAGCCGTCCACATGAGTGGCAGAGCCTGCAACTAGAGGAAGGTTCCTGCTGATCCCACACCACTACAGCTGCCCCAAGGCCCTGCCCCAGCTGGGATGCTGAACAGCATTTCCTACTGTGCACTGCACCCATCTAGAACGGCAGCTAGGAGAGGGCAGGTCAACTGCCAGGAAGTTGTGTAACTAACCCGGGAGGAACCATCTGTGGGCTCTGCCAGGGATCCTGGACAAAGATAGTCCCAGCCGTGTGTTCCCATGGGGAGCGGGGGCACTGTCCTTTTGTGTCTCTTGCCTTTATGTCAGTTCCTTTCCAGTGGGTGCTTCAGTTAGTGCACCTGTAAAATACAGTAGCTTCTGCCTCCTCCAGGCCGTGTGTTCTGCACAAGTTTTGATGATGTGCCACCCCTGAGTCACCCTCACTGTGCCAAGGAGACAGCGTCTTGGTTTGGTTTTCTTTGAACCCAAGGGCTGAGACGGAATTGAGTGTCTAACCCTACCTTGTGTGTCTGGGTCTTCCAGCTGGGATAGGGACCCAAGCATCTGAGGGAGAGGGGTCTCAGGAGAGCCATGGTTGAGTGTGGGGTCCGTCTGTGGGCACGTCCCCTGGGACAGGTAAACACTCCAGAGCCCCACTGCTGTGCTCTCTTCCTGCCTCCTGTAATCGCTACCTTGGAGCATGCACCAGGTGCCAGGTGTTGATCTGAGCACGCACCAGGTGTTGGTCTGAGCATCCGTGTGCATTCACTTTTACCGTTCACAGCTTCCTGCACTTTACAACTGAGGGATTGGGGGAATAGAGAAGATAAGAAACTGACCTTGGTTTCATAGCTTGGGGGTGGCAGAATCAGCAGTGGGCCTTTAACTGCTCTTTCTGCAAAGAACAGACATGCAGATTTCCCTCCTCAGGTTGTCTTCTGCTCAGCTGAGTGCCACAGAGAGGGGACCTGCACCTTTCAGATCTAATATGAAATGCCTTCTGTTCTCATGGATTTCAATGAACATGCATGTTTGCATGCAGGCACACGTATATGCATCAATACATAGTTGATCTTCATTCTTAATCTAATTTTTAAGTTTTTTTTTTCACTTGAAAGGATGAGGAGGAGAAAGAGCGAGGGAGAGGGAGAGGGAGAGAGGGAGATAGATCAGGCTTCCATCTGCTGGTTTACTCCACCATAGCCCACAGCAACCAGGGCTGGGTCAAACTGAAGCCAGGAGCTGGGAACTGCAACAGGGCCTCCCACATGGGTGGCGGGGACCCCAGTACCTGGGCTGTCTCTCAGGTGTATTAGCAGGAAGCTGGATAAGAGCAGAGGCAGGATGTAATCCTAGGCACTCTGATATACAGTAGCTTAACCAGCTGTGCATAATGCTTCCCCTTTAATTAATTAACTCAAACAACTAAAGCCACTGGGCCCCTAGAGAGTGTCTTGGTGGATCCTGGAGCTTCAGAGAGGAATATGATGCAGTGTCTGCCTGGGAGAGTTTTCAGGCTAAGAGAAGCCCTAGGCCTTTAAATATGCAGTGACTGTGGGGCAGGTGCAGTGACAGGTACGTGTAACCTACCTTGGGAAACAGGTGAGAGGGATTGGGCTTATAGAGACTGGGATCTCATCTCAGGAGCTGAAGAAGAGTTTGCTGTCATAGATTCTTGGGGTTCACCTGGGGAAGACTGGGTTCCAATCCTAGCCCTGTCTATAACCAGCTGGAATTGCTGCAAAGATGATTTGTCCAAGTTCCCAACACAAAGTTCAGCATGTATGATGTCTTGTAAATTTGTTTTTACTTCTTTTATTTATTTGGAATTCGGAATTACAGAGAGAGAGGGAGAGAGAGAGAGTGAGCAAGCGAGCGAGCGAGAACCTCTATCTACTGGTTTACTCCCCAGATGACCACAACGGCTGAGGCTGGGCCAGGCTGAAGCCAGGAACCGGGAACTTCTAGGTCTCCCATGTGGGTGGCAGGGGCCCAAATACTTGAGCCATCTTTGCTGCTTTTCCCAGGTTATTATGGGGAGCTGGATAAGAAGTGAAGCAGCTGGAACACGATTCAGTGCAGGCAGTGAGTCTACTTGCAATGCTGGCCCACTGTAAATTTTTTTTTTATTTTTATTTTTTTACCAACTAGCCCTGTGACCTTGAACAAGTCAGTGAGACTCCTTGGGTCTCAGTTGGCCCATTTATAAAATGGGAGCAATGGCATCTGCCTCGATGACCTTATAGGGTGATGCTAAAGAGAAAACTATTTGCCGTGAGTGGAAGGGTTTTAAAATGTGAATTTTGATCTTCATTTTATTTAATTTTAATTAAATAATGTTTCTTTGAAAGGCATAAAGACAGTCTGAGATAGAGGCGGAGAGAGACAAATCTCCTATCTGCTGGTTCACTGCCCAAATACCTGCAATGGCTGGGCTGGGTCAGGCTGAAGCCAGGAGCCTGGAACTCAATCTGGGTCTCCCACATGGTCAGCAAGGACCCAAATACCTGAGCTGTCGGTCACCTGCCACCTCCCTACTCCCTAGATGTGTATTAGCAGGAAGCTGGAATCAGAAGGGCGATGGGAACCCAGGTGCTCCAAGTGGGCTGCAGGCACTGAGCAGCAGCATCTTACCACTGCTGCGAACACCCAGCCCTTAATCTTCACTTTAATGACTCTCACAGCAAAGCCATCCTCGAGGTCACGCAGAGGGAAGCAGAATCTCCAAGGTTAAGGGCACCGATGACAAAATCAGTCCTTTAAGGTGCTGATCTGAGAGACCCTGGGAACAGTAATGGAGCGAAGTTCAATTCTTCTGACAGGCTTGTCTCCCCGTTGTGCAATGACTGTAGAGCACCCTGCACTGATGGGTTCTTTTCCAAATACTTCCTGGTAAAGGCAGCCTGCAAGATCCCAGGGGCAGTGGCGCTGGCGAGGTGGTAATGAGTCTGTGGGGTGTTTGTTAGAGCCTGGCACCATCAGACTGCACTGAGGTCAGCCCTTGGCAAAGGAGAATGTTCTGGAAGCCATGGGGGCTTAGGCTTCCTCCTCCCCGCCTGGACCTGGGCACAGCAAGACCTGGGACACTCACATCAATCCGTTGAGCTTTTGTTGTTTATACCTTTTACTTTGAGGGTTTAATTAGTACTGAGCCGGCAGGAGGAACACGCTGGAGGGCTTGTTCTCTGGCTGTGGATGAGAGTGGGGCTGCAGACAGCAGGAACAGTGGGAGCCACTGTGCACTCTGGGCCAGGCCCTGGGCAGGCAGGTGGCAGCCGCATCCCAGCAACTGCCCAACCAACCAGAGCAGGCAGTGTTCTCTTTCCTGGAAGAGCCGAGGAGGAAGCAGGAGAAGGGATGGGTGGAAGGGATGGGGCAGTACAGGTCGAAGAGATGGCGTTTGCATAAAAAGACTCCTGGGAGATTTATGTGGAAGTTCGTGCTGGAAAAAGCAACAGTTCTAAGTGGAATATTAATGGAATCCATTTTCTTGCCATCTCCTGCAGGAACACTTTGGAAGTGCAGGGGAAAAAATCGCTTTGCAGTAATAACTGTTATTTATATAAGAGAACAGCATTGGATAGATCAAAATGTGAGGTTTCAAGGTAATAACCGGACCCTCAGAATCATCATTATCTATTTAAAAGGCAATTTCTGGGTCTGGGAATGGATAGGAAAAAAATGACTCCAATCCTACTATGGTGGTAAATAAATTTGTGCTTCATTTTTATGATTTGATTTCATTCTAAATCTGGTGGGATGCGGTGACTGAAGGGGCAGTGAGTAGGGATGTAGGTGAGAATGGCCTTCCCCCAGCATCCTTGATGTCCAGGTGTGGCTCTCGGGCAGAGGCCCCTGCTTTCTGTGCTGGTCATAGCTGGAGGAAAAACAGTGGAGACTGAGCAGGTGACTCTGCCAGAGTCTGAGGCATATTCCAGAAAGCTCCCCCCACCCCCCAGCTCCTGTAATTTTGCCTTTCTGCCCCCTGCCAAGTTAACCACCATGAGTGAACAGCTCTCTGGATTCTTTCACTCATGCTAAATCTGTACCTGCTTTTTCTTTCCACAAATGCGGGTCATTCCACGAACACTGTGCTGCTGATATTGTGAACAGCTTCCATGTCAGTTCATTTCGCTCTATTTCTTTTTTCAAGCTGGGTGCACTTCCTTTGCAGGTCGAGGTGTAGTCATCCTGTCATTTAGTAACTGCTCCATTTAGATAGAAATATGGGCAGTTTCCATCCCTGTGCCTGGATCTTTGCAATTTGCAAGGGTGTTGCTCGAGAGTAATCCCTGGAGGTGAAAAGGGCTGGGTGAAAGGGGAGGAACCTTTTCGATTGGAACCCACAGAGCATCGTTCACCTTGAAAAATGAATTGCTACAACCTCTGTTCTCTAAATGGATTCTCGTGTCAGACCAGGGACAGGACTGAGAGAGGTCTTTGGGGGGCTGGGGATGTGGGTGTTCTAGGAGCCATGCTGACAGTTTTGTGAAGAGTTGGGGCTGATTTTGGAAGATGGGACATTTAGCCCTGTCCCCACCGACGGGGTCAGTGATGTGGCCTGGGAGGTATTAACAGGGTTTTGATTACCACCTTTGTCCCCTTGGCTGGTGACATGGCTGCTGCCTCCGAGCTCCAAGGAGCATGAGGCTCCTGGGACTCGCTGTCCAGCCCTGCATTGGGATTCCGGCTCCACTGCTCATGAGCTCAGGGCTAGGGTGTTCTTTTAGCCTCTTGCTAGATGGAACGGGGGCCATAGCGTCTGCTTCTCAGAGTCATTATGAGCTGTGAGAAGTATTGTAACACTGCTGTGTGAAGTGTAAAGTGGTACTTAAGTGTCAGTGTCTTTATTAATAATGCATGTGAGGTTTAGGGAAAGTTGACGTAAGAGTCCCTTTCCCATGCCCCACCTCTGCCACAGGGCTCAGAGCCCTGTGCCTAAAGAACACATCTCTTTTCCTCTCTGCTGGTTGCCCTTGGGAAAGGTATTCAACATCTGTAAGCTGGAGTTTCCTTTCTGAAGACTTGAGGGAGGCTCAACTGTGCACCAGTAGCATCATTATCCAGAAGACATCCATCTAATTAGGTACGCCTTTGCTGATTTTTGGATAGAATGTGGGACAGGTAGGTAGGTAATAGGACAGGTGGATATGTAAATCAGCAGAATAGACAGGTAGGTAGGACAGGTTGATAGAATAAGTAGGTGGGTAGGAAGAAAGATTGAACAGCAGGTAGGTAGGACAGGGAGACAGGTAAAATATGCAGGTTGGTGGACAGGAAAGATGAGCAGGTAGACAAGTCGAACAGGTGGATAGGAGGTGGGAGCAGGATGAAAAGAACAAAGTTTCCCTTCCTCCAAACACCTTTCCTGTCTAGCTGAAGTAGGACTCCTGCCCCCTGCCCGAGGACACAGACGGTGGGGAAGGTGCTGCCATAGGAGATGCCTTAGGGGGCAAGGAGGTGTCGGGAGAGCGGAGGAGGAGCTCGTGCCCACCCAGAAAGGGGACTGAAGTTTCCTGTTTAATTGGGTCACTCTACACTCCAGAGGAATCGAGAACTCTTCCCGAGTCACAAGCGTGGGGCAGCCAGGTGTCTCGGTCATGGTCAGGGATGCCCAGACCCCTCAGAAGAGAGGCAGCTGGAGCACAGGTGTTCTCCCCTCCTCTTAGCACATGAGGCACTAGAACATCACACAGAAACGAGTCCTGAGCAGATGAAGTCATTGCGTGCGGAGGCAGCGGCCGGAGGACGGGTCTGGTCCAACAGGGCTTGTCGACTGTGGCTCTGCCTCTGGTCAGCCTGCGTGGTGCGTGTACCACGTGGCCTCCCTGAGCTGGGGTTCCCTCCTTTCTCAATGAGGAATAAGAACTCTTCTCAAGAGTGTGCTGTGAGAATTAAGTGAGGGCAATGTGTGGGACACAGGCGGTGCTCGGTAAGTGGTAGTGAGGCATAGCATGCCCTAAACACCAACAAGCAGGTGGGGCCCCAAGCTCAGGTCTTCCCCAGGATCAGCAGGCTCCACTGCCGAACACGCTAACTGCCCCAATGAGCACCACGACCATCAGTGAAATAAACAAGCCATTCGCGGGAAGCAGAAGGCTCGGCCCCAGCACCGCCCATTAATCTGCTGGTTGTTAGTTCGCGGGTGTTGGAAGCCGATTAACTGCAGGTCCCAACAGGCACAACGACTTCCGCTCTGAGCCAGCGCCCCCACATCCCCAGCCTGCCCCGACTTGCTGCAGTCCCTCCCCTTCCTCGCATTTGTGACAAAGCGATTCCGTGGGAAGGGTGGCGAAGATGTCTGGAAGGGAGCCAGGAAGTGATGGAAAAAGTCCCAAACCCATAAACGGATTACCTGAGATGTACCGTCAGGAGTGTGAAGGTGGTTTGAAGCCGATGAAAAGCGTAGACAAATAGCTAAGGCTTTAGAAATTGCTTTAGAAGGCTTCGGAACAGCGTGAGAAGTGAGGGGACAGGGAGAGGCGCCCAGGCTGCCAGGGTTCCTATGTGCCGTTCCTGTGGTATTTTTGCTTAGTGATTTCTTCTGAGCATAGCCCGATATTACTGTTAATATTTTTTTGGTATTATGGTTAATAGCGCGAACATTATTGCCAGATAATTTAATCAGAGTTTTAGCAAGTCATCTAGATGTGAGCACACATCCTGGCAAAGAATCCTTATGCCTGTGTCTGTGTGTGTGTGTGTGTGTGTGTGTGTGAGAGAGAGAGAGAGAGAGAGAGAGAGAGAGAGGTGTGCACACACACCACTCTCAGTTTCCAAGCCTCACCCTCTCCAAGTTGCTTTCCAGACCAGACTCAGAGGGGACAGGCGTGTGAGCTTGAATCCTTAACATGATGGGAAAGAACTTGACCATTTGTAACCCAAGCCCATGATCCAGGAACTAAGTGGTTTAATTATGCTTATCAGCGCTATCCCGAGCCAGGCGCCTCAGTGGATTAACGCAGCTAATTCAATATCCTCTCTGAGAAGCACCATCGGGGAATGTGATTCTGCTCTGAGGAGCAGCTCCAGCCTCTCCGTTCAGCACCAAGGCCCCGCTCGGCGTGTTTGTGTTTGTCTCCCAAGGTAGTCTGCGGGAAGCCGCTGACAGGTTAATCCCTCCTCCTCTCTCTGTCTGCCTCTTCCAGTGCTTGGCTGTTGTGTCCATTGGAAACCTGCCCGCGCCTCCCCTTCCTCCTTGAGGCTCCTTCCACCCCCTGCTGAACACTTTTAATTTGCCTGGAATAATTGATTCTGTCTTCTTCTTGCACCTCATTTTCTCCTTGCTTTTATTTATCACCTATAAACCTCTCCTTGATGTAAGCAGCCATGGCAAGAGGAGGTTGGGGATGTGGCATGGCTGCTGTGTGCTGGGCACTTGGCTGAAGCTCCTGGGGCCGTAGTGCAGGTTCCATGTACTGGTCACCTCGTGGCTGTGGCTGTTCCCAAGCCTAGAGAGCACCTTGTGCCTAGGAGGGGAGTGTGTAGCAGTGGAGGAGGGTGAGGCGTGAATGAATGGAACATGCCTTGTGTATCCCTGACTCTGGCCTTTGATGATCAATACCCTTCTCACACCTCAACCCTACTGACCATTCACAATACAACTCAAAACCCACTTCCTCTGTAGACTCCTCCCAGAGCATGGCTAGTGCTCTGCATAAAAGTGATAAGGTTTCTGTTGAAACCACTGGACAATGAGGTCTCTGGCATCCCTGGGGAATTGAAGGAGGGGGCTACAGGTCACCTGAGATCAGCTATAGAAATCCCCTTTCCCATGCTGGTGGCACCTGCGAAGCCTCATCATCTGTCTCAGGACACACGGGGCCTTTGACCAACTTCTCAGTCATCCAGATCACTGGTGCAGATGCTGGTCTGGGGTGGGAGTGGAGTGCAAAACCCTTGAGAAGTTCGTTATCAAACCCACCCTGTAGTCGGTGCCGACCACCCATCGTCTGGATCAAAAGTGGCTTCCGGTGTCTAGCTCATTTGCCTTGCCTCTGTGGCTATTTTTAAGTTATTTAAGCTGCCAACTCCTCCTCCTTCTACTGATCTGTGAGAATTAGAAGTGGGCTGGGGTGGGAGTATTTAAGCAGGAATGAGTGAGCTCCAGTGGGGCTTTGCAGGCAGACCCGGATCTGTACTTGGCTCTCCAGAACTTCTGGGGGATTTTGACTTCGGGGGAGCACTGGCAACTCCTCCACTCCCCTGCCATGTAACAGTCTTGTGCTGGTCTTACCCAGCTGGGTGAACGCACAGATTACTAGCAGCTCCAGAGTAGCTGGTCTCTGCACACTGGCAGCTATGGTGCCAGGCACAAGGACAGCCCCCCTCTCTCTGGGGCCATGGGCAGGAATCAAGGGAGGCACTGGGCAGTGGAGTCAGGGAGTCTCAACCTGCCTAGCTCATATATGACATCGAGCAGCCCCAGAGATCCGTAGGCCATCCACCTTTGTAGAAACCATTTGGCTGCTGGGGTGGGAACAATCCACAGGGCAGGAAACGAGTATGTAAGGTGCAGTGGAGAAACTCCTAGGAAGGATTCACCCTGAGCTCCAAAGGCCCGGGCTTTGAATGGGGGGCTTAGCCCAGCAGAGTGAACACAGCTGAGAATGGGGGGCTTAGCCCAGCACAGCCTCAGAGAGGACCGGCGCTGGGAGATGGCCCAGCCCCAGCAGTGCTCGCCCCATGGCAAGAGGCACAGAGGAGGCCGAAGGGGGCATAGTCTTTCAGCTCCCATTAGCCCTGCAGACCTCACAGTCAGACAGATGAGCTCAGGTGCAGTGAAGGAAATTGCAGAATCAGTTCAATCCTATTTATTTAGAATTTTATTCTATTTTCTTTCTTTTTTAAAAAAATATTTATTTATTTGAAAGGCAGAGTTACAGAGAAGCAGAGGCAGAGAGAGAGAGAGAGGTCTTTCGTCCACTGGTTCACTCCCCAGATGGCGACAGTAGCTGAAGCTGTGCTGATCTGAAGCCAGGAGCCAGGAGCTTTTTCCATGTCTCCCATGTGGGTGCAGGGGCCCAAGGACTTGGGCCATCTCCTACTTCCCCAGGCCACAGCAGAGAGCTGGATCAGAAGTGGAGTAGCCGGGACTTGAACCAATGCCCATATGGGATGCCGGCACTGCAGGCGGCAGCTTCACCAGCTACGCCACAGCACCGGCCCCTAACTTCCTGCTGACATAATAGACAGGAGCGTCAATCTGTCAGTAGATCCCAAGGTTACAGTTGGTGGCCTGGGTGTGCGAGAGGCGGTTGTTGGTGTGCTTTCTAAGCCATGCTGGGGAGGGGAGGGAAGAGAATCCTACCGTGTTAGCACTGGGAGGGCCCTCGGGGGTCCTGCTGCAACCTCCTCATTTTACAGATGGAGAAACTGAGGCAGGAAGGGACCTGCACGGCTGGAGTACACCTGCTACCTTGTTGCAGAGTAGAGACCGAGATGTGAGGCTCTTGAATCCCAGGCGAGTCCTTGCACAAAGGAGCACTGCTGAGTGCCAGCGTGGGGCTGCCTTGCGTCTCCTATGGCAGTGTGCACAGTGGTCACTAAGAACAGGTTCATTGACCGAAAGACAAAGTAGATGAGATGGGGTCTTGGTGCTCCTTGACCTCCTCCTAATTATAAAAGGGACCTTGGAAACCTCTCCTTCTGTCATTCTCTAACTTCTTCCCTAGAATGCAGGCTTCTCTTGGGGCTGGCGCTGTGGCTTTGCAGATAAAACCACCACATGCAATGCCTGTATTCTGTATGGGCACCAGTTCCGGTCCTGGCTGCTCTACGTCTGATCCAGCTCCCTGCTAATGGCCTGGGGAAAGCAGCAAAGGATGGCCCACGTGCTTGGGCTCCTGCTGCCCAGGTGGGAAACCTGGATGAAGGTGCAAGCTCCTGACTTTGGCTTGGCCCAGCCCTGCCCGTTGCAGCCATTTGGGGAGTGGAGATGTATATATATATCTCCCTCTCTCTTTGTAGCTCTGACTTTCAAATAAATAAATCTTTTTAAGAAAAAGAAAGATTGCGGGCTCCTCAAGGTGAGCTACTTTGTGTTCCATTTTATTAAAATAATTAGCAATAACGTATTGATTGCTGATTCTGTAGTGGGCACTGTGCTGAGTACTTTAGATGAATTATTCCACGTCATCACCACCAAGTCAGGAAGCAGGTATTGGAATACGCATCACCGATGTGGAAATGGGAGCTCGGAGAAATTGAAGTCATTTGCCCAACCTGCACAGCTGACTACTGGCTGTGGCAGGATTTGTGACCAGATCTGCAGGCCCAAAGAAAAGCCCGTACAATAAAGGCTTTTGCAATGTACCAGTTAGTGGGGGAGGGTTCTCTGCACCATGACTGCGTTGACTTTGACCTGTGTGCCGAGGACGCAGGTGGAACACCTCCAGGGCGGGGGTCTCCATGGAAAGGAGTGGTTCTTTTCACCTTGTCAGGGACCCCCAGGTCTGCTCCCCACCCAGACCCCTGCTTTGAGTGCAATTAAGCAGCTCTGCAGCCTGCTCAAAACCCACGCCTGGCAGAAGCAGGCAGAGTCCTGCCAGTGGCTGCCAGCGGGACACACAGGGCATGGGAGCTGCTGAGTGAAGGGCAGAGGAGAGGCAGGAGGTGCTACAGTGCTGTTACAATTAAAAAGGGGAAAAGAAAAAAGCAAGCCACCACCACCATGGTTCTTGGCTCCAAGTTCCAATTTGCATCTCATCTGGGAGTCATTTGCATAGGAAGTCCTATCGGTAGCTTTATGAAATAAATAAAATGAATGGGGCGATGAGGCTGCCAGGCAGACTCCCATAAGCTTGTGCTCTGAAGGGGAAGTTATTGCTTTGTTGGATTCTCCTGTGAGTCCTCGGGAGCCCGTTTCCCTGCAAGGCTGGGGGATGGGGAGGAGAGTGAAGGGCAGTTTTCAGGGCACAGGCTCCGGAGGAAGCAGACAGGTCAGGTTCACGGTTGGGAACCTCCTGGACACAGAAAAGCAGCTCTGTGTTCTTAGCAGATGTAATTGAAGTCAGCAATGTCTTCCCTGGAAGGGTCTCCTCCCCTCGCCATCCCCGCCGGGCTTCCTGGCGCTGCCTCCCCGCACAGCGATTCTCAACATGGACTGGGCAAGCTTGCCCAGGGAGCGATCCTGGGTCCCCTTGCAGAGACTGCTGTGGGGTGGCAGGAGTGGGCACAGGAATGTGTATTTCCAGCAGGCAGCTGGGCGTTGGAAGCCACCCTGTAGATGCGGGTGGAGCTGGTGAGATGCCCAAAGTCCCCCAGTGCATCCTGGCCCTCATACTGTGGCCCCTGTGTGTCCTCTGCCCACAGCCTATGAAGGAGGACAGTAGTTTCCTATGAGCTGGAGGACAATGACTCTGGGACCAGCCAGGATCTGCCCAAAGTCATTCAGGAAGGAAGCAGCAGAATTTGACTTAAAATCCAGTTCTTCAGACCCAACGTCCTGCTGTGTGTCAGTAGGGAGGTCCTTGCACTGAGGCCAAGACTGGCTGGAGTTTGGGGGTAACCAGGAAGGAGCAATGCAACCTTGCAAGGCAGCCACCTTACCCAGCCCCCTCCCATGTCCCCAGGGGCAAGGTTCCAGAGGATGTCCTGTGTCCCGTGGAAGCCGGGAAGTAGGTGTCGGGCCAGGGCCCCTGTGCCTGCTCTTTATTGGCCCTGGTTGTCTCTGTGGCAGAGCAGGATGGGAAGCCCGGCGGTGGAGGGAAGTGACCCTGAGAGGAAGGGTGTTCAGCCGGCAGGCTCCTGAGCTAGGTGTGTGGCTCAGGCTCATCCCAGCCTGTGCTTTGCAGGGAGCAGCTGAGCATACTGGGCAGGTTGCAGAGGGTGAGAACATGCTGGAGTTTGGTCCAGTTTTCCCCAGCACAGAAGGGGAGGGGGTAAACCCTGCTCTGCATCCAGCCTGTTTAGGGGAATCTGAGAAATGTGGGGTTGGGCCTGAGATCGGGGGCTTCTGGGGAGCAAAGCAGAAGCCAAACCCTGGGCCAGCAGCTGAGCTGTGGGCACACAGGGCAGCTTGGTGTGTGTGGGAGGGGAGGTGTGTGTAATTCAGGTCCTCTTGCTGTGGGGAGCAGGTCAGCAAATGGATCAGGGGAGACTAGAACCTTTGTTGTCTTGGCTGCAGGACCTGAGACAGGCACATGAGTTTCATTGGTCCTGTTTCCTCGTCTGTAAATCAAGATTGTACCCATCATGGTTGGATGTGGCTGGACAAAAATAAGTAGGTACGTGGGCCCCAACAGATGTCGGGAGACTTTCCCTGATGATGCTGACTTTGAATCAGAGATGGTACCCCACCCCCTTTTTTGGGGGCTAAACTAATTCAGCACATATGTATTGGGCAGTTATTCTACACTCAGCCCTGTATGAGGTGCCATGGAGGATATGATGGGTAAGATACAACTCAGGCCCTTGTTTTCCAAAAGTTGAGGCTTAAGAAAAATGAAGACATCAGAGTCTGCTTTTTTATTTTTTTAAAAAAGTATCTATTTATTTATTTGAAAGGCAGAGATATAGAGATGGGTTGAGAGAGAGGGAGAGAGAATGAGAGAGAGAATCTTTTGGTTCACTTCCATCTTTTGGTCTTTTTCCATCTTTTAGTTCACTTCCCAAATAGCCAAAACACACAACAGCTCCTGCTGGGTCAGGCTAAAGCCAGGAGCCTGGAACTCCATCTGGGTCTCCATCATGAGTGGCAGGGGTCCAAAGTTCCACTGCCTTCGCAGATATACTAACAGGAAGCTGGATCGGAAGTGGAATAGCCGGGACTTGAACCAGCGCTGATATGGGATGTGGTGTCCCAGGCAACAGCTTAGCCTGCTCTGCTGCAAAACTGACAGCTGCCTTTTATTTTTGTTTCATGGTTTTGAACTGCTTTATGAAATGAATTCACAGGCCATCTACTTCACTCATTTAAAGGGTGCCTTCAGTGGTTGTCAGTATAGTCCCAGTTGTGCAAACATTGCTAAAATCACTTTTAGAAAATTTTCAATACCCCCCAATGAAAAAATTCCCCTTTAACTCTCACTACTCAATAGCCCCATCCCTTCCAGCTCCTGCCAACCGCGAGTGCTCCTTCTGTGTCGATTTGCTAATTTTGGACATGTCTGTCATATAAACAGACTCTCATACAGTATGTGGCCATTTGTGTCTGGCTTCTTCCACTTGGCATAGTATTTTCAAGGCTCATCTTTGTGGTGGCATGCATCCCTACTTTGTTCCTTTAAAAACTTTTAAATTATTGTCTGAGAAGGGGAGAAATTAAGATCTTCCATTGACTGCTTCACTCCCTAAATGCCAGAAAGAGCCAGGAGCTGGGAACTCCATCCGGGTCTCCTGCATGGCTGGCAGGGGCCCAGGTACTTGAGCCACCCCCTGCTGTCTCTCAGCATCTGCACCGATGGGAAGCTGGAGTCAGGAGATGGAGTGGAGCTTTGAACCCAGACACTCTGAAGTGGAAGCATGTCTTCATTGCTGGGCTCCAGGCCTACTCCCGTTCCTTTTTGTAGTTGCGTAATATCCCATTGTATGGATATACCACATTTCATTCATTCAGCAGTCCACAGAGCCTCGGGTTTTTCTGCTTTTTGGCTATTATGAATGATGCTGCTATGAGCCTTTATGTGCAAGTTTTTATGTGGATGTGTGTTTTAGGTTCTCTGCAGTGTATGCCTAAGCAGTAGAATTGCTAGATCGAATGGTAACTCCACACTGTCCTCCGAAGTAGCCGCTCCATTTTATATTCCCACCAGCAACATCTGAAGCTTGGACCATCTCCCCATGTGTCTCTTGTGCTTTTGATTTGTATTCCTAAGGGTTAATGACATTAAACATCATTCCGTGTGCTCATTGGCCATGTGTATCTGCTTCAATCTCCATTCAGGTTTTGCGCATTTTTAAGTGGGCTGTTTGTCTTTGAATTATTAGACATGAGAGGTCTTGATGCAATCCCTTGTCATAGATATGATTTGCAAATGTTTTCCGCCACTGTGTGAGCTGTCTTCACTCTCTTGATCCTGTCCTTTGAAATGGGACATCTGTACCTGAACTGCAGAACATTGCCAGTGTTCATTACACTGAAATCATATTCATGTGGGTTCTAGTAATTTGGAACTGGTCAAGGCAGAAGTTCAAAGTCCATTCTTTCTGGGCTGGTGCTGTGGTGCAGTGGGTTAAAGCCCTGGCCTGAAGCGCCAGCATCCCATATGGGTGCCGGTTCTAGTCCCGGCTGCTTTTCTTCCAATCCAGCTCTCTGCTGTGGTCTGGGATAGCAGTAGAGGATGGCCCAAGTCCTTGGGCCCCTGCAGCTGCATGGGAGACCAGAGGGAGGCTGCTGGCTCCTGGCTTCAGATTAGCACAGCTCTGGCCGTTGCGGCCTCTGGGGAATGAACCAGCAGATGGAAGACCTCTCTCTGTCTCTACTTCTCTCTGTAACTCTGTCTTTCAAATAAATAAATAAATCTTAAAAAACAACAACAAAAAAGTCTGTTCTTATTTATTTATTTTTTTTATTTACTTTTTTTTTATTTGACAGTTACAGACAGTGAGAGAGAGAGAGAGAGAGAGAAAGGTCTTCCCTCTGCTGGTTCACTCCCCAAATGACTGCCATGGCCAGCGCTGTGCTGATCCGAAGCCAGGAGCAAGGTGCCCCATCCTGGTCTCCCAGGCGGGTGCAGGGGCCCAAGCACTTGGGCCATCCTCCACTGCCTTCCCGGGCCACAGCAGAGAGCTGGACTGGAAGAGGAGCAACCGGGACCAGAACCTGGCACCCGTATGGGATGCCGGTGCTGCAGGCAGAGGATTAACCAAGTGAGCGACGGCACCAGCCCACAAAGTCCATTCTTTCAACACAGTTATTGAGACTGTGGTGGGAACGGTGCCAGCCCTTGGGGGCAGAGGAGTGGACAGGGCAGAGTCCCACGTTTGCAGCCCGTGGTTTACAGGAAGAAGAGCACAGTCAGGCCGTCCCAGCCTAGGGGCTGCGTGGTCACGGCAGAGCTGGGCACTGGGGAGCCCTGGGAAGGAAGAACTCACTCTCTATGAAAAGGTGTACTGAGCAAGTGAGCAGTGGAGACTCTTTAGGAGGCCCCTCGAGCCTCCTGGTGGCTTTCATTTCTTTGATGTGACTGGCCTTGTCCCCTACCTTGACCCCTACCTTGACCCCTTCCACTGGGACTTGAGGGGCCCAGGGCATTTTTGTCATCTTTCATTCTCATGATGGCTGTGTGGGTATACTATTATTGTCAGCATTTGGGGAGGTTGGGTGACTTGGCTCGAGATGACCATCAGTAATTGATAGAACTGGGATTCAGAGAGGTGTTGTCTCTCCAGCATTGTAGAATTCTGTTCTATATCTGCTGGCTTCCCCATCTGACTGGATCGCAGCCATGCAGGCTTGGCATCCTCCTTAACAATGGAGTGTTGCTACCTGCCCCAGGATGGCAAAGCCCTTGGTCACCTGCAGTGCCCAGATCCAGTGTATGGCATTGGTGTTGCAGTGTTGGGTCCATCTGGGCCGCACCAGCCTGAGGAGGAATAGTTTGAAGGTACATCTTGATTCCTCAAACATGTGCTGTGTGCCTACTCTCCACAGCCCACCCTGCAGGCAATTGCTGAGACCCCATGCCCCAGCCTGCTCTCGACCCTCCATGGTGGTTCCATGCCCATCTCTTAACTCTTGATGCCTGAGTCCTCTGTGATGTTCCAATGTGAGTAAAATATGTCCCAGCCCCTGTGGTCAGACTCCACTCCACAGGGAATGGAACCTGACTACCTTATAGGCTACCTCTCTTGTTTCTGGTTGTTCTTTATTGCACACTTTCTAGGCCTTGGCTCAAAAGGCAGAGTGACGTCCACAGACTATGCTGTACTGAAAAGCATTTCTCTTGCTGGCAGTTCTTAACCTCTTCAACCAAGTCCCCCATCAACACCTTTTCTCTCAGGGTGGATTTCCCCTCCCGAGACTCCCTACTCTCTCATGAAGGTGGACCCTAGTAGTTCCACCCTATGGATCTTCCAGATTTTCCTTTGATCTGCAGTGTGCATGCAGCTCAGATTCTGATACCCAGATTTCTGGATGTCTCTGTTATGGAAGAGGTGAGGCCAGACACAAGTGGGACCGTCCCTGGCAGCTTCTCTGCAGGCTTAAACAGCCTGGGTAACTCAACTCCCTTCCCACCTTCGCCTCCCGCTGCACTAAACACCTGCAGCCAGACAGCCCGGCCGCGTTCAGCTCACTTACTGCTGAAGACCACAGTTCACCAGAGCCGACTTTTCTGGTCTTGAAGCAGTGCAGGATTTCACCCTTGAGTGAACTTGAGTCTGTGCACGTCAGCTCAGTGGCCCGTGAGCGTCTTGTTTCATTGACACAGTGGCAGCATCGCTGGAGCTGCCTCCTTCCCAAGCAGCGTAAGTGACTCCCAGAGGTGGCATGCCCTTGGCCAGCGGGAGCCACTAGCCTGGCAGAAACACTAACAGATCCCTGATAGCTGCCTCCAGAGAGATGGAAATGGAGAGGGCCACCAGGCAGGGCAGGGGGCTCTGTCTACTGGGCTATAGTACCTGTCGGGTGTGTGTGTGTGTGTGTGTGTGTGTGTGTGTGTGTGTGTGAGAGAGAGAGAGAGAGAGAGAGAGAGAGAGAGAGAGAGATCATAAGGTTTTTTTTGTTTTGTTTTTCCAAGTCTTCCCTCTGATTGTGTCCTTGGACAGGTCCTCTGATGCAGGTGGTAGTGCTACTTACTCATGGGGGCTTGGGAGCCAAAGCTACTGAATGTCTGGAAAATACCATAGAGGGAACATGGCCCACTCTCCTCCTCAACAATCTGTCCACCTCCTCAGCTATAAATGGGGACGAGCTCTCGGGGTCAGGGGGGAAGCAGTGAAACCTCTGTCTCCCAACCCCTGTGTTCTATTTTTTGATTCTCAAAATAGGGCTTGGGTTCCAGAAGGGAGGAGAGCTGTGTTTAAATACTGGTTCTGTCTCTTGGGCATGGCGCCACCATGTTCCTGCGGTGATCAAGGGCTGTTCCCAATGTCAGCTGCCTGGGGAGGGGAGTTTGGATTGAAGGGAAACGCGGATCCTCTACTCCTGCCTCACCCGGGATGTGTCCAGGAAACATGCAGGCGACCTGAAGCCACGGCTTTGCCGCTGGATTTCTCCTTGGCAGTGCCTTCACGAGAGGCTTAGCAGATGCTTTACTGTGCGTGGAGCTGGCAGCAGGGAGACTGATGCTGTGGCCAGCAGAGGGACTCACGCAGAGTAAGCGGCATTCTCTGTGCCCCCCGCCTCACCGCAGGAAGTATTTCCAGTGATCCACACCCAGGGGATGGTTTCTGTTCCCAATCCAGGAGTGGGAGTTGGTTTCGGCTGCCAACGGGGCTGCCCTGGGCTCAAGTGGCTCCTCTGCATCCATTTCCCTGGGCGTCCCTGAAGGCTCAGTGCAGCAGGCCTGTGCCACTCAGCCACACTGAGAGCAATGGGACAGACAGGGGGTGCCAGGCCCTCCTCCCCACCTTTGGTTATGTGCCTCGCCTCCCCAGCCTGGCATCCTAGGGGCACCCGTACCTGACACCCGTGCGTGCCTCAGCAGACCAGTTGCTCTACGCTGGGTGCTTGGGTTTGGAGGACCTCTTCATGCTTTGCCTGTGTATTTGTCTTTTTTTCTCAAAGTCCCTAAGCCAGTGAGATTCACATTTGGTTTTCTTTTTTGACTCTGAAGTCTAATAAGGTGTTATTGGTTTGGAGAAAAGTGTACCATCATTAAATAATGTTGGGAAATTCTGTATATTTTGTTTTCTTCTTTGGGGCTCACAGTCAGGGCCGAATCACTGCCCACCTCCCAAGGCACCGATGGCAGGGTCAGCAGTGTGACACTGGCTTTGAGAAGCCCTGGGTCAAGACAGCTGCTCAGTGTTGTTTCTCAGAACTGTTTCGGTGGCATTCCTGAAATTGCTGCTAACCATAAGGTAGCCGTGTCAGAGAGTCTGTCTGGGACACTAGAGTGCAGAGTTGCAGGGGAAAAGGAGATGACAGCTAAAAATAATGGGCAGCCTGCAACAGACTCAAATAAACAGGAATGTGTAGGTGCCTTACTTAGTCACCCCTCCTGGGACACTGGTATTCCATGGAACAGAGTCTGGGACAGGCTGTTCCTTGTGCAAAGTAGTTAGCACCTAACTATTAGGCACTGCACTAGGCACTGGGGGGAACAAGGCAAGCAAGGCCTTGGCTCTGTGGAACATGGAGCCCAGCAGGGAAGGCAGGGAGAAACATGCAATGATAAACGAGCAGTGAGAGGAAAGACCAGACCACCATGTACGGGGATGGTGTAAGAGTCTAAGGTCACAGATGGCCTGCCCATGATTTTGCTTCTTGAGAGATGGGTAGTTAGCTGGCCAAGGGATGGGGGAAGGGGGCTTTCTGGTCAAAGGGAATAGGTTGTGCAAATATCCAGAGCTGAGAAATGCTATGGCTGCCACTCATAGCAAACCAAACCCCAAGCAGCTAGTATTCGAAGATGGATTGAAGTCGAGAGGTGGGCGGGCATTGCTGTTGATTGTTTTGGTGTTCTGGGAGAGCAGGAGGGACGCAGGCTGTCCGCATCTCACCCCACCCCTTCCACAGCACTCACGTCACTCTAGTCTGGCTCCCCTCTAATAGCAATCAGTAGCTATTGTGTTTCCAAGTCTAGCAGGACAGCGATAACCAGCAGACAAAATCGCCTCTCTCCAGTCTTAATGGGCCAATTTGGGTCACTAACCATGCTGAACCAATTATTGTCATGGGGGACTGCCTATCCCTATCAACTTAGTCTGGGTTCTTAAGAAAGGGGGAAAACAAAAGCCACCATTCCATTCAGCCAGGGAAATAGGATTGTCATGATTGACTTAGACTAGCAGTTGTCAAATTTTTTTCCATAAGGGGACAGTTAGAAATATTTTAAACTGTGTGGACCTGAAGTCTCTATTGCAACTCCTTAACTGCCCCTGTAGCATAAAAGCAGCCAAAGATAATAAATAAATCCATGAGCATGGCTGTGTTCCAATGAAACCTTATTTATGGAAATTTATATTTTAATGGAATTATAGATACTTCAGATTTTAATTTGATATAATTTTTATATTGATTTTATTTTGATTTTCTCCAACCATTTAAAAATGTGACAAAAGTATTCCAAGCCTGTAGACCATATCAAACACACATACACAAAACAGGTGCAGGCTAGATGTGGCCCAAGGACAATAGTTTGCTGACCATGGACTTAAACTAACCAGAGGTCATTCCTGGAGCAGGGGTTCAGTTCAGACTCTGTACTACTTTGCTGTCACACAGTGAGCAAGGAGGTAGAATGGATGGACCTTCAGCCTCCAGATCCTCTTAGGAGACCTTGGTGCTTTCAAAGTCTGCAAGAGTATCAAGTGATGGACTGTGGGTAGGCAATGACTACAGCGTCTGTTCATGGGTGACACTTTTCTTATTCCCACCTGGGTACCGCCATGACATGACTCCCTCCCAGCTTACCCTATACACCATCGAAAGAGTTTACCTCTGAAAATGGTGGCAGTGGATTGAGGAAGTTCTCTCTCACTTCCAGGTACCATCTAAACCCAGGCATTTTCATCTGGTCTTCATGATACAAGGCTCCCACTGCTGTTGCTAGACCCAAAGGAGTTCCTGCAATTAGTCAGTTAGTCAGTCAATCGTCACTGAAACACTCACTAGGTTTGCAGCCCCCCTGGGTGCAGTAGGGAAGCAGGGGGAGTTAATTCAACTCCTCTTTTATAGTGAAGGCCTGGCATACAAAACAAACAGACACAAATCTTCCCAAATCCTACAGTGCAGAGCTTCCCGGGGTGCCGGTGGCATGATAAAACGACCTCAGCACCCAGCATATGTTCATGCCACACAGTGAAAGTTAATGAGGGCTGACCCTCAGCAAACCTGGGAAGCCAGCTGAGGTTCAGCCTCTGGCTCCAGCCATCTTTTCCGAAGACACACCCCTTCTTCTGGTAACAAGCTGTTTTCCAGTCCCATCACTGTGTCAAATTCTGGCTCCTCTCTGACCTTGCTCCATCCTCTGTAAGCAGCAAGAATCTGCCATTGGCCAATCCTACTGGAGTCTGGCTGACAGAGTATGCTTTTTCCTTTATTTTTTTAGCAGATTTCATTTTGGTGTCTTATGCAGTGGGATACTTTGTCCGAATGTTGGTGTCCTCCCCAAATCCACGTGTTTATACCTAATAGCTAGTGTGATGATATTAAGACGTGGGGGGCCTTTGGGCTGATTAGGTCATAAGGATGCTGTCCTCGTGAATGGGATTGGGGTCCTTATAAAGGAGGCCCCAGAGTTTACCTTGCCCCTCCACCACATGAGCATAGGGAGAAGGTGGCACCCATGAACCAGAAATCAGGCCCTCACTGTGCACTGCATCTGTGGACATGACACCGGCATCCTGGACTTTTCAGCTACCAGAACTGTGATAAAATTTCTATGGCTTATAACTCACCCAGTTTATGGTATTTTGTTACAGTTGCCTGAGTGGAATAGACTGGAAACCGGTACCTAAAAGGGGTAGTGCTACTGTAATAAATACATAAAAATGTGGAATCAGCTTTGGAACTGAGTAATAGGTAGAGGCTGGAAGAATTTTAAGGTGCATGCTATAAAAGCCTATATTGCCATTGAATGGGATATTAAGGCTGATTCTGGTGAGGGCTCAGAAAGAAAAGAGGAGAGCTACAAAGCCTTAACCTTTATAGAAAACACCTGAATGGCCACAAACAAGAATGCTTGTTGAAATATGGGCGGTAAAGGCCGTTCTGCTGAGATCGCAGACAGAAATGGGGAAGCGTGTTGCTGGACAGTGGAGGAAAGGGCACTGTTGCCGTAAATTGGGAAAGAACTTGGCTGTTTGTGTTGAGCTTTGTGGAAGGTAGAACTTTGAGTGATGAAACTGGATATTGGCTGAAGGAATTTCTAAGCAAAGTGTTGAAGGTGCAGCTTGGCTTCTCTTGAATGTTTATCATAAAATGGGAGGTGAGAGACATGACCTATGTATGGAAGTGTTCATCAAAAGGGAAGGATGATTCAAAGATTGGGAAAGTTCTCAGCTTATCCATATTGTAAAGAGTTAGAAAACATGCTGGAGAGAGAAAATGGAAAGTGTCACCAAGCAAATATTGGATGATGAGATTGGTACGGTTCAGCCATCTCAATGCAATACAAGCCCTATTGGCCAAGCCAATGAAAGAATGACTGTGAAGGCATTTTGGAGATCATTATGACTGCCTTTTTATGGCAGAGCCAGGATGCCAGGGCCTGGGAGACAGAACAATTCCAAAGGAAGGGCCATGGGCAACTGGTGGTTCTCCCTGGACACTCACTGCCAAGTACCACTTCAAGGCTCAGTTCCCTTCCTTCCAGCTCTGAACTTCTTGGTCACCCCAGGGTAACCCAGGGTGTGCTCTAGTCAATGTTTGTAGGGTGTGCACTGTGGGGTCATAGCTGCTTTAGATAACAACAGATACCATGGAGAGCCATGGAACCCAAGCAGGAAACTGCTGTGGGGGTGGGGGCACTGGGGAGAGCTCCCCAACAGAGCAGTGTCTGATAGAGCCATGGGGTAGGGCTGCCCCCAGGACTTAAGAATGGTAGGGTCTGCTACAAGAGTAGCATGCATGTGGCCCTAAGCTATGATCACTGTGGTGTGGGCTGAGCCCAGCACAGCCGTGGACATGGGGATGATCAGTGTGGGGAAAGAAACTTCCCAGAGCCTTGGGATCTAACCCCTGTCTCAGTGTGTCTAGAAGGTGGGGCCTCTGCTCCAGGGGCCCTGGAAGGCAGAGTCTTAAGACAAGCCTTCAAGATTTTGAACCTGTTTGGGACCTGTTACCTCGTCTCTCCTGTTTCTCGCTTTTGGAAAGGGAGTTTGCACCTTATGCTTCTTCCAAGGCTTTGCTATGGAAGCACATGACAAGCTTGGTTTCACAGGTTCACACTGGAGAGCAGTTTGCCTCAGGATGAATTGTATCTCAAAGTCGCACCCCTGTCTGATTTAGATGGTGTGTAGATGAGACTGTGGACTTAGACTTTAAAGTTGACCGCTGGAGCTGAGTTAAGACTTCAGGGGCTCTTGTGATGGAAATAATGAATTTTGCATGTGAGAACGACATACATTTTGGTGGCCAGGGGCAGAATGCCGTAGCTGAATATTTGTGTCCTTTCAAAATTCATGTTCAAACCTAACTCCCAATGTGATGGTGCTAGGAGGTAGGGCCTGTGGGAGATGATAAGGTCATGAAGGCTGTACCCTTGTAAATGGAATTAATGCCCTAATTATTAATATAATAATTAATATAATTAGTGCAAGAAGACACTGCTTATGATCCAGAAAGTCCTTGTCAGATCTGTTGGCACCTTCATCGCTTTTAGAACTGTGAGAAATAAATTTCTGCACTTTAAAAGTAACCCAGCCTGAGATAGTTTGGTATAGAAGCCCAAGTGAACTATGGCAGTTAGAGAATTGCAAGCTAAAGCAAACATGGTGGATTTGATTTGGAACTGGGAGACGAAGGGGACAGAGTCGTGATGATAGTAAAAACCTTTGGGTTTCATCTTATGGCTCTGGACAGTACATACACACACACACACACACACACACACACACATTTGTTTCCCTTAGAACTCTGTAAGATAGGCTAAAGCAGTTCTATCGCCAGTATGCCATCTTCTAGGTAAAGAAACTGAGGCTTGGAGAGACCGGCTGGCCCAGAGTCGCTCCATAGTATTAGTAGGACAGAGTTGCCTGTGTCAGGGAGTGTGACCTTGTCATTGAGCCCTGCTGTGATCTACCTAGCTCCTGGCTGTTCTCACTTCTGTCTAGGCCTGCTTCTCCAGGCAGCCACGAAGATAAATCTAACTTGGAACTTTTTTGAGAAACTGATGCACGTATGTGATCCCAAGGTTGATATATATAACTATATAACTATAACTATAGAAGACTCTCCCTCCCAACATTCCTTCCTTCCTTCTTGGGGCTGGGGATAATAAACATCATTTTATTCTATCACCATTGGCTTCTATTTATTTATTTACTATACATTTATTGAGCACCTGCTATGTGCTGGGGTTTTATAGTAAGTGCTGAGGATACCACGAGAACTGCACTCCCCACCCTCTGTTGCCATGCAGTGACTGAGGGCCCGCATGGGAATTAGGGCAGGACACAGTGGCTCACAGGGAACAGCATCCAACTCAGTTCTGAGAGGTCAGGAAAAGAGTTGTTTCAGAAGCTGATGTGTGGGGCTGGTGCTGTGGTATAGCAAGTTAAGCTGCCTGGGACACCAGCATCCCTTGTGGCCACCAGTGTGTGTCCTGGCTGCCACTTCCAATCCAGCTCTCTGCTGAAGGTCTTGGAAAAGCAGCATAAGATGGCCCACATGCTGGGCCCTTGACACACATGTGGGAGACTCATGTGGAGTTCCAGGCTCCTGACTCCTGGCTTTGACCATTGCAGCTTTTAGGGAGTGAACCAGTGGATCAAAGATTCTCTCTCTCTCTCTCTTTCTCTCTCCCTCTCCCTCCTTCCCTCCCTATCTCTCTCTCCTTCCCTCACTCCTTCCTTCCCTCCCTTTCAAATAATAAATAAATCTTTAAAAAATAAAATAAACAAACTTTGTGTTATGTGGGACAAATGACAACATTTATATTCTCGGGAGAAGGAGGGATGAGAAGGTGGAGTGTGGAGAGCAGAGGCAGGAAGGGATGGAGTCAGAGGTTGTTGGAAGGATCAACCTTGCACGGGCCGAGGGTCTTCCCTTGAGGCAGGAGGGCACATGGGGGCAGGCATTGGTTCATTCATTTATTCATCTAGTCGTATTAACTCATTAACCCTTTACTGAATGCTAAGGTGCTCCAGAATCACTCTGCTAGGTAATGAGAATGTAAAGGTGAGAATTATAAACACAGTGCGTCTTTGCAGAGCACTTGGCTGTATGTGTTAAGCCAACAGTGATAGCAGTAAGTGTTGAGCATTGGTCTGGTGGCAGGTTTTTGCGTGTATTATTTCATATAACCTCACAAGTATGGAAGCTAACGTTACTATTTTTAGGCGGGTAAGCTGAGACACAGGGAGCCAGGACACCATGCTGGGTTGCGTGGTTGGTACCTGGTGGAGGCAGAATTGGAATCCAGTAGTTTGGGCTCTGAAGCCCACGCGTGTAGCCACTGAACATTCTGTCTATAGAAGCTTGCGGGCCCACGGGGACTGGATGGATGTGCAGGCAAACAATTAAGATACAGCAGATTTATATCTATGCTAGGATGGTTGACTAGACAAACAAAAAAAACTGCTCTCCTCTCAAATACCAGGAAATGCTGGAGAAAATATAATAACAAACCTTTTTTCCAGAAGCTGGTTGAGCTAGAAGGAGAGAAAGGAAACCCACCAGGGACCACAGGTGAAGAGAAGGCTGAACACTGGAGTGCTAAGTGTGCTAAATGATGCTGCAGCAGCGTGGGGTGGAGGATGCGGGGGCATGTCCAGCCTTGGGATTCATGGGATTTGGATTATTTTTGTCCAAGAAGAGCTAGGAGGCAAGACCTTGGAACTATGTGGGGTGAAAGTTAGAAGTGAGAACCCCCCAAAGCCATGCCCTCTGTGAAGCAAGGACTATAAAACAGCCCTTCATAGATACAGGGTGATAATAAGGGCTCAGAGTACAAAAGGAAACCAGTCCCTGAGACCCCATAACCATGGGTAGCCTTAATAGGTTTGAGGTTTGTGTTTATATCCACTGCTGGTCCAGGAGTTACCGAGTGGAAGCATCTATATAGAAAGAGGTCATAGGCTAGCAGTGCCCTAAGAGTTTATGACAGAAGCAAAATGAAACCTCTCAAATAGATAGCCCTGGTGGCAAAGGAGTTCCACAGTGAAGCGCCACAGAAGACGAGCTCACATTCCCAAATGACAATGGCAACACACGAGAGGGGAACAAAGCCTAGGGAGCGAGAGGTGGCAGATGAAGCAAACATCAGGGTCAGACCCTGGAGAAGTGTAGCTTCTGAATCACTGAACAGGGCCCGTCTCGGGACAGCCTGGCTATTTCCATACCAGAAGGACGCCCGGGGCCTAATACAAGGAGCTCTGCCTGGTCTCCCTCGTCGCATTTGAGTGGAGACTGGAGGATGACTGAGAGTGTGCCAAAGGGATTGCCGGGGGGTAGGGACAGGGTTGGCAGTAGGGCTAGGGAGCTGTGCATTAGTGAATGTTCTCGTTTCTGGAAATTAAACAGCTGGGTTCTAGTCCTGACTCTCCCTTCATCACCCAACATGACTTGGACAAAACGAAGGCAAGGGGTCCCTGCTTCTCAGACCTTACAAGGTTGTCTTGGGATCTAGTAACAATTTCACAAATATGGAAGTGCTTTCTAAAGTATAAAGCCTGGCAGTGATGACAGGTACTGTTTGGGGATGTCCACTACATGCACAGAACCAAGAATACGGGAATTGAGAGTGTAGGGGGTGGGGCAGAGATGGGAGTTTTTTGTTTTTTTTTTTAATTTGACAGGTAGAGTTATAGACAGAAAGAGAGAGACAGAGAGAAAGGTCTTCCTTCTGTTGGTTTACTCCCCTAATGGCCACTACAGCTGGTGCTGTGCCTATCTGAAGCCAGGAGCCAGGTGCTTCTTCCTGGTCTCCCATGGGGTGCAGGGCCCAAGCACCTGGGCCATCCTCTACTGCCCTTCCCGGGCCACAGCAGAGAGCTGGCCTGGAAGAGGAGAAGCTGGGACTAGAACCCAGTGCCCATATGGAATGTCGGCACCTTAGGCAGAGGATTAACCAAGTGAGCCATGGCGCCGGCCCCAAGATGGGACTTCTACAGCACATCCGAGCAGGAAGACCTCACCAGCTATCTGCTGTATTCCACACCCTGCATGTGGCTTCCTATATTATCCCATTACTCCTATATAACCCTGAGGAGAAGTCTTGGTGCAGGCAAATCATGTCACTTGCCCAAGGGCACACACTAGATGGTGCAACTGAAATTGGAATTCAGGAGCACCTGCCGCCCAGGCCCACAGCCTTCCCGCCTACTGGGGCATTTGTGAAGTGCGTCTGTTCTCATTGCTGGGTCAGGCTGAGGCCTCTTCTGCCACAGGTTTTAACTGGGACCTCCCCCTCCTGCCGCAGGCTGTATCAGGCAATGACTGGTTGGGGAGACGACAGCCTCTCCCCATTTGACTGAGGACCTGGGCACTCGAGGCCTTCTTAAGGCTGTTAATAGCAGTTACAATAATAAGCGCCACGGAAAAAGGTCAGCCTCCGGGTGTTATGCCAACAGGAGATAAACCTGCCCTGGAACATCTGTTCTCTGTTATTGTTGTGTCCTCTGATTAGTTCATGCATCAAAGGGCGGTAAGGAGCAGTAAAGCCGGCTCCGTGCTCACATCTCTCTTCCCGCTCTGGGACACAAGTGGGCCTGTGCACCATGTCGGGGAGCTGCAAGCCCCAGACAGAGGACAGCACTGGAGAGAAAGTTGTGCCTGCCCTAACTCAGCGGGAAGCTGTGATCTGATCCAATCCAGGCCTCCTTCCCACCTGCAGGCTCTGCAGAGAATTTGGAGCCCTGACCTCCTCAGGAATCTCTGATGAGAGGCCTTCGTAGAAGGGACAGCCCCCACCTCCACCCTAGTCTCTGTCCCAAAGGCAGGAGATGGATTCTATGTGCTCTTGGAGGGGAAGTAGGCTATATTAATGATCAGTAACAAGTTATCTGCACACTTAGCTTAAGTTCCAGAAGGCCAGAAATCTGGGGGCTGCTTAGCTTTGAGTTTCTGGCTAAGGGTATCTCACAAGGCTGCAGTCACCTCGAGGTTTGATTAAGGCTGGGCGTCCATTGCTGGTCTCTCCCAAGCAGCTGTCAGCAGGCCTTGGGTCCGTCTTTGCTGGCCGTTGGCTAGAGGCTTTAGCACCTGACCACGTGGGTCTCTCCACTGCCTACAGAGGACAGCTTCCTTCTCCAGAGCAAGGGATGAGGCAGAGGAGAGATTCCCTAAGGCAGAAGTGGCAGTGCTGGAACCAATAGTTGTCACTTCCGCCTCCTGCTATTGGTTGGGTCAGCCCTGTCCAGGGGGGAAGGAGTGACAGGAGGGCTGTGGGTCCTGGGAAGAGGAAGGTCTCGGGGGCAGAGTGAGCCACCGGGGACCCAGAAACGTCACCTGGAGCCCTGGCCTCCAGTTCAAAGAACATTGCATGGAATTCTCAGCTGGTGTCTTAGAGATGACATTCAAGTGCCTTATAGGACCCCTCGCAGTTGCTCCCCCAATACGTCCCTCAGCTTTGCTCATTTTCTGCCCTTTCCGCCAGTCATCCCAAATTCCAGATGCAAATGATTTGTTTTCATGCCTTCGCCCACACACCTGCTCTGTCCAGTCACTAGATTTCTAAGTAACAAGCCAGGTTTTTTCTCCCCTCCTTGGTGAAACTTTCTCAGGCAACTCCCCAGAAAGAAAGAAGGGGTCTCTCCCAGTGCTCCAGAATCCCTACAGCACTCGCCCAGCCCGCGTTTGGAAAGCACTGAAGCCAGGAACCTGACATGTGCCAGGCACAGTGTGGGGGCCACAGGCAGAGCAGTAAATAAAGCAGGCAAAAATCCTGCTTCCATGAGTTTGTAGGGTAGTGGGGGTGCAGCAGGCAAACAAGCCAGGGTGTGCAAAGTGTGTTTGGTGTGGATGAACACGAAGTGAAGCGGGATAAAGGTGGGGCTTCCTGGCAGTGGTGGTGAGAGCGGCACTAAGGGGACGCAGAGCGGAGGAGGGGAGGAGGTGCAGCGCTGAGTGGGGAGCTATCCGGGGACAGCGTTCCAGGCGATCACATTGGGGCCTCGCTGAGGGGCAGTGCATCCTCGGCTGATCTTGTTGTGACATCAGCACAGCCGGTCCTTGCATGAGCCTAGATGATACAGGTCACTCACTCCACGTGGCCTCTTGATGCGGTCAAAGGACTTGAGAAACACAAGATTCATGATGCTGCTGCCCACACAACAAGGCATTCTGCTTTATAGGAAACTTACATTTTTAAGTGTATTACTTATTTAAGAGACAGGGTATCCATTCACTGGTTCACTCTCCCAAATGCCCACAATGGCCATGGTTGGGCCAGGCCAAAGCTGGGAGCCAGGAACTCAATCCAGGTCTCCCATGTATGTGTCAGCAATCTAATTACTTGATTCATCACTGCTGCCTCTTAGAGTCTGCATTCGCGGGAAGCTAGAGTCAGGAGCTGGAGCTGGAAACCAAACCTAAGGACTCTGATTATGGGATGTGGACATCTTAACCACTAGGCCACGCACCAACCCAGCTTTTTTTTTTTTAAATTTATTTATTTATTATTTGAAAGGTGGAGTTAGAGAGAGTCAGAGGCAGAGAAAGAGGTCTTCCATCTACTGGTTCACTCCCCAGATGGCTGCAACAGCTGGAGCTGAGCTGATCCAAAGCCAGGAGCCAGGAGCTTCCTCTGGGTCTCCCACATGTGTGCAGGGGCCCAAGGACTTGGGCCATCTTTTGCTTTCCCAGGCTACAGCAGAGAGCTGGATCAGAAGTGGAGCAGCTAGGACCCGAACCGGTGCCCATATAGAATGCTGGCACTGCAGGCGGCGGCTTTATCCCCTATATAGGGCAGCATTGTCACTGCCCCCTCCCCCCGCCAATAAGCAGAAAGGGTATACTCTAAACTAATTGTAAAAAAGTATAAGTACACAAACCAATCATTTAGTCATTTATGGTGATTATCAAGTGTTATATATTGTACATTGTTGTATATGCTATACTTCTGTACAGCTGGCAGTCGCAGGAGCTCTGTCTTCATCAGTACAATAAGCATGAGTGACGTGTCACACTATGGCGTTGCGATGGCTATTATGTCACCAGACGGCAGGAATGTTTCTTATGGGACTGCCATCGTATCTGTGGTCTGTTGTTAATTGAAATTTCCTATGCAGCACGAGTCTATAATTGCTTTCATTCCCACACAAGTCTGTCAGTTTTGTCCCTTTGCACCAATGTCTGTCCTTTTTTTTTCTTAAATTTTTTTTTAAATTTGAGAGGCAGTTACAGAGAGAGTACACACACACACACACACACACACACAGATCTTCTATCTGCTGATTCACTCCCTAAATGGCTGCAATGGCTGGGGCAGGACTAGGTCTTCCACATGGGTGGCAGGGTCCCAAATACTTGGGCCATCTTCTGCTGCCTTCCCAGGAACAGTAGCAGGGAGCTGGTTTGGAAGTAGACTCGAACCAGCACCTGTGAGGTATACCGGCTTCACAGACAGTGACTTAACCTACTTGACCATAGTGCGGGCCCCAGTGTCCTTTGGGTGTTCAGAAAAGAAAGAGACAGTATTGAACACACAGCAAACTCCCAGAGACACCTGGAAGGCTGACTAGAGGAGAAACAAGAGCAGGGACATTTGTTTTGAGGATAAGGATTGATCCTGAATATGTCCCTGTGTTTTATAGACAGGGATGAGAGAGAAGTGAATTTAAATAGAGACTTTAGTCTGTATTTAATGATGCAGTTTTTAGACTGAGTTTAGCAATGTGTCCCCTAAGAAAGTTTAACAGTGGCCTTTTCAAACACTAAATTACCTTTTGGGTCTGCCAGCCGTGATGATAAATAAAGGGAAACGTGGCCTCCTTGCCGTCAGATTCATGGAGTGGGTTACCATTTGCTAGATTAACCAGTCTTGGATGCTGAGCACTGAAGGTTGTTCTGTGACAGCTCTTGACAGAGAACCAGGGGCTGAGTCACATCTGCAGTCAAGTTCATCGTGCAGGACTCGTTGAGTCCCTGCCTCACATCAGTGGAGAGCTCGCTCCACATTGCTTAAAACAGGCAGCCTCGGGGGCTTTTGTTTGGCTCCGGTAGACTCAAAGTACTGAACTATGAGGAGGCAGGGGTGGGAGAAAGAGCTGAAGAGCTGGTTCAGGAGAGCAGCTGCGAGATGAACGTGTGGGACACAGGCTGGTGGCCAGCAGCCCCTCTGCAGGGGCCTGGCCAGCTGCTTCCCGGGGACTGTCAGGCTGGGGACTGGTGGTGGAAGAGAGACCCCCGTCTCGTGTGTCCTTTCTTGCGTGAGAGGAAGGGCTGCGAGAGAAGGGGGATTACCTGCTGTGGTTACCTCCTGTCGCCTGGGAGGTCCCTGGGTGGTGGGTGTGTTCCGAGAGAGGAGGGACCAGTCGTTCACAGAGTGACTCTTGGTTAGGGGTAGGGCTAGGGTTAGGATTAGGGTTAGGGTTAGGGGGTGTTCAGAAAGAAGAGAGACCAATCACTCCATGAAGAGGGGCTACATAGGCCTCTGTGAGTCACGAAGAAGGAAGAGTGAGGGTAGAAGCTTTCCACGGCCTCACTCTCAAAGCCCTTGCACCGTGGGCTGCTCAGGCCCAGGGCAAAGTGGTGTGTGTGTGTGTGTGTGTGTGTGCACATGGGAGGGGGTTGTGGAGAGGACCTGGCATTCCAGGAAAATGTCTCTTTGAAAATGGAAATTTCCTTGGCAGTTGGGTGCTGCCAGAGGAGGGAAGTGAGCCGGGCAGGTAATCAGCTGACGGCTTGCCCAGGGCAACCAGAGCATTCCAGAACAAGAACGTGGCTGCATTTCCAACAGTTGGAGCGGGGGCCCAGCAGTCGCGCAGATCTGGGTTCCAAGTGGGGTGGTGATTGGTCAAGGGACTTAAGGGTTTATTTCCTTTATCATCACCTGTAAAATAATTATAATAAAACCCAGTGTGCTGGGCAGAAGGGTGGGGTTTCCCTCTTCCCCTAAATACCGAGACAGGAATCTTCCTCGTGTTACATAAGTGCTTCTCCCCCGCCCCCTTTGCCTTCTTTCCTTCCTCCCAGCAAGCCAGCTGCTGCTCTCACATCATGTGGCCCTGTGACTTACTGTACAGAACATTCTATGAGAAGAGCTGTGTGGACTACTGGAGCAAAATACCTGATTTTTACTTTTATTTATTTATTTTTTATTTGACAGGTAGAGTTACAGACAGTGAGAGAGAGAGAGACAGAGAGAAAGGTCTTCCTTCCGTTGGTTCACCTCCCAAATGGCCGCTATGGCCAGCACACTGCGCTGATCCAAAGCCAGGAGCCAGGTGCTTCCTCCTGGTCTCCCATGCTGGTGCAGGGCCCAAGCACCTGGGCCATCCTCCACTGCCCTCTGGGGCCACAGCAGAGAGCTGGACTGGAAGAGGAGCAACTGGGAATAGAACCCTGTGCCCATATGGGATGCCGGCACCGCAGGCAGAGGTTCTCTACCCAAATGGCCACAACAGCCAAGGCTGACCTAGACTGGGGCTTCTTCTGGGTCTCCCACATGGGTGGCGAGAGTCCAAACACTTGGAGCCAGGTCAGAAGTGGGGCAGCTGGGACTCGAACCAGTGCTCACATGGGGTGCCAGCGTCACAGGTAGTGGGTTAGTTCATGATAGCGCAACACTGGCCCCTTTAAATTATGTTTAATTGAAACAAAGTCCTGATGACATAAAGTTTACTGCGTTGACCAGTCTTGAGTATGTAGTGTTCAGCACAGTGCCATCACTGTGCTGCCACCCCCTTCACCCTCTCCAGAGCTCTCCTCATCTTCCCAACCTGACCCTCTCTGCGCGTAAGAAGCAACTTCTGTGCCCACTAACCAGCATCCCCCACCTGCTCCGTCAGCCCCTGCCAACCACTGTTCCGTCTGTCTATGCATTTACCTGCTCCCTCTACTTCACTTAAGTGGCATCATGCAGGACGTGTCTTTCTGTGACGGCTTATTTCACTGAGTGTAGTGTTCTCGAGGTTCATCCACATTGTAGGATGTGTCAGCGTTCCCTTCCTTTGAAGGGCTGAGGAAGAGCCCATTGTCTGTTTTCCTTGTTTGTCCACCCATCTGTTGATGGGCACTAGGGTAGCAGCTTCCACCTTGTGGCTGTGTGAATCACGCTGCTGTGAACACGTCTGCACAGATATCAGTCCAAACCCCTGAGGAGGGATTGTGGAATCCTGGGCAATTCTGCTCTGATTGCTTGAGGAAGCAACGCATTGCTGTTCCCAGTGAGTGTGCCACTTTCCACGCGCATCGAGTGCTCAAGGATTCCAGTTTCTCCACATCCACGCTAACACTTCCTACTTTCTAATTTATGTCCCTGCATTTGTTTATTTTTTTAAAGATATGTTTATTTGAAAGGGGAGGGAGAGAGAGACATATCTTCCATTTGCTGGTTCTCACCCCAAATGGTCACAGTGGCTGTGGTTGGGCCAGGGTGAAGCTAGGAGCCCAGAACCCTTTCCAGGTCTCCCATGTGGGTAGCAGGAGCTCAGGGACTTGGGCCGTCTGCTGCTGCTTTCCCAGGTGTATTAGCAGGGAGCTGGATTGGAAGCAGAGCAGCCGGGACTTGAAATAGCACTCAGGATGGATGCCAGCAGAGCAAGTGGCGACTTAACTTGCCAGCTCCCCCACCCCTCCGCCTTTTTTAACAGCCATCTTAGTGCCTGTGAGGTGGAGACATGATACCAGTCATTTACTTAAGCCTTGATTTAAAGGTAGCACATCTCATTCCAAACAAAAAAAAAAAAAAAAAGAGGGATTTTAAACAGATGTATTAGGCTGGGGCACCTGCCCTGGAAGAAGTCGTGGTTTTAAAGGAGAACTGAGGCTCCCACAGGGGTCTGCACGGTGTAGGCCAGAAGACGCTGATGCCTTCCAGAGGGTGTCCAGGTCAGGGCTTGCAGGGCGGGGTGGGCTTGTGTGTCCATGGTGATCACTGGGCTCCTGTGTGAGAGTTGGCTTTTGAGAATGATGGGGTTCCCAAGTGCAGGCTGTGCGCACCGTGGCAGAGTGGCAGGTAGCCTAGGCAGCAGCAACAGCGTGATTGAGGACTGATCGCCGGAGCAATAGAGCTTGTTGAGAGTGTCCGCTCCCCGCTTCAGCAGTGTCAGCAACTCCTGGGAACTTGTGAGAAATGAACATCCTTGGGCACTGCTCCTGGACCATACAGAGTCAGAAACTGCAGCCCGAGACCCGCACTGGGTGTTTTAACAAGTCTCGTGGGTGATTCTGGTGCATGCTCAGTTAGCATGGAGAGTACAAGGAGTGCAAGCTGGGGGCAGGTGAGGGGCTGCATTGTGGATGCCGAGGGTGGGGTTTTGCGGGGGGGTGGGTGGTGTTTATGGCTCTCCAGTGGCTGCTCAACTGTAGCTGAAATAAGATTGAGCTTCTTGCCATGGCCTGAGAGGCCGTATGACCACCTCTGCCTCCCTCTCCTCCTTCCCTCCATCACTGCACTCCAGGCCCTGAACCCCGACACCTGCCAAGCTCTCTCTTGCCTTGTTCCTCCCGCGTGGAAACTTCTTGATCTCTTTCCACGGCTTCTTCCCCCTCATTGTGCACATCCCAGCTCAGCGGTGCCCCTTTAGGCCTTCCCTGCCCAGCCTCCATCACTCCCTGCTTCTGCCCTGGTTTATGGTTTATAGCCCTTCTGGCTCTCTGGAACAATCCATTATTTATTGCTTTACGAGTTTCTCGTCTGTTTCTCCCAACCAGCACACGAGCTCATTGAGGCTGGTTCTCAATCCTCCATTTCCAGCACTGGTACATCATAGGTGGCCAGTGTTGTCTTCTTACTCAGTAGACCCTGGGATGCGCTGGAGGGGTTCTGGCAAGTGAAGTGACCCCATCAGAGAGGTGCATTGCCGGGTGGGGGGCACTCCCATGGCTGGCTGTGTGCAGGGGTCCTGGGGCAGGGCAGATGACTATGGGAACCTTTGAGGTGAGAGTCCAGTGCTGAAGCGCCCATGATGTAAACCAGTGGTCCTCTGTGGGAGGCAATTTGCTTGCCTGTCCTCCTGCCCCGGGGAGACACTGGACAGTAGCTAGAGGCCGATGTAGTCCTCGTAGCAGGGGCAATTGCTGCTGGCTTCCAGTGGGTGGAGTCCAGGGATGCTGCTACACTTTCTACTATGGACACAGTCACCCCCACAGCAAAGATGTGCCTGGGCTGGGTTCAGTGCTAACTTGAGAAAGCTGCTCTGATCGAGGCTGGTAGCTGTGCATGCAGAAAGACAAAAACCTAAGCGCGTGTTTTCCACTTAGCAGAGATAGATTTTGTCCCCATCTGGGCCTACAGTTGTGACGTGAAATCTCTCCGGCAGTAGATTGAGGAGGCCCCAGGAGTGGGAGCGTGCGCCAAGAATGTGCGTGTGTGTCTCGCTCAGTTCCTGGCTGCTCCGGTTCCCACTGGGCACCTGTCGGAAGCCCTGTCTGGCTGGTCCTGTGTGTCTCTGTTCCCCCCTTTCTTTCCGTCCTCCTCTGTCCTCTCTTCTGCCTTCCTCCTTTCTTCTTCCCTTCTGTTTTTTTTTCCCTTCATCTCCCTTTCCCCCTGTATAACCTCCGTCTGTCTCTCTTGTTTAACTGCCCATTATGAAGATTTGAAGTTTAGTGGGTTTATGGTCTCGGTCCTTAATTTTTAAAGTGGGTAATTGCGTGGTCTCTACTAAATGAGATTCACTAGCTTTTTACTTCTGTGGCATATGGCATACGAATGGGCTGCTTTTAATCCCCTGCAGTTGGTAATATTTCTTTTCCCTCTGTACATTTTGAGTATTCTGACAACAGCCAGCTAAGCATCTCTCCCAGCCTGGCATGCTAGGTTCTGATGCAGAGCCTGGGCAGGTGTCACTCCCCTCCTCCATCTGTGACTGACCTCCTAGGCTCAAAACACGGACAGGGTCATTGATTTTCTCTGGAGGAGCCACTCCAGCCCTTCCTGCCACAGAGCTAAACTGATTTCCAGGGACAGTCCCGAGACACCTGTAGACCCCAAGTTAACAGGAAACATACTCTCATACTTCCCAGAGAGAGCACATGGGGACCGTCCTTCCCAAGGGAAATCCAGAGGGAGGTGGCCAGATCCAGAGAGCGAGAGCGACAGTTGGAGCTGGTGAACTGGGAATATTAATCAGCTGCACAGAGACCTTATGAAGTGGCCATATTTAGACGACACTAGCTGCAGATATAATTGCCAGTGCTGTCAGGACTTTGTTCATACATCGTTCTCAAGCAAAAATAAGATGTGTAACATGGACGTTTGATGGTGGACAGATCCAAGAGGTGTTGCTTTTGGGGAAGTGTCCCCAAAGAATGTCTGAACCTTCTGCAGATAACCAAGGAGGCAGTGTGGCCAGGAGGCTGCGCCTCGGAGAGCCTGAGGGGGCTAGTGTGGCTGAGCCCCATCCTGCGTTCTAGAGGAAGGCTCCAGGAGGACTTTGCCTGTGCCCCCAGCAGGTGGAGTCGTGACGGTCAGCCTCCAACCTGAGATGCTCATTGCAGTGTGAGCTTGAATCCTGGCAAGTGTTGTTGGGATGAATCTCTTCGTCTCTTCCTCTTTTACGAAAAGGACCAGGAAGAAAGGGGGAGAAATGACCTGAAGAGGTTTCAGATGAAGGAACACAAGACTGAGCTGTTCTTGCCACCCAGTGGGGCCCGGCCGCCTCCCTGATACCTAGTCCCTGCCCTGTTCCTGCTCTTTCTCTGGGGGAGGATGAGGAGGAATAAAGAAATCCATTCCTTGTGCTTTGATCCCCTGGGAAAGGAGACAGATAACTACAAGGTGGAAACAATCAACGTAATGGCCCTTCGGTTTCTTCTAGCCATCTTCCTGCGCAGAACTCAAAGCTGTTCCAATCTGTCATTTTCCCTGGCTCGGCCTTCTCCTTGGGGTGGCAGAGAGATTCGCATCAAGCAGACCTGTCAGGTCTGCGGCTCCCCTTGTAATTGCTGCTTCTGATGGGCAGTGACAGGTCCTGTGTCGTTAGCTCTAGTGGGCACAGCACTCATTCAGTCACAGCTCAGGTCAAAGGTATGGTGTCGGGCTTTCCCTCCCTGGAATCATGGAGGTGACTTGATGACATACATGGGGGAGACTGGCAGGTGGAGCAGGAGACATGGTGGTCAGATGTGGGCTCAAGAGGAGAGTGGAGCACCTGCCAGTTTCCCTGCCGAACTCACCTTCAGGGTCTGCCCAGCACAGAGTTTGTGGGCTCACCCCTGGTCTCCCCAACTGGTCCACGGGTCTTTGAGAGTGGAGACCAGGGTTGTTTCATGTCTTCGTGGCTTGTGTCCTCACCTGCACTGGTGCCTGGCGTAAGACAGGGGCTCAACAAACACTGGTCCAATTGAATGACTCTGGGCAAGGATGTCGACCTGGGCCCAGGCTCCTGTGCAGGTGAAAGGCAGACCTTTTGCTTGGCATCTTCATGCATGCAAACCCATTATGGCCCCTCGCTGCTCCCATGGCTGCCGGTCCCTTCTGCCTTCATTCCTGCTCTGTCCCATAACTCGGCCAGAAGGCTGTCACCAGCAGCCATTAGACAAGACAAACGGGCCGCTCCAGCCTGCCATCTCTCCCCCAGCCTGGCTCTGTGTGCAGTGAGCCGTGAGTGTGGGTCCGCTGCCTGCAGTGCCACCATCATGCATCTGGGCTGCCACAGCGGCCGGGCAGAGCTGCCCAGGGACAGCTGGGGGCTTGTTCTGTGCCTGCTGCCCAGAGAGAGCACATGGGGACCGTCCTTCCCAAGGGAAATCCAGAGGGAGGTGGCCAGATCCAGAGAGCGAGAGCGACAGTTGGAGCTGGTGAACTGGGAATATTAATCAGCTGCACAGAGACCTTATGAAGTGGCCATATTTAGACGACACTAGCTGCAGATATAATTGCCAGTGCTGTCAGGACTTTGTTCATACATCGTTTGTCCAGGGGTCACATCCTTTAGTGGACTGTGTGCGCGGGAAAGAGGAAGGAGAGCCGTGGTGTGAAAGCCCAGCTAGGTGCACATAGCAGGACCCAGTCTCTTCCCCAGTTCGGCAAGGCCACACGGCCTACCATTTGCCTGGCTCTGTGCTGAGTCATGTCAGGGACAAGGGACAAGAGGTGATGGCTCAGCAACTCGGGGCCTGGGGCAGCTTCACCCTGCACGGGCCACCCTCCAGGCCCCTTCAGCACCTGCACATGGCCCCATCCAGCTGGGGGATGAGGCCCCTGTGCTTGCCACACCCAGCCCTGGCAGGTAGAGTGCTCCCCTCCACCCATCTCCAGAGCTGGCTGTTGGCTCCAGAGTGACGGCTGCAATTGCGGGGCTCCCAGGTGCATCCCCCACACACTTCCCCACCCCCTTCCCCATCTCACCCGTGTCTCCTTCTGTCCTGTAAGGATGAGATCCATCATCCCCAGTGCCCGCATAGTCACCCCTCTAGTACCACCGCCTTGGGGATCCTCGCCCCTCCCGCAGCCCGCTGCCTGCCCCTCCACCCGTCACCACAGCTGTGCTCTGGGTGTGGTAATCCTTGATCCTCTGCTTTTCAAACCTTCCATCTCCTAACCCCAGTGTGAAAGCAGCCTCCCGCCTGTGCATACCTTGCCCCCTCTACTCCTGGTCTGCGTATCCTCAGAGGCGCGTATCCCAGATAACCCCCTGCTCCTCATCCCTCCTGGGACCAAACATCAAACAGCTTTTTCTGGGTCTCGCCCCCTTCCCTGTCCAGTCAAGACCGTGGCTTATCGGCCCCACCCCACCCACTCAGCTCCTCGTCCCTGCTCCTGCCCGCCCACCTCCGAACCCCCTACTCTGGAGAGCTCCGACTGGGACCTGCCTAGCTTTTGTCTGTGCCCTGCGGCTGCTTGCAGACACACACTAACTTCCCCTAATCTAACTGGGCCAGACAGAACTGCATTTGCATATCACAGCAGCTAGTCTAAGCTTGCGCAGAAAACACCTACCCTATCCTTGTCACTCTTGCTCACAGAACAGAAGGAGTTTGTCTCTTCTCCGAGAAAATAGAAGTTACCCAGCTCAGTCTCTTCCAGCTCTCCCAGTGTTTCTCTCCAGCTGTATCTGTCAGTATTAGTAAGGCCTGCACTAGTCAGCAGGGTCCCCGTGGGCTGCTGGGAACTCCAGTCCCAGTGGAGATGGGCTGAAATTTTGAAGTCTTACTTTGAGAACAAGAATATAAACTATCTCTATGATTTCATATTGGTGAGCTGTTAAAATAATACTATTTGGAAAATTAGGTTAACAGATTTTAGATGATTAACTATTAAAAATCAATTGTATGCCTTCACATGTTTCTTTTTTTTTTTTTTAAGATTTTTATTTGTTTATTTGAGAGGTGGAGTTACAGACAGAGAGAGGGAGAGACAGAGAGAGAGAGGTCTTTCATCTGCTGGTTCACTCTCCAAATGGCCACAGTGGCCGGAGCTGCGCCAATCCAAAGCCAGGAGCCAGGAGCTTCTTCGCCTCTCATTGCAGGGTGCAGGGGCCCAGACATTTGGGCCATCTTCCACTGCTTTCTCAGTCATAGCAGAGAGCTGGATCAGAAGAGGAGCAGCCGGGACTAGAACCAGCACCCACATGGGATGCTAGCACTGCAGTTGGAAGCCTATCCCACTATGCCACAGTGCTGGCCCCCACGTGGGTTTTTTGTTGTTGCTGTTGTTGTTGTTGTTGTTTTGATGTTTTAAAATGTGACTACTAGAACACTGGACGTGACACATCTGGCTTACAGTATTCTTCTTTGAAACGGTTCTAGTGGGAAGACAGGCTGAGCCACATATCAAAGAGACCGGGAATGCAGTCCCTCAGACATAGAAGTGGGTGAGTGGTAGACCAGGGACCCCCAGGGGGTTATTTCAGTAGCCCTGGGAGGAGGTAAGGAAGGTGTGGACGGGCAGGGCAAGGACGAAGCAAGAGATGAGGGGATTCAAGTGCAGGGTGAGGCAGACTCCACAAGGTTGTTAGGCTGCAGGGGTGCGAGATGAGAGTAGCCTCTGGCCTCACTTCCTGCTTAGGTGGGACATCCCCCATCACATCACCATAGGAAGTGCTGCGGTGGGGGTGAGAACTGTTCTTTGCTTCTGGAGAGGGGCAAGCGGTGTTGTCGTCATCACCGTAAGGTTTCTGTATGTTGCTGTTGTCATTGGTTCTGGCCAACAGGCAAGGGGAGGAGAGTCCAGGCAGGAACACGGCCCCATGGTTTGAGTCACCTCCACTCGCATCTGCTAGCCCCGATTCAGCCCCTGGCCTCCCTGAGCTCAAAGAAGGCTGGCAGCTGTGTGTCCGGCGACAGCTTGGCCTCCTGTGTCAGGCAAGGGCCGGACAGCGTCCAGGGCCGGGCTTAGTGAGCAGCCTGGCCGTGCCGTCTTGCCTTGCCTCCTTCCTTCACCCCCTGCCCCTCTGCCACCCTAGCTGTGCCTGGGTTTGCCTTCAGCCTTGGTCTGTCTGCATTTCTGCGGGGTTTAGTTTGGCAAATGCCCTGTTTCCCCTCTGTAATTCTCAGCTCTCCCTCTGCACTGCACTGGCTCCCCTTTCTGAGCCCTTCTCGTCTTAACTGAAACACCTGTCCCTGACCCTGTGAGTCCCTGCACTTCTCTCCCTAATCACACCTTCCCTCCCAAGAGGCTGCCTGCCTCTCCATTCACTTCCTCACTCCTCCACCTGCTGCAGCCCCAACACTGCCCCTCCCCCTCCCACTTCCTAATTGCCAGATCTCGTGGAAAATTCTGTGTCCTTGTCTGGTCTGATTTCTGTCCTCCTAGGATCCTCTGGCCTAACTGCTACCTCTCCGACTCTCCCCCGACACTCTCACCAGGTACTGAGCCCCCAGGGTTTGAGCTGTGGCCCTGTTCTCTTCTTACTCTCTGTCTGCCCTGTGCCGGATCCAGAACGTCACTGCCACCCCTCCCCTGAGAGCTCCCAGGCCTGTGTCTTCAGCATGGACCGCTCTCTGCAGAGTCAGGCCAGAAATCTCGTTACTCTGTAGCTTGCCTTGAACTTAACCAACACTGCACCAAAATCATCACCTTTGGCCTTCTCCAGGAGCACAGAATTCTTTACCCTGGTGACCGTGTCCCATCCGGGTCAGAAGTGAAGCCAGCGGCCACTCTCATCTCGCACCCCCTACCCCCTGAGGGTAGTTTGACAGCCTATGGGGTTGACCTCATTGGCCACGTCTGAATCTGCGCTATCTTCCTGGTCCTCCTTGCCCTGCCCCTTAGTACCTGCCTTGTGTCTCTTTCTGGGACCTTGAAAATAGCCTCATGCTGCTCTCTCCTACTCACATCCTACCCTCTGTCCAGCATATCTACCAGGTAGCTCTAATGCAAATTCTGTGACATTATCACCTTTGAAAGTCCTCCCGGTGTTCCTGGGCACCTGCAAGGTGCAACCCAGTCCCCAGCAAGACACACCAGGTCCTGAACGCTGGCTCCTGTCCTCCCATCCAGCCTCCCCTGCCTCATGCCAGTCACCCCAGGCCCTCGCATGCCTTCAGGGACCCCTCACTGGGACACACTTCAATCCCTTACACCTGCTTCAAGGCTGCCTCTTTGTGAAGCCTGGCAGGTAGTAGGCACTTAACATGGATGTGCAAGACCGATGCTTAAGGCTTTCTTAAAATGTCCCAAAGAGTGTGATGGTCCTTTGTGTGTGCTTCCTTAAAACTGCGCGGTTTTCTTGGTGGAAACCCTTACTTCCTTGGGCAGTGGCGGTCTGCCGCCTCCTCTCCCAGGAGGTCTTTGAGAGCCCAGGCCCCAGTCTTCACTGCCGTGGTGTCCCAGCATGTGCACATCTGATTCATGGCTGGAGCATCGTGAGGTTTTGTGATGCCGCTCACCATACTGGATTATAGCTCCTTGTCCTCTGGACCCTGGAAGCACAGACACATCCTATCCGACTTTGCATTCCTAGTGCCTTGCTTGCTTAGGCATGTCCTGGATACTGGATGAGTTAGTAAGTAAAGGAGGGATGGAATGAATGAATGCATTACCTGTCCTCATTACATGATTCAGTTCTAGATGAATGACACAGACTCTAGATGCTTTGGGAGGTTATAGGAGGGTGAAATCAGTGTGGCTGGAACAATTCAGTGCTTACCAGGGACACACTGGGATTGACACAAGAATGGAGTAAGTTTTACGTAGGATTTGGGTGTGAGTAAAGAAAACCTGAGAGGGTGGCCAGTGCTGTGGCGCAGCAGGTTAAAGTCTTGGCCTGAAGCACCAGCACCCCATATGGCCGCCAGTTCTAGTCCCAGTTGCTCCTCTTTCGATCCAGCTCTCTGCTATGGTCTGGGGTAGCAGTAGAAGATGGCCCAAGTCCTTGGGTCCCTACACCCATGTCGGAGGCCCAGAGGAAGCTTCTGGCTCCTGGCTTCGGATCGGTGCAGCTCCAGCCCTTGCGGCCGTCTTGGGAGTGAAGCAGTGGATAGAAGACCTCTCTGTCTCTCTCTCTCTCTCTCTGGCTCTACCTCTCTCTGTAACTCTGTCTTTCAAATCAATAAAATTAATCTTAAAGAAAAGCGGAGAGCTTTCCAGAAAAAGAGATCGACTGGGCAAAAAACACAGGGTGAAATGACAGGTTCTGTTCAGGGTTCAGCAAGGACAAGCTCAATGTAGCTAAGTGGTCATGGAACGCAGTAGGATCTGAGCATGGAAAGGCATGGTGGGGCCAGGCAGGTGGATCTGCTGTGGGGAGTAGCTGGACTGGTGTGAGACAGGCAAAGGCAGGAGACAGAGAAATAGGAGGTGCTGCAGTGGCTGGGAGGCAAATCCCTGGCAGTCCTTAGTGACTGGACAGTGGAGCGGCTGCAAGGGTGTGGAGAGTGCAGGACAGCTCTGCTGGGGATTCGCACGTGGGTAACTGGTCCTATTAACTGAAACTGGGAAGTCAGAAAGAGCCTCTGATCCTGTGAAAAGACAAGGGGTTGCATCTGGGACATGGAGTTTGAAAGGGTCTCCAAAGGGACATTTCCTATTCGCCAGAAACAGGAGTCTGATGTGTGGATAAGAAATCAGGGCTGGGCTGGCGCTGTGGCGCAGTAGGTTAAGCCTCCACCTGCTGCGCCAGCTCCTCTTTTGATGCAGCGCTCTGCTTGTGGCCTAAGAAAGCAGTGGAAGGTGACCCAAGTGCTTGGGCCCCTGCACCACGTGGGAAACCCGGAAGAAGCTCCTGGCTTCAGATGGTTTCAGCTCTGGCCACTGTGGCCATTTGGGATGTGAACCAGCAGAGAGAAGACCTCTTTCTTCTATCTCTCCCTCTCTCTGTCTATAACTCTACCTCTCAAATAAATAAAATCTTAAAACACATTGGGGTTAAGGGTAAGGATTGGGAATTATCTATATGAGCTGACAGTTAAAAATTGATAGGTTTGTAGTGCTATCTCATCATGGTTTTCACTTGCGTTTCTCTAATGACTACCAAGGTTGAGTGAACACTTGCACATACTAATTTGCCACCCATATAACTTCTGAAGTGTCAACTCAAATCTTTGGCTCATTTTAAAAATTTGGTTGTTTTCTGATTATTGAATTATGTTTTCAACAGTAGAGACAAGGGCTGTAATCTTATTATTGAATTATGAAAGTTCCTCCTTTGAGATCCAAGTCCTTTACCCGGTATATTCTTCACATATAGTATGTTATCTGTCTATGGCTAAACATTCTGCTAACATCATCTTTTTAAAAAGATTTATGTATTTATTTGAAACGCAGTTAGAGAGAGAAAGAGAGATCTTCCATCAGCTTGTTCACTCTCCAAATGGCTGCAATGGCCAGATCTGGGCCAAGCCAAAGCCAGGAACCAGGAGCTTCATCCAGGTCTCCCACGTAGGTGTCAGAGACCCAAATACTTGGGCCATCTCCCACTACTTCCTCAGGTGCATTAGCAGGGAGCTGGATCAGAAGTGGAGCAGCTGGGACTTGAACTGGCACTTGTATGGGATCCTGGTGCTGCAGGCGGCAGCCTAACCTACCATGCCACAGTGCCGGCTCCTAAGATCTCCATTTGAAGAGCAGACATTTCTGATTTGGATGATATGGTTTGCTGAGGTTTCACTTTGTAAAGTTGTGCTTTTGGTGTCTTATCTAAAGAAAACTTTGTCTAACTCAAAGTCATGAAGATTTTCTTCTAGAGGTTTTATTGTCACAACTTTTACCTTTATAGTCTATTTTGTGTTCATTGTTGTATATGATGTGAGACAGTTTGAAGTTCTTTTTTTTTTTTTTGCAGTTTTACAACTTTAGTCAGTTCTCATCCACATTGACTGTAGATTTTTGAAAGTGGTGGCAGGTACAGAGGTAACTGAAGTGTGGAGGTTGTTTGGTGAACCTTCATCCTCTATGTTTTCTGGACAGTCTCGTGGGATGTTCCTTATTCCTTTGGCCCAGACAGCTTGGTTGAGCCTGGACATCAGTGCACACATCTGGAGCCTCCATCTCTTTCATGGCAAAATTCTGGGTTTTTGAGTACCTGAGAGGCATGCTTCTTCTTTTGTTGTTGTTTTTAAAAATTAATGTCAATTTATTAAGTCAACAACAGGAGTCACTGTGCACTTACTCCTCATGTAGGATCTCTGTCCTTAATGTGCTGTACATCGTGATTTAATGCTATAACTAGTACTCCAACAGTATTTTTCACTTTGTGTTTCTGTGTGGGTGCAAACTATTGAAAGCTTTGCTAAATGCTAAATTGATCTTCTGTATATAAAGATAATTGAAAATGAATCTTGATGTGAATGGAAGGGGAGAGGGAGCAGGAGAGAGGAGGGTTGCAGGTGGGAGGGAAGTTATAGGGGGGATAAAGCCATTGTAATCCATAAGCTGTACTTTGGAAATTTATATTCATTAAATGAAAGTTAAAAAAAATAATGTTGGGGTCAGTGCTGTGGCATAGTGGGTAAAGCCACCACCTGCAGTGTCAGCATCTCATTTGGGTGCTGGTTCGAGTCCAGCTCTCTGCTATGGCCGGGAAAGCAGTAGAAGATGGCCCAAGTCCTTGGGCCCCTGTACCCGTTTGGGGGACCCGGAAGAAGCATCAGCAGTTACAACCATTGTGGTCATCTGGGGAGTGAACCAGCAGATGGAAAACCTCTCTCTCTCTCTCTCTCTCTCTCTCTCTGCCTCTCTGTAACTATGCCTTTCAAATAAATAAATAAATAATGAAATCTTTAGGGCCGGCACTGTGGTATAGCAGGTACAGTCGCTGCCTGCAGTGCTGGCATCCCAAATGGGCTCCAGTTTGAGTCCCGGCTGCTGCACTTCCGATCCAGCTCTCTGCTGTGGCCTGGGAAAGCAGTAGAAGTTGGCCCAAGTCCTTGGGCCCCTGTACCCGTGTGGGAGACCTAGAGGAAGCTCCTGGCTCCTACCTTCGGAGGGGCTCAGCTCCCGCTGTTGCGGCTAACTGGGGAGTGAACTAATGGATGGAAGACCTCTCCCTCTCTCTGCCTCTCCTTCTCCCTGTAACGGATTTTCAAGTAAATAAATCTTTTAAAATAAAATAAAATCTTAAAAAACTAATGTATTTATTTTAAAGGCAGAGTTATAGAGATAGAGAGAGCTTCCGTTCACTAATGCACTCCCCAAATGGCTGTAATGGCCAGAGCTGGGCCCATCCAGAGCCAGGAGCTTCTTTCCAGTCTTCCACATGGGTGGAGGGGCCAAGCACTTGGTCCATCCTTCACTGCTTCCCCAGCCCACAGGCAGGGAACTGGATTGCAGTGGTGTAGTTGGGATTCAGATGGTCGCCCAGATGGGATACTGGTGCTGCAGGTGGCAGCTTTACCCGCCACGCCACAGCGCCGGCCCCCGGGCACACTGCTTGAAGCCCACTCCGTGCATGCACTTGTGACTGTGGGTGATGCACTCTCGGGCCACCACTTCCTTGATGGCAGAACGGCCTTTCCTCTTCTCAGCATCCTTCTTTGCAGGAGCCATCGTGTAGGGCCCACGTTGGAAAGGAAGTGCGAGAGGGATTGTCCTTCTTTTTCTTTAACCTATGGAAACATTCAATTGTTTCAGCACAAGTTGGAGAAAAAACACATTTTCACTTGCGCTTTTATCAAAATCAATTTTCTGTGGATGAAAGGTCTTCGAAACGTTCATAGAAAAATGCATATTATGAAATAAGTATGCATGGATTTCATTATTTTTTGCATCAAAATAAACTTATCTTTTGATTCCATTTTTCCATGAACTTTGCGTGTAAGGGTCAAAGAAGTAATTTTGCTGGGGGGAATAGAAGTTGGCACAGAATCCTTCAAAAGCCAAGAGAGGCTTGTCTGAGACGTTTATAAAGTGCCTTTTGTTGTTAGGCGAGGTGCTAGATACTGGGGATAGAGAAACTTGAAGAGCGACAGTTGAAGACTAAACCAGCCATTGAACTTCAGAGTTAGAAGCATGGGTTTCTCTCTCTCTCCTTCCTTCCTTCCTTCCTTCCTTCCTTCCTTCCTTCCTTCCTTCCTTCCTTCCTTCCTTCCTTTTCTTTCTTTTTAAAGATGTATTTATTTGAAAGGAAGAGTTACAGAAAGAGAGAAATGTATTCTTTATTTTAAAAGATGTATTTCTTTATTTGAAAGGAAGAGTTATAGAAAGAGAGAAAGAGAGAGAGAGACAAAGAGAAAGATCGTCCATCTGGTGGTTCACTCCCCAAATGGCTGCAAAGGCCAGAGCAGGGCCGATCCGAAGCCAGGAGCTCCCTCTGGGTCTCCCATGCAGGTGCAGGGGCCCAAGCACTTGGGCCATCTTCTGCTGCTTTCCCAGGCCACAGGCAGAGAGCTGCATCAGAAGAGGAGCAGCCAGGACAATAACTAGTGCCTGCATGGGATGCCGGTGCCGCAGGCAGAAGCTTAGCCTGCTGTGCCAGAGCGCCAGCCCCAGGCATGGGTTTCTAGGTGAACATGTTTGACCAGCCTGTGTTCAGGGAAGGCTTCCTGGAGGAGGGGATGTCTGAGCTGAGAACGTCCTGTGTGAGAGTGGTCAGTGAGCAACGGGAAGAAGGCAGGAGGGAGTGAGCAAGAGTACACAGGCGTGCTACGGGAATGTGTGAGTGCATATGCACCTGTGTGCCTGTGTGCGTAGACCTGTGTGTGTAGGGGTGTGCTGTGATTCGTTCACTATTCCTCTATTCCTGGAAGGTAGAAGGGATGAGCAGTGAAGCAGAATCCATGCATACTAGGGGTCTTTAAAAAATTCATGGAAAACAATGTATTATTGGGAAAAAAAGCTGCATGGATTTCAATTTTTTCTGCACCAAAATAAACTTTCAGTATCGTTCCATTCTCCATGAATTTCTTGATGTTCTTGGAATGGAGTTTCAGAGAGAGCCAGAGTTTCTTTGCCACTGCAATGAATTCCCTGTATTTAGAGGTGGGAGACGTAGGTAAGAACGAGCAGCCTGCTGGGAACCAGCACCGTGGGGTTGGGCCAGGCTGAGGAGGACTGATCTGAGAGCGACTGAGGAGCTCAGCCAGAAGCAGTGGGTGGCTGGTGGTTAGCGTGAGGGGCTGGGGCCTGGGTGGCTGCCATGAACTAAACTTGAGAATAAAGCAGGATGAAGACAGCCTTCTAAGAGGCCTCAGAGGGAACCTATGCTGCTGGCACCTTGACCTTGGACTTGCAGCCTCCAGAATTAAGTCTGCAGCCCCGGCCAGTGAATAGTCTGTGGAGTGAGAGGGTGCTGGCCGAGCAAGGTCAGGGGTCCTGATGGTCCAGGGCCAGGGCCAAGGTGAGGATGAAGGTGTGTGCTGATTCCCTGTGCCAGGAGGGTGGACCTGGAGCAAAGGGCCCTGTGAGGATGCAGGTGAGCGGAGGAGGCTGATGCCCCAGCTGTCATGGGAGAGGGGCTGCGGAGGGAAAGGGAGACTGGACAGGAAGGGTCAGCAAAGGCATGGGCAGGGAGCAGAGGGCCATCCAGGCCCTTCGAGGCCCTGTCACTGTGCAGGTAGAAGGGGCTGCTGCAGCTACACTGTAAGTGGAAGCCAGGCTGCAGGGCGCAACCCTTCCGACAAGAGGCAGGGCCCGAGGACTTTGAGCAAGTCGGTGACCAGGTGCCTCTCCTGGTTCATCCTGGCCATGCACATTAGGGGTGATCTGGAAAGTGGCAGAGTGGGAGCCAACATATAGCCTGGTAGTTGGGACGACCGCATCCATAGCGGGAGTGCTTGGCTTCAGTACCTGGGTCTGGCTTCAGATCCGGCTTCCTGCTGATGCAGACCCTGGCAGCTAGCAGTGATGGCTCAGGTAATGAGGTTTCCGCTACCCATGTGGGAAACCTGGATTGCGTTCCTGGCTCCCAGACGTGGCCTGGGCCAGGTGCAACTATTTTGTGCATTTGGAGAGTGAACCAGCAAATGAGAGTGCTCTCTCGCTCTCTCTCTCTCCCTTTCACACAAATAAAAAAATTTATGAATAAATACGGACGTGTTGCAGTGGGGGAGCCAGGCCACCAGCCCTTGGGAAGGTTTCTTTCACTCAGTGGACACCGACATGGGACGGAACAGGGAGAGGAGTGTGGGATCAAGATGGGCATGGTCGAGGCACTGCCCTCTCCTTTGTGTGAGTCTTAGGACTGGGCAGAGTGGACAGTGCTTGGGGCTCATGGGGAGAGCAGCTCGATGTGAAGGCAAAGGGTCATGCCTGGGCCTAAAGGGGACACACTGAGTCCTTCCGGGTTGGAAGAGCCCCTATGGCTGGAAAGCAGAGGCAGATCCAGTCCCTAAATGTGCCTTCCCCATCTCAGCCTCGCCTTGCCGCCGCCCAGCCTCACTGTGGCTGCTGGTTCACTCCTACACACAGCAGTCCCCAGGGCTGAAGGATGTGCTAGCGCATCGTGTTCCTCACTTGGTAGCTGCTGGGAACTCTGAACGTCCTGACCTAGCCGTGCAGTGGGGCCTTGGGGACACAGCGTAGACCAGAAGCATCAGCGGCACATTAAGTCTTAAGCACGCTCTTTTCCTTCATCCATCTGGCCCCTCCCCTGGGACAGCTGAGGACCAGTGTGCTACTGGTAGCTGCCTGTTGGGGACATGTTCTTCTTGATCTTGGACTTGCAGCCCCGGCCAAAGGAGCCTGAGCTTCCGCCTTGCCTTTGGTGGCCATAGCCCTGGAATCTGGGTTCCTGGTGGCCCCACAATAATCCTGATCCCCATAGGGTTGGTGCCACCCACCCACCCAACTGAGGCTGTTCCCAGATAGAAGTGAAACACTGTGTAAAACCTAAAGCCCAGCAAACGCGGTGTCCAGGAAGGCAAGACTCTGGATCCAGTGAGTTGGAGAGCACCTGCCAAATATTTTTGAGTTCAGAGTCCTGCGTTAGAGCCTGGAGGGTGGGGGTGGGGGAAAGGGGTGCAAAGGGACCTCATACTCCCCTTAACATAAGATTCTCTGGTCATTATACCTCTGTCTATCCAGGTGTGTCTGGTGATGCTCTGTGGGTCTGCTGTGCAGTTTGACATGACTGGCTGGTGTGCTGTACATCTGGGTTTGTCTTAATCAGCCCAGGCTGCCATAACGAGATAGCATGGTCTGAGTGGCCTACACAGCAGAGATTCATGGCTCACTATTCTGGAGGCTGGGAATTCCAAGGCCATAGTGCAGCAGGTTCAGCTCCAAGTGAGGGCTGTCTTCCTGGCTTAAGGAAGGCCACCGCCTCTCTGTGTCTTCACATGGTGGAGAAAGTGAGCTCTCTGCTGTCTCTTATAGGGACACTCATGTTGTTAGACTGGGGCCCTGCCCTTATGACATCATTGAAAGCCAAGTGAAGCACACTGGGGGTCTGTGGTTCATTGTAAGAATTGGAGGTGGGGGCAGTGCAATCCATCGTGCATGTATCAAATGCATCCTTTACAAAAGGAGGAGACAGGCAGAGCTCACAGGCTTGGGAGGACTCCTTTTGCATGTGTTGCCTGCTGTGGCCCAGGTGTGGCGTGCCCTCTGTGTACTGATGGGGCAGAGCCAAATCCAGTGTGATTCTGTCACATGAACGCCAGGATCCGAGCATAACTGAGTGTCCAGATTCCCAGGGGGCAGGCATTTTCTGAGAGATTATTTAATCAATGTATTTCATTATATCTGATTTGGTAACTAGTGGTTTGCGGGATGGAAGAGTTGGTAGCAGAGAGTTGACATGGCCCAAAGGGAAGGATTGATGCCTCCATTCTAAAACTCTCACTGGGGGCCTGGGCGTTGGCCTGGTGCTTGGTAAGCTCATTCAGATGCCCCTGTGCCACACTAGAGTGCCTGGGTTCAGGTCTCAGCTCTGGCTGCTGGCTCTAGCTTGCTGCCGATGCAAAACATGGGAGGAAACTGATATTTCAAGTGATTGGGCTCTCACCACCCCTGTGGGAGACCGGGGTTGACTTCCTGGCTCTGGCTTTGGTCTCACCCAGTTCCAGTCATTGGGGACATCTGAGGGGTAAGCCACTAGATGGCAATTTGGACTACGTGTCTGTATGTCTCGCTCTCTGCCTCTCAAATAAATAAATATTTTTTAAATAAAAAAGGGGCCTGTGTTGTGGAATAATAAGTTAAGCTACTAGGAGCACCGGTTCAAGTCCAGCTGCTCCACTTCTCATCCAGCTCCCTGCTAAAGCACCTGAGAAAGCAGCACAAGATGGCCTAAGACCTTGGGCTCCTGCTGCCCACATGGGAGACCAGGATAGAGTTCTGGGTTCCTAATTTTGGCCTGATCCATACGTGGCTGTTGTAGCCATTTGGGGAGTAATCCAATGGATGGAAGATCACTCTATCTCTTCCTTCATGTCACTCTTCCTTTCAAATAAATAAATAATCTTTAAAAAAAAAACAAAACAGAGGCCAGCATTGTAGCATACCTGGTAAAGCTTCCACCTGCAGCACCAGCATCCAATTTGGGGGCCAGTTTGAGTCCCAGCTGCTCCACTTCTGCTTCAGCTTCCTGCTAATGGCCTGAGAAAATAGTGCAGGATGGCCCAAGTACTTGGGCTCTTGCCACCCACATGGGAGAACCAGAAGAATCTCCTGGCTCTTGGCTTCTGCCTGGCCCAGCCCTGGCCATTGTGGCCATTTGGGTAGTGAACCAGCTGTTAGACCATCAATCTCCCTCCCTCCCTCCCTCCCTCCCTCCCTCCCTCCCTCCCTCTCCCTGCATCTCTGACTTTCACATAAATAAAACATAAATCAAGGGCCGGCGTGGTGGCTCAGCAGGTTAAAGCCATGGCCTGCAGGGCCAGCATCCCATTATGGGCACTGCTTTGAGTCCCAGCTGCTATATTTCCGATCCAGCTCCTGGCTAATGTACCTGGGAAAGCAGCAGAGGATGGCCCCAGTGTTTGGGCCCCTGCACCCATGTGGGAGACCTGGAAGAAGCTCCTGGCTCCTGGCTTCGGCCAGGCCATCCTGACTGAGGGCATTTGGGGAGTGAACTAGCAGATGGAAAATATCTCTCTCTCTCTCTCTCTCTCTCTCTCTCTCTCTCTCTCTCTACCTTTCCTCTCTGTGTAACTCTGACTTTCAAATAAATATATAATTAAAAAAAATAAGTAAATGAATCTTTAAAAAAACAAAAACTAAATATTGTATTGCAAGAAAATTTTAAAAATAAAAAGTTCACAGAGGCTGGGGTAGGAGTGGGAGAGGTAGAGTTTTCGGAGCCCATGGTCCAGCCTGTCACCTTTAATGTCTCCAAGTCTGCTCACCTCCATGATACTTCCTCTGCAGTGGCTTGAAGGCTCCTGTGTCCCAGTAGCAAGTCCCTGGCAAGAGGGGTTCTCACGGGAGGGAAGCCGAGCCCCGGGCAAGGGTGCCAGGTCCAAAGTCACCAGCTGAGGTCACCTCTGTCCTCTCCCACCTGCCAGCCCTGAGAGATGGACAGGCCGCCGACTCCTCTCATCTGTGTTTTCTCGTGTCTACATTAAGATAACAGCCCTAGTCCACAGAGCTGCTGCGAGGGTCAACAAGCTAATGTCCGTTAACCATGCACACGGCTTTTGTCATTGGATAAACATAGCACTCGTGCCATCTTTCTGTGGCTTGTGCTACGTGATGCTGCTGACTCCTGACATTCGGTGTCTCTTTCCCATGCTCCAGGACTAGGCTGAGGTTTTCATTTTCCTGTCCCCTCCCCTCCCCTCCCCTCTTCTCCCTCCCCTCCCCTCCCCTCTTCTCCCTCCCCTCCCCTCCCCTTCCCTACCTTCCCCTCCCTTCCCCTCTTCTTCCCTTCCCCTCCCCTCTCCTCCTCTCCCTTTCCCTTCCCTCCCTTTCCCTTCCCTTCCCTCCCCTCCCCTCCCCTTCCTTTACCTTCCTGAGAGAGAGAAAGAGAGAGAGAGAGAGAGAGAGAGAGAGAGAGCAAGCTTCCATCTGCCCCCAAACAATCGGGACTTGTCCGGGCTGAAACCGGGAGCTGGGAAGTGAACCCAGGTCTCCCGCATGGGTGGCAGGAACCCAGCCCCTTAAGCCATCACCGGTGCCTCCCAGGGTGTGCATTAGCAGGACACTGGAGTCAGGAGTGGAGCTAGGACTTGAATTCAGCTCTCTGTGTTTTAACCACTGGGCCCTCCACTAGGATGGTTTTAACAGTGCAGCATTTTTCCTATATCAGATCTTATGTGGAACCCAAATATCTGGAACTGATGGGTGTGGAGTTGTGCTTGTTTCAGCCGGTATGGGGCTAGCTAGGCAGCCTTCCCCCCCACTTCTCTCCTGTGGAGCCCGGGGGTCTTCCCACAGACCGCCACCTAAGACAAACTCCTCAGTTTCTTTCTGGGCCCAAAGTTGTTGCTGGCACAGTGCAGCGCCGCTGCTGTGGTTTCTGCTTCCTGAGCGACCGCCTTGTCCCGGTCCTGCTTCCCTTGGCAAGAGGTATGAGGGAGCCCAAACTCCCCATTCACACCTGTAGCGTCCTTTGGCCACCTTAGGTGTGCGTGGACTTTGCTGTTGCATGGACTTTGTCATCTATGACTTGGGATGCTGTTGGGTTGCCCTGGCATGCATGGCCAACCTGAGAATGAAACTTAACATTTGTTTATTGCCCAATAAGACTATGTTTCTAAGTAAATCCTCAAAATAGGGGGAAAAATCCTCTGCCGTATTCTGTGTCTTGGTTTCTGGTTTGTGAAATGGTGCTAATGAGGATTAGAGTCCTGTACGTGGAACCCAGGTCTTTCTGTCCGCCCCAGACAGAGAGAGTGAAGTGAATTCTGTTTGGCTTGATTCCCTGTCTTGTCATCAACCTCTGAAAGATAAGCTTCATCTTTCTTTTTTTTCCCTCTAATGGCTTTATTGAAATATAATTCACCTATCACATAATTCATTCACTGAAAGTATGCGATTCAGTGGTTTCAGTGTATTCTCGGAGTCGTCAGCCATCACCATAATCAATTTTAGAACATTTTCTCCCTCTCACAAATGAAGTACCAAATGCATTCACCAAATGCACTCCTCGTTTCTCCCCAGCTGCTCTCCGGCAGCCCTAGACAACCACTAACCTATTTTCTGTCTCTAGACAGTCACCTGTTCTGGAGAGTTCGTAGAAATGGCATCATCCAGCATGTGGCCTTCTGTGTCTGGCTTCTTTCAATTAGCATGTTTTCAAGGTCCACCCATGCACCTGTCCTGTATTCCTGTGTTTGTCATTGAATGAAGTTCCATCGTATGGGTAGACCACATTTTATTTATCCATCAGTCAGTGGACATCTAGGTTGTTCCCATTTTCTGGAAATTACAAATAATACTGCTAGGAATTTTTGTATGCAAGTTTTTGGATGGAGATTTTTGTTTTTGTAACTTTCCCTCTCAAGAGAATTAAGGATCTCAGTACTAGACTGATTGAGTGCCTGCTGTATGCAAGACACTTTGGTGACTACATACTGTCCCAGGTAATTCTCAGAATAACCCCAGGTGGAGGCTTTCTCCACTGCCTTACAAGTGGGGAACTGATTGATGAAGGGTAGAACCAGCACTGGAAGCGGGGTCTCTGTGATGCTATAACCCTTACTCTTCGCAATGGGCAGCTCTCGGTGCTAGTCCACTGTGGCCATCCACATTGATGAAGTCTGTGCTGGGCCATCTACCTACATTATCTTCTTGATCCTCATGAAATCACTGTTCCCGCTGTTCAGTGAGGAAGAGAGGTTCTGAGAAAACGTGTAGCTCCCCCGGTGACATGGCTCACTGGTGTCAGGCCCTGGGGAGCCAGCACTCAGCGTTTCTGCAGCTGCCCCTTCATGCCACACCTTCCTGCACAAGCCTGGCCTCCTGTAATGCCCTTTCACCTTGGGGAGAGTTCTTCATGTGCCCAGAATTCCAGTTCCAAAGGACAGCCTTTCCTTCACACACGTGTGCCTGTCTGTGTGCATGTAGACGTGTGTCTGAGGGCATCATGGCCCCTGGGCTGAGGGGCCTCACACAGACAAGAGCTTGCCAGGACACCCCAGGGCTCCTGGTGTGCACGCTCACACCGGAATGCCCTGCCCTGGCTACCCTGAGCTCTGGAGAATGTAGAGAACCTGCTTCGGAGCTCGTTCTGAGGCTGGCCGGGAGGAGGGGGTCGGGCAGGGCTGCCTGGAAGAGGAAGGTGGCCGCGGGGGAGGCTGGAGAAGGTGGGGTGACAGTGGCGGGTGAGTACCAACTGTCTCCCTGTGGTTGCCTGCCCACAGCTGCTATCTTGGATGACCCCATGGAGTGCAGCCGAGGGGAACGGCTGTCCATCACCCTGGCCAAGAACCGCATCAACCGCGCTCCTGAGAGGCTGGGCAAGGCCAAGGTCGAAGTGGACATCTTTGAGCTGCTCAGAGACAGCGAGTACGAGACTGCAGAAACCAGTACGTAGAAGGGGCAGCAGTGCTCTCTGCCTCCGTGGCTGGCGGTGTGAGCCGTGTCCATTGCTAGGCCTCTGATGGAGATATCCCCAGGGGCTGGGGACAAAGTGTACCAGGAGCCCCCAAGGGCTCTCAGACTGGATTAGAGTCTCAGGTTTTGTTGGGAGTCATGTGTGGAGTAGAGCTAAGACAGGAAATACATTCATTCATTCATTGATCCCCCCACTCATTCCTTCCTTCATATATCGATCCATTCACCTCCTAGACATTTCGTGCACAAATCCCTGAATGAAATCCTGTGTATCGTTAAGAAGGAAGAGAGGGCCAGCCCGGGGCAGCTCAGCCATCTCATGACTGACCGATTGTCTTGCTTTCTCCTGCTGAAGACAATGTTGTGGGAGTGAATTGGGACTTGGGTTGGAGTTTGACCAATCACCATGGGAACCTTTGGCCTCAGTTTCTTCAGCTGTAAAAAGGGAGTGCTAGGCTCTACTTTGCAAAGCTCACCAAATAGCAAAGATTTAAGTAACCGAAAATATAGGAAAATCCTCTATGAATTGCAGTATTTTACAGAAATGCATAGGAGGGGGTCTTCAGAAAGTTCAATGAAAACCATATTATGAAAAAGCTCCATGGAGTTCAAAAATTTTTGTACCAAAATCAGCTGATGTTTTAATTCCATTTTCCATGAACTTTTTGCAGTAGCCGTAGGAGAGGCGACTAAACTTGCTCTGTGGAGCCCCTGCTATGCGCAGGGCACCACTGTTCATTCTCACAGCAGCCTGAGAGTTAACTGATTGTGGTTCCACTTTGGAAAAGAAAAACGGAGGCTCGAAGACATTGAGTACTTTGCCCGCCCATTAAGCCAGGCAGTGGCTGAGCCGGACCTGGGACCTGTGAGCCCAGAGCACATCGGCTACCCTTCTCCTGCCATTCCCTGGCATTCACTGGATTAGGCCCAGATTAGTGGGTTGGCAACTTCCCAAGAAAGAGCCCCTTGGTGGAGGCCATGGATCCTTAGCATCTGTGCCCTGAGAGTTTGCCAAGCACCCCCCTCCTGTCTCCAATCCGTTTAGACCTTTAACAGTGTTCAATGGCCAAAACAGAAGAACAATTTGCTCGCTGGAGTGTTTATGTCAGGCAGCTGGTGTTCCATTTGAGCATCTAGCAATGCCTGGGCTGTTGGAGGTGCAAGGAAAGAAAAACCCTTCACCCTGGCCCAGGCACTAGAGGTGGGACATTGTAAGGAGCCACACGGGCAAGAATGGAGGAAAGCCGTGGCTTCAGAGACTCATCAGAGTCATCCTCCCTCCCTCCCTCCCCTCCCCCCCAGTACTCTTGCAGTATTGTTGCAGTATTGGATCCAAGCCCTCCCCCCTGCTAGTTTGGTTTCGCTGGCTTATTCATCATACACCTGTTCTCTAATGGCTCCCCAGGCCCAATTTATTCTCTTTGTTCATTCAGGAACCTTTATGGAGATTTTTCTCGATATCAGGCAAGACTTAGGGTCCCATGCGTTGGGAACAATCGGGAAGCAGGACACACCCTTGCCCTCAGGTGGCTTGCAGTCCCTTCAGAGTGCACACCAGCCAGGCCCCTCAGTGCCCCTGCATTCCCAGGGTACGGGATCGGATTCGCCCAGCTAGTCTTGCTGTGTGGCCCGTCTGACAGGTTGCAGGTGTTGGCCAGATTGCTTGGTAACTGCCTTGGGGAGAGTGTCTGCTCCTTGTCCTGCAGCTGTGACAGAAGGTGGCTCCTACTGCACGGACAGGACCATTGAGAACAGGAGGAGCTCTGGGCTCTGAGGCCTCCAGGAGGGGGCATGGGAAACAAGGACCCACATGGTCATTCCTTCAGCATCTAGTCAATAAGTCTTCAGTGAGTGCCTGTTCTACTTTATTCTAGGCAACGAGAATCTGGCATGAAACACACAAACATCCTCGCTGTTACAGAGGTTAATTTCTTTTTCTTTTCTTTTTCTTTTTTATTGACAGGCAGAGTGGACAGTGAGAGAGAGACAGAGAGAAAGGTCTTCCTTTTGCTGTTGGTTCACCCTCCAATGGCCACCACGGCCGGTGCGCTGCGGCTGGCGCACCGCGCGCTGATCCAATGGCAGGAGCCAGGTGCTTCTCTTGGTCTCCCATGGGGTGCAGGCCCAAGCACCTGGGCCATCCTCCACTGCACTCCCGGGCCACAGCAGAGAGCTGGCCTGGAAGAGGGGCAACCGGGACAGAATCCGGCGCCCCGACAGGGACTAGAACCCGGTGTGCTGGCGCCGCAAGGCAGAGGATTAGCCTGGTGAGCTACGGCGCCGGCCACAGAGGTTAATTTCTAATGCAGGGAAAGGAAGATCCAGGCTTCCCAGGAGCTTCCAGAAGAGAGCAGAACGTCAGCAATGACTCCTGTGAACCTCCTAATCCTGCCCGGCAGCGCTTCTCTGTCCCCAAGGACAGGTCTCAGACAAGGGCTCAGGTTGCTGGATGGTTCTGTCATCTGTGTTTGAGGAACCAGCTCCTCCTTCCTGTCTTGGGTTCTTGGGGCTGCCCTGGTAGAACCCAGAGCACAGATTTTCCCATTGTGGACAGCACCATGCACAGATGCAAATTTCCTCTGCCAGTGACCCCTCCGCCTGGCTTAGTCAAGTCAGTACGTCTTAAATATTAAACTCAATGAATCAGGGGGATGAAGGAAATTGCTATCTTTATTCCACATTACAGAGCTTTGGATATCTTTTCATGCCTTTCTTTTATTCGCCAAGTATTTTATTACCAAATGGCCCTCAGTTCAGCTTTTACAGCTTAGTGTGTTTGAGACACAATTAGCACATTTGTTAGAAAAGAGGGCTTCTGGATCTTTCTACCCCAAAGGCCAGCGTGCTCCCCCACAACAGGTTTTAAACACCTTCCAGATAGTTCTTAGATTCCAGCCTGCTGTCTGCCTCCTTGAGGGGGCGGGTGGGTGATGGGTTGGTGGTGGTGGCTGAAGCAATGACTGGAAGTCAGTACAGGTCCTGGGACAGAGAAGTGGGAATGAGATGGGGGTCCTATGGTGGGGGAAGGACAACAACTGTGATCTGTGATCTCTACTTTGGGGAGACTGCAGTACAGAGGTACTTCAAAAAGTTTGTGGAAAAAGGAATTAAGAGATAAGTTTATTATGGTGCAAAAAAGTTTTAAAATTCATGCATATGAAGCTTCTTCATAAAGTTCCAGGCCTCCCATGTGGGTGGCAGGAACCAAGTTACTTCCGCTGTCACCACTGCCTCCTGGGGTCTGCATTAGAGGAAGGAAGCTGGAGTCAGGAGACAGAGCTGAGAATCGAATCAGGTCTCCCGTGTGAAGCATGAACATCTTAGCCACGAGGCTAAATGTCCGCTCTAATTCCCTTCTGCTGGTTTACTCCCCAAGTGCCCACAATGACTGGGGATGGGCCAAGCCACAGCCAGGAGCCGGGAACCCAATCCAGATCTCCCCCGTAGGCGGCAGGGACCCAGCTGCTCTGAATCCCAGGGTCGAGTCAGCAGGAGACTAGAGTCAGGACTGGAGGTGAGAATCCAACCCAGGCCCTCTGTTGTGGCACGCAGGCATCTGAGTCCCTCGGCTAAACACAGCTGCTCCTCATCTCGAGGTCACTTCTACTGGTGAACACTGTGTCACTGCTGTGTGACGCTTACCACACTGCGTTGTGAGGGGGGCTGAGCATGAGCAGGACAGAGGCAGCGTCTGAAAGGATTCTGCTCTGCAGCTGGTTCAATCCGTGGAACCCACGCATACGGAGGGCTGGCTGCATCCAGCATGCGGCAGCCTTGGCTTTTGTTGTTGGCTTTCGCCTCTCACCCTCCCCTGTCGGCAGCCTTCCTCCAGCCTCTCCCATCCTCCCCCTGTCTCCTGTGTTTTAAAGTTCATTCGTACCTCCATGGCAGCACCGTCTCCGGGGCTCCTCTCAAGCGACCTGTTTGCTGTCAACTCCAACCCTAATTGGATAGTCCCTTCCCTGCCTGGTTTTCTTGGCCTGATGCATCTGACAGCCTTGTGCTTTGGAGGCTGCGGTGGGCCGCCTCACGCCAGCTGCCGCTCAGAGGCTCTGCTGTCCCTGGGCTAGTGGCCCAAGGCTAATCTCCACCATTAATTAAAAAACATGCAAGTGACTCTGGGGCCCCAGGCAGCTCCCCAAACCCCACCTATTCCATGGTGTTGAAAGACACCCAGGTGATGGTGATGTTGGTTGGGAAGGGTAGAGGCTGTGATTGAGGCTGGGCTGATCCAATCCAACAGGGTCTGGGTTGTGCCTTACGTTCGGCGGTGGGCAGGTTTCAAAGAGCTCCATGCACACCACACGTAATGACTCCTCCTTGGGGTTGGGAGAGTCTGCCTGGGGAGGCACCGGTTATTTCAGAATGAAGTGAGAAGTCGGAGTCCAGAGGTCAGCCCCCCTTCATGGAGCATTAATTAGCAGCCAACCTGGGCACTGGCGAGATGCGAGGAGAAATTGCCCTCTGTTCTAGATGGCTCAGGGCTTTATTCAAAGTGGAGGTGGCCTGTGCAGCATCCTAGAGTCCACATCGACCTCCCCTCCCTCTGCCCTTCCACCATTTTCGCCTGAGGCTCCCTGGTGTTTGACATCTCCACTCCCTCTCTGCAGCCCACAGATCTGAAATCAAAGGGATGGACAGCCCCTGTGGGGTCACCTCCCTCCTGCCCGGCCGGCCCCTCCCTCTCCCTCTTCTGTATCTTATCTCCATCTCAGCCTGTCCTTTGCAGGGAGCTCCCACAAGGCATCGCGGTCCTCTGTTTCCACAGATCAGTGTGTCCCCTGCGGCTGATGTATGAGAGTTTAACTAAGTGCCCACCCCTTTGCCACGCAAACACCCCGAGGCACTGGCCCTGCTGCTGCCAGAGCCAGTCTGAGGTGCAGTTTCCTGCAGAGCTAGGGGCGCGGAGGGGGGAACTCCCTGCGAGCCCCCTCACCTGTGCCTCGGTTCGTCTCTACGAGGCCGCGCATGCTATCAGCTGTCCACACTTGTTTCCCCTTGAAACCCAGGTGCGCGCTGGTTATCGGAGCCTCGTGCAGCTGCAGCGCACCTCTGCGGGGCTGCTCCTCCTGCGCAGGCTTCCGAGCCTCTCGCAGGCTCCGTGGGCATGACCTCGGCGATTTGGAGCCGCCTCTAATAAGTGAGGTCGGCATCCCTCTGTCAGTTCAATAGAATGAATCGAAGTCAGCATAAGGAAAAAAAAAAGAACTCGCCGGAAGAGACAGGCACACAAATAGTGATGAGTCATCCAGCACAGTTCCTGGCTGTCCTCCTCTGAGTTTCCTACGTCACTGATGCCCACTGGGGACTCAGAACCGCAGTAGATCACGGTGCTTAGAAGTCATCGGGCCTGCGTGGTGTAGATAGGGCCACTGAGGCCGTTGCTGATTTCCAGGAAGATGTTAAGATCTGCACATATGCACATCTATGGGACTCCTAGGTGACTCTCCTGAGGGCGTGCTGGGGAGTGGCTCAGACAGTGCAGCAGGAGGTCAGGGCTAGGACATGAAGAGTGGGTGTTTGGCACAGTGATAGGGACACTGTTGGGACACCTTTGTCCCATAGCGAAGTGCCTGGGTTTGAGACCCTGCTCTGCTTCCATTCCAGCTTCCTACGGATGCAGATCCTTGGAATTAGCAGGTGATGGCTCAAGTGCTTGGTCCTTGTGGGAGATGTGGATTGGATTCCTGGCTTCAGCCTGGCCCAGCCCTGGCCTTTGGGGTCATTTGGGGAGTGAACCAATGGACGGAAAATCTCTCTCTCTCTCTCTCTCTCTCTCTCTCTCTCTCTCTTGCTCTGCCTTTCAAATAAAATAAATCTTTAAAACGATAAAATGAAAGCAAGAGGTCTTATGGGAGCAGGGGAGGGACCAGGTTGGAGAGCCGTGTGGTCTGGTGCTCGGATTGTATGCATCAGGATTCTAGTCCCAGTTCTGCCAGCACCTTGGGCTCATGTCCTGTGCATCTGTCAAATGGGAATAGTGTTCTCAGTTCCTGAGGTTTTTATGAGGATCATGTGAGATGATGCAAGTAAGACTTAACGCAGTGTAGGGCCTGGTGCGAATGTGCAGCACGTTTTGCCTGATAGTATGAGTTGTAGGATTGTGTACGCAGTCCTCCCTCCCAGGGTTGCTGTAAGGACCAGGTGGTGATAAGGCCGGCCCCCGGGGACCTGGTACCTGAACAGCCCGGTGTATAGTGTTGCTACTCACACAGCAGTCTGGGGCCAGCTGAGGACTCTCCCGCTGGGCCATTGACATTCTCCACTACCTAGGGAACGCCGACCAGGCAGACCCCAGCCATCAAAGGGTGTGAGGGTGCAGAGACCTGGCACTCCTGCCCCTGCATGCTCCCCTCCTTGGCTCCGGGGCCAGTAAGACCAATCCTTAGAAGCCACTGTCCACTCACGGAGAGTTCAGAAGGGACATGTTCCAGAAAGCTTTGACCTGGAAGAGGAGCCAGTTCTTCAGAATGGATGGAGGCCATTGCTCACCTGGCCCTGGGATGGCTAGGGCTTTGCATTGTGCGTGGTGTGCAGCATAAACAGGCACACGGAGAGACCCTGGGTTCCCACCCTGTGAAGTGTCTTCTTGTGGAGGACTCCGGGTTCCCCCAGCTCTCTCTGCACCTCATCTTGCCTGCCCTGGAAGGCTGTGACTGTTTACAGCCCCCGCTCAGGGAGTGGTCCATAAGTTCTCCAAGTGCCACAGCATGTCAGTGAGGAGGGCCTAGGGGGCTGGCCTTTCCCTAGGGGGCACTGAAGTCCTTATCACCTACAATTCTCCCAGTTGGGCCATCCGCCTCCCAGCCAGACCCTTCCCTCCTGCACCCTTCCCTGTCCAAGGGGTGGGAGGGTCCTGGGTCATCTCAAGAAAGGAGTGAGTGCCCGTGAGCCTCTCCAGCCAGCCCAGGTTTCCAAGGGGACTCCAAATTCAGGCCAAAGCTGGCATCTGGAGGGGAAGGAGTCCCTCTGTTGTTTCACAACACCCTATGGCGGTCTTTTATGGCAGCAGCTGCTCTGCTGGCTGGAAAACTTAGTTGCCATGGTGATGTCACTCCTGCCTCCATGCTTCCTCTCCTCTCTGCTCCCTGCGAGGCAGAGGTCAAGCGGATCTCCCTCCCCTGCTGCGGCTCCCACAGACTTCTCTAGGTCCTCACATGGATGGCCTTGGCCTGTGGAATCGGGATCCTGGGGTTCTAGCTGAGACCCTTTTGTAGATGATTTCCATTTCTACCGAGCAGGGCATCCTTCACAGAGAACCCAAGACCAATTCCCAGGTCCAGGCAGTCCCCAGGCCATGACTGCTGGTGAGATGATCATTCAGTTTCAGTAGATTCATTTGGATCATTTCCATTCAGTTGAGTAACCATCTGTTGAGCAGTGCCTTTTGCTAGGACTGGACTGAGTAGATGTGACCCTGGCTCTGGAGGAGTTTACGATCCCGTGAGTGAGTTGGACACGTGGACAGGTGTGAGAGCTCTCAGAACAGCAGGCATAGGCCCACCAACCCTTGAGGCCAGATGTGTTTGGAATTGAGAACGTTTGAGACATTGGACAGGTCATGTGGTGCATATACCATGCACTTATACTGTAACACGTCCAGTAACATCTCACACTCGAGCATCTGCACTTATACTGGAACATGCATGCATTGCAAAGAGCTTCCTGTCGGCCCATTTAGATAGATCTCGGCACCAAATCAGTCTGATGAAAGACGTCCAGTTTCAGAGCATCTTGGATTTGGAAATGCAACGAGGGATTGTGGCCCTCTTTTGGGATGTCTTCAGGAGAAACTTCCCTTCGTTGAGACTCAATGTTGTGAGCCTGCCTGGGTCAGAAGCTGGCTGGGAATTCAGAGAATAGGAGAGGTGCCCCGTCTCCTAAAGGCAGCTGACTAAGAGCCACAGTGTGACACAATGACAGGGAGGGAGGCCGTCATACCTGGGGGTAAGCTCTGAGCTGGGCACTGCAGGCTTGGTAGGAGTTTGTCAGGCTGAAGGGACGGAGAAGGCCTTGACGGTGATACCCTGAAGACACTAGTAGCCTTTCTTTAAAAAAAAAAGTCCTTCAGTGGAAAAGATAAAATATCTAGGATGGCCAAGGAAACCAATTATATGGAATGCAGTTAAAATATTGTAATAGTGGCTCAGGAATATATGTACTTTTTATTAATGTGTTAAATGGCCAAGCCCAGCATTGGCTCCAATTATTACAATAATTTTGAAGTGGCAGTGAATATCAATGGTGTTTCATGATACCCATAGCACTGTAATGTGGTGTGAAATATTGGTGATTTTTTTCTGTTGGTGAGAGTCGTGGGTACTGTTAATACACCGTGGTTTGTTGCCTGCACTCAAAGTGGAAGGCGACGCTGCATTTCACTAGGGAGTTAGAGAAAATAATGATGGAATTTTTTTTCCCCAAAATATGTTCACAGACCTCTGACTTCTGCCCACGCATCCCAAGCAGCAGGTTAAATATCTAGTCAGAGAGAACCACTGGGGAACAGGCGCAGGTAGGAAAACAGACTGCGATTCAGGTGAGCCAGCAGGACGCAGGTGGGAGTGTGTGGGGGAGGGGGAGCAGGACCCGGAAGAGGTCAGATCCACCCGGCTTTCCCTAGCTCATCAGAAGACATTTCTCTATTATGGTGTTGTATTTTTCAATAATATGTTGTAAAAGGAATACGCACTCATTATAGGAAATAGAGAAAGGAGAAAGGGAAGAGGATAGCTCAGTGTTCGATGACCGAAGCAGACTGCGAACATCTCAGCTAATTGCCATCCCTGTGGGAGGCTGTGGGTAGGGACTGGTCCCTGGAGCCAGGGGTTGAGCAGCTGAATCTTCGCTCTGCTGTTTTATTTTCCTCTCTTGTTTGTGTATCTGTAAAATGAGGATGACAGTAATAGTTCCTATTTTGTCAGGTGATTTTTAGAATTAAATAAGTCAATTCCTGTAAATGATTCCAATGGGCCTTAATTAGCACTCAATAAATGTTGGCTTTAATAACATCTTCTTGGAGCCATCCCTCAATGCATAACTAGTCCTTGTATTCGCTTAGTTGTAGCCTTCATATGCATATAATTTTATATCCTGCTTCTTTCTCTTAATACTATTACATAAATATCTTTAGTGCTATTATAAACTGTTCACGAGCATTTTAAACGCCTAAATAATATTCCATTTGAGCATATGACCAACACTTTATGTAACCGTCCCCTCCTTATGAGATATTCAGTTTATTTCCAGTTCTCCGTGGAAGATGCTGAGTGGGCTCCGGTGACTATTTATTGGGTGTGGGCTTCTGAGTCGGCCTGTGTGCCAGGTATTGACGATGCACAGGTCTGTAAGACAAGATCGCTGCCTTGGAGGAGCGAGCTGTGTTTTAGGGCTTTCATTGGGAGAGTGGATTAGAAGTGGAAAATCCTGGAGCCAGAGAGATACCTTAGAGGGCAGATGATAAACAGGGGCTGACTCAGAACAGCAGTAGTGGGAGTTTGGCGTGGGGGGTGGGGGTGGGAGGATTGGCGGCAGGGAGTGAGCAGGTCACATGGATAGAATTGGTGTGGGAGGTAGTCAGAGTTAGTGGAGGAGGCAAAGAGGAGCCAAGAGTGCCTAGAGCTTTGAGCTCGAGGAGCCACAAGGAGCAGGAGAGGACAGAGAGAGCTTGGGTCTTGGTGCTGCCTGGGTCTCCAAGTGCAAGCTGAGTTCTAGCATATAGGTAGATCTTGAGCCAGGTACTTCATTGTCTTGTCTTTACTTTTTTTTTTTCCTTAATATTTATTTATTTGAAAGTCAGAGTTACAGAGAGAGAGAGAGAGGTCTTCCATCTGCTGGTTTACTCCCTAGATGGCCAAACAGCCAGCACTGGGCCAGGCTGAAGCTCGAAGCCAGCAGCTTCTTCCGGGTCTCCTGTGTGGGTGGCAGGGGTCCAAACACTTGGGCTGTCTTGTGCTGCTTTTCCCAGGCCATTAGCAGAGAACTGAATCAAAAGTGGAGCCTATATGGAATGCCAGTATTACTAGTGGTGGCTTTACCTGCAATGCCACAATGCTGGCCCTTTAAATTTCCTTACCTTCAATTTTCCTGTCTGTAAAAGAGAGATACAAATGAATCTTCTTTATACAAGTGTGGAGATCAAATCAGACAGTGAAATATATGGGTGTCCTTCAAAAAGTTCGTGGAAAAATGGAGTTAAATGTTAACTTTATTCTGGTACAAAATGTCTTTTAAATTCATGCCTTTTTAAAGATTTATTTATTTATTTGAAAGACAGAGTCACAGAGAAGCTGAGGCAGAGGCAGAGAGAGGTCTTTTATCTGCTAGTTCACTCCCTAAACAGCTGCAATGGCTGGAGCTGGACCAATCCAAAGCCAGGAGCCAGGAGCTTCTTCTGGGTCTCCCATGTGGGTGCAGGGGCCCAAGGACTTTCCCAGACCATAGCAGAGAGCTGGATCAGAAGTGGAGCAGCCAGGACTCGAACCAGCACCTATATGAGATTGACTGCAGGCGTCAATTTTACCCACTACATCACAACACCAGCCACTGTATGCCTAGTTTTTAATAATGCACATATCCATGAGCTTTCTGAGGATTCCTTATAGGCATGGGTTTCAACATTTTGGGCACTAACATAAACTTATCTTTATTTCATTTTCCACGAATTTTCTGAAGCCTGCCACCTCCCCACCCCCACCCCGTGTACAGCGAATGCAATGTGATGGAGATAAGAAGGGTTGTGTAGCATGTCAGGCGCTGGTGTAAACATTTGGTATGTCTTCAGTCACTGTAATTCTCACCACACCTACAAGAGAGGTCCTGTTAGTATCCCGGTGTTACGGGTGAGCTAACGAGGCCAAAGCAGTTCCGTCACTCGCTCAGGGTCTCACAGCTAGGAGAGGGGGCAGAATCCCCAGGAGCTGGGACTCGAACCCTGACAGTCTAGCTACAGAGCCCGTGCTCCGCATGACTGCTTCTCTCAGCCATGTTGGCTGCCAGATGCCAGAGGGGAGGCCCTGTGGTGAGCTCCAGCAGGACACAGACTAGAGTTTCAGATTGCCTGGAGAGAGCCATTGCCCAGGGAAAGGCCTGAGTGAAACCAGGGTTTAGTGACTGGAACAAGGAAGAAGACTGACAAAGGAAGAGAGAAAGCCTGGTGGGGAGAGGTGCGTGAGAGCCAGGATTGGATGGTGCTGGGAAATCCAAAAGAGCAAGGCCAACTTCAAGTGCTGCAGCAAGGTGACTGCTGACAGGTCACGGTGACCCTGGAGGAAGCAGATGCAGTGCCTTGAGGCGGGCTGGCGGGGCCTGAGTGGTAAGAGGTTGAGAGGAGTTGGGTGGAGGAGTGGCTGCAGGGAGTCGTGCAGACACATAGTGGATGTGAGGGAGCAGAGTGAACGCCGATGGGGTCAGGAGCCATGACTCCAAATGCTGGCTCTCACCTTGATGAGCTGTGCGACCTGAGGTGAGTCGCTGGGCATCATGAGGATGCTGGGTTCTTAGTGGTCAAATCAGGAGACCAGACCCCCCCCGTCTCCTCCAGGCCACTGTAGGGACTTGGTAGGATGATGGAGTTAAGGCAGCTCTCCGGCGGGAAGAGGTCAGTGGGCTCTCTCCTGTGGAAATGGCTACAACTTCCAAGAGGCTCTACAGAGGTCAAGTGCCCCGGTCATCACTACTTCTGCCACCGGGGATGGGTCTGAGTCTCAGGACGATGCATCCCCTCAGGGAAACCTCTGCCCATGGCCCCCCAGTCAGCTGCAACCCAGGATGGCGTGGGATCCCTGCCCAAGCTCACAGAGCCATAGCTCCTATGGTGAATTCCAATTCTGGGTGCAGACGCTGAGGTTCTTCCCTCACTGGCTGTGCCCCTGCAGGCCATCGCTCCGCTGTGCTGGCCAATGGGTAGACTCTGCTCTGGAGAGAGTGGCAGACTCACCAAGAAACCGTGCGTCCATCCCTTACCTCTGTGTCCTGGACTAATGGGAGTCAGGACTCACTGAATGTGGACGGAAGCTTTGGGTTTTGCAAGAGGAATGTGGTATCTTACAGCTTCTGTCTGTTCCTGGGGGGGCGGGGGGGGTGGCTCCTGCTTTTGACGTCACGGTGTGCGTGATGGGAATTATCTAATGCTCTCTCTCCCTGGGGTTCCCCCCTTTCTTCCTGCCCTTCTCTGCTCAACACGGAGCACTTAACTCATTTAACTCATCCATCCTCTTTTCTGACTGCGGGGCTCATTCATCCACGCAGGAGCTGGATGGCTCCTCAGTGGGGGTTAGAGATGCAGGCGGCTTAGATCCTGCCCTAAGAGGTTTGAGGTCGAGTGAGAGGAGAGCTCTAGACAAGAGGCTGAAGCTGATACAGACGCAGGGGTCTAAACCAGGGGCCTTGGGAGCCCCAGGCAGGCCTAATTCCACCTAACAGAAGCCAGGCACATCTACGAGGGTAGCAAGTGAGTGTCCAGTGCTGTGAGGGGTGGGGTACGTTCCCAGCAGAGGAAGCGCGTGCTCACAGCATGCTGGCTGGGCAGGTCAGTACCTGACACAGCCAAGGAGTGTGTCAGGATCCAGGCAGGTGAGGCAGTGACACCCAAGTCCCCTCTGCCGCCCCCTTCCATTTTCTATTTCCTTTTCTTTCTCATCTGCTCCCACTTTTAAAAATCTTGATTATTTTTAAAGTTTTCTTTTATTCATTTTTATTTGAAAGGCAGATGTGACAGAGAGAGCTCTTCCATGCACTGGTTCGCTCCCTAAGTGCCTGCAACAGCCAAGCCTGAACCTGGCCAGGAGCCAGGAATTCAATCCAAGTCTCCCACGTGGCTGGCAGGGACCCAAGCACTTGCGCCATCGCTGCTGCCTCCCAGGGTGTGCATTAGCAGGAGGCTGAGCCGGGCATCAAACCCAGGCTGTCCCATATGGGTGCAGGCAACTTGACCACTGCATTGCACTGCCTGCCTCTCTCCTGCAGACTTGGGCTGCGGCTGGATCCGCCTTCTTCCTCTCTTCTCGTGTCGTCCTCCGTCCCTCTGCCTCTCTGCCTTCCCTCCTCCCAGACTCCTGTGATGTTTGGGTTGTACTAAAGGATTGTAGGCTGGGCGGCCGTTCTGTGGGCTGGGCCTTCTGCCCGGCACTGCAGGCCGGGCCAGGAGCTGGAACCCGCAGGTTGCCTCTGTCCTTGGTGACAGCCGGACGATTTATACACCCTGCTGCCCATGGCCATATGTTGTCATAACCTGGGTCATTTCCTCATTTACTACTCTCCATAAACTCCAATGAAACTGTCTTGGAGCCCAGCAGTCCAGGGGGAGAAGGAGGGACAGTGGGTTTGGAGGGTTGGCGAGGGGCTGGGGAACGGTTGGGCAGAAGGTGAGGGGCAGCCAGGGAGGAGTGGAGGGCTCAAGGCTGCAGCTCAGGACCCACCTGATGAGTGCCTCGTTTTGTTTCCTGCCCCTGCCGCGGCTGCAGTGTGTCAGATCCTCCCCAAGGGGGTGGTCGCTGTCCTGGGACCATCGTCCAGCCCAGCCTCCAGTTCCATCATCAGCAACATCTGTGGGGAGAAGGAGGTGAGTGCTGGGTGTGGTTGGGGGGACACCTGTGGGGCAGGGCCTGTGCCTGGCCTGGAGACAGCCTTGGCTCCTAAGGGCTGGAAGAGCCCATCAAACCTGGGTTGGTGTTACCAACAGCAGCGGCAGCACCTGTACAGATAAGAGGAGTGGGCCGCGGGTGAGCACTTTCTTCTGGAGTGTCTGGACGAAGGGACCCCAGAGAAGCGGTGTGGCAGCAGGATTCTCGAGCTAAACTCCCTGAGTCTCAGAATCCATGCTGGGGGCCCTGGGGGCCTCCTGGAGGTGGCATTATACAGGGAGGGCTGAAGTCCAAATGTCTGTCCTCTTAGAAGCCCCATAGTGATCCGTCTACACACTGGGGAAGAATGTCTTGGGGGTGGGGAGGCCTTAGTATGCTTCATTGCTAAGATAAGGTTTGAGAGCTTCTGTCTGCTAAGTTCTCTGAGCAGAGATTTTTTTTTTTTTTGACAGGCAGAGTGGACAGTGAGAGAGAGAGACAGAGAGAAAGGTCTTCCTTTCTGAGCAGAGATTTTACTTGGCTTTCTTCCTCATTTGAAATTCCAGTGCAGGTGCAACCTGGAACTGGAGTCTCTGACCCCAGACTGTTGGGGCTATCATCTCTGGTTTTAGTTCCATAGGAGAAAATAGTAGCAGAGGACAAGTGTCAGAGTCACAGCCCTTCCGGCTCTGCCAAGTCACCCCTTCCTTCCCTGGAGGAGACAAACTCGGAACTCAGGGATTCTGTATGCTGCTGGCTCTCTTCACCCTTACTGGAATGCAGCTACCCCTCCCCTTCAGACGTATCCCCGGATACAGTGGGAACGTCCCTAGCCCCTCTAGGCCCCAGCAGCTTCCTAGGGGAAAGAGGCAGCTTGGTAGGGAGGGGCATGGGGTCAGGATCTAGAGAGAGGGTGAGGAAGAGGAACAGGGGGAGGAAGCCTCCATGTGGCACCTGCTCTGGAGAGCTCAGCCTTGCAGAAGCCCCATGGAGCAGCCACTGTAGGACAAACTAGATGCCTCCTGTGCAAGCTGCCCCTGCAGAGCAGGTGCCTCCGACAGACTTCTGCCTGCCCGGGCCCCCTTGGCAACTGATCCCGTGATACCCCTGCTAGAGGCCTTGGTGAGTCCCTGAGGCTTTAGCAAGAACGTTAGTCTTCCCTGTTTTGTGCATCCACCCTCAGAATTGTTACCTGCATGCTGAAGTGCCCTGCAGCCCTAGCCTGGGTGGGAGGTTGGTCCTGCTCCTCCTGGGGCTGGGCCGCTCCCCTGTAAGCTGAGCCCTTGGAGCCTCCCTTGCCAGGTGCTGGGTCCACACTATCAACTCCTCACCTCCTTCCCCGTCAGATGTCCTGAGAGGTCACTCAGCCCAAGCTACAAATCAGCTTGTGTCCTGCTGCGGTCCCTTCTAGCATCTCACTGGCTGCAGCCAAGAGGTTGGACCTCCTGTTTAAATCTTTCTCGCCGGGCTCCAAGAAACAGCTCAAATCTGCAGCAGGTCATGCTGCCAGCAGTGGCTGTCATCTTACCGAGTGGGTTTGCCAGGACTTCAGCTCCCCCGTTCCCTCTGCTGCTCTGCCCTGGGCTTGCTCGCTCTCGCTCGCTCTCTCTCCTCCCCATTACACTTTCTTTGCTATCCCTTACAACCCTGCCAATCCCCTCCCCCAAAACAGCCTCCTCTTGGCGTTTGGTGGCTGATTCCTCTTGGCCCTGTTTGGCATTTCAGGCTGGATGCTGAGCCCCTGACCTGCAGCTATCCCCTCCATTCCTCCACCCCACCCCTGTGCCGCCGCCCAGCCAGCCTGGGAGCAGCCATTTACCCCTCCTCTGTCTGGTCAGGTGCCTTGCACAGCATCCCTTCATCTCCGTTCAGATTATGCGTTGCTTTTAATATTTTATGAGGCTGAACTGCCTTCCACTGATTACCCCCAGCTCCAGGGAAAAGCAATGGAGTTCTCACAAGGAGTCCATCCCTTTAACTCTGAACATCTCCACAGCCCTTGTGGCTGCTGCTCTCTGCCTCACTGCCCTCCTCGTCCTGCTCACCTCTCCTTCTCCTCCCCGCACCTCTGAGATGACTTCCTGGGATGCATTTGCAATTGCAGATCGATTAGGGATTGATCTTCGTTTTGTCCTGAAGAGAGAATCAGCAGAATGGGGCTGGGCCATCCCTGCGCAGGCCCCCGCAGAGCAGCTGGCTGCTCCCAGCAGGCTTCAAGGTGATGATCATGCCAGAGGCTCCCCACCCACTGCCCTTACTGGGAGGCCCTCACCCCTCACCCCTGCACAGACAGCTCTAAGAGCTTTCTGGGAGCTCCCATATTTGGGGAAAAAGGAGAAAGCACATTGCCTGAGCATTTACTATGTGTTAGGCACTAAGCTATCATGCCCTTCACACATAAGCTCTCCTGTATCCCGCCCAATGCCCAACCCCCATAACTGTAAAATGCACCTGTGGTTGTCTCCATTTGAGTGAACTTCAGACAAGTTAAACCTCTTGCCAGTAAATCACATAGCAGAGCCTGGATGCAAACACAGCTCTGCAGATCCCCAAACCCATTTGACTTTGAACTTCATGGGACTTTCCCCATCCATCTCTGGGTCCTGGGTATCCCAAAGGGCCCCACACTGTCCTATTGGATTAGCTGCTGATTAAGTTCAGTAGGCTGGACCAGTGATACAGGCAGGACCTTGGTCAGAAATGCTGAAATGTCTAATCCAACCAGCCAGGCCATTCTGGCCCCCCCGAACCTCCCCCCTTCCCAAGCCTTGGCCTTCATCTTGCTCCTTGGAAACCTCTTCCTTTGAAGGTGTTTTTGTTCTTCACTTTAGACAGATTGTGCGGGATGCAAAATAGAATCAGGAAAAATGATCCCACATGAGACACGTGGGGTCTGCTTTACTCTTTGGAGTCCTCTTTCATAACTCACCAGGCTCTCTCCAACTCTGCACTTTTCCATCTCTGCTGGGAAATACCGGTCACTCTCCCCGTGATTGCAGGACTCATGCAATCAAAATTCAAGACTTGCCTCCCGAGTTTCTGCTAAGCCTCTACCTTCTTCCCACCCCAATCTCAGAGGAGCTCGGCTGTCTGGCGGTCTGTTCCCAGAAACTTAGAAAGGGCGAGGTGGGTAGCAGAATCCTACTGAGACATTCTCCGCATCTCCCCAGATTCCTGGCATCAGAACCTCAGGGCCAGGCCAGGCAAAGGAAACTTGTGTAACTATTTCTGAACGATCCATTCTAGAAGCCAACTGACTCACCAGTCAGGAAGCTCTTTCTGCGGTCTGTCCTGAGGCTCACTTGCTTGAACAGCAGTGCAGACCCATGCTCAGCTTCCCCTCTCCCAGCTCTGATACCAGGGGATGAAGCAAGCGGAATAAAATCCAAGTGGATGGCAGCGTATTGTGCTGTAACGCGCCTGTTACCTACCCAATAGTTTACGCTGCCAGTACAGCCAGGATTGCAGCCTGTTCATCGCTCTTCCTGGGAGGGGAGAGGCAGCAGGCAGGGCTGTGCCTCCTGGAAATGCCAGTAATAGACGCAGAAGGAAGCTGACACTGTCCTTGTGACAGCAAAGTGGATTTGTATTCACCCAGCTCCCTTCAGAGGCTCCCTAGACTGTTTCAGAGCCTGTGGTGCTTCCTCCCCTGGATGTATGTCTGCAGGGACACCCACCCCTGTCCCCTCCTCCCCTGGGATTCACCCAGGAAGTCTGCTGGGAGCTGCTTTATGCACCTGTGGGCTGGGCTAAGCGGCCTCCTCTCATTCCCCAAGGTACTGTTCTTCTCTCATTCTGCCCTCTCTGCTCTCATTTATTAACCACACATAAACTCTCCTAAGGATTATGCCCACCAGGGCCAGTTGTCTCTCTGCCTAGCAGCCATCAGTCTCTCTGAGGATAAAGACCTACTCTTAACCTTGCTGTGTCCCGATCTCCAGCCCCCAGTCCACAGTAACTGTCACAGGGCCTGACCAAGGGGTCTCCCATCCTGGTCCTTCCTGGCTCAAGGTTGTGTGGCACAGGGGTGGTGTGAACACACCTGCCCCCTGCTGCCCGGGCTCAGTATCAACTCTTTCTTTCTTGCTCCTTCTGGATCCTTCTCGCTGCCCGTCGTTGCTCCTCCTGCCAGGTCCCTCATTTCAAAGTGGCCCCCGAAGAGTTCGTCAAGTTCCAGCTCCAGAGATTCACAACCTTGAACCTCCACCCCAGCAACACCGACATCAGTGTGGCTGTCGCTGGGATCCTGAACTTCTTCAACTGCACCACCGCCTGCCTCATCTGTGCCAAAGCAGAATGTAAGTCTCCCCAGGCTGGCTCCACCTCGGCCCTGTGGCTCCCTGTGCCCATGGCTGGGGCCACTTCGGGAAGGGGGGGGCTCCCGCAGATTGCAGGGCTGATAACCAGCGGGTTTGGCCATTGCTATGTATCTTGGATGCGCATGTGTTTGTGTGTGTGAGAGAGAGAGGTACAGACAGACAGACAGACAGATCTAGGAGTGCCCTTTGCCAGGACTCCTGGCATGGGAAGAACAGACAGGAGCTGGGTTGCAGGGAGACTGGCCAGCTGCCAAGCCGTTTCGCATCTGCAAACTCAATCCCCACATTTTCAGCCTCATTGTTAAGGAGCTACAGAGAGAGAGGGAAAATATGAAATTGAATGCATTTGTACTTGATGAGTTGAAGAGCTTCTTTCCCCCGAAGAGCAGGTTTTGCTGATAGAACAAGGTCCAAGGTCAATTCCTGATAAACCATTTTTATTTTTATTTTTTTTGCAAATGCAGGTTTTAGAAATGTGTCTTTTCTGGCTCCCAGACAATTTGTGACATAAATGTAGTGTTTATGAGATTTAGCTAATTTCAGCCAGCACTTTGCAGCATCTGTGTGCTCCCGGTGGCAGCTGCGCACCCACATACGGTCAGGCAGGTGCCGGCCAGTGACGCGCACCACGGGTGAATGCCTACGCCTAGGCATCTGTGTCCTGCACAGCTCCCCTGTGCAGGCCTTGGCCTGAGAGCCCGCCTTCCACCAGGGCTCCCCTGCAGAACCACCCTGTGTTCTGAAGTCCTTCCTCCATCCCAGAGTCCCCACAGAGTCCAAAAGCAAAAGCCACCCCATGTCATGGTCAGACCCACCCGCTCCACCCGTGCACTCCCTCATATGTCCCACACACGTCTGCTGAGCAATATAACCGAGAATCACTTCTACAGGGCTGCTTCGTATGTACCTCAGGTGCTTGTTACCACCACCCAGGGGGCTTGAGGGGATGGGGATCCCCCAGTTCACAGTTGAGGAAGGTGAGACTCGGGGAGGTGCAGTGACTTGCCGAGGGTCCCACAATGCCAGCCATGATGCCCAACCTCAAACGCAGGTCTTCCACTACAGGGCCAGAGCTCCTTTCAAAGCCCTGTGGCAAGGACAGAGAAGAAATGTCCCCAGCCACCAATTTGAGAAGGCACAGAGTTTGTACTATGTGTCCAGTGTGCCAGGAGCCCCAAACCACAGGGCTGCTAAAGCTGGGCAGGGCTGCGAGTGGATCTCAGAGGATGAGAAAGATTTAAGTGAAGGAACATAGAGACGGGGCCTATCAGATGCAGAGGAGAGCGGGAAACAGGAGTCCTGACGCCGTGTCGACCAAGGGGTCAGTTGAAGCTGGGCTTCGATAGTGGTTAAGGATGGGAAGAGGGGCTGGGGAGGGGGCGGGTGCACCTGAGCAGCAGGGGAAGGGACATGGACTTGGTCCTGCATCCACCCCGGCTCTTTAGCTCTGTCCCCTGATGACTGTCCTCAGAGCAAAGTGAGTTCTAAGCATGGGTGTGCCCTTGGCGGGGTTCTACTGGTTTGGGGTACAGAGAAATGGCATGGGTGTTGGAGAACTAAAACGAGATCTAAGGTGCCTGGGACCCTCCGCCTTGGAGAAAGCTGGCTCCAAGCCTTCTTCAGCAGGAAGGCCTGAGAGAGACCAGAGGGTGGGTCTTCGCGAGAGCGCACTGGTCCCTGACAGCCAATCAGCAGGTGCTTGGTGAGCATCTCCTGCCTGCTCGGCTCTGTGTCAGGCTCCGTGTAAGATGGGAGGGAGGAACGTGCAGGCTGTGTTCTCAAAGATGGAGCAGCAGGGCTTGTGTGCACACGGTGCAGTTAGGACGGTAAATGGACACATCTGCCCTCTTAGGGCCATGCTGCACTGGGGTTCTCAGGCAGGGCTCCATGAGGGTCTGACCCCCTCCTTTACAGAGGGAGAAACTGAGGCCCGTGATCAGTGAACGGCAGAGCTGGGATCTGAACCTGGATTCTCCAGCGCATAGTCCCGTGGACTCTCCCCTGACTCTGCTGCTTCTCAGACCAGGTTCCCTGGAACTCTGTCAGCCCCTGCTGACGCTGAAATCTGAATTCATGGAAAGGAAATACCTCCATCCCCCCAGCTGCAGTTCAAGTGCCCTGTAGCTGCGGGTGGCTGGAGGCCGCCCCGGGGAGCAGCACATTCCATTTCTGCAGAAAGTTCTCGGGCGGTGCTGCTCTGGCGCTGAATGCGTGTGGACAGAGCTCCACGCAGGAGGTGTGTTTGCATGCCCTTTGTTCTGTTTCCCCGTGGACGCTCTCAGTACACATTCGCATGGACCGGACAAATATTTACCCGATTGTCTTCCAAATAGGTTTGAGGAGGGGCCCCCAAATGGTGCCAGCGGTCAACAGGGGGCTCGTATTTTGTGGAACTTGGTGGGAAACACCACTTTCTACCAGGCAGCCAGCTTCCTGTGGCATCCTCATGCCACTGAATGGTGTGACAGGACCAGGGACTGTCCCCTGGAACTGACTGCCACAGGTCCACTCAGGCAGGACTGAGCTAGCCCACCCCAGTACACAGGGGCATGTCAAGAGGAGGAGGACGGCCGGCGCCGTGGCTCACTAGGCTAATCCTCCGCCTTGTAGCGCCAGCACACCGGGTTCTAGTCCCTGTCGGAGTGCCGGATTCTGTCCCGGTTGCCCCTCTTCCAGGCCAGCCCTCTGCTGTGGCCTGGGAGTGCAGTGGAGGATGGCCCAAGAGTTTGGGCCCTGCACCCCATGGGAGACCAGGAGAAGCACCTGGCTCCTGCCTTCAGATTAGCGCGGTACACTGGCCGCGGCAGCCATTGGAAGACCTTTCTCTCTGTCTCTCTCTCTCACTGTCCACTCTGCCTGTAAAAAAAAGAGGAGGAGGACAAGCCATGAATATCTCCAATCAGAGATGGTCCTGCAGTATCTCACCAACCTGACTGGAAACTTCTTTCTTGTGTCTAACCACCGTCCCTCTTGCTTCTTGGCTGTGCCCTGTTTCTTCTGCCTCCACTCTTACTAGGCTTTGAGAAATAAGTTGCTGCGGCATTTGTTAGGCACCTACTGTGTGCCAAGCACTGTGCTAGATTTGTTGCCTCCCTGCCCAGGGCTCTTTCCATTAGAAGTCTGACATTCTTTGACATTCAGACTGTTCCTTGCAGATGGCAAAGCATTGCCACTTATGTTTTCCCATTTTGCCTTCCTCCTCCCCAGTCATTGGAGAGCTGAGAAAGCCGTCTTGGAGCTGTTCAGGGACTTCAGGGCATACAGCTGGTCCTTGACAAAGCCAGGTTCTCTGACTTTCAAGCTAGGGCTTCCCCCTGCCGGCCTCTCCCACGTCCTGAGCTGCACACACCCAGCTGCGAGCAGCAGCCCAGAGCCGGCTGTGCTTGTTGGGATGTGTGCTTTGAAGGGCAGTGCCGCTCTGGAGCATGGTCCCTGTGTTCCCTTGAGCAGGGGAGCGGGGTGACTGAGCACAGACCCCATCCTGGAGGAGATGAGGATGTCCAGGCACAGGAGATGCCAGGCCACACAGCCCCCCCACCCCCACCCCTGGGGCGCTCACAGCCACACTGTGTCCTTTATGCAGGATGGCTCTGTCCAGGGTGCTGAAGGACCTTGGCCCCACCCACCAGGGCCTGAGAAGGAAAGTGTGGTGGAGCAGGGGAGGTTCAGGGACAGAGAGGATTGAAATCTAATCAAAGGGTCAGAGCAGAGGGCTGGATGGCAGCACCGCTCAGCACCCCTAAGGAGACCCTCTTCCATCCCTCTCCAGCCCCCGTTAGTGCGGGCCCCAGAGACGCAGCACGCACCGTTAGCAGCAGGGGTCTAATTCTGTTTTCCAGGCATCAAGATGAGGCGTGACGGAGAGCGTTCCACAGGGAATCCTGCCACTTATCCTCCTGCTCTCCAAAGTAGATTTTTAATAAGCAGGTTTTGGACCAAGCAGAGATACGGTGTCAGAACATCCACAAGTAGCCCCTGTGTGACATCCCCAGGGAGCCCGAGGAAGTCGGCTCTTTGGAGGTTTCCAAGGCCTGTTGTTCAGATCCCCCACCCTGCCCCAGAGCTAGCTGCTGACCCCTCAGTGTGGTCCCAGCACAGCAGGTGTGGTGTGGCAGGCAGCTCCCTACTAGCTCTTTCGCTTCTCTCTCTCTAATGCTTACTTTGGTGTTTTTTCTAATAATTTAATAACCTTTTTTGGCTGCAAGTCCTGTCCCATCTACCCTTTCTTCGCCATATGTGTGATCCTGGGAAAAAGATTCCCCCCGCCTAGCCTCTGTTGTCTCATCTATGAAACGGGAATGACAATGCTTCCCTCCCAGGATGGCATCAAACAGGACGACATATACAGATGAGACCATGGTGACCATGGCCAGGAAAGGCTGGGCACACCAGGGGTTTCCCTTCCTCCCTTTCCCAGGGCCCCACCTGAGCGTGGCCCCACCTGGAGCAAGAGTGAGTGGCAGTCCGGCTGCGCTCCCCCGTGTCCACTAACCATGGCTCCCGTTGTTGGAGAGGTGTGGGCTTTGACCAGCACCTCCGGCTCCCAGTGAGGAAATGCTTTCTGGAAGCAAGGAAGGATGGTGGAGTAAGAAGAGACCCGTCTTTGGAGCCACACCCCCCGCCCTCTTCCTGCTCAGGAGCTGTGTGCCACCGGGCCTACATTCCGTCCTGTGTGATAGGGGGATCATAGTGTCTGTGGGGGTAACTGGTGAGTGAGGCACTGGGCTCAGAACACGATACACCATGAGTCACTGTGATTTCACCCTGCAACCCTGGGGGATGGGGAAGTAGGGGGTGATACCCAGGACCCCGGGCAAGAGGCGGGGCGGAGTGGACCATCTTTCTACAGCTCCAGGAGGCTCTCAGGGAAGTGTTTTGCTCTTCGTGATACAAAATTAATGATGCATCTGCATTGTTGGGTGCTTACCATGTGCTCATGTGATAAGGTGGTTCTCACATTATCACATTGAAATTTTAAATTCTCTGATTTAAACCACGTGGCTCATGTAGTAAGGTCTCTGTTAACATTCTAGGCATGAGGAAAAGAGAGGTGGAGTGCCTTTCTGAGGTCACATGGCCCTTGCTAGCTTCTCTCCCTTCCTTTGGTCCCTTTGGAAGGGACCAAAGTGAGGGACCATCTTCCCCAGTTGTGGGGGGCGGTGCTGAGACCCCCGCATGCCAACCTGAGTGGTGAAACCAGGGGCCGGGACTTGGAGTCCGAACACTCGGCTGTGGATGCTGGCCTCAGCTCTGTGGTGTCACTTACAGGATCTTCCCCACCTGCCTCCATTGGGCGTCTGTTTCCCCGGGACTAAGTCACAGTCCCCGCCCCCCAGGAACCTCTGAACACTGAACCCACTGCATGTGAAGGAGCCTAGGAAACCATGGCGTTGCACTCAGGGCAGAAGTGCGTGCTGGGCCCCAGTAACCACGGCCCAGGCTGGAAGCACAGGTCCTGGAATGGAGAGACGGGTGGGAGCGTGGAGGCTGGGTTCCCTCCTCCTCCACCCTTGCCGTTGTAGAAGGGGCAGCCTCTTGGGCCTGCTCCTCAGTACTCTCTCCTCCTCCTGCTGCCGGGGCCAAGCTCATGTGTGGGGTACAAAGCTGAGGGGCAGAAGAAGTAAGTCCCTCTGACACTTGAACTCGCCCTGTGTCTCTCCCCCACCTGATGACACCTTAGAGCCTCATCCCATCTCTCTGATCAGGATCGGCTCCGTAGCAGAGACCTGACGACATGGCAACCTGAGGCAGGGGTGCTGGCCAGGGGAAGGGGAGCGCAGAGTTACCAGGTTCAGGGCCCCGTGCAGCGTGTGGAACTTGTATTATCTCATGAAGTCTTCTCCACGTACACCTGTGCCTCCCACAAGACTTAAAAGTGCTGCTGGGAATCTGAGCATTTTCCAGGGCCAAAGCATTAATGCCAAGGGCATCCGCTGGTCGAGAGGGAGGGAGGCCCGCTGAGACAGATGTTTTCTTGGCTGTTTTGAAGCCAGGGTCCTCTGTGTGCCCTGCAGACCCATCGCTTAGGTGTCTGTGCCCTTGTTCTGCAGCTCTGTCCAACCCTGGCTGTGCCTTTTGCCACCTCGCAGGATTCCCCTGCCCCTGCAGCCGCCAGCCGCCAGCCGCCCTCCTTCCTCCCAAAACAGCCGGCCTGCTGAGTCTCTCATCGATCCAGCCCACTGCATCCTGAGCGAGACTAATAGGCTCCCCAGGTCCCTCGCAGCCCCAGACTTGGCAGGCAGACCTGCTGCTGGGCCTGCATCCCGCAGGAGACGAGGCTGGGGTGGTGCCAGGGAAGAGAGCAGCTTTTAACCCCTGTGGTGGCAACTGCCTCGGGTAAACCCCTCAAGCCCATTAGGCAGAGGTGAGGAGAACAGGAAAAAGCCAGACGACACTGACACTCTAATACTCCGCATGCGACGAAATCATGCTTTTCTCCTCTGCAAATTGCTTCCACTGCCTAGAATTGCAAAAGTTGTCTTCTTCTGATTCATAGAATCAGGGAGTCTGGGCTGGAAAGACACACGGCTCTTCTAGTTCAGCTTTCCATCGGCTGGTTGAATTCCTTCTGTAACAATGGTCAAGAGGAGCTTTGTTCTTCCTTGATTGCCTCCAGCAACAGTGAGCTCACTACCTCCTGAACAGCCCACTGCCTCTTTGGACAGCTCAAAGAGAGGGTTCTCAAGTGTTCAGCTGTAGGCTGTCTCCCCATGATTTTCACCCACTTGCTGCTCCCGGGGTGTGTCCTGTGACTGCCCTTCCTCTGCTCCCTCGAGCCAGGCTCCTCCGGTGCCATGGTGACAGTCCTGCTGGCCCCACTGCTCCTCTGGCACGTGCAGATGCTAAGTCTCTTTCTTCCCTCACAGGCTCTAGCCAAGTCCAGTCCATGGGCACCATGCAGTGGGAACGTGCAGAGAAGTTTAGAACGGGACCCCTCCTTAACACTGCGAAACACTTCATGCATGTGTTTCAACTATGGACAGGGCACTTCAAAAAGTTCATCAAAAATGGAATTAAAAGACGAGTTTGGGTGCAAAAACTTTTGAAATCAATGAATGCAAGGGGTCCTTAAAAGGTCCATGGAAGTGCAAATCATGAAAAAGCTAGGCAAGGATTTCAAAATATTTTCACGCCAAAATAATTTCACTTTTAATTCCATTATCTATGAACTTTTTGAATTCCCTTCATGTATGTGTACTCACACATACACACACAGGTATACATATACATACATGCATGTGATTACAAATGGTCCCTGAGTTGAGGTGGGGATTACAGTTTCTCCCTGACATGAGGGTGTGCAGAAGCTGTGCACATTCAGTAGAGAGTACATTGAGTGCATTTTTGACTTTATATTTTCAACTTACAGTGCGTTTAAGGGAATGTGATGTCATCATAAATCGAGGAGCATCTGTGTGTGATCAGATATCTTGTAGGGTTTACAACCAGGGCTTGCTTTATCGGGTCGGATAACAAATCCCTTAAGTGTTGGGCGATGTGAGAAGTGGAGAGGGCAGGGGAGTAGAGAGGTGGCTTCTGGGAGGGGATTCAGTGAAAGACCCTCAAGGACAAATAGGCCACAAGGTTTGTCAAGCCCCTGGTAGATGACAGACACCAGCAACATACTTGACATCCTCTTAAGAACTCCTGATTTCGCAGACAGGGATACAGAAGCACAGATAGGGGTGGGCGCTGGGTGTTGAGGAAGCCATGTGGGCGGCGGCGTTCACATCCTGCCTTTGTGCTCTTGTGTGCCAGGTGTCAGCCAGGTTAGGAAGAGGAAGGACTCACTGATAGATGAGATGCTGAGGTCCTGTGGGACTGGCTGCCCTTGTTCCCTGCCCTAGCCTGTCCCCATCCTGCCTCTTAGCACACACAAAGTCTTGGTGGAATAGGGAAGCCATTCTGCTCCTTGTTTAGAGAGCAGCCAAGCACTGGGAACTGGGGACTGATGGGAACAGGGTGGCCAGTTTATCTGATACCCAGGGGCTTTCCATCCCTGGGAGCCCAGCGCACCTGCCAGGTTTGAAGGGATAAGGTATCCCTGGGCTGCCTTTGTCAGGCATCGCTGTGCTGTGCATAATTCTGCCGTCTTCCTCTGAGCTTCCCGTCTCATCCCACTGAATTTCATTGCCCATCTGAAGAATCCCAGGGGATTCGGCCTCTTCCCCAGCCGGGCTTCAAAGCTTCCCTGAGCTCTGCACCAGGACCCGTGGGGTTCTCCTCCACCTCCCCTCCCTTGTTTTCTGCTCCAGCTGCAGTGCTGCTGTACCCACAGCCTTCCTGGGAAACGGCTTAGACTCGGGGAGCGCCAGCTCCATGGCCTGCCCCATCCACCCTGTTAGGGCCTCTGGGGCCAGGCGTTCACGCCTTTGTCCAGGCGGGGGTCTGCTCTTTGCAGCATCTTTGAGGAAGGTACAGAGAAGACACCCTCCATTTAACAGACAGAACAAAAATCAGGCCGTCCCATGGAAAACCAGACTAATCCAGGCCACCAGGAGTGAGCTGAACTTTGTTCTAGAGACGAAGCTGCGAGTCCCGTGTCTCACCCATCTCTGCCTGGCACCCGGCACGCACTGGTGAGACTTGGTAGAGCAGACATGAGCTTTCCTTATTTCCCATGCTGCATGGGAGACGCTGCCTCCCTGCGCCTGCCCTTTGGGGCTAAGTACATACAAAAGCAGAGACAAGAGGGGACAGTATGTCCCAGTTCCCAGCATGCCTTCTCAACTCTGAGACCTGTTTCAGAGATGAAGAGTGGAGCCCCAAAGAGGCTGACCCAGAGCTGGAATGCAGCTCCTGTGGATCGGGGTGGGCATGAGGTGCCCCCCACACGGCCAGGGCCAGGGATACTGGGGGCACAGATGCAAGTGGATCTGTCGCAGCCTCTGTCAAGGCCAACTCCAAGTTGTAGGTTCCGTGGTTGCACTGTAAACAGTAGGCCCTCTGAGGGCTTCTCCCCTTTCTGCCACAGTCTCCAGCTCCTTCCCAAAGTGCCTCTCTTCATCACGCTGGGCTTTGACCCAACTCTGTTCTCCCTGCACACCTAGTGTAGGCTTTGGGTCCTTGCTGGGTCTCCCCGAGTACTGTGGCTACTGCCTCCTGCTGGGTTCATCCCATGAGGCAGCCTGGGTCCAGGGGTTAGAGGGAGATCAGAAACCAGGGATTTTGATCCCGGCTGTGTCCCTGTGTCTCTGTGTCACCCAGCCAGGAGGTGGAGGCAGCGCTTTTCAGTGCCCAGGGGTGAGGAGGGTGGGTGATCTGTGCAGGGGGAGTTCTCCTGGCTTGTATTTGAGTTATGCCCAGGCTCAGTGTCCCAGCAGCTGGTGCAGAAACCAGGAGCATGGAGGCCTTGAGCTGGCTGGAAATCAGCCCTTTCCCACCGTATCCCGAGATTTGGAAAGAGTTGCTCATTCTCCTTGCCTCTTGTTCTCTGTATGCTAGGGATTACAATACTTTACAGGATTGTTGTGAAGACGTCAATGAGATAAGCCTTGTAAAATGTTTGAGCGCATTAGCCGGAACATGGTAAGAGTTCCGAACGTGTTCCTCTCACTGCTGCTTCTGGGAGCAAATGGGTGTGGGTCTCTTTCCACTGGAATGGAGTCTGCTGCTTTCCCAGGAGAGGGCCCCTCCTGCCGCACAAGTCCCCTCCCCCTCCCCCAGACCTGCAGAAGTCCCAGGCTCTCCTCCTGCCATGGCCCCTCAGCCACAGACAGGAAAGGAGGGGAGGGGCCTCCCTGCTCCTGCTCCGTCCTATTTTCTCGTTTTGTTTTAGGCCCTGATTCTTTCCTGCTGGAGAGCAGTTCACAGTCTGTTCTCTGTGATGATCACAGAGCTCCGGGGAGCCGGGGTGCGGCTCTTCCGGGCCGAGCCTCATGCCTGGGCACTGCCCATGCTGCCTCCCGGGATCCTCGCCACGCCCCTGCAGCACGGGCAGCACAGGCCAAGACCACTGGCCACAAGGAAAGGTCCTGGAATCCAGGAAGGAGCCCCAAGCCTGGTGGCCTCTGTGCCTGGGTGTGTCACCCCCCAGGGAATGGCACTTCCCTGGCACCCGGCCCAGCCCAGGAGACACAATGCTCTTCAGAGGCAGTGTGTGTGTGTGTACACGCATGCGTGTGTGTGTGTGTGCACGCATGCGTGCGTGTGTGTGTGTGTAGGGGGGTGACGGGAGTTTCGGGCGTTCTTCTCCTTTTCCGTGGGATCACTCGCTCAGAGAGGCAGAGGAACCTGTTCTGGTTGCGCTGCAGCTTGCAGCCCCAGTCGCCGGAGCAGCCCCACCGCCAGCTTCCGGCCCAAAGCTCAGAAGGCCCTGTTTTGTTTTTTTCCCCAAGTGTCCCCAGAGGCAGCTCTGTGGACCCTCAGGGCTTCCTCCTCTCTCCCCTCCAGGCCTTTTAAACCTAGAGAAGCTGCTACGGCAATTCCTTATCTCCAAGGACACACTGTCGGTCCGGATGCTGGATGACACCCGGGACCCCACCCCACTCCTCAAGGAGATCCGGGACGACAAGACGGCCACCATCATCATCCACGCCAACGCCTCCATGTCCCACACCATCCTCCTGAAGGTGGGGGTCGGGCCAGGGCGGGTGCTGCCGGGAGCATCCTCCCTCCTCCCCCTCCCTCCTTGTCCTGCGCGCTGTCCTCCTCAGCCTGGGCTGCTGGCACGCTGGGCTGGACCTGAACCCTCACCTCTCCCTGTGCGTCTGCCTCCATGAACCGCGCCTGACAGCTGAGAGGAGCAAGCAGCAGGGTGGGGATCATTGTAAAGATCTTTGGCACTCGGTGCAGCAGGGTAGGCCAGGCCAGGCTCTGGGGGAGAGTCCAGGGTTCGGGGTAGGGGTGCTGCAGGGGCTGTTTGCCAAGTGGTCCCCTTATTTGACAAGCAGAGCAGTCACGGGGGTGCACTGCTGACTCTCAGTCCTGTCTTCCATCCTGACACTGAGAGCAGCAGTTGACCAAATGTTCCCCTGGGGAATTTGCCAGCATGGTCCTCCCTGGGGTGGCGTGGGGTAGGTACAATATCTCCATCCTACAGACGAAGGCATGGATCCTCCGGGAGATGAACCGGCTTGTCCAAGGCCCAGCCTTGGAATCCAAGTGCACACAAACATACGGAAACTCTGGGAGTGAGGCTGAGCCAAGAGAGAAAGGTCAGGTGCCTGGGAGCCCCCACTGGACAAACAGCCATGGACAGACAGCTGGGCAGCCTTGGAGTCGCCTGGCACCAATCGTGGGCTGGTGGCCGGGCCAGGCCTGCAACCTCAGGCAGGGAGGCCTCTGGTCCACAGCTCTGCTCCTCACAGCTCCTCCTCCTTGGCAGCAACCTGGGCTTCTCCGGGGTGCATTGGCCTCTTCTAATGCCACTTTAATTGCTCATTTAAACACATCCTGCCACCTTCCGCTGGGGGCACAGGGCAACTCGTTAACCCCGCCCAGCTGTGAGGAGCAGGGCAGAGGCTCGAGGGATGGGCCCTCCCTCCCTCCCTCCTCCACACCGCTCCCCAGCCCATTTTTGTCTCAGAGTTAATATAAGATTTGAATGAGTTCTCTCAGTACCCGGGGCTGTCCCTTCCGCCTGTTGCTATAGTAACTTGCCACAGCTCCAAAGCCACATCTGTCTGTGTGTGGATGCCACACCACACACACACACAGAATTTTTCTCTTCCTTTTTCTCTTTCTTCTGTTTGGAGCTGTAATCGATGAAGTCATTAAGGATAGAAAAACTTCGAAGTTTCAGAGGCCGAAGGATACAGGCTGATTGGGTCCTCTTTAGGGAAGGTGAGGATCAGGGAGTGAGAACCTCAGCTGGGTCGATCAGTGTCCCTCCAGCCCCCTTGTGGGGTCAGTTAGCAATGCACAGCCTGTGCTGGCTGGTACTTAAGGAGAAGTCCCCCAGGCAGAGCCTTTGTGGGGGCGGCTCCTAGTGTATTTGGCTGAGTGCCTTCCTCCCCTCCTCCTCCCCATCATAGGACCAGCTCAGGCACAGGTGTTTGGCCTTGCTGTGAAGTTGCTGGCTAAGACTCCTGCATCCCACATGCAAGTGTCTGGGTTCGCTTCCTGGCTCTGGCTCCTGACTACAGCTCCCAGCTAATGCAGACGCTGGGAGGCAGCCGAGAAGGCTCCCCACTTGGGAGACCTGGACTGAGTTCCCAGATCTTGATTTCAGCCCAGGCATTTGAAGAGTAAACTAGCAGATGGGGATTATACTTTTCTCTGCCTCTCAAATAAATAAATAAAAATAAATAACATGGCCAGTTCATTGTTAAAAATTTGGAAAGCACGTAGAACAGAAAATCCATTCACAATCCCATCATCCAGCGTGAACCACTATTACATTTTGATGTCTATCCTTTCTGCTTTTGACATGATTTTCCCCAAATTATTATTGCACTGCACAAACTTTTCCGTAAGCTGCTTTTCTTCCCACTTAATTATATGCCAAGCATTTCCCCCATGTCATTAAATATTTTCTCTGCAAATATTTTAATGTCGGCATCATTTCCTATCATATGGGTGTCCCGTAATTTATGTAACCATCACTTTATTGGTAGGGAAACAGGTTGTTTCTAATCTTTTGCTACAATAAATAAAGCTGGGATGCACATCTTTGTGCATCAATCTTTATGCACATTCATGAATATTTCCTTCACATAAATTTCTAGAAGTCAAATTACTGAGTTAAAGGTGTGCATACTTCTAAGGATGGCGATACGATTTGCCCTTAAGGATGGTGTGCTGGGTTGCCAGATTGCCTTTTAGTAAGGCCATAAGCGTTTACACCCCTACCAGCTGCATCGAGGTATCTTACAGCACCCTTGCCAGTTCTGGGTCTTTTCATCAAAAATGCTTTGTGAGTGCTTTTTTTTTTTCTTGGTGGGTTTTGGATGTGACTGATGGTTTTGGAAGAAGACTACCTGTAATGATCCTTATTTCAAAGATTCTGCTACGTGCCCTGAGGCCATCTTCCCTGAGCCCCAGCCCCCGTGACCTTGGAGCCAAACCCATCAATGAGATCAATGTGCGGTGAAGCCTCAGGAGAGCCGCTCGCCTTTGTTCTCACTTCACATCCTGGAGACCCCCACCCGCCAACCCAGCTCTTGGGGCCCTGCCTCTGTTCTCAGGCGTCCTTTGCGCCCCAGGTTCTGCCCCGTTGGGGCACAGAGTTGGCCATGGGGGAGGGGGTGCTCTGCAAGTGTGGACCGGAAGTGAGGTGGGTCGAGCTCACACAGGGCCTCTGGGAGCCGCATACTGGAGCCAGCCCCAAGCCTGGCAGCACTCTGCCGCCTCTTGACTTCAGGAGGATTTGTGGAGTAATCCTCTGCTTTATTGAGCGGCTGTTCCAGCAAAGAACTCCCATGTTTACCCAGAATTCAGGTCTTAAAAATCAAGGATCTCTTTTCTTTTATCTCTAGGACAGCAGATTTCACAAAATGGGTTTTAACCATCCTGGTACCCCTCCCAGCCCATCCCTGCAAGCTGTGGGCTCACTTGGGTCCAGACCTCGGGAGTGGCAGCTGCTGTTTTCTATTGATGATGTGTGGGAGGGAGAGTGGCCATCATGCCCCATCACCGTCATGGGAGTAAAAGAGGAAAGTAGCTTCACTGGGAGGGGAAGCAGGGCTCCTCCTGAGGCCTTGAACTCCACTGCCCACCCCCATCTTGACCCAGTCACTAGGCCCCCAGATTTTAGCTTCCCATTGCACCCCTGATGATAGACTCCCTCCTCCCTTCCCACACACATGCATCTGGAGGGTCACAGAGCCTGCCAGAGTTCTTGGAAGAATGCTCACAAAGTGAGTGAGCTCCTTGGGAGATAAACACCCTGCCAGAGGAAAATGCCATCATCCCAGTCTTGTTCCCCTTCCAGCCACCTCAACAGTCATGACACAAACGGTCTCCCAATGGCCCAGGGCTGCAGGATGCATTATGAAAATCTAACCGACTGTCAGGAGGGATGAGGGCCCTGGAGAGCACTGGGCTCATTATTCACCTGATCTACTTGTCGGTTTCTATAGCACCAGTCAGGCTCAAAGCCGGGCACGGTGACAGGGAAGGTTGGTTAGGGGTATTTATGATGGGTACGGAGATCAGACAAAAGTGAGAGTGTTCTGAAGTCACAATTCTCAGCTGTGGAGTGAGGCTGTCCCTCGGTGCTTGATCAAGAGGGAGGCATGTCGCAGGCACCTTGTTCCTTACTGCTAATAACAGGGCCAACGGTAGCAAATCGTCTGCCATGCCTACATTAATGCAGGCTCAAGGATACTCTTATGAGCTTCACTTGCATTCCCGACAGGTGGAGTTCATCTAGGTATTGCTTGCAGACTCTTTTATCTATGGCTCGAACCCTCAGAGAGTTGTGTGTTTGGTTCAAGATCACCTACAGGGGCTCTCCAGGGGCGTGGAGTTTGGTTGGAAGCACTGAAATCGGGATGCCTGGCTTTAGCTTTGTCTTTTTATGAGACATGGGATTGTGCATTCCTGAGCCTTCTGTTGCGTCAGTTTCCCCTACTGTAAAATGGGGTGCGGGGGTGGGGGCAGTAACAGTGTTTATCCCATCAACTAACCCAGGTGGAATGCTTTCAGCGCCAGGCACACACTGAACAGTGGGTAAATGTTAGCCATTGTTGTTAAGCGTTGTGGAGTTGATGACTATAGTCTGCTTTTATTATCTGCTTCATTTCCCTTAAAGTCGTTTTTGGTTTCCATAGTATCCAGGTATATCCATGGGAGTGTGTTGTGCAAGGGGACATCAGCTACTGTGTCACTGCAGGAGTAGGGGTGGGCTGCAGCTCCAGAGACTCTGCTCCAAAGGCTGCTCTCTCTGTGCTGCATCTTCCAAGTTCAAGGTGCCAGAAACCAGTCAAGGTGTTCTGCTCTGCCCAGTGCAGATGGTGGTGGGCCAAAGGGCAGAGGCTTGGAGCCCTCACTGCTTGTTTCTTTTAAGTGGGTTTTGTTTTTTCTTCTCTAATTGCCTTCTCTTCTCCTCTGCAGGCAGCTGAACTAGGCATGGTGTCAGCCTATTACACATACATCTTCACTAATCTGGTAAGACATCCTCACAGCACACCTTCTTGGCATGGAGGGTGTTTTTCGGTGGTTAGGGGCAATGGGCTGTGATGGAATGAAGCCAAGGAGATGGGGAGTGGGGAAATAGAGGCAGAGGAGCAGAAGCCGACCAGAGAGAAAGGGCCTCCTGGAAACGTGGGGCTCCAGGAGCCAACTGGGATTCTTACCCCCACAGTCCTTAGCCTTGGGAGAATGGGAGTCTGCAGTCTCAGGCCACCGTTGACCTGCCGGCAGCCGTCTACCACTGATTCCTCCGGGCTGCAGCTTTGGTGGAGGGGCTTCCATGGCAGGTCTGGTTACTGTCCTGTCCACTGTCTACATCGCGAGATTCTCGTGCCAGCTCAGAAGTAGAAAAGCCACGGCTCCAAAAGTGTGCGTGTCCAACAGCATCATACCTGGATGCGCCTCCAGAGGCCATCCTAGCCCCTTGCCTTTGTTTCGCAGATGAGAAAACTGAGCTTTGTGGAAATTTTAGCGCATCAGACTCGAGTGCTTGCTTTGTCACATCCCACCTGTGTGCCTTTCGACTGAGCCCTGAGTTTGGAGTCACTCTCTGTAAAACAGGAATAAGGCTGGGGCCATGGCAGTTGTGGAATGATGTCATTTAATCCAGGTGGAAACATTTTGACATGGTAAAGAGTGGAGAAATGTGGAAGATACTTATACTACAGACATACTCAACTAGAGGGCAAAGGTGACCTCAGAAAGCAGGGTTTTTTTTTTTTAACAAAATGCATAAATTTTCATTTTGATATAATTATAGGTCCCAAAGGCAGTCCAGAAGGGCCCATGTACCGTGAACCCAGTTTCCTCCAATGCAAGAATGGGGTACCCTTTTTTCTGCCAAGGGCCATTTGGATATTTATCACATCATTCATGGGCCATACAAAACAATCAACTTAAAAATCAGCGTGCTATAGATTGATTGAATGTCACGTCCCGCCCGCAGTTGCCTTGGAATGATTTCCAGGGCCTTATACTGCCTGAGGGCTGGACGTGCCCTACCCCCACTACTGGTTACCTTGCACATAATTACAGTACAGTAGCAAAACCAGTGCTCGGATAATCTCCCTGTGCTCGGGTAAATCAAGTCTATCAAAGCTGTAGATTTGGGTGCTCCTGCCATCAAGATATGGAGCAGTTTCATCACCACAAAGATCTCTGTTGTGCCACCACCTCGTAGCCGCTCTCACCACCCTTGTCCCCACCACCCGGAGCCAGCGCTGGTTTGTTCTCCGCATCTATAATGCCATGATTTTGAGAATGTTTTGTATGTGGAATCATACAGCCTGGGAGCTTTCGAGGTCGGCTTCCTTCACTCAGCACAATGCCCTTGACATTCATCCGCATTGCAAGTTTATCGCGGAGTCGGATGTGATGGTGTGGATGAGCCACCATTTGTCTAACCACCCACCTAGAACAGGACATTTTGGCTATTTTAAATTTCTACTTTTGGCAACTACAAATACAGCTAATATCCACAGTCATTCAGAGGAGAGGTTTATGTTATCTTAGAAATCACTTGACCAAGTGAGCCTTTGTCCAGACACGCGTGTGACCACTTCCTGTGTACCAGGTACAAAGCCAGGCTTTAGGATGAACACAGGAATAAGACACCAAGCCTGCCTTGGGAGCACTCAGAGTACGCACAGTAGGACAACGTGGTGGACATTCTGTTGGCTGGTGTGTGTACCTAAGCTCCAGCCTCTCCACCCCGAGCAGCCACAGAAAACTTCATTGAAGACAGGGCTGTTAAGCTGTTCTCTGAAAGGTAGGCAGGGTTTCTCTAGATGAACAAGGAAAGGAAGAACAATCCAAAATAAGGAGCAGCTTATCCACGTGGTTGCAGATAAGAAAACCCACGGTGTCCTCAGGAAACAGTCCATCCCTCTAAACTGATCGGCTCCTTGAGGAATATGCATGTCGGCTGATTCTCATTCGTTTATTTATTTATATCCAGCCTTGAAAATAACCTATTTAGAGGATTTACGGCGTATATCAATTAGCTGGAAGAGTCTTGATATGTTCGGGAGCAGACGCCAGCTTCTCTTTAGTCTTATAAAGGAGCGTGGGACCCAGAAGGGAAGATGTGCTGGGTGACAGTGAGCCATGGGGTCATTTGGGGGCCACATAGTGTCTCTCCCTGTGCTCGGGGACCAGGTCTCCTAAAACATCCTGCATTGCTTAGGAAATGCCTGCCCAGAGAGGCTTGGGCACTGAGATCCTTTCTCTCCTTCTGCTGTGGGTATCCAAAAACAGCTCTTTCTTAGGGCTGCTGTGTGATTGTTAACCTTAGAGCATCCCACAGGCCTTGGCTCTGAGTTGAAAGACACCTTAGAGGAATCTACTATGGCTTCTTTTTTTGTTTTTTTCTCGGAGAGGGACTCTCTCCATACCAGGCTTGCTGGAGAGTTATTTGATCTTTGCTTAAATTTGAATGGAATGGCTCAGTCATCACCACCAAACTGCTGTGTTGGCATTTTTGATTCAAGTCTAGCATGCATATGGGACACCATACATACTACAGAGCATATGGCAAGAAGTTCATGGAAAATTGAATTAAAAGAGTGTTTATTTTGGTGGAGTTTTTTTTTTTAAATACATGCATAGTTTTGTGTGTGTGTGTGTGTGTGTGTGTGTGTGCTGTAACATGTTTTCCATGAGCTTTTTGAAGAATATATGTACAACTTGTTTTTTAAAAATACTTATTTACTTATTTACTTGAAAGGCAGAGTGACAGACACAGAGAGGGTTCACTCCTCAAATGGCTGCAACAGCTGGAGCTGGGCTGGTCCAAAGGCAGGAGTTAGGAGCTTCTCCTGGGTCTCCCACACAGGTGCAGGGGCCCAAGGACTTGCGCCATCTTCTACTGCTTTCCCAGGCCATAGCAGAGAGGTGGATCAGAGTGGAGCAGCTGAGACTTGAACCAGCGCCCATATGGGATGCCAGCTCTGGAGACAGTGGCTTTACCCACTGCGCCACAGCACCAGCCCCAATATGCACAAGTTGAAGAACTTTTTCCAAGTGAGCAGCTCTCAGAGGCAGAAACGGAACAGCGCCAGCACCCCAGGAACCCTCCTTGGGCTCTCAAATATAGAACAGGAAGGACTTCTTTGTTTGCTGGTTTCAGGGTTTTCTTCTTTCCCTAACACTGCGGTAAATCAGAGCATTAACACGTAAAAAGGGAGAGAAGGATCAGAGTATTCCCAGAGCAATGCAAAAGCATTTGCTTAAAGTTAAGGAGGCATGTGGGGAAGCCGTAACAAGTTGGCAGAAGAGTAAAGAGAGATTAAAAGTGCAGTTGGGTTCCATTCGGGGAGCCTGGGAAATAGGCGGGAAGAGCGGCAAAAGGCAGGCCAGGGCTGCCTGAGCTGTGCCAGCCTGCCAGGGGGACCCCCTGCTTGAGGTTGCAGAGGAAGCAGCTGGACAACGTGGAGCTGCTGGGGTGACTTGGCAGATGGCTGGGAGCTGGTCCTTTGGAATAAGGCTGCCCAGGCGGGAACCGAAATAAGATGCAGTTTCTTGGCTGGGAGACTTTTTAAAAGATATTTTAGAAGATTTATTTGTTGATTTGATAGAGAGAATTTTCTATCTGTAGGTTCACTCTCCAGTTGGCCACAAGGACTAGGGGCTTGAGCAAGTGGAAGCCAGGAGCCAGGAGTTTCATCCTGGTCTCCCACGTGAGTGCAGGGGCCCAAGGACTTGGGTCTTCTTCCACTGCTTTCTCAGGTGCATTAGCAGGGAGCTGGATTAGAAGTGGAACAGCCAGGACTCTAACGTGTGCCCGTTTGGGATGCCTGCATTGCAGGCGGCAGCTTAACCTGCTGCATACAACGCCGGCCCCCACTGGGAGATTTTTAAGACGACAGCATCATCCACTTTTGCACAGCATCCTTCCCTCTTGACAGAAGTGAGTGGGACAGTGATGATGATGGTATCTAGTGAGAGAAGCACCTGCCTGAGAAGGCAGGCCTGGGCTCAGGTTCCCGCTCTGCCTTCTTCTCACTGAGTCACGTGAACTCCCCAAGCCCATTTTCTCATTTTAAAAATGGGGATAATAAAGCCTTACAAGATTATTATGAAGATTAACTACACTTCTCTAAGTAAAAATGCATCATCAATTGCAAAGTGCGACATATTTCTAAGGCATTGTGTTTTTTTTCAGCCTAACAGTATGATTCTTTTAGCCTTCAAAGAGCTTTTCACCTCTTTTGGGAGGGCACGGAACAAGTCGAGCTCTGGGAACACGACTCAGCCAGAGAGTTCTTTGAACCTAGAATTAACAGGACTCACACAGTTTGTAAGATTGCAAGGGGGAAATCAGAAAAGTAACTATGTGTGATGCTGGATGAATAATAGTCAAGAAACTAGAAGCAGAGCCATTGCAGAAATCGCTGAGTCAAAGAATATTCTGGAAGCTTCTCATTAGTTTCATGGCTTTCTGGAAGGGACAGACTTATAGTCAGAATTGAAAATCAGGATCACTCGTCCAATTGCAGCTGGAGTTTTTGGCCAGAGAGGGAGGGGCTCCATGCAGAGGCTCATGAGTGAGATCCTTTACACATCTCCAGTCCCCTCCTGCAAACACAGGTGCTGCTGGGCCTTCATTCTTGCTTATTCCTTCTCTGGACTGCTTGGGGATCGCCAGCATGTCCCATTGTTCTCAGCTCTGCCACAGCGATGCTGTGGATTCTCCAAGCAGCTTTGTTGAGAACCAGCGTGGTGGACGGAGTAAGGAAAGGACCTTGACCATAGATGCAACTTAAAATTCTAGGGTGATGAGCTACAGCGGCGTGAGGCTGTGCACGTAACTCTACCCGAGCCTCAGTGACCTCTTCTGTAAGTAGACCTCACTAGCCCCTGTCCCCAGGAGATAAACCAGGTACAGAAGCGGGCTTGATATATGTGTTTAAGAAAGGGATGATACTATGTTAAGAAGTCCTGTTTATGCATCCCACGAGCTGGAGGGAATTGGAGATAACTTGTTCTGCTGGCCAGCCCCTGGTGGCCTATAAAAATGACTCCTACGACGCCACTTTATTTATATCCAGAGAATGACTAGAAACAGATAGTTTGGTTATTGTGCATGACTGAATCGACCATTGCATGGCTTATTTGTGTTGGTAATTACTGAGTAATTGATCCAATCCCCATACCTTACTCCTATCCAGGCTCTAAGAAAACGAATTGATTTAGGGCCTCTATAATAATAAATTGGGTTGACTTCTCTGGATTCAATAATTTGATTAATCATCACAAGAGTCGGGACAAAATTATCCATCATGAATAAAACTTGTAAACCGTCAATCCATTTGACCCTGCGGAAGCAGAGTTTCTCTCTCTGGTAGGCGTTGGCCAGCTGGGAGTCTGGGTCTTGGGCTGTGGAGGTGACTGATACAAGAAGAGGGACTGAGCCATGGGAGGGGCCGGGGAGAGCCAGGTCTGCAGGTGCAGTGGACAGGGGGATGTTAGGTGATGAGAGGGACACAGCAACAGCAGGGGACAGACCTATGTGCAGGAACAGACGAGAACAGGGTCAGTGACAGGAAGTAGGAAGGTGCTGAAGGCACACAGCCATAGCAAACAGTGGGCAGGTATCCAGTCTTTCTTTTATATTATCTCAAAATAGAATTTGGAGTAGTGTGCGTCCTGGAGGTAGAAGTTTGGTCAGGAAAACAGCTTCTTGCCCCTGCTGTTAGTTCTGAAGGGTCAGGCATTGTCCCCAGCAGAGCAAATCTCTGACCAACAGATAGAAATGGCACCTTGGCTGAAATAGGGGCCTAGGGGCAGAGGGTCAGTTTGTGAGAGGTAAATTGAGAGCTGGGATGTGTCCTTGGCCGGAGGAGCCAGGCAGAAGCAATTCCTGGTGAGACAGGAGGTCAAGAGCTTGGGCCACAGTGAGAGAAGGACCGATAAAGGTCAGAGCAAGGCAAACCCACTTACTGTTCAGAGTTGCAAAAGACGTAGGGTGAGCGACAGTGAGGACTGGTCCTCGCCACCATGCAGCAGTCCTCCCTTCCTCCTCTCCCTCCTTCCACGCTTCCTCTCTCATGGGATTTCTCATTGTGGTAAAGTATGTATAACATCAGCTTTTCCGTTTGCACCATTGCTAACAACTGAGGGGCATTAATTCCATTCTCAACTGTTGTGCAGCCTTCAGCACCATCTGCTTCTAAAACTTCATCAACCCGAACAGAAACTCGTGCCCGTTAAGTGCTGTCTCCCCGTGCCCTCTCTCCAAGTCCCTGCTTGCTTCTATTCTACTTTGTTTCTGAATTTGCCTAGTCCCGATACCTCATATAATTATCATCATAAAACACATGTCCATTTGTGTCTGGCTTGTTGCACACTGCATGATGGTTCCTAAAGGTTTATCCATATAGTTGTGTGTATCAGAACATCATTCCTTTTATAAAAAAGCCTGCTTTATAGTGATAAAATATACATAGCAAAATTTTATTCATTGTAGATAGCATGAAGTATATTCACATTGATGTACAAACATTACCACCATTCATATCCAGAACTTTCTTCACCATCTTAAGCCGAAGCTGTGCACCTACCAAACATTAACCCCCTCCATACCCTCCTCCTCCCAAACCTGACAACCACTACCCTACTTTCTTTTTTTTTCTTTTAAGATTTTATTTATTTGACAGGTAGAATTACAGGCAATGAGAGGGAGAGACAGAGAGAAAGGTCTTCCATCCACTGGTTCACTCCCCAGATGACAGGAATGGCCAGAACTCGGCTGATCCGAAGCCAGGAGCCTCCTCCATGTCTCCTACGTGGGTGTGGGGGCCCAAGTACTTGGGCCATCTTCTACTGCCTTCCCAGGCCATCAGCAGAGAGCTGAATCAGAAGAGGAGCAGCCGGGACTAGAATTGGTACCCATAGGGATACTGGTGCTGTAGGCGGAGGATTAACCTACTGCACGTAGCACAGGCCCCTCTACTTTCCATGTCTACAAATTTGACTATTCTAGGTACTTCCTACAAGTGGAATCATATGATACTGTTGATTTCATTGAGATGGCCTCAGTGTTCATCCATGAGCCAGAATGCCCTGTCCTTTGAAGCATGAATAATACTGCATTGAATGTGCATAGCACATTTGTATATCCGATACGTCCATTCATTACTGGACAACTGGATTGCTTCCGCAGTTTGACTGTGAATACTGCTGTGGTGAACCTAGATGTGCAAATATATATTGAAGTTCCTGCTTCCGATCCTGTTAGGTGGATGCCTAGGAGGGGGAAGCTGGATCACATGGTAATCATGTGTTTAATTTATTGAGGAACTGCTAAGCTGTTTTCCAGAATGGCTGTACCATTTTTCATCCCCATCAGCAATGTCTAAGGAGTGCATTCTCGCCACAACCCTGCTGATAGTTGTTATTTTTCATTTTTGTAATAAGAGCCATCCTGATGGGTGTGAAGTGGTCCAATGTGTTTCTTATTTCTCTTTGGAGTTTGCAAATTGACAGAACTGAGACCACATGGCTGAAGCTGAGAGTCTCACTCACTAAGAAGTTTTATAGTGGAAGTAGCTGGTGTACCAAAGCCCGGTTTTGCAGTCAGAACTGGTGAGATTCCTCCATTCAGGGGATTCCAAGCTGTGCAGCCTGTGGCTCTTGGAGTTTCAGTTTCCTTATGTGCAAAATGTGAACAATAATAGCATCCATCTTTTTCTTGGTCAGAATTACAAATCAGCCATTGACAGCACTATGTGTATCTGTAGGTAAAGCTAGCTGCTCTAGCAGATAAACCCCTAAAGCTCACAGCTCCGTACCATGGAAGATATGTCTGACCCACCGAAGTCCCAGAACGGTGTTGTGGATCAGTGAGTTGCCTTCCTTCTTAAAGACCAGGCTTCTTTAGATTCTGTGTATTCTCAGAGGCCAAGGGTGAAGAAAACAACATGGAGGCTCACGTTTGGGTGGGTTCGATGCACCAAGCCTAGAAGTGGCTCCGTATTATTTCTGCTTGCAATTCCGTAGGCTAAAATGGAACACATGACCACACCCACCTGCAAGGGTACCTGGGAAGTGTAGTCTGGCTGTGTGTCCAGGAAGAAGAGGCAATGGTGATCAGAACTCAATATCTGCCACGTTATGAAATCATTAATCGCCATCACACATCTCTGGTGCTAGAAAAGCAGTTAGCATCCTAAATGTCAGCTTATCTGTGTAGAGAATGACTGACCCTATACGTGGAGATGAGCTCCTTGCTCTACGGCTGTCAGTTCCCTTAAACCTAACAGGTCAGTGTCCAGAGTGCTGCTGTTGTGCAGGTGGGGCATGCACAGGATGGCTGTAGGTGCACTGCACTTGCTCCTCTCTGTGGTCTGGAAAGGGCTCTGTGTCCCCCAGCTGGTCTCTGGGTTTGGCTGGGGGAAGCTTTGTTCCAGGAGGCTGAAGTAAGTTTGGATGGGAGACGTGAGGAATTAAGGGCCCTGGGCAAAGCCCAGTCTGCTGTGGAGATGGCAGCTGCAGTTGATGCCATCTGATGAGAAGAGGTGAAGGAGGAGGCTCAAGTTGAGCTAATAAATCCAGAGGGCATTTCCAACTCCTAATGAACCCAGGGAGAATTGCAGTCGCTGCCTAATAGAAAAGATAAAATCACCCTAATGTATTGTCAGAGAACACAGATGGGCCCTCTGCCAGAGGACGGAGCTGCCGCCTCGGCGGAGAGAAGCGTTGAGATTTAAGGGCAAGGGTCAGATGTCATGGGATGTCAACATAACTGGGAAATAATTGGGCACTGGAAGCAGAAGGCTGTGTGTTCTGCTGGCCATAGCATTGGAACCTTGTGGGCTTGCGGGCGACTTGACTGCCATTTCATTGCCGTGACCCAAACAAGGCCAGACGTCCTTCTCTTGACACCATCCCCATTCCAGAGGGTAGCACCTGGATATTTGAGTGGTTTGCAGAGAGGTGGTTGGCACCTTGGAGATTCCTCCTTGGGGAATCTGGAGAGAAGGGGCCAAAGGCTAGATGTTCTATATTGGAAGACATGGGGAATGGTTGCCCCAGCAGAGGGCTCCATCATATCGTGGGCAGAGTCCTGGACTGGCAGTGCAACAGCTGTGGCTTCATGTGCCAGTGCTGACACGAACACTGGGTGACGTGGGGATAGTGACAATGGACAGTTGTTGGAGAACTTCTGTGGGCCGGGCTCTGTAATGTGTGCTTCACAGTTATTTTCTCCTTGAAACTTCACAGCAGCTCCAGCAGAAACTGAGAGATGAGCAAGCTGAGGCTTACAACACTTTGGTGTCTTGCTCAGGGGGGTGGAGCCGGTAAGCTCATAGCCACGTCACTCTGCTGCCTTTATCTAGGCCAGCCGTTTCCTCTTACTGGGCTTGAGTTTCTACATTTGAGTGATTATGCTGTTTATTAGGTCATCTCTCAGGATCGTTCCAGCCTTCAACTTGTTTCTACCTACACACACTTGGGGCCACTTCAACTCATAGCCCCCTGGGGTTGGGAATGTTCCCTGGAGAGAGGGGAGAATGACCCATGGGATTGGCTCATGAAGGCAGCATTTGTCCCCCATCAGCTCCTCACATCCCCCTACGCCAAGCCAGGTCCCCGTGAGCAGTAACCTTCCACACGCCAGCCTCTGTCTCACTCGGGCATAATGGATCTATATGAGCCTAGCCAGGTCCCCATGAGCAGTAACCTTCCACACGCCAGCCTCTGTCTCGCTTGGGCACAATGGATCTATATGAGCCTAGCCAGGTCCCCGTGAGCAGTAACCTTCCACACGCCAGCCTCTGTCTCACTCAGGCATAATGGATCTATATGAGCAGCCACCCTAACCTTCTCTGGGTTCATTTTGTTGTCAAGCAAACCTGAGCCTATGTTTATCTTTCCAAAGCTTTGTCAGAAAGATTAGCCTTAAGTAATTGAGACTGCTCAGATTATTACAGAAAGGGGAGCTGGAGCAGACAGGGAGGGAAGAAGCAATCGTTTCCAGGAGGAAATGAGAATCCTTCCACTCCTTTCTTTCACAAGCTGAGCCCACCCATCTTTCAGGCCTCACACAAAATGTTACTTCCTCAAGGAAGTCTCCCCAGACACCGCACTGGGAGGAGTCACATGCTGCCATTGCGCCCTCTGTTTGTAGTTTTCCTCTCATGTGGAAATCCCTTCCTCAACGACCACCCCACCCACCCACCCCCCCGCCGCCACCAGACAGCATCATAAAGGCAAGACCAGGTGTGCCTGGTTCATCACTGGACCCCCAGTGGCCAGCTGGTACATAACAGGTCCTCAGAAGATATTTACTGAGTGAAACAAGGAAGCATTTCATAACATTATAGATTCTTGGACCAGAAGTGCTGGCCAGGTGGGCTAGCTCATTGCTTTGCATCCAACTCAGCTCATCCTAGGCCCTCAAGCATGAAGGATCCCAGAGGGTTGTCTGCTGCTCAGCCAGGGACAGCTGGGCCCCATGTCCCCATTCCCCAGGATGCCTCGGCACATCCATAGCCCACAGAGTAACCCCTCAGTCTGGGATGTCCTTTCTTCTGTTCTGGGCTGTGGGCAGATCAGGGCCAAACAGGGTGGTATAGTTCAGGATCCAGGGAACAGAATTTTGGAAACTGTGCTAAGTGTGGCCAGTGTCACAGCCTGAGGCCAGCGTTGGCACTAGGAATGCCCACTGAGGCAGGAAGGGAAGAAGAATGCAAGGACAGCTAGACTGTGCTGAGTGGCCTGGGTGTTGTCTTCCGTTGGCCACACCATGTCCCATCAGCCTTGGTCTAGTGAACTTTTTTTTTTTTTGACAGCTAGAGTTAGACAATGAGAGAGAGAGACAGAGAGAAAGGTCTTCCTTCCATTGGTTCACCCCCCAAATGGCCACCTCGGCCAGCACTGGCCAGGTGCTTCCTCCTGGTATCCCACGCGGGTGCAGGCACCCAAGCACTTGGGCCATCCTCCACTGCACTCCCAGGCCACAGCAGAAGCTGGATTGGAAGAGGAGTAACCGGGACTAGAACCCGGCGCCCATATGGGATGCCGGTGCTGCAGGCAGAGGATCAACCAAGTAAGCCACGGCACCAGCCCCAGGTCTAGTGAACTCTTAAGGACAGAACTTGGTACTTGGCTCATAGAGCTAGAACCTGCAAGTTTTCTAAATGAAGCCTCTCCTACAAGTTTTTTAAAAAGATTATTTGAGAGGCAGAGTTATAAGCAGAAGGGTAGGCAGAGAGAAAGGTCTTCTATCCACTGGTTCACTCCCAAAATGGCCATAACAGCTGGAGCTGAGCCAGTCCTAAACCAGGAGCTTCCGCAGGGACTTCCATGTCTGTGCAGGGGTCCTAGGACATGGGCCATCTTCCACTGCTTTTCCAGGCCATCAGCAGGGAGCAGTATTGGAAGTGGAGCAGCCAGAACTCGAACCTGCACCCATGTGGGATACTGACACCTCAAGCAGATGCTTAACCTACTACACTATAGCGCCCGCCCCTCCTACAAGTTTTAAAGTTAATGTGGACTTCTGTAGTCTTGTCCCCTGTTCCAAAGTCTTGATGCATAAGTTATGTGGGCCGCATCACTGCTGTGTTGACACTGAGGATAGAAACCTGGCTTCATGGAAGCAGTGAGGGCCTGAGATCCGAGAGGACTTGTATTGTAGTCAGTACATGCGGCCATTACTTAACCTGTTGGGGGTCTCAGTTTTCCCTTTTGCAAAGTGGGGAAAATCTTATAACACTACTTACATGAAGATCACGGAAATTTTTTAAGCCTCGGTGGATTGCTAATAAATGTTTCTCTTCCCTTTCGTTGTTTCCCACTTCCCTGTCCCGCATTTCCATCTGTAGCGCTGTTTCCTGCTTTACTGCCCCTAGTTTCCCAAAGCTCCAAAGCCGTTAGCAGGAAAATCTCAGAATTGGTCTCTCTTGTAGTTAGAACTATAGTTCCTGGGATATTTGAGCAATTTCCTTATCTTTCAGTCTTTCACTAAAACTCTCTCTCTCTCTCTCTTTCTCTCTCTCTCTCTCTCACACACACACACTCACACATACAAAGCCAAAAGATACACTCCATCAGCTGGACAACTTTCTAGTGCTAGAGCAATTGATTCTAAAGTGTGGTTTATTATAAAATTATTGAGTGTCCACATCTTTCAGCTTTATTGAGCCTCTTCGGAAAGTCACTAATGCAGTACACGTGGGTGAATCAGTGTGTTTGTAGTGCGATCAGCAAAAGGGTAATAGGGTGAAAGGTCCCCGTGTGTCCGTCTGGGCTGCCAAGGTACCACTTCCACTGAATGCAGGCCCCACGAGGTGGAAGGTCTGGCGGTGGCAAGTGTCCCCTCAGCATACTTGGGCACAGCAGCATCTTCCAAAGAAGCGATTACTCCAAACTGCGCTCACTGAAGCTGCAGTCCACCCTGTGCTTATTCCCTGGACCAGGCTTTTGAGGCACAGGAATGCATTCAGAAGGAGAAATTAGCTGGGAGAATTGGAAAGGGACTGGCTAAAGATTTGTTTTTTTTTTTGTTTTGTTTTGTTTTTTTGGCACTTGCATCACATCTTGAAGCTTCTTGACCCAAGTTTATAGGAATATAAAATGATTAGCCAGCCACGATTAAGCCACTTCTCTATGGAAAATGCCAGGCTCAACGACACTTACTCAGCAAATGTCCACTAAGTGTCAGTTGCATGCTGGGAAACTCAAGGACCAGTGTGGGGGGTGGGGGGCAGCAAGGTGTGTCTTGAAAGGGTCTCATCCATCACAGCAAAGTATGGACACTCCAAGCAGGATGCATTTAGCTCTTCTCAGGGAGCTTGAGGGATTTTTACAGGTGTGGCTTCCGCTAGCAAGGATTGGGTTAGATTAGGATGGGAGAGAGACTCAGAGGCAGAGCTGGGCTCTGGTGCCTGTGTTGGTGGAAACAAAGGGGCATGGTGGAGAGAGGTGGAGACAGGACTAGCTGGAACCTCTCTTCTGTTAAGAGTCACCAGACCTTGTCAGTGTTGGACTTGGCATCAGTAGGCCTAAGGTCTTGTCTTGTCTGTGCTGCTAACTCTGTGTAATTGTGGCCAAGTCCTTTTCCCTCCTGGAATAAACTAGAGGATCTCCAAGGGCCTTTTAACTGTAAAATCTTGTCAAATCTATGAGTTGAATGAATACTCAAGGGTACTTCAAATAATTCATGGAAAAGTGGAATTAAAAGATACTTTCACTTTGGTGCAGAAAGTTATGAAATCGCTGCATAGCTTTTTGTAACGCAATACACATTTTCCATGAACTTTTTGAAGGCCACTTCATCTAACAGCTGTCGGGATGAAGACTCCTGGCCAGCCCATTTTCCATGTGAGGTGGGTAAGTTTCCTCTCATGGATTTTCAGTTCCTTGTCTGGCCTGCCCCTCCCTCTTGAGCCCTCAGCTGTGCAGAGCCGCCTGGTTGGAGAGCATCCCCATCTCGGGCTATCTCCAACTCACTGCCCTGTCCCAGAAGTACTTCCCGCATCCCATGTTCCCACCACTCCTCAGCCTGATAGACGATAGATCCCGCAAGTCTGAAAAGCCAGTCCAGGCCACGATGTTAATAACTGATGACAGCATCGCCTATTTTGGGACCACTGAGGTCATTGAACTACATCTAATCATTGTACAGCTGAGCAAATAGAACTGAAGAGGGAAAGTAGCTTACTTAAGCACTCACAGTGAGCCAGTTGTAGAGAGAAGAGGTCTCCTCACTCATGGTCTACATGGTCCCTGGGTCAACATTAATTGAGCACTTACTGTGCTGTGGATTGGGGCGGCAATGATGTATGAAGTTATGCTCTTCAAGGAGGTCAGACTGGAGGGGTGGAGAGGGACCCAAACAGATTACTGTTAAATCAGTGGGCTTAATAAATTGATGGAGGTACATACAGGGTATTTTGCGGCCATCAAGGAAGGGTCTCTGAACTAGCCTGGCAGGTATATAGAAAGCTTCCTGGAGGAGGCCACACCCAATGGCCTAAAAGAATCAATGAGTTGTACTAGTAGAAAAGGGGTGGGTGTGTGGGTAGGATATTCTGAGGATACACATGCTAATGTCTCACTCATCTCAACATTTGCATTTTAATCAAGGCCTTAAGCAAGGAAAGGGTTAGGGTTAGGGAGATTGTGGAGCTTGTGAGAAAGGTTATTTGGGGAGACATGGACAGCCTTCCAGAGCCGTTATGTTACTGTCCACAGGCAGCCAACTTGCCCATCCTGTCCTTTTAAGGCAGGAGAAGAGGAAAAGCATTGAGTTCCCAATGGACTTGAGTCCGTGCCTTCAGCTTGACAGTTAGCAGTGGCTAATCACAAGGGCCTATCCCAGGCCAATTGTCACAAACCCCGGGCCCAGGAATTACCGATGGATAGCTGTCAGCAATTGTGCTCCTTCAAGGTGAAGGGTACCACTGGCCTAAAAAGAGGATATAAACCAGAGCTGCCCTAAAGGAAGAGCGGGGAGCTTTGGAAAGTTCTACAGTAGAATGGTCTGGCTCACCCGTAGTGCCAGCTGTTAATAAGTGTCTGATAGGTGAACTCTGTTCTGCAAACCCAGGAGTCTACCCCGCCCCTGAGACCAGGAGGAGGAGTGCTGCTGGGGGGTTGTGGTGGCCCTGGAGGGGGTGGGGGTGGGGGTGGGGGGTGTGGTAGGTGCAGGTACAGAGCAGAGTCTAAGATGCCGGGTGGTATAGATGAACTTCAGCTGGTGCCGCAGGCAGCCCTTCCTACTACCAGCATTTGCAAGCGGTCCCTCTCCAGAACCTCTGACATTTGTCTTCTGCCTTCCCTCATAGAACCTGGTCCAGGGCTCTGCATCAGGTGACATTTGAGTTGAGCCACTACCTTACTTAGCTGGCAGGCATGTGGGCATTAAGACCTGCAGGGTAAAGGGAGAGGCAGAGACTTTCGAGATGGGACTGTTTCCTGGGCAAGCCTGGGTGATCGAAGGCATCACCCCACACTTCGTGAAAGGGTTTCCCTAAAACCGCCATATTTGAGATCCCCTGCTTGGTCTACCCACGACCAGAGTTGATTTCAGCTGAGGCTGGTTAATTGAGCATCTGAGGGGAAAACATGAGGCTTTGCTGTCAGTTTCCCTAGAAGAAGAGCCAGGTTGTTGAAGATGGAAATGAACCAATTAGACCTTTATCCCTCCTGGAGCTTGGATGGGTGGTGAGCAGCCAGCACCTGGCCTCACAGAGCCATCTGGCTATTCAAGGTGAGGCAGGAGTTTCCAAAGACATGCGATTCCTAATCAGGTCGGGCAGCAGGTATGAGAGCAGAATGAGGATTGCCAGGAAAATCAATAGAAAGTGAAGAAGCATTCGATAGGGGGTATAGGAGACCCTGGTGGAGGCGAAGAAGCCCTGCTTCGCATTGGAGGAACCAATTATCAGACAGCGCCCTTGCTGATGTTTGACAAACAGCATGACAGCAAAGATAAGTCCCACGGGGCTCCCAGAACTGAGTTTGAGATATTTGTGTGTCATCCATTTAATGAAAATTGAAACTCCTTCCTTGTATCTTCCCCAACACACACACACTCACACGTTGCTTCTGCGCCTGTGCGTGCTGGTGACTGGGTGCATCAGACTGTGCAGATGAAATAAATCAAATTGAAATAAGAAGTAGACTCTGGGGACTGCTCTGGTTCGGTATCTCGGGAAACATAATGGAAATGTCCCCCTCTGACTGCCCAGGCCATCTGTCTAATAGAGCTTCGGTGGGGGCCGGGAGAGTGGGTAGGGAGGCCACCTTGACCTCTGTCACAAAGTTGTTACCCATTTGGAAGTCCCATTAATTCTATGAGGGATGCCCCAGCCTTCCCATCTGTCTGGGGATTCAGCAATTTCCAATTATGCACTACCAAGAGCATCTGATAATAAAAATCCACCCATTTCCACAAGCTGGTGTGGTAGTCGTAATAGTTGTTGCCTGATTCTCAGTACAGTGATGTGCCAGACACCATGCCAGGGACCTTATGTTCGAGATCTCTCGTCTTCAAAGTAACCCTGCAAGGAAGGTGTTCTGGTCTTTCAGAGCAGGCCAGTGAGGCTGCAGGAAGCGTGAGCGCCTTGTCTGAGGTCCTTCCACCAACAAGTGGTGGCTGTGAGGATGTGCCTGTTCCCTCCCACCCCCTCTCGTCCTCCTCAAACTGATCTTGACGGCTTCTCTGTGCTGGATTCGTTTTCTACTGCTGTGTAACGAATTATTGTGAAGTTAGCAGCTGAAAATAGCACCATGGATTAGCTGCAAGTCCTGGAGGTTAGAAACCCTACACTGTGTGTCTGGGCTCTGCTCAGGCTGGAATCGGGTGTCCGCCAGCCACGTTTTCCTCTGCAGCCCAGGATCCGGGGCCCTGCTCTGAGGCTGCTCTTCCAAGCTCATTCTTGTTGGCAGAATTCACCTCCCTGCTGTTGTAGGGGGGAAGTGTCTGTTTCCTTGCTGGCTGTCAGCATCTAGGGGCCACTCTTGGGTCCTTGCCCAATGACTGCTCCATCGCATCAACAGGGAATTTCTCTCCAGTCCAGTTCTCCCCACACTGCAATCTCTTTGATTCCTCTGCTGACACCAGCCCGTGGAAACTTTTCTTTTGAGAGACTTGTGGACTTAGCTGAGATTCACCTGGATAATTTCCATCTTTAAAGTCAGGTGAGCCAAGCAGCATAACTTGACCACAGAAGTAAAATTTGCCAAGGTTAAAGTCCTGGGGAGTGGGAGTGGGTTGTAGGGAAGGGAGGTATCCTGGGGGCTCCTCTTAGAATTCTACCTACCACACTTGGCCAACTGGGATAGATGAGAGCCATCTAAGTCAGGGAACTGGGAAGAAGGTGCAGGAGATGCTCGGGGTAGGAAATGCGTGCATCTCTGGACTGCATTGGCTGTGTTCTCTCTGCTGCCCGAGACGGGGCTCCCGATGGCGGTCTGTACACCAGCCCCTGTGGGAAAACTCGGAACCAGGAAGAGGGGAAATGGGCCATTTGAGGCTGCTGCTACCAGGGAGGCTCCCTGCCCTGCGGCTTTGGGGCTCTACTGAGAAGAGTGTTTGGGATTTAATGAATGTTTGGAAAGCACAGGGTGACTGAGAATAAAAGACATTATGGCAAATTGTATTATTATTATTATTACATTATAAGTGCTATTGTATTACAAGCACCATTAGGAGTAGCAAGTGCTATTATTATTAAGCAATCTAGCTTCTCCATCCCCAGCATCAGGCTCCACTCAGTGTCAAAGTCATCAACAGCTCAATTAATCACCACCCCGAGGCTTCGCCCAGCCCTGTCTGTGCAGGGCTGACAGCTCACATTCACAGCTCAGTGGCAAACATGTTGCCTGCCCATCCGGCTGAAGCCTGCAGCCAAAGATGACACGGAAGATGCCACTCCTGTGACTGCCTAAGCTGGATTTTCATCTTGACAGGGAGTTCAGATCTTACTCAAGCTGTTCCTGATCGTGTTGCTCTCTAGCTCAGAACCCTTCAGTGGCTCCCCATTACCCTCAGGCCAAAGCCCAAACTCCTTAACTTGACTTAGGCAGCTGTTTAAGAACGGAGCGCTTGGCTTTAGCCTTCCCTCTTCTCCATCACCCACTGCATCCCCTCAGCTGGATGGAATGACTGGCAGGTCTCTGAGTTTATCGTCAGTTCCCCCCTTCTCTGGGCTGTTCTTGGACTGTGCATCCTCTTTCTACCTCATCATCTGGCTGACTCCTGCTCATCTTTCAGGTCTGTTTGGAGTCCACCTCAGCTCAGGAAAGCCCACCATAATTCTGCTAGGAGTGCATCCTGTGCTCAGGTAGCACCTCGTACTGACCCCCCACTTGCCACTGAGTGGGAGCACCTGGAGGACAAGGATGGGGTTTGCTCCTCATTTTACTGGAAAGACTTATGGAGAAGTGGAATCAAATATAACTTTATTTTGGTGCAAAATTAATTTTAAATCCAACATAGTTTCTTCATAATATGCATTTCCATGAACTTTCTCAAGTCCCTTGATACTTCCTCATTCCATGTACATCCTCAGGGAGACATTCATGGTTTTGTTGCATGAATGAATGAGACTACCAAAAGGACCACAATATAAAAATCTGTTGTGTCTATTTCCCTCCTTCGGTGGACACTAATCTACTAACAGCCTCTTAAGCACATCAGGTCCCCTTATAGAGCAGTACTTGATCCCATGGTGGAGATGGGGCAGGCAAAATCGTGAGGAGGGAGACCACTGACAGTGTCACTTGTGTTCCTAACCAACTCCCCGTACCCCTGATGAGGTGGGGGTCTCGGGGGCCTTGGGTCCCTGCATGACTGAGGCTAATGTACTGGGACCCCGGGAAAGAGAGATTGGGCATCTGCTGTGTAGATGGGAGGCCTGGCCAGTGGGTCCTGAATGCAGAGGAGCTCAGAGGTAAGGGGTCAAAGCCTGGTAAAGACAGCAAGCCTGCAGAATAGGAGTGACTGCTCTAGCCCCAGGGGACAGCACAGGGTGTCCACTATTCCTCACGGCAGCTTGCCCTGCCCGCTGAGATTTCAGCTACGCAGTTAGGGACATGGTTCACAGCGATGTATTTAATGTCCAGAGACACAGAAGAGTCTTCAGTACAAAATGCAGAGTTGCACCTGCTGCCGAGGCGGTGGGAGGGCTTTCCACCTGGCCTCTGCCTTCCTCATCCTGGGAGCAAGGAATGGAAGTCTTTGCCAAGGTGGTTCTGCCCTGTTAGGTATTTGCAACTGAACGTCAATTCACTTACTGAATAGGCATTGAGCAGCTGCTTAGCACAGCACAGGGTATGGTGCAGGGGACAGGGAAATGAACAAGAAGAGTACAGTCTGCTTTGAAGTACTGTTTGTGGGCTCATGTTTAGAAAGAAAAAGCAGAGAAGGGACAGAGTCCTTGGGAGGAATACATGTACATTCAGGCCACCGGGGTGAATGAATAGGAAACACGCAGAAGCATCAAGGAACTTTAGAACCAACTCTCTCACTAACTAGAATTCACTGGCAGGTGTGAATGAGCCTCCCAGCTGCTACTGTCTTCAAAGGCCTATTATACAGAAGCAATCTCCCAGCCTGCAGAGCACACAGACTTTGGTGCAGGTGGACGGGTACCCCACTTGGGTGGACTCCGAAGGGAGGGAGAGGATGTAGGACATTCTGGGCTTCTGGTGGCTCCAGTGCCTTCCTGAGAAAAGCCAAGAGTGGACTTGTGAGACAGTGTCCCAAGGCCTGGCTTTGGCCATGCACTGGGTCCCAAAAAGAAATGAATGGACACAGTTACAAAGGAGTCATGGGAAGTTGCAAAAGCAGACTGTGCACGGGATGAGAGGAGGGACAGCTTGGCATTGGTCCTCTCCTAAATTTGTTCAGTTCACATCTACATGTGAGGACCAGAGTAGACCCTGATAACATATGTGCGTTTGCTTAAAATAGCAGCCAGTCCTGGGGGAGTTAGCTTTGAATAAACTCATGTGATGGAAAACTGTAAGTGATGAGAGGTACAGCGGTGACACAACTGAGTGTCCATTTCTGCCTGGCTTGGGTGGTGGAGCTCAAGGTCCTGAGGAAAAGCCTTGTATGTCTGGCCAGGATGTGTGCTGTTTTTCTTTATGCAGTCAGGAATGTTGATGTGTATATGGGGCAGGGCCGAGTTCATGGTCAAATCTGTGATTTAAAAAGATCCCTCAGGCAACAGCATGAAGGAGGATATTGGAGAAATGCAGGGAACACAGTCAAAGAGTAGTCCAAGAGCAAATAGATGCAGACCTGAATGGGGGCAGAAGCAATGGCAATGAAGGGCAGGGCAGGTTCAAGACAGGTAAAGGAATGAGAATGTTCTCAGTGACGGTGAACAGGTGCATGCACGCATGAGTGGATGAGACTGGACAGTGAGAGCCTGCAAGAAGCGGCGGATGAGTTCCAAATTCTCAGCTGGATGCTGATGGTAATAATGACGTTCACAAGTAGGGAACCAAACGGGGTAATCAGAGCAGGGTGGAAAGACAAGGATCTCAAGTTGAGAAGTGATGTTGTCTTAAGGATATCTCTCTTTTTAAAAAGATTTATTTATTTACTTGAAAATCAGAGTTATGGAGGCAGAGAGAGAAATAGAGAGATCTTTCATCTGGTGGTTCACTCCTCAGATGACCACATGGCCAGAGCTAGGCTAGGCCAAAGCCAGGAGCCCAAAATTGCACTCCCATGTGAGTGGAAGGGCCCCAAGCTCTTGGGCTATCTTCTGCTGTTTTCTCAGGTTCATTGTCAGGGAACTGGAATGGAAGCAGAGAAGCTGGGACTTGAACCGGTGCTATGATATGGGATGCCAGCTTTGCAGGTGTGCACTGCCACACCAACCATGGGGTGAGAACACCTGAGATGCCTGTCGGGGTGGGCATGCACTAACACCATCACCTGGTGGCCTAGCCCAGTGCTGAGCCATCTACAGGAAGGATAGGATATGCTCTGTGTGTGCCGAGTCCCCAGATCCTAACCCCAAATCTTGCTTCCTCCTCCGAAGTGGGCGTGTGAATACAGCCTCCCAGGTGAGGTTGGGAGGACTGACACCAGGTGTGCACACTCCTTGTAGGCTCTGTAGAGCCACACCAGCGGAAGCAGTTGATGCCATTCTCCTCCACTATACACTGATGTTTCATAATTTTTGTTTCATAATAAATTATGATTTAGGTGATAGGCCAGCCTCCTCTGCCAAGTGGTTAGGGCCAGGGCTGAGCACAGAGCACAGGGGATCCAAGGCAAGGCTTGGGTGAAAAACGCTGAAAGACAAGGGGCTGTTTGAAATCCCACTGTCATGGGTGTTAAGGACTTTGAAGCACCCCTGTGCAGGCTGCCAGTGGGCAGTGCTAACCCAGCGTGGTCCCGTGGCAGAATTAGGAGGTCACAGGCATCGCAGGACACCTTTTCTCAGTGGCCCGGAGCCCTCGCAGGAGGGGAATTGGTAAGGTTTTCTGGCCTTCCGGGGTTGAGGCAGAAGTAGCGATGTCCATCTTTGTGACGACACACAGCAGGGCTTCAAGAAGCCTGCCTGCCCAGGCTGCCTTCCTGCTGCTGTTATGGTGCCTGAACACGCATGCACACGGCTTCCTTGGGCTGTTTCATTGTGATTCCTATCATGCGAATGACTCGAGAAGTCCACATTGTGCTTCCAGTCCACGCAGAGCTTTCCTGGGCCTCCTTTGAGTCCTCATGACAGCCCCATGATGGATTATTTCCCTATTGATAATAAGGAAATTTGTTTCATTAGAAGAGGTAAAAATAAAGAGATTAACAAGTTAATCTGGTTCTGGAATGTGGGATTTCAGAGAGAAAAATCTAGGTCAAAATACCAGCGGGCCATATATGGTTTGAAATGTTACAACTGTGAATCTATACCCACTCTCTCGAGCACATTTACTCTTGTAATCATTTAAACCATAAAGAGATGGGTTTTTTGCATTTCACCGATTCTCTTTTAGGCGCTAGGGATACAAGAGTGAGTGAGACAGCCTGCTCTGTCTTCCAGGTGACCACAGGCCAGCAGGAAAGCATTTGTGACGGATAGTGACCACAGAGAGATTTTTCTAGGAATGGCTATGGCTCATGTGAATGTCTCTCAGCAGAAGTTGGTCAAGTTCATGATGTTCCACTGGACTGCCTACTTCTCTGGACCATCTCAGCCACATGTCTACAATTGTCCTGCATTTTTAAAAAGATTTATTTATTTATTTATTTGAAAGGCAGAGTTACAGAAAGGCAGAGAAAGAGAGAGAGAGAGGTCTTCCATCAACTGGTTCACTTCCCAAATGGCCACAATGGCCAGAGCTGGGCCGATCTGAAGCCAGGAGGCAGGAGCTTCCTTCAGGTCTCCCACACGGGTGCAGGGGTCTAAGGGTTTAGTCCATCTTCCACTGCTTTCCCAGGCCATAGCAGAGAGCTGGATCAGAAGTGGAACAGCTGGGACTCAAACCGGTGGCCATATGGGATGCCAGCACTGCAGGTAGCAGCTTTACCTGCTACACCACCCCATTGTCCTGCATTTCTATCTAATGTCTGCCCACCTGCTGCACCCTGGCCTTGGCTCTGGCTGCTTCTCTGGCTTCTTTGTGCTGAACAGACACAGAATGGGCCAGACTTCAGCTCTGCTGAGTTCTCAGGATCATTGTGCAGGCGCTTGGTCTAGAGCCCCTTTGTAATTAGAATCTTCATACAACAGTTGTCTGTGGATCATCCCTTTGCTCACTCAGACCACTGGTGTCTCTTGTAGCTGCAGATCCTGTCTCTGGTCCTGAGGTTGGCAAGTGTGTTCTGAAATCAGGGTCAGCAATTTGCCAGTTACTTTAAGGCACAATGGCAATGAACTCACAGTGCCTTTGGCTCTAGTTGTTAAGTAAATGGTAAAAGAACATCAAGCACTGGCTTTGAAGTCAACTGGGCCTGGGTTTAAATCCAGAACCCTTTGTTTACCAGCTGTGTGGCCTTGGGATAGCTATTTTATACTTAGAGTTCTGCAGCTATAAGGTAGTGATAACAACTCCCATGGCATAAAGCTGCTGTGTGGATGACTTGAGACCATGCACGTTGAAGTGCTTAGGTACCGCTTGACGCACAGTTGGTGGTCAGTAAATTACTGTTATTATGGTAGTTGTGTCTTCATTATTATTTGTGGTTGGAAGATTTGGAACTTTTTTCAAGTCTGCTGCCTTGACAAAAGTAGCCAGGTCAAGCTATTAACACTTTATGATGACTTATTTAGCCAAACTTTTCTCATTTGACAAGTACCTAAGAATCACTGGTTGTGGTGAGAGGGAAGAAGACAGAGGAGAAGCCCCCCAATCTGTTTCCTTTTCTGAGGGGCCCAGCTTCAGCTTGGGGGACAGGAGAAGGGGGCAGAGCGGGGACAGCACACGCTCTTTAACAACAGCTGCAGCGTGGAGGCTTGGTTACTCTTGGAGAGAAGAGAACTAACCTGTTGTGAGTGCCCAGTGTGCTCCGGGCACTCTCCCTGGGTTACCCTGGCAAGTTGGACACAGTTGCCCACACTTTACAGGTGTGCACACTGGAAGTCCTGAGACCTGCCTGGGGTCACCCAACCAGTATAAGACCAGATCACCAAATCAGAGTGTGAAGCTAGGACGTGCATCATCCGTGCCCTTCCTAATGCATGCTGCGGTTTCCTGGTGAGGTTGCTGCCACGCACCGCGCTGGGGGTGCTGTTCACATTGTTGTCAGTTCAATGGTACCTAGGAGCTGTACATTAGTGTGGCCATTGTGCCCTAAGACCAAAGGCACAATCTTGGTTAAAGAGGCAGAAATTGCAAAGGAGCCGTGATGAGGGCCAGATGGGATGGAGCTGGAAGGTGGTAGATTAGAACAAACTGGCAATTGGCTGGGTACGGAGTTAACCTAAGAAGGGAGTTGAGGCTGCCTCCGATGTTTCTGGCGTAGGTAGCAGGAGAATGGCAATGCACTTCCTGGTTTAGGAAGCAAAGAAGGAGGGATGCCGGGGAGAGACCCTCATGGGATGCCGCCATGCACTGTGGTGCTTCCCCGCCTTCCCAGTCTGGCCGGGGTTAGAGATGGGCTTGATTCAGCGATGCCATCTGGACCTGTGTTTTGGTTGCGTGCTCTTCTCCTTGAAGTCAAGCGCAGGATCTGATTCTGGATCATTAAAAGCTCTTGCGCTTTTAGCTGTAGTCAAGCAACCTTGTCCTGTGCCCAGGGGTGACCAACCCCCCCCGCCTCTGAGTAGGGGACTTGGCTGCCTAGTCTAAGCTGAAGGTCTCCCGACTCCTCAGAGAGGCCACCTGTTCCCCTGTACCACCCCCTGCCATGTATAGAGGCTGCCCCAGAGGTGAGGCCTACCCTCACTCCTCCTCCCCCCTTCCAAACACCTGATACCAAAGTTGTCTGTTGCTTGGCGTTTGGTCTCTGTGCTGGGTGAGGCCTGGTCATCCCAATGGCAGTCTTGGTAATCTCACGGTATCCCAATGCCACTGTTCCTCTCCTCTTCCCCAACTCCCTGGGCCCCTTTCCCAGCTCAGCCTCCCACTCAGAGCCTTGCCTCCTGGCCCAGGTGGATGGACAGGCTAGAGCTGAGCAGTGAGCGCATGCCCCATTTGTAAACCAGAACATTGGAACTATCACCCCTGCTGAAGTGAGGAGCCGGCACTCAGCTCAGTCACCCATGGCGGCCCCTCCTCAGAGCTCTCAAGCCATTCCGCCATGAGATTCCTTCACAGTAGGGTAGCTGCCCCCATGTTCACTTGTGGCTGTGATATTCAATTCAGTTATTTGGGTCCTTACTGTTATATACACAGCGATTCACACACACTCATGCACCCACCTACAAACCCACCCACACACCCACATGCATGTATGCATTTTTCTAAAAAGCAATTTTTAATGAGAAAGCAAGCCATCAAGCATTTGCTTTTCAAAAGACAATACAGTTTGCAGAACACAATCAAGAGTTAGTAGCACTTCTATTCGTGTTCTTACACCTTCTTTTGGTGTAAGACTTGTGAGGAGTGATGCAGTTGGCATAGGGGAGACCTCAATGCCCTGGGACACCTTCAGTCCACAGCTCTTCAGCCAACACTGAGCAGACAGCTTCTAGGTTATCAGCCACTCTGCTAGGTGCACTGCTGGGTTTGAAGGTGAGGCAGGTGCATTGCTCTGGGAACATAAAGCCCCTTGAAGAGAGAGGCCACGTATCTGAAGAAGTGATGGCAACTCGAGGACAGCCATAAAGTCATGCACACTTGCAATAATCCAAGTCTTTGCTGTGGTTGGGACAATGGGAATCCATTGCTGTTGGGATCGGAGAGTCTTAGGATGTCCCTTCCTGGGATGTTTATGAGAAGAGGATCTCGATCTCCCCTGGGGCTGATGCTGTGGTGCAGTGTGTTACGCTGCTGCTTGGAATGCCTGCATCCCATTTTGGAAGGTCAGTTTGAGTCCCAGCCACTCTGCTTCCAGTTCAGCTCCCTTCTGACATGCCTGGGAAGCAGCAGATAATGGCTTGAGTACTTGACTTCCTGCCACTTTTGTGGGAGACTTGGCTCCTGGTTTTGACCTGGCCCAGTTTCCACGGTTCCAGGCATTTGGGGAGTGAACTAACTAGCAGATGGAACATCTCTCTGTCTCTCCCTATTTTTGTCACTTGGCCTTTCAAGTAAATTAATCTTTTTTGGGGGAAAATGGTCCCTTGGGAACCTCTTCCACTCCAGGATGGCAGTGTGGGCTGGGGACAGAGGTAGGGGTGCACAGGGAACCTGAGTGAGCCACATGGGCATTCTTAGAACTCAAGGTGACAGCAGAAACCAGATCACCTTTATCCCCTTCTCATTCCTGAAACGTGTTCATTGCATGACATTTCTTCCCCAAGAAAGTGTCTCTGCCACTTCATTTGGAAGTTCTAGTGCGTGTCTCTCTGAATACCTTTAGAATCGCATTTCCTCCACTGGGGTTCTATAGAATGCTGCAGTGGGGTCCTCATGGGCTTTGGGGGAGAGGATTCCACGGTCATCAACACGTTTGGAGAGTTTGGGGTTCACAGATTTAAACACGTAGCTCCGCTGCGGGAGTTCTCCGAGCCTCTAGTAGCCAGTGCTTCTCGTGACTCTCCAAGAGGCAGATGAGGTGTGAAGTGTTTTCTAATCTTATTTGGATATGGAACCATATCCAAATATTGTGACATACAAAAATTGTGAAATTTCTGCTAACATCTCCTGGAAAGTGACTGTCCTGAGGAATACCCCATGAGAAATGCTGGATTGGAAGATATTCATTGTGTATAAACTGGTGGTGGCCAGCTATTTCCCATGTTCTTCTAGTAAACAGCAACAGCAGCAGAGTCTAAGGTTAGACAGAAGGAAGAACTTCCTAACTGCAAGGATGCTTGGAGAGTAGCGTCCCAGTGTGTCCCAGGAAATTGCAACAAAAGAACACGCTACCCCTGTCTTGTTCTTCCACAGGCTCTCTCATGAGTCATTATAAATAGAATGAATTATCAAGGAAACTCAGGGAATCTTTTCATCTTAAGAGGCCTTTGAAAATAGGATATAAGTGAGGGATAAAAAGGTAGGAATGACAGGACAGGAAGACAGACTGGCTGACTTTTGGGTAGACTGTCTCTGTAATCAACTCATTCGTTCTTAACTCTGTCCAAAATATGCACTGGAAGGCAACACGTCTGAACTCAGGTTTCCAAGACAAGTGGGGGTGAAGTAGAGGGCCAGACGCCACCCATGGCCTCATGGTGGTGTCCAGTAACGCTCACGTCCTGACCCAGCTCACTTGCAGATGGGCCTCTCCGCCATTGCCTACTTCCATGTTCTTCCTTGAAACAACCCATGAGCTTGCTTGCTAATATCATTGTTCCCGATTTACAAAGCAAGGATCTGAAGCCCAGAAGGTTACTCAAGGCCACACAGCCGGTGTGGCCCCTCAGGCCCCATGTCCACCACTTGGTCTGTGCACCTTAGGGCTTCCTTGAATGGCCTCCTCCCTCAGGCTGTGCAGAGTTGCAGTGATGTGTCTGTCCACGTTGATAAAGAAAGGAAACTCCACCAACTATGGCCAGGAAGGCTCCTTGGTTTCCCAACAAGAGCCTGGCTCTGTGGCCCGGTCACCTCACCCTGGCCAAATGTCTCTCTTCTCATTAGCCATCTGCCTCTGCGTGCTGACAGCCCACAGCACAGGGGCAGCTGCCAGAAGAGAGACAGGACATAGTATTAGCGTATGAATCAGTAATTCTCTGGCACGTCTGTGATCCCCTACTGGGAATATAGCATGATCCAAAATACACTTAATCTTTATCTGACTGCACTCTGTTAGGGGTTGGTAGCTCAAAAAAAAAAAAAAAAGTGCTGGGCATTGGGCATTATGACTGTGGTCTGCAAGCTGAGGCCAGTACGGCTGAGCTCTGGGCACAGGTGAGCACAGGCCTGCAGCCCGAGGCCTTGGCGGTGACTTTAGCTGTGAGTGATGATGCAAATGAGGTACCAGGGTCTGCAGGAGCTAAGTCTTCAGACATGATGACCGCCTGAAGGCAAGCGAGGTTTCCACCAGGCCAGCAAGTAGCCTGGGCTCCTACCATCTGTCATGTCAGGCTGAGTGGCCAAGGGGTTAGTCCTGGGGTCTGTAGGTATGTTTGCCCATGGGGAACAGAGCTGTGTGTGTGCGTGTGTGTGTGTATGTGTGACACTTGGAAGGAATGTGAGATGAATGTTGCTGCAGTGTAAGGAGACAGCCTGACCCACATTGGAAGGCATTTTTCCAGGAACGGGGGACCGGTGAGCTGAATGAGCCAGACCCTCTTGCCTGGTTTCCCTGGACAAGGCCAGGAGAGCTTAGAGGTCCAGGGCTCTGAGCTCAGCAGCCACTGCTGGCCCGGATGAGATCCTCACCTGCAGGCCAGGTGACTGGATGAGGACCGTGGTTTGCTGGCAGAAGTTCCTTGAGCTTCCAAATATCACTTCCCCAGATGGGTTTCCTCCGACTGCCTCATCTAAAGCAGCAGTACCCCCACCCACAGCTGTCTGAAATCATAATGCATTCGTGTCCCAGCTATCTGCCTCTCCCACTAACTGACAAATGCCCTGAGAGCAGCAAATACATCTCTCTTGCATGTGTCCACGGTGCCTAGAACAGTACCTGGTGCATGATAAACAAATGTCAAATCCATGAAGAAGACAGTGGTAAAAGGAAGGCATAGCCCTAGCTGCAGGCTTTCACGCTGAGTCTTAGCAAACTTGAGTTCAGCCCTTCTCTGCTGAGAGGCCCTTCGCCCCCACCTCCCGCAGGATAATGTAGGAGCCCCCTAGCTTGGCATCCAGGTGCACGGGCTCTGCCACCCACCCCACCCCCCAGCCTCATTTCTCACCATTGCTCCCTGCCCCTGGGCTCCCTGAATCCTGTGTGCTCACTGCATGGTTCCCTAACTCTGATGCACCTGAGACTTAGGGACTTGCCAGAGATGCCGACTCCTGAGATTGAGATGCGGCTGGCGTTAGCAGAGTGCAGGAATCACCACGTTTTAACAGGAAACCTGAGTGGTTCTGACTGTAGCTTCCCACTTTGAAGCATGATGCTCTCATCAAAGTGCCCCATGGGCAGCTCCCTGAAAGGACGCCCAGCTTCTGACCTCCATGCCTTTGTGTCCATGCTAATTTCTGGCTGGAGTAGCCCTGTCCACCCGTGTTTTCCGCTGGGAAAATGCCCATGCATGCTTCAAGCCCCAGCTGCCGTGGACTCAGTGTGCCATCAGTAGGCACCATTGCTTCTTTCTCCCTCCTGCAGGTGCATCTTGTAAATCCCCTGCTTATGGGGTCTTCTGCTTCTTTCTCTGTTCCTTCCCTGCCCTGAGCCTCGACACTGAGTTCCCAGAACTCCCTCTATGTGCCCCGTGGAGCCCAGCAGAACGCCCTGTGTGTCGTGGACCAGAGTGAGGTCCCCGCTGTTGCTCTAGCCAAGTGCATCCCTCCTGTCGTCCCTTCCTAACTGTGTTCTCTGCTTCTGACCACTGGGCCTCCCCAGGAGTTCTCCCTCCAGAGAATGGACAGCCTGGTGGACGATCGCGTCAACATCCTGGGCTTCTCCATCTTCAACCAGTCTCACGCTTTCTTCCAAGAGTTTGCCCAGAGCCTCAACCAGTCCTGGCAGGAGAACTGTGACCACGTGCCCTTCACGGGGCCTGCAGTAAGTACTCCCAGCTCCTCTGGTGCCCCTGGCCCTACACACACCCCTCTGCCAGCCAGCCACTGGGAATCAGGCCCTCCTAGAGCCCAGCCTTCCTCTCTCCTCTGCAGTCCTGGCTCAAAGAGAAGTGGGGTACAGGGGCTGGGAATTGAGGGTGGGGCTGGGAAGTGGGGATGACTGGGAAGTGGGGGTGGGGTTGGGAAGTGGGGGTGACTGGGAAGTGGGGGTGGGGCTGGGAAGTGGCAGTTAGGGTTGGGAAGTGGGGGTGACTGGAAAGTCGGGGTGACTGGAAAGTGGAGGATGGGGCTGGGAAGTGAGGTCTGAGCTAAGAAGTGGGAGGAGGGACTGGGAAGTGTGGTGGGAGGCTGGGAAGTGGGGGGCTGGAGACTGGGAGCAGGGGCAGCCGTAAGCTGGGTCAGCAGGCTGGGTTGAGAAGGCGGCAGGGAGAGAGCCCTGCAGAGGCACTGAGATGTCACTCGGGATGTCTGAGTCTCCGCAGCCCGGCTCCTGCCGATGCTGTCGCTGGGAGTGAGGCCCCCAGCATCTTGTGTTGGAGGACCCTTTTAGGGCTGAGCTGCTCCTTCATGCTCCCGATAAGGGGACCAAAGCCTAGGCTCTGAATGAGGTGGTGTGGGGACACAGGGGTGCTGTTCAAAAGCAAACACAGAGTCCTTTGCAGAGCAAAACCAGATGGGGGGGGGGGCACCTGGCTGCTGCTCTGGAGCTCTTCCTATCCCTCCGGGCCCCTCCCTGAACAGGGCGCCTTGTGGGAGCCTCCCTTCTATTCCTCCTCCCCATTCTTCCCTGCCCTGCCATGAGAGCGCTGGAACCTGGCCATTCTCTGTCGGTCGGATGTTCTTCCCGTGCAGGGCAGGGCACATCTCTGTGCTGCGTCCATTTGTGAGACCTAAGGCAAGTCCTGGGGAGAGCAGGGCAGGCAGCCCATGGGATGTTCACAGCTTCCTCAGGCAGCTGCCATCACTGTCCCCGTTTCACAGAGGATAAAGCTGAGGCTGAGCCCAAACCCAGGCTCCCACAGCTGCTAAGCAGAGGGGCTGGGATTGGAACCCAGGCCACGTGGCTTTGCAGTTTGTCCTTTTAACCACTGACCTTTGGCCTCTCTCTGGGACCGTCATTCTCTTCCCACACAGGGCTGTCTGTGGGCCTGGCAGGATTAAAGCAGTCAGTACGTTGTTGTTGAATGAATGAATATGTCAGGTGCAATGATGAGATAGAGATTAAAAAGAGATGCAAAAGAGTTACGCTTAGGAGACAGCGATGGAATTGAGTACATCCTGGAGAGGGAATTCTCTGTGGGCTTTGCATCTGGGGGACAGAGGCAGAGGTGTGTCTACATGTCCACATGCAGGGCGCCTAATGAGTAGTGGCCAGCATGGTGACCCAGGAGGACCTGCTGAAGGTCAGGTATGGACATACTGACCTTCCACAAGACCCGGTGCCTTCACAATCACGTAGCCTGGTGGAAACGTCGGGAAGGAAGGGGCAGCCTAAGGGTCAGAGTTCATGGAAAATCCAAGAAACTTTGATCTGGGGAAGCAGACAGGAGCAGGAGGCTGGAGGATAGTTTCCGGAAGGCTTTGTGGTGTGCATCCCACCCAGCTAGCTTAGACCTGAAAGAGCAAGGACTGGGGGTAGGGTGGGGGCTGGGGTTGGAAAGGGGGGCACCCAAAAGGAAAAGGGTCCTCACCCCACTAGAAGACTTCAGGGACAGTGAGGAACATTCTTCAACTGTGTCCTGTGCAGGAGCAGCCTGGCCCCCAGCAGTTAGGCAAACCCTGTTCTTAGATTCATCTGTGCGATACTCCAGTCCTTGAAGGGCTCCCGGTGCCACCTCAGGAAAAGGAGAAACTCTGCCGCCCCCAGCCCAGACCCTCCCCTGTGTGGCCCTGGCCCTGCTGAAGTTAAGGCCCCTGTGCTGCGTTTCCACTTCCTCTCTGAGGGTTTGAACCCTGCCTGTCCTGGCCATGACCAGGCAGATGAGAGGGGCATCCTTTGTGAGCATGCAACCCCAGGGCCAGGCCAGGTCTTCCCCTGGGCTGCAGGACCGGCTCTGGCTGTGGTCACACATGCGGCAGACCACAGCCTTGGAGGGGCGGGGCCTGGGTCCCGGCACTGGCCTTACCATCTTCATGCTGTGTAATCTTAGTTATGTAGCTCTCTGGGTTGGGGGTGGGGACCGTTTTTTCCTGCCTGGGGCCATTTGGATATTTATAGCATCATTCATGGGCCCTACAAAATTACCAGCTTCAATTTTCCTGCTGTAGACGTATCGGATTTCAAGTGTACCTGCAGCTACCTTAGCTGGGCTAGGCCAAGTGATAGAGCCCACGGGCTGGATGTTCCCAATTCCTGCTGGGCCTTGGATTCTTTATCTGCAATATTGGGTCCATTATGCTTGCCTTTCATAGAGGATGGTTGTGCAGATGAAATGGGATATGATACTGTCTTCAATTCATAATGATCCATCAGGTATATTTATTATAACAATATTTCATTATTAATATTTTTAAGAATGGCCTGAAACTTTGTAGATTTTCAAAATTGTTTATTTTTTTTAAGATTTATTTATTTATTTGAAAGTCAGAGAGAGGAAGAAACAGAGATCTTCCATCTGCTGGTTCTCTCCTTAACTGGCCAAAACAGCTGGGGCTGGGCCATGCCAAAGCCAGGAGCCGGGAGCTTCTTCTAAGTCTCCCACTTGGAGGCAAAGGCTCAAGCACTTGGGCCATCTTCTGCTGCTGTCCCAGGCACAGTAGCAGGAAGCTGGATCAGACACAGAACAGCCAGGACTTGAACTAGCATGCATATGGGATGCCGGCACTGCAGGCAGCGGCTTAACCTGCTATGCCACAATGCTGACCTCTATTTATTTGAAAGGCAGAGTTACAGAAAGAGGGAGAGTCAAAGAGAGACATAGAGAAAGAGAATATCCATCTGCTGGTTCACTCCCAAAATGACTGTAATGACTAAGGCTGGGTCAGGCTGAAGCCAGGAGCCTGGAACTCCATCTGAGTCTCCCACGTGGGTGGCAGGAGCCCAGGCACTTGGGCCATCCTCTGCTGCTTTCCCTGGCACATCAGCAGGGAGCTGGATCAAAAGGGGAGCAGCCAAGACTCGAATTGGCATTCTTGGGGTGCTGGTGTCTCAGCTGGCAGCTTAACCTGCTGCACCACAACGCTGGCTCCTGTTATAACAATCTGGATGCTGGCTGCTGGGATAGGCATTAGTAAATATACCAGGTGGCTTTTGCCATGCCAATGCTGTGTCATAAGCAACCACAAAATCTCACTAGCACACAACAATACACGTTTGTGTAGCTCCCACATCCAGCTGAGGTCACTCAGTGAGCCCACGTGGGCTAACCTGGGCAGCTGTGCCCCACATCCCTCCCACCCTTCTCCTGGACAAACAGAGCTGCCTTGTGATGATAGCAGAAAATCACTAGAGGGGCCGGCGCTGTGGCTCACTGGGCTAATCCTCCGTCTGCAGCGCTGGCATCCCATATGGGCGCCGGTTCTAGTCCCGGTTGCTCCTCTTCCAGTCCAGCTCTCTGCTGTGGCCCAGGAGGGCAGTGGAGAATGGCCCAAGTGCTTGGGCTCCTGCACCCACATGGGAGACCACGAGGAAGCACCTGGCTCCTGGCTTCAGATTGGCGTAGTTCCCGCCGTGGCAACCATTAAGGGAGTACACCAACGGAAGGAAGACCTTTCTCTTTCTCTCACTGTCTATGATTCTACCTGCCCCCCCCCCCCCCAAATCACTAGAGAAGTGCAAACACACAGGACCTCTTGATCTCACGTTCCCAGAACAGGTGCACTCTGACTTCCTCCACTTCTTTTTTGGCCTGAGAATGTCACACAGACAAACTCAGTGTCCAGGAGTGAGGACATACAGGCCACAGTTCTCCAGGGGGACGAAAACCACAAAGTCAGGTGACCAAGGGCCTGAATGCCTGATTAGTGTGGAGTGAAGGATGGAACCCAGCGTGCAGCCTGTGGTGCTAAGAGCTATGGTCCCCATCCTCTGGGGCGTGCAATGCAAGGAGCAGGATCCGCTTAGGGAAAGGGCTCTAGCGCTGTGCTACCCTGGTACGTGCCGAGGGAAGCCCCTAGGTTCTGCCTGCAGAGGGCAGGGGTGGGGAGGCAAATACAGGCATGTGCCATGTCAATGATGGATGGCACATGCAACAGTGGAGCTGTAAGGGTCTACGGTCAGGGGCCAGTGTTGTGGTGTAGCAGGTTAAGCCGTGGTCTGCAGTGCCGGCATACCATATGGGTGCCTGTTCAAGTCCTGGCTGCTCCACTTCTGATCCAGCTCCCTGCTAATGCGCCTGGGAAAGCATCAGAAGGTGGCCCAAGTGCTTGGACCCCTGCACCCATATGGGAGACCTGGAAGAAACTCCTGGCTCCTGGCTTCTGTCTGGCCCAGCCCCAGCCATTGCAGTCATTTGGAGAGTGAACCAGGGATAGAAGATAGATAGGGACAGAAGATATCTCTCTCTCTCTCTCTCTCTTCTCCCCCTCTCTTTCTCCCCCTCTCTGTAACTCCAAGTTTCACATAAATAAATAAATCTTAAAAAAAAATTCTGTGGACAGTGTGCCACTGTGCCCACCTTAGTTGTGTAGACTTGGGGCTCCCAAGAATTATCTGGGGAGCACCGTACGTGCACATACAGTGTCCTCTGCAGACTACTCTGTGTTGGGGCAGAGGACAAGGGTGGAAGCTCTGGGCCTGGCAGGGGAGGGGCCTAGGACTTCCCGCTGTGCTTGGTCACAGATCCTCTCCAGCTCAGTCCACTTTCTCTGGGCTGGTCACCCGGACACCTGTGCTTTCTTGCTAGGCAGAGTGGGGTGCCCATTCCTCCACAATGGCAAGGCGCTGACAGCCCTGTAGCTCATCCCACAGCGTGGTCTGCCCTCCACCTGTGTTCCTCTCCTTGGCATCCTCGTGACGGTCAAGAGTGGCCCTGAACCCTTCTGTGAGAGTGAGGATACAGGGATGGAAGAGCAGGTGGCACACGGAGGGTCTCTGAGACCTGCCTGGGTTAGGGGCTCAGTGCCTGCGCCATGCCAGGGAAGGCGGTGGGGACCCTGCCACCCCAGAGGGTATGGGGAGGAAGCACCCAGCCGTGACACCAGCGACAAGTCCCCCTGGAGGCGTCTCACTTGAGCAACCCCCTCGTGAAACGGGGCCTCCTCTCCTCCGCTCCGGGGGGGCTGAGGAACCGCAGGCACCTGCAGCCCAGCCCTGAGTGGGCACAGCCTGATTTCTGTCTCCTCCAGAGTGTTCTGCAAAGGCCGCCATGGGGCCTCGGCCTGGGCTGGCGTCCTCCCCTGCCACCTCTCAGTCCCTCCACGCTCCCTGCTCTTCTCTCTCCCTCCCAGGCCCATTCTCATCTTCACGTTCTGTCCCTCTCTCCCTCTCTCCCCCCCACACTCTGGGTTCCCCACTCTTCCCCTGCTCCTGGCATTTCCCTCTCCCTCCCTGGGGCTCCCCACTTGGCGTCTGTCTCCCTGTCTCCCTCACTTGCTGCTGGGGCCCCGAGTAGTGCAGGTGGAGTCTGCCGGGGAGGGGGGTGGGGGAGCCCGACTCTGAAGGCACGGAGAGGGGTGACTGACCTGCGAGGTGGCCAGAAGAAAGCTCCATGTGTCCAGGGTGGCGGCACCTGCCAGGTGGCCAACAGCAGGCCGCGCACGTGCCTCCTGCTGGAGACCCAGCAAGCAGGAGAGGGAGCAGCATGAGCGGGGATGCACCCACTAGACACACACACCATGCCCATTCATCACGCCGCAAAGAACGAAAATCGCAGAAAATCATTAAAATTACAGATGGCTAGATTAAGTAATTAGAATTTAGGCTAAAGCAGATGTTTGTAATTAAGTGTTTATTTCATTGAATAAAAACCAGATTGTAAGAACTATTCCATGAGATTTTAATGGTTCCTGCCCTGGCATTATATTGGAGGCCAGAACTTAAGCTACTGAGGTTCAGAGACAAATAGGCATCGGAGAGGATCCTGGGAATCTGGTCTTTCGGGGCCTGGGGGAGAGATAAGGGCTACAGGTGTGTGCTTAGAAGATAGTCTTATTTTCTTTTCTGTGGAGGGGGAAGGAGTTCAGCCACAACTCCCTGAGTCAGAATTGATTCATCTTAATTTATACCGAGTCTTTCATTCCCCTAAACAATTTGCAAACAGCTCAAAAGAAAATAACAATGAAGAACCAAATGAAAATATAAAAACAAGAGAATCGAGGGTTCCTTGCCAAACAACATTTTGATGCCAAGAAAGAGGAGAGGATTTTAAATGAGGATCGAGCTGCTTGGGGAATTTATTTAGCAGAGACAGGGACAAGAGAAGCAGAGACAAAAGCGAGAGGCACCGAAAGGCACGCGTGCGCACAGATGGGAGCAGAGGCCACAGAGGAGACAGAGGGGGCCGGCTCCGGAGAGGAGAAGGGAACGAATGGGAGATGGTGGGGTGCCCCCCACCCCTAGAAGAGGAGGCATGGACAGAGGGTTTTGTACCTGAACCTGCCTTTCCCTGTTGTTCCAGACACTTTTCAGAACTAAATTAGTAAATAATAGCAGAGGGAGAAGGCAGTTGGGAGAGTAAAGGGATGCTTCGGGACGGAGATCTGAAACGAGGTGGGAAAATTGATGAGGCAGAGAGATTCCAGGCTCTCACATTCTCAGAGAGTGAACTGGAGCTGGGGAGATTGACTGGTCGGGGGAGGAAGAGAGAGGCACCAGGATCCCGCCAAAAGAGGGGTGCCCTGGTCATGGCTGGAGAATCCCAAGGAGATGTTCCGGGCTTAGGGGATGTCAGCTTGGATGCAGAACCCATGAAGCCAGCGCCTACTGGGGTCTGCCCGTGTCGCCCCTAAAAGCCATGCTTCGGTGGAGATGAGACAGGAACCTTGAGGATTTTCCTTGCACCCGCCTGCCCCCCATTTTCTCCAGCTGGAGTGTAATTACCGGAAGCACTTGAAGAATCTCAAAGGCCCCAGCGTTGGAGATGCCAAAGAACATCATCAACAGGCACACGCCAGTCTCCCGGCACCCGGAGTGTGCACTAATGAGAGCATCAGCCAGGACGACGGCCTCCCAGATGGAGAGGGAGGAGCAGCAAGCGTGTGGCACAGCCGGCCTGCGCACGGCGGAGGTGGCCTCACCACAGAACCAAGGGGCTGTGGGAGGGGCTGAGGCACACGGACGCCCCCAGCAACAGAGACTCTGCACTGAAATGCCTTCTGCAAAAATAAAGGAGCAATGTCATGACCTAGGGTCGCACGATTCTGGAGGGAGGAGGTCAGACACCCAGGTCCCTCCATCTCTGCTCTATTGTCTTCGTGTCAGAATCGCACTGAGGCTGGAGCCATGACAGCTGCGGCAGTTCCAGGCCACACGCGTGGTCTCAAGGGTCAAGAGGTAGAAAATGGGCTGTTTGTCTAAGGGGACAGGAGGCTCTCCTGGGAAGCATGCCCCCTCACTCCAGGCCTCCACCTGTGTCTCACAGGGCAATAGACCCAGGTCCAGGTCACACAGAGTACCACTCAGGCGTACCAGGGACCTGGGGCTGGGCCAGCCTCTTCTGAAACTCTTGGCAGCATGAGATAAGGGCAGGTGCCTAATCCACGTGGGTGGAGAAATGGGAGTATAGGGCTAGGTGAGCAGCTGATGGCTGATGGTTCTTTAATGCAGGAGCTAACATGTGTTCACCCCTCCCCCACCCTCAGGGCAGGAGGCACAATGGGTGATGGCCAAGATCCAGGGCATCCCCCCCAAACCCTGCCCTGGCCCCAGAGCCCCATGCTCCAGAAACAAACAGGGTCCACAAAGACTGCCTGGACGTGTCCTGGGAGATCAGGCCCAAGAATAAAGCTGTTTTTCCCCAAATTGCCCTTTTATAAAGACAACCCCGGATTCTGGAGGGGAGCCTTATGGGCAGTGAGGTGCAATGATGGGCTGCAGAGAAGGGAGGGGTCCAGACAGGAGCTGAGGGGCTGGCCTCCCGGGTCTGGCCCTGCAGCTTCTTGCTTGTGGCCCTGACCAAGAGGAGAACTCTTGAGTCTTGGTTTCTCCATTTGTAAGATGAGAGAGTCAGACGAGTTGAATTCTAGGATCGCTTCCAGTCCAAACACTGCTGTTTGGAGAATCATAGGATGGGTGGATTAACTGGGAGGCGAGGGAGGAGGGGGATGGAAATTGATCCCCAGTGTTACCTAAATAGCCACACCGGAGGATCTTGTAGCCTTAGCAATAGGGATGGATAGCTGTTGTCTAAACTGGAAAGGAAGTATCTGTAGCTCTGGGGAAAATGAATTCTATGCAAAGTTCAAGGACAGTTGTAGGTTTGCCACGAAGCATTAAGAGCCACACAGGTTAGGACAAAGGGAAGAGCAGCTGGGTAGGGGGAGAGGGGAAGGCAGTGGAGAGGAGGGCGTCAGAGAGCATTGCTGGTCAGCACGGTCAGTGGGAACACGAGGGCTTCTGCTGATCCCATCCTGGGATGTGCCTGCCCTCACTGCTTAGTCTTCAGGTCACAGGTGGCTCCACAACTGGGGGACAGAGAGGAGAGGAGGTGGAGCTGGGCAGAGACTGGGGGCCTGTGTGGAGGTCTCTGTGGAACACGGGGAGGGTTGAGCACTGTGGAAGCTGCCAGGTGGCGGGGGCTGAATTTGAGTGGAAAAGAAGCAAAGAGAGAGAGGAGGAGAGAATACCCTGGCTGGAGAGTTTTTGTGATGCTGGTGAACGTGGAGTGGAGGAGGAAAAAATGCATGGGCTGTTTCCCCTGTAAGTGCCTTTAAAAGCAGAATCCCACATCAGCTCACCCAGTTTCTATTGCAGGCTTCCCTGCCCAGCACGGAGCGAAAGGGTGCAGGAAATTAGGCGATCTCTCCAGCCTCTGTTCTGTCCTTGGAGCTTTCTTGCCTTACTGCTCCCCGGTGCCTTAGTTCAGTCAACACCTTCCTCCTGAGCACATGATAGCATCTGTTGGACCAGGGCGTGCGTCCTGACCCCTGACACCTGCAGTGTCCAGAGCCCTTTTGCAGACATGTGAGGCAGGGACCACGGCCTCTCTTATTGATGACAGGTTATTGCTCAAGGTGCCCGAGCTCGCTCGGCACCTGGGACTGCGACCTGTATTCAGAGTGTAGTGTTCCATTTTCAAGCTCTTGCCTCTGGCCCATGCTGTCTGAAGAACCCAAGTCGCCTCCCTCCAGGCCTGCAGGGGCCAGTGTCCTGGGGCTGGGCAGGTAGGAGGCAGGTTGTAAGAAGCCGGTCACCTGTCACCTGCGAGGGTGCTCTTCTAGTCTCTTGCGTTTGTTTTTAGCAGTTGGAAGAGGCTGTATTGAATCCCCAGTAGGGGATATCAGCTTTCTTTGCTTTGTAATGGGATCCAGGGTATGGACTTCTATCCCCTCAAGGTCACTCCTCCCGGGAGGCCTTCCCCTTCCCTCCTGGGCCTCCCCGTTGACTGTTCTGTGATTTGCACTCCCTGGGGTTTCCTTGTCGAGAGCCTCTGGCACAGTAACACACTCAGTGTTCCCTCCTCCTTCCGCTGCACGCCCCCCAAGCGCAGGAACCCTCTGTGCCTCTGCTCCTGCCGCCTCCACCCAGGCAGCCCGGCCTTCCCCTCCCCAAAGGCTGCAGGCTTGGAGTTACTACGCTGGACAGTGGGTGAGATCAGCCAAGTCGAGAAATGTGACGTCCAACCCATGTCAGGCCTCACACGAGATGCAGCAGACGGGCATGAAGGCCCTGTGTGTTCCCCACCCTGAGGAGCTTGCAAGTTAAAGTCTGGACTCGCAACTGTGCAGGCCTCTTGCCTGGCTTCAAGACCCTCCGCTGCATGACTGGGTCTGATTTATTGTTTCCTACCCTCCCCCTCCTCCAGGTGTGCACCCCACTTTCCACCCCTTAGTCTTTGCACCTGCAGTTCTGCCCGAGTGCCTCGCTGCTTCCCACCCTGCATCCCACCTCCCCATCCAGGAACGCATACTTTCTTGATCCACCAACCAGATACCTCTCTCTGTGAACCCCCACAGACCTCCGTGGGTCCGTGTCACTCAGAGTCATGTTACCTTGATTTTTGTTCTATCTCTGTGCACCTTCCTCCCTGATCTCACTACAACCTGTCACGCTTAGGATCTAACTCATCCTTGGGCTCTGAAGTGACCCAGGCCAACATAGACTGTGATAACAGGTGGGCACGTCTAGGGCGGACTGATACCCTGGGGCTTGTGACCTTCAACTGAGCCTCACGGGGTGGGCAAATCAGAGGGGGAGTGGCCAGGTTCCTGCCTTCTTCCTGAGATAAACAGCCCCACACCTCTGCCTGGAGATTCTTGGGAGTAATGGGAGTTGATTTTTTTTCTTTTTTAGATTTATTTATTTATTTGAAAGTCAGAGTTACACAGAGAAAGAAGAAGAGGCAGAGAGAGAGAGAGAGAGAGAGGAAGAAAGGGAGAGAGGTCTTCTATCCATTGGCCGCAACGGCTGGAGCTGAGCCTATCTGAAGCCAGGAGCCAGGAACTTCTGGGTCTCCCACATGGATGCAGGGATCCAAGCACTTGGGCCATCTTGTACTGCTTTCCCAGGCCATAGCAGAGAGCTGGATCAGAAGTGGAGCAGCCGGGTCTTGAACCGGTGCCCATATGGGACGCTGGTGCTGCAGGCGGTGGCTTTACCCACTGTGCCACAGCTCCAGCCCCAGGGGAGCTGCTGTTTTCCTGGAGCACAGAGGAAAGGTACCTTGAGAGCATTTGGGGTCCAAAGAGGAAGCTTGTGCTTGAATCCCAAAGAAGCCTCTGCCACCTTCATGTGCTTTGGGTGAGCTTCCCATTGGCCAGCTGGAGGGGAGCTGGTCCAGAGACGGGGTGAGCTGAGGGTGCTGACAGTGCACCCTAAGTGCCCTCGCTTTTGCTCTCTTTTCCCTCTCCCTTCTTTTCTCCCTCCCTTCCTGCACGCCCATCGCCACCTCCTCCTGCCCCGCTCCCTGCCCCGCCCAGCTGTCCTCAGCGCTGCTGTTCGATGCTGTGTACGCGGTCGTGACTGCCGTGCAGGAGCTGAACCGGAGCCAGGAGATCGGCGTGAAGCCCCTGTCGTGCGGCTCGGCGCAGATCTGGCAGCACGGCACCAGCCTCATGAACTACCTGCGCATGGTGAGCAGCGGCCGAGGCCCTGTTGCTGAGCACAACTGGGGGGCCGGGACACCTGGTTGAAGGCACAAGAGCCCCTCAACTCCAGGCCTCCCCAGCAGATCACAGCCCTGGATAAAATGTCATCTGTGGGAACTCCGTGGGTCACATTTGTGCCCTGGTCCCTGAAAACCACTGAGAATCCGTGGCAAGTTTGCTCAGAAGGTGGTGGCCCTGGAGCCTTAGACTGTTAAGCAGCCTGGTTGAGGGGTGTGGAGCGGGGCTGTCATCCTTGCTGGAGCCCCAGGCTGGAGACTTGCAGCTCATTCCTAGGAGTCCCCCGTGAGCCCTCCCAGCCATGCTTTTTCTGCTGGAGGGCCATGGATCTGTACCCCAGGAAGAAGAACCTCCCGTTGGAAAGGCCTGGGGTAGAGGTCTCCAATTGGCACTTAGCTACAGGGACATCCCGGCCTCTTGTAGGCCTGGGAGTGGGTGAGCAGATGCCCAAAGAGTGCTGCTGACAGTGCAGGGCTCAGAAGGGGGAGGGGAGAGCAGAGGGGAATCCAAGTTCAAGCTGACACCATGACTTGTGTTAGTTGATGTCGTTAGTATCGGGTTATTGGGTGTGGAGCATCTGTCTCCTTCTGCAACCCCAGCCAGGTCTGAATTGGCTCCAGAGACATCCCATTTGTCATCACTAGATGCTGTGGCCGGGGGTGGGCAGGAGAGTGGGTCCTGATGGCTTCCTTCTCTTTGGCATAATTAGTAACACAGGTGTGGGATGCTTGGTTAGGACCAAGTGGAACGCGGGACCTATTTGGTGCTGTAACTCACTCTCTCTTGGACAGGTAGAATTGGAAGGTCTTACCGGCCACATTGAATTCAACAGCAAAGGCCAGAGGTCCAACTACGCTTTGAAAATCTTGCAGTTCACAAGGAATGGTTTTCGGCAGGTAAGCTGAGCTACACTGCCCTGCCCGCCTCTCTGCCTTCGTCTCTCCCCAGCCAGCCACTTCATTGACCCCTGAGCACTCAGGGTGGCCTCCTGCTCTCACTTATCCCCAAGAGCAGCAGGCTACATCCTGGGTGAGGCTTCCTGCCTGCAGCCCAGGTCAGGGACTGCACCCCCAGCAACATACCGGAGGGAGGCAACTGTGCATTGTGGCCCAAGGGGGTGTCAGGTAAGGAAGGAGTTCCCAGGCCTTGTCCACTCCAAAAGAGGGCATTGCACCCCTGGAGTCTCGGCCTCCCCCTGGACCCGTGTTAGTCTCCATGGAGCTTGCTGACAAGGCACAGACTGGATCCCATGCGGGCTGAGGAGGCCCTTTGGCATCTGACGTCTTCTTCCCTCCTGTCTGCTCCTCTCTGGCCAACCCACAGCCCTGCCTCCATGTCAATCACAGCCCCTCTCCCCTGGCTGCTCCTTTCAGCTCCCCACTCTTCTCCTGCTCCCACCCTCTCCATCAGAGGAAACAAGTGTCTCTCTGAAGGCCTCCCACCCTGCACAGCACCTTGGCCCTCAGCTCCGCCTATTGGGCCAGCTCCTCTCCAATCTTAGACAAGGCTGGAAGGGAGAAGCCAGATGTTCATCACAGCTGGGAGCAGGCCTACTGAAGAGCTCTCTGTCTGTGGGAGTGGCTGGACCAGAAATCCGCTGCTGTAGGGGCTGCAGAACCGCCTCTTCTGGGAGGTGACAGAGAATCATGCCCTTCACCTTGGGTACCATGGCAACCTTGGTTTGTTAAGAACTTACTATGGGCCTTGTGCTACGTTAAGTATGTCGTGTGTGCTTGCTCATTTAACACCACTAAATAGGTGCTTTTTATTAATCCTCTCCAGAATTGCTCTTGATGGATACTTTTAATTAAACCTCATTTATAGAAGGGCTCAGCGAGATTGGTTGACTTGTCCTTGAACAGTTAGTTCCCTGCGGCAAGGCTGGTTTTGGATCCGAAAGTGTCTCCTTCTGAAGCTCAGGCTCTTAACCCTTATGGCTGCTTATGCATCAGAACCACTGTGGCGACTTGCTAAACATGCAGGCTGAACTCCGCTCCACGTGAGTGTGCTTGGGTGGACCTAGGTCAGGGCCCCGGGTGAATCTGGCCACCCAGCTCTGCGGGCGGAGCTGATGAAACTCCGCGATGGTAGAGGCCCATCACGTCTGCCTCCTGCCACTCTGACCCTGCATCCCAGAGGCTCCCAGGAGCCCTGCCCAGACTCCCGCTGGCGTTCTTTCTGGGAGGCCAGGAAAGATGCTGGGCACGGGCCCTGGTCACCTTACTCGGAAGACAGCAGGGTAAAAGGAAAACATCCCAGAGAGGTTCCCCCGAGGCCTGGCGCCAGCTCTGCCAACAGCTCCTCCCAGCTCTGGCCAGCCCTCCGTGGACCTTAAGCAATGGCAATAGCTGTCTTTTAAGTGGTAACTTGTCTAATGGGGCGAGGGTAGGTAGGTAGCCAGAAACTGTGGGGATGGAGTATCACAAGACTTGTCCCATGAGTCATCAGCTGAGCCTGTGCTATGTGTCAGGCCCCGTGCTCGGCCCTGACGGGTTCAGACCTGGAAAGGACACCGTCCCTGCGCCGCCAGTCTGGTCTGGGAGGACAAGGTGGAGTCACTGTGCCTGTGGGCTCTGGACTCGGATTGTGCCCTCAGGCTCATCATTCCCCAAAGAAGTGAGGCTGCCAGGCGGTCGTGAAGTCGCCAGGCAGACTTCTCCCCGCGCCGCCCTCCACCTGTGGATGTGACGGGAAGACGTTCATTCATGTTCTCGAGCGGCACCTGTTCCGTGCCTTCTATGGACGGGCTTTAAGATCCGACAGAGTGTCTGCTTTTGTGGCTATGGGACAGCTACCAGGCAAACACACCCACACTGAACGTTGTGTCGGCAGGGATAAGCGCTCCTAGGAGAGCTTACATAGCAAGGAGGAAGGTTCTGGGGGGGAGGAACGGTCGGGGAGCAGCTGGAGAACATGGTGCTCACACCCACCCCAGCCCCGCCCTGCTGAGTCTGAGCCCGGGTTCTGCAAAACTCCCCCAGGACCTCAGCCGTGCCTTACAGGTGCTCCTTAGAAAGCTTCCACTCCCAGCACTCCTTCCATCAAGCAGCACCTGCTGTGCAGAGCTGCCTGGTGGCCCTGACCCCGCCCTCCCCTTGAAAGAGAGCTGATGAGGTTCAAAGTCCCTCTTCACCTTAATTCCTCTTCTCTGGCAGCCGCCACTTAGGCCGGCTCCCACCAGCTGTGAGACCACAGGGTTGTCTGAGTCATTAAGAAAGAGCATCATCAGCCAGCAGCATCCACCCTCCAATCCCCACAGCCTGGCCAAGCCTGGGATTCTGCCCCTCAGCAGCAGCTGACTGTCCGTGGTGGTCCAGGGCAGGCACCTCTACCCGAGGGGTGCACGAGTACAGCCCAGGGGACATGCTGTCAATGTACATTCCCAGGCTCCACGGCTGTCACTCTCTATGTCATAAAACCAAGTGCATTCCAGGTTCTGCATGAGTTGAGCTAGATGCATGGCCAGAGTGCAGGTGATCCCCAGGTCACCCTCACAGAGGAGTGTTTGTAAAAAAATTTCTTGCCACTCTCATCTCTTTGAGCTGATACTGACTAGAGTCTGCTGCCCAGGTGACCATTTGGTTAACAGTGTGTGTGTGTGTGTGTGTGTGTGTGTGTGTGTGTGAGCTTCCGCTGCCCTCAGGGACAGGTGCTCCTTTTTGGATCTCTAAAGTCCGTGGCAAAACTCCTCTTTATTGCCCGTTTTTCTTGATCGAACCTGGTGGCTGTCCTGCCGCTTTGCTGTCTGGCTCGGGCCTGCGATCTCAAGTGCAAACCGTGCGTGGTGTATCATGAGCACAGATGTAGCTCCGTGGCGCTGGTCCCCAGATCCCATCCCAATCACCGCCCAATCTTTGCCTCTTGACAGGTGTCCTTCCCCTGCTTATTACAAGATGAAGGAATGGTTTAGGGAGTGATAATTAATTGAGCTTCTCTTGCCGAGCGGGCGGGATGTCAGTGTCTCTGCTCTGATACTCTCCCAATTCCATGCAAAGCGACGCTGGCAGGGCCGGGAAGGGGACAAGGAGCAGGGGACATGACATCTTTTGAAGGCCTTTTTTTTGTGTGCCAGAAGACACCACAGGGGTCCTTTGCACAGGTCGCTTCCAATCTTGAGGACAACCCTTCAAAACAGATGAATTCCCATCTCACAAATATAATAAGGAAACTCGGGAAGAGGGAGGGGTTGGCCCAAGTCCCACAATTAGCAAGGGCTTTAGGCAGAGCTGGGTTGATGCTCGGGTTTGTCCAGCTCCAAACCCGTTCGCTTAGTTCTCCTTCTGGGCTTTTCCTCACCTCCCTGGAAGCCCTATCCACCCAAACCCAAGCCCCAGGCCCAGGTCTGTCACTCTGCTGCCACATGCTGCAAAGCAGAGCAGCCCCGGGCCCCCGAGACCCTCTGAGCTGGGCTTCGATGGTGGTGGCATCTTCTCATTTGGGCCTGGTTTTACTCTTTCTCTTGCTGTCTGGGCGAGTGACTATTAAGAGCTGGTTTTGATTATTTAGAAAGCGCCATGCAGGGACTCAGTGGGTTGTAATTGGTAAGATGTCTGAACCAAATACCACGTTCCCTGCCGGTGGCTGATTAAAGGATTATTACCATTTTCAAAGTAGTCTTTCAAAATTCAGGGTTATTTTTAACCACTTAAAAACTACTATTTGGCTTCTGTGCAGGGAGACTTTCCATCCTGGGACTCCGTGGGACTCCCACGGGAGCCAGTCTGGGGGGTACCTGTTCCCTAGAGTGCCCTGTAAGTGACATTGCTAAACCTGGACCAACTTTTGGTTATTTATTTGTGGGCACAGAGGTCGGCAGGAGTGTTGCAGCCACGCCCCCAGGTGATATTTCCACTTCCCATCCCCACTTCTCCCTTCTCGTTCACCGGAAGATGTCCTGGGAGACATCATTAGAATAGTATTGTCAAGGCACATGGGTTAGCATACCAGTGGAGGTGCCCTCATCCCACGTCAGAGTACCTGGGCTTCATCCTGGCTCTGTCCCCAGTCTCAGCTTCCCGCTCATGCACACCCTGGAAAGCAGCAGTGATGGCCCGAGTAGCTGGCTCCCTGCTGCCCACATGGGAGACCTGGATTGAGTGCCCAGCTCTTCTTAGCTTCGGCCTGCCCAGCCCTTGCTGTTATGTGCATCTGCGGAGGGAACCAGTGGGTGGGAGCCTTGTGTGTGTCTATCACTGACTACATCTGAAAAATAAAAAGAAAGAATATTATAATCTCCCCTCCTGATTTGGGAGAAACCCTCTTTGAAAGAGACTAGGAAAGAAAAAAAAATGCACGGCTTTAGAAGGTCCTTAATTTCCTTCATTTAACTTGGTCTAAAGATCAGAGATGCTGAGCAGCCCCCAAGCGACTTTGTTAGCGCTGTAATAAGATGAGCACACCTTTCATCTGAGGATCGGAAATGGCTTAACAGGCTCTAATTAAGCCTTCGGGGTTTGACATCCCTAGCTAAAGATGTAGATCTAAACTTTTTCTATCGGCTTACTGTATATCACAGGGAGGGTACCTCTGTTTTCTTTCTCTGTGCGGGGAAGATGGGAACTCCCCCACATTTGGCCTGCCTCACTCTAAGGATTATTGAAACTACATTCGCATGACGCTCTCCCCTGCTTGCCTGTGGTTACATAGGAAGCTGGCTCTACTGACATAATAATAATAGCTAGCATTTATTGTCGCCTACGTGATGTACTGTGCCGGGGGATGGTATACAGACATATTGAAAATTTCTCATCCTTTTGTCAACCCTGCATATAAGCTATTCTCCTCTCTTGTACAAGAAGAGACTGAGACAAAGAGAGATACAGTAATGTATCCACAGCCATACAGCCAGTAAAGTGCCAGACCTCAGGCCCAAGGCCGCGGTCTTCGAAGTCCAAGGCCTTTTCACAATGCAACATTGACCCAGAACCTGTGGAGGAGACCTTCAAGACTTCTGTAATCTTGTGACCCAGTGCAAAAATGTTTGCTGCTGTGTCCCTGAGAGACAGCCCCCAGCCTCCTCCTGAGCATGGCCAGGCCTGGGAGGTCTAATGGCTCTCCACAGCGACTTCCAAATTCCTCTTCCAACTTCTTCCAGCTGCTGGGTCAAACCTGCCTTGTAAGAGCAACCCAAGGTAGTCCACTTCCTCTTTCTTACCAGCTCTGCAGATGTTTTAAAGCAGCTTGATTTGGCTTCATGCATTCTTCCTTTCCTTCCTGAATTGACCATTACATTTTTGAGCACTTACTCCTTACCAAGGGGTCGGAGTGTGAGAGAAGAATCGTGGTCCCTTTGAGAACTTATGGTCTTTGGGGGGAAGGCAAAAACCATAGGCCACAGGGACGGAACATGGCTGGAATTGTTATGGCCCTCTTATTTTTAATTTCCCCAAGCAGCGACCTGTAGCCATTGCCAACAGGACATGGCTTCTATCAAAACATCAGGCCCAAGTTGAGGGCTGAAAGATACAGGGCTGGACTCTGAGGGACTCCGAGTCCTGAAACTAAGCACTCAGCTTTGTGCGCCACACCAGCTCGCTCGCTGGGATCTGTCTTCGAGTGTTTCATTCATCTTCAACTTTAGGTCTTGGGGCTTATTAGTCACTCCATTTGTCCCTGTCCCCTCCCAAATTCAGAGTTCTTTCTCATGAACTTTTCTTAGAAACTAGGTCTGAGCCATCCTGGCCTTGGTCCGCTGATCCCTTTAATCTGTTCCTATGGAAACGGAGAGACTGGCAGGGCCCACCAGGACTGGGTGAGTTAAAGGCCAGTGAGCAGTGTTTTGTTTCCCAGAGTAGATAGAGGGGTTCCTCAGAAAGCTCATGAGAAATAGAATTAATTAAAGGTTAGGCTTTTTTCTGGTGGAAGGAACTTTGGAATGCATGGGTAGTTTCTTCATGATAAGTATTGCTGGTGAAGTTTTTGAAGACCCCTGTTTTAAACTCAGCTTTCCAGGTGCAGGTTTTCAGGAATGACCCGAGCATAGGGAGATGGTTGAGCTGGCTCTTCCAGGTCACCCCTGCAAGGCAGAACCCAGGGGTCGGAGCTCGGAGAATCCAGCTCCAACGTCCTCAAGGTTCCGCAGGTCGCACCTGTTGCCGGGAGATGACGCCGCCTCTCCTTGATCCCTGCCTGACAGCAGCCCACCCAGGGCAGGTCCACGCCCTTCCCAGGGGAGTCTGGAACCCTCCAGTGCAAAGGCGGCTGCATTTCTTATCATGGCCTCTGCAGCCAGGCTGCCAGGACACGGCCTCTGCTGCCCTGAGGCAGACTTGCTGGTGGGATCCTCTCCTGGCCCCTCTCCACATCCCTTCCCTCACTTCAAAAGCGAGCAAACATAGAATGACAGCAGAAAACCATAGGCGCACCCTGCCTGTGGGGTGGGGTCTTACGTGGATGCTGCCTTCACAGGGCATTGGAGGAACAGTGGAGAGGGCAATGTGCTCCCCATAGATGGCTCCCGCCTGCACCTGCACCCTTGTCCCCATCCCTCTCGTTCTAAGCTGTGGTGTCTACGCTATGGTGGCCACAGGCAGACTCTCAGCTGGGATGCAGAGTGTGCCTGGGCCTCACTGTGCTCCGGGAAGATCGGGGCGGATGGACAGTTTTGGGGGTGACAGCAGCCCTTGTCTGAGCCACACTAGGCAGGCCTTTGAGTTGCTGTGAACTCTACCAAGAGTGGCCACAGCTCTGAATCTCGTCTTTATGCCCAGAAAGGACAGTTAGAGGAGGGGATGAGGCCAGGGATGGAAGAAGAAGAAGAGTAATGAGGAGGCAGGAGGCCACGGGGAAGCTTCCTGAAGCAAGTGTCGAGTTCTGCCAAGCATGGCTGGTGACGCTGGTTCTCCCAGATAGGTGGCACCTGAGTACCTCGCTCACTTCTGCTTTGTCTTGTTCTCGGCCCTGCACCGGGCTAGAACTGAGACCCCAGGAATACGGCATACATATTGGGCCCATTATGGCATACATGATGGGCTCTGCCCATTGCTCCACACTGCCTGCCCCTGCACAGACTGCCTGGTCCTAGCCTCTCTGCTCCATCCATCTTCCTCGTCTTCTCTAAGCCTGGCCACCTGCAATCCCCACGCCTCTGGCCCATGCCTGCCCTGCTCTCCTCAGAGCTGACTGACGCAGGCAGCTTTGCGAGACGAAATTAGCTGCTCTACCTCCTCCGGCTCCCCCAGGCATGAGCTGGCTGGAGGGGCGCAGACAGGAGCCGCTCAGAACTGGCAGCCCTCCCTGCGCTGCTCTCAGGCGGAAGCGTGAGGGGGCACATTACAAGAAATAGATTTAAATTCAGTATTTTGAAACCTTGCTCTTTAGCCCAAAAGCAGCCCCGTGTTCAAAAATTTAAGTAGCTCTAATTTGTTTGCCGGCTGATATGTGGATAAGCTTCGGCAGCCAGTGAATTTTGCATCAAAGCTGCTAAGCAGGAAGTCCCTGTGCTCTGGGAGAAAGCTGCAGGCACCTGTGAGTCAGGGAGCACCGGGAAGAGAACAGGTGCTTCAGACGGCACCCTCGCTAAGCCAGCTCACCTGCCCCTTGACCGTGCCCCGCCCCAGGGGGACTGGACAGCCCAATCCTCACAGGACAACAACTTCAAAGGCCTGGGATGTACTTGGGAAGCATGACCCTTAGGGGCTGCAGAAAATGAAAAGAGAGAAATGGGCCAGTGGTTCCAGGGACCTGCCATTGCAAATGTTCAAATTCTAGGTGCCGCTGGGGAGGCGTGGCATAGGAACTCTCTTGAACAAACTGGGGTGCAGGGGCCTTGGGGGATTCTCATGACAAAATGCTCAGGGCCCTGGAGTTCAGGTGTGCTTGCTGGCTTTGAGTTCCTTAAGGCCTGGATGGTACAGCCCATGTGGCCCCAACAATCCTCCCCAGGCCCCTGTGAGGTGGGTTGCTCTGCACACACCACAGCCCCTCTTCATTCCTGCTTGCACCCTCAGCTGGGTGGTGCAGTGCCCACCCTCAGGGGCCTCCCCTCCCCCCCCCAGTCCTAGAATGCTAACAGTGTGAGAATGCGACAATGGGGGCAGCTTGGGGACACACAGACCATCTCACCTGTGTCTGTAGGGGCTGGTGGTCCAGGGAAGGCTTCCTGAGCCGAGGTGAGAACAGAGAACACACATGCATGGGAGCAGGGCTGTGGGAAGCCAGGTGGTGCAGGGCCAACACGTCACACGGCATCACTGGGGCAGAGCGGGAGAGAGGCCCATTTCCCTCCCCAAAGCAGGCAGGGCCTCGGGGGCTTTGAGCCCGGGAGCGTGGCTCTTCCAGGTGCATTCTCTGCTAGGCAGGTTGGACGGGCTGCCTTCCAGCTCTGAGAATCTGTGACATTCAAAGAGATCAACTATTTTAAACCTCATGCCAATTCCCCTTCTCCTGGTTTCTTAATTTAAAGAAGAAGTAAGTGACTTCTCAGTAACCTTCAGAACAGCCCAGAACTCTCCCTGCAGCCGGATCTGGAGTTGCCTCATCAAAGGCAAAACGGCTGGGCCGACCCTGGCTGGGGGATCACAGGCCAGGCAGCCCTTCTGCCCCACTCACCACCTGTCTGAGCCTTAAGGCCCATCGCTGGAGGCTCCGAAGCCACGCTGTGCCTGTCTCCCTTGGGTTTCCTGTCTTCAGGATCTTGTGTTCCTGGAGGACAGTGAGTGCCAGTTCCCTTCAGCCCAGACCCCCGGTTAAAACCATTCATTTGGGAAGAGAGTATTTGGCCTAGCAGTTCAGATGCCCACATTGAAGTTCCTGGGTTTAATTTCTGACTCCAGCTCCTGCCTCCAGCTCCCCACTAATGCAGATCCTGGGAGGCAGAAGGTGCTGACCCCAGTGCTTGGGTCCCTGCCACCCAGGAGGGAGACCTGAATTGGGTTCCCAGCTCCCAGCTTCTGCCTGGCCTACCCCCAGCTGGTGCAGACATTTGGAGGAGTGAACCAGCTGATGGGAGCATGCACACCCTCTCTCTTTCTCTCTGCTTCTCAAATTAAAAAAAAAAGAATGCAATGCATATTAGTTCAGTTGGCATCTGCCACTCAGAGCTCCAAGTGGTGTTGTTCGTACAGCTGCTTGCCTGAGCTGCTTCTCCTCCTGGTGCTAGTAACAAATGGAGCCAGGCAACGCGCTGACTGTGTCATGTTCTTTGGCAATAATTTTCTTGTAAGACGAAAAATATCAAGCATGCCTGAGTCTCTGACAAATTCTCTGCTCGGCAGCTAATTTGAAATACTCTCTATCTTCCGAGAGGAGGGAGAGACGTGCAGCTGACTCTTCCTATGGATGGGTTCTGATGTGCACACACCACGTGTCAGCCTGAGCGAGGCCGATGGAATCCTGCGCCGAAATGCTTAGAAGAGGGACTGTGAGGTTTTTTCCTATGTAGGAAGGAAAAACCGAGTGGGTGTCTGGCCTCGCGGTTAAGATGCGGCCTGAGACACCTGCAGCCTGGCTCAGAGGGCCTGGGTTCAGATCCCAGCTCCACTTCTGATTGCAGCTGCCTGCCAGTGCACACTCTGGGAGGCTGCAGGTGACGACTCAGGTAGCTGGGTCCCTGCCATCCAAGTCGGGGAGCTGGATTGGGTTCCTGGATCCTGATGTCAGCCCCTGCCCAGCCTGGGCTGTTGTGGTCATCTGGGGGGGGGGGGTGAACCAATAGATGGGAGATCTTAGCTGTCTGTGCTCTTTCTGCACCTCTCAAATAAAATTAATGAATACTTTTAAAAATATATTGACAGAAAAAAAAACTCGCTTCATACACCTGTCCAAATGGAAAGGGGATCTGAGCATCTTCAGAGCCCCACTCTGAGAAAGCTCACTTCTGTAACCCTGAACTTGGTGAGGACTCCTTTATGTCCAGGGCAGCGTCACTGGCAGGTGGCATCTTCAGTCGGGCCCAGCAGGGTGGCCAGAGCCCATGCCTGCCTTCGAGAGTCTCTCCATTGCCGGCATCTCAAGAGCAGCCAGCGTGGGCTGCTTCCTGGCAGGAGGGTGAGGGCTGGACCAAATGCCGCTTCACATCCCAGCAGTGGTGGCTCTGGCACGTCTCCTACAAGCCAAACCTTCCCTCCCAGAGAAGCACCGTTGATTCTTCTTGTTTGTGGATTCTGTGTCTGCACCTTCCGTCCATGTCTTGCTAAAAATCTGCTCATAACCCCAAAATCAATACTCAACAGTGCTTTTTGCAGACATGTGCAGAATTGCCGGAAATCGGAGCCATCCAGGACGTGCCCAGCTGAGGCTGGGCCCGGTGACGCTCTGCCTTCTTGTCTCAGAAACAGGTGCCCTTTTCACAGTCCGTTTGGTGCTGCATTTCTTGTGTTTCCTCCTGGCAATCGTTTGGTTTAAAATGATTTCAGGGATAGTGGTGAAGCCTGTGTTTCCCCTCGGAGCAGAGGCTCCGTATCCCCAATGCATTGCTGCATCTCCTTCATAGACCAGAAGTGCTCTGAACAACAAGAATCAGCTCTCGTGACGTCCAGCCAGGAGCAGGTACCAGCAATGAGCAAACCTGGACAGCTCAAGTTTCCGTCCAGGGGCCTTTTCTCTCTGTGCTCATTGCCCCGTGCTCCTGCTCTCCTGTTTTCTCGTAGCACGCCAGGACTGCATCTATCCTTCAACGTCCTGCCTTCCTCCCGGTTCCCTTGGTGTAGACCAGGACCTAGAGTCTATACTCCTAGGGCCAAGACAAATAATGCAAGTCCTCCGGACCTGGGTGCTTAGAGTCTTGCAAATGCATTCTCATGCAGGGGAGTCTGTGTTTGAATGTCTCCAGCGTCAGGGAACTCACTACCTACAGGGATGTTCTGTTCTGTCTCAGAAAACTCTCACTGTTAGGAAGGCTTCCATCTGTTGGGCATAAATCTTTCTAAAGCCTCTTCCTTTTGGTTCTTCTTTCTGTTCCTTGGGCCCACACGTCTGTTCCAACTTTCCTGTGACTGCCTTCACTTTGTGAGGCTCAGAGAGTCTGTGACAGGCTGCACGTGTGGACAGCTGTCTTCCAGTGGCTTTGTGCAGTCACTGGTCTGGGACCTCTTTGTGTTGCGCCTTTTATGCCTGTCTCTCCTGGGCTCTGCACCAAGGCACTTTGAAAAGTTAAACCAATGTTATAAATACGTCTAGCACTTCCAGGATTTCCTGCTTGAGCCAGAAGAGACTAACTGCTATTCTTCTCTTATGGGTAAAGGTAACTGAAGACTTAAAGGAAGTGCCTTGCTCAAAGGAATTTCACAACTCAATCCACTAGCTATTCATTGAGCACGCATTGAGACCAGGCACTGTCCCTGGGACCTGGAACCACAAAGGGGAGTTCATTCATGTTTTCACCAAGCATTTAGGAAGTGCTGATTTCATGCTAGGCACTGGGGAGATGATGATGGACAAGGTGGAATTTCATCACTCATGGCATGATGTGTCTCACGGGAGAGCCGGGTTTGAACGACTCGTTACCTAGGTAATTGTGTGAGCGCAAGTGTGATGAGTGCTACCAAGGAGCCAGCCGGGGCACCGTGTCTGAGTGCCTGCAGCAGCAGGGGCCCTGAGTCAGGGTTTCGAAGAGCCTCCCCAGGGAGGAGACATTCAGGCTGACGGTGATGGGTGAGTGGACAATCCCAGGGGAAGGGGAGTGTGGCAAAGCCGAACGACGGCTCCCAGAGGCCATGGCGGTCGATGGCCGAGTCAGGTCGGGAAGCCTCACATCTCCCTCTGCACCCCACACTCCTTTCCTCCAAGTTTATTTGATCCACTTCTGAATGTGGCAGTTGGAATCAAAGGCAAGGAAAAGCAAAGGCCAAGTTCAGGAGTGGACTCTCAGGCAAGAATATTCATAGCATGGGGCCAGCGCTGTGGCTCACTTGGTTAATCCTCTGCCTGCAGCGCCGGCATCCTATATGGGCACTGGGTTCTAGTCCCTGTTGCTCCTCTTCCAGTCCAGCTCTCTGCTGTGGTCCTGGAGGGCAGTGGAGGATGGCCCAAGTGCTTGGGCCCCTGCACCTGCATAGGAGACCAGGAAGAATCACTTGGTTCCTGGCTTCAGATACGTCCAGCGCCGGCCATAGTGGCCATTTGGGGAGTGAACCGATGGAAGGAAGACCTTTCTCTCTGTCTGTCTCTCTCACTGTCTCTAACTCTACCTGTCAAATTTAAAAAAAGAAAGAATAATCATATCAAATACTAGTGGAAGAATAATGCTTCAAATGCTTATTGGATATTTAACCAGATAGTCACAGCCCAGAAAGGTTAATATCCTGGGAGCACTACAGTGTAGTGGTCCTGTCTGGGTTTGAATCTGTGTTGACTGTGGAACTTTAGGCAAGAAACCCAACTTCTTGGCCGGCGCCGTGGCTCAACAGGCTAATCCTCCGCCTTGCGGCGCCGGCACACCGGGTTCTAGTCCCGGTCGGGGCGCCGGATTCTGTCCCGGTTGCCCCTCTTCCAGGCCAGCCCTCTGCTGTGGCCCAGGAGTGCAGTGGAGGATGGCCTAAGTGCTTGGGCACTGCACCCCATGGGAGACCAGGAAAAAGCACCTGGCACCTGGCTCCTGCCATCGGATGAGCGCGGTGCGCCGGCCGCAGCGGCAGCCATTGGAGGGTGAACCAACGGCAGCGGAAGACCTTTCTCTCTGTCTCTCTCTCTCACTGTCCACTCTACCTGTAAAAAAAAAAAAAAAAAAAAACACCAACTTCTGAGTCTCAGTATTCTTGTCTGTGAAGTAGGATGATAGAAGTGCCTCCCTTGTAGTGTCGGTACAAAGATCAGAGGACATAACACATACAAAGTGTTTAGTCCAGTATTTGGCATGTGGTCAATGTTCGAAAATATTAGCTTGTATAATCTTCCTTCAGTCCTTTAGTTACAGCACGTGACCAGGCAGGAACTCATTGCTACCACAAATATACTTACTGAGTCTGAGTTATGTTCCAGCTACTCTGCTGGGGGCTGATGACGAGGGTAGGAGGCTGGAATCCTTTGTACACTTTGGGAGCCTGATTTGCATTTAGGTTGCAATTCAAGACACCAATAAACACTCACCTAGAAGTAAATGAAACCAGGACTTACAATACAAGTTACCCCTGCTACATGGTGTAGCACTGTTGTCTAGGCTGGATATAGATTCTGTTTTTAAGTGTTGGTCTGGACCTACTTCATTGTCTCCGAACCCGCTAATGGGTTTCATCCCACAATTTACTAAAACATGCCTTGCAGCAACTGAGTCGCAAGCTTAATAAAGATCAGGTGGTGTTCATTCTCTGTGGAGTCTTCCCGGCTTTCCTTGGACTCATTCTTGAGCTCTTCGCTCTGGCATTTGCCATTGCTGGTCTCTGATCCTGAATTTTCACACCATTCTGCATGCACGCATTTATTTTGATGGCTCCTCCTCCTCTGGCTGACTTCGGCAGCTCCCTTTCTTCCCCAGACTCTCAGTTGGGTGCTTGCTCATCACCCAGTCACCTCCCCACCCATGAACTAAACTCCTCTGATTGGAAATACTGGATTCCAGTGTTTCAGCACAGTAAGCGCTGACTCCTTCGTGTCAAGTGTTCACCGCGAAGCCTTGCCTGTCGAGTCTTTAGCTGGTCTCACGTCAGGGTACACAGCTACGCTATGGAAATTCTGCAACCCTAATTCATCCTGAGTTCCCTCCCGGGACCTCTGGCCATCATGTTGCTTGCCTCTCTCTCAGTTTTCCTGCCCATAGGTCAATGTCAGCTCTGTGTCCTTGAGGGAGATGCTAATAAATTACTATAAGCATAGTTCCTAGTGGGAAAGGCCACTCACAAGCCTGAAACTGAGGTTGGTCATCGGTTATGATTCATCCAACTTCCGATGGCCCCAGAAAACAAGGATCTGAGACAGGAGGAACATGCAAAGAACCTAGACTTCAGTCACATCTGTGATGGTCTCAGATCATCCCAGTGAAGGGAGGAGGGAGGTGATCCTTTTCTTACAGGTAGCCAAGAGTGACTTCCCACTGCCATGGAGTAAGTGGCGGGGTAGTTGGTAAGCCGTACTGCCTCCTGATCATCCCCGTTAGCTAGTGTTCCCATGGCTCATTATGACTGGTCGGAAGCCATCAGAGCCATTATCCCATTTGCCCTATCAGGGGGAGGATCATGCATTTTCAGGCTACAAATGAGGAGGATTCAGAAAAGTCACGTGACTTGCCCCAGGTTGGAGGGCGTATGCATGGCAGAGAAGGAAAGAAAACGTGGGCTCCCCCTGCCGTCTCCTGTACTAGCCTCCTCAACAATCACTCTGGGCCCTTGTCTGGACCCCTCCTATGGGCTGTTTAGTGGATGCCCTTCAGGGCTGTACTCCCCAACAAGTTCACGGTTCAGGGCCCAGGTCCGAGGGCCACCGTAGCCCACAGCTGCTGCCCTGACTCAACCAGGTGGTTCAGTAGAAAAGAGGGTGTGAGTTCACAGTCAGTTTCATTCTCTCTGAGCTGTGTGGTCCTTAGCAGCTTGCTTGACGTCTCTGAGTCTTAGCTTTGTTTCTTTCTTTCATTCACTCCACAAAAGCCTGCAAGAGAGTCCCTGCATCAGGCATTGTTACTGTAGTGTGAAATGCCTGCTTGAAGCCGACGCTTCTCAGGTGGGCATGAGAACAGGGCTGTTAGGCAGCGGCTGGGAGGCTGATGTAAGCAAGGTGCATGGCGGGGTGCCCAGCCTGCCAAGGCGATCAATACACGCATTTGCAAAACCTGACTCTGGAGCAGAAGGACTCGCCCGCTGGATCAGGCAGCGCCGAGTGCACAGAACAATCATCTAATCGTACATCAAACGTTCGCTGTTACCGCGCCGTGTGTACACCCACAGAGGCAGGCCGGGATGGGAGGAAATCCCTTAGGGCTTGACAAATGAATCCCTTTTTACCTCCTCCAGAGAGAACAAAGTGGCAAAATGACAGCCCTGAGGGAGCAGGAGTGAGAGGGCTTTGAGGCTGCAGGCTCTGCTTGCCGGGGTTCCTCCTCGGGTGGCCGCCGGGCCCATGGGTGCCAGGGACAATGATTGGATGAGTCCCTGGGCCTCCAGGGCTGGGCTGCAGGAGCAGGCCTGGGGGCCCAGCTGCTTGTGGCCAGGAAGAAAGCAGAGAGGGGAAGGGACTTGGTGAGCTCTGTGCTGGGCCTGCTCCCAGCATTGTCGTCTATACTCCCTGTAGCAAAGCAGCACCATGGTGAGGAGCCTACCCCACCCCCACCACCTGCATTCCCAACTGTTCATGGACGAATCGAATGAGAAATACGCATTGGCTTTGGTGCCACAAATGCTTTTCATAATATGTGGAAAATGTGTATTGCGAGAAGACTAATATGCATATAAGTTTTTGCACGAAAACAAACATATACTTTGGGGATGGGGCGAGCATGGGTTTGAATTTCTGTCCAGTTATTTACTGAGCCACGTGTGACTGTGGCTGCATTCTGTGTCGAACGTTGTTGGGACTAAGGACTTTTTTTTTGACAGGCAGAGTGGGCAGTGAGAGAGAGAGAGACAGAGAGAAAGGTCTTCCTTTGCTGTTGGTTCACCCTCCAGTGGCCGCTGCGGCCAGTGCACCGCGCTGATCTGAAGCCAGGAGCCAGGTGCTTCTCCTGGTCTCCCATGAGGTGCAGGGCCCAAGCACTTAGGCCATCCTCCACTGCACTCCCTGGCCACAGCAGAGAGCTGGCCTGGAAGAGGGGCAACCGGGACAGAATCCGGCGCCCCGATCGGGACTAGAACCTGGTGTACCGGCGCCGCAAGGCGGAGGATTAGCCTATTGAGCCGCAGCGCCAGCTGGGACTAAGGACTTCTTAAAATCTGTAAAACAAATATGAAAATATCTACCCCCTCATAGAGGTGCTGAGGACTAAATGAGATAATACATGCCCATTTCCTAGTGCACTTACTCAACTAGGTTTCATTGAGCATGTGCAGCAGGCTAGGCCCAGGGCCAGGATCTGGAGGAAAAAGGCTGGCAAACTCACCTGTGACTCCTGCTCTCAGGAAGCTCGTGCAGAGTCACGAGACACAGGCAGTAGGCAACAGTCAGGTTCATGGATGTCCTGAAGGAGCGAAACATGGGGTGCTGGGAGGAGTTGGACTTCAGTAAGGAAAAGCTCCCTGGAGGAAGTGATCTTTGGGCTAAGGCTGAAGGAGTAGAGGTGTAGACTAAGGGTGTGGCGGACTTTCTCTCCGAGGGTCGGATGGTAAATCTGTGGTCTTTGCAGGCTAGTGCATGTGGCAGTTCTGCTGTCATGGAAGTGGTTGCAGTCGGCACACTCGTGGGTGGGCATGGCTGTGTTCCCATAAAGCTTTATTTCTGCCAACAGAGAGAGGGCCAAGGGTTGTGGAGCAGGGGACATTCCAGGCAGGGCAAGGCATGTGTGGAGACCCTGGCGGGAGGGAGCTTCTTGCCTGTGAACATGTGCAGAAGGCGAGGTGTGCCTGGCACACAGGTAGCGTGGGATGAGGGTGGAGGATGGGCAGAGGGCAGGACTCATGGGGCTTTGCGGCACACGGTAAGGAGTCTGACCCCTGTCCATCAGCCCCGGTTGTGAGGTTTGGGTGCTCAAGGAGAGACTTGGTGGTGACAGCTGCCTGCTGCTTGTAAAGAATGGAAGAGACTCGGAGTGGGTTCTGGTCCCGGGATGGTCAGTGGGAGCCTGGACTGGAGTGGAGGCTGAGGAGGGTGGGGCTGATCGCTGGCTGGGGTCCCAGTACCAGGTGCCGGTGCAGGGCTCCTGATAGCCAGTGACTCAGCGCAGCTCCGCCAGGAAGCAGCAGAGGACTCCTGTGGTGGTCACCGCCCCTGACCAGAGGTGAGGAGCTGGGGGAGTGGCCAGCTCCCTCGGGACCAGGGGTCACGCCGCAGGCCAGGTCTCTGGCGTGCATTCAGTTTTCCACAGGACTCTGGGTGGCCCCTGTCCAGGCCATGGAGCCCGTTCGCTACAGCCCCTTGGGCTCCATAGCTAAGCTTTCCTTCCAAGCAATTCTTTCAAGTTTCAGTTCCTGCCACTCCCCCCCACGGGTCTTACGCACAGCTCCTGGAAGGATAGGGCTCCAGAAAGAGCTGTCCTCAGCCCACAGTGAGAAAAGCAACAACCACTAAGAAAAGCCAACGCATGAACTAACAACAGCAATGCAGGCAGAGTGGCCCTGCTCATGGCAGTAGCCCTTCCTCCCTCACCCCCACCCCGCAGCATCACATCACACACAGCACAGGATAGCGACTGCGTGTGCAGGTGTAGGAGTCCACGCTGCATCAGAGGACAGAGGAACGCGTGCCTTCTCTGCAAAGGAGCTTGGGAAATCGTGCTTTGGAGACACAATTTAAATCTCCAGAGTGTAAGGCTTAGAGGAGTGAGATTGTTAGGAGCTCATGTAGGCCTGTGTCCCGCAGGGACGCTGCGTGAGTGAGGCTCACGGCGCTGGTGCACACACATCCTCTGTCAGTTACGTTCACCTGCGGCAGTTGTAGTCAGACTTTCCTATTTGACTAATCACCGCTATCGTGAAGTGAGAACCAGCAGTGGGATGCGCTGCACCTTTGCTTTAAATATTGTGATGCCCGTGAACGAGCGTGGTTGTGTTGCATCCTAGTTTCCCCTCTTACCATCCTGGTGACTTGGGTAGATTGTTAACTTACTGCTCCCTAATAAAGTGAAGTAGCAACGAGACCACTCTGCCTAAACTTGAAGCCTCTCTGTGGCCAGTGGGCTATGGTGGTGGTGTGCCGGAGCCAGTGCGCCCCAGCTAGCGAGAGCCCCAGGGCCACATCTTCCTCCCAGCTCTGCGCTCAGCAGCGTCATGTTGGGGACGTGAGATGAGCCACAGTGGGAGTGCTTACCCCGCACGGATTGGCAAATACTTCTGATCGCGGTCTGTCTTCCCAGAAGAACCTGACACCCCTCACCCTCTACAGGTAGGCTGTCAGTCACTGAGTCCCCCACACCTCTCCCTGTCATCCTGTTTGTCACCAGGGCCGCTCTTTCTGTCCCACGGGAATGCAGCCCCTCCGAGTCGCCTGCAGGGCCTGCTTCAGCAGACTGCTGGGCCCTGCCCTGGAGTTTCTGACTTAGTCGCTCTGAAGGGCCTGCATTTCTATTGCTGGTCTAGAAACCAGACTTTGTGATGCCGGCCACATCTGTCTAACAAACTCAAGTCCACAATGCAAAGCCCTTTGGAGATCATAGGCGAGATCTTACCTTCTGTCTCAGGCTATGGCATAAAAGATTAACGAACGCTGACACAGTACATGGCACATGCACCATCTCATCTCATCTCCTTAAGAACCCTCTAGGATCACAATGACTACTTTCACCCCAATTCTATAGAGGAGGGAACCCGAGGCTCAGAGGGATTCAGTAACTTCCCTGAGATCACACAGCTCATCCTGAGAGAAGCCAGGTTAAACCCATGTCCTCCAACGCCGGGGCCACTGTGCTGGTAGAGCAGGTCATGCAGTGTTCAAAGGTGAGCAAGCAGGAGCTGACACCCAGCCTGCACTTTGCAGGTGCAGCTATGAACTGGCAGAGCTACATCCACCTAGGGTGGGTGCGTTGTTCTTTTTTTAAAGACTTATTTATTTATTTGAAAGTCATAGTTACACAGAGAGAGAAGTAGAGGCAGAGAGAGAAAGAGAGGTCTTCCATCTGCTGGTTCACCCCCCAAATGGCCGCAATGGCCAGAGTTGTGCTGATTCGAAGCCAGGAGCCAGGAGCTTCTTCCAGGTCTCCAACGCGGGTGCAGGGACTCAAGGACTGGGGCCATTTTCTGCTGCTTTCCCAGGCCATAGCAGAGAGCTGATCAGAAGTGGAGCAGCCGGAACTCAAACCAGCGCCCGTATGGGATGCCAGCACTGCAGGCGGCGGCTTTACCCACACTACGCCACAGCACCGGCCCCAGGTGCTTTGTTCTTATCTATATGAAGTTGATGAATAGGCCCACGCTGGCCCTATCCAAATCCTTCCTCTCTCCTACTTTCATTGCAACTCTGTGGCTTCTGCCCTGGAAGAAGTGGGGCAGACAAAGTACAGGGAGAGCCAAGGAGACATGTTATCGGAAGCGAGATGCAGGCTGCACATGTGGGCATGTGAAGACTGCGTGCAAAACGGCTTGTTCCTACAGGAAGTTTGGGGGCAGGTGTCAGCAGGGTGGAGCAAGGGGATTTGGCTGGAGGCACAGCCACAGATTGTCGCTGATGAGAGCTATATCTCTTGCCCACCCCTGGCATGTGTGTGGCATCGAGGTGCCCAGTGGGTGGGGCAATTAGCCTGTATCCCAGGGCACCTGGCTCTGGCTCTCCCTCTCCCTGCCACTACCTTTATGAAGTTAGATTGTGCCTGGTAGTAGCTGCCAAGCCACTTTGTTGTATCTGATGAGTTTATGAATGTCTTGGGGGTGCGTAGGAGATTGGTTTCCTGACTGGGGATTGGGAACTAATTAGTCTCTCTGCCATGTCCCCAGAGGTGGGACCAGAAGGGTGCCTTGCTCAGGCTGTCAGATCCGGCTCTGGATAAATCATTTCTATCCCAGGGTTTTCTGGGAACCTGGCTTGTGGCTTGGGTAGGATCAGGGAGTCTGGGGCTGGAACTTCTTAAGAGCAGGTGGTTGGTGAGGAGGTGGGAAGACGGGCAGGCAGATGTGAAGTCTCCCTGGCTCTGTTGGTGCAAAGTGTGGGTGTGGGTGACAAAGAGAGTGCTAGGAAGTTCAGTCCTGTCCCAAGCATCCAAATGCTGACTCCCAGCCCCTTGCTTTTCAATTTTCTTCTGTCCAAATGCGGCCCCTCCCAGCCTAGGACACCATAAGGGGAAAATAATACCCATTTTGAACACAGGGAAACTGAGGCTCCACAAGGACAAGAATTTCATCTGACCTTGTGGAGTGTCAAGGCCAAGGGAAAGAAAGCTGTGTATCTGTGGTCCTTCCTGGTTGGCCGAGGCCCTTGAAGCCATTGCCTGGTTAGTGTGGCCTGCTTAGTGAAAGCGCATTAGCATCCCCCACCCTAAGAAACGCAGCAGGGACGAGAAAGATCACAAACTGAGAAGTCGGACGGGTCTGGGCTCAGAGTCGTGCCTTCTGGTGGATGCCCTTAGACGAGCCCTTGGACAACTCTCAGCCACAGTTTCTTCCTAAGTAAAACAGAGACACTGTAGCTATTCCAAAGCAGTGATGGGAGAACTCAAAGAGATGATGGAACATGACAGTCTAACCCCACAGATGTCCAGTAGCTATGGCCCCCTCCCCTTTATGCAGCAGCCCACCACTCAAGCCCCCTGCTTCTCCTGCAGAGAGGTGAGGAGGAAGGGGAAGCTTGGACAATAACAAGGCTTAACTGGTCCCTTGAAGAGACCATAGGGGCGGGGCTGGCACCGTAGCATAGTGGGTTGAGCCTCCGGCTGAAGTGCTGGCATCCTGTATGGGTACCGGCTTGGGTGCCGGCTGCTCCACTTCTGCTCTGCCCCCAGCTCCCTGCTAATGCGCCTGGGAAGGCAACAGAAAATGGTCCAAGTGCTTGGGCCCCAGTACCCACGTTAGAAGAGCTCCAGAGGCCTGCGGAAGGCTCTCCTGCCTTCTGCCCGAGCCTCACCGACTACAGTGCTCTGCTAGTAGGCAATGCAGCTTCCCAGGCCAGTCCCCGAGCCAGGTTCTGGGGTGTGAGCATGAGTAAGGCCAGCCCTCGCTGCCATGAGTCACACAGGCTAGTGCAGGAAGTGCACAGGCAAACACAGATGTGCAAGAGAACACGGGAAACATCAGGCAGGATGGCCGTGCAGGCTTCTCTGGGAAGCCTTAACCTCTTCCAAGGTTAAGAGCACAAGGCTTAAAACACAGGCCTCTCAGCTGCTGGGCTGTGTGGCCTCAGTCAGGACAGTTGGGTGGATGCTTATTTTGGCCTCAGTGTCTCTATCTGTAAAATGGGTCTCACTGTTGGGCGATGGGTGACACTACTTGCAAACCAAAAGGAGCATGCACATGGACAGCAGTGTTCTGCCCATGCAGAGGTGGAGGGAACAGCCCACCCTTGTCCAGGCAGCATGCTTACAAAGGCATGGACAACTCACAGAGGTCATCGCCCTGTTACTACCTGAGAGGCCCACACCTGTGGGGCCCCTGAGGCTCCTGCCTGGGACTGGAGGCCAGTGAGAACTCCCTGCTGGTGGGCGAGGTTCATCCTGGGTCTGCCCTGCCCTCAACACACTCCACCTTCATCCTGAAGGCAGAAAACTGGCTCCTGGGCCCCCTGGGTGGGGTGGGGTGCAGTGGCCAGGGGTGAGCCACGTCTTTAGTGTTGCTCAAGCCTCCGCAAGGGAACCCAGGGCCCAGCTCCGAGGGGTAGAGCCGCTTGGTGTACGTGGAGCTCGTGAGGGCTTCCCAGGGAAGCTGCCACTGGCACCTGGCGATGCTGGCAGAGGTGGAGGAGCGCCTTTTGTTGGGTTTCCAGCCAGCTGTCGCCGTCTCTGCTGCTGCCCACTGGAAACACAGAGGCGCAGATGATTTGCCAGGGACTCCAGCTAGAGCGATACACAGGGGCTTAACGCATGGGCATTACATATTCATGTATTATTTATGTGATTTATAGTTATGTATTATTTATATGTAATTTTTACATATTCTATATTTATATATAATGTAGAAGGACTTCCCCTGGGAAAACAAACAATCTCAAAGCTCACTGCCAGAGCAGCCAGTTAGACTAGTGGTGAAGACACCCACAGCCTGCATCCGTGTGTCTGGGTTTGAGTCTCAGCTCCAGCTCCTGCCTCGAGTTCCCCACCAGTGCAGACCCCAGGAGGCAATGACGACACTCAGGTGATGAGTTCCTTCCACCCAAGTAGGAGACCAGACCAAGTTCCCGGCTTCCGGCTCTGGTCCTGGCTCAGCCCCAGCCATTGTGGGTGTTGGGGAGTAAACCAGAGGATGCGGTTTTTCTCCCTGCCTCTCACGTAAATAAAAATGAAATACAACCTTTGTCTTAAAGCCACTGCTATTGAGTTTGGGTTTGGATAACTTGTAGAATGGGGAGCTAAGTAAGTAGTGTATTTTTCCTCCTACAGGTGATTAAGACAATAGGGTAAGCATTGTACACTTAAGCACTTGTTAAGAGAATAGATCTGTGTTAAATGCTCTTATCACCATAAAATAAAAATAAAATAAAATAAAACAAAGAGAGAAGTCATTAATTTATTTGAGAGAGAGCATGCGCCCATCCAGTGGCTTTCTGGTCAATGACCTTAATGGGCAGGGCTAGGCTGAGGCTGGAGCCAGGAACTCAGTCCGGGTGGTATAGGAGTCCAATTAACCAAGCCGTCGCCACTGCCTCCCGGGGCCAGAGCTGGCAGGGTGTTGGCGTCAAGGAAGCTGGGACTCAGACTCGGGCACCTGACAGGGGATGTGGGCATCTGGACAAAATGCCTGCTTTGAGAATAACATTCAGTGAGTGCCATGTAAAATAGCTCCTCGTGACCCAGGGAAATGTCGGGATCAGTCCCATTTCACGGACGAAGACACACTCAGAGAGGTTCAGTAGCTCTGCTGAGGTTGCACAGTGAGGTCTGGGTGAATACTGGAGCGTCAAGCACGCTCTCAGTCGGCTCCGTAAGGCGTGGCAAGCATTTCCCTCCCAGCTGACAGCAGGGAAAACAGAGGCTCAGAGATGTAAGTAACTGCATGGGTTCTCACAGCGAGCAGGTGAACCAACCTCCCTCTTCTGGGTCTTCACACGTGCATTCCTGCAGCCCTGCAACCACGCCGCAAACAGTTACCAAAGGTCCCAGTATTTCCAGTCTCTCCAGGATGCCACTCTGCTTCTCACGGAGGCCAGCAGCACTGTGGCAGGCAGGCCAGAGCAGAGGGGCCGTGGGGCCCGCTCCTGCCTCCGACGGATTCGGTTCCCGGTATGCGAGAGCTGCCCTGAACCACGTTCTGCTCCTCATCGGTTGTTCTCTATTCCTCTCCCGAGGCTACCTTCCTCACTTCCTTTACTCCCACAGGTGCCCCTCTTCCATCCAGCACCCCCTGCTGCATGCCCTACACCCCTCCCTCTTGCCGAGGCTCCCCTGCAGCCCCGCCCACAGCAGGGGCCTGGCCCCTGGGCGCCTCACAGCCCTGGAGCCCACAGCCCACCCAGGCTCCTCCTGGGCCCCTTTCTTCCCGGTCCTCTGTCTCCATTGCTCTCCTCAGATCGGCCAGTGGCACGTGGCAGAAGGCCTCAGCATGGACAGCCGCCTCTACGCCTCCAACATCTCCGACAGTCTCTTCAACACCACCCTGGTCGTCACCACCATCCTGGTAAGCGGGGTCTCCCGGGCCTCCCAGCTGCAGCTCCCCAGGGCGCCTCCCCGGCCCTGAGCACTCACTGGCTTCCCAGGGAACAGAAGATGGGAGCGCTAATCACAGCACCGAGGCCAATTTCTGACAGTGTAATTACAACACTCAAGTCGCTGTTTCATATGGAAATGATATTTGATGAGCTCCAAAGCAGCTGGAGAAGCGGGCTGGGGTGCAGAGACAGACGCCACTGGCGGCTGTGGGTGCCTCTTTCAGGGGCCGCCCTGACACCCAGGACAGCTGTGCATCCCATGGGAAGGGGAGCCTACGAGGGAGGTGCGGGAAGCCAGATCCAGCCCACTGGGGTGGCCCCTGCCCCCTCCCGGCAGCCCGCCTTGTTTGGTGCCTGCTGGGCACAAAAGAGGGTCCTCTCCTACCACAGCCCCAAGGACGTACCTGAAGGGCTGTGCATCTGCCTGGCCTGTTTCTTCCTTTCCAGATTGGAAAAGAGAATTCTTAGGTCATCCGTAGGCCAAGGGACCATCTTCCTTTTTATTTGATTCGGTTCTGTTTAATAATGACCGAGTCCTCTGCCACTGCCTCCTGCCACGTGCCAGGCACCTTGCGCAGTGCTGGTGACCAAAGATGAGCGGGCCTCAGCCTCTGTCCACGAAGAGGCTATGACTGGGTGGATCCGCCGAGTGTGTGCATATGCAGCCAAGGTATTTCTTGTCTTCCCCAGAGAGAAACTCAGGTTTGAAGATTTGTCAGTTAAACCAACTGCACGTATTAAGCAATAGTTACTTTGTCCCTCCCCATATCCCCTTGTAGCTAATCGAAAGTGTATTTCCCTGCCTGGCCCAGCATCTTATCAGCAGGAGATAGCCAGTGTTGCCACCCTGATATCATTCCAGCGCCAAGCATAGCGGAAGATGTCTGGGTTAGCCTGCTCTCTCTCATCACGACAGAATGTGCAAGGCGTGCGAATGCGTCCATTTCTCCTAAGTCTTTTGAGATCATGAAAGAGCTTGGCTGCATCCTCCCTCACTGCCCTCATGGTCTCCTGGGCCCAGGAGCCCTGGCAGGAACCATTGACGTCCTGTAAGCAGGGTGGGTGAAAGCTGGGAACGAGGCATGCAAGCGTGGAGCGTGGAGGCAGACAAGTGCAGGCTCTCCCCAGAAGCGGGCATGGGGAGGGAAGGGAGGAGGCAGAGGTGGAGGAGGCGGGGGCAGGTCTACAGTGGCAGGAGTGGACCGCCTGGCTGCGGGCTTTCCCTTCGCTTGGAAGGAGACAGGGCCCCTTGAATATTTTCTCTCCTTCCTTCCTTCCTTCAGTGGATGAATGGCTTATCGGGTGCTGGTATATGCCTGGCACCATCCTAGGCACGTAGACCACATCCGCGATCCAGGGGGACACAAGGCCCCAGCTGTAAGGCGCTTCTGTCCCAGTGGGGGAGCAGTAAAAGACCAGTACTGGTTGAGGATACTATGTTTCTCAAGTCCGGAAGTTTGTCCTCCTGTCTGTCCCACAGCCAGTGCCCTCCTCCAGAACGCAGCCCCCTGGCCCTTGCACAGGCTCCCTCCCGACTTGCTCAGCCTGGCCCCACCCCTGCCTGTAGCGTGGGCTCTCTAAAACCAGAATCACCTTGTCGCTTCCTGCTTTACTGCCTGCCTGGGACCTCCTCCCCTTAGCTTGGGATAGAAACCCTTCATAATCATAGAAACCCCCAGCCTGCCTCGCCCACCTCCTCCCCGGTGCTGGATCTCGGAGTGCTGGATGGCCCATTTCTTCACTGTCCTGTGCCTCTCCATGCCTGTGACATGCTGTGCCCTCTGCCTGGAATATTCTTCCTTGTGAGTCCTCTCTCCAGCCAGAAATGCCTATGCATCCCTACAAAGCTCTGCTCAGAAATCACCTCTTCCATGAAGTCTTCCCTCCTGCCCTGTGCATCCCTGGCATTTTGCACACCTCCTGCCCTGTGGCATCTGTCCTATCAGAGACTCCTGTTTGAGTGTCTACCTTCCCGTCTAGAATGAGAGCTCCCTCAAGGCAAGGGTGCCTGCCCCAGAGCAGTAGCTCAGTACTGGAGAGAAGTAATTCCTTCGCACAGGCCCTTAACAGCCAAGGAGAATTTAGGAGGGAGACGGGAAATTGTTGGGTTTTGCTTCCTGTCTCCCAGGGTGTGGGATTTGTGCTTGGAGCTTTGGTGCAGATCCTACACTGAGACCACGGAGTCATGTTTCTGTCACTCTGATCAGGTGTCTATGCGTGTGCCCACATGTACACACATGCATGCTCATATGCACACATGTGTTCATGAGGGCGGGGTGCTGGCGGGCCTCTGTGACATGCAGTGATGCTTAAGACACGGCAGGCGTCACTGTAGCCGCAGCCTGTGTTCTGTGCTTGTGTCTGAGTGGCTGATACGAGTGGGCGACTCTTTGTAGGAATGGAGAGCCTGATTCAGCCCCCAGATGATCACTGGTGCGCCTTCCCTGGCGCCTGGTAATCCTGAATGATTTATCCCTTAAAACCCAGCACATATCCATGTTGTCTCTCGTGCACACCAGGATACACTTGGGACCTGTGAGTGATTTCTCGGTTAATACCAGCAAACACACAAAATTGCTGTGCCAGGCCAGTGTGAAACATGTTGCTACATTGTCTCCCAGCGTGGCTGCCAGGAGGGGCCAGCGATCAGCCCTCTGAAAGTTCAGGGACCCCAGCTGTTCTGATCCTGGGCTGCCACGCCCTCTCCCCACTAGTTAGGCTGTGTGTATTTACTTTAAATATGTCAGTGGATTTTAAATTAACTTGAGAGTAGAGAGTGTTTGGGGAAGAGAACTTTCTGACAGTCGCCATGATAATCAGATACCCCGGGACTTTGCCATCCCCAGGATGGAAGCCCCCAGCCAAACCCTGTCCATAAAGCCATGTTGGCACCTGTCACTCACACACTGAACAACAGTCCAGTGCTGGAGTCAGTGGAGGAAGTGCAGAGGGCAGAGGAGTGGGAGGTGGGACCACAGATCTGGGGGGACGGGGGCCGTGGTAATGAACCTGCTGCCTTGCCCAGGCATGGGAAGTTGAGCTGAGTGAAAGCCAAGGGAGGGCATGTTCTGTGGTCTCCTTCCTTCCCCCTCCTCACTGAGGAGAGGCCCGTGCCTTGCCAAGCCCTGGCTGTTGGACCAGTTGCTGGGCCTGGCAGCTGGGGGCTGATGGGCAGGTGGGCAGAAGGATGTGGAGGCAGAATGGGGAGAGTATGGGGAAGAAGTCTATTCTAAACCCGGGTCTCTGTGTGAGGCCAGCCATAGGTGCTTCTGTCACCTATGGTCAGTCCCAGGCCCTGCTCACACTCTGCTTAGGAGCAGGTGCGAAGAGGGTGGCCCTGAACGCAGGGGCATTCTGAGAAGTGTGCTGGGTGGGAGGAGGCAGGGCGACTGCAAGGACAGGACAAGTTAGGTTCAGCGGAAGATGGGCAGGGGAAGCCCTTCAGCTTAGGACAGCACGTGTGGAAGGTGGAGACACTGGCCGTCCTCACTGACCTGACAGTGGACTTGATCATGAACCAGAGCCACGCCACTCCCAGGTTGGAGCTAGTGCTTCCCGAGCACGGCCTTTAGCCTTCTCGCTTCATCACACTACTCCCCCATGGCCGCCAATCAAGCTCCACCCCACCCCATTCCCAGAAGCCCTGTCCAGCTTGAGCTCAGCAAACCAGCATCTCAGCACGTCCCCCTTTTTGCTTCTAGAACCATCTCTGCCACCATGCTCAGCCATCTCCCCTCAGACCTGTCCCCAAGCCTCATGTCCCCACGAACCTCTCCCAGCCTCCTTTCTGATGGTGCCCTTCCCTGGCCCGTCATGCCTCCGCCTTCACACCACTTCCATCCATCTGCTTGCATCCCACACCCCTGTGGAGCCTTTCTTGGTGTTCTGCGGGAAAGGCCCACCCATCTCCCCGACACGCCCTGCGTTCAAGTGCAGTTGCTCGTGAGCGCGCTCTTACCTGGCCTGCTGGATTATAAGCATCCTTGTATCTTAGGTTGCCCAGCAGTGGGTCTGTGTAAGATAATCAAAAGGAAGGAAAGCAAGAAAAAGGTTGGGAGGAGAGGGTGGGGCCAGATATTAAACCTTAAACAAGGTAGAGTGGCTGCATCTTGACCCTCTGTGCTGTGAGAGGCCCTGTGTGATCCTGATATGAGAAGCACCTCACAGGGCCGCTTTAAGGGGTGGATCAGAGGAGGGGGCCTAACTGCCATCCCCAAAGGAGTCCCTTCCACCCCACCTGCTCCCCTCCCTCCTGTGCCTCCGCCCTCCCCATTGCACGTGGCCGAGATGCCAGGGCTAAGATGAGAATGACAGCTGCCCAGTTTTGCTGCAGGAAAACCCGTATTTAATGCTGAAGGGGAACCACCAGGAGATGGAAGGCAATGACCGCTACGAGGGCTTCTGTGTGGACATGCTCAAGGAGCTGGCGGAGATCCTGCGCTTCAACTACAAGATCCGCCTTGTGGGGGACGGCGTCTACGGCGTTCCTGAGGCCAACGGCACCTGGACAGGCATGGTCGGGGAGCTGATCGCCAGGGTAAGGAGCCGACAGGTGATCCAGACTCGCCAGTGGAGCGGGAGGGCGGCGGGCGGACATCAAGTTGTGCTGTGTGTTCACTCAGTCATGCACTTTTCATGTGTGTGTTCATTCATTCCCCAGCTGGCATGGAGCTGGACACTGGTGCTGGACATTGGTCAATAAGGCCACCAGGAGCCCTACTCAGTGGCTGTCCTAGTCCAGCACCTGGGAAAAGACCATGGAAGCTTTCATGATTAGCGTGAATTAGGGCATTTGGCTTCCATTTTGGGGTGATCCAGATGTTTCTGGTTTGTTCTGATGATTTTGCTGCTCACTGGTGTCCTCTGGCAGAGTGGGACGGACCCCTGGGGTGTAGAGCACACACACATCGGCCGGCTCTGATGCAGGAGAGAGAAGGTCAAGGGGGGTGTGGTGAAATAACAGGGGAAAGGGACCACCTGCCGGAGGAGCTGGTCACAGGGATGCTGCTTTGTTGTTTCTTGTGCTGTTGCACTGCCCGTCATGTCCTTGTGCAGACTGAGGGGACGGTGTGTCTGGCTGAGCTGTCGACTGTCAGGGTGGATTGGAGACCTGATTCACATGCAGGTGAGCATGGCGGGATGTCAGCCTGCCATCAGCTTAGAGCGAGGGTATCGGAAGCTCTTCCTGGGGGACACCGCTTGCTTTCTCTGTATACACTGTGAACCACTGTGAAATTTAATGAGACCGTTGTTCCATCGCAGAAAATATTTCCACAACTGAGTGTTTGTGATGAGGCAGGGCCGAGGACCCAGCGCTCAGAGCCAAGACCTGGGTTCTCAATGCCACCTGGAACGTCTGTGCTTTCGAGAGTGGGAGGGGTTCCTGGCTTGCGCTGATGTACAAGGTGCTCTACACGCTGTGTCTCGAATCCTCTTTATGATACATTTTGGTGGAGACTGGCTTTAGGCACAGCAGTTAAACTGCCACTCGGAACTCCCCCATCCCTTATTGTAGTTGCTGGGTCCCAGTCCTGGCTCCGCTTCTGACTCCAGCTTCCTGCTAATTCACGTCCTGGGAGGCAGCTGTGATGGCTCAAGTGGTTGGGTCGCTGCCACTCACGTGGGAGATCCTGATTAACTGAGTTCTGGGCTCCTGGCTTCCGCCTCGGCTGTGCAATCACTTGGAGGGTGAGCCAATGTGTGGAAGATTCTCTCTCTCTCTCTCTGCTTCTGACTCTGTGTCGCTGCCTTCCAAATGGATAAAAGTAAACAATAAATTGAATTTTAAAGTAAATACCTTTTAGCTCCATGTAATCCTCACTTTGCAAATGAGCGGTCTGAAGGTCAATGTGCTTGAGTGACTTGTCGGAAGCCACAGTGTTAGTACGAGACAGAGCCAGGATTTGAACTCAGATTCAGTTATTTGTTGAATTCATATGATTTCCTAATTGGAATCTAAGATTAATCTTTAGAATCCTGGTCTTCAAGGATACAAATACTAGCTGAAGCACTGAGGGAGCAGTCCTTGAGCAGGCACAGGGTGCAGTGAGAGCGGAGGAGGGAGCCTGGCTCAGGAGCTTCCCTGGCAAGCAGTCTAGACAGTGTCTGCAAACCTCCTTCAGGGAATCAGGAAGCATCCAGAGTGGCGCTGTCTCACAGGTGAGCCCTTGCTGCCCGAGAGGGGCTGTGCCCGGATGGCTGACAAGTGCACGGAGGACCCTCATGGGGGGCGAAGGCTTGGGCAGGGCGCTCCCACTGCTGGGGGTGCGTGTGCTGCCCCAGAATGGGATGTGCCGCTTCCATGACAGGTGTTCCAATTTGGGTTCCCGCTCTGCAGGCTCAGCTCAGCAGTTAAGCATGGGAGTGACAGGCCAGGCCTTGTCCTCACCCTCCCACCCCCACCACACACACACATCCAGGTCACCTTGAGCCCATTGCTTCTGCACCCTTGGGCTGCGTGGGGCGTGGCAGGGTGACTTCAGGGATGGTGGTGCCAGGGCATAGCTGTCTCCTTATTAGTCCCCTAATGAGCTGTGACTTGGACTGGCGGAAGAGGGAGAGGAGGCTGGGGCTCAAGGACAGACAGCTACCTGACTGAGTGACTTGTGCAGTCAGATGGGGATCTTAGAATTCACTCCAGATCGTGCTTCAAGTAAAAGCACGGCTGCTTTGGTCTCATCAAGACTTGGTGACGTGATCTTAATAAGTGATTAGCCCATTAACTCAGCAAATATTTACTGAGTACCTTCGACTATTCTAGACATTGGAGATTCCAAGGGGTGCAAGCAACCTTGGGTGCTGTGCTCAGGGATCCCTAGACCAGCGAGCAAGACAGTTGTTCATGAATGACCACTAGTGCATGTCTAATTTCATACCGTGATACGTGAAGGGAACAGTTGTGAGAGAGCAGCTCGAGGGAGTAGGGTCCTGTCTGGAGAAGTAAGGGGGCAGAGAGGGCAAGCTTCCCCCAGGAAAGATGTTGGAACTCTGAAGGGCAGGTAGGAGTTACCTGAACCAGGAGAAGGGAGGAGCCCCGCAGGAGGCAGGCTGGCTGGGTGCCACACGCACCGGCCCTCGGCAGCAGCAGGAGACCCTGGTACCCCATCTATCCTAGATGTTCCCTGAGGATTATGGCTGTCCTCTGCCCTACAGCCTTCCCCTAAACTACCCTGGAAAATTTCAGGGGAATGGATGCACAGGTGGGCTAAGTCACTTGGCCAAGATCGCACAGGCAGTGAATTCAAAGCCAGAGTTTATGCCCTTGTCTGTCTGACTTCAGTGCCCAAGAAATGAGAGAGCATCAATCCCTTGACGCTAGGCAGATCCAAGCCAAGATCTCAGTTCATTCACTCGCTAGCTGTGTGCTCTTGGGCAGCTTGTTTCATCTCCCCACCCCTTCTTCTAAGGCTGCTGTGTTCATCTGCAAAGCCTTGTTTGTAAAGATGTGAGGTCACACACACCCGTGTGCAAATGCATGCATGCACACACGTACATGCATGCACACACATGTGAGAGTTTGGGATATGGAAGCAGGAGAGTTTCCTTCAGCCAGGCTGCGTAGAAAACAGAACCCAAAGCCAGAGCTTCCAGGAAGCAGGAGTGAGGAGGAGGGGAGGGGGGCAGGCATGGGAGGAGAGCACGTAGCAGGAGTGCGTTAGTGAGCTGGCCGCAGCGCTGTGCCAAGCACGGCTGATCGGCTGACGGTTAGTCTGCAGAGATGCTGTGAAACTATTGCAGCACTGAGTAGCAGGGAGGGGACTTGTGTGGTGAGAACAAACCCTCACTCACAGCACAGGCTGTCACCGCCCCCACACTCCGGGCTGTGCACCAGGACCCTCCGGAGCCTTTGGAGAAGTCAGAGCCCAGGGCAACAGGGTCAGGGCTCGCAGTGCAAGGCCTATTGCATCAGCTGAGCCAGCAGGTGGGCGTGGCCGTAACCTCCTCCCCACCTGCAGCCTCATAGCACAGATGCAGGCTGGTGCCGAGAGGTCTCTGCAGCCCAGAAGCCTCAGGGCTGGAGACTGGAAGCCCGTGGTACAAGGAGTGAGGTGAGACAAACTGAAGGGTCAGCCAGTAGAGCAGGTGGGACACCAGGGTGCATGGCCCCAGCCACCAGGGCAGAGGCAGAACCTGCTAAGCCTGTCCTGGGGGAGGCGCCAGCCTCCCTGTGTGGATAACTAGCACAGGTGGTGCTGGGCGCTCTTCCTGGAGGGTTATTGGTAAGAGGGAGAGGGCATCTTCCTGGCCGAGCAAATCCAGGGTCATGCCTATGCTGGTTTGGCCCTGGAGTCCTTACTACTTGACTTTTAGGCATACCATACAGTCTCTTGGTGCCCTGTTCTTATTGAAGGAGAATGCAGTCCTCAGGATACATACATACAAACATACATAAATAAAAGGAAACCAATCCTCCATCAACAGTGAGGAGCTAAAGGCATTGTTTGCATCACACTGGGGTAAGCTTCAGATTTCTGCTCAAGAGTGCAAGGATCCTGAACCAGTGGCCTCTAGGCTGGGGCTGGACATCAGCCTACAGGCACAGGTGAGTCTTCTGGGACTGTCACCCAGGGAGCGCAAGTAGAACTTGGGGATGAAAGCGAGCATGTACAAGCAGAAGGTGCCTGAGGTGTGCGTGCGCACAGCCACCCACCTGTCTTCCCTGGACAGCGAGCACGTGCCAGCAGCAGGCAGTAAGGCCTGGACATCAGGGAGAATCTCTTCCAACAAGGGGCTCAGCAAGCCCTCTCTTTGGAGGGTTCGATGGATAGAGAAGCCGCCTGCGTGCGTGAGTGGCACGGACGGTAGTGTTGGGTAGCGGCACTTGGCGTTCTAGAGCCGCAGTGTCTTCCTGTCTGTCTACCCTAGGAGGTGGGCCTGGGTGCCTGGCCTGCTGTTTGTAGAAGGGCACAGGAACACGCTTTCTGCATTTCTGTGAAAATCCTCTAGGCGTGTCCTTTGGTGGGAACCCATCTCAAGGTGGAGTGTGGTTGGCGTGAAAGCAAGAAGCTTCGTGTAAACCGAGTCAGGTGGGCAGCCTCTTGCCCCCGCCTGATGGCTCATGCCACCGCTGTAGAGGGCTTTCTGGGAGGGTCTCAAGCTTGGATTTGTTTTGGCCCCAGAAGCTGCATTCCACATTCTCAGGGCCCTGTTTGGGCCAGAGGAACATAGACTTGAAGAGCTGGAGCCTCCATGTAGCTTCACAGCTCAGAACAAAGCACGCTGTGGGCATTCCACTCCATGCTGGCAGAATGGGACATGCAGGTTCAAAGAGAAAAGGGCTTTGGAAGGCTTAGATTCAAGGCTCATAAGCTTTGGACATCAAATAGCTCTTACCAATGACATTTTGACGAATTAAGTGGAAATGAAGCTGAAATACCTCGGTCCGCTTCCCCTCCTGGGGAAAGGACCTTTGGGGGGAGTTGGCCAGAGACCCAGGAGGGGAGCATTCCTGTCTGAGCCTCATGGCGCCGGGAAGGGAGTACAGACACACACACACACACACACACACACACACACACAAACTGGTCCTCTGGGATTGTTTCCCACCTGGAAGCCAGACTGTTTCAACTGCAAATAGGTCACAGAATTCTATTCTACATCCTTTAGAATACAGATCCTGATCCCGGGGCCAACAGTGAGTGTTCAACTTTCCCCCCTGTGCCAGCCACACTCAGGGAGGGCTTTCCTGGGCCTTCCTCATTAAGGCTTGGTCTCTGCATTGACTCCGATCAGGAAGAGATGGGCTTTGATTACAATTCAAAGATTCATTCATTCCGTCATTCACTCATCCATCAAAGTGCTCGCTTTCTGAAAAGCCCTGTTCAGATGTGAGGAATCGCCCATAGCAGTTCAGCTTCCGCTCAGAGAGGCCAACAGGCAAACCAAGAATCACCTCACAGCGTGACACACACACCAGTGATCATGGTTACAATGATGAGGATCCTGGTAATTATGACTGACACGTGTCAAGTGTTTCCTCTGGGCCGGGCTCTGCTCTAGGCACCTGAGTATATTAATGTGATCCTCACTGTAGCCAAAGATGGTGGAGGAGAAAGCTGAGTCACAGAGCAGGCAAGGAGCCTGTTGGGAATCCCATGGGACGTGAGTGGCAGAGCCGGGTCTGATAGAAACATAGGGCACCAGAGGGGAGCATCGGCAAGAAAGCCATGCCTGAGCCTTGTCCTGAGGGTCGAGCAGGGTGGTCTTGACAGCATAGCTTGTCCTGGGTATGGTGGGTGCCGAGGTGCATCCAGGACCATGCCATGGGCTCTGGGCGGCTCCAGTCAAGCATGAGATAGGCAGGGGAGAACAGAGCTGCAGCCACAGGCTGCTGGTGGTGGCATTTATATGTTTGGATATTTACTGTGTCCAGAGGCTCGTGGAGCCACAGAAGAGCAGGTGGTTTGTTTTATTTGAAGAAAGGAATGGCATGATAGATAGGCCTTGGTTCCAAAAGGTTAAGCTGCCAGGCGAGCTGGGGGAGGGTTGTGAGTGGAAGACCAGACGCAGGTTTTCTCATTAGACAGCCGGCCAGTGATCGGGGAGGATGGGTTGGGGCTGGATTTAGGCAGTGGCAGTCAGGATGCCTGGGAGAGGAGGTGACAGCGTGGGGGGCGACAGCCTGAAACTGAAGGACCTATTGAGTGGTGGGAGACTTTGAAGCATGGGTTAAAGTCACCCTGCCTCCTGGGGGAAGAGCGATGGGCAGTCTGACGCTGGGAAGGGTCCTTTCTGCTGGGGCCTCCTGGGGGCCTCTCCCGCAGAGAGCTGGGAGGGAAGGGGGTCCAGCCTGGTGGTTCATTGTTCATAGACAGCCATTCCTGCCTTTCCTGGCGGGCTGCCTCTCAGCCCCAGTTGCCTTTGTTCTCTGGCCCCGCCCATCTCTTGCTTCAGGATGCGCATCTCATCTTGATTTCCCTGAAAGTTCCTTCCTGGCACTGGAGCCCTTTCTCGCACACGGGCAAAAGGCCACAGAGGCAGCTTCGTGACTGTGACCACTCTCCCTTGCCTCTAATGTGACCCTGTGGGCTGCCACCACGGCAGCTGGGCTCTCAGGTCCTCCTCTGCCCCCCCCCAAGAGTGGGCACACACTCTCCAGAAGATGGCAGCTGGGCCTCCAGGGCCGCCCCCCCCCACCCGCCCCCCCTGAGAGTGAGCCAGCCACGCCCTCCCTGGTCACCAGCTTCCAGTAGTGGGCTCTGCCACGGGCTCCCAGGTGTTCTTCCTCTGGTTCCCTTGGCTCTGTTGAGGATAGGAATGGAAGACATTTGGTCATGTCTCTTCCCAGTTCAAAGTGGAGCCACCAGGATGGGGAGATTAGAAGGGGGAGGGGACTGCTGGCTCCTGACAGGCCAGACCCCCTGTAGGAGTCACTACCGCATTCAGTCCTTACCTGGCCCCGTGAGGCAGGATTCTCCATTCCATGGATGGGGACAAGGATCTCAGTTCTGTAGTTAACACAAGCTCGAACCTCCAGCAAGTAGCCAGAGCCCAGACTCGGACCCTATTTAAACCACAGTCTCACGTTCTCACTGTACCACTAGGACTGCAGTGGAAAGCGACCGGGGTCTGGTCTTGCTGTCCTCTGCTCGTGCTGCTGGAGGAATTGGGAGGAACAGCATGGCTCAGGAGAATGGCATTAAAGGCACAGTCCCCTCTCAGGCCAGTTTGAGAGGGTCACTTGGATGACACCAATGTCCTCATCCCCCTTGTCTGGAAAGTGGGTGTGGCTGTGACCAGTCCTCTTGTACATACTAAGAAGATGGAGCCCAGAGAGGCTGACTCCCAGACAAGTGCTAAGATTGGAAGCCAGGTCTTTTTCCTTTAGGAAATGTCCATCTCCAAAGACAGATGCGCACAGAAATCACTTCAACACAAAGTTGTACAAGATGAGTGCAGTATCAGAAACACCAGAGCACATGCTGCAGGGATAGGAGAGCAGGAGGCAGAAAGGACTCCTGTGTGGGGGCTCTCGAGCGGGAGTTCTCTGTGTAAATAAGGCTGGAAACTCCGTGAGCCTCTTACCCAACTTCACATCCGTGTGCACCTAACTCAGTGCCTCCATAGTAAAGTCTTCATACTTCTTTTGATTGATGCCAGGCAAGGTGCTATGTGATAAACATCTCTTCCATGAACCTAAAGAAAGTCCTTCATCATGCTTATATCAACCCAACCATCAATCCAAGGCTCAAAAATCAAGCTTTCAATTGATTGCTCAATCAACAGGCAATGATTCAGCACCCCTGTGTGTTGGTCAGTGTGCTAGGGATTTGGGGTAAGAGTACAAATCAGATTGGGTTCAGTCTTTTTTTTTTAAAGATTTATTTCACTTATTTGAAAGGTAGAGTTATAGAGAAAGGTAGAGGGAGAGAGAGAGGGAGAGAGGTCTTTCATCCATTGGTTTTCTCCCCAAGTGGCTGCAATGAGCAGGGCTGGGCCAGGCCAAAACCAGGAGCCAGGAGCTGGGAGCCGGGAGCCAGGAGCCAGGAACTTCTTCTGGGTCTCCCACATAAGTGCACAAGCTCAAGTACTTGGGCCATCCTCCACTGCTTTCCCAGGTGCATTAGCAGGGAGCTGGATCAGAAGTGGATCAGCTGGGACTTGAACTGACATCCATATAGGATGCCAGTGCTCCAGGCCTGGGCTTTAACCCTCTGTGCTACAGTGCCAGCCCCTGGTTCAGTGTTGGAAAGCTTACTAACTAGGTGTCATGGAGGGAGGGGCAGTACAGACATGGACAAGAAACATGTACACATGTAGGTGCATTGCCAGGGAGCCCCGAGCAGACAGGGTGAAGGAATGACACTGAACTCCACCTATGCGGGTGCACAGCTGGCATCCGTGTCTCCCACAGAGCCCCTTCCCAGAGAAGGGCGGCCACAGACTCGGGGTCAGACCTCAGGCTTTTGCCTGCCCAGCCGTAGACCTATGTGAAGGGTGCTTTCCACCAAAGAGCAGCAGGTTTGAGGAATCTCGAGGGGTGTGGAGATTGGTTAGGTTCGGCGCTGCTTTAGCTGCTGCTGATGGGGAACTGCGCCAGTCTCCATGGGATCTGGAAGCAGCCTGGGAATTTGTCAGAAAACCTACTTGTGGGGAATTATCTCCCCTCCCCACTGAGTGCCAGCTTGTTGGGGGAGAGCGGCATCTGCAGAGGAAATGAGAACGCATTCATGAAGGTGTCTGAAAGCCTTCCAAGGGATGGGCCCGCTGTTCAGCAGAAGAGGCAGGAGTGGGGAGCTGGCCGGGGTGGGGGAGGGGAGGAAGCCATGGCAACAGTGGGACAGTGGTGCCCTAAGGTCTTCCAAGAGTGCTGCAGTTCTGAGTCTCCCCAGGCACCAGTCTGAGGTCGTGCGTGCTTGCAAGAGCTCAAGTTTGGCAAACGTGGACTTAGCTTCTGCCTTGTTCCCCGAGACTTGTTCTCACTTACCCAGCAGTTCAGCTCTGATTGTCCCCCTGAATCTATGAAGCTGCTCATCTTGGTTCCTTTTTGTTGTGGTTAAGATTTATTTTATTTATTCAGAAGGCAAAGTCACAGAGAGGGAGAGACAGAAAGAGATCTTTTGTCCACTGGTTCCCTCCTGAAATGGCCACAATGGCCAGGGCTGGGCCAGGCTGAAGCCGGGAGCCAGGACTCCATCCAGGAACAGCACATGGGTGCAGGGGCCAAGCACTTGGACCATCCTTCGCTGCTTTCCCAGGCACATGGCAGGGAGCTGGATCGGAAGTGGAGCAGCTGGGACTCAAACTGGCACCCATGTGTGGGATGCCAGTACCATCAGTGGCAGCTTAAGCTGGTTATCATACCTACCTCTTCCCCAGGAAGAAGAGCCCTATTCCTGAACCTGAGGCTGGGACCCTGTTCACCCCCCACTGGCTCACCTCCTACCCTCAGCTAGTATTGGCTGTGGCTTCAACATTGGTTGTAACTAAGACACACTTCTTACTTTCACAGGGCTTACATTCTATAGACGTATACTTCAAAACATTCATGGAATACGGAATTAAAAGAGAAGTTTGCTTTGGTGCAAAACATTTTGGGAATCCATGCATAGTTTTTTTTTTAATTTCATAAAATGCATTTACTATGATTTTCTGGAGACCTTTTATAGGTAGAATCTCCAAATACCATCGTGCAGGTGTTTACTACCCAAGAGGTAAACCAGGCCTGAAACCTAGTCCTCCCTCTACTCACCAAGCATGTGCTGTGTGGTGGGGCTGTATCCACCTGTGGATTACTTCCTACAGAGATTCCTTCAGCTGGCCAAGCCATGTGCCCATTAAGTCTACTGGAAGGGTCAATTTTTATAATTTCTGCAATGGCCCCAACCATGCTGGGAACGAGACCGAGTATGTCAGAATACCATTCTGTAGCATGGGCTACGTGGAGGATGGTCTCCCATGCAAAATTCTCCGGGAGCACAGAGAAGAAAGGAAGCAGTTCAGCTGGAGGCAGGCAGGAGAGCTGATGCTAATCATGTCTCTGTTCACTGAACACTCACCACCTGCCAGGCATTTATCATGCACCATTTCCTATCCACACAGCACTTTTGCAAGGTAAATATTATTTTTCACGTTTTCTAATGAAGAAGCTGAGGTTAACACTGGCTTGCAGGAGACACGGATGCAGGGCCACACAGCTAACCAGTGATTGATCTAGAATTCAGAGCCATGCCTGTCCGACATCAAAGTTCTCACACACTGTGATGCCTCAAAAGGAAGTCACCGTCAAGTTGGGCCTTGATGGACACGTAGGGATTTGACAGGTGACAAGGGGGAAAGAGGTGCCTGTGTGGTGTCTGGAAGACGTGACACGCTTAAGGAACATGAGGGATGTGATGTGGCTGCATCATAGGTTGCAGGAAGGTCAGCAGCTTGAGGTGCTGCTGAGAAGGTGAGTCCAGCCTAGGTTGTGAGGCTCACCGTTGACCTTGGCCAGGAGCTGGGACTGCCTTGCGGACACAGTGGAGAGTCACTGGAGTTTGGAAAGCAGCAGGGTGGTGGGATTGGATTTTGTAGGGAAGAAATAGGCTCTTGAGCAGTGGCTTTCCAAGTGTGGTTGAATCCGCAGTGTCAGCGTCACCTGGGACTTGTCAGCAATCCAGCTTAGGGGCCCCGTCTGCACCTCTGGAGTCAGAAGTCTGAGAGTTGGGCCTAGCACGTTGCAGTCTAACAAGGCCCTCTCACTGGCTCTGATGCACGCTCAAGTTTGAAGCCCTTGATGCCCAGTGCGGTTCAGTAGATGGTCGAACTGGAAGCAGAGACCAGTGTGGGGGCCGCTGAGTAATTCAAAGGAGGATTGAATGATGCTCGTGCCAGCAGGAGTTGAGCAGTGCTAGTGGATGAAACAGTCACTTCCAGGACAAAGGGAGGGGGCTTGGTTATCAAGTGGGGAGAGGGCAGAGCAGGGAGGGAGAGGGACTGTTCCAGGCTGACTCTCAGTCTCCACTTCAGCTAATAGATGGATGTGGAAGTCATTAATGGTGCATGGGTAAGAGCAGTTTCGACAGCAGAGATAAGGGGTTGAGGACATGGGCACGGTGAGTTGGTGGGGTGGGCAGAGAAGGCCAGCAAGAGGACAGAGCTGGGGCGGAGCTCTGTGGGGAAGCTGTCAGTGTAGAGGGGTGACAAATGGGGAGGGGTGTGCTCACTCTGTCCCCACACTCCCTTCCCTCCCTGCTGCTGCTCACCCAGATCCAAATGCCTGCCCTGCCAGCTCTCAGCTGTGTGGACCTGAACGAGGCAGCCAGCGTTTCTGACCCTGAGAGTCACCATACTCATAATGGGAATGGTAGTCGGCACCCCAGTTATGGAGAGAAGTCTCTGAAATGTAATATCCCGATTGTGTGGTGCTCTGTGGACTCTCACAGATGCTAGCTGTCTCCCCCACTTCCCTCTCCATCAGGCTTTGCTTGCACCTCTTCTCCTGGCTCAGCTCCTCAGTCTACCCCACTTCTTCTACCCAAACACACGCGTCTGCCTGTCCCCCCCCCCCCCCCCCGGCTCCTCCAGGCCCTTCCCAGGCTGGTCTGGGTCAGTTTCTCCTTTCCACACCACGACTGGAGACCCCAGTGGCGTAATTTATCAACGCAAAACCTATCCTGCGATGGGGAGCCCTGGCAGCCTTCCAAGGTCACTTGCAATGGCAGTGACCCCTGTGCTGTTTTCACCCCCGCTCTTACCCTCTGAATGCAGCAGGGACATAAGGAGGAGAGGTTGGGGTGTCTGGACCACCTTTGGTTTGGTAAGAAGATGGTGAGTCCACTTGTCTTCTTGGGCAGAGAGAAAAATAGCTCAAGTTGGAGGTCAAGGTCTATCCCTGAGCCTTCCTGTGCTATCATTTGCTCTCTTATTAAATGACTATAGTCATTTCCCCAATACCCTGCCTGGAATCGGCCACAGTTTCACTGGTATCCCTGAAAGAACTCATCAGGAGCCCACAAGGCGCTGGCCCTGCCATGCCCCGTCCCTCACGGTGCACCAACCCTACTGGCCCTCATTGGTTCCCTGGACATAGCCTGCCCAGCGTCAGCACAGGGCCTTCACAGTGGCTCTTCCTTCTGCCAAACACCTGACGCCCCACATCTCTGTGCCCTGTTTCCTTCTCACTCTCCAGGTCTGAGGCAGATGTCACCTCCTCCAAGAAGTGTTCTTTCCTTGTCACCCTACAGAAATCCCACCCTCTTTCCCAGTTACCTTCTGCCACGTCACCCTGTTTCATTGTCTCCAGAAAGTCTTGCTTATTGTAAGGCTGTTTGTTTGTCTCCCCTCACTAGAATGCAAGTTCCCTGAGATCAGGAACCCAATGGGTCTTATTTGACTTCATACTGGCAGCACCTGGAACAGGCTTCAGCATGCAACAGCACTCAGCTATTATGGGGTGGATGGATGGATGGACAAGATGGATGGTTCTATGAGTGCATGGCTGTAGGGTGGAGTAAAGGTTACATGGAATTCTGGAGCAATGGAGGGATGCTCCATGGGCATGTGTTAGAGAGCTAGCCATTCCAGCCCCAAACCCAGAGGAACTTTGATCCTGTACGGAAAGTGCAATGCTGAGAACCAGCTGCAGGTTTTCCAACGTCTCTTTGACTGTCATTAGGGAAACTGTCATTAGGGGCCCAGCAGTGCTGGCGCATCCAGCAAGTGGGGACTGCAAGAGATGGATGTTTTCCCCCAAGGCTGCCCTCGCATGGTGGCCATGGGGCCTGCACACTCCTGTTGAAATTCTGCTTCCCGTTCCCGGCTCTGCCTTGCCCAGCTCCTCATAGCTGGGCCTCCAGCGCACCCCCGTGCTCAAACCCCACCCCCGACTTTTCCCAGCAGTGACATCTGCAGACAGGAGACTGTAGCCAGCCCCAACCCTCTTCCTCTCCCACTGAAAAGGGGGAGGTCCAGGGTGACTTGTGTGGCTCTAAGATTGACCCACGAGGCTCCTTCTTGGTTCTCCACGGCAGAGTGCCTCCTGTCTTCCCTCTCCAAGCTTTCGTTGCCTTCACTGCATGTCTGCTCAGCCCTTACCCACATACACACTGATGTTCCACACGCTGCTACACTAAGCCTCCTCCATAAAGCCGGCTGCCTTTAGTGCCTTGAGCATGTGTGTTGGGGCATCCCAGGTAGGGACATCATGAAGCAGGTGCTTCTAGTCGGCTCACTCAAGACTCTATGTGCTGTGTCAATCCCTACTGGTTCCCGATGCAATGTTTTACCTGTCCTTAGCTGGAAATTGCTCCACAGGTATAAAGGACACAGGACTATGTATTTGCCAGTTGCAAGTATTATCTCATTTAATCTTTCCTCAGCTTGATGAGGTAAAGTGTTATTGCCCCCATTTTGAAGATCGGGAACCTCAGGCTCTGAAAACTGACTTTGTCCCAAGGTCATGGGCTAGGAAGTGGCAGAATGAGGATTCTGGAGGGGATGGGCCCGCAGTATGTTTCTCTAATTGCCTGGCAGAGCTGCCCTGAGCTCATGCCATGTTGAGGTGTGTGGTGGAGCCTCATTGCCATCACGGCTGCTCTGGCTTCCTGGCAGGCAGGCCCTGCTCAGCCCTTGCTGTGAGTAAAAGCCCCTGGTGCAACCCCACTCTGTCCCCTGGCCAGCCCCCGGCAGAAGGTCTCAGGGTGCTCGGCTTGCTGTCGCCATGCTTGGCCTCTCCAGCGCGTGGGCCCCAGCCAGTGCCATGGTTTGCTCGGGCAGGATTCACAGGCTGCTTTCCTTGCCATCCTGTGGCTTGTCGGGAGCAACTGCCATCCCAGCCGTTCGTCATCACCAGAGCCAGGCCTGGCTCACTCCTGCCAGTGGCGGTGCTGGCAGCCACAGAGCTGGCCATCTGAGAGCCACCCCCATTCTCTTGCAGCCTTTGCAGACCCTACGGAATCATTCCTCATCTTCTGTAGCCCTCCCATAGGTGCCCTTGCTTCATGACAAATTCCTGCTCCACATTTGCTATGCAAGCAACAAGACAGAGGCCCGGATCCTTTGAAATGGCAACGCATGGTCAGTGGATGCATTGGCTGTGCTCAGAAAGACACTGTTAAGTCTTGGCAGGCAGATCCCCATCCAAATCCAGGAGACACTCTGGGCAGTCCTGCCGCGTCCTGGGTGTGGCAGAGTGGTGGGCCAGAGTCCTGGCTGGCTGCCAGGGAGCAGCAGCGTGGAACATAGGCAAGACAGCAAGACGGGGCAGCTGTGGTCAAGACGACGGCGGCCATGCAAGCTGGTGTCAGTTTGGCTGACAGTGGAGGGGATGAGCAGAAGCGAGTTGGGTTAGAATGCTCGGCCTTGGAAACCTCACCAGGCAGGGTGGTGCAGCCCAGAGCAGGGGCCAGGTCTCCGGCGCTCAAGGGAGTGGATGGAGAATGGAGGCAGAGTCAGGAGCAGCATCATAATAGCAAGAGCAGTGAGCATTTATTAAGCACCTGCTCTGAGCTAGGCATATATTTCTCACCTCAGCCTCAGGAAGTGGGAACTGGGAGAAAACAAGTTCCGAGAGGTTAACTAAGTTGGCCAAGGTCACAGAGCTAGCCAGAGGCAGACGTAAACCAAGGGCTGTCAGACGCCTCTCTGGCCTGTGCAAGAGTCATTCCCACAAAACACTGTGAGAGCATCGCTGTTGTGTCTGGCATAGACCAGCCCCCCCCTCCAGCTTCCACAACCCCTCCAGGGTGGGGCTGGTGCTTGGTGCTTGGTGGTGGGGTGCGATTGGCACTCCGGGGGGGGGGCAAGGCTCCCGCAGGGCTCGCCTGGTGTTCACAGCAGGCAGCGGCACCTCCTCGGGGACTGTTCAGCTGTTCAGCTGTTGGAAGCAGGATCTGGACTCTTCTCCACCCACAGCAAACGCGAATCCACTCACAACATGCAGATGTTCATTTTGCCCCTCCTTGGGCGAGCAACCACCCAGATGTTCACAGAGCTCCACAGGAGCCACGCACGCCCGGGTTTGCCTTTCCCGCTGGTGTGGGATCACCAGACTGCGGCACAGCCAGGGTGGGCGCTGCAGCCAGCCGCCATGTCGCTGCCAGGCCTTGGAGCCCATGCTGTCCCCGGAGGGTTTAATTCAGGACGGCCATTTCTCTCCTCTTCTTGGTCACATCCCCTAACTGTTTAAAAACCGCCCTTGTTGCAGTAGACACGGAGAAGTGTACAAGTCATTATTCAGCTTGACGACTGACCGCTAAGGGACATCCCATGTAGTCAGTGCCTGGGTCAAGGAATAGCCCATTGCAGCAGCCTGATGACCCCGTGGCCCCCGCTTGTCCCCTTTTACTACTCTCCATGCCGCCTCCCTCAAAGGTAGCCATTATCCTGAATGTAGCACCCCGTGGCTTCACTGACCCTGTTCCTCTTGTCTCTCAAGACTGCTGACCTTAGAGGTTGCTGCGGGGCCCAGATCTGCTCCATGGGCACTGACTTCCGAGCTGTTCTTACTGATGGGAACATGAGCCTTGTCCACAAGGCGAGACGCCTCTTAGCAAGCAGAGCAGGTGCACCCAGGAAGTGGCCAGAGGGCAGAGCAGGTGTACCCGGGAAGAGTGGCCAAAGGTTGATAATGCTGTCTCTGGCTCTCTTTCCCAAACAAAAACTGAGCATCCGTGAGAAAATGCCCTCCTTTGCTTTGCACTGTTCAGACTTGTGCGTACAGCAGCAAGAACTGTGGAAAGAACTGGATGCTGTCTACTGTGGCAGTCAGATTGGTCAGCTCTCCGCTCCCCTGCTGGGGCGGAGCCGGCCGAGCAGCAGGGGCAGGTGCACTCTGGCTGTGAGGGGGGAAGGCGTGCCACGGAGGCCTCCAGGAGTTCTCTGTGGCTGTCAACAGTGCTCCCAGCGATCGCTGCTGCTCTATTTCACCCAACCAGAGCGGTCTTAATAGCACGCCTGTGACTCACACCATATCCCTAATTACACGGCTGACAATGGATGGCAAATGCAGAGAGCAGCGCCAGCCGATGGTGCTGTCAGATTCCCATAGCCGCAGAAGCCGCCTGCCGGGGCTTGCCTAAGTGTGCCCATGCGGGCCACTGCACAGGCCTGACCCCTGTCGTTCTGTGTGGGCAGAGGGGCTGGCCGGGTCAGTGCGAGCCCCTGCCCATAAGGTCAGTGCACTGCCAGCTTCATTCCCAGGAGGGCCAGTTAGCATCACTCAGTGTCAGCGCCCCATGCTGCATCTGGGACCTGCAGCCGCTTTGAGACAGGCGATGGGCAGAAGCAGTGGACACACAGGTGGGCGCTCAGCACCCGGCCTGAGGAGGCCGTGTTGCCACGTGGCTTGGACGTTTGGTTCATCAAAGCAGCATTTGGATTACGGCGAATGTACCCTCCTGAAACCCAGACAGGAGTCCGCTTCTGTCCTTCCTTTGGCATGGGAGTGGCGGTCAGTCTTCAGAAAACCAGATGTGACCCTGATGGCAGAGGCGGCAGTGACGCGAGGAAGCTACGTGCCAGCATCAGGCCCTGCCTGCACCCAGACTCTCCCTTCCGTCTCTTTTGTGTGTCTCAGCCGCACAAACACGTGATGGCCTGCAGAATGTACCTTGATGTGCTGACCATGGGATTTCCTTGCACAGTCTTCATCAAAACCTGCTGGATTTTCTGAAACAATGTTTGAGAAAATGAAATTGAAGTTACTCCTCTAAGTTGCAAGACTCATACTCCCAGTTGCTATCTAACATTTCCTATGCATCAGGCACTGTTCTAATCTCCTTTCCTTCCTCCAGTCACTCATTTAAGCTTCACAACACACCTAGGAAGTAGGTAGCATAACTACCCCCATTTTCCAGAAGCAGAAACGGAGGCACAGAGAGGTTGAGTAACTTACCAGAGATCACACAGCTGCCACAGCACACAGCTGTGTGCTCTTAGACAAAACACGAAATTGCCCCCTACTCGCTGGAGAGTGAGGGTAAGGGAATCGCCTGATTGAGCTCCTCTTTCTTGGATCATTCATTCATTCATTCATTCAACTGTGCCTCCATCCAAGGGATTTGCCATGCACCGGGCTCTGTTCTAGATTCTAGAGAGACATGGTGCTGGGGTGGACAAGAACGAGGTCCCTGCATCCTGGAGTTTGCATTCTAAGACAGACAACCCACGGGTAAATTGGCAACTAAGACCGTTTTAGATGGCCAGTCTTGCTGTGAAGGCCAGAGCAGGCTAAGAAGCCAGAGGGTAGGGGACGATGGGGGAAGGGGAGGCCGCTCTAGAGGCTGGCATCTGAGCAGCAGAGCGTTCATGGAGAGGCACGGGCCCGCACGCAGATCCAAGGCAGAAGTGGACTTGTGCTGGAGAAGCAGCCCGAAGGCTCCGGTGGCTGGCTGGGACACCTGCTGCAGCCCCGGCCGGGCGCTGTGCCGCCTTGGGGCTGTGTGGCCAGGAACCCGACACGTCCCTGCGGTTCTTTTCCCGGGCGCCACGCGCACCCAAGGCTAAGAGAAGGGAACCCTTGCATCTGCGTGTCCCCTGCCCCGCGACAGGAACCTCACTTCCCGCGACAGCACACTTTCCTGGCGCGACCCACCGACCGTGACACGTTCGTAGCTGTGTCACAAACGTAGAAGTGCCTTGAGGAGTGTATTTGTGTAAAGATGCCGTGAAGAGGTTTCCCCAGACATCACCAGACCGTTAAAGACCGAGGGTGTCCCGGGAAGAATGGCGCTGTCTGCCTTCGCCTCTGCGGAGCGCCCCCTGCCGGCGCTGGGAAGAAGCGCTCCCCACCCGACCTCTGGACGCAGGTTCCTAGATTGAACTCCCACTACAATCCCAAGAAAAACTCTACTGTGCCCATTTTCGAGGTGAAGAAACTGAAGCTCGGATTTCGGGTAATGCGCTCAGCAGAGCTGGGATTCAGACATGGGTCCATATGACCCCCACAGGGCAAGGGGGGGGGGACTGTGATGAGAGGTCAGAGGTCATCCGTGTCCAATCGGCCCCCTGACCCAGCCGGACCTCTGGGTCACACGACCTCACTGGCGAATGCACTGCCAGGCCTTCTTTCCCTTAGCTCCGGTTCTTTTCTGGAATCTGTCCTCACAGGCCAATAACACAGCCCTGTGCTGAGCCAACTAAATATTTCATGGGATTTTAATTTAACTCTATAAAGAAATCCATCCGACCCTGAGAACAGACTGTCACCTCGAGAAATAGCACCAGGGAGCACTTGGACCTACGAGCGCCACGGCCGCTTCCCCAGGAATGCTAATGACTCCCTGCTCCTCCACCTGCGCAGTCGCCCAGGACTGAAAAGGAAGCAGGCGTTTTGGGGTGCAGGCTGGGGTGACTGTGTGTGGGAGGGGGCACAGTTGACTAAGTCGGTGCTATTTGCTGTTCCCATAACTCTGTCCCTATAGCCTGGTTCTGAGAGAAGGGAGACGTGGTGGGGTTGACATCCGGTGTCCCACACATTTTGCAGGTGCTACCTGACCCCAAAGAGTTTCCCCTGGGCCCCGCTCACGGCAGTGGGTGGAGTGGGCAGGCAGCCTGACTCATGTGGCAGGGGAGCAGGTGTGCGCCTTCCCGGGGCGTGTTATTACGAAGTCTGAAGGGTGACTCCTGCCCATGCACGCAGGAGCCCGGAGTGGGCGTGAGCCACCACCGCGTGGCTTGGTGACCCCAGTGAGTCACAGCGCGGGCCCTGGGCATCTCGGGAGCTGGGAGTGGGAGGGCTAGGGGGAAAGGCTGGCAGCAGGGAAATCGATCAGAAGACAACAAGTGAGCAGATAATCTAATTGGAAATGGGCTGCGACGACACAGATGCCAGTCTGTTCTACTGTAGCTCGCAAGGACTGGGGGATGGGAGAGGGCAGCAGCTCCTCGGAGCCAGTCCATGCCCCCGCCTCTGCCTGGATGTAATTACCACCCCCTCCGCTGACAGCTCCCTAACGCAGGAGCAGGGCCCACATCCTTCTCCGCTTGGGCGCCCCATGTGACGCTGTCCAAGGTGTTAAAAGGTCCGGGAACAGGGTAAGGGGAGAAGGGAGCCCTCTAGTGGCAGTTTAGGCTTCCAGTCTGCCTTAGGCAGCCGGGTGAGGCTGGTGTCCAACCAGGGCCGGAGCGTGACCTGAATCTGGCTCCTAATGTTCTGGCTTCCTGACGGCACTCCCTCCCGCGCGCAGGCCTCTGTCAGGAATCAGCCTGATTCTGCTGCCAGCAGGAAGCGGCTCGAGAACAGGCTATGTGATTAAGGAGGCCAGGCCGGGCTGCACTGGTTGTGTTAGGGTCTTACGGTGTGCCCACGCCGGGAAAGTCGCACGAACAGTGCAGCAGTAGGAAGGCAAAGTGCATCGTCTTGAGGACCCGTGTGTGTGTGTGGTTTTCTCTGGGTCCTGGCTGTGTGGGTTTGAGCAAATTACTAGCCTCTCTGGGCCTTAGGTGCTTTGTGTATAAAACAGAGCTAGTGACAGTTAGCTCACAATGCTGACAGGTATTTGAAAGACTTGGTTTCTGCTTCAGGAAATTTATCATCTAGTGAATAAATAAGATATGCATGTGGGGGCCCACATTGTGGCACAGTGGGTTAAGCCACTGCCTGCAGTGCTGGCTTTCCATATGGGTGCCAGTTTGTGACCCGGCTGCTCCTCTCCCAATCCAGCTCCCTGCTAATGGCCTGGGAAAGCAGCAGATGATGGCCCAAGTGCTTGGGGCCCAGCCACCCATATGGGAGACCTGGAAGAATGTCCTGGTTTCTAATTTCGGCTTGGTCCAACCTTGGCTGTTGTAGCCATCTAGGGAGTGGACCAGCGAATGGAAGATCTCTCCATCTCTCTCTGTCTCTGTAACTCTGCTTTCAAATAAATAAATAAATAAATAAAAGTCTTTAAAAAATGGATATACATGTGAATGCCAGCAACGACAATAATAGTAAGAGCGAACATGTATTGAGGTGGAGGCTTTGCCTGAGTTGTTTGTATAATTCCCACAGAGGCTCCATGAGGGTGGGAACTACAAGTGTCTCTACTGGATCAGCAAAGAGACAGGCACAGAGATGCTGAGGTCACACAGCCTGTGTGTGGCTGTGTCAGAGATGTAGGAGTGGGACAAAGAGAATCCTAGCTCCTCTGGTATCTGGGGGGAGGGGGGGCTTATTCCTGGGAGCAGATCAGGGAAGGTTTACGGGGCAGGCAGCCTTAGGAAGAGAAGGGGTCACTGATGGCTGGGCTTTTCATGTAGAGGAAGTGTGACAGTGGAAAGGATACGCTGTGTTTGTGAGTCCGTGGAGCACGGCTGGCCGAAGGGCTCCAGGTGCGGCATGGTGGATAAGAAAGATATGCATGTGGGGGCCCACATTGTGGCACAGTGGGTTAAGCCACTGCCTGCAGTGCTGGCATCCCATATGGGTGCCAGTTTGTGTTCTGGCTGCTCTTCTTCTAATCCAGCTCCCTGCTAATGGCCTGGGAAAGCAGCAGATGATGGCCCAAGTGCTTGGGTCCCTGCCACCCATATGGGAGACCTGGAAGACCGTCCTGGCTTCTAATTTCGGGGTTGCATGCACGGGAGTGAGCAGACTGCCAGGGCCCAGCTCCCAGGCTGGATTCTGGGCAATGAGTCGTGTGTCTTAAGAGGACAATGGATATAGTTTTATGGAGCAAATTTTGCTGGAAACATATTGTTAATGTTCAATTAATTATTATTCATTATTAAATATAATATTAACTTTTCCTGACATGTAGTAATTTTTTTGACAGGAAGAGTGGACAGTGAGAGAGAGAGAGACAGAGAGAAAGGTCTTCCTTTGCCGTTGGTTCACCCCCCAATGGCCGCTGCAGCCGGCGCACAGCTCTGATCTGAAGCCAGGAGCCAGGCGCTTCTCCTGGTCTCCCATGTGGGTGCAGGGCCCAAGCACTTGGGCCATCCTCCACTGCACTCCATGGCCACAGCAGAGAGCTGGCCTGGAAGAGGGGCAACCGGGACAGAATCCGGTGCCCCAACAGGGACTAGAACCCGGGGGTGCCGGTGCCGCAGGCAGAGGATTAGCCTATTGAGCTGCAGCGCCGGCCCCTGACATGTAGTATTAATAATCATTTATTGAGCACTTACTGTATGCCAGGTAGTGTGCTTTGCATTACATGGATGAGCTCATTTATCCTCATGATAGCCCTGAGTTGTTATTCCCATTTTACAGATGACAGGACCTAGCTTGGCGCAGACACCATGCTGACCCAGGGTCACACTGTAATTAATTGGCAGGGCTAGAACTACAACCCGGTCTGATTAAGTCCCAGTGACCCCTGGCAGTGTAGTCCCAAGACTGACCAGGTAGAGAGAATGAGCTGTGGCCTTGACCCTGGCCTCATTAGGAGGGCTGGGAGGGAGCTGGCGAGGAGAACCAGCAAGATAAGGACTGGAGAGGCCCCCATGGCCAACTGTACCTGGGGGGGGTGGGTCAGTGCTGATCATGGCTGGAACGATGTGGGCTGGAGGCCAGGTGGCCCAGTGTGCAGAGGCACGCACGGCCAGGAAGCGGGGGTGAACGCGAGGCTGGTACGGCTTGCCTCTCTTCCCAGAGCCCGCTGCATCTGTCGCCAGTCCAGGACACAGCCTTCGAAACCTAACTGCCCGCGTTGGAATCCTGGCTCGGCCACTTGGCTGTTAAAGCTTAGGCAAGTTGCTTCATCGTTTTGTGCCTCAGTGTCTTAGTCTATAAAATAGACTAAGGCAACCTGCGCAAGGGGAGGGGTTGTGGCGGCTGAGTGACAGGATCCAGGTACAGCTTGGCTCAGTGCCTGACACACAGGAGGGCTCTGGTGCTAGCTGCATTGTCACTAATCCGAGCCTGTAGGTTAGCTGTGGATTAAAATGCTCTTGGGCTTTTGGAGTGCTCTTCAGATGCCTGGCTGCTCCCCTGCCCCAGTCTCATCTTCCAGCACACTCCCCGGGCTTCTTTTATTTTTATTTATTTATTTTTTATTTGACAGAGTTACAGACAGTGAGAGCGAGAGACAGAGAGAAAGGTCTTCTTTCCATTGGCTCACCCCCCTCCCCAAATGGCTGCTACAGTTGGCGCACTGTGCCAATCCGAAGCCAGGAGCCAGGTGCTTCTTCCTGGTCTCCCATGTGGGTGCAGGGGCCCAAGTGCTTGGGCCATCCTCCACTGCCTTCCCAGGCCACAGCAGAGAGCTGGACTGGAAGAGGAGCAGCCGGGACTAGAACCCAGCACCCATATGGGATGCTGGCGCTGCTGGTGGAGGATTAACCAAGTGAGCCACGGCTGGGCTTCTTCCAGCTCTTGAAACTCACCAAGCTTCCTCCTGCTCCAGGGCCGTGGCGCATGCTGTCCCCTTCCACTAAGAATGCTCCTGCAGGTCCTCTGACAGATAACTCCCGCTCAGGTGACGGCCTCAGCTCAGGAAAGCCCCTGCGGACCTCCTGCCCTCCCAAAGCCCCCCGCTCTGCCTGCCTTTGGGGCTGGCCATGACTCTCTTACAGCACTTCGCACAAGGGGCGTTAAAAATAAAACGTTTTGACAGCTTGGAGACTGTGTGCTTCGTGCACTGGACTGCAAGCTCTTGTTCATTGTTGAGTCCCACCATAGCATGGAGTGGAAAGCCAGAAAGCAGAGAGGTCACACTGAGCCTTGAACAGGAGTCAGTAGTCAGGGAGGGGGCAGAGACTTCGCTTCCAAGGGCGGACTTCGTGACACGGTACTCACTGGGTGACCGAGTGAGCTCACCTGTCGCTCTCGGCCAGAGCCTGTTACCTGTCTCAGAAAAGCTTTGCCCGCCGGCCTCGGCACGCCTCCCTCTCCGGTATTAGTGGATAATGCCGATCCCATTTTCACAGCCTCCGGCCTGGCCTTGCTTGGAATTCCGTAAGCCTTCTCAATATACAGGAGCTCTCCGGAGACAATTACCTGGGAATGAAGGTTTCCCGGAATGCTCAGTAGAGTCTTATTCCGGGTGGCGTTTTCTCATTTCAACTATAGCCTCCCAAAGCTTTCCAGAGTTAAGTGACACAATTACAGAGTTAAATAAATGACAGCAGGAAGTGGGAGGCATGAGGGGCCCAAGCAGCAGGTGAAACCAAGCATGGGGGCCTGGCTTGCAACAGAGGCCCTGCAGGGCAGCTGCGCCCCCCCACCCCACCCCGGGGCAGGAAGCTGGGGGCTGCGGCAGCAGAGAAGGCTGGGTGGCAAAGCTGGGCAGGAAGAGTGGGGAGGCTGATGAGAGACAGCACGGAGGACCCGAGGGAGGAGTCACAGGCACCAGGAGCCCTTCTTAGCCCACTCTCCCGGGGGAGAATCACTTAACAGGAAAGACACTGTCACAAGTTTGTTCCTTGTGTTTTCCAAAGGATGGGGTGACCTGTGGCCTGGTCGGGGAGGGGGTGGGGTCCTCACCTGAGTCTACAGACAGTCACACTAGGGACACGCATGGTGGCAGCACAGCTGTGTGTGTGTTCCAGGTTACCTGGGCAAGCCCACCAGGAGCCAAGTGCCCAGGGGCCTCTGGGAGCAGTGAGCACTACAGACAAAACAAGCTAGCCCATCTCTGCCATGGCCAAAACACAACTGGGGCCAAGATCTGTCTCCAGAGGCCCTTGGTGAGATTATCCTCAAGGTCAGGTTCATCATCATAGCAGCACCATTGCCACTGCAACAGCAGATGCTTGTGAACCAAGCCCTGTGCCCGGAATTCGTATTGCCTCATTTTCCTTCTTGGCCATTCTAGGGGTGGGTACAAATACTAGCCCACTTTGTAGATGAGCAAACTGAGAGAGCCTTCTTTCTTTTTTAAAATGATGTGTTTATTTATTTAAAAGTCAGAGTCACAGAGAGAGAGGGAGAGAGACTGATCTTCTGTCCGCTAGTTCACTCCCCAGATGGCCACAATGGTCAGGGCTGGGCTAGACCAAAGCCAGAAGCCTCAACCGGGTCTCCCACATGGGTGGCAGGAGACCAAGCACTTGGCCATCTTCTGTTGCTTTTCGCAGGCCATCAGCAAGGAGCTGGATGTGGAGTGGAGCAGCCAGGATACGAATGGGTGACCATATGGGATGCTGGTGTCACAGGCAGTGGCTTACCTGCTATGCCACAGTGCCGGCCCCATGAGAGGGCTTTAAATGACTCGCCTAAGGTCAAACAGCAAGGAAGCAGGTGACGGAGCCCAGCCAGGCCTGGCTCACAGTGGAGGCTGCGTCTCAGCCACTGCCTTAAGAGGTCTTTATTGCTGTGGCCACACTCTACAGTTTACATGGCTGAGAAGGCTCTTACACACCTATCATCTCTCACATAACATTCATAGACAGGTACTGGCCCATTTTCCAGCTGAGAAAATTGAGTTCCGGAGAAGGTGAATGTGTGGTCCACGGCAAGCGAGAGGCAGAGGCGGTCTCGTCTCTTTACCAGGCTGTGTGTGAGGGAGGACAGCCAGGTGGAGGAGGCACTGCCGAGCAGGAGGGAGAGAATTCTGTCCAAAAGGGGGCAGCAGCTGTCTGAAAGATCAGCTAGGGAGCCAGACGAAGGCTTGGTCTGCTTCAGAGCCTGCCTGGGACCCGGTGCTGCCCTCAGATCCCTCCCTCGGGCTCTCTGGTGAAGCCACTGTCAGACCAGAGCCCTGCTGAGACAAAGCTGCCTCCCTCCCAGCCAGGCCCCAAGTCCCAGGAGAAGAGTGGTGGCCGCGCCAAGCCTTCTGGCTTTGATAGCGGTGGTGGCGGCCGCGTGACCCCTCTTAAACTCCACGAGGCGACAGAGAGTGTGTTTTGGAAGTCACCTCCAGGCTGGCTCCCCGCCTGCCCTCCTTGTAGATTCCACAAACATCCAGGAGATAAAAGAGGGGATCTCTCAGAGGCAGAGCACAAAGCTCTTCAAAGAGCGCTGCCTATCAGAAGCAGGGCGAGGAGAGAGGCGTTTCTCGGGGAGGGATGCATTTATACACCCCGTGTGCCTGTGCACCCCCACGCCTCGGCACACCTGGGGACAGGTGCACCCAGGGGGCTCCCTGCCGCCTTCCCGTCCCCATCCTACTCTTCCTCCAATGGACCCTGCCTGGGGCTCTGGGAGTCCTAATCTTTCCTGGTTTTCCAGCTCCCAGGTTCAAGGTCAGACCTACTCTCCCCAGGTAGGGGTTGCACCTTCCCGACTTTGCTGGATTTCCACCCCTAAAGTAAAATGTCCCTGCCTTGGTCCCTGTCAGCTCATCTCTTTGCTGACAGAGTAAGCTGGCGTCTTCTACCAGCTCCTTCTCCTCCACCCCTCCAACGCATTTGAATCTGCTGACCACCCAGCAAAGCGGGGCCATTAAACAGCACTAGACCTCTTACAGCCTGGCAAAGCCAAGCCTGGGATTTGACAGCCGGAAAGGAGCTTAGAGAGGCATCACGGGGAGCCCCTTCCTTTCACAGTTGAGCAGAGCATTCCAGAGAGACGAGGACCTGACCTAAGGCCGTGGTGAGCCTGCAGCCCAGCTGTAGCAGGAGCTGGTCTTCTGATGTCTTGTCCACTGCTCTTTCCACTGGGGAGCAAGTGGCCAGACCAATGGCCAGAGGAGCAGGAGGCCTTGGATGAGCCACAAGCACACCCACACCCATCTCGGCCTCTGGCGCCTGCGAGGTCAGGCATTCGGCAGTGCCAGCCTCCTTCCTTGTTGGTTTGGTTTCATGGCACATTATCTCCTCATCTGAAAGCTGCTTTGGAGCGTAATGTCTTTTTAACTAAGGTAAAAGAAAATGAAGGCGCATCTTTTGGAATAATCTGATTGTGCCGAGACCCCAGGGTGCAATGGAGCTCAGGCAGATAATCACTCTTCTATACGGAGTCAATTAAACATTAAAAACACCACCGCAAAGCCGCTTGTCACTGCCCTCTCCCGTCTCCTTCTCTGCCTCCTCTGCCCCCAGCTTACTCTTGATTGGGGACAAAGACAAACAAGGCAGGGGGTGATGAGTGGGCAGGTTCCCTGCAGACCCAGCTCAGGAAAGTGTCTGTCTGTGAGCAGACAGGCACGCCGTGTCCCTGCGTGTGGCCACGCTAGCTGTATTCAGGAAACAGCGTCGGCGGCACTGAACACAGGCTGCTGTCCACACCTAGCTTTCTCTCTGTAGGGACGTATGGAGTTGTTTGGCATAAAGTCATTGTCAACCAACTTCTGTAGACTTGTGAAGTTATTTTCCACGTTTTAATCCAAAGGTTACCCTTTCTGGAGGACAGACGGGCGTGTGCAAAGGCGTCTTCAAGTTTGAAGACAGGGACATAGAGTTTGGTTCATTGATTTGGATTTAAAAAAAGCAGAGAAAGTACTAGATGCTGTGTGTACCTCGTGCCCGTTGTATCAGTTTTAGTTTTCCTAATCTTTACTTCAGTTCCTGGATTCCAACTCGTTTAGCTCTTGCTTGTTTGCCGCAAGTCTCGGGTCCCAGTCAAGACACAGGCACAGTAGCCGCAGGACATTTGTAGTTGATGCCTGTTACTTTGCGTTCACACTCGCAAGCCAAGGCTAAGTCAGTGTCCCTGATGCTGGGGAGCTGAGATTCTGAGAGTCCCCAGAGGAAGGTGCCGCCAATCCGTCATCACACCCCACTCTGTAAGCCGAGGCTTGATTCGCTTGACAGCAGTAATCAGCACCCTGCTGGGAAAACACAGAATGAGCCGTTCGCATTGTCCACTTGTTCCGAAGAACTTCTTGCATCTGCACAGGTTCGTGTCATATGTCTCGCTTCGTCAGGCCCTGAGTTTGTTAACCTGTGCTGGGTCATGTGACCGCTTTACAGCTGGGATGCTCATTGGGGTTGGGATGTAGAAGAAACAGCTTTGCCAGTAGATTTCCCTTCCCATGCACAAATCATAGTTGTCTTTTGTGTGAGACGATGGCCAGTGTATCTGTCTCCCTGTTTGCTCTGTAGTAGTTTGGGAAGAGTCACGTGTGTATCTGTGTGCGTGTGTGTGGCTGACCTGTCTGTACAATGTAGGACACCTCACTCTTCCTCATTTCTTTCTTTATCTTTTCCATTATCAGATCTACTAGCATTAGAAGGAGCTAAGGGAGCTGGAATTTAATTTGTTGGAGCCAGTCTGGGTTACAAGCGTGGTTCTTAAACATAGCATTGTGTTCGAATCACGTGGGCAACTTACTCGGGACACGGATTCCTGCTGCCTACTGGCAGAGTCTGATCCAGGAGTCTGGGGTGAGACCCGAGCCTTCCCGTGTCAGCTGCGCTGGCAGGCGATTCGAAGGCAGACGGCCCAGACTGCGTCTTGTGAAGCGCTGTTAGAGAATTGCTGAGAAGGGTCTGGCACTCTCTCTGTGTCTTGGTTTGTGGATAAGGCCAAGGAAGCGTAGAGAAGTGAAATGACCAGCCTAGGTGGGGTAGTGTAGTAGTCACTGCAGAGCTCGGACTAGAACTGAGCGCCAGCTCTGGCCTTCCCCATTGCACCAGGGACACTAGAGCGGACCAGCAGGAATGGGCTCGCGTTCAACAGGATGGATCCAAATTAGACCAAAAGAAGAACTTCCTGACTGCAGGGTACTGAGGGATTCTATGCGTCCCTCTTCCAGGGGGCTTCATTGAGGCAGGACGTTCACCAGAAGTGGGTGCTTGAGATGTAATTTGGGAGCAAAGAGACAGGAGGGAAACTCTTCAGAACAAATCCTGGTGATCTTGCTTTACAAGGGCTAGACTTGTCTCTCAGTCTTGCTCATGGCACCTGAATTTTGCCCTGGGCAGCAACGTAAGCGACCAGAGATCTGGGAGGCCCGACTTCCAGCAAGGAGGAGCTCTGTGCTGTTGGGCTCTGTGCTCCCTGTCTTGTCTCCCATTTCCTCAATGTGAAACAAACGGGGTTGCACTGGACTGCTCCTAATTTCTGTGCTGCCAGCATTTTTACCCACAGCATCACTGGGTACCATCTCTCACACAGCAGAGACACTCCGTGAAATTTTATTGACTGAAGAAATTAATATGTTGAATAAAAAACTACTCAAATTGGAGAATCTAGGAGCCTGTTTACCTGCCAGTTTCCCCCTCCCAGAGTCTCACCTTGAGACAGCTGGAGACTGATTGATCCCCTGGATTCGGAATTATGTATGTATTTAGAGCAGTCTAATCAAAAACAGACATGGGGGATAGCTTTGATATCTGTGTCCTCTGTCATTTCGTGAGTGATTGCTCACATCTCGGATGTGCCGTTATCAGAGGAGTCACTCCCTGAGCTGTGAAGCCAGCCCAGACCCACATCTCTTTGGTACTGGCAGCCTCTGGTCACGGGTCCTGGTGCCCATCTCACGTGGCCACCCCACTGACCAGCTCTCTCTGTTTCTTCCAGAAAGCAGATCTGGCTGTGGCCGGCCTCACCATCACAGCAGAGCGGGAGAAAGTGATTGATTTCTCGAAGCCTTTCATGACTCTGGGAATTAGCATTCTTTACCGGGTTCATATGGTAAGAGACTTATTTTATAAGCATTTATGTCATTAAAGTTATTTGCATGCAAACACTGAGTTACATAGTAATAATGAATGATTCACAGAAATATTTAGATTTCAGGACTTAAATGCAAATGTGCTGGGCTATTTTTTCCCTCATCAGCTGCAGGAACTTGCAAACAGGATGAGTGGGGGGAAAAAATCGCACTTGTGGGTTTTCCAGTAAAAATTGCTTGTGCCTCACTGAGTAGCGACGGCCGAGAGTGATGGTTCAGGGCTTGGTGCGCAGTGCATCGGTGATTGGCCCCATCGTCACTCTGCTTCCTCTGGGGGGCGCTGTCACCCCAGCGTTCTCAAGGACTGCACCGGCTCCCAGGTGCAGCTGTGTTCACTCCCAGCAGGGCGTCTGATAAAACAGCATAGACTTCCTCCTCTCTGGATTGTTCTGGTAAAGGCAGTGTGGATAATCTGGCCTGCCTCCTCTCTCTGCGTCTTCTAAAAACCAGAGTCCTCTGGCAAGGTTGGCTACAGTGAGCGTCCAGTGAATCTGCAGGAGCGCACCACAGGCAGCCGAGGATGGACATGACCTCTAAGCATATTGGCTGGAGTAGGGTACGGAGCAGAAGAGCCCTGTCTGGGTCTCATCCACCAAGTGGATAGTCGTCACCCCTCCACCCCGTAGCTGCTGTCTACACCTGCTTTACCTTACTGGACCGCCAGAGCTTTCCTATCCTCCTTCCATCCAACCTTGCTGCAAGTGCACATCTCTCACGTGCATTTCCCCGCTGCTCTGGGATGCGAGTCACTGTTGGTGTCCATCACTCAGCTGCCGGCGAGTACTCCAGTCCCTAACCTGGCACCACGAGACAGCCCAACAGGGGAGGGACCAAGAGGTCACCCCACAGGCCTGCTGAAGAGGTGACGCCTTCCCAGGCTGCACGTCCCAGATCCAGGAAGGACAAGTGCTGGTTGGCTCCTGTCATTGGCAGCTGTCAGTGGCTCTGGTTTCTCCAGGCAGCCGGCTCAGCTGCTCAGCTCGGCCTTATCTTTTGCTAGGCCTGGGTGTCCATCATGGACATCGCCCAGCTTGGGAAAGATGGCTAAATGGCATGGAAGAAGAGGCATCATCCAAACCCCAAAATCCCCAGCCTAAGACAGACAGAAATGCGAGGGTGCAGTGGCAGTCGGTGCTATTGCTGACGTGTCTGTGTTTGTTAGAGTTGGGGCACTTGAACTCGCCAAGCCAGCTTCCTCCTGCTCATTCTTTTTCAACTGCATTTTTAATTTTTTCAGTTGACACTTCAAAAGTGTCCGTAGTTCCTATTCATTGAGCACCTCCTATGTGCTAAAGATTCCAGCAGGGCCCTGTGATGTGGGATGTTGTTATGGGTTGCATGGTGTCCTCCCCAAAAAGAGATGTTGGAGCCCTAATCCTCAGGGCCTGTGAAGGTGACCTTGTCTGGACAGAGGGTCTTTGCCGGCCTATTTTTTCTTTAAGGATTTATTTATTTATTTGACAGAGTGACAGAGAAAGGCAGAGAGAGACAGGCATAGAAAGAGAGCTTCTATCTGCTGGTTCACTCCCCTAAACAGCCACAATGGTCAGGGCTGGTGCAGGATGAAGCCAGGAGCCTCTCAGGTGGACAACAGGGACCCAACCTCTTGGACCAGATTCTGCTGCCTTAACAGGCACCATAGCAGAATATTCAGGACTTGAACTGGCATTCTACTCTGGGATGCCAATGTCGCAGGCCGTGGCTTAACCCGCTGGGCCACGCCAGCCCCAGCAGCTATGATTTAGTTAAAGAAGCGGTCATATTGGCTAGAGTGGATCCTAATCCAATAATGGGTATCCTTATAAATAGAGGGGAATCTGGACGCAGTCCCATGGGGGCGGATGCCGTTGGAATTGGGAAGCAGGGCTTAGAGTGATGAACTTAAAGGAAGTCCAACAATTGCCAGCAACCACAGCGGCTAAAAGAAACAAGGAAGCTGGCCCGGTCCTGCCAACAGCTTGATTTTCGTCTTCCCTCCTCCAGAACCATGAGCTGACATGTGGAGGTTCTTTTAAGTCACCCAGTTGCTGGCCTTCATGATGGCAGTCCTGGGAATCTAACACAGTATTGTTGTTCCTATTTTGACAAAAGGAAATGGAGGGTTTTTTTTTAATATTTATTTATATGCAAAGCAGAACAACAGAAAGAGGGGTGTGTGTGTGTGGAATGGGAGAGATAGACAAAGAGAGATCGTCCATCTTCTGGTTCACTCCCTAAATGCCCACAACAGCCAGGGCCAGGCGAAGCCAGAAGCCAGGAGTTTCATTTGGGTCTCTCAAGTGAGTGGCACAGGCCACTTGGTCCGCCCTCCACTTCTTTTCCAGGCACTTTAGCAGGGAGCTTGAAGAGAGAAACAGAACAGCTAGAACTTGAACCCGTATTCCCAAATGGGATGCCAGTGACGCACGTGGCACCTTAACCCACTGTGCCGCAACACTGGCCCCAAAGTGCAATCAGTTTAAAAACTGGACAGGGGCTACTTGCTAACAAGTGAAAGAGCAGGGCTTCACCCAGGAGTAGTGTGATTCGGGTCTGTGCTCTCTGTGGTCCCAGCTACTACCCTGGTACACAGAATTTTTGAATCCTTGTCCCATAAGGCACTTGTGCAGGCCCTTTTTGTTTGGTTCTCTGGAGTGTGGTTTGAGGAAAGAGGCCAGGCGCTGTAATTGCCAACATGCAGAGACAGAGACCAGAGTCAGGCAGAGCTGGGACTTGAGTGTAAGTCTTCTTACCCAAGGACAGTATTCTCGTCATTGCGACATCGGTCAGGGCTCCCAAGGCGGTTCCAGCCAGCACCATTTCTTGTTTCCACCCCCACACATTGAACCCTGAGGGGGCATCCGAAAGAAATGAAGAGAGACAACCTGTCTCCAGATTCCTCTGTCTGGCCTGTGATAGCCATGAAGCCATCTCTGCCCTTGATTTCTTGATTAACACAGATAGAATGAGAGCCCTGCTGGTGACCTGTGGCCCATGGGGGAGACACCTGACCCCAAGTTACCTGCAAACACGTGCAACTAGGCTACCTCATCACGGAGAACCAGAACTAAACCCCACATCACTGACCCATGGGGATCCTGCATTGCATTGTTGACCGACTATGTCCTATCACCCGCAGACCTGTGACTTTGTTAGTTCCTGGGATGTTAAGGTTTATGTGTCAGCTCGGCTGGCCTGGGTTGCTAAATGTTTGGTCAACTGCTAGTCCAGGTGCCACTGCAGAGGTGTTTTGCAGATGTTATTTACATCCACCAGGGGTGGGGAACCTTTTATTCTGCCAAAGGCTATTTGGACATTTATAACATTATCCATGGATCATACAAAATTATCAACTTAAAAATTAGGCTGCTATTGATATATTGGATTTCGAGTCCCTCCTGAGGTTGCCTTGGCAGGGCTGGAGCAAATGATTCCGTGGGCCTTCTACTGCCTGCAGGCTGGACATTCCCCACCCCAACACATCCTTGAGGAAAGCAGGTGGTGCTGTGGGTAGCAAATCAGTTGACGGCTCTAAGAATAAACTGAGTTGTTTTTTTTTCTGAAGGAGGAGTACTGCTGTAAGACTATCATAAACGCCTGCCTGAGTTTGCAGCCTTCCAGCCTGTTCAACTTATGGGCTCCCACCGTCATGTGAGCCCATTCCAACCAATTAATCAATCGGCCAGTCAATAAATCTCCTCTTGGCTCTGTTTTCCTGGGGGACCCTGACCAGTATAGTTCCCTGGCCTGCTGAGGATTCCTCTCCTCTCCCGGCCTCCACACGGAGGCACCACTATGCCACCTGGCTGCTGGGATCTGATTTATAACAGGGGGCCAAGAGGAATAAAAAATGAGCGCTGGCACGAGCAGCTTGCGCTGAGCAGAACTGACAGTGTGTGCGCTTATTCAACAAATATTTATCGAGTGGATTGCGAGTGTGAGGCACAATGCTGCGAAAGTCGCAGAAAGTCAGGTTGGGAGGGAACACCCTGAACTGACTAAGCCAGAGGAGCCTGGGTGAGACCGAGGCCGAAGCGCACTGAGCTGTATCTGAAACAAAGGAGGCCGTAGCGGGGACTGCGAAGATTACAGGTCATCGTGGAGCCCTACATCAAAAGGACTTAAATCTAAAACTACGTAGAGAAGCTGTCGCTAATGCAGTAGTGAGGATGAAATCGAATTAAAATTCAATACCAGATGTTTATTATTTTGTCGATTTTCTGTACTTGCTGGTTACCTGTGAGCAGAAACATGGCTAATCTAATCTCTTTGAAAATCGCGAAGGCTCCAGACTCTCTGAGTTCTGTGTCTGTGAGGTCCCCTTGCTGATGAGTGCTGGTTACCTAAAGGTGAGCATCTGGTGGCACTCAAACCTGTGTGCACAAGTGCAAATCATGCACACTAAATGGAGATGCCTGGCACAGAACCGCTGCCAAAGCATCTGCGTAACAGGCAGTGGAAAGTGTGGCTCTGAGGTCTGAAGACAACCAGAAAAATAATTTGTGAGTTTTCAGCAATCTGTGATTATACAGGCTTTTTCATGAACGTGGGGCATCTAGAGTTAATGATGAGATGTTTGCCTTCTTCCCAACATCAGAGCAATCGCTGTTTCTGCTCAGGCATTCCTAGGACCAAAATAAGAAGGGTGCTTGGCTGTTTTTACTCCTTACTCCCCACAACTCAAGGGGCAAGCTAAGGACTCTGGCTTGGGCATTTTTTTTACTGTTGATCTGCTGCATTTTTCAAAAGTCTTTATCTGTCTCTCCCTAAGTAGACCCCAGTGAGAGCTGCAGTAAGGGGAAGGCACTTTCTTGTCAGACCATAGATTTTTTTAATGATATGATTTTTGGTGTGGAAAATGTTGATTGCAGATATGCAGTGTGTAGGGAAGGGAAGGGAAGAAGGAGAGAATGAAGGAGGGAGGGAAGGAGGGAAGGGACCAACACTTCAGTGACCTGGTAGGCAGTGAGCAGCAGCCCTCCCTTTGTGGCTTCTGGGTGAGCAACCCTGAGCCCCAGGAACCTGGGTTTCTATTATGTGGCTCTGCAAGACCAGGTAATAGGATAAGTGACCCAACTTGGGTTTTTCCTTTCTGGCCTTGAGAACAAAAGGAGATGGGAGGCAGATGTCTCAGGCAGCCCAGACACATCTGCTCAGGCCTAGCCATAGTTGCTACCTGAACTCACTGCTCTCTCCCTTCAGGTGTTCACACATCCACCCACCACACAGCATCCACTGGGGAAGCTGTCAGAAGCTGTGGCTGTGGCCAGACAAGCACCTAGGCCGTATGTCTGTGGCCTGGCCTTTAGAATCTGGGGTGCTCTGGTGCTCCAAGGACGGGAGTCAAGGGACAGGAGATCTGAAGCTCAAGGGTCCCCTGATTTCCTTGGCAAATTAGCTCAGTGCTTCTTATAGAGAGGCTCAGTATTCGGTGTAACGTACAACACGATAACACCAAAGGCACGGAGGCCAAGTTTGTTGATAATGCGGATGCGTACTGTGAGTCCTCCAGGGTCTGGGTAAATAAAGGGAGAAAAACAGGGAAAACGAAAGCTCTTATATTTGACATACACAGTGAATTAAGTAGCTCTCTGTCTTTTTTGCTTCTGCAGCAATTTGCCTAATGATGTTTTTCTCAGACAGACTAATACTGAAGTAAGTTTGTATTACTCAAGTACACCATGTTACAGCAAGACATCATTAGAGTGTGCCAGAAACCAACCTGGGATTCAGATAAAACCCCCAAGTGGCTTAACCTCATGTAAACAACTCAATGTTGGAAATTTTAGAGAGGTGGGGCAGATGTCCAAGATATTTGTTGACCAATGTCTCTTCACTGATGAAAGCACTCCACATGCAGGCTCTGGTTTAATGCAGCAATGCTGCAAGGCAGGTGGCAGGATCCCCATTTTGCAAGGCAGGATCCTAAAGCTCCATTGCAACAGGAGGAGGAGAGGCCACTCAGTGGTGCAGGAGGTGTTGAAGCTGGGTTTTCTGTCTCCAAGTCCCACACACTTCCAGTGATCCGTCTTTATGATATAGTGGGTGTATTTTCTCAGCATCAAGGCCATATGTTAGATGGCCTTTCAAGATCATTTCCAGTCTTTGGGTACCACTCCTGTCTGTGCTCCCATAGAGGATCCCCAGCCAGCCAGAGCTCCTGGGGCTCCCTGGAAAATGTGAGCTCACCGCTTTCCCCTCTCCTGTCCAGCTCCGCCTTTCACGGATGGGTGGGAAAGTTTCCTATTCGGTTTTTTCTCTCTGTTTAACTCTCAGCTAGAGTCTCCTCTATCAGGAAAAGTAGGCCAAAAAAAATCAGACAGTGATTAAAAAGAGAGAGAAATAAATGCCAACATTATATTAATGCATGGCATTTGCTGGATGTATTACCCATTTTTCAAGAAGGTCTGTTTTATTTCAAAAAAAACTGTCTAGGAAAATGGAGAACGATGCTAAGTAAACCAGTGAATCATTTCAAATACTGCTTAATACTCTTGTTATAAGAAAGTGGAAAATGAATAGAGTTTTATTCCTTAAAGCTAAGTAGCATGATAGGCCATCTAATGGAAATATGGATCCCTGAATGTATAATCATTTTAATATTAGTTATTTATCAAGCGCTTCTCTCCTAAGAAACTCATGGTGTCTTCTCAACACTGTTTTCATGATTCTCATATTCCCCCTTCATATGGATTGTGTGATTCCATTTTATGGGAGAAGAAAATGGCACCCCCAAGAAGTTGAGTGGCTTGCCTAGGGCAACTCAGTAAGCCAAGGTCAATTCCAGGGTTAGAACTTAGTCCATTCACACCAGGCTTCCAACCATATGAGTTACATAGACAACAAACTCACCTGGGTGTTTTATGTGGAGGGAAATTAATTGCTTGCCTCCTTGTTTCTTCTTGGAGTCGGCAGTGGAGTGCACACTAAACCAAGATACCATCACAACAACCCATTGCCGACACACGGAGGGAGGCTAGCCATGGATTTCTGAGGAACCACCTCCTGTTGCCTCTCCCAGAAGCAATTATGGAGAGAAGGTGTTCTTTTACTGCGCCAGCCAGGGAGAGAATTTTATTGACTGTCGGTCGCTGCTGGGTGTTGACTATAGAACAAGAAGCCCCTCTACAGATGGCTGCTTAGTTCTAAAGATGGTCAGAAGCACGGGCCAACATGGCGAGCCTTTTGTCATTGACCTTGTGAGGGACGGCCTGGAACATAGCGAGGGAGACCGTTGATCGCATTGGCGTGCATTTAGGGAAATGGTGAAGAGGGCACATGGCCTTTCACAGCTCCAGAAGAATCTGCCACACATCTGGTCCACTCTCAGTGCCTTCTCTGGGAAGGCTGAAGTGGAGCCAAGTTCTAAAGGTTGGGGTCACTGGTTTCCAAGAGCCACCCTTCCGGAAGGAGGCCCATTGTTACCCTAATTGCTTCCTTGAGAGTCCTGGGGGAAGCCGTGTCATTCACACCTTACCACCCGCCCATGGGGACTCCAGGAGTTACAGAAAGTGGCTGCGGGCAGATGGTGTTCTCTCCCCAAGCACCTGTAGCATGTGTCACCATAGGAAAGAAAACAGTATTGCTTGTCCTTTGCGGAAGGCGTCAGCATAAATGGAAGCCATCTCCTCCGCTACATACCATCTACCCTGACCCTCTCAGGGTAGCCTGAGCGGGACCTCAGGGCTAGCATTCCACAGAATGGAAACAAATCCGAGCACAGCACTTGCAATGTGTTAGCTCAGCCAGTTCTCAGAGCAACCCTGCAGGGTAGCTTGTACTGTTGCCCCAGTGTTACAAAACAGGAAATGATGGCCTGCAGGTCAAGTGATTTGCCCAGGGTCACAGCCTGGTAAGTGACAGCACCGGGATTCAGTCCTGGGCAGTGGGGCTGCTGAATCCACCACCTGCCCTGCATTATCTGGCTCTGGTGTCCCCGTGCATTTGGCTCCGGACACGGGGAAAGCAATTGCATTCTTACTGTAATATCATTTCCTTTAGTACCCATAGAGTAAAGTGTCTGCCAACTTAGAGCTGTTTTTTTAAGTGCAAGAGGAAGGTTTGACACGTAAGAGGAGTTTAGTGCTACTTTATGGCGCCATGGGCAGCCCCACTGCTACTATTTAGAGGACCTTAGCACACCGAGATAGTAGTCAGTTGGTGACAAACCCTTTTGGGTCCCCCCACCATCAGAGAGGGCCAAGGCTGCTGGCTCTGAGGTGGTCCATGTGAAGAACCACTTGAAAGTCAAGGGAACCGGTTCTGATTTTGCCACCATGTACTCTGCCATTCCATCAGCTGGACCTGACCTGTTCTAAACATTCGGGGCACAGGCTATCTATTAGACTCACTTACCCGCCTCCAAAGTGGTTGTATTTACCAGGAACTGGCCCAACCTGCAGTCAGCAGAAGCATGTGTAAATCAATACAAATGCCTATAAACACAACGGAGTCACGATAAATGATGATGGGTTTAGATAAATAATGGCTAAGAGTGCTTTGCGGTGCTGAGATAGAGTAGGTTGAGATGCTGCTGGCAGTGGGGAGAAGGCGTGGGATTAATTAGAGAGTTTATGGGAGCAAGTTGCGGAGATTGGAAGGAGAGGAAGATGTGGTGCAGCTGCCATCTGCATGAGCGAGAGCATGGCATGCCTATGGCACAGCTTGACGAATGAGCACCAGAGAGATCGAAGCCATCACCACTGATTTGAGAGAGGCACTTAACCTCCCCGGGTCTCCGTTCTTCCATCTGTCAGTATGGAAAATTGGGTATTGAAATCAGGAGAACACTTTGAGTTCTGAAGAAAAGTATCACCATCATGCATCCTTTGGGTTCAGGAAAATCTATTATTTGGAAGAAATGCCTATGACATATGACACTTGATTTGCTCCAGGCACCAGTAACTCAGATGTCCTTTGGGAAGGAAGCTAACGAAAGCATTGGCATAGAAAAAAACGGTAAGCATTCAGGCTCTTGCAAGGAACATACTTCTTGGCATATCTGAACAGTATGGGCTGAGCCCAAGCCAAGGCTGTGTGAGCCCAGACCCAAATCTCAAATGTCTGCCCATTCCTTGCTCTTCTGGTTGGCGTCAGTCAATCACAAATGGAATCAGATGTTGCCTTGCCAACGTGGCTGATAGGTTACTGGCGGAGCTGTGTTTATGTCTTGGTCCTTGTTTGTGTGATGTGCTGTGTTTTGTAACTTGCATCTCCGGGAATTTTTCCCACGGTTTTTCATTGTTCCTTATCACCCATAACCAAATATGGCAGCTTTAAATAGTGCTGTCATTTTCTTCTATTCCATTCATTGTGATATAATCGGGTATAGATTTCTGACATCGAGCATCTAATGGGGTTTCAGATTCAGAAAGCAACAATAAAAGATGTTTCCACTCCCGGGTGTCTCTCAGTTGGGAAACACTGGGGGAAGCAGCCGTGAGTGACAGGGCAGGTGGAATTTGTGTGTGTGCTCGGAGGAAGTGTGAGGTCAGGAAGGACCCCACGCCTGAAGCAAGCAGGTGACTTCTGCTGCAGTGGCTGTGTGGGTGGAACTGAGTCCTTTGTCCCTTCTGATGATGTCCAGCACAGGCCTGGCTGCTGTTCCCCACCCTTGGCAGAGGATTTACATACTCATGGGACCAGGCACGCTCAGATGGCCACTTCCCTCAATCTTCTGCTGTTTCTTCCCTTAGTTACTGAGCTGTGTCCTTCCAATTGTCTCATTTTCCTCTTACATCATCTGAATATTCTGTGTAGACCATATGTGGATGTGTCAGGAGGCAGAGAACTGGCAAATGGTATGAGAGCCTGGTCCAAGCTGTACTGTGAAAGAAAATCAAGTTCAGACAGACCACTGAGAGAGGTCTCTGTCACACTGCCGATAGGCCACAAGGCCTGGAGCGGCCGCCCCACTGGCAGGGGGTGAGCTGTTGATGCCATTGCTATGCACCCTCTTTGTCCCAAAGAGTAGAGTAAAACGCTGCCCTAGATGGCTCAGGAACTGCCCTCAGGATCCCCAGAAGGAATGGAAGGCCATCCAGAGAGAAGCTGAAAAGCAGCTGTGATCAGGCACGCAAATCCGCCAGGACCCTGCAGAACTGTGCCCCTCCCACACGTCTCTCATGTGGCCTTGGGAACAGCCACTGCTACTGTTTCTTGGCTCCTTCTAGTCTCCTACAGATGGGCAGTAGCTCAGCCAGCTGGTTGAGTTTAGCTGTGTAGTTTGTGTGTTTCTGAGAACCCCTATGCAGAGGCAATGCCCCTGCGTATGGATAGATTATGTCATAACTGGTATAGCCTTGAGCTTGAGCCCCCAGCTTCACATGGACTTCCAGTCCTATCCATGGGCTTCTTGGATGCCTGGGATCATAACCAGAGCATTTTCCAGAGCGGTTCTCAGGAGCATTCAGTCTGGTGGCTTTGTGCTAAATGAAAGAAGCAAGCACAGGGCAAGACGGAGGAGCGGCAGGGAGCTGGAGAGAGAATGCCTTGCCGATGCTGGACAGCTGTCACTCAGCTCTGTCGTTCTCAGATGCCTCGTGTTTAATACAAACAGCAGAATCTAGACTGCTAGATGAAATCGTGTACTCAGTGTTGGCAATTAACTCCCAGAGGGTAAGCAGAGCAAGTGTATGGGCTGTCTGTATTCCATGGGCATCAGTGGGTCCTCTCTGATCTAGTCCTGCTGCAACCAAGGCCCGAGAGGGCTGGGACTTGCCCGAGAGCACGCAGCTAAACGCGGAGCAGATGCCTTAACTCCATCCTTCTCCATCCGTGTTGTTTCTTGTGAAAATGGCAGGGAGATCGGAGTCCAGGTTTCTATTCCTGGCTTGGGACAAAGGCACATTTTCCCATGGCGTAGTAGTGCAAGTCCTGGGCTGAGTCACAAAACATGCATTTGGATCCTTGCTATTCCACTTACAATCTGTTCAGGGCTACTTCAAAAGATTCTTAGAGGGCTGGCGCTGGGGCGCAGTGGGCTAAGCATCTGCCTGCAGCGCTGGCATCCAAAATGGGCGCCAGTTCATGTCCCGCTGCTCTTCTTCCAATCCAGCTCTCTTCCTCTTGCCTGGGAAAGCAGTGGAGGACGGCCCAAGTGGCTTGGGCCCCTGCACCACGTGGGAGATCCAGGAGAAACTCCTGGCTCCTGACTTCAGATGGGCGCAGCTCCAGCCATCGAGGCCATTTGGAGAGTGAACCTGCGGATGGAAAACCTCTCTTTCTGCCTCTCCTTCTCTCTATCTGTAACTCTACCTCTCAAATAAATAAAATCATAAAAAAACTTGGAAAACTGGAATTAAAATAAGTTAATTTGGGTGCAAAAACTTGAAATCTGCATAGGATGAAGTCTTCAAAAAAGTTTATGTAAAGTGTATATTATGAAAAGCTGTGTGTGGATTTCAGTACATTTTTGTACCGAAAAAATGCCATTGGAAGCCAAATTCACAGTCACGCTGCCTTGCCCTGACCCATGGCCACGCTGACTGAATGTGAGCGTTGACTCTGGCTTTCATCTCCATTTCCAGGGCCGCAGGCCGGGCTATTTCTCCTTCCTGGACCCATTTTCCCCAGGCGTCTGGCTCTTCATGCTCCTAGCCTATCTGGCTGTCAGCTGTGTCCTCTTCCTTGTGGCTCGGTAAGTTCTCCCCTTCCCGTCCTCACACCGCCACCGTGTGTCCACCTCTGGGAACTGCACTGGGGAAGGGGGGATGGTTGAGATCTTGGGGCCAAATTAGAGGGAAAGGAGGGGTACTCGGGACACTGCCTAGCAGTCGGGCTCATGCCACCTCACTATCCATCCAGTCATCTGTGCACACGAGCCTTGCTGTGCACAATCTGGTGGGGTGAGCTTGTCTGGACTTGCTACTGCACTCCTGCCACTTGGCCCCAGCAGACCCTACCCTCCTGGTCTCAGGCCCCTGCTTGAGGTGGGGGGCTTGCTTGGGACGGAGAGAAGTAGAGGAGAGTGACAGGCAGACCTCTGTGGTTAAGCACTGTGCACTGGGCAGCCCTGGCATCCATGCTTAGCGCAATCTGCCACAAAGTGCAGAGTGATGAGAAACAGAGCCTGCGAATCCAGGAGCGGGTGACTGGAGGCTGCAGTGCTGCTGGCCAGGGAGAGGGCCTCCCCTGTGACAGCCGGAACCTGCCTCAGAAAACGCAGCTGCTCTGTGGCATGGGAATGCAAAGGGGGCAGTCGAACGAGGGCAGGATGGAGAGAGGTGGTTACTGGTAGTGTTAGGACAAATGATCCAGCTTTGGGGGGGGAGAACAAGCCCTCTCCTGTCCCCGAAGAAACAAGGGATAGCCCCTGGCCCCATGAAAGAACCTAAGGAGCACCCCTAGGCTGTGACCTCCCAAGAATGCGCTCAGAGCCTAAGGGCCTAAGGGATCATGGGAGCAGCCAGGGCTTCCAGAGAGCCAGGGAGCTGTCCAGAAGTGGAACAGGCTCGTGGCTCCTGGGCCACTCCCTGCCTGGCCTGCAGCTTTCTGAAAGGGACCACCCAGAGGGCTGTTCTGGGGGAAGAGAGAGCCACGCAAGATGTGCATGGAGACTGCCACGGCAGGCTTCTCACTCGGCTCCTTTGCTTTGTACCCTGGGGGTAGGGCCCGAGAGCTCTGCAGGGGACCCCTCTGTGACAACAGGGGTCTTCCCAAGGGGTTGGGGAGAGCCCTGTTCTCTCTGGCTAGGAGGTGCAACACAGTGGCCTCCAGAGTCCCAAGGAACCTGAGTGGTCAGCCCCCTAGGGGCAGCCCCCACCCGGCCAGAGCGGGGGTTGTGACAGCCTGTCTGTGTCCCTCCTGGTAGGGATCAAGGCCAAGGTTAGGAAAGGCTTTGGGGCCCCCAGCCCAGCACAAAAAGGCCTTGCTTGCAACCTGGTTGTCTGGAGAGGCTGATGAGTGTGCTGCGCCCGGCCACCACCCCTCTCAGGCCTGCAGGCGTTGCCACTGTCAAGTAGCTGTTGTCAGCGACAGCTGGCGAGGCGAGGCGCGGGAGCTCACAGGCTGTCTGACACTTCCACTCTCCACTTCGCCGTGCTGGCTGCGGCTGCTCTTCGGAAGCTGTCTGCCTGAGCCTGGCGCCACTGCTCTGTAATTCACACTGGACCGATGGTGGATGGCGGAGTTCTTGTGTGTGGCGGCAGGGTGTGGCTTCAGGGACACAATCGGAAGCTGGCTTCGCCACCACAGCAGCCTGAGGGGTTACGGGCTCCTCTCTCCAGATCCCGCCCCCGACACACACACACACACACACACACACACACACACACGCACATGCACACATGCACAGGAGGCGTCTTCAGAAAGTTAGTGGAAGATGAATATTATGAAAAACTTACCCATGGATTTCAAAAATGTTGCATCAAAATAAACTTATCTTTTTAAAATCTTAATGTAGAGAGAGAGAGAGAACGCTGCAGGCAGGAGCCCAAAACTCAATCCAGGTTGTCCACAAGTACTTGATCTAGCACCTGCTGCCCCCCTAGAGTGAGCATTAGCAGGAAACTGGATCAGAAGCAGAGTAGCCAGGACTCAAACCAGGCACTCCGTCTGGGACCCAGGCTTCCCAGCTGGCATCTTAACCGCCAGGCCAACACCTGCCCCTAGCATTTAATTCCCTTGACCTTTGTGAAGCCCCCTCATCTGGGCTAGCGAGCCCTCGGATCATCCGTGCTGAGACAGTGGTTTGCAAACAGGGTACTGGGGAGAGGGGGCGAAGGCCTGGGAGCTACCAGAGACTTTGGGGGCAGCCAGAGCTCTGAGGCCCCGAGGCCTCTACATGCAGACCCATTCCATTTTTATTGCCTCTGGGTGAGATTTAGAGGGGGAACTGGTTGCAAGTAACAGACCCTCAGGCAGCCCTTCCCAAGCCGGCTGGCTGCCAGAGTCACACAGGGAGCTTGTCAACATCTGGATTCCCGGGTCCCAGCATCTCCAGGGCAGGCCTGGGAGTCTACCCTAGAAGCTCACTAGGTTTCTGCCCTGATGTGTACTTTTGGGAACCCCCACGAAGGCAAACTATCCCTGCTGGATGCAGGCTGGCTGAGAGAAGGAGCAGATCGCACAGGATGTGGGCCAACGAGGGGCTGCTCCATGGTGTGTCCAGGAGAGTGAGGCATCGGTGGAAGCAGGGAGAGGGGCTGCAGGACATGCACGGGGTGCACCGTGGGCTAAGGGAAGGGACAGGAGCACCCAGGGGTGACCGCGCCCTGGAGTACGCACTGCTAACCCTGCTCAGCGGGCGCTCACCTGCCCATTCTCCCTCCTCTCTGCAGGGCGGGGAGGCTGCCCGGGCCACAGGCTGGGCACAGCAGAGGTACTGCCTGGGCAGGGGCTAGTGGTGAGGCCAAGAGGGACAGCGGGAGGGAGTGCTCCCCACCCGGCCTGCAGGCAGAGAGCTTCGAGCAGCCCTCGGCTCTGTGTCCATCACACTCAATGCAGAGAGCTTTCAGAAGCACCAAAGGCCAGGCCCCATCTGCACAAGCTAAACCAGAATCCAAACACTGACATGCTTTCATGCCATGCTTTCCCTGGGGCGTCTGAAACGCCAGTGGGCCCTAGAGGTTGTCGAGCGGACACTGGACGGATAGGCAGGACATCAGCTGACAACTGCACATTCCCAGGCCTCGCCCAGGCTGGCTGATTGGGAAGCTCTGGGGGTAGGGGCAGCAATCTGCATTCTGACAAGCCTTCTTGTGGATTCTGGTAGGGGCTGAAGTTTGAGGAATACTGCCCAGGGGGAACGTTTGCAAACCATGGTTCCATGGGACCCCGGGTGGGCCCTTCCCTGTCCGTCCTAGGGGTCTGGGGGTGGAAGGTCAAGCGCCTTCTCCCGCTTCCTACCCCTTGCCACTCCCATCATCCCGTCACAGAGCTCTGCTTTGAGCTCTTTTGCACTTTGGAGTTGCACACCAGGATTTATGGGTTGAGGGTCTGACTTTAAGGGACAACACTTTGAGAGCCACCAACGCGCTCCAAATGCCTTTGTTTTTTAAAGCTGGGAAAATCGCCGTCCAGCACAGGGAAGTGGCTTGCCCAGGGCACCAGGCTAGTTCCTGAGGCTCTCCCGGGCAAGGCCAGGAAGGAGGTCTCTCCAGCTCCCTTTCCGTCATGCCCCTCCTCTGTGACCTGCATTCCTTCTCTCCCACAGGCTGACGCCCTACGAGTGGTACAGCCCACACCCGTGTGCCCAGGGCCGGTGCAACCTCCTGGTGAACCAGTACTCCCTGGGCAACAGCCTCTGGTTTCCGGTTGGGGGCTTCATGCAGCAAGGTTCCACCATCGCCCCTCGCGCCTTGTCCACCCGCTGTGTGAGCGGCGTCTGGTGAGGTCCCAGGCGGAGGCGGGCTGGGCCTGAAGGGGCGGAGGGGCCAGACCCCAGGTAGGGGTGGGAGAAGCTGCTGCTGGGAGAGCCTGAAGCCTCTGGCCCTCCCAGCAGAGCCTGGCAGGGCCCCGTGCTGCCTTCTGCCAGCTCAGCCAGTGTTGAGCAGTGGGTGGAGCCCAATAGATCCCATCATTCCCCCTCCCCTTTCTCTGTCTCTGGGGTCTGAGTACAGAGGGAAACCGAGGCAGGAAGCAAGACCGGTGAGAAAGCCAAGTGCATGATCATTTCCTGGCCTGAACAGGACCTGAGGTTTGAGTGGCTGGGCCTGTGAAGACATATGCAGATGTATGCAAATCCGATCCTGCAGCAGGAAGTCCCTGGAGGAGGAGGCTGTCCCATCACGGCCTGTCTCACCTTTCTCGGGCTTTGTCCCTCAGCTTGCCCTGTCCACCTCAGTGGGTGTGGGGAAATGCAGACCCTCAGAGGCTCAGAGTTGCGCCCAGGAGTCAATGTGTGGGGGAGTCCTGTAAGAACTGCTGTGTAGGTGTATGGGCTAGAGAGGCAAGTTCGCAAGAGCGGGTTTCCCATGCACTCTTCAAAACCCGCTATGGTTTGGCTGCCGCAGCTTGCAGGACTTCCAGCCTTGGTCTCCCTGCTCCTCCTCAACCTGACTAAGCCAAAGGAGAAGGCAAAATGGTGTTTCCACTCTTGGGTACTGATGCCGGGGGCACGTTCCTGGAGGAGCCGCTGGAGCAGGGGCTGTTAGGGAGGTGACAGCACAGCCGGGACAGTGATGCATCCCCCTCTGGGGTTTTCACTTCCAAAAAAGTGATAAATATAGTAGGACCAAAACCACTGGGACAAGATGTTCACCTATTACCAGATAGTGCCAAGAAGTCACTGAGTAGAACTGCGTGGAGAAATGGGGCTCGGGGCGCCAGGTGGAGGAGATGGTCTCATGGGGACCTTCCAAATCCCAGGACTCCAGGCAGGAGGCCAGGGAGATGGGCAGACGCCAGCTGAGGATGCTGGGCTCGTTCCCGCTGGACGGTTTCCCTCCAGAGAAGACGCCTTCTTGCTGGCGCAGGCAGAGCCCCATGGCTGCTTCATCCACCTGCCCCCAGGAAATCCCTTCCCCAGAGAACTTCTGAGGTCTCAGTCTTGCAGGCCACGCAGCCCTTAGTCCAAGGACTTGGCAGGCCCTGGTGGCTTAGCTACACTCTTCTAGAGCACGTGTTGGGAGGACCCTCACCAGCCTCTGCCCCAGGTCAGTAGGGCTCCCTCTTCCCCCCTGAGTCCTAAGTTGTTAAGTCAAGTTCTCGCTCTGGGCGTATTTTGGAGGAGGGGGCTGATCGTGGCCCGCCCGCATCTCCTCACCGAGAGCCAATGACAGAAAATGCCAACAGTACTGCAGTCTCACAGCTGATAGTCCCCCTGTGACACCGGAGAAGAGTCTGTCAGCCCCTCTGGAGACAACGTGGGCAGCACTTGCTTTCTCTACAGCAGCGATTGGCTGACCTCTTCCCGTAGGACCCGGAGCTAACCAGCCACATGGCTGCCCAGGGTGGAACAGACGCCAGTGTCTAGTGATGGGGCCGAGGGAACCTCCTCCACCAACTCGGGTCCTGCCCACAGCCAGGGTTCATGAACCTGTGGTTGTAAGCAAGGCAGCTAAGCAGCTGCAGAATGCTGGCTTTCTCTGGGGGCGAGGGCATGCAAAACAGCTTCCATCATACCGGCAGGGCTGAGGGTCGAGCAAGGAACCAGGCTGAGCATGGAGGGATGCATGGCACGTACGGGGTCCCAGGCAGGGCGGGCAGCAAGGAGGTGACCCCGTGAATTTCCATCCCGTGTTCATCCGGGGCCTCTCTGTGCACTTCCTTATGTCTCACATCGTCCAGTCCTTTAGTGATTAGTGATTACCGATCACTCATGATGAATTACCTCGTTTGCTCTCCCAACTCTCCAAAGATAGGCAGCACAGACATTATTATCCCCATTTATCAGCCAAACGAGCTCCGGGAGGGCGGGAGAGGCTTTTCCCACGGTCTCACAGGTGGGATGTGACAAAGCCAGAAGGAAAACCGGCTCGCCTCACCGGCGGTCTGTCGTGTGGATGTGCCCGCCGCGTTGGGGGCGTCCCTGTTGCTTCTCTCTTGGAGAGGCAGCCAGCAGGTGTTCTTGGTCACGGTGCCAGAAAGAGGCAGTGGGACTTCCTGCTCCTGAAAATCCACCTGGCAGCTGCCAGCGGCTGCCTCCCGTGGCAAACTTCATGCGTTCGTTGGCAGATTCTTCCTAATGGGTAAAGCGCCATTAACCCCGGCCCTACCGATTCAGAAGCTGTGATTCCCCAACCTAAACTGTGCTGCAGTTTATGTTTGAACCCCTTGGATGCAGAGGGCTTGGGATGCAGAGCCACGCTGCTGGCCAGACGGGAGAAGGCGTGTTTAACCTACGAAAGTGAAGAGAAGGTTGTTTTTTATGGCCTTTAGCATATAGGCCGCCCAAGATGCAAATCTTTTCTAGTTTTAAACGAGTTCCATCTACTCAATAAAACGACCTTTTAGTTTGACAGAGCATCCCCGCCCTACGAGGAGTCTTTCTAATTCCAACCTCTTGGCAGGTTAAAGGTGCCTTTCGCCGGTTCGTCTTCCACAAAGGCTGGCCGCTGTTTTGATTTGTGGAACTGGTTTTTAAATGCTTGGCGAGCTGCTCCGTGTCCCTGGGCCTCAGTTTCCCCAGCTGCCAAGTTGGGATGAGAATCTGGATTCCCCGAGGTGGAGGGCTTACCTGAGCTGTTGCAGGTAGCCTTGGCCCATGTCCAGTTTACAGAGGAAGCAGGAAGCCGTCCCCCCTCAAGCCCTAGGCAGGGCTCTCAGAGCCGTCCTGTTAGCTCGCTCACTGGCTCCTGGCTCCTGGGTCCCCAAACTGTCTTGCGGGCAGGCACTTCACCACCCACTAATCACCTCCTGTAGGGAATGAGAGGAAAAGTCAACCATCTTCTTCCAGGCATTGCTCGAAAGCTCGATTCGTTTCTGTCGCCCTCATTTGCCCCACCTCCGTGTTCTTCCTCCACCAGGCCAAGAGCCTCCTTCCAAAGAGGGACGCCCTGTCCCTCCTGTGTCACAGCGGGTCTGGGGATAGGGGAAAGACTCCTGGGGGTGCCCAGGCAGCGAGGACTTGCCATTCTCCTCCTGCACAGGTGGGCATTCACGCTGATCATCATCTCATCCTACACGGCCAACCTGGCAGCCTTCCTGACCGTGCAACGCATGGAGGTGCCCATCGAGTCAGTGGATGACCTGGCTGACCAGACTGCCATTGAGTATGGCACAATTCACGGAGGCTCCAGCATGACCTTCTTCCAAGTAAGCCCTGTTTGATTGTCCGCTCCCTCAGGGACCAGACAGCGTGAGGATGAGATGTTAGTCCGCCGGAAATGAAAACATCTCTGCTCATCCCATGACGTCTCTCCTGAACGTCTAGTTTGGAAGTCTGCACAGAGCTCATTTTCCTCCTGCTCCTCAGAATGCCCTTGGAATGAGACCCCACAGTGTGGCACTTGAGAGGATGCTAGGGACAAGGTGGTGGGACTGATTCCAGATTATAATGGTTTCCTGTTTGCTTTCAAGGGCATTAGGAAAAAAAAATATATATATGTATATGTATACATTGAATTAAACCTCTTTTTATTACTATGGGCGGCACCACAGCTCAATAGGCTAATCCTCCACCTGCAGCGCCAGCACACTGGATTCTGTCCCAGTTGCCCCTCTTCCAGGCCAGCCCTCTGCTGTGGCCAGGGAGTGCAGTGGAGGATGGCCCAAGTGCTTGGGCCCTGCACCCCATGGGAGACTAGGAGAAGCACCTGGCTCCCGGCTTCAGATCAGCGCGGTGCGCCGGCCGCGGTGGCCATTAGAGGGTGAAGCAACGGCAAAGGAAGACCTTTCTCTCTGTCTCTCTCTCTCTCACTGTCCACTCTGCCTGTCAAAAAAAAATATTACTGCATAGGATGAGTCGAATTTATGTTTTTAAAATTTTAAAACCAGTTAAAATTTATTTAAAATAAAGCACAATTGAATGAAGTTTGAGGAGCACTCCATTAAGATGCATCGGTTTTCCTGATTCTGAAATCTGGCTGCAGCTCCGATAGGGATCTGGCTGCCTTCTGTGGGGTTCCCCCGCAAGGCTCACAAGGAGGCCCTGTCAGAGTGGTTGTGTTTGCTGACCAACTGATTGATCGCCAAGGCCGGCAGAGCCCCGCCATAGGGGATGGTAGTTTCCAGATGCATCAAGATCTCTAACGAAGCAGGCTCCCCTAGGGGTTAATGGGTGTCTGAGCGGCCTAGAGTCTGAGAAGTTCAGTTTCACGTGAAACAGGTCCAAGGCCTTCAGCTCCCTGGTTTCCATTCAAATCTCAGTGCTTCTTGGCACGGAGACCAGTGACACCATCGTGCAAACACAAGGTTTGGGTGGAGCCCCAGAATTCTCTCTCATTATTTTTTTTTGTAGCACAGAAGCCAGAATCGGATGGATGGCTTGGTTTAGAGTGGATAGAAAATTGCTGGCTCGGCTCCTTCAGGTGATATCTCAGTATAGACTCCTGAATGAACCTGAGTCTGGTGCCCCGACCTGAGGGACGGGGAAGGGACCCAAACAAAATTGCAGTTCTTCTACCAGAAAATGGAGGTTGGCAGTGCAAATCCTGTCCAGGGTAGATGAGGCAAAACCAGTGATCAAACAGCAGGCCGAATTCACGGTGCCTTCCGGCTGCATTGCTTCCTCGTCTTCCTGCACAAGGTGTCAGTGGCATAAGTCCCTGCCCCGCCGTTAGGCAGTGGCAGTGAACGCCCTGAGTGGAGAGACTGTCGTGAGTGGATAGAACAGCATAAGGGCCAGCATTGAAGTCCCACTCGAATTCCCTTCCTTCACAAGCCAACATTTCCTTTCTCTTTTCCCAATCCCGCTTCCCTTTGATCTCGTCCCCAGAACTCCCGCTACCAGACCTACCAGCGCATGTGGAATTACATGTATTCCAAGCAGCCGAGTGTGTTCGTGAAGAGCACGGAGGAGGGAATCGCCCGGGTGTTGAATTCCAACTACGCCTTCCTGCTGGAGTCCACCATGAATGAGTACTATCGGCAGCGAAACTGCAACCTCACTCAGATTGGGGGCCTGCTGGACACCAAGGGCTATGGGATTGGCATGCCAGTCGGTATGCAGGAGAGGAACAGCCTCCTTGGGTAGCTTCCTCCAGGCAGGGTCAGGGGAGCCAAAGCCACCGAATGCAGCACGGAAGTCAGAAATCCTTGTTTCTAGAACCAGGCTAACAGGGACTTGAGGTGGCATTTTCAAGGTTAAAAATAAAAATACCACACACATCCATGAATCAGTGATCAGTGCTCAACTGATATTATTGAAGGACTAGTTGACTGGTTATTTCTTAATTAATCATTAAAAGAATAACCCCAATGATTAAAGGTCATAGGGATACCTCTGGTGGATACTTTATGCCTTTCGTTCCCCCTCCCTTCTGCTTCCTGTCCCTTGACCATTTCTGTGTTGATTGACATCTCTATTAACGGTGGGGAAGAAGGAAGAGATGGGGAAACTCAAATGAATTAATTTGGCTGTTTGTCAGTGTCCCCACTGAAGAGTTGACTGACGTGATAGGATGAGATGGCTTTCAAATTATTTGTCAGTTTCACTGATCCATCCGCTGTGAGTCAGCGGGGGCAGCAGAGAAGTGGCGGAACAGTTTGCTGACTGAGCACCAGCCAGTTTTGGTACGGGAGGGCAGAGGAAAGCATCATAGCCGTGCTTCTTAAAGGAGCCTTCCCCTGCTGGTAGTAACTCTACCAGAGCACGCTTCACTGTTGTGAGGGTGGAGGAGACCTCCATGCACCCTTTCCCCACACCCACCTTTGAAAGCCACCGCTGTATAGGGCTGTCCTTGTGCATGGGTGTCCGTGGATGAGGCAACAAGAGGAGAGGCTGGAAGTGAGGCTATCCGATCAGTATGTACATCTTTGTCATTGGATTGCACATCCCTTCCATTAATCTTGACCTAACTCAAGGCTCTATAAATTTTAGGATTCGCTTACACCTGTGAAATGTAATGAGCTTGGGCTTGGAGTCAGGCAGCCCTGGGAATGCATCCTGGTTGCCAGCCATGGCACCTTAGATAGATTATTTAACCTCTCTGAGCCTCAGCACCCTTGCTAATAAAAATAGGGTTCTAATACCTACCTCGCCAGGGTCTCTGTAAGGGCTGAGCTTGATAATCTGGTCAGGTGCCTTACCTTGGTGTCTCGTGTGTAGCTCCACTTGGGGAATATTAGTGTTCTTCCCACCTTCTCCATAGTTCCCTGTTGTTTGATAAAAGCAGAAGATTTCTTAAATACTGATCAGAAACCAAGCAATCATATGGTTCATCCCTGACCAACTGTAGATTCTGAACCCAGCAGTTATGTGAACTGGAGACCTCGCTCAGGCCACTTAACCTGCATACCTACTTACTATCATATTTCACTGATGCCCGTCGGTATAGCAGATTATGGGACCCTTTGAGAAATGTATTGGCTGGCAATTTCTTTCAAGATGGTGGAGTGAACCACAAAATGAGCTTAAGGTGCACCTTGATGATACTCCAGCAATTTATCAAACTTAACCAAAGTGTCAAATGCTTCAAAAGTTTTCATGGAGCAGGACTACAGAGAGTTGAGGTAAAACGGAACGACTAGAAATTTCCATTCATAGCCAAGTCAAAAATGTAGGGGAAAGCATTTGTTCTGTATCTGACACTTTGCCACTTTCATATGTTATTTCACTCAATCATTTCACCTGCAAGATAGGCGTGGTTATTACTCTGTAGAGGAAAGTACGGGATTCAGAGCAGATAAGTTATTTGTCGAAGGTCATAGAATCAGTAGAGAAGCTGGATTTAAGCTAAGATGCTAGTCTTTGAATGTGGTACTTTGTTCATCAGACCATGTAGCCTAATGGGTCCTACCAGCAAGACTGGACAGGAAAGGCAGGGAGGCATGCTGTGGCTAACACAGGTTCTCACATGAGGTTGGGAAAACATTGCCCGGTCCATTGATGAGACAGGATTGAGGTTCAGCTGAGATTCTTCCCAGGAAAAGACAAGCGTGTTTATCATTCTTACGTGGAAGGTGAGAACGTAACTAGCAGAATGACCAGTACCATCAGATCCAGGAAAATCAAGAGAAACAGAGAACAAGATGAAAGCTACTCAGGTGCTCTGGGTGCTAAGTAGGCAAGCGTGGAGTAAGCAGAGTGTTTATGCAGTCCCTGGTGTGTTGTGAGGTTGGATTGCAAATGCCTTGAAATGGTCTGGAATGCCTTCCTGGGGTGACATTTGTCACTAAAGCTGGAATATGTGTTGATCCTAGCACCTGACCACTCTGTTGACACCTGCTCACGTCTCCACCGACGTCCGCCCGCATCAGTGACACAGACATACTAAGTGCTGTGGGCTTGGGGTGGCTGTGCCCGAGCGCAGGTGTGTCTCTAGGAAGGCGGATTCTACCGCAGAGGCATGGGCTGTCACAGTCAGAGAGCTCCGGGGTTGGATCTAGTTCCTGGCCTCTCGGAGTGTGGTCCGTGGGCCAGCTGCGTGGGTGCACCTTGGAGCTTGTCAGGAATACAGCAGCGAGTTAGGCCCCTCTGCAGACCTACTGAATCAATAGCTACATTGTAGCAAACTGCCAGCTGATGCCCTTCCCGTTAGCACTGGAGAAGCCCTGGGGCATTTGTTCCAAGCTTCTGCCTGAACCCTACACCACAGTCCTTTCCCCCAGGCTGTCATAGAGGAACTCGGGCAAGGAAGCTGAGCAGCTTCGTCATTTTCTGGGCCCTTGGCAGCTTTTTTCTTAATGATCTCAGACCTTAGCCTGTGCTGGGACATTGAGCTTTCCACAGCTTCATTTGAGCCAGTTTTTGTGATTAAACTTAACTCTAGAACCAAAGCTCCTTGACCACACTCCGTTAGAAAAATCCTCCCCCCACCCCAGATTGCACTAGGCCTTGTGTTGGAGAGGCGAGGGAAGAGCAGGGAATGTGGGGTGATGGATGAGACAGGAGGTTCTGGAACATTCAGCAGGCAGCTGGGAGGGTTGGGGACACCTGGTGACTGGGTTCTCTATATGAGTGGATGAGACAGGGCTTCCCTCACACCCTGGGGTGCCACTTCCCTCGCTGGTTGTGGCTGTCCTGGGTAGACAGTTGTCAAGTGCAATATAGTGAGAGTTACAGGTACCCAAGGAACTAATTTGAAATCAGTGGAGATTGGACAATTGATTGAAAGGCTTGGCCCTCAGGAGGTGGTGGGAGCTATCGCCAGCTTCTTGTGTGCGGTGGCCACTGGCCATGTAACCTGTAGTGTAGGAGGTGGTGGCCCCCGCCCCGGGTGGGGAGGTGGAGTGGCATGACCTCCTGGAAAGCCACACTTCGGCCCATGCTAGGGACTTTGGCTGGGGAATGAACGGGCAAGTCATGGCAAAGATCGGGAACATAGGACACCCTGTGTGAGGCCACAGTGCCCCCCTCGCCAAGGATGAAGGGACAGTAGAGTGGACAGCAGCGGCCTTGTGGGCAGGCCTTGCCCTCCGGTGGTGACAGCAGGCAGAGTGTCCTGGAGGTGTGCGGGGAAGGGGAGCTGAGGGTGGCCCGCACAGCAGGACGCTCACAGCCTGTGTCTGGGATCCCCTGTGCCCCATAGGCTCGGTGTTCCGGGACGAGTTTGATCTGGCCATCCTGCAGCTACAGGAGAACAACCGCCTGGAGATCCTGAAGCGGAAGTGGTGGGAAGGGGGCAAGTGCCCCAAGGAGGAGGATCACAGAGCTAAAGGTAAGGGCGCTCAGGGCCTCCCCTGCCCTAGAGGACCGAAGCACTCGGTTCTCCTGGCCCAATTCCAGGTAAGGGCTTCTAGGATACAGGGAAGGCATCCGGGGCTGGACTAGGGCTGGTTGGGGTGGCAGGGGGACGGGGGGGGGGGCAGTCCCGGCCCACTGTGGCGCACATGCGCACACCCAGTGTCTACCAGTCCTCACCAGTCCTAGAGCAGCTGTGTCCATGACGCTTCCTGAGTGCAGCCCCTCTCCCCGCCCCCAGCACCCCCACCTTCCCCATCACCCTCCACCAGTGCGTTGGCTCTTGCCTGCTCTCCTTTTCCCATTTATGTGTCTCTGCAGTGTGTTCTCCACGGGTTGCCCCAGTGATTCCTTTTTAACATGCAAATCAGATGGCTTCCTTCCCCTAAACAAATCTCCAAGGCTTCCTGTCTTGCTCAGAAGAAAATCCCAGCCCTCTGGAGTCTCAGGCTCCCACGTGATCCTTCTCACTGGACCTCCCCCTTTCCTGCCACTTGTCCCACTCCCTCCTCCGGCCTCTCTGGGGAGGCTGCCCTGGGAGAGGTCCTCTCTCCCTCGCTATCAAGCTTTTCCCAGTTACCTTAACTCTGCATTATTGTCTGTTCAGATCCCACCACTGCTTGATGTGATAGTTGCCATGTCTTTGTTTATTTCTGTCTTTGCTGTTAGACCGTAAGCTTCCTGCAGGCAGACTTCATTCTTCTCAGGGCTTGCACAGGGCCTGGCCCATAGATCATTTATTGAATGAGTGATTGTTGAGTCGTGTTGACTAGAAGTGTCCCTGGTTGTGTGTGTAGGTAAGGAGGGTGAAGGGTCACTAACCACCAAGGGTTTCCTGTAGGGGAAACGCACACCCTGGCTTGTCTATGGCCATCCTGCTGACATGTTTTATAGGCCAGTTAATGCCTGTTAATTGTTTTTAGGGAACTTTCATTCTCAAAGTGTCTTGGTTTGGACAGTGAATCAATGGTCACTCTATTGCAGCCTTGCTAAAATATGCAACAAATTTACCTGCGTGTCCCCTAGGAAGGCAGCGGAGAACACTGATGGATGGCCTGCGCTTGCCATTGTGCGCGGCGTGAGTGATTATCCCAGTGAGACACTGAGGGAGTGACTGTGCATTTCTGAGTGGAGAGGTCTTCAGAATATGGGTCTGTGGACCAAGTCCTTTGTAAGTGAAAGGAAGTTATATGCTCCTAGGAACCCAGTGAGGTCACATTCTTCTTGGCTCATCACAATCCAGAGGCCAGAGCCAGCCATAGGGCAGGCCGTGGACACAGGGCATGGACACAGCTCATTGAAGTCCCAGCTCCGCAAAGCACCAGAGGGAGAGAGAGATTTTCCATCCTCCGGTTCACTCCCTAAATGGCTGCAGCAGCCAGGGGTCAGGCCAGGCTGAATCTAGGCCAGCACTCCATCCAGGTCTCCCGCATGGCTGGCAGAGACCAAGTACTTGGGCCACCTTCCACTACTTTCCCCAGTACATTAGCAGGGAACTGGTTTGGAAGCAGTATAGCCAGGACTCAAACCAGAACACTGATAAGGGGACGCAGGTATCACAAGTGGTGGGGCCCTAACCCACTGTGCCACAACGCTGACCCCATAGCCCTCATTCCTTTGTCAAGTGAGCAGAGAAACTGACATCTGAGAATGTTGCTGTGAAGGTGGAGTGAAATAACAGGGAATTTGGCTCGTAACAATAGCAGCCCATTGTATCATAACTCTTGTGGATCTGTGCACCATGCTGGGCTCCACTCAGAGCCTGAGGGCAATCTGTTTCTGTTAGCTGTCTGCAGGGAAGTTATTTTCAGTGGTCAGCCAGTCAGTCATTCCATCAACAGGAATGTGTTGAGTGACAGTGAACTGCCCCAGCACATCATCTCATACTCCTGGGAATGAAAGAAAGAACAACAGGTTTACCATTTAGGAGCTTAAAAGTGAATTCTGGAAATAAAACCAACATGCTCAAAGTGATTAACAAATAATTCTATCTAGAATAATTCACAATAACAAATAAAAAGTCACTCTAGCAAGTTGGCAATTAAAAATTGAGGGGGTGGAGGGTGGTGGGCAGAGATTAGCTCTATTATTTATTCAGGGGGAAAGACATGGTGGAGATGCCGAGGGGGGTGTCAGGATACTTTTCTGGACTGGATAGAATGAATCTGATCTTGAAGATGCTCAGGACCTGAATAGGTAGGGCCCATGTGAAGAGGCTATAGAAGGCAAATCAGCACCTTAATTAAGGCTGTGGGGACAGGTGTCCATGCAGTGGGCAGAGCTGTGTGTGGGGGCTGGAGGGGGTGCAAGTAAAATGGAGAAGGGTTTGCTTTCAAGAAACTGGGTGGCATGGAGGGTTTGTAGAAGGGAACGTATGAGTAGCAAAATTCTCCTCCACCAGTTCCTACCCAAGAGAATCACATGGTTTTGAAACAATCCCAAAGTGACTTAGACCAGTGATAGTTAAAGCCGAATTAGCACGTGCTAATGTTCTGCGATAATGAACTTGAGAATGGCAGGAAAGAGCACCATGCTGGGGAGCTGAGGAGGGAAACAGTTAAGCGTTTGCTCTGGAGCCATCTAAAGTGAAAATGGAGAGGCGGACCTGAGACCCAGCACAGAAGGACTCTAGGTCTTTCTTCTGATTGATGTAGAAGAAATGTCCAGGCATCCATTTCCCTAGAAGCAAAGCCCCGGGCCCTCACACCCCTCATCACCTCCTATGAGTTTGGATGGAGCATTCAACACACACCCCTGCAATTCTTGTTTTCTCTACTTGACTGATGGCCCCTTAGAACCTAGACCCAGGCCCTCGTCTCTCCTACAGAAGAAGACCCAGGGTTGGCAGCTCAGTGTGGGTGTGTGATGAAAGTTACTGCTGTTCATTAAAATCTACCCAGTCTGTGTTCTCCTGGGCCATGCTAACAGCACTCATGCAACTGTGCCTGTAGTCACCTCCCTGAACAACCTCCACCTCTAGGCTCTCCACTCTGTCGTTCCTGCCCCTGAGCAGCTGAATGTCTGTATGCAATGGTGCAGAGAGCCCGAGAAGAGGGAGCCTAGAGCAGAACAGGAAGAGCCAGTGACAAGGGACCTCTGAAGGCTCTCGCTGCTCCCCTCCCAGGCTTGTTCCCACGAGTGTGAGATTTCCCAGGCTTCCCTCTTTAAACCTGATCCCTCTGGGCCTCTTGGCACACATTCCCTCCTGAGATTTGCTGCTGAGCTGACCCACCTGTCCGGTTCCCCCTTTCATCTCTGACCCCAAAAGCCAGCCACAGGATCTTCTCCTTCGTGTACTCTTTATGGTGTTGATTTATTTTATTTATTTATTTATTTGACGGATAGAGTTAGAGAGAGACAGACAGAAAAGTCTTCCTTCCATTGGTTCACCCCCCAAGTGGCCACTACGGCTGGAACTGCTCCGATCCGAAGCCAGGAGCCAGGTGCTTCCTCCTGGTCTCCCATGCGGGTGCAGGGCCCAAGCACTTGGGCCATCCTCCACTGCCTTCCCAGGCCTTAGCAGAGAGCTGGACTGGAAGAGGAGCAACTGGGATTAGAACTTGATGCCCATATGGGATGCCTGCTCTGCAGGCAGAGGATTAACCAAGTGAGCCATGGCGCCGGCCCTGTGGTGTTGATTTCTGTCCTCTGCTCATCCCTGTGGAGAAACAAGTGGAGGCAGCCACATTGCAAGGCCAGGGCTGGTGACATAGGATGTGGTCACCTTGTACATGTCACTCATGGACCTCAGTGTAGACCATCGCCCTGTTGAGAGCCTACTCAAAGTCCACGGGCTCTTTATTTTCACCTCCTCTCCCACCTCCCCCAGATGGAGCTCATTAAGCCATCACACTCCTGTGCTCCTGTTTGCTCTACCAACAGCTCTTAGGATGGCCCTGCTCCCAAATGCAGTTTTTAAAAAAGATTTATTTATCTGAAAGGTAGAGTAACAGAGAGAGAGAGAGAGAGAGACCTTCCATTCGCTGGTTCACTCCCCAAATGGCCACAACAGCTGGGGCTAGACCAGATCAAATCCAGGAGCCAGGAACTCCATCTTGGTCTCCCACATGGGTTTCAAGAACCCAATTACCTGGGGCATCTTCTGCTACCTTCTCAAGTGCATTAGCAGGGAGCTGGATTGGAAGCAGGGCCGCTGAGACTCACACTGGCACTCTGCCCCGATAAAGGATGCCAGCACTGCAGGTGGTGGCTTCACCCACTGCCCCTGTGCGGCCCCCGAGGAAATTTTGTCAGAATTCTGAGATGAAAAGCCTTGGGTCAGATGGACCCCTCTGTAAATGGTCTAGTTGGAACAGACATGGTGAACACCTGTGAGCCTCAGTTTCCTTCTTTGGAAAATAGAGGTCATAGCTGCATGGACACCTCCCGGAGCTGTTGTGAGCATTGAGTGCGATAAATCATGCTGAGCACTCCACGGCGTGCCTGGCACACTGGAAATCGACACTAATTCCAAATCTAGGCCTAAAGGAGCAGTTAAGACACAAGGAGAGAGTTGACTGTGCTCCCGGCTGCCAGTAGGCCCGTCCACGCTGTGCTCCTTAAGGCTAAAGTAGCTCTTCAAAAACCAACACTCAGGACATTTATTTTGTGTCTGTTGAGATTTTCGTTCCCCACAGACACTGAGTAAGTCAAGGGCAGGGATGGAGTCTTTTGCATTTTGTCCCCAGTGTCCAGCACATCATCTGATATCAGTAGTTGATGAAAGAATGGACGGCAAACGAACGAATGAATGGACAAGCATTGCAAGGTCCTCCCGGCTACGTAGCTCTGGCTTTTCCTCCCAAGCAAGGGAAGATGTTCATGTAGCCCTCATTGCGTTCACTCAGCAGACATGACTGTAAACCCCTGGGTAGCAGGCAGGAAGTTAGGAAAGGAGTAAGCTGGGGCCCTGCCTTCGAGAGGTTTGGAGTCTAGTGAGACGCACTAATCGTTGCTGTAACAGAGCCATGAAGAAAGTATTCAGAGGCACAGAGGAAGAAGTGGTTGTTTCTGAGGCACAATCAGGAAGGGCTTCGCAGGAACATTTGACCTTGACCTTGAAGCATCCTCTGGCATTGCTGCTTTGAGATTGTTGGCGGGGCAGTTGTCACACTCGGAACTTGGTTTGGATAAGTAGGATGAGACTGGAGGTAAGAGGGCATTGGAAACTGGGTGCACGCATTTGGACTGCAAGCTGTTGTGTCTCAAACATCCTCGCAGAAGGAGCCAAGAGCAGAGCGAGATTAGATGTGAGCTCTTGAGGATCTGGGACGTAGTCCAAAGCAGCCCACCATGCTAGGCATTTTCTTAAAGACTTGTGTTTTGTCCTACAAAATACTTAGGAATTTAGCATTTTACTCCATAATACAGACTTATTTAAAAAAGGAAAATGTTTGTCTCACCTAAAAGCTAAGTAAAATGTAGTGTCCCAGGAAGCTGCCCCTAACTCTGCCATTGCTTTGCCACATGCTCTGGCCCCAGCAGTGCACTGGACTCAGTTTGAGAGCCTGTCCAGGGTTGCCGGGTGAGGGGTGGCTGGTGCTGGGGATGGAATTCTGAGCTCTTGGTGGCATTCGTGGTCCCAGGGAGCAATCATTGCCTTGGGAGAAACAAAGTCAAACAAGGGCTTCAGGTTTCCAAAACACATTCTGATCACTCATAGCAGGGACAGTGTTCTTGGAAGGCAGGGAGTTTGACTTGCTAGGGAAGTATTTTGGAATACCAAAGGAAGCTGGGCACACAGTTGACAATACAAGTCAGAGAGTGGAAAAGTGTGCTCTGGCCAGGACCTGTGAGAAAGCAGAAGGAGCCTTGTGCCCTGGTGAGGGCTGAAGAGGGTAGATATTATTTCTGGAATTAGCTGGGGAGTCCAAGAATGATAAAGAGAGTTCTAGTTACTTCTGGAGTTGGACAAGTATGTGTCATGCCATGTTGGAGTAGGCGTGAGTCATGGCATGTGGGGACCCAGGACAGAGAGGGCCCAGTGAGTGGCCTGAGTTTTTGCAAGGCCCCAGACAAGGGTATGGGGAAATGAAGCAGAATCCAGTATCTGACCAGACACCTCTCCCTACCCCGTGGGATGGCACCCACCCAACAGTCCTCCTCCCCAGGCCCAAGATATACCCCAGAAAGAACGGGGAATGGGAAAACACTGAATTTAAACCTGAAATGACTGAAAAGTCTCTCTGTATTTGACAATTGGGTGGAAATGGAAGTTTGAGGCAGCAGTTAGGTTTGTTTATAGGACAATGACGTTATAAGGCAGGCAATTGTTCACTTTGGAAATTCTTCCCCATTCCACAGGGGTTTGGGAAGACTGAGCTGACAACAGGGACTCAGACAGAGACAGAGGGGAGACAGAGAGGGGGATCAGGTGGCAAGGAGTGAACAGGAGGCCTCTGCCCTGCATGTGGGGACCAAGTGCTTCCTGGCATGGAGAGGAGAACTGAGCAGAGGGAAAGGAGGAAGAAACAGGAGCAGCACCCTGCCCAGGTGCCGTGCACCAGCCTCAGCTGACTTGCCTGTCTGCACATGTCCCTTGGAGCCGCGGGTGAGCTGTTTAATAAGAGGCGACATCCCAGGGTGAAGCTGTCAGGTGAAGCCAGGGTTTCCGCTGCCATCTCAGCCATAGCACCCACTGCCAGTTTAACGTGGTGACCCCGTCTCTGCCATGGCTGGAGCCCAGGCAAACCTTACTGCGGGGCCAATAGGCTTTTGGGCCAAATGAAACTCCTGCACGTGACCTTCCTCACGCCAAGCAAGACACACCAGCCTGAGATGGGAAGCAGCACTGCTGGGTCTCTGTGATTAATCAGACATTAGACTGCTGTGTGCTCAAGAGACTCAGGCAGACGGGGCCAGCAGGACCCGAAAGAGCCCTTCAAGTGGTCGCGGGATTGGAGCCACAGGAGCACCGTCTCCCTTGTGTCTCCAGTGGGACTCAGGACAGTGGTTTTGATTGGCCTTTCTGCAGCAGCTCCTGCGTGAGCTCTCTTCTTGGAATTCGCAGCAGTTGGCTGTCACATGTGCTTAAAGGAACAAGAGGAAGAGGGAACAAGCAGAGAGCGCTGGAGGTGAAGGGGACAACGAGGGGGTCCTTTCCAGAGACTTCTGAGAGACAGTGTAGCTCTAGGCAGTTTGGTTCTGATTAGAACACACCAGACAACACTAGGGTGCCTAACATAATCTTGCTCTACTTTTGTATCCTATCAAAATGGGAGACATTGCAAAGAAAAGGAACCGGTGCTCACCCTCCTTCTAACCCAATATTATAGTTCCGACATCACTGCCAGATTCCAGAGAATTCTAACACTGGGGTGATGCCACCCATCCTGAACTCTGGCCAGGGCCACAGCCTCGCCCCTTCACTTCCTCTCCCCTTACTTTCCCTGCCTACATCGTGGTAACCATCCACCTTCCTGCACGCTGGAAAACGAAATGGCAGATCACGCAGAAGACTGCAGGTTACAAAAGAGAGCAGGCTTCGTGCCAGGCTGTTTCATTTTCTTCAGTCTTTCCTCTTCAAAAGCTCTTATTTTATTTATTTATTTTCGCACTCAGCTCCTATAAAAAGAAATATCGCTAGCCAGTCCGTGGAGGCCGGCATCCCAATTCAAGGAGATTGGATTACCGGAGGCTTTGCAGGACCATCGCCAGACAGAAAGGTGGCTGGTGAACTCCAAGGAAATTAAATACCTTTATCTGGAAAAACACCGGCTCACAATCGGGCTTCAAAGGAACATAAATACAGCACCAGGCTGTGAAAATCAGGGTCCCCTTTCAAGAATGGAAGAGAGGCTGGTGGTGTTAACTCACGGAATCCTTGGAGAACAGGAAGTTGGCTGACTGGCACGGCGGCAAAGGACCTGGGAGCCATCTTAGCAAGGGTGGGGGGTGAGCGATGGGGGAAGAGTGCTCTGGGGAAACCTCCCTCTGTCTTCTTCTCAGGGGGCCCAGCCTGGCTCTCCCAGTTCTCCGGTTTCTCCACGGAGAGCCCAGACTGGCCACTTGGATGTGGGAAGTTGAGATAGTGTTTCCCAGAGAGGCTGGGGAGAAAGTTTCTTCCTGACCCAATCAGATTGGTTGCTGAGATATGGGGGTGCTCCAAGAAGCTGCCAGGAACAGAGGCAAATGTGGCCCTGTAACTCTGCAATCAGGAGGTCAGCCATGATAAAGATCATGGCCCACTTCTGCCTGGACACTGGGCCAAGACTGAGCTGAGGAAGCATCCATCCCAGTGGGATGCACTGTTCAGGAGGGTAGAAAGGGAATTTTGCAAGATGCCGCCTATACCTAGAACTCCTATGGCACCCCCAGCCCAGCCCATCATTCTGAAGGTTCCTGGGGATAGATTCAGTCATCAAGATGCTAGGTTGAGTCTGGAGTCACATGCTGAGTGATAAGCACAGGTGGTGTGGGGAGATGATGGCCCTGGCGTCAGTCTGCATCTGGGTACTTCTGCTTATCATGGGCAAGTTAACCTTGGGCAAGTTACCTGCTACTCTCCACACCTTGGTTTGCTTGTCAGAAAAATGGAAGTTAGGATACTGCGTGTTTCACAAGGCGACTGAAAGATTGAATTAAAATATTTAGCATGGTAACCTTGCTTATAGTTAACACTCATAAAGATCAGCTTTATACTTATAAGGGATTGCTAGCATTGGAATCAGCTTTATCTAGAATTCACACCTTAGCTGTCGAAACTTAGAGTCTCTGAATGTCTGTTTGTTTAGCTGTAAAATGGGAATGGTGAGTTTCCTTTAGAGTGTTTTTAATGATAATTGAATGAGATAGCAAACTTTTTTTTTAAAATGAAGTCCTCGAGCTCATGTTATGATAAATTGTAAAATGCCTCTTCCACACTTTATCTTTTGATAAATTGCAAAATTGGTCAAGTGCCTCTGCCACCCCTCTTCTATTTTGTGTTCCTCTCCCCTGCGGATCGTGGGCATGTGAAGGTCCCATTTACAACCAGATGCCTGGCGATGGCACCACTTGACCTATTTGCATGGATGTAGGTGAATGTAGCACTGACACACACATTTCTTGAAAGCCATTTTGGGCCAAGAGTCCAGGCTGTTGTCAAATGCTTTTGGTCAACACTGCACAGAACTTCAGCACCTGCACAGTACCCAGCTCACGGGAGCGCCTCACTAAAGGTGAGCTAACCATTGCCAGTGGGCAGTATGCTGTCCCTTGCTGGGATCCCGGCACCGTGCAGTCCTCTGTGTACCCACCTCTGGAGCTCCTGGAGCCTGTGCCTCTTTATGCAGAACGAGTGTCCCCTCTATATCCTAGTTGCAGATTTCCACGATGCTCTCTGCAGATATGTGAGGGTTGGAAAGGCTAAGACATAAGTGTACCTGAATGCAAGAAGTAGTTATTAGCCAGTCACAACCAAAGGAAGAGCAGGAGAGTGGGTGGAGAGCCAGATCTCTTCATATGTCCCCCTTCCAGCATGCCATGTCCCTGTGTAGTTGTAGAGACAAAGGAAGTTATTCATTTGCATGTGCACACTGTAATTTGTATTTGTGGGCAATCTGTGAATGACACCGAAGTTCGTTTTCACCAACCAGGAGTTTGCAAGGAGAGTTTGATTCTATTTCGGCTGATGCAGACTGATTGCTGGGGTTTAGCTGAGGCTCGGAGAGAGACTCAGCGTTAGGAGAAAATCCCAGTTACCATGCCATCTGTCTGGGTGGCTCATGTGTGGTTCCATCTGAAGACAGGGAGAAAGGAGGGGACTCGATGGCTCCCCGGTCCCTCTCACAGGTGCTGAAGCATCTGTGAGTGATGCAAGGGCCTTGTGGCCTGCAGGGGGTCACATCGGGGGCTCCTGGTGATGCATGGCTGGGTGCTGTGGAAGGCATTTGACTTCTTGGAGAATGACTGATGACAGTGTGTTAAATGCAACTGCCTCACTCCCCGAATACTCCCTCCCCGCTCCCAGCTCCATCTGTTTCTCAACTCTCACTCTGCCAGCTCATCTATTCTTGCCTCCACTTTCCAATAACTTCCTAAAGGCACGAATGGTACACAAGCCTCACTCCCAGGAGGAGGAGGAGAACCACTCAGCCAGGAATCAGCACGCTGGAACCAACACCCATGATTAACGCGCTGGCCCTGGAACGAGAAAAGCTGCGAAACAGAGAAGGGGGGATGTTTTGGGGACTCCTGGTTTCTACCATCACCCTGTTAAAACCGCCACTCCTCCAGGAAGCTTTCCCTGATCCAATCAAAGTGATCAGAGCACAGATCACAGATCCACTCCTAACCGTCCCCTACGGCCCCCCGCACCCAGGCAGCCCATGTTGTGGGTTTCCCATGCTCATGTTCAGCCCCCGTTAACCAGCCAGCCACTCAGCACAGACTGAGCCAGCCGCCTCTGACCAGCTGGACCGCTCAACACGACGGCTATCACATTCTACCATTGCTCTGAACAAATTGTAAGTAATAATGAATGCTTACCACAGTAAGGATCCAAAGCTTCTGGTAATGCAAACTTCTACGTCAGGGATGTCTTTATCCTCTTTCTCTCAGCAAATATTTCCTGAGCTCTTATTATGGGGCTCGGTACCATGATCGCAGGGTTGCAGAGCTGAGCAATGCTGTCCTACTCAAGGAGCTTACAGCCTATAGGAATCCAGATACGTGGAGTCAGACAGATGTTATGAATGTTCGCACTATTAGCGGGATGCACATCTTATTAGCAATGAAATACAAAAGTGGTACAACTGAGTCAGGTAAGAAGGAAGAAGATGGCCTTGAGGAAGTGGCTTGAACTAAGTCATAAAGTAAAGGTTGAGATTAGCCAGATGTGTGTCTAAGGGTTTTGGGGTAGGTTCCAGGAAGAGGTGCTAAGCGGATGGAGGTACAAAAGGTAGGAGCAGAACTGATGTGTTCTGGGGACTATAAACTGTACTGTGTTAGGAGAGGATGTGTCCTAGTCAGAGCCCGCATTGCAGAAAGATCACCCAGGCAACCACATACAGAGGGAGGGGCCTTGACGAGGAAGTAGCTGGAAGCAGGACAGTCATTTCACAGGTTGCTGCAGTAGTCCAAGTAAGAGAGGGTGGGCCCCTGAAGTGGGGAAGGAGGGGGATAGGGAGAAGGGTAAGAACGTGATCAGTATTCAGCGGGGTTTGGTACTAGCCAATGCATGGAAGAGAGGCAGGACCAAAGGCAGGGATGTGAGGCGAGAATATGTCCTACAAGAAGCATAGGAGACTGGGAAGGTTGGAGAGAGCAGTGAGCAATGGCTTTATAAAAAGCCAAGAGGGGCTCAGAAGTTGAGCCCAGAAGTTAGGATGTCCAAGTCCCGTCTCGGAGTGCCTGGGTCTCATACCTGCACCAGCTCTTGATTCCAGCTTTCTGCTAGGCACCCTGAGAGGGTATGTAGTGATGACCAAGTAGCTGGTCCCTGCCACCCATGTGCGAGACCTACATTGTGTTCCCAATTCCCAACTTCAGCCATGGCCCAGTCATGGCGGGGAGTGAACCAGTGGATGAGCTCTCTCTTTCTCCCCAAACCCCTCTGTCTCTTTCTCTCTGTCTCTCATATAAAAGAAAAGAAAAATTTAAAAAAAATTCAGGAAGAGGATGTGGTTTTCAATGTCAGATGTAAAGAGAGGTCACATAAGAAGAGGACTTGAAAATATCCAATAGATTAGAACAAGACGTTCGTTGGTGACTCAGTGCGGGTGGTTTTAGTGGTGCAAGACAAAATATGATGGGATGAAAATTGAAGAAGAAGAACAAAAATAAATTCAAAATTGAATATTTTTCTCCTTTGAATACTCTGTAGACACTGTACCCAGGACCTCAAAGCTTTTTAAGTGCCCAATTATGTCTGAGAACTGAAAAAAAAAGTATTGGCTTCAAAGTGCAAAAAAGAAAACTGCAAAATTAAATTAAGATGTGTTTAATTAAATATCTCCAACATGTAACATTGTTTCAACTTCATTAATTTTTAAATTTAATATTCATAAAAAACTTCATTACATGGAGAAACAATTTTTTGGTTGGCTTTTCTCATTTTACAAACATTTTATTGTATGCACAAGGATGGCTGAAAACTGGTGGCCAATTGAATATTAACTGTTTCTTGCCACTAAGTAATATCAGAAGGAAAAGTTTTAAATGTGTTTAACATAAGATGTGGGTGCATTTCCTTCTACTTGCTTTCCTGTAAGTATGTTGAGGGTTTTTAGGCTGTCCTAAAATAGTTCTGATGTAGACAACTCTTCCAAAAACCTTAGCCATGGCAGGAAGAGGAGAGATGAGTGTTGATGAGGCAGGCTGGAGGGGATATGGGAGATATTCTTTCTTCTTTATGGAGAGAGAAACATGAGTGTGCATATGTTTAAGGGAAGAGCCCGTGGGGAGGAAACGCCTGGAGGAGGACAGGATGGTGATGGATAGGGAGGCGAGGGGCATAGCAAGAACACCGTGGAGCAGAGGAAGAGGAGGTGAGGGCCCATTTGCTGGCTCAGGCAGAAGCATCCCAAGGGTATCTGGAGTCCCTCGGGGACTTCAGAACAAGCAGCCCCCTTGATCACTTCTCTAGGGATCTCCATCTAGCCTTTCTGCAGGGGTCTGGTTGGGGACACTGGTTCATCCACCCTAATACCCTGGTTCTCACCACCCCTAGACCTGTACAGATTCCCTTTGAACTGCCTCTTTTGTCCCTCCCCTCATGTGGATCCTAGTGCTCCCCCAATCAAAAGTCTTCTGCCCAAATGGCCCTAGGTTAGAGGAGTAAGTGTTCCAGTGAGCCCCAGGCATCTTTGCTCTAGAAGGTAGCACTGAGGTTTTTAACGATAGCCTGTTTTGGGTTATAGGGGATACTGCATCACACAGGCCGCCAGGAGGTGATGGTGTGGCTCTGCAGACCAGAGTTGGATGCACCCGTGATGTGAGCCCTGGGGACCACTGCCTATGGATCCTCAGCTAGGCAGGGTTTGCTGCTGTGCTCTTGCTATTTTAGAAACAGGCATCTGCTTGGGGATTTGTGAGAGGAAAGCTCAGGCATCTTAACGTAGCCAGGGGAGAACCATTTCTCCAGCGTTGCAAGGTACAGAAGAGAGCGTCCAGTTTCTGCTCGTGAACCGCAGCTTACCTTGAGTGTTGCGCAAAGCTGGCCGTCCTTGACACGGACGCAGTTCTGCCACGTCCTGTGATGACACCACTCAGTGAAAAAGCATTGCAACTTGCAAACATGCTGAAGAGCGCGGGGCATAAGCCGCCCCCTTGGCGTTTCTCCTGGATAAATGATGCCTTTTTGATTTATGACCTGGGCCCTTGTTGGTTGTGTTTGCGTGCGTTTGTGATGCTTCCTGGAAGGTGTAGGTTTCTCTAATGCATGAAACAAGCTTTTAGTTATACAGCTAAACTCCACATTGACACTGCAACAACGAAACAGCCGTTTCCTTCTGCAAATATTTGTTGAGCGTGTGCTCTGTGCCAGGTATCATGTTAGGCAATGTGGACACAGCAGAAACCATGCCTGAGTTCAAGGAACTTTGATTTGCAAACTGACATTAGGCCTGGCTAGAAAGGACTCACTTGGAAACTTACTGAAAACACACATTCTTGGGCCCCATCTGCAGAGACAGTCAATAGGTCTGGGTAAGGACCGAGAATCACTGGTTTGGTTTGGTTTGGTTTTTGGAAGATTTTCTTTCTAAAAAATGTATTCAAGAGGCAGAGAAATAGGCAGAGAGACAGACAGGGAAAGCTCCCATCGACTGGCTTGCTCCCCCAGATGCCTGCAGCTGGCAAGGTGACCAAAGCCGGGAGCTAGAAACTCAATCCAGGTCTCTCCTGGGAGCCGCAGGCACACAATCACTTGAGCCGTCACCACTGCCTCCTGGGATCCCCATCAGGAGGAGGTTGGTGTTGGGAGCCTGAGCTGGGACCACAGCCAGGTGCTCTGGTTTGGGATGAGGGCGTTCTGGCTGGCACCTTAACTCCCGGGCCAAAAGCCTGCCCTGCCATCACTGTTTCGGACAAGCTTTCCAGGCCTTTGTAATTGCAGCCAGATTTAGGATTCACTATCTGGTGGGATAAAAACTTTTTCTTTCCAAGCAGGAATGTTAGTAACACGTTGACACAGACAGGTAAACATATTTTTACCTCTGCCCTTTACAACATGCAAACACCAGTATTGGTTGACCGAGCGGTTTATGAAACTGCTAGGATGGTCAAGTGTCATGACTCTAAAAGCAACATTAGATTTAGCCTGAGCCCTTTTCTTTTCTTTTTTTCTTTTTCTTTCTTTCATTTTTTTTTTGGCAGGCAGAACTAGAGAGTGAGAGAGAGAGAGAGAGAGAGAGAGAGAGAAAGGTCTTCCTTCTGTTAGTTCACCCCCCAAATGGCCACTACGGCTAGCACTGTGCCGATCCGAAGCCAGGAGCCAGGTGCTTCCTCCTGGTCTCCCATGCGGGTGCAGGGCCCAAGCACTTGGGCCATCCTCCACTGCCTTCCCGGGCCACAGCAGAGAGCTGGACTGGAAGAAGAGCAACCAGGACTAGAACCTGATGCCCATATGGGATGCCAGTGCCGCAGGCAGAGGATTAACCAAGTGAGCCATGACACCAGCCTGAGCTCTTTTCTTACGAGAATCCTTACCTCCCATCCCCAGACACGCTTTGCTAGGCTTTCCCAGGCTCCTCCCTTTGCAGCTGTGTCTCCCTCCCCCGTGTTCTGCCAACCATGCTGAGTTATTTCTCCCCCAAGGCAATAATTAAGTCGCTTGGAGCAATGTGCGTCTAAACGTTCTGGTGGTTTACATGACTGTCAGCATCTGGGACTGAATCATGATGTCTTTCTGCTCCTTTACAAGTTGTTGCCCACTTGTTCATCCCTTTCTTTCAGGCCTGGGAATGGAGAATATCGGTGGAATCTTTGTGGTTCTTATTTGTGGCTTAATCGTGGCCATTTTTATGGCTATGCTGGAGTTTTTATGGACTCTCAGACACTCAGAAGCAACAGAGGTAAACTGCCAGTGGGGGGAGGGGACTTGCAGTGTCAGCCCAGGGAGTGAAGCTCACAGGCTCGTGCACCTGTGGGGGTCGTGTCAGACAGAACCCTTGAAATCAAAACAGAACAGATCCGAGCTAAGGCTGCACCGCTTACTGATTATGCAGCCACAGAAAGGATCCTTCACTGATCGGGATTTCAGATTCCTTTCTGAAAATAAATAAATATGAAATATTTTATGAGCAGCAAAGCCTTAAGGCATAATATCGTAAAGAAAAATAGGTAAAAGGACTAGGCTCCTAATGGAAAAGAGGACCTAAGTCCTTCCGTTTGGAGTGTGTTTTTGCCTCCTAGGGAAAGATCCTTAGAGATGGCACAACTCAAGGGAACGCAAGAATGACACTCATACCTTCCTTCTCGGGGATTTGGGAGAAATTCACTTCCCAGACTGTGGCGTGAAGGCTTGGTTACTATAAACCTCATGCAGGTTACCGAGTCTGGGAAGAAGGAAGAAGACCTTACCCCATTCTCCTTCCCTTCCTCCGCAGGGGAGGTGCACAAACCCTTACCTGTTAATGACACCATGAAATGTATTTGTTTTTTTAAGTCCCTGAGTCTCTGCCATCATAGTCTGCAAACTCCAGATCTTTCTAAAACCTGATTGGCACTGTTGAAACACCTCGTAACTGCACACAGCTCTGCAAGCCCGCGGAGCCCAGCCTCATAGGGGACAGACTCAACACACTGTGCCAGTCCCTTTTCTCTTTCCTGTCCCCGCTGTCATTCCTTGCTGATGCCCTCTGCTCCAGTCGCTGCACCAAAGACCAGCTATGAGGCTGTGGCAGAACAACATGATTGCTAAATCTGGAAGGGACAGAGGCTCTTCTCCCATCATGGCCCAAGACAGTGCCCTTTCCAGTTCAGAGAAGGGAGCTCAATGGAGCTTGCAATAGGCTTCAGAGTCGGACAGGTTCAAGTTCAGATTGTGAGTCAGCTGTTTATCAAATGGTTTTTAGTAAGATACGTGACTTCCAGGAGGCTCCACGTCCACATCTGGAAATGGACATAGGAAGACTAGTGACAGTAGTAGCGACACTGCCTCGTGCTTCTTCACCCAGTGTTCTGAATCCCAGGAAGCTCCAAGTTTTGTCAGGTATATGCAGGTGCACACAGTGACAAAACTCGATTCACGTCCATGGCCCTTGTCTCACTCAGTGTGCGGCACATCTATTTTGGTAGAGGCATATTCATGTTTGAATATGGAGCCTGCCTGCAGACGCATCGCTCATGGTATATGATGTACTGATTGTGCATCCTATTGTCTTCCTAAATCCGACGTTTATTCTGAACTAGGAAAGAAAAAAAAAAAAAAAACCAGCAGAGGCGATCGTTTCCGGTTAGGAGACTGTGGGCCTGGGTGGTGGCGACGGCTCCTGTTTCTGTTATTACTGGAGTGCATCAGCCGCTGGTTAAAATAAATGGGGATCTTTGGCCTGAGAACACAATGTTCCGGGAGACATGGCCGCTTTTTCAATACTTGAGAGGCTGGCAGTGTGATAGCCAGGTTATCTACTTCCTGCGCTTCAAGCTCCAAATTTAGCTGGGATCAATGGCGGGGAAAGGAGTCATTAGCCCGGGAGAGGGAAACGGCTGTTCAAGGAAATGCGCCCAAATGGAGCGAGCTCTTGCCCAAGGTAGTAGCGGTTTTTGAAGGTGTTCAGACTGCTGCCCATTAAATGGGACTGATGTAGGGGTGAGGAGGGGTGAGCAGAGCTTCATAGAACCGGTGTCCCTAGCACGATATGGCCCCGACAGACCCCCACCCCCGGGGACGGGGAGGGGCGCAAGGCTGGTCCTGCGGCCCACGCCCTGCCCTGATCTCGCTGTTTCCCGCAGGTGTCCGTCTGCCAGGAGATGGTGAGCGAGCTGCGAGGCATCATCCTGTGCCAAGACAGCATCCACCCCCGGCGGCGGCGCGCGGGCGTCCCGCAGCCCCGGCCCCCAGCCCCGGAGGAGCGCCGGCCGCGGGGCACGGCGACGCTGAGCAATGGCAAGCTGTGCGGGGCTGGGGAGCCGGACCAGCTGGCGCAGAGACTGGCGCAGGAGGCCGCCCTGGTGGCCCGCGGCTGCACGCACATCCGCGTGTGCCCCGAGTGCCGCCGTTTCCAGGGTCTGCGCGCGCGGCCCTCGCCCGCCCGGAGCGAGGAGAGCCTCGAGTGGGAGAAGACCACCAACAGCAGCGAGCCCGAGTAGCCCGGGGCCGGGGCGCGGGCAGGCGTCGCTCGGTCCACGGGGCGCCGACCCTCATCTCCGGAAGGCGCCAGCCGCACCAGCCAGGGACCGGCCTTGCCGCTGGGGGGTTGGGCTGCACCTGCAGACTTGGTGCCCCGCGGCGATGGGACGCCACCCGCGCGGGCACAAGGACCTCGCTCCTCCCGGGGACAGTCTCGGGTGGGAGGGCCCTACCCAGACCGTCCAGCGAATCGAGGGCATCATCAGTTGAATTTCCCCCTAGGAAGGGGCCATTGTACCCTGGGCCTAGTTCTTACAGGAAAAAAAAAAATTAAACTCAACAGGGAAGTTTTTCTTTTCTGGATTTGTATATTTTTGTTAATGTTCTTTTCTATCCCCTTTCTCCTTTCCTTTCTCCTTCGAGTCCTCTCGGTTTTGTGGTTTGGGGAGGGGGGAGGCTGGGTTAGGGCCTGGAAATTTAAACAACCCCTGTTCCTTTTTCCTGAACGTTAAGGTGTAGAGGTGCCCACGTAAAGATTTCAGGTGCTGCGCTCCCTTGTGCGGGGAGGGGGTGGGTGGCCTGCGGGGTGCCGGACTGGGTGGTGCTGGTGAGGGAATGCCATCGCCACATCTCCAGCACAAGTCCACAGAAGGTCTTAAACGACCCCCCCCCCAAAATAAAAAATAGCAGTTCACACACGAGGTTTACATAGCCCTTGAAACATCCGGGCTTTCAAAGGCTAATCTGCCTTTTGTTTCTCTTCTTTCTGAATTCACTGCTCCTGGGTTGGATATGGTCCTTTGTGAAGGAGATCTCTGCACACGCTGGACCAGAACAGAATACCTGGGGCTGGGATGGGGTGGAGGAAGGAGGAGGACCCAGCCCGCCCTGGCCCTGCTGGTATGGTGCACACGTCGTGGTCATGTCCAACTCTAGCTGCCCGCGAGGCCCCACCTCCCAAGCTTTCATGGATCAAGTGCTTTCCTGTGTGTGTGTGTGTGTGTGTGTGTGTGTGTGTGTCTACACCAAATGTAAAGACTGTCAGTTATGAAGGAGTTGCCAGGTTTTTGGGAGCGAGATGGAGTCTGTTAGCCAACACCCAGGCCTGGGAACTCCAGTGTGGGCAGCAGCCCTGCTTGTGCGTCTGTAGGTGAAGCCCTCGGCTTCTCCTCCGGCGTCCACAAACTAGGGGCGGTCCCCGCTCTTGCGTTCTTACGAGCAGAGCAGCGGGCAGGGCCGAGCGCTCCTCTCCTGCGAGGGGAGAGGCCCCATGGCAGCTGCCTGACCTCTGCTTGGCTGCCCCCCTTGGGAGTGTCACTCCCAGAGTTTTCATTTTCTGGTGGAAAACAAATTCTATGCAATTTCTGACTGTGAGCTTAGGAAACTCAGAGGGAGAGAGAGAGAAGAGCCGCTACCCTCACCTCCGCCGCCGCCGCCATGGCTGCCACCTTGAATCGAGTTGTCCTCACGTCGCTTCTGTTCTGAATGGACTAAAATAAAGACCTCTTTGGAAGATGACGAGCTTAATCCCACGCTTTTGTCTTTTGGATAGGTCAGCATCCCCATTGGGCCAGAGCAGTCTGCTAGAGCTGCCATCTTGGGGACACAGTGGGACCCCCGATTGTTCCTATCAAGGATGCCATTTCTGTCCTAGGCTGACCTCTTCCCTCTCATGAATTTGGATGCTTTTTCTTTTTTGCTCTTTAATCAGTAAAGGACAGCAATGTGTGCAGGACACTTGAGTCTTTTTTGGAACCATGCCTCATGCCTCATGGAGGAATTTGGATCTGGTGGGAAGGACATCCCAGGCGCCACACCGCTCCCACCTGCATCTCCGCCCCATGCTTCTGACAAAGGGGTCCCTCCTGGCAGATCACAGGTGGCATGGGAAAGGTGTTTTTTTAAAAAATGAAAACAAAAACAAACAAAAAACCTAGTTTTTATGAGCAGGAGATCCTGATCAACCACAAGCTTTTTTTTTTTTTTAATGGATTAGTGAAATAAATGTGCCCATGCATCATTTATAAAGTCTGTGTCCTTGGCTGTGTGGAATAGAGATGACACTGACAGCACTAGACAGTTTCTCAGAGCTGCAGTCACTGCACCCTACGCAAGCTGCTGAGGGAATTTGCAACCGGCTAGCTCTCTTCCTGGGTTTGTCTGCCTTTTTATCTGTTCGTTGTTGGCTGTCCTTTCCATTCTGTATTTTCTATTGGACTCTGAATACTGTATAAAGCAGTTTTTTCTTGTCCGTTTATCTTTCTTCGTCTGGAATATTTACAATAAAACAGAAACAAACCTTGACATGTTAGTGATGGATGAAAGCTGTTTTGGTTTGGAAAATATGGTTTGGTGTGTCTAATCATCAGGTACGAGACTCTAAAAGCAAATAAAAGTATAAACTCACTTTGTGTCTCCCCCTGCACCTGCCATTCCCCTCCTCTGCACCTCCCTGTCCAGTCTCCCACCCTGTTCGGCTCTTTGTTCAGGTCTCTGGAAAGTCTAGGTGACTTCTTTCAATGTTTGGTCCTGGGAGTCTTTGAACCGCCCCCATCCCCACAGCGGATACACATGGTAATGAAGTTCGAGATTCATAGGGTTTTGTCTCCCTCAATGCGCTTTCACAGAATAGTCATCTATTGATACCTGGAGTAACTGTAGTCAGATGTCACCCCAGATTCCACTGGGAGCTGCAAGATTACATCAATTAAAATATAATACTTTGCTTTCTTTCTTTTAATTGCTTTGCAGGGCCCCAACCGTCACAAGATCTCTACCCCAGAACTCAGGTGGGGTGTAATTGAGCGTGTGGATGGCCGAAAATCTTTTGGCTTCCTCTAATCCAATGCTCGCATGAGAATATTCACCCTGGGAACTTGCCAACCAGCCCTCTTATTGGTTAGGTGAGACCGAAATATCATGATAACCAACCCACCTGGGGCTGCTCTGTGAAAGTTGATTAGTTTTGGATTCCAAGGAGTTTAATTTTGTTTTGGAATCCAAGGGGGACTTCCCCACGGTGTAGGAATCAAATGCTGCAGGCCACAGAAGGGCTGGGGTATTTCAGACACGGCAGACTGGGGGTCGGAGCCAAGTTTGAGAGAACCATTTGTGCCCCTCCCACCAGTGGGGTGTTCACTGCCGTTCACAGAACAGTCTGGAAATGATAAGGGAGATTTGATCCTGACTGGTGGTCAGCCCTCTTGGGCAGTAACAAAGAAGCCTATTTGGAGAATTCAGAAAAGGAATCCTTTCATCAAGATGTTGCTTCAAGCTAGCGCTTCCTATGGGGCTTTCTCAAAGCAAAAAATGAAACCTGCAGTTGTCTTCGGCTTTGAGGCATTCCCATGCCTCTCTGTGAAGGGTGACCTTCTCCCCACAGGTGAGGTCCCACCGTGGCCCAAGAGAGAGTAGACTTAGGAGCTGACAACACAGCCATCTGCCGGTGTGACTCGGAGATCGGCGATGGCACGCTTTCAGAAGACTGCTCCCATGGGGAGAAGCATCGTAACTGAGTGTGGCTTTCAGAGGGGGAAAAGGCTCCAGATTCTAGAACAGAAGTGATCACAACCTTGCCATGTACGAGCAACAGGGCAAGGGAAGTTCCGTCCCTTCACAGTTCATTCACTTCTTACTAGTTTTCTAAATCTGCAACGTGAAAGAACAAATACTACCATTAAGCAAATAGCGGATCTGGTGCTGAGATAGGGAATGAGGTGCAGGGTCAGGCACTGTGGCGCAGCCCCTCAGCCACTGCGGGGGATGCCCGTGTTCCACGTCAGAGTGCCTGGGTCTGAGTCCCACCTCTGCTTCCAACTCAGCTCCCTGCCAAGGCACACGCACCCCAGGAGGCGGCTCCAGCACGTGGTTCTCTGCCACCCATGGGGGAGACCCAGATGGAGTTCCAGGATCCCGGTTTGAGGCGGTACAAACCCCGGCTGTTGCCGGCATTTGGGGAGTGAACCAGTGGACAGAAGATTCTCTCTCCATTGCTCTGCCTTTCAAATACATAAATGAGTAAAACTTAACAAAGAGAAGACTGTGAAGGAAATAAAGTGGAGAACGACCTCTCTGAAATGACCTCGCCAACCAGAAAAGTTGAGGCTCCAAAAAGGGCCTAAGGAAATGGAGCATCTAACATGACCCTAATAAGTTAACACAGCCTCGGCATTTGAATATTCCTCCGGCTGGGATTTACTGCAGCATGTCAGGGAATCAAGGCTTGTTGATGCATTACGATGTGTGCAGTCTGTGTTGCAGAACACAGAGGTTCGATGCCCAAGTGCAAAGCTCCTCTTGCTAGGAAATTAGCTAGAGAACACTGGCTCCTTGTGCCCACACTAACGTTGTCCCTTGGCAGTGTCAGGCAGGTTGGAGGGGAGCAGGGAAGAAAAGCTCCCTCAACCTGGTGGCACTTTTTCAAGATGGTCGAGTGACCCGGAGAGGGTATTTCTTCAGCCCCCAGCACCATGTTAGATCCTGGGGGACATGAGGAAGAGGTAGAAGCAGCTACTCGTGGTCTACCTGTGAAGAACCACGAAAGGAAAACACAAAATAACAAAGCTCTGGCATATACGATCAGCAATCCAAACCGTGTGGAAATTCAGAAAGACCTCAGATTTTAGGTATTAGGATAACAAGGAAAGGCTTATTGGAGAAAGAAGGAGTGTGTGTGTGTCGTTGTGTTGTTAAAAGTTTTTCGATGCCTGGAAAAACAACATTTTGCTTCATCTCCCTTGAAGTGTAATATGATTAATTCCTGTTGATGAATCCAGTGCTCCTATGATAGCAAATAGTGTTGTTGCTGGTGTGTGTGTGTGTGTGTGTGTGTGTGTGTGTGTTTCACCCACCCCATTCCTTTTGGAGGAATTCTGGTACCCGTATGATGCTTATTCCAGATTGCTGCAAGCACTATTTTGAGGTTCCCACCACTGCCTCATTCCTGAGCTTCTCCCAGTTGCATTGGTGGGATTCACTGCAGACAAACAGCCTACTATGGACTACAGAGAAGCTGACTGAAGCAAGCCACGAAACCAGAGTGGATTGAGAGTTATTTTTAGAAAGAGAATCAAACAGCCTTAAAACTGGGGGGAAGGAGTGTGAATACAGAACGGAAGGTGCGGAGGCAATGTGGAAAGTTGATGCAGAAAAAATCCCCAAAGTTTGGACGTGAGGAGTATTCAGAACCATCATCCTTCCCAGCCCGCTCTGCCAGCCTGTCATCCGTAGCACCGAGCTTCCGCTCGGACTGTCCTGATCAGATCCTTGGCAGCTTGTGTGCACTACGATTAGCAGAAAGTAACTGCTGGTTCTCTGGTTCTATATCATCTGTAATCCTATTGCACCATGTGAGCTGGAAGGGCATTTTCAACCACTAAAACTTGGTGGAAGGTCAAGGTCAGAGAGTCTCAGACAGGCAAACAGCACAGGCCAGCACTGGCCAGAGACTGGATGTGGTGTCCCCCCTCAAATGCAGTGACAGCACTTCAAGCCTGGCTTCGGGAGGTCAGGTACACGTAGCACTGCACAGAGAGACATGGAGTTATTTTGGTTTGTGGCTTTTTTTCCCCCTTTGTTTGTAAACTAAATGCAGTGTATGATGTGTGTGTTGGTTGTGAGGTGTGTAAGTATAGCATGTGTCGCATGTTTCGACATGTGTGTATCGTATGGGGTATGGGGTATATCTGTGATGTGAATGTTGCAAGTGTGGGATGTGGTGTGTGTGTGTGTTGCAAGTGACATGTGGGTGTCTGAGAGTGTGGGTGTTGTGGATGTGTGTAGCATGTGTGGGATGCATATGAGTGTGGGGTGTGTGTGAGTGGCCTGTATGGTATTGTTAGGGAGCAAGAGGTCAAGAATGAGACGTGGAGGGGGCCAGCACTGTGATGCAGCAGGTTAACACCCTGGCCTGAAGTGCCGGCATCCCATATGGGCATTGGTTCTAGTCCTGGCTACTCCACTTCCAATCCAGCTCTCTGCTATGGCCTGGGAAAGCAGCAGAAGATGGTCCAAGTCCTTGGGCCTCTGCACCCACATGGGAGACCCGAAAGAAGCTCCTGGCTTCTGGCTTTGGATTGGCACGGCTCCAGCCATTGCAGTCATCTGGGAAGTGAACCAGCGGATGGAAGACCTCTCTCTCTGTCTCTACCTCTCTCTGTAACTCTGTCTTTCAAATAAATAAAATAAATATTAAAAATAAAAAGAATGAGATGTGGATAAAGGTTAGCAGGGATGGCGCTGTACTATAGCTGGTAAAGAGGCCACCACCTGCAGTACCCGCATCCCATAAGGGTGCCGGCTTCAGACCCAGCTGCTCTACCTCCAATCCAGCTCTCTGCTGTGGCCTGGGAAAGCAGTAGAAGATGGCCCAACATCTTTGGCCCCTGCACCCCCATGGGAGAACTGGAGGAAGCTCCTGGCTCCTTGCTTCAGATCAGCACAGCTCCAGCCATTTCAGCCTCTGGGGAGTGAACCAGAGGATGGAAGACTCTCTCTCTTTCTGCCTCTCCTCTCTGTGTGTAACTCTGACTTTCAAATTATATATATATATATGTTTATATATATTATATATAATTTATATATATATATATATATATATATATATATATATAAAGGCTAGCAATACTTACTAGCGAAGGGAAAGTACCCACTCACAAAGGAGTACCGCACATGAGCTGCAAACCATCAGGTCTGGGCTCATCCTTTCTCTGATCTGGAGCCACATAGTGTAGAGTTTGGGTGGAGTTTTCCAGGAAAAGGAGGAAATTTCAGGAATTTGGTGACTGCTCATTTTCAGCTCTTTTTAGGAAGTCTCAGAAGTGTCAAGGCACCTGGTGCATGATGGGAGTGGGAATGTCAACCATGGTAGTGGTATTATAATGATATTATAGTAGGCTCTAAGTCACCACAGGGATGTACTCAGAAACCATGTTGGATATTTGGGGCTGGGGCTGGGGCTGGTTCTGGGAGGGGGCTTTGCTGCCATAAGGATTTCAGGGTGCTGACCATGGGGTTTTGAGAGATAGTCCTAGGAGAGGGTAGTGGCATATTTTCTCCAGCTCTGCCTCTGATCTCTGACTGTCTCCTTATCTATCAACAGTATGTGTATGAGTGTGGTTGAGTGTGAGTGTGGGGTGTGTGCATGTGTGTGTCTCTAGCAGGTTCCTGTCATTTCAAAAGGCAGAGGCACTTTCCATGATCTCTAGCCTTTCTTTGAGCCTCTAGGTGACATTGCTGGGTTTAGTGTTCTGGATTTTAGTGGCTTAGTTCTCACTGAATGGTCTTCGATGTAATTTATTTCTAAGCCAAATGTATATGTAGATGCATGAGGCAGAAGGCGTTTTTCCAATTCCCAGGTGACTGATAAGATGCCTGAGTTGACTTTCTAAAGCCTGCTCCCCCTGCACCCCCTCAGCTGCAGACCAAAGTCTCCCCAGCATGAGTAAGTGGCCAGACGCAGCGTTCCGCGGATGGGGTGACTGAGCACAGCCAGTAAGAAGAGCCGCACAGCCTGACTCGCATTTACACCCCTGTCCTCAGTGATGGCCTTGTCCCCATTAGGCAGAAAACAATTTAAAAAGAGCCGGAGAATGGAATTGTTAAAATCTGAGCAGTTGGATGGGTCCATGAAGTGCAGGATTCAGAAACACCGTCTTTATTCAGCCAGTCGGTCTTTGGCGTCCAAGAAACCAGCAGATGCAGTTCTCTTCAGAGGATTCAAGGCCGAGCAGCCCTGTCAGGACCTGCTGCCCTTCTCCTGAGTCCTGTCTCACTTCCCTTCCGCCCTGCCCTGCCTCTAAACAGCCTGCCTACGTCTCTGTATCTGTTTGCTTGATCCCATACTTTTCTCCCGTGTCTTTGCTTGGGCAGGCCCCGTCTGCAGGAATGTCCCGCCCATTCATCTCCACTTTGCCAGTATATTTCAGATGCAGCTGCAGTGCCACCTCCCCCGCCCAGTGAAGTCTCCAGTCCTAAGGGAGTAACAAATAACTCCTCCTTCTTCTGCACATTCTCCAGCTTTCTTTATGCCCATTATCACCTCCTACATTGTATCAAATGTGACACATAGGCTGTCCCCACTTACTTCCACCTACCAGAGGAAGGCCTTTAGGGTGCAGAGAAAATGGCTTTTTTTTTTGCCTTTTATACTTTCACAGTGTATAGGATTCCTGGCACATTGTTGGTCCCCATGAATGAACGCATGCATGAATGAGACAAATTCAACGGTGAGCAGATGTCCATAAAAAAGCTGCGGGGATGAGCGGCGGGGGCTATACTAATACACCCTTGATTTAAGTCAACCGTGCAAGGCACAGCTTAATAATTTATACCAGGCTACGATACGACGTCTTTCATTTTCCTGGGTGTGAGCCTAGGGGAGGGAGGAAGTTGCTGTCTGCAGGCTGGTGGAGAGTTGGTTTTATCAGCAGGTATGAGGGAATGTTTGCTTCCAGCTGTCACCATGCCTTCTACAGAGGCTAGAAAAACTCAGCCGCAACTTCCAAGCCAGCTTCAGAAAAATCAATCAGCCCTCTCCTCTCCTCTGCTCTCCTCATTATCCTCAACAAGTGAATTTTACTTCAAAATAAAATTACCAAAACTTGGTCCCTGGCCTATCTATTTCAATGCACGTCCAGCAAGGTTGCACGTGTTCAGAAATGCAAGACTTCTTTACCAAAACAATCTAAATCAATCTCCGTTTCCTTTTTCTCTTGCCAAAAAAACAGGCGAATTTCCCTCTTGGTGCTTTGCTTTTAAAATGTGAAAACATCATCATGGCTTCAAGGCCAACAAATTATAGCTCTGGCATTTAGAGCGATTACTGTGCCGGGGAATCGGGCCAGGTTTGAGCTTAGGAAAATGCTGCTATTTCCTTAAGTGTTAGGATTCAGATGAAAGTGAAAGCAGAGGTGCAGAGGGGAGGGGCCAGCACTTCATCAGGCACAGTTGTTCACGTAATCCTTGGGGTAGCCCCATGAGATAAGTCTCAGCGTTTTCAGGAGAGGTAACGAAGGTTTCTGGAAGTGAAGGTACAAGCCCGCAGCTGGTGTAAGGCAAAGCTGTAAGGTGAACGGAAGAGACTTCAACCCGGTCCTCTCTGTTCCCGTTGCCAGGAGTGTCTTCCAGGGCATCCTATGACCTGATCCCATCTAGGGACAGACTCAGAAAAGGGCAGAGCCCAGGAACACTCCAAGTGTGGTTTTCAGTCGCTAGGACTCACGCTTTTTGATGTTGGAGAAGATAAATCAGTTTGATTCTCAGATTGTGTTCCCTCCTAATATTTTTATTTGTGTTTTATTTTTATTTATTTATTTTTTGACAGGTAGAGTTATAGACAGAGAGAGAGGTCTTCCTTCCATTGGTTCACTCCCTAAATGGCCGCCATGGCTGGCGTGCTGTGCCGATCCGAAGCCAGGAGCCAGGTGCTTCCTCCTGGTCTCCTATGCGGGTGCAGGGCCCAAGCACTTGGGCCATCCTCCACTGCACTCCTGGACCACAGCAGAGAGCTGGACTTGAAGAGGAGCAACCAGGACAGAACCAGCGCCCCAATAGGTACTAGAACCTGGGGTGCCAGCACCACAGGCGGAGGATTAGCCTGAGCCGCGGCGCCGGCCCCCTTCATTTGTGTTTTAAACAGCCTGCTTCCACAAATGCTTAGGTGGTTCCAGAGATGCTAAATGTATTAGTTGAGAGATGGCATTTTCCTAGCAGTTTCTCTGATAGTGGTTTTTCTTGTGTACTTCTAAAAGTTTGTAGAAAATGGAATTAAAAGATGTTTATTTCAGTAAAAAAAAAAATGGAAACCTATGTGTTTTTTTTTTTCAATGATACACATTTCCCATGAGTTTTTTTGTTTGTTTTGAATCCTTGCATGTAGTTTAGCACACGTGCCAACCAGAACAGTCAATAATGATGCAAGCATCCAGCCTCTCTGGTTTCTCTTCTAGAGGAAGTCTTGTGCAGTGACTAGAAGCTACAGGTCAAGTGAGGAACATTAGATAGGAGGCCCTTGGAAAGCTAGAAGTTTGCTAGTTCAGCTTGAAAGGACCCTCCAGCAGTGAGTTGCTGCATTTAAGCTCATTCCCCTACCTTTAGGACCACACCTGAACTACTGGGAGAAAAAAAAAGGTACCTCCATCCATTCAAATCAATGAACCTTTATTAAATGCTGTGTTGACGCTGGAGGGGGTGGGAGGGAGGTTGGTGCGCACAGCCCAGGGCTGTGAAGACGGATGAAGTCATGTGGAAAAGGCAGGGGATGTGGCCAGCGCCGTGGCTCAATAGACTAATCCTCCACCTAGCAGCACCTGCACACCGGGTTCTATTCCCGGGCAGGGCACCGGATTCTGTCCTGGTTGTCCCTCTTCCAGGCCAGCTCTCTGCTGTGGCCCGGGAGTGCAGTGGAGGATGGCTCAAGTGCTTGGGCCCTGCACCCCATGGGAGACCAAGAGAAGTACCTGGCTCCTGCCTTCGGATCAGCGCAGTGCGCCGGCTGCAGCGCGCTGGCCGCAGCGCACGGGCCACGGCGGCCATTGGAGGGTGAACCTAATAGCAATGGAAGACCTTTCCTTCTGTCTCTCTCTCTCACTGTCAAACTCTGCCTGTCAAAAAAAAAAAAAAAAAAAAGACAGGAGATGTTGTTCTGTGTGGCCCCTAGAACCAGTAGTGGGATTGCTGAGCTCCAGAACACAGATCAATAGAAGGAAGAATATTTAAACAGAGTGATGGGGTCCCTGTCACTACTGCAAGTAGCTCAGTTAATGTTGCCGGAGACCCCACAAGTGGAGGAGAGCAGAGAGGATTCTCACATTTTGTGGGAAGTCATACTAGCTGGCCTTGGATGACAATTTCTTTCTTTCTTTCTTTTAAGATTTATTTATTTATTTGAAAGTCAGAGTTACACACAGAGAGAGAGGAGAGGCAGAGAGAGAGAAGAGAGAGGTCTTCCATCCTCTGGTTCACTCTCCAGTTGGCCACACCAGCTGGAGCTGCGCCAATCCAAAGCCAGGAGCCAGGAGCTTCTTCCTGGCCTCCCACATGGGTACAGGGGCCCAAGGACTAGGGCCACCTTCTACTGCTTTCCCAGGCCATAGCAGAGAGCTGGATCGGAAGTAGAGCAGCCGGGACTTGAATCGGTGCCCATATGGGATGCCGGCAATGCAGGGGGCAGCTTTACCCACTACATCACAGGACCATCCCTGACATTTTCTATATGAGACTCATATAGCAGCTATCCTTTACTCAGTACTTAGTACATGCCAGATAGTGTGCTCTGTGTTTTAAGGGCGCAATTTTTATGTTTGCAACAGGTAGATGCTTTTTCCGTATGTTACAGAAAAGGAAAGTATTTAGCTTGGTCACCATCAATCTAGAAGCTGGTGATGCAACCAGGGTTTGAGCACAGCTGCCTGGTTCCAAAGTCTTTACTATCTGGGGGAGAAGTCCTGTTCTATTCAACTTCAAGATCCTAGCATAAACGGGTGGGGCCTGACTTCAGAGCACCATTTAAATGAGGGGACAAAGGTACATGTGTGCACAGACTGCCATGCATGGGGAAATAACACATGTGTAACACAAAGGCTTTGTTATCTCATTGAAGAGATGAGAAACACAGTTACAAAAGAATAGAAAATATTTAATAAAGAGAGATATGATTACAGAAGGTGTAACAGGAAATCGCATCCTTTACCAGTACACTTTATATCCAGCAAGTATTTATTATACAGTCCAAAGATGCTCCCTGGGCCAGCACTGTGGCACAGCAGGTTAACTGACCTCTTCTTGCAAGGCTGGCATCCCATTCTGGCTGCTCGGCTTCCAATCCAACTTCCTGCTAATGTGCCTGAGAAGGCAATGAGAGAGGATTTGGATATTCGGGCTTCTGCCACCCATGTGTGAGAGCAGGATGGTGTTCCTTACTCCCGGCTACAGCCTGGACCAACCCCGGCTGTTATGGGCAGTTAGGGGGATGAACCAACAGATTCTCTCTCTCTCTCTCTCTCTCTCTCTCTCTCTCTCCCTCCCTCCCTCTGACATTCTGCCTTTCAAATAAGTAAATTTTTAAAAATGTGTTTCTTCAACGACTACTATGTACATGCTTCTGTCCCAGATACAGATAGACACAGAAAACAAGAAATTTAAAACTGAAAGAACTCACTTATTGGCTTTCTCATTTAACCTTGAATCTTAATTTGGTTCTATGACATTTCTGTTATTGTAGTCATCCTTAACTCCAACTTTAAAGTTGTTTTATAATTAGTAAAGTAATACGTATATGTTTATATACCTTATAGGAGATTAGAGAAATCCAAAAAGTAGAAGAAAAACAAACCCCGCCAGCATCAGTATAAATACACACAGTATTAAAATTTTCTTCCCTAGTCATTTTTTGCATGTTTTTGAATCATCATGCCCTTGCTGTGAGCTTCTGGGTTCCCATTGAACTTTCTCTCCATACACATCAAGCCTACCTGGTAAGACTGTGGGCTCCAGGAAGGCAGAAGTGAGGTAGCATCCTCTGGAGACCCTATTTGCACACTGTTTGCACACTGCCCTAGTGTGATACATGCTGACATAGAGATTTATCAGTCACCAAGTGAGTGAACACAAAAGATGTAGAACAAGGTTTTTGCTCTTCAGGCATTTATAATCTCTTTATGAAAGTCAAGTCCAAGACAATGCATGATTGAATGCTAAATGAATAACTGTAGCTTACTCCTGAAAAAGAAGTGGCATGTCATGAGGAAAGATGGCTTGTGGCATACCTGAAGGAGAGACCTGAAGAAGCTGAAATTATTTCTCTTTCCAACCATCCAGAGCAAGCTCTCAACAGAAATGGATGTGCCTATGTCAAACCAGCCCCTATTCTTCTACCTCGTGCCGAGAGGCCTCTCAGCAACCGTGTCAGAGGACCAAGCGTGATCTGCAGAGAGCTCCTCTGTCTTCATGAGGGGAACTGCCCAGCTAGTGTTTCCTCCCAGCTCTGGGCCAAGGAGGGAATTCTGAACTTCACAGCCATGCTCTGGATATCTTTCTACAGCGTAAACTTACTAGGAAAGGGTTTTAAAAACTTTTCTAGTCTCTTTCTCTCTCTCTCTCTCGCTCGCTTGCTCTCTCGCTCTCGGTCTCACTCTTGCTCTCGCTCTAGCTAAGCCTGCTCAGGTGGAAGTCTGAAATTGTACTCTCTGGTGCTGGGTTATCTGATCATTGTGCATTGTGGTCTCAGGGCCCACATTATGCAACCCATGTTGATGCATATTGGATCTGGGTAACTTGCCTGTGCTTTGCTGGGCGGCTTGTGAGGGGCACACCAGGGGCCTGGGGGCTTCTCAGATGGCCTGCATTCAATTAACAGTTCACAGCTAATCAATAGAGGCAGAGCAACCAGGTGGATGTAAGCAGGGCTGGATTTGAAGGATTTTCAAGTAATCATATTGGAGAATTCCCCTGGGTGCAGAGAAATGGATACTCTCAAGCCTCATTTGGCACAGACTAGTCAAGGCAGCAGCAAGTCGGCTGAGGGGATGCCCGCCCCTTTAACAGCTCTTTTAATTCCAGACGAAATGACAATTCCCTTCTTCGTAGTCATTAAGGCTCCAATTCTATTTCTCATTATTAAGCCATGAAGTTGGCCAAAACATTTAAATTAAGCAAAATGAAGAGATTTATGAGCAAATTGAAGTCTAGGTGGAAAAAAAATTGAAGCCTAATCTCCAAAGATTAAGCAGCACACAATAACCGAATTATTGGAAAAACTTAAATCTCAGAGGAAACAGGAGAAAATGTTCTGTCTTACTTTCCCCAAAGAACTGGCGCTTTAAAAATTGCATTTTCAGATGATCACTGCATGGTTGGAAATACTCACATGATTTGAGAAATGTTGGAATAGGGACTGAAATGGTATTTTAGTCTCCATGTAGAACCAAAGATATATCAGATTGATAGCTCCAAGCAACTGACAGCTTCCTATAGAGAAAGAACAGTGTGGTGAGAGTGACATGCATTACTTGAGCTCTCCCTCGCCCTGAAGACAGAACCCCACTAGGTGGCCAGGTGCGGGTCAGAGACTAAACTTGTTTGAAGGTCAGTCTCTGCACTGAGACTGCCATGCCAGAGGGAAGGGTGTTTCCAGCTAGCTGAGCATCCACAGGTAAGACAGGGCTGGGACCTGTTGCAAGGGCAACCTGGACATGACAACTGGGAGGTGAAAGGAGCTTCACACAGTCACCCAAGCCACCTCCGTTGAAAGCGTCTTAAGATCAAACAACCTCAATGATATTTGTGATCCTACCTGTAGTTCCCAAGTGAGAAGAGAGGCAGTTGCCTTAAGGGCAGGTAGAAACATCTCTTCAAACAACACCAAGGCTTGCCCTGAAGGTAAGTGGTATGAGCTGGAGGTTAGTTTTAAATACTTCAAGTTCCACTGTCTCCAGACCTATACATCTCCCATGCACCTGCTGTGCTACCTGAGCTTGCCATCGGTAGAGTGGTTTCTTGGGGTGAGCTAATCGTTCTAAGAGTTAATCATTATAAGTGTGTTGTTAACCCAATAGCAAAGACAAGGTCAGACTGCAACAACAGAGAGGTCAACTTTGATGGAGGAGTCCACAGACCTGCTTGCGAGAGACTGGACCCCAAGATCCTGGGGCTGGGAGTTGTGGAGGTATTGGGTACTGTGGGAAAGCCAGTCCCAGCGACACAGGAAGAGAACTAACATGTCCTTCGTGTCTGTTGTCTTCCAGACTCTTTTACACAGGTTATCCTATTTAGTCCTCCAATTAACTCTCTAAGGTGGGCTTGGTGCCCTTGGTTTAGAGCAGAAGATGCTGAGGCTCAGGGAGTTTAAGTAATTTGCCCAAGTTCACAAACTTCCCACAGCATGGATCCGAGCTCAAGTTTACCAGGCTTCAAAGACCCTGCTCTTCCTGTGACACGGGCTGACTCCCTGGAAAGGAAGGCATCGAAGGCTTGTTTCACAGTGGGGTCAGCCAGGATTTGCCTTGCCACAGTGGCCTTTGTGGGAAATTGTAAGCGTCAGGGACCCCACAGTCTCCTTTAAAATCTTCCAAGACTGAGATGGAGGTAGAAGCTCTCAATGAGAATGGGAAATGGTCTTGGATAGCCAGACTCCTGTCTCCTCCACACTCATCTTGCCCCTTGGAGTCTTGTCACCAATCAGTGTGGCTGCCACCTTTCCGGAGCTGCTTTTGTTCTTGTACAAATTGGACTCCAGTGGGAGGAACACTCTTTCCCTAATTCCCTTTAGCAGAGCTTCAACAAGGCTGAACTGGTGAAACAAGGCTTCACTAAAAGGCCCAGAGAAAACAAAAGGAAAATCAGCACAGATTAAAAGCCAGCTTATTAATCAGCCTGAGGAATGTGACTGCTCTTCAGAGCGTGGTGCGGCCTCCCAGAGCTTGTATGGGAGACTTCCTGCCGAACTTCCAGCCTGCCTGTGCACACCAGAGGCCTAATCCTCCACCCCATCACACCCTAAGCAACTGGGGACACATGAAATCATATCTCTGTTTTTGGAAGTTCAGGCCAATTTCTAAGGTCAGACTTCATATTTCTTTTTCTTTTTAAAAAAGTATTTACTTATTTATTTGACAGGTAGAGTCACAGACAGAGAGAGGGAGAGACAGAGAGAGAGGTCTTCCATCTACTGGTTCACTCCCCCAAATGGCCACAACAGCCAGAGCTGAGCTGATCTGGAGCCAGGGCCCAGGAGCTTCTCCCCAGTCTCCCATGCGGGTGCAGGGGCCCAAGGACTTGGGCCGTCTTCTGCTTTCCCAGGAGCATTAGCAGGGAGCTGGATTGGAAGAGGAATAGCTGGGACTTAAACACGTGCTCAGATGGGAGCCGAGACTGAGCACTGAACCACCACCACCTGCTGTCTCCCACAGTGTGCATTAGCAGGAAGTGGGAGATAGGAGCCGAGCCAGGACTCAAGCCCAGGCACTGATAAGAGACACAGTCATCCCACCCACTGTGCCAAATGCCCATCTCCAGCCTTCTGATTTCTAAGCACCTGCTCTCCCCATGCAGATGAGCAACCAAAAAAATTTTGAGTCGCATCAAATTCATTACCCAACTTGAATAGAGAAAGGAAAGCAATATAAGAAAAGAGGAAGAACTCTCCAGCAACTCATTTTGATTTTGAATGTGAGTGTTCAAAGCTCTGGGAGTTACTGATCTCCTTTTCTGTAGTCTTTGGGACCTCAATGGATGACTTCTCACGCCACCGTGTTATCCACTTCATTTAGAACAAGGCTCTGTTTCACAGAGCTACTTCATTGCCTTTTTCAAAGACTTGCAGACTTTCAAGATAACAAAGAAATAGTATTTCACATTCATCAGTTAGGCAAAATAAACAAAAATCCGAAAATGCCAACAGCTGATTAGGATGTAAGATGGTTAGAGCGTATACAGGAGAACAGTTGGGTAACACCTAGGAAAGCTAAAGGTGAGGACTGCCCTATGAACCACCCATTCCACCTGTTGTCAAATACTCCACAAAAATTCTTGCAAATGTTTGCAGGTAGACATGAACCAGAAAATTCAGTGCAGCAGTTTGTAACAGCACAACAGCCGAAGACAAAACAAAACAACAACACTCTGGAAATAATTTACAGGAACGCCAGTGAAGGAATCGATTGAAGGAAAAACTAAAAGCAACTCTGATGGAAGCATCAGGAGTACAATCCTACAGGCCACAGTAGTAATAGAGAGGGAACCGCTGTACATATTTCCATACAGGTAAGTTCAATCAAAAAAACGAGTGAAAACACCGGCTGTTCAGGTGAATGATGCTGTCTCTCAGCTGTTCTCAATTCTGTGGACAAGAACTCAGGCTTGATGTGAGAGTGAGCTATTGGTCTTATGCCCGCGAAGCTTTTCCGTAGGGTCTCACAGCGCTGGTGCATCTGTGACAGGTGGAGCGGGCCCCAGCAGACGAGCACTGGTGTGGAGTGGGTGGTGTGCGCCTCAGCTGAAACAGGTGCAAGCGGAAAACGAAATGAAACAGCCACTCCCTATCACGGATGCGTAAAAGGAGCTGTCACCTCGCGAGAGGAATGCAGGTAAGTGGTTTTTAATGAGAATGTGCTACTCAGCAGCAGGCTGGACTGAACTGTTAAGAACCCACATCGCACTATCATCACCAAGAACATCAAAGATGGAAAAGTGGTTTTGTCTTTGTTTTCTCTACTAGCTTATTAAAACTACTCAAAGGATCAACAGAAAGATTTTTTAAAAATCAAATTATTTCTAGTCTTATGTGGCATTGGAAAAGAAATAATACAAAATAGAAAGTGATCACAAGAAATCAAGGGGGAAAATGACTTCTAATTAAATTAGAGAAATACAGAGGTGGCGCGGCACAGCGGAAAGTCAGAGCTGAGTCAAATTCTGGCTGGTGGCAGAACTTAGGAGCTGGTGGTGCCAGTTCATTTGATTGCCCCAGTCTCTATTTATTGACTGTATTTTTGTGAAACAGGACCTCTTTGTAGTGTTGCTAGGGAATCACAGAGGCAACCCAGACAAAGGGCCTACGTTCAGTTTTTTTTTTTTTTAAAGATTTATTTTTGCTTGAAAGAGTTACGCAGAGAGAAAGAGAGAGCTAGCGCGCGAGAGAGGTCTTCCATCCACTGGTTCACTCCCCAGCTGGCCGCAATGGCCAGAGCCGTGTAGATCCAAAGCCAGGAGCCAGGAGATTCTTCCAGGTCTCCCACACAGGTACAGGGGCCCAAGGACCTGGGCCATCTTCTACTGCTTTCCCAGGCCACAGCAGAGAGCTGGATCAGAAGTGGAGCAACCGGGTCTCAAACTGATGCCCATATGACGGGATGCTGGCACTGCCGGCGGCAGCTCCACCTGACACGCCACATTGCTGGCCCCACTATGTTCAGTTTTGCCAAATAAGGGCATGTGAAGCGGTAAAGATTGGGTTGACCGTGAAACTTGTCCCTTGTTTTGAGGCTGATACTCCTCTCTGCTCTCGGCCACACCTTTCTTTTATTTTTTTCCCTTGGTGCTGGTGGGAAAGGGACAAAAACCTTGGCATGCTGATCACACGTGCCACCTGCAAAGCATTTAGTGGCCAAACCTGACTTCAGCCACTTGGATAACTAGGCAGTGTGTTTCATTAACGTGACGTTTTCTGGTTTCAACTTACTTTATTGTTGGCACGCTACTGATCAGCCGAGAGGTGATTCTGTGGGCTCCGTTACGCCGGATCCCTGCAGAATTCTTCTCATGGAATTCCCCTCCAGGAAGATGCCATTAGCAGAGATGGAGCCCAGGGAAGAGGCTGGCTGTGTTGTACAGCGGGCTTTGAGCCTGAGTCTCAGGGCATCAGATGGAGTCCATCACCAGTCCTCTAGGGAAAGCCTCTTTCTGGTCCTGGTGCCAAAAATAGCTAAAATTCCCTTGAGCAATTGGTTTGATCCTGTGGCTAAAGTGAACTGATGACGGCATCCTTTTCTTTATTTGAATCAATATCTGGAGAGCTACATTTGAGGTCCATCTGCAAAATACATACGTCAACACCTTGTACAATGTTTAACCCTCACTCAGCAGTCATCATTGTTCTTGCCCTTGATTATTTCACTTCTCTTTCACCCTATTTTTAAGACACACACACATGGCGACTTCAAAAAGTTCATGGAAAATGGAAATCAAAGATAAGTGTATTTGGTGCAAAAATTTTTGAAATCAATGCATCGTTTTCTCATAATTTGCAATTGCCAGGAACTTTTGGAAGACACTCCCCCATAGTACCACCATCTATACAATTAGCACTCCATGCTCATCTATTGAAGAAATTATGCAAAGTGTTGTCATCTGGGTGGACTGAGGATTAATTAATACCGAGTAAACCGTGTTAAGTTGTGCTTCTCCCATAGAACCGTTCATATCCACATCTTTAAACGCAGCTCTTAAAAACGCTGTTGTTAACGCCCTTCTAGATCCAAAATAAGTGTTTTTCCTAACACATCATTTATAATGTTTTTGCACCTCGGGGATTGAGGTATTAAAGTGCTGCTTCAGACACACTGGGGTAACTCTGGAAAATAACATGCTGAAAGGGAAACAGCTCAGGAAAGCAATTTTATGTTCCATTTTCCTGGTAGGATACTATCTGGGCTGGGGTGGCCCTGTTTATGTGTAAGCAAAAATCTATTCTGTGTGCTGAAAGAAAGACAAAGGCAGCTCCCATCTGAGACGCCGTGCGGGAGCACTTGGCGGACAATCCAGCGGTCAGAGAGCCAAGGACTCATACTCTTTAAACCACTGTCGGCTTTATGCACAAAGGGCCACCATTATATTTTTTTCCCTTTCTTCAGTTCTCTAGTATTGTTTGCTTTTTTATTTCAAAAAGTAATTATATATACTAAGCTTTGCATGGGTTCAAAGGTACTTGTTAACTCATTCAAGCTGTGCGCCCCTTCCCTGAGTGAGAGGGATGCACACGAGTCAGCACTATGACTACAATGACGGAGGGTTCAGGGCCTTGGTCCTGAGTCCTTCGGCCTGGAGGGATTGGTTCTGGGATTCCCATGGACACGGACATGCTCAGGTCCCTTCTGTTAGATGCTGCAGTATTTGCATGGAATCCACACGTTTCCTCGGGTATTATGTAAACCAGATTGCTTATCATATCGAATGCAATGCAAACAATATGCAAATAGTCATTGCACCATATTGTTTAGGGAGCAATGATGAGGGAAAATGTGTGTAGGTGTTCAGCACAGATGCATGGTGTGGCGGCCCGGAAGGCTGCGGCGCCCGTGGGGAGGAAGGGCCGCCTGCGTTTCCTGTCTGAGCAAAGGCGCGCCACACCCTCTCCCCTGGACCCACTGGCTTCCTGCCGCTCTGGGGGACTGCGCCCGAGTTTGCTTCCTTTTTCACGTCTTCTAGGGCCAAATCCTGGGGAGCCGCTGTGGTCACGGCTGTGATTCTAAAGAGGAAAGAGCGGATCCTTTAGCCTACAGGACAGGTGAGGCAAGGCCCCTGCTGTCCCGCCCTCACCTGGCCTATCTTCACTGCCTGCACAGCTCCTGAAGGGAACGGGAGAGCTGTGGCTTGCGAAGCAGAGGCCAACGGAGAAGTGTCTCAGGAACTGCGGGAGCAGGACTAGCGGCCAGGGGACAGAACACACAAGGCCCCGTCCTTCCCTGAAAAAGATCCCGCTTCCCTTCAGGTGCTAGAGGATCCGGCGAGACCATCTCTAACACACTTAGCCCAGTAACCAGCACCAAAAGACGGCAGTCATTATCTAGAGGGCCCATATCCCTTTAATAAGGGTTGGTTGATCCACAAACTTTGCCTTTTTATTAGAAAGACCTCTTTTTAATGAAAAAAAAATCCCACATGGTAGGGTCATTATAGTATATTTAGGCTCCTGTAACAATATTATGAATTAAACTACAGGTATCAACACGTATTTTAAAACCACAGTTGGGATGGAGAACGGTTATTTATTCAGGGTTTAGTGCACACGGGGATTTGCCGACCCCTTGTGAATGGCTCTCCAAGACCCCCAGAGTCTGAGTCTATGTTTAAGGAAACACTGACTCCTGAGCCCCTTTAACTGTGTTCTGAGGGACGGGGGGTTCAGTGACCAAGAGTCCTTGGCACACGATGCAGGAAATAGCGTTTCTTCTGCAAAACGTCATGAAGTATTTGCGATGCAAACGTGTACAGCGACCCTCCAAAACAGTGAGATAGGATGTCATGTTTCCCAGATGTTGTTGACAAAAGGTGTGGGGCGTGAGTGCATGGGTGTGTGCGTGCAGTCCCTTTAGCAGGCTTCCCAGCATGAGGGCTGGGGCGCACGCCTGTACTTGACCTCACTGCACGCAGGGTCAGTGATTTGCCAAACTTCTCTGCTGCTTGACTCCTGCTGTTGACCTCTGTCTGTCTGTCCCAGACACTCCAGGGATGCCCATCTTCTACACATGTCATCTTCACTCTGAGAGGGAAGAGAGTTGGACAAAGCTTCCAATGTGTGGTCTGGGGAGGGGTGTGGGGTGGGGTTGGGCATTGCTTCCTGAACCCATCACAGGGGAACTTAAAAGAATCTAGGAACCCTGACTCTTATCCACTCTCAGGTAAATGCCAAACCCACTCTGGAAAATGGGAAAAGCTTTCTCCCATTTGTTTTTAGCATGCCTTAATTCCAGTGTCTTCCTACCCTACTGGTAACAAAAGTACCAAGTTCTCAGATCCTTAGACTCCCAGCAAACTGCTACATTGCTTCTCAACTGGACGAATATAGTGACCTTTTACCCATTTGTTTGCTCATTAAAAACATATTTAAATAGTTCCTATCTGAGCAAAGAGCCAGCAGAGAGAGAGAGAGAGAGAGAGAGAGAGAGAGAGAGAGAGAGAGAGAAGTATATTTTGGAGGTGGATAGCATTTGGTAGAATCAAGAAAAGAATTCCATGTTCATGGCTTAGTAATTGGTGTATAAAGTGATACCATTTACTAAAATGTGGGAAGACTGGGCTGGGAAGGAATGAAGGGAGGGAACTGAGTGCTCTTTTTGGGGACAGGTTGAACTGGAGACATCTATGGATGATCTAAATGGAAATAGTAAATGGGCAGTTGGATGCAAGTGTGAGGGCCCACAGGTGTCCAGGCAGGTGATTTAGAATTAAGCAGCATCAAGATTTTACTTAAATCCAGGAAACAGATGGCATGAACCAGGGAGAAACTGAAGGAGAGAGAGAGAGAGAGAGAGAGAGAGAGAGAGAGAGAGAGAGAGAAGGGAACTGAATGCTAAGCAGCCCCAACAGCTGGAGACAGGTAGGATGGAGGAGGAAGAGTCCAGCAGATGAAGGACGAGCTGCCAGGGTGAAAGAAGAAAACCAGCGATGTCCCGGAGGCCAAAAAGAGTGGAGGAGTCAAGTGAGCCAAATGCTACTGCCAATTTCAAGTGCAAACAGACAAAGTGTCCGCTGGTGACCCTTACAAGAATAGAGTCAGTGCAGACTGGTGGACACTGGATCCACACTGGAGTAAACTGAAGAGTGGGGAGTGAGAGGAGAGGCACGGACAACATGTAAGGTGACTACTTTAAAGAAATTTTGCTGAGAGGGGAACAGGAAACTAGATTAGTAGGGGAAAGGAACTCATAATGTGTTGTGATGAGACCAACTGAGCAAAGAGGAAGAGATTGGGGAAGCATGAAAAGAAGGAGAAAATTAAAGAGGGGAAAATCCAGAGAGGGTAAGAACAGAAAAGATTCAGAACACAAATGGTGGGCTTCAGCCAAAGCAGTATTAAGAGGGAAATTTATAGTGATAAGTACTTGCATTTAAAAAAATAGAAAGATCTCAAATAAACAACCTAATGATGCATCTCAAGGACTCAGAGCAACAAGAACAAACCAAACCTCAAATAAGCAGGAGGGGAGAATCAATAAGAATCAGAGCAGAAATGAATGAAATTGAAGCTAAGGGGCCAGCACTGTGGCACAGGAAGCTAAGCTTCCGCTTATGGCTTGGGCATTTCGTATGGGCACTGGTTTGAGTCCCAGCTGCTCCTCTTTCCATCTGGCTCTCTGATATGGCCTGGGAAAGCAGCAGAAGATGGTCCAAGTGCTTGGGTCTCTACACCCACATGGGAGACCCAGAAGAAGCTTCTAGATCCTGTCTTCTGGTCAGAGCAGCCCCAGCCATTGCAGTTACTTGGGGAATGAATCAGCGGGTGGAAGACCTCTCTCTGTCTCTCCCTCTCTACACCTGTGATTCTGCCTCTCAAATAAATAATAAATCATATTTTTTTAAAAAAAGAAATTGAAGCTAAAAAATTCAAAAGATCAACAAAATAAAATCTTGTTTCCCAGGAAGATAAACAAAATAGATATAAGCCTTTAGCCAACTAATAGAGAAAAAAATCAAATAAAATTAGAGATGAAAAAGGAGACTGATACCACAGAAATACAAAAGATCATAAGAAATTACTATGGGCTGGTGCCGTGGCTCAACAGGCTAATCCTCCGCCTTGCGGCGCCGGCACACTGGGTTCTAGTCCCAGTTGGGGCGCCGGATTCTGTCCCGGTTGCCCCTCTTCCAGGCCAGCTCTCTGCTGTGGCCCAGGAGTGCAGTGGAGGATGGCCCAAGTGCTTGGGCCCTGCACCCCATGGGAGACCAGGAAAAGCACCTGGCACCTGGCTCCTGCCATCGGATGAGCGTGCAGCATGCCGGCTGTGGCGGCCATTAGAGGGTGAACCAACGGCAAAGGAAGACCTTTCTCTCTCTCTCACTGTCCACTCAGCCTGTCAAAAATAAAATAAATAAATAAATAAAAATAAAAAATAAAAAAAAAGAAATTACTATGAATAATTTGGAAACCTTGAAGAACTGCATAAACTCATGGATACATATAATCTACCAAGGTTAAATAAAAAAGATATAGCAAATCTAAACAGACCATAACAAGCAGCAAATTGAAGCAGTAATTAAAAGTCTCCCATCTGGGACAGGGTTGTGGGCATAGCAGGTTAAGCAGCCGCCTACAACAACGGTATCCACTATTCATTTCTCATCAGAAAAGCTGAGAAGTAGAAGTCATGTAAGTGCAGACAGTGTTTTTAACAGACTCGGGTTCTATTCTCTCTCTCTTTCTTTTTAAAAGATTTATTTATTTATTTTGAAAGACTTACACAGAGAGAGGGAAGGAAGGAGGGCGAGAGAGACAGAAAGAGAGAGAGAGATATAGAGACTTCATCTATTGGTTTACTCCACAGGTGGCCAAAATGGTCAGAGCTGGGCCAGGCCAAAGACAGGAGCCAGTAGCTTCGTCTGGATCTCCCACATGGGTGGCAGGGGCCCAAACACTTGAGCCACCTTCCATAGCTTTCCCCAGGTCATTAGCAGGGAGCTGGATTGGAAGTGGAGCATCCAAGACTCACAATGGCATCCATCTAGGATACTGGCATTGCAGGCAGCAGCTTTACCTGCTGCAAAACAACACCAGCCCAAGGTTTTATAAATTCTTTTATTTAAGTTTTATTTATTTATTTATTTTAAAGAGTTACACACAGAGAGAAGGAGAGGCAGAGAGAGGGAGAGAGAGAGAGAGGCCTTCCATCTGCTGGTTTGCTCCCCAAATGGCCTCAATAGCCAGAGCTGTGCCAATCAGAAGCCAGGAGACAGGAACCAGGAGGCAGGAGCATATTCCAGGTCTCCCAAGCGGGTGCAGGGTCCCAAGGACTTGGGCCATTTTCTACTGCTTTCCCAGGCCATAGCAGAGAGCTGCATCGGAAGAGGAACAGCTGGGACTCAAACGGGTGCCTATATGGGATGTCGGCACTGCAGGCAGCAGCTTTACTTGATACACCACAGCACTGGCCCCTATAAATGCTTGAATCTTGTCCTTCTGTAGCCATATAACCAATTCCTCACTTTTCTTTCCCTCTTATGATATTTGATATACATCACATACAAGTAGGTACTTCAAAAAGTTTATGGAAAACAGAATTAAAAGATAAGTTAATTTTGGTGCAAAAAATTGAAATCAAAGCATATGAAGTATCTTCAAAAAGTTCATGGAAATATGTATTATGAACAACTTATTCATGGATTTCCTTTTTTTTTTTGCATCATTTTCTTTCCACAAACATTTTGAGGTACTCCCGTGTGTGTGTGTACAAGAGATAAGACAACCATTTCATGTTCATGGATTTGTCGGGTCAGGAATTCAGAGCACACACAGTGGGATGGATGGGTTCTCTTTGGTCCATCATATCAGGGACCTCAGTTGGAATTACTCCGAAGTTGGGGTGACACAGTGGTGGGACTGGAAGCATGTAAGGCCTCGTCTACTCCTAAGTCTGGTTGTTGGTATTAGCTGTTGGCTGAGACCTTGGGTGGGACTCTTGGCTAGGATTGTTGGCACACCTTCACCCGACCTCTCCACATGGCTATGTGGGCTTCCTTACAGAACAGTGTCTGAGTTCTCGGCACAAGGGCTGCAAAAGACTATGGCAGTGGCGTGTGGCATTTTATTCCGCTGACTGAGGTGGTTGCAAAAATTCTTCTAGGTTCAAGGGCAGATGTTACAGACCCCGCCACCCAACGGAAGGAATGTCAGTTTGTGGGCGTGTTCTAGAACTACCTCAGAGTCAGTGAGTCAGGTCATTGAGTAAGGGAAAGTATTCCGTGTAATGGAAAGCTGGTCTCTGGGTCCGGAGGAAACATCTACAGTTGGACAGTTTCTCCATGTGAAATATACAGAGTGGTTGGCCAGCGCCACGGCTCACTAGGCTAATCCTCCACCTGCGGCGCCCACACCCCAGGTTCTAGTCCCTGTTGGGGCACCGGATTCTGTCCCCATTGCTCCTCTTCCAGTCCAGCTCTATGCTGTGGCCCGGGAAGGCAGTGGAGGATGGCCCAAGTGCTTGGGCCCTGCACCCCATGGGAGACCAGGAGGAAGCACCTGGCTCCTGGCTTTGGGTCAGCACAGCACTGTCCATAGCAGCCATTTGGGGGGTGAACCAACGATAGGAAGACCTTTCTCTCTGTCTCTCTCTCTCTCTCACACTGTCTAACTCTGCCAGTCAAAAAAAAAAAGAAAGAAAGAAAGAAAAAAATATACGGAGAGGTGCTATCTGCTCTTCCAAATCTCCGCTGACCCCCTCTCTACCTCATTTCCTTTTACCAGTCAGTAGTCTAATTTATATCCTTCATTTAAAACCTCATATATGAAGAACCAAACTTAAAAGAGTCATATGGGACTATCTTGAAAATTTTTAGAGAAAAACAGTTGTAAAATTCTAACAGATAATGAAATAACTCAGGAGAATTTTATACTGGAGGGGATTTATCCTCTCAGTGCCTCAAGAGCTGGCTGAATCTTTTGGACTAACATTGTGTGCAATATTTTTTAATTGTATTCAGTGTTATTTCAAGATTGGAACAATTTTTTTTTAAATGACATGTTCACAGAACTCAATAGAACCACCTGAGGTAGGTGAATGGCTAAATGATCTGAGACAGATGGCTATCAGTGAGCAATATTTAATCTTAATAGCAAGCAGGCTTACAAATTCTTGGCTTGGAAGCAATGCTCACAGTGATACAGCTTTGCTGAGCTCAATGTTTTCAGTGAGTGGGGAACAACAGGATAGCCAGGTAGCTGCCTTACAATGCACCATAAACATGCCTGGGAACACCTGATTAGCTGCTCCCATGCATCTGCAAATAGTTCTTTGAAGTGTAATTCAGTCATACAACCACAAGTTCAACTGTGTTCCAACATTAGTCACGTATGCATTTATTCAAAATTTTTTTTTATCAACTGCCATGGCCATGGTCTTGAACTAACTGAAATGTTATCAGAAAACTCCAGGTCAGAAGTATATCATTTTAAGAAATATTACCCTTTTAAATACTTAATCCCTACTTCCTGAAGAAAAATTATTGAGTTCATATAAAATGTATCATAAGAAGCTAACTGGATGAATACAGCAAAAGCTAAGGAAAACATATGTTTAACTACCATTATCAGTAAGCCCCAAATGCTCATTAAAATTCTCACAAGTTATGCATGTACATTTTCACTACACTTCTTGAGTGAGGTCAGAGATGAATAAAAATTAAAAAAAAAGAAAGCCCACTTTCATTTCTAGCATAGTGAACTAGCTAATGTCAAATATTATATAATTTCAAACATAAGTTAAACATATAACATCAGTTTTATTAAAAATAACCAGACTTGTGAAGAGACAAGAAAACCAGGATAAACAATATACAATTGAATCAGACTTACAAGGGCTCCAAATGATAAGATATGACATATAGACTTTAAAATGAGTATGATTGAACTATTCAAAAAGATAAAGTGATTGAGAATTTTGGCAGATAATTACACAAATTGTAAAACTCACAAATTGAGAACTAGATGTATGAGTGTAAAGCAAATTTCAGATAGCTGAAGAGAGAATAAATGAACTGGAAGATGGGTTGGAAGAAAATATCCATACTGGATGATTGCGAGACAAATACAAGGAATATTCCTAAGAGAGCATCGAAGACACAGATACACTAAAGTGTGTTTGGCACACAAAAAGATGATGATTCTAGCAGGAAGTTTGGAGATATTAGAAGGAACAAAAAAAGCAATAAAATTAGAGTGCTGTCAGGAAATCGGCAGATCAGAAAAATTCCAAGGTCTTATTTCCCCCATAGAAACATCCAAAAAAAAAAAAAAAACTGTCTGAATGAACTTTGTAGGAGTTCTGAAAATAACAAAAAGTTTACAACAACAAGAAACACTGAGTAAATAAAACAATTACCTTTAAAATAGTAGGAATGTTTTGTGGCGTTTCCATACATCCTTGCCCCAACTCACTCCCTGGTATGGTAGCAACATCTTGGTTTCGAGCAGTGGCAAACTTTCCAGTTTCCAGGACTACTCTGAAAATTAGAGTGCACTCTATTCTAAGATGTCTAGAAATATCTGAAGGACTGACTCACTGGTCTGTGTCTTGCAAACTCAGAACACAGATGGAAAACGGGTGGGCACTGCAGATAAAGACTATGAAAGGACTGTAAACCCACGGATGCCTGAGATGAGAGATGCTGTGTGGAGGTTCACAGCTGGGTATCTAAGGCCCACAGGAGGAGCTGAGGCAAGACTCTGGGAGATTGGACCATTTCGAAGTCACCGCATATATGGAGATTTTTTGAAAATCATGCACATGTCCACGTAAGATGGAGTCTCAAAACAGTCTTGAGAAGACTTGACCCTGCAGGTGAGGTTTCTCTCTGGGCTCAGAGCAAACCACACAGAGAGTCTGTGCACATTGGCCCCAGCACAGAGCCAGTCTGCAAAGATTGAGAAACATGGTTATTTCTCTCTCTATTTGTGTGTGTTTGTGTGTATTGTTTGTTTTCTTTCACATTCCAAGAAATCATTATAAAAACATCAGCTGGACATGAATTAAAACAACTTACTTAAATGAGCACATATAAAAAGAAATAACATCCCCACACACACAAAATTGAAAAAAAATTCCCAAACACACTCCCATGGCCTTCAACAATTGACACAAAACAAAGCAAAAGCAAAAACAAATCCTGATTGCCAGAGCTGCCAAATAATAACTATCAAATGTTCAGTTTTAACAATAGCAACACACACACACAGAGCGTACAATGTTGCAGGAAAACACAGTTCAAAAAAAGAAAGTAAATTGACAGAAACTATCCTCAAAGCAGCCCAAATATCAGACTTACTAGAAGACTTTAAAACAATTGGCTAAAATATGCTCAAACACTTAAGAGAAAACATGGACAAGGACTTAATGGAAATTAAGAAAAAATATGAGAGATCTTTAAAAGGCTCATGGAAAAAAAATATATTATATATATTATAGAAAAATACCTGGGTTTTAAATTTTTTGCACCAAAATAAACATTTAATTCCATTGAAATAGCCTCATATATGTATAAAGTGAGAATGTCAACAAAATTATAGAAATTATAAAAAGAAACCAAATTCTGAACTTTTTTTTTTTTTTTGACAGCGGAGTGCACAGTGAGAGAGAGAGAGAGACAGAGAAAGGTCTTCCTTTTTCCATTGGTTCACCCCCCAATGGCCGCTGCAGCCGGCATACCGCACTGAACCGAAGCCAGGAGCCAGGTGCTTCTCCTGGTCTCCCATGCGGATGCAGGGCCCAAGGACTTGGGCCATCCTCCACTGCACTACCGGGCCACAGCAGAGAGCTGGACTGGAAGAGGGGCAACCGGGACAGAATCTGGTGCCCCGACTGGGACTAGAACCCAGTGTGCCGGCGCTGCAAGGCAGAGGATTAGCCTGGTGAGCCACGGCGCCGGCCCAAATTCTGAACTTTCAACGTACTGTAACGGAAATGAGAATTTCACACAAAGGCTCAGTATCAGATATGAGCAGGGAGAAGGAAGAATAAGTAAACATGAACTTAGAATAATTGAATTTAGAATAATTGAAACTCTTAGATCTGAAAAACAGAAAGAAAAAAAGAAAGAATCAACTTGTGGAACATCATCAAGTGGATCAACGTATTAAGGGAGTACCATAAAGAGAAGAGAGGGGGCGGGGCCGGCGCTGTGGTGTAGCAGGTAAAGCCCGCTGCCTGCAGTGCTGACATCCCATATGGGCGCTGGTTTGAGTCCCAGCTGCTCCACTTGTGATCTGGCTCTCTGCTCTGGCCTGAGAAAGTACTAGAGGATGGCCCAAGTCCTTGGGCCCCTGCACCCGCGTGGGAGATCTGGAAGAAGCTCCTGGCTCCTGGCTTTGGATTGACGCAGCTCCAACCATTGCAGCCAATTGGGGAGTAAATCAGTGGAAGGATGATCTCTCTCTCTCTCTCCTCTCTCTGTGTAACTCTGACTTTCAAATAAATTAATAAATCTTAAAAAAAGAACAAAATCTTATACAATTTAACAATGAAGACAAATTCCAAGAAATACATCATTGGGTGTTTTCATCCTTATATAAATATCAGTGAGTATAATTACACAAACTAAGATGGCTGTGCCATCACTGGGCAGTATAATCTCATACGACCACTAGCACAACATATTACCCCTGTGTTTGTGGTGATGCTGGTGCAAATAAACCTGCTGTGCTTCTAGTCATAAAAAAGTATAGCTCATACACTTATATATAGTATGTAATATTTGATAATGATAATAAGATACTATGTTACTGATGCGTGTATTTACTATACTATTCTTTGTACCACCACGTACTCCTACTTATTAAAAACAAGTTTACAAAGCATACTGTGTTATGCCATCAGCAGCCTCATGTGTATGTGTTTATTGCCTCCCTTGATTGCATAAAGAGATCACATTGAGGGATTGGTTTATATCACCTAGGTTTGTGTATGTATACTCTATGATGTTTGCACAGTGATGACATTGCCTAACAATGCATTTCTAAGAATGTATCCCCATCATTAAGAGATGCATAACTCAATCTTTCTCAAACTCTTCCAAAAAATCGAAGAGAAGGGACTACTTCCTAACTCATTCTGCGAGGCCAGTATTGTGCTGAAACTAAAGCCAATGATACTATAGGCAGACAAAGATACCGATATCCTTTGGGAATACTGATGCAAAAGTCCTCAGCAAAATACTAGTGAATCTAATTTAATAGGATTATACACTATGATCAAGTGAACTTTTCCCCCCCAGAACAACATATTAAAATCAGTCAGTGTAATTATATCACCTTAATAGGACAAAGGAAAAAAGATAGTGGATCATAAATGATGCAGAAAAAGATACTCACTTTTGCCACTTCTGTTCAATGAAGTATCAGAAATGCTAGGCAGAGGAAAGAAAGGAAGAGAGAAAGAAAGGAAGGAAGGAAAAGAAAGAAAGGAGGGAGGGAGGGAAGGAAATAAGGAAGGGAGTTAGGAGGCAGGGGCATCCAAATTAGAAACAAAATAGTAAAATTATCCATGTTTTCCGATGACAAGATCCAACATGTAGAGAACCCTAGATTTCACCCCAAAATATAAGAACTAATCAACAAACAGCAAAGATGCAGATACAAAATCTACCTATGAAAACCAGCTGATTTTTACACAATCATAATGAACTATCAGAAAATGAAATCAAGAAAACAATAATATGCAAAAAATATTAGTAATAAATGAAGAGGTAAATGAATTGCACACTGAAAATTACAAAAAAATTGCTGCAAGAACTGAAAGATGACACAAATAAATGGAAAGCTTTCTGATGTCCAGGGATTGAAAAACTTAATAGTAGGATGCCAGTACTACCCAAAGCAACCTAGAGACTCAATAAAATTTCAATGATATTTTTATAGAAATGGAAAAATCCATCCTACAGTTCATACAGAATATAAAAGGACTCTCAATAGCCAAAATTATCTTTAAAAAGAACAAGTTGGATATTTCATACTTTCTTATTTGAAGACTTACTACAAAGCTATGGTAATCAAAAGACTGTGGTACTGGCATAAAGACAGACACAGAGACCAACAAAATGGAATAGAGAACACATAAATGAACCCTGGCATATAGGATTAACTGATTTTCAACAAAGAAGCCAAGATGATTCAAAAGGGGAGAAAGCAGTATTTTCAGCAGACGGTGCTGGAAAACCGGATAGCCACACGTAAAGGAAATGAAGTTGAATCTCAACCTTACATCTTTTGCAACAATATATCAAATCTAAACGTAAAAGGGAAAAATCAGAAACTATTAGAAGAAAACAGAGGTAAAGCTTCATTACATTGGATTTTTGACTGTGATTTCTTGGATGTGATACTTTAGCTTTTAAGCAAGGCAACAACAAGAAAGAGAAGTAGTAGCAGTAGGCTAAGCCTCCGCCTGCGGCGCCTCCATCCTATATTGGGGCCAGTTCATGTCCTGGTTGGTTGTTCTTTTACCGATCCAGCTCTCTGCTATGGCCTGGGAAAGCAGTAGAAAATGGCCCAAGTCCTTGGGCCCTTGCACCCACGTGGGAGACCCAGAAGAAGTTCCTGGCTCCTGGCTTCAGATCGGCCCAGCTCTGGCTGTTGCAGCCATTTGGGGAGTGAACCAATGGAAGGAAGACCTTTCTCTCTGTCTTTCCCTCTCTCTGTATGTAACTCTCTCTAAATAAATAAATAAAATCTTTTTTTTTTAAAAAAAAAAAGGAAAAGTAGGTAAATACTATGGAGAGAGCAAAAACACAATCAACATAATAGGATAAAATATTTAAAATCGTAATTTTATAAGTCAGTAGTATTCAGAATAAAGAACTCTTACAATTCAACAGCAACAAAAACCCCAAACAACCCAATTACAAAATGGGCCAAGGACTTGGAAAAAATGCTCAAATATCTAGTCATTAGGGAAATGCAAATCAAGACCAAATTGAAACACAAAACACCAACAATTGTTGAGGATGTAGAGCAATTGCAACCCTGCAGCATTTTCACTCGGAATGTAAGTGGTGTGACCCCCACAGAAAGCCGAACGTTGGTCCCTCTAGAGGGTGGGTACAGTGACCATGTGGTCCAGCAATGTGCTTCTAGCTATGCATTGGTCAGCTCAGGCTGCCAAAGGCCAACAGCACAGACTAGGGCTTAAACAACAGGAGTTTACTCTATCATCTCTCTGGAGGCTGAAAAGTCCAAGATCAAATTTCTGGTAGGCTTTTTCTGGCTTGCAGGTGATCACTTTGTCCTCACAGGGCCCTTCCTCTGAGCACATGCAGGGGTATGGGAGAGGGGGACAAAGAGTGTGACTACTTGTGGGCTCTTATTTTGTAAGGATGCCAATCCCATCAAATCTAGGCCTGCCTCATGACCTTATTTAACCTAGTCATTTCTTGGCATGTCCGCTTCCAAGTACAGCCACGTTGGAGGTTAGTTCAACACATGAATTTTGGGGAGACACTGCCATTCAGTCCACAGCAAGGTATATAACTCCAAAGAGTAACAAGGAGGGACTCAGACAGGTACTTGAATAGCAATGTTCATAGCATTATTCCCAATAGTCCAAAGGTGGTGAGAACCATAATGGCCAGGTACAAATGCAATAGTAAAAACAAAATGTAGTGAAGTTGGCCTCTTATTCCCATCTGAGGATTCAAGCAAGGGCCAGCACTGTGGTTTAGCAGATTAAGCCTCTACCTGCAATTCTGGCATCCCATATAGATGCTGCTTTGAGTCCTGGCTGTTCCACTTCTGTTCCTGCTCCCTGCAAATGTGACTGGGAAAGCAGCGAAAATGACCTGAGTGCTTAGGTCCCTTTACCCATGTGAGAGACCCAGATGAAGCTCTGGGCTTCTGGCTTTGGCCTGATCCAGACACAGTCAATGTGGGGACCCATAAAGTCTGGAGCAAGCCAGGTCAGAAGCAGAGATAGGACTTGAACTCAGGCATTCTGGGATGGGATGCAGGTGTCTCAAGCAGCATCTCAATTGCTAGGTCAGATACCCATGCCCAAATCATTTTATATAAGGAACTTGAGCATCTTCATATTTTTGGTGTCCCTGGGGGTTGGAGTTCTGAAACCAAGCCCTTCAGATACCCAGGGACAACTGTGTATCTACACAATAGAATATTATTCAGCCTCAAAAATCAATGAAATTCTAACACATGCTTTCAGTCTTGAAGGTAAAATGCTAAGGAGAATGCACACGAAAGCCGATGCTATGGTGTAGTGGGCTAAGCCTCCGCCTGTGGTCCAGAATCCCATATGAGCACTGGTTTGAGTCCTGGCTGCTCTTTTTCTGATCCAGCTCTCTGCTATGTCCTGGGAAAGCAGCAGAAGATGGCCCAAGTGCTTGGGCCCCTGCACCAGCGTGGGGGACCTGGAAGAAGCTTCTGGCTCCTGGCTTCAGATCGGCTCAGCTCCAGCCGTTGTGGCCATCTCGGGAGTGAACCAGCAGATGGAAAACCTTTCTCTCTGTCTTCCCTCTCTCTGTAACTCTACCACTCAAATAAACAAAATAAAATCTTAAAAAAATTCACGACACAAAATGACAAGTATTGCGTGATTCTATTTACATGAGGTGCCCAGATTAAGCAAATTCATAGAGCCAGAAAGTGTAACAGAAGTGACCAGGAGTGGACAGCAGCAGGAGGATGGGAAGTTGTTGTTCAATGGGTGTAGAGTTTCTGCTAGGAATGATGAAAACATTCTGAAAATAGAGTGGTGGCGGTTGCATAACATTGCCAGTGTACTTAACGCCACTGAATTGTGCACCTAAAAATGGTTAAACTGGGAAGGAGTGGGAGAACAGGTGTGTGGTGAGCAGTTAAGCTGCTACGTGGGATGCCCCCATTCTGCATTGTAGTGGCTGCACTGGAATTCCAGCTTCGCTTCCCATCCAGTTTCCTGATAATGCACACCCCAAGAGGCAGCAGGTGATAGCTAAGTACTTGGGTTGCTGGCACCCACTTGGGAGTTTCAGATGAAATTCTAGGCTCTTGGATTTATCCTGGCCCAGCCCCAGTTATTATTGACTGACATTTGGGTGAACTGATAAGAGGAAGATTTTTTTTCTTTCCCTGTCTCTGTTACTCTGACTTTCAAATTGGTAAAACTAAATAAGCAAAACTTTAAAAATGGTTAAATGGCAAATTTTACATTTTATATAATTTGCTACAATATAAAAAGAACAAAATTGATAACTCTACAGGTATGTCTAAAAGAATACTGACTTTTTAAGGAATATTAAGACAACTTGTGGGTTTAAAATATTTGCCTAAAAATATATGACAATAATAGCATGCAATTTAGGTGGAAGCAAATTGAGTTAAAACACCTTGTATTGTGTGAGGAAATGACAACAGTATCAAGCAATATTAGATCTTGTTATGTCCAGAAAACACATTCTAGTATTTATAGGCACCAGCAAGAGAACTGTAGAAGTGTACAAAACTTCCAAGGTAATACTGGGGGAAATAGAACAAAAGATTTACCCATTTTTAAAAAGGAAAAAATGAATATGAAACTTGTAGGAGAAATATAAATCAAGTAGTAAAGAGGTAAATTTAAACTCATGCATATTTGTGTTAAATGTATATGGATAAAATTCTTTACAATTAAAAGATAATAATTTTGAATTTCAAAATAGTGAACCTATGTTTTTATGATAGATACATCTAAAATACAAAACAACATATCAAACAAAATAGTCTTTAAGGCTATTAGAGAAATACAAGGCTAGCAGAAGATTTACCAAAGAAAGCTGATTAATATCAGACAAAATAATCTCTAAGTCTATTATTAAAGCATTATTGGAGATTAATGGGATATTTCATAATGAGTGAAAGTTCAATTTATCAGAAAGAAAATACAGTTTTAATTTGTTTAATATAATTTTGGTATGTAGCTTATAACACCAAAATACATAAATCAAAAATTGTCAGAACTATAAGGAAAACCAGACTCATTCATAATCATGGTGAGAAATCTTAACATGCCTCCTTCAGTTACTAATACAACAATCAATCAGCTTGTAGCAATTATGACAAAAATCAATTAGTTACAAAAATCAATAAGAATCTATGAAGTTGAGCCACACAGTTAACAAACTTGATCTAATTGCTTATATAGAATCTTGAACTCAACAACTGTAGAATACAAATAGAATACAAATTCTTCTTAAGTACTCGAGAATTTATTCCAGCTTCATCATAGCTGAGCCAGAAAGCAAAGCTTGATAATTTCCAAAAAGATTGAAATCCCACAAAATGTGTTCTCTGATCACAGTTTAATTACACTAGTATTTTAAAACCCCTTTGAAGTCTCCATATATTTGGGAATAAAGAAATATGCTTCGTGTATCTTCCTCTGCTTTGGCTTTGAGGTCTCTCTCTGGAGACCAGCTATGAACGCCAGCCCTGCCCTCACTAGAGCACCAGGAAATTTGGCCATGAATGCTAACATTGTGCCCTTCATAGGACACTTCTTTATCCTGGTGGATGGTTAATGTCTAAGTGTGCAACCTGTAGCCTAAGGCCTAGGTATCTAATTTGTGACCAGGTGTCCCTCTCCTGGGAAATGTGTTTACACTGGCAGACACCCTTGTGGTTTTTGTTTTTGTTTTTGACAGGCAGAGTTAGAGAGTAAGAGAGAGAGAGACAGAGAGAAAGGTCTTCCTTTTCTGTTGGTTCACCCCTGAAATGGCCGATACGGCTGGCGCACCGCGCTGATCCGAAGCCAGGAGCCAGGTGCTTCTCCTGGTCTCCCATGCAGGTGCAGGGCCCAAGCGCTTGGGCCATCCTCCACTGCCTTCCCAGGCCTTAGCAGAGAGGTGGACTGGAAGAGGAGCAACTGGGACTAGAACCCGGGGTGCCAGTGCCACAGGCAGAGGATTAGCCTAGTGAGCCGCAGCGCCGGCCACCCTTGTGGTTCTTGTCCGACCTGTGTCTGGTTTATTCCTGTCGAGAGAATCCCTCTCTCCGAGAGCTCTGTCAGTTCCGTGAGACACAGAGGAGGCAGCACAATCACATGGCTGAGATAACAGAACCATGGATTACTCCCAGATCCCAAAGGAAAGAGGGCAATAAGCCTTGCAGGGCAAGTAGGAAGAGACAGCCCTTTGGAGTAGCTGTGCTCAACCCGCAGATGAAGAGCAAGAGAGACAGAGAGACACTTGTGGGCCAAAGCCTTTTTACTGGGGTGCAGGGCATTACCCAAGCAGGTTACCCACGGGGAGTTCTGATTGGTGGATTTAAGGCAAGCTGGCATGGGTTCTATGAGGTTGCATTGTGACTGAGATGGGGTCACTGGGGCATATCTCTGCAGTCCGTGCTGGCTTTGGGAGTCAGTAGGGTGCATCAGGTACACTGTATCTAACTGTCCCATGGAGGGGTGGCCATCGGGAGGAGCTGTATAAGGTAGATAACCTTGAGGAACTGGAAGGAGCTGAGGAACAGGACATTTTGTCAAAGGTGACTAAACCTTGCTTCTGGAATGAGAAAATGAAATGTATTTGAAATGGATGCAGAGGCAGTATAAAAGTATACAATTCACGACCGGCGCCGCTGCTCACTAGGCTAATCCTCCACCTTGTGGCGCCGGCACACCGGGTTCTAGTCCCGGTCGGGGTGCCGGATTCTGTCCCGGTTGCCCCTCTTCCAGGCCAGCTCTCTGCTGTGGCCCGGGAGTGCAGTGGAGGATGGCCCAAGTGCTCGGGCCCTGCACCCCATGGGAGACCAGGAGAAGCACCTGGCTCCTGGCTTCAGATCAGTGTGGCGCGCTGGCCGTGGCGGCCATTGGAGGGTGAACCAACGGCAAAGGAAGACCATTCTCTCTCTCTCTCTCTCTCTCTCACTGTCCACTCTGCCTGTCAAAAAAAAAAAAAAAAGTATACAGTTCACTAGACTTCTAAATAACCCGTGGGTTGAAGAGAAAATCACTAGTGGAAGTAGAAAATATGTTGAATCAAAAGAAAATGATAATGCAGGTCAAAATTCCCGGGATTCAATAAAAGCAGGGTTTAGAGGAAAACTTATAGCATGAATGCATATATTAGAGAAAGAAGAAAGGCCTAAAAATAATTATCTAAGCTTTTATCTTAGGAAATTAGAAAAAGGAGAGCAAATTAAGCCTAAATTAAGAAAAAGAGAGTAAAAAACTAGAGCAAAAAAAAAAAGCAATGAAATCTGAAATAGGAAATCCATAGAGAAAAATCAATGAAAACAAAAGCTGGTTCACTGACAAGATAAAATTGACAAGTATTCCATTAGATTAACTAAGACAAAAAAGAGAGAAGATATAAATTACTTAATCAGAAATGAGACAAGAAACAAGAAAACATCACTACAAATCCCACAAACACGAAAATAATAATAAAAAGCACTGTTATAAACAACACATGCTCCACAGATTTAATAACCTCAATGAAGTGGACTAATTTCTTCCAAGACGTGATCTGTCAAAATTCACACAAGGACTAACAAGTGATCTCAATAGGCCTGTATCTATTAGAGAAACAACCAAAAATCAGCTTTCAAAGCAGGAACCGTGTGCTTCAGATGGGTTTATCAGTGAATCTTTGAAATACTTAGTGAATAAATAACATCAGTTATCTATAGTCTTCCCAGGGAATAGAAGTGGGGAGTGCTTCCTAGCTCATTCTGTGAGATCATCACTATCATAACAGCAAACCAAAGACATTACAAGAAAACTATGGAGCACTATCTTGTAAACATAGATGCAAAACATTCTCAACAGCATGCTAGCAAATCAAATCCAACAATGTACATAAAGAATTATATACCACACCCATGTACCCATGAGATCCCCCAAGTAGACAAGGCTGGTTCAACATTTAAAAATCAATTAGTCTAAACATCACATCAACAAGCTAAAGAAAATATTTAAAACTGAACGATAATGAAAATGTTACATGTCAGAACTGTGGCACACAATTAACACTGTACATTGAGAGAAGTTTCTGGTTTTCTCAGCATCTTTTGGAAAAGAAGATGGGGGCCAGCGCTGTGGTGTAGCTGGTAAAGCTGCCGCTTGTAGAGTCAGTATCCCATATGTGCACCGGTTCTAGTCACGGCTATTCCATTTCTGATCCGGCTCTCTGCTATGGTCTGGGAAAGCAGTAGAAGATGGCCCAAGTCCTTGGGAGACCTAGAAGAAGCTCCTGGTTCCTGGCTTTGGATGGGTGCAACTCTGGCTGTTGCAGCCATATGGGGAGTGAATCAGCGGTTGGAAGACCTCCCCGCTCCTAGCCCTGCCTCTGCCTCTCAGTAACTCTGCCTTTCAAATAAATAAATAAATCTTAAAAGAAAAAAGAAAAAAAATATAAATTATACCAAATATGAAGGAAGAAAGGAAGTAATAAAGATAAAAGCAGAAATTAATAAAGCAGGGGAAAACACACAGAGAGCTTCTTTGAGAAGCTCTATTGATGAGACTAGCCAAGAGAAAAGGACAGGCCACAAATAATCAATATGTAGAATAAGAATGAGAAATCATCGTAGATCCCTCAGATATGACAACTACGGCATCATGAATAATTTTAGGCCAATAAATTTGAAAATTTAGATGGGAGAAATAACTAGAAAAATACAACTTACTAAAACAAAAACAGATGAAATAGGAAAACTTGAGTAGTGTTATAATTATAAAATACCTTGAGTGGCTGGTGCTGTGGCACAGTGGGTAAAGCCACTGCCTGCCGTGCCAGCATCATATATGGGCACCGGTTCTAGTCCCAGCTGTTCCATTTCCGATCCAGCTCTCTGCTGTGGCCTGGGAAAGTACTAGAAGATGGCCCAAGTCCTTGGGACCCTGCACCCATGTGGGAGACCTGGAAGAAGTGCCTGACTCCTGGCTTCAGATCGGCCCAGCTCTGGCCACTGCAGCAGCAGAAGAAAGATCTTTCTCTCTCTGTTCTGCCTCTGTGTAACTCTGCCTTTCAAATAAATAAATAAGTCTTTTAAAAAAATAAAAAGTAAAAATACATTGAATCTATAATTACCCATCATTTAAAACTTTTCCATTTAGAAAACTGTGTCAAAATGGCTTCATTGGAGAAATCTAACAATCATTTAGGGAATAAACAATGCCAATATTATACGCAGAATAATTTTACAGAGAATTTTTGCAAAGAGTGGAAAAAGAGAGAGGGAGAGAATGCTTTTCAACTAATTTCAATGAGACCAATAAGAGAAAGACAGACCAACTCAACAGAAAAAAAGTGCCTTGTCTCGGGACCAATGTTTAGGCTTAGCAGGTTAAGCTGTCGCCTGGATACCAGTGTCCCATAACAGGTGCTGGTTCGAGACCCGGCTGCTCTACTTCCTATCCAGCTCCCGGCTAATGTGCCTGGGAAGGCAGTGAAAGAAGGCCCAAGTGCTTGGGCCCCTAAACCCATGTGGGAGACCTGGAAGAAGCTCTTGGCTCCTGGCTTTGGCCTAGTGCAGCTCCAGCTCTGGCTGTTGCAGCAATTTGGGGAGTGAAACAGTAGATGGAAGATGTCTCTCTCTCTCTCTCTCTCTCTCTCTCTCTCTCTCTCTCTCTCTCTAACTCTGCTTTTCAAATAAAAATAAAATAAATATAAAAATTTGCCTAGCCTCCTCATAAAAGAAAATATAGATTGGCCAACAAATAGAAAAGATATTCAACCTTATCATGAAGGAAATGCAAATTAAAACAAGATATTACTACACAGTCACCATTAAAATGGCAAAGATTAAATAGACTAATATAGTGCCAGTGTTGGTGAAGTTGTGGAACCACTGCTTCCAAGGATGTAAATTGGCATAGTTACTGTGTTTTGTCGTATTATCTACAGTTGGGCTATCCAATATGGTAAGTTGTAATCACTTTTTTTAATTGATTACCTGGAACGTTGCCAGTCTAAATTACTGTAAGCAATTTTTTCTTTTTAAATATGGCCACTAGAAAAATTTAAATTACATATTTGACTTTGAGCAGCACTGTATTTTTACTGAACAGTGCTGATCTTATGCAATGAGCTACCAATTTTACTCTTGGTTATGTTCCCAACAGAAATGTGTGTGTTTGTATATACCAAGGCACTAAAAATCAAGCACAAGGATATTCAGGGTAGTATTACGTATAATAGCCCCAAACTGGAAACAACCCAAGTGTTTTCCAATGGAGAAATGAATAAATAAGTTGTGGTATGATTATAAGATGAAATAATATTTAGCATCAAGAATGAATAATTTACAGTTACATGCATTTGATTTCAGTTACAGCAGGCTTAAAAACAGAGAGAAAGGCTGGCGCCGCGGCTCTATAGGCTAATCCTCCACCTGCAGCACCAGCACACCAGGTTCTAGTCCCAGTCGGGGTGCCGGATTCTGTCTCAGTTGCCCCTCTTCCAGGCCAGCTCTCTGCTGTGGCCAAGGAGTGCAGTGGAGGATGGCCCAAGTGCTTGGGCCCTGTATCCGCATAGGAGACCAGGCTAAGCACCTGGCTCCTGCCTTCGGATCAGTGCGGTGTGCCGGCCGCAGCAGCCATTGGAGAGTGAACCAACGGCAAAGGAAGACCTTTCTCTCTGTCTCTCTTTCTCACTGTCCACTCTGCCTGTCAAAAATAAATAAATAAATAAAAAATAAATAAACAGGGGGAAAATAGCTACAATAGTAGAAGTCAAATAATAGTTAACTTCGGAGAGAATGGTGGGTATAAGAACCAGAGGGAAGCTCTGGGCAGCTGGCAGTGTTGTGTGCCTTGAATGTGTGGTGGTGGCCAGAGTTTGTGATAATCCATTAAGCTCTACATCTGTGAACACTGTACACTTTCTGTATGTGCACCATTTCTCATCCTATAAGAATTAAAAGAGGTTGTGAGGCTTCTAGCAATTTTTTGCAGATGATTTTAATAACTGTACGTCCTCCTTGAAAATCGAGCTTCTGGTGACTGATTCATCTATGGAAACTGCAGCAAAGCAAATTAAGAGTTGTTTTTTTTTAAAGACCATATTCTGCCCAGTAAGGAAATCGTGACGCTTTCTAAATAGTTCTAAGTATGACTCTCCAGTTTAAAATAAATTTAGAAATCTCTGCTCTTTGCTTGGTCACTAAGCTTGGCACAACAGTATATTTCCTGACAAATATATCAATAAAGTCAATACAAATAATATATGGAACATGAAACTTACAGAATTTAAAGGGATCATGCACCCTATATTTTTTGAATTGGGATTTCTTTTTGAATCTGAAGGAATCTATGGTACTTCCCCTTGAAATACCCAGGTACATAACACACAGTGTAGTATATACAATATATTACACGTGATTTGGGGTGATTCATTACACTAGTTTATTTAATCCAGGTTAATTGGTAGATAGTAGTCTAAGGCAGAAGGAGTTCACGAGACACAGTTGGTTAGTGGACAAAGCAGGACTGGTATCAAAGACCTAATTTCCAAATCAGACATTATTTTTTTAAAAAAACAAGCTGCTTTTCTCTTGCCTACTACTCCCGTCTGAGCACCACTGTTACCCAGGTTGAATTCCCATACAATTCTGTCCTTATCCGTTGGCCTGCTTGCGAAGAGTCTTCAGCTCTGGATATGACTCCCTTATCCCACTTAAACAACAACATCCTTTTCATTGCCCTGGATCAGGTATTTCTGTATTTGCATAACTTTTCCAAATTTGCATTACTTTCTCAAAGCGACCATGCCTTATTTATCTTTGTTTTCCCCCAACCACTTAACTAAAGGACAATAGGTGTAACCATTATGAAATAAACATTTGCTGAATTAAAAGGACATGCAAATGTTTGACTGAAACTTCATGATAGAACTATATTCTGTCTTTTGACAGTTATTATGAACACAGATTCTGGTGTGAGGGCCATAGATGGCAATCAAGCACTTGAAGTGTGTCTAGTGTCATGTGACTGAGGAAATGAAATTTTAATTTCAATTCAATTCAATTCAATTTAAATAATCACATATGGCAGGTACACTTTCCAATTGGCTGCAATGGTTGGGGCTGGGCCAGGCCAAAGCCAGGAGCCAGAAACTCCATCTGGGTCTCCTGTGTGGGTAGCAGGGTCCCAAGTACTTGGACCATCTTCTGCTTTCCTAGGCGCATTAGTAGGGAGCTGTACTGGAAGCAGAGTAGCTGGGGTTCAAACTCATTGCAAGCTGTGGCTTACCCCGCTGCACTACAAAGCTGGCCCCAGCTATTAATTCTGAAGGTTCCAGGAAGTCATACTGTTCTCTGCAGAAGGAGGAGGAAAGGCCCCACCTGACAACCTCACCCCCACTGCTTGGCTCTTCCTCCCCTTCCTCCTCAGAGCATCATTTTGAACCAGCTCTTTTTGGAGTTTTTCCCCTCTAAGCCCCGACTATGGGGTAAGATCAAGCAAAACAAAATGACAAAAATAAGTCCCCAGGACCTGATGCTGTCAGCTGCCATAGGTCCCTCCTACAGAATTTCCTATCCCTTACCCCAGGACTCAACACATACATGTGCACACATGCCCCCATGTCCTTCCTGACACACACACACAACAAAACCATATACACCTCTGCCTGCATTCTTCCTGTATCTTCACCACACAAGGCTGGATTCTCTTTAAAACAGTCAGCACCATGCCTAGTCATGTATGCTCCTATAAAAGAAATAGACAAAGTAATAAATAAGCAATCACAAGCCAATAGTCAGATATGATCTGCATGGAGTGGGAGCAGCCCCTGGCATCTTGGGTGAAGTGCGTGTTCTTGGTGCCAGCCTGACCTGGATTCTAATCTCAGCCTGCTTACTTTTAACAGCTGGGTGAATTTCCGTTTTCACTGGTAAAAAAGGACAACTTTGGGAGGGTTGTAACATTTTTTTAAATAAGTAACTATATTTATTTATTTTTAAGAAATTTATTTATTTGAAAGGTAGAGTTACAGAGAGGCAGAGGCAGAGGCAGAGAGAGAGAGGTCTTCCATCTGCTGGTTCACTCCCCAGGTGGCCCCAACGACCAGAGCTGAGCCAATCTGAAGCCAGGAACCAGGAGCTTCCTCCAGGTCTCCCATGCGGGTGCAGGGGCCCACGGACTTGGGGCATCTTCTACTGCTTTCTCTGACGGTAGCAGAGAGCTGGATTGGATATGGGATGCCGGCACTGCAAGTAGCGGCTTTACCCACTATGCCACAGTACCAGCCGGAGTTGTAACATTTTTAAATAGTGCACTGGAACGGGTGTACCTAGAAGGTGCTCACTGGACAGAAGCTGCTGTTTCTACATTGGTGTGGGCAGTTCAGGGTGCCACGGGCCTTGTGAAGGGTGGACTGCATGCATCCTAATGTACACCAGTCTGAGAGCTCATTAGACTGCAGCCTAGGCCTCCCTTCCTACAGCTCTCTCATATTATGGAGGAGGCCCCTGAAGCGTGAGACAGACAGTGACTTGATCAGGATGGCCCAGCACACCAGGACCCCAGCAGGCCAGGATTGCAGTGTGGCTGGTGAGGTTCTGCCCGCCTCCTCCCTGTGAACTGCCCAGCCCCTGCTCCGATCTGACTCCTTTTCATGCTGATGTGACAACCCTAGTCCTGTTTCTCACCGGGGATGTCCCCTCAATGCACAGGCAGGAACCGGAGACAGATGGGCTGAGCTTCTGGGAAGGCCCAGACCAGCGCAGCATCCCTGTCGCCATGGCAACCCCAGCTTGGTCGGGGAGGACCTGCTCCTCCGGCACCCCCTCCCATCCACGCAGCCGACGTGACACGTGCGCCAAGGTCACGTGTTGTTGTTGGGCAGAGAGAGCTGCTTCCGGGTCAATGCAGGACACTGGGCTCCGGCGGCCGGATTGGGGGACGAGGTGAAGAGGAGCCGGGCCAGGGCCGGCTGGGGACCAGGCCGGAGGCTGAGCGGCGGCGGCGGCGGCGGCCGGGAGGGGGGAGGAGAGGCGCAGCCGGAGGAGCCGCCGCAGCAGCTCCCCCGCCTCCCGGGCTGAGGGGTGAGTGGAGCCCGGGCCCGCCGGCTCTGCCGGGTTGTCGAGGCCCGAGGCGCTCCCCTCCGGAGCCGAGGGCCGCTCCTGTGGGGCGCCGGGAAGGCGTTGGGGCGAGACGGGGGTCTGCCTGCAGCGGCTGCGGGGCTGAGAGGCCTGACCCGGGGCTGGACGGAGGACGGGGCCTGGCCGGGTCGGGGCGGAGCGGGGAGGGCCCTGGCTTGGGAGAGGGGGGCTGGTTCCAGGTTGGAGGGGGCCCTGCAGGGACGCCTGGCCGAGCTCCTGGGAGAATCTAGGCTTCTCACCGTGACCCCGAGGCGGCGGGATGGGATGGCGCCCAGTGGCCGAGAGGAGATGGAGACATGTCGGGGTCTGCAGGGCAACTAGGAAACTTGTCTCCAAAAAGGAAGGACCTACCCCTGGGAGGTTTGGTGGGGGAAAGAGCGGGCGTTCGCGGGGCCTGGGGTACTCGGCCTGCCCCTTCCCGGAGCTGGTCATCCAAGGAGGTAGTGAGAAGAGAGTTAACAGAGTCGGATGGGGCCGGCGGGAGGGTGCCCTGTCCTGGGACCCTGGGGGGAGGGGGGATCTGTGTGGAGCTTCTCTGCGGAGACTGGGGGTACAGAGCGCTAGTCCTGAAGCAGGAAGACGACCCGGGAGTTGGGGAAGGGGCGAGGCGGCCCACTGCCTTCCGTTGGGACTCCGAAAGTTGCTTGGAAGAGTTGAACTGTTTACAGCCGGTGTGGGAGGGAGGAGCTGTACGCTGTAGGTTGCTAAGCTACAGAGCGCTTGTAGGCACCGCCCAGGGCTGTTTGGGGAAGCTGGTAAGGCTTCCAGGTCCAAGTACAGGCTTAGCTGGGGCTTGTCCCCTCTGCTTTGTATGCTCCCTGGAGCTCCTAAGTCAGTTTCCAGGGCTCCATCTTGAGCAGGAAGAGGAGTGGGTACTGAGGCATTAGCTCTCTGCGGTAACAGCTCTCATTTTTCTTTTCTTTTTTTTAAATCGGCCTCACAGAAGTACGTCTTGCATTATGATCTGATACACACCTACATGTGAATGAAAAGTTTCACAGAGCAATATTTACCCCTTACTCCCTGTGATGCATTATGAGAATTTGTTACATTCCTTTCTCTTCATTAAAAAATGCTGACAGAAATTCACCCCATTGATTTATGGGTAACAACTTGCAGTTTGAAAAACACAGTTGCTGAGACACATTTCTTGGGCTTCCATCAACATCCTTATATTGTAAGCTTTTAGAGGGCAAGGGTGATTCTAAGAAGATGGATTTTTGGAGGGAGCAGGAGAATCGGGTGCCAATGACTGCTTCAGGTGTTTAGATGCTTGTAATGTAGAGCACATTTGACCCATGCTTTTTGAAGTACCATAATCTTAATCTGTGGTCTATTAATGTGGCCTGGTCATTTGACAAAATTGTATGTGTATGTTTTAATTTTCCCTGTCCTTTGCTTTGTTTAAGAAATATGAGAGGCCTAGTTTCATTACTTGCTGTATCACTACAACATAGTTAAGGAAATTTTATTTTACTCTTCCAGTGTTCTGAAGATACACTGATTTGCTTTTCTGATATTTAAAAACATTGCAAAGTCTTCTTATCCAGTAATTACAGTATAGCATACCTTTTGCAACATCAGTGGGGTTAGAAGGTTCATGGCTTTACTATATAATCTAAACCTAAGTATAACTTTAAGTAAATTAAGGTCTTAACTTCCTCTATGAAAACAATGTTTTAATCTATTTATACAATGGGGGATATGCTTAGAAAAATCACATTAACTCCTAAAAAATATCAGTGAGTATTGTTGACTAGTAAGTGGTCTCCATGTGTTGCCATGTTAAAGTGTTTTTGAGAAGTTGTCACATAGCCTATTGCTTCAGGACATTGAGTATCAAGTGATGGTGCCTAATTTCAGTAGGTAAATGTATAGGATAGGTATTTAAGGCCAGCTTAATACTGTTGCATTTTGTGTAGGACAAGTTCATATTACTAGGAACACAGAATTCAAAGGCACAGTCATCAGGAAAGTATTGCCCAAATCGGACTTCATCAGTGGGCTCCCATTCTTGATTGGATGCCGTCTGAGAGCATTCTGTCACCTTCAATCTGTGTGTTACATAATGTGTCCTTCTTGCCTTTAACCACTTATGGACTATGTCTTGGTTACTGATGAGAGGGGCTGTGTTGTCTTGTGTCAGCCATCCTTTGAAAATTACCTCTTTTAATCAGGTGAATATTATTTGTTTTGGAATATTTAGCTTGAAAGAATGTTTAAAGAAGATTTCCCTTTATGGTAGGTGTTTGGAACATTAAGGAAGATGCTCATTAATTTCATTTTTCTGGGAATTATGTATGCTTGTCAATAAACAGTTGTGGAGAACTTACCCTGAGTGATTATGTGTGCTTTTTTATAGTTTTCAATTCTTCTCTTGACCCTCAGACTATTTATGTGTGTCTACCTGTACCAGGCTGTTTTCTCCTGGTAATGTTTGCTTCCAAACTGCTGTGGGTTTGGAAATCTGATACTTGGATTTGTTAGAATTTTGTGTAAAATGAGATTGTAACCTCTGAATAATGTTTACTTTCTTTTTCTTTTCTTAGTGTATGAACTGTGTGACATGTATTTTGACTACTCAGAGGCCTATTTACTGATCTCTTGGTCCTGAACTGTGGTTTAAATAAGTTTGCTATATATTTTGGGCTTAGTCATCGGTATAAAGAAGAAGTTCTAAGAAGTAATGTGAAACGAATTGTGAGATAGTTCATTTTCATTTTTAAAAGCTTTTTATTGCAGACTGGTCTTACATTTACAAGACAAAAACTGTAGTACAAAGAGTTTCTATATATGCTCCACACCCAGCTTCCCCTGTTAACATCTTTTATTAGTATGATATATTTGTTACATAAACTATACACAGCTTCCCCTGTTATTAACATCTCATGTTAGTACATTTGTCACAATTAATGAACCACACCCAGCTTCCCCTATTTTTTAATCTAAACCTCTTCTATCCATCCCTCCCATTCCTTCCAGCCTCTAGAAATCAATATTCTCTGTTAAGATTGAATTTTTTTTAGCTCCTACATATACGATATTTATCTCACTGTCTGACTTCCTTCACCTACCATGGTGTCTTCTGGTTCCATCCAGTTTGCTGCAAATGACAGGATTTCATTATATTTTTATGGCTGAATAGTATTCCATTGTGTACATATGCTACATTTTCTTCACCCATTCATCTGATGATGGACAGCTTGGTTGGTTCCATATGTTGGCTACTGTGAACTGTGCTGTGATAAGCATAGTAGAGCACAATATGGATTTAAAGGGTAAAGAAACCATTTAGTTATGATTGTTATCTTTGCCCTATAAACAAGTAGTCATTAAGATTTACCATGCCTCCCTTTTTAGGCTTTTATTTCTTTGGGATTGGAATGTCACTAGGCTAACTATACCCGTTGTCTGTTATTCTAGTTCCAGATGGTCTCACGTAGTTTCATGAAAGAACTCTTCAAGAAATGTTGCTGTGATTGTTTTATTTACCCCCCCCCCCGAAAATTTAGCTTCTGTCCAGTGCCAGTAGTGATTAAAGCCCATACTTTTAAGTTTGCCATTCAGGACCAACTACAGCCTTTCTCTACCTAGTTCTTAACATTACCTTTCATCCCCAAATGCCGGTCCTCTTCCTGCTGAGGCCTCTACTCCTTACACTTGCTTCTGTGTGCAACATTGTCCCTTCAAGTGTTTGCACAAAATGTGTCCCCTTCCTTTATGAAATCGCACTCATCCTGTTTCATCTCAGATGGCCTCTCTTCTGCGAAGTCTTTCTTGCTTGACTTGTCTCTGCTGCTTTTCCTATATTGCCCTGTATTGTGTGTTCACCTCATTCTTACTCCTTTTATAGGGTAAAGTTGTCAAGAATAGGACACTCAAATATCACAGGGTCTTTCAGCATAATTCATAGACCGAGTGAATCAGACTTGACTGAATTTAGGGTTAAAAATGGAGACCCCTGAATCCTCCCCTAGACTTAGTGGATGGGAATCTCTGGTAGAGTTTAGGAAGCTGCATTCTAACAAGCTGCCCAGGTGCTGCTTCTGTGCAGTAAAATTTCAAAATTACTGATCTAGCATGATGCTTTAAATTATAGTCTTTACACACAAGTCATTTTTGAGTCAATAACATAGATGAATTGAACAATATCATGTAGTTCAGCAGATTGGTTGAATTTTAGAACTTTGACTCAGGCTAGGTTTGAATTTTGGCCCTGTCATTCGCTAACCATCTGGCCATAAGCTGTCTTAGCTTAGTTTTATGATCTGGAAAGTAGATGAATAGTATGCCTCCTAAGAGTGTTGTGAGAAATCAGTGAAATAATATGTGCAAAACAACAGTGCATGGCACATAGTAAACTCTCAACAAGTGTTTTATGTGCTATTATGACGAAGAGTTGCACAACAGTGGTCATCGTACTGCAGGTTGAACATCCCTTATCCAAAAGTCCAGTATCTGAAGTGCTCCAGAATTCAAAAGTTTTTGAGCATGGATGTGATAGCACAAGTGGAAAACTTCACATTTGATGTCCTGTGATAGATGGCAAGTCATTGCAGGTGCACTTAAAATACTGTATAAAATTGCCTTCAGGTTATGTTTGTAAGGTAGATATGAGGGTAACAAACATAAGGGAATATTGCATTTAGACTCATGTCCCCACCCCAAGATACCTCATGTATATGCAAATATTCTAAAATCCTTGAAATCCAAGAAGAGTTCTGGTCTCACAGACATTTTGGATAAGGGACATTTAACATGGAAAGAAACAGTTGTGAGAATTAGTTCCAGCTCAGTCATTGTTAATAAACAAATTGTTCATTGGGTTTCAAGAATTTAGGCTTAAAATATTATTTTCCATTTTAGGTTAACAGATTTTGGACTTATATGCCATTTAAAGGCATAAAGGTATTTTACCTTCTTTAGAAGAATTGTTATCAAATTAGCATGTTAAATTTTTCTCCCTTTATTTCCCTGCTGCCTAAAGAATAAAGTGCAAACTTTTGGAACAGGTAACTTAACCCTTTACCTTCTGGCCTTACTAGTCCCTCTCTATCTCCGAACCCTCCTCCCCTACGTGCTGCGTGCCAGCTACACTACATTTCTTGCTGAATCTTGCATCTCTTCTCTTACTCAGGCTTTCCCCTTCTTTTTCATCTAGGACATTCTGCTGCTTCCTCTAAGACTTTGTAACCAGCCTCAGTAAAGAAGAGAGATGCTGCCTCGGATTCTCTAAATGCCTTGCCCATCCTTCCCGTGCTTTTAGTCCTGGATTTAGTACCAGGATTTGGTCCTGGGCTGTGTTCCTGGCACATTGTCTGCAGTTGCCTCTGCCAGCAGGGGAGGATGTGTGTCCTCTGATTCATATCAGTTCATCGTTTTTCTCTTATTTCCCTACTTTCAGCTTTCACAAAAATAGCTACACTTTCTTGACCACCTACTACAGCCAGGCACTTACTTTCTAACCTGTGTATTTTTATTTGAGATGCAGAGACGACGGAGAGCTCCCACCTGGCAGGTTACTCCCCACACGCCCACAAGGGCTGAAGCCAGAAGCTAGGACCTCAGTCCAGGTCTGCTGTGTGTGACGGGGACCCAACTGCTGGAGCTCTCACCTGCTGTCTCCCGGGTGCTGCACTAGCAGGAAGCTGACAGTGGGAGCTGGAGCAGGGACTTGAACCTAGGCACTCTCGCATGGGATATGGCTGTCCCAAAGTGATGTCTTAACCACTAGACAAATGTCTAGACAAATGCTCCCCCCCAAACCCAAGCTCATGCAGGCACTTAACCGGATACTTTTTAAAGTTTATTTCATTTAATCTTCACAGTAACCCCAAGAAATAGCTATTGTATACAGTCATACACTGCACGACTGTATTGATTGCATATATGATGATGGCCCATTGTATTGTCTAGTGACACTGGAACCATCTCAGTGTGTATAAGTGCACACTTGGGTTCAGACACATTTCTCAGAAGACATTCCCTTTGTTAAGGGAAGCATGGCTGTAGCTTTGTGTTGCAAACACAGGGGCAGGGGTAGAGAGGTAAGTGCCCCGCCCGAAGGGCACAGCAGTTGAAACTGAACTCAGAGCCAACTGAAGCTCATGCTTGAATCACAGTGCTCTTCTAACAGCATGAGCTTTAAGGAGGTGACATATTTCCAAAACTCAGGATCTTGTCATTGTGTGAAACATTCATGAATACTTCATTAATCATCCTTAAGAAGGTGTCCCTAACAAGTACTGTTTTGAGGCACGTGGTTTAAACCAAAATTGCTCTTAGAAGAATGTTTTCCCAGTGATTCTGCAAAATTTTTCTTTCTTCCACATTGCCATGGTCCTCACTGGTGTATTTTGATTTTCATTTCACTGTTAGAATATATTACTTCATGCCTATTTAAAATAAAATTCACTTTTCCATTCATCCAACAAAATGTGTGGAAGAAAGAAATTAGAAGGTAAATTTGTTTTGGTGGGCAAAAGTTGTAATCCATGCATAATTTTTTTCTTAATATGTTTCTCCATGAGCTAGAGAGAGGAGGAAGTGACACCAAGTGGTTGGTTGTGGCAATGTGCTACTTTTGATGGGGTGAGGAGAGGCAGGGTTTTGGAGAAGTGACATTCGTGTGTACACTTGAGAGCTGGGAGAGGCCAGTCTGAGCAGTGTAAAGGCTGCCGGGCGGGCCAGGTGAGATTGGTAGATTTGAGAAGCTGGAGCCAGCAGGCAGAAGCCTTGTGGGCTGCGAAGAGTGGAAGGAGGTGGGGCTCGTGAGGTGAGCAGAGATTGGTGTACAGGCATCCTTGAAGACTAGAAAAAAGAGCTTGAATTTTGTGCTTGGTACACCCTCATCCCATACTGGAGTACTGGCGTTGAAGTCCCAGCTCTTCTTCCGATTCCAGCTTCCTGCTACCGTGCACCCTGGAAAGCCACTTAGTGGCTCAAGTACTTAGGTCTCTGACACCCATGTGGGAGAACTGGATTGACTTCCCAGCTTCCGACTTGTTGGTAGCATTTAGGATTGAATGAGTGGGTAGTGGATACCTCTCTCTCTGTCTCTCTGCCTTTCATATAAAATAAAATATAAATAAATGAATAATGAAGAGGTTGGATTTTATTTTAGGTGGGAAAGGAGCCCATTGCCAAGTTTAAAGGACATACTTTGACTGACATTTTGAAAAGACCACTTGACTGCTTGTGGAGAGTGAATTTTGCAGAAGTCAGGAGAGACGAGGGCAGAAGCTACTGTATCCTAGTGGGAGACTGATGATGGCTTGAGCTAGTGTTGCAAGCAGAGAAGGAAAGAACAGGTCAGGTGTGGGACATTTTGGACGTGTTGCTAGGTCTTGCTGATTAATTACATGGGGGTGGGAGAGGAAGAAGAAAGTCAAAAGCAGCTTCTGAGATGGGATGAGGAGCAGATTAGAAGAGGGAATTAAAATTCAGCCCTTGAGTGCTTCTTGATCATACACCTCCATCCACCAAGAATATCAGTGTTCTGAATTTTGTATTTAATGTTTCCTGTGTTTCCTTTACAGTTTTTATCATATATGTCTGTGACCCTGAATGATAATGATTAAGTTTCTATGTTTTTGAATTTTGTATAAATGGAATTCTACTGTATATATTCTTAGGATTAGTCAGTTTACCTATTCAGCACTGTCTTTTAAAAGTCACTTGTATTGATAAGGAAGCAGGCATAATGAAGTATCAATTGTTATTTTCAAATGCTGTTATTTTTATTTTGTGAATATATTATAATATATCCAATTGCTTGTTCTTAGATGTAAGGGCCCCCCCCCCCAATTTTACAATTTCAAACAATGCTGTTGTTATGGACTTTCTTATACTTGTCTCCTGGTGCCCATGTCCAAGTTCCTGTGGAGCTTACTCTGAGGAGTGCCGCTGCTGGATCACAGGGTATGTGCATCCTCACCTTCCTAGACAGCGACAAATTGTTTCCCAAGGCATTTGTACCAGTTTATACTCCCACTAACAATGTGAGAGTTCCCATTCCATGTTTCCCAACACTTGAAATGGTCAGTTTCTAGGTTTTGCTAACTTACATGAAATGGTATCTTGTTGAGATTTTAATGTTTGTCTTCCTGTTGTTGAACTTGAGTATCTTTTACATGGATTTCTTAGCCATTTGAGTTTATTCTTCTGTCAAATATGTGTTCTTGTCTTCCTGTAGGGTTGTTTACCTCTTTTTTTTATTGTTTGGAGAATTCTTTGTGTGAGTTATATCCATTGCAAAGATTCTTTATTTTTCTCCAGTTTCTGGCTTGTCTTTTTATGTTTTTATGTCTTTTGATGATCAAAGTTTTTCCATTTTATTGGTTAACTTTTACTTTGTATATTTCTTTAATGTTTTGTTTGTGAAATAGTTCCCCAAATCAAGATCATAAAGCTCTTCTCTTATTAGAAGAAATAACTGTTTTCTTCTTGAGGGAATAAATTTCGCTTTCACATTTTATCTAGAGTTGACATTTTTTCTGTTGTGAAGTGAAGGTTCACTTTCATTTTCCCCAGATTGCTATTCACTGTCCCTGCATCAATTATTGAATAGTTGAAGCTTTTCTTACTGATATTTATGCCAGTTCCTGCCAAATTTACATAGGCGTGTTTCTGGGCTCTGTTTTCTGTTCTGTTGGTCTATTTTTCTCCCCAGAGTTGTCTTTTTTATTTTTTTTAACAAAGCGCAGTAAATTCTTGTTATTCTCCATATTTTTATGTAAAGTTGCCACGAACACTGAATTAATGAATATGGAACCATTGTTCCTAGGGAAAATACAGAAGTCGCTTCCAGTGAGTCTATGACATAACATTTTCATTAAATGATCAATTTTAAGCTTGTTTTATATGTGTTTCTGTTTCAGGATACTTTACTTAATATATATTATTGATTCACTAACACTGAATTTACTGTGAACAGTAGTCTAATTCATGCCTGAATGAAGCCATCTCACTCATGTATTTTCTCTGTAAGGCACATCATAGCCTCCTTGTGCTTCAGGAACACTAGATTGTATTTTTGCACTACTCTTGGGAGCCATTTTAAATAGTGAAATCCCAAGAAGCATACAAAATGTCAGATACAGCACTAACTAGACCACCCAGAGGACACTTGTGTACAGTGTGAGAGCTGACACAAGAGAGTGGAGGGTTGCCTCATTCTGCTGCAGGTGGGTACATGTGCATTGGGCAAGTCACATTGTTCTGGTTGCTCTGTGTGTAACTGCAAGTGACCACAGCAATGCTACCAGTGTTGATTTGGGGGGTTAGAAACAAATATGTGTTTTCATGAATTTGTTGAAAACCCCTCATGTATGCATGGATTTCAATTTTAGCTTATAGAGGAGTTTGCAAATATGGAATGCATGATGAATGAGGCTCGACCCATGAAATATTGGAAGGCGGTTTGTTATGAAAACATTAGCTTTTGCACTTTCTCTTCTTTGTCGTACTTAGTCACATATCATTTTAACATTTTTATTTTGAGAGAATAGTGCAGTAACTCCTTCAAATACTAAATGTTCTGATTGACAGATGCCATTATCTCTGTCAAGAGACTTCTTTCTTAGAATACTTTTACACAATGGTACTTCAAAGTTTGTAGAAAATGGAATTAAAAGATAAGGGTTTTTTTGGTGCAAAAGAAGTTCATGAAAATGCATATTATACAAAACTATGCAGGGGTTTCAATTGTTTTGCACTTACATAAAATTTTAATTCCATTCTCCACAAACTTTTTGAAATATTCTATATTTTTAATCATGGTACTGTTATGTTAGTGTAATTATAGGTAAATGTTTGAAAGTAGTAATTTTGGGAAAGAATTGCAGCTCTTGAAATGTTTAAAACCAGGTATAAATTATTAAACCTTTATTATTATGATTCATATGAGGATTATATTTCTCATAGTCATTATTGATACATTCAAACTATAAGTTTTGTAAAGCCAGATATCCTCTGGAGGTTGAAGTTTGAGGATCAACTCTTAGTTCCTCATTCAGTTAGTGATATTTCTCCTTATAAACATTGGTAAAGGATTCTAGAAACAACAGCAAAAAGATTTATACATCACAAATCTAATCTTCCAATAAATGCATTTGTTGAGAATTAGCTGTTTTTTCCCCTTATTCATGGTTTAAGATCCTCAAGTGAATTAATTACATTAATTTGATAAGGCCATTAAGAGCAAGAACCAGAAATTTGGGACTTGATATAAATTCAGTTTTTAGCATAGAATATACTCCTTTATTTAAAAAAAACTTCATAAAATACAAATTAAATAAAACTTATCAGTTTAACTTTTTTTAAAAAAGATTGTTTAATTGAGAGGAGAAAGAGAGTACTCCCAACTGGTTCACTCCCTAAATACCCACAGCGGGAGCTTGGAACTCAATCCAGGTTCTCTCCTGTGGGTAAGAACCTAATCACATGAGCATTACTGCTGCCTTCCAGAATCTGCAGGAAGCAGGAAGCAGGAGTCTGGAGCCAGAGCTGGTTACTGAACCCAGGTACTCCAGTATGGGACATGTGCCACTTAGCCAGCATTTTGACTCTGAGGCTCCATGCTTGCCTCTTTTTAAACATTTCATCTTAGCCAAAAGGCCAATAAGTCATCTTTCCCATTTTAAAGTATACAGTTGAGTGGCATTAAGTACATTCGTATTGTTTTGTAAGCATTGCCACCATCTACCTCCAGAACTTTTTCATTTTTCCAAACTATAACTCTGTACTCATTCCTCAGTAACTCCTCATTCCCCACTCCCCCTAACTCCTGACAACCAGATACTATACCATTATTTCTCAGCCTTTTGGCTAAGATCAAGTGTAGCCTGCTACACCACATACCAGCCTGTATAAGTAGATCTTTAAAAAAATTGTTTTCATCCTATGTAGAACTTACATATTGTGAAAAGACTATACATGAATTTCAAAGGTGTTTTGCACCAAAATAAAACTCATCCTTTTCATTCTGTTTTTCCATGAGCTTTTTAAAGTAACCTCATATTCAGCACATTTTGTTTATCCACTCACCCACTGATGGTTACCTGGTTGGTTTCCACCTTTTGGCTGTTGTGGATCATGTTGGCATTGATCATGGGTCTACACATACCTGTTCCACTCCTTGCTTCCAGTTCTTTTGGGTATATAGCCAGAAGAAGAATTACTGAATCATATGGCAATTCTGTGTTTGAATGTTTGAGGAACTGCCAGGCCATTTTCCAAACCAGCTAAACCATTTTACATTCTTAGCTGCAACACACAAATATTCAAATCTTTAGTTGTGCCTGTTGTTCTGAAATAGGGCATTAATCGTTATCTCTGGCATATGGGTTGTAAGGTAGTGTAGGGATATAAAAATCATATATTCAGTATTAAATCTATTGTGGCTGTTGTTTTTATAGAAGAATTTGACGTGGTAGAGGAGCAGGTATTTCTACTATTAGTTCTTTGCTGTATGTCACCTCTTTAGGAACCCCATGGAGTAGGCATAATTATGTATCCAAGCTGTAGCTATGGAACTTTTTTTAAATTAACTACTCTGATTTCAGAATGTAATTAATCTGATTTTCATATATCGTAAAATGTAAGTGATATGCACAATCAGAAGTGACTAGAAAACCTTATATTAGCACCTTTCCTGGGTTCCAATCATGTGCAAAAAGTTCCAGTGTGTGATAGGCACAAAGCAGCATTAGAATATGGTTCTTACCTTCAGGACCTGTGGGCTCTGAGATCACAAGAACACCTGAAAATCACATCATTGTGTATGAATTGAATAAAAATGTTATAAAGGATAAAAATGAATGCCAATATGTTACAAATTAATTGCACACTGAATATTTTAGGCAACAGGTATTGTGGGCTTAGCTCAAAGGAAATATCATGGTCACAAGAGATACCTGTAAAGGTATTATCTCTGAAGTCTATTTTGAGTCGAGTGTTGAATGATATGTAAAATTTAGACAGGTAGTGAGGTGTGGGCAAGATCTTCCAGTTAAAGAGGAGTAGCATTATAAGTGTCAGACATGATTGTGCCGACTTGTTAATTGGCATTAATTAGCCTACTCCTGGGAAGTAAGTGCCTTCCATGAGTCAGGCACTGTGCTAAACATTTTTTAACTATGTTCTTTAAATTCATTTTTTTCAGCAACCCAGTGAGCTAGGAATTAGGGACCATCTATTACCCCTTCCTGTGGATGAGGGTATGGGAACTTGGCGAATGTCAGTAACTTTTCCACAGAGTCCTGGTCAGTCATGGTTTACATCCAGCAGGTGTAGTTGCAGACTCAGCACTTAGTACATCAGGCAAAATTGCTGTGGCTCTAAGTGTGAAAGGGGCTAGTGAAAAAATTGTAAATGGCCTGTAAACTTCTGAAACCTCTCTGTGTGGCTAATGTTAGACATTCTGGCAGCCTGTGGGTATGAGCCAGAGTGGTTTATAAACTCCTGTAGAAGGCTGCGGAGTGATGAACTAGTATCTGTTGCCAATGAGGCCTCGCCTCTACATGCTGGCTTCTGTAGAGCACAGATAATGGAGGTAATCTATTCTGAAAACAACTGAATAATGACCTTAAACTTGTGTGCTCACAGCTGAAACAACATGTGCATATACTGTTTTCTTCTGATGAAACTCAATCCATTCAAGAAAAAAACAAACACTGCTTTTGGAAGGATGGAGAAGTTGAAAATAATTCTTTCCCCTTTGTTGACTAGGCCAGTTAGTTCTGCTGTTTATATTTATTTTTTTTTGGTCCAGCTACTTCGTGTGCTCATAAGAAATATTTTGGCTGTAATGGTTTCATACATTTTAATACTTGTTAAGTTACATTTCTGTGTGGTGCTGTATACTGTTGACGTAAAGTACTCCTTTTTTAAGAGAGACAGCATGGCTCAACAGATTAGGGCTACAGAAAGTATGACTTAGCACGATGGGGCCACCAAAACATGAGCAAGTCCCCGCAGTTTCCTGGCCTGTAAGCAGAGATAAGTATTAGTTTGTCGGTTTCAGAGAGTGGTAGTAGAAAATACTCGGCTTTACAATGATTGTTAATCTCAGTGTGGAACATTTGGTCTGGGAACATCTAGTCAAGGGTAACTATCTCCTCCTGCTTTGAGTAAGTGCCACAGTAAAGGTTTGCAGTTTTCCCAGCTAGAATCGGCCAAGTGAAAGGTAAGGGCAGATGTGATTTTATTTGTGAAGGAGTTGGATGTGTGTAGTGGGTGGTGAGGGTGAAATTCTCCTTGAACCTGTTGAAGTAAAAGGTATTGTGGGCCGGCGCTGAGGCTCAATAGGCTAATCCTCCGCCTTGCGGTGCCGGCACACCGGGTTCTAGTCCCGGTCAGGGCACCGGATTCTGTCCCGGTTGCCCCTCTTCCAGGCCAGCTCCCTGCTGTGGCCCGGGAGTGCAGTGGAGGATGGCCCAGGTGCTTGGGCCCTGCACCCATGGGAGACCAGGAGAAACACCTGGCTCCTGCTTTCGGATCAGCGCGGTACGCCAGCCGCAGCACACCGGCTGCAGCGGCCATTGGAGAGTGAACCAACGGCAAAAAGGAAGACCTTTCTCTCTGTCTGTCTCTCTCACTTTCCACTCTGCCTGTCAAAAAAAAAAAAAAAAAGGTATTGTGGATGTTAAACCATTTTTATTGTTGTGGTTGTAGAATGTATTTTTGTTTCTGTATTCAAAAGCCCAATGTGATGGAGATGCAGACAATTTGGTTAAGCCAACATTTTTGGACAGTGGGTATGGAAATCAAGGAAGCAATGTTTAGAAATATTTTCAAAGAAACAATTCAGTCTAAATAGCAATGTTTTCTTAATGTTCTCTCAAATTTCTCATCAAAATCATAAATTTCTTGAGCTAGTGCATTTGGATCTGAAACACTCTGTGAATTGCAAGCCTGCGAGCCAGTCGTGTCTGCTGGTGTGCAGCTGGAGAGGAGAGAACTCTGTCTCTTTGTCTGACATCACTGGGCTTTGTATGCAGCGCCTCTCCTTACTGAGTGTATTGATGGTCCTGAAGCCGTACTTTTCACTGATAACACAGTCACGGTGTTACACATCTTTAGTGTCACTAATGCGGTGAAATGAAGAATTTTGGATGAGAATTTAGTGTTTGTGGTGTTATGATAAGAAAGAGGGTAGCGCTTCCTGACTTAGTAGCATAATTCAGAGAATGACTAGGAAACTGAATTCACATTTCATTTGGCAGTGTTGGATTTTTTTAAAAACTTACTTGAGAGGCAGAAAGAGAAAGGGCTGGTTTACTTTTCAGATGTCCCTCATGGCCAACCCACAAAGGACTGGGCTGAAGCTGAAAGCTAGGAACACAATCCAGGTCTCCCATGTGTAGCAGGCACTCAGTTTCTTAAGCTATCACTTCTGCCTCCTGGGGTGTGCGAATAGTAAGACACTGGACTCAGGAGCCAGAATTGAAAGTCAAACACAGGTTCTCAAAAATGAGACGTGGACATCTTAACCAGTGTCATAACCGTTAGGCCAAATTACTGCCCCAATTTTTTGTTTGTTTTAATTTACCAAAAAAGTTGCTGTGCTATATTATATTTTTATTTTGTTTTATTTTATTGTTAAAGATTTACTTTTTTATTTGAAAATCAGAGTGAGAGAGAGAGAGAGAGAGAGGAGAGAGAAAGCGAGCTTCCATCTGCTGGTTCACTCCCCAAATGGCTGTAATGACTGGAGCAGGGCCAGTCTGAAGCCAGGAGCCAGGAGCTTCATCTGGGTCTCCTGTGTGCGTACAGGGGCCCAGGCACATTAGCAGGGACCTGGATTGGAAGTGGAGTAGCCAGGACTCCAACCGGTACCCATATGAGATGCTGGCATCAAAGGCAGTGGTTTTACCTGCTATACCACAACACCAGCCCCAGTGTTATATACTTGATTGTGGTGTAGCATACAGTTGAGAAACAGAGCCTGAGAAATAGTGTGGTTCCTAGTAGGGTATGAAATCATAGCGGCATGGTGTGTTGTGATAATGGATTTATCAGCTACACTCAAGTTTTGCACTTGGAATGCTAGCAGATAAGGTAGTGAGTTAACTATAATTCTAAGACTAGTTCTAAAAGTTTATTCTAATTAGTTTATTTTCCTTACTTTTTGTCCAAATGGGGCATAATGCTTAGGGATAGCACTGATATAGAACTTCATGTATATACACTTTAGGATAGATTAAATTAGACGTGCCATTGAGAATGAGGCCACCCTGCCCAGTCTCATTACACTGTCTTGGACAATGGCTTGAAGTGTTTCTATAGGAAGAAAGCTAGCTGTCTTTTGTGACATCGGCTCAAAAGCTTATTAGTAGAATACTTGAAAAACCTTAAAAATGGTTATATGAATATATATTTATTGATACTGAAAGTTTTTCATAAGCTACTTAGCAAAAAATCAGGTTATAAAACTATGTATCTAAAAGTAATTTAATCTTTCTGCTAAAATACATACTCATATATCTACATAGCATAGAAAAAGGGTCTGGAAGGATATACACCATAAGGTGCATCCACAGGCCTAATCTACTTGCTAAATCTGTCACTGAAGTCTCTTGGTATGGCCGTGGCTGTAAATACACTTCAGATATGAAAAGTGGTTGGTCACAGTTATTTACATCTTAAGCGTAGCTAATAAAAAAAGGATACCACATGGTAGGGGTTACAGAATTTGCTATTGTTCTAAAGTTATTTTAGACTGGGACTTTTTAAAAGTTCAGAAAGAATATTGTATTTTTTAAATCAAATACTTACTAAAAAGCCTATTAATATACCTTTATTCATGGATTTATTTTATCTTTCTTGGAGGGAAAATATATCACACACACACAGAGACTTTCCCAGAGTAATTTTATTTTATTGGGGATAATGCTAGGGATCAGAAAGGCTGATTTAGAAAACAAAACAAATAAGCAAAAATTGCAACTATCTAAAATGCCCAGGAATCTGTGAGGGCTTGACTATAGTTGGGGAGTTGTTTAAAAAAAAGAAAGCTTTTGGGAATGAAGTTAGAAGAGGAATCCATGAAGTGAAAGCTAAATTGGCTTTGAAAAGAAAAACCTGCTGAGAGAGGTAGTAATCCTGAGAGGGTGTTTGAAGCCATCCCTGGTATTTTCTCCTCGGGCCCCCAGACTCAGCCTATGTGCTTTTATCCATTTTAAGAAAGAACAGTTCTTTATTAACACTTGGTTGTTCTTGGTGAACTCTGCCATCTCTTCTGCCTTCATCTAAGCTTCTCAAAGATGTAATTCAGCCTCACTGATTGTCTCCACTTACTTGTTCCCTTAATGCCCTAGTCCATGGCTTCCACCTGCTTGAATGGATACTGAAAATGCATCCCCTTAAAGGACAAACTCCTCATGGCACAGTCCTTGGGGACCTTAAAAATTCCTACTATTTTTTTACCTTGCCATATTCTATGTAAAGGTCAGTAACTCTCATCCTTGCACTCTATTTAGAGTGATCTGTGAGGGATTTTTCTTTTATCCCTGCAGGATGAAGTCTGGCCCGAGCAGGGACAGTCTTGATGACCACTGTTATCCCCACGGCCCAGGTCCAGTCTCCTGCCTCTGTCCCCCCCACCCCATTTGTGTTTCAGCAGTCCTGCTCTTTCAGTCTCTTGTGACTGTTCATGCTCTATTGTCTGTGCCTCTGTCCTTTCCTACCCTGTAACCTGGTCTTCCTCGATAGCTCAGAATTCACCTACTTTCTTTTCTTAAAAAGATTTATTTATTTATTTGAAAGGCAGAGTTAGAGAGAGACAGAGAGATACAGAAAGAGAGAGACAGAGACATCTTCCATCTGCTAGTCCACTCTCCAAATGGCCACAACAGCTGGAGCTGGGCAGGTCCAAAGCCAGGAGCCAGGTCCCATTCTGGTCTCTCAAGTGGGTGCAAGGGCCCAAGCACTCAGGCCCTCCAATGCCCTCCCAGGTGCATCCAGCAGGTGGCTGGATCCTAAGTAGAGCAATCATGCTCACATGGGGTGCAGCACCACAGGAGGTGGGTGACTCCACCTGCTACACTGTAGCACCGGGGACGTCACCTACTGTCTTGATAACACGTCTAAAAGTTAATCACTTCTTATGTTTTAACTTACTCTTTTTGTGTGGCTGGTTTTATGTCTGTGCCATCTCCTGTGTTTCCTTCTAGATTATGGATGCCCTGAGGACAGTTTGGGTTTTATTCATTCTCCATTTCTTTAGTACTTAGCACTGTATTTTGCACAGATTCAGTATCTGGTGGCGTAAGCTTGTTTAGGACACACAGTTTATAAATACATGAATGGACAAGTAAGTTTAATTAGTATCACTTAGGGTGCAAATAGAGCAAAAATATATTTTTACTCCATTTTTACTAAACAGTTGGTAAAGAGAATTTCTTTTAGGTTGTCTTGGGAAAGCAGTAGGCACCTAAGTGGAGAAAAAAATTACTGGAATGAAATGTCCTAAGGAGAAATTGTGGGAACCTTTGGCTTGTATATTTAATGTAAGATTTGTTTTCAAATTTTTGGAAACAAATATCTGCAAGTATCTTTTAGCCTGCAGTTTTTTCTGGCCTTCTCTGAATAGCTAAGATTGATTAATTGTATATAAATGGGTCCATAGCATATGTATGAAAGTATGAAAATTTTTTAAAATATTCATTTACTTATTTGAAAGGCAGAGTTAAGGAGAGAGAGGGAGAGACAGAGAGATCTTCCATTTGCTAGTTCACTCCCCAAATGGCCAGGAGCCAGGCTTCAACAGTGTTTCCCACATGGGTGGCAGGGGCCCAAGCACCTGGGCCATCTGCTGCTTTCCCAGCACGTTAGCAGGGAGCTGGATCAGAAGTGGAGCAGCTGGGACAGGAACAGGCTTAACCAGCTACACCACCATGCTGGCCCCTATTTAAAATTTCTTGCGAATATTTTCCATTTCTCTGTTTTTATGAAAATTCTCCTCAGAGATTTAATCTTGTCTTAAGTGAATGCACATCTTGAATTATTGTGATTGCTGCTTCAAGTGTGCAGATCTGTTCCAACTGTATTATTCCAATAAGTTGAAACCTGCGGGAGCGGCATCTTTCCCCGTCTTGGTCCATGTTCCTGTTCACAGGTGGCAGAGAGGTCTGAAGCTCCCCAGGCTTTCCAGGGAACCTCGCTTTCTGGTGTGGCTTCACTGCAGACTCAGAATAATTTGGGTAAACTGTGGCGGGTTTGAGTGAAAGATTCGGGTTACTTTTACAAACATGTTATTTTGGCATCTTCGTCTTCTTCCAGCCTCCCGATGTCCGCCTTGGAGCTTGTGCTTTGTCCTTGTTCAAGCCCTGGTCACCAAGAGCAGAACGCAGATCTAGCTGTCGTCCTAATCCACCTCCTTCTCAGCCCCTCCTGCGGGTCTCCTTGTACGTCAGTGCTGAGGCTCAGGTGTGTTTGTTTCTGCTTGCTTTTACTTTCCTGATTCTGTTGTACAAAATTATCCAGTTTTGTTTGGCCATTCATTTCATTCTCTTTTCTTCCTCTCTCCTCTGTTTCTTTGAAAATTATTTTTAATATCGCAAGCTCTGCATTCAAAATTTTCAATTTGATTTTTTTCATAGGAGCTTTATAATCTAGATCATTCCCAAATATGTTAGTTAAAATATTTTGTATTGGAAAAGATGATGTATGCATCTGGTGAGCTCAAGTGGTTCTTCAAGGTAAACAATAGAAAAATCTTTTCCACTAGGTTCCACATTTCTTCTCTCTGGGGTCAATGTTGGTACTGCTTTTATTCATTTCTGTTTTATCCTTCTGGAAATATTCTAGGCATACACAAGCACATAATTTTATTTTTGTCAGATTTAAAATTTGTACCTTGCCACTTTGTGTGGTGGTATTTAGATTTTTTGGAAGTTGTGAGCAAAGCTGGAAATATGTGAGCTTTCTGAAGGATGCTACTTTGCATTGGCATCCCAGCATGAGCTTATGTTTCATGTATCTTTTGGGGTTAGGGGTCAGATATAGCATATTTGTGTTTTCAGTTGTTTTGGGTTTTATCCTAATTTTGAGCTGACCCTTTTGTTGGGAACCTAAAGAACCAATTGTTTGATGGCAGTTGAGAGTATTTAGGTGATTGGATATTCTATTGTGATAGTAATCCACTTTGCAAAACTGTTCTGGGCACCTTATCCTCCAACTTGCACTTTATTCTGATTTTTTCGAAGTTCCTGACAAGAGAACATTATGGTCAGGATCTTGAGGCAAAAAGGGAATTGAGATTTTTCACACACGCACTCCACTACTTGGTGATGGAATGAAGGGACATCACCCAAGATTCCAGGTTTCCTGGCTTTAAGCACCAATTCAGAATGGTTTACAAATGTGTTAGAGCTGAGCCAACTCTTGAGGTAGATTAATGTAATTTGATGCCTGTTATTTCCAGAAAGTCAGAGGTTAGCGGCCCCTTTCCACACACACACCTAAAAACCTTTTAAATGACTCCAGTTAAAGATCTTTTTCCATCCTGTATTTTCTCATTTTTCAATGTTTGGTTTCCAACCTTCCTTTCCCACCTGCTGTTCCTCCTCAAACTGCCCCAGCAGATTTTGAGTGGATTTATATTACTAATCCATTTTGCAATCTAAGTGTTCTAATTCAAAACTCATGTATTAATGTGCACACCATCTGCATTCCTGGAAAGCAAATCCAGTAGGGTATCTTGGAAAATGACCAATGACGGTGCTTGTGTTGCTTTTTAGTCTTAAGAAGAACTAGAAAAACACCCATATAAAGAACAAATAAATCTATTTGCAAGAGTTATTAAGGCATTGGCCATGAGGAAAACACTTTTAAGTCACCAAATTTGCTTGCTTACTAGGACATATTTTAACTTAAATGTGTCTCTACTCTATATTTAAGTTGTATGTAAGATTCTTGGCCTTGAATCGTGTAATTTGAATTGAAGTGCTTTTAAAACCTCCATGTAAAATATGCTGCTAAAACCAGCTGACCATTATGTTTATAGTGACAGTAAACCCTTCCTTAGCCACACACACTTTTTATTTTGAACTGCCAATTATGTGAAAGACAGCAATGTAACTTCTTTGAGTTTTCTTGTGAAACATTTCAAAAAATTCTGTTGGCATCCTGCTTCAGACAGGTCTTTGATAAGAGCCATGGTGCCTGTGGCTAGTGGCATAACGCCTGCTCTGTGTGGCCCGCTGTTGGTGGTGATAAGTTTACATTGAACAAGTACTTTTCACCCTGAAGGTTCTTGAAGCCCTAGAGGAACACAACACAGTTCAGTTCTTACACAATCAGTGTTGGGATAGAGGGCAGCATCTAGGCAGACACTTCCCACTCCATGTGGGTAATCTTGTACTAAACAGGCTCTAATCCTAGACATATGAGTGAGGATTTTTTAAAAATATTTATTTATTTATTTTAAAGGCAGAGTTGAAGAAAGAGGGAGACAGAGAGAGAGAAGTCTTCCATGCACTAGTTCACTCCCCAAATGGCCACAGCGGCCAGGGCTGGGCCAGACCAAAGCCAGGAGCCTGGTACTCTATCCAGGTCTCCCAACTGGGTGGCAGGGGACTGAATACTTGGGCCATCATCTGCCCTTTTTCCAGGCACATTAGCAGGAAGTTGGACTGGAAGTAGAATAGCTGGGATTAGAATAGCTGGTGTTCATATGGGATGCCTGCATTAAAGGCAATGGCTTCGCTCACTGTGCCACAATGTCAATTCCACAAATGAGGATCTCGCATAGAGAACAGCCCTGTTTTTCCAAGGTGACTTGTGGTGTATTCATTATGAAATGTATTCCATGGTCACACTTTGGTAAATCTTACACATACAACCTTTTTTCCACGGATGGACCTGTGCTGTGTGAGTGCCTGCTGCTGTGTTGCAGGCATTGGTGAACTGGTTTCACAGAGTCCTGTAGACTTGGTCCTGGTAGAAGTCTAGGGCATGGGCCATATTTCATGACTACTTTTATGATCCTACTTTTTCCTAATTCTTACTACACACTTGAGGGGAAGGTTTAAAGCATCCATCTGTGAGAAAATTACAGAGAAGTTAGATAACTAGCCGAAGTTCTCCCAGCTAGTAAGGGATCCTTCATTTCCTGACTCCATGTGCTTTTTACCCTACTAAAACTTCCTCGGATGGTTAATAGCATTTGTATGTGTTAGAGCTTTTGGAGAGCCCTGTAATCCAAGCAGTGCATGGATCCATTTTAGGGCTCAACAGCAACCCTGAAATCCAAGTAGTACTGATATTAATATCATATTTTATAGATGAAGGCATTGAGTCCCAGAGAAATGGAGTGGCTTATCTGAGGGCAACAACTATCAGGTAGTGAGAGCTGGGTGGTGCTTACACCTAATCCCCGTCTTCAGTTCTCCTTTCTTGCCATTCCAATCATCCTGGATGCTAGTGACGAGAGGAGGATGCTGGGAGGTGGGTAGATTTTCTGTCTGCTGATTCATTCCCCAAATGGCCACAATGGCCAGGGCTGGGCCAGGTCAAAGGCAGGAGCCTGCAACTCCATCTGGGTCTCCTACATGGGTGCAGGGAACTAAACACTTGAGCCATCTTCTGCTGCTCTCCCCAGCACATCAGTAGGGAGCTGGACAGAAAGGGAACAGCTGGGGCTCAGACCAGTGCTCATATGGGATGCCTGCATTGCAAACAGCAGCTTAACACGCTGGACCACAATGCTAGCCCCAAGGATGAGGTTACACAGAAAATGTGTTTTTTTTTAATTGTATGTTCTTCCTTAAAACCTTCCAATTTCTTCCTGTTTCCTGTAAGACACAGTTCACCCTCGTGATGTGGCTCACAAGATCTCCTGTGTGTTTCCCATTTAGATTCTTCTTATTCTATGGTCATGCCACTATGGCAACTCCAGATCTCTAGTAGTTACTCATGAACACCATTGTTCATTCTCATTGCTGGACCTTTGCCTATGATATCCCTTCTATTTTTAGCACTCCATGTCTCTCTCACTCTTAGTAGTATTTTAATAAAATAGCCTGCTACTTGGTAGTTGGAATCACAGAGGGCAGTTATAGGGGCCTACTTCTTAATAATTAATACAGAGCATAGGCCAGCCTCTTAAGCTGTCAGAATTTGGCACGTTGTTTAATTGTGCCTATTTTAACATAGGCATGAGTACTGAGACAATGCCACAGTTGCTGAATATTTGGACCCATAGCTGAGGTTAAAACAGGAAAGACTGTACCCAAACTTAGAACCAGTGATATTCTGGATTAGTTAAAATAAGTCCTATTGTAAGCAACCAAAAAAATGGAAAAGAGCGGTAGCTTAAATAAAGGGGTTATTTCTCTATCACTGAAAAATCCCAAGTATGTACCAGTATGGCCCCTTGCTACCATGAAGTCCTCAGGGACTCAGGCCCCTTTAGCCCTTTGTCCCACCCTACTTGGATTATATTTCGTGGGTGAATGGGCCAAGATGGCATCAAGATAACATTTCTCAGCAACAAAATGGAGTGAGACACAAAGAAGGTGGGCAGATAGCAGACTTTGGCCATCTTTTAAGGATGATTTCTGGAAGCTGCCCCAGAATGTTTTATAACTATCCCATCAGCTACAACTAGTCACATATTCACTTCCATATACAGGCAGCCATGTATATAAAGTTAGAAAGTTTCTTTTCCTCTGAAAGAAGGGGAGTATGTATTGTGAAGGTCAGATATGACAGAATTCATTCAAACTGTTTAGCTAATGTTCAATCTATACCTTCTTTTTCGGCCCTTTTCCCAGTTACTCACCACATAAACCCTCTGCACCAGCCCAAGTCTTCCTGTTATGCTTGGTAGGAAGTGACTGCCTCCTCTTCTGAATCTCATAGCACTTTTCCTCTCTATTGCAAATATCATATGCAGGGGCCAGCGCAGTGGCGTAGCGGGTTAAAGCCCTGGCCTGAAGTGCCGGCATCCCAAATGGGTGCCGGTTCTAGTCCTGGCAGCTCCTCTTCTGATCCAGCTCTCTGCTGTGGCCTGGGAAAGCAGTGGAAGATGGCCCAAGTACTTGGGCCCCTGCACCCACGTGGGAGACCCGGAAGAAGCTCCTGGCTGCTAGCTTCGGATCGGCACAGCTCCAGCTGTGGCAGCCATCTGGGGAGTGAACCAGCGGATAGAAGACCTCTTTCTCTGTCTCTTCTTCTATAACTCTGTCTTTCAAATAAATAAAATAAATCTTTAAAAAAACATCATACACAGGGCAGTTATTGCTGTCATTTATCTGCATAAGAATCCTCCCTTAATTGTAACATCTCAGGAGGTAGTGACCATGGATTGTATGCCTGCAATGCCTAGTGTAATGCCTTATAAACAATTGGTTTTCAATAAATATTTCTTACATAAATAAATGATTTTGATGATTTCTCATTTTCTTACAGAATTTTGGGAAAGAAAGATGGATCAGCCTAGTGGAAGAAGTTTTATGCAAGTGTTATGTGAAAAATACAGTCCAGAAAACTTTCCCTACCGCCGTGGTCCTGGGATGGGAGTCCATGTCCCTGCCACACCTCAGGGCTCTCCTATGAAAGGTAAGACTGATAGGACCCAAGCATTTACTTACTGGAGCTTACTTAGGAAGTTTTACAATATTGCCTTTGTTTGCAGATGGTTTTCTTTATTTTGAATTAGGAGTCAAATAATCTTTCCTCCTTCTATGACTTTTATTTTCTTAAGAACCAGACAGGACTAGTTTTCCTCCAGATTGATCAAGAGAAGTTTTGGTTGCACTCAGGCAGGAATATTGTTTGAGTGACAATATTTCAAATGCATATTCTTTCAAGGAACGTTGAGGGGACAGGCTGGGCTGTGCCCTGAAGGACCTTACAGTTTAGTTCCATTAAAACATTCACATTTACAAAGATAGAACACAAGGTACTTTTGTTGATCCAAAGAATAGCACAGTGATTGGGAAATAAATTTAGAACATAGCCAATTAATATGAAAATGATCAGGAAAGAATTCAAAGCTGTGTGCCTTGAACTCGTCCTTTAAGAATGTAGAATTTGGGGGCTGGCACTGTGGCATAGCGGGTAAAGCCACTATCTGCAGTGCCTGCATCCCATAATGGGCACCAGTTCGAGTCCCAGCTGTTCCACTTCCAATCCAGCTCCCTGCTAATGTGCCTGGGAAAGCATCGAAAGATGGGCCAAGTCTCTGGGCCCCTGCACATACTTGGGAGTCCTGGAAGAAGCCCCTGGCTTCAGCCAGCTTGGGGCCACTTGGGGAGTGAACCAGCAGATGGAAGATCTTTCTCCTTTCTCTTCCTCTGTCTCTGCCTCTTCTCTGTAACTCTGACTTTCAAATAAATAAATAAATAAATAAATAAATAAATTTTTAAAAACAAAGGAATGTAGAATTGGTTAGAGAGGAGAGAAAGGTATTCTAGGAGAGGGATTAGCGGTGAGCAAATTTCTTTAACTAGGAATGTATGAGGTATGTTTTTGTTTGCCCTTTAGCATACTGTTGAAATTAATAGTTCTTAGAAATAGTTTTTTGTTATTATGGGGGATTAAGATGGGTTCAGTGTTTTAGTTACTGTTTACTATTTCTTCATGCAATTATCTTATTATTCTATGCAACCTGAAATGGCAAGAAGTAGTCTTTGTTCTTGGTAATTTTTTTCTAGGATCCATTCTTTTTTTTTTTAACTTTTATTTAGTAAATAAAAATTTCCAAAGTTTATGGATTACAATGGCTTTTGCCCCCCATAACTTCCCTCCCACCCACAACCCTCCCATCTCTCGCTCCCTCTCCTATTCCATTCACATCAAGATTCATTTTCAATTATCTTTATGTACAGAAGATTGATTTAGTATATATTAAGTAAAGATTTCATCAGTTCGCACCCACCGAGAACATAAAATGTAAAATACTGTTTCAATACTAGTTATAGCATTAATTCACACTGAACAACACATTAAGAACAGAGATCCTACATGGGGAGTAAGTACACAGTGACTCCTGTTGTTGATTTAATAATTTGACACTCTTGTTTATGGCATCAGTAATCTCCCTAGGCTCTTGTCGTGAGTTGCCAAGGCTATGGAAGCCTTTTGAGTTCGCCAAACTTCAATCTTACTTAGACAAGGTCATAGTGAAAGTGGAAGTTCTCTCCTCCCTTCAGAGAAAGGTACTTCCTTCTTTGATGGCCCATTCTTTCTACTGGGATCTCACTTGCAGAGATCTTTCATTTAGGTCTTTTTTTTTTTCTTTTTGTGCCAGAGTGTCTTTGCTTTCCATGCCTAAAATACTCTCATGGGTTCTTCAGCCAGATCTGAATGCCTTAAGGGCTGATTCTGAGGCCAGAGTGCTGTTTAGGACATCTGCCATTCTATGAATCTGCTGTGTATCCTGCTTCCCATGATGGATCGTTCTCTCCCTTTTTGATTCTATCAGTTAGTATTAGCAGACACTAGTCTTGTTTATGTGATCCCTTTGACTCTTAGACCTATCAGTATGATTTTTGTGACCTGAAATTGATCACTTGGACTAGTGAGATGGCATTGGTGCATGCCACCTTGGTGGGATTGTATTGGAATCCCCTGGCACTTTCTAACTCTACCATCTGGGGCAAGTCAGCTTAAGCATGTCCCAAATTGTTATCTCCTCCCTCTCTTATTCCCACTCTTATATATAACAGGGATCACTTTTCAGTTAAATTTAAACACCTAAGGATAATTGTGTATTAATTACAGAGTTCAATCAATAGTATTAATAGAACAAAAAAATACTAAAAGAGATAAAGTATTAAATTGTACATTAACAGTCGGGACAAGGGCTGATCAAGTCACTGTTTCTCATAGTGTCCATTTCACTTCAACAGGTTTTCTTTTTGGTGCTTGGTTAGTTGTCACCATCTAGGATCCATTCTTATTCTGAGAAATTTGATATTCACAAGTATGAAGTTGAAAAATAATATAATTTATGGTTTCCATTAAAATAATATCTTCAGAAGTAATATATCAAATAGGTAATGAAGAGCTGAACTCACATGTTTGTTCTTTTTATAGAGATGGTAAAAGTGATTTTATTGACACACAGTTTTGAACCAGGCAATATTCAGAGAGTTATTACTTTAGTTTGACCTAAATTCATGGAATCTTTTAAGACCCTGAAATACTTTTCTCCTGTTACAAAGAAGGGTACTTTTCATAAGGTACAAATTATACATGGATATGAAAGAGAACAATTCATAGCCAAATGTGAGAGACGGTGATGCGGTGATGCAGGTTTTGAATGGCTCCACTTAAGTGGAGGAGACTTGAGTAGTAATGAACTTGAAGAGGTTTAGCAGATAGATCAGTGGATTGGAATAATTTTCTAAGGCAGCAAAAGGTAAAGGTACACAGCAGGCAGAGAAAAGAGCTGTCCAGGATCCTTTTAAACTACATTTTTGAAAACAAAGAATCATGGTCAGTAAGAAGGAAGTGGTGGTCCAGCCTGAACTGTGTGGGTCTGGTGTTGGGATGATAAGAGGATAGCATGGATGGGGCTCAGTTGTAGGTAACTGAGATGAGCAATCCTGCTGAGAGTCAAAGCTTAGAGGACTTTGTTGATGGTACTAGTTCAGTAATTTTGAGCTCCTCCTGGGCCATATTTGGCTGTCTCCTCTTAGAATTCACTTTCCTAGGATCTCATTCTTATCCTGCATTTTCCAGGTCTTGCATGATTTCCCAGGGTTTGATGTTTGTTTCCTGACAGTTTCTGGGGGCTGAGAATACATAGACAGGAACTGGGCTGACGTGGAAAGTGTTTTATGTTCCCTGTGCTTCAGATCGCCTCAACCTCCCAAGTGTGCTAGTGCTGAACAGCTGTGGAATAACCTGTGCAGGAGATGAAAAAGAAATCGCTGCCTTCTGTGCTCACGTGTCAGAGCTAGATCTCTCTGACAACAAGCTCGAAGACTGGCACGAGGTAAGGTCCGTACAGTGCTGCATTTTGTGAACGGGCAGCACTGGGCCTTGTATCATCGTTTGTGTCATTATGTGTTCTGCTGACTGCTGAACTCTCATTTTCTGTGTGTCTCAAGATAAATAACTGACGGCATCAACTGCATCTATGATGAGTTTTTGAATAGCTGTGCTCTTGCTAATTTGTTGCCAGGCCTCAGGAGGTTAATGAGACTACAGTGGTTTAGGCTGCCAAGTACTAAATTCCCTACCATTTCACTGCTTTACACATCCCATGCTTATTCTACTGCAATATGTATTGCTATGAATTAACAAAAAATTTGCTAGATCTTGAAACTAAGGTTTATAAAAATATTTATTCTGGTTACTGAAATTTATCCTTAATAATTTTGAGCTTATATTATCAAATCTTTTCAGTGGTTCGACAGAGCTGAGGTTTTTGGACCTTAGAGTAAGTCTAGACTAAGTACCTACATAATAATATCACATCATTCTCTCTTATTGTTGTACATAATTTACCTGCCTGATTATAACATTACCTCATAGAAGCTACCCCAAAGAATAAGGGAAATTTAATTCTCCCTGCATGGTTCAGTCTCTGCCTTAATTTAGGCTCTTATTTCTTGCTTTGACTATTGATAATATTTCCTAATGGATTTTCCTGGGTCTGCTTGTGTCCTGCTGTCTCTAAGCTGTTTTCACAGGGCTACGTCACACTCCTTGTAACGAATGAAACATGACTGTGACACTGTTCTCTGTGAAGCGTTTCGGTTGCTTTCATTACATAGGAACTAAGATCTGCATTTTGTAATCATGGCCTCTGTCATATGGCCCTTTGTGATTTCCAGCACTTTGTCTGCATCTTGAGCCATTTGCTTCTGCCTTAAACTCTTGACCTGAAAATCCTCCTTGCCCTGACTCATCCTGGTCCCACTGCTTTCTTTCTCTGTCTCTCTTGCCATACTTTAAGATGTGGTCAAGTTGCTAGTCTTCTGAATTTTCCCCTGGCACATGCTTGGGCAGAGTCAGATTATCCCAGAGCTCCTGTCTCAGCTTACCTGACAATTTTCCTGCCTATGTGCTCACGCAGAGTAGAGATTTTTATCTTTTTTATTATCAGTGCTGAGCGTATTAGGTGATCAGATGTTTGTTGACTGTGTTAATGAATAAAATGATCATATGTTAAGAGTTGATTAAGACCAATTACTCCAACTTTTCCTGTGATCTTAAGGAACTCCTTTACTCTGCTAGTGCTTCAGTTAGCTCATCTGTAGGCCAGGCTTGCTGGTAAAATGATCAGAGAAATACTTTGTAGATATTGAATGCTGTACAAATTCCATGACAGATTTCCTGTTTAAGAAAAACTGATCAATAAGTAGTTTTGTTCAGTTTTTGTATGTTATCCTGTTTTTTAGTCTTGTTTAATCTGGTAACTGTGCTTGCAGTTAGAGTTCCTATTTTTATTAGACTTTTTACCAAAACTTGGAGATACATGTCATGTGATTTTTTAAAGATTTATTTATTTACTTGAAAGGCAGAGTTACACAGAGAGAGATTCAGAGAGAGAGATTCAGAGAGAGAGAGAGAGAGAGAGATCGTCCATCAGCTGGTTCATTCCCCAAATGGCTGCAACAGTTAGGGCTGGGCCAGGCTGAAGCCAAGTGCCAGGTGCTTCTTCCTGGTCTCCCTGCAGGTGTGCAGGGGCCCAAGCACCTGAGCCATCTGTCTCTGATTTCCCAGGCACGTTAGCAGGGAGTTGAATCAGGAGCTGTAAGGGATGCTGGAGTCGCAGGCAGAGGCTTAATTTGCTTTGCCACAACACAGCCTCTCCTCACTACCTGGTTTCTAAATTTATTAATGTAAATAGTGATTTATTTATGTAAATACATAAATGTATAGTGTATTTATTAATTTATTAATTTAATACATGTATTTATTTATGCAAGCGATTTATTAACGTAAATACATGTATAGGATTATTCTAAAAAATAATAGCTGTTTGCGCTTGTATATTTACTTATTTAAACACTAGAATGGTTCATTGTTGCACAGATTACAGTCTGCGCCTTCTTGGTCCTTTGAGACACTGAATTGCCACGCATGATATGTCCACACTGCACAAATGCAAAAATCCTCCTTTTCCTCTACACCTCTCCTGACCATGCTGCTGCTGAATCTCTGTGAGATGTGTGCCCTGATGGGCCTGTTTCCTGGCCCATGCAGCTGCTCTGTTCACAGGCTGTCTCTGACGTTTGTTCCTCAAGAGTATAAAATTTCACAAAGGTTTCGTGCTTTGACGTATGCTTTGAGCATGTACACGAGCTTTTGCTAAATGGTGGGACGAATTTAATGCAGTTGATGTGGTGTAGGTGCTGCCTCACAAGGAAGATGTATGTCATCTGGGTCACTACACAGTTTACGCCAGGCAATTCAGGTTTTCCCTGTGCTTAGACAAAGGTCTATATTAAATAGTTCTCAGGCTACACTGACATATAGCCAGAAGGCTGTAATTATTTGTGCTGTATTTACACCCTGTATATTCCCATAAGTGCTTAATAGTCTGCTGTTAGGTACTTTCAAGTAGACATTTGCTGCTACTTTCAGGTTTCCATTTTCCAATGTGTTATTATATATTTATTTTTTAGAGATTTATTTTATTTAAACTCAGAATTGGAGGGAGGGAGAGAAAAAGAGAGAGATCTTCTATTTACTGATTCACTTCCCAGGTGGCTGCAATGGCAAGGACAGGGCCAGGCCAAAGCCAGGAGCCAGGAGAGCCCCCAGGCCTCCCACATGGGTGCAGGGGTGCAAGCATTGGGCCATCTGCTGCTGCTTTCCCAGGAGCATTAGCAGGGAGCTGGATTGGAAGTGGAGCAGCCGGGACTTGAATTGGTGTCCATATGGGTTGCTGGTGCTGCAGGCTGCTGTTTAACTTGCTGCAATACAGTGCTGACCCCTATTTTTGTCTTTATCATCTCCTCATGTTTCCTTCTGTCCTTAAGTGTAGTTGATCTCAATCTTTGAGGGTATCTATCATAGCACAGAGAAACGGAAGAAATTCTGACAGTGAAAAAATACTGATTTGGGGGTCTTGGTCAAACTATTTGCCAGGCTAAAATGCCTCATAGGTCATGATTTTGAGACACTACATTTCAACCCCATTACAACCCAGATTACCAAAACGATCATTTGTCCTTAGCCATCAACTTTGCCAGAGCCAATATTGCTATAGCAATGTGGAACAAAATAATACAGTTTGTTCTATTATGTTTTTGAGTGTTCACTAATGCTATGAGTTAGGATTGGCATCTTATGTAGTTTAAACTGCTGGCTGCTAAATGTTCAGAGACTAACATGAATGTGGGTAAAAAATGGAATACTTTGTGGGGAGGCAAAGATTTGTTTATACTCTTATAAAATTGGGTACCCACATGTAAAAAATGCATATTTTTGCTTTTGATTTGAATTTTTGGCTGAGTAGAATTTTGTCTGACCTTTCCCAAGGTATCTCCTTATTTCTCCCCATCTTATCAAAACCTTTCAATAAAAGAAATTAAACTAAAGAGTTGAAAGGAGGGAGGAATTAGCCACTCAGGTGATGTAGAGAATAGGTTGGGTATAAATTACAGATTGTTATCTTAAAACCCTTTCCTCATTTTTCTTATAGGTTTAGTTTCTCCCTTTTTAGAAGCCAGAGTGGAGGATCCTCTATTAAATCAGGATTGTAGAGACCCAAAGGTGATCTAAGTTCATCTCTGTGTTGCTGCACATAAGCGTACTTAACTTATTTCAGCTTGGGGAATCTTTTTTATTTGTAGAGTTTAACAAAAAGAAATCAATGCACTGACCTAAAAACTCAATGTTTGTCAGCCTTTGCTATTGGGAAACTTTTCCAACATTAGTAAATTTATCTGTGTGGTGAATACTTTATTTTCCTGAATCTTATCATTAGTTTGAGATTACCCCAATAGATTTTAATTTCAGCCCGTTAAAGAAAGTATTTATTTAATTCTAACATATTGTTTTTTGTGCTTGAGTGGGCAGATTCTAGTCCAATTTTGTCTTTATAGGCTATTTCAGCACTGTTGAGGAATAATTATTCTAAATTTTTATTCTCACCATGTAGTAGTAAACATGCAGACTATGAAGATTATTCTGCATATCTGCTGGCCTTGAGAAATCCTCCAGGAATTGTTTTTGAAACATTTTTTTACATTATTTATTTATTTGAAGGCAGAGTTACAGAGAGTGTGTGTGTGGGGGGGAGACTTTCCAGGAGCCAAGATCTTCTTCCAGGTCTCCTATGTGAGTGCAAGGGTCCAAGCACCTGGGCCATTTTTCCACTGCTTTTCCAGGTGCATTAGCAGGAAGTTGGATTGGAAGTGGAGCAGCTGGGACATGTACCGGTGCCCATCTGTGATGCTGGCATTGCAGGGGGGCAGCTTTACCTGCTATGCCACAGCACTGGCTCCTTGGAGCTTTTAAATTTTTTTTAAGTGTTTCTCAATTTATTATAGACAAATTACTATTTAAAAATTCATGAGAAAATCGAATTAAGAGATAAATTTTGTAAAAGATTTTATTTATTTATTTTAGAGGTAGAGTCACAGAGAGAGGGAGAGACAGAGAGGTCTTCCATCTGCTGGCTCACTTCCCAACTGGCTGCAATGGCTGGACCTGAACCTATCCCAAGCCAGGAGCCAGGAGCTTCCTCTGGGTCTCCCAAGTGGGTGGAGGTGCCCAAGCACTTGGGCCATCTTCCACTGCTTTCCCAGGCCACAGCAGAGAACTGGGTCAGAAGAGGAGCAGCCAGCACATGAACCAGTACCCACATGGGATGGCAATGCTGCAGACTGAGGCTTAGCATACTACACCACAGTGCCCACCCCAAGATAAATATTTTTGATGAAAAAAAAATTTGAAATCCATGCATAGCTTTTCATAATATGTGTTTTCTACAAACCTTTGAAGTACACTTAAAAAAAAAATGTAGGGGCGGAATGCTTAGCAAAAAGATTGTTTTGTTTTTAATTCACTGGAATTGCTCTGCAATTAGCACTTATTTTTTCCAGTTTAGTTGGAGAGCTGTTCCTGTCCTTTTTTTGCCTTAAAAGAGATAAAGTATAGGGACCGGCATAGTGGCATAGCAGGTAAAACTGCTGCCTGTGACACTGGCATCCCATACCAGTGCTGGTTTGGGTCCCAGCTGCTCTACTTTCGACTCAGCTCTCTGCTAATGGTCTGGGAAAACAGTGGAAGGTGGCCCAAATGTTTGGGCTCCTGCACCCATGTGGGAGAACAGGATAAAGCTCCTGGCTTCTGGCTTTGGCCTGGCCCAATGCTGGCTGGTGCAGCCATCTGGGGAATGAACCAACGGATGGAGGATCTCTCTGTCTACCCCTCTCTCTCTCTAACTGTGACTTTCAAATAAATAAGAAACTGTTTAAAAAATGAAAGAGAGAGGTAAATTTTAGCAGGTCACCACTTTCTCTATGAAAATTCTTCATGCTAGTGTGAAGGTCCTAGAATGCGGTATGGGCATCCCTGTGTTGTGTCTGTGCTGTGATCATAGACTGAACTCCCAATTCTAGCCATTATTGCACACAGGTTTGGAATCATTTGGTCACAAATGAGATCAAGCAAGAACTTATGTAGAGTGGTATAGATTTCTTATACTCCAAGCAGAAGCTTAATATATTTTGTGTAAAACGTAGTTCATTTCTTCACATCGTGAGTGAAATGGATGAAACAGTGAGCGTGAGGCCTTTCTGATGTTCTCCTCTGAACCTTCTTGGAGTTTGCAGATCCACTTCGCAGTGATTTTCCAGCTCCTGAGCTGGAGATGTATACAATAGGCTCCTGCAAAAGAAAGATTCCTTTCTCTTTTCACCTGCTTGGATGCGCACTCTTGGCCATACGTATGGAGCTGCCAAGAGAAGATCTCCAGGTCCCAACCACTAAGCTGGTCTCATCTACGAAGGCTTCTGATTCAGCAGTCATGGTGGAACCTGAGAATCAATGTGTTTGTAAACGTTCTGCCAATGATTCTGATGGATAGTCAGCATTGAGATGTTGGTTTAGTAATTGTTACATTTGTTGAAGGTTTTGTGCTATTAACTCATTCAATAAATATTAGTGTCCACCAGACAGTAGAAAACTAGGTCAGGGCTCTCCCTGCCTTCATAGAGTTGATGTGCTGTTGGGGAAGCGGGCAAAGGAATGCGGTTGAAAAAGATGTACTGATGGCTGTGCTGAGCACATTCCATGCCAATCCTGCCAGTAGTGCTGTACTTTCGGAGGAAAGTGAGACTGAGAAAGGTTAAGGAACTTGTCTGAGACCACATCCCCAGGAAGCATTGGAACCTGGTTTGAACCCAAGGTTTCCAGCTCTAAGATTAATCCTAACCACTTTTTTCTATTCCCTTTCTCATAACTGTTACCACATTAGCTATTTGAGGCTTAATAAACTCATAGGGCGTATTACATTAATTTCATGTTGGTTTAAGCTATTCCTTCTTCCTGATTGCGCCGATTATGCTTCAATGATCTGTATTCATTATTCTTATTATATTTATGATCTATTCACTATAGTATATTAGAAAAAACAATGAAAAATCCCAGTATTGGCTTTTGTGACTGTGAGACCTTAGTCAAATTATTTAACATCTCTAAGCCTTACTTTGCTCATTTATTAAAATGAAAATGGGAATATTTATCTTGCAAGTTGTTTTGAGAACTTAGTGAAATAAGCTATGTTAAAGAGGCTGGTACTAAGCAGAGCAAATAGTTAAGGTCCATAATGCTAATTTCTTTTTATTTATTTTTTTTGTCTGCTAAGTTGCTAGCAAAATCATTAAATTGATGATAATATTTTCTCTTTTTAAAATTTATTTTTCATTTTATTTGAAAGTCAGTTGTGGAGGGGGAAGAAGTGAGAGAGAGGGAGAGAAAGAGAGAGAGATACCTTCCATCCACTGGTTCACTCTCCCAAATATCAGCAATAGCCAGGATTGGGCCAGGCCCATGCCAGAATCCAGGAACCAGAAAATCAATCGAGATCTCCCACAGAGGTGTCAGGAACCCAATTACTGAGCCATCTCCTGCTGTCTCCAAGGTGTGCATTCGTAGGAAGCTGGAATCCAAAGTAGAAGTGAGACTTGAACCCAGGTACTTTAATATGAGATATGGGCTTCTTAACCACTATGCCACTTGTGTACTTCTTTTTTATTTATTTATATTTATTTATTTTATTTGAAAGAAAGAGAAGGAGAGGGAGAGGGAGAAAGAGAGAGAGAGAGAGAGACTGGTTCACTCCCCAAACAGCTGCGATGGCCGGAGCTGTGCCAATCTGAAGCCAGGAGCCAGGGGCTTCTTCCAGGTCTCCCACATGCGTGCAGGGGCCCAAGAACTTGGGCCATCTTCTATTGCCGTAGAAGAGAGCCTGTAGCCGTAGCTACAGGCCATAGCAGAGAGCTGGATCAGAAGTGGAGCAGCCAGGAATTGAACCGGTGCCCACATGGGATGCTGGCACGGCAGGCGGTGGCTTTACCTGCTATGCCACAGGGTCAGTCCCACACTCCTTTTATTTTTTTTTTTTAATATTTATGGATGCTTTTTGCTTTTTGGTCAATGTATTTTTAAAGTTTGGTGTCTTTTAGTCAAATTGAAACAGTTTTCTTACTAATTGTGACTACATATTTGTGAGCATATGCATGGTTACCAAGTGGTTTTAAAACCTTTAATTAGTCTTCATGTTATGAGAGAAAGGAGATACTCAGAGAGAATTACATGACCCAATCTCAGCTCTTTAAAAACTTATAGCCTAAAATAGCATCTAAACTATCTTTTCTTCATTTATCAAAGGGAATATGATATAGAGCAGAATTGGAAATCTTGCTCAAGGGACACAGGAAATCGTTCTTTTGTACTATTAATTGTCATGCTACTATTTCATAGAAGGAGATAAATTATTTGCCAAGAGTTGTTGAAATCACCTGTCCCTTCTGCGGGCACCATTGCTAAGTAGGACTCGCTGAGGTAAACGGTCCTTTCCAGGAGGCACACTCACTCAGGCTTTCTTGAACATGATTGCTATTTAAAAGCTCTGATTACTACCTGATATGCTTTTCTTTTTTTTTTTTCCCCATAGGTCAGTAAAATTGTATCAAATGTTCCCCAGTTGGAGTTTCTAAACCTGAGTTCCAACCCTCTGAATTTGTCGGTTTTAGAAAGAACATGTGCTGGGTCCTTCTCTGGGGTTCGCAAACTTGTCCTCAACAACATCAAAGCTTCATGGGAGACAGTCCACACGATACTGCAGGAGTTACCAGAGTAAGTCCAGAGAGCAGGGTCAGGAGGGAGCTATGTTGCCACCTGTGTTCATATGTAGACTTACTGCTGATCTCCCATCTCAGAAATACTAGAACTGCAGATTGTGTGGAGAAAGAGGTTAGAAAAATGAAGCAATGAGAATGAGGGTAGGAGGGTAATGTAGTAGCACTTCCAATGGAATCCTTGTTCGGTGTTGAGTAGCACCAAGACATAGGATATGTCATCCTCTGGCTAGAAAATACCCCTGAGAAGTACTTAACACTTCTAGGTCAACTAGTCTTTCTCTGTTTTAATCTTCTGATTACCCGATATAAGAATTCTGCCTCTGGCCTTTGGAAGGAAGATCATAATATCTCTGAAATATGTTAATATTTAGATGTTTAAATACCTAGCTGGTCTGATGGAAAATAGGACTTAGTATTCTTTTCAATAATGAAAGAAAGAAATTATACCTTTTTTGATCAGTTTGGAAACCTTTTATCATGATTTGTTTATATCTCTTTTTTGTAGTTTAAAGAAATATGTGAAGCTGTAGTTTGCCTAAATATTGAAAAAATTATCAAAGCCCTTCAGAATCCTGTCTTACTCCATCATTAGTTCTCACTCTCACTCTAATGAAATTGGTTTCCTCACTGCATGCAAAATCCATCCTGGTAGAATGAGATTTGAAATTTCAGTCCCACTCATCTACCATATGATCTATGATGAGTGACTTCACAGTTGAGCTCAACAGCTTTCCTTTTCTATAAAATGGGCCTAATTGTATTTACCTGGCAGAAAGAGAAATAAAATCTGTAATGTATGGCAAAGGGCATGACATAGGGTAGAAACTCATTAAATGTGAGTTATTATTTCTAAACATTTGTTCATTTTGTTTATAGAATTTTCTTCTATCTTCTCTCAATATGTACAAGTCCACCCCTTCCTTCAGGCCATGAATCCTTCTGACTGAAATTTCAATTTCATTGCTATGTACTTTCAGTTATTACCACTTACTTTAGTACTTAATCATTTAAGCACAAAATTAATTTAGTACAAGCTTATATCATTCTCTGCTCTCTTACGTAGTGTAGGTTTTCTCTTCCCTGCTATCTTGAGTTACTTTGTGTATGGTAGGCATGTATTTATTTACTAGCTGAATGAACATGAGTGTAATGCTGCTGTAACAATGAAATATTTCCTCTTTTTCTCTGCAGTTTGGAGGAGCTCTTCTTGTGCCTTAATGACTATGAAACAGTGTCTTGTCCTTCTATTTGCTGTCATTCTCTTAAGCTACTACATATAACAGACAATAACCTCCAGGACTGGACTGAAATACGGAAGCTAGGAGTTATGTTTCCTTCACTGGATACCCTTGTCCTGGCCAACAACCATCTGAACGCCATTGAGGAGCCTGATGATTCATTAGCCAGGCTGTTTCCCAATCTGCGGTCCATCAGCCTCCATAAGTCAGGTGAGATACGGGCTGGCTTTCATTCTACGTGCAGATTGATCTGAGCCTGTGTGTGAAGTCCAATGGGAGTATATTTCTTTCAGTCATAGTTCTACCCTTTTAGAGGATGAAATTTCAACATGACATGCAGATGCGTATTGATTGGCTAAGTAGAAGCATTCATTTTCATGAATGGTCTGATTAATATTAAGTGGCAGAGCACTGTTAGCAATTTATATTTTATACTCTAAAAGGGTCATGCTAAGAAAGGAGTGAAGTGAAACTGATGAATCTAAAAGGAAAAGGCAAAGTAAGAAAGGGTACAAAGAATTACAAACGAGGCCATTATGTCTGTACATAATTTAAAGAATCCTAACCTGCTGTGCTTTTTCAAGTGCGCACGTTCCTGGTGTCTGTGTGTAATTGGTCGGCAGTTTATTGCCATCTGATCCCATGGATCATAGGCGTGAATGTATTTAACTTATTTCCCTTTTTAAAATTAATCAATTTTATTCTTTAGAGTAGTTTTAGGTTTTGTTTTTAGTTACTCAAAAAAGACTTCATTTTTTAAAAAATTTAGCTTTCCAATTCTTTGCTTGTGCCTTCAGCACTTCACAACGATTTTCTGCTCCTTGATAAGGAAAGCACGCTTGATCCTGTCATGGACACATTTAGCAGACATGGAACTCCCATGGACCTTGCTGACATGTTTTTCATTTTAGACCACCTCATCAGAGCTTTCGATCTCACAGCACAAACCCCTCAACGTCTGCCTGGGCACATGCCACATGCTTTTTGGTGCCTTGCCAATCTTTTCAGTATAAACAATTCTGTTACCAGGAGTTCTGGACAGTCTGGTTTTGTTGGAGGCTGTATCAAAGGGAGAGAATTGGGCAGAAAGTAAAGAGAGTCCCCAGGCTTCCTACACACCCTCCTCCACTATCAACATCACCACATCCATTGGTGAGCCTACGCTGACACATCATTTCACACCAAATTCAGAGTTTACGTTTGGGTTCCCTCTTGGATTTTAACAAATGTGTAATGCCATGCATCTACTATTGAGTATTTTACAGAATTGATTTACTGCCCTAACATCCCTCTGTGTTCTACATATTCATGCCCCTAACCTTGGCAACCACTGATTTTTTTAGTGTTTTTACAGTTTTGCCTTTTCCACAGTATTATATAGTGGGAATCATATAGTATGTAGACTTTACAGATTGCCTCTTTCCCTTAGTAATATGCATTTAGGTCTTCCATATATTCTCATGGCTTGAAAGCTCATTATTTTTAGTGCTGAATAATACTTCATTTTCTGGATGCATCATATTTTATTTATCCACTCACCCACTGAAGGACATTTTGTTTGCTTCCAAGTTTTGGGGCAATTATGAATAAAGATGCTGTAAACATATACATGCAGGGGGTGGGGTGTGTGGACCTAAGTTTTCAGTTCACTTGGGTAAATGCCAAGGAGCGTGATTGCTGGATCATATGGTAAAAGTATATTTAATTTTTATAAGAAACTGTCAAACTGTCTTCCACCATGGCTGTATCATTTTGTATTCCCACCACCGATATTGAGCATTCTTCTTACTCTACATTCTTACCTGCATTTGGTGTTTTCAGTGTATTGGATTTTAATCATCCTAATAGGTGTGTTGTGGTATTTCATTATCATTCTCTAATCATGTGGTGTTATACATCTTTTCATTTGCCTACTTGCCACCTGTTTGTCTTCTTTGGTGAAGTGTCTGCTCCTTTGTTCAGTCAAGTTATTGATTTCTTATTGTTGAAGTTGTTTTTTTAATTTCTGACTGATACATACAAATTGTACATATTGTGGGGTAGCATGTGATGTTTTGATATATGAATACATTATGTCATGTTCAAATCAGAGTAAGCATATCTGTTTCATCAAAGATTTATCATTTATTTGTGATGAATAGTCTAGCTTTCCTTTTAGGATATGTAAAATTTAAAATAATACCTATAAAGGGAAAATTCTGCCTTTTGAATATATATGTATACACACACATATGCACACATGGCATTATCATTACCTAAAATCACCAGATTGTGCAAAGGAACACATGAGCTTCTTTGTCCTATCTAATATAACTTACTACCCAGTAATCAATCTTTCCCCATCCCTCCCTCCCTCTACTCTCCCCAGCCTCTGGTAACTACCTTTCTACTCTCAACTTCCATGCAATCAACTTTTTTAGATTGCATGCATGGGTGAGATCATATAGTACTTGTCTGTGCTTGGCTTATTTCACTTAACAGAATGTCCTACAATTGTATTCATATTATTGCAAATAAGAGGATTGCATCCTTCTTTGTGGCTGCATAGTTTCCCATTGTGTATACGTGTACCCCATTGTCTTAATCCATTCGTCAGATGATGTATACTCAGGTTGTTTCCATTCCTGGCTATTGTGAAGAGTGCTGCAATAAATATGGGAGTGCAGAATTTCTTTGGATCAGAGTGATTCTTGTCAGAGTGAGTTTGTGTCCCTTGTGCATCTACTCAGTGGTGGGTTGCTGGGTCATAAGGTAGTTCTATTTTGAAGAAACTCTCTATTGTTTTCCAGAATGGCTGTGATAATTTGCATTCCCACCAGCAGTGTGCAAGGATTCCCTCTCCTCCACATTCTTACTAGGGCGTGATATCTTTCGTCTTGTTGGTCTTAGCCATTCAATGAGTGAAATGCTCATTTTGGTTTTGGTTTGTATTTTTCTGATGATCAGTGATACTAAACATTTTTTCATGCACTTGTGGCCATATGCATGCCTTTCTTTGAAAAAATGCTTAGATCCATCACCCATTTTTAAAAATTTTATTTTTTTATTTGAAAATCAGAGTTACAGAGAGAGAGGGAGAGACAGAGGACAGGGAGACCGAGATCTTGCATCCTCTGGTTCACTTTCCAGATGGCTACAATGGCCAGGGCTGGGCCATGCCAAAGCCAGGAGCTAGGAGTTTCCTCCCAGTCTCCTACATGGGCATCAGGACCCCAAACACTTGAGACATTTTCAGTTGCTTTTCTCAGTCCATTAACAAGGAGTTGAATCAGAAGTGGAGCAGCTGGGACACAAACCGGTACCCATATGAGATAGAGGCATCGCAGGCAGAGGCTTTACCCTCTACACTACAATGGTGGCCCCAGCCCATTTTTAAATTAGTTTTTTTTTTTTTTTTGTCTTTGAACTGAATTCTTTACATATTATTAACTCTCCGCCAGATGTTTAACTTGCAGATATCTTCTCCCATTCTATGTGTTGTCTCTTAACTCTGCTGATTGTTTCCTCTGCTGCACAGGAGCTTTTAGTCTCATGAAATCCTATTCATCTATTTTTGCTTTTCTCCCCCATTTGGGATCTGAGCCAGTAAATTCTTGCCAATTTCAGTGTCCTGAAGCATTCCCTCTATGTTTTATTCTAGTAGTTCATAATTTCAGGTTTTATCTTCAATAAATTTTGAGTTGAATTTTTGTACATGGTAAGGGACAGGACTCTGATTTTGTTCATCTGCATGTGCATATCCAATTTTTCCAGCACTGCATTTGAAAAGACTGTTCTTTCTCCAGTGCAAGCTATTAGCACCTTTGTCAGAGAACAGTTGACTGTAAATGTGTGGGGTTGCTTCTACGCTTTCTATTCTGTTTCCTTGGTATATGTATCTGTTTTTATGCCAATATACTGTTTTACTTACTATAACTTTGCAATACATTTTAAAGTCAGGTAGTGTTATGCCTCCTGCTTTGTTCTTTTTGCTAAAGATTGCTATTCAGGTGTTTGTGTGTGTGTGTGGTTTAGGATTTTCTTCCCTAGTTGTGTGAAAAATATCATTAGTATTTTGATAGGAGTTGCAATGACTCTGTATTTGACTTCGGATAATATGGCCATTTTAACGATATTGACTATTCCAATCCATGATCGCAGAATGTCTTTGTATTTCTTGGTGTCCCCCCTGAGTTTCTTTCATGAGTGTTTTATAGTTTTCATTGTAGAGATTTTTTTTTTTTGACAGGCAGAGTGGACAGTGAGAGAGAGAGACAGAGAGAAAGGTCTTCCTTTGCCGTTGGTTCACCCTCCAATGGCTGCCGCAGACAGCGCGCTGCGGCCTGCGCACCGCGCTCATCCGTTGGCAGGAGCCAGGTGCTAAGTGCTTCTCCTGGTCTCCCATGGGGTGCAGGGCCCAAGCACTTGGGCCATCCTCCACTGCACTCCCGGGCCACAGCAGAGGGCTGGCCTGGAAGAGGGGCAACCGGGACAGAATCCGGCGCCCCGACCGGGACTAGAACCCGGTGTGCCAGTGCCGCAAGGCGGAGGATTAGCCTGTTGAGCCACGGCGCCGGCCTTCATTGTAGAGATTTTTAACCTTTTTTTAAAAAAGATTTATTTATTAGCTTGAAAGTCAGAATTACACAGAGAAAGGAGAGGCAGTGAGAGAGAGAGAGAGAGAGAGAGAGAGGGAGGGAGAGAGAGAAAGGTCTTCCATTTGCTGGTTTACTCCCCAGTTAACCGCACTGGCCAGAGCTGCACCAATCCAAAGCCAGGAGCCAGGAGCTTCTTCCAGGTCTCCCACATGGGTGCAGGGGCCCAAGGACTTGGGCCATCTTCTACTGCTTTCCCAGACCACAGCAGAGAGCTGGATCAGAAGTGGAGCAGCTGGGACTTGAACTGGTGCCCATTTGGGATTCTGGCTTCACAGGCAGTGGCTTTACCTGCTACGCCACAGCACCTGCCCTTTTCACCTCGTTTTTAAAAGTCTGGTTAAGGTTATTCCCAGATATTTTTCTTTTGTAGCTATTTGAAATAAGATTTTTAAAAATTTTCTTTTCCAGATAATTTGCTAGTGGGTATAATAGCACCATGGATTTTTGTATTTTGACTTTTGTATCTTGGGACTTTGCTCAATTTATTCATTAACTGTAGTAGTTTTTTGATGGGGCTTTGGGATTTTCTATGTATAAGTTATGTTATCTGCAATAGTGACAATTTGACAGTTTTTCCTCTCCAATATGGATACCTTTTGTTTCTCTTTCATGCCCATTCACTCCGACTAGGACTTGCAGTACTAAGTTGAATAAAAGTGGTGGAAATGGGCATCCTTGTCTTCTTCCAGATCTTAGCGAGAAAACCTTCAGCTTTTCCCCATTTAGCACGATGTTAGCTGTTGACTTGTTATCCATAGCCTGTATTATGTTGATGTACATTATTCTATACCTAATCTGTTCAGAGTTTCTATTATGAAGATATGCTGCATTTCATCAGATGTCTTTTCTGCATCTATGTAGATGAATGTGTTAATTTTGTCTAATTTGTTGATGTGGTGCTCCATGTTTTGTGGTTTGCCTTTGTTGAACAGTCCTCGTATCCCTAGGATAAATCCCTTTGGATCATAATGAATAATCTTGTTAATGTGCTATTGGATTCAGTTTGTTGGTATTTTGTTGAGGATTTTGCATTTGTGTTCATCAGGATTTGGGTCTGTAGCTTTATTTTTCTGTTGTTGTATCCTTTTCTAGTTTGGGTGTTAGAGTGATGCTGGCCTCATAGAATGAGTTTGGAAAAATTCTCTCTTCTGATTTTTAGTAATTTGAGAAGAATTGGTGTCAGTTTTCCTTTAGATGTTTAGTTAATTGAGCAATGAAGTCATCTAATGCTGAGTTTTTCTTTGTTGGGAGCCTACGGCCTTTTTTGGGAGACAAAGAACAGTCTGAGTGTCTTTTTTTAACTACTGATTCAATCTTATTACTTGTTATTGATCTATTTAAGAATTATTTTTCTTTATGATTCAATCTTGATAAAGTAACTTTACTAAGGAATATGTCCACTTCTTTTAGGTTATCAAATTTGTTGGTATATAATTGTTCATAATAATCTCTAACAGTCTTGTATTTCTGGAATGTTAGTTATAATGTCTCCATTATCATCTCTGATTTTATTAAAATAAAAAAGTACTTTTCCTCCAACAGTAGAGATAAGGGCTATAAACAATAATCAGATCTCAAAATGTCAATTTCACTCATACATATTACATTTTTTGTACTCTATTAGTTACCATAGATCAGGGAAAACATATGATATTTATCTTTTGAGGAGTGGCTTATTTTACTAAATAGAATGATTTCCAATTGCATCTATTTTGTTGCAAAGGATAGGATTTCATTCTTGTTATTGTTGAGTAATATTCCATAGTGTATGTATACCACATTTTTTTATCTAGTCATTGGGTGATAGACACATCTGATTGTTTCCATATCTTAGCATTGTGAGTTGAATTATGGAAACAACCCAATGTCCATCAACCAAAGACTGGATAAAGAAAATGTGGTATACATACACTATGGAATTTGGGAGTACAGATAGCTCTTTCATTTCATTTGGGTAAATCTCCAGGAATGAGATGGCTGGGTTATGTGGTATATCTAGAATTTTCACCTTTTTGAGGAATCTCCATACTATCTTCCACAATGGCTATATTAATTTACATTCCTACCAACAGTATTTTAGGGTACTTTTCTGCCCACATCCTAGCTAGCATTTATTGTTTTTTGATTTCTGTATGATAGCCATTCTAAGGGGTTAGATGAAACCTCATTGTGGTTTTTGTTTGCATTTCCCCGATGGCTAATGATCTTGAGCATTTTTTCATGTGTCTGTTGGTCATTTGAATTTTGCCATTTGCAAAATACCTGTTCAAGTCCTTTGCCCATTTCTTAACTGGATTGTTCCTTTTCTTTCTTCCTTTTTTATAAAAAGATTTATTTATTTATTTGAAAGGCAGAGATACAGAGAGAAGGAGAGAGACAGAGAGAGGGTGAGATCTTCCATGTACTGGTTCACTCCCCAAAGGGCTCAAATGGCCAGGGCTGGGCCAGGCCAAAGCCAGGAGCCAGGAGCTTCTTCTAGGTTTCTCATGTAGCTGCAGGGGCCTAAGTACATGGGCCATCTTCTGCTGCCTTGCCAGGCACATTATCAGGGAGCTGGATTGGAAGTGGAGCAGCTAAAACTTGAACCAGCACACATATGGGATGCTGACATTGCAGGCAGAGGCTTACCCTTCTAAGCCACAAAGCTGGCTCTGGATTGTTCCTTTTATTGTTGTTGAGTTTCTTGAGCTCTTTATAGATTCTGGATATTAATCCCTTATCAGTTGCATAGTTTGCAGATATTTTCCATCTTTCTCTTGGTTGCCTCTCCACTTTGTTGATTGTTTTCTTTGCAGTGTAGAAGCTTGTTAGCTTGATGTAATCCCATTTGTCTAGTTGTTGCTTTTATTGCCTGTGCTTCTGGGATCTTTTCCAAGAAGTCCTTGCCGATGCCAATGTTGTGCAAATTTTCTCCAATGTTCTCCTTTAGTAATTTGATGGCATTAGGTCATGGATTTAAATCCTTGATCCATTTTGAGTTGATTTGTGTATAAGGTATAATGTAGGGGTCTTGTTTTATATTTCTGATTGTGAAGATCCAATTTTCCCAGCACCATTGCTTGAAGAGACTATCATTTCTCCAGGGATTAATTTTAACTCCTTTGTCAAAGAATGGTTGTAGATGCCTGGATTGACTTCTGGGGTTTCTATTCTGTTCCCTTGGTCTGCCTGTCTATTTCCATGCCAGTACCAGGCTGCTTTGATTATAACTGCCCTGTAACAAAGATGTTTCCATCTTTGTTTTTTGTTGTTTAAGATTGATTTAGATATTCAGGTTCTCTTGTGATTCCATATGAATTTTAGCCAAATTTCTTCTAGATCTGAGAAGAATGTCATTGGTATTTTGATTGGGATCACATTGAATCTGTAAATTGCTCTGGGTAGTATGGACATTTGGATGGTATTAATTCTTCCAGTCCATGAACATGGAAGGTTCTTCTGTTTTTTTATGTCTTCTTTTATTTCTTTCTTTAATGTTTTCTGATTTTCATTGTAGAGATCCTTCACCTACTTGATCAAATTTATTCCACAGTATTTAATTTTTGGTAGCTATTATGAATGATACTGATCTTAGAAGTTCTTTTTCAGTAATGGCATTGTCTGTTTATACAAAGGCTATTGATTTTTGTGTGTTGATTTTATATCCTGCAACTTTACCAAACTCTCTTATGAGTTCCAATAGTCTCTTAGTGGAGTCTTTTGGTTTCCCTGTATATAGGATCATGTCATCTACAAACAACGATAATTTGGCTTCCACATTTCTTTTATTTATTTATTTATTTTTATGACAGGCAGAGTGGACAGTGAGAGAGAGAGACAGAGAGAAAGGTCTTCCTTTGCCGTTGGTTCACCCTCCAATGGCGGCGAGGCCGGCGCGCTGCAGCTGGCACACCGCGCTGATCCAAAGGCAGGAGCCAGGTGCTTCTCCTGGTCTCCCATGGGGTGCAGGGCCCAAGCACTTGGGCCATCCTCCACTGCACTCCCTGGCCACAGCAGAGAGCTGGCCTGGAAGAGGGGCAACTGGGACAGAATCCGGCGCCCTGAACGGGATTAGAACCCGGTGTGCCAGCACCACAAGGCGGAGGATTAGCCTATTAAGCCACGGCGCCGGCTGGCTTCCACCTTTCTGATTTGTATCCCATTGATTTTTTTTTCTTACAATGGCTCTGGCTACAACTTCCAGAACTATATTGAGGGGGCCAGCACTGTGGCGCAGCAGGGTTAACGCCCTGGCCTGAAGCACTGGCATCCCATATGGGCGCTGGTTCTAGTCCCAACTGCTCCGCTTCCAATCCAGCTCTCTGCTGTGGTCTGGGAAAGCAGTGGAAGATGGCCCAAGTCCTTGGGCCCCTGCATCCACATGGGAGACCTGGAAGAAGCTCCTGGCTCCTGGCTTTGGATCGGTACAGCTCCAACCATTGCAGCCAATTGGGAGTGAACCAGTGGATGGAAGACCTCTCTTTCTCTCTGCCCCCCCCCCCCCCCGTAACTCTGACTTTCAAATAAATAAATGAATCTTCAAAAAAGAACTATATTGAATAGCAATAGTGAAAGTGGACATCCTTGTCTGCTTCCAGATCTTAGTGGAAATGCTTCCAGCTTTCTTCCCTTCCATGCCCTGCCCTGCCCTGCCCTGCCCTGCCATTCCTTTTTCTTCCTCTCTTACAATCTTCCTTTTTGGTTAAGAGATTTTTTTTTTGTGATAGTGTGTTCTGATTCCTTGCTTGTCGTTTTTAGTGTGTCTGTTATAGATTTTTCCTGTGGTTACCAAGAAGCTTTCACAAAAGTTCTTTTAATTATAGCAAGCTATTTTGAAATGATAGCAACTTAACATTGATTATAAAGATAAAAGAAACAAAGAACGAAAAACATAAAAAAGTAAAAAAACTCTACACTTGTATTACATCCCCCTTACGTTTTGAATTTTACATCCTTCTATATTGCCTACCTCTCAACTTATTTATGTAATTATTATTTTTAATTGTTCAGTCTTTTAGTTTTGTGACTAAAGATATGAATGGTTTCTAAACCATGTCTATAATATTTGAGCACTCTTTGTGTAGTTACTGTGACCGGTGAGTTTCTGATACTTTCAGATATTTTCTTCTTACTTTCTAGCATCTCTTTCTCTCAGTTTGAAAATCCACTTAGCATTTCTTGTAGGACAGGCCTGGTGGTGATAAACTCTCTCAGCTTTTGTGTGTCTGGGAATGTCTTTATCTCTCTTTCACATTTAAGAGATAGCTTTGCTGGATACAGTAGTTTTGGTTAGCAGATTTTTCCTTCAGGGCTGTGAAAATCTTCCATTCCATCCTGGCCTGTACGGTTTCTGCCAGAAAGTCTGCAGTCTGGCAGGTTCAGACACCATTTGCAGCTCTGGGAATCCTTTATCTTTAATCTTGGAGAGCTTGATTTTGTCTTGGGATAGACTTGTCTGAGTTGAATTTGTCTTTCTTTAGGTTTTGGATTTTTTTTTTATATATGATTTTTTCCTTTTGCTTCCTGAAGTCCCTCTTGAACTCCAATAATTTATATATTTGCTCTTTTAAGTTTGTCTGTTAGAGTATTGAATCTTTTCTCTGTGTTCTCTTGAAGCTCATTGAGTTTGAATCCTGCATCTATCTGCCTGAGGTTGGGTAAGGGATGAAGGTAGTCCCTTGGCCATCTGTGCTGACAGTGAGCCGGGTCTTGGTGTCTGGCTCTTGCAGCTGCCGTGTCCTGCACAGCCTGGAGGGTGTGCACTAGGCCCATGTGAGGCTGGTAGTGATGCAGGCTGAACCAGGATGGCATCCTACCCAGCTGCCCCTACCTGATGCTGGGCAGATCTAAAGGCTGTGTCTACAAGTTCTGGCCTGAGGGTAGGAACCTTGGCTCTGTCAGTGCCGGGTCTCACCACAGCAGCACTGACACTGAGCTCCATTCAACTTACTCTCCTGTCCTGCTCTCCTGCAGTTATAATCTTAATCCTGCTGTCTGCCTGAGGTTGAAGGAGGATTATGAAGGCAGTCCCTTGACCACCCATGCTGATGCTAAGCTGGGTCACACCTGAGCCATGGCCGTGTGGGTGTGCCCTATGCCTGAGTGTGCCTGCTGGGTCCATCCCACTGTGGTGTACTGTTCTACCTGTCTTCAGGGCAGGTCTAGAGGCTCCATCTGAGGATAGGTGTGTTTGGACTGTTTCTGGTGCTGGGTCTTACCATAACAGGCCTGGCACAGACCTCCAAGGCAAAGTCCTGTACTCACATTCTCACCCCAGTCCTCAGTAGCTCTAGTCTTGCTCCACTCTCTGTCTGCAGTAGAGACAGGGGTCAGGGAGGGCTTTCTGGCTTGAAAGTGTCAATTTTGTTTGGTCTGCAAGAATAGGCCTAGGAGCATGGGCTGTGGGGTCCTGTCTGGGACTGTGTTTTGCTGTGGAGGCCTGGTACTGGGTTTCTTTTTCTTTTCTTTTTTTTTTTTTTTTAAGATTTATTTAATTTATTTGAAAGGCAGAGTTACAGAGAGAGAGAGAGAGAGAGAGAGAGAGAGAGATCTTCCATCCGCTGGTTTACCCCCTCGATGGCTTCAGCAGCTGGAGCTGTGCCAATCCAAAGCCAGGAGCCAGGAGCTTCTTCTGGATCTCCCATGTGGGTGCAGGGGCCCAAGGACTTAGGCTGTATTCTACTGCTTTCCCAGGCCATAGCAGAGAGCTGGATTAGAAGAGAAGCAGCTGGGACTGCCCATATGGGATGCTGGAGCTTCGGGCCAGGGCTTTAACCCACTGTGCCACAGCACCGGCCCTGGTACTGGGTTTCAATTCTTAGGTCTGGACTTATCTCAATCTTCTTCCTTGCAAATGAGAGCAAGATGTTATTCTCCCCTTTTTGCTGCTTGGAGCTGGGGGAGGGGTGATATAAACTCTTTCCTTTGTGACTTTTTCAATTCATCTTTTCTTATTATTGTCCTAAACCAGGCACTGTCACTTCTCACCTAGCTTCCTTAATTCTTACGGGTTTCTTGCTATGTTAACAGCTGTTCACATTGGTGTCCTGTGGGGAGAGCATCCAGGGAGCATCTTATTCGGTTGCTATCTTGCTTCTGGTCCTCTTATTGTTGAGGTTTTGTGTGTGTGTTTATGTGTTTTAATTTTATTTATTTATTTGAAAGGCAGAATTAAAGAGAGGGAGAGAGAGAGACAGAGAGAGCGAGCGAGCTCTCACCCTCTAGTTTACTCCCCAGAAGGCCACAGTGCCTGGCATTGGCATTTGAACCGGCACCCATGTGAGATACAGATGTTGCAGGAGGTGGCTTAATGCACTGTGTCACAACACGGGATCTGATCTGCCTGTTTCTTAAAACAACTACACAGTTAAAAAAACTAAAATTGAGTTAACATAAACTAAGTTTAATTTACCCTAGTTGTTATTAGAATAGGCACTAAGTTTTGAAGATGAGTATTTGCACAAGGAAGCTGTTTATTGCACAATTTCCCGTACCGTGATCCATCTCTATGCTTCTCCTAACTGGAAATGCCATTATAAGGGAACAGCATGGTTGTGACTGGGAATGTTTTTGTACCAGTGCCTTCATAAGTTGCTCCTCTGCCTTGAACCTGCTAACGGTTGATGGAAATGGAAAGGGACTTTGTTGTTCCCTGAAATGTGTTTAATAAGTTGTAAAATCGGCCAGTTTCATTATTACCTGAATATTTTTCCTACTTGGACCTTTACCTGAATTAGAAGTCGAGTGTTTTGGATGATACATTTGCACACAGGTATAAGGACAATTTCATTCAGAATTATTGATATAAAAATGTTAATTTGCTGCATGTTATACTTATTCAAAGGTTCAGGGTTTTTGTTTTTGTTGTTGTTAGTTTTAACTGTAATGTTAGATATTTCCCCTGTCACCAGCATGACAACAGTATGGAACTGACAATACTTCCTTTCTGGTTCTGTTAGCCCTGCCCCATTTCAGAAATTGTCAGGTAAAAATCTGAGGATGGCACTATCAACTGTGATCAATAGTTACATTCTGTGAGCCGATATGTGAGGAAAATGGGTTGGTCCTGCACTTTTTAAAATTATATAATCTTGGCATCTGCTCAGTTCGCCGAAACTACCAGTGACCCTCCTTGTAAGCCGTTTTGGTAGACAGTTGGTGGGAAGGAGCTCTCTCTCCCTGACCACTAGGGTCACATACAGAGAGAGGCTATGGGGCATGTTTATGGTGTTTAATTGTATTCTACTCTCCTTCACTGAAGAAAAACCTCAGGCTCTCTAATTTATGATCATTTTAACATTTCATGAATTATGGAAGTAATTTTTTGCTTCATTTATCTTCTGATTTGTGTGCTTTTCTCGATTTACTCTAATAATATTTTTCTCAAATTAGGTTTGCAGTCCTGGGAAGACATTGACAAACTAAATTCATTCCCCAAACTTGAAGAAGTGAGATTGTTAGGAATTCCTCTGCTGCAGCCATATACCACTGAGGAGCGGAGGAAACTGGTGGTAGCCAGGTCTGTTGGCCTGTTTTTTCTGCTTTCTTATTGTTTCACTAAAGGGCTCATGCACTGTGGTGGGGGAGGGGTGCCCCAGGAGTTCATCCACCATTTGAGCAGGATGTCCTTGGAGGAGCGGCTTCTGTAGCTCCAAATCCTGCCTGAAAGGGATGCAGTATGGCGAGGAAAGCATGAGATGCAATTGGCCTGCCAAGACCTCTGACAGATTCTCTCACAGATTTATTTTTGTGCTATTCAATAGTTAGAATATTTGAGTAAAATTTGAACTCACTAAGCACAAGTCTACATAGCATGGACTCTGTCACAGTTGTCCTTAATTTGTCTGCTACCATAGTGGCTTTTTTCAAGTGTGAGTACCTGAAAGCTGGGCTGTTGCTCTGTGTTAAAGCCAAGAGAAGAGAATCTGTGTGTTGCCCTGGGATACAGATGGACTGCTGTAACTTTTGTCTGCATCCCCTGACTCCCCTGGCCTTTCGTGTCTCGGATTCTGCCTCCACTGACTCCTGGGATTTCCCATGAGCGTTTGTTTTTGTGTGAACCTTCAGCAGAAATAGAATTTCAGCTACACTGCTGAATTGGATGTGGACGTGGAGCTTGGCTTTGTCCTCTTTGTGCATTATTTATATTAGTTTTGGAAGGGGAGCAGTAGGCCTTACCGTTCCCAAAAGAAGAGTGATTCTTTAAACTGGGTATTGATCTTTCTGACCAGCTAATGCCTAGCAGATCCGTGTGTACACATTAATAACTCACTGAAGAAAAACTGTCAGCATGCTTTTCTTTTAAGAATATTAAGTCTTACAGTAGGCTCCTATACTTTATTTTCTTTATACAATTATTTTGCAAACATAATAAATTAATTCTTAAATTTTGTACTCAAATTGTACTAATTACTCTGTAGATCTAGGCTATTTAACTAGGTAACCACTGAACATGTATGGCTGTGAGCATTTGAAATATATCTTACCTGAACTGAAATGTGTTATTGGTGTAAAATAGACACTGAGTTCCAAATACATTATATGAGTAAAAGAATGTGAAAATAACACATTAAGTATTTTTAATATTACCTGCTGAAACGATTGTATTCTGGATATATTAAAGTAAGCACACATATTAAAATTTGTTTTGTCTGTTTTGTTTGCACTTCTCCAAGATGGCTGCTGGAGAATTTAAAATTAATTTGTGGCTTGTATTGTATTTATTTAAGTTGGGCAGTGCTGCCTAGAATCTTATTTCAAAAGGTGAAATATAATTATGAAGGTCAGTTTTACATCCACATATGAAACTAGCTTTTTGTCCTTTATTTTTCTGTCACTTTGGTTCATGTTTAGTAGTTGTACATAAGCAGAACTACATCAAACATGTGCTTTCAAGAGAATAAGACTGGGCCTCAGACCAGTTATTTTTATTTCTAAAACTAAATATTTTTAGTAGTTAGTAGCTTAAAAATGTCTTTACTTTGGTGTTCACTTACAGATTGCCTTCGGTTTCCAAACTTAATGGCAGTGTTGTTACTGATGGTGAACGAGAAGATTCTGAAAGATTCTTTATTCGTTACTATGTGGATGTTCCGCAGGAGGAAGTGCCATTCAGGTAAAAAGTCTCTTATCAGCTCCATAAGATGCTTCAGAGAGTGTTGAGGCAGCGCAGGAAATACTACTTTAGAGCAAAATCTAATAATCTGTTATTGGATCCTTCTTAGAGGCCTCTGATAATAGCTTTTTTTTTTTTTAAAAAAAGAAATGCAAAAACAAACCTATTTTATCTCATTTTCTACAATGTATTTCCTCTAGCCTTGCACTTACAGTAAGAACAACTGAGTATTTCACTAACTCAAATTACTAGTCCACATCATCAGTTCCTTTTGATCCTCTTCACATTTTTGAAAACCTACCCCCAAAATTGGTCTCCTCAGTCATATTGCCTCTACTTTTAGGATAGACTGAATTCTGCAGAATGGAAGACTGGCAAATGTGTAGCAGGCTCATTTACTATGAGAAAAGAACTGGGAGATAAGCATGTATCATTATGCATATTTTGTGGGGGGTACACTAACTTTAATACCCTATTAATGTAAAAGGAAAGTAGCAGGTATGAAACAGGAAAATAAGAAAGAAAGACTAAAACAGGTTGCTAGTTGTTGTTCACTAGAATTGCTTACCAAAAAAAGTTATTTGTTTTCCTTCCTTAATGAGTTTAAGAATGATAGCACTTTTAAAAATCAACTAAGAACAGCCAGGTACAGATACTGTACCTTTTAACAACCTAAACATATTGGGTTGAACCATGTGAGATATTTTTAAGTTAAAAAAATGGCCCAGTATTTATATTTTCATGTAGTTCCATCTAACATATTAGTGGAAGAAGTAAATGTTCTAACTTTGAGCGTAAGTATATCATTATAGTTTACTTAACTCCATTCTGTTACAAGGATATGACGCTGGTATAATTATCCTTCTGTGCATTTATATACTAGTTGGTACTTTTTTAAAAAAAGATTTATTTTATTTATTGGAAAGGTAGAGTTTGAGAGAAGGAGGAAGGGGGGATGGGGGAGAGAGAGCGAGAGGCCAGGGCTGGGCCAGACTGAAGTCAGGAGCCAGAAGCTTCATCTGGGTCTCCCTCGTGGATGAGGGGCCCAAATACTTGGGCCATCTTTTGCTGCTCTCCCAGCTGCATTAGCAAGGAGCTAGATGGGAAGTAGAGTAGATAACCACTACCCCACAATGCTGACCCCTAGTTGATAAACTTCAGTCATGAGAGGATTTATTGCAAGGGCATTGGGGAAGCTGAACGAATCACGGGACAGTATGAGAAAGCTTACACAGGCCCAAGAGAGACAATGACAGCCCTGGTGTCAACTCATATTCTACTTCTTTTATCACTTCTGGCACTGTCATCTCTAGACACGGTAGTGCTGGAATCGACCACTGGACATTTGCAACAGTGTCATTGGATCTTTGATTCTCCTATGAGTGTTGAAAGTAATCTCTCACTGACCTTCCCTTTTCCATTTGAAATATTTTTCAAATAACTACTGTGTGGTTGATGATGCCCCAGGTGCAGTAATAAAAATGAACAGTGTTCTACTAATATGGAGCTCACATTCTGCTGGGACCTCGTACTGACCTTTACCTTGTCCCCAGGAGTCAGAAATCTACATGAGGCCCATTGATTGGATATGTTTAGGGCATGTGCTCACACTCTGTCCCAAGACATGGATTATCTGCTCCATTCTTGCTCTTGTGGTAAAAGGTAGAATCTTGGCTGATGCCGGTCTCACTAGGCTAGTCCTCTGCCTGTGGCGCTGGCACCCCAGATTCTAGTCCCAGCTGGGGTGCCAGATTCTGTCCTGGTTGCTCCTCTTCCAGTCCAGCTCTCTGCTGTGGCCTGGGAAGGCAGTGGAGGATGGCTCAAGTCCTTGGGCCCTGCACCCGCATGGAAGACCAGGAGGAAATATCTGGCTCTTGGCTTCAGATTGGCGCAACGCGCTGGGCCGTAGTGGCCATTTGGGGGGTGAACCGATGGAAGGTAGACCTTTCTCTCTGTCTCTCTCTCTCTCACTGTCTAACTCTGCCTGTCAAAAAAAAAAAAAAGTAGAATATTGTTTCGCTGATCTTGGGACTTTCCCCCAAGCATGAACAATTTGACAAAATTAATATACACTGTAGTCTGTCACTTGAACTCTCCAACATCTGTGCCTTGTTTTCTCCATAGTTATATATATTTTTAAAGATTTTATTTATTTATTTGAGAGGTAGAGTTACAGACAGAGAGAGAGAGAGACAGAAAGGTCTTCCATCTGCTGGTTCACTCCCCAAGTGGCTGCAATGGCATGAGCTGGGCCAATCTGAAGCTAGGAGCCAGGAGCCAGGAGCTTCTTCCAGGTCTCACACTCAGGAGCAGGACCCAAGGACTTGGGCTATCTTCTATTGCTTTCCTAAGCCACAGCAGAAAGCTGGATCAGAAGTGGAGTAGCCAGGACACAAGCCAGTGCCATATGAGGTGCTGGCACTGCAGGTAGAGGCTTAACCTACTACATCACAGTTTAGCCCCCTCGCCCCATATTAATATTTTAAAAAATTATTCTTCCCTACAATAATGTATTCCTTGTACAAATGAAAGCATACTTATCTCCCCTAAAATCAGATAACCCACGTCTTACAAAATGCTACATTTGGCTTCAAGTTTTGGTATCTGCATATTGTCTATTTCTCTTTTACTTCTGTATTTTGAAACTTACTGATTCAGTTGTAAAGTTAACTACTTCAGTATACCCTTTAGAAAATAATGGGGAGAATAGACAAGAAAGAAAATGAAGATTTATTAAAATTTATAAATGTTTATATGACACAGCAAGGAACAAAATATAAATATGGATTGATACTGTCATTTTTGTACTCTGGTCCTAAGGCCATAATTGGTATTTATGACTTCTCTTTTCATTGTCTGCCCTTTTCATTTGCTTATAACTGACTTTGCCTTCAGGTAACTTTCTCAGGCATGGTTTTTATCTGTTTGGAGATTGAGAATGGATGTCTTTTTCTCTGGTGGGATCTGTATCCTTGGTAGTGTTTTCATAGTCTTGATTTTTTTTTTTTTACCACTAGGCCTGGTAATACCAGGAGATAGCAATTTTTTTTATTATCCATTGGCTTAAAACATTTTTTCTGGAGGGATACTTTTGGGTTTGTGATTAATAGAAATTACACCACATAGTTGGCAGTCTCAGCTGCCAGTTGGAATACTTGTAGTACTAGTGGAGATATTTCTTTCTTAGGTTCTTAACCCAGTAGAACTCAGGAGTATGAAACAACATTTTTGCAAGTTGGTCACAAATGTAATCACAGATATATCATGTCTTTCCCTTTTGCTCTTTGGTATGCAGAACTATTTATTTTGACCAAGGAATAACTGGCATTCCTTTTGTTCTTCAAGACCCATCCAACTGATCTAGTGATGGTATTGTCTGTGGTACCCTTTAGAGAAGCATTATTGTTGTGGTTTAGTGTTTTGGCTGCAAGGGGGTCAGAGACTATCTATTCATTCTAATCCTAAAGACCCCAGGCTTGATTAGCTCCTGCAAACTATTCATGCAGACTTTCTTAATTAGTCTCTGGCCTTGCTACCTATTAATGGAATTAAAACTACTTTTCCACTCATTAAAATGCCTGTGCTTGTTTTCTTCTATCCTTGAAATCCAAATGGGCAACCTGATTTCAATGTCTCCTACCTGCATCCTTGGTTAATAGTTTTTCAGAAGTGTGGGTACTCTACTTGCTAGTATATGTTCAAGGTGTTGGAGTAGAAAGAGTGTTTTGGGTCCTTTTAGGGTTCATAGATGGAGAATGTGGTGGAGGGGCAACATGGGTGACATTATTCATGTGTCCCGAAGATGTCCTTCCACATTACCCTCTCAAATATGTGGCATCTCAGCTTCCTTTAAGCATAGGTTATCACTGACTACAATTTGCAGCCAGCCAACTGGGCAAACATTTAGAACCACTCTCAGTCACTGAGAGTGAATTCAGAATTTCTGATAAGCATGCCTCTATCAACAAAGCTAGATCTAAAATTGCTTTTCCTTCTTTGGTTAAACGCACTCAGAATCTGTTCCTGTATTTATTTGCTGTATATTTGTCCATATAAATGACCAAAATCTTATCATTCTTGTGGTGTTTTTGTAATTAACCTCACAGAGCATGCTTTTTCTGATGTTATTGGAAGTCAATGTATGTGGGCAAGGGTGAAGCAACTGGGAAATTGCTTTGCTCTTCTTGCAAGGGAAATTCCCTTTGGCAAGCAGATTGGACAGCCTTTCCAAGCAAGAGAACTATGTTCTTCAACAAAGGAGGAGGGGCTCGCCAGCTGGCAAGGGGGTCCTACACGAGGCAAGGGATTTGGGGTGCTCCCAACTTCTCAGATCCTTCTGTACGCCTCCATTTATTTTTTCTCTTTTTCTCTTACCAAGGCTCCAACTTTCATGCGATAGTCTCAATGTGGATGCAAACTTAACTGAGTTGTAATTCAGCAATCCAGAGCATTAAATGGCATGGTTTGCTTTCATGACCATTTCATCTCTATTGTTATATGAGGGGGAAAAAAGGTCCTTTTCTTAATAGTACCTGGTTCTAGATTGTGCCTAAAGCCTAGTTTATGGGGATTTGACCTTAATACTCCTTTCACTTAAGCTATCTGCACCCTCAGACGAGCAGGTGTTCCAACTCGTAGTAGAACTTTTCATGTTGTTCTATTCTTGGTAGTGCTTTCAGTCAACTATAGCATTCCATGTGACCACAGGTGATAGTCATATTTATTAGTCATGGTAAGGACTTAACCCTTTCTGTGAACATTAATATGATATTCTCTGCCAGAAAGAAATCCAAAATTTCCCTTAATTACCTGAGGATCTGGCCAGTTATCTACTCCCTGGTATCAGTTTCTTAGTGCAAACAACAGAAATCAACTCTGGCCAGTGTAAGTACTCTGGGAATTTACTACAAATAATGCAAACTATGGAGCCCAGAGAATGGACAAGATGAGGAGACGATTAGGCCTGGGCAAGAATGAACAGAAACAAGGCACAGCAAGATTTCTTTTTGTTGTTGTACTAGCAGGGTTTTTCCCGTGCTGGGCATTGGGCAGTCATCGGGACGCTGCTGGGCTCTGGACTCCATGGCTCTCAATACTTACAGCCATGCCTTTGAATTCTTGACACTTCCCTATCTTCTGTAATTCCTGTTAGCCCTTGTGTCTTTGCATGACTCCTTAAGCTTTCAGATTCCAGGTACAATTGGATTTGTGTCACTTCTCCATGTTCTAGCTTTCAGGGAGGAGAGAGAGAGAGAGAGTATGCACCCCTTTTCACTTTCTGTGGTGAGAAGTGGTTCTCCTTCTTATCTGTCTTGGATTTTTCCCCCAGGCTTCCCCAAGGGTGGGGAACCTTTTCTCTGCCAAGGATCTTTTGGATATTTATAACATCATTTGTGGGCCATACAAAATTATCAACTTAAAAATTAGCCTGCGGGCTGGTGCTGTGGCATAGCAGGTAAAGCTGCTGCCTGCAGTGCTGGCATCCCATGTAGGCACCAGTTCAAGTCCCAGCTGCTCCACTTCCAATCCAGCTCTCTGCTACAGCCTGGGAAAGCAGTAGAAGATGGCCCAAGTCCCTGGGCCTCTGCACCCATCTGGGAGACCCAGGGGAAGCTCCTGGCTCTTAGGTTTGGATCTGCACAACTCCGGTCTTTGCGGCCATCTGGTGAGTGAACCAGCGGATGGAAGATCTCTCTCTCTTTTTCTCTCCCTCTCTCTCTCTCTCTGCCTTTCCTTCTTTCTCTGTGTAACTCTGACTTTCAAGTAAATAAATAAATTATCCTGCTATTTAGATGATTGAATTTTGAGTCCCAACTGCAGTTGCCTTGGCAGGGCCACAGCAAATGCTTTTTCAGGCCTTATGTTCCCTACCCTGATAGATGCTGGATAGCCAGAGTTAGCATATATCTACCATAATACTTTTTCCTAGTGGTTTTTCATCTAAGTCCCTTGGTAGAATTATCCATTATCAGCAAATACTTTTTTAAGCCCTTGTTATGTGCCAGGAACTGTGTTAGGCACTTAATAAAAAAAAAGGAACTATAATAGCATTCATGCTAATGGCATTGTTATGAATTAAGAATAGTGATAAACAGTATTTGTGCTGTACTTATCTCTTGCAAGTTTTATAAGCTATATGCATTCTTTCTCTAAAATACAAATGAATCGTGGTAACTCAGTACATAGTTAGTAAAAGGCAAAAATTGGACCCTGTAGATAATTCATGTGTCATCCAGAGTCACATTTGAGTTTTAGTTTGCATTAAGAATAAGATATCGATTATTTTTGTTTGCTTGTTTGTTTTTTGAGGAAGCATTCCTTTTCATTTGACCATGGGATTTTTGTGTTTATTTTGATTTTCCTATAAATGTTAACTTCTACAACAATCGTCCCTTAGTTTGAATCCCTGGCTTTTCCTCCTCCTTTGATTTTCCTATATTGTACCAGTTAAACATGAGCTATAGCTCTACTTAACTTAGACATAAGGAAGAAAAATTACCCAAAACGTCTTTGAGGGCGTGGGTAAAGAGCCGTTGCGATCAGCTGAATGTCCGCTATGGCAGCACAGTTATTTTCTGAGTCAGCTGGATTATTCACATGTTTCCGTCTGCTCAGTGGTGCTGGCCATAGGAGACTTTCAAGATAATGCAGAGATTTATGCATTCTCTTTCCCTATCTCAGAACAAAATGCAAGCTCTAGTTACAGGAAACATTTGAATTTTTTATGATGAAAGGAATAAAAAATTAGGGGACTAATGGGAGACATATGTATACATTTTAAAGTTTATCTTGCAAGAGGCTTATAATTTATTATAGGTGCTCAATTATCCTTTTTACTAAGAGTTGGAGTTGAATGTTTCACTTCCGTGCTATGGATGCTTATGGTGGTAAAGGACTACCACAAAAACTAAGCAGTCAGTCTTAGGTGTTGTATTTGTTTACTTTGTGAAACCACTGGAGATGAAAAACCTTCTTCTGACCCTTGGCCTTTGAACATCAGAGTTTTGGGTTTTCCAATCAATAGACTTTTTCTTTTCAAGTTTGCATCTGTGCCTGTCTGCTCGTGGCCTGTGTGGCAGAGGTGTGTGTTTCAAAATAAGTTCAGCATGTGCTGCAGGTGGCTGACAGGATGTCCTCACCGGCCCGGTCCTGTATCAGTTACAGGATTCTCATGCCTTACCAGGAGAACTTCTGGGAAATGACTCTAGATCATAGTTGGATTGCAAAGGATAGTTTCATTTATTTACTGAATACCTCCTATGAAGAGGCACTGGGCCAGAAGCAGGAGATAAAAAGACAAAAAAGTAGTGTCTGTTCTCAAGAAGCTTGCTGTTAGGGCCACGCTGGAGATCGGTTATCTCTGCTGGATCTTCCTCACATTCCCAGCCTCTGAAAATTAAGTTACCCCAGGACTTAGTCCTTGGATCGCATCTCTTCTGTACTCATCTCCCACATTCTTGTAGCCAGTCCATGGCTTTAAATGTCTTCTGTTTTCTGGTAAGTGCGAACTTCATATCGTTGGCTCTGATCTGCTCCTACATTCTAGTCTAGAATTTCCAACCACCTGCTTGACATCTACCCTGGATGTTTAAACCTAGTGTATCTAAAACTGAACTTGTGATCTTGACACCCTCCATAACCTGTGCCCTGCCCTTCACCCCTCCACCACCCTGTCTGCTCCTCTGCCAGGTTCCTCCATATTCCCATTCATGCCCTTGACTTCTTTCTCCTACACCTAGCCCCACCACATCTAGTCCGTTGCTTTTTTTCTTTTTCTTTCAGCTGTACATTCAAAAAATATACATAGCGTATAGCCACCATTTACCACTCACTTTAGCTCAAGCCTTCACCCTCTTTTTGTTTCTCTCTTGCTTGTTTTCTTTTGAAAAATTTATTTATTTGAAGGTCAGAGCTACAGAGAGAGAGGGAGAGACAGAGAGACAGATCTCCCATCTACTGGTTGACTTCCCAAATGGCCATAGCTGAGCCAGGCTGAAGCCAGGGGGCAGGAGCCAGGAGCTTCATTCAGTCTCCCACATGAGTTCAGGGGCCCAAACACTTGGGGCATCTTCTGCTGCTTTTCCCAGGGTGCTAGGAGGGAGCTGGATAGGAAATAGGGCAGACAGGACATGAACCAGTGCCTACGTGGGATGCTTTTGTTGCAGCCATGGCTTTTCCACTGCACCACAGTGCTGGCACCAAGCTGTCACCATGTTTTACCTGTGTTCTTACAGTAATCTGCTCACCAGCCCCGAAATCTTCCCTTGCTCCAAGGAAGCCTTTCTCCATATAGTAGCCGTGTTATAAAAACTCAAGTTTATAAAAAAAAAACACAAAGCATGGCCCCTGCTATTTCCAAACACACTGGGCACACTCCTACCACAGGCCTTTGCGCCTTTCCCCTTGTTGGGAATGTGCCCAGTTACCTGCTTGATTCTCCCTCGCTGCACTGCGCTGTCAGGATTGTTTCTCTGCCTCCTGTGTTTAAAATAGCACACTCCTGTAATTCTCTTAAACTGCTTTTGTTTCCTTGTCATTTATCAACACCTGACCTACATTTCTTGTACCTTTTCTGTCTCTCTCTGCCATGCTGTAAGCTCCCTGGAAGTCGAGACATTTTCTGTTTTGTGCCTTGCTGTCTCCCTAGCACGCAGATCAGTGCCTAACAGTGGAACAACTGTTAGTAAGGTGATTGAATGAGGCCAGCGAGTGGCATAGTGGGTTAAACTGCTGCCTGTTATGCCAACATTCCATGGGGGTGCAAGTTGGAGTCCCAGCTGCTTCACTTCCAATCCAGCTCCCTGCTAATGCACCTAGGAAAGCAGTGGAAGATGGTCCAAATGTTTGGGCTGCTGCACCCACGAGGAAGACCTGAAAGAAGCTCCTGGCTCCTAGCTTCAAATGGGTCCAGCTCTGGCCATTACAGCCATCTGGGGAGTGAACCAGTGGATGGATGACCTCACTCTCTCTCTGTGTGTCTCTCCCTCACTCTCTTTGCTCTGTAACTCTGCCTTTTAAATAAATACAGAAATCTTAAAAAAAAAAAAGATGATGGAATATTTGCATTATGTTATGGGAGCACAAAAGAGAGGGCTTAGGTCTGCCACAAGAGATTCCTTTCCTAAAAAATACATGAGTTAACCTTGGGAAGGTGAGGGGAGAATATTCCAGATGGCTGTGAGTAACACGGGACATAAAGGCCCAGAGCTACAAAATGTGTCTGGTATGTGCACTACTTTCCATGTGGTGGGACTGGAGACAGGTAGGACATGGGGAGAAAGGTGGGAGCCTGGACAGGCTTTGGAGACTTGAGTATGGTGCGCTGGGAGGTGAGGGCTTTCTCATGGGTTTAGGGTAGGGAAGTCACAAGGGCAGATCTTGGTTTGCTGTTGAAGGGGAAGCTGGGAGACACCCCAACCCCTAGTTAATAGTGGAGACTTTAGTAAGGAAGATACAAGCTTTGGACACTGTTTAGAGAAGTACACACATTAGCACTGTATTTCACTCTAGAATTTGAAGTGGTTCTCAGAAAACAGGTTAAGTTGTTTTCTGGTGCTGGTAGTCCTAGGTTCTTTAGGGTTGTATCGTATCATTTAGACAGGAAGAAAGCTGCACACCCAGGGCTCCTGCACACGTTAATGTGTTCATGATTAATATTTTTGCCTTTTAGCAGATGTCTATCTCATGTTGCCTTTATGTATTAGTTCTTCCTTTATTTGTTTTCTTTCTCCATTTCCTCCAAGAGATTATATTAAATTACCTCGTTAGTACCTAACTACTACTCATACACAGTCCTCCTCTGGTTAATCTTTGAGAGAAAGAGAAAAAAAAGATGCAACTTTTTTTTTTTTTTTTTTTTTTTTTTTTAGAAATCAACATATCGTATCCTTTGAGGCTCAGGGATTTTGTTTCTGTGGACAGCAAGGGGAAGTTAATGCATTGATTTGGGGTGTCTCTTTTTTCATGCTTTAAAAATTTTGCTTCTCATAAAGGGAGTTAGCAGAGACATAGCTCCAGTGAATAATTCTTTAATGGCAGAAAGAAATGCTTTTGTCAGAGACAGGGTGGCGAGGCCAGGAACAGGTTATCTTTGAGGCTGTTACTCTCCTTTGGTTCCTCACCTTCTGTGTGTCCTGAAGAATCCATACAGTGCGTCCCGGGAAAATCCTTCTTTATGATGTCCAGGATCATATTAGGAATTCCTCAATGCTTGTTTGACGGTCGTTAGTGGCCAGTGCTTCATAGCATATGGAGAGTCTGGTTTTTCCTGCCTCAGACCGATGGCCTTTCCTATGAGAGGGGATTGTCTCTTGGGGCCATGGTGAGAGCAGGCCAGTGGCCTGCACTTGGACACCGCCCGGATGAAGGCTCGTTTTGTCTTGGATGCTGGAGAAATCCTAGTGCCCTGTGCCCCTTCCCTCATCTCCCTAGCACTCAGAGGACCTGCTGTTGTGAGGAACATTCCTAGCCTGGACCTGCGTCTCCTGGGCTTCTCTGTGCTGCCAGGCTCCATCATCTGCTGTCAAGGCGGTGACACAGCACGGCGCACATTCAGCTCTGAGTCCAGGGGAAACAGAAGGGCCATTCTCCTGGGTGCGCCAGGGACAGCCTCGGAAATGCGAGCTCTCAGCCTCTGTCATCCCAGTTACCTGGGACTGTTTTTTTAATTTCTTGCTGCTTTCCCAGCCAGCAGAAGATAGTGACTCCTCCCAATCTCTATTGGAGATACTGATGAGTGTTGGAATCTGCTTGCAAAGGGAGGAGAGAACCAGCCCTCCCAAATCCGGGTCTTGGGGGCAGATGTCTTTGCTGTCTGAAGTTCTGTTTTGGCCAGGACAGGGGCCATTTTTATCTCTTTTTGTTTTGATTTCTTTTCAGAATTACAAACATACACCCAGACATTGCTGTTCACATATTAAAGCTGACGATAACTCATATTTGCTGTATGACACATTATTTTTTAAACTAGAAAGAAATAATTCTACAGAAAAAATTGAAGTATCAGGCCGGCGCCGTGGCTCAACAGGCTAATCCTCCGCCTTGCGGCGCCGGCACACCGGGTTCTAGTCCCGGTTGGGGTGCCGGATTCTGTCCCGGTTGCCCCTCTTCCAGGCCAGCCCTCTGCTGTGGCCCAGGAGTGCAGTGGAGGATGGCCCAAGTGCTTGGGCCCTGCACCCCATGGGAGACCAAGAGAAGCACCTGGCTCCTGGCTCCTGCCATCGGATGAGCGCGGTGCGCCGGCCGCAGCGCGCCATCCGCGGCAGCCATTGGAGGGTGAACCAACGGCAAAGGAAGACCTTTCTCTCTGTCTCTCTCACTGTCCACTCTGCCTGTCAAAAAAAAAAAAAAAAAAAAAAAATTGAAGTATCTCTGCTCTCAGTCCTATTCCTTATTCTCAGTAACTATTAGCAAGCATTGCTATGGATCCTTGGTGTCTATTTTGTGTATTTTGTAATTTCATTAAAATGTAAACTAAGATATTATAATTCCATGTCAATCTGCATTCCTCTTTCTTCTCTCAATCTGTGGCTTTTCAGTCTAGCCTTATTTTATTTTATTTTTTATTTTAATTTTTAATTAGTTTTTAACAGATCCAATGTGCTTTGTAGATACAATTATGAGAAATAATGCTATTCCCTCCCTCCCTCCCTGTCTTTCTCCTACCCTTCTTCCTTCTCCCTTTTTTTTTTTTAGTTTTTGAAATAACATTTTAAATTTACATTACAGTAAAATAATTTAATACTTCACTGAATAAAAAGTTTAACAAGTAAAAAGAAAAAACCCTAGTTTAGTGGGAATATAAACAATGGCTGTAAATAATAATTAAGTGGAAAAATGACCATTCACTCAGTAAATTTTAAAGTAATCAATAGATCATTAAAACTATACTAGTATAACATTCTTAACTATTGGTTTCACAAAGGTATAAAACAAAGTTTTACAAAACTATATCTAGTCTTTTTACTTTGTATTTTGTTGAAGGCTTAAATTATGCTTTATTTTTATTGTATCTTTTTTTAAAGAAATCTGCTCCCATCCAAAAATCTAATTTTTTTCTAAAAGTGTTTCCACAGTTGTGGCTTTGATCTGACTGGAATTTATTTTTGAGTGTAGTTTCAATGGGAGATCTGAGAGTTTGTTTCCCCTTGCATGGGAAATTGGTATTCCCCACTGATCTACAATGCCCTCTCAGTCACAGGTCTCGTTTCTTGTCCGCATGCTTCTGTTTTAGGGCTCTGTTCTGTTCCGTTGGTGTATTTGTTCATCTCTGTATCATTACAATGTTGTAAACCACTTTATATTATATTAAGTCTTAATTCCTGGTAAGAGTAAGTTTCCCTACCTTATTGCCATTACTTATATTATTTTAGTTTTGTACATACTTTTTCATATTAAGATCAGCTTATAAATTTCACAAAACGTCTTGCTGTAATTTAAACTCTGAATGCATTGAATTTATTGACTTTGTGTGTTGGGGGCGGGAATTGACATCTTTTTTTAAGATTTATTTATTTTGAAAGAGTTATATATAGAGAGGGAGAGACAGAGAGAGAGAGGGAGAAACAGAGAAGAGAGAGAGGGAGAGGGAGAGAGAGACAGAGAGAGAGATCAATCTTTCATCTGCTGGGTCAATCCCCAGATAGCTACAATTGCCGGCACTGGGCCAAGCTGAAACCAGGAACCAGGACCATCATCCAGGTCTCCCATGTGGGTGCAGGGGCCCAAGTACATTGGACCATCTTCTGCTTTCCTAGGCCATTAGCAGGGAGCTGGATTGGAAGTGGAGCAGCCAGGACATGAACTAGCATCCATATAGGATACTGGAGTCACAGGCAGTAGCTTTACTTACTATGCCACAATGTTGGCCCTAGGAATTGACATCTTAATGCTAACATGTCTTCCTTTCTGTGAACATAGAGTATCTTTCCATTTAATTAAGAACATTTTTTATATCCTTCAGCAATCTCTCCTAATTTTCTCCCAAAGGCTTTTCACGTCCTTGTTAAATCAATTTTAGATGAATTACTCATTGTGTCATTGTTTTAAGTGAAATCATTTTTTTTCTGTCACTGCTTCTAATTGATTATTGTTGGTGTATATGAATGCTGTTGATTTTTATATGGTTTTCATCTATCATGTACAGAATAGTTCTTCTTTGCATTCATTTGGATTTCTGTGACTTATAAGCAATTGTATCTTCAAAATAGTTCTTTTTTTTAAAGATTTATTTATTTACTTGAAAGAGTTACACAGAGAAAGAAGGAGAGGCAGAGGCAGAGAGAGAGAGAGATGTCTTCCATCCAATGGTTTACTCCCCAGTTGGCTGCAATGGCTGGAACTGCGCTGATCCGAAGCCAGTAGCCAGGAGTTTCTTCCAGGTCTCCCATGTGGGTGCAGGGGCCCAAGGACTTGGGCCATCCTCTACTGCTTTCCCAGGCCATAGCAGAGAGCTGGATTGGAAGTGCAGTAGCCAGGACTTGAACCGGCGCCCATATGGGATGTTGGTACTGCAGGCAGTGGCTTTACCCACTGTGCCACAGCACTGGCCCCCAAAATAGTTCTTCCTTGTTCTTGGATATGACCTCCAGTATAATATTAAGAATGAGCAATTAAAGAGACCATTTTTATCTCATTCCTCACTTTAACAGAATGCTCCTAAAGTTTCAAAGTGAGATATTTTTATATAGAGTATGACTTTTCTGTACATTTTCAATAGATAGCCTTCATCAGCTTATATGAGGAAGCTTCCAAATCTGCTTTTCCAAGTTTCTTTTATTATGAATGAGCATCAAATTTTATAGAACATTATTTTTTGCATTGAGATGAACATATTTTCTTATAAATCTGAATCTTAATGATATGTTTTCAGATATGTACCATCTTTGCATTCCTGAAAGAGTATGAATTTTTCTTTTTCAACATTCAGAGTTTAACTATATATATTGTTGTCTGGGATATTTTCATATACTTTTAGATGCAAAATCAGTCTATAATTGTATATTGTTCTCTTCTGGTCTTGTGAAGGGTATACTAGCATCGTAAAATGAATTGAGTTGAGCATTCCATATTTTGCAATTAAATTAATGCATTAGGTTAAAATTTTTCTATCCATTTACAATATTATATTTGAATTTTTAAAATATTTTAAAATTTTTCATTTGAATGGATTGAACAATTATTTTTAAAAATATACAAAAAATAAATTACCTGTCCACTCACATCCTTAGCAACCACTCAGCTATTTGGTCTCCAGGCAACTACTTACTATGGTTTCCATTGCTAGTCATTGCATAACTGTAGAAAATTTAGTTGAGCAAGAGAGAGACAGGGGAAGAGACAGATTACAGAAGGAGATGTAGAGGAAAGAGCTAGAGAGCTTCTGTCCGCTGGTGCACTCCCTAAGGCCTGCAACAGGAGGGTCTGGCTTGGACTGACCCTCTGACAACCCCTGATCTCGTTTTTGTTCTTATAGTTTTTACTTTTCCAGAATGTTGATAAATGGAATCAGTCCACATATGGTCTGTTTTTAATTGAAATTTTTATTGAGATAATTATAGACTCATGTGCAGTTGTAAGAAATAATACAGTGGGGACCGGCGCTGTGGCTCAACAGGCTAATCCTCCGCCTTGTGGCACCGGCACACCGGGTTCTAGTCCCGGTCGGGGCACCGGATTCTGTCCCGGTTGCCCCTCTTCCAGGCCAGCTCTCTGCTGTGGCCCAGGAGTGCAGTGGAGGATGGCCCAAGTGCTTGGGCCCTGCACCCCATGGGAGACCAGGAGAAGCACCTGGCTCCTGCCTTTGGATCAGCGCGGTGCGCCGGCTGCAGCACGCCGGCCGCGGCGGAGGGTGAACCAACAGGCAAAGGAAGACCTTTCTCTGTCTCTCTCTCTCACTGTCCTCTCTGCCTGTCAAAAAAGAAAGAAATAATACAGTGAGATACTGTGTACCCTTTACCTAGTTTTACTCATTTGTAACTTTAAAAAAATACTTTATTTGTTAATTTATTTATTTGAGAAAAAGAGAGAGAGAGAGAGAGAGAAAACAAAAAGTGTGAGTTCCTGTCTGATGATTTAATCCCCAAATGCCTCAATGGGACATGGCAAAGATTGAGGGGCCCTGAAGCTGGAAGTGGGTGAACGCAATACAGATCTCTCACCTGGGTTTCAGGAACCCAACTACATGAGTCATCACTGCTGCCTTCCGGAGTCTACGTTAACAAGAAGCTGAAATTGGTAGCCACAGCCAGGAGACTAACACAGGCACTTTGATGTGAGATAGAGATAGCTTAACTGGCATCTTAACCACTTAGCCAGATACCCACTCAAATTTTATAACATTTTGTAGAATGTTATAGATCTTTTTTTAAAAACTTTTATTTAGTAAATAAAAATTTCCAAAGTACAGTTTATGAACTACAATGGCTTTCCCCCCATAACTTCCCTCCCACCCACAACCCTCCCATCTCCCGCTCCCTCTCCTATTCCATTCACATCAAGATTCATTTTCAATTATCTTTATGTACAGAAGATTGATTTAGTATATATTAAGTAAAGATTTCTTCAATTTGCACCCACATAGAACATAAAGTGTAAAATACTGTTTCAATACTAGTTATAGCATTAATTCACATTGAACAACACATTAAGGACAGAGATCCTACATGGGGAGTAAGTACACAGTGACTCCTGTTGTTGACTTAACAATTGACACTCTTGTTTATGGCGTCAGTAATCTCCCTAGGCTCTAGTCATGAGTTGCCAAGGCTATGGAAGCCTTCTGAGTTTGCCGACTTCGATTTTACTTAGACAAGGTCATAGTGAAAGTGGAAGTTCTCTCCTCCCTTCAGAGAAAGGTACCTCCTTCTTTGATGGCCCATTCTTTCTACTGGGATCTCACTTGCAGAGATCTTTCATTTAGGTCGTTTGTGTGTGTGTGTGTGTGTGCCAGAGTGTCTTTGCTTTCCATGCCTAAAATACTCTCATGGGTTCTTCAGCCAGATCTGAATGCCTTAAGGGCTGATTCTGAGGCCAGAGTGCTGTTTAGGACATCTGCCATTCTATGAGTGTGCTGTGTATCCCGCTTCCCGTGTTGGATTGTTCTCTCCCTTTTTGATTCTCAGTTAGTATTAGCAGAAACTAGTCTTGTTTGTGTGATCCCTTTGAACAATCAAGATCTTAATATTGATACAGTCCACTGATGTTATTCAGATTTCTCTAACTTGTAATCATCGCGTTCTCTCTCTCTCTCTCTCTCTCTCTCTGTTCTGTTTTATTGTATATGTTGATTCTTTTAATCACAATTTGTTTAACTCTCTGGAGGACATCTGAAAGATATCTATATTGAGTCTAGTATTTGATTTTTACAAATAAAAGAATCTGTAAACATTCATGTACAGATTTCTGTGTAAATATGGGTATTTGGTCCTCTAGGGTAAATATGCCCAGGAGTGTGATTGCTGGGTCATATGGCAATCGCACGTTTAGTTGTATAAGAAACTACCAAACTGTTTTCCAGGACAACTATAGCATTTTATATTCTCACTAGCAATGACTGTGTAATGCAGTTTCTCGCATACTTGTCAGCATTTGGTCTTGTCACTACTTTTTTATTGTTGCCATTGTGATAGGTGTGTGCTGTCTCATGGTGACTGTTGACTTTCATTTCCCTGGTGACTGGGGATATTGAACATCTTTTCATGTGCTTATTTGCCATCTGTACAGCCTCTTTGGTGAAGCATCTGCATGTTTTTCATCCATGTTTTGATCTAATTGTTCTTTACTGCTGAGTTTTGAGAGCTGTTTATATAGATGCTAGTTCTTTGCTGGATATTGGCTTATGAACATTTTCTCTTAGTGTGTGGTTTGTTTTCTTTTACACTATCTTTTGTTGAACAAAAAATTTTAATTTGAAGTCTGTCAGTTTTTCCTTCTACAAATTGTGACTTCAGTGTCAAGAGCCCATTGCCTAGCCATAGCTCTAGATGATTTTCTTGATTTTTTTTTCTCCTAAAAGCTTTATAGTCTTACATTTTACATTTAAGTCCATAAGTCATTTGGAATTATTTTTTGTATAAGTGTGAATTTAGACCAAATTCCATCTTTTTTTTTTTTTGCTTCTAATTGTCCATTTGCTCCCACACCATTAGTTTTAACAAAGATGATCTTTTCCCCATTGCTTTGCTTTTGCACATTTTTCAGAAATCTGAAGTATATTTGCATGGATATGTTTCTGGATTCTTTATCCTGTTCTCTTTATCTGTATGTCTGTTATTCCATCAATATACCATTATCTTGGTTACTTAAACCATATAGTAAGATTTAATATCTCATAGAATGATTCTTCCTATTTTCTTTTTCCATATTATTTTGGCTATTTTAGGACTTTTGCCTTTCCATAAAAATTTTGAACTAAACCTGTGTTTATCTCCAAGAAAGCTTTGCTGGGATTTTGATAGGAATTTTATTAAACCTATAGATCAGTTTGGGGAAGATTGACATTTTTGCTATGTGGAGTGTTGCAGTGTATCAACACAATATGTCTCTTCATTCAGGTCTCCTTTGGTTTCTTCTGTTAGTACTTTTAAATTTTCACTATATAAAACATAAACATGTTTTATAAGAATTTTACTTATTTCATGCCATTTGAAAATATGGGCATCTTTATTTCTTCTCTCTCTCTCTCTCTCTCTCTCTCTCTTTAAGATTTTATTTATTTGAGAGGTAGAGTTACAGACAGAGAGAGGGAGAGACAGAGAGAAAGGCTTCCATCCACTGGTTCACTCTCCAAATGGCCTTGACAGCTGGAGCTGAGCTAGTCCAGAGCCAGGAGCCAGGAGTTTCTTCCAAGTCTCCCATGCAGGTGCAGGGGCCCAAGGGCTTGGGCTGTCCTTCATGCTTTCCCAGGCCATAAGCAGAGAGTTGGATCAGAAGAGGAACAGCTGGGATACGAACTGGTACCCATATGTGATGCTGGCGCCACAGGCAGAGGCTTAGCCTTCTGTGCCGCAATGCTGGTCCCGATTTCTGCCTTTTCAATCTATGTGAATTTTATTTTTTCTTACCTTTGTGAAGTAGCTAGAACTTCTAGTTCTATATGGAATAAGAGGAGTAAGAGTGAACATCCTTCCTCTCCTCATTTTAGGGAAGAGCAATCAGTCTTCTACTGTTAAGCATAATATTAGCTGCTGGATTTCCATAGATGCTCTTCATCAAGTTGAGCTCACCCTTCACTATTTATAACTTACTGAAAGATTTTCATTGGTTGGTCAATTTTTCAAGTGCTTTTTCTGTATCAGTTAATACCTTACTATTCATTTGTTTGCTCATGTGGGAGTTGCATTAATTGATTTCAAATGCTGAACTAGCTTTGCACACCTGGAATGAATCCCATTTGGTCATAGTGTGTAATTATTTTTTATATATTGATTTGATAATATTTTGTTGAGCATTTCTGTATTTAAGTTCATAGGAAATACTGGTTTATAATTTTTTTTCAAATTTTATGTGCTTTTGATACCAGAATAACACTAACTTCATAATGTTGGAAAGTGTTTTGTCCTCTTCTTTTGTCTGAAAAAGATTGTATAAAATCAGTGTTAATACCCTTAGTTAATGGTTTTTTAAACATTAAATTATGGCAAGATGCACATAACATTTATCATCTTAACCATTTTAAAAATTATAGTAAAATATACATAGAATTCATCATCTTAGCTATTTTTCAGAAGATTTATTTATTTATTTGAAAGGCAGACTTACCAAGAGAGAAAGATCTTCCCTCTGTTGTTTCACTCCCAAAAGGACCATAACAGTAAGGGCTTAGTCAAGCTGAAGCCAGGAACCTAGAACTTCATCTGAGTCTCCCATGTGGGTGTCAGGGGCTTAGATACTTGGGCCATTTTCTGTTGGTTTCCCAGGTGCATTTGCAGGGAGCAATGTCAAAAGAGGAGCAGCAAGGACCCCAACTGGGGCCCATAGGGATTGCCAGCATCGCGGGCAGCAGCTTAACCCACTACACCACAATGTTGGCCCCCATCTTAACCATTTTTAAGTATTCAGTCTAGTCAAGTTAAATACATTAGCATTGTTCTGTAGCCTAGCTCCAGAACTCCTTTCATCTTGCAAAACTCAAATTCTAACCCATTAAATAACAGCTCCATGTTTTCTCTCTTTCCAACCCATTCTACCTTCTATCATTGTGATTTTGAATACTCTAGGTACTTTAAGTGGCATCATACAGTATTTGTCTTTTTAAGGTTTAACTTCACTTAACATAGCATCCTCAAATTTCATGCATATTATAACGTATGACAGGGTTTCCTTCCCTTTTGAATGGAATAATACTATATACATTATATATGTATAAAGTATGTGTATATGTTTATGATATATATCATACTGTCTATCCATTCATCTACTGATAAACATTTGGGTTGATTCTACTTCTTCCCTATTGTAAATAGTGCTGCTGTGAATATGGGTATGCAGATGTATTTTTTCAGCACCTGCTGGTGCAGGGTCTATACCCATAAATATAATTGCTGAATCATATGGTCAGTCTGTTTTTAATATTTTGAGGAATGATTGTACTGTTTTCCATAGTGGTTGTACCATTCTACAGTCTTACCCACAGGGCACAAGAATTTCAATTTCTCCGCATCCTCACTCACATTTATTATTTTCTGTTACAGTCCTAATGGGTGTGAACTAGTATCTTGTGATTCATATTTCTCTAATGATTTCATGTGCTATTGGTCATTTGTATATCATCTTTGGAGAAATGTATATTCAAATCTTTTGCCCATTTTATTTTTTTATTTATTTTTAATGGTTATTATTTATTTTTGTTAATGGAAGCATAATTTATTTTGTAAAGATATGCTTATTAGAAATGGGGAAAAGAGTACATCTGAGTATTAAGGTTACTTAATGACTGTAGAGAGACAATTAGTGTCATCAGGGCCTATTGCTTCTCTGTGATTAGACTCATGTGACCAGTGATGTTTGACATCCCGTTGCATCATGCCAAACACATTTCAATGTTTACCATTCCTTCTGGTACTGGGTATACATAATTAAGATGCCAAATTTCAACTTTTACCTGTAAGCTCTAACTTGTCAACATACAGAAATTTATATGGAACATTTTTTTGGTAAATTAACTCCACTGTAATAAATTGGAATTTAAAAATGTCCCTTTATCCCTCCTCAGGAGATATGTCACATCCACTTTTGATTCCTGTCAAGGAGTTCACTGTTTTTCTTTTTTACAGACCCATTTGCCTCTACCAATGATATCTTGCTAAACCTGTCTTCAGCTCAGTTACTTTAGAATCTGCTCATGGAGTCTTCCATTCCTTTCTGGAACCAAGGAAAATTTGAAGTTCTGGCTCCAGATTTCTATTGTTCCTATTGTACTTCACATGTTGTTCACACCACACATAGCTGTGGGCCCAAATCTATCTGCATGGTTGTGACTTTAGCATTCAGATAGGGAATGAATGCAGATCTTCTCTGGGCTCCCCCACAGCAGCTCAATCATCGTACCCTATCCTCCCTCTGCCATGGAATTCATCTGGGGCAAAAGTAATCGAATCCAATTATTTGGGGGTGGGCATTGTAGCATAGCAGGTACTTGGGCTCCTGCACCCATGTAGGAGACCCAGAAGAAACTCCTGGTTCCTGGCTTCAGGATGCCCCAGCTCTGGCTGTTTTGGCCATCTGGAAAGTGAGCCAGAGGATGGAAGGTCTCTCCCCACAGTCCCCCTCTCCTCGTAACTCTGCCTTCAAATAAATAAATAAAACCAGAAGTTAGGAGCTCTGTGGGTCTCGTAGTTGCAGCAGCTCAGGCACTTGGGCTACCTTCTGCTGCTTTTCCAGGCCATTGGCGGGGAGGTGGGTCAGGAGTGAAGCATCCGAGACTCTAGCCAGTGCCTATATGGGATGCTGGCGTCACATGCAGCGGCTTCACCTGCTATGCTACAATGCCCATTTTAAAATTATGTTATTTTGGCCGGCGCCGTGGCTCAACAGGCTAATCTTCCGCCTTGCGGCGCCGGTACACGGGGTTCTAGTCCCGGTCGGGGCGCCGGATTCTGTCCCGGTTGCCCCTCTTCCAGGCCAGCCCTCTGCTATGGCCCCGGAGTGCAGTGGAGGATGGTCCAGGTGCTTGGGCCCTGCACCCCATGGGGTGACCAGGAAAAGCACCTGGCTCCTGGCTCCTGCCATCGGACAAGCGTGGTGCGCCGGCCGCAGCGCGCCATCCGCGGCGGCCATTGGAGGGTGAACCAATGGCAAAAGGAAGACCTTTCTCTCTGTCTCTCTCTCTCACTGTCCACTCTGCCTGTCAAAAAAAAAAACAACAACAACAACAAAAAAAAAACAAACAAAAAAAATTATGTTATTTTGAGGACTGGTGCTATGGTATAAATAATAAAGCCACTCTCTATGACACTGGCATCCCATATAGGCACAGGTTTGTGTCCCAGCACCTCAACTTCCAATCCATCTTCCTGCTAATGATCTGGGAAAAGCAGTGGAAGATGGTCCAAGTATTTAGACCCCCTGCCACCCATGTGTGAGACCCAGGGAAAGCTCCAGGCTCAGCCCTGACCATTATAGCCATCTGGGGAGCAGATTGAAGATCTCTCTCTCTTTCTCTCTCTCTCTCTAAATATATATATATATATATATATATATATATAAATATATATATATTTATATATATATTTGTATATCTATGTATTTTTTAAATTAGATCATTTATTTGTTGTTGAGTTTTAGGAGGTTTTGATATAGTCTGGATATTAGCCATCTAATTAGATATGTGATTTGCAAATACTTTCTCACATTATGTAGCCTGCCTTTTCACTCTATTGATTGTGTCCTTTGATACACAATGTTTTTATGCTTTGGTGTTCCATTTGTCAATTTTGCCTCTGTTGCCTCTGCCTTTTGAGTGTTATATACAAGAAATCTTTGTCAAACCCAATGTCTTGAAGGTTTCCTCTTAAGTCTTCTTTGAAAAGTTTGATCACTTTGGTTCTTACATTTAGGTCTTTGTTTAATTTTAGCATATGGCACCAGATCAAGGTGCACCTTCATTCTTTGGCATGTAGACATCCAGTTTCCCAACACCATCTGTTGAAGAGACCATTCTTTCCCCCCAGTAAGTGATCTTGGCACTCTTATTGAAGATCCTTTGATCATATATATGATGGTTTGTTTCTGGGATTTCCATTCTATTTTGCTGGCCTGTATATCTATCTGTCTTTATGCCAGTACCATACCATTTGTATTATTGTGACTGTGATACTTGTATGTTTTGAAGTTAGGAAGTGTTAAGTCCTCCAACTTTGTTCTTCTTTTAAAAATTGCTTTGAGGGCCAGTGCATGGCTCACTTGGCTAATCCTCCGCCTGTGGCGCCGGCATCCCATATGGGCACTGGGTTCTAGTCCTGGTTGCTCCTCTTCCAGGCCAGCTCTCTGCTGTGGCACAGGAAGGCAGTGGATGATGGCCCAAGTGCTTGGGCATCTGCACCCACGTGGAAGACCAGGAGGAAGCACCTGACTCCTAGCTTCGGATTCACGCAGCAGCAGCCGTAGCAGCCATTTGGGGGGTGAACCTACAGAAGGAAGACCTTTCTCTCTGTCTCTCTCACTGTCTAACTCTACCTGTCAAATAAGTAAAAAAAATTGTTTTGGCTATTTGGGGCCTAATAAAATTCCATAAATATTTTAGAATGATTTTTCCTAGTTTTGCAAAAATTGCTATTGGAATTTTGATAGAGATTGTGTTGAGTCTGTAGATTGTTTGGGGGTAATATAGATAGATGTTTTAACAGTATCAAGTATACCTATCACTTCTCAGCCTTTTGGCTAATATCAAATGTGACAGTATTAATTATACTAGTCTATGAACCAGGTATGTCTTTCCATTTATGTGTCTACATTGATGTCAGCAATATTTTATCATTTTCTAAGTTGTTTTCCTTTTTAAAATACCATTAATTTCTGTCTATATCTTTTTTTCCTTCCTTCTGGTTGATTTTCTCTTCATTTTGTATTTTTTCATGTAGAGATGTAGATTTTTTATTTGAAGCTTTCCTAATAAGTGTATTGCACTATAAATTTCATCTCACTGTTGCCACAATAGCATCCCAAATGTTTTGATAATCACATTTTTATTTTCATTCAGTTCTATGTTTCTGTGAAAATTATTAAATTAAAAGATTCCCTTAAAATCCATGTTTGCTGAGTTTTTTTTTTAACATGAATAGTTGTTAACTTTAATCACATGCTTTTCCCGTATATCTTAAGAAGTTCATACTATTTTTCTTACTTAAAGTGTCAACCAGTGGTTTATATTAACTAAATTTTTGAATGTTTAACTGCCTTTGATTTCCCAGAATAAATCTCACTTCATTGTGATGCATTATCTTTTTACATATATGAGTGAATTTGATTTGCTAATATTTTGTTAAGGATTTTCGTGTCTATGTTTGTGAGGAATAAATGGTATGCAATATTCTTATAATATTTTCATCTGGTTTTGATACCAGCTAACACTGGTCTTAGAAGTAAATTTCTTGTCTTTTCTGAAAGAGTTTGTGTAGAATCAGTATTATTTCCTTCTAAAATATTTTGCAGAATTTCTCAGGAAATCATATGATGTTTTCTTTAAGGTTTTAACATTAAATTTAATTTATTTGCTAGCTTTAGTGTAAGTTACCCATTTCTTCTGAGTTTTATTCATTTGTATCTTTGAAAGAATTTGTCCATTTTATTTTGGTTGTTGAACTAATAAGTATAAAGTTATTCATAATGTTCACTAATTGTAAGCCTTTAATGTAAGGTCTGTGGTGATAACCCCTTTTTAAATTTCTATGGCATATTCTTTTCTTGATCAGTCTGGGAAATTTATCAAATTTACTAACCTTTTCAAAGAATCAGCTCTAGGTTTTGTGGGGATTTTTCTCTTTTTAAAAAATCTATATTCTGTTTCATTGATTTATGTGCACATATTTATGTGTCTTCTTGCTTTAGGTTTAACTTTCTCATTCTTTTCTAGTTTCTTAAGCTTGGATCATTATTTGAGATCATTCTTGTTTTATGTTATAAACAGTTAGCTCTATAAATTTCTCTCCAAGTACTACCTTAACTATATCTATACTTTTCAGTATCTTGAATTTTCATTGAATTCAGAATATTTTCTAAATTCCCTATTACTTCCTTTTTAATTTATGAGTTATTTATAAGCATGTTGCTTATTTTGCAAATAGTTGGGGGATTTTCCAGTTATCTTTCTATTAATGATTTCTAGTTCAATTCTACATTGGTTAGAGAACATTCTCTGTGTTATTTTAATTCTTTTAAACCTGCTGCGGTATCTTTGAGTCTTAGAACATGGCTAATAATCCCTTGTACACTACAAAAGTGTGCATTCTGATGGGTGATGTGTTTTATAGATGTCAGATCAAATTGTTAACTGTTATTCAGGTCTTTTAAACAGTTAACAATTTTCTATCTGTTTTATCCACTACTGAGAGAAGAGTGTTGTCTCCAAGTACAGTTGTGGGTTTGTCTATTTTCACTTTTTGTTTCACCAGGTTTTGCTTCATTATCTTCTGTGTGTATCTATTTTAGATACATGCACAGTCTGGATTGCTGTGTCTTTCTGTTTGAGCTCACCTCTCACCATCTAATGGTTTTGCAGTTGCCTCTAACCAGCTCCCTAGACTCCTGGCCCAAATACTCCTATGGTGGACTTGGGAGAACTTTTCCTGCACTAATTACAAAGAGTGCAGAGGCAGGATTTGATTCAACTGCTAGTTATTCCCTCTCTCCCTCCCTTCTTCCTCCCTCCCTCCCTTCTTCCTTCCTTCCTTTCTTTCCTCTTTTCCTCCCTCCCTCCCCCCTCCTTCCCTCCCTCCCTCCCTTCCTTCCTTCCTTCCTTCCTTCCTTCCTTCCTTCCTTCCTTCCTTCCATTGGACCAGGCCAAAGCCAGGAGTCAAGAACTCTATCCAGGTCTCTAGATGGGTAGCAGGGACCCAAGAACTTGGGTCATCTTACATGGCATGTTAGTATCAGAGGCACAGCAGCATTGCAGGTGGTTGCTTAACCCACTGTACTACAGTGCTGTCCCTTCTTTTTCCTTCTTCGACCTAGCCTAGTGATGTAGAGAGGTAGACCTATGAGATGATCTGTGGTCGTTTTTTAATTCTTATTTCCTGCCCAGCCTCACACCCCACAAACTCTGCCCCTGCTTTAAACAGTGAACCTGGCTCCTGTTCCTCTCTTTTCCCATGGAGCATATTTAATCTCCTTTGCTTTGTAGGACCTGAATACTTGGCTATTTCCTGTTGTGGATTTTGAGGCCAGTGATCTCATGGTTTCAATTCTGTGATTTGTACTTCTGTTCAGTTTCTGGTCCATAAAGATGCTGATTTTTTTTTAGCTTGTCCTATATTTTCTTGGATTGCAACCTTTACTATTTACTCACTGTTACTCTGAATTTGGAGCAGAAGTGCATTAAAATGTGAATGTCCAGAACTATTATGACCAAAGTCCTTGTCATACTGTGAAAGGTGTGTTGAAATGCTGTATAGTATTCTGTTATATATATAGGTCACATTATTTTTACCCATTCACTGGGTAGTTTTGCCTAAACTTAAATTTTACAAAATAGTAAATTGAAACAGATATAGTTCCATGACTTAAGTTTTGATTTAAAAACTATATGAAAACTGCTAAGTTCAGTTCAAGATATGCTATATGTGAAAGGTGAGGAAAACTAACTCTGCAGGTAGGTGAACTACAGACACTTGAGGCAAACAACTGGGAAGCAGCTATGGCTTAAGTTAAGCAACAGATTGGGCCCTATGAAGGCAGATCATAAACAGAAAAGAGAATAGAGGCCAGCAGTAAATTCTTAGGACTATCCCAGGTGTAGATGTTAAAAAGAAGAATGAGAACCCATGAAGAGAGATTGAAAAGAGGCATTGGATGTATAAGAAGGAGGGTTCTAGAATAATACTCGTTATCACATACTCACACAAAAAGGCACTAGGATATTGAGAACCAGGATAAACAGTAATCTGAGAACAAGATCTGAGTTCTGGGGGCTGGCATTGTAGCCAGTGTCTATAACACCAACATCAGATATGAGCACTGGTTTGCATTCTGACTGCTCCTTTTCTAATCCAGTTTCCTGCTAGTGCATCTGGGAAAGCAGTAGAGGATGGCCCAAAAGCCTGGGCCCATGCCACCCATATTGGAGACCCAAATGAAGCTACTGGCTCCTGGCTTTGGCATGGCCCAGCCCTGGCTATTGTGGCTATCTTGGGAGTGAACCAGCAGATGGAAGATCAATCAATCTCTTTCTCACTCACTCTTGCTTTCTCTGTTGCAGCCCCTCTTTCTTTCTTTCTTTTTTTTTTTTTTTTTGACAGGCAGAGTGGACAGTGAGAGAAAGAGAGAGACAGAGAGAAAGGTCTTCCTTTTGCCATTGGTTCACCCTTCAATGGCTGCCGCGGCCGGCACGCTGCGGCCGGTGCACCACGCTGATCCAATGGCAGGAGCCAGGTGCTTATCCTGGTCTCCCACAGGGCGCAGGGCCCAAGCACTTGGGCCATCCTCCACTGCACTCCCTGGCCACAGCAGAGAGCTAGACTGGAAGAGGGGCAACCAGGACAGAATCCGGTGCCCCGACCAGGACGAGAACCCAGTGTGCCGGCGCCGCAAGGCAGAGGATTAGCCTATTGAGCCGTGGCGCCGGCCACACCCCCTCTTTGTATAACTCTACCTTTCTTTTTTTTTTTTTTTTTTTTTATAAAGCTTTTATTTAAAGAATATAAATTTCCAAAGAACAGCTCATGGACCACAATGGCTCCCTCCCCACACAACTTCCCTCCCTCCCCCCACCCTCCCCTTTCCCGCTCCCTCTCCCCTTCTGTTCACATCAAGATTCATTTTCAATTCTCTTTATACACAGAAGATCAATTTAGTACATAACTCTACCTTTCTAATAAGTAAATCTTAAAAAAGAAAATACTTGAGTTTTGATTTCCACCAGCTAAAAGGCTTTGGGTTAACCAACTGGACCTTGGTTATTATATCTGTAAAGTAAGTAATAAGTTATCTATGTGACTCCTTCTACCTCAAAAATGTTACATTTTTGTATTTTAATAAACAGAATATTGATGACCTTGAGAAGACTTTTTCAGTAGAGTGTAGAATGTGATAGAATGTTAAGATGATTTCTTTAATCCCATGATATGATACCCTATCGAAGGGAGAGAAAACATACTATAACAAAAGTGATTAGATAACAGATTCAGATTATGTTAGGAATATACTTTTGAATCCATCAAAATGCCTGGGGAGACAAAGTAAACAAAGTTTTTCTTCTAGTTATACTTGAATGATTTGGTTTAACCAAGTGAAGCATTAGGTTTTTTTTTTTTCATGCTTTATACGTTACATTTCCTAACAAGACAGATATATGCATTAGGGATTTATTTTGGAGTACGATATCTTTATTTAAAGACTCTATTTGATTCAATATGGACCTGGATTTGAGGGATGATAGAGTAACAGAATTGTTAGTTTGAAAACTACCACAAAGGTCACCTGTGAAAACACTTCTATCCAGTTGTAAGGAATGAATAGAATACCTTAAGGATATTTATGATTCTATTATGGTGTAGGCACCTGCATAAGGTGGAAAGGCCCTCATTTGTCTCCAGGATGTTCTGTGAGCTACTTTTTCTATGTGTTTAGAGACATAGTGTCCAAATCTGGAAGCATTCTGCCACAAATGAAAACATGTCACCAGGCATACTTTAGTTTTCTAGTTTATTAAAAATTATGTAAAATGTGTACTATTTGTAGTGTTTAGTTAGGATAGTTTACAAGGCTACTCTAGAGCTAAGAAGTTAACATTCTGTCTCTATCCATCTTTGAGATCTATTATCAGTTCACCCTCAGAATAAGATTTATGGCTGGGACATAAAGTCATTTTCAAGCCGTATACCAAGTCTTCCTTCATAGACTTATGTCTGACTTGTGATTGAGGAAATGCTCCTAGGCCTTGGGAATCCAGGGTGAGGGTGGGCAATGAGAAGAAGGAGGAAATATCTCTCCAAGTGCTGCATTTGTGACTGCGGTGCCACTGTCATCTGCTCATGCATCCCATTAGGCAGGTGCCTGGACCAGAGCTCCTCCCGTGGGAAGCTTCGCTGGTTGGCACTGGCAGAAGCTCTGGCCCAGCTCCACGGAGGTGGCCACATTTTCCATTCCCCTATTTTTAGTGCCACCTTCAACCCCTGCCTAATTTCTGACTGCTGCTGATTCAAAACCCTTAAAGTTGTAAGAAGCTTGTCTCTCAAAGTGGGTGTTTTTATTTAACAGGAGGGAAAAAAATCTCAGCGGCAGTTTGCCTGTGGGCGGTGTTCTTCACAAGGTCACAGCTGGCACTCGGTTTCCATTTATCACACACTCCCCGTTGCCCATGTGGTCACGCTGGCCTTTATGCTGTGTGTAGTAGATTGTGTTTTGCCTGTGGTTGGTCATTTTCTGTTAGAAAGTCATGACAGAACGGAACAGAGAACTTCTGAACACAAATACAGCCCATTTTACATTTTAGCATTTGGTGATTGCACTACATTCTTACCAATAATATCTTCCAAAGTAGGTTTATGGCATTTTGCCCACTTCATGAGTAAGACTTATAAATATCAAATACTTGCTGTTAATAGATGAAGACACTGATTGATAAAATATAAATTGAGATCCTTCATTTTGAAGACTACTTAGTCATCAGAAACCATTTACCTCTTAAAGAGTACAGCTTTAGGAAATCATTGAACAGATGCTAAGAAAAGCTCAGATGATACAAAGTATGCAGGTATAGTCCAGTTTGGATGGACTTTTTAATAATGAATAAAATATCTTTCTTATATTTCCTGATTTTTCCTGCTTAAGGTAAGGCAGAGAATAAAGATGGAAGTAAATAGATTGTCTTGAAAACATAATTTTCATTGATGTAACATTTCAGGGACCATATCCAGTATTATCAATGCGTGTAATGAATCACAGCTCTAATACTCTTTCTTCATTTGTGTGTAACAGTGACTGTTTCTTAGCCTATGTCCAAAGTCTTTCCCATGTACAAAAATCTACCTGAGCTGCATATTAGTAAATAAATGGAGATTTTAAGATTTAAACAGGTAGAAAAGCAAATGCAGAAAACAATCCTGGTTATGGTACAAAATAAGATTGCAAAATTGTGAATGAACCAGATCTTTAAGGGCCTTTTATAGTCAATGTATTAGTTTCCTGTTATTACTACAACAACTTACTATAAACCTAGTAGCTTAAAAAAGACCTACTAACAGTTTTACTGTTTCTGTAGTTCAGAAGTCTGGGCACAGTTTGGCTTGGCTGGGTTCTCTGCATAAGGTCTCACAAATCAAGATGTCAAGCAGGGCTGTTTTCCTTACTGGAGGCTGTTGAGAAGCCTCCTGTTTCAGAGTCATTCAGCATGGTGACAGAATCCTGTTCCTTCTTAGACTTTCCATGTGACCCAGCTCTCTTCAGTTCAGCAGTGGTCTGTCAACTCCTTCTCATATTTTGAATCTGACTTCTTCAACTTCTTTATTTTTGATGTTCATATGATTAGATTAGGCCCTCTCAGATGTGGGAGCTAAAATTCTGCCCACCTCAAACATGTTAGGGGGTTTTGTTCTGACGATTATTTTCTGATTTTAAGGAGAGTGACATAATCAATTTTGTTTCTTAACAATTGCTTTGGCTATAATGTAGACAGTGATTGTCTTGAGACTACCTTGACAGTCATGGGGGCTCCTGAGAATTTTAAAAAGAAAGGCATTTCAGACAGTATATAATATGCTTACAAAAATCTTTGGAAGAGTTAGGGGTGGAGACATAAGCTGCTTCCCTATGATTGCTGCTACAATAGTACCAGAGAACTGGCCTACCCAGATCACTGCTACCTCTTCCAGAATCAGATTAAGGAGGGGAAAAAAAAGAAGAAGAAAAAGCCAGCAGGCTGCTGTCCCTGGTGCTGATCTCACCACCTTAACTGTGGTCCTGGCGCTCATCAACTGCACTTCAGAAGTTAGGAAACCTCTCCCAAAACTGTTTCCACAGCTTGTCTGCTAGGTCCACTGCCTTTCTTCACAGGGCTGACTCTGATTGATAGATGTTAAATGTCACTTGCAAGGGAGTTCAACTTTCCAGTCTTGCAGGACAGGAAGGACTTTCAGGAGAAAACTACAACAGATATTGAGAGAACTCTTCTAGTTTATGCATCCACAGAAAGCTGCAGCAATGCAGTTTATTAATCATAGTGTTTTAGAGCCGGCCTTGTGGCATAATGGGTTAAACCCCTGCCTGCCAACACCAGCATCCACTATGCTGGTTTGAGTCCTGTCAGCTCCACTTCTGATCCAGCTGCCTGCTGTGTGCCTGGGAAAGCAGCAGCAGCAGCTCAAGTGCCAGGGCTCCTGCCACTCACATAGGAGACCCAGAGGAAGCTCCTGGCTCCTGGCCTTGTCCTGGCCCAGCCCTGGCTGCCATGGCCATTTGGGGAATGAACCAGCAGGTACAAGATCTCTCTCTCTCTTTCCTTTCCCTTTGTAATTTTGCCCTTCAGATAAATAAAAAATCTTTTTTCAAAAAAATTTTTAAAAATATCATAGTGGCTTGAATTTACAAGAGAAGTGGGCAAGATAGATGGAGATAGATTCATGAGTTACTTAGGAAAAGTCATAGGGCATGGCAATTGATTCTCAATCAGTAGAATTAGAAAGGAGAGACAGGAGAGGAAGAAATTGGAATGATTGTCAAATTTCTAACTAGGATAATTAAGTAGTTCTTGGTGCTAAATGAGAGAGGAAGAAAAGGTATTTGGGGAATGGCAATGAATTCCCCCTGGACATAATGATTTTAGACAACTGTAGGACTTCGCAGTATACCAACTTACAGGTCTTTTATTTTGTAGATTTTTTTCCTATTTATAACAAGTAGGCTAATTTTTGCATGTAGGTTATAATTTTTCATATAAATAAATATGTCTGAAAATTCAGTTGGCTGTAGTGTCAAATATAAATGAGTCTAACAGTATACAATGGTTAACTATAAGTTTTATTTTTACATTTAAATAAGTTGAGGGCTTACTATTACTTCTTTAATATCATTGTGGAATAGTGTTTTGAGGGGTTATTTCCCTTGAAAGACATGTTTTTCTGTTCCCTAAATTCTTTCTTCTTTCAGAATATCCACTTGTTAAGTTCATTTCTGAAAAAAACTTGGCTAGGTATAATATTCTTAGACTATCCTTTTTAATTTATTTATTTGACCAGGAATGATGTTTTTCTCCTCTTTTTGTTTCATTAGCTCTGTAATCTACCTTTTCATCTTATTCTACTGTTTATCATTTGTCTCTTTTTTTTTTAATATTCTTGTGCTTTGATTATTTGTGGTACATTTCCTTTTCCTTCAGTCATATTTGCTTTCAAGTGGAGTTCTGCCTGTGCCTGTTCCTCATTTATGTGTTCCTTGCCTTGCTTCTTCTTGCTATGGTATGTGCTGGGTCACCATTTTATGTCCTATCTAATTGCTTGTGTTTAAAAGTGGGTCCTTCTCTGCAGACAGTCTCTTTGTTGAAATATAGTACAAGTGAACTCTCCTTGACTCCTTGCTGTGGTCTCTTTTGTTCCTCCTGGGCCAAGTTGGAGAGCTAGAGCATCATAATTCTGTCTACTGTTCTGTGATTGGAAGGGAAAACATCTCTGAAGTTGAGTTCAACTCTTATCTGACCACATGGCCTGAGATTCTGTTAAACTGTCATAGCTTAGTTTCACATATTTGAAGGCATATACTAGGAGATGGGGTGGGAGAAGGAATATTTTCACCTTTGCATTTTGGTTCCTGGGAAAATTTAAAGTCTTGGTAACTTTGCTTTTTGTTTGAACTTTTTTGTTTGTTTGCCTTTGCTAAAATCCTGATGCTCTGGTAGTGAGACCACAGAACCTTCTTATCCTCTACATTTTTTTTCCCTCTGCCTGGCTCCATACCCTCTCAGTCCACTTTTCTCTAATTAGGAAGTATTTGTCAGTATGCTCTGAATTTTTTCCCTTAATTTCTTTCTCCATAGTGGTTTCTGGTGTTGGACTAGGATCTTTGCTTAGCTAGACCATATAGTACAGAGTTTTTTGTTCCTTTGAAAAAATTATGGTAATAAAGGTATGCCCTCTCTTTTTTTGTTAGTTGTTGCTGCTGATTTTGTTTAACCCCTTAAAAATACTAGTTTTGTATGAAGTCCTGGGAGAAGATTCTGTATCATCTGTCTCATCATAGAATACCTCTTCCAAGAAGTCCTGTCTAAGCAGATTTCAATCTTGTATTTTCTAAAGGTGTGTGGATGTTTGCATTATGGAAGCTCTGAGTAGGTTTTTGGTGTGGAGGTTAAGGTACCACTTGGAATGCCCAGATACCAGTGCGCCTAGGTTTGAGCCCTGGCTCTACTTCTGATTCCTTCTTCCTGGGATGCAGTAGTAAGGAGTCAGCAGCTTTGGTTCCTGCCACCCATGTGAGAGGTCTTGGTTGAGTACCAGATTCTAAGTTTCAGCCTGGCCCAGATCCTGCTGTTGCAGGCATTTATGGAGTGAACCAGTAGATGGAAAATCGATCTCTCCCCTCTCTTCTCTCTCCTTCCCTCCCTCCATTCCTCCCTTCCCCCTCTCTGCATTTCAAATAAGTTAAAATAAATACATGAAGCATGCGCTGTGGCTAATTCTCTGCCTGCAGCGCCGGTATTCTGGGTTCTAGTCCCGGTTGGGGCGCCGGGTTCTGTCCCGGTTGCTCCTCTTCCAGTCTAGCTCTCTGCTGTGGCCCAGGAAGGCAGTGGAGGATGGCCCAAGTGCTTGGGCCCTGCACGCCATGGGAGACCAGGAGAAGCACCTGGCTCCTGGCTTCGGATCAGCACAGTGCGCCGGCTATAGTGGCCATTTGGGGGGTGAACCAACGGAAGGAAGACCTTTCTCTCTGTCTGTCTCTCTCACTGTCTAACTCTGCCTGTCAAGAAAAAAAAACATAAAACATTTTAAATGTAAGCTCAGGAGCAGCAGCAATATAACATTAATATTTTTTATTTGTATATGAACCTAGATTTTAAAAATGTTTATTCATCTGGTACTTAATTTTTATGAAGGCATGAAAGACAGGACCTGTTATCTTAATTTTACTAATCAGGGAAGAGAGAGCCAAAAGGATTGAGTGTGTTGCCAAGTCACATAGCTAATTGTAATACAGAGTCAACACTCTGAAGTCAGAAGCAGTGCTATTTTTACCATACCCTGTTACTCCACTTAATGGAAACGATTACCTCCATCTCCAAGCACAGATGGCTTATTATGTCTTGAATGTTCCTACAAACCTTATTTTGACATTGATTTGATTGAGTGAAAGCCAAGAGTGGGCTGGGGGGTTAGAGAATGATCTTATGTGACTATTGTATTCCGATCCTTAATTAACCTCAGTGTGTCTTAGTTCTAATAAAACTCGTATTTAAGTATCTTCAGTATTTTCTCTGTCTCTGGTGTGTAGAAAACTGCCTTCCTTCCTCATTAAAATAAGTCCGAGAACCTCCAAGGCTGGCAGTGAAGACAAAGATGATTCACTTCAGAAACTTGATCTTTTAGGCCCTAGTCTCATCTCTATAATTTACTTTCTTTTTTTTTTTAAAAAATGATTTATTTATTTATTTGAAAGACAGAGTGGCACACATAAAGAGGGAAAGAGAGAGAGAGAGATAAAGAGAGAGAGAGAGAGAGAGTGTATTATAGATATCTCCCATCCTCTGGTTCCTTTGGTTCACCCCCCAGATGGCTGCAAATGCCAGGGCTGGGCCAGGCTAAGCCAGGAGCCTGGAACTTCATCTGGGTCTCCCACATAGAGTAGCAAGGGCCCAAGCTCTTAAGCCACCATCCACTGTTTTCCCAGGTGTATTAGCAGGTAACTGGATCAGAAGTGGAGGAGCTGGGACTGAAACCAGCCCTCTGAAATGATATGTCAGTGTTGTAGGCTGCAGCTTAAACTGTTGCTCCTCAACACCAGCCCATTCACGTTTCTCTTGATGTCTTTTACTCTTTCTTCCTGCCTTGGTGGCAGAACATGTAGTTCCTATTTGTCCTCCCTTTCTCCTGAGGATATATCCTTGGCTCGTTTTTGTTTTTGTTTTTTAAGATGCATTTATTTATTTGAAAAGCAGAGTTACAGAGAGAGAAAGAGGGAGAGACAGAGAGAGACAGATTTTCCATTTGCTGGTTCACTCCCCAAATGGCTGCAGTGGCTGGAACTGGGCCTATCTGAAGCCAGGAGCCAGGAGCTTCTTCCAGGTCTCCCACGTGGGTGCAGGGGCCCAAGGACTTGGGTCATCTTCTACGGCTTTACCAGGCACATTAGCAGGGAGCTGGGTTGGAAGTGGAGCAAGTGGGACTCAAACCAGCACCACATAGGGGCGATGGTGCCACAGGCGGCAGCTTTAACCACTAGGCCACAGCACTGGTCCATATCCTTGACTCTTCCATTATAAATTTCTTGTTTTACAGCTGGGACTAGTTTGGAATGTTCAAACGGTGCTTCACAGAAAGAGTGAGATACGGTTATTGGCCAACATAGACTGACTTGCATTTGTTTATAAGTCACGGATTTTCCAGGCCAATGTGCGCTTAGATATCTGCCCTTCTTGATGGCACCCAAGGAAGCACATTCTGCAGGCAGATCAGACGTAGATCTTTGTAGAGTCTACTTGTCTAGTTTCCATGTCCCTTTCTAAGCCTATTGCTATGTAATGATTAACAGCAGCCGTGGGGACTATCTTCTCAGAAACACTTCTCCTGCCCATGAGGATGTAGCTTTACTGTGGCCTCGACAGGGCGGCTCTATCAGATCCCAGAATCCACAGCAGTTATCAGTACATACTTACAGAGACGGAAAAGGTAACGTCAGATGGAGTAAGGTGTTCGAAGGATGTTGAGAAGGGCAGTGCAGTTTCCCTGTGGTTTGGAAGGAAGAGGTCCCTTGCTCCTGTGCTTCTGGTCTAAGCTGACTCTGTTGTTTTTATCCTTCTAGGTATCATGAACTGATCACGAAATACGGGAAGCTGGAGCCTTTGGCAGAAGTGGACCTAAGACCCCAGAGCAGCGCGAAAGTAGAAGTCCACTTTAATGATCAGGTGGAAGAGATGAGCATTCGCCTGGACCAGACAGTTGCAGAACTCAAGAAACAATTAAAAACTCTAGTGCAATTACCGACGAGCAACATGCTTCTCTACTATTTTGACCACGAAGCGCCCTTTGGCCCAGAGGAAATGAAGTACAGTTCTCGGGCCTTGCATTCCTTCGGCATTAGGGATGGAGATAAGATTTATGTGGAATCCAAAACAAAGTAACCTCTACCGGCCTTGTAAAAACCCACCCACGAGGACTTATGCAGGGCATTTGTTTCCAATATGGTTTTCTTTAGAAGACTGCTTTTGTTTGGTTTGATTTTGTTTAGGTTTGGGAGGGGTTTTGTATGTTTCTCCCCCCCGCCCGAGAACGGGAAGGGGGCCGTTTTGGGTATTTTCTACCACAGATTCCTTCTGCTCGGCCAGCAGAATTGGCCGCATCTCCAGGCCGTGGGCCCTCTCTCGTGAAAGATGACCAAGAAGTCACCGACATGTTACTGTGGTCTCTGGGGCGTGTCTGCCTGGTTCAGAGGACCAGGATGTGCTGGGGAGGGCAGCGTGCACTACGCCCGCCCCTCAGACGGGGATCTTGGGGTCTTTCCATCAGGAAGCAGGAGCCTGCGCAGGGAGGGCCCGCACGTCTCTCTCCGGCTTCCTCCTTTTCCCTGCTCTGCCACCTTGCTTCCGTGTGGGTTCAGTTCTGTACTCAGAATTCCGTCACCGCGCTTACCTATAGTTCCATTCTGCTCATCGTTAACTTCTTATTTCTCAACTTGGTGATTGCCCCTGCCCTGCCTTCTCATTTCTCCCGTTTAAAATAATCTTAGATGTTTTAAACATTGTCAGGCTGATTCTGATCTCAGGTACTCGTAAGAACCTGTAGCCTGCTGAGATGCTGAAGAAGAGTAAGTGGAAAGGTAAACTCTGGGAGAACCTGCTGTTGTTCTGGAAGTCCAGGCGGACTGTTCTGATCTCTGTGTTTGTCACTATCTCACTTTTCATGTTCCTCATGTATGAGATCAGCCATTGCTTTGAGAGCAGGAAACATGGCCGGTCCCAGAGTTCTTTGAGTCTTGCTTGTTGAATGTATTTCCTTGTATCTCTGATTACTTTAAACTACTGGGACGAGAGGCCTGGCTTCATGAAGAATCGGAGAGAGTGGAACATAGACAGCCAGGGGAGTTGAGACTCAGCTCATAAACCATCCTTGGTGTGTGTGAGGAAGTGGAGTGGGGGTGTGAGAGACCAAGCTTGACGGCTTCCTGGCCTGTGTCATCCATTTGAAGTCCTGCTTTTGCACTTTGGGTTAAAGGTGGGGAATTTTAATCAAAGGGAGCTTTCCTTCCCAGTTCTTTCTTGGGACTTTGTGATGTCATAAATGAGCACTTTTCTCTGTTTTACGTTTCAATTTAGTTGCCCCTAGAGAAGAACAGCTCTGCCTAATCTGCAAGTAAAGATGTAAGTGTCAAAACTTCAGAATTGCCTCCAAGTCCTATTTTTTGCAAAAGCAAATTTCAAGCACTTTCCCTTTTAAAAGCCAGTCCCTCACCTGCTCTGACATCTTTTTGTTTCTTGTTCTGTTCCTTCACGAATCAGATGGAACCCCTTTCTTCAGTGGAAGTCTTTCTGTGTCCACCACGTCTGTCGGTGGGAGTCATGAGAAATACGTGGCAGAACCACAGCAGGAGGTGTGCGGGCTGAGTGATTTTCTGGTTGCATTTGACCTTTGTTACGTGGTTCCAGCCCTCCTACAGATTTAGTTTCTTCTGAAATCTCTGGATGGCTTTCGTAAATTATTCACGTGTGGGCAGTTGTGCTTATTATTGCTGTATTTTTACTTTCCTATTCCCTGTGGCAGACGTTCCTTCTGTTAAAGTACTTCAGGTTCAGTATCTGCAAAGCCTTCGACCCAGGCCACTGAGTCCAATCTACATTCATTGTAACATTAAAGACGGAAACCAAAGGGTCTGAGAAAGACGATGCGTGAGGCCTGATCTCCTCCAACAGACTTTTATCTTTCAAAATCATAAATGAGCAATGGAGAGCCAGGCTGGGTTTCGACGAGAGTAGTTATTTTGTAATCACTTTTTTTTGGCAGATATTTGGAAGTAGGGAAATAGTGCAGCAACAGTGTTGTGAAGATGAGAACTGTGGGTGCTTTGTGTGCGTGCACACGAGTGCAGAGGAGTTTGAGAGAGGAATGGTGTAACTGAGCCCGTTGCTTTTGTCAACCTGGGAAACAGATGCTCTCTTATTTTTTGAAGTCGTATGACCCCTGGCTGTCCCACAGCAGAAGGCAGAGTGAACACTTGTGTTATCAGAGGTGGAATGGTCACAATTAATAAGATATTTTCTATATGACAAAGTTTTATGAAATGCTTTTTTACTGTTAGAGACCTGTTTCTTCTGTTCTTACAGAACGCAGTGTGTATCAACTGCAGCGTCATTCCTTTTACTATACAGTTGCATGTGAAGGGAACTTCTCATTTCATTCAGCAGACATGGGTATTTTTAGGGTGTTGTAATTGATAGTTTTAATAATTGCTGAATAATTTTTGATTAAGAAAAAAATCGAATACAATGACTGGTCTTTTAGAGTAAATGAACAGAGGTAAATGAGAAAAGCTATTTGAGCATGTTACTTATAGATTCATTTGGGTGGCTGAGTAAAGACGCTGCTCTTGGAATAAAATTGGTGCTGTGTAGACACTTGTAACCAAAATTATTTTTATAATAGGCCCAGAAGAAGGAGAGAAGAGACCAAGGACCTCTGAGTCCACAAGTTATGCATATTTGATTGTCTATAGCTTATCTGTATTTTAATATTGACTCTGTCCAGTTTAGTGAGAGCATATATTAACATTTGTGAGGCAAAATGCTGTCATCGCCAGTATTACAGATTGTGTTGCTACAGGCACAGTGTATAGAACATATGTTTTCTAAAATAGGATTTTTTTTCATTTATGAAAAAGGAAAGAAGTAATAAAAGAAAGCCAAATCAAAACCAAGGGACCCTTTCTGCATCGCTACTGAAGCCACAGTAGAAATCAGTTTTTGAATTTTCATTGTTGAAATAACTTAGATTGCTTTAAAGGAAAAAAAAAAGTCCAGTCATCTGTCTTTATTATTACAAGTTTATGTTGTTACTGCAACTCCTCATCACCATTACCATGATATACAAGAAAGCAGCAGATATGATAAGCCCCTTGTTTTAGAAGACCATTTGATGATGAGCCCAAAATATAGGCGTAGCTTTGTATAACAGGACAGAAAGCTATGATGCAATGTCTTACAAAAGTTCTGTTTCCCTAAGAAGAAAGAAAAAGAAGGAAGGAATCAAGGAAGGATGAAGGGAGGGAGTGAGTGAGGGGAAAAAAATGAAATTCATTTCTAACTAGATATTTCAGCTGTGTTGGCAAACCTGCGGTGTTAGGACCAGAGAACCCTTGCTGCATAAAGAGCTGCTCAGCATTTGAGGCCCGCGGCTGGTATCTGTTGCTAACACACATGGAGTGTGGCTTGCTACGTGGGAGATGCCAGGCTCCGGGGCATGTGAAACATGAATACAGGACACTAGACCTTTCTCAGCAATGTCATTTCTGTTTATGAATTTGACTTTTCCCCTCAATACATGTTAGATTGAAAATGCAAACTGCTTTCAAGCATATCTGAGGCTATCTGTGTTACCAGATGTGTTGTGAACACTCTACTGTTTTCCATAGGTGCTTCCTTAAAATCTATGTCCATGTGTAGTGATGGAGAGGGACTGGACTCTCTCAGGCTCTTCACTTGCCGGTTGTCTCCTGCAGTTAATGGAAATATATATTTTGTTTTAGAATATAATTTAAACATGAAGGTCTATTCTTTGCACTTTTATTAACATATATATAGAGAGATAATCTTTAAAAAATTAAAAATCCAAGTCGATTTCCTTTTGTGTTCTGATTTTTTTTTTCCTGGAGTGTGGAGTTTGTTTTCACATAGGTAAAAACAGACACAGGTTCTTTTGTTGAGTTTTCTGGGGGATTGGCCTACCTTAGGGAGATTCTGACCATTCTAACAAACAATTGGAATTTTGCAAAAGTCAGAACAAAGATTGATAGGAACTATAATAGTAGTTGTTTTGCTAGCAAAGTTTTATACTTTTATTCTTTTTTAGATTTTTTAATTAATTCATTTGAGAGGTAGAGTTACAGACAGTGAGAGGAGAGACAGAGAGAAAGGTCTTCCTTCTGTTTGTTCACTCCCCAAATGGCTGCAATGGCCGGAGCTGTGCCGATCCAAAGCCAGGAGCCAAGTGCTTCTTCTGGGTCTCTCATGCAGGTGCATGGGCCCAAGGACTTGGGCCATCCTCCACTGCTTTCCCAGGCCACAGCAGAGAGCTGGATTGGAAGGGGAGTAGCTGGGACTAGAACCGGCACCCATATGGGATGCCACAGAAAGAGGATTAACCTACTGCACCATGGCACCGGCCCCTATACTTTTATTCTTTAAGAATGAAACCTCTCCTTTAAGATATTTGACATCAGTTTATTTTAAGAAAGATCAAAAACCTTATTTTGATGAAATAAAAATTGCCAATTCTTATTCAAGGGCTACTATTTTCCTTTCAAAAATAATTTTTTAATTTTTTTTTTTGACAGGCAGAGTGGACAGTGAGAGAGAGAGACAGAGAGAAAGGTCTTCCTTTGCCGTTGGTTCACCCTCCAATGGCTGCCGCGGACGGCGCGCTACGGCCGGCGCACCGCGCTCATCCGATGGCAGGAGCCAGGTGCTAGGTGCTTTTTCCTGGTCTCCCATGGGGTGCAGGGCCCAAGCACTTGGGCCATCCTCCTCTGCACTCCGGGCCACAGCAGAGGGCTGGCCTGGAAGAGGGGCAACCGGGACAGAATCCGGCGCCCCGACCGGGACTAGAACTCGGTGTGCCGGCGCCGCAAAGTGGAGGATTAGCCTGTTGAGCCACGGCACCGGCCAATTTTTTAATATTTATTTGTTTATTTGAAAGAAGAGAGAGGGAGAGAAGGAGAGGGAGAGGGAGAGAGAGAGCACGCGCTTCTATCCTCTGCTGCACTCCTTAAATGGCTACAATGCTCAGGGCTGGGACAGACCAAAGCCAGAGGCCGGTAGGTTCACCCATGTCTCCCTTGTGGGTGCAGGGACCCAAAGCCTTAGGCCATCTTCTGCTACTTTCCCAGGCCATAGCAGGGAGCTGGGTCGGAAGTGGAGCAGTCAGGACTGAAACCATCACCCACATGGGATACTGGCCCTGCAAACGTACATATCATGATTTGTTCAAAATTGAGATTATTTATATTCAGATCTCAAAGAATTGTCATTTTAACTTCTTTTCTGGATTCCACTAAGTGATCAGTGACTTTTGTTGAGTTTTTCTAAGCACGTGGAAGATAAGAGCTATCAAGACAACCAGTGCTGACTGTGCTGAGCGATGCTGTGCCTCTCAGCTCTCAGAGTGCCTGCGAAACCAGACGGCCGACTCTGCAGTCCCATTTCTCTCCCCACTCTTCTCTGGAAAGGAGATTCCATTTGGTCTTCCCAGCAGCCCTAAGACTTTGGCACGGCTATCTCTGTTTTTCTTACTGGGGAGGAAACGGACAAGTAGGACAAGGAGCTTGATAAAAATCAACAGTTGGAAAACGCCGAGGCAGGGACGCAGCCCGAGCGACTCGGCTGCACAGTCCGTGCGCTGACAAGTGTGCTGTAGTGCTTGCTGCTAAGCTGCTCGCATAGCTGCCCTCAAACACAGACCTGTACTGTTGGTTTTAACTTGGCGCTGAAACACTGAAATGAGACGTTCCTCACTCTCCGCTTCCTGGATTCGTTCACTCCACAGCAGAATCACTGGGGAGGCTGATAGCTCCAATTCCAACTAGAATCGTGCCTTGTGCCATTTCCAAAATCCTGAAGTTGCCGTGGGGACGTACCTGCTGTCCTCCCTGCTCCTCTGAAATGCCGTTTTGTGCTCTCTTGTGGCAGGTGTACCGACAAGAATAAGTGTGCCAGTAATAGGATGCAGGGAGACTGTGCACTTGGTTTTTAACCTAGGACTTTCTAGAATTGCAAAGCATGATTTCAGCAAACAGCCAAAGGCAAGAAAGGTCACTGAGCTCCTCCTCAGACTCCCCTCAAGGAGGCACAGAGCACTTAAAAGTGGAGTTGGTAAAGGCAGGGGAGCATTTGCAGCGCGGTGGAGACTTTATCAAAGGTTTTGTGATGGGGAAGGATGAGCCTGTCATTCCTGTTGTTCCTCCTTAAGTTTCAAGGGGATGCCTGGTGAGGAATATAAATATTGCTTACCAAATAGAGGAGACAGGTTATCTATTATGGTCCGCACGATCCAGTCCTGCTAAAAAAAAAATTACAATGCAATTTCAGTTTGTCAAGTCTTACACAGACTTATCATCCTTGAATGCCTCTTAGTGGCTCTAAGCAATACAATTAAGGTGTTAAATAAAGAATAGGAATAGGGAAGGCAGACGTGGAGAATACATAGTAAAAGAGAAAAATAGGTTCTGAAACACAAGACACCTCTGTGGGCAGATGGAATCTCCATTGCATTGTTAGGGAACATAACTAGGGTGATATAAACTCTCTTGGTTATGTTAAAATTTCATTTGCTGTAAAGTCAATTGCTTAAAAAGTCTTAAAAAATTTAAATTTAATTTTAAATAGATAACAGCTTGGTTCAAAAATCAAACAGTACAATGAAGAAGATATACATCAAAAAGACCCATTCTAATCTTATTAGTTTATTGTGTTCTTCCAAAATTTGCACAAAAATAACAAAAATATATAGTCTAATTGTTCCCTCTTATACAGCAAAATTAACATATCATACATTATCATGCCCTTGCTTTTTTGCGCTTAAAATGCTTCTTGAGGAGATCTATAAACGTAGGGGATTACCGTACCTTTGTTTATAAGTATTGATTTTATAGGGGCACTATAATTTACCTAGACAGTACTCTATTAACTGACATTTGAGATGTTCTCTTCTTTCTCAGTCTCTCTATTTTTTTACTATTTTCAGTTTGCTGTAGTAAACAGCATATGTTCTTTTACATTTTAGAATTACATCTGTAGAATACATTCCCAGAAGTGAGACTGCTACATCAAAAGGTCAAAGTGTGTGTAATTTTGGCAGGTATTGCCAAATTGTTCTCCACTGGGGTTATACAAAACGAGCATTTTTTCCCTGTTCATTATTTGTCACAGCCCTGCAAAGTCAAAGAAGACTTTCCTGATCTTGGGCTTAGATGTGATTCCTGGCTATTGAAACCCAGTTAACATTCTTTCCAATTAGGCATGCAAATCTAGGCATGTGAATTCAACACGTTATAGATAGGGTGAGGCACCTGTTTCATTTGTCTTGTGAGCCATTTTGCCGCTGGAACCTGTAATTTTTAATAATTGGTGAGATCTCCCCTCTCCAGCACAAGGTATTCGAGAATTATTTATCCTTAACAATGTGTGAACACTTGTTTCAGCTGAGCGCCCTTGAAAGGTGATGGAGTAATTGCCCGAAATCCTGTGCTGATTGTCCAGAGTAAGCTTAATCAGAGCTCATTCTTGCCTACCAGAGACATTCCTTCTACCTGAACTATGAACTATGAAATTTCTTCTGCATGAATGGAACTATATGCTGCTCCTTGGTGGACAGGGACTATAGTGTGTCAGCCTTCATCCCTGATCCCCCTCAACTTGACTGCTCATGTGCTAGCAGGAGATAGGAGAATAAGGCCAAATATCGGGGTTTGGTTGTCATTCTACTTAGAATTAGCTGTTGCAAACTCCTTGGCTAGAGATACTTCAGAAAATATCTTTGAGTCCTTGTTTAAATTTCAGAGATGAACAGCTTTTATTATTGAGCTCTTAAAGCTAGAAAATACTGCTGGTTGGTTAATAAATAATAATAAATGTCATTCAACGTGGTTTTCAAAGAGCCAATGTCATATTCCTTATAATTAAACCATATTTATTAGTAGCAGCTCAAACCAAGAGTCTAGACTGAATACGGCCAGCACAAAAATATAACTTACAGGCAAATAATATTAATTCTTTAAAAGCATGGATTATAAAGCATTTATTCCACAATTTAGATTCTTGATGCTTACAGCTTGCAGTTAAATGCGTATTACCATGATACTAATAAATATGAAAGGTTTTAGAAATATTACATCAGGATTTTTAAAATCTGCTTTTTAAGAATGAAAAACTAATACCGTGTATGAGCATCTTGTTTTGTGAAAGCTAGCCCAGTGCCCAGAAGGAAGAGAAGCCGGCTTCAGATTGGCGCCTGCTGAGCCCCTTTCTGTTAGGAATGTCTGTGCCTTTTAGGAGACTGTTGGGATTTCCCCGTCACCTCATCTGGCCATGGGTAACATGACCATCGTCAGGGAGAATGCAAGTAGAGCCGCAGATGTAATCACCTTAGCTAAACTGAGGAGGTTGGACATCTTCTGATTGGCAGATAAGTATGGAAACACCTGCTCTGCAGACGTGCCTGAGTTCCTTGAGGTAGATTACGTGATGAAGCAAAGCGACCCATGGCAAAGGGCTTTCAAATTTATCCGAGGCATCAGCGCCACAGGTTCAGTTCTCCAGGAGGCAGATGTTAAAGTGTGATTGGTAGTGTAGAAGGCTTATTGGGGAGGGACAGGAGTTTGACACAGTGGCCTAAGGACCCACACCCCTTATCATAGCAGAGTACCTGGATAGAGTCCAGCTATGCTCCCAATCCAGCTCCCTGCTAATATGCACCCTGGGAGGCAGCAGATGCTGGTAGGAGTACCTGAGTGTCATTACCCATGTGGGAGACCTGGATAGGGTTCCTGGCTTTAACCTGGCCCAGCCCTGGCTGTTGCAGGCATTGGGGAGTGAACCAATAGTTGAAAGATCTCTCTCTCTCTCTCTCTCTGCCTTTTAAACAGAATGCAAATAAATAAATAAAAATTAAAAATCAGATGGTTTATTGAGGAGAGCTGTGAAAGAATGAGGAAGAAGTAGGATTCCGAAGGAGAGGCATCAGAGCACGCTACAGACTTGGCAAGGACAGCCTGTCCCCTGGAGTGGGAACACCTCAGGCAGAAGTGGCCCAGGCCTTCTTACAGTGCTTTCTCAGCAATCGATTGAGGAATGCAACGAGAACGGAACCACAGCATAAACACTAATGGAGATACTGAAGCAGCCAGCAGGTGAAAACCATCAGCCAGCCGTACTCCTAGCTGGAAATCATTCTTGAAGCTGCATCTCAATTGTACATTTTCGTGTATGCCACAGCCGATCCCAAGCAATGTTTAGATCCAGTTCTCTCTGATGGGGAGCTCCCCGTATGGGGCTCTGGGGGGCAGCTCTTCCTGAGGTGAAACTGAAGACGGAGGTTAGGGGACTGTCACTGCAATGGGCACTGGTATCCGCGATCTCTCTCTTACCACTCATTGTATCACGTCAGCTGTCACTTCTTCTGGCCTTAGTAGCTTCCCTGGAGGCTTAACCCAAACCTTAATTCCTGAGTAGTCTGAGTCCCTGGGGGCTCTCTGCTCCCCAGCCTAGGGCTGATACACTTGTCTGTCACGGTCACAGTTGGGAAAGGGAGTACTAAGAGGTACAAAATGAGTCACCTGGGTGTCACACACAATCCCTCAGACCCTTTGTGTAACAGCAGCCTGCCTTCCTCCCGCGGGTCCTACCAAGATGATGGCTCATCTTCTTGCCTGCTAGTCTTTGGACACAGTGAGCCCAAAGTGCCCATAGCTCAGAGCTATGTGGGACCCTTTCTGTGTCTGCTGGTGAGAAAGTGCCCTCTTGGGGAACCAGGACCTCGGACTCTGTGCAGCTCAGAGTCGAGGAGTTGGGAACACAGATTGCCCGGGGATCATCTGGGAGTCATGGCAGCTGGAGCCACCCCCGCTTCCACACCTTGGCTTCTTGATCCGTGTAGTCGTCCTTTTGGGCACACTGCACCATAAAGTGATCTCGAACTCACTGTGTCTCCAGTGTCCTAGAGGCTGGCACTTCATCCTCATGTGCTTGTACCTTCCAGGTGGTGCTTCTTCAACAGTGCATTTCAATGTTTGGCCAGGCCATCATCTTCCATGTTACACTATTTATACTCCCACCAGAGGATCCCCTAATCATAAACACACTCTAACACCCGCTTTTCTATCAAGTGGGTTTCCTCCTCAGATGGTATTTTGCATGGCATTCTATGCCTATGGACCAGACTTTGGTGGAGCTACCTAGAAGTCTCTAGGCAAGAAAGGCATGCTCATTTCCAGAATACAGTACAATACATACCCATCAGAAGGAATCACTGGCCTTTCCAATGTGAGGGAGGTCCGATGTGATCATTTTGCCACCATTTAGCCATCTGCCATCCCCAAGGAACTGAGGGCTCAGCTTCCATGTCTGTCTATGACAGATGGAATGGTCAGAAGCCACAGTAGCTATACCAACCCTGCTCAATGAGAGTTCACGCTATTGGGCCATGACGACCTCTATCTCTCTGCTGGGACTGCTTTATGGAATGTGCCCATTGCACCAACACAGATGCAGGCCGAGTCATTTTGTCTACTTGGTTGTAGTGGATGCCTTCTGGTTGGTGCTAACATATGATATGAGATCTTCCCAGTTGGTGTTCATGCTTGTCTATCTATCCATAGGTCTCTACCCTGGGCCTCTTTGCCACTGGTTTTCCAATATTTTTCTTGCCAGCTGGCTGTGTGCTTCTGTACCGGCTACACATTTGTACATAGTCTAACCTCAGAATAATTCTCTTTGGACAGAGTATGTGACAAAATTGTATCACCTAGGCACCAACACATTGGGGAGATTCTCCTTTATCACTGTCCTTCAACACCACCCCTGAGTGAGGCAATCACCATCCACTTTAGGCTACACACACACACACACACACACACACACACTGAGCCAATCCATCCAAACAACATGTCATGTGCACCTCCTCACATATGGCCATATGTGTGATCTGGGTTGGGGGCAAGTATTGATACAACTGTAACAGGTGACATGGACTCTGAATCACCTAGTTACACTACTTGCTCATGTTTGGTTCCAGATTGAGTCCACCTGACTTCCTAGTAACAGGGCCCAGATCACTATGGGAAGTTCTGGACACATGGCCACTTGTCTCTAGGTCAAATGTTCCATCCCAGGATCCAGATGCACATGTAGTTTTATGCTGCCAGTCACATGACTTTGCTCCAGAACTCCAGGAACTTGCATAATAGTTTCCCCATTGGGGTGTGCAATAAACTTCCCACTTCATCTTTTTCCAACATCAATGCCTCCAAGATCAAAGGCTCTGCTGAGGAGCTGAGGTTATAGTGCAGAGGGAGTTAGCAGCCACCTGTGATGCTGGCATCACATATGAGCTTTGGTTCAAGCCCCAGCTTCTCCACTTCTGACCCAGCTTCCTGCTAATGTGCCTGAGAAAGCAGCAAACGATGGCCCAGGTACTTGGGCCCTTGATACCCTTGATGTGAGAGACCTGGATGGAGTTACAGGCTCCTGGTTTTGGCCTGACACAACCCTGGCTGTTGTAGCCATTTGGGGAGTGAACCAATGGATAGAATTTCAGTCTTTCTCTCTCTCTCTCTCTCTCTCTCTCTCTCTCTCTTTCTCTCTCTGCCTTTCAAATAAATAAAATAAATCTTAAAAGAAAAGACTCCACTGAACGTATGGTCCAAATGGCAGAGCTGCTTACATTGAAGCTTGGGGCTGTTACAGGATTCTTTCATGCTCTCAGTACAACTAAACGCTGGCTGAATTCCATGCAGTCCAGAACATGGCTGGAGCAGTTTCTCTGGGTTTGGAATGTGTGACCTCAGAACCCAAAAAAGCCTGTTACAAAGAAGAGAGAACCTCTAGGCAGGGTGGATGTGAGACTCAGGAATTGTCTTCTACTTTATGTTTTAATTTTTTTAAAAAAATATTTATTTATTTATTTGAGGAGAAGAGTTACAGAGAGAGAGAGAGGGAGAGACACGGAGAGAGAGGTCTTCCATCCGCTGGTTCACTGTCCCAAATGGCCACAATAGCCAGAACTGAGCCGATACAAAGCCAGGAGTCAGGAGCTTATTCCAGGTCTCCCACATGGGTACAAGGGCCCAGGCACTTGGGCCATCTTCTGCCATTAGCAGGGAACTGGATCAGAAGTGGAGCAGCTGGGACTCAAACCAACCCATATGGGATGGGTGTGAAGCAGGCAGAGGCCTAACCTACCACACTACACCATACCACAGGGTACAGTCTTTTACTGTAGAGGAGATCTTCCAGCATATTCCTGATCACGGAATTCCTACAAAGCTTACAGAAGTAGTAACCTTAACTCTTCGTAAGATTTCTCTACCTCCTCCTGGAAGGCACCTGCCTCTGCAGCCTGCTGCCCATCAATGTGCCCCATCCGTTACTGTTGCTCACTGTAATGCATCAAGGTGAAGTTCCATGAGACCCAGATGGCCAGATCTCTTTGCATTATAGTAAGAGAGAAGGTGGGAGACTCACATAGCACTGGACAAAACTGTAAATGTGTATCGCTGTCTGTTCCAGATGATGTGAACTATTTCTGATCCTTGTTCCTGATTCAGATAGGAATGAAAATGCATTTGCCAAATGAATGGCCACATGTCATGTACACAAAGCTGTGGCAATTGGCTCTAGCAAACATACTACAATTAGTTCACCCACGGCAACTGTGGCTTCTTGGTTAAGCTTGCAATTTCCCGGCCATTCTCCAGGCTCTATCCCGGCCAGTTAAATGGAGACAGGACACAGTCTGCCACGCCTGCTCTCTAAGAGTAGCGCTCGTCTTGGCCGTCCTGGCAGCAGCCCAGGCTGCAATACTCTTTTGTCTTTGCTACCTTGGCTAGAGTAAGGGGCGTGGTCTCAGAGGTTTCCACTTGCCCCCCTTAGTATATAGCTACCCTAAAGACCAAGGACCCGATATGCCACCCACATCAATCCCAAGTACATGTGCAGACGGGGAAAATCCCATCCCAGGTGGGTCCGCAGCCTCCAGCGATTCCCTTAAGACTGACTCCTTTTACACCCCCAGCCCTCTGTGTGCTCATTCGAACAGAGTCTTTAGGTATCCACGATAGCTTGAACGCTTGTCTCAGAGCCTTCAGCAAGTCTAGGCATTCCCCTTCGAGTCTGCAGTTCCTTGAGTAAGTAGCGCAGGGACAGACGGGTAGAACCATCACCACACACGCTTCACGGGGTGCTGTGGGGTCCTGCCCTTTGCAGAACTACAGATTCTGGGTTTGAGAATGGACCATGTCCAGAAACTGGGACGGGATTGTGACTTTTCACTGGGGCGACTGCTCTCAGCCTTCGCTCAGCCAGTACTGCATCTGCATATACAGTAAGCAGTATAACCTTGCTGGCTGCCCTTCTACTTGGTCCCTTGGGTGCCAAGTTCCATTAACCGTCTTCTTCCAGGCCTTTAGAAAAATGATGCCACTGTCGTCCTCCCACCCCCTCCTCATAACTTTAGGCAGCAAAGTGCTGTACCCTGGCCTCTGTTGCCTCGGGCCTGTCATCTCCGCGGCTGCCAGGGAGCCGAGCTCACCTCCCTTGCCACTGGCCCTGGCCTGCAGAGGGGAGGCACCCCGAACTTCTTTATTTTATTTTATTTACTTGACAGGTAGAGTTATAGACAGAGTAGTCTTCATCTGCTGGTTCATTCCCCAAATGACCACTACAGCCGGCAATGCGCCGATCTGAAGCCAAGAGCCAGGTGCTTCTTCCGGATCTCCCATGCGGGTGCAGGGCCCAAGCACCTGGGCCATCCTCCAGTGCCCTCCTGGGCCACAGCAGAAAGCTGGACTGGAAGAGGAGCAACCGGGATTAGAATCCGGCGCCCATATGGGATACCAGCGCCACAGGTGGAGGATTAACCAAGTGAGCCACAGCACCGGCCCCAGCTCCCTGAACTTCTTGGTGATACCAGTGCTTCCCTCCCCAGCATGTTCCTGTTGACCTGGGTGCAGGGCATGTCTGTCCTCTGGGCCTTCCTCCAGATGTGGGCCTCGGGCTCACAGAATTGATTGATTCCAGCTTGCTCCCTTTGCTGAGCCTTTTGATCCCATCTTCTGCCACCTGCCACAGTAATTCAGGCATTTCACCAAGGCTCGCTGCAAGCCATCACTTTTTGCCAGGCTTGTAGGAGACCTAGGAGTGAACTGGCACCATCCCCTGGGATTCTGCCACCCTAGCAAGTGCCCCAAGGCAGTAAACTCTTTTTCTGTGTTACAAAGCTCTGCCTGCTAGACAGAACCCCTCGGTGTGCAGTCCCCTGGGTCTCCCTTCCCCTAGCCCATGCCTCTGTGCGCTGGCGAGATCCTGCCATGGGCACGCAGTGCCTTGCCTCTCATCAGGCCCAGTACATCTCCGCCTGGGTTAGGCTGCAACTTGACCCTGTCTCTGGGCCCAGCAGGCAGGAGAGGAAACGGGAGCACCTCCTGAGGGGCACAACCATTGCCTTGTGGGGGAAAATCCTCCCTATTGTCTTCCCGAGCCGGCAGAAACCTTAGCTTTTAATGGGGTGGAATGGGATATGTCTGAAGGCACAGAAGTTTTGGGGAAACTCGGAAAATCAAAATCTTGGAGAGGATCTCTCCAGCCGGAGCTAATATATAGGCTGGATGTAGCCAAAATACACTCACATACACACACACACAAACACACACACATAATAGACATTTATGTCAGCCTCTGACTGTGGCATGATACAGCTCTTTCTCATCACTCAACAGGGGCTTCTGGGGCGAAAGCTGCCCACCGGGGGAGTCCAGCTGTGGGTGGAAAGTGCTAGGCCATCGTACCACCAACCCTGCCCAGTCACTGGCCCAGGGCCACCCCAGGAAGACGGCCTCAGCTCTAGTGGTACGACTGAGCCAAGCACACTTCTCAAACTGTCTTGGCCGTGTCTGTGACGGCATCATTTCACACTAACTCAGGTGCAACCGTCTCTTCCACAGAGGAGCTGCAAAACTCAAAACAGAAATCCAGACAAAGCTGCACCCTACTTACTGGTTGCTTTAAGCAATTCTAGTTTGGTTTTGTTTGTGTGAGGGGTCTGACAAGCAGCGTCTAGCTATGGGCTGGCTCTAAGGCGCACTCCCCTGCCGCATCACCCTGATGGCCCCCTTGTGTCTGCCCGCACGAGATTTTGTCCTTTGTCCGTCTGTGACCACGCAGGTTACACCCAGTGCAAGTGAGACCGACGTGTCCCCAGCCCGACTGCAGCCAGATTCTCATGGGCGCCACCACCTTGTGTGTCTGGGTCTGCTGAGGTGGCCGTGGATCCCCTCCACAGCCCTGCCTCACAGGGGATGAGCCCTGACTGTGGGTTCTAAGGGCTCGGATGGAAATACCCTCGTGTGCATGAAAAGAGAAGGCCAGAGCAGCTCTTTGGCTTTAAACCCTGTGGGTAGCCTCCAGGACTCAAACCTTCACAAAGACTAGGCGAGGAGAGTGCTTCTCTTGGGGTGTCCCAGACCTTAAGAGGTGCCTAAAAGATTAGACTTCCTGTTAGCCTATGAACTTTAATATATGTGGGGATGCACATATATGTGCAGAGCATACTGGATTCGCTCAGGTTTCTGGAAAAACACTGGGTAATTGCAACTAAAAATGTTCCCATCAACACTAATGTCCATTTTAGGATTACTTGCTCAGCCCACAGGCGTGTGTGTGCGTGTTCCTGTGTGTGCACACGTGTGTGTGCATGTGTGTATAACTTGGTACAATCAGCATCTAAGAGTCTGGACAGAGAAACATTTTAAATTCCCACTGTTCCACAAGAATAATGTCCTGCTACATTCAAATCACTTCCTTCTTGATCCATTTCATTTAAAACAGTGCACTTAGGCCGGCACCGTGGCTCAACAGGCTAATCCTCCGCCTTGCGGCGCTGGCACACCGGGTTCTAGTCCCGGTTGGGGAGCCAGATTCTGTCCCGGTTGCCTCTCTTCCAGGCCAGCCCTCTGCTGTGGCCCGGGAGTGCAGTGGAGGATGGCCCAAGTGCTTGGGCCCTGCACCCCACGAGAAACCAGGAAAAAGCACCTGGCACCTGGCTCCTGCCATCAGATGAGTGCGGTGCGCCGGCCGCAGCGCGCCGTCGGCGGCAGCCATTGGAGGGTGAACCAACGGCAAAGGAAGACCTTTCTCTCTGTCTCTCTCTCTCACTGTCCACTCAGCCTGTCAAAAAAAAAACAAAAACAAAAACAAAAAAAACAGTGCACTTAGCCGAGGTCTTCACCCATTTTCCTCACCCCACAGTCACGGGGTGCTGTGCCAGGTGCCAGCAGGAAGAGGCTGTCTCCCTCCCTCCTCCGCAAAGACCCTCACGGGGTCCTTGCGGACAAGCTCCAGGGGCCTGCTAGGTTTTGCCCTGGAGAAGGATCGAGCCTGACGCTGGATGCCTCCTTCGACTTTGCCGGGAAGTGGGGTGGCCTGTCCACAGCAGAGTGTCTGAGAGACGAGGGCAGGAATCAAGCTGGGAAAACTTCCCTTAAATACTCCATGCACACCTGTGAAAACACAGAGGCGGGCCTGTCTGTGACAACTGCTGGAACCCAGAGCCACGACAAAGACAAGACAGCAGAAAACCCGCCTTCATGGCAATGTGGAGGGAGCCACTTTGTGTGGGGTTTTAGTCCCAAGCTGATGGATGCTAATTCTGTAACGCTAGCCGGCTGCCTTCTTTCGGGTACAAAGGGGGAAGGGGGCGCTTCTTTTGTGTTTCTCAGTGCAAAGTGATTCGATCAGAGAGCGCCAAGGCTGCAGCTCCAAGTGCCTGACATTTCCATCTGAATCTACTTTTTTTTTAAGCAGGGGGTGGGGGAGGAGGTCTAGTTTTGCAAGAAAAGAACCTCTCTACGCACTCCTGAAACTGATCTTTAGATTTACTTTTCCTTAATCAATAGGGAGAAAAAACTTGATTGCAACTCAACACTCAGCTGACTGTAGCGCAGGACGAACTGGATTTTGGTTTTAGGAGTACGACATTCAGACATCATTTCAGCAATCAGAAATAATTGGCAGCAAGTTGAGGAGAACTGACATGAATTCTTGTTTTACCTAATTTTTCCTGGTTTACCAAGATCTGACTTAATATTTCTGACTCAATTCTTCCAGTCTCTACAGAACAGGTTAGTGACGTTTTTCATAAATACCAATATCTCAATGCATCCTCCTTACTGTTCTCTGAACGGGGTCCCTAAGGGTTCAAGCCTTAAACTTGCAGGGCACCTGCCTCGGCTAAAGCTGTGAGTGATCTCTGCTAAAAGCTTTGTACCATTCCCAGCAAGGCTGCCTAATCTTTAATATGTGCTTGAAATTTCAATGCCGATACTTGAGGACGGAAGATTTGCAATAAAACACTCACAGGATAAATTCATGGCTTTTGCCATGAACGTGTGGCGGAAGCGTTGCGATAACTTCAGATGATAAGAGGAGGGTTTGTATTTTTAAGAACCCTGTCAGCGGCAAACCTCAAGGTCCAGCCACACTAGCGTGTAGATGTCTAACTTGGAGCTTTCGAGTGTGTCTGCGTCTCAGCTTCGCAGAGCGCCACAGATCATCTGAGCTCCTCGCAGAGGGTAAAACCAATGGCTCAACTGATTGTAAACGCACATGAAAACAGGTGCAGCTTGGAGATGTTCCTTCTTCAGTTAACTTGCTGGAACTTAATTAGGCACTGGATTCTGTTTTCCCTGTAACTCCGTGGAGCGACCCTGCTGTGGTTCTTTTTTATGATCAATATATCTATTGTCCACTTCCTTGGGGAGAGTTGGCAGACAGAGGTTTAGGTCCCCATGAGTCTGCTTGTCGAAAGGGTGGGCTGGCTGTGTTTTGTTGAGAAGATGATAGCAAATGTAGGCATAGACCAGGTTTTAGTCAACTCTCCTTGGATCTTGATGGAAATCAGGAGAGCCAGGTCTCACAGAGGAGGACGTTGCTTCTCTTCTAGAAACACACTGCGTCTTCCAAGGGGCGCCCTTTTCCAATGTTTTATTGAATGCAAAGTAGATCCCGTCCCTTTACTCATTGATTCTATACGGTTACCTGACGATTTGAATGATCTCGTTATGCTTCTAGCCTGGCTTTTTCTGGGGGTCTAATCTACCCGTGAAGTGTTGAACCTAGGAGGACCTGCCAGCCCCCTGGGAATTTCAACCAGCCTCAGAACTGTTGATGTTGTTACGTGAATTTGTTCTACGATGGTTGTGATGTGTCTTGGGATTTGCCACCAAACACACCTGGTGTTCTGTTTACTCTGGCAAGCTGGGGATTTTTTTTCTTCTTCTTTTTAAAATTCCAGGATGAATTATTCATCATTACTCCGAATTTGGGTCTCTTTCATCTTCGCACTTGTACGGCACCAAGGTGAGTACCACAGCATTCCATAAAGCTCTTGATTAGCATGCTCTTGAATTTATAAAGAGAGACTTTTGTTGGAAGCATAATTGTAAGGGCAGGTGTACATGTGTCTGCAGATACAACAAGGAAAATGTAAATTAAATTCTGTTGTCAAGGGCAAAATATATTAACTTTGACTGATGTTCACTTACATTCTCACTTTTTCTTAACTTTGAACACAGTTTGTATAGACTCAAGAAGATCTTTAAAATAATGCAAATGGAAATATTATTTAAAATGGACAGTGTGTGCATGCTATGCTTGCTCGTAGATTCCCATTCAGGAGTTTAACTTGTGGCAGAGACTTTAAAGGATATAATTCTTTTAGCCAAAAACTAGGAAGTAACAATGGCACTGATGACAGTGACTAAAAATCTAAGTGAATAAGACCCCCACCCCGCCTCGCCCAGTGATTCCTTCTGTTTGTCTCTGTAGCATTGCCCTGGGAAGATGTGAGTCCACCTACATTCTACCTTGTTGTTTTTGAATCTTAGACAAGAAAGATGGGACAGTGGACGTAAATCTGAAGATTTTATGGTTAAAATTCTAAAGCACCTTTCCTTATTTGCTAGTGTGTTTGGTTAATCCAGTGGGCCCCTTGGTGCATGTCTGAAATGCACAGATCTGTAAGATCATCTGTGAGTGCAAAGGTGAATCTGTGCCTTGCAAACCATAGTGGGAAATCCCACAACAGTGCAAGACACCCACAAACTCCAGCCTCCAACCTTGCCCCAGAAAAGTACATTTTATTTGGTAAAAACAAAACAAAACAAAATCCTGGAGACGTAGTCATGTTTATTATGGATGTTCCAACTTAGAGCAAGCATAAGCAGAACTAGTCTTTCTTTTAGTATCTCTAATACTATTGATAAACTGTGTATTCAGTTAGATTTTTGAAATAATAATGGCTTCTGAGATGGAAAGTGTTATAGTTTAAACTTTTATTCAACATCTCTTTCATTCAACAAATATTTATTGAGTCTTTATGATATTAAATATCCTCATTACTTGCATTCTTCTTAACATTTGCCTGTCCAAAATCATGCACAAGTTAGAATCACTCGTGAAGAGAGGAATCTTGCAAACAGAGCAGACAAAGAAGTTAGGAAGAGGCCCCACGGCCACGGCTTCCTGTCTCCTTGAGAGCTTACAGGGTTTCCACATTCCCCAGGCAGAGTGGCCAGCGCTGCCCAAAATACCAATTAACCTTTCCATGAAAGTGATGACAATTCCACGTGAATTTGAACCCTTATTCATGATTCCTGAAAAGCTCCCCTAGAGGACAAATCCATGGCATGGTGGTTTGATTTGTTGCAATTAATTTGAGAAAATTTATCACTTTTCAAATGCCTTAAGCACTTGGGCAGAGACAACTTAGACATTTTTCTAAAAATCCATACCTTCTAGGAATTTGGAGGTTGTTACTATTTGATGATTGTAACAGTAAGGGCAGCACATTGGCTAAGTGCTCCTGGGACTAAACCAGCGACAGCGCCTTGTAAAGATTAAGGTTTGGTTGGCTTCCCAGAGACTTCTGGGGTTGGAGAAACAATGTATATACCAATGACCCAACTAGTTTTCCCAGCCTCCTGTGCCTGAGCCTGGCTAAGGGATCACCTCTCTGCCGAGGCAGACCTCTTGTTCCCCCAGGAGAACTAGCGACCTGGCACTCCGCCTGGGCTGCTCTCTGGCTACTCTGCCTTCTTTTTCACACGAGCTGTTGTTTGCTCACTAAAAGGCTCCCAATGGAGAGGGCAGTCCTTGGCCAGCTGCTCACTGGCCTATCGGCTCCATCAGTGCAGGGCAGGGACTCTCCCAAGCAGAGGGCCCAATACGAGAATGAGGCATCAGCCTCTGAGCAGGTACTTCAAGAACCCATGACTGCCAGCAAACACATTTTTCAGAAGAAAAAGGATGGTGTTCTGTTGTTCTGTTATCATTCAAAGGGGAGAAAGGACAGAGGCAGGGGAAAGTGACACCCGAAACGCAGGTCGTTCCAAAGATGCCACTGGACGTGATCCTCAGTAGCATAGCCCCTGGGGAGAAGGTCTCATTTTTCTTGCCAAACTGGGTCACACCTTGCAGCGGGTTGGATGGGAAGTGTCCGAGGACCGAGCTGGGTTGCCCATAGAAGAGGTGGCACTGTCCAGTGGGGTGCTAGCTGTGTTTGGGGGATGGCTCCCACCTTGGACTCGGAGGGTGAGCAAGAGCCCTGTGCCCTCTTGAGGAGTTCCCAAGGGCCCCATCCCCCGGACAAAAAGCTCCTGTCTGTCTTTTGCCCACGGGAGCTGGACAGACAGCTTCTTGCCAGGCAGCCCCTCTGTCAATCAAGGTCACTCAGGGGCCGGTGACCAACAAACCCTCTCCTCCTACTTTTGTCCCGGCTCCAGCTGGTGTTTATCTCCTTCTGGGATCTCATGTCTCCTCCTACCGTGTGGCAGGAGGGAGGGGGCTCCTTTCAGGAAAAGGCACCACAGGCGTCCTCCTCAGCGAGCAGGGAGCACATAGCTGTGGCACCTGCTCCTCACCTTGCCATCGAAGGAGGAGCCAAGTCCTCCCAAGCCAGGCCGGCCGTAGAGGTTGCCTCTCAGTCCTCTGTGAACACCAGGCTGTGGGGGTTTCATGATGTTCCCACCGTTGCCACCATTGCTCCTTTCAAAAATGCATGCATGCATAGGGATGAAGCATAAGGAACTCTCCCCTAAGGACAAACGGTATCACTCCCTTCCCGGCCTGTCCCAGGGGCGGAAGATAAGGTACTGTGTGTGTGTGTGTGTGTGTGTGGGGCTCAGGGTTAGGATGAATGAAGAGTCGGCTGTGCACTCAGCTTGCGAGCCTTACTGAAAGGAGCAGCCTGGAGACCGTGGGAGGGAAGTAGCTGGCCAAACGGAAGAGGGAGCCGCCATCTATCTAACCCCCATCTCTCTCGACAGCTCAGCCCAGGGAGCTCATGTATCCGTTTTGGCAGAATGACACCAAAACCCCTAAAGTAGATGATGGAAGCTCATCTGAGATTAAGTTGGCCATCCCAGTTTTCTTCTTTGGCGTTCCTTACCGCACTGTCTATGTAAGTGGAGAAGCAGCCCAGCTGTTGCCCTGTGGCTCTCCCTTTTGTTTGTCATCAAGGAAAGCATTTTAAATACTCTCTTCCGGGGCTCTGGGAATGGAGGATTTACCGGCAGCCAAAACGACAACTTCTAAGACTTCATGAGCTGATAGGTTTTATGATTAAGAAAGTCAAAGGTATATTTAATGGCTAATGTTCATAGTAGAGGAGTATACAGGCAATAAATTGCTTCTGTGGGTGATTAAACACAGAAGTGAAGCAGAGGCCCCAATGCCATGAACATTATTTCTGCTACTCGACAAGATAAAAAGATACAATGAACCACAATAGGAGCAATATCATTTTTCTTTCCCTTCTGGGGGTGTGAAAAGTTTAGGCATCTGCTGTTCTTGGGCTTCCTACCAATTCAGAGCGGAGCTGGAGCACAGTAGAGGGACAATCAACTATTATCACATAAAAGTTGTTTGCAGAATTGGCCGCCCTCCTTGGGTCGGCAGCAATGCCAGAGGGTCCCATTGTCAAGCCTGTGCCAAGCGATGGCACCGTTTGCCATCGGAGCGCTCCTGGGCACCTGTGTTCACAGGTTATTTCTTTGGCTCATTGGATTTGTCGCTAGCGAGATTTGCATATCGAGAGCCAGGTTCAGAGCAGCTGGGCCCCTTGGTGGCTTTGGCCTTCACAGATTAGAGGAGACATATGGATTATACCATATCCCATCCTAGTGCGTGTCCTGCGTAGGTGAGGTAGGTGGTACCTATGCCTCGGGCCACCTCCTCCTCTGGGACCCCTTCCTTCCCCACTGTCTGATTTAGAGCCCAGGGCTGCATCTCACCAGAAAACAGTTCCCTCTTCCATTACTGACCAGTGGTCCCTGGACCTACTGGCAGTGTCACCTGGACATGTGTTAGCAGTATTGTGTCCCAGGCCCCACCCTGTCTGGGAGCAAAGAGGCTAAGGAGCCCTCCAGGTGACTCCAATGCCCACAAAAGTTGGAGAGCCACTAATCTAAGCCATAGACTATAATCAAAGCACATGTGAGTCATCGCCAGCTTCCTCTGCTAGTCTGTGTGTTTTAATTACACCTATTATTCCCTAGCAAACACATTGCTCTGGCATCCTAAAATGCCTTTAATGTGTTTCTCCCAGCAGGGCCTCCCTAGTCTGTGTTTGTGAGAGCTGCCCATAAGTTTCAGACTATTTTGACCTGATTTTGGAGAGGAGAGGGTAGGACTTCCGTTCTAAAAGCCTTAGCTTCCTAGGCCTCTAGGATACATGTACTAGGGTACTACAGAAAGTTCATGGAAAAGGAGATTCAAACATGAGTTTGTCTTAGTGCAAAATAATTCCAAAACCCATGAATGTGAGGGGTCTTCAAAAAAGTTCATAGAAATGCTTTTTATGGAAAAGCTATGCAAAAAAAATTTGACTTGTCCCCCGACCTGTTGTTTGAAGACACTAGATGCTCAGTGTCCTTGTTGCTTGGTCTCTGGCTCTCTTTCCACACCCCTACATCCTGGCTTTCAAACTTGGCCAAGGTGTCCCTCGTCAAGTACAGATCATTACCTTTAGGATCTGGGTCACTGTGTCTATATGTTGTTGATTACTAGGAAGATAACTAACAGTGGGAAGATATAGGAAAAGCATCTCCAGTTTTCCTGTGTCCAGGAACTGCAAGTGTGTCCACCACAGACATTTCAGCTGCTGAATCCATGAAGGCCACAAGGTTAGATCAGGTCATCACTCTTGAACACGCATACAGAGCCGCAGGTGCAGGCACAGGCCGCTTCTGTGCAGGTCCTGTGTAAGCAGGGGGAACGTATTGGCCTTGATTTGCAGTAAGATTTCATAATGTAATAAGTTTACTAAGCCACTTACAAGTCATGAAGAAATCACAATAAGCTAGTCATTTACATACATGGTGTGAAGTGTTTGTATCCTGATTTTTATGCAGTGATGGTACAAAGCTATCGAACTACAAGAGCCAGAATGGAATTGGTCATCTCCAGGTCTTGACCTTGTCCTTGTTGTGAGTACAGGAGTGGTTGTGACATCAATAGCAGTCTTTTACATGCCCCGTCTGGAGCAGCGGATGGTTCAGCCTGAGATCTGAGTTCAGAGAAGGAGGCTTTGATTTCTCTTTCTCTGATGCTCCTGGTTGGTCATCAAATAGGAATCAAGGTCGGACTTAGAGCTCCTCAATTTTAAAATTTAGCTTTGCTTCCTCGTTTGCCTATTTCTTCCTGTCTACTTTACATCTGGGACTCTGGATCTGTCTTTATTGCTGTCATTACTCCCGGCCGGTCTAGTTTGTATGCACCTCCGCACCATACAATGCACACACACATTCACGCATGTGCACACCCACAATGCCGTAGCATTTGATAACTGTAAATAGAGATAGGACAGAGAACATGAAAATGAGACTGATTATTAATAAGAAACTAAGCTGACGACAAATTGAAAGTGAAAGGAAACCAATGAGTTTGTCTGGAAGTAAACGAACCTCCCAGTTTGAACAATAGAAGCTGATGTTAGGGGCTCAAAGTCAGAAGCCTGAAAGTTGTTTTCATTCATACAATTAGGCAAACGTCCATCTCGGTTTGTGTCTTTGATGCTGTCATCGTATCAGAGCCACTGTGCGAGCCTCTCCTGTTTTTGTAGGTCAACAACAACGGAGTAGTTTCCTTCAATGTGCTGGTGAGCCAGTTCACGCCAGAATCCTTTCCCCTGACGGATGGGAGGGCCTTCATCGCCCCATTCTGGGCAGACGTGCACAATGGGATTCGAGGAGAGATCTACTACAGAGAAACCATGGATCCTGTCATCTTGAAAAGAGCTACCAAAGACATCAGGAAGTATTTCAAAGACATGGCGACCTTCTCTGCCACTTGGGTCTTCATTGTGACGTGGGAGGAAGTCACGTTTTACGGAGGCAGCAGCACCACACCTGTAATCATTCAAACTTTCCACTTTCCACTTCATGTCCTGACCTCTAATTCCTGTCCATCCCCACTACCATGAAGGAGTCTAGCAGTTAGAGCAGAGGCGTGTCAGCTCCCCTGAGTTAAACTGACCGGTCTTGCCGCCCACTCTCCAGGAACAGAGGCAAATATCAGAGCCAGCCGGTCCAGGCAGCTGTCATGTTGCAGAAGCTGTCTCACCCCAATCACAGCTCACTACGGGCGTCTAGGAAGGAGCCCTCCGCAGGTCCCTTGCAGCAGGTGGCACTCCTATTTCTCTGGAGAGTGACTGGTCCAAGCCACGCCATTAGGGGGCCCATCTAAGATCAGAGGCACAATATCTCTATCAGTAGCTCTCTCCCCCCAAAAAAAAATCTGGCGGGAAGAGGAAAATGGTGCTGGGTTTGGGTACAAATGGCCCAGCTCATTTTATTATATTATGATATTTTAAGAAATTATGATCAGGGCTGAAATTATTCATATATGATGTTAATTAGAGTGGGCAGTTAAAGCGTTTCATGGATAAAGTTTCAACATCTGCTCTGAAATCCCAAATGGGCAGTCAAATAAAAGTCAAATAAGAAAGATTATCACTGGCATTATCACACAGATAATCAACTTTCTCCATGAAGGGACAGAATGCGGTTTTCCCGAAAGCCTGTGTTTTTTTTTCCAGGTGACTTTAGCTGTGGGAGTGTTAGGAGCAGAACACGTAGGACTCTTCAACTCTAAAATTCCCAGGAAGCAAAGGCACTCAAAAATGTGCCCTCTGCTTTCTGAGGCTTACCTCCAGTTCCATCTGCTTCCCACTCTCCCTGGCAATGAGTCCGTTGTTTAGGGGTGGAACTGGAACCCCGAGTTAGAGAGAGGGAAGAAGTGCTAGCCTTGCAGTCCAGGGCTGCGACACAGTGAGCACTCGCAGCTCGAGAACCTTCTGGCCAGGGCGTCACGTAGCACTTTATTGCTAAGAGGTTCTGCAGGACAGAAAGACACTGGTTTAAACAGTGGATGCATTGGCTTGAAATAACCTCTAAAGAAGCATCCGTTTCCCTCTGTCACGTTATGGATGGCTAACAACTCCTTGGGTGATGTTTTATGGCCTTTAAGCCTCGTATCTTACAGCATTAGAATGCAGGATGCCAGCAATCCATAAATTTTAGTGCCAGTGGGGGAAGAAAAGAGAAGGAATGCCCATCAAGTGCTGACCACCATTTTTTCAAAGAAACTTCCATTGGCAATAAAAATGGCAAGATAATTTAGATACTTTCTGGTTTGTACTTTGGAGTAAATTTCCGAGCTAGGTGAGCACTCTTTCTATGAGGATGAATGAGGGAACATCTAAGTGCTTTGAGCTCCTTGGAGGCAACAGACGATACAGTTTTCTACAGCTCCGCAGTATCTATCCACCCCCAGCCTTGCGACTGGCTCCACCTGTTCCAAACAAGAACGCATACCATCAAGCCAACGGCACGCTGGGCTGGACAGAATTTTTAGAGGCAGAAAGTGTCACGGAAGTCCAACAGATAGGAGGTGGGGAGGGTCGTGTGGGCTTCAAGGCAGTATAAAAGCTGTATGAACTGTGGACTTAGCACGCGTCCCATGCTGTGATAGGCTACTCCAGGTTTATCACTTATCCCTCCCAAAAACCTTTCCTTACAAATACATTTTCCACTTTCAGGGTAATGGAGAAAACCCAGAGAGGGGCAATAACTTGCCCAAACAGGAAGAAGGGGGATTTGAACCCCCAGGAGGCAGACAGAGTGGTGGTTCAAACAAAGTCTGCAAACTTTGAATCTTGGACTTTCCTCGGCGACCTCCACCAGGGATCATTGCTAGTCCTTTAGGGGCACAAAAGGGTTTACAAGAATAAAAAAAAAATTAAAAAAAAAAAACATGTTTTTGCAAAAACAGACTCAGAAGGATCTTGAAATGAATGTTTAAAAAATATATGCATGTAAGGGGCCGGCGCCGTGGCTCAATAGGCTAATCCTCCGCCTGTGGCGCCAGCACACCGGGTTCTAGTCCCGGTCAGGGTGCCGGATTCTGTCCTGGTCGCTCTTCTTCCAGTCCAGCTCTCTGCTGTGGCCCAGGAATGCAGTGGAGGATGTCCCAGGTCCTTGGGCCCTGCACCCGCATGGGAGACCAGGAGAAGCACCTGGCTCCTGGCTTCGGATTAGCGCGGTACACCGGCCTCAGCGCACTGCTGCAGCGGCCATTGTGGGGGTTAACCAACGGCAAAGGAAGACCTTTCTCTCTATCTCTCTCTATCACTGTCCACTCTGCCTGTCAAAAAAAATATATATATATATGCATGTAGGGGTGTGTGAGAGTGTGCGTGGGGGTGAGCTGGCACACCTGTGCATGGCACGCAGCTTCTGGGCATCATTAGAATGGCTGCTTGGTTTGGGTGTGACTTTAGGGTCAGAAACTGGTTGCTCTCAATACCTGCTTGGGCATGGATGTTTCCAACTTTATTTTGGAGAGGAAATTCACTTGGTTAGTCCTTTGTGTGACCTTGATGTTGCACCTGTTCCCTTAAACCTGACCCTGCTAGTGACCTCAGCGCAATCGTGAGCTGATTGCTTGTTCACCTCTGTGTCCCACTTTCTTCTTTTGCTGAATGGGGCCAAAGGATGAGGCATATCTCTGGGCACCTCTATCGTAAACGCCATCAGCTGTGGCAAGCGCCAGACTGGAGGAGAAAGTTCATTACAAAAAGGGCTTTTCTTTATTTGCACCTTGTGCCTCCCCGGGACTGTATAGGATGGGGAGATTTGGGGCCTCCAAGATCCTCTACCCCAGTTTGATTACACAGGATAAGGGTCTGGGCCTTCCTCTGTGTCAGACAGAATGTTAACTGGGATGGCACCAGGCAGCTGGGGAAAGCGCTGGGTTTGAATAGAGAAAGGTCAATGCAGCCTCTCCTTTTAGCTCTATTTTTATTTGAATTTCCTGAAAACACATGTCAAGGGGCTAGGGATTAGCAAGGAGAAATTGTAAAGGATAAATTTGCTACCGATTATGTCTGAGCCCTGTTTGCAAGGTTTGTTTGAATTTATATAACATCTCTGTCCCCAAAGCTTCAAATGAAGACAGTGTGTAGTGACAGAGCACAGAGAGAGAGAGACTGGGAGCCTTGGTGCCAATCCTGGACCACTGAGGTTTCCAGCGACTCATTTCCATTAGTCTTCAGTTTTCTTAGCTATAAGATGGGACTTGCTCCCCCACAACACGCTGCCCCACTACAAAGAAAAATCACCTGTTATAGCATTGGGCTGAGGTGCGGATGAACGGTGAGAATTTTGCAGATATAAAGTGGCACATAAATGCTCAATTAGAGGAGCGATTTCGCCTGCAAACGCTTTTTAAAAATCGCTTCCCAACTTCCTTTCTAAAAGGAGAGACATCTGTCAAGATTAGTGTTGTCCAGAAACGGCGAAAGCACAGTGCACAGGACCACTTAAGTCACACTGTCCTGCCTTGGCTCGCTTTCCCCTCCTGGTTTCACCCCACCCACCCAGCTGTGGGAACAGGTAGCCTTGGCCTGGGCCTGGCGTGACTATAGTTTATGCTCGTGCTGCCATCTATAGGTGCTCTTGTGTCATCACATGCTTAGCAGAGCCTCTGCATTTTTTCTGGTTGAAGTTCGAGATGTGAGCAGGGGCTGAGTCAGACTCTAGGTTTATCTCAGGCAATTTGTCTTTTAGAGGCACAATTCCACATGTCTTGTTTTTCCCAGTCGAGGCGAGAACAAATTCAGAGAGGAGGCAGAGCGTGAGGGCTGGCTGTAGAGCAACTCTGAGCTGCTTGGGAGTGGGGAGGCGCAGGGGAAGGGGAGATGCCCCCATGGGGTGGAGGACAGAGAGTTATGAGACCATCTTTTCCATTCCTCCAGGTGAACACCTTCCAGGCCGTCCTGGTGTCTGATGGCTCCTATACATTCACACTCTTCAATTATTATGAAATCAACTGGACCACTGGGACAGCGAGTGGTGGGGACCCCCTGACAGGTCTTGGTGGAGTGATGGCGCAGGTACTCGGTTCTTCACCCTCCCCCCAACCTCCCTGCAGGTTTAAATCACTGAACTCTGCTCCTGTGATGCAGCATCCTGGAGAGAATCCTGCCGGCAGCTCCTAACTAGAGAAGCCAGTCTGATCTGGCAGGTGCCTTAAATGGCTAGTCTCACCCCTGGCAGGTGCATTAAGGCGCTAGTCTCACTCATCGTGGACCTTGGACATGGGTGGGACGAACCAGGCAGGCCTTTTTAATCTGGAATAGCGGCCCCCATGACTGCAGGCAAGGGACCGCCTAATTTTGAAAATAAGGTACTGGGCCAGTTAACCAAGGAGGGTGTGGTTTGCTCAAAAGTCTTGTCTTCTTTTCCTATTCCAGGCAGGATTTAATGGTGGAAACCTCACCAATTTCTTCAGCCTCCCAGGGTCAAGAACCCCTGAGATTGTGAATATCCAAGAGACCACAAACGTCAATGTCCCGGGGCGCTGGGCATTTAAGGTTGACGGGAAGGAAATCGACCCAGCCAACGGCTGCACTTCCAGGGGTAAAGCCTCTCTTTTTCTCTATGCCAAAGCAGGGTTTGTTTGGTTTAGATTGACAGGCGAGCTTTTCAGCCATGGGGGCGGACTCATTCCTGATGCCTTACTCTTTTGACATCTCTCAGCTGGGTAATGGAGATCAAGGTAATTTTAGCATGCACATTCATCACCCTGGGAGCTGAAACCTGCAGTTGCTACCCAGCGGCTGCAGAAGCCCCTGCCTGGGGTGTGAGTGCGTGATCAGCGCTGAACAACTGTGTAGTGGACCAGGCTCTTGAGTGATGTCTCAGCCAGAGGGACAGAAGGGAGCCCTCCTGTTGAACATTATTTTTGTTGTTGTTGTCAGCCCTCCCCCTGCCTCTCTGTAAGTTTTTCTTCTCATCCTTACTCTGGCTCTGCCATCTGCACTTTGTAAATCCACCGGAGTGGGCGAATCTGGAGCCCAGCCAAGTCCCTGTGAGGGTAAATCAGTCCTTGCTAGTACGACGAGAGAGAAACAGTAGCATCGTCTTTAGGGTAATTTCTGAAATCCTCCTTGCAGCAGCAGAACATGCAGGAGTTTGGGGAGAATCCAGGCTGGCTTTTAGGGCTCTGCGAACGAGCTGCAGGTGAACATTGGTGGGCTTCCTTTACGACAGCCAACGTTTGGAGCCTTCTGGATCCCTCAACACCTCTTTGGATGTGCAAAGCAGCTCTGGAGTCTCACAGGATCATCCTCATTTATAGACTTCCTGCTTTTGTGTGCCTAGAAGCATTCAGAAAACAGGATTTCTGTCAATATTCCTGGTTGCAGGAATGGAGGACATGGCAAGAAGTAGGAAATTGTCCCTATGTCCATCTGTCCCATCCAAGCACATACCCTACATTTCCATCTACCTACTCATCCAGCCATAAAAATACTCATTCATCCAAGCACATACCCACCCCTACCTTCCATCTCCCCTTCCACCCATGTATCTGCCCAACCAGCCATACACCTACCCACCCATACACCTACCCACCCATCCATCTACTCCGATCCACTCATCCATCTCTACCAAACCGCCCATCTCTCCATACACTCACCCACCCATTCAGCAGTTGTATCTTCCCAAAGAACATTTTGGGAGCCCCAGTGGGGTGCCAGTCACTCTGTGAGGAGCTGGAGATGAGGGTGCTGCAGCTTCTGTGAGGACACAACCCAAGGAATCGTAGGAGCCGTGAGTGCTGGATGCTGTGGAAATACGGAGGATTACCCTGGGCTGGTGTTCCAGATCTCTAAGAAAGCCTGGCCTGGACACTGCGGTCTCTTCCCTCTCAGATGGCCTGCATGTTTTGGCAGCCTGGGGAAGCCTGAGGCCTCTCTCTTGGCTCAGCTTCAACTTGTTCAATCTCCAGAAGAAGCTACGTTCACGTGCTTTGGCAGGCCCATGCCCTGCACCCCCGTTCCTGCCCTGTAGTCAGGCTTGTTAGACCTCCGCCTTTGCACCAAGGGAAGGTCACGTGTGAAGATGGCCTGTCTGGGCATCCTTGCCTCTGTGGGCTCAGTGACGTCGCCCATGTTCAGAATAGCATGAAAAATGTTTTGGAGCTTAGCTGGTATTAAACTGGATAGGAAAGAATCCAGTCCCAAAGCTCACTAGGATTTCCTTCTTTCTTTTTTTAAAAAAAGATTTATTTACTTATTTGAAAGTCAGAGTTACACACAGAGAGAAGCAGAGACAGGGAGAGAGAGAGAGATCTTCCATCCACTAGTTCACTCCCCAACTGGCCACAGTGGCTAGAGCTGCGTTGATCCAAAGCCAGGAGGCAGGAGCTTCTTCTGGGTCTCCCACATGGGTGCAGGGGCCCAAGCACTTGGGCCATCTTCTGCTTTTTCAGGCCATAGCAGAGAGCTGGATCGGAAGTGGAGCAGCTGGGACTCGAACTGGCACCCATATGGGATGCTGGCACTGCAGGCGGCGGCTTTACCTGCTATGCTACAGCACCGGCCCCTCACTAGGATTTCTGAACTAGTGTCTTCCTCCCCTGCACAGCAAAAACACTGCATCATTTAAGGTCCATGAGTGATACCAACCCCATGCCACATTACCTCCTGCCCCTTTCTGGCTGGGGCAACGGCCCTGATAAGTTACAGACTTACCAAAACACTTCTCCCCTTGGTGCCAGCATCACACAGCTGACGGCTGTGCACATGCCACCGAGTGCCCAGTGCCAGCCTCTCTCCGAGTCCTGGAGATGGCTTCCATGACCATATAAAACCCTGGCTTGCAGAGCCATGGGGTTGATCAGATGCCAGCTATGTACAGAGTCCTCACTTCAACCTCATTCTTTTCCTCCTGAATTATGGGTTTGGGTTTCAAATAGGGGACAAATTCAATATCTTTCTCCAGACCGCTGTGCGTTTTCATGTGCCACTGGACATATATCAATCTAATGAGATTGGGGTTTGGCCTGCGTTAGGTCAGGCAAAGCAGCTCTGTAGAGCTGGTTTATTCTATCATCACTTCACAAACAGAATTAGCTCAGAGAGGCTACCTTTTGGTCCAAACCTTCCCTCTTCAAAGGCATTTTCCCATCCTTTATTGAGAGCCTGAAAAAGCAGAGACTGGAAACGATGCTGAGTAGAGGCTGTTACAATATATGCAGCTCTGAACTAGTGCCAAAGTGTGTTGAGGACGGAGGGCCTGTTTTCAGGCTGACGCGTCTGACCTACTGGGAAAGTGAATAAATCTATTATCTCATTTTGGAGCTCTGTTCTCAACAGGCAGAAAGCATAATTGCCTGTTGAGACATGGGTCCTGCTGGACAGATGTGGAGAGGCCTGGGACCGAGGCGGCAGCCATGCCTTCTGCTTGGGTTAACCTCATAGTCTCGTGCTACTCACTAGACACCCGGCAGCATAAAAACCTGAGAAACCTCCACCAATCCTTTCCCAAACAACAGTGCATGATGTTATTTGCGTTTCTTAATTTCGTGTCTTTGATGCTTTCCCTTTCAGACTCTGTCGGTTTGCAAATGCTTCCGGCAACCCGTGTCAGCGTGCCACAGCGTCCCTGTCCACATTTTGCAGGTTAAGCATAGGGAGACAAGTGAACATTAGATCAGTCGTCTTGGGAGCTTACCGCAGCCTTGAGGCCACTGTCCAGTTCTCTTGACCCCAACCCTCAACCCAGAACTGTGTCCTGGCCCCCAACTCAGAGCTGTTCTCTTGTACGTGGTGGTAGATGCTGGCAGCTGCCAAATTTCAGATATTTTGTGGAGTGAGGTCATTTATGTAGAGAAATGGCTTTAAAGACAGCCTGTCTACCAAGTAGTCAGTGAATATTTTTTTTGAAATTGAAGCATCCCTTAGCGGTAGTCCCCTCTCTCCACCTCATTCTTTTCTTCCTGACTGAGATCTGTCAAGAAGATAAAGCTACTCTCTGTCCAAGGGGCAAGGAGAGGGGCGTCTCAGACTCGGACAGTGCTTGGAGAGGGAGAGAAGGCAACCCGCATGGGTCTGAGTTCTGCCTGAGCAGTGTCTGCAGGATTTACAAGGCTTTGAAAGTGCCAGCCAAGCAGTCAGCGCTTTCCAGAACCTTCCCAGCGAGCCTGGGATTTATATTTGTGCATCTGATGCCTGATTTGTGCTATTGACCTCTACTGGCACTCACTTGGCCCTCAACAAATGTGTTTTGGATGAATGAACAAATTAGCCAATACACATACAGGATTGCTCAGTTGCCTGGATACGTTGGGTCTTCTTTCAGAATACCCTTCCTGCAATGACTCTGGAGTGTCCCAGCCATTCCTGTGGATTAAAAACCGTGTCTTTCCTTGGAATAGGTATGGTCCCCAGCGGTGGCAACAGTAAGGCCAAGGGCTTAGGCCGGGTTCACACAGACTCAACTTGGAATCTGGCTTCACTGCTGAGTTGCTGGGTGACAGTGGGCAACCGTGTGGCTCTTGAGGCCCAGTATTCTCGTTTGTCAGTGTGGTGACAGCACCTGCCCAACAGGGACCTTGTATAATGGAGGTGATCTGTATAGCCCGGTGTCCAGCACAGAGGAGGAGTTCTCAAGAAATGTAAGCTGTGATGTCGTTCTTCCCCAGGGCAGTTCCTTCGGCGAGGGGAGGTGTTTTGGGATGACCTGAACTGCACCATTAAGTGCCGCTGTCTGGACTTCAACAATGAGATCTACTGCCAGGAGGCCTCTTGCAGCCCCTACGAGGTGTGCGAGCCCAAAGGCAAATTCTTCTCCTGCAGCCCCGTGGAGACCAGCACGTGCGTGGTGTTTGGGGAGCCGCACTACCACACTTTTGATGGCTTCCTCTTCCACTTCCAAGGCTCCTGTGCCTACCTGTTGGCCCGGCAGTGTTTACAGACTTCCAGCCTCCCCTTCTTCAGCGTGGAGGCCAAGAATGAGCACCGTGGGGGCTCAGCAGTCTCCTGGGTAAAGGAGCTCTCCGTGGAGGTGAATGGCTACAAGATCCTCATTCCCAAAGGAAGCTACGGGAAAGTCAAGGTGAGAGGGACATGGAGAAGCCGGAGCTTCCCACTTCTACCGGTTCTGTTGCTTGTCTCTATGCCATACCAAAGGGACATGTGGCTCTTCCTGCCCTGTGAATGTCTTGCAAATTGCTTGACTAGGCCGGTGCATGCCTGGCTCCTCAACTAGCTCCTTTTTAATGTCTGCTATACACACACAGTGCCATTTCCCTCAAGAACACCGGTAGGCACGCACACACGTGCACACACACATGCACAGCTCAGAAGTAACCAGAAAGAAAGGGGAGCTTAGTTTTCCACACACCTGCCCTGCAATGGTTGGCCATGATGCAAACCTAAAGTACAGTACCCCTAATTCAGTGCAGCTTTGCATTAGTCATCCTCACCCCACCCCACAGTGCTGCTTCGCCTTCGGAGACACCATCACAGGGGCTGATGTCTCCCAAGGCACTCCTTGTTCCAGCACCTGGAGCAACCACACCAACTTCCTTAGAGAAGCCTGGATGGGGAAAGTCCCCTGAAAGTCTCACCCAAACACTTTCTATCAGAATCTCTAATCCCTGCCTAGAATCATGGAGAAAAATATGGGTCTCTGCTGGCCTGTTAAGCATATGAAAATGATGTCTGTCCCTGTCCACCTGCATTTCAAGCAGGGATGTTGTCAAAAGACAGAGAGCAAAAAGCTACTAGCAATTACTCAATTTGCGGAGGCCTCAATTTTGATAATATTAACAAAGACCTTGTTGCAAACCATGTATTTATTCAAGCAATAATCACCAGGACCACAAGGGGTTGATCGTTACAACCCATGCAGTCCTTAATCTCCATGCATGGAGGTCATTGCCAAGATGACAAACCAGAACCAATGCAAAGGCTGGGATTTCTTTCTTATTTAAAAAATTAATGTGTTGTAGTTTTAATTGATGTAGCATGTCCAACAAAAGACAGGACCAGGGAACTAATTCTACTTTTTTCTGGCTCTGCCCTTCTTGGTTCTGTGTAGCTTATCAGTCTCATAATTAGGAAAGTGAGCTATTACTGCAGTTGAAATGCCAATTTGCTTGTTATTTGGTTAGTCTCTCTAGGGATAGAGCTGTATATCAAATCAAGCTAAGAGTTCGGGTACAGAAGTTTGGAGTTCTTCCAATTTAAATTTATATTGTGCGGTTGAACACTATACTTAGCCTTTTAGATAGATGCTAGCATTTCAAGCTAGAAACATTTTCACCAGCTTCCCTCTCCTTGCCTGAATTATGCAGACGATAGGTATGATATCAGCATTTGAAAAAGAAAGCCTCATGCTCTTTTCCTACTTTCCATTTTGATTAAAATTCCTTTTCACTCACTCAGAATGTTTTTTTTTTTTTTTTTTGAAAGAAAGGGGCACTGTCATTTCTTTCAGGCCCAGCAGCTCTGCTAATTTTGCGTGGCTGTGTTCCATCGTCCGGGCGCAGGGCACGGATTCCTCAATTTTCTGTAGCGACAGGAGATGTGGCTCTGAATGCAAATGTTTCAGGAAGAAAAGGTTATGTGACTCCAACTGCAAGCTAACAATGGCTTCCTTTTTCTCTGGCCAAATGGTTTCCGAGTATCTTTGAATACACCTGCTCTGCTGAAGAGAGTGGCTCGATGGACAGCAGAGGTCCAGCCCCGGGTGACTTGGGGACAGGCGGGAGAGGGCTGGGAGGTAACTGACTTCTGCAGTCCCTCCGTGCCAGGCCAGAAACGGCCACTGAAGTCCACTCTGCCCGACTATAGACTGCCCTCCTCCAACCGGTCTCCAGAGGCTGGGGTTGGGAACAGTTCTATCTAGGGATTTTTCTCCCCATTAAACTGCTCTCCAATAGCAAAGAATGTAGGCTTGTTATTATGTTAATGCCCCTCCCCCCAAAAGCTAGGATAATTACAAATTCCCAAATAGTACTCTCCTTTTACATAATGTCAGTTTTCCTATTTCTTCCCCAGGAACCTAAGTAGTTTTGGGTGCTCCAGTGACCAAGGTTCCAAGGCCAACTAGTGTGGGGTGCCCACCAGCTCAGATTCCAGGGTGGGGCCTCTCGCATCCCTGCGCCACTACTGCCAGTGGGGTGGCCTTGCTAAACCTCATTTTCTCTATCTGTGAGATGGGGATGGCAGTCTTGCAGGCAGGGTACCTGGGCACACTGGGTGCTGGCACAGGGGAGAGCACAGGGCTCTGGAGACGGACTGGTGGGGGCCAGGCCTGGACACCTGCGAGTGCCATCAGCCCTCATCCTCAGCCCCCTCCGCTGTTGTGAGGACTGAGGACTGACCGGGAGGGGTTGGGGCAGGACTTCTCTGGGAGCTCCTGCTCCAGGGCCTTGGATCACAGCCCAGTGACTTTATAATTTGTGGTGAGACCGGAAGGGGGAGCGACAAACAGTGCTGCCAGGAAGCAAGGTGTCCACAGGAACATTACCGGCATCCACAGGAAGGTCGGCCAGAATGGGACAAGAACAGATACTGAGGGATGTCCAAAGCAGACGACCCTGTGGTTTCCGCTGTAGGACACGTGGAGTTTGCCCCTTGTCAGCACACCTTGAAGTGAGAGAGGAGAACACTTGGGCTTGGATGTATTTGGCATTTAAAATCACACCAAACTTAGGAAGACCCCTTCCCACATCCTAGCTCAGTATTCGTTCTAGTTGACCTTTCTTATAGTAATGGCTTTTCTCACCCCTGTAGCCTAACCTTGAACTTGGCAGATAAGGACAAATTAGTCAACTCCTTGGGTTTTTCTCTGCTCTTCTAGTAGCAGGATTTTTTCTTTCTCAAGGCCTCTTTTCCATGTCCCCTTCCTGCATTGCTATGAACTGAATATCTGTGTCCTCCAGGGGTCAGATGTTGAAGTCCTAACCCTCACGGTGCTGGTTTTAGGAGTGGGGCTTGTGGAGGTCTTGAGTGGGGAGCCCCCATGGGTGGGATTAGCACCCAGCTTGTTTGCTCCTCTCACCATGCGAGGACACGGTGGGAAGGTGCCCTCTATGGACCAGAACGTTGGCCCCTAGATGCCAAATTCACCAATACCTTGACCTTGACCTTGGGAATCCCAGTCTCCAGAACCATAAGGAAGAAATTCCTGCGGCTTATGGTGTTTTGTTACGAAGGACAGGTAGTAGGATTGGCTGCTGCTCTAACAAATACTTAAACAAGTGCTAGCTGCACTGGCACTGGGGGAATGGGCAGAGGCTGGAAGAGTTTTGAGGTGCATGCCAGCAAAAGCCTGCACTGCCATGAACGGTCCACTAAGGGCGAGTCTGGTGCGGGTCGGTGGCTGATCTCTAGAGGTGGAGAGTGGCACGTGGCAACTGCCATGGTAAATCTAGGTGCAGTTCTCAGGCTGTCAGTTGCCTTAGTTCCTAGACCACTAGGAGAGTTGCAACAATGGTGCAGGTAAGACCATTGTCCTTCCAATGCGCCAGACACCAGGATGGGTGTGAGGCAGCCTGGAAAGTTTAAGTGCAAGCCAAGCCCACTGAGAGCTGTTCTGGGACTATTCATTCATCCCAGTCCACGAATGAGTCTGTAGGTGCCTGGCTTGGTAAGTGTGGCAAGAAAATGACCTCTCTCTTTTGGAGGCTCATCAAGCCCCCTGCTCACGTGAGCTAAGTGAGTTTCTGCCCACTGTTCATTCCTCATTGCAGAACCCACAAGGGCCAGCTGAGTGGGCACCACCAGCTCATGCCACCCTTGGTTGCTGCATCCAGCCTCGCCCCTTGGCCTTGTGGCTCCCTGGATTCCTCCTGCCGCAGCTGCCTGTCTGGTTTCTTTGTCTGTAACCTTGATTCACTTTAGTAAGTCCTTCACACTGGCCAGGACCGACTTTCTAAAATGCAGATCTGACAATGTCATTCCCTCCAGAATAGAAATCCAAGTATTGTTTCGTTTTGTTTTTAACATGGCTTAAAAGGCCCTCCAAGATCTGTTCTCGACACAGAAGCCAAAGTGATTCTTTTGAAACGGAAGTCAAATCCTGTCGATCTTTGCTCTAAACATCCCCTTGGCATTCTATCACGCTCAGAGTCAAAGCCAAAGTCCTTAGGGTGGCTGACAGACTACTGTTCTTTGTCTGCCACTGCCCGCTGTCACCTCTCTTCCCCAGCCGCACTGGCCCCTGCAGTTCTGGGAGTGCACAGTCCGGTTCCCACTCAAAGGCCGGCTGTTCCCTCTCGTGAGCCACCCTCAACCTGGGCAATGGCTGCTGCTTCATATCAAATGTGCCCTTCTCTTTTTTCTCAAATGTTATTCTTAAAATTTATTTTCATCTACTTGAAAGACAGAATGACAGGGAGGAGGGAGACAA